>CP124718.1:23152500-26050000 GCA_031232105.1 Capsicum rhomboideum
TCGTCGTTTTTGCTGAGATAGATGCACGTATGGTCTGCTATCTCTTCAAAGAGGTGGACTGAGTCTTTTGACTTCTTAGTTTGAGGATAATTTCTCGCAAAGTGTCCAGGCTTTTTGCAGATGAAGCATCCATTGTTCTACTTGTAGGTGGTTGAAATTCTTTACCTGAAATACCTGGTTTTTCTTGTCGTCCTGGACCTGTCGTCTAGAGGTCTGGGGAGTTCGAACCTTATGATCTGCAGCTGTCTTTTAGAATTTATTCGGGGGTTCGAACAAGGGAAGTTGGATTTAGTAGCAAGATCATTCCTGTTGCATGACCTATTGAGAGCTGGATTGTTCTGCATGATCTACTTCAGTATAGATCTCTACATGCATATGTTGTCCAGGGACTGAAAGATGGCCTGCCTGATATAGCCTACCTGTGGGACTGTGATAGATTTGAACTTGTCCTCCACAATCGACATGGTGTGGCCTACTAGCATCTTTGGTAGTGATGATACAAAGGGTTGCTTCAGGCTGGGGTCTTCGGCCAGCTCAAAGTAGATCTTTACCATCTTTTGGAAGTGGATAGCAATGACATCTCGTCGTACGATATGCACTTCATTTTGAAGAGCTGCCTCCGCAGCTTCACCTATCTTTGGCGTGTGTCTCCACAGAAAACCTCTTGTAGGATTCAGATGTTGAAGGTGAAGTCTTGGGATGTGAGGTAGGTGCTTTTATAAGCAATCCCAAGTGCACTCCACCAATCTCTGAGGATTCCAGAGACCATCGAAGCTAACTCTGACAGGATCATGTACTTTTCTTGTTCAGCAAGATTCTTCGTTGCCATCCAATTATAGAAGTCTTTGATCCTTTGGGGCAAGGATTTGATATAGTTGAGGGTGAAGGTATGGAATCTAGTCCCAACAGTTTTCTTTGCAGTTGTTGTTGGTTCTGGCCTTCTTTTCGGGATTGGATCATCTGTCATCCCGTCTTGATCATTGACTACTTCAGAGATTTTTGGTTCTTTGGTATTATTAATGAAGATGGGTGGATAGTCTTCTTTAGGGGATTCAATTGAGGATTCAGGAGCTTCCTCCACATATTCTTGTGAATATCCCGAGGAATTTTTGGTGTCTTCGATATATTCACAAGCTAGAAAGTTATCACTGGTTTCTAAATATTCATTCGTAGAATCACTATCGAATAAGTACTCACTTTATTGGTCTTCTAGAGAAGGAAGGGGATCAATATCTTGAATATCTTTAATGCATTGCAAATATTCTTGCGTTGAATCCCGATCAGCTGGATCTTGAGGGTATTAAATTTCATAGAGATTCGGCACAACTTAATCAGAGAGAATCAAGTTATTAGTTGAATCTTGGAAACCATGGTCCGAAGGTAGCCAATAATTATTGACGCGACCATCTTTAAGCAAGGCAACCAATTCCTTATCTTTATATGGTACTTCGGGTACTTGAATCGTCAAGTCATCATTGGGGAAGGTGATATCATGACCTGAGATTATCATGGTTCCTCTGTCTGTATCCTTCTCGCCAAATTCCATCTTTATTTTGGGATTATTTATGGGCTGCATCAAATATTTTTCTTGGCCACTTTGGCATCTTTCTTTTCCCGAGAAAGCTTAGCTATGTCAAACTCTTTAAGAGAAGCTGGAGAGAAGGACATAGGTAATGGTGAACTGGATGGGAAAGTGGTAAAGTTGTGGCCCATTCTTGATGGCGAGTATGTCTGAGGTGAAATAGGGAATGAAGTTGGTTTTGTTAGTGATCTATGGGTTCTCTATGATTCAAAGGTACCATATTTCAGGTGTTGGATCTGTTCCTTCAACTAAAAATTTCTTTTTGTTGTTGTTCGAAGAAGTGGGATAGCAAGTTGCCTGGTGGACATATATCATAGTGCAAGGTTTTGAGCCTGAGTTCTATGGCTCGAATAATTCCATCATGTTGCGTAGATATTTATCTCACTTTATTGCTCATTGCTTCGACCTTGTTCACCAACTTAGTTTGTGTGTGAGCAATACTCTTGATGGATTGGTCGATGCTGGATAGCATCCTGTTTTGGCACTTTGCATTTTTAGACTGCTAGTTAAGAGTTACTTTGGTGTCGCACATGGATTTATTTTTCCCTGTCTGGAGGATAATATTTTTGGGAGGTATCTTTGGAGCGTGGCTCAAGTTATCCTTTTAAAAATTTTGGTTTGGTGGGAAGTCAGTTGGGGGATTGGAGCTAGAAGGGAACATCATTAATATTTTAAGCTTGGGCTCTTCTTTGGTGTGTAAAGTATCACCACGACATATGTTACATTCACATTCAATATTCCATGGGCAATGTCCAAAAATACGACATTGATGCCACATCGTACTGTGATCCTCATGATTGAAGTGTTTTATCCAATCATGATTACTCATGAAGCTCGACAGAAACCATTTGATAATTTCGGTGTTCTTCTCATCTGGAAGGTTATCAAAAGGTTGGTACATATGGATAGAGAAGGTTGTTTTATGGTCTTCTTGAGATGGGAGTGGTCAAAACCTATAGCGACTGTGTTGTAGTTCTTTTTGGTGAAAGTGGGTTTAGTGGAATGGAGAGGTTGAGGATGGTCTCTCAACTTCTCGTAATTTGTGATCCAAGAGTCTGGAAGAATTTTAGTGAGTTCTTGTTTTGATATTTGCCTCAAAATTTGGGTGCACTGGGTGGTTCCATTGATGGAATCTACATTTAGGAACAAAGCATTTGATCCACCTGGAAGAGATAGATCCATAGCATGGTTCTGAAGTTGCCAAGCAATCTGATAGTGCAGAGTTTCTTTTATGGCATATCTATCTTGAGAAGCTCCAAGAATTTGGACCTGGATCTTCAACGCCTCCATCAGATACGGATCAAGGAGGGACATATTGAAGTTGGGATACATAGTAACAAAGACTTTCCTGGGCATTCAACGTGATTTCCAACGTACACAAGTTCACATGTTGGTACTTGTTGTATCTGGTATCTAGGAGGGAATGACGCGCCACTGCTGGATATGGGTGAAGCCTTGGCTTTTCCATTGTCACGAAAAATCTTCGGGCATCTGCAGACTGATGAACTATTCTTCCTGAGTTGCAAGAATTGGGTGCTAGTCAAGTTTTTATGTAGCAACATATTCCTTAACTCCCTTTGGCTTTTGTTGGACCAAATAAAGGATCTGCAGCCACGGGTTGCATGCCTTCTTTACAAAGGCTGAGTATGGGTTTTGTTAAGGTATATATGTGGAAGATATTTTATTTTATAGTGACAACATATCTACTTCATAGAGGTAGTCATATTTACATGATAGAGTTTTACTGAGGGTAGGAGACATATGAAATTTTGCTAAAGATTTACACAGACTAGACGCAGACGATGATGACGGTAAAGACTCTGAAATCGACATATTTCTGTGTTTTTGGACAATAGAGACTCTATGTATTTGTGCTAAAGATCTAAGAAAAAACCTGACACACTATTTTCTCTAAAATCTAAGGAAAGTAAACAAAGACACAAATATGTACAAGACTCTGAATTTGAGAATAAAAAGCTATGAACTATGGACTATTTGGAAACTAGACTCAAACAAACTAAAGTAAAGACTGAAAATGTAAAGTTGGGGTTAATAACAATGGAAGTAGATCTTATGCAAAAACTTGTTTCCTCCCTCCAAAGAGAGTGGGATGGCTCTGATACCAAGTAGAGAAGGGGACAGAGGGGCACGGCAAGGCACGCAGGCAATATTATCTTGATAGATAACAACAGACCTCTAACTTTCCCAACATGACATGATAGGCTACGACATCCATATGAAAGACCTTTAACTTTCCAATATGATAGGCGATTCACGACCATATAGGCGACAACCATACAAAATCAAAGCTAACTGTAAAACATGATAAGCGATTCACGACCATATAGGTGGAAGCCATACGAAGTCAAAGCATTTAATCGACACCACAACAACATTCTTAAGACTGGGGATACACATCCACTAACTCCTAAAGGATGGTTTTCCACGGAATAAAGACTTCTCAACCCTCAATGGGATGGCTTCACTTTTCTAGTCTTTGAAAATAAGTAAATCATTTAGTTCTTTGGTAGTGTAACTTTCCTCGGGGATATACACGGGTTTTAGCAGCTTTTCTGGCCATAACGCCCTTAACAGTTCTATGGAAACAAGTTTCTCTACCCAAATAATGGATTTACGTGTCTCATAATAAAGTAACAAGAAAATCAGAAAGTTGTTGTGTTAAACTTAAGCCAATTTCGTTTCAGAAATATGGAAAGGACTAAGAAATCAATTTCATTTCATGATCATGGAAAGGACTTAGAAATCCATATTGGAATCACAACAATAACACTTGCCTTGCATAATCTTTCCTTACCCCACTACTCCCACCTAAGGGACCAAAGTACCCATCCCATTAGAAGAATAGAGCAAGAGAGAGAACTTTAGCCAACAAACATTTTATTGAAAACAAGAAACTTTACAAGGGTTTTTAGGTGGAGAGATTGATGTCCTCCAACTAAAGACCTATGCTTCCTTTTATAGGATAAGGAAGTCCTAATACAAATACAACGGAAAGATAAACCTTATCTAAACATGCGTGGCCCACTATTCTAAAAAAAAGAAAGACCTATCCTACCTCTAATAAAAGATAAGCCCTATCCGGGCACACACTTCTATCATAATTAAACAAAATTACATCACTCTTTTATTCAAACCAGGCCCCTCAAACATGTGGTGGAGCCTAACACAACAAAACTAAAATATGTTGTTGGAATGTGACATCACGTGTAAGCAGGTGGATCAGCAACTTGTAATTAGTTTCAAGTAGGTAGGTGAGCAGCTTGTAAGATTCTAGCAAGTAGGTAGGTAAGCTATTTGTAGTCATCTGGCAAGTAGGTGGATAAGCAGCTTACAGCGAAACCCATTGGGTAGGGTGTTATTATGAAGTAGCTGGATAAGCACCTTGCAGGCAAACCCTTTATGAAGGGTTTCATTGTAAACCTTGGAAGGCAAACGTCGTACTTCTTCTTAAGGCATTCTTTGTCTTCCAAGCTTCTTTTTAATGATCTGGTAAAGTAACCCTTCCTGTTAGACGAACTTGTTGTGTCGCATTCTCATTCTTGTGGTGGAAAATTCAACCGTATGGCTTTAGTGACTTCATACCTAGTGAATTTATAGGGAGGTTGATATTCCTTTCCTATATGACGAACCTTGTCCCAGTGGTTATGGTTATCATTGTAGTTCCATTTTCCCCATTCTTTTGGCCAGATTTCATTTGGAATGCATTTCTTTTACTGGATGATAATTATTTGTGCCTCGTAGTATTCGTCTTCCAAGGATAGGATTGATACAGGAAATTTCCAGTAGAGTAAAATCTCCGGTTGAGCTTGGACCTCGTAATTTGAGATTGCCACCGGACGATGTAGCATGAATACCTTGGTATCAAAGCCATCCTACTCTCTTCGGAAGGAGGAATCAAGTGTTTGCATAAGATCTACTTCCAATGCTATTATCGCCAACTTTACATTTTCAGTCTTTACTTTAGTTTATTTGAGTCTAGTTTCCAAACAGTCCATAGTTCATAGTTTTCAATTCTCAAATTTAGAGTATTGTACATATTTGTGTCTTTGTTAACTTTTCTTAGATTTTAGAACAAATAGTGTGTCAAATCTTTTCTTAGATTTTTAGCACAAATACATTGAGTCTCTATTGTCCAAAAAACATAAAAATATGTCGATTTAAGAGTCTTTACTGTCTTCCTTGTCTGCATCTAGTCCGTGTAAATTTTTAGAAAAATTACATGTCTCCTACTGTCAGTAAAACTCTGTCATGTAAATATGACTACCTCTATGAAGTAGATGTGTTGTCACCAGATAATAAAATATCTTCCACATGTCTACCTCTACTAAATCCATACTCAGCTTTTGTAAAAAAAGCATGCAACCTATGGTTGCAGATCCGTTCTTTAGTCCAACAGAAGCCAAATGGAGTTAAGGAATATGTTGTTGCATCAAAACTTGACCAGCACCCTATTCTTGCAACTCAGGAAGAACAGTTCATCATTATACAACAGCCGAATGATTTTCCGCGACAGTGGAAAAACCAAGGCTCACCCTTATCCATTTTGGTGTCGTCAGAGTTGCGTTGACGTATCACGGACAAAAAGGCCAGCCAGTAGTGGCGCAACTTTCCCTCCTAGATACCATATACAACGAGTACTAACATGTGAAATTGGGTACTTTGGAAATTACACTGAACGCCGGGACAATCTTTGTTACTATATTTCCCAGCTTTAATATGTCCCTCTCTGATATGTATCTGAATGAGGAGTTGAAGATCTAGGTAAAAATTCTTGGAGCTCCTCAAGTTAGATATGCCATACAGGCAACTTTGCACTACCAGATTGCTTGGCGAGTTCAAAACCATGCGATGTATCTATCTCTTCCAGGTGGCAAAACTGCTTTGTTCCTAAACGTAGATGCCATCAACGGAACCACCCAGTGCACCCAAATTACAGGACAAATATCTCGAGAAGAGCTCACCAAAATTTTTCCAGACTCTTAGGTCACAAATTATGAGAAGTTGAGAGACTATCCTCAACCTCTCCAGTCCACTGAACCCACTTTGACCAAAAAGAATGACAACACAGTCGCTACAAGTTTCGACTACTCCTATCTCAAGAAGCCCCATAAAACAACCTTCTATATCCATACGTACCAACCTTCTGATGACCTTCCCGATAAGAAGAACAATGAAATCATCAAATAGTTTCTGTCGAGCTTCATGAGTGATCATGATTGGATAAAACACTTCAATCATGAGGGTCGCAGCACGATGTGGCATAGATGCCTTTTTTCGGGACGTTGCCCATAAAATATTGACAGTGACTGTAACATATGTCGCGGGTATACTTTACACACCAAAGAAAAGCCCGAGCCTAAAATACTAATGATGTCCCCTTCCAGATTCAGTCTTTCAGACGACATTCCACCAAACAAACCCTTTGAAAATGATAACTTGAGCCACATTCCAAAATTACCAGAAAAAAATGTTATCCTAATAATGGGTGAAAGGGTGTCCTTGAGTGACACTGAAGCAACTCTCTACTGGAAGTCTAAAAATGCTATTTTCCTAAACACTATGTTATCCAGCATTGGCCAATCTATCAAGCGTATTGCTCACACACAAACTAAGTTGGTGAACAGGGTCGAAGTGATGAACAAAACTATAGAACGAATATCCGCTCAGCATGATAGAATGATTAGAATCCTGGAACACATGATCCAAACCTTACAATATGACATATGTCCACGAGGCACCTCACTATCAAAATTCATCAACGAGCAATAAAAATAAATGGATTCCCTAAAAGAAAGAATTGAACACTTAAAATATGGACACTTGAAACCTCAGGGAACCCACAACTCATTACCAAAGCCAACTTTGTTCCCCATGTCCCTAGAGACATACTCTTCATAAAAAATGGGCCATACATTTGCCACTTTCCCTTCTAACACACCAATATCCATGACATTCTCTCCGAAGTCTCCAAATGAACAAGAGTTTGACATTGACAGACTCGTGTAGGAAAGAAAAAGTGCTCTTATAGCTCATCAGTAAAATGATCAATTAGCTCATAAATAGGCAAAGAGGAAAAAAGAATCTGGAATAGAAATTCAGGTTGTCGACCCAGCAAATATGATGATCTCAGGTAGCACTATTTCGGATAATAACTAAATTCCTAAGATTATTTGATGAACTCAAATCATGTATTGGATGATGAGGATTGGGCTTCTCTGAAATAAAGCCTTCTCGAAAGCAATCATATACTGCCAGATCTTGGATTTCAAAACCAGATTGCCAACTTGGTTCCCATAATTCAAGTTGATCCAGATCCCTTTAACATAAGGAATGACGAGACAATAGCAAAGCAGTCACCTTCTGATGAAAAATCTCATCTTATTGATTCTACATGAAAACATAAGAAAGATTCCTCTGATGGATATACTAGAATTGACAATATTGACCTGCACCAGGATTCTAAAGGCAACACATCCCCCCAGCCGAACAAATCTACCCACCTCTCTAACTGCCTGGTAAGACACAAAAGGTACCTGCAATACAGAGTGCAGTATAGGACAAAGCTACTTGGTTCTAACGTCCCTAGAAACACCTTATCATTGGGTTTGATATATACAAATAACTCAGGAGCCGACTCTTAATCTTGAGATTTGGAATAACTTTCATGGGCAGATTCAAGCCATTATCCACCATTCCAAGGTTATTCCAGATTGGAGAACGAGACCAGACCCTGTCAAGTAAATTGAACACCATTTGACAGAAGAGTCTTGTGCAGAATCTCATAAAGAGTTCATGAAAAAGAACACAAATCCTTTATGGCGCAATAATGACTTCTTCATCAAGTTCCCATTCAAGGAAAATGAGAATATCAATCCCACGAAGGCCAGCCATTCAGGTATGAACCCTGAACATCTTCAGCTTGTACAAAAGGAGTGCACAAAACTTCTGGAATTTGAGAAGGGGACAACAGGGCACAGCAAGGCACGCAGGTAATAATAGGCTCGAAGGATAACAACAGACCTCTAACTTTCCTAACAAGACATAATAGGAATACAAAAGGCCTCTAACTTTCCAACATGATAGGTGATTCACGACCATATAGGTGGCATCCATATGAAATCAAAGCTAACTTTCCAACATGATACGAAATTCAGGACGATATAGGCAAGCTTTTAATCGACAACATAAAAACTTTATTACGACTAGGGCTATGCACCCACTAACTCCTAAAGAACGGTTTTCCATGGAACAAACACTTCTCAACCCTCAAAGGGATGGCTTGACTATGCCATTATTATAAAACAAGTAAATCATTTAACTCTTTGGTAGTATAACTTTTCCCGGAGACATACAAGGGCTTTAGCGGCTCTCCTGGCCATAATGCCCTCAACAGTTCTGTGGGAACAAGTTTCTCTACCCAACTAATGGATTTAAGTGTCTCATAATAAAGTAAGAAGTAAATCGAAAAGTTGTTGTATTGGACTTAAGCCAATTTCATTTCATAAACATAGAAAGGACTTAGCCAATTTAGTTTCATAAACATGAAAAGGACTTAGAAATCAATTTTGTTTCATGATCATAAAAAGGACTTAGAACACATATTGGAATCACAACAAGAACACTTGCCTTGCATAATATTTCCTTACCCCACTAATACAACCTAAGGGATCGAAGTGCCCATCCCCTCAAAAGAGAAAAGCAAGAGAGAGAAATTTAGCCAACAAAAACTTTACAAGTATTTTTAGGTTGACAGATTTATGTCCTCCAACTAAAGACCTATGCTTCCTTTTATAGGCTAAGGAAGTCCTAATACAAACGAAAAGATAAACCTTATCTAAACACATGTGGCCCATTATTCAAAAAATAGGAAAGCCCTATCCTATCTCTAATAAAAGATAAGCCCTATCCGGTCACACACTTCTATCCTAATAAAACAAAATTACATCACTCTTTTATTCAAAACGAACCCCTCAAACATGTGGTGGAGCGTAACAAAACAAAACTAAAATATGTTGTTGGCATGTGACATCACGTGTAAGCAGGTGGATCAGCAGTTTGTAATTTGTTTCAAGCAGGTAGGTGAGCAGCTTGTAAGCTTTTTGCAAGTAGGTAGGTAAGCTCCTTGTAATCATTTAGCAAGTAGGTATCAAGCAGCTTGCAGGTAAACCCATTGGGGATGGTTTTATGATGAAGTAGTTGGCTAAGGACTTTACAGGCAAACACTTTGAGAAGGGTTTCATGGTAAATCTTGGCAGGTAATTTCACGGAGCTCATGGTAAGTGGTAATTTCTTACACATGTCATTGGGCGTCATCTCTTCATGATGTGTTTGAAGGTGATGACGGTGAGCTTGCGTATACTTTTTTCGTCCACCAGCTAACACTGTGCTTGGTACACGGCAACAGAAGATTTATGGAAGGCATTATTTCTTCAGTGTTCTTCGCCAATGAGAGATTTTTGGAAAATTCTCTTGTCCTTAACAGAAAATCTGCCATAATGTTTTCCTCCCCTTTGAGGTGTTTGACTTGAAATTTGTTGGGAGAGAACCACTATGCCCATCGGAGGATTTGCAAATTTGGGATAATCTTTGGGTTTATCTGGACTTTCTTTGGGAAGGCCTTCATATCCATCTCAATCAGGAATTCTATGTGGATTAGGAAGAAGCTAAACTTTTTGATTCCATTTTTTACGGCAAGGATTTCTTTGAATGTGGAGTGGTAGCGTTGTTCAGCATCTTTGAATTAGTCGCTGGCGTATCCGCATATTCTTTGTCGGCCATCTTTTTATAACAGAAGTATGGCACTACAATAGTCTTTGCTGGAATCTATTTGCAATGTCATTTTTTAGTTCGAGGGGATGTGGAGTGTTCTAATGTCTTTTGATATCCTTTTGATCTTTTGAGCTGCATCATCCTATTCCTCTCCCCAAGGTGGAGCATTCTTTTTCAGCATCTTTGAAAGTGGGGCGATGTATGTAAAGACATTAGGGATGAAATCTCTAACATAATTAATCACCCAAAAAAAGTGTTGGAGCTGTTTAATTGAGAAATCAGTATCAGGGAATTTTAGAAGCTTTTGGAAGATGTGAGGACCTAGACTGTATGCTCCATGAACTAAATGCATTCCTAGAAAGTCAATTTCATCCTTTGTAAGAATCATCTTTTTTGCTGAGAGCATAATGCTATACCTTTTCACCAGGCCATGGAATTGGCAAAGCAGATTAAGGTGTTCCTCCAAATTAATGATGAATAACAGTATGTCATCAATATAAACCAGTGATGTGTGAAGGATAGGATGGAATATCTTTATCATGGACTTTTGGAAAAGAAAGGGGGTACGTTTCAGTCCAAATGACATAATCTTTTATGAGGCTTTGGTGTCTATGTTGCAGAAGTTCAAGAGGGCCATTGGATGGTCTATTGCTGATATTATTGGGATTTCACATGGAATTTACATGCATAAACTCTAACTTGAGCCAAATTTTGTGCATAGTATTGAGCATCAATGAAGACTTAATCTGCCTATGCAAGAGGTAGTGAAGAAGAAAATTATCAAGTGGTTAGATGCAGGGGAGGTTTACCCAATTGCCGATAACAAATGGGTGAGCCCTGTTCAATGTGTACCTAAAAGGGTGGAGTCATTATGGTTCCAAATGAGAAGAATGAGATTATTCCTATGAGGCCAATCATTGGGTGGTGTGTATGCATAGACTATAGGAAATTAAAGGCGTGTACTGAAAAGAATCACTTTTTGATGCCTTTTATATTAGACTATCTTGCTAGTAGAGGATGGTATTGTTTTCTTGATGGATAATTGGGTTACAATCAGATTTTGATTGCTCCCGGGGAGCTACAGAAGACCAGTTTCACTTGTCCTTATGTAACACCCCATACATTTTTGAACCTATTTGATTAACGTAACATTTATGGAATTATTTAAACATGAGATTTTTGGGGTATTATACTTTAAATATGGTGGGCTAGATTAGTATTGTTCCATTGGGCTTAATTGATGCCCAAAATTACACACAAGACATGGCCCAAAAATGGAAAAATGACCCATTCATAAAATGGATCAAGTAAACATGTCATCTTTGACCAAGAGTGGCTAAGGATGACTTTGAGGGACTATAAAAGGCAACAAAAATCATATTTTAGTCAACAAAACACACATGTGTCATTTCTAGATTTTTCCACAACCTTCTATAATTTTACAAACCCTAAGGCAACTATCTTTTGGGACAAGATCATCACTTTGCAAGCTTGGAGTAACACGTAAGGAAGGAGCTGGATTATTGTATTCACATATAGGACTGTGTATTCATATTGAGAAGATAAGGTATGTAAGGTTACTTTTTCTGTATCCTTCTGCAACACATATTGTTCACATTGACATTGTACTTGCTCCATTCCGAAGTTTTCTAAAGTATCCCAGCTCAGGTTGACATATATTGTTATTCACATGTTTCTTATTCTTAGACCAATTGTGATTCACATGTCTCTTATTCATTGACTGAAGTTCCAAAGTTCTCATAATGTTGTAACTACTAAAAGAACTATCTTAAATAAAGTAATGATGTAATAAGAATCTATTCATTCTTGAGTAGCATTTCCAATAATTTTACATTCTAAATTTCCAATGATGTTATGACTACTAACGTATCAATCTCACACAATCTCATAGGAGTAAAGAAATGAAGTAATGCATCGCTATTATAATGAAAGAACAGAAGTAATGCATAAATGTTTGAATCATCTTGAGTAACATCTCAGGGGTGACAGAAGAGCCTAGCGTGGGTTATCATAATAAAATCCAGGGGAAAAAGAAAAGCTTAGCATGGGTTATCATAATAACATCCCAGGGGCGATAGAAAAGCCTAGCATGGGTTATAATAATAACATCCCAGGGGTGACAGAAAAGCCTAGCATGGGTTAATCACATCCCAGGGGTTATAATACCTAGCATGGGCTAATCTCATCCCAGGGGCTACAGAAAAGCATAGCATGGGTAGAACGATAAATATGAACAAACGTAAAGGCAAAAGAAGTAAAGCACGTAATGTATATGGTTCCACATATGTATATCGGTGGTTTATCTGCACTAACTATTCTCTTGTATTTGATTTCACGGAATTACTTCTATATCATGCAGTTTCATATGAGCCTTACATACTTAGTACATTCTTCGTACTGACGTCCCTTGAGGGATGTACCTTACTTGATGTAGGCACAGGTGCTAGTAGACTTCCACAGTAGGTTGCGGGACATTTACGGAACATGGGTGAGCTCCAGTTGGTTTGGGGCTTTCCGAGTCATTGTGTGTATTTGTTTTGGATTGTAAAGCTTGTCTAAAGCGGGGACTTATCCCGACTGTAGGTTGGTTATGTACATGTATCTGTTAGAGGCTTTGTAGACGTATGGGGGAAGAAGAATGTAAGAGATATATATCCACTTGACTTGATGGCCCTAACGGCCAAGTTTCATATATAGCATATGTTTTCCATGACTTCCACCATTGGTATTTTATAAGTTACATGAGATAGAATGATATTCATTCAGAGACATGCACATGAATGTACATGAGTATAGATTGGTTCTCTCGGGCCTCAACGGCTTCGGGTGCCAGTCCGCCTCATTAGAATTCGGGGCGTGATAAAAGTGGTATCAGAGCAGGTCGTCCTAAGGGTGTCTACAAAGCCGTGTCTGAGTAGTCTTGCTTATGGATGTGTTGAGCACCACATTTATAAGTTGGAGGCTATAGGACATTTAGGAGTTATTTCTTTTCTTTATTTCTTAGATCGTGCAGTAGAGCCAATGTTGTAGGTGGAATCATATCTGACCACTGAAGTTGGTTTTCTTTGTTATAGTATAATGTCGATTACAAGACAAGGTAGGGACAAAGGTAAGAAGGTAGATATGCTTGACGTAGAAGGAACTAGTATATCACCACCTGACCAAGGTAGTTAGGGTGGGGATGTAACTTAATTTGCATCATGGGCTTCTTCTACTTTTCCAGCTCCAGAAGAGCCGAGAAGGAGAGAAGAACCTGTCGAACCACCTGTTAATGATACTGAGCAGAATCTAAGAAATGCAGTGCAAATGTTGACTCGTATAGTTTCTTTTATAGTTGCTGCACTGAATCAAGGACAAGTTGGTCCAGTCTTTGCATAAAAGAGGGATAATCAAAGGCAAAGGATAACGACACAAGCAATTGAAAGATGGCCGTCTAAGAGGGCTAGATTTAGGGTACAGTCCATGGCGTCCTGAGGAGGATTTGGGCCTCAGAGTTTTAACAGAACGCCTAGACTATTATTTCCTCATTCTATAGTAAAGGTTCTACCTCGATCCCAAGGGGTTAGAGGCAAGCAGTCTAGGCAAAGAAGTCAGATTCAGGATTCACGAACATTGGGGTATCAAGCACAAGGAAGTATAAGCTAATAGAAATCTTCCCGTCAGTTGTGTCAGCGCTGTGAAAGGTATCATTTGGGTGAATGTCGGTTGGGGACAAATGTTTGCTTTTGGTGCGGTATGCCGGGGCACAAAATGAGAGAGTGTCCACAGAGGGGCACAGGTAATACAGCACGACCTACAAAATTAGCCATTGTGTTATCATCGTTAGGAGTACAATATACGTGGCATAGTAGAGGTTCTAGAGGTACAATTGGTGTTAGTGGAACCCAGAACCGCACCTATGCCTTAGCAGATCGACAGAATTCAGAGGCTTTTTCTGATGTAGACACAGGTACAGTATTCATATTTTTACATAAGGTTTATGCATTGATCGACCCGTATTTTACATTATCGTATGTTACTAAATTGATTGTGGAACAAAGTTTGAAGGAACACCAGAATTACTAGTTATGCCATTTGCAGTCTATACACCGGTTGGTAAATCTATTATAGTTAAAAGAGTAAATTGTAATTACAGTTATGATACACTGGTTGATCTTATTGAACTGGAAATGGTAGATTTTGATGTTATAAGGGTATGGATTGGTTGGCTTCTTATTATGGCACGGTAGATTGCCAAGCTAAGGAAGTACATTTTCGTTTTCCACAAAAGAATGTTCTTTGAATGGAAGGGTAATGTGGGGGCACCAAGAGGGAATTTATTCCCTATCTTAAAGCAAGGGAAATGATACCCAAAAGGGTACATATGACACTTAGTACGAGTGAAAGATACTGATGTGAAGCCACTAACTCTTCAATCGGTTCCAATAGTAAATGAAATTCTTGAGGTAGTTCCTGAAGATCTTCCCATTTTGCCTCCAGAATAGGAAGTAGAGTTTGGTATTGACTTGATTCCAAGAACTCAGCCTACCTCTATTCCTCCATATAGAATGTCCCAGCAGAGTTACGGGAATTAAAGGAGTACTTGAAAAGACTTGTTGGAAAAAGGGATACATAAGACCTAGTACATCCCCTTGGGGTGCACTAGTATTATTGGTACAAAGGAAAGATGGCACGTTGAGAATGTGTAGTGACTATCGGTAATTGAATAAAGTGACAATTAAGAAGAAGTATCTCCTCTCTAGAATTGATGATTTATTTAACCAATTATAGGGTGTTAAATATTTTCAAAGATTGACTTGAGATCGGGATATTACCAGGTAAGGGTTGAAATAAAAAGGGGATAGACCCGAGACAGCTTTCCGAACACAGTATGGTTACTATGAATTTATAGTTATGCCATTTGAGCTAACAAATACACCAGCAGTTGTTAGGGATTTGATGAATAGGGTGTTCGAGCCATTTTTAAATGTGTACGTGACCACGTTCGGAAATGATATTTAAGATCACAAGTGTCACGCCCCAAATTCCAACGAGGCAGACTGGCACCCGAAGCTGATAAGGCCCGAGAGAACCAATCTTCATTCTCATATACTCATGCGCATGCTACTCAATAAACATCACCACCACAAATAGATATAAGATACCAATAGCGGAAACCATGGAAAATACATGATAACTATGAAACCTGGCCGTTGGGGCCATCAAGACAAAACATATGTTTCTTACATTTTCTTCATCTGTCCCACAACATCTACAAAGCCTCTACAGATGTATAACCATAACTAACCTAGAGTCGGGACAAGACCCCACTCTATACACATATACAATACCAAAATAAATGTACATAACAACTCAGAAAGCCCCGAACCAACTGGAGCTCACCCAAAGTCCGCAAAAGATCCGCAACCTACAGTGGAGGTCTACTAGTACCTGTGCCTGCAGCAAGTAAGGTAAGGCCCCCCAAAGGAGGTCAGTACGAGGAATGTACTGAGTATGTAAGGCCATATGAAACTGTCATATGAATAACCCATCGATCTACATATGTGGAACCATGCACCTTACATAAATTATTTTTCTTCGCTTTATTGTTTATTCCTCATTGCTTATATCACATAGTACCCGATCCCCCACTGATCAGTGGGTCTTAACATAACATAACGTTATGTTGGGATCAGCTCGAGCTAGGCTTATACCGCTAGAGCTTCCACCCATAAATCAAGATATCGGGATCGGCTCAAGCTAGGTTTATCACCTGTAGAGCTACCACCCATAAACCAACAAATCAGGTTCGACTCGAGCTAGGTTCTTACCTCTAGAGCTACCAACTGTCAGGATCATCCCGAGCTAGGCTTATGCCTCTAGGACTGCACCCTGATCCAACAAATTCGGGATCGGCTTGAGCTAGGCTTATGCCTCTAGAGCTCCCACCTGTCAGGATCGGCCCGAGGTAGGCTTGTGCCTCTAGGAGTGCCCCCTGATCCAATAAATTCAGGATTGGCTTGAGCTAGGCTTAATCCTCTAGAGCTACCACCCGTTCTCTTACCACCAACAAATATGAATTACTTTATTTCTTACTTTTGAGAGATTGATGTGTTGATAGTCACAACATTATTGGAGCTTGGAACATCAGTTAATGATTAAGAGACTTATGAATAACAACTAATCCACGAATTAAGAACATGTGAATAACAATACATGACAGCCTGAAATGAAATGCCTTAGCACATTTCGAAATGGAACAAATACAATGACAATGGGTACAATATGTGTTGCAGAAGGATATGGTAAGAGTAACCTTACATACCTTATCTTCTCAATACGAATATACAATCCTATATGTGAATACAATAGTCCAGCTCCTTCCTTAAGTTTCACTCTACAACACAAGTATATAACGGAGTTTACATTAACCACCAAATATCTTACAAATGCATATAACGATAATGAGTTTCATGTTTGCCTTTAAAAATGTCATTTCCCCCTTGACAATACCATTTATGAAATTATCATACAAACAATCCCACAATATTCCATACATTGACCAATACATGATAAACCAATAGCATGTCACACCAAGTTCATACTTTCCACTTCTCCATCAACACAACATCACGATCACTCCATCAAGTCACCTCAATATGTCTCATAACAACATATCGGCCAATATCCCATAATTTACACTTATAGAAAAATAACAAGTTTAGTAACATCATCACACCATACATGTTGTTATTTCATCCATACCATGCACTTTCATCAAAACCACAAGTCACTTTTCAAGTTTAATTCACAAAAATGACACATCTTTTACAAAAACACAAAAGTGCACCACTTACACTTTTAGACATAACCATCATGATATACATGCTCTCCCATGCATATAATATATTAATCCATAAGAATAATCATTTACCCAAACTTGCAAATGAGTGATCTTGTCCTAAGAAGTGCCTTAGGGTTCTTAGGGTTTGAGAGAAAATATGTGAGAAATATCTAAAGAGGCATGAGAGTTAGAATGAATTACAAATCTAATTTTTTTCTTGGCCTTTATATAGTACTCAAGTCATCCTTAGCCATTTCCTTGCATTAAATGCAATGTTTTCTTGGTCAAAGTGGAATAATGGGTCATTTGCCCCATTGGGCCTTGCATTTTGGTCTCTCTTTGAGCTTTATATTGAGCCGAATAACACATGTCATCTTAACCCACCAAATGTAATGTATAATCCACCATATATCTCATGTTCAAATAATTCTATAAATGTCTCAATAATATTCATTTATGAGATTCCCGTTCGTAGCATCAATCGTAAAAATATAAATTCTAGTCGCTCATGGCTTATTTGAACATAATTTGTTAAAATACTTGTGACGAAGAATTAACCCCAACTCGGATGCTAAACGCGGTTAATAATAGTCCTACTATGATGGAGTAATGATACCATGACTCAAAGGTCTTATATACATCATAATAGTCGAAGAAAAATTTTGGCGAAAACCACCCCAGCACGCCGCTTGGCGCGGCCCAATGCTGCCTGTGCAAACAAAAATTTAGGCCAGAGCGGCCTGGCATGCCACCTGCAGCGCCTCATGCCAAATTTTTTATTTCGACTTTTCTTTGCGGATTTGGTTGGATCTTTCAAGTCCCAACCTTTCGCTTATCTCTTATCTTTAAGATCCTTTGCTTGGATGTCCCTTAAACCTCACTTTTCACCCCACAAATTCTCCATAAAGTCACAAACACCACCTACTACAAAGGTCTATTCACACTTACTACCAGAATATCGAATGTTCCATCAATAACAACGCAAAATACTTACTTATTGCTCTCGAACCTAGGGTAAACATGGTTCAAGGTTGTCAAGTAGGTTCGGGAAGGTACGGGGCATTACAACAAGAGGACCATGCTAATCACTTGTAGCAGGTGTTACAGAAGTTTTCTAAATGTGAATTTTGGTTACACTTCATAGCGTTTTTGGGTCACATTGTATATGATGAAGGAATGAGGGTCGATATACAAAAGATAGAAGTGGTAGAAAAAAAAAGTTTGGCTAAGGCCTACGACGCTTACAAAAATTCATCATTTTCTTTGATTGGTTGGTTATTATAGGAGATTTGTTGAAGGATTTTCTTCTATCCCTGCACCCTTAACAAAGCTAAAACACAAGGAAATAAAGTTTCAGTAGAATGACGCATGTGAGAAGAGTTTCCAAGAGCTGAAAGATAAATTGACTTCTACACCTGTGATGGTACTTCCCGAAGGCACGGAAGGCTATGCAGTATATTGTGATGCTTCTAGAGTTGTCCTAGGATGTGTATTGATACAGTACGGTAAATAGCTTATACCCCAAGACAGTTGTGTTTTACATAAATAAATCATCCAACACATGATCTTGAGTTAGCAGTTGTGATATTTGCTTTCAAAATATGGTGCCATAATTTTTATGGGGTTCATGTTGACATATAAGCAAATCATAAGAGCTTGTAATATATCTTTAAGAGAAAGGACTTAAATCTAAGGTGGCTTGAACTATTAAAGATCATGATATTGATATCCCATCAGGGAAAGCAAGTGTGATAGCCGATGCGTTAAGTCGCAAAACAATAGGAACCATTACTGGTCAATTGACGAAAAAGCAATGTATAGTCAAGGATCTACATCAAATAGTCAGCTTGGGAGTTTGTCTTCTTGAAACTCTAGATGAAAGAATTATAGTGCAAAAGGCGGCAGAGTCTTCATTTGTAGCTGAGGTGAAGGAAAAGCAATATGCGAATCTTATTGTATTTCAGCTGAAATAGAATGTACAGCAAGGTTTGACAAAGGCATTTAATCTTACGCAAGAGAAAGTGAATCAGTACCAAAGTGGATGGTGTGTACCAGATATAGACGAATTAAGGAAATGAATTATGATAGAGGCACATCATTCACTGTATTCTATTCATCCGGGAGCTACCAAAATGTACCATGATTGGAAGAGATGTATTGGTAAGGTTATATAAAAGGAACATTGCAGAATTTGTAGTTCATTGTTCGAATTGTCAACAAGTAAAAGTAGAGCATCCGAAACCTGACGGTTATATGTAATACATGAATCTTCCAGCTTTAAAAGAGGGATATGATTAACATGGGTTTTATCACAAGTTTTCCTCATACATTTCAGAAATTTGATTCCATGTGTACGATAATTGACAGACTTACCAAGTAGCACACTTTTTACCTGTCAGGACCACTTGTATAGCTGGAAATTATGCAAGGTTGTATGTTAAAGAGATAGTACAATTACATGGAATTCTAATTTCTATTATATTAGACATATAGACAAACAGAATGTATCATCCAAACACTTGAGATATGCTACAATGGCACCTTATGAAGCCTTATGCGGAAAAAAGTGTAGATCACCAATTGGGTGGTTGGAAGCTGGTGAAACTGCTTTAATCTAGTCAGATCTTGTTCATCAAGATATAGGGAAAGTTAAGGTGACCCAACAACGGCTACAAACGGCCCAAAGTCGACACAAGTCATATGCAGATATTAGAAGAAGGGAATTAGAATTTGCCATAAGTGATTGTGTATTTTTGAAAGTGTCACCAATGAAAGGATAATGCGATTTTGAAAGAAATAAAAGATGGCCCTATATAATGTGCCATATGAGATTACCCGAAGATTTGGGTAAGTTGCCTCTATAAATTAGCACTATCCCAAGAACTTCCCACAGTTCATTCAGTGTTTCATGTTTCAATATTTCAAAAATGCATGAGAGAGATGTACAAGTTACAGAGGATATCACATATGAAGAGGTACCTACTACTATTCTTGATTGATAAGTGAAAGGATTAAGAAATAAAGAAGTAGTCTCCGTAAAGGTACTATTGGAGAAATCAGCAAGTAGACGGAATCACATGGGAAATCAAAGAAATAATGAAATCTAAAGTACTTGTATTTGTTGTAAACGGGAGAAAAAAAAATTCAAGGTGCTGAATTGGAGCAATAACAAGGAAGTACCTATAAGCATTATGTGGATATATGTATATATATATATATATATATATGTTAATATAGAGATGCATTGGATGTACAGGAGATGATGTTCTTAACATTCGAGGACGAATGTTTCTAAGGGGGGAAGAATGTAACACCCCGTACATTTCTGAACCAATTTGATTACCGTAACATTTATGGAATTATTTAAACATGAGATTGTTGGGTTATTATACTTTAAATGTGGTGGGCTAGCTTAGTCTTGTTCCATTGGGCTCAATTGAGGCCCAAAATTACACACAAGACATGGCACAAAAATGGAAAAATGACCCATTCATAAAATGGATCAAGTAAACATGTCATCTTTGAACAAGAGTGGCTAAGGATGAATTTGAGGGACTATAAAAGGCAAAAAAAATAATATTTTAATCAACAAAACACATATGTATCATTTCTAGTTTTTTCCACAACCTTCTCTCATCTCACAAACCCTAAGGCAACTATCTTTTGGGACAAGATCATCACTTTGCAAGCTTGGAGTAACAAGTAAGGAAGGATCTGGATTATTGTATTCACATATAGGACTGTGTATTCATATTGAGAAGATAAGGTATGTAAGGTTACTCTTTCCGTATCCTTATGCAGCATATATTGTTTACATTGACATTGTACTTGTTCCATTCCGAAGAGTTCTAAAGTATCCCAGCTCAGGTTGACATATATTGTTATTCACATGTTTATTATTCTTAGACCAATTGTGATTCACATGTCTCTTATTCATTGACTGAAGTTCCAAAGTTCTCATAATGTTGTAACTACTAAAAGAACTATCTCAAAGAAAGTAATGATGTAATGAGAATCTATTCATTCTTGAGTAGCATTTCCAATAATGTTACATTCTAAAGTTCCAATGATGTTATGACTACTAACGTATCAATCTCACATAATCTCACAGGAGTAAAGAAATGAAGTAATGTATCGCTCTTATAATGAAAGAACAGAAGTAATGCATAATTGTTTGAATCATCTTGCGTAACATCCCAGGGGAGACAGAACAGCCTAGCATGGGTTATCATAATAACATCCCAGGGGCGACAGAAAAGCCTAGCATGGGTTATCATAATAACATCGCAGGGGCAACAGAAAAGCCTAGCATGGGTTATCATAATAACATCCCAGGGGCGACAGAAAAGCCTAGCATGGGTTAATCACATCCAAGGGGTTATAATACCTAGCATGGGCTAATCTCATCCCAGGGGCGATAGAAAAACCTAGCATGGGTAGAACAATAAAGATGAATAAACGTAAAGGCAAAAAAAGTAAAGGACGTAATGTACATGGTTCCACATATGTATACCGGTGGTTTATTTGCACTGACTATTCTCTTGCATTTGATTTCACGAAAGTACTTATATATCATACAGTTTAATATGAGCCTTACATACTCAGTACATTCTTCGTACTGACGTCCCTTGGGGGACTTACCTTACTTGCTGTAGGCACAGGTGCTAGTGGACCTCCACAGTAGGTTGCAGGACATTTGCGGAACATGGGTGAGCTCCAGTTGGTTCAGGGCTTTTTGAGTCATTATGTGTATTTGTTTTGGATTGTAAAGTTTGTCTAAAGCGGGGAATTATCCCGACTGTAGGTTGGTTATGTACATGTATTTGTTAGAGGCTTTGTAGACGTATGTGGGAAAAAGAATGTAACAGATATATGTCCACTTGACTTGATGGCCCTAACGTCCAAGTTTCGTATATAGCATATGTTTTCCATGACTTCCGCCATTGGTATTTTATAAGTTACATGAGATATAATGATATTCATTCAGAGACATGCACATGAATGTACATGAGTACAGATTGGTTCTCTCGGGCCTCAACGGCTTCGGGTGCCAGTCTGCCTCGTTGGAATTCGGGGCGTGATACCTTATAGGACTTTGGTGTTTAAGAGAATGCCTTTTGGTCTGTGTAATGCACCAGCGACCTTTCAGCGTTGCATGATGTCTATTTTTTTTGACATGATGGAGGACACAATTGAGGTATTTATGGATGACTTCTCGGTGGTTTGCGACTCATTTGAAGATTGTTTGGCTCATCTTGCTAGTGTTTTGACGAGATGTGAGGATTGCAACTTAGTGCTAAACAGGAAGAAGTAACACTTCATGGTCAAAGAAGCAATAGTACTTGGTCACAAGATTTTGAAGAAGGGGATTAAGGCTGAAAAGGCTAAGATTAAGGTGATTGAAAAGCTATCTCCACTAATTTCTATGAAAATATTCAGAGCTTTTTGGGGAATGCTGGATTTTATCATAGATTCATCAAGGATTTATTTAAAATTGCACATTTATTATGCAAGTTGTTGGAGAAGGAGGTGAATTTTGTGTTTGATGATGTGTGTCTGAAGGCGTTTGAGTGTTTGAAAGAGAAGTTCATTTCAGCCCCTATTATTGTGTCACCTGATTAGTCCATACCATTTGAGGTTATTATGTGTGATACTAGTGGCGTGGTGCTAGGAGCAGTCCTAGGCTAAAGTCAAGAGAAGATGTTACATACCATATATTATGCTAGCAAAGCAGTTAAACCTACTCAAAAAAAATTATAATGTGACTGAATAAGAATTGTTTGATGTGGTGTTCGCATTTGAGAAATTTCAATCTTATTTGTTTGGCATGGAAGTAGTTGTGTAGATGGACCAAGCAACTCTTAGGTACCTTATGGAAAAGAAAGATAAGAAATTGAGGTTGATTTATTGGGTTCTTTTGTTGCAGGAATTTGACTTTGAGGTCAATGATTGAAAGGGGATTGAAAATCAAGTGGATAACCACTTATCACGCCTTGAAGATGAGGCAATGCCGAAACTAAAAGATGAGCTTGAGATTGATGAGACTATTTTGGACGAGGAGGTATTGGCCACGTCGTAAGACTTGATTTCATGGTTTGAGAACTTTGCAAATTATTTAGTAAGTTAAGTGGTTCCTGAGAATCTGTCATATTAGTAGCGTAAGAAGTTTATGCATGATATGAGGAAGCTTTTCTTGGATGAGTCAGTTATATTCCAGATTTATGTGGACAGACTGATCCATAGATGTATTACTAAGGTAGAAATGATGAGTATTCTAGAGGGATGCCACTCTTCACCAGTAAGGGGTCATCATAGTGGTGCGTGGACTGCTCATAAGATCTTGCAATGTGGGTACTACTGGACCACCATTCCTAAAAATGCATATGATTATGCAAGAGCATGAGACCAATGTCACAGACAAGGGAACATCTCGCGAAGACAAGAGCTTCTAATGACCAAGATTCTAGAGCTTGAGTTATTTGATGTATGTGGCATTGATTTCATGGTACCCTTTGTGAGCTCATATGGCATGAAATATATTCTGGTTGCGGTTGACTATGTTTCAAATTGGGTGGAAGCAGTTGCTCTTCCAAACAATGAAGGAAAGAGTGTGACTGTATTTTTGAGAAATAATATATTTTCTAGATTTAGGACACCAAGGGCAATGATTAGTGATGGGGGCTCTCACTTTTGCACTCATCTATTCAAAGACTTACTTGAGAAATATAGTGTGGAACATAAGAGGGCGATCCCCTACCATCCACAATCAAGTGGGTAAGTTTAGGTCTCCAATCGATAGATCAAGTCTATTTTGGCGAAGACTGTGAATGCCAATAGAACATACTAGGATAGAAAGTTAGATGATGTATTATGGGCCAACAGGACAACATTTAAGGCTCTTATTGATGCTTCACCATATGATCTTGTGTTAGGAAAGGCATGCCACTAGCTAGTTGAACTTGATCATAAGGCATAGTAGGCACTGAAGCAGTTAAACTTGCAATGGAGTGATGCGGCAAAGTTGAGACTAGAAGAGTTGAATAAGATGGATGAATTCCGTCTCCACGCCTATGAGAGTTCAACCTTATAAAAAGAGAAATGAAATTGCATCATGATTTCAGGATTGAGAAAATAGAATTCACCACTGTTGATATGGTACTGCTATTTGATTCAAGGCTTAGGTTATTTCCTGGCAAGCTGAGGTCAAGATGGAGAGGACCTTATAAAATAGTGATAATGTATCCCTATGGTGTCATTGAGCTTGAAAATGATGAGGGCCTAAAGTTTAAGGTGAATGTCCAAAGGGTGAAACATTACCTCGGTCATATAAATGAGGTCAAGATGATATTTGATATAGTTCTTTATGAATTTTGAGTAACCAAGAACACTCGAGTCGTGCCGCAAATTAGGCGCTTCAGGGTAGGCAACCCATGGGTTTGTTTGGTGAAGTCTTAGCAGCCAAACAAACCACGTCGTACTGCTATGTTAGGTCAAGCGCTGCTTGGGAGGCAACCTAAGAATTTTGTACATATTTTATTTATAGGGTAACGTTTGCTACATTGCAGGGACAATGCAGAAAAGAAACTGCGGAACTAGAACAAAAATAGAACCCACGAAAGCAATGTATGATCTAGGAAAGTTCCCATTATCATGGGTTTTATCATCCGCATGAAGTCTAAAAAAGTGATTTCCAAGAGTTCATCCTACGATTCAGCGTCCACGATCATACCAAGATTGCATGATTTTAGAATCCATCCTCTGATTGAACTCCTACGAATTAACATCTAGGTGATGGAACCTACGATTTTAAGGAAAGATTATTGTCACATACAATGATATTCCTTAAGCTTCGTAGGGTCCCAAGTAAGTTTTTCTCACCCTCTTGGTAAGATGATATACCACTATCATGGTATGATCCCCCGATCATAGGAACGAGCTGTCTATTGGGTCTTTCATTAACATTGAAAAGTTTACCCGCCTCGATTCCTAATTTCTATTCCTTATACCCTTGACCCGATTCAAGCCATTCACCATTTAAACTCAAAATTCACATCACTAGCACGATCAAAGAGGTAATCTAAAAGAAAAAAACACTTGAATCTAACCTAGAATCTTGCTAATTCTAGTGCTCTCAAGAGTATAATCCCTCATTTTTTTGAACTCCTTCTCGGTTGAAGCATTTGCACTCTCCATACAGTAAGCATCCTTCTCATGGTTTAGAATTTTGAATTATGAGTAAAATTAAATGAGAAGATGAGTAAAACGAATCTTATAGAGTGCATTGACGAACACCAAATCCAGTTCAGAGGGAGTTATGCAACTAAAGTTTAAATAATTATGCATTCTGAATTTGATGTGCAGATGGGTGAAAGAGGGGGAACTTTGAGTACCCCTTTTTGTTCAATATGGTCAAATTGGGTCATGATCTTGTGTTTTAAATCTATTAAGTGTCAGTGCAAAATCCATGACACAACCCACGATATTTGTTCCTATGTACGATCGTAGGTTGGTTTGTTGTGAGAGCTAGTGTTTGATATTAGAGGAGTTCATCAGACGAACACATCCCACGATTATTGTATCTTTGTACGATCATGGGGTGTAGTTGTCTCATATGAAAACTCTCATGTAATTTTTAGTACGGACTTCCTACGATCGAAAAAATGATTGCACCTTTATACAACAATCTTATAATCGATCATCTGCATAAATAATTGAGCACCTATTTTTGATTTTTTATGGAAATATCCTTTTATGTATAGGTACTATGGCACCCAAAGCTATCAATAAGAAGCAAAATGAGTCACTACTCAAAAAAATAGCTAAAAATATCTAAGGAACGAGCACTAAAATACATACCTTCGGCCACAAAGAGTGAATCGGAGAAATTTAGTGGTTTGAGAGTTGAGTACTCCAAAAATAGTGGTGATGAACCACAAGAACCTCAGACCAGTAGATAAAAAACTACTAAGTCCAAGGCCCCAACATACATAGCATTAGTTCCCGCAGCCACTCCTATTGAACTTTCCTAGCCTGAAGAGGAGGTCAAGCCTCAAATCTTAATGGGGGTGAGCCCGTAGCTAAAGAAGCTAGTGAAGAAAGTTTGTCAGAGGAAGAAGAATCTGTGGATTGTTCCGGTAGTGCCAACCCAAAATCTTTTGGAGGAGATACTACTACAAATCAGTCCCAAAGAGGGACAAACCTGAGAAGATGCGCTATTCCAAAGT
The DNA here is from genome assembly GCA_031232105.1 of Capsicum rhomboideum. NCBI lineage: Eukaryota > Viridiplantae > Streptophyta > Magnoliopsida > Solanales > Solanaceae > Capsicum > Capsicum rhomboideum. The sequence continues at coordinate 23,178,941 of CP124718.1, forward strand.
ACAGAGATTACTACACTGATGGGTTTCCCTAAAAAACCAAGGGAACTAAAAGTGAAGCATCCAAGAAGAACCCCATATCTTACCCGGGCCACTTCAAAGAGTTCCAGAGTTGAATCAGGTATTTGAGAAGTTTAAGTTGGGGTGGATAACCAAAGCTATGGATAATTAAGGGGCTAAGTTGGTACATGAGTTATACACCAACTATGTAGTAACCATTGAGAATATGACTCCTTTTACGAAGGAGAAGGATATGATAATACAAGCAAAGTTAGACACAGTTTTAGTCCGAGGTGCACCAATTGACATATCGGAGAAGGCTATTTCTAAAGCCTTGTTTGGTGATGACTTTAAGCCGGTAGTAGACACTTTGGAGTATGATTACCAGATGTTAGAGTTGAAAAAGGTTGAGAAGCTGAGTACTGAAGAAAAATCAATGAATTACAAGTGGTTCGCGAACCCCATTGTTGCATCAAAGAAAAGAGCAGAATGGGTGAATGCTACGGTGATCTACAAACACACGTTGAGTTTCACCGCCAAGACTTGGTGGTCTATTATCAAGCACTGTATATCACCAACCAAAAATGACAACGTAATGACCCTCCCATTCATTTTCCTCATTTTTGTGCGTTCTCAGTGTTTAGGATTTTTCTATAACTGCCCCAAGTTATTTATGACTTGCTGGGACTGACAGTTTGATTTTCGGGCAGTTCATCTGAGAATGTTATTTAGACTGAGCACGTTGTAAAATACTTAATTAAATTAGAACTTGGTAAAATGATGTAGTTAATTACCTTTCGAAAATGTCTTTGAAATTTATAAAATTCTTTAGTTATGATATATCTATACTACTTTATAATAGTTTTATAACCTATTAACAATTTAAGAGGAGATAGTGAATTTAAATATGTTAAAATAATATTTTTATTTTATAGAGGTTTGTTTAGAAATAATTTTCTATTAATTATGGTATATTTAAAATGTTATATTTATTTTATCACGAGCCTATGCAATACCCGAATATATATATAAGGGGATAAAATTGCACCGATGTGCCGCCACCTCCACCACATGGAAAGTGGAGAGACGCACACCATGGTGACTCCACTATGTGAAGATTTCAACTAGACATGTGCTAGTGGAAGCACAGCCAGTACATGGGTACTATATATATATATATATATATATATATATATATATATACATTTTGGACGAAATGTCCATAATGTATAACATGACATTTACTTCACTATTTTTTGATCATATAAGCTCACTATTGAGCTAATCCATTAAGGTTTAAGCTTAGGGGTTTATATATATTGAGTACGTGGACTCGTTCTCATCGTTTCTACGGTACGTTTTCTTATTTTTACGGTAGTTTTCGTTTATGGTGGTATTGTTGAGATTGATATTGATGTTTGAGCTACATTTTGAGCTCAAATTGAGCGGAGCTAGTTGTGACTATTGATCACGGGGTGATTTGGGACGCTATGACGGTTTTGGTTTTGCGATTCCACAAGCAGGCTGCACGTGGACTGTTCGAACATTTTTTTGAACTAATGCAATATGGTTATCAATAGTCATGTTTTGACATGTAGCTTATTATTTTTGTTTCTTGTAAACAGTCAGAGGCCTCTCGAAAGGGGAAGGCTCCTGTATAGCTGGTTCTTTTGGCAGGCTTGCGCTAGCGTTCAGGTAGGCTAGGTTTACCTTCCTTTACACTTAGATTGAGCTAAGGTGTGATATATGTATGCTATTGTGCTGGTGTTGTGGGCTGGTATTATAAACTTGGTGGTGGTGGTTTGCTATGATTTAGGCCTTCGAGGTCGGATAGGGCTATTCCGATATATTCCGTGCCCGTTATCCTTGTGGTACACCATAGATGACCTATTTTGGGGTCGGATAGTATTGTTGTTGTTGTTTCCAGTTTAGGAATGTTATTGTTGGACCTTAGACCAGGATTATACATACTTATCCCAGACTTAGACAAGTATAACCAAACCTGGTTTTCGGGACTCGATAGCAGGCCCCGTTACCCTTTTTGTTGACTTGTCAGAACTTTGAAATCTTTGGGCTTAGAAAAGCCCTATATAAATGTTAGGGTTGTGATAGGATTGATTAACACCAATTATACCTGTTTGTCCTATTTAGCTTTGTTCGTCACTAATAACACCGTATTTGATCGGGGTCGGCTAATTTGACTTAGAATGCTGACCCGCCTTTCTATGACTTATAATGTATACCCAGACTTGTATAAACATATTTTTTATAGTATATATTTGACCTAGAAAGACCCCAAGATTTACTTGTAGCATGTTGTGGGGTTAGCCTTTGTAATTATATACTAGTATTGACTTCGGACTAGGGTTTTCCCGTTTATCTGATATGATATGACATTTGATTCTATTTTGGTTACTGTCTATGATGAGTTCTGGTTCAATTTCGGCTACTGATTCAGGTTTGATGATTTTAGTTATTGACTATTGGGTGTTCCGGTTCGAGTTCGGCCCCGGATTGTGGTACACTATGAGTTCTGGTATTGGGTACCGTGGTTATGATACTGTTGTTATTTGAGTTCCAGTTCGAGTCCAGAAGATATGATATATATGTGTCCTATTATTAGTAGCCACTGCGTTCGGTTCGATTCCGGCGTCTGGCTTCTTGTTATTACCCATTGATGTCGGTTCAAGCCCGGTGCACTCTTGTTGGTTATTATGGTTGTTGGATACTGATACATCTTCGAGACACTGGAGAATATGCATTTAATATTCTTGTGTGACCCGCCAGTTAATGGGGGTCAGGCTAGGTTATTGTTTTCTTTCGTGTGCCTATCGGGTTTATGGAAGCCCAGATAGGTTATGTTTGACTTGTGTGTTTACTTATGCATTTATATACTCGATTATTTGGTATAACATTTATTTATTTCCTAAGCATATCTACAAGCCTCGGCAATTACTTATGTATTTATTACTTATACCCCGGACTTAGCATGCACCCTCGCAATTTAGCTTGCTTATATTACATTGAGCTCAGTCAGCCGATGATGCCTACTGAGTACCCATTGCCCCGGTACTCATACTGCACTTCTGCATATTTTTCCCCGATGCAGATCCGGGCACTACTTAGCGAGTTTGACGTGACTCTCTACTCAGTAATTACTCCTGAGTAGGGTGAGCTTACTAACGTTCGAGGCAGATCCTACTCCATCTCTACTGTATAGTCTTTTGCACTCAAGACTGCTGTACTTGTTATATATATTTGGTTTCTGTCTTGTATTCTGGATATGTCTAGTAGTGGCTCTTATACCAACCTTACCAGGTCTTAGGAGGGGTTCTTGAATTTATATATATTGTCCTCTTCCTTCTCAGTATCGATATGGGTATATTTTGGTTCTGTTTGTTTTTATATTTCTAGCATGCTTATTAGTACGGTTACTTCCACCTCATCTCTGTTCTTCTGAGATTTTGCCTGTTAGCCCGTCGTTTGTCGCTATGAGCTAGGGTTTGGCTTGCCTATTGCTGGGTTATGGTAGGCGCCATCATGACTCAAATATTGGGTCGTGACAGCTTGGTATCAGAGCCTAGGTTTTATGGCTAGTGTTTGTACATAAGCCAATGTGTGGAAGAGTCCTGCGGATCAGTGTAGCGATGCCTATATCCTATCCTCGGGAGGCTACGGAGCATTCTTAGGGGAGTCTCTCATTTTATTGGCTCATGTTCCTGCATCGGGTCTATGTTGGTTTCTGATTTTCATTTGGTTCACTCTTTACGCAGATGGTTAGGACATATAGTGCGAGAGCCGGGGGTCGGGACCCCGAGCCTGCAGCGAAGGCTCCAGTTAGGGGCCGAGGTCGACCTAGAGGTCGGAGGCAGGGCAGAGTAGCATCCCAAGGCTGAGATCATGCTAGGGATCAGTCACCTAATCCTGTTATAGTTCCAGATGTTTCGCCTCCACAGCAGCCGGTGGGCTAGGGAGCAGCCCAGGCTCCACCTAGATTTATTGATGCTTTAGTACTCCGAGACACTTTGGTGCAGTTGCTGGGATTAGTTGGAGGCCCGTTAGCTAAGGGAGCCCAACCAGTAGTACAGGGAGTTGGTGTTGGGGCGCAGCCTGCAACTGCAGCACCTAGAGTTGAGATTTCACCAACACAGGTAATTCCACAGCCGATACTAGCTCAGCCAGTTATGTCTGCCGAAGAGCAGAAAATATTGAGTCATTTATTGAGACTAGCTCCACCCAGGTACCCCAGGAGAAGACGCTTATGAGTTCTTATTCAGCTGCGAGGACAGGTTGAGAAATTTAGGATTAGTAGAGTCACGTGGGGTAGATTTTGTTGCTTGTCAGTTTGATATAGTCGAAAGGAGATAGTGGAGAGGTTATCTTGATTCCAGGCCAGCTGGATCTCCACCCGTTACTTGGGCACAGTTCTCTGAGGTGTTCTTGGGGAAGTATATGCCCCGCAGCATGCGTGAGCGTCTTTGAGATGAGTTTTCCAAGTTGAGACAGGGGTCTATGACAATAGCTAAGTATGAGGCGAGATTCCATGATTTGTCCAGACATGCTACTATTATCTTGCCTGATGAGTACTAGAGGATTAGATGCTTTGTCATAGGGTTGCGATTAACACTCCGCAGAGCCACACAGAGGTTAGTGACTTCGGGGAAATCATTTGCTGAGATAGCTGAGCATGTATATTCGATAGAGGAGATGGATCGCAAGTCCCAAGGGGGCAGCGATAAGAGACCCCGATTCCAGGGTTTTTACAGTGGCTGTCATAGCAACTCGTAGTTCAGAGGCTATGGGTTTCAGAGTAGGTACCCACAACAGCAGCATCAATCCTTTTAGCGATAGGGTCAGCCTAGTAGGCCCATACATTCAACTTTGCAGATTTTTGATAGGGGTCAGCCCGCCTATAGTGGTTCTGGTAGTCAGCCTTAGGGACGTGGTCAGTCCAGTTCATCGACTAGAGGTGGTCATACCGGATCTTCTAGGCCGAGCAGGGAGCCAGGAGCATGTTATACTTGTGGGGTTATTGGTCATTTCACGTGTGAGTGTCCTCAGCGTAGGGTGATTGAGCCTTTAATTTAGACGGCACAGCCTATCAGATCTATACCGCTAGTAGGCAGAGGTGGTGTACAGGGTTGTCGGGGTAGTCCCCAGGGTTATCGAGGTGGAGCACAAGGAGGTCGAACTGGCAGTCAGGTCGGTGCTCAGACTAGTGGTAGCCAGCGTCAGTTGTATGGTGTGCAGGCTTGGCCGGAGGCTGAGGCTTCGGATACGGTGATTACAGGTACGATTTCCATATGCCACCAGCCAGCTTCTGCATTATTTTATCCTGGATCCACGTTTTCTTATGTATTTACTTATTATGCACCACAGTTGGGTTTATGTTCTGAGTTATTATCTGTACCCTTACGTGTATCTACCCCTGTTGGTGATTTCTTAGTAGTGGATTAGGTATATAGATCTTGTTTGGTGACTGTTCGGGAGTTTGAGACTTGAGTTAATTTTATAGTATTGGCCATGGTAGACTTTGATGTGATTCTGGGCATGGACTGGTTGTCTTTCCATCATGCAGTCTTGGATTCCTTTGCCAAGACCGTGACCTTAGTCATGCCTGGCATACCCCCGGTGGTGTGGCAGGGTTCTGTTAGCCGTACACCGACAGGGATTATTTCATATGTTCGGGCTCGTAGATTAATGTCGAGGGCATGTGATTCATTCATTGCTTATGTTCGGAATGCTAGTATTGAGAGTCCATTGCTTGACTCCATCCCTGTAGTTTGTGAGTTTCCTAATGTATTCCCGACTGACCTGCCTGGCCTTCCTCCTGAGCATGATATAGATTTCATTATTGAACTCGAGTCGGGCACCCGACCTATTTCTATGGCTCCTTATCATATGGCTCCTAATGAGTTGAGAGAGTTGAGTACTCAGCTATAGTACCTTCTAGGGAAGGGTTTTATCAGGCCGAGTGTGTCGTCGTGGGGTGCTCCAGTTCTATTTGTAAAGAAGAAGGATGGATCTATGCGAATGTGTATCGATTACAGGCAACTAAATAGGTTGACGATGAAAAATAAGTATCCTATGCCTCGTATCGATGATTTGTTTGATCAACTTCAGGGTGCAGCAGTATTCTCGAAGATATACTTGAGATTTGGATATCATCAGTTGAGAGTTAGGGTTAAGGACATCCCAAAGACAGCCTTCAGGAATCGGTACAGCCATTATGAGTTCCTGATGATGTCTTTTGGGTTGACTAATGCCCTAGAAGCTTTCATGGATTTGATGAATAGTGTATTCATATCATACTTGGACTTCTTTTTTATTGTGTTTATTGACGACATCCTTGTTTATTCAAGAATCAGCGAGGAACACGAGCAACATTTGAGGATTGTTCTCCACACTTTGAGAGATCATCAGCTTTATGCCAAGTTCTCAAAGTGTGAGTTTTGGATTGAGTCTGTAGCTTTCCTGGGGCATGTTGTATCCAGACACGGTATCATGGTAGATCCAGTAAACATTGAGGCTATTTGAGGTTGGGCTAGGCCCACGTCGCCTACTGAAGTTCGCAGTTTTATTGGGTTGGCAGGTTACTACAGGTGGTTTATTGAGAGTTACTTATCTATTGTATCTTCTATGAACAGCCTAACTAGGAAGGAGGTTCCATTTCAGTGGTCTGAGGATTGTGAGGCGAGCTCTCTGAAGCTCAAGGATCGACTTACTTCTGCCCCTATGTTAACTCTTCCAGTTGAGGGCGAGGGTTTCACCGTGTATTATAATGCATCTGGTATTGGTTTGGTATGTGTTCTGATGCAGCAGGGTCGTGTTATTGCTTACGCATCGAGGCAGTTAAAAGTGCACGAGTGTAATTACCCCACTCATGACTTAGAGTCAGCAGCGATAGTGTTCGCACTGCGGAATTGAAGGCATTATCTATACGGTGGTCATTGTGAGATCTTTACAGACCACCACAGTCTTCTGCATATTATGACTCAGAGGGATCTTAATTCGAGGCAGCACAGGTGAATTGAGTTGCTGAAGGACTATGATATCTCTATTCTCTATCATTCGGGCAAGGCGAATGTGGTAGCGGACGCCTTGAGTCGAAAGCAGTGAGTATGGGTATCTTAGCCTTCATTCTAGTCTCTCAGCGGCCGTTGGCTTTGTACATTTAGTCCTTAGCTTACTCGATGGTGCGTTTGGATATTTTTGACCCCAGGAGGGTTATCGCTTGTGTTGGTGCGAGATCTACTTTGCTAGAGCAGATTCAGAGTCATCAGTTTAAGGATAGCGGTCTCCATAGAATTCGAGATCACGTATTAAGAGGAGATTCTGAGAGAGATACCTTGGGTTCTGATGGTATTCTAAGGTTTGACGGCCGTATTTGTGTTTCGAGGGTTGGAGATTTGATTAAATTGATTCTGCAATAGGCGCACAGTTCCAGATATTCTATTCACCCTGGGACAACTAAGATGTATCGAGATCTGAGGCAACACTATTGGTGGAGTGGTATGCAGAGAGATATAGTAGGGTTTGTAGCTCGATGCCTTTGTTTTCAATAAGTAAAGGCCGAGCACTAGAGACCTGGAAGATTTCTTCAGCAGTTACCCATTCTCGAGTGGAAATGGGAGCGGGTCACTATGGATTTCATTATTGGATTGCCTTGTACCTCTCATGGTTTTGATAGAATTTGGGTCATCGTGGATTGGTTGACTAAGTTCGCGCACTTTAACCCTGTTCGAGTCTCTTATAGTGATGAGAGATTAGCTCGTGTATATATTCAGGAGGTGGTTCACCTACATGGAGTGCCAGTATCTATTATCTCAGATAGAGGGTGTCAGTTTACCATTAGTTTTTGGCGGACTTTCCAGGAAGAGTTGGGTACTCAGGTGGACCTTAGTACTGTATTTCATCCTCAAATTACTGGGCAGTCGGAGAGGACGATTTAGGTATTTGAGGATATACTCCGCACTTATGTGTTAGACTTTGGGGTTCAGTGGGATAAATTCTTTCCTTTAGCAGAGTTCGCGTATAATAATAGCTTTCATTCCTGCATTCATATGGCTCCATTTGAGGCTTTGTATGGTAGACGGTGTCGATCTCCAGTTGTATGGTTCGAGTCTTCAGATGTCAATCCTCGTGGCATGGATTTGCTCCGTGAGTCTTTGGACTGAGTTCCGGTGATTCAGGACAGGCTGCGGAGAGCCTAGACTAGATAGAGTAGTTATGCAGACCGTAGACATCATCCATTGAAGTTTGGAGTTAGTGATAGGGTCTTCTTAAGAGTATCGCCAATAAAGGGCCTGATGCGGTTTGATAGGAAGGGTAAGCTTAGCCCAAAATATATTGGACCCTTTGAGATTCTGCGGACAGTCGGGGAGGTAGCATATGTTTGGCTTTACCTCTGGCCTTTTTATCTATTCATCCGGTATTTCATATTTCTATACTGCGACAGTACATTCCGGATGAGTCGCATATGCTTCAGTGGGAGTCGGTTCAATTAGATGATAAGTTAGCATTTGTGGAGGAGCCTGTGTCCATTTTAGCAAGAGATGTCAGATGGTTAAGCTCCCGGGACATTCCAGTGGTTAAGGTACAGTGGCGTCACCGTCCGATTGAGGAGGCCACTTAGGAGCTTGAATGTGATATGCCAGCCCAATATCCCTACTGTCACGACCCAAAATCCCATTCGAGCCGGATTGGCACCCGAAGCCGATATGGCCCGAGAGAACCAATCTTTGCTCATGAACCATCGTATGCATGTCCTCGTGTGAATCTTATTAAACCTTATGCAACTATGCAGAAAACATCAACATGGAGCATATGCTATACATATATATTTATGAAACTTGGCCGTTGGGGCCATCAAGTCAAAACGGACATTTGTCTCTTACATCCATATACCCACATATGTCTACAAAAGCCTCTAACAGATGCATTTACAAGACTAACTAACAATCGGGACAAGTCCCCGCTTTATACCACATTTATAACACCAAAACAAATATACAACTATGACTCAGGAGGCTCCGAACCAACTGGAGCTCACCAAGACTCTGTAAATGATCCGCAGTCTACGGAGGAGGTCTACTAATGCCTGCACCTGCAACATGTAAGGTAAGTCCCCCGAGGGGGTCAGTACGAAGAATGTACTGAGTATGTAAGGCTTATAAGAAATGGCATCATACATGAGAATATCAATAGAATGAAATGTGAAAGAAGAGTCAATGTGGATAAAGCATCATTTTATATAATATCTTTTATGATTACTCTCCTTCAAGGGCAATTACCTTCACTCAAGAGACTTGCCTCCAATAGATTCTTTCTTGCTTCTATTTTCATTACCACTATTGTTCATCTACTTGGTTAGTAGGTTGTAAAAGAATAACATTCATCCACATACATCCACTCTAGTGGTGGGGTAACAATATAACATACGTCTACTCTATCGGGGGTTAATAATATACCGTACATCCACTCTATTAACGTACCTCCACTCTATTAACGTACATCCACACTCATGGTGGGTTAGCATACATCCACTCTATGACGTACATCCACTCTAATGGTGGGTTAACATACATCCACTCTCATGGTGGGTTAACATACATCCACTCTCATGGTGGGTTAACATACATCCACTCTTATGGTGGGTTAGCATACATCCACTCTATGGTGGGTTAACATACATCCACTCTATGGTGGGTTAACGTACATCCACTCTCATGGTGGGTTAACATACATCCACTCTCATGGTGGGTTAGCATACATCCACTCTATGGTGGGTTAATGTACATCCACTCTCATGGTGGGTTAACATACATCCACTCTCGTGGTGGGTTAGCATACATCCACTCTATGGTGGGTTAACGTACACACATCTTTATTCACTTCTTATTTGGGCGAGATTGATTTATTCACTTATGAGAGATCAATATATTGAAGATCATGACACTATTTGAACACACAAGTATGCTTTACCTCACTTTTATACTTCATGAGATTAACACCTTAACTTGTGAGGGATAGATATATTAGCTCACACTTTACCTCCTTCACTAATCTTATGAGATTTTATATAAGTAAGTATATGATACCGGACCTCCACCTTTGGTGGGCTATAATAAATAACATAATATAATTTTGGGATTATTCCATATTGACCTTAGACCCTATAGAATGAGATCTATACTCAATGAAACATATAGTAACCATGCGCATTACTTCTTTACATTGCTTCTTCTCTTTACTAGGTTATGAGAATGACACGTTAAAGGTCATGACATTAAAGCACACACTTATATACACATCTCACTTCACTCCTTTACTTCATGAGATTGACATCTTCACTTATGAGGACTATTTATACTAACTTGCACATCACCTCTCTTATTACTCTTATGAGATTGGTACAAGGATAATCATCATACTATAGGACTTTGGAACATGACATGATTGGAACATGCTTTTCAAGAATAAATAGATTCCCTTACATCTTACTCACTTTGAGATAGTTCTTTTAGGAATTACAACGTCATGACATCTTTGGAACTTCAATCAATATTCATGAGATAAATGAACCATAAGTCATCTAAGAATATGACACATATGAATAACAATATACGTCACCCTGAATTGATATACTTCAAGCCTCTCGGAATTGAAACAAGTCCAATGTCAATATGAACAACATGTTGCAGAAGGATACGGAAAAAGGAACCTTACATACCTTGTATTCTCAATACGAATATACAATCTTAGACGTGCATACAATAGTACCACTCCCTCCTTATGTTTTACTCTACAACACAAGTACATAACGTAACCAACATTAACCACCAATTACCTTACAATGGCATACAATAACCATAAGTCACATGTTTGGCTTTAATATGTGATTTCCCCCTTGACAATACCATTTATGAAATTATTGTACCAATAATCCCAAAATATTTCATACATTGACCAACACATGATAACCAATAGCATGTCACACCAAGTTCATATTTTACACTTCTCCATCACCACCACATCACAATTATTCCATCAAATTACTTCAATACACCTCACAATAACAAATCGGCCAAAATCCCATAATTTACACTTATAGAAAAATAACAAGTTTAGGACCATAATCACACCATACATGTTGTTATTCTATCCATACCATGCTCTTTCGTCAAACCCGCAAGTCATATTTCAAGTTTCAATTCCATGAATAACACATCTTTTAGCATAAACACAAAGTGCCATATTCAACACTTCCAAGCATAACCAACATGATCTATATACTCTCCCATGCATATAATATATTAATCCATAAGAATAATCACTTACCTAGGCTTGGAAGATGATGATCTTGCTCCAAAGATGGCTTAGGGTTTTGAGAGCCAAAGAGGTGTTCTTGGGAATTTTCTAGAAAAAGATAGAAAAGCATGTGTGTTTCTCATGAATAAAATCAGATTTTTGCCTCTTTATATATTCCCTCAATTTCCATCCTTATCCACTCTTATGGCATTAAATGTTGTGTCTAGAAAGTCAAGGCAAGAATGGGTCATTTGACCCATTTTTGGCCCATGTCTTCTTTTCATTTTGGGCCCTTTTTGAGCCCAATTCACTTAACCCAATAAAATCAATAATTTCTCATGTTTAATTCATTTTATACGCGTTACAACAATATTCCCACTCATGCAATTCATACTCGTAGCCTCAATTCCAAAAACAAGTAATTCTAGCCACGTATGGCCTATTTTGACCAAAAGGGTAAAATCGTCATTTTGACCCCAAATTTGTTCACGAGTAATTTTATCATACCAATATAATACTTCACTCATTCCATGTATATTCTCATGGTTGTAGAAGAAACGTGGCAAAAATTGGCCCGGTACGTCCCCGGGTACCCTTGGGACTTAAGAAAATTTCCAACTTTTGAAAAGTGGAAAAACCATATATTGCTGCCTCTGGACTAAAAATTTTATCCCAGATCAGCATGGCACTCCCTCTAGCATGCCCCACACTTAGTTTTTCAAAAATTTCCGTTTTTCGACTTTTCTTCGCGGATTTGGTTAGATACTTCAAGTCCTATTCTTTACCTTACTTCTTACCCTTAATATACTTTGTTTAGAGGTCCTCTTAGCCTCATTTTTAACCCCACAAATTCTCCATGAAAATCACAAAACACCTCCTACGAAGGCTAATCACATATACGAGGCTAAATTTCAATTTTCTCGTCAATAACATTACAAAATACATACTTATAGCTCTCGACACCCAAGTAAACATTATTCAACGTCGTCACCTAAGGTTGGGAAGGTACGGGGTGTTACACCTACATGTTCACATCTTCAGGTATGCGCTTACTCTTGACTTTTGCGGATGAAAGTCCTTTTAGTAGTGGATGTTGTAATGACCCTCCCGGTCATTTTCCTCATTTTCGTGCGTTCTCGGTGTTTAGGGTTTTTCTATAACTGCCCCAAGTTATTTATGACTTGTTGGGATTGATAGTTCGGTTTTCGGGAAGTTCATCTGAGAATATTATTTAGACTGAGCATGTTATAAAATACTTAATTAAATTAGAACTTGGTAAAATGATGTAGTTAATTACCTTTCGAAAATGTCTTCGAAATTTATAAAATTCTTTACCTATGATATATCTATACTACTTTATAATAGTTTTATAACCTATTAAAAATTTAAGCGGAGATAGTGAATTTAAATATGTTAAAATAATATATTTATTTTATAGAGGTTTTGTTAGAAATAATTTTCTATTAATTATGGTATATTTAAAATGTTATATTTACTTTATCACGAGCCTATGCAATACCCGAATATATATATAAGGGGATAAAATTGCATTGATGTGCCACCTCCACCACCACGTGGAAAGTGGAGAGGCGCACACCATGGTGACTCCACTATGCGAACATTTCAACTTGACATGTGCTGGTGGAAGTACATCCAGTACATGGGCACTATATATATATATATATATATATATATGTATATACATTTTGGACGAAATGTCCATAATGTATAACATGACATTTACTTCACTATTTTCATATTATTCCCTCTCCATTTCTGATCCTATAAGCTCAATATTGAGCTAAACCATTAAGGTTTGAGCTTAGGGGTTTATATATATTGAGTCTGTGGACTCGTTCTCATCGTTTCTACGGTACATTTTCTTATTTTTACGGTAGTTTTTGTTTACGGTGGTATTGTTGGGACTGGTATTTATGTTTGAGATACATTTTGAGCTCAAACTGAGCGGTGCTAGTTGTGAATATTGATCACGGGGTGATTTGGGACGCTGTGACGATTTCAGTTTTGCGATTAAACAAGCGGGCCCCACGTGGACTGTTCGGACATTTTTATGAACTAATGCAATATGGGTATCAATAGTCATGTGTTGTCATGTAGTTTATTATTTTGGTAGCTTGGTAACAGTCAGAGGCCTCTCAAAAGGGGAAGGCTCCTGTATAGCTGGTTCTTTTGGCAGGCTTGCGGCAGCATCCCGGTAGGCTAGGTTTACCTTCCCTTACACTTAGATTAAGATTATGTGTGATAGATGTATGCTATTGTGATGGTTTTGTGGGATGGTATTATAAAATTGGTGGTGGTGGTTTGCTGTGATTTAGGCCTTCTAGGCCGGATAGGGCTATTCGGATATATTCTAGGCCCGTTATCCTCATGGTACACCACAGATGACCTATTTTGGGGTCGGATAGTATTATTGTTGTTGTTTCCAGTTTGGGAATGTTATTGTTGGACCTTAGTCCAGGCTTAGACAGACTTAGCCCAGACTTAGACAAGAATAACCAGACCTAGTTTTCGGGACTCGATAGTGGGCCCCGTTACCCTTTTTGTTGACTTGTCAGAACTTTGACATATTTGGGCTTAGATAAGCCCTATATGACTGTTAGGGTGGTGACGGGATTGAGTCACCCCGATTATACCCGGTTGGCCTGTTTAGCTTTGTTCATCCCTGATAGCAATGTATTTGATCGAGGTCGGCTAGTTTGACTTAGAACGCTGACCCGCCTTTCCATGACTTATAATGTATACCCAGACTTGTATATACATATTGTTTATAGTAGATAGTTGACCTAGAAGGACCATGAGATTGACTTGTAGCATTTTGTGGGGTTAGCTTCTGTAATTATATACTAGTATTGACTTGGGACTAGGTGATGTCGCCCAAGATATGCCTCCTAAGAAGTATAAAGCGGTCGCTGTATTAAATATAGAACCCAACTAGGTTTGGGGTCGATCCCACAGGGAATAGGATGGAAGTAGGTTAAGTTCTTGTTCGAGTGGTTGGCAACTAAGTAAAAACTGAGGGGGTTTTGTAACTAAGCAATAACGGTAACGATTTCTGATCATAGAGTTTGTAGTTAATATGAGAAGTACACTAGGACTGTGACCCCCAATGATTCCTTAACTCTACCGGTTATCGATGCTGGCCAAACTGTCCCGCTGCATTGCATACAAAATCTGACAAGTTAAGTTCATCTAAACGTCTCTCGACCTTGATTAGACGAATTTCACTCTTCTCCTCTCGATTTTCATGCGTTGCACTGCTAACCCTTGTCTTGGATCTCAGATAACTATTCCTGCTAAGGCTCAAGTTATTAGATAAAGGTTGATAGCTTTAAATCTCTGTCGTTATTTCCTTTTCCCAATCTCCACCTCTCTCTCAAGCAAGTCTAGAATACAGGCAAGTTTCTAAAGTTTGCAACTCTTAGAAGATCAATCACAACGAAGGAAATAACAATACATGCATTCACAACAGTTCAGAATTGCTTTGCACTTAACCTATTTCGTTAATTCCTCATGGTTCACACAACCCTAGTTGATGAGTTTAGCTACTTATAATTGCAAGAACACAAGAAGGATTAAAAGATGAAAACATAATTATACACTCACAATATTGAAATCTCAATTATGAATAAAACTCGAATCTAGGGTTTTTGATTTCAAAACCAATAATATGTCTATGAACTAGGAAACAATAGAAAATATCTCTCAAAACAATGTACTGACTCTCTCTTGCACATAGAACTATACAGGGGTATTTATAGATACAAAGCTAATCCTATCCTAATCAGAATAGGAGAACAGAGTCGGCAACTTCCACGGTATCGTGACTTGGCATTGTGGAACCAAGTCACGCCACGTAGGTTAGTGTCGTAGAAATTAGGCTCAAATTGACAGCTTCAGAACATAACTCATGCCACTTTGTCACGCCACGTGGGTGCAGTCACGCCACGTGACTGCCTGGAGTGGAAATCAGACAGCTTTTGATCCTCTAGAAGTCGACTCATGGTAGCCACTCACGTCATGTGAGTGGTCCTCACGACACGTGACTGCTGTCGTGAATCACCTATCTAGTGTAGTTCTCATCTCTCATCTTCCTATACTCTATTTTCGGGCTTGATTCTTTCTTTTGATCATTTATTACCTTCAAAACCTATTTTCCTGCAATGTAAGACAGAAATCACATCATACAAACCAAATACACCTAAGTTATTGTATATTTTCCTTGTTTTAAGCGTTAAAAGTGTCATATGATCATGACACATCACTAGGGCGTTCCCCATTTATCTGATATGATATGACATTTGATTCTGTTCTAGTTACTGGCTATGATGAGTTCTGGTTGGAGTTCGGCTACTGATTCTGGTATGATGATTTTGGTTATTAACTATTGGGTGTTTCGGTTCGAGTTCGGCCCCGGATTGTGGTACACTATGAGTTTTGGTACTGGGTATCGTGGTTATGATACTATTTTTCTTTGAGTTTCGATTCGAGTCCAGCAGATATGATATACATGTGGCCTATTATTATTACCCACTGTGTCTGGTTCGATTCCAGCGTATGGCCTCTTGTTATTACCCATTGGTGCCGGTTCAAGCCTGGTGCACTCTTGTTGGTTATTGTGATTGCTGGATATTGATACAGCTTCGAGACACTGGAGACTATGCATCAACTATTCTTGTGTGTCCCTCCGATTTATGGGGGCCAAGCTGGGTTATTATTTTCTTTTGTTTGCCTATCGATTTTATGGGGGCCCAGATAGGTTATGTTTGACTTGTGTGTTTACTTATGCATTTATGTACTCGATTATTTGGTATCACATTTATTTATTTCCTCCGCATATCTACACGCCTCGGCAGTTACTTATGTATTTATTACTTATACCCCAGACTTAGCATGCACCCTCGCATTTTAGCTTGCTTATATTACATTGAGCTCAGTCGGCCGATGATGCCTACTGAGTACCTGTGGCCCGGTACTCATACTGTACTTCTGCATCTTTTTCCCCAATGCAGATTCGAGCACTAGTCAGCGAGTTTGATGTGACTCTCTACTCAGCACTGACTCCGAAGCAGGGTGAGCTTACTGATGTTCGAGGCAGATCCTACTTCATCTCTACTGTATAGTCTTTTGCACTCAAGACTGTTGTACTTGTTATATATATATTTGGTTTCTGTCTTGTATTCTGGATATGTTTAGTAATGGCTCTTGTACCGACCTCACCAGGCCTTGGGAGGGGGTCTTGACTTTATATATATTGTCCTCTTCCTTCTCAGTCTCGGTATGGGTATATTTTGGTTCTGTTTGTTTTTATATTTCTAGCATGCTTATTAGTACGGTTACTTCCACCTCATCTCTGTTCTTCTGAGATTCGGCCCGTTAGTCCATTGTTTGTCGCTCTGGGCTAGGGTTTGGCTTGCCTATTGGTGGGTTATGGTAGGCGCCATCATGACTCAAATATTGGGTCATGACAGACAACATATTGAGTGCTGAGATGGAAGGGATATTAGCCGCCTATATGTAAGAATTAGAGCTAAATATTCCATGGATCATTGCGGAGAAGATTCGAGAAAAGGCATTGCTATATCACAATACTCTTACCTTCCCAATCCTACTGGAATTACTATGCTGGAAGTCAAATGTGTCATCCATTACAGCAGTTAACAGATTTGTCCAATTGGCCAAGACCACAGACATAGCTTTGATCAAAGACAATCCAAGTCCAATGGCTCGAGTCTACGGTACTTTGCTAGATTTGCCTACTCAAGCAACTAAGGGAGCTACCCAGGCTAAAGATACTCCAGCTTCCAAAGTCGGTACTATTTCTTATCATCACCTCAGTCCGTATCACCTTTAGGTATAGTTCAGTTAGTGCCTGCAGGTTATACACTTATCCATACAGAAAAGATGATTAAGAGACAAGTTGTACTTAATGTTAGGGTTTAGATGTTGGATGTAGGGGTGAATCCCTAAGTGGAGGATGAGATTAAGGAAGCAGTATGGGGAATGCAAACCCATTTTAGCAGTTTTGAGAGTCGGATGATGGCTAAGTTAAAGGATGTCCAGGCCCCCGATTTGAGCATAGTCACAGAAGAACTGGCCACCTTGAAAATTATAGGGAAAAGAGCTTTTCGAGTGGTTGTTTCAGGTTATCCAACCTCCACCTCCACCGATCCCGACATTTGAGGACTTTTTAAATTAATATGGATGTCCAGGTGCCAGATTTCTATACCCAGGCCCCAACAGACAGGGGAACGAGTGAGGAGATAGGTAAGGTTTTAAAAGAGACGAGGGATGATTTATAGCCCTATAAAAAGAAAAAAAAAGAAGGACAAAGATGGAAAAAAGAAGAGGAAAGAGAAGGAGAGTGCGATGACCTCTGAGGTGCCTATTTTTGAAATAAGTGAGGTCCCACAGGTTTTTACCCCTACTAATGCAACACAGGTGGTGATTGAGAGTTGTGGGGGTATGAATATTACCCCCACGATGTATTATTAAGAATATAGGCCGCCACCATTGCTGACTTGACTATGAGTACCACACTCACAATCAAAGCTACTGGAGATGGAAAGCAGGTAGGGGTTGTATTTGTGACCCCTGTTGATTAGTCGATGACAGGCATCTAGTGTTTCACAGGTATGTTCCTACCCTAGGTTTACATTATATTCATATTTCGTGCAATGAGGACTTGTATGATTTCTATGTTCGGGTGGGGGTGTACCATATTTGAGGGTTTTTGTTACCGTGCTTCTTTTTCGTCGAATATGCTATCTAGTTAGAAATGGCATGTTTAGGAGTTTTATTTTTGTTTTTTTGTTATTTTTATGTGTTTTGTGTAATCATGAGAAGAATAGAAGAACTTGGTGTAGTCAAAATAAAAGAGCATGCAATATGTGTTTTTAATGTGTTTCAAATCATACCCCTCCAAAATATTTTATTATATTTTTGTTGTGTTGTGTGCTTACCCTGAACAATGACCAATGTGGATCTCGTGATGGCATTAAGATTGTAAGCGTGATAACCGTAACCTAACTTGCATAAATTGGATAGGTAGTGACTTAGTATGTAGCCCTGAGCCAGGTGTGTCGTGAGGTTTACCTAGTCAGAGTATGTGTGCAATCTAGAACTTGGATGGATAGTCTTGCCAAAGCTATAGGATAGTCAGTTAGGAAAGAATCATAGGTCATTCTTTAATAAGTCCACTATAAGCCTAAAAAGCCTACCAAATAAAAATAATATCCCCTGATCCCGAAATATGAGCCTAAATAGACCTTTTCCTTGAACTAGCCTTTTCAGCTTCCCAATTCATTAACAATGAACCTACTTTGGAATTGGTCCCTCCTCATACACTATGCACCTCAACTAAGGCAAATTGCCTAAGTTGAGGGTGGCTATCGTAGGGGTGCGTGAAAGAAATTAGGTGTGAAGAAAAAGCTTGTAAATAAAAAGGGGATTCGGGTGCAATCTTATGTAAAAAGAATGAGAAAAAGATAGAATTGAAGAATAAAAATTTTGAAAAAGAAAAAAAGGAGAGATAAAGAAATGAAGAAGTAAAAAGAAATTGCACCCAAGGTTCGAAAAATTTGAAAAAGAGGGAAAAGAAAAGAAACTAGGAAAGTGGAGCCAAAGGTAGTGTACTGCAGGGGAGGAATAGTCACTTGATCCATATGTATCATACCCAATCCCAATCCTAAATTACAAGCCGATAAAATTCCTATAGTGATCCTAGTTTGACTGTTCGAACAACTAAGGCATAGAAAATAAGGGCAAGCCTATGGTATTAAACGCACACTGTTTGGACTTCTTTGTGAGAGTGAGTGTTTAGATTCAGTCCCTGTCCTGATATTTATCATATATTTTGAGTATTCGGGACTTCTTTGATGTGAGGGCATAGGGGTTGCATCGTAGTTGTTGCTTGTTCGGGTAGTGTCATTTATTTGCGTGCTAGGTTGTCTATTGATAATGTAATACCATTTCTTGATTCCATTGTATCAAGGTAAGTAGTTTGTATACACACAATGAATTTTGGGTTTTAATGATGTTTGGAGGGGGTTTAACTTGTGTATTCATGCGTGCTTAAGTGAGTTTTGAAAATATGGCTGCCGTAGTACTCTTGGATTTCTCTTAGTTAAGAGTCGTATAGTTTAGTTTAAGTTTAGTTTAGTTTTGTCTGCCTAAGGACATGCAAACGTACTAAGTTGAGGGTTTTGTTGTGCTGTGGACTTACGACACTTTAGGCACTTAAAAATACGGAAATTTGCAAGTACAAAGGTACTTTTATTTGGATATGATGTGGTTTTATAGTATTTGCAGGTAAAACAGGTCTGGAGAAGTAAAGTGCTGATTTTTGGACTTAAGGACATCAGACGAGCCATCCTATGACTTTAGGATCTGACCACGGTCGTACCATAGCTGTCGTGGGTTGAATCAGAGAGATGGTATTCATGTGTTATTAGACGAAAGCATCCCACGATCATATGTAGATGCTATGATCCTAAGAGTGATTGTAGGAAGAAGTTTTAGAAAACATGTTTTTGGATATTAAGAATGAGGATGATCAGACGAGAGGATTCCATGACCATACCAGGATACCATGATCTCATACTGAAGATCATAAGAGAGAAGTTCAGAAATAGTGAAAGACACAGGTGGAAAGCACAAAAAAGTTTCATGATCGTACAATGAAACCACGAGATCGTACTGAGCATCATACAAGCTAAGATCTTAGAGATGAAAAAGTCAAGTGTCAACCTAAGATCACCAAGGATGATCGTTGTATCTAACCATAATCGTACCTTCTTTCGTCTGATGTGTCGACTAAGTAAATCCTATTGTGTTAAGGATAGGTTTTATATTTGTCTATAAATACTCCTATTAACGGAGCTTGATTAGTTTCTATGAGATGAGATATAAAGAACATAACCAATACTGGGAACAAGGTACAGGTTTATTGTTTGTCAAACATTTGGATAGTTCGCTCCAACTGACAGTCGGTTTGTGGATGGAAGGTTGTAATTAGGTCCAATCTAGACCCAAAATCTGACTGGAATTTCTCCCAAACAATTGGAGGTAAACTGATTACCTCTGGCTAACACAATAAATTGGTACCCTATGAATCTTACAATCTACTTCACATAAATCTTGTCCAACTTAGTTGCATTATAGTCCACTCATACTGGGATGAAATGAGTCGACTTGGTCAACCAATTTACGATGACCCATATAGAGTCGCACTTCCTCAATGTCTTCGGAAGACCAACTACAAAATCTATCATTATCCTTTCCCCCTTCCACTTTGAAATGGGAATTCTCTAAAATGTACCATCCGGCTCTGGTGTTCATACTTCACGTGTTGGCGATTCTAATACTTGGTTACAAAATCCACAATATCTCATTTCATTCTTTTCCACCAATAATGTTGCCTTAAATCTCTATACATCTTTTTTTCACCCGGATGTATAGAGTTGTAAGCCTCCGCCAGAATAATTGGAATCAAATTGCCTACCCGGGGTACGCACAAGCGCCCTCGAATCCTTAATACTCCTTCGTCATACAGAATGGTTTCTCTTGCCGCACCCTGTAACACTTTTTCCTTGAGGTTGCTTAACATCTTGTCCTCAGACTGCTTGTTTTTGATTTGATCATAAAATATAGACTTGTCCTTCACATGTGCTAACACCCTTCCTTCACTAGGCTTCTACGATCTCAGAAAACCATTAGCCAAAGATTGTACCTCTCTTGCCAATGGGAGCTTGGACACCTCCATCAATGCTAAACTTGCCATGCTCACTGGTTTCTGTCTCAGTGCATCTGCCACCATATTAGCTTTACCTGGGTGATATAGGATTAAGATCATAGTATTTAATTAGCTCCATCTATATTCTCTGCCTTAGATTCATATCTTGGGTGAACATGTGTTGTAGGCTACGGTGGTCCGTGAACACCTCACACTTCACCCCATATAGATAGTGCCTCCAAATTGTTAAAGCAAACACCACAGCTGCCAATTCCAAATCATGCATGGGATAGTTTTTCTCATAAGGCTTCAATTGCCTTAAAGCATAGGAAATCACGTTCTAATCCTGCATAAAAATAGAACATAAACCCAACCATGAGGCATCACAATATCCAATGAAATTCTTACCCTCAATGGGCAAAATGAGAATTCGGGCGCTGACGTCAACAAGGTTTTAGAGCTTTTGGAAGCTCTCTTCATACTTGTGATCCCATAGAAATGGGACTTCCTTCTGGGTAAGGCGTGTTATATGTGAAGTAATAGCATCAAATCCCTTAACAAACCAATGGTAATAATTGACTGAACCCACAAAACTTTTCATTTCGGTCATATTTGTCGGTCTAGCCCAATTCTTAACAACCTCAACCTTCTTCGGATCTACCAAAAGTCTTTCATTAGAAACCATGTGCCCCAAGAAGGACATTGACAAAATCCAGAATTTACACTTAGATAATTTAGCATATAATCGCTTCTCTTTGGGGTTCTCCTTGAGCAACCCTAACACCATACATAAATGAGCTTCGTGCTCTTCTTCACTTTTCGAGTAGACCAATATGTCATCAATAAAAACAATAACAAATGAGTCCAGAAATGACTTAAAAACTCCATTCATTAGGCTCATGAAAGCAGTTGGGGCATTGGTCAACCAAAGGACATAACTAGAAACTCATAGTGCCCAAAACGAGTCCGTAAAGCAGTCTTGGGGATATCATCCTCTCTAATCTAGAGTTGATATAATCTTGGGGACACCCTCTTCTTTAATATTTAGTTGATAATAACCTGACCTCAAGTCAATTTTGGAGAATACGACAGCCCCTTGCAAATGGTCAAACAAATCATCTATCCTAGGCAAGGGATATTTATTGCAAATGGTTACCTTATTCAACTGGCGGTATTCTATGCACATACTCATGCTACCTTCTTTCTTTTTCATAAACAAAATAGATGCACCATAAAGAGAAACACTTGGGAGAATAAAACCCTTTTCTAACAACTCTTGCAACTTAGACATCAACTACCTCAACTCTGCTGGTGTCATGCGATAAGGGGGAATAGAAATGGGGTGGGTCCCTAGCTCTAAATATATACTAAAATCAACCTCTCGATCTGGAGGTGTACCCAAAAGATCATCTAGAAACATTTATAAAAACTCACATACCACTGGAATTGACTCTATAGGAGGGACCACATATTTATATTCCCGAAGATGGTCCAAAAAGGCCCTACACCACATCTTTACTAGCTTTTAGGCATGAATTACTGACATAGACTTCACAGGATTAGGCTTAAAAGTACCTTCCCACTCTAACTTATCCATCTTGAGCATCACTATAGTAACAGTTTTGGCATAACAATGAAGAATGGCATGATAAGGAGACAACCAACTCATCTCCTATATAACATCAAACTCTTCCATATCTAGAATAACTAGGTCTGCCAGGGTCTTAAACCCTAGAAACATCACAGGAAATGTACGATACACCTGAACAACACATACAGACACCCTAACTGGTGTAGACACATACATAGGAGAATTAATATACTCACAGTCTAAGTCCCAGCCCAAGGAAAATTTCATAGACATATAAAAGAAAGTGGAACCAAGGTCAAACAATATAGAAGCCATATGACTACAGAAAAGAATGGTACCTGTGATCATATCATCAGAAGCTTCTACTTTAGGATGAGCTGAAATAGCATAAAGATGAGCCTCATCACCACCTTTACCACTACCTCTACCAGTCTGAGCACCATTCCTACCAACCTATCCTCCATCTCGACTGGCTTGGTTGCCACCCCTAGCCTGGCCACCACACCTACCCTATGGACGACCCCTACTATTTCTTCCGCCACTATGATCTTTCGAAACACAGCAGTAAAAATTGGTTGTTGAGTCAACTAACCTGCATATAAAAAATTAGGACAATACCTTCTAATGTGACCCAAACCTCCACACTCATGGCACCTTATGCCCAAAGCTGGCCTCTGAACATAAGAAGATGAAGGTGTATAGTTGTCGGTCCAAGAAGGTTAATGACTAACCCTAAACGAGTTCCCTACAGCTACTAGCATAGCTCAATAGTAAGGCTTAGAAGACCCACGCCACTTTGAAAAAGTAGCATTGAATTGGCCCGCGGTCCAGACTTTTTTCTCTTCTGCCTTCACTTCTCCCTATTTTTGAAGTGCTTCAGCCTTCTTAGAAAACTTAACTACCTCCTGAAAGAACTTCCCAGACACAGCCACAAATAAGGTGGCCTACTGAATCCTAGAGTTCAAACCTTTCATAAAGTACTTAATCTGCTCCTCTTATGAGGTAATTAACTGTGGTGCATAGCATAAAAAGGCATGAAACTTTGCCTAATAGTCTACAGCAGATATGTTTCCCTATTCTAGTCTAAAAAATTCATCCATTTTTTGATCACGTTAAGTACGGGCATTATATTTCTCAAGGAACACATTCCAAAATTGAGCCTAAGTAAGTTGAGGTAAAGTAGCCCTGCAATTCACAAATAACCTCAACCATTGCTTGGCTTCAGACTACAGGTGAAAATAAATAAATTCCACACCATACTTCTCCACAATACCCATTTTGTGCAGACGTTCATGGCAGTATATCAGGAACTCAAAAGTATCCTCCAATTCTGTACCTTGAAATACCGGGGCTTCATGTTCATAAAATTATAGAATAGCCTATGTTCATGATCATTCATCACTAGCCCAAGTACTTATTAGGGATACACCCCGTTTTAGATCCTGTATCCATCTTTGAGGCTACAGTAGGGACATGTTGCAAGACTATGGTCAGAACAACTGGATTGTAGCTAGTTCTAACCAAGATACCCAAGAACCCTAACACTTGTTGAATTACTTCCATAGACAGAGGCATTGGAGCTGTACCATTTAGTGTTGGCACCACATTTTCTAAAGCTACCATCTCTTCTTTCTCAACTACCTCCTTTTCATGTTGAGTATGGTCTGGGGCGTCCTACTGTGGAGGAGGGGGGGACAGTGATCTTGGTCTTGCTAGTTTCTCGGTTACCTGGGCTCCACCCCTAACATGTGCCGCCCTTCGTCCTCGCCGTCTAGCTCTGCCTCTAACTCGAGGCCTACCCCAAATTACTGTCCCTATGGCCTATATAGGCGCTACTGCTACTGCCGTCGTGGGTGCGACTGGTGCTGCTCAAGTAGAATTAGTATTCACCATCTGAAAACACCTGTGAAAGGATTAGATACCAATTTTGATATCCAGATACCAATTGGAATTAAGTCAGTATGAAAGAAAAATGGAAAGGAATTCATTCCTAAAGTCCTATAGCCTCCCAAAGAAAAGTACAAACGTCTCTGTACCATTCCGCAGGACTCTACTAGACCTATTCTTGTATGATAAGATCTACAAACCCAGTGCTCTAATACCATCTCTATCACAACCCAACTGGTTACTATTAGCACCCACCCTAACCTATGCTGGGAGAACCATGCTAATATCACCCTTAGCATCTCGAGTGTTACTCTTGTATTCACTTATATCAATTTTTATTTTGTATTCAAGTGCAAAAAGGAAGTTTATTCAGTAAATTTAAACCTCTTATCAACTAATAGAGTGCGGAAACCTCTACTTATTACATCCTCGAGACCTGAAGTCACCGCACAAGAACATCTAAGAATAACTAAGTCTAAACTAACAAGAATATCCAAAACACAAATAATAAAAAATTGTCTTAGTCTCGAAACAAAGGACATCAACATCAACAAGAGGATCTGAAGGCTTTTCGATCATGGTGCTCACCCTCAAAATCATGTATGAACCACTATCCGGAGCCGAGTTTGCATGTCAGTCATTGGAAGATGTTCCATACTCAATTAAAAGAAGAGTACAGGTAGCATTAATACTTCAACAGGTACCGGTAAA
This sequence comes from Capsicum rhomboideum, assembly GCA_031232105.1. NCBI lineage: Eukaryota > Viridiplantae > Streptophyta > Magnoliopsida > Solanales > Solanaceae > Capsicum > Capsicum rhomboideum. Next base: position 23,204,188 of record CP124718.1, read on the forward strand.
CATCATAGGTCGAGTAACTCAATAATGTACGAGTAAGAAAGCCAGACAAGTATAAAAGCAATCATAACAAAACTCTTAATCAGACATTAACAACTAAATGCATCATATACACATAAATTATATTTTACTTTCACATGCTTTCATACTTAGTCACTTTTATCGATATCTCATCACCATATATAATCATCATAAAGACACCCAATGCATATGAATGAGTGCATGCATGCAAGATATGCGCATCATCTCATACTCTTGTTCTCACCATTAACAACATCATATTGTATCACTGCGGGACCCGACCTTTTATCACAATCATATCGTAACAGTACTGGCGTGGTACCCGATCCTTCATTATCCAACACCATCACAATGCATATGAAATGAAATGTAGTTCATAAATCACAAGTCATGCTAGATGGCAATCATAGATGTTTAATTTACAAACAAGCACAAAGCCAAGAATGTCTAAGTGCTACAACAAATCCATAGCCTACCCCAATTTCTTGCTCAAGTCACCTTTAAGCCACACTTTTACCCTTTTATTCTCGTACAATCCGTTCTTGATCTAAAGCAATAAGAATTTGTATCAATTTCAAAAATTTATCTCCTTTTTAATTACTAGGGATCAAAACTATTGATTTTAGTCATAAACTCATCCTATTTCATCTTATTAGGGTTTTTTTTTCTCTTAAGCCACATGAATTCTACTCGAATTAGCATGAACAACTGTAATTTCACCCCTATTAATATTTTCTAGCATCCTAGGATATTTCTTTACCGAATTTATACACATTCCTATCACTTTTCATCAATTTCTATGATTTAGGGCTAAATCCATAATTCTACCATGAATTCGGTTGTAAGGATTTTCTACGGTTCTAGGAAGTAAATTCACATCAAAAATGTAATTACTTACTTCTAAAAATAAAAAAACTCCCAAAAACCCTCTGAAAATTACCTTCCCAGAGCTCCCTCATATTTTTCAGAATGTGGGGTTTGAAAAACATTTTTTTGGTTTTAAAACTATCAAACACTATGCGTTACAACTGCATCAGTTAAAGTTCCACTACAGTGGTTTGCGCCTTTAATTGAAGGTCCGCCGCTGCGGTACCTATTATCGCTGCAGCAATACCACTTCATTGGTTATTTTTTCTGCTGCAGAGGTCTGAGGTAGAAACTCAGGACCTTTTCTCAGTTTTTCTTATTTTACAACACACACCACAAATCTTAACATCGCGAACCAACCCCTCCATGGTAAACAATATAACCAGAGTTGTATAATTCCATTTCAGGTGTCAGAAATTGCTATGGCTCCCTAAACTCATTGTCTATATAAATATCCCATCAAACATCACTACCAACCCTCACATTTGTACCAGATTTCGTTTGAATAGTATACCCTCAAAAATAATCCAATCATAGACTAGCCCTGAATTTCTCAAAAATCAGCCAAGGGAAGCCTAAGTGTGATTTTTACCCATTTTTTCATCGTAGGGATGATTTGGGTCGTTACAAAAAACTTGACAGAGTCCTAGAAGGATGTGAGGAGATTAATCTAGTGCTAAACTGTGAGAAGTGTCACTTTTTAGTCAAGGAAGGCATTGTCCTTGGCCATAAAGTGTCTCAAAAAGTACTGGAGGTAGTTCCTGCAAAAGTGAAGGTTATAAAGAAGTTACCACCACTAGTGTCAATAAATGGTGTCCATAGTTTTCTTGGAAATGTCGTGTTTTAGAGGAGGTTTATTAAATATTTCTCGAAGGTGTCAAGAACTATGTGTAGATTGCTTGAAAAAAAAGTGAAGTTTGACTTTTGGGTGGATAGTTGAAAAGCATTTGAGGAGATGAAAAAGAAGTTGATAAAAGCTCCTATCTTTATATCTCCTGATTAGGAACTCCCTTTTGAGTTGATGTGTGATGCTAATGATATAGCTGTGGAAGCAGTGTTTGGCCAACAGAAATAGAAGATCTTTCATTCTATATATTATGCTAGCATTACTATGGATACAGCCTAAATAAATTATACAGTAACTGAGAAGGAGATGTTAACCTTGGTCTATGACTCTAAAAAGTTTAGATCCTATTTAGTAGGGACCAAGGTAATTTTACACACCGACCATGCAACGATTAGGTACCTGTTCAACAAGAAGATGCCAAACATAGACTTATTAGATAAATTTTACTATTACAAGAATTTGATCTTCAGATTAACGATAGGAAAGGAACAGAGAATCAAGTAGCTGATCATTTGTCCTGGTTAGAAGGTTGATCACATGTAGATGAGGATAGCTGAATTAGAGAGGAGTTTCCTGATGAACAACTTCTAGCACTAAGTACAGCTGAGCTACCACAGTACACAGACATAGTGAACTTGTCTTGCTAGTAAGTAGGGTAAATCCATCTGAGGCTGCTAGTCAATAGAAGAAGATGTTGAGTTATAATTCCTACTTCTATATGTTGGATAATCCATACTTGTTTAAGTGGGGCTCAGATTGAGTGGTGAGAAGATGAATTTTAGAATGCCAAGTTAAATAAGTGCTCAAAAATTGTCATACTTCACTTTATGGTGGTTATCATAGAGGGGAGCACACATCTCATAAAGTGCTGCAATTTGGATTTTACTTGTCAACCATGTTTAAACATGCATCTGCATATGTAAAAGAGTGTAATCAATATCAGAGAATAAGCACCATTTCTAAGAGGCTTGAGATACATCTGAACAACATCTATGAGGTTGAGATTTTTGACATATGGGAGATAGATTTCATGGGACCTTTTCTGCCATCATTTGGGAACACATATATTCTCAGTACGATCAATTATGTCTCAAAGTGGGTAGATGTAGTGGCTGTTTCTACCATTGACTCAAAGGCGATGATAAAGTTTGTAAAGAAGCACATCTTCACAAGGTTCGAAACCCCAAGGGCGATTATTAGCGATAGAGGGTCACACTTTGTCAATAACTATATCTAAAATTTTCTAACTAAGTATAGTGTGATACACAAGGTTACTACAACTTATCATCTCCAAACTAATGGCCAAGTTGAAGTGTCGAATTGAGAAGTCAAGTAGATTCTCTAGAAAACTGTCTATGCATAGTAGAAATACTGGGCCATCAAACTTGATGATGCCCTGTGGGCATACATGATGGCCTACAAAATGCCCATTAGAACTTCGCCATACAGGTTAGTTCATGGAAAAATGTGTCATTTGCCTGTCGAGCTTGAGCATCAAGCTTATTGGGCCATGAAAAAGTTGAATCTTAATCCTGAGTTGGCCGGTCAAAAAGTAGTTGTTTCAGTTGAATAAACTTAATGAGTTTCACTTGCGTGTTTATGAGAATACGAAACTCTACAAGGAGAAGACTAAAATATGGCATGACAAACATATAATACCCTGAAACTTTGAGCCCAACCAAAAAGTGTTGCTATTTAATTAGAGATTAAAGCTCTTTCCAAGAAAATAAAGGTCGAAGTGGTTTGGACCATTTGAGGTGGGGAGAATGGCCCTACATAGGGCAGTTGATTTATAGCATGAAGATAGAAGTGGTATATTTTTAGTGAATGGGCAAGGAGTTAAACATTATTGGGAGGAGGACATGAACAGATAGAAGATGTCTATCACATAATCGGATGAATGATTTTGAGTTGAGTCATACCTCAATGTTAAATCAGGCATTTGGTGGGAGGCAACCTATCTTTGAAATGTAAGTGTTTAGGATCTATAATGAAAATATAGAAAAAAATAGAGAAAAACAAAAAGACAAAAAAATGAGTTATTGTCGCGACAAAAATTAAGGCGCTTGGTGGGAGGCAACCCACCTTTCTAACTTAGTTTGTTGTTTTTGTAATGTTTTATATTTATTTGGAGGTTGGGAGAAAATTCGGGACCTAAAATGAATAAAAAAGTGCTCAAGGCCAAAAATGTAAACCCTGGCATACTGCTAGACACGCCGCCCCAGGAGTCAAACTCCAGTCGAGAAACTTTGGAGTACGGCTAGGCGCACTGTGCCCTCACCTAACCTTCAGCTGGCCTGACTAGGAGCCTGCACAGGCGCACTGAAAACCTAGTGAAACTTCAGCTGGACTAACTAGGTGCAGCACCAGGCTCACCATGCCGGAGTGCGAATTGGGTGAAATATTTTTTGGGTACAAGGGTCAACCCCACCCAAGGACCCTAAATTCAAAGAAGAAGGTGACTGAAATCTATTCCCAAGTCCCATAAGTTGCGTAAAACCCTTCCCTTTCCCTTAACCCTTTTCTAAAACTTCATCTTTTCTATAGTTTTCTTCTTCAATTTTTGTTCCACATTCAAGGTTTCCATCAAAAAGGTAAGTAAAGTTCTCTCTCTTCTCATCCCAATCTTCAATGGTTGTTAATTTCCTCTTCTCTTTCTAACGCATAACCTAGTTTCTTCATAGTTGGGTAAAACCTACTTCTTGATGAAATTTGGATCGGGTGTACTTGAATATTGATAGGTTTGTTTGAAATAGTGACATATGTTGTTATTATTGGATTGCTTTTCAATTTTAGATATATGGGTGTTGGGGATGATTTTTTTAAGAATGGAGTTCGTGTAATTTTATTTATTTATTTTTTGAATTTGCTTGACGTAAAAGTTCAAATTTATGATGGGTTGTGCATGAATAATGATTCTTGAGGCTTAAAAATGTGGAAATTTTGAAAGAATATTAATGATGGGAAATTGGGAACTTGACTTGAAATTAAAAGTTTTTATTTTGTATACACGTGTTAGTATGGAATGCGTGAAAAGCTTGTAATTATGCACAATATGGTATATGTGTGAATATTGGTGAACTTGTTCTATTGATTGAAGCTTATGAGTGGATTCAAAGTATGTTTACCTAAACTACTCTGTGTTGGTTGTAAATGCACTGATTCATGACTAGCATTGAAAACAGGAGAAGTCTGAGTACCCTGCATGCTAACTATCACGCTATGATAACAACTAAGTGTGGGGTTATTTCAACAACCTCATAACTTAAGTATCTCTTGAATTGAAATCATGAAATTGATTTTCTTTTTGTAACTGATTGTGGTTGGAAGGTACTATGGCCTCGAAGGTAGATAAAGGCAAAAGTGTTGCCACTTTAAGCAAAGAAACTAAGAGATCTCGCAAGGGGGGAAAGGTGGAATCGTCCGTTCCACGAGTATAAAAGGAAAGGGAAAGGATGTATGGGGCTAATGTAGTCTTGCCTCATGGATTTGATTGGTTCTGAAACTAAAAGGAATCTAAATACTTCCCAAATGTTTGGGTAGATGAAAGGAGTTTAACTTTTGAATATCCTACTATACCCGAGAAGGTGCCTGCGTTAGGACTACGTTTCATCTCCATAGTACCAGGTGAGTGCAACCTTACCATGATTAGGTAGTTCTATGCAAATTGGAAAACTAACAACGGACTTAATAACAAGGTGCAAGTGAAGGGCAAGATTATTTGGTTCACAATAAAAAAGCTGAACAAACTCCTAGGTACACCTAATATGGATGCAACTCCATATTTTCAGCTAATTGATGCACCTCTATATAAGGATATATTCCAAACTCTTTGTGGTGAGCATTCTGTAGCTTATTGGGAAAGAAGCGAGAAGGGTAAGCACCTTACACTTCATTATTCAAACTTCACTAAGGTTGTGAGAGTTCAGCTATCTTGTATGTGCCTCATTCATTCTGAGAAAGCACCCTTGTGAAGCCATCTAAGAGAGAGTGATATTGATAAATATGCTGATGAAGGGTATGAATATAAATATAGGAGCGATTATCAAGAATAACATAAGAAGGTCGCAGATAAATCAAAGATAGAGATATTGTTATAGGAGAATATTGACTGGTTTTATTTTGTCGTTTGATGTACTAGAAGAGGAGGTGGACCTTAAATTACCTTTGCTAGGTCACTTGGTTGGGCAGTTAATTGATGTGACTAGAACTAATGAGCCAAAGACTGCAAGAAGGGTTACACTTTGAATGTCTAGCATAAAACTTGAGATGATAGTTGGAAAGCAAGAATGTTTGGAATGTCTGAGATGATGTTGCAAATTTGTAGATGATCAATAACTGAAGAGGAAATAGGTGCTCTGGAGGAGAAAAACCCTATGACCGACAGTGCTATGCACATATACAAAGTGGGACTGGCCTTTACAAAACCTCTAGATGACAATGTGCCAGCCGTACAAAATTTGAATGTCATTGATGATGATGAGTTAGATGATACTGGTACACGTATGATTATTCTTGATGCAGAATATGATGAGGATCGAGAATATACTCCCAATTATGAGGAAGACACCTATAGGCCCATGGAGTTCTTTCTCTCACACTTAGTATTATATCATTTTGATTACCGGGGTCAGTGCTATTCTTTAAGTGTGGGGTGAGGGAAGAATTTTGTTTCTTTGTTTTACATTGCTATATATTTAGGGATTTGTCTTGTTGCTTGTTTAGGAATACGTTTTTTCTTATTTTTTTTAATTTTTTATTTAGGATGGGTTCCTTGGCTTTTGTTTTTGATTCTTTCCTAAGGATATTCCCATTGAACTGAGTTGATTTTTTTTAAAGGATTGAGTCAGTCTTAAGTAGTGACGTTGCCCAATGATGGATGGATGACGACCATCTTAAGGGTAAATTAGTCATAGGATTCTTAGAAAAGGATGCCGCCACTTGTTGAATTCTTGAAACTCCACTTAGGTATGAACTAGACATCATGGGTAGTTCACTTGAAAATACAAATAAAAGAAGTGGGGACTTTATTTAGTGACACTTAGGCTCCTTAATTTGACACTAAAAAAAGGAGAGGATGGGCTTAATAATGATACTTCATTCAATATGGTTGTGTGAATATGTGATCGTAGGTAGTAATTGTCGAATTATAAGTACCATTAGAGGTGAGGTTTATTATTGGGTTTCTTGCAAGTATTGACATCTAAAACTTGCCCCGCGTGTTTGTGAAATTGAACCTTGTGTGAAAGTGTGAGAAATGATAAAGGTCTTTTGTGTTAGCCTATTTCTCTTGACTTTTGTTTGAACCACCCTTTTTACCATCACTAGTTAAACCTCTTTGAGTCATTTAAGCCTAGTTATTTATCTACTACAATATTGACCCTTACCCCTTTGTTAGATAGTATCCCAAGTTGTTTTGATCCCACAAGTCCCTAAAGCAATTTAAGATTAGAAACTGAGGTTGAAAATAAGAAGGTAGTGAGAATAGGGTGCCTAAGTAAGAAGAGTGATATGCTTGTTGCTAGTAGGTAAGAAAATATAAAATTTAAAAAAATTATGAAAATAAATCATGAAAAAGGAGAAGAAGTTGAGAAAATACACCTACCGGCAATAAAGAAATAATAAGAGATGGCATGGTTATGTGAAAGGGAGAATAAATATGAGTTGAGAAAGTAGGTCGGATAAGGAATGAGCGATAAAGAATTAAGTTGATGTCTTAAATTTCTTAGGTATAGTAGTCACTAATTGTCAATCATTTCCTACCTATGCCTTAGCCGACATTACAACCCGTTAAAGTCCTTTTGATCTCAATTCTTGATTCTTGGTTGATTGAACATTATACTAAGGGCAAGCTTATGGTATATTGTGTATGTTTGAAACATTTTTTTGTTATAGTGAGAGTTTTCCTTGGCAATATGTCCCCATTGAATGATATCAAAATATGTGAGCAAGGGACATCACTAAATTGTGAGGGCACACAATGGTTCAAAGTAGTGTACTATTGATTGCATTATTTGGACATGATTATGTTGGCCTTGATTTTTTGTAAGAGTCTATTTTGTATGATATGTTGTTTCAAGTGAAGTATTCCTGAGCTTATGATGCCTGCATAAATGCATATTGAGTGAATTGTACTTCATGCTTCAATTGTCTAGTTTACTTTAGTGCAGGTTGATAGGATCATTTGGTGTTATTTTGGTGAAATGATGTAATTGGGTGTAGTGAATTGTTCAAGGATGAACTAACATTTAAGTATGGGGTGGTGATCTTGGGCGTATTTATGCGCCCACTTATCATGTTTTACCTGCATTTAGCCTAGTTTTTAAAATAATATATGCTAATAATTTCTTGTTTTGATTGGATATTCTTGATAGCAAGCTAACCAATATGATTATATGTTTTTTAGGAAATTTTGGTGAAAATAGACCCATGGGAGCATGCATGAAGGTTCGGAGCATTTGGAGCAACAGTGAACAAGTTTTCGGGTGAAATCAAGATGGTGCATTCACTGGAGCATCACAGCAGAATCAAAACCTTAGCAAGTTTAGCTTGGTACACTGCCAGCTGCAACGCGCCAGAGGGAAAATAGAAACTGGACAACTTAGTGCATTGACAGGCGTGACGCGCCAAGCCCATTTTTGACCTAAAATTTTACCTTATTTTGTAATATGAAAACTAATAAGATTAGGGGTATTTGTCCACTGCTATATATACCCTCTTCCACTTTTTTGTATGGTTTGTTGAATATTTTTTGGAGGCATAAAATATCAAACAAAGTTAACCATTAGGTTTTTCTCTCTTTGAATTTTATAGTCTCTCCTTTGAAATAATATTAAATTATTGTGTTTTTGTTATTAGTATGAGTGGCTAAGAAGCTTTGTTCTGGGGTTGAGGCCAAATGCATGATTGTATTTCATAATCTTGATTCGGTTTAAAGTTTGTTCTATCATATTGGTTGCTCTTATGTTCTTGCTTTCACTATTTTTATGTTTGGCCAACATTAAGATAAATTTATAATTCTCTTGTGAAACCGGAAGGAGAATCATTATGATAGAATGAAGAGTTTAGGAAGTGAGTTCTTATCTTTAACAAAGCAAAGATTTGATATGTGTCTAGTATAGGGATATACTTAGACACCTCAATAGGTTAAAATACGGGAAGAAATCTTCATGCATCTAGATTAAGTTATCCCATTCCCGCTCAATAATGTACTTGTGATGTCAATTTATGTAGACGATTAGAGGGTCAAATGATCATAATCATATTATCAACCCTGTGAACCAACAACTAGATAGACAACTTGGCTGATGAGAGAGTATTGTTGTACAGGATTAAAACACATGCCTTTGCCTTGGAATTTCCTTTAATATTGATTACAACATTGTTGAGTATTTCACCGCTTTAGTTATTCATTATTCGTACATTTAGAATTACAAAACACCACATCTTATTTGGTTACTACTGCATTTGTCTAAATTATCAGTATCACTTGAATCAAGAAAATTACTAAAACAAAAGTCCATGTGGATTCGATATTCAGCTCAAAAGAGGTTCTATATTACTATACGATCACGTACACTTGCGTGTGTGGTAGAGCGCAATAGTACCTTGTCTGTTTTATCTATTTGTTGATATGATTATGGTGAATTGTGTTAATAAATGACTTTTTGATTATGAATAGTTGATAGCTATCATCTACTTGAGGGTTTGAACCGAAGCTTATCGGCAATCGATGGAAAATTAGGGTTTAGTGATTACTTAGGGTATAAAGAGATGTGGCTATGATTGAGAAAGTTAAAAAGAGGAATTCTTGCATGATTGTTATGTATTGTATGTGAAAGTGAACTTTTGAACATGTTTGTTGATGAGTATATTTACCTTTTGAGCATTTGAGTCTTATTGTGTCATAATTGGGGAAAATATTAGGTTTTTGCTATTGAGGCTAATTTGATCCATTTGGATTATATCTAGATTTCACATTGTTATGTGGATGCATAATCATTCATTTCATTATCCATGAAATTGGTACCATCAAAGAACATTAGGTTTTAAAAGAAAGTGAACCACCTTCTTAAACCTTAATCGAGGGATGTGTCAGGAAGATCAATTATATGAGATTGTGAACTGACTTGAGGGAGGGATGTGCCGACAAGATTGGCGTTTGAGATACTTAAAAGTATTGTTATTTTATTCAGTATTATATGCTTTTACTAGTGGCAACCAGACTTGGGAGGTTGTGTTGATGTTGTAACTCCTTCTTCTTCAAATGTTTATTTGGGATTATTACTGTTTTATTATTTCTTCCGCTTTTCTAATTTTGGAGTTGTCTTGTTGGTTGGATTAGGCTTACCTGTACAGGTGGGTGTGACACGTGTCATCACAGTCTTGATTTTGGATCGTGACAGGTATAGTGGAATATGGGGAGCCAAAGGCTTGAGCATCAACCATTATGCAAGATTGGCCAATTATTGCACACAATTGAACACAAGCCAAGCAGTTGTCTCAGAATCTTTATATCATGAGAAAAAATTCAAGGAAAAAGAAAGGACAAACACATCGCCAGACCCCTAAACTTTGTACAAACTTTCACTTTGGCACCTAAATGGGATGTTGTTCATTTTTAACACCTAAACCAGTATCGAACTGTGTCATTTTGGCAACTTTGGTTGACTGAGCATAGGACGTGTTGTTCACGACTTTTGAGCGCGTTGAAAGAGCTTTTTTGTAAATTTTCTTTTTTACTTTCTCCTTCTTCCTCACTCTTTCTCGCTAATAACTTCAGCCCTTTTTTTCTTTTTTTTTCTTCTTCCTCATTCCTTCTCCTGCCACCTATTTATGCTGTAAAAGGTATTATTATTCATCTCGATGCTTTGTTACTTTTATTTCTCAGCTAGGTTTTCTCTATTTTGTTTGATTTTGTGTAGATACACTTTTTATTTTGAGTTTTTACTACTCAATTTCTTTTCGATCCAGTACATTTTTTATGATTATCTTATCTAAGTTTGTTCAATTTTGTATGATTTTGAGTTTCTAATGGTTAATTTCTCTTCGATCCGGTATATTTTTTGTGATTATCTTATCTGGGTTTGTTCAATTTTGTGTGATTTTTGCTTTTTTATATTCTGATTAGTGAAAATTTAGGTGTTAAAGGTGCTAATTTTTAGCTTGATACTTTGTTACGTTACTCTCATTTTTTTTTCTCAATTAGGTTCCCTCTGTTCTTGGTGAAGTTTGGGAAGGAGAAAACACAAGAAGATAATGGAGTTTTTTTTTGGCCACAAACTGTGAGGAGCTACCTCATGAAGGAGTTCTTTTACTGTATTTGTCTGCTGTAGGAAACTCTCAGAACTCCTTTTCTTCTCCATCCCATGGTGCAGGAAGGAGCGTGTTGGCAAATTAGAAGCTACCTCTACATCTTCATTGACCTTTGAATTTGAAATTGTAAATCCCACTTCTGCCAAGGGGAATTGTTCAAGGGACCAAAGTAGTTGCTCATATGTTGGTTCTCGTTCCAGTGGAGGTATTGAAGATAATGGAGTTTAAAAAAATAAAAGTGAGGTATTTTTAAAAAAAAAAAAAAAAAAAATTCCACGTGTTGCATATAGATTTGTTCATTTTTCCACGTAGGAGGCGTTTGGCAACACGCACTTATTTAAAAAGTGTCAAAATGACACAGTTGGAGGCTGGTTTAGGTGTTTAAAATGAACAACGTCCATTTTAGGTGTCAAAGTGAAATTTTGTGCAAAGTTTAGGGGTCTGGCGATGCGTTTGGCCAAAAAAAACTACTCCAAACTTTAAGTGTGAGACTTTCCCTCGGCCCCAAGAACATCTAGGTAATTCTCCCAACAATCAAGATGAGTTTTTACACGATTCAAGTTAGATTACTACTCCTTTATATGGATTATAACAAGATTTCATTTTGAAATCTCTAGATCATGAACAAGAACACAAAAATAAGGTTCTCTCTACAAGGTTAGGACTTTGCAATCGAAGTAAGCTTCAAAACCCGCTTTCTACTATGATTCTTAAGAAAGCTTATTTATTAAATTCATTCATGGAAATGACCTGGAAAATTTTGAATGACTACGAACATTAGAAACATAGAGAACTAGTAAGATATGGGACTACAGACTTGATTCTTGGATATTTGATTATGTGAAAGTTAATTTGTTGAGTTGAGCCATTCTTGTTGGAGCAAACTATTGTGATAAAAAAGAAGAAATCAAGGTGAGTAATGCTTTTACAAAAGTTGTCTCCTCACAAAGATCATACATGTGTTTGTTATTAAGGTGCTCCTATCGTTCATATGAATTTTGATTGGAGCAAGCATGCTCATATTACCCCTCAAAAGAAATAAAGTGCTCCAAATGATGTTCCATTAGAAAGTACATATCCTTATTTTCTAAGTTGCATTTCATGTATTTGCATGTTTTCCTTTTATATAATGTCATAATGTTTGAGTCATTCAATTCTTTCACATATAAATGATGGATTTTCTTGGATGCATGACTTGATTTTATTTTAAACTCTTTGAGCAAGTAATCTTTATTGTTGAACTATTTTAATGAGTATTTTAAATAAAGATTGTTATTTGAGTTTTACAATTTAAGAATTGTTTATAACTATTTTTGGGAGGCCCGAAGAGAGAGGTTAGTAGCACTTGATGATGACGACTTAATTTTATTTTTTTATTTTTTTTAAAAAAAAACGAGCTAGAATTGAGAACAAATTTTAAATATCTAGAGTTCTTTTAAAAGTTGTTATATGAAATATTGCTTTCTATTGGTCTACTCCAACAGAGACACTGGAGGAATCTAATTTGACCACAATCAATTAGTATATTATTCTTATGTTATATTGCATCTTAATAATTACGCGAGAACATGGAGTGGTTTTAGATCAAATGCTTGGATGATTTCAAGTATTGCACTCACTTGGTTGCACTAAAATCAAATGGAAATTGTACGCTCATTTTGATTTAAGGAACATTACTACGTAAGAGCCCTACCAATAATGGTGCACAAACATGCCTAGCGAAGAACAATGAGTTACAAATTCGTCATAAGCTTAACATATGTATATACACACCGAAAATGCGGATATCTAATTAAAAGAACACCGTAGCAAGTGATATTATACTTAGTACGACATGATGTGACATGAGAAAGAACTGAAGTAGTAAAAAAATTATTTTTTGACAAAATCATTACAATTCTTTATGGAGCTTAATTCATGTCTTTTATCATCCATGAAATGAAACATTTAAAATTGTAAAAATGGAATAGAAAAATGTATTTATTGTAAGCGGGGTGGGGGGACCAAGGATGATGCTGGCAAGGCATATATTTATGAGGTTACAGATTAGTCATATCAGATAGATAAATGTTATTTTTATAAACATCTACGTAGTTAATCGATCTCCTAATTTGTTATAATATATATTTTGTTCCAATGCGTTTATATGAAATATGAGCAGAATTATTTTTAAACTCAAACAACAGTAATTGTACTTCCAGCAAGAAGACCACCTTTTCTTCTTTGATTATTGAGTGGAATTGGTCTTGGAGCAGCAAGTGTGAGCTCGAGGTCTGGCACTGGTGAATCTTGAATTGAAATATCATGACTGGTAAAAGTAGTTGAATTCATAAATGGGAGATCAACGAATGTTTCTGGCATATTGGAAAATTGTTGACTACTAGACTTTGAATCTTTGCTTGATGAAGTACTGAAATTTATCATGGAAATATTTGTTTCATCATCTGGTGACTTCTCACATGACATGGATCTTGTTCCATTTGTCTTGATAACCCTTTTATCAAAGAGTAAGATAGTTGACTCATCCATCCCAACCTGATCAATACTAGGTTATAATTAGAAACGAGTAAAAAAAGAAGTAATTACTAGCTGAATTTAAAAAAGAAGCAAAATAAAAAGCAAATAAGAAATCACAAATCAATGGATAATTAGAGCTGTTTAATTTATAAAATCTGAAAATGGAACTGTTCGAATTTAATTTTTTCTTTAGCCACCCAATATATATATCGAGCTGAAATCTAGTAGTCCAATTAATCTGAGTACATATTGATTATCACTAGGGTGAAGATTTCATATGCAAAAAGTACTTTCAGAATTTGATTAAATAAAAGATGAGGATCTATCAATCATGTCACCAGACTTTTTGATGGTCATATTTGAAAAATGAATTTTCCACAATTTTACTAAATTTGAGGCATGGTAAAAGAAGAGATTTGATTAAGTACCTTGTCAAAGAGACTCCGCCGGCGCTTCTTTTTATTGAGGCAATTTTGGCGAAGAAAATACTTTTGAGCGTGACTTGCAACTTGGGTTGGTGTCCTTGTGGTGACGAAGTTCCTAGAAATTCCCCTCCAATCTCCTTTACCCAGTTTTTCCAATCCAAGTAGAAACATCCTGTGTTCTTCCTCTGTCCATGGAACTCCTAAGGAAATTTCCCCAAAATCTCTTAGTTGATAAAAGTTTAATAACATAAAGTAGTAAAAATAAACGAACCGAATCCAGTTAGAATAATTAAACCATAGAATTTAACAAGTAGGAAATGAATGGAACTTGATATATTTGGTTAAAATACTTTGAGTATTGTATATGGACAATAGAAAGATATTTATGCGATCAGATTACTTATAAATTATTACAACTAAACCTCCAATAGAAAAGATATTTATGCAATCAGATTATTTATAAATTATTACAACTAATAAATTCTATGATAAGCATTATTACCTAATAAACTTACTAGTTACTTGTAAGTTGTAACTAATATACTATTATAGGTTGAACTACATTTATAATATGACAAAAAAAATAAAATTAAACTAACTAGTTACTTGTAAGTTATAACTAATATACTATTATAGGTTGAACTATATTTATAATATGACAAAAAATATAAAAAATTATAGCATCCGATATAACTTAAATCCTTGTTTCAAACCTTTGCTCCAAGATTAAACTCTTTGCATTGGAATAATTGCGCACATATACCAATCGTCTTTAATCAATGTTCTCTTTGAAGAGCCGCGCGCAACTCCCAGCAATGTCATTTGGCAATATATTTAAATAACAAGCAGCAATTTATCACGTGTCATTTGGTGGTAATTCCTTAATTTTTTTTGTTGATTTTTATAGCATATGATTTGGTATTGCATATTATATATTTATCATTTTACTAGTTCTGGTATTACTTGTTTTGTTGCTATAAACTTCAACTCAAGAAAGAAGCCACATAACCATTAACCAAGTTGCAACTCTAACTAGTAATAACAACTCTAATAACAATATTAGATTTACTCGGAATACAAAACTTCACTAGTTTTCTCTTAAATTGGCTTGTGGTTTGAAAGTAAGTAACATTAACATTCGAGGAACTTGGAATTCCCTCCCCATTCGAAAGGAAAAAGAAATTCTTAAACATCAGATCTATATTTACAGGTTGCAATTTCTTTGACGTTTTACTCCTAAATCTTTTTTATAATAAAACAGAAATTCAAATAAATATATCAAAATTTATTGGAACAAACGAAAAAAGATCAAGGAATCACAAAAACGAAATTCTTATAAATTAAATCCATATTTCCCTCCAAAAAGGAGAGAAGGGGAGAAAACGGAAAAGGAGACCTTACATATTAAATCTTTTGAAGATTTTCACAGGATAAGTTGTACATCAAGAGAGAGAAGATCATAAAAGCTTTTTGAAATTTAATAATACGCTTTTGCGGCTAGAGTATGAAATTAATGTTTGAAGCTGGAATATATTTGTAAAAGATCGAATCTTGTAAAAGAAATTAAAGTAAGCAGCATTTAACATATCTTACACTTTCAGATAAAGAAGGAAAAATCAATAGATATATAGCACGTAATATAATTATAGAATACTAACCCTTTTTCTTATATGAAGTTCTTCCAACCAATACATCAGAAAGATAGCCCTTTGAGACGTCACAATAATTAGATGCAAAAGATCCAGTCATTGACGATGAAATTTTCGATGAATTCGGAAGACAACCAACACTAAAGCTCTTCTTCATGGAAGAAGAAGAAGGTACTTCAAGCATCACTCCAAAAAGTTTCATACCAATATTTGTTGGAGCTTCATTATTAATATATTCATCTTCATTTTTTGTTTTGTGAGTTTTGCAGGTTCTTGAATTGTGACCTGTTATACCACAGTGTGTGCATTTCCTCCCCATTTAATTTGATCTGCCCAAAAAACAAATCTTGAAACCTCAAAAGGAGAGAGGACAGAGCTTTTTGTATATGAAAATATATTTGGAGCATATATAAATACAATATGAAGTAGTGGGGACTAAACAATGAACCATAAATATACTATTAAAATGAACTAGTCTTATTTATTGAAATTTTCCAACCATAGTTTTGATTAATGGAAGAATTAAAACTAGGGTTGATCCTCTTTCTCTTTACTTTTTTTCTCTCTATGATCAAGGATAAAAAACTTGTTTATATAGAGATTATAGTATTAGTACTATACATAATGGGAATCTAATATACTTACAACTTTTACTTGGAATATTTTTATGAGACACATGTATAGGGGGGAAAATGAGGTTAACGTTTTTGAGCTGATATGTCCTTTTAATGAAGTTTGAAATAAAATCCGGGTAATAAAAGCTATAGGGAAGGAGATGAATTTTTAAGTTTCGAGAGAACCATGTACTTATGTACTATGTAAAAGTTATCTATAAATTTTGGTCAATTATAAAATAATTGCAGATAAACGTCAATGTTAAATATTAGTTGATAACGTGATGAAATTAATAATTGACATGCTATAATAGATTTTCTACATACATTGATATTATACATTGATATTATATATAATCTTTTGTATTGTCAGTTTCAGTATATAAAATTTAAATTCTTAAAGAAAATATAAAAAATATTTGGGATTGAGGTGGGGTGTTGTTAGGGAGGGGCCGGGGGAGGGAGGGATGGGGTGGTAGGGTGGGGGGCCTGAACTTTCAAGAGTACCATACACCTTTTTTTATTTTTTTAGTTATTAGAGTACCATACACTTAAAAGATACAAAGGTACCAAAAACATATCTTTTCTTGAATAGAGCTTTGGAAGGCTTCTAGAGATGGATGGTTCAAGTAAATACATTCATTAATGTTTGAGCACGTTTAGATCATGCATATTGGATTAAGAAACATAATTGAGGTTGGTGGTTGGGAAGAGATATAACTTAGAGATGAAAGGAGCAAGGGTCTGACATTTGTACAACAATCTCTATTTTTTTAATGAAGCATGGAATCTTTAAAGGAAGAAGATTTTGGCACTTCCAACTATTTCCTTTGAGGCTTTTCCTTCTTCCTCTTGTCAATTTAAGAAAAAGTCAATATTCATTTCCTGTAAATATTCATTGTAATATCTCAGCTTCATACGGAAAAACTATACAGTATTTTCCAATATTTCGTTGTTATTTTCAATTGAAGTTACAACACCTCAACCTTTACCTCGTAAATGTTCCCACTTACTCGTTAGTACCAATAACATGCATGAGTTAAGAACTTAAAATAATGGGAAATGCTGTTTTGCAGGGGAAATTTTCTATTATAAAATGATGGGAAATGTTGTTTTGCAGGGGAAATTTTCTAAATTCTAATGTTGATGATGTTGATAAACCAGCGTAATTTAGTTGAAGGCTTGGAAAAAAGCGACTTTGCTTGTCCTTCCAATCAATAATCTTTGTGAAGTGTAGCGTCATCACTTACCACCTTTCATTATCAAACTTGATTATTTTAGTACCATCTTATTATAATTCAAATCTACTATGAATAGTCGAAATCTGAATCTTCTAATGATACGATATTCATAAATTTCCTGCAATCAAGATTATCGTTTTCTTTAAATATAATTATTTGGTAGGTAGATCTATCCATTCTATTATGATTATCTTTAATTAATCATATAACTTACTCAGTTAATGTACATATTGTATGGAACTCTAGAAATTTTATTGTGGCTGAGGTCCAACCAACAAAAGGTGTGGGAGGCACTATTAACTTTTTGACAGTTGAATAAGTGGGCCATTTGTCTACTTTAAACCGAGAATAGAACTAATAAAAAGGGAAAATAACATTTTATAAATTTCACTAAATAATTATAAAAATATGACAAAAGTAATTGTGGGGTCCACATTTAAAAGATTCTTTAGGACCCATTTGGCCATGAAAATAAAAAAACATATTTACTTTATTTGATATTTTTGAAGTTGAAAATATAATATTTTGAAAATGGGGTATTTTTGAAGTTAAAAAAATATATAAAGTGAAAATAAATCGAAAAAATTTAGAGTTTTATGAAAATTGGGTTATTTTATGAAAATTAAAAAATTAGATTTTTTTGAAAAAAAAATAAAATTAAAATGTTGAAAAAGTGAATCCAAAAATAGCGAAAACACTTCTTGAGGTGTTTTTGAAAAATCCAAATATTGTGAAAACGTATTCCGAAATATTTATGACCAAACAAGTAATCCGAAATAAAATGAAAACATATTCCAAAATATTGTGAATAATATTCATGGCTAAATGCCTTCTTAGTCTTATTTATATCAAATAAAAATTTGAATTTTTCCTCGTATTTGGCCAGTAAATTCTTTAGCAAGTAATTGTAGAAGTGACTACTCCCATCACTAATCAAAGCTCTTGGGGTGCCAAATCTTGCAAGAATTGTCTTACGCATGAAATGTACCACATCCTTCGCATCATTTGAGGGTAGGGCAACAACTTCTAACACATTTTGACACGCAATCAATAGCTACCAATATATATATATATATATATATATTATTAAATGATGATGGGAAGGGTTCCATAAAATCAATGTCACATACATCAACAATCTCCACTTCTATGATGTTTATAGTGGCATCTCATATCTCCTCGAAATTTGTCATGTTCTTTTGGCACCTGTCCAACTTTTATGAAACTCATGTACATCTTTAAAAAGCGTGGCCTAAAAGAAACCAGATTGAAGTACCTTTGCAGCAGTTCAATCGCCACTGTGATGTCCTCCATATGAAGAAGTATGCCATCTTTCTACTATTTATTTTACCTCATTTTGCAGAATGTATCGTCTGGCCATTTGAGTCGGTCCTGCTTGAGCAAATAAGTCTCATCCCATATGCAGAAGTGAGAGTCGTGATTTAGATACTTCTTCTGCTGAAAACTTTCCCCAGGAGGCTATAGTTAACTAAATGACACATTTACTATGTCTATATACCATGGCAATTCATCTGCAGCTAGAGCAAGAAGTTGCTCATCAAGAAATTCTTCCTTTATTGTATTGCCTTCTTTCACGTGTCCTCCACCTTCCAAGCATGATAGGTAGTCTGTGACTTGATTCTCACATCCGCTTTGATCACGGGTTTCTAGATTAAATTCTTGTAATAGTAAAATCCACCTTATTAATCTAGGTTTGGCATCCTTCTTGGAAAACATGTATTTTATTTGTAGTATGATTAGTGTTCATAATAACTTTAGTTCCAACCAAGTAATATTTGAATTTGTTAAATGTAAAAACAGCCACAAGTAACTCCTTTTCTTTCACAATGTTATTGGTCTGGCCCAATCTAATGATTTACTACCGTAGTATATTGTGTGGAAAGTTTTCTCCTTTCTCTGTCCCAAAACTGTGCTTATCGTTGAGTTGCTTGCATCATATATTAGTTTAAATGGCAGAGACCATCCGGGTGTAATAATGACTAGTGATGATACTAATCTGTTTTTTGGTTCCCCAAACTCAAATACACAACTTGCATAAATGACATTTTTTCTAATAACTTGTAGAGGGGTCTTGGTATACCTTGGAGAAATCCTTGATGAATCTTTGATAGAAGCTTGCATGTCTAAAAAGCTATGAATGCCACCAAAAAAACTGATGGGGGTAACTTTTCTATTACCTCAATTTTTGCATGATCAACCTATGACTTACTTTTGACACTTTATCTCTAAATATTATACATTGTTTTACCAGAAAGTGGTACTTTTCTCAATTGAGGATAAAATTAGTCTTTTTGTAATGTCCCAGTACTTTGTCACGGATTTTCAAGCATTCCTCAAATGAACTCTCAAAGAATGAGAAATCATCCATGAATACTTCAACATAATCTTATTTCCATCATACAACTTTGGAAGGTAGCCATTTCATTATACAATCCAAATGGTATACGTCTGAATGTGTGCAACCCATATGGATAAGTGAAAATGGTCGTCTCTTGATATTTTGATGCAATAATAATTTAATTACATCCTGAGTACCTATCCAAAAAGCAATAATATTCTTTCCTAACTAACCTATCAAACATCTTATCAATGAAAGGAATAGTGTAGTGGTCTTTCCTTGTGGAAGCATTGAAATCTCTGCTAATCTATTACTGTTCTTATTAGAACGATTTTATTTTTATCAATTGTGAGAACTTTTATCCCTCTTTTCTTAGAAACACATTGGAGAGGACCTACACATTGGCTATATGAAATTGGGTATCTAATACCTACATCTAACCAATTAATTACTTTTTTTTACTATATCCTTCATGATCCTATTAATTTTATGTTGAAGCTCAATAGTTTGTTTGTGTGCTTCCTCCATAAGGATTCTATGCATGTAAAAATTTGAACTAATACCATGATGTCAAACATCTACCACCCAATAACTTTCTTTCTATTTCACAGCACCTTGGTTGCTTTATCTATCTCTTCATATGTCGATGCATCAACCAAAATAATTGGTAAACATTTACCTTTTCCTAGAAATACATATTTGAGGTGGGTTGGTAGTTATTTCAGCTCTAATTATGACATTTCTTTGATAGAATGCTTGGGTGATAGGCCAACTGGCCAATGAAGATCTTCAAAAATTATGGGTTTGGAGTGAAAAACTACAAGGTATAATAATTACCTTATCTCTTGTATTGCAGCATCTCCTGTCACGACCCGAATCCCATTCGGACCGGACTGGCACCCGTAGACGATGAGGCTCAAGAGAACCAATCTTTGCTCATATCTATTCTTATATGTATATTCTTGTATGAATATCACTTTATCTCATGTAATTAAATATCAATATCGAAATTCATAGCAATATGTGCAATATATGAAACTTTGGCCGTTAGGGACATTGCGTCAAAGTGAACATACATGTCTTATATTCAGCTACCCACATAGGTCTACAAAGCCTCTACAGATACATAACTATGACAAACCTAGAGTCGGGACACACCCCGCTCTATACTCATATATAATCTCAAACCAATAGGCATAATGACTCGGAAAAGCCCTGGATCAACTGGAGGTTACCAACAATCTGCGGATATCTCGTCGCCTACCGCGGAGATCTACTAACACCTGTGCCTGCAGCATGTAAGGTAAGTCCCCCGAGAGGGGTCAGTACGAAGAAAGTACTGAGTATGTAAGGCCATATGAAACTATAGTAATACATAAGTACTTCCATGAAATTAAGCGTAAGGGAAATAATCAATATGGATAGACCTCCAACCTGAATGTGTGGAACCATGGTCATTACGTCTATTACTTAATTACTTGGTCATTCAGTCGCATCATCATCATTCTTATCACAACCTCCATATTTATATATTCGTATCCACGCAAGGGATATAGTTTCATTTCTTTTATAACTGTCTTTCTTATTATTCACTCAACTAGTTAGTGATTCATAATACCTTATAGATCATCACCTTATAAGTATATAATACCGGGCCTCCACTTTTGGTTTGATATAATATATGTATATAGTACCGGGCCTCCACCTTTGGTGGGATATAAAATATATGTATATAGTATCGGGCCTCCACCTTGGTGGGATATAATATATATGTACCGGGCCTCCACCTTTGGTGGGATATAATATATATGTACCGGGCCTCCACCTTTGGTGGGATATCATAAGCAACACAACATAATCTTGGGACTTATTCCCTCTTGAACTTCTACCCTTTAGATTATGATCCATACTCAATGTAACATATAGTAACCATACGTACATTACTTCTCTACACATCCTATATCCTTTTCGTAGTTATGAGAGTAACACATTAAAGATCATGACATTAATTGAAGCACACTCTTAAATATATATTACTTCACTCCTTTACTTCATGAGATTGACATCTTCACTTATGAGAAGTAATTATATTAACTTGCACATCACCTCTCTTATTACTCTTATGAGATTGGTACAAGGATATTCATAATAATATTGGACTTTGGAACATGACATGATTGGAGAATGCTTTTCAAGAATAACTAGATTCTTGTTACACCTTAACCTCTTTGTAATAGCTATGAACATACCATTATGAGGACTTTGGACCCATGTACATAATTAAGTAACTAATGAACAACAAGGACTAATGAATGAGGGATACGTGACTTAGGAACGAATAGGTTCTCCTTATGTCGTCACTTTCCTTGTAACAGTTTCTTTTAGCAGTTACAACAACATTATGAGAGCTTAGGCATTTCAGTTCATGGATAGGAGACATATGAATACCAATCGGTCAATGAATAAGAAACGTGTGGATAGCAATATACATCAAACCTGAATGAGATACCTTAGCATATTTTGGAATAGGACAAGTGAAATGTCAATATGAACATTATGTGCTGCAGAAGGATACGGACAGAGTAACCTTACATACCTTCACTTCCAAGTATGAATTCACAATAGTCCAGCTTCTTCCTTACGTCTTACTCTACAATACAAGTTCATTTCGGAACTCACATTAGCAATTAGTCACTATACAGGCGTACAAGACGACAATGAACTATGTGTCTACCATATAACATCATGTCATCCCTTAGAATACAATCCACTGCATTTCCATACCAACAACACCTTAACATTACACACATTCACTAAGATTTCGTATAACAATAGCATTTCGCATCACACTTACCCTTTATACCTTCTCATTTCCATTCCATCACATTTACTCTTATTAATTTGCCTCCTAACAACATATGAACAACCATCCACATTTAATACAGTCCAACATGCCTTCATACGACACTTTAAGGTCATTAAAACGACATCACAAGTTGATAATTACATCCATGAAGGGTATAGGGGTTTCGAGGGGGCAAAGGGATGTAAAAACAAGCAATTCAGAGTTCTGGGATGATCTTCTAAGCCACCTGCACCATAAGGTGGATGACCTGCGTCTGCAGGTGACCTTTGGCAGTAGCCAGAGGCACCTGCGCCCGCAGGTTCTTCGTCTGCGAGGGCGGGTGCCCGTTTCGGCCAAAAAGGATCTCTTTTGGGTCTTTTCATGAAATGAATGGTCCATGATCATAAACAAACTTATTTTGACATATTTTTGATCATATTAAAAGCCAATATTCATCCATGGTCTCACAACACACAATAACATCACCAAAACGACACTTTACGGTCAATACGCCACCAAAACTATAACCAATTTCACAATAGAAATTCCAAACGTTATGCACAAGAATAAAACAAGGTAAGACTATAATAACATCTCACATGTCAATATTTACTCCACCAAGTTCACTTTCTTCAAAACCACAAGTGCATAGTCAAGTTTACAAGACAATCCATCCTCCGATTTAGCTAAAATAGCCTATTTTTCACATAGTGAATTTCTCAATACTTTATCAACATAACCAACATCATATACACCATATTACATGCTTATAATATGTTAAACCATGATAATAAATACTTACCAAGTTTGCAAGATGATGGTATTGACCAAGGGGATGAAGGCATAGGGTTTGAGTTGAGAGAAAAATGTTGTAGAAATTTCTAGAAATGGCATGGTGTCCAAATGAATGAAAAATCTGATTTTTCATGCTTTATATAGGCCCTCAAGTCTCTTCTTATCCCATCCTCAACATTAAATATCATGTTTGAATGGGTCAAATGGAAGAATGGATCTTTTTCTCCATTTGGGCCATGCATTTGGGCTTAAATTGAGCCCATTTGCCTATATTAATTCGGCCCAACAAATTCATGTACAAATCCTCTAAAATCTCATGCATGTTTAATTAATTCCATGTATATCACGGGAATCAATTTGGTTCGAAAATCTATGGGGTGTTACATTCTTTCCCCCTTAGGAACATTCGTCCTCGAATGTTAAGAACGTCGTCTCATGTGTAACAAATGTATCTCTATACATATACTCATATAGATACTTACTTAGTTTTTCTCCACTTCTATTTGCTTATTCCTCTATATGAAAACGAAAAACCATGCTTACATTCACTTGGGTCCCCAACTTCTTCTGAGAAGATTTTCACAAATGTGTTAACTTGGTAAGCCTATCAACTATTACTCTTATGGAATCACATCTGTTTCTAACTAAAAAGAATCTCTGCATAGCTTATAACCTTCAAATTCCAAACAGTTTACCTTTACTCGTTATCACTTGGACTACTGAAGTATAACTTTCGTAATATTCTTTTCATGTGATCTTATAAACAAGTCGCTTCCAAATCGTGGTACATATTGATTACTCCCTACTAAATGGCATATCGTGAATGATGTGCCTCACCATAATGCATTTCTTTATCTCATATATGTATATCCGATACATAAAATCTTCCTGACACTTCAATCCGTTGCCTATAATTAATGCATATTCTCGCCTTGTCATCCCTCGTCGATACAATTTACACTGGTACGCCCTACGGGGGTAGACTAGTATCTTTCACATTAGTAGCTTTAACATTAGTATCCTCCACTCTGACTGAGTGACATACATACCCTTCCATTCAAGAAAATCCTTGCTCGACAATCTATCGTGGCCTAACAAAAAGCCAGCCAAGTCATACCCGTGGTAACATTACAATCTATCATATCCATCTTAGTAAGATTAGTCACTGTAACGTGATCACAACATTTACTATACAATTGCGACATACTCTTTTAGCTATAATAAATTCATCAACTGGTGTGGACACCCCAACTAACTTGACTATTAATTCTAGTGTTCCTTTAAATTTTTTCCGCAGTCAAATAGAGTAACATCTGATAGGGTAGAAGCCGGATCAATTGTTGCATATTCATTAGGTAAAAACATATATAACGTACCTGTCACCATATCAAGGAGAGCCTCCAAATTCTGCTGATCCCATAGGTCTTGTTATACTACCCGTGGCCCTCTGTGGACACTCTCACTTAACGTGTCCTGGATTTTTACACCAAAAGCAAACATCCATCTCAAACCAGCATTCACCTGAATGAAACTTTTCGCAGCGCTGGCACAGCTGATGAGAAGACCTTTATTGGCCCATACTTCCTTGTTCTCTATACCCTACTGTCTGTGAACCCCGAGTCTCACTACTTTGCCCGGCTTGACCGCCTCTAAACCTGCTCAATTGATATGGATTACCTGCCGTCTGATAAAAAACTGATGGTCTGGGAGGTGTAGGAATAATTTGGGGCCTACATCCTCCTAGGTACGCCATGAAGTGTCCCACATATCTCGCCCTCTTTGATGGCCCTTCTTCAAATTCTTGTATCCTTCTCCTTTGACTTTGATCCTCCATCTTTTGCGCGAAGGCTTGTATTCTGGCTATATCCATATCTTTATTTAATGCAGCAATGGTACAGTCTCTTACCAAGTAGGGCTCCAATCTGTCTACATACCGATGAACTCTATCGGCCATAGTCGCTACCATATGAGGAGCGTATCTTGCCAACGAATTAAACCGAAGACTGTACTCCCTGACGCTCATATTTCCTTGACAAATATTTAAAAACTGATCCGCATAAGCCTTGTGGACCTCGTAAGGAAGGTAATGATCAAGGAATGCCACCTTGAATTCCTCCCAACTAGATGGATTTGCACCGATACCTCTGGATCGTTTCTAATCTTCGTACCATAATATAGCCTCTCCTTTCAGTCTATATGTTGCAAGCTCCACTGTTTCTACACCAGTCACAAGCATAACATCTAGAGCCCTTTGAATTTGATCTATAAAGTCTTACGAATCTTCATTAAGATTGGATCCAGTAAATGTGGGAGGATCCACTTTCAGGAAGTCTTGTGTCCGCCGACTAGCTATCCTAGCCGCACCATCATCACTTGTAACTGGACCAACTCGTCCTTGACTCTGGGCAACAACTATCTGAGTCAACATTTGCACCACATTTCTCAAGTCCTGTAACTCCTGCCTAGTAACATTAACAGACAATTCTGGGGATACTTCCCTCCTTTGTGGCCTCCCTGGAGAAGGGGAAGGAGAAGGTGCCCGTGATGTAAACTCAGTTTCAAACCCATATTGACTAGCTGGGTTAGGTGGTGATTTACTATTTCTGTCTCCCGCTTGCGTATCTACCTGCTTATCTTTGCCCATACCTTGTCTTGTAATCGGCATTTTACTATATCAAAGGAAACCAATTACAATGGTCAGATGTAATCCCAGCTATGACAATGGCTCTATTGCATGATCTAGAATGAAGAAATGAAACAACTCCTAAATATCCCGTAGCCTCCTACTTATAAATGTGGCGCGCAACACATCCATAAGCAAGACTCTACTCAGTCACGGCTTTGTAAACACCCTTAGAACGACCTGCTATGATATCACTTTTGTCACAACACGAATCCCATTCGGACCGGACTGGCACCCGGAGCCGATGAGGCTCGAGAGAACCAATCTTTGCTCATATCTATTCTCATATGTATATTCTTGTATGAATATCACTTTATCTCATGTAATTAAAAATCAATATCGGAATTCATGGCAATATGTGCAATATATGAAACTTTGGCCGTTAGGGCCATTGCGTCAAAGTGAACGTACATGTCTTATATTCAGCTACCCACATAGGTCTACAAAGCCTCTACAGATACATAACTATGACAAACCTAGAGTCGGGACACACCCCGCTCTATACTCATATATAATCTCAAACCAATATGCATAATGACTCGGAAAAGCCCCGGATCAACTGGAGGTCACCAACAATCTGCGGATATCTCATCGCCTACCGCGGAGATCTACTAACACCTGTGCCTACAGCATGTAAGGTAAGTCCCCCGAGGGGGGTCAGTACAAAGAAAGTACTGAGTATGTAAGGCCATATGAAACTATAGTAATACATAAGTACTTCCATGAAATTAAGCGTAAGGGAAATAATCAATATGGATAGACCTCCAACCTGAATGTGTGGAACCATGTTCATTACGTCTATTACTTCATTACTTGGTCATTCAGTCGCATCATCATCATTCTTATCACAACCTCCATATTTATATATTCGTATCCACGCAAGGGATATAGTTTCATTTCTTTTATAACTGTCTTTCTTATTATTCACTCAACTAGTTAGCGATTCATAATACCTTATAGATCATCACCTTATAAGTATATAATATCGGGCCTCCACCTTTGGTGGGATATAATATATGTATATAGTACCGGGCCTCCACCTTTGGTGGGATATAAAATATATGTATATAGTACCGGGCCTCCACCTTGGTGGGATATAATATATATGTACCGGGCCTCCACCTTTGGTGGGATATAATATATATGTACCGGGCCTCCACCTTTGGTGGGATATAATATATATGTACCGGGCCTCCGCCTTTGGTGGGATATCATAAGCAATACAACATAATCTTGGTACTTATTCCCTCTTGAACTTCTACCCTTTAGATTATGATCCATACTCAATTTACCATATAGTAACCATACGTACATTACTTCTCTACACATCCTATATCCTTTTCGTAGTTATGAGAGTAACACATTAAAGATCATGACATTAATTGAAGCACACTCTTAAATATATATTACTTCACTCCTTTACTTCATGAGATTGACATCTTCACTTATGAGAAGTAATTATATTAACTTGCACATCACCTCTCTTATTACTCTTATGAGATTGGTACAAGGATATTCATAATAATATTGGACTTTGAAACATGACATGATTGGAGAATGCTTTTCAAGAATAACTAGATTCTCGTTACACCTTACCCTCTTTGTAATAGCTATGAACATACCATTATGAGGACTTTGAACCCATGTCTATAATTAAGTAACTAATGAACAACAAGGACTAATGAATGAGGGATACGTGACTTAGGAACGAATAGGTTCTCCTTATGTCGTCACTTTCCTTGTAACAGTTTCTTTTAGCAGTTACAACAACATTATGAGAGCTTAGGCATTTCAGTTCATGGATAGGAGACATATGAATACCAATCGGTCAATGAATAAGAAACGTGTGGATAGCAATATACATCAAACCTGAATGGGATACCTTAGCATATTTTGGAATAGGACAAGTGAAATGTCAATATGAACATTATGTGCTGCAAAAGGATACAGACAGAGTAACCTTACATACCTTCACTTCCAAGTATGAATTCACAATAGTCCAGCTTCTTCCTTACGTCTTACTCTACAATACAAGTTCATTTCGGAACTCACATTAGCAATTAGTCACTATACAGGCGTACAAGACGACAATGAACTATGTGTCTACCATATAACATCATGTCATCCCTTAGAATACAATCCACTGCATTTCCATACCAACAACACCTTAACATTACACACATTCACTAAGATTTCGTATAACAATAGCATTTCGCATCACACTTACCCTTTATACCTTCTCATTTCCATTCCATCACATTTACTCTTATTAATTTGCCTCCTAACAACATATGAACAACCATCCACATTTAATACAGTCCAACATGCCTTCATACGACACTTTAAGGTCATTAAAACGACATCACAAGTTGATAATTACATCCATGAAGGGTATAGGGGTTTCGAGGGGGCAAAGGGATGTAAAAACAAGCAATTCAGAGTTCTGGGATGATCTTCTAAGCCACCTGCACCATAAGGTGGATGACCTGCGTCTGCAGGTGACCTTTGGCAGTAGCCAGAGGCACCTGCGCCCGCAG
Source organism: Capsicum rhomboideum (assembly GCA_031232105.1). Lineage (NCBI taxonomy): Eukaryota > Viridiplantae > Streptophyta > Magnoliopsida > Solanales > Solanaceae > Capsicum > Capsicum rhomboideum. Next base: position 23,232,900 of record CP124718.1, read on the forward strand.
GTTCTTCGTCTGCGAGGGCGGGTGCCCGTTTCGGCCAAAAAGGATCTCTTTTGGGTCTTTTCATGAAATGAATGGTCCATGATCATAAACAAACTTATTTTGACATATTTTTGATCATATTAAAAGCCAATATTCATCCATGGTCTCACAACACACAATAACATCACCAAAACGACACTTTACGGTCAATACGCCACCAAAACTATAACCAATTTCACAATAGAAATTCCAAACGTTATGCACAAGAATAAAACAAGGTAAGACTATAATAACATCTCACATGTCAATATTTACTCCACCAAGTTCACTTTCTTCAAAACCACAAGTGCATAGTCAAGTTTACAAGACAATCCATCCTCCGATTTAGCTAAAATAGCCTATTTTTCACATAGTGAATTTCTCAATACTTTATCAACATAACCAACATCATATACACCATATTACATGCTTATAATATGTTAAACCATGATAATAAATACTTACCAAGTTTGCAAGATGATGGTATTGACCAAGGGGATGAAGGCATAGGGTTTGAGTTGAGAGAAAAATGTTGTAGAAATTTCTAGAAATGGCATGGTGTCCAAATGAATGAAAAATCTGATTTTTCATGCTTTATATAGGCCCTCAAGTCTCTTCTTATCCCATCCTCAACATTAAATATCATGTTTGAATGGGTCAAATGGAAGAATGGATCTTTTTCTCCATTTGGGCCATGCATTTGGGCTTAAATTGAGCCCATTTGCCTATATTAATTCGGCCCAACAAATTCATGTACAAATCCTCTAAAATCTCATGCATGTTTAATTAATTCCATGTATATCACGGGAATCAATTTGGTTCGAAAATCTATGGGGTGTTACATTCTTTCCCCCTTAGGAACATTCGTCCTCGAATGTTAAGAACGTCGTCTCATGTGTAACAAATGTATCTCTATACATATACTCATATAGATACTTACTTAGTTTTTCTCCACTTCTATTTGCTTATTCCTCTATATGAAAATGAAAAACCATGCTTACATTCACTTGGGTCCCCAACTTCTTCTGAGAAGATTTTCACAAATGTGTTAACTTGGTAAGCCTATCAACTATTACTCTTATGGAATCACATCTGTTTCTAACTAAAAAGAATCTCTGCATAGCTTATAACCTTCAAATTCCAAACAGTTTACCTTTACTCGTTATCACTTGGACTACTGAAGTATAACTTTCGTAATATTCTTTTCATGTGATCTTATAAACAAGTCGCTTCCAAATCGTGGTACATATTGATTACTCCCTACTAAATGGCATATCGTGAATGATGTGCCTCACCATAATGCATTTCTTTATCTCATATATGTATATCCGATACATAAAATCTTCCTGACACTTCAATCCGTTGCCTATAATTAATGCATATTCTCGCCTTGTCATCCCTCGTCGATACAATTTACACTGGTACGCCCTACGGGGGTAGACTAGTATCTTTCACATTAGTAGCTTTAACATTAGTATCCTCCACTCTGACTGAGTGACATACATACCCTTCCATTCAAGAAAATCCTTGCTCGACAATCTATCGTGGCCTAACAAAAAGCCAGCCAAGTCATACCCGTGGTAACATTACAATCTATCATATCCATCTTAGTAAGATTAGTCACTGTAACGTGATCACAACATTTACTATACAATTGCGACATACTCTTTTAGCTATAATAAATTCATCAACTGGTGTGGACACCCCAACTAACTTGACTATTAATTCTAGTGTTCCTTTAAATTTTTTCCGCAGTCAAATAGAGTAACATCTGATAGGGTAGAAGCCGGATCAATTGTTGCATATTCATTAGGTAAAAACATATATAACGTACCTGTCACCATATCAAGGAGAGCCTCCAAATTCTGCTGATCCCATAGGTCTTGTTATACTACCCGTGGCCCTCTGTGGACACTCTCACTTAACGTGTCCTGGATTTTTACACCAAAAGCAAACATCCATCTCAAACCAGCATTCACCTGAATGAAACTTTTCGCAGCGCTGGCACAGCTGATGAGAAGACCTTTATTGGCCCATACTTCCTTGTTCTCTATACCCTACTGTCTGTGAACCCCGAGTCTCACTACTTTGCCCGGCTTGACCGCCTCTAAACCTGCTCAATTGATATGGATTACCTGCCGTCTGATAAAAAACTGATGGTCTGGGAGGTGTAGGAATAATTTGGGGCCTACATCCTCCTAGGTACGCCATGAAGTGTCCCACATATCTCGCCCTCTTTGATGGCCCTTCTTCAAATTCTTGTATCCTTCTCCTTTGACTTTGATCCTCCATCTTTTGCGCGAAGGCTTGTATTCTGGCTATATCCATATCTTTATTTAATGCAGCAATGGTACAGTCTCTTACCAAGTAGGGCTCCAATCTGTCTACATACCGATGAACTCTATCGGCCATAGTCGCTACCATATGAGGAGCGTATCTTGCCAACGAATTAAACCGAAGACTGTACTCCCTGACGCTCATATTTCCTTGACAAATATTTAAAAACTGATCCGCATAAGCCTTGTGGACCTCGTAAGGAAGGTAATGATCAAGGAATGCCACCTTGAATTCCTCCCAACTAGATGGATTTGCACCGATACCTCTGGATCGTTTCTAATCTTCGTACCATAATATAGCCTCTCCTTTCAGTCTATATGTTGCAAGCTCCACTGTTTCTACACCAGTCACAAGCATAACATCTAGAGCCCTTTGAATTTGATCTATAAAGTCTTACGAATCTTCATTAAGATTGGATCCAGTAAATGTGGGAGGATCCACTTTCAGGAAGTCTTGTGTCCGCCGACTAGCTATCCTAGCCGCACCATCATCACTTGTAACTGGACCAACTCGTCCTTGACTCTGGGCAACAACTATCTGAGTCAACATTTGCACCACATTTCTCAAGTCCTGTAACTCCTGCCTAGTAACATTAACAGACAATTCTGGGGATACTTCCCTCCTTTGTGGCCTCCCTGGAGAAGGGGAAGGAGAAGGTGCCCGTGATGTAAACTCAGTTTCAAACCCATATTGACTAGCTGGGTTAGGTGGTGATTTACTATTTCTGTCTCCCGCTTGCGTATCTACCTGCTTATCTTTGCCCATACCTTGTCTTGTAATCGGCATTTTACTATATCAAAGGAAACCAATTACAATGGTCAGATGTAATCCCAGCTATGACAATGGCTCTATTGCATGATCTAGAATGAAGAAATGAAACAACTCCTAAATGTCCCGTAGCCTCCTACTTATAAATGTGGCGCGCAACACATCCATAAGCAAGACTCTACTCAGTCACGGCTTTGTAAACACCCTTAGAACGACCTGCTATGATATCACTTTTGTCACAACACGAATCCCATTCGGACCGGACTGGCACCCGGAGCCGATGAGGCTCGAGAGAACCAATCTTTGCTCATATCTATTCTCATATGTATATTCTTGTATGAATATCACTTTATCTCATGTAATTAAAAATCAATATCGGAATTCATGGCAATATGTGCAATATATGAAACTTTGGCCGTTAGGGCCATTGCGTCAAAGTGAACGTACATGTCTTATATTCAGCTACCCACATAGGTCTACAAAGCCTCTACAGATACATAACTATGACAAACCTAGAGTCGGGACACACCCCGCTCTATACTCATATATAATCTCAAACCAATATGCATAATGACTCGGAAAAGCCCCGGATCAACTGGAGGTCACCAACAATCTGCGGATATCTCATCGCCTACCGCGGAGATCTACTAACACCTGTGCCTACAGCATGTAAGGTAAGTCCCCCGAGGGGGGTCAGTACAAAGAAAGTACTGAGTATGTAAGGCCATATTAAACTATAGTAATACATAAGTACTTCCATGAAATTAAGCGTAAGGGAAATAATCAATATGGATAGACCTCCAACCTGAATGTGTGGAACCATGTTCATTACGTCTATTACTTCATTACTTGGTCATTCAGTCGCATCATCATCATTCTTATCACAACCTCCATATTTATATATTCGTATCCACGCAAGGGATATAGTTTCATTTCTTTTATAACTGTCTTTCTTATTATTCACTCAACTAGTTAGCGATTCATAATACCTTATAGATCATCACCTTATAAGTATATAATATCGGGCCTCCACCTTTGGTGGGATATAATATATGTATATAGTACCGGGCCTCCACCTTTGGTGGGATATAAAATATATGTATATAGTACCGGGCCTCCACCTTGGTGGGATATAATATATATGTACCGGGCCTCCACCTTTGGTGGGATATAATATATATGTACCGGGCCTCCACCTTTGGTGGGATATAATATATATGTACCGGGCCTCCGCCTTTGGTGGGATATCATAAGCAATACAACATAATCTTGGTACTTATTCCCTCTTGAACTTCTACCCTTTAGATTATGATCCATACTCAATTTACCATATAGTAACCATACGTACATTACTTCTCTACACATCCTATATCCTTTTCGTAGTTATGAGAGTAACACATTAAAGATCATGACATTAATTGAAGCACACTCTTAAATATATATTACTTCACTCCTTTACTTCATGAGATTGACATCTTCACTTATGAGAAGTAATTATATTAACTTGCACATCACCTCTCTTATTACTCTTATGAGATTGGTACAAGGATATTCATAATAATATTGGACTTTGAAACATGACATGATTGGAGAATGCTTTTCAAGAATAACTAGATTCTCGTTACACCTTACCCTCTTTGTAATAGCTATGAACATACCATTATGAGGACTTTGAACCCATGTCTATAATTAAGTAACTAATGAACAACAAGGACTAATGAATGAGGGATACGTGACTTAGGAACGAATAGGTTCTCCTTATGTCGTCACTTTCCTTGTAACAGTTTCTTTTAGCAGTTACAACAACATTATGAGAGCTTAGGCATTTCAGTTCATGGATAGGAGACATATGAATACCAATCGGTCAATGAATAAGAAACGTGTGGATAGCAATATACATCAAACCTGAATGGGATACCTTAGCATATTTTGGAATAGGACAAGTGAAATGTCAATATGAACATTATGTGCTGCAAAAGGATACAGACAGAGTAACCTTACATACCTTCACTTCCAAGTATGAATTCACAATAGTCCAACTTCTTCCTTACGTCTTACTCTACAATACAAGTTCATTCCGGAGCTCACATTAGCAATTAGTCACTATACAGGCGTACAAGACGACAATGAACTATGTGTCTACCATATAACATCATGTCATCCCTTACAATACAATCCACTGCATTTCCATACCAACAACACCTTAACATTACACACATTCACCAAGATTTCGTATAACAATAGCATTTCGCATCACACTTACCCTTTATGCCTTCTCAATTCCATTCCATCACATTTACGCTTATTAATTTGCCTCCTAACAACATATGAACAACCATACACATTTAATACAGTCCAACATGCCTTCATACGACACTTTAAGGTCATTAAAACGACATCACAAGTTGATAAATACATCCATGAAGGGTATAGGGGTTTCGGGGGGCCAAAGGGATGTAAAAACAAGCAATTCGGAGTTCTGGGATGATACGCTAAGCCACATGCGCCCACAGGTGGATGAACTGCATCTTCAGGTGACCTTTGGCAGTAGCCAGAGGCACCTGCGCCCGCAGGTGCTTCATCTGCGAGGGCGGGTGCCCGTTTCGGCCAAAAAGGATCTCTTTTGGGTCTTTTCATGAAATGAATGGTCCATGATCATAAAAAAACTTATTTTGACATATTTTTGATCATATTAAAATCCAACATTCATCCATGGTCTCACAACACACAATAACATCACCAAAATGACACTTTACGGTCAATACGCCACCAAAACTATAACCAATTTCACAATAGAAATTCCAAACGTTATGCACAAGAATAAAACAAGGTAAGAATATAATCACATATCACATGTCAATATTTACTCCACCAAGTTCAGTTTCTTCAAAACCACAAGTGCATAGTCAAGTTTACAAGACAATCCATCCTCCAATTTAGCTAAAATAGCCTATTTTTCACATAGTGAATTTCTCAATGCTTTATCAACATAAACAACATCATCATATACACCATATTACATTCTTATAATATGTTAAACCATGATAATAAATACTTACCAAGTTTGCAAGATGATGGTATTGACCAAGGGGATGAAGGCTTAGGGTTTGAGTTGAGAGAAAAATGTTGTAGAAATTTCTAGAAATGGCATGGTGTCCAAATGAATGAAAAATCTGATTTTTCGTGATTTATATAGGCCCTCAAGTCTCTTCTTATCCAATCCTCAACATTAAATATCATGTTTGAATGGGTCAAATGGAAGAATGGATCTTTTTCTCCATTTGGGCCATGCATTTGGGCTTAAATTGAGACCATTTGCCTATATTAATTTGGCCCAACAAATTCATGTACAAATCCTCTAAAATCTCATGCATGTTTAATTAATTCCATGTATATCACGGGAATAAATTTGGTTTGGAAATCTACGAGGTGTTACATCTCCAAAGATGTCTTCTCCTACTAAAACCTTCTCAAGTGGATCACGAGCTGAAATTTAAGGCTTCTCAGAATAAATATCTACTACCGTAATTTTTGAGAGTTCTTCGTGGATTAATGGAAGCTTAAATGCCCCATATACATCAAATACTTCTCCTTTGTCATGCATTCAAATTATGAGCTACACTACTGCTACATCAATTAGTGCTTTACTAGTAGCCAAAATAGGCACCCCAAAATAAATGAAACTTCCAAATCTAGATCAAAGTTAAGAATCACGAAGTCTACCAGAAATATTAAGAAGCCAATTTGAACCAACACATCATCTATAATCTCTTCAAGCATAGAAATAGACATGTCATCTAGTTGTAAAATGATCATATGGGGTCGAGGAATTTCTAGCCCTATTTTCTTGAATAAAGATAAGGACACCGACATCACGTTGATGCTGGCGCTCAAGTCACATAGTTGTTTTTTCTTGTATCTACTTTCTAATAGAAATTTCAACATTGAAGCTTCCAGGTTTTTCACTTTTGTTGGCAATCAATTCTGTATCTCTGAGGAGCATTATTCTATCATTTCTACTGTTGTATATTCGATTAGATGCTTCTTTTTGCCAACTATATCCTTTATGTGCCTTGCATATTATAGAAAACCCTAAAACATATCGATAAGTGGTACATTAAAGTTTACTTGCTTCAGTAATTCAAAAAATTTGGCAAATATTGCTTCCTCTTTGTCCTTTATCCACTTCTATGAGAATGGTGGGGGTAATCTGGTTTCCATTTTAGATTGCTTTACTACTCCCTCCACTTATGCCACATTGTTTTGAGTGTTGTCTAATGTTTCTTTCACTAAGATCTCAAGAAAATACGGCCCCATCATTATCCTCATGGATTCTCTGTCATAATCACTATACTGGGAATGAGGAATAAGGTTGCCTGCATCCTATGGAAGTAGTTTGCATCAAGGTATGCTATGGTTTTTTGAGTAGTAGACTGTAATTAGTAAGTAGATGCATAATATAGAATTCATGGAAGAAGAAAGATTAGTCCTGCAGTCATGGAATTTTGAATGGATAAAATACTGAATTAAAGTAAAAGGACCTAAAATGAGTGATAATATGTTGATATATGAATTTATTGAAGTGTTATATGTGTTGTATGACTTCCATCATAGGTTACAATATGAATAAGGTGAATTTAGGTGACGATGGAGAAATTATATATACATGTAACCTACAAACCTAAATCTTTATAACTTAAGAGGTGAATAAATGGTGTACATGTTTCTTGTTTATATGAACTTCTTGATATAATGTTTTCCTCGTGAGATGAACTTTAAGGGAAATTATTTTCATAACATGGAAGTTCTAAAAGAAAACTTGGCTAAGTTCTAGGGTGTAACTTATTGCAGGAGGTGTAAAAAAAAGGTAGAATTGTAGGTTGAATGTGGCTGGATCGTCTATCAAACTATAACGAACCTCTTGTTCATTATGTAAAAGTCTTACATTCCAAATTTTGTGTCTAAATTCCTTCCGGTTTAGAAGTTACAAATTTCAGACTAGACTAGTTTCGCTTCATTTCAGGCGAGGGTTAATCTTGGAAAATCTGGGAATAATTTAGAATGGATTGGTGGGAATGATATTTATTTATCGTTATTTAAGGCGATAAGGAACTCATAGGATGTTACGAAACTGAATTTGGGTTAGTAAAAATCCCAAAATTGACCTTAGCGTAAAGGGCATTGTTCGGAAGGTCCTAGGGTCAAGGTGTGTTGTAAAAAGTGCGATTTTTTTATGAATATGGACATTCTATCCCGTAGACACCTCTATAGCGGGTGACACACTACTATAGTGGAGACCTCTATAGCGGGTGACACACCACTATAGCGGGGACCATAATAGTGGGTGACACACCGCTATAGCGGGGACCGCTATAGCAGGGACCGCTATAGCGGGGACTGCTATAACAGAATAGTTTGGTGGCCAAAAGTGGTCAAGGCCACTATAGCGGTGGTCTACCACTATAGTGGTATCGCTATAGCGGTCATGTATCACTATAATGGTAGAAACAACAGATTCAAGGGTAAAACCCCCAAAATAGTTTATTATTTTATAAATTTATTTTAGGGTAAGAAGAAGGCGATTTAGAGAAAAAATCACCAGTTTACCTCCATTTAACTTCATTAAGGAAAGGAATTCGCTCCCTTTAACTTGCACATACTTCTTGATCCTTAGAAGGCGTAAGTTACGTTATTTGGGGAGAGTTTTAGGGTGGATTTTGGTATGTTTTACTGGTGCAAGGGTGAAATTGAGCCTTAGGTTAATTTTTTTGGTTTATTAACCATGAAATTGGCCTCGCATTTTGTTAATTCACCAATCATTCTATGAAATTGGTAGTTTTATGTGAATTATGGGGGAAATAGCCTTAGAATGGTTAAGGAATGACTATGAACTGCCCTTAAGGGGTTGTGGGTGGCTCATAACCCTCACCAGGTTTAGGTCATTTTTTTAATGCAATGTTTGTATGCATGTTTTAGACCATGAGCAAGCAGGAAAGGGCACGGAAGGGCAAAATTCAAGCTTAGAGTTGTGCAATCTTGGTTCGAGGTAGGTGATGGGGTGTATTTAATCCATCTTGTGTTATGTGTGCATATTAACTACTCTGTAGTATGATTGGTTAATCTGTGTGGTGTTCTTGGTCATTGAAATGTTTACTAATTTTATGACTTGGCCTTTTATATTGTATATTATGGAGTGTTTCGGTATTTGAGACATTCTCACAGGTTATTTGAATTAAGGGTTACAGATATTCATGTATGGGTTTAGTACATGGACGGTAATTATCCCTTGCAGGCCATTGCTAGAGGGTGGGTGTATAACCTTTAGCATGTATGTACTGGTTTTTAAGGTATGTATTAGTATGATGGTTCCTTGAGTGAACTGGAGGATTTATATTGTTGAGTTTGTTCTTATTTGGTTGTCTTGGAATGAGTTGCTTATTATTTCCTAAATGACACTGGTTGGCTTGTTGGCTTGTCTCTTGGGTGCTACTTGTACATATATGTTGTATGTTTGATGTGTAAGCATATGTTATCAAATGGTACTACTTTTGGTTAAATGTTCATATTTCCATCTTGGGTTTTTTAAATGATCCTGCCAGTATATTGTGGTTTATTTGTGTACTAATACTACACATGCATTTACTTCTGTGAGTGCAACACATATTCTAGCGGATTGATCGAGACCTTGCTTGTGATTTTAGCAATCGATTCTAGATTTTAGGGTTAGCAACATTTTTAGGCTACCATGAGATCTCTCCTATTTAGACAGTGTCCTCTATTTGGACTTGTTATTTTCATTTTGTTTTTAGGGTTGCATGCCCTTTCTTGATATTCTTAGATGTTTTGGTACAAATGACTTTTGGGTTTTAGGATTGTTATATTTAAGTACAATATTTTCTCTTCAGTTGTACTTATATTTTTATGCAAGTTGGATTATTGTTGCTGGATTAATTAGCTTACTATCATTTAAGTGTGAACCTTAAGATGACGATTGGGTTTATTGGTTCTCCCACAGGGTGAGTAGTGTGGGCGCCACTCACGATGGGTTTGGGTTGTGACAAACTTTGTATCAGAGCCTAGGGTTCGTCCATCTTATTGTGCCAAAATAGGTCCCATAGAGTCTCACGGAATGGTACAGAGAGGTATGTATTTTTATTCGAGAAGCTATAGGACTTTCAAAAATCTATCGTTCTTGCTTTTTTTGTGCTACAACTTGATTCCAATTGGTATTTGGTGATCTAAACAGGTATCTGTTCCTTCACTCTTTTATCCGCAGATGGTAAATACTAGGTCGAATGGAACCCGAGCAGCAGCCCCAGCACTGGCCGCTCCAATTGCGAAGCTAGACGTGAGGGAAAGAGGACGAGCGAGAGGGATAGGGAGTAGAGGATGAGGACGACCCTCACCAGTGAGGGTTGGAGCTCAAGAAGCTGCGGGTCAGGTGAATGAGAGGGAAACATCCCCTCCCACACCCCAGGATCATTTTAAGGAGAAGGAAACAGTAGAGGAGAAGGAGATGGAGCCGAGGTGGCGGTACTGGTTGGGGTTGTAACTCTACCTCTCATATGTTCTAAGGTAATTTTGCAAGTGTTGGATTTTATGAGCGGGTTGGCTGGGATAGGAGCCACCCCCATTGTTCTGACTTATCAGGCTCTAGTTGTGCACCCTACTATTGCTATGGCTCCTAGGATGGTTGGGACTTTGAGCACGAATGTTTTTCCTCGTCAAATTTTGGGTTCTGTGATGACTGGTACTAAACATGACCTGCTGACTAAGTTCTTGAAGATGAAACCTCCTATGTTTTAGGGTATAGAATTTGAGAATGCTTTTGAGTTTATTATTGATTGCTTTGAGAGTCTGCATAAGATTGGTATTGTGAAGCAGCTTTGGGTAGAGTTTGTGACCTCTTTGCTGGAGAAAGATGCTAAGTAGTGGTGGAGAGCTTATATTGAGTGTCGGTCACCTATTTTGCCTCCTTTGACTTGGGAACAGTTTCTTGCTCTGTTTTTTTATAAGTATGTACCTTGTGCCCTCTGTGATTGCAAGAAGAATAAGTTTATGGCTTTGGAACAGGGTGATATGTTAGTTGCAGCTTATGAGGCTAAGTTTCATGTTTTCTCTCATTATTCCACTCCGTTGTTGACTACAGAGGAGCAAAAGATTCGGCTCTTTGTTAAGGGGTTGAACTATAACCTTCAGGTGTTGACTGTGCAAATGTCTTCTGTGGAAAAAAGGTTTAAATACGTGTCAGATTATATAAAGAAGTTGGAAGGTGTGGCATAGGCGGGACAGGCTAAGATGTTAGCTAAGAAGTCTCGACATATTGGGAATTTCAGTGGATCCTATTTTAAGGGCCAGCAGGCCTTTTCATCTTGCCCTTTTCAGTCAGCTATATTAGCTTCTACTGCGGTACCGGCTAAAGGACCCTCTCATACTTAGGTTTTTTTTAGGCCAATGGACTTCTTATTCTTATGCCAGAAGTCCTTATCTAGAGCGTGGGTGTTACTATTATGGTACTGCTGGTCATTTTAAGAGGGAGAGTCCGGTGAGATAGGCAAATGGCCAGACAGAGCAACAGGTTCGAGAAGTGGTTCCAGCAGGTAGAGGAGGGGTTAATGGTAGGGGTCATCTACTGGGTGGATGGGGAAATCAGCAAGGTGGTAATGGTAACGACGGTGCAGGAGCGCAACCAGGTCAAGATTTAGCTCAGATTGATGACCAGGATTGTTATGCATTTTGGGAAAGACTAATGCCGAGGCTTCTGATGTGGTGATCACTGTACTATTTTTGTCTGTGACTGGATGGCTTCTATCTTATTTGATCTGGGGTACACTTATTCTTATGTGTATGTTCAGTTTGCTATGGGTCTGAGTCTGGTTTGTGATATTTTTGACTATCCTGTGCATGTGTCTACTCCTGTTGGGAAGTCTGCGGTAGTTACCCATGTTTATAGGTCTTGTCCTTTTTGTTTGTGGGTTTTTAGACTTGGGTAGAATTAATTATCGTGGATATAGTGGACTTTGATATAATCTTAGGTATGGCCTGGTTATCTCCGTGTCATGTTTTTTTAAATTATAATGCTAAAACAGTGACTCTAGCTATACTTAGGATGGAGGAATTAGAGTGGGAGGGACTGTATAAGGCCAAACTAGTAAGAATGATATCATATGTCCGGGATAGGAGGCTAGTTGGGAAAGGGTGTTCAACATTTTTAGCTTATCTTTGAGATGCAGGTGCGTGGTCCCCTTCTATTGAGTCAGTTTTAGGTAGTTTCTGAGTTACAGGATGTGTTCCCTTCAGATTTACCAGGTAAACTTTCGGATAGGAATATTGACTTCTTTATTGACTTAGAGTAGGGCACTCACCCTATATCTAGTCCACTATATTGAATGGCTCATGCAGAGATGAGGGAACTCAAGGCTTAGTTGCAGGACCTACTTGATAGGGTTTTTATTCATCCAAGTGCTTTGCCTTGGGGTGCTTTGGTTCTTTTTGATAAGAAAAAAAATAGTAGCATGAGTATGTACATCGACTATAGGCAGTTGAATAAAGTCACCATCCTAAGTAAATATCCTTTTCCTCTTATAGATGACTTGTTTGATTAGCTATAGGGTGCAACAGTCTTCTCAAAGATTGATTTGTGGTTGGGTTATCATCAGTTAAAAATTAGACCTGAGGATATTCCAAAGGTGACTTTTATAACTCGATATGGCCATTACGAGTTTCTAGTAATGTCTTTTGGATTGATTAATACACCTGTAACTTTCATGAGTTTGATGAATGGCATCTTTAAATCTTTTTTGGATTTCTTTCATTATTGTGTTCATTGATGACATTCTTGTGTACTCCAAGACTAAGAAAGAGCATGCAGGCTATTTCAATATAGTTTTAGGAATTCTGAGGGAAAAGCGGTTATTTGCTAAGTTCTCCAAATGTGAATTTTTGCTATCTTCTGTTGCCTTCTTGGGGTACGTGGTTTCGGAGAAGGGAGTTATGGTGCACCCTAAGAAAATAAAAGTAGCTAAGCATTGGATTCGGCCTAGTTCAGTGACCGAGGTAAGGAGTTTTATGGGTTTTGCCAGTTATTATTGTAGGTTCGTCAAGAACTTTGCATCCATGGCAACTCATTTGACAAGGTTAACTCAAAAGAAGGTGTCGTATGTTTGGTCAGACCAGTGTGAAGGGATCTTCCAAAAGCTTAAGACATTTTTGACTACATTACCTATTCTTTCGTTGTCGATTGAAGGTAAAGATTTTATTCTATTTTGTGATGCTTCACTTTTCAGTTTGGGTGCTGTGTTGATGCCGGATAAGAATGTGATTGCATAATCTTTAAGGCAGTTGAAGCCTCATAAAAGGAATTACCCAACCCATGATTTGGAGTTGGTAGCGGTAGTATTTGCTTTGAAAGGAATTACCCAACCCATGATTTGGAGTTGGTAGCTGTAGTCTTTGCTTTGAAGAGTAGGAGACACTATCTTTATGGAGTCAAATGTGAGGTCTTCACTGACCATCGTAGTATGCAATGTGTGTTTACTCAAAGGGATTTGAATCTAAGGCAGAGACGGTGGATAGAATTATTAAAGAACTATGATGTGACCATTCAGTATCATCTGGGTAAGGCTAATGTGGTAGCAGATGCATTGAGCCAAAGAAGAGTTTCAGACACTAGCATCCTTGACCATGCAGTTTAGGGTCTCGAACAGGGGTGGAATACTGGCTAGTGTTTAGGTAAAATCAGCCTTTATAGAGCAGATTAAGGCAAAACAGTTCGAAGTTAAGAAGTTAAAAGCACTCCAAAACAAGATGGTGAGCATGGAGGGGGCGACCACCACCCTCGACGCTGAAAGGGTGTTGTGGGTTAGAGGAAGGTTATGCATTTCTTGGCTTGGTGACTTGATTAGTTATGTACTTTTATTGGCTCATGGTTCGTGTTATTCTATTCATCCAGGTACGACCAAGATATACTGTGACAAAAGGCAGCTTTATTGGTGGTCGGGGATGAAGAGGGGCATAGTGGATTATGTGTCCAAGTGTCATAACTGCCAACAGATGAAGTATAAATACCAAAGGCCTTCGGGATTACTTCAGAGGATGCCTATACCTATGTGGAAGTGGGAGCATATTGCCATGGATTTTGTGTTGGGGCTCCCTAAGACATTGGGAAAATATGACTCCATTTGGGTGATAGTTGTTCGGTTAATGAAATCATCTAATTTTTTGCCAGTTCAGGTAGGTTACAGCTCTCAACAGTTGGCAAGGATATATGTTTAGGAAATTTTCAGGCTTCATGGAGTGCCACTTTCCATCATTTTAGACAGGAAGGCAAAGTTTACTTCTAAATTTTGGGATAGGTTGCATGAAGAGTTGGGCACCAACCTTACTTTTAGCATGCTTTTCATCCTCAGACTGATGGTCATCCAGAGAGGACAATTTAGGAGCTAGAGGATATGTTGAGAGCCTGCGTAATTGATTTTGGTGATCATTAGGACCAGTTCTTTCCATTGTGTGATTTTCAAACAACAACGATTATCACTCCAGTATTGATATGGCTCCATTTGAGGAAATTTATGGGAGGAAGTGCAGGTCACTTAATGGATGGTTTGAGGTGAGAGAAGTCAAACTTAGGGCGCCAACTTGGTGAAACAGGCTCGGAACAAGGTAAAATTCATTCAGATTAAGATGTTGGCTGCCCAAAGTAGACAGAAAAAGTATGCGGACCAAAAGGTGAGGGACATGTACTTCAAGGACAGGGAGAAAATGTTTCTCAAGGTGTCTCCTATGAAGGGAATCTTGAGGTTTGGCAAAAGGGGCAAGCTCAGCCGTCGATATATTAGTCCCTTCGAGTTTCTTGAGAAAGTAGGTCTAGTTGAATATATGTTAGCTCTGTCATAGGGTTTGTCAGGGGTTCATCTAGTCTTCCATGTTTCTATATTAAAACGGTCCATGGGGATGTAGACTATATTATTAAGTGAGAATCAGTGCTTTTGGATAAGGACTCGGCTTACGAGGAGGAACCAATAGCAATACTTGATCGTGATGTTCAGAAATTGAGAAAGAAGGAAATTCTTTTAGTGAAGGTCCAGTGGAAGTATCGTCCTGTTGAGGAATCCACTTGGGAAATCGAGAAGGATATGCGGGATAAGTACCCTCAGCTATTTGAAGATATAGGTACTCTTTTCCTTTATCATCCTGGGTTGTTTTTCTAGTTTGATTGTTTAAGGATGATCAATGGGTAAATTGGTATCTGTTGTAATGAACATCTTGGTCATTATGTAAAAGTCTTACGTTCCAAATTTCATGTCTAAATTCCTTCTGATTTGGAAGTTACAAATTTTAAACTAGGCTAGTTTCGCTTCGTTTCTGGCGAGGGATAGTCTTGGAAAATTTGGGAATAATTTAGACTGTCTTGGGGGAAATGGCATTGATTTCTAGTTAGCTAAGGCAATAAGGAACCCGTAGGATTTTATGAAACTAAATTTGGGTTAGTAGAACTCCCGAAATTGATTTTAGCGTAAATGTCATTATTCGAAATGTCCCGGGATCAAGGTGTGGTGTAAAAAGGAGGATTTTTGGGTGAAGACAGACATTTTGTCCCATCGACACTGCTATAGAGGAATTATTATTGCTTTAGCGGTGGTCAAAAGTGGTCCGTAAAAATCGCATATTAAAGGGTAAAAACACTAAAATAGTTTATTATCTCATAAACACATTTTGGGGAAGAGGAAGGCGTTTTAGGGAAAAAAATCACCGTTTCACCTCTGTTTAACTTCGTTAAGGTAATAAATTCACTCCCTTTAACTTTTTATTACTTCTTGATCCTTAGAAGGCGTAAGTTACGAAATTTGGGGAGAGTTTTAGGGTGGATTTTGGTATGTTTTGCTGGTGCAAGTGTGAAATTGAGCCCTAGGTTAATGGGTTATATTTATTAACCATGAAATTGGCCTCACATTTTGTTAATTCACCAATCATTCCATGAAATTGGTTGATTTAGGTGAATTACGGGGGAAGCACACCTAGAACTGTTAATGAATGATTATGAACTGACCTTAGGGGGTTGGGGGTTTCTCATAACCCCCACCATGTTTAGGTAATTTTGTTAATGCAATGTTTGTATGCATGTTTTAGACCACGAGCAAGCGAAAAGTGCACAGAAGGGCAAAACTCAGGCTTAGAGTTGTGCAAGCTTGGTTCGAGGTAGGTGATGGGGTGTATTCAATCCATCTTCTGTTATGTGTGCATATTAACTACTCTGTAGTATGATTGGTTAATCCATGTGGTGTGCTTAGTTATTGAATTATTTACTTATTTTATGAATTGGCCTAGTATATTATATGTTGTGGAGTGTTTCAACATTTGAGACATTCTCATAGGTTATTCAAATTGAGGGTTACAGACATTCATGTCTGGGTTTAGTACATGGATGGTAATTATCCCCTGCAGGTCATAGCTAGAGGGTGGGTGTATAACCCTTAGTATGTATATACGGGTTTTCAAGGTATGTATTAGTATGACAATTTCTTGAGTGTACCGAAAGATTTGTATTATTGTGTTTGTCCTTATTTGGTTGTCTTAGAATGAGTTGCATATTATTTCCTAAATGACACTTGTTGACTTGTTGGCATATTATTGCCTAAATGACACTTGTTGACTTGTTGGTTTGTCTCTTTGGTGCTACTTGTACATATTTGTTGTATGTTTAATGTGTAAGTATGTGTTAGCTAATAGTGCTGCATTTTGGTTAAATGTCTATATTTCCATCTTGGGTTATTCAAATGCTCCTACCAGTACACTGTGGTTTATTTGTGTACTGATACTACACCTGCATTTACTTCTGTGAGTGCAACACATACTCCAGCAGATTCATCGAGACCTAGCTTGTGATTTCAGCAGTCGATTCAAAATTTCAGGGTGAGCAGCATTTTTGAGCTACCATGGGATCTCTCCTATTTAGACAATGTTCTTTGTTTGGACTTGTTATTTTTGTTTCATTTTTGGTGTTTCATCCCCTCTCTTGATATTCTTAGATGTTTGTTGTTATGTTTAAATACAATATTTTTGCTTCAGTTGTACTTACATTTTTCTGCTAGTTGGATTATTATTGCTGGATTAGTTAGCTTACTGTTATTTAAGTGTGAACCATAAAATGACGGTTGGGTTTATTGGTTCTCCCACCTGGTGAGTAGTGTGGGTTCCACTCACGACGGATTTGGGTCATGACACGAACGACTAATGAAGTGGTGTCTATAAATATAATAACAACTTGATCATAAGGGCTATCATATTAGTAATTGAATCCATAGGTACTTAATGTAAATGACGATTGTTGAGTAAGTGAACGAACTCATGTTAATTGGAGGTTGGACTCAATTTAGTGGCTTGTATATTTCTCAATTAGATGACATGTTGATTGATCTTCGGACATACTTGTGGTTGATGGATTGTTTTCTGATAATGCTTAAATGAATAAGCTATTGATTGTTGAACGTAGGTGAAATTGAGACATGAGTTGTGAAGTGTATGTGTAATTAGAATGCAATTGTTATATTATCCGAAGAGATATTAAAAGTGGTAAATATAATTTGTATAATCATTACGGACTGGGTACCATGTTGGTATGATGTTTTTTTTATTATTATAGATCAGATACCACGTCGGTATGATATATTATTACTACTATGGATCGGGTGCCACACCGACACAATATATATATATGTGTGTGTGTGTGTGTGTATGTGTTTGTGTGTGTGTTCCTTATTATGGATTGGGTACTACACCGGTATGGTATGTGGACCTTGGTGTTTCCCCGGCAGGTCATGGCTATTAGGTAGAAATAAGACCCCTTAGCATGTGTGTACATATGAGAGAGTGTTTATGAGATGAGTAGGCATTATGGGTGGATAAGATACAAATTTTATATAGTTTTTGAGGTTGATATGGACGTAGTTCCATGTTGTGACGTGATTGCTATAGTTGCAGAGTTTAGTATGACTCAATATGTTTGATTTATGACTTACATGACCTTATGTTTGATAGTATTAATATGATTGTTGAGATGGTAGAGGTTGTGGTAATTTATGATAATTGTTGTGAATTATATGTCCTTATTGTTGACCTTGTGTAGTCAATTTTGAATGATTGGTTGGTTGGTTGAGGAAAACAACATGATGTGTGTTAATCTATATGTCTACTTGCCTTATCTTATTCGTGGGATATTATTGTTGTTGTGGCTTATTGTGTTCCTTGTGGTGTTGAGGTAGTTTAACTGTTTGGTTAAAACATTAGCTAGATTTATGTTCTCTAAAGAAAGGTATCTGGAATCGTGTTAACAGTTAGAGAAACTTATCCTAACGGAAGCAAAATGTTTAATGAAAATTTTTGGGTTAAATTGAACTGAGAAAGATACTTGGAAACTTCTGAGCTTATTTATGATGTAGTAGTAAGGAACGAGAACTTAGATGCTAAACTATTATATGATATTGTCATGGTGATTTGTTGATTTCTATATAACTAATCCTAGCCGGTCGATAATGCTTACTAGTACGTATGGTGTACTGATACTACTCTTGCTATATCCTTTTTGGGATGTAGATTTATTTTAGGTTGACTTGAAGTTTCTTAGTTGGGATGTCGATAGACTCTTTTTCAACTCCTACATCTCATTCCAGGTGGAAGTTGTGTCTTTTATTGTTTGTTTTCATAGTTGTAAAACATCTTGTACATGCCTAGACTAGGTTCTTCGGAGTTATTTGATTGTTAAGTTAAACATTGTAAATATCCTCGATTTTTATAGTGATGTTTTGGTATTTAACTTATATTATTTACTTTATATAAAGGTTGCTTTCAAGAAATTTCTGCATAACAAATGATTGGTTGGTAAGGGTTCTCCTAGCTAATTAGAATATAGTAGGTGCCCACATGACCTCATAATTTGGGTCATGACATCGAATTTAATCAAGATAATCTTATATTCAGGTATTTTGTTACTGTTGCACCTATGGATTGTCTTGATTTTAATTTTGTATACCTTCCCCCAAAAAGTTTGAGGGGTTCAACCAGCTAAGGTTATAGGTGTTTCTGACTGTCTACTTCATTATGATTCCTCCTGTGTAGCCCTTATAATGTAAAAACTCATACTTAGCTCTGCACACTTCAGTTCTATGATCACCACCACATACATCATAGAACAATATTGATTTCTTACTTGCTGAAGTTGGTCTTGTGACTGCACTTGCCCCATTAGAAAATTACTTAACTTTCTGAATTTGTCGTTCATAAAGAAGAGATGTACACGTAAATCAATCATCCCATTAACCTCTAAAATTCCTGCAAAATTTTTAACAATACTTTTATCGAATTCACCAGTCACTCTAGATTATTTGCTTCTAACCTATTCAACAAAAGTACTAAATCATCATAAGTTTTCTCTGATGCTTGTCTACCTACAACAGAATAAAGAAAAAATACAGAGTTAAATATTGACGATGATGAGGGCAACTCAACAATAGAATTTTAAAGTGTTCCCAAGCTTGGGGAAAGCCTACTCTTTCTTTCTATTAGAATCCCAAAATGTTATTTCGTAGCTTAAGAGTCTTTCAAGATAAAAAGAACCTTGCAATGAATTTTTAGGCTAAATCATTCCATGAAGTGATAGAGTTTTGTGGCTCAACTTAAGCCATCTTTGATACGAGCCAAATCAGCTCCAACCTTTCAAGGCCTACACTTCAAGGTCAACACAAAGAAATCCAAGCCAAGATCACCTTAAGGATGCAAGGACGTGCATGGAAGACCCCTTTTGAGCTCCTAATTGATAAATATCGTGTTTGGAAGATAGATTGGAGTACGGGAGGTTCTACAAAGTGAAGGAAGAGCCAAAGGACAGGTTCGCCATTTTTGCAATGCAAGAGGGACTAGGGTGGATCACCCTTGATTTTTGCTATGGGCTTGGTATCACCTAACAATTATAACAAACCAAGATATAGAGATAGAGAATGAGATCGTGATGGTGATTGGAGGCAAAAGAATGATTATAAAGAGAAGAGTGGACCATATGTTCCACGGGGGAACAGCGATACAGACTATGGAAATTCAAGAATGGAAGCCCTTCTTAATAAACTGGTAAAAGGGTTTGAGAATCAGGAGAGTTTCTTGAAGGAGATTAGGCCAGACATTTCGGGAATAAGTCAGAAAGTAGAATCCCATTCGATTGCCATTAAATAGTTGGAGCAATAGTTCGGGCAGATATTTGTGGCATTGAACTAGCGTCAGCCAGGTACCCTTTCGAGCAACACCGTCCAGAATCTGAAGAATGATAGTCATTGTTTGGCCATTACTACAAGAAGCAGGATGTGCACAGCTGGCCCATCCATACCAGTGGATAGTGGTAAGAAAGATCATCCAATGATAGTTGATGTAGAAACTGAGATAGAGCCAGAGAATTCAAAGGGTGATGCAGTTCAAAACTATCATAATGTTGACAAAAAGGCAAAGTTTGATAACGTGAAGGAAAAGGTGGTCCCTCAAGTTTACAAACAAATTCCTCGACCTCCCCCTCCCTTTTCTTAAAGGTTGAAAAAGAAAGCTGAAGAGCATAAATATAAAAAATTTATCTCAATGTTAAAGGACTTATCGGTAAATATTCCTCTTATTGAGGCTTTAGAACAGATTCCAGGTTACGCGAAATTCATGAAAGATTTAGTGACGAAGAAGAGAACTGTCAGTTTTGAGCTAACAGATAATTTACACCATTGTAGTGCAATTGCATCTCGCTCACTTTTCGAGAGGAAGGAAGATCCGGGAGCCTTCACAATCCCTTGTATTATTGGGTCCTATAATTTTGTAAAAGCTCTGTGTGATTTGAGTGCTAGCATTAACTTAATGCCGCTATCCATTTTCAAGCAGTTAGGATTGGGAGCACCGAAACTGACTTCTATAAGACTCCTTATGGCAGATAGAACTATGAAAAAGCCGATGGGCATTTTGTATAATGTTTTAGTGAAGGTTGCATCTTTCATATTCCCGTCTGACTTTGTGATTCTAGATTGTGCAGTTGATTTTGAGGTTCCCATCATCTTGGGAAGACTATTCCTTGCCACTGGTCATGCATTGGTTGACATGGAAACTGGGCAGATGAAATTCAGGTTGAATGATGAACATGTCACTTTCAATATTTGTTGTTCCATGAAGCAATCAAAAGATATGTAGGTGATTTCTGTGATAGATATAGTTGATGAGAGTGATATTGTCGTACCTATTGAAGAAAGGATGGAGGTAGAAGCTCTTGCAGCCGTGATTATGAATTATGATAGCGATGGTATTGAGGAATACGATGAGATGGTTGGTACCCTCGTTGGTAGGGGATCATACACTTATGCTCCTAAGAAACTTGATCTCGATTTAAAGAATAGGGTGACCCCATAGGCTCGACCTTCTATTAAGGAACCTTCAATTTGGGAGCTTAAGGATCTCCCATCTCACCTTAGCTATGAATTCTTGGGAGCCAAGAACAACTTACCCATTATTATATCTTCTAACTTAGTGGAATGGAAAGTAGAGGCTCTTGTTTTGATGTTGAAAAGGTTGAAAAGGGCCATTGGTTGGTCCATCACTGACATTATCGGGATTCCACCCAATATTTGCACTCAAAAAATCCAGCTTGATCCTAAGTGCATACCAAGCATCGAGCACTAACATCGTCTGAACCCTCCTATGCAAGAGGTTGTGTAGAAAGAAATCATTAAGTGGTTAGATACGGGTGTGGTTTACCCCATTGGTGATAGCAAGTGGGTGAGCCCAGTTCAGTGTGTCCTAAAGAAGGGAGAAATCACTGTGGTTCCAAAAGACAAGAATGAGTTAATCCCAATAAGGCCGGTTACTGGATGGAGAGTTTGCATGGATTATCAAAAGCTGAATTCTTGGACCAAAAAAGATCACTTTCATATGCCCTTCATGGATCAGATGTTAGACCGTCTTATTGGTAGAGGATGGTATTATTTTCTTGATGGTTATTTGGGGTGTAATCAGATTTTCATTACACCCGAGGATCAAGAGAATACCACTTTCACTTGTCATATGGGACGTTCGCATTCAAAAGGATGCCCTTCAGTTTGTGTAATGCACCGACCATTTTCCAGTATTGCATGATTTCCATTTTCTCCGACATGGTGGAAGACACTATTGAGGTTTTTAGGGATGATTTCTCTGTTATGGGAGACTCATTTGATGATTGCTTGGACCACCTTGCTTATGTGTTGCAAAGATGCAAGGAGTGCAACTTAGTGCTAAATTAGGAAAAATATCACTTTATGGTTAATGAGGGTATCATATTGGGGCATCAAATCTCAAAGAAAGGTATTGAAGTTGACAAAGCCAAGATAGAGGTGATTGAAAAGTTACCTCCACCTGTTTTGGTTAAAGGAATTCAAAGTTTTTTGGGACATGCATGTTTTTATAGAAGATTCATCAAGGATTTCTCTAAGATTGCACATCCATTATGCAATCTTTTAGAGAAGGATGTGAATATTGTGTTTAATGAGTCGTGTCTAAAATCGTTCAAGAGTCTGAAAGAGAAGTTGATTTCAGCTCCTATCATTTTTTCACCTGATTGGACTATTCCATTTGAGGTTATGTGTGATGCTAGCGGCGTGGCCTTGGGTGCAGTCCTTGGACAAAGACGTGAGAAGATTCTACATCCAATTTATTACGGTAGCAAAGCACTTAATCCAGCTCAAAAAAATTATATTGTAACTAAGCAAGAATTGTTGAGTGGTCTTCGCTTTCCAGAATTTTGATCTTACTTTATTGGTACAAAAGTGATTATGCATACAGACCATGAAACACTTAGATATCTTATGTTAAATAAGGATTCCAAGCCATGACTGATTCGGTGGGTACTTCTATTGCAAGAATTTGATTTTGAGGTCAATGACCGAAAGGGGACTGAGAATCAGGTTGTAGACCATCTATCACGCATTGAGGAATGATATTTATATTGATGATACTTTTCTAAAAGAATAAGTGTTGGCAATATCATAAGAATTAATTCCTTGGTTTGCAGATTTTGCCAACTTTTTGGCAAGTGATCTAGTCCTGAAAGATATGTCGTATCAGTAGAGAAAGAGATTCATGAATGAAGTGAGAAAGTTCTTCTAGGATAAGCCTTCCAACTTTTTTGCAAGTGATCTAGTCCTGAAAGATCTGTCGTATCAGTAGAGAAAGAGATTCATGCATGAAGTGAGAAAGTTCTTCTGGGATGAGCCTTATTTATATAGGGTGTGTGAGGAGGTCATATTTTGAAGGTGTATTCCGAAAGTCAAGATGATGAGTATTTTGGAAGCATGTCATTCATCTCCAGTTGGGGGTCATCATGGAGGTGCACTGACTGCTCATAAGATCTTACAATGTGGGTATTATTGGCCTACCATCTATAAAGATGCTCATGACTATGCTCGGGCTTGTGACCAATGTCAAAGGCAAGGGAGCATCTAGTGCAGACACAAACTTCCTATGACTACTATTCTTGAGCTCGAATTGTTTGACGTATGGGAAATTGATTTTATGGGCCCATTTGTGACCTCACATGGGATGAAATACATTTTGGTAGCCATTGACTATGTTTCTAAGTGGGTGGAATATCACTTCCCAATAATGAAGGAAGAAGTGTCACGACATTCTTGAAAAAGAACTTCTTTTCACAATTTAGTACACCCTGAGTTATCATTAGTGATAGAGGATCCCATTTCTATAATCGATTGTTCAAAGCCCTGCTTGAAAAATATGGTGTCAAACTTAAGATGGCAACACCTTACCATACTCAGACGAGCAGGCAAGTTGAGGTGTCAAACCATGAGATTAAGTCTATTTTACCAAAGACGGTGAATGCCAATTGGAATGATTGGGCAAGAAGATTGGATGATGCATTATGGGCATATTGAACTGTATTCAAGACACTGATTGGTGCATCTCCATATCAACTGGTGTTTGGTAAATCATGCCATTTGCCTGTCAAACATGAACACAAGGTATTATGGGCATTGAAGAGGTTGAATCTGGAATGGAGTGATGCGGCTAAATGAGACTAAAGAAGATGGATGAGATGGATGAATTTCATCTCCGGGCTTATGGAATTTCAGCACTGTATAAAGAGAAGATGAAATTATATCATGATCGGAAGATTGAACGATGTGATTTTCACCCGGGAGATTTGATACTATTTTATAACTCCAGGCTTCGCTTGTTTCTTGGAAAGTTAAACTCCAAATGGTCCGAACCATTCACGGTGGTTAGGGTATTCCCGAATGGACCAATTGAGTTGAAAGCCAATGACAATGTTCTATTCAAGGTCAATGGGCAGCGTGTAAAGCACTACGTGGGAACCACAGAAGAAATAAGGACATGTGAGGAGCTTAGTCTTGACGAAGTCTGAGTATTCAAGTAAGTTGGGTCATACTGCGATGTTAAATCTGGCACTTTATAGGAGGCAATCCATGGGCTGGTTGGTGAAGTCTGAGTAACCAACCTAGCTACATTGTGCCACGACGTTAAATCAAGCACTGCTTGGGAGGCAACCCAAGGATTGTAACAAGTCATGAGTGGAAAATAAAGATGTGAACTGAAAAGTGTGCAGCTTAAACCACGGTGGTGACCCATGTGACATAGGTCAACCTACATGACGTAGGTTGGTATCGTGAGAATAAGAGGACAATTTTTGATTGCGGAATCCAACCTACAACAGGGGACCCACGTGACGTAGGTCAACACAAGTGACGTGGGTTGGTATCGTAGGAATCAGAGGGTACCCACGACAGGGACCCACGTGACGTGGGTCGGTACCATAAAAATCAAACCCACAATAAAACTTAAAATCTGACCCGACCCAACCTGAATTTCAGCCTACTCTCAATAAAACCCAACTCTACCCATTCAAAAACCCTAAATCGGACTTTCTAAGCCTCCAAATACACAATTGTTTTCCCAAATTCATCAAAATTAACACCTTTAATCCTATAATAACTAAAATTCCCAGATACCAAACACTTAAATTCGTACCCCACCACTCCAATTGCAAGGAATTTTGAGTCCCATCATCCCAAAATCCCCAAACCCAACGCGACCATACACCACCTAACCCTAACCCGAAACCCATACAGGACCCAACCAAACCCCACCAAAGACCCAACTATTTCAAAAAATGATGCCTAAAGGAAACCCCAAACATGGAGATATGGGTTTCTCTTCGCAAATCCGCACAAAGAACCCAAAAGTCACAACAAGGCTGCGAGATGAGCCTTCGGATCCAGAGAAAAGTGGGTCCAAAGAGGTTTATGAGATTGCTAGGGATGATTCTTCCCTTGTACCTCGCATTACAAGACAACGAACTAGGGCATAGGCTACAACTTGGGCCACGACTCAAATTTTATTAATGACTCCTATCAATCATCCGATTCCTCCCCCAAGTTTGAAGAGGGGGTGGATGCTTCTGCAATAGGTGATATTAAAGATGAGGCTGATGCACCTGGGACCAATGAGATTGCTGATGGTGCAGATGATTTTAAGTCCACTGGTAGTGGTGAGGCTGTTGAGACAACATCTATTTAGGGCACTGGTGTTCAGGATTCCACGACTTTCTCACAGAGACAGGTGGCTGCACAGCGGGCCACAACTACAGTACGAAGGAAAAACAAGAGGTGGTGTGTTCAGGGTATGAAGGCCACTTATGATAGGGATGCAGAGCCGACTGAGTGGGGTATGTGTAGATGAAGTATCAGTGAGGAGTCCCAGTATCGATTAGATGAGTTAACGGCACTACCCAAGATTAAGGCAGTGTTTGATCTCTATGGATTCGGGTGGATGATGGAGCCTTCAGGTAGCTATAGCCCAGAGTTGGTGTCACACCCCAAATCCCACCGAGGCGTTATTGGCACCCATAGCCGATAAGTCCCGAGAGAACCAAGCAATGCTTCTATACAATCATGTGCATGCCATAGGAAACACCACTAGCACATAAGAACATGAACGACTAATATCAAAAATCATGGAACATGTGACATATATATATATATATATATATAATATGAGAAACTTGGCCGTCAAGGCCGTCAAGTCAAGACTCCATGTGTCACCTTATATACATACACCCACGTTCGTCTACAAAAGCCTCTAACAGATGCATTGACCAAAACAAACTAAAAGTCAGGACAAGTCCCCACTTTATACAACATGTACATCACCAAAACATATATACAACTGTGACTCGGAGAAGCCCCGAATTAGCTGGAGCTCACCAAAGAACCTCTAACAACTGACAATCTATTGAGGAGGCCTATTGGTACCTGCGCCTGCAGCAAGTAAGGTAAATTCCCCAAGAGGGGTCAGTACGGAATAAGTACTGAGTATGTAAGGCTCAAATGAAACTATACAATACATGAATATTTCAATGGACTCAAAACAAATAAATAACCAATGCAAATAAGTCACCATTTTTCATTTTGGAAACCATGTGTATTGCTTTCATTACTTTCTTTGCTTTCTTTACTTCAATGCTTGCTTGTCAATACATGTGTCACAACGTACCCGGGCCCCTACTGATCAGTGGGTCTTTATATAACATATCTTCATGTTGGGATCGGCTCAAGCTAGGCTTATTCCCCTAGAGCTGCCACCCATAAATCAATGCATCGGGATCGGCTCGATCTAGGCTTATGCCCCTAGAGCTGCCACCCATAAATCAATACATATCAGGTTCGGCTCGAGCTAGGTTTTCACCCCCAGAGCTGCCCCCTGTCAGGTTCGGCTTGAGCTAGGCTTTCGCCCCTAAAGCTGCCCCTGATCCAATAATATCTGGATCGGCTTGAGCTAGGCATTTTGCCCCTAAAGCTGCCACCCGTACTCAATCATTAACCACATATGCATTAATTTGTCCATTACTTTGAGGTTGATACTTTGAGATTGATACAATGATGGTCATAACTTTACTTGAAGCTTTGGATCATAAACCAATGAATGAAAGACATGTGAATAACATTTTTGGAAACATTACCTCATTGGAAACATAACATTATCGGAGCTATTGGACAATAATCAATGGATAAGATACATGAGTATGTTTACTATTGGAACTTTGGAACGTAAACTTATTGGGCTTTTGGAACACTATTCATGAACATGAGCCATGAGATTCACAATTGATCAATAAGTAGGAAACATGTGGTAGAGACAATTGATAACCGGATATAGGATACCTTAGTACATTTCGGGAGTGAGTAGGTACCATAACAAAGTGTACACTATATGCTGCAGAAGGATACGGAAAGAGAGACCTTACATACCTTCACTTCCAATTATGAATACACAAGCCTATGTATGAATACAATAGTCCAGCTTCTTCCCTACGTCTTACTCTACAATACAAGTTCATACCGGAACTTACATTAGCAGCTAGTCACTATACAGGTGTACAAGACAACAATGGACTATGTGACCACCATATAACATCATGTCACCCCCTTACAATACAATCCACTGCTTTTCCATTTCAACAACACCATAACATTACACACATTGACAAATATATCATACATCGATAGCATTTCACATCACACTTACCGTTTACGCTTTTCCCTTTACCATTCCATCGTAATTATTACTTTATAACAACATATGAACAACCATACACTCTTAACATAGTACAAAACACCTCCATACGGCACTTTAAATTCATTAAAACGACATCACAAGTTGATAATTACATCCAAAAAGGGTATCGGGGCTTTCGGGGATCAACTAGAGACGAAAGCATACAAAACCAATTCTGGAGGTGAACTTCACATGCAGGTGGCTGAGATGCATGTGAAGATGGACCCTGGAATATTTTAGGGCCTTCTGCGTTGGCATCTGCGTCCGCAGATGCCCTCGTCTGCGGGGGCGGATGCCCGTTTTGGTCCGAAATGACTTTTTTGGGGTCTTTTAATGACATGAATGGTCCATGATCACAATCAAACATATTTGAACATATTTTTGATCATATTAAACACAAACATTCAGCCATAGTCTCACAACACACATAACAACACCCAAAACCACATTTCACGGCCAATACGGTACCAAAGCCATAACCAATTTCACAATAACAATTCCAAATGTTATACACAAGGATTAAACAAAGTAAGACTATAATCACATCTCACATGTCAATATTTACTCCACCAAGTTCACTTTCTTCAAAACCACAAGTCCATAGTCAAGTTTACAAGACAAACCACCCTCCGATTTAGCAACATGTGACATTTCACTTATTGTGAACTTCTCAATATTCCACCAACATAAACAACATAATATACACCATATATTATGCATAAAATATATTAATCCATCATAATAAATACTTACCAAGTCTTACCAATTGATGATATTGGCCCAAAGGATAACTTAGGGTTCTTGAGAGACAAAAGGCAATTTTTGGTAAAGTCTAGAAAACATGAGAGCTTAAATGAAATAAAAATCTGATTTTACTCTTTATATAGTCCCTCATGTCTCCCTTATATTTTCCTTAGCATTTAATGCAATGTTGATTGGTCAAATAGACCAAATTTGGAAGAATGGGTCAAAAAACCCCATGTTGGGCCATGTCTTCTTGTTATTTTGGGCTTCATTTTTTTTGGGACCAATAATACAAGACTATTAAATGCTCACAATTCAATAAAAAATTCATCAATTCTTTCATGTTTTCATTTTTCCCTGAATGTTACGGTTGTCAGCTAAACTCAGAAACGTACGGGGTGTTACATTCTTCCCCCCTTAGAAACATTCGTCCTCGAATGTTAGTGTTATCATTTCAAAGTAAACAGTTACAAATTTAGGAGCATTCTGCATGTCATCATATGGATATACACAAATCTTATAAGTACTTACTTGTCATTCTTCTCTTTGAAACAAATGAGGGTACTTGGATTTCATCATTTCTTCAGCTTCCCATGTGACCTCTTCTCTTTGCTGATTTCTCCAAAGTACCTTTAAAGAAGCAATATCTTTGTTTCTCAACCTATTCACATGTCTATCCAGAATGGGAATAGGTATTTCCTCGTAGGTAAGATCCTCTGTAAACTGTACATCATCGATAGGAGTAAAACGAGATGGATCCCCTATGCACTTCTGTAGCATTGAAACATGAAATACCGGATGAACAGTGGAGAGTTCTTGGGGTAGTGCCAACTCATACACAACCTGCCCAAATATTCTAATAATTTCATATGGGCCTATGTAACGTGGACTCAGTTTCCCTTTCTTTTCAAACCGCATTACCCCTTTCATCGGTGACACCTTTAGGAATACCCAATCACCTATGGAAAATTCAAGTCCTCTTCTTCTCATATCGACATAGGACTTGTGTCGACTTTGGGCCATTTGTAATCGCTGTTGAATCACTTTAACTTTCTCCATAGCCTGATGAACAAGATCCAACCCAAGTAAAGCAGTTTCACCCACTTCAAACCATCCAATTGGCGATCTGCATTTTCTTCCGTACAAAGCTTCATAATGTGCCATTTGAATACTTGAATGATAGCTATTGTTGTAAGTAAATTCAATAAGAGGCAAATGGTCATCCCAATTACCTTGAAAATCTAACGTGCATGCTCGTAGCATATCTTCAAGTGTCTGAATAGTACGTTTCGCTTGTCCATCAGTCTGAGGATGGAAAGTTGTACTCAAATTCACCTGTGTACCTAAACTCTGCTGAAAAGATCTCCAGAAATGTGCAGTAAATTGTGCTCCTCTGTCTGATATAATGGAAAGTGGAATACCATGCAATTGTACTATCTCTTTCATATACAACTTTGCATAGTCCTCAATTGTGTAAGTGGTTTTGACTGGTAGGAAATGCGCTGACTTGGTAAGCCTGTCCACTATAACCCATATAGAATTAAATTTTCGCAATGTACGAGGCAAACCTGTGATGAAATCCATATTAATCATATCCCATTTCTAGACTGGAAGATTGATACATTGCATGTAAGCTCCTGGTTTCTGATGCTCTACTTTCACTTGTTGACAGTTCGGGCATTGAGCAACGAATTCTGCAATTTTCTTCTTCATATTTCCCCACCAATACACTTCCTTTAAATCATGATACATTTTTGTAGCACCCAGATAAATAGAATAGCGAGAGTGATGCGCCTCTGTCATAATTCGCTTCCTCAATTCGTCTACATCTGGTACACATAGTCTACCTTGGCATTGGAGCACCCCTTCTTGTGTAAGATCAAATACCTTTGTCAAGTTATTTTGTGCATTTTCTCTTAGCTGCAATAACATAGGATCTGCAAACTATTTTTCTTTCACTTCAGCTATTAATAAAGATTCAGCCGCATTTTGCACAATAACCCCTTCATCTGAGGATTCAAGTAGACGAACCCCCAAGCTGGCTAATTGATATGAGTCTTTGATTATCTCTTTCTTTTTCGTCAATTGGCCGTTAGTGACTCTCGTTGCCTTGCGGATCAATGCATCCGCTACCACATTTGCCTTCCCTGGATGGTATAAAATATCAACATCATAGTCTTTCAAGATCTCTAACCATCTTCGTTGCCTCAAATTAAGTTCCTTCTGCTTAAAGATATATTGCAAACTTTTGTGATCAGTGTAAATATCAACATGAAACCCATACAGATAATGACGCCATATATTTAAAGCAAACACTACCGCTGCCAATTCAAGATCATGTGTGGGATAGTTTCTTTCGTGTGGCCGCAATTGACGTGAGGCATATGCTATTACCCTTCCATGTTGCATCAACACACATCCGAGACCAATCCCGGAAGCATCACAATATACTGCATATACCTCTGTGCCTTCAGGAAGTACTAACACTGATGTGGAGGTCAACTTATCCTTCAGTTTTTGGAACCCTTTTTCACATGCATCATTCCATTGAAACTTCATTGCCTTGTGAGTTAACTTTGTTAATGGTGCCGCAATAGAAGAAAATCCTTCCACAAATCTTCGGTAATAACTTGCCAAACCAAGAAAACTGCGAATCTCTGTGGGTGTCGTAGGTCTTGGCCAATTTTTCACTGTTTCTATCTTCTGTGTATCAACCTGTATCTCTTCATCTGACACAATGTGACCCAATAATGCAACTGATTTTAACCATAACTCACATTTGGAGAACTTTGCATACAACTTACGCTCACGGAGGATTTGCAACACTTGCCGTAAGTGATTAGCATGGTCTTCTGGTGATCTTGAATAATGTCACACCCCGACTTCCAACGAGGCGTGATTGGCACCCGAAGCCGACATGGCCCGCGAGAACCAATCTTTGCTCATGTACGTTCGTATGCATATTCTCGTATGAATGTTGTTAAGCCTTAAGCAACTATGTGTAAAACATGAACATGGAACATATGCTATATATATAGATTTATGAAACTTGGCCGTCGGAGCCATCAAGTCAAATGGACTTTTATCTCGTATATTCATAAACCACACATGTCTACAAAAGCCTCTAACAGATGTATTTACAAGACCAACTAACAGTCGGGACAAAACCCCACTTTAGACAATATTTACAATAGCAAAACAATTATACAACTATGACTCAGGAGGCTCCGAACCAACTGGAGCTCACCAAAACTCTACAAATGATCCACAGTCTACTGAGGAGGTCTACTAATGCCTGCACCTGCAATATGTAAGGTAAGTCCTCCGAGGGGGTCAGTACGAAGAATGTACTGAGTATGTAAGGCCATAAGAAAACTACATCAGTACGTAAGAACCTCCATGGAAATAATTATAAGAAGAAACTCAACGTGCGGAAGTATGAACAATTCTTCTGTTATTGCCATTTACGATGATCACAACAACCATAGAGCCAATATAAGAGAAATAGCAAATGTGAATAAACTCTCTTTCTGTATGTGGGGAACCATGTGCATTACGTTCTTTCTTTCTCTTGCCTTTACTTTAATTTTACATTACTCATATACTGTTAGGTCCCTCATCATGCAGGTGTTCTTTTCACCCCATGGATACGTCATGCAGGTGTGTTCTTTCACCCCATGGATAAAATATCATCGTCATGCAGGTCTTCTTTTTACCCCATGGATAAGATCATGTCATCATGCAGGTGTTCTTGCACCCCATGGATAAATGGCCATCATCATACAGGTATTTGTACCCCATGGATAACACCCACGAACACAATCAATATGCATTACTTTATTCTTACTTCAATTCTTTACTTTTGAGATTGATATCTTAACTTTTGATAGATTGATTCATTCAGTTGTGAGAGATTGTTATATCGAGGATCATAACACTATTTGAATCACAAAAATATGCCTTACTTCACTCTTATACCTTATGAGATTAACACCTTAACTTGAGAGGGATAGATATTCTAGCTCGCACTTCACCTCCTTCCCTATTCTTATGAGCTCTTATATAAGTAAGCATGATACCGGGCTTCCACCTTTGGTAGGATATAATAAATAACATAGCATAATGTTGGGATTTTCCATATTGAACCTATAGCCTTTAGAATGTGATCCATACTAAATGGAACATAAAGTAACCATTCGCCTTACTCTTTACAATCCTATACCCCTTACATAGTTATGAGAGTGACACATTACAGATCATGACACTAGAGCACACACTTATATAAACATTTCACTTCACTCCTTTAACCCATGAGATTGACATCTTCACTTATGAGGAATAATTATACTAACTTGCACATCACCTCTCTTATTACTCTTATGAGATTGGTACTCTTACTTATAAACAATAGGCACAAGGATAATCATCATACTATAGGACTTTGGAACAAGACATGATTGGAATAATACTATTCAAACTAAACAAGCTCTCTTTAACTCATTACTCTCGTTGAGATAGTTCTCTTAGAATCTACAACGTTATGACCTCTTTGGAACTTCAGTAAATGAATAAAAGATAAGGGAATCATCATTCATCTAAGAGTAAGGCACATATGAATAACAATATACGTTACCCTGAATTGAGATACTTCAAACCTCTCGGAATTGGAAACAAGCCCAATGTTAATAGGAACAATATGTTGTAGAAAAATATGGAAAGAGTAACCTTACATACCTTGTATTCTCAATACAATTCTACAATCTTAAGTGTGCATACAATAATCTCGCTCCGTCCTTGTGTTTCTCTCTACAACATAAGTGCATAACGAAACCAACATTAACCACCAATTACCTTATAATGGCATAAAATAACAATAAGTCACATGTTTAGCTTTAACATGTCATTCCCCTTTGACAATACCATTTATGAAATCATCATAACAATAATCCCATAATATTCCATACATTGACCAACATATGATAACCAATAGCATGTCACCCCAAGCTCATATTTTACACTTATCCATCACCACCACATCACAATTATTCCATCCAATGACTTTAATACATCTCACAACAACAAATCGGCCAAAATCCCATAATTTAGACTTATAGAAAAGTCATAATTCAAGTTACAATCTCATGGATAACACATCTCTTTCACAAAACAAAAGTGCCATGTCCAACCTTTCCAACCATAACCAACATGATATACATATTCTCTCATGCTTATAATATGTTAAAGTACAAGAATAATTACTTACTCAAGCTTTGAAAATGGTGATATTGCTCCAAGAAGTGCCTTGGGGTTTTGGGAACCAAAGAGGCTTTCTTGAGAATTTTCTAGAAAATGATAGAAAAAGCATGTGTATTCTCTTGAATAAAAAATGAAGAAAAGAAACCACATCCTAAATGCCCCATAGCCTCCTGCTCATAAATGTGGTGCACAACACATCCATGAACAAGACTCTACTCGGACACGACTTTGTAGACACCCTTAGAACGACCTGCTCTGATACCACTTTTGTCACGCCCCGATTTCCAATGAGGCGTGATTGGCACCCAAAGCCGACATGGCCCGAGAGAACCAATATTTGCTCATGTACGTTCGTATGCATATTCTCATATGAATGTTGTTAAGCCTTAAGCAACTATGTGTAAAACATGAACATGGAACATACGCTATATATATAGATTTATGAAATTTGGTCGTTGGAGCCATCAAGTAAAACGGACTTTTATCTCGTACATTCATAACCCACACATGTCTACAAAAGCCTCTAACAGATGCATTTACAAAACCAACTAACAGTCGGGACAAATCCCCTCTTTAGACAATATTTACAATATCAAAACAATTATACAACTATGACTCAGGAGGCTCCGAACCAACTGGAGCTCACCAAAACTCTACAAATGATCCACAGTATACTGAGGAGGTCTACTAATGCCTGCACCTGCAACATGTAAGGTAAGTCCTCCGAGGGGGTCAGTACGAAGAATGTACTGAGTATGTAAGACCATAAGAAAACTACATCAGTACGTAAGAACTTCCATGGAAATAATTATAAGAAGAAACTCAACGTGCGGAAGTATGAACAATTCTTCTGTTATTTCCATTTATGATGATCACAACAACCATAGAGCCAATATAAGAGAAATAGCAAATGTGAATAAACTCTCTTTCTGTATGTGGGGAACCATGTGCATTATGTTCTTTATTTCTCTTGCCTTTTCTTTAATTTTACATTACTCATATACTGTTAGGTCCCTCATCATGCAGGTGTTCTTTTCACCCCATGGATACGTCATGCAGGTGTGTTCTTTCACCCCATGGATAAAATATCATCGTCATGCAGGTCTTCTTTTTACCCCATGGACAAGATCATGTCATCATGCAGGTGTTCTTGCACCCCATGGATAAATGGACATCATCATGCAGGTATTTCTACCCCATGGATAAACTAACATCCTCATGCGGGTATTTGTACCCCATGGATAACACCCACTAACACAATCAATATGCATTACTTTATTCTTACTTCAATTCTTTACTTTTGAGATTGATATCTTAACTTGTGATAGATTGATTCATTCACTTGTGAGAGATTGTTATATCGAGGATCATAACACTATTTGAATCACACAAATATGCCTTACTTCACTCTTATACCTCATGAGATTAACACCTTAACTTGAGAGGGATAGATATTCTAGCTCGCACTTCACCTCCTTCCCTATTCTTATGAGCTCTTATATAAGTAAGCATGATACCGGGCTTCCACCTTTGGTGGGATATAATAAATAACATAGCATAATATTGGGATTTTCCATATTGAACATATAGCCTTTAGAATGTGATCTATACTAAATGGAACATAAAGTAACCATACACCTTGCTCTTTACAATCCTATACCCCTTACATAGTTATGAGAGTGACACATTAGAGATCATGACACTAGAGCACACACTTATATACATATTTCACTTCACTCCTTTAACCCATGAGATTGACATCTTCACTTATGAGGAATAATTATACTAACTTGCACATCACCTCTCTTATTACTCTTATGAGATTGGTACTCTTACTTATAAACAATAGGCACAAGGATAATCATCATACTATAGGACTTTGGAACAAGAAATGATTGGAATAATACTATTCAAACTAAACAAGTTCTCTTTACCTCATTACTCTCGTTGAGATAGTTCTCTTAGAATCTACAACATTATGACCTCTTTAGAACTTCAGTCAATGAATAAAAGATAAGGGAATCATAATTCATCTAAGAGCACATATGAATAAAAATATACGTCACCCTGAATTGAGATACTTCAAACCTCTTGGAATTGGAAACAAGCCCAATGTCAATAGGAACAATATGTTGTAGAAAAATACGGAAAGAGTAACCTTACATACCTTGTATTC
The DNA here is from genome assembly GCA_031232105.1 of Capsicum rhomboideum. NCBI lineage: Eukaryota > Viridiplantae > Streptophyta > Magnoliopsida > Solanales > Solanaceae > Capsicum > Capsicum rhomboideum. The sequence continues at coordinate 23,268,832 of CP124718.1, forward strand.
TCAATACAATTCTACAATCTTAAGTGTGCATACAATAATCCCTCTCCGTCCTTGTGTTTCTCTCTACAACATAAGTCCATAACGAAACCAACATTAACCACCAATTACCTTATAATGGCATACAATAACAATAAGTCACATGTTTAGCTTTAACATGTCATTCCCCCTTGATAATACCACTTATGAAATCATCATACCAATAATCCCACAATATTCCATACATTGACCAACACATGATAACCAATAGAATGTCACCCCAAGCTCATATTTTACACTTCTCCATCACCACCACATCACAATTATTCCATCCAATGACTTTAATACACCTCACAACAACAAATCGGCCAAAATCCCAAAATTTAGACTTATAGAAAAATAACATGTTTAACAACAAAATAACACCATACACACTCATATTTTATCCATACCATAATTTTTCATCAAAGGCACAAGTCATAATTCAAGCTACAATCTCATGGATAATATATCTCTTTCACAAAACAAAAATTCCATGTCCAACCTTTCCAACCATAACCAACATGATATACATATTATATCATGATTATAATATGTTAAAGTAAAATAATAATTACTTACTCAAGCTTGTAAAATGGTGATCTTGCTCCAAGAAGTGCCTTGGGGTTTTGGGAGCCAAAGAGGCTTTCTTGAGAATTTTCTAGAAAATGATAGAAAAAGCATGTGTATTCTCTTGAATAAAATCAGCACTTTGACCCTTTATATAGGACCTTACTTTCACCCTTAGCCACTCTTGGAATTTAATGCAATGTGTTGCATTAGTCAATGGAAGAATGGGTCATTTGACCCATTCTTGGCCCATGCTTTCTTGCACAATTTGGGCCCATTTTGAGCCCAATGCACTTAACCCAAAAAATCAATAATTTCTCTTGTTTAAATAATATCATACGCGTTACGACAATATTCCCACTAGCGCAATGCATACTTGTAGCCTCAACTCCAAAAACAAGCAATTCTAGCCACATATGGCTTATTTTGACCATAAGGGTAAAATCGTCATTTTGATGCCAAATTCGTTCTCGAGTAATTTTATCATGCCAATATAATATTTCATTAATTTCATGTATATTCTCATGGTTACAGAAGAAACGGGGTAAAAATCATCTCAATACGTCCCCGGGCACCCTTGGGACTTAAGAAAATTTCCAACTTTTGAAAGGTGCGCACAAGCAGCCCGGAACGCCATTGGGTGCGCTACCTTACTGCCTGTGGACTAAAAATTTTAGCCCAGAGAGTCCCGGCATGGTCCCAAACGCGCCCCACCTTAAAATTTTCCAAAAAATTCATTTTTTGACTTTTCTTCGCGGGTTCGGTTAGATACTTCAAATCCTATTCGTTAACTTACTTCTTACCCTTAATATACTTTGTTTAGAGGTCCTCTTAGCCTCATTTTGAACCCCACAACTGCGCCAGTTTTGTGAAGGGCTAATCACATGTATGAAGCCAAATTTCAAGTTTCTTATTATTAACATTACCAACTACATACTTATGGCTTCTTGACACCTAAGTAACCATTGTTCATCGTCGTCACATTGGGTTGGGAAGGTACGGGGTGTTACAAATAAACCAGGATGTCATCTATAAATACTGTCACGAACACGTTTAGGAGTGGCTTAAACACCCTATTCATCAAATCCATGAACACAGCCGGTGCATTTGTTAGTCCAAATGACATAACTAAAAATTCATAGTGGCTATACCGTGTTCGGAAAGCTGTCTTGGTTACATCTTCTTCTATAACTCTGACTTGATGGTAACCCGAACTCAAGTCAAATTTTGAAAAACGCTTGGTACCCTTTAACTGATCAAACAAATCATCAATGCAAGGGAGAGGATATTTGTTCTTGATCGTTACCTTATTCAACTGTCGGTAGTCAATGCACATTCTCAATGTGCCATCTTTCTTTCGTACAAATAATACCCGTGCACCCCACGGGGTCATACTAGGCCTGATAAAGCCCTTGTCCCACAAATCTTTTAATTGCTCCTTCAATTCGCGCAATTCTGCTGGAGCCATTCTATATGGAGGAACAGAAATAGGCTGAGTGCCTGGAATCACATCAATGGCAAATTCTACTTCCCGTTCTGGGGGTAAGCCTGGAAGATCCTCTGGAAATACATCAAGAAATTCATTGACTACTGGAACCGACTGTGGAGTTAGTGGTTCCACATCATTATCTTTCACCCCTACTAAATGACATATGTATCCTTTGGCCATCATTTTCCTAGCTTTCAAATAGGAAATAAATCTTCCTCGTGGTGCCCCTACATTACCCTGCCATTCTAGAATATTTTCCTGCGGAAAACAAAATTGTACCTTCTTGGCCTGACAATCTACCGTAGCATAACAAGAGGCCAACCAATCCATTCCCATGATCACATCAAAATCCACCATTTCTAGTTCAATGAGATCGGCCAATGTATCATGACCACAGACAGTTACCACACAGTTACTATATACTCTCCTTGCAACAATATATTCACCAACCGGTGTAGACACTTCAATTGACTTAATTAATAATTCTGGTGCCTTTGCAAATTTTGCAGCAGCCAATGGGGTAACATAGGAAAATGTATAACCTGGGTCAATCAGTGCATATACATTATGTGAGAATATGGATAATGTACCTGTGACAACATCAGGGGAAGCCTCTGAATTCTGGTGGTCCACCAAAGCATAAGTGCGATTCTGTACCCCGCTAGTACTGGCGCCTCCTTTGGCACCCCTACCGCGGCCAACCGGCTATACACCTCGTCCCAGTGAAGGAACCAATGCTGATGACGCAACAGCCGACCCATCCGGTCGTGCTATACCACCCATGCTCCACTGTGGACAATCTCTCGCTATATGCCCCGGCATACCACACCAAAAGCAGACATTCGTCCCTGACCGACATGTGCCTAAATAAATACGCCCGCAGTGCTGACACTGCTGATGAGGAAAACCTGCTGCCTGTGATCCGTGAACTCCACTACTCTGCCTAGCTGGACCACCTCAAAACCCTCGAGACTGGGAATAAGCACCCGCTATGGAATGAGAAAACGATGGTCTAGGTGGTCTGGGGAACATACGAGGCCTAGATCCTCCTTGGGACATCATTGGTGGTCCCATAGGTCTAGCCCTTTTGGACTGTCCCCTGTCAAATTCATGCACTCTTCTCCTCTGTCGTTGGTCTTCCATATTCTGAGCGAAGGCCTGGATTCTCACTATGTCCATGTCCTTATTCAAGGCAGCAATGGTGCAATCTCGTACCAAATATGGCACTAATCTTTCCACGTATCGATGGACTCTATCTGTCATCGTAGCCACCACATTTGGCGCATAACTAGCCAAGTAATTAAATTGTAAACTGTATTCCCTGACGCTCAGATTTCTCAGACGGAGATTTAGGAACTGATCAGCACGTGCCTCCCGGATCTCATAAGGGAGATAATGATCGAGGAAAGCCATTTTAAACTATTCCCATGTAGGTGGATTTGCACCAATGTCACGGGATTTCTTCCAATCCTCATACCACAATATTGCCTCTCTTTTCAACCTGTACGCATCAAGTTCAACTGTTTCAACCCCCGTCATGTGCATAACTTCCAAATCCCTCTGAATTTGATCCACGAAGTCCTATGGATCTACTTTTGGATCGGACCCAGTGAATATAGGAGGGTCCAGTTTCAAGAAATCCTGTGTCCTGCGACTTGCCAGTCTAGCCGCATCATCATCATGTGTCATTGCACCAGCTCGTCCCTGGCTTTGTGCCGCCACTAACTGTGTCAACATATGTACAACATTTCTAAGATCTTGATCTGTGGCATTCATCGGTGGTTCTACGGGTACTTCTCTACCAATTGGCTCTTCCGGAGCTGGAATGGCAGACGAAGACCTCGACGAAATTTCAGCATTTGCTCCACCTTGACTAGATTGGTCAGGTGGTAATCTGCTCATTCCTTCTCCAACATGCATATCAACCTGCTTCCCTTTACCTCTTCCTCTTCTAGTGTTCGGCATTGTTACTATATCAAAGAGAAACAATTACTATTGTCAGACACAATTCAACTTACAACATTGGCTCTATTGCATGATCTAGAATGAAGAAAAGAAACAACATCCTAAATGTCCTGTAGCCTTCTACTTATAAATATGGTGCACAACACATTGATAAGTAAGACTCTACTCAGACATGGCTTTGTAGACACCTCAGAACGACCTGCTCTGATACCACTTTTGTCACACCCCGAATCCCAACGAGGCATGATAGGCACTTGTAGCCGATAAGGCCCAAGAGAACCAAGCTATGCTTCTATACAATCATGAGCATGCCATAGGAAACACCACTATCACATAAGAACATGAACGACTAATATCGAAAATCATGGAACATGTGACATATATATATATATATATACATATGAGAAACTTGGTCGTCAAGGTCGTCAAGTCAAGACTCCATGTGTCACCTTATATACATACACCCACGTTCGTCTACAAAAGCCTCTAACAGATGCATTGACCAAAACAAACTAAAAGTCAGGACAAGTCCCCACTTTATACAACATGTACATCACCAAAACATATATACAACTGTGACTCGGAGAAGCCCCGAATTAGCTGGAGCTCACCAAAGAACCTCTAACAACTGACAATCTATTAAGGAGGCCTATTGGTACCTGCGCCTACAGCAAGTAAGGAAAATTCCCCAAGAGGGGTTAGTACGGAATAAGTACTGAGTGTGTAAGGCTCAAATGAAACTATACAATACATGAATATTTCAATGGACTCAAAACAAATAAATAACTAATGCAAATAAGTCACCAATTTCATTTTGGAAACCATGTGTATTGCTTTCATTACTTTCTTTGCTTTTTTTACTTCAATGCTTGCTTGTAAATACATGTGTCACAATGTACCCGGGCCCCTACTGATCAGTGGGTCTTTACATAACATATCGTCATGTTGGGATCGGCTAAAGCTAGGCTTATGCCCCTAGAGCTGCCACCCATAAATCAATGCATCGGGATCGGCTCGAGCTAGGCTTATGCCCCTAGAGCTGCCACCCATAAATCAATACATATCAGGTTCGGCTCGAGCTAGGTTTTCACCCCCAGAGCTGCCCCCTGTCAGGTTCGGCTTGAGCTAGGCTTTCACCCCTAAAGCTGCCCCCTGATCCAATAATATCGGGATCGGCTTGAGCTAGGCATTTTGCCCCTAAAGCTGCCACCCGTACTCTATCATTAACCACATATGCATTAATTTGTCCATTACTTTGAGGTTGATACTTTGAGATTGATACAATGATGGTCATAACTTTACTTGAAGCTTTGGATCATTAACCAATGAATGAAATACATGTGAATAACATTATTGGAAACATTACCTCATTGGAAACATAACATTATTGGAGCTATTGGACAATAATCAATGGATAAGATACATGAGTATGTTCACTATTGGAACTTTGGAAGGTAAAATTATTGGGATTTTGGAACACTATTCATGAACATGAGCCATGAGATTCACAATTGATCAATAAGTAGGAAACATGTGGTAGAGACAATTGATAACCGGATATAGGATACCTTAGTACATTTCGGGAGTGAGTAGGTACCATAACAAAGTGTACACTATATGCTGCAGAAGGATACGGAAAGAGGGACCTTACATACCTTCACTTCCAAGTATGAATACACAAGCCTATGTATGAATACAATAGTCCAGCTTCTTCCTTACGTCTTACTCTACAATACAAGTTCATACCGGAACATACATTAGCAGCTAGTCACTATACAAGTGTACAAGACGACAATGAACTATGTGTCCACAATGAACTATGTGACCACCATATAACATCATGTCACCCCCTTACAATACAATCCACTGCATTTCCATTTCAACAATACCAAACATTACACACATTGACCAAAATATCATACATCGATAGCATTTCACATCACACTTACCCTTTACGCTTTTCCCTTTACCATTCCATCGTAATTATTACTTTATAACAACATATGAACAACCATACACTCTTAACATAGTCCAACACACCTCCATACGACACTTTAAATTCATTAAAATGACATCACAAGTTGATAATTACATCCAAAAAGGGTATCGGGGCTTTCGGGGATCAACTAGAGACGAAAGCATACAAAACCAATTCTGGAGGTGACCTGCACACCCAGGTGGCTGAGATGCATGCGCAGATGGCCCCTGGAAAATTTTAGGGCCTTCTGCGTTGGCATCTGCGTCCGCAGATGCCCTCGTCTGCGGGGGCGGATGCCCGTTTTGGTTCGAAATGACTTTTTTGGGGTCTTTTAATGCCATGAATGGTCCATGATCACAATCAAACATATTTGAACATATTTTTGATCACCTTAAACACCAACATTCAGCCATTGTCTCACAAAACACATAACAACACCCAAAACCACATTTCACGACCAATACGGTACAAAAACCATAACCAATTTCACAATAACAATTCCAAACGTTATTGTAACACCCCATACATGTTTACCTTAGTTTTGAGAGCAAAAAAATAAAAAAATAAAAAAATAAAAAATAAAATTTTAAGGGTCAGGCGCGCCCGGGGGCGTACTGGGCTGCTTCTGGCCGAAATTTTCAATCCACAGGCAGTGTTGGGGCGTGCCCAAAGGCGTGCCAGGGTGGTTTTGCCCATTTTTCAAAAGTTGGAATTTTTCTTAAGTCCCAAGGGTGCCCGGGGACGTATCGAGCTGATTTTTTCCACGTTTCTCCTACAACCATAAGAATATACATGAGATGAGTGAAGTATTATATTGGTGTGGTAAAGTTACTCGTGAACCAATTTGGCATCAAAATGACGATTTTGCCCTTATGGACAAAATCAGCCATACGTGGCTAGAATTGCTTGTTTTTGGGATTGAGGCTACGGAGATGAATTTCGTGAGTGGTAATATCGTCGTAATGCATATGAAATGAATTAACCATGAGAAATTATTGATTTTATTGGATTAAGAAATTTGGGCTTAAGAAAGCCCAAAAATGAAGAAGAAAAACATGGGCCAAGAATGGGTCAAATGACCCATTCTTCTTTTTACCAAACAATAATTGAGAATGGACTTCAAGGGTCTATAAAAGGGAGGAAAAAATCAGATTTTATTACCACAAACACACATGCTTTTTATCTCTTTTTCTAGAATTCTCAAGAAAGCTCTCTTTTGGGCTCTCAAACCCTAAGCCACCTTTGGATCAAGATCATCATCTTCCAAGCTTAGGTAAGAATTTATTCTTATGGATTAATATATTATATGCATGGGAGAGTATTTATATCATGTTGGTTATGCTTGGAAGTGTTGAACATGGCACTTTGTGTTTTTGTAAAAGATGTGTCATCTATGGAATTTAAACTTGGAATATGATTTGTGGTTTTGATAAAAGAGCATGATATGGATAAAATATCAAAATGTATGGTGTGATTATGTTCTTAAATTTGTTATTTTTCCATAAGTGTAAATTATGGGATTTGGGCCGATTTGTTATTGTGAGGTGTATTGAAGTGAATTGATGGAACCATTGTGATGTGGTGGTGATGTAGAAGTGTAAAGTATGAATTTGGTGTGACATGCTAGTGGTTTATGATATTGTTCAATGTTGAGAATATTGTGGGATTATTGGTATGATAGTTTTGTAAATGGTATTGTTGGTGTGATAGTTTCACACATTGTATAATCAAGAGGGAAATGACATGTTAAAGCCAAACATGTAACTCATTGTCGTTGTATGCATTTGTAAGGTAGTTGGTGGTTAATGTAAAATCCATTGTATATTTGTGTTGTAGAGTGAAACATAAGGAAGGAGCGGGACTATTATATTCATGTATATAATTGAGTGTTCATAGTGAGACGATAAGGTATGTAAGGTTACTCTGTCCTTATTTTTCTGCAGCACATATTGTTCATGTTGTCATTGTCCTTGTTCCATTCCAAAATGTTAAAAGGTATCTCATTGCAAGTTGTCATATATTATTATCCTCATGTATCACATCATTATGGACATGATTACAAGCTCCAATAATATTATGTTCCAAGGCTTCCAATAATGTTAAAACTTCAAAAGTATCAATCTCATGAACATAAAAGATTGAAGTAATGCACTTATGTGTTTCCAAAATGGTTATGTTCCCCCAATGTATCAATCTCATAAAAGTAAAAGAGAGAAGTAATGCAATGAAGTAGTGGAAGAAGTAATTCCCTCATGGTTACTTTATATAGATTCCCTCATGGTTACTTTATATATATTCCCTCATGGTTACTTTATAAATTTCCTTATGGTTACTTTAACATTATTTTCATATTACTTTCTAATTACTTTATCACTACTTTATAATTACTTTATGGTTCTTTGAGTGCGGGTGATAGCTTTGGGGGAAAAAACCAAACTTGATGCCGAACCTACTTCCTTGTTTTTCGGGTGGTAGCAGGGGGAAAGCTCAGTGGGGCAGAAGCCAAGCATGACGCCGAACTTTATTATATTCACTGGATCAAGGGGGAAGCTCAGTGAGGTAAAATGCAAACTTAATGCCAAACCTGCTTCCTTGTTTTCTGGGTGGTAGCAGGGGGGAAGCTCAATGGGGCAAAAGCCCAGCTTGATGCCGAACTTGAGACGGTTGCATATTGACGGTTGCATATTGACGGCTGCATATTGACGGATGCATTGCATATTGACGGTTGCATATTGACGGATGCATTGCATATTGACAGTTGCATATTGACGGATGCGTTGCATATTTACGGTTGCATATTAACGGTTATACATTATTTACGGTTCTAACTGTTAACGGTAACGGGCATAAAGGCCAATGGAGTAATGAACATAAAGTACCTATTTCCACACATACTAAATGATGATTGATCCACATTGACTATTCTCTTGAAATCGAGTTCATTGAGGTTTTTACGTTTCATGAAGTTTCTTATAGCCTTGCATACTCAGTACATTCTTCGTACTGACCCCTTTGGGGGACTTACTTTATTTGCTGCAGGCACAGGTGTTAGTAGACCTCCATAATAAGCTACGGGTTATCCGCGGATCATTGGTGAGCTCCCAGTTGGTTAGGGGATTTTCGAGTCACATGTGTATATTGTTTTGGTTTTGTAATTATTGTATAAAGCGGGGAATTGTCCCGACTATAGATTGTTGTGTTCATGTATCGGTTAGAGGCTTTGTAGACATATGTGGGAAGGTTAATGTAAGAGATGTGTATTCTGTTTGACTTGACGGCCCTAACGGCCAAGTTTCATTTATTGTTAAGTTTTCCATGACTTCCGCCTAGTTGTACAAAGTATAATAAGATGTATACTAAAATATGCTTTCGAGTGAATACGAGCAAAGATTATTTCTCTCGGGCCATATCGGCTTCGGGTGCCAGTCCGTCCCGAATGGGATTTCGGGTCGTGAGAGTTATACACAAGGATTAAACAAAGTAAGACTATAATCACATCTCACATGTCAATATTTACTCCACCAAGTTCACTTTCTTCAAAACCACAAGTCCATTGTCAAGTTTACAAGACAAACTACCCTCCGATTTAGCAACATGTGACATTTCACTTATTGTGAACTTCTCAATATTCCACCAACACAACCAACATAATATACACTATATATTATGCATAAAATATATTAATCCATCATAATAAACACTTACCAAGTCTTACAATTTGATGATCTTGTCCCAAAGGATAACTTAGGGTTCTTGAGAGACAAAAGGCAATTTTTGGTAAAGTCTAGAAAACATGAGAGCTTAAATGAAATAAAAATCTGATTTTCCTTTTTATATAGTCCCTCATGTCTCCCTTATATTTTCCTTAGCATTTAATGCAATGTTGATTGGTCAAATGGACCAAATTAGGAAGAATGGGTCATAAACCCCTATGTTGGGCCATGCCTTCTTGTTATTTTGGGCTTCATTTTTTTTGGGTCCAATAATACAAGACTATTAAATGCTCATAATTCAATACAAAATTCATCAATTCTCTCATGTTTTGATTTTTCCCTGAATGTTACGGTTGTCAGCTAAACTCAGAAATGTACGGGGTGTTACAGTTGGTCTGTGAGTTTTATGCTTCATATGCTGCTTCTATTGAACTAATCACACCAATTGAGCAGCGATATCGGCACCAACCACCATTGACCCATAGTTTTGTTTGTGAGACCAGAGTAGACATCTCTGAGCAGACTATCCACAAGTTCTTGTTGGGTGCCGAATATCCACTTCCAGCTAGTACTGCTGAGTTTGATCACAACATGGAGACGGTGAAAAATAGAATCAAAATGAAAGATGCCGATCAACATTTAGAGCTACTACAATGGGTTACACAGTACATCACTAAGGATGGTGTAGATGCGAAATAGGTAGCTGAGAAGTTGGATATTAATAAGTCCTCGCTTCACTTTATGGGAAGGTTTTGGTGGTCAGTTAGATGGAACCATCTCAGTCCCACAGGTGCAGATAATTCTCTTACTCTTAATCGAGCTATTTTTGTAGCAAGAATCATCATCGAATATGACATCAACATCGCCCGCTACATTATTAGGGAGATTCATGAGTACGCCTTTAGAGATTATACCAACATCTCTTTCCCATGTCTAATTCAGGGCCTATGTAATAGTGCTGGTATGGTTATGATTCCTGTAGTAAATCACACTATTAAGGTGACCCGCATAGTTGATATAGGATTGATACAGCATCAAGGTGCTATACTTGTTTCCCAGAGGGGGTCTTAGCCCTCAACTTCATCAGGCACAACCCTTTTGAAGGGCAAGTGGATCGTAAGGAATCAATTAGTACTTCAGCACCAGTTAGTGACCCCGAGGCTAGGAGGTTGCCTACCGAAGGCACAGACCCTGTGACTAATAAGGGGGCAGCAGACACTACCTCACCACCACCCTCGTCTAGCATTATTACAGTTTCATGAGAGTTTTTACAGCAGTTAGTCGATAGACAGACGCAGGTTATTGAGCGACAGGCTCATATAGAGTCCTAGATGGCTAAGTTGGTATCTCAACTTAAGCCATGGGTGATGACATCGATAGAGTCTTCTAAGGAAAAAGTTGAGGCTCGCATGACTTTTGCTATGGAGAGGTTTATGCATGAGCTGCATGGGCGGATTGATAGTTTTGAGCACTGGATGGGTAGCCGATTGAGAGAGGATCATATTCTAGATTTAACGGGGTTGACCAAGAAGGTGGATGCGTTGAGGGCAGAGGTTTGAGATTTAGCAGTTATTCATATTTCTATCATTCCACCCATACCTACACCAGTACCTTCAACATCGGTTTTTGAGATGGATTTGTTTGTTGATGAGGAGCCTCCTATTACTATAGGCAAGAGGCCATGGAGTCCTGAGGTCCAGACTGATAGTAGAGATGATTTTGAGAGTGATCAATGGAGGGAAACTAAGTCCTCTCGGGCAGAGTACCATATTAATCAGATTAACCAAGAGCAGAGAGCACGAGGTGCATTCTCTAGTCAACCATCCCATCCACCGGACTCACCTAGCATGGAGCCCAAAGAGCATACAGATGATCCTGTTATGGACAGGCCTACATTCGGAGACTAGAATGCCGCAGGTATGTCTTTAATCCATTACACTTAACATACTGATAGTTATACACTAAGGGCAGTGCACCATTATTTAGTTGGGGGGGGGTATATGTAACACCCCGTATCTTCGTAACCCTACTTGACGACATTAAATAATGTTTACTTAGGTGTCTAGAGCTATAAGTACGTATTTGGTAATGTTAATGAGGAGAAAATTGAAATTTGGCCTCGTACGGGTGGTTAGCCCTTCATAAGAGGTGTTTTGTGATTTTTTTGGTGCATTTATGGGGTGAAAAATGAGGCTAAGAGGACCTCTAGACAAAGGATATTAAGGTTAAGAAGTAAGTTAAAGTAGGACTTGAAGTATCTAACCAAACCCGCGAAGAAGAGTCGAAAAACAAATTTTTTGGAAAATTTAGGTGAGGGGTGCGTTGGGGAGCATGCCACACCACTTCGGGCCAAATTTTGGTGCCCATATGCAGCAAGTTGTCACTCCCAAGGGCGTGCCACGCTGGTTTTTCCACTTTTTCTAAAGTTGGAAATATTCTAAGTCCCAAGGGTATCCGGGGACGTACCGAGCCGATTTTTGTTACATTTATTCTACAACCATGAGTATATACATTAAATGAGGCAAGTATTATATTGGTATGATAAAATTACTCGTAAAAGAATTTGGCAGCAAAATGACAATTTTACCCTTTTGGTCAAAATAGGCCATATGTGGCTAGAATCGCTTGTTTTTGGAAGTGAGGCTAAGAGTATGAATGGCATGAGTGGGAATATTGTAGTAAAACGTATGGAATGAAATAAACACAAGAAATTATTGATTTTACTGGGTTAAGTGAATTGGGCCCAAAAAAGGACCCAAAAATGCAAAGAACACATGGCCCAGAATGGGTCAAATGACCCATTCTTTCAAAGGCCTTCTAGAAAACCACATGTGATTCCATATAGTGGATAAGTATGGATTAAAGGGACTATATAAAGGACTAAAAATCTGACTTTTGGTCATTTGGAAATCTCATGCCTTTTAGATATTTTTTTTTAATCATTTTTCTCTCAAACCCTAAGCTTTCTCTTGGAGCAAGATCATCCTATTCCAATCCTTGGTAAGTATTTCTTCTCATGTATTAACATATTATATGCATTAAAGAGTATGTAAATCATGTTGGTTGTTCTAGGAAATGTTGGATATGGTACTTTGGGTTTTTGTATAAGATTTGTGATCCATGAGATTCAAGTTTGAATTAGGACTTGTGCCTTTAATGAAAGAGCATGGTATGGAAAAAATATGAACATGTATGGTGTTATTTTGTTATTAAACTTGTTATTTTTCTAAAGGTGTAATTTGTGGGATTTTGGCCGATATGTGCTATGAGGTGTATTAAGGTGACTTGATGGACTATTTGTGATGTGGTGAATATAAGAGAGTGTAAAGGAGAATTGTTGTGGTGAAATGTATTGATTATCACGTATTGGTCAATATTAGGAATATTGTGGAATTTTTGGAATAATAAGTTCATCAATGGTTTTGTCAAGGGAAATGACATGTTTATAGGCAAACATGTAACTCATTGACATTGTATGCATTTGTAAAGTAGTTTATGGTTAATGTTGGTTCCGTTATGTATTTGTGTTGTAGAGTGACACGTAAATAAGGAGAGGGACTATTATATTCACATTTAATATTGTATAATCGTATTGAGAATACAAGGTATGTAAGGTTACTCTTTTCGTATTCTTCTACACCATATTGTTCGCATTGATTTTAGGCTTGTCCTATTCCGAGAGGCTTGAAGTATATCAATTCAGGTTGACATATGTTGTCATTCATATGTGTCCTATTCTTAGATGACTTATGATTTGTGTATCTCTTATTCCTTGATTGGAGCTCCAAAGTGGTTATAATGTTGTCGATTCTAAAAGAACTATCTCAAAGAGAGTTGGATGTAAGAAAAATCTATTTATTCTTGCGAGGTATTTTCCCAATCATGTCATGTTACAAGGTCTCATGTTATTGTGATTATCTTTGTACCAATCTCTCACAAGTCAAAAGTTCCCATAATGTTGTAGTTACCAAAAGAAACTGTTTCAAGGGAAGTGACGGCATAAGGGGAATCTATTCATTCTTAAGCCACATATTCCTCATTCATTAATCATGGTTGTTCATGAGTTGCATAATTATGGACATGCTTCAAAAGTCCCAATCATGTTGTGTTCTCGAGCTTTCAATAATGTTGTGGCTATGTATATATACGTTAATCTCTCATAATTTATTGTATCAATCTCTCATAAGAGGATGAATCAATTCCTCGCAAGTACATGTATCAAAAGTAAGAAATAAAATAATTCATATCTGTTGGTGGTCAATGATCAAGTATGGGTGGTAGCTTTGGGGTCAAGAAGACTAGCTCAAGCCGATCCCGAAATTGTTGGATCAGGGGGCAGTCCTAGGGGCATAAGCTTAGCTCAGACCGATCCTGACAGGGGGCAGCTCTAGAGGTAATAACCTAGCTCGAGCCGAACCTGATATGTTGGTATGGGTGGCAGCTCTAGAGGCATAAGCCTAGCTCGAGCCGATCCCAATGTATGTTGATTTATGGGTGGCAGCTCTAGAGGCAAATTCCTAGCTCGAGCCGATCCCAACATAACATTATTTTATGTTAAGACCCACTGATCAGTTGGGGCCCGGGTACGTTATGATATGAGCGATGAGGAATAAACCATAAAGAGAAGAACTTAATTTATGTAAGCTACATGGTTCCACATATGCCAATCGATGGGTTATTCGTATTGATTATCCTCTTACATTTTGATTCTATTGATGTATTCATGACAGTTTCATATGGACTTACATACTCAGTATATTATCCGTACTGACCCCTCCTGGGGGCTTACCTTACTTGCTGCAGGTACAGGTACTAGTAGACCTCTACTGTAGGTTGCATATCTTTTGCAGACTTTTGGTAAGCTCCAGTTGGTTCGGGGCTTTCTGAGTTGCTATGTACATGTATTTTGGTATTGTATATGAGTATAGAGCGGGGTGTTGTCCCGACTCTAGGATTGTCATAGCTATGTATCTGTAGAGGCTTTTGTAGACTTATGTGGGAACAAAATGTAAGATATGTATGCTCATTTTGGTTTGATGGCCCTAACGACCAAGTCTCTTATATATATATAATGTTTCATGATTTTCGCACTAAGAATCTTATGTCTTTGCGAGTTGGTGATGATTCTTACGGTATGCATACGATTGGGCATAAGCAAAGATTGGTTCTCTTAGGCCATATCGGCTTCGATGCCAGTTCGGCCCGAATGGGATTTCGGGACGTGACAAAAGTGGTATCAGAGCAGGTTGTTCTAAGGGTGTCTACAAAGCCGTGTCTGAGTAGAGTCTTACTTATCGATGTGTTGTGCACCACATTTATAAGTAGGAGGCTACAGGGCATTTAGGATGTTGTTCCTTTTCTTCATTCCTAGATCGTGCAGTAGAGCCAGTGTTGTAAGTTAGATTATATCTGACCATGGCGATTCGTTTTCTTTGATATAGAAATTACCGATGACAAGGAGAGATAAAGGCAAGGGTAAGCAGGTTGTTACACTTACCGGAGAGGGATTGAGTAGACCACCATTTGACCAAGCTAGTCAAGGTGGAGCTGATACTGACTTTGCATTATGGGCTTCTTCCACTTTCCCAGCTCCGAAAGAGCTGAGGAGAAGAGAAGTATCTTCAAAATTGCCCGTTAATACTATTAAGCAGGATTTGATGAGTGCGGTACAAATATTGACCCGTGTGGTTGCTTCACAAGCTCAAAGACAAGATTTTGTGCAGCAGAAGGAGGGACAGAGACAAAGGAGAAAGATGCAGGAATTGGAAGTAGGATCGTCGAAAAGAGCTAAACCTATGGGACAGGTTATGACATCCGTAGAAGGATTTAGGCCTCAGGTTTTTCACAAACCGCTTAGGCCATCATTTCCCCATTCCACAACAAATACTTCTCCTCTATTCCAAGGGTTTAGAATCAACCAGGTTGGGTAAGGAGGTGAGATTCAGGGTTTATGTATAGTGGGATATCGAGCACGAACAAGTATGATTCAATCGAGGCCTCCTCGTCAGCAGTGTCAACGTTGTGGGAAGTATCATTTAGGTGAATGTTGGTTTCAGCAGTGTCAGCGCTGCAGGAAGTATCATTTAGGTGAATGCCGATTGGGAACAAATGTTTGCTTTTGGTGTGGCGTACCAGGGCACATGGTGAAAGAGTGCCCACAAAGAGTCGTGGGTGGTATGACACGGCCTACGGTAGCTGCTGTTGCATTATCATCGTCAAATATACAACCTACTGGTCGTAGCATAAGTGCTAAGAGGGCAGCTAGTTCTGTTAGCATCCAGGGTCGTACCCACACCATGGCAGATCGACAGAAATTTGAGGCTTCTCCTGATGATGTGACAGGTATATTATCTGTCTTTTCACGTAACGTATTTACTTTGATTGAATTAGGTTTTACCCTATCATGTGTTACTCCATTGATAGTTGAAGAGACAAAATTTTGTAAAAAGGACACTAGAATTTTTAGTTAACCTATTTGGGGAATCTACACCACATTTGTCCATAAGAACATGAACTTGAGTGGAAGGGTAATGTAGGGGCACCAAGGAAACTTTTATTTTTCTATCTTAATTGATAACCAAAGGGGTATGTATGCCAGTGCTAGTCTGAGAGCGAGAGATTGATGCGAAACCACCAAGTCCTCAAAAGGTTTCGGTGGTCAATCAATTTCTTGATATAATTCCTGATGAAGTTCCAGGCTTACTCCCGGAATGGGAAGTAGGGTTTACTATTGATGTGGTTCCAGGCCTTCCGCTTATTTCTTTTTCTTCGTATAACATGGTTTTGGTAAAGCTATGGGAAGTAAACAGAGCAATGAAAAGATTTGGTGGACAGGAGATACATAAGACCAAATATGTCCTTTGGGGCGCATCCGTGTGAATATGGAAAACAAAAGTGAAATGGTACTTGAGAACGTGTGTTGATTTGTGGCAAATGCACAAAGTAACGATCAAGAGCAAATATTCCCTCCTAAGAATTTATGATTTGTTTGATCAGTTACAGGGTGCCAAGTGTTTTTTTTTCTATTAAAAGGACTGTATCCACTCTTTCTTGCACCAATTTCCCTGAAACAAGAGTGACTTGAGATCGGTTTATCACCAAGTCGGAGTTAGAAATAAAGATATACTCAAGAAAGCCTTCTGAACATGATATGACTATTATGAATTCTTAGTTGTGTTATTGGGACTAACAAAGGTACCAAATGTTGTTATGGATTGGATGAATAGGGCGTTCAACCTATTCTTGGATGTATTTGTGACCATGTTCAGGGATAATATTCTGGTTTATTCGAGACCACAGTAGGACCACGCTAATCATATGCAGCAAGTGTTATAGAAGGTCTCTAAATGTGAATTTTGGTTATATCCATAGCGTTCTTGGGTTACATTGTATAGGATGAAGGAATATAGGTTGGTACGCAATAGATTAACATGGTGAAAAAAAAAAAGGGAGAGAGTTTACACACAAGACAATTAAGTTTCAGTAGGACGATGCACGTGAGCAAATTTTCCAAGAGCTGAAAGATAAATTAATTCCTACACCAGTTTTAGTATTTCTCGAAGGCACAAAAGTTATGCAATATGGGGTTAATGCAGCATGATCAGATAACAGTGTATGCCTCACGACAGTGCAGCCATATGAGAGAGATTATCTCACATATGATTTTGAGATAACAAGTTGTGGTAGTTATTTGAAAGATACGAAACCACTACTTAGGGTTCATATTGATATATAAATATCGATCATAAGAGTTTGCGTATATCTTAAAGTAGAGGGACATAAATCTGAGGTAGGGAAGATGAATCCAATTAGTAAGAGAGTAAGATAAGATACTGAGATCACATTCGGGAAGAGCAAATGCGGTGGTTGATGCGTTGAGCCGCAAAGCACTAGGAAGTACTAATGGCCGGTTCATGGGGACACAAGGTATGATTGAGAATCTACATATTGATTATATAGGTTGGTAATGCATTTACTGGAAACTCCAGATCAAAGGGTTATAGCACAAAATGCGGTAAAGTCTTTATTCGTAGAGGTGAAGGAAAAGCAACATGAGAATCCTATTTTGAGTTTGGCAAAAAGAACGTATCACAAGGTTCGATGAGATTTGACCTTGTGTATGAGAGATTATTCAATATCAAGGTAGATCAGGTATATAACCGAAGCACATCATTTACAGTCTTCTCATTTTATTCGGGAGAAATCAAAAGGTACCATGGTTTGGTAAAAAGGTATTGGTGAGGCAATATAAAGAAGAAGAACATTACAGAATTTGTAACTCCTTGACCAAATTATCAAGAGGTAATAGCAGAGCATCAGAAACCCGGAGGTATTATATGCCATGTCTACATTTTCCATGTATACATTTTCCAGTTTAATAAAAGACATGGTTAACATGAATTTTATCGCAAGTTTGACTCATACACATAAGGGTTAGGAATGTGATTCCACATGAGGGATATCTGACAAGTTTACCTACATATCACACATGTTACCTTTCAAGACCACTTGCATGGGTGAAGAATATGTGAGGTTGTTTATTAAAGAGGAAGTACAACTATACGGAGTTCTGAACTCTAGTACATTAGGCAAGGGAGCTCAATTTACTACACATTTTTGGAAGTTTCTCTTCAGAAAAGGTTGGGCACATAAGTGAATTTGAGTATAGATTTTCACCTCAGACGAACGGACAAATAGAGCATACTATCCAAACATTTGAGGTATACTACGAGCCTGTATGAGAAACTTAAAAGGTAGTTGGATGATCATCTACCTGTATTGAATGTGCTTATCATGATAGCTAATGGTTAAGTATCCAAAATGGTATCTTATGAAGGTTGATGTAAAAGGAAGTTTAAATCCTCTATTAGGTGATTTACACCGAGTGGAACTGCTTTATTTGGGGCTAGATTTTGTCCACTATGCTATAGAGAAGGGTAAGATGGTACTACAGTAGCTACAAGCTAACACGAGTCATATGTTGAGATCCATTATGACCAAGTTATGCGGGATGTCACTTATGAAAAGAATATATATTTCCATTCTATATGGATAAGTGGGAAGATGAAAAGAAAAGAGTAATAGCTTTGGTAAAGGTACAGTGGAGAAACCGAATCACGTAGGGAGCCAAAGAAATAATGAAGTCAGAGCACCCATAACTACTTCAAACGGGGGAGAACGCTCAAGGTATGGAGTGTGACAATAACAAGGAAGTATCCATAAGTATTATGTGTATATATGTTAAAATAGAGATGCATGGGATGTACATGAGGCGATGTTACTAACATTCGAGGATGAATGTTTCTAAGGGGGGAAGAATGTAACACCCCGTATCTTCCTAACCCTACTTTACGACGTTAAATAATGTTTACTTAGGTGTTGAGAGCTATAAGTACGTATTTGGTAATGTTAATGAGGAGAAAATTGAAATTTGGCCTCGGATGGGTGGTTAGCCCTTCATAAGAGGTGTTTTGTGATTTTTGTGGCGCATTTGTGGGGTGAAAAATGAGGCTAAGAGGACCTATAAACAAAGGATATTAAGGTTAAGAAGTAAGTTAAAGAATAGGACTTGAAGTATCTAACCAAACCTGCGAAGAAGAGTCGAAAAACAAAATTTTCGAAAAATTTAGGTGAGGGGAGCATCCCACGCCGCTTTGGGGAAAATTTTTGTGCCCATAGGAAGAAAGTTGGTGCGCCCAAGGGCATGCCACGCTGGTTTTTCCACTTTTTTGAAAGTTGGAAATTTTCTAAGTCCCAAGGGTATCCGGGGATGTACCGAGCCAATTTTTATTACATTTCTTCTACAACCATGAGTATATACATGAAATGAGGCAAGTATTATATTGGTATGATAAAATTACTCGTAAACGAATTTGGCAGTAAAAAGACGATTTTACCTTTTTGGTCAAAATAGGCCATATGTGGCTAGAATCGCTTGTTTTTGGAAGTGAGGCTATGAGTATGAATGGCATGAGTGGGAATATTTTCGTAACACGTATGTAATGAATTAAACCCTAGAAATTATTGATTTTACTGGGTTAAGTGAATTGGGCCCAAAAAAGGACCCAAAAATGCAAAGAACACATGGCCCAAAATGGGTCAAATGACCCATTCTTTCAAAGACCTTCTAGAACACCACATGTAATGCCATAGAGTGGATAAGGATGGATTAAAGGGCCTATATAAAGGACCAAAAATCTGATTTTTGGTCATTTGGAAATCTCATGCCTTTTAGATATTTTTTTTTAATCATTTTTCTCTCAAACCCTAAGCTTTCTCTTGGAGCAAGATCATCCTATTCCAAGCCTTGGTAAGTATTTCTTCTCATTTATTAAAATATTATATGCATGAAAGAGTATGTAAATCATGTTGGTTGTTCTAGGAAATGTTGGACATGGTACTTTGGGTTTTTGTATAAGATTTGTGATCCATGAGATTCAAGCTTGAATTAGGACTTGTGCCTTTGATGAAAGAGCATGGTATGGAAAAAATATGAACATGTATGGTGTTATTTTGTTATTAAACTTGTTATTTTTCTAAAAGTGTAATTTGTGGGATTTTGGCCGATATGTGCTATGAGGTGTATTAAGGTGACTTGATGGACTATTTGTGATGTGGTGAATATAAGAGAGTGTAAAGGAGAAGTGTTATGGTGAAATGTATTGATTATCATGTATTGGTCAATGTTGGGAATATTGTGGAATTTTTTGAATAATAAGTTCATCAATGGTTTTGTCAAGGGAAATGACATGTTTATAGGCAAACATGTAACTCATTGACATTGTATGCATTTGTAAAGTAGTTTATGGTTAATGTTGGTTCCGTTATGTATTTGTGTTGTAGAGTGACACGTAAAGAAGGAGAGGGACTATTATATGCACATTTAATATTGTATAATCGTATTGAGAATACAAGGTATGTAAGGTTACTCTTTCCGTATTCTTCTACACCATATTATTCGCATTGATTTTAGGCTTGTCCTATTCCGAGAGTCTTGAAGTATATCAATTCAAGTTGACATATGTTGTCATTCATATGTGTCCTATTCTTAGATGACTTATGATTTGTGTATCTCTTATTCCTTGATTGGAGCTCCAAAGTGGTTATAATGTTGTCGATTCTAAAAGAACTATCTCAAAGAGAGTTGGATGTAAGAAAAATCTATTTATTCTTGCGAGGTATTTTCCCAATCATGTAATGTTACAAGGTCTCATGTTATTGTGATTATATTTGTACCAATCTCTCACAATTCAAAAGTTTCCATAATGTTGTAGTTACCAAAACAAACTGTTTCAAGGGAAGTGACGACATAAGGAGAATCTATTCATTCTTAAGTCACATATTCCTCATTCATTAATCATGGTTGTTCATGAGTTGCATAATTATGGACATGCTTCAAAAGTCCCAATCATGTTGTGTTCTTGAGCTTTCAATAATGTTGTGGCTATGTATATATACGTTAATCTCTCATAATTGATTGTATCAATCTCTCATAAGAGGATGAATCAATTCCTCGCAAGTACATGTCTCAAAAGTAAGAAATAAAGTAATTCATATCTGTTGGTGGTCAATGATCAAGTATGGGTGGTAGCTTTGGGGGCAAGAAGCCTAGCTCAAGCCGATCCCGAAATTGTTGGATCAGGGGGCAGTCCTAGGGGCATAAGCTTAGCTCAGACCGATCCTGACAGGGGGCAGCTCTAGAGGTAATAACCTAGCTCGAGCCGAACCTGATATGTTGGTATGGGTGGCAGCTCTAGAGGCATAAGCCTAGCTCGAGCCGATCCCAATGTATGTTGATTTATGGGTGGCAGCTCTAGAGGCAAATTCCTAGCTCGAGCCGATCCCAACATAACATTATTTTATGTTAAGACCCACTGATCAGTTGGGGCCCGGGAACGTTATGATATGAGCGATGAGGAATAAACCATAAAGAGAAGAACTTAATTTATGTAAGCTACATGGTTCCACATATGCCAATCGATGGGTTATTCGTATTGATTATCCTCTTACATTTTGATTCTATTGATGTATTCATGACAGTTTCATATGGACTTACATACTCAGTATATTATCCGTACTGACCCCTCCTGGGGGCTTACCTTACTTGCTGCAGGTACAGGTACTAGTAGACCTCCACTGTAGGTTGCATATCTTTTGCAGACTTTTGGTAAGCACCAGTTGGTTCTGGGCTTTCTGAGTTGCTATGTACATGTATTTTGGTATTGTATATGAGTATAGAGCGGGGTGTTGTCCCGACTCTAGGATTGTCATAGCTATGTATCTGTAGAGGCTTTTGTAGACTTATGTGGGAACAAAATGTAAGATATGTATGCTCATTTTGGTTTGATGGCCCTAACGACCAAGTCTCTTATATATATATAATGTTCCATGATTTTCGCACTAAGAATCTTATGTCTTTGCGAGTTGGTGATGATTCTTACGGTATGCATACGAATGGGCATAAGCAAAGATTGGTTCTCTTAGGCCATATCGGCTTCGATGCCAGTTCGGCCCGAATGGGATTTCGGGACGTGACAAAAGTGGTATCAGAGCAGGTTGTTCTAAGGGTGTCTACAAAGCCGTGTCTGAGTAGAGTCTTACTTATCGATGTGTTGTGCACCACATTTATAAGTAGGAGGCTACAGGGCATTTAGGATGTTGTTCCTTTTCTTCATTCCTAGATCGTGCAGTAGAGCCAGTGTTGTAAGTTAGATTATATCTGACCATGGCGATTGGTTTTCTTTGATATAGAAATTACCGATGACAAGGAGAGATAAAGGCAAGGGTAAGCAGGTTGTTACACTTACCGGAGAGGGATTGAGTAGACCACCATTTGACCAAGCTAGTCAAGGTGGAGCTGATACTGACTTTGCATTATGGGCTTCTTCCACTTTCCCAGCTCCGAAAGAGCTGAGGAGAAGAGAAGTATCTTCAAAATTGCCCGTTAATACTATTGAGCAGGATTTGATGAGTGCGGTACAAATATTGACCCGTGTGGTTGCTTCACAAGCTCAAAGACAAGATTTTGTGCAGCAGAAGGAGGGACAGAGACAAAGGAGAAAGATGCAGGAATTGGAAGTAGGATCGTCGAAAAGAGCTAAACCTATGGGACAGGTTATGACATCCGTAGAAGGATTTAGGCCTCAGGTTTTTCACAAAACGCTTAGGCCATCATTTCCCCATTCCACAACAAATACTTCTCCTCTATTCCAAGGGTTTAGAATCAACCAGGTTGGGTAAGGAGGTGAGATTCAGGGTTTACGTATAGTGGGATATCGAGCACGAACAAGTATGATTCAATCGAGGCCTCCTCGTCAGCAGTGTCAACGTTGTGGGAAGTATCATTTAGGTGAATGTTGGTTTCAGCAGTGTCAGCGCTGCAGGAAGTATCATTTAGGTGAATGCCGATTGGGAACAAATGTTTGCTTTTGGTGTGGCGTACCAGGGCACATGGTGAAAGAGTGCCCACAAAGAGTCGTGGGTGGTATGAAACGGCCTACGGTAGCTGCTGTTGCATTATCATCGTCAAATATACAACCTACTGGTCGTAGCATAAGTGCTAAGAGGGCAGCTAGTTCTGTTAGCATCCAGGGTCGTACCCACACCATGGCAGATCGACAGAAATTTGAGGCTTCTCCTGATGATGTGACAGGTATATTATCTGTCTTTTCACGTAACGTATTTACTTTGATTGAATTAGGTTTTACCCTATCATGTGTTACTCCATTGATAGTTGAAGAGACAAAATTTTGTAAAAAGGACACTAGAATTTTTAGTTAACCTATTTGGGGAATCTACACCACATTTGTCCATAAGAACATGAACTTGAGTGGAAGGGTAATGTAGGGGCACCAAGGAAACTTTTATTTTTCTATCTTAATTGATAACCAAAGGGGTATGTATGCCAGTGCTAGTCTGAGAGCGAGAGATTGATGCGAAACCACCAAGTCCTCAAAAGGTTTCGGTGGTCAATCAATTTCTTGATATAATTCCTGATGAAGTTCCAGGCTTACTCCCGGAATGGGAAGTAGGGTTTACTATTGATGTGGTTCCAGGCCTTCCGCTTATTTCTTTTTCTTCGTATAACATGGTTTTGGTAAAGCTATGGGAAGTAAACAGAGCAATGAAAAGATTTGGTGGACAGGAGATACATAAGACCAAATATGTCCTTTGGGGCGCATCCGTGTGAATATGGAAAACAAAAGTGAAATGGTACTTGAGAACGTGTATTGATTTGTGGCAAATGCACAAAGTAACGATCAAGAGCAAATATTCCCTCCTAAGAATTTATGATTTGTTTGATCAGTTACAGGGTGCCAAGTGTTTTTTTTTCTATTAAAAGGACTGTATCCACTCTTTCTTGCACCAATTTCCCTGAAACAAGAGTGACTTGAGATCGGTTTATCACCAAGTCGGAGTTAGAAATAAAGATATACTCAAGAAAGCCTTCTGAACATGATATGACTATTATGAATTCTTAGTTGTGTTATTGGGACTAACAAAGGTACCAAATGTTGTTATGGATTGGATGAATAGGGCGTTCAACCTATTCTTGGATGTATTTGTGACCATGTTCAGGGATAATATTCTGGTTTATTCGAGACCACAGTAGGACCACGCTAATCATATGCAGCAAGTGTTATAGAAGGTCTCTAAATGTGAATTTTGGTTATATCCATAGCGTTCTTGGGTTACATTGTATAGGATGAAGGAATATAGGTTGGTACGCAATAGATTAACATGGTGAAAAAAAAAAAGGGAGAGAGTTTACACACAAGACAATTAAGTTTCAGTAGGACGATGCACGTGAGCAAATTTTCCAAGAGCTGAAAGATAAATTAATTCCTACACCAGTTTTAGTATTTCTCGAAGGCACAAAAGTTATGCAATATGGGGTTAATGCAGCATGATCAGATAACAGTGTATGCCTCACGACAGTGCAGCCATATGAGAGAGATTATCTCACATATGATTTTGAGATAACAAGTTGTGGTAGTTATTTGAAAGATACGAAACCACTACTTAGGGTTCATATTGATATATAAATATCGATCATAAGAGTTTGCGTATATCTTAAAGTAGAGGGACATAAATCTGAGGTAGGGAAGATGAATCCAATTAGTAAGAGAGTAAGATAAGATACTGAGATCACATTCGGGAAGAGCAAATGCGGTGGTTGATGCGTTGAGCCGCAAAGCACTAGGAAGTACTAATGGCCGGTTCATGGGGACACAAGGTATGATTGAGAATCTACATATTGATTATATAGGTTGGTAATGCATTTACTGGAAACTCCAGATCAAAGGGTTATAGCACAAAATGCGGTAAAGTCTTTATTCGTAGAGGTGAAGGAAAAGCAACATGAGAATCCTATTTTGAGTTTGGCAAAAAGAACGTATCACAAGGTTCGATGAGATTTGACCTTGTGTATGAGAGATTATTCAATATCAAGGTAGATCAGGTATATAACCGAAGCACATCATTTACAGTCTTCTCATTTTATTCGGGAGAAATCAAAAGGTACCATGGTTTGGTAAAAAGGTATTGGTGAGGCAATATAAAGAAGAAGAACATTACAGAATTTGTAACTCCTTGACCAAATTATCAAGAGGTAATAGCAGAGCATCAGAAACCCGGAGGTATTATATGCCATGTCTACATTTTCCATGTATACATTTTCCAGTTTAATAAAAGACATGGTTAACATGAATTTTATCGCAAGTTTGACTCATACACATAAGGGTTAGGAATGTGATTCCACATGAGGGATATCTGACAAGTTTACCTACATATCACACATGTTACCTTTCAAGACCACTTGCATGGGTGAAGAATATGTGAGGTTGTTTATTAAAGAGGAAGTACAACTATACGGAGTTCTGAACTCTAGTACATTAGGCAAGGGAGCTCAATTTACTACACATTTTTGGAAGTTTCTCTTCAGAAAAGGTTGGGCACATAAGTGAATTTGAGTATAGATTTTCACCTCAGACGAACGGACAAATAGAGCATACTATCCAAACATTTGAGGTATACTACGAGCCTGTATGAGAAACTTAAAAGGTAGTTGGATGATCATTTACCTGTATTGAATGTGCTTATCATGATAGCTAATGGTTAAGTATCCAAAATGGTATCTTATGAAGGTTGATGTAAAAGGAAGTTTAAATCCTCTATTAGGTGATTTACACCGAGTGGAACTGCTTTATTTGGGGCTAGATTTTGTCCACTATGCTATAGAGAAGGGTAAGATGGTACTACAGTAGCTACAAGCTAACACGAGTCATATGTTGAGATCCATTATGACCAAGTTATGCGGGATGTCACTTATGAAAAGAATATATATTTCCATTCTATATGGATAAGTGGGAAGATGAAAAGAAAAGAGTAATAGCTTTGGTAAAGGTACAGTGGAGAAACCGAATCACGTAGGGAGCCAAAGAAATAATGAAGTCAGAGCACCCATAACTACTTCAAACGGGGGAGAACGCTCAAGGTATGGAGTGTGACAATAACAAGGAAGTATCCATAAGTATTATGTGTATATATGTTAAAATAGAGATGCATGGGATGTACATGAGGCGATGTTACTAACATTCGAGGATGAATGTTTCTAAGGGGGGAAGAATGTAACACCCCGTATCTTCCTAACCCTACTTTACGACGTTAAATAATGTTTACTTAGGTGTTGAGAGCTATAAGTACGTATTTGGTAATGTTAATGAGGAGAAAATTGAAATTTGGCCTCGGATGGGTGGTTAGCCCTTCATAAGAGGTGTTTTGTGATTTTTGTGGCGCATTTGTGGGGTGAAAAACGAGGCTAAGAGGACCTATAAACAAAGGATATTAAGGTTAAGAAGTAAGTTAAAGAATAGGACTTGAAGTATCTAACCAAACCTGCGAAGAAGAGTCGAAAAACAAAATTTTCGAAAAATTTAGGTGAGGGGAGCATCCCACGCCGCTTTGGGGAAAATTTTTGTGCCCATAGGAAGAAAGTTGGTGCGCCCAAGGGCATGCCACGCTGGTTTTTCCACTTTTTTGAAAGTTGGAAATTTTCTAAGTCCCAAGGGTATCCGGGGATGTACCGAGCCAATTTTTGTTACATTTCTTCTACAACCATGAGTATATACATGAAATGAGGCAAGTATTATATTGGTATGATAAAATTACTCGTAAACGAATTTGGCAGTAAAAAGACGATTTTACCTTTTTGGTCAAAATAGGCCATATGTGGCTAGAATCGCTTGTTTTTGGAAGTGAGGCTATGAGTATGAATGGCATGAGTGGGAATATTTTCGTAACACGTATGTAATGAATTAAACCCTAGAAATTATTGATTTTACTGGGTTAAGTGAATTGGGCCCAAAAAAGGACCCAAAAATGCAAAGAACACATGGCCCAAAATGGGTCAAATGACCCATTCTTTCAAAGACCTTCTAGAACACCACATGTAATGCCATAGAGTGGATAAGGATGGATTAAAGGGCCTATATAAAGGACCAAAAATCTGATTTTTGGTCATTTGGAAATCTCATGCCTTTTAGATATTTTTTTTTAATCATTTTTCTCTCAAACCCTAAGCTTTCTCTTGGAGCAAGATCATCCTATTCCAAGCCTTGGTAAGTATTTCTTCTCATTTATTAACATATTATATGCATTAAAGAGTATGTAAATCATGTTGGTTGTTCTAGGAAATGTTGGACATGGTACTTTGGGTTTTTGTATAAGATTTGTGATCCATGAGATTCAAGCTTGAATTAGGACTTGTGCCTTTGATGAAAGAGCATGGTATGGAAAAAATATGAACATGTATGGTGTTATTTTGTTATTAAACTTGTTATTTTTCTAAAAGTGTAATTTGTGGGATTTTGGCCGATATGTGCTATGAGGTGTATTAAGGTGACTTGATGGACTATTTGTGATGTGGTGAATATAAGAGAGTGTAAAGGAGAAGTGTTTTGGTGAAATGTATTGATTATCATGTATTGGTCAATGTTGGGAATATTGTGGAATTTTTTGAATAATAAGTTCATCAATGGTTTTGTCAAGGGAAATGACATGTTTATAGGCAAACATGTAACTCATTGACATTGTATGCATTTGTAAAGTAGTTTATGGTTAATGTTGGTTCCGTTATGTATTTGTGTTGTAGAGTGACACGTAAAGAAGGAGAGGGACTATTATATGCACATTTAATATTGTATAATCGTATTGAGAATACAAGGTATGTAAGGTTACTCTTTCCGTATTCTTCTACACCATATTGTTCGCATTGATTTTAGGCTTGTCCTATTCCGAGAGTCTTGAAGTATATCAATTCAAGTTGACATATGTTGTCATTCATATGTGTCCTATTCTTAGATGACTTATGATTTGTGTATCTCTTATTCCTTGATTGGAGCTCCAAAGTGGTTATAATGTTGTCGATTCTAAAAGAACTATCTCAAAGAGAGTTGGATGTAAGAAAAATCTATTTATTCTTGCGAGGTATTTTCCCAATCATGTAATGTTACAAGGTCTCATGTTATTGTGATTATATTTGTACCAATCTCTCACAATTCAAAAGTTTCCATAATGTTGTAGTTACCAAAACAAACTGTTTCAAGGGAAGTGACGGCATAAGGAGAATCTATTCATTCTTAAGTCACATATTCCTCATTCATTAATCATGGTTGTTCATGAGTTGCATAATTATGGACATGCTTCAAAAGTCCCAATCATGTTGTGTTCTTGAGCTTTCAATAATGTTGTGGCTATGTATATATACGTTAATCTCTCATAATTGATTGTATCAATCTCTCATAAGAGGATGAATCAATTCCTCGCAAGTACATGTCTCAAAAGTAAGAAATAAAGTAATTCATATCTGTTGGTGGTCAATGATCAAGTATGGGTGGTAGCTTTGGGGGCAAGAAGCCTAGCTCAAGCCGATCCCGAAATTGTTGGATCAGGGGGCAGTCCTAGGGGCATAAGCCTAGTTCGGACCGATCCTGAAAGGGGGCAGCTCTAGAGGTAATAAACTAGCTCGAGCCAAACCTGATATGTTGGTATGGGTGGCAGCTCTAGAGGCATAAGCCTAGCTCGAGCCGATCCCAATGTATGTTGATTTATGGGTGGCAGCTCTAGAGGCAAATTCCTAGCTCGAGCCGATCCCAACATAACATTATTTTATGTTAAGACCCACTGATCAGTTGGGGCCCGGGTACGTTATGATATGAGCGATGAGGAATAAACCATAAAGAGAAGAACTTAATTTATGTAAGCTACATGGTTCCACATATTCCAATTGATGGGTTATTCGTATTGATTATCCTCTTACATTTTGATTCTATTGATGTATTCATGACAGTTTCATATGGACTTACATACTCAGTACATTATCCGTACTGACCCCTCCTGGGGGCTTACCTTACTTGCTGTAGGCGCAGGTACTAGTAGACCTCTACTGTAGGTTGCAGATCTTTTGCAGACTTTTGGTAAGCACCAGTTGGTTCGGGGCTTTCTGAGTTGCTATGTACATGTATTTTGGTATTGTATATGAGTATAGAGCGGGGTGTTGTCCCGACTCTAGGTTTGTAATAGCTATCTATCTGTAGAGGCTTTTGTAGACTTATGTGGGAACTAAATGTAAGATATGTATGATCATTTTGGTTTGATGGC
Organism: Capsicum rhomboideum; assembly: GCA_031232105.1. Lineage (NCBI taxonomy): Eukaryota > Viridiplantae > Streptophyta > Magnoliopsida > Solanales > Solanaceae > Capsicum > Capsicum rhomboideum. The sequence goes on from CP124718.1 coordinate 23,298,221, forward strand.
CCTAACGGCCAAGTCTCTTAAATATATATAATGTTCCATGATTTCCGCACTAAGAATCTTATGTCTTTGCGAGTTGGTGATGATTCTTATGGTATGCATACGATTGGGCATAAGCAAAGATTGGTTCTCTCGGGCCATATCGACTTCGGGTGCCAGTCCAGCCCGAATGGGATTTCGGGACGTGACAGTATACCACCACTTGGGGGGTTTTGTTGCAGTGTTTTCTTTTCCCCAAGTGTGCTATCATAGTACAACCGGCATGTTTAGGTTTTTATTTATATTATTTATGTGTTTTCTTGTTTAATTAGGAGAAAAATAAGGGAACCTTATAACAGTCCAATTTTGAACAAGTTTATGATAATCATTTTTTTTGATTGTATAAAGGACACCCCTCCTAAAAATTTGGTTTTTAACTCTGTGTGTAGTATGTTAGTTTGTGACAATCGCTGGATCTCGTTATGGCATTAATATTATAGGCAACATGATGGTAGGTAGCAATGCATGAACTGATAGGTAGTAGTTGATAGTGTAACCCTGTGCTATATGTGTGTGAGGTCATTACCTAGTTCACTTTGTGTGTGCGATCCAGAACTTTTTCAGTTAGTCTTGCCTAGGTTATAGTATAGTGGTTAGGAAAGGATCATACGCCGTTCTTGAACAAGTCCACTTTTAGGCTAAATGCCCGACCAAATGAAGTAAATATCGTTTGATCCCGATTTGGAGCCTTAATTGACCTGTTTCTTTCATTAGCCTATATACCTTCCCATTTCGACCTACAATGAACCTGTCTTAGCCCTGGTCCCTCCTTGGACAATGTGTACCTCAACTCAGGCAAATCGCCTAAGTAGAGGGTGGCTATTATAGGGGTGCGTGGTTTAACTTAGGTATGAAGAAGGGGTTAGTAAAGGAAAAAGAGAACAGATTTAGGAGTGAAGAAAGAAAAAAATAAAATAAGTGAAATAAATATAAATTGCAAAAAGATAAAAAGAGGAAAAAAATGTGTTTTGAAAGTATGAATAAAATCACATCCAAAATCTGAAAATAAATGAAGGAGAATAAAATGAGAATGGTTGGAAAGTGGAGCCAAAAATATTATAGTGTCAAGGAGGGTTGATTCACTATATCCATATGTACCACACCCATCTTCAAGCCTACGTTACAAGCCGATGAAAGTCCTATAGTGATCCTAGTCCAACTGTATGAAAAAATAAGGCATAGAAAATAAGGGCAAGCGTATGGTATTTCACGCACATTGTTTGAACTTCTTTGTGAGAGAGAGTGTTTTGACCCAGTCCCTACTTTGATATTCATTGGTGTACTGTGAGTGTATAGGACTTCTTTGTTGTGAGAGTACATGGGTTACATTGTTAGCTTCTATTTGTTCGGATAATGTCATTTGCATATATGCTTAGTTGTTTGTTCATAATCTGATGCCATCACTTGATCCCTTCTATGTCATGATAATATGCTGCATGTATACACACTGTGGTTTTGTTTTGCAAATAGGAAGGGTCCAAAAAAATTTTGGTACCAAAAGCAATGAGTCGAATGTTGTAGGTCTCTTAGGTTTCTCTTAGTTAAGCATCGTATATGTTTATGTTGTTTTGTTCACCTGAGGACATGAAAATGTTCTAAGTTGAGGGTGTTGATGTGCCATGGTTACATGGCACTTTCGATGCTTAAAACAAAGAAAATATGTAATAACTTGGGTATGTTTGGTTAGTATGATGTGTTTTCTATTCTATATTGTAGTAGAATAGTTTTTTGAGGCAAAATGCACAAAAAGGAAGAATCATGCATGAGAATGAAGTATTTGAAGATGAAAGAGCCGAGTCCATACCAGTGGAGTGCCTTACGGCAGGACCCACATCATGAGAGTCGACCTACGTGACGTAGGTCGGTGTCGTAGGTCGACTCCTGCAATTATGTGAAGCAGCCTGATTTCCACGGCAGGACCCATGTGGCCTGACTTTGTTCCACGAGAACAAGTCATGGTACCATGGAAAAGTGTCGACTCTGTTTTACTGTTTTGTTTAGGATAAGATTCACCTTGTATCTATAAATACCCCTATATTGTCCTATGTTTAGGGGTTGGCCATTGTATTGTTTTGAGAGATATTTATATTTTTTTGAGTTCATAATTACATTATTGATTTTGTAATCTTGGAACACAAATTCTAGGGTTTTATTGATATTGAAATTTTAGAGTTTTCTTCTTATTGTGAGTTTACAATTATGTTTTCTTCGTTGAATTCTTCATGTGTTCTTGCAATCATGAGTAGCTAAACCCATCAACTAGGGTTGTGTGAACCATGAGGAATTAACGAAACGGGTTTAGTGCAAAGCAATTCTGAACCGGTGTGAATGCATGTATTGTTATTACCTATAGTATAATTGATCTTCTAACGGTTGCAAATGTTAGAAACTCACCTGTATTCTAGACTTGCTTGAGAGAGAGGTAGTGAATGGGAAAGGGGAATAACAACAGAGATTTTAAGCTATCAACCTTCATCTAATAACTTGAGCCATAACCGGGATAGTTATCTGAGATCCAGGACAAAGGTTAGTAATGAGACATTCAGAGACCGAGAGGAGAAGAGTGAAATTCATCTAACCAAGGTCAAGAGATGTTTAGATGAATGTAAATTGTTAGATTTTTCATGCAACACAATGGGACAGTTTTGCCTGCACAAGTAATCGGTAGAGTTAAGGAATCATTAGGGATCACAATCCTTGTGTATTTCTCATATTGATTACAAATCCAAAAATCAACAATCGTTACTGTTACTACTTACTTACAAAACCCCCCCAGTTTCATTTACTTGCCAATTACTCACACTAGCATTCAACATAATTTTGACCTATTCTCTGTGGGATCGACCCCAACCTAGTTGGGTTCTATATTTGATATAGCCACCGCATTATACTTTTTCGGAGGTATATTTAGGGCGACTTCAATATTCTGCAAAAATAAGCTATATACAAATTTTATGATATTCATACTATGACCACAACCCTAAAAATGGGCATTTAGCTACTTATAATCTAATCACAAAATAATAATAATGTATAAACATGAATTAATGTGGGGTAAAAGTAACTCTATGTAAATTGATACTTCGAATAAACTTTGTACTCCTAAAATCTTTGCCCTCCACTAGAAATAACCTAGGAGGGGTATTTATACTATTTAAAAAAGCTTTAAAGGCCTCTCTAAGTTGGAATAAGACAATGGGAAAAATTTCCCCTCGCCATCATAGGCTCACTACGCGAGCCCCTCTAGCCCACCTTTGAGCTCACATCATGAGATCCCCTTGCTCATCTTAGGATCTTATTTTTAGGGTTTAAACTTCAGAGAGGGTGCAACTTTTAACCTGCTTAGCATTAGAGCTTACCCTAAGACCTTTCTAACTTAGCCTCAAATGTTAATTTAAGAGTTTTTGACTTTCTAAGCTCTAGTTTGGTCTCTTTTTGGCTTCATTTATCAAAACTATACAAAATACCTTGAATAAGATATAAATCATGAAACCAATCATAAATAATTCATATTAAGTTAATTTATCCTCAAAATAAAGCTTAGATATGGGCAAAAATTAATAAAAAAAGTGTAACTCAGACCCACATCACCTGTGAGTTGGCATTGCCTCTAAATTTGTTATGTTTTCATCAAATGGTGTTCTATGATTCTATACTAAAGAAATATCATTTTGATGGTATCATAATATTCACTGGGATTTGGTGTGTGTAAATTTGAATATAACATTAGAGCAGCCAATTCCCATTTTGGACAGGTAGATTTGAAAGCTTAAGTCTAAGGAGATAACATCTATGAAGGTGTAATAGAGGCATCATCTGGTGGGGGAAGCCACCTGGAAATTCAACTCATACATATAGATCATTATTTGATAGTTTAGGGACTTTTTTTCTCTTTCTTTTACGGATGAACATGTGTTTTAATGATGGTGATGTAATGACCCTCATAGTAATTTTGTATTTTTAGCTTATTTTCCCTATTTTAACCCTTCTCAGAGATTCATTATACCATTTATGACTTACAAGTATGGATGGAACAATTCCTAAGTTAATTAGATAAGATTTGGAGAAGATTCTCAGTTTTGAAGGTTTGAGATTCAGAAAGTTTCACAAAAAATCAACATTTCTAATTTGATGTGGACAAATTTGAGTTTTAATAGCTCCTAAAGGTCCAAAGAGTGATTTGTGACTTTATTGAATGCTTTGTACAGTCCCAAGGCAATCGAGAGTGATTTGGGTCCTCATATGGATTCTAGTGTTTATTAAAGTTTAGAGTTGGTCATGTTTAATATTTGGTCAACACAACTTGGAATTGATGATTTGATTATTATAAAAAATTTAGAATGACGTTATTGATTCCGAGAGTTATTCTATTTTGGAGATGGTTGGTGTAACTGGTTACTGGTGCAGTCACACATGCACCCTTTTTTGCTTCTGTGAAGTATGGGATGATATCTGTGGTATCCTCAGGAGCGGAGTTTTTTCCATTTCTGTGATAGTGCTTCTATGAGTTTGTGTCCATTTCAAAGATCTTAGGCAAGTTAGGAGGCCCATTTTATTGGAAGAGTTCACTTGTGGAGCCATATCGGCTGGATTTGATTGCTCTGATAGAGTTGTTGATACGTGGTAGTTTTATCTTTAGTGAGATAGGCATAGTTTAATGAAGTTTACTTCGGCTCTTGTTCTTTTAATTTTGTGAGCCCATAGGTTTAAACGATACATTTGCTTTTGTGGAAATATTTCAGAAGAAAACCCTTAAGTCTCTTATTTGATTTCATTTTTTCATTGCACAATTTGAGGAGATTGGGAGCTTAATTTTGGGTGGTTTCAAAGGGATTTTCTTGATTTGATCATAGGTTAATATTCTATCCTTATATTTTCCATCTCCCCACTAATTACTTTCTTATTTCATAATTGAATTGATAAAATTGATTAGAAACTGTGAGTTGTAATACATAGACCTTAATAATGGAAATCGTTCTATTTGGAGGTTGATTAGTGATTGAATTTTGATGATTTTTTAGTGCATAAGTTCCTTAGGTTATGGGTCACCTAATTTTGAAAATAATTAGTATTTTGATGTTGGAGGGTCAGAGTTAATTTTTGGGTTGATTTTTAGGCACATGATAGAAGTATAGTGATATAGGTATCTATAGACTCGTGGACCAAATTGGGTCCATTTAAAGGTGTTGTAGAAGGAAAAGTCTGTAATTTAATTGTTTGAGCTTAGATTAAAGCATTTTAAGTCTCTCTTTATTGTTTATGATGGGTTAGAGTTCTTTAGTTTGTCGAATTAAGGGGTAATGAATAATAGATATTCTATACAAATGAGATAACAAGTATTTATATGGGTACCAATGTCATGCTAAGGGTAGATTCGTATTATCTACTTGTTTTATTGATTTCTTGATTTCGTGAGATTGATACTTGATATATTTATTGAGTATGATTCATGTTGCTCACTATCATATTTTTTACTTTTTTACTCTCATTTATTTATTTGGAGGTGATTATGTTTGTCTGTGAGGTTTTAACGTTGTGTTGGATCTTAAATTTTCATTATATTTCATGCACATTGATATTGTGGAAGTGAAAGGATAAATCCTAATAGAGGGTCCCCCAGAGTATTCTTGTATAGGCTTATCCATTGAAGATGTTGCATCAAGAGCAATCAATTATAGTATATGAATCTCGCTAGTTCCTCATGTGTCCCATCTTTCTGCTAAAGCATTAAAGTGTATACATGTTATTGGCTAGTTCATAGTTATTGTATTCTCACTGCATTGCATATTTATTTTTGAGTGATGAATTCGTATATTAAAATTGACTTATTTTTTTCCTTACGTGGTAGAGATGATTGAACAAGTTAGCGCGTCATTCTTGAAACAAGCAATAATTTATTCTTTTACTTGGCTAAATTTGGACATTTCAATTACTTTGATTATATTTGTCATTGACTATTGAACTATCCTAAACTTAGGTTTTATTTTGATTCAATTAAGTGTGGAGATTAGTACGGGTAGGTCCAACCCTCTCTATCACTTCTGAAAAAGGTTGTTCGACAATGCTTCTAAGTACACGTGTTTGTCATAATTACTTTACACTTTTTACAACTTTTGTTTGTAGGTCCAGTTTCAAGGTTGAGTGGCATTGGAGTCATCATCAGACTTTAAAGAGGCTTACCAAAGTGTATGATGAGTTGCTTAGCTTCAACAACACTGGATTCTAGCTCTACATTATAAATATTGTCTTTTTTCTTTTCAAACCACTTGTGTATTATTCAAACTTGTATTTCTTTTGGATATTAGTCTTGCTTGTACTTATGTAACCAACACTTGTGGTTGTACTTATTTTCATGTACATTTTAATCTTGTGATTCAAATTTCAAACATACTATGGTTTTACCTTACTTTTGCATGTTTTTTGTTTTTCATTATTTTTAAATGTTTTAATAATTAATGTGGTTCGCCTATAGGGAATGGCATGCGTCCTAATAACTTGATAAGATTTTGGGTCGTGACATGTCTAGAATTAAAAAAAATTAATCGTATTTTGATGATTTGAGATTTGATTCAGACTCGGTTCTTAATGAAATTTCATATTTGAGACCTTTGAATTATGAGTAAACAAATATTAGAAAAAAAAAATAATATTTTGGCTATGGAACTCGCGGGACTCCCATTAGTCACGACCTGTCACACCCTAAATCCCATTGGGGCGGACTGGCACCCAAAGCCGATAAGGCCCGAGAGAACCAATATTTGCTCCTGTCCATTCCTATGCATGTCACTCAATAAGCATCACCATCACCTAGAGATATAAGATGTCAATAGCAGAAGTCATGGAAACATGTGATATATATATATATATATAAGAAACTTGTCCGTTAGGGCCATCAAGTCAAAATGGACATACATTCTTTCATTTGTCTCACCACGTCCGTCTACAAAGCCTCTAACAGATGCATATACATAACCATCGTAAAGTTGGGATAAGTCCCCGCTTTATACAACATTTACAATACCAAAACAAATGTACAACTGTGACTTGGAAAGCCCCGAACCAACTAGAGCTCACCAAAGTTCTGCAAATGACCGGCAACCTACTGTGGAGGTCTACTAGTACCTGCACCTGCAACAAGTAAGGTAAGTCCCCCAAGGGGGGTTAGTATGAAAAATGTACTGAGTATGTAAGGCCATATAAACTGCATGATATATATATATATTTCCATGGAATCGAATATAAGAGGATAGCCAGTATAGATAAATCACCGGTCTGCATATGTGGAACCATGTACCTTAAGTTCTTCACTTCTTTTGTCTTTATTTTTATTCATCGTTATTGTTCTACCCATGCTAGGCTGTTCTGTCGCCCCTGGGATGAGATTAACCCATGCTAGGTATTTTAACCCTTGGGATGTAATTAACCCATGCTAGGCTTTTCTGTCGCCCCTAGGATGTTATTGTGATAACCCATGCTGGGCTTTCAGATCGCCCCTGGGATGTAATTATGATAACTCATGCTAGGCTTTCATATCGCCCCTGGGATGTAATTATGATAATCCATGCTAGGCTTTCATATCGCCCCTGGGATGTTATTATGATATATTGGGATCGACCCATGCTAGGTATTTCAACCCCTGGGATACCACCCAAGATTGTACAAACCATTATACATTACTTCATTCTTTTTACGTCTATTCTATCGTTATAAGATTGACATGTTGGTAGTCATAACATTATTGGAGCTTGGAACAATAGTCCATAATTATGAGACACATGAATAACCATTGACCAATGAATAGGGAAATATGTGAATAACAATAGATAACACCCTGAAATGAGATACCTTAGATCATTTCGGAATAGAACAAATACAATGGCAATGTGGACAGTGTGTGCTGCAGAAGCATACGGTAAGAGTAACCTTACATACCTTATATTCTCAATATTAATACACATTCCTATGTGTTAATACAACAATCCAGCTCCTTCTTTACGTGTTACTCTACAACACAATTTCATAACGGAGCTCACGTTAACAACTAGTTACCATACAAGTGCACAAAATGAAAATAAGCTACATGACTTCTATATAGCGTCATTTCACCCCTTACAATACCATCCACTGCATTACCATACCAACAACACCATAACATTCCACACATTGACCAAGACATCATAAACCAATAGCATTTCACACCAAGTTTATCCTTTATACTTCCCCATTAACACTACGTCATAATTACTCCATCAATTCGTCTCAATACCTTTCACAACAACACATAAACAACAATACATAATTGATACCATTCAAAATACCTCTGGGATACTCCTTTAAAGTCATTCAAAAGGTACCATAAGTTGATAATTGCATCTATGAATGGTATAGGGGTTTCGGGGGATCATAGAGAGACAAAAACATGCAAAACGGGGGCCTGGACTGACCTGAGAAGCTACCTGCACCCGAAGGTGGTTGAGGTACGGATGCAGGTACCTCTTGGTAGTGTCCAGGGGCACCTGCGAAGTCGCCTGCGCCCGTAGGTGCTTCATCGGCGGGTGCCCGTTTCGGCCAAAATGGGTCTCTTTTTGTAATGAATGGTCCATGATCATAACTAAGCTTATATTAACATAATTTAGATCATATTATATGCCAACGAACAGCCATGGTTTCAGAACGCACATAACATCACCAAAACCACATTTTCTTTCAATACACCACCAAGTCCATGCACAATTTCGCAACAACAATTCCAAACATTATGTACAAGGATAAAACAAGTAAAGTCTATAATCACATATCACATTTCAATATTTAATCCATCAAGATCACTTTTTTCAAGACCACCAGTCCATTTTCAAGTTTGCAAGGCACAACCCTTTTCCGATTGCAAAAATAGACAGTTTTACACATAGTGAACTGTCCAAAATTTTATCCACATAACCAACATGATTTATACACCATATTAAGCATATAATATATTAAACCATAAGAATAAATACTTACAAAATCTTCAAAAAGGGTGACCTTGTCCAAAGGAGTGATGACTTAGGGTTTGTGAGATGAAAAATATCTTGTGGAAATTTCTAAATTTGGCATGTGTGTCCCTAATGAATAAAATCTGATTTTCCTTGACTTATGTAGTCCCTCAATGGTCATCCTTGTCCACATACTTAGTCTTAAATGTTGTGTTTACTTGGTCAATGGTAGAATGGGTCTTTTGCCCCATTTGGGTCATGTCTTTTACTTCATTTTGGGCCTCAATTGGGGCCCAAATCAAAAAATTAACTTAGCCCACAAATTAATGTATAATACACCAACATTCTCATGTTTAAATAACTCCATAAATGTTACAGTAATCAACTAGGTTCGTAAACATACGGGGTGTTACACGACCAACTTAAAGTAGGTGGTAAGTGTATGGTGCATAGGCCAATATGTCATTTTCATATCAAATAAAATTTCATTGCACAATATTGATGAGAATACTTTATGTGCCTTCTTACCTATTTCTGAGTTGATTTTACTTGTGAAAGAAGAAAATTGGTAGAATCTATGTTCAATTAATTAATTACCCTATCCAATTTGTTTGTTGATTCATAATTGTTATAATACTCTTCGACTTTGTATTTAATTAATTGTAGAGGTAAGTACGGGAGTCCAAATCTCACCATCAACTTCATATAGGATCGATAATTCTATTGAGTACATATGTTGCCATACTTACTCTGCACTTGCTGTACCTTCTTATGTGCAGGGTCAATCTCGAGAAGTACTAGGAGGTGAACAGGTATGGTTCAATCATACTTGAAGTCATTAAAGGTATTTGTTTGGTTGTTTCGCAGCTTCTGAACTTATCTATCTTTAGTTGATTCGGTCTTTATATTTCAGATAATCATGTGGTGTTTCAAAACTTACCTAGATATCCTAAAAGCTTTGTTTTCATGTTACTAGGTTTTGGGAGGTGTAACTCTTATCTTTACACTTTTTTTATATTATAGCTTTATACATAACTTAGTGTCTATATATTGTTTTTACTCTTGCATAACTTCATTTACGATTTTGTTTCTAGTAATCAATTTTACTTTTTCTTTCTGACTAATAAAATAGATTGAGTATGATGCAATGGTTTGCATATGAGATTTGGGAAAGTGTCATCGTGGATTAGAATTTCTTGATTGTGACAACTTGGTAGTAGTTCATCGATCTTATGAGTATTAGAGAAATGTCTAGTGGATTCTTATAGATTGGTAACTTATCTTTGAGGGGCTATAGGAAATTTAGGAAAACCCTTACCACCCAACAATTCAATTAATGCAGAAGATAAGTTAACCAATCTTCAAATGAAATAATTTCATAATTAAAAGGATCTCATGCTAGAAATACATTGATTACATAATTATGTTGCGGACGTAAAATAACAGTTTCCCCAGAACCTAATATAAACCAGTACAAGAGCACTAAATAGATGGAAAGATGACCTGAGAAACATCATCTCTGTAAGAGTAAGATGACATGAGCTGCTGAAGAATAATCACCGCCATACCTACAGAAACTTCAACTGACCTACAACATGGCTATATCTCCAAATGGAGATATAGCAAGTGTAGTATCAGTACAACCACACGTACTGGTAGATATCATAGGCCGACCAGGGTTAGAAACATATAAGAACATATAGTAAACAAGAAGAGATTATGACAAGCATACAGGCTATAACCAAACATACATAACTTACATCAAACTTGCAACCTTACCTCTTTTCCTTTATTATGACATTATTAATTTAACTTCAGAGCGTCACTAATCCATTCCATGAATCAACCTAACCTATATCTCTTACGCACTTACTTTGTTACAACAACTCTACACCTCTCTCTCATTAATTCTCTTTCATGACAACCCTCTCTCCCTATTTTCCTACCATTAACCATCAGGATTACAACAAACAAGACAATTAATAACATCAACAACTTTGCAAAAAAAGACACTACAACATACATAACGTATATAACTATATACATAGGAGAATAATATTTATACATAATCCAAAATGTACCTTATAGTCACATTTTGCTACAATGGACAATCACAACCATTAATATAATTGGTCCACTCAAGGAACCATTGTATCTTATCAAATAATTAGTCCACACAATGAACCATGATATATCATCAATATAACTTGGTCAACACAAGGAACCATAATATCTCATTAGATAATCGGTCCATACAAGAAACCTCGATATATCATCAACATAACTCGATCCACACAAGGAACCTCGATATATCATCAACATAACTCAATCTATAAAAAGAACCTTGATATATCATCAACACAACTCGATCCAGACAAGGAACCATAATATCTCATCAAATAATCGGTCCACACAACGAACCATCAATAACATCTCAATATCATTCTCAATATCATCTCAATATCATATCAACATCATCTCAATATCATCTCAACATCATCTAAATGTCATCTCGATACCATCTCAATATCAAATAAATGCAAGATGCTGTCAATAATTAACAAGTTCATCATTCCAAATAAATAACGAATATCCACTAACACATGAAATCATAAGTATGCCCGAAGGCCAACTCACCACTTATTCAAATGAGCATTATCAAGCCCAATCATCCATCATAAACATTCTGAAGACCAATCAATCAAGTATCCATTTTAGGAGTGCACATTCCATTAAGATCGATATTTGCACTCTAATTCAACATCCTATTCCATTCACCAATATAACCATCTTTTATTAATGATATCGGTAAATTCAGTTACTAACTAGTAACCCTTACACTCAAGTCATGGCTAAGTTCAAGACACTATCCCCTTTCATCGATCATTCAACCATTGAGCTCTATTCAACATAGAATTCTAGCTAGAGTCATACACATTTACGCATCTTAATTCTTAGTACTTAGCCAAACTTGACTTTAGGTTCTTAAGTTATAATATCACATCCTCTTATCACAATCAATCCCCCTAACTATCTCCTTGCAAGAATATCTCATACTTCAAATATATACAACATCGGGTTCACCCATTTTAAGGTATTAAAAACAAGTTCTATGGATTACAAGTTCTCCTACTCCTTTTATCATTACCCACATTCACATATCAAAATTTGTAAATCATCAAGTAAGTCATAAAAATACAAACACTCATCAAGGGATCCACACAAAACACAATAACACACAATTATATCATTATTACATTAATTCCATGTTTTATCTATCCAAACTCCGTGTCTATAGGCCTAGACATGAAATATCTCATCAACTATAGTTATTACATGCAACTAGTCCAAGTCTACAACACATTAAACCATAACATACCTCGACAGAAGATCTTGGAATAACCAAGCCACACCAAGGTTGCTTTTTTCCTTTACTTCATACCTCAATTAGCCTAATCATCTAGAAAACAAAAAATTATAGGAGTAATTAAGTAACTACTCCTCGAAAAACTACTTTAGGCATTCAACCCACTAATTCTATCCTTATTCATGGACTAAAATACCATCCAAGGATCAATTAACCATTAACTAGTTCTATCATACTCAACCCATCTTCATTAATGGAGTTTCAAAGCTAAAGATTCTATTTTTAAAGAATTCAAGGTCCCCAACCACCAACTTCATGCTTTAGAATAACTAATTCATGTTAGGAATCATTAATTAACTATCTAGAAGTATTTGTAGGTGATATTAACCCAACCCATACGTTTTTTCCAAAATCTCATGAACTTAGGGTTCTAATCCCCAAGAATTTCTCCATTAAGGATCATTCTAATGATTCTAAGATGTTATTGGATTGAAAGAAAAAAGAAGATGATGGAGGAACTTACTCAATGAAGAATGTTCACCCAAGGAATTGGAAAATCATCCCCTAGGTCTTTGGGATGAATTTTTTGAGTTAAAACCCCCAAAAAAGTCAAACTAACCTTAAGTACTGCCCAGTAACCGCTGCTGTGGTCGGATTGTCGATGCAACAACCAACTTTTTAGCCCAGACAGTCTTTAGTAAAATGGTCATACCATTTTACTCTGGAGGCGGATTAATAAATGGATAGAGGAGCTGGAAAGAAGACTCAAAGATGTTTCATTTTATGGGTTTTTGGCCCCATAAATCTTTATATTCTAGGAGGAGTGCTTGTTTGAAGTTGATCCTAGTTTACACTTAGCTCGAAACTCACTCGGTAAAAACACATCCAACTTTACTTAGTGCTAAGGGTATTGTATGACCTTATTTCATGTCTAATGCACTCCCATACTAAAGAATTAATCCTATAACCTATGATGAATGAGTTTCTTATGCTTTTATTGCATATATTTTCTGTAATGATGGAACGGGCCGTGACATATAACTTTGTTCATGACTCAGTTTCTATATATTGCTTTTACTTTTACCTAGTTTTAATTTATAAAATAGACAACTTTTTTTAATTAAGAAAATAGACTTAGTATAAATCAATATTTTACCTGTGATGTTAGAGAAGTTGTCATCACAACTTAGGGCTTTTGGGTCATGAATGCTTACTTTATTTATAAGAATCGACATTTCACCTCTGATTGTTCTCAACACATTTACATCAAGCCATTATATTTCATTGGAATATTAATTTTTCTCACCTTATCTTTCTAATTTTTAATGTTTGAAAAATATTGTTCAACAAATTTTGAATCTCATCATTCTTATTCTCCATGAATTTTCCTTCATAAGCAAAATCATAATCACAATCACAGAGCATTTTAGTGTTATCATGTAAGCTTTCTACGAAGATGTGACCAAGTATTTAAATAGATTGCTCCTGATGTGAGCCGCTCCTAAGAAACATATTAAAAGCACTCATACTGTATTATTATTTCTATATGGAAAGAAATTTTTTTGAACAAATTCATTCCGTAATCAAATAGAGTTTGTTGGTTCTTTAGGCAACAATGCCTTGTATTTCCCTAGCAATGAGAATGGAAATAATGTGTCACATCCCGAGTATATACCCAAGTAGTGAGCCATAACTAGATTCTCACTAGTGGTCTATAAGGTCCCTTGGCATGTCATATCAATAGGATAAAATAAATATCAAAACTAAAGTGGAAACACGAACAATAATAATGGAAAAATCTGAAAGAGACAATCTTTATTTAGACATAGCTAAAACAAATGAAAGATTATCAAATACTACATAATTGTTGTCTGGTGTCACGACCCCAGTCTATACCCTTTGTGTGACCGGAACTTAGGACCACAAGTTATCCCAAGCGGACCCTTGGCACTGGCATACTACTATGTATTAAATGATAGCATCATCAAAAGTTGTGACATAAAATAGTGACAAGGAATGGTTTTAATGATCTGTTCAATTGGACAAAAATAGAAATGAAAAATCCATGGTATTATGAATAACTAATGGCTGAATAAAAGTCTCTACTGACTAAAAGAAATAAATTTGCTGGGACATGGCCCCAGCTACAATAAAAAAAATAGTTGTCTGAAATAAAACCTAGCTACTAACTACCCCATGAAATCCCCAATGACGAGGACTCACCAACTGCTGACTGGGATAAATGCAATTTGTCTAGCCATAAGTCTAGAAGCGAGAGTCTAAATCTTCATCAATGACAAGATGTAGCACATAAAAAATATGTGATCAGTAGATTGGAATATACTAAGTATGTAAGGTTATAACTAAACAAAATCATATTAATAAAAACATCCTTATAAGAACTGATGATATTCAGTAATCATGAGTAAGTGAAGTAAATAAACAAGATAACATGCCAAATCAGTAGATAAGGGTCTTTTGATAATCAACTTTAAAATTCATAACTCAAGTCTTTTCTAATGCTTGAACTAAAACTATGTTTAGAACTGAACTTCTAAGAAATCATAATATAAATCCAAGCATGAAGTAATCTAAAGCCTTTTAGTGGGGAGTTTCTTACATCGACATCCACTATGTCAGCTCATGGTGTTCAACATATAATTCTATTTAGGAGGGTTCCCCTATACCTTGATAGGGTATTAAACCTATCTGTCTAATTTGGATCCAATACTGAACCTCTTGGGCTAATGAAAGCTATCTGACTAGAAGAGTGACACATAGTTATGGGATATTTCCCCCTTGCGATTATTCTTACTCTAATGAAGACTAAAGTAGCACTAGATAGAATGAGATTTACTCTTACTATCATTCTGATATCTAAAATCGATTTACTAGGCTAGATGGGACAAATTTATACTAAGAGTTTTAAATCAACTGAAGCATGTATGGCATGAACATACATATAAACTGAAGGTGACCTATATTAATATGAAATTTTTAGGAGTCACTAAAAAAGAAAAGTTGTTACTCAAGTGTTCTGATCAATACGAGTGAATAGGTAGGGGTACTTGGCCTTCATATCCTATTTGGCTTCAAATGTAGCTTCTTAGACAGATTAATTTCTCTACAAAACTTTGAATGATGCTATCTCCTTAGTCCTTAATTTGTGAATCTGTCAATCCAGTATCTCAATTAGTACCTCTTCACAATATGAGTTGTCTTTCTCCCCAATGGTATCCAAAGGAACAACAAGTGATGGATTGCCTAAACACTTCTTTAACATGGAAACTTGGAACAAAAGATGCACTATTGCCAACTTCATAGGCATCTCCAACTCGTAAGCTACCTTCCCAACTATACTCAAAATTTAGTAGGGACCAATGTCTTAGGGACTAAGTTTCCCATTCTTACCTAAACTCACTACCCCATTAATGGGTGAACCCTTCGAAAATACACGATCATCAACTTTAAATTATAGATCCCTTCGCCTTACATCCAAATATGATTTTTGATGGCTCTGTGCAGCTTTAACAATTTTGAATCAGATGAACCTTCTCCATGACTTGATAGACTGAGTTTGGTCCTATCAATGCAACCTCAACCATATCAAACCAACCAATAAGAGATCTACATCTCTGCCCATAAAGCTTCTTAAATGGTACCATCTGTATGGTAGAATAATAACTATTATTATAAGCAAATTCAATGAGAGGTAGGTGATTGTCCCAATTACCTTTAAAGTCAATTGTGCAAGCCCTAACGTATCCCTAAGATTATTAATGGTGTGCTCTGCCTTCCTATCGTTCTATGAATAGAAAGCTGTACAGAGATCTACATGGTTGCTTAAGCCTTTCTAAAATGACTTCCATAAATATGCTTTGAATTAAGCTCACCTATCCAAAATGATAGACAATGAACTCCATGCAATCTGACTATCGCTCAAATATTTAATCTTGCATAGTACTCTTCTGAATCTATTGCCTTGACAGGTAGAAAATGAGTTGACTTAGTCATTTTATCTATAATTACCCAAATTAAATCATTCTGATGACACGTGCAAGGTAAGCCTATAATGAAATCCATGTTTATCATCTCTCAGTTACATGTATGGATGTTAGTCTTGAGCTAAACCTCCAGGCCTTTGATGTTCAATCTCACCTCCTAATAGTTAAGACACTTGATTACAAAATCTGCAATGTCTTTCTTGATACCGTTTCACCAATAGACTTCTCTAAAATCTTGAGACATATTCATGAAACCTAGGTGAATGAAGTATATGGAACTGTGAGCCTTTATAAAAATCCTCCCTCTCAATCCATCTATATCAAGAACGCACAATCTACCCTTATAACAAAGAACACCATCTCGCCCTTGATAGAAAACCTCAACTTTATGATTGTGGACAATGTCCTTTAGTTGATGCAAAATTGAATCATTGTCTTGCTTCTCTTTAACTTCAATCACTAGTGAAGACTCTAAACCATTCTGAACTACCACACCACTATCCTTTGAATCTATAATATGGACTCCCAAATAAGTGAGTCTATGGATATCCTTAGCAAGCTCCTTTCTACCATTATCAATATAGGCAGTACACCCCATAGACAATCTGCTAAGTGCATCTACAACTATATTCACCTTATCTTTGTGGTAAATCAAACTTATATTATTGTCTCTGAGAATTCAAGCCATATACTTTTCTCAAGATTTAAATCTTTCTGACAAAAACATACTGCAGGCTCTAATGATCTGTGAAGACATCTACATAAACTCCATAAAGTTAATGCCACAAAATTTTAAATGAAACACCCAAGTTCTAAGTTCAATATCGTGAGTCGGGTAGTTGTTCGCATGGATATTAAGTTGTCTAGAGGAAGAGAGCCTAAACTTTACATTCTATATCAACACACAACTTAGGCCAATAATGGAAGCACCACAATACACCACAACACTATCTAACCCTTCCAACAAAGTTATCTCTAGAGGAGAAGTCAATTGAGCCTTAAACTCCTAGAAGCACTTCTCAAAATCATAAGACCACTGAATCTTGGCCTTTTTCTGTTTCAACCTAGTCAACGGGGCAACAATAGAAGAGAACCTCACAATAAACCATTTGTAGTAACTAGGTAAACCTAAAAAGCTCCTAATATTTATCAAAGTATTAGGTCTAGTATAGTTCATCACCGACTTAATCTTCTGAGAGTCAACCAGAATGCCGTCACTGGAAATGACATGCCCAAGAAATGCAACTAATTTAAACCAAATATCACATTTGTAGAACTTAGTAAATAACTAACAATACATAAGGGTCTTAAGCATAATTATTAGATGATCTCCGTGCTCCTCCTCACTTTGGGAATAAACCAAAATATCATCTATAAAAATAATAATGAACATGTCTAGGTGTAATAACCCTCATGGTGATTTTTAGTTTTTTCTGTGTTTTGATCATTTTTCCCTTCTTCATAGTTGCTTTATATCATTTATGAGTTGTGGAGATCGTTGGCACTATCCCCGAAGCATTTGAGAGTGTTTTAGGTGAGTTTGAGTAACCTTTAAAGTATTGTATTTGACATTGGTCAACATTTTGTAATCCAAGGATCTGATGGTGATTCTGTCAGTTCCATTAGATCCTGAATAATGATTTTGTGTTAGGACCATAGTTGGTTTGGATACTGGGACTTTATTTTAAGTTTTGAGTGTTTAGACGTAAAACTAGTTATTTTAGCCTAAAGGGGTTTTCGAGGAGTAACATGTTAAAAATAACCTCTTTTAGTAAATATGATGGTTCCATTGAGTCCGAACTATTGAATTAGCCTAACAACAAGATTGGTTTATTTTTATAAGGCCCCGAATGAATCTCGAGGGTCCATTTAGAGAATATTTGAACCTCAAAGTACTACTGGTGTAGGCCCCATGCCTTCTTTGCATTTGCAATACTGTCGTCATGTTTTTGAAGAAGCAAATTATTCTTTGTCATGAACATGATAGAGGATTTGTGAAGAGTAATCGGGGATTGGATTGGGTGGGTCTTTGTACTTTGCAGTCGTGATCGAGCCACTATGTTTGTGATATTCATGGGTTGGTGGCCTTCATGAACACCGATGGGTTAAACGCGTTGGTGAGTCACTATTCAAAGAATAGTATATATACCCCATTTTTGCGATTCCAACTCCATTTTCACTATTTTTGGACCTTGAGACGTTGGGATAGACGATTTCAAAGGGACTTTTTTTTTACAACTTACTTGGGTAAGATTCTAAACACAATTTCTATTATTACCCATTGATTTTATCTCAAAAACAACTTCAAAACATGGATTTTAAGCTTGGGATTTTGGGTTTTACTCGGTAAAGTGTGAAATTGGGATTTTAGTGATTTCAAGCTCGATTTCAACTTAATTTTTGATGGTCCTTCATATTTAGAACCCTTACAGTATGGGTAACATGACTTTTTTGATAAAATTTCCAATTTTACCCTTTTTATTTTAGGTCATTTTTGAAGTATTTTTAGACCCGTAACAAAAGTGGCTAATATGGGTAACATTAGACTCCTATTGATGTATAGATTACGTGTTTAATAGATTGGATTCATTCTAAGGTTGCACAAAAAGGAAAACTTCTTGTTAAGGGGTCCAGTCTTGTGTTTTGGCTTCTGAGGTAGGTTACAACTTAACTTTCTTCATATCGGGTTGGATAGTTAACCATTCATACAAAGTATATTATAGGTTTAGGATTTTGTCATGGTATCCTAAAGTCTCATGTTGGCTTCATATCAATTGTGGAGTAAGGCTCACCTATCGAGGTGGGTTTGAGGTATGTGCTATCATAACCTCAGATTCTGGATTGAGACAAATTGGTAGCAGAGAGCTAGGTTCACTAGTCTCATGAGTAAAAGAGCAAGATAGCTAATAGAGTCCCACATATCAATACATTGACGTTGGTATCAATCTTCGGGATGCTATGGGACATATTTAGGAGAACTTTTCTATTTTGATACCTTATCATGTGTACTGTTGATGACCAGTATTCTAAATTTGTATTCCACTCTTTTTCCACAGATGGTGAGAACTCGATTAGGAGATGTTCAGGATGCTGAGCCAGCACATGCTGTAGGAGTCTTATTTAGGGGATGAGTTAGGGGTTGCAATCGAGAATGTAGTAGAGGCCGGGCACGAGGAGCGGCTCTGACTAGAGGTCAAGTTAGAGAATTCTCTCTTGAGATAGAGATTGATCATATTGAGACTGCTTATCATCCAAAAGATTTAGGACCTTCCCAGGTCCCTCAGGGTTTTGTTTCCACTCTATCATTATAGGATACTATGATTAAGCTTTTGATCCATTTGATTGTCACCTCACAGCAAGGTATTCTATTGGGTATACCAGATAGTTCTTATATGAGAGAGGTTAATTACCTCAGTTTCCTTGAGTAACATGGTATTTATTAAACTAACTTCTAGTCAACTGATGTGGCTAAGTAGTGGTGGAGATCTTTAGACATTTGTAGATCAGTGGGTTCCCCTCCTTTAACTTAGACCCAGTTTTTAAAGATTTTTCTAGAGAGGTCTGTTCGCTATAGCTTGAGGGATGAGTTTGATTAATTGGAGTAGGGCTCCATGACTATTGCTGAGTATGAGACTCATTTCCATGCCGTATGTAGGTATGCCACACTTAGTATATCTATAGAGTCTGAGAGGATTAGAAAGTTTGTTAAGGGTTTTGATGTCGCCTGTATTCTATCTCCGATAAAAGTATAAATCAGTCACTGTCTAATATAGAACTCAACTAGGTTGGGGTAGATCCTATGAGGAATAAGTTTGAATATCTGTAAAAACCATTAGTAAACATTTTCTAGTAATGGGGGGGATTTGACAATGTCAAATAGTAACTAGTGGTTGATTTCGTTAGATTTGTATTCAATATGAGATAGGCACTAGGATTGTGTTCCCCATAAATTCATTACACCATAGGTTTATCATACTAGTGATCTCTCGTGGTGCTCAACATGCAAAATCAATAGGCTATGTTCATCTAAATGACTTTACCCCTTATTAGATGACTATCCTCAATCACGTATTATCAACTCATAAGTTTTACTTTACTAACCCCTATCATTGATGCCATATTAGCTATCCTATCTATTGGCTTAAGCTAATTAAATGGAGGTTGATAGCTCCAAGTATAGTTGTTAATTCCCTTATCCTGTCTGTTACACCTTCTTTTGTTCCAAGTAAGGATAAGGCGATTTCAAATGTTGGCCACCGTTAGAAAGCAATCTAATCAAAGAGAATCAGAAAACATATATAAACATCCTTTGAGAATCACGACATACTTTGAACACTACTTTGTTAATCCGTTATGGTTCCCACAATCCTAGTTGTGGTGTTTATCTACTCATAATTTCAAGCACATAAGAATAATTCTTAAAAGAAATAATAATTATGGACTTACGAAGAAGAAGATGAAAACTTCAAATCTCACTTTGAATTAAACCCCTAAAAATCGATGCTCTACATGCAAGAACAACAATATGCCTTGAAAATAGTAAAAAAAAAGTAAACTAATACAATAAACCTAATAAGAGTATTTATAGACATAAAAGAAACCTATCCTACACAAAATAGGATTGCAAGATTGGCAGTGACTACGACTCTAGCAACGAGTCGTAGGGTATGCCAATGACTAGTTATATGGCTCTGGACGATTGTTGCTTGGTCTTCAGGCCACACGGGTGATGACTTGTACTGTCATCCTACGAGTCATGGGGTTACCCATTTCCACTGAGTCATAATTCTCAACTCTCAAATGTTGGATTTCCTATACTCAGGACGAGTGTCGGTAACGATTCGTTTTCTAATGCTACAAGTCATAGGGAGCTTTCGTTGGCACTGGGGGAAATTTTTTATCTTGAAGGAATTTTTATATATCTCTAAAAATGAGTTTTTGTGACAACTCAACACCTTACCCTATAGATCGTTGCCTCAGCTCGTAGTCAACTCCTTCTTCAATCTCCCAAGGACCTAAAATTCACTGACATCATAACAGATGTAGGCTACAACTCATGGCGTGACCCAATGAGCCATAGCCTGCCCAAATAGCCAAGATCCAAATTCAACGTATTCAATTATAATCTCTTTCCATCACAATGACCGTGGCTACGAGTCATATTATGACCCAACGACTCATAGCCCAGTATTAGTTTCCAACAATTGTGCCATTTTTTATCTTTTATTTCTTCACTCACTTTCGAACCCTGTTTTCCTGCAAAACTACCACAAAACCATCATATCCACGTAAAAGAGCCCTTAACTTGGCATATATTCCTTATTTAAGCATCAAAAGTGTCATAAACCATGACACATAAACACCCTCAACTTGGAACATTTGCATGTCCTTAGACAAACAAAACAATAGAAAACTTATGATGCTAAATTAAGAGAAACCTAGCAGACATACAATAGTCAATCCAAGTCTTTTAACACAATATTTTCCGCCCCCTCATTTATTCATATTTAAAAACTCATTGTGTATGCATACATTACTCAATATCATAACACAAAGGGATCAAAAGATGGCAACAGATTATAAACAAACAAGCAAGCAATAGGTGCAAATGACATTTGACCAAACAGATAACAACCAATTATGCAACCCATATGCCCTTACAACAAAGAGGTCCCCTGCGTTCACAGTCTAAAGATGCAATTTTAACTAGGGCCTAAATTCAAAAAGCTTACTCTCTCAAAGAATTTTGAGCAATTTTCGTGAGATACCATATGCTTACCCTTATTTTCTATGCCATAGTTTTTCGAACTATTAGATTAGGATCATTGTAGGACTTTCCTCAGTTTGGAATGTAGGATTGGAGATATGTATGGTAGATATGGATATAGTGACTGAACCCTCCTTGACACTACAATATTATTGGCTCCACTTTCCTACTCTCTTTATTCTTCTCCCCTTATTGACTTTTTAGGCCTCGGATGCGATTTTCTATTTAGAACTTCTCTTTTTTTCTTTTACTTTCTCTTTTATTTGTCAAACTATTCTTTATAATTTCTTTCTTTATTTTTCACATAAGACTACATTCGAATCCTTTTCCATTTACTAACATCTTCTACATACCCATTTTATTTCACGTACCCCTATGATAGCCACCATCAACTTAGGTGATTTGCCTGAGTTAAGGTGCACAGTATCCAAGAACGAACCAGGGCCAAATTAGGTTCATTGTAATCGAATTAGGAAGGTGAATGTGTTAGTTCAAAGTAAAGGCCTATTTAGGCTTAAATTTCAGAATCATGGGATATTATATTCCATTTGGTAGGCTTTTTAGGCTTATAGTGGACAATTCAAGAATGACTTATGATCCTTTCTTAATCAATTATCCTACAACCTCGGTGTAACACCCCGTACCTTCCTAACCCTACTTTACGACATTGAACAATGTATACTTAGGTGTCGAGAGCTATAAGTATGCATTTGGTAATGTTAATGTTGAGGAAATTGAAATTTGGCTTCATACATGTGATTAGCCCTTCATAAGAGTTGTTTTGTGAGTTTTATGGTGCAGTTGTGGGGTTTAAAATAAGTCTAAGAGGACCTCTAAACAAAGGGTATTAAGGGTAAGAAGTAAGTTAAAAAATAGGACATGAAGTATCTAACCAAATCCATGAAGAAAAGTCGAAGAAACAAAAATTTTGAAAAAAAAGAGGTGGGGCGCGCCCAGGGGCGTGCCGGGCCGCTCTGGGCAAAACATTTTTAGTCCACAGGTAGTAAGGTAGCACGCCCAAGGGAGTGCCGGGCTGCTTGTGCGCACCTTTCAAAAGTTGGAATTTTTCTTAAGTCCAAAGGGTGCCCGGGGACGTATTGAGCCAATTTTTGTCACGTTTATTAAGATCACACTCTTCCAAACTTGGGTAAGTGATTATTATTGTACTTTAACATATTATGAGCATTATAGATTATGTATATCATGTTGGTTATCCTTGGAAGTGTTGAATATGATGTTTTGTGTTTTGGTAAAAGATGTGAAATCCATGGGATTGTAACTTGGATTATGACTTGTGGTCTTGATGAAAAAGCATGGTCTGGATAGAATAACAACATGTATGGTGTTATTATGGTCCTAAACTTATTATTTTTCTATAAGTGTAAATTATGGGATTTTGGCAGATTTGTTGTTGTGAGGTGTATTGAAGTAAAGTGATGGCACAATTGTGATGTTGTGGTGATGGAGAAGTGTAAAATATGATCTTGGTGTGACATGCTATTGGTTATCATGTGTTGGTCAATATATGGAATATTGTGGGATTATTGGTATGATGATTTCATAAATGGTATTGTCAAGGGGGAATGACATGTAAAGCTAAACATATGACTTATTGTTATTGTATGCCATTATAAGGTCATTGGTGGTTAATGTTGGTTTCGTTATACACTTATGTTGTAGAGCAAAACACAAAGATGGAGCGGGACTATTGTATGCACACTTAATATTGTAGAATTGTATTGAGAATACAAGGTATGTAAGGTTACTCTGTCCGTATCTTTTCACTTGTCCTATTCCGAAATGTGCTAAGGTATCCTATATCCGGTTATCAATGGTCATTATCACATAGTTTCCACTCATTGATCAATTGTGCATCACATGTCTCATATTCATGGTTCAATGGTTCCCATAGAGTTGTGTTTCCAAGGATGTATGTCGACCCACCATAGAGTGGATGTATGTCGACCCACCATAGAGTGGATGTATGTCGACCCACCATGAGAGTGGATGTATGATAACCCACCATGAGAGTTGATGTATGATAACCCACCATGAGAGTGGATGTATGATAACCCACCATGAGAGTGGATGTATGTTGACCCACCATGAAAGTGGATGTATGATAACCCACTATGAGATTGGATGTATGTTGACCCACCACGAGAGTGGATGTATGATAACCCACCATGAGAGTGGATGTACGTTAACCCACCATAGAGTGGATGTATGCTAACCCACCATGAGAGTGGATGTACGTTAATAGAATGGATGTACGTTATGTTATTAAATCACCGATAGAAGAGATGTATGTTATATCATTATCCCACCACTAGAGTGGATGTATGTGGATAAATGTTATTCTTTTATAACCTACTAATCAAGTAGAAGAATCTATTGGAGGCGAGTTTCTTGAGTAAAGGTAATTTCCCTTGAAGGAGAGTAGATATAAAGGTTATGATATAAAA
Source organism: Capsicum rhomboideum (assembly GCA_031232105.1). NCBI lineage: Eukaryota > Viridiplantae > Streptophyta > Magnoliopsida > Solanales > Solanaceae > Capsicum > Capsicum rhomboideum. Next base: position 23,322,835 of record CP124718.1, read on the forward strand.
TGATGGTTTATCCTCAATGACTATTCTCTTATATGGCATACTATTGATATTCTCATGTATGATGTTATTTCTTATGAGCCTTACATACTCAGTACATTCTTCGTACTGACCCCCTCGGGGGACTTACCTTACATGTTGCAGGTGCAGGCATTAGTAGACCTCCTCAGTAGACTGTGGATCATTTGCAGAGTTTTGGTGAGCTCCAGTTGGTTCGGAGCCTCCTGAGTCATAGTTGTATATTTGTTTTGATATTGTAAATATTGTATAAAGCGGGGACTTGTCCTGCCTGTTAGTTGGTCTAGTAAATGCATCTGTTAGAGGCTTTTGTAGACATATGTGGGTATGTGGATGTAAGAGATAAATGTCCGTTTTGACTTAATGGCCCCAACTGCCAAGTTTCATTAATATATATATAGCATATGTTCCATGATCATGTCTTCCGCATAGTTGTATACGGTTTAATGAGATTCATACAAGACTATGCATACGAAGGTTCATGAGCAAAGATTGGTTATCTCGGGCCATATCGGCTTCGGGTGCCAATCACGCCTCATTGGAAGTAGGGGCGTGACACTCGAAAGACTAACCGAGCAAGTTTTGGATCGTACATACAAAGTGAACTCGGTAAGTATCTCACACATACATGGCATAGGGTCACATGATCACTTACTACCTAATCAGGTCATGTAATGAAAAAGCTATGGTCATTCTGCCTATAACACTAAAGCCATAAAAAGATCCACAATGGTCATATTATAAACAAAATACATGTCAAAATAAATTTTTCTGAGGGGGTATCCTTAAAATACTTTTCCAAAATTGCTGGGGTTACTCACAATTCACCCCGCAAATTATCAACACTTGACTACATTAAGATCTCCTACTTTTCTCCTAATTAAACAAACACATAAAACAACAATAAAAACACCCTAAAATTGTTAGTTCTACTATGATATCACACCCGAGAGAAATGAAACATGAAAAAATGAAAACCCCAAGTGGTGGAACACCCCTCACCCCTAACTTTAAGAAGCTGTAATGTCCTCACTACATGCATGTAAGAAAGAAATAAGGGGGAAGGACATAATGTGGTGCTCTAGATGTTAGCGTTAGTTACATCATCTGCTGAGGTCTCAAAAGGAACCAGTGTCATAACAATAGTGGCCTCGGTGGTGGTTGTGGTACTCAAATTAGTGTTTGCACCAATTGTGGCTAGTGCACTTAATGTTAGCAAACTAGTGGGGGAAACTGTCGTACCCCCACTCAAATCAGCAACAACTGTCTCATCAGTTGGGCCTCACAAACTCTAGATCTTTTGGCTCCATACCCCCTTCCGTGTATCTCAGACAAGTGATCTTGGGAGACCTACTTACTCTCTACAGTCACTTTCTCTAACTCATCCTTATCTCTCTTTCTATTTCTTCTTTTTCTATCCCGCTCACTACTAATATCGGTGCTATTTTCTTTGCCTTTAATGACCCATATGTCATGCATCTTGACCTCCTTAAGCTCCTTATAATTGGCATGGTAGGAGTTGGGAAAACTGGGTATTGCCTAGAACCCATCTCCTCAATAGCAGCCCAAAGTATGGGTATCTCATATTTGATCCCTTCTAAATTTGGGGACTATACTTCTTCAACCTTATTGGTGATCCTCTTCTCAAAGCTATCAAAATAGGTTTGAATCCCGCATAACTTAGTTCAAATTTCCTTCTTTACCCATGGTTGGACACCCTTCTCGATATTCTTCAGTTTTCACTTAATAGTGACCAACCTCTTCAACACATCATTCATAAATTCCTATGGGTATAGCATACCCACCGACAGGTGGTCAAGGTATAGTTGATCACGGAGTAGCAGTGTGTAAAATAGGGATTGATGATGATTGGGATGCAAAAAGATAGTCGCATCAGTAGTCACTTAAGGCTCAATACTTTTGGTTGTTTCAGTCAGAGACTCAATCTACGTCTCCCCAATTTCAGTAAAGCTGTGGGTGTCAATGTCCATCGGTGCATCCATCTAGAATGCATTTGTATTAATGTAGCACCCGCTCCAATCTTTGCTCTCAAAATTGGGTTCGTTTGGTATCGAATCAACCCCAAGTCTATAGTACGATAAACCACTATAAAGTTATCTACCTTAGGTAAGATAGGAACTCGACCCTCCAAACACATCTTCGTGACTAGGCAAGGGGAAGGAATGCTAGTCTTAGAATTTACAGCTTTATCCCGAATCTCATGAGCAATGATCTTTGCAATGTCGATCGCATTACCCTCTATAATACCTTCCACCAAAGTAGCCCATTTGGGACATAGAATGTTATCACCGAAAGTAGGCCACAACCTATGGTGAACCAGCATCTACCAAGACTTAGCTACCAAATTCAGACTCCCCATGTTGATTTGTGATGATGTACCAGTAACACAAAGTGCATTTTCCATGTCCGTAGCAATAATATTTGCTATCGAGTGCAAATGAACCATTTTGTACTCATTGGCAATATGCTTTGACTTCACCTTTTTTGTTTCCTTAATGCGGAAGACAATCTCTGCAGTATTTTTGGGAGGCACAAAATCCTTGCCATGTTAGATGCATAAGATGGTTTGGGCTGATACATTTAAATTATCCCGCTGAATCAACAGTTTCTGGAAAGGGTCATAAACCTTCCATGAGAGGCACCATGGAGATAACACTTTCAAGAATGCCTAGTATTCTACATAAAACACCCGAACTACAGTCGGGCAATATTTATCAGGTTTTATAGACATCTATTCGAACTTTTACTTTTTGGATAACTTCTCAAAGTCGGGCATCTCAGTCATGCCCATCGTCAGTAATAGTGGCTTTATGTATAATCCTCTCTTTGGTCCACCTGTGTTGGGGTAAATAGCATTGTCCCTCTCATACAACTCTTGCATATCCTAAATACCCCACCTATTTACAATTAGGATTACTGCAACTGTAACTTGAAAACCCTACTGAATTAGTTGTGGAGGCTGAGTACGTGGTGGTGGACCGTCTGTAGTAACTAGCTTCTTTGGGTTAACTTTCTTATACATCCTCATCTCCACTTTTGGAGACACACTCATCTCCCTCTTCTTCATCTTTAGACTTAGATTTTCCTCCTTTTTAGACTAGGGAGAATTAGGTAAGTGTTGTGGTGACACCCTGGCATTTTTCTTGTGTGGACATGCTCTACCACCCTTGTGTAAGCTGTCTTGTGGCTCGATTGGGCCTAACTTAGTGTATTCTTCCACTGAGCCGCTCGACTCCTCCTTTGTGAGCACATTCTTTAGTTGCAAAGAGGATCATGCCTGTGGATTTAGCTTGCCCCCCTTTTTGTTTCCCTTTGACATTTTGTTCTTTGGTGTGCCATAGTACCTTTGGGGTAGTACATATTAGTAAAACAAATCATCAATAGAAGAATCCAAACTTTCAATAACACAGTCCCTATAAGTCTTGGCAATTAGTCATTGTGTTAGGTTGTAACTCATAGGGACTAGTATTAAATCCTTCAACATTCACTATTCTCCTAATGACTCTGCCCTATGAGTCATTGGGTCAACCTATGACTCATTGGGTAAGTTATTCGATGATTCCCTGCAAGGTCCAATATAGGGTCTCAGTATGGGTACACCGTACAACTCATTGCGTTACCCTACAAGTCATTGGGTGACTCGTTCTGAGTGCTTTTACCAAATTTAAGGGACTTTACACTTTTTAAACCAAATTACCATGCACTATAACTCATTCAATGACTTGTTTCCTCAGGGTACGAGTCATTTCAAAAGTCGTAGGGACTGCAAATTAGTAGTCCTTGTATATGAACATTTTCACACACAATTTTCCCAACTTCTTAGTTATTTGAACCACAATTACAATAATTAGAAGGATGAAAAATCCACTCCTCCCATATACATATAAGCTACAACACCGGGGTTACTCACACTTCACCCAAGATAACAAATACGCTCCTAACTAAGCATATTAGCACACACACAATAATATTTACTACTCTTGTTTCCATAAAAAGCAAGTGATACAATTTTTAAGTTTTTACCCAATTCAAGTTCTCAAGCATTTAAATCTAGGGTTTGATAAACCCATGTGATTCACTACCAATAATTGAAGTAAAGTACATAGAAAACCAACTTACTTTGATTCGAGTAATCAAGCTTGAGAAAGAGACAAAATTGGAGGTAATCACTAGATAATTTTGACTTCGTGCACAAGTGAGTAGCAATAATCCAATTTTGTGATTTTATTGGGGTTATTAGTGCTTAGTTAGTGCGCTGATTAATTATGGCGAGAAGGTTTTAAAGATGGAGGGAGTTATGCTTCTTTGAAAAGAAAATAAGATTAGAGCGGGAGATCTTAGGTTTTAAATAGCATTTCAGGGCGAGTTTGATAAGGAAATATTTATAATTTTGACCGACATTAGTTTAGTGTCAATGACTTGACCTTACCATTCATTGCCATTAGCTACCACTCGTTAGCTCCCTCCATAGTGTATGGATTAGAGTACTTACCTGGGTGGTCATCAGTAGTCCCACAACTAAAGGCGATAAGTCATTGCCTAAGGCTATGAATCATTCTAAGAGTCGTTGGGACACCAATGATTTCCAGTTGGTGTTTCCTTCTGGTAATAATCTACCCTATGAGTCATGTGGTTACCCTATGACTCATTGGATGACCCATTGGACCTGGGCACCGGATAATTTTTTAGTTTTCTTTTTAGCTCCTTAATGCCCTGCACACTTCTACATACGTTGCCCTATAAATAATAAAGTAAAATAAGTACAAAATGCATCCTCACATGCAGAGCTTAATTTAACATTATTGTACAATATGGCTGGTTTAGCTACTCAGACTTCACCAATCTCACCTATAGGTTACCTCCTAAAAAGTGCTTAATTTAACATTGTATCATGACTCGAGTGTGCCTGATTACTCAGAAACCATCAAGATCCACATCACATACAACCTTGACCTCTTAACACCATCAAGATAGAGTTTCACCTTTTGTCCATTTACTTTAAAATTCTGGCTCTCACTATTTTCAAGCTCAATTACGCCATATGGAAACACTGTCACCACTCGATACAAACCCTTCCATTTTGACTTAAACTTACCAGTAAACAAGTGAAGCTTGGATTCAAACAACAGAACCATATCACCGGTGGTGAACTCTCTTGTTTCTAACTTTCGGTCATGGTACAACTTTATCTTTTATTTGTTAGAAGCTAAACTTTCATATGTTATAAGACAAAACTCATCCATTTTATTTAGCTGTGCAAGTTTCAATTTACCTACATCACTCCACTCAAGATTTAACCTTTTTAACGCCCAAAATGCCTTATGCTCATGTTCAACAGGCAAGTGGTATGCCTTACCATACATAATATGATATGGGAAAGCACTAATAGGGGTCTTGAATACTGTCTGGTAAGCCCATACTGCGTCATCTATCTTTATAGCCCAGTCCATTCTACTGGCATTCACTGTCTTCGCCAAAATAGACTTGATCTCACGATTAAGGACCTCAACTTGCCCGCTTGTTTGAGGATGGACATCTATAAATACCTCAATAGTATCCTCCACTATGTCAGAAAAGATGGACATCATGTAATGCTGAAAGGTCGCCAGTGCATTACACAAATGGAATGGCATTCTCGAACGAAAATGTCCCATATGGACATATGAAAGTGGTCTTCTCTTAGTCTTTGGGAGCAATAAAAATCTTATGTTGGTTCTTTTGGGCCCTCACATTATGATTCATCTAGTAGGAGATATTTTATGTGTGATGAGTTTGGACACATAGCAAAGGATTGTACCTAGCGTGCGATGGGTCCTGCCCAATAGAGTTCTCTGCGTTACTTTATTCGACACTAGTTTCAGTAGTTAGAGAGGGTACACAAGGTATTAGTGGTGGATCTAGAGGTACTAGAGGTGGTAGTGGATAAATATTTAATCAGTCTGGTAGTAGATGTGGATAGTGCTATGCTTTTCAAGGAAGATCTGAGGCAGAGGCCTCTGATGCAGTAATTATACATATCACCTAGTTTGTCATTGTCCTGCTTCAGTGTTGCTTAAACCTAGGTCAATATTCTCTTATGTTTCTATATATTTTACTACTGGTATTGATGCTATGTTTGAGTCCCTTACCATACCTATTCATGTTTCTACCACCATAGGCCATTCTTTAGTAGTGGATTCGGTGTAGCATTTCATGTGTGGTGACTATTTTAGGGTGTAACACTTGGGTAGATTGATCATCCTTGATATGGTTGACTTTGATATCATCTGGGGTATGGATTGGCTGTCTCTTTGTTATGCGATTTTGGATTTTTATGCCAAGACCTTGACCTTAGCTACTATGGGTATTGCAAGATTAGAGAGGAAGGGTACTCCTAGTTTGTGTGTAAAAGGGGTTATATCTTTTCTTCGTGCTTGTCGTATGGTAGAAAGTGGGTGTCTTCTTATTTTGCCTATGTGCATGATACTTGTGTTGATTCACCACCTCCCTTTGAACTATGTGAGAGTTGTTAAAGCATTCATGGATGCATTTTCTACAAACTTGCCTGGTATTTTTCTGGATAGGGATATTGATTTTGCTATTAATATAGAGTAGGGAAATAAGCTTATTTCTATTCTTCCTTATAGGATGGCCCCAACTGAGGTAAAGTAATCTAAGGAGAAATTGCAAGGTTTGTTAAGTACCGGTTTTATTAGACTAAGTGTGTCTCCTTGGGGTGCGCCTGTTTCATTTGTTAAGAAGAAAGATGGATCCATGCTCATTTGTATTGATTATCAACAATTGAACAAAGTGACCATCAAGAACAAGTATCACATTCCTCAAATTAATAATTTGTTTGATCACCTTTAGGGAGCCTCAATGTTTTCTAAGGTCGACTTGAGATCTGGTTACCATTAGTTAAGGATTAGAGCTTCAAATATTCTAAAAACTACAACTTTTCGGGCGTTTAATAGCCACTATGAGTTCTTGGTTTTGTCTTTTAGGCTGACTAATGCCCCAATGACATTTATGGAGTTGATAAATAGAGTGTTTTGGCCTTATCTTGATTCTTTTGTGATTGTGTTCATTGATGATATCTTGGTTTATTCTAAGAATGAGGTAGAGCGTGTGAGGTATTTGAGAATTGTACTTCAGAAATTGGGAGATGAGCAATTGTAGGCCAAGTTCTCAAAGTGTGAGTTTTGGTTGGATTCTATTTCTTTTTTGGGTCATGTGGTAACCAAGAATGGCATCATGGTTGATCTGGACAAGGTGGCGGCAGTGCCTGATTAGGCTACCTACTTCTCCTACTGAGATTTGGAGTTTTAGTAGGTTAGTAGGATATTATTGATGGTTTGTATAGGGCTTGTCTTCTATTGCAGATCCTATGTCTAATTTGACTTAGAAAAGGTTGTTTTCTAGTGGTCGGATGCTTGTGAGAGTATCTTTCAAAAGCTCATGGAGTTATTGACTTTGGCTCCTAGCTTGACTTTGCTTAATGAGGACATGGGTTTCATTGTGTTTTTTTATGCTTGTAGAGTTGGCTTAGGTAATGTCTTGATGTATAAGGGTAAGATTATAGACTATGCTTCAAGGTAGTTGAATGTCCATGAGAAGAACTACCCCACTCAAGATTTGGAGTTAGCTGTGATTGTGTTTGTGTTGAAATTATGGCCGCACTATTTGTATGGGGTTCATTGTAAGATTTTCTCTAATCATCGTAGCCTTCAATACTTCTTCACTCAGCGAGATCTTCATATGAGATAGCGTAGTTGGTTAGAGTTGATTAAGTATTATGATTTCACTATTTTTTATCATCCGAATAAGGATAAAATAGTAGTGGATGTCTTGAGTCGGAAGGAGGCGAGCATGGATAGTTTGACTTATCTTTAGATGGAGGAGCGGCCTTTACCCTTAGACGTTTAGTCTTTGGCTAACCAATTTTTTGACTTGATATTTCAACTCATGAGCATCTTTTGGTGTATGTTGAGGCTTGGTCTTTATTGATGGAGCATATTCGATCTTGATAGCTTGATGATGAGAAGTTAAGAGTGATTCGTGATAAAGTGTTGAGTGGTGACGCGAAGAGGACAACTCTTGATCCTTAAGGTGTCTTAAGGATTAGTGGTTGTGGTTGTATATCGAGAGTTTGTAGTTTAATTATACTGATCTATAAGGAGGCTCATTGTTTGAGGTATTCTATTCATCCAGGTGTAGCTAAAATGTAACAATATTTGAAGCAACACTATTGGTGGTATGGAATGAAGAAAGACATTGTAGAGTTTGTAGCCAAGTGTTTGAATTGTCAACTAGTGAAGTATGAGCTTCAGTGACAGGGAGGTTTAATTCAGTAATTGCCCATTCCAGAGTAAAAGTGGAAGTGGATTATGATGGACTTTTTGGTTGGTCTACCCCTGACCTTGGGAAAGTTTGATTGGGTGATTGTGGATAGGTAGACTAAGTCAGCACACTTTGTACCTGTGAAGATGAATTACAATGTGAAGAAGTTGGCCAAAATCTATATTTGAGAGGCTGATCGGCAACATGGTGTACCAATCTCCATTATTTTTGATAGAGGTATGCAATTTACCTAAAAATTTAGAGTTCTATACATAGTAAGTAAGGTACTCAGCTTGAGATGAGCACAACTTTTCACCCTCAGAAAAATGGCCATTCAGAGCGGACCATTCAGGTTTTAGAGGACATGCTTCGAGCGTGTGTTTTAGATTTTGTTAGTCAATAGGACCAGTTCTTGCCCTTGGCAGAGTTTACCTACAACGATAGTTACCATTCCAGCATTCAAATGGCGCCTTTTGAGGTTTTGTATGGGGGAGGTATAGATCCCTCGTGGGATGGTTTGATTCTTTTGAGGTTAGGCCTTGGGGTACTGAATTGTTGACGGATTCGACAGATCGAGTGAGATTGATTTAGCATAGGCCTGGGTCTGCCTAGAATAGGCAGAAGAGTTATGTTGATCGACGAGTTTGTGATGTAGCTTTCATGATTGGTGAGTGGGTTTTGTTGAAGGTATCACTCATGAAGGGTGTAATGAGATTTAGAAAGAAAGAGAGGCTTAGTCCGAAATTTATTAAACCTTTTGAGATTCTTAAGAAGGTTGGAGATGCAGCCTACAGGCTGGCTCTAACTCCAAGTTTGTCAGATGTTCATATGGTATTCCATGTTTCAATATTGAAGTAATACCGTCCCAATTATTCTTATGTGATTCAGTGGGGTTTAGTAGTATTGGATCATGATTTGACCTTTGACGAGGAGCCTATTACTATTTTAGATAGACAGACAAGAAAGTCGAGATCCAATAATAATGATTCTATGAAAGTGAGTGGATACATCTCCCAATTGAAGAGGATACATAGGAGGTTGAGTCTGATATGCAGAGTAGATAACACCATCTTTTTACCGATTCAGGTACTTTCTTTGCTTTTTCATTCGAGGACGAACACGTATTTTAGTGGTGGATAATGTAACAACCCTCATGGTGATTTTAGCTTGTTCTATGTTTTGACCATTTTTCCATTTTCCGTAGTTCCTTTATATCAGTTATGAGTTGTAGGGATGGTTGACATGGTCCCCAATAATTTGAGAGTGATTTACATGAGTTTGAGGTTTTGAGTAGCCTTTAAAGTCTTATATTTAACTTCAATCAATATTTTATGATCCAAGTGTCGGATGATAATTCTGTCAGTTCTATTAGATCTAAAATGTCAATTTCGTTTTGTAGCATGGTTGGTTTGGGTTCCAAGACTTTATTTTGAGTTCTGAGAATTTAGACGAGAAACTATTTATTTTTGCCTACATGGGTTCTCAGGGGTGGAGGGTTGATAACTTGTTGAAAATGACCTTATTTGGTAAACCCATTAGTCCATTGAGTTCGAAACATTGAAATAAGCCTAGTAGGATTATTGGTTTATTTCTATGGGGCTCAAAACTAATCCCCAGGGTCCATTCGGAGACTTTTTGAATCTCAAAGCACAGCTGGTGCAGGCCCTAGGCCTTCTTCACATTTGTGGCCCTGTCTTCACGTTCTTGGAGAAGGAAATTATTATACTTAGCGAATGCTATGGAGGGACCTGATAACAATCCTAATAGAGGTGACTAAAATTGATATTGGAAATTCGGAATTAAACAACACAAATTAAAGATAGAGGGATAGATTAGAAAGAGGATGTGAATAGATGAAAGAAAGGCCTAAATGATTTCACAAATAGACCAAAGAAGAAGAGAAGTCAATCAAATGCATGAGAAACCAAATTGAATCCACAATATGATAACTCGATGATCAATCAAGCGAAGAAGATAACACAAGCAATTCAGGAATCCACCCTCATCACTCGATCAAAGCTAACAATTGAAAATGAACCCAATCACTACCCTAACCTAGAGTAACCAAAAATCAAGTCAATTCAAGACAATTCAATCATCCAAAATCTAAGTATTAAAATGGCTTAGCCAAATATTTATAGTTATGGCCTTTACAAAATTATCCTATTACAAAAATAGCCCAAAGTGACTATTTTGGAAATAATCCAAAAAGGTGGCCCTTCTTGATTGCTCAAATGGCATCTTGGTCGCCCATGACCTTGTGTATTTGTTGCTCCATGGCTTTCTCTGGGCTCCAAGCTATCATCCATTTGTGAAAGTCCATCTTAATGTGCTCCAAGCTAACTGTGCTCGTATCATCCTCTCCTTTTTGAAAATTATTCGTCCTTGAATCCAAATCCTAAAAACACATAAGAAGGACAAGTAGCCACAATATCCTCAAAGCATGAGGGTTAGTAATAACAATTCTATTGCATTGCCAAGGGTGCACAATTGACAAAGGGATGACTAAAAAGAACCATCATGTTTAGGAAATAATACATATAAGTACTCAATGTTTCTACATTTAGAAAAGCACAAATTCCCATTCAAGTCAAGTAACACATGATAGACCACATAGCTAAGTGCCATGTAATAAACAAGGTCATCCCAAGTTAAGACTCCACCAGATGATCTAGCTATCTATAAGAATGGGATTACTCCCAATTCATCACCGGGGTCAAATACAAAGGTATTCCCCACACAAGTTGGCAAATATACCTCATTCAAATCCATAAGATCAAGTAATAACAACAAGAAATAATAACCTGAGAGAAAAGAAATGTTACTACTATACTTATCACCAAGCAAGCCAAAAATCTCACCCATACCAAGCTTGCATTTATGACCAAGCATCACATCACAATGACAACTATCATTAGCGTCAAATGGAAAAGGATAACATGAAATGGAGTCAAGGAAACACCCATTTGCCCGATTATTACTCCTATCAACATACAGTACAATCTCGACATAAATATAAGTATCATCATATGCAAATGGATAGTAATGAAAGGTGTCTCGCAAAACAATTTCATTCAAGGTGTTCTCATATGTAAGATCAATAGTAGACTTAATATCATTGATCATACTATCAAGAATTGGAACACACAAAGATGAAGGAGTAATGGAAAAGCAAATAACATCTTCCTTCTCAGCACAATCCTTCCCCATAAGAGTACTCTCATTTTCCAAGAAGAGATTTCCATCTTTGACAGGAATGTCTTCACACCATAGTGTGTTATCATAAAAAGCATAGCCCTTAAGAACTATACTGCTATAAAGGTTCACACTAGTAGATACTTCACTAGGAGTGATCTCGTCATCTTCAAACAAAAATATTGTACTTAAATATAGAATGATCAATCCAAGAAGGAGAATTAAAACATGTAATTTCACTCTTAAAAATACAAATATCATTTTTTGAAGCACTTTCAAGCTCATGATATCTATGAGAAAATAAATAATAGGATCTTTATGTAGCACCCCGTACATTTCCGACCCTACTTGACAACTTTGAACCATGCTTACCTTAGTTTCGAGATCCATAAGTACGTATTTGGTATTGTTATTGATGGGCGTTTTGATGGTGTGCTAGCACATGTGATTAGACCCTTGAATGAGGTGTTTATGACTTGGTGGAGCATTTTTGGAGTGAAAAGTGAGGTTTGGAGGACCTCCAAGCAAAGGATATTAAAGATAAGAGGTAATATAAAGATTTGAACTTGAAAGATCCAACCAAGTCCACAAAGAAAAGTTGAAATCACATTTTAAGTGTGAGGCGCGCCCAGGGGTGTGCCAGGCCACTTCTGGACGAATTTTTTTTGGCAGAGGCAGAAAATGGGCGCTCCACGGGGCGTGAAAGTCCGCTCATGCTCCCCTTTTTCAGAACTGAAATTCAGCTAAGTCTCAGGGGCGCCCGGGAGTGTGCCGCAGTGCTTTTTGCCAAATTTCTTCGACGATTATTAGCCTATAAAGAGGACTCTTAGGTTATGGTATCCTTATTTCATCATAGTAGGACTACTTTTGAGAAAGTTTTGCATCCGAGTTGGGGCTAATTCTTCATCACAAGTATTTTATCATATTATGTTCAATTAAGCCATGAGTGGCTAGAATTTCGTATTTGTGAGATTGAAGCTACGAACATGAATTTCGTGAGTGAATATTGTCGTGAAATTTATGGAATTATTTAAACATGAGATAGATGGTGTATAATACATTGAATTTGGTGGGCTAAGGTAACATGTGTTAATGGGCTCAATTTAAGGCCCAAAATGAAGCCAAAATGCATGGCCCAAATTGGAAAATGACCCATTCTTCCATTGACCAAGTAAAAAAGGCATTTAATTCCCAAGAATTGGCTAAGGATGAATAAAAGGACTATATAAAGTCAAATAAATAAGATTTTTATTCATTAAACCACACTTGCCAACTCTAGACATTTCCACAAGATATTTCTCTCAACTCAAACCCTAAGGCAACCATTTTTCTTTGGACAAGATCATCACTTTGCAAGATTTGGTAAGTGTCTACTCTCATGAATTAATATATTATATTCTTCATATGGTGTATATATCATGATGGATATGTTGGCAAGATGTTGAATAGTGCACTTTTGCTTTTTGCTAAAAGATGTGTCATCTTTGTGATTTGAAATTAATGGGAGACTTGAGGTTTTGATGGAAGTGAATGGTGTGGATGAAATATCAACATGTATGGTGTGATTATGTTCCTTACCTTGTTATTTTTCTATGATTATAATTTGTGGGATTGTTGTTGAGATGTTGTTATGAAATATATTGAGGTAACTTGATGGATTAATGGTGATGTGGTGTTAATGAGAAAGCGTAAAGGAGAAACTTGGTGTGAAATGCTATTTGTATATGATGTTGTGGTCAATGTGTGGAATGTTGTGGTATTGTTGGTATGACGATACCGTGAATTGCACTGTAAAGGGTGAAATGACGTTATAGGGCAATCATGTAACTCATTATCGTCTTATACCCTAGTGAGGTAGTTGGTTGTTAACGTGAGCTCCGTTATGTACTTGTTTTGTAGAGTGAAACGTAAGGAAGGAGCTGTACTATTGTATTCACACATAGGATTGTTTATTCATATTGGGAAGATAAGTTATGTAAGGTTACTCTTTCCGTATCCTTCTACAACACATATTATTCAAATTGTCTTTGTACTTGTTCCATTCCGAAGTGTTCTAAAGAATCCCAGCTCAGGTTGACATATGTTGTTATTCATATTTGTCTTATCCTTAGACCAATTGTGCTTCATATGTATCTTATTCGTTCACCGAAGTTCCAAGCTCTCATAATGTTGTAACGACTAAAAGAACTATCTCAAAGAAGGTGATGATGTAAAGAGAATCTATTCACTCTTGAGTAGCACTTCCACTAATGTTACGTTCTAAAGTTTCAATGATGTTATGATTACCAAGGTATCAATCTCTCTCAAGTAAAGGTATCAATCTCTCACAAGTAAGGAATGAAGTAAGGTATATATATATGTATATATGTTATGGTCCGCCGATAAGGTGGATGATTATTGATATGATATATTATATTATGTTATGGCCCACTCTGAAAACGTGGATGATTGTTGATATGATATATTATATTATGTTATAGCCCACACCGATAAGGTGGATGATTGTTGATATGATATATTATATTATGTTATGGCTCGTTGATAAGGTGGATGATTGTACTATAGCCCACTGATCAGCTGGATGAATGATAATGAGGATGACTGTAAAACCTAGAAAGTATATTACTTAATGAGTGATCGAATAATGAGAGTAATGAAAATAATGAACATGGTTCCACAAATAGACCGATGGTGTATCCATACTGACTATTCTCTTATATTCTGATTTCATTGAAGTACTTATGTATCATACAGTTTCATATAGCTTTACATACTCAGTACATTATTTGTACTGACCCCACTTGGGGGACTTACCTTACTTGCTGCAGGCACAGGTGCTAGTAGACCTCCACAGTAGGCTACGAGTCATTTGCAGATCTATGTTGAGCTCCAGTTAGTTCGGGACTTTTCGAGTCACGTGTGTACATATGTATTGGTATTGTATAAAGTATTGTGTAAGCGGGGACTTGTCCCGACTTAAGTTGGTTTTGTATATGTATCTGTTAGAGGCTTTGTAGACGTACGTGGGGAGATAACTGAGAGATATATGAAAACATGTATGTCTATTGTGACTTAATGGCCCTAACGGCCAAGTTTCATATATGTCATATGTTTTTCCATGATTTCCTCCATTGACATCTTATATCTATATGTGGTTGAGTGTTGCTCATTTAGTGACATGCATATGAGAGTACATGAATGAAGGTTGGTTCTCTCAAGCCTCAACGGCTTCGGGTGCCAGTCTGCCCCGTTGGAATTCGGGGCGTGACACTTTAACCAAAGATATGATCAAAGATTCACTCCTACCCAATTGATAAAATTCATAAACATTACCACTAACTTGAGGTTCAATAATCACAACACAAGATCCCTCAAGTAGTGTACCACACTTAAAAGCTTGTTGAACAACACCAACATCACTTGACAATGAACTATCATTCAAAGCACACATATAAACACTAGGTGGACATAAATTGATCTTGCTAGAAAAATCAATTCATTCATCAATAGGATCAACTAGTGTATCCACATTCTCAACATGCACTTTATCAAAACATGGAAAAGAATCACACGACAATATACTATTATTGAAGGTTCAAGTGTCAACACTAGGTAGACATAAATTGATCTTACAAGAAGAATCAATTTGGTCATCAATAGGATCAACTAGTATGAAAACACTCTCAACAAATACAGTATCACTATGTTATAAAGAATCAATAATCACACATGAAAACAAGCTATCACTTATACTCAATTGGATACTAGCCACACAATGATCTATTACCTTCAACCAAGTGTAAGGTTTAGCTTTGTTACCTCGTAGCTCATATGAATGATTCTCTTCACCATGTTTTTCAACATTGGAGCATAAACGCTCCTTTGGGAAGCTTTTTAACACCTCTTAATTCTCTAAATTTTGAAGTGTTTTCCTAATCTTGCTTCCAAGGACACCTGCACATTCATCAAAACTACTAGAGAAAACAAATTTACATGAGTTAGGATAAGGTTATCATAATCCTCTCAAATCACACCTCACAAACTCTCTTTTTTCCACTATAGAGTTGTCACATATCGCACCCTTACTCCTCTCAATCTTTTGTCTCTCAATTTTATTAGGCTTTGGACAAGTGCCAAGAATTCCTTGTGAAAGGTTTGTAGATCCCTTCAACTCTAGCTTCCACTTTGAATTGGTAGGAGTATCCTTCATTTCTTTCATTGGCTCTTACTTAATAACATTTACACAAGGAGTAGCTTACTTTGCTTTAGACTCATTGATTTTTGTAATGACCCTCCAGGTCATCTTCTCAGTTTCCATGAATTTTCAGTGTTTCTTGACTTCCCACAGTGTGAGGTTATTTATTACTTTTCAAAACTATAGGTTTGTTTGTCGGGCAGTTCGTTTGGGTTTTAAGATTATTTCCCCGTTTTGGAGCTTTTGAAGTTGAGAAAGTAGACTTGGACCCAAAATCCTAGTAAATGTACTCAGATGAAATTTTTAAAACCCTGTTGATTCTGAAATATCAGTTTTGGGCTAGTAGCATAGTTAGTTCGGGTCTCGAGCCTTTATATTTCATTTTGAGTTTTTAGAAGAAAATGTGTTAATTAGACTAATAGGGTTCCTGAGGGTTAATTTGTTGTAAATTACATATTTACATGAATCCAATGATTCCATTAGATCTGGAACGTATTTTATGATCAATTTTCACTATTGGTTCATGTTTATAGGGTTCCGGATGAGTTTCGAGGATCAAAAAAAGTTTTGTAAGTTGTTGATGCTGGTGTGGCCGCTTTAGCAGCCATCGACCATTTGAACGAGATGCTAAAGTGACCATTTTACCACTTTAGCGGAATTTTGACCCTTTAACCATTCCGCTTTAGCTGATAAAGTGCTGCTTTAGTGGTCATCGTTGAGTATAACACCAAACCAAACCCATTTCTTATTTTTGACATTTTGGGTGTTAGGAAGCTCCATTTTTCCTGAATCTCAAAGAATTTTTCTGTTATAATCATTTTATATGTGATTATAACTTCGTATTTCTCATTTACCAAGAAAACCCTTTTTAGTTTTGTGATTTCCCACTAAAATTGTTATTCAAAACCATTTTTCAGCCATTGTTGGAGCTTGGAGCTTGGGAAATTGTGGAAAATCATAGGAAATCATCCATTGAGTCTAAGGTAAGCTATTTCAACACCTTCTGATCATTTACCATTATTTTTCCCCATGAAATTCCGCTCTTTTCCTGTAAATTCCTAGAAATTAGTTTTTGATTTTCTTAACTTTGTGGGTTGATTCGGGCCTCGATTCGACCCCATTTGTGCTCAAATTTTGAGCATGCATTCCTTGTAATTTGAGGGACCTCATGATGGATTTAATTTTGGAAACCTATTTGTGGTCCCCACAAGTCCGTTCTTGACCCAAATTTTAGCCCGAGCTATTATATTACAATATATGTCTTGTTTTACTCATGTAAACATGTAGATTATGTTTTGATAGCGTAACATCATTTTAGGATCTTGGAGTGAAGATTGGTGGTTTGTGGATGGTTCAAGACTGCGGTTAAAATTGATTCTTTAAAAATGGAAGTCGTACCAACCCTATTATTGGATTATGATATTTGAACTAAACATATTGCTTTGGAAATTAGACCGAGGTTGATTCTAGTCCATTATTGATCCACTCTCATTTACCATTACTTATACACTTCGGTCTAGGGAGATTTCAACCTTTTCTACATTACTATACTAGTTTAGTCACGAATTCGATCTGGGGAAATGGATTTACATATATACACTTATTCAGATCCTGTTCAAGTCTGGCATTTCTTATTATACTTTCTATATCGCTCTGGTACTGGATGAGTAGATTGGTTATGATGGTTACTGAAAGTCCTGATTTGAGACCAAGCAGTGTATTTGGATGTCTCGAGTCCCCTATAGGCCCCTTTATCTGATGAGTCACAGTACTAGAGAAGGATGGTCGTCATAGGCCCTGCCTTTGCGAGCTACTAAGATGGTGGAGGTGTATACACTTCGTACAGTTTGGCACTCAGTTGGTTTGGTATTATTGGTCTACGTTACATTTATTCATTCATATGCGTTGTCTATCACTAGTATAATTGTTTGGCACCTGTATCTATCAATCTTATGGGGGGATGTATCGGTACAAGTTATGGTTATTACTTGTTGGGTGTTTACTTGTACCTTTCGGGCTTATGAGGGCCCGAGTAGGTTATTAGTTGTCTGGGCTAGTCGGTTACATTATGGTTAGGTTATTATTGCATAGTTCATGGTAGACTGGTTATGGATTGGTACCCGAGGTTGGAGGTACGCTCCCAAGTCCCTTTACTTCTTATTATGGTAAGTTTTATCACTATTAGATTTGCTTATGCTTCTTCACATATCAGTTAGGGACCCTGATTATGCTTGAGTTAGCTCCCTTCTTGATATTGTAATCCTTGTGATATTTAGGCTGTTAGGTTAGCTCCCTCGGGATAGCACTTTCAGGTTTAACTACTCCTATGATATAAGTACAGTGTCCTTCATAATATTATTACATATATACCCTTTCTTCGTATTACTATGATATATATCTCTAGTATATCTCCTCCTTCATACTTCTATTGTACATTGTATATTTATTTTTTCACTATACTATCGTTTATGGACTATCTATTTATGGAACTGTTCTTCGTCCCTGATTACTGGTAGTATCTGATAGTTTACCCTTGCTTTCCCAATAGTATTATAATGTTTTATTGCTTGAGTACTTGCCTGTAGTTTATATTCCTGCTTTACATGTTATTTATACTTTTAATATATTTGGTGCTCAGCCAGCTGATGCCTATTGATTACCACATTTTTTGAGCTCATACTATACTTCTACCTCCTGTAGATCATAGTATGAGTTCCCACCATTGATGTATGAATCGTGCGGAGCAGCCATGGATCAGAGATTTGGGGTGAGCTCCTGACATTTAGAGTTGTTCCTGCTCTCCCTTTTATTGTTAGATTGATCTCTATTTTTGTATTATAGAGATGGCTTTGTATACATTTACACTATATTTCACTTTGTACTCTTGTTGTATTAAAAGCTCTTGTACTATCTTCACTAAGTTTTGGGGATGTATTTACTTCCTTCTTATCCTCTTTCTCTTTTATTTAGTTTTTCTTCTATTTTTTTATTAGTCTGTTACTAGCTATTCCAGATTATGGGTTAGCTTACCTACTGGTGGGTTATGGTAGGAGCTATCATGACATGAGAAATTTGGTCATGACAAATAGGTATTAGAGCCTAGTTTTACCACTGTTGTTTGTACAAGAGGTAAGTTCCTAGGAGAGTCATGTGGATCTATACGGAGACGTTTGTATTCTATCTTCGGGAGGCTACAGGGTATTTTGAGGCAATTTTATTCCTTGATTCCTTGTCATGTGTCCGTACTTTTATGAACCTCTAAGTACTTCTCTTGATTCCACTCTTTCCCAGATGGATAGCACGAGGTTGTCGATAGATGTAGAAGGGACTTTTGTGCTTGTTATCAAAGTTTCAGCTCAACATCTGGCTAGGGAGTTAGATATTGATATTGAGGATCTTCATCATCAGCCAAAGGGTCAAGGGCCAGCCTAAGCTTCGATAGAGTTTATGACTACTTTAGATTTTTAGTATACCATGTTAGGGATTTTGAGTCTTTTCATGGATACTTCATAGTTCGTGGTGGTTCCTGGTACATCGAGTGGTTCTCAAGAAGAAGTTGGATTTATTGATATTCAATAGGTTTCTCTATTTGTTTTAGAGTATGAGATTGGGTTTCTTGGGTAGGCCATACATACTCCTATGTTATTTCCTACAGAGTATGATATAATGTGTAAATTTGTAAGATAATTGACTTTTCCACTCCCCTTGAAGTTAGAGCATTTGATAGTAGTTGGGTCTACTTTTCTTCAGGTTATTGATCATGTGAGGACTACAGAGATACCATCTATTAAGACATATAGAGGTGTCGATAAGAGGCCAAGTCAGCAGTAAAGAGTTAGTAGTATTCCGTCGGGAGGTCGGGATCCTCCCAGCAGAGGTCAACATCACTTGTAGCATATTAGGTCCATATAGGTAGCACCTCAGATTATAGGTGACTCTCAGGTAGGTCATGATGGTCACAGTGGACAGAGTTTTGGTCGGGCATTATGGGGTATTCAATCTAGGTTTTCAGGTTGTGGCGGCTATTTTGAGTCAATATGTACAGTGCAATAGATAGTTCCAGGAGCACATTTTTACTGTGGTGAGATTGTTCACTAGTCTAGGGAGTGCCCCAGAGGTGAATTGATCTGCCAATTGGGGCACCTTATATTTCTCGCCATGTTAGAGCTTCAGAGGTTTGTTGTGACTATAAGAAGACCGGTCATTAGTCCAGAGAGTGTCCCCAACATGGGATTATTAGGAAGTCAGTGCAATTGAATCAGTCTTTTAGGGATGTGGCACCTTTGGTTAGGGATACTGCACTAGTATTCCAATCAACCATTTAGATGCTCAGTCTGGGTTCAAACGCATTCAGATTCGTACTTCTTCAGGCAGGTTAGGGACCATGACTTTGGATTCCATTATATAGGTGAAATTTTGATTTACTATCTTCTGTTGTCTACTTAAGTTGAGTTGGGGTTTCGATACCCATCGGTGGTTTATGCCTTGAAATTACCACATTAATTATTGTGAGCCTTTTTGTTAATTTATGAATGTATGAGTACACTTGTAGGTGATTTTTTTAGTAGTGGGTGGATCAATATTGTAATTTCCTTAGGGTGTATCATTTGGGTTAAAGTACCTTTCCTTTAATATATTGGCCTTGTTGTGATCGTAGAGTGGTCCTTTTCATTTTGTGTCGCCTGCACCTTATACTAGTGTCACTATTGTTACTGTTATTATTTTGGTTGCTATTGATTCTTACTTAATCGACTGCTAGACTAGTGTTATCTATTTAATATCCCCTTCTTTGTGATTCTTGTCCATTTGGCTTAAACGACTACCTTAGTTGGTTGGTTTCTCTTTTTTTGGATCATAATGTTAGATCGGTTGTTGAGTGGGTTGTGAAAGTGAAGGAAGGTTTGGCCTTCCCTGGTTCTATGGTGATCCTAGCTTCGACAATCCCCTTTCTATAGCCCGTTCCTATTGTTGATAAATTTGGAATTCGTTATTTTGAATAGTCTAATTCATTATCTGATAGGAGTCTTGATCTTGGTATTAGTATTGAGTTGGGTGCTCCATTCTTTCTATGATGTAGTTCATGGTTCAGTTGAGTTAAGGTTGTTTTAAATGGGAAAATTCATAAATTTCTCATTTCGGCATTTGTTCGGTCGAATATGACTTCATGGAATGTTTGTGCTTAGTGGTATATACTTATGTATCAGTTGTCGAGAACCAAAGTGCGTGTCTTTTAGGAGTGAGTATTTTTTGCCATAGATTGAGTATTGGTTCGACCAGATTTAGAATAAGATTATATTTTTCTACGTTGCTTGAGTTTTTGCTACCATTGGTACTTCTTGCAGCCTTGGTGAGTTCTTGGTTATGCAATGATGTGTTAAGCCTTCAACGGATGTGGGTTTGATTACTCTTATCTTTAGCCTATGGTTTTCTTCAGCTGTGATTATACTCTTCGACAATATTTCATTTTCAATCCTTGCGAGAATAATTTGGTATATGCTTGATTTTGGATGGTAAGATTGATTCAGATGTTTGATCTTTGTGAAGTCTTATTGGTTCCAGTTATGGTTTTTAACTTTGTTAATGATGCTTGGAAGTTGTGATAGATTTTTGAGCATGGATGCTTACTCGTCAACAGGATTGATTCGGATCGTTTAGATCTAGTAGTTTAGCTTCAGTGTTGAGATTACAACTATGGATTGCATAACTTGGTTGCAGCCTCCATTTAAAGATTTTATATAGTTGAGCTTTCTTTAACAGGCTGACAAAGCCTACATTTTGCCTACCAGTTCAGCTTTCTCCAGTTCAGATAGATTGACTTTGATAAATGCTTGGAGGATGGTCCATTGGCACATGGTATTGGTTTCTACTGCTTTTGACCTTGGTTTTCAGTTTTTGTCAGAATTTTGATTGTCTTCTCAGTGAAAAAAGTGTACCCAAGTTTGGCTTAGTATGGTTTCACCCATAGTTTGTGGGGCTTTCTGGAGTGGATCATTCAGTTTTGAGAGCTTGTGCTTTGGATTCATGACTATTGGTTTCAAGGGTCATCCAAACCAGTTAGTGGCTAGGCAGAGATCGCAGACATTGGTCATCTCCATTTGAGTATTCACGACTCAGGTGATATTGGAGAGATTTGGTGAAAGTTAGAGTAGACATCAGTCTTGGAAAGGAAAGAGAATGTTAGATTTGGAGATTTGAGTTGGCTATATGATTCATGCCTTGGTTGTCTTTAGCCAGGATAAGTATCTTCTTGGTTGTACTTGTATCGGTGTGATGTTAGTATGTGTGGTTTGGTTTTGCGTGCTTTAGACATGTTCAGTTCAGTTGGAGGCTAGTTGGTCATGGGAGAAGAGTTTTTAGTTTCTTGGAATGTGAAGTAAGGATGTAAAGAAAAATGGGATACCTTTGGTAAAATCTGTTAGAAGCATTGTTTGGCCTTAGGGGTTATCTGGGGAGGCTTGCTCGGGACATGAGATCCCTGTACCTCGTCATTT
The DNA here is from genome assembly GCA_031232105.1 of Capsicum rhomboideum. NCBI lineage: Eukaryota > Viridiplantae > Streptophyta > Magnoliopsida > Solanales > Solanaceae > Capsicum > Capsicum rhomboideum. The sequence continues at coordinate 23,345,071 of CP124718.1, forward strand.
TGAGATTTTGGGCTCTTTCTATCCATTGACATCCGCAGATGAAATTTCTTTTAGTAGTGGATATTATAATGACCCTCCAGGTCATTTTCAGGGTTTCCATGCATTTTTGGTGTTTCTTACCTTTCCACAATGGGTACAGGTCATTTATGACTTAACGAAACAGTCGGTTTGGTTGTCGAGCAGTTCGTTTGGGATTTAAGCCTATTTCCCTGTTTTAGGGCTTTAGAAGTTGAGAAATCGGTCTAGGACCAAACCTCCTAGGAAACACACTTAGATGAAAATCCTTACAATGTCGTTATCTCCGAAATATGGATTTTAGGCAAGGGGGACCCTTGGTTCAGGTTCCGAGGCTTCCAGACTCATTTTGGGCTATTGATTAGAAATAGATATGGGGCCCACTTTTTGTTGAAATAAACTCGGATGAAAATTTGATGGAAACTTTGAATCCGGAATTTTGATTTTGTGTTAGTAGCGTAGTTCGTTTGGGCCCCAAGAAATTATATTTCATTTTGAGTGTTTAGATGAAAATGAGTAAATTAGCCGAATAGGGGCCCCGAGGGTTAATTTTGTAACACCCCGTACATTTCCGAACTTATTTGACTACCTTAACATTTATGGAATTATTTAAACTTGAGATAGTTGGTGTATTACCCACTAAATTTATTGGGTTGAAGTAATATTAAGTTTATGGACTTAATTGAGACACAAAATTAAGTAAATAAGACATGGGCCCAAAAAGGGAGATGATCCACTTAAAAATGGACCAAGTATACTTAGACTTTTTGACCAAATAATTGGCTAAGATTGGACCAAGGAGAGGCGGTTTGGAGGGCCTATTTAAGACTGAAATTCAGCTCATTTTCAGCATATCTCACTTGCAAAAAATCAGATTTTCAATCAAATAATTTCTCCTCTCTCAAAACCCTAGCCACCCTAATTTTCCCTAAGGATTTTTGGACAAATCTTCCACTTGAAAGAGTTGGTAAGTGTAACACCCCGTACCTTCCTAACCCTATGTGATGACGTTGACTAATGGTTATTTAGGTGTCGAGGTGCCATGAGTATGCATTTGGTAATGATGAGGAAATTGAAATTGGGCCATGTACATGTGATTAAACTTGTGTAGAAGGTGTTTTGCAATTTTCATGGAGCATTTGTGGGGTTCAAAATGAGGCTAAGAGGACCCCTAAACAAAGGATGTTATGGGCAAGAAGTAAGTTATAGAATAGGACTTGAAGTATCTAACCAAACCCGCGAAGAAAAGTCAAAAAACAAAATTTTCAAAAAAACTAAGTCTGGGGCGCGCTAGGGGGCGTGCCATGCCGCTCTGGGCTAAAATTTTTAGTCCAGAGGCAGCAAGTTGGCGTGCCCAAGGGCGTGCCATGCTGGTTTTTCCACTTTTTCAAAGTTGGAATTTTTCTTAAGTCCCAAGGGTGCCCGGGGACGTATTGAGCCGATTTTTGCCACTTTTCTTCTACAACCATGAAAATATACATGAAATTATTGCAGTATTATATTGGGATGATAAAATTACTCGAGAATGAATTTGGCATCAAAATGACGATTTTACCCTTTTGGTCAAAATAGGCCATACGTGGCTAGAATTGCTTGTTTTTGGAATTGAGGCCACGAGTATGAATTGCATGAGTGGGAATCTCTTTAATCTTAGATGGCATTTTCCAATCATGTCTTGTTCCAAAGTCCTATAATATGATGATTATCCTTGTACCAATCTTTCATAAGTAAAAGTACCAATCTCATAAGATCCCATAAGAGTAATAAGAGAGGTGATGTGCAAGTTAACATATCTATTTCCTCATAAGTGAAGATGTCAATCTCATGAAGTACAAGAGTGAAGTAATATATATGTGATTCCAATTATGTCATGATCCTCAATGCCTCAATCACTCTTAAGAATGGAAGTAAGAATAATAAGAGAAATAAGAGATGTGTAATTAAAGAGTAATCATAAGTACATCCTAGGGGCTACAGAAAAGCCTAGCATGGGTTAGTGTAACATCCCAGGGGTCAAAGTACCTAGCATGGCTTCATATAACATCCTAGGGGTCAAAGTACCTAGCATGGGTTAGTAACATCATTGGGGCGACACGAAAGCCTAGAATGGGTTCACATAACATCCCAGGGGTCAAAGTACCTAGAATGGGTTAATCTCATCCCAGGGGCGACAGAATAGCCTAGCATGGGTAGAACAATAAAGATGAATAAAAGATGAATAGAAGAGGAGTAAAGAACGTAATATACATGGTTCCCCACATACAGAAAGAGAGTTTATTCACATTTCTATTTCCTTACATTGATTCCATTATTGTTGTTATTATGTTTGATGAATTTCCTATGAGCCTTACATACTCAGTACATTCTTCGTACTGACCCACTTGGGGGAATTACCTTACATATTGCAGGTGCAGGCACTAGTAGACCTCCATTGTAAGTTGATATTGCTGATCTTTGGTGAGCCCCAGTTGCTTCGGGACTTTCCGAGTCATAGGTGTATAATTGTTTTGATGTTGTAAATGTTGTATAAAGCGGGGACTTGTCCCAAATGTTAGTTGATCTTGTAAATGCATCTGTTAGAGGCTTTTGTAGACATGTGTGGGTTACGAATTTGAAAGATAAATGTCCATTCTGACTAGATGGCTCCAACGACCAAGTTTCCTAAATATGTATACAGCATATGTTTCCATGTTCATGTTTTCCGCATAGTTTCATAAGGTTTAATAAGGTTCATATGAGTATATGCATACGAACATTCATGAGCAAAGATTGGTTCTCTCGGGCCATATCGACTTCGGGTGCCAGTCCGACCCGAATGGGATTTCAGGTCGTGACAAAAGTGGTATCAGAGCCGGTCGGTCTAAGGGTGTCTACAAAGCGGTGTCTGAGTAGAGTCTTACTTATCGATGTGTGGTGCACCGCATTTATAAGTAGGAGGCTACGGGACATTTAGGATCTTGTTTCTTTTCTTCATGCTAGATCGTGCAATAGAGCCGGTGTTGTAAGTTGAATTGGACCTGATCATGGTGATTGTTTTTCTTTTGTATAGTTATAATGCCAATCACGAGAGGAGGTTGAGGTAAAGGGAAGCAGGTGAATGTGCCCGATGAAGAAGGAATGAGTAGATTACCACCTGACCAAGCTAGTCAAGGTGGAGTTGACGCCGAGATTGCATCGCAGTCTTCCTCTACTTTTCCAGCTCCAGGAGAGCCAAGAGGTAGAGAAGTACCTGCGGAACCACCTATGAATACCACTGATCAGGATTTACGAAATGCAGTACATATGTTAACTTAGTTAGTAGCTGCACAAGCACAAGGACAAGCTGGTCCAATGGGAAATAAAGATGACGCGGCTAGAGCAGCTAGTCGGCATACACAGGACTTTCTAAAATTGGACCCTCCTATATTCACTGGGTCAGACTTGAAAGCTGATCCACAGGACTTCGTGGATCAAATTCAGAGAGGTTTGGAGGTTATGCATATGTCCGGGGTGGAAAGGGTTGAGTTGGCAGCTTATAGACTGAAGGGCGAGGCGATATTGTGGTATGAAGATTGGAAGAAGTCTCGTGGTATTGGTGCAATGCCACAAAATTGGGAAGAATTTAAAACAACATTCCTTGATCATTATCTTCCTTATGAGATCCGTGAGGCTCGTGCAGTTCAGTTTTTAAATTTACGTCAAGGAAATATGAGTGTTCAAGAATATAGTCTTCAGTTTAATTCCTTGGCACGGTCTGCTCCAAATGTGGTGGCCACAATGAAAGATAGAGTCCATTGATATGTGGATAGATTGGAGTCATATTTAGTACGAGACTGCACTATTGCTACCTTAAATTAAGATATGGATATTGCTAGAATACAGGCCTTCGCACAAAAGATGGAAGACCAAAGGCAAAGAAAGAGGATACAAAAATCTGAGGAAGGGCCAACAAAAAGGGCGAGACCTATGGGGCAGTCTATGGTGTCCCCAGGAGAATCTAGATCTCAAATGTTACCACCTAGACCCTCATCCTCTTATTCCACAGCAGGTTCTTACTCCCAGTTTCGAGGGTCTAGAGGTGGTCCATTTGGACAAAGTAGTGGAGTGTAGGGCTCACATACAGCAAGATTTTCTCGTCCTCCGTGTCAGCCTTGCGGAAGGTACCATTTAGGTGAATGCTGGTTGGGGACTAATGCTTGTTTTTGGTGTGGCACAGAGGGGAACATAATGAGAGACTGCCCACAAAGGGGTGCGAGTGGTATAGCACGACCTGCGGGATCAACCGTTGTATCATCAGCATCGGTTCCTTCCCCAGGCAGAGGCATTCAGTATATGGGTCGTGGTAGAGATGTGAGAGGAGCAGCTAGTTCCAGTGGGGCCCAAAATCATATCTATGCTCTAGTAGACCGGTAGAAGGAAGAGGCAACTATTGATGAAGGTACCGGTAGTTAGGGATATTACTATAATTTACATGATGTATATATAACTACTCTATCGTATGTTACTCCATCAGTTACTATGAACCTAATGAGACACCAGAGTTATTAGTTAAGTCAATGGAATATTTCTATCCGTCAGAAAAATTTAGTATATATCGATACAAGTTATGAAGGATTTCACTAGGAAGAGATACCTATTGTTAGTTTAGACCGACAAGTGGAAGAGGCTAATAAGTAAAGACGTAAAGTCTGTAAAAGTTTCTGTGAGAGACCAATAAGTCAAAGAAATCACATGAGAAGTTGAGAAAACAAAAATGATGAAATGGACGACCTTTATTTGTCTAAAATGGAAGAAAAAGTTAAAATTGTGGAAGTAGACCAATAACAAGTAAGTATCCATAAGCCTTACGTGTTTATGTATATGTATACCAATAGAGAGATGCATTTGTTGTAATTGAAGCAACATCGTTAACATTCAAGGATGAATATTTCTAAGGAGGGGAGAATGTAACACCCCGTACCTTCCTAACCCTATGTGATGACATTGACTAATGGTTATTTAGGTGTCGAGGTGCCATGAGTATGCATTTGGTAATGTTAATGATGAGGAAATTGAAATTGGGCCTTGTACATGTGATTAAACTTGTGTAGAAGGTGTTTTGCAATTTTCATGGAGCATTTGTGGGGTTCAAAATGAGGATAAGAGGACCTCTAAACAAAGGATGTTATGGGCAAGAAGTAAGTTAAAGAATAGGACTTGAAGTATCTAACCAAACCCGCGAAGAAAAGTCGAAAAATAAAATTTCAAAAAAGCTAAGTATGGGGCGCACTAGGGGGTGTACCACGCCGCTCTGGGCTAAAATTTTTAGTCCAGAGGCAGTAAGTTTGCGCGCCCAAGGGCGTGCCACGCTGGTTTTTCCACTTTTTCAAAGTTGGAATTTTTCTTAAGTCCCAAGGGTGCCCGGGGACGTATTGAGCCGATTTTTGCCACGTTTCTTCTACAGCCATGAGAATATACATGAAATGATTGAATTATTATATTGGGATGATAAAATTACTCGAGAATGAATTTGGCATCAAAATGACGATTTTACCCTTTTGGTCAAAATAGGCCATACGTGACTAGAATTGCTTACTTTTGGAATTGAAGCCACGAGTATGAATTGCATGAGTGGTAATATTGTTGTAACACATATGAAATGAATTAAACATGAGAAATTATTGATTTTATTGGGTTAAGTGAATTGGGCTCAAAATAGGGCCCAAAATGAGAAGAAAACATGAACCAAGAATGCGTCAAATGACCCATTCGTCCATTGACTAAGCCACACTTAGCATTAAATGCCAAGAGTGGCTAAGGATGACCCCCAAGGCTTATATAAATGGGACAAAAATCAGATTGTATCACACAAAAATCTCATGTCAATCTAGAAATTTCCCAAAAAGCCTTTTCTTTCAAATTCAAACCCTAAGAGCTCAAAGTCAAATTTTGGAGCAAGATCATCATCTTCCAAGCTTGGGTAAGTGATTATTATTGTTCTTTAACATACTATAAGCATGAGAGATTATGTATATCATGTTGGTTATGCTTGGAAGTGTTGGACATGGGACTTTTGGTTTTTGTTAAAAAGATGTGTTATCCATGGGATTGTAACTTGAATTATGACTTGTGGTCTTGATGAAAAGCATGGTATGGATAAAATAAAAACATGTATGGTGTTATTATGGTTCTAAACTTGTGCTTTTTCTATAAGTGTAAATTATGGGAGTTTGGCCGATTTGTTGTTGTGAGGTGTATTGAAGTAAATTGATGGAATAATTGTGATGTGGTGGTGATGGAGAAGTGTAAAATATGAAATTGGTGTGACATGATATTGGTTATCATGTGTTGGTCAATGTATGGAATATTGTGGGATTATTGGTATGATGATTTCATAAATGATATTGTCAAGGGGGAAATGACATGTTAAAGCTAAACATGTGACTTATTGTTATTGTATGCCATTGTAAGGTAATTGGTGGTTAATGTTGGTTTCGTTATGAACTTGTGTTGTAGAGAGAAACACAAGGATGGAGCAGGACTATTGTATGAACACTTAAGATTGTAGAATCGTATTGAGAATACAAGGTATGTAAGGTTACTCTTTTCGTATCCTTCTACAACATATTGTCCCTATTGACATTGGACTTGTTTCAATTCCGAAAGGCTTGAAGTATAGCAAATCAGGTTGACGTATATTATTATTCATATGTTTCCTATTCTTAGATGATTTATGATACACTTATCTCTTGTTTATTGATTGGAGTTCCGAAGATGTCATAACGTTGAAATTTCGAGAAGAACTATTTCAAGAGAGTAATAACATAAGAGAATCTCTTTAATCTTAGATGGCATTTTCCAATCATGTCTTGTTCCAAAGTCCTATAATATGATGATTATCCTTGTACCAATCTTTCATAAGTAAAAGTACCAATCTCATAAGATCCAATAAGAGTAATAAGAGAGGTGATGTGCAAGTTAACATATCTATTTTCTCATAAATAAAGATGTCAATCTCATGAAGTACAAGAGTGAAGTAATATATATATATGTGATTCCAATTATGTCATGATCCTCAATGCCTCAATCACTCTTAAGAATGGAAGTAAGAATAATAAGAGAAATAAGAGATGTGTAATTAAAGAGTAATCATAAGTACATCCCAGGGGCTACAGAAAAGCCTAGCACGGGTTAATATAACATCCCAGGGGTCAAAGTACCTAGCAAGGGTTCATATAACATCCCAGGGGTCAAAGTACCTAGCATGGGTTAGTAACATCACAGGGGCGACACGAAAGCCTAGCATGGGTTCATATAACATCCCAGGGGTCAAAGTACCTAGCATGGGTTAGTAACATCCCAGGGGCAACACGAAAGCCTAGCATGGGTTCATATAACATCCCAGGGGTCAAAGTACCTAGCATGGGTTAATCTCATCCCAGGGGCGACACGAAAGCCTAGCATGGGTTCACATAACATCCCAGGGGTCAAAGTACCTAGCATTGGTTAATCTCATCCCAGGGGCAACAGAATAGCCTAGCATGGGTAGAACAATAAAGATGAATAAAAGATGAAGAGAAGAGGAGTAAAGAACGTAATATACATGGTTCCCCACATACAGAAAGAGTGTTTATTCACATTTTTATTTCCTTACATTGATTCCAGTATTGTTGTTATTATGTATGATGAATTTCCTATGAGCCTTACATACTTAGTACATTCTTCGTACTGACCCCCTCGGGGGAATTACCTTACATGTTGTAGGTGCAGGCACTAGTAGACCTCCATTGTAAGTTGACATTGTGGATCTTTGGTGAACCCCAGTTGCTTCGTGACTTTTCGAGTCATAGGTGTACAGTTGTGTTGATGTTGTAAATGTTGTATAAAGCGGGGACTTGTCCCGACTGTTAGTTGATCTTGTAAATGCATCTGTTAGAGGCTTTTGTAGACATGTGTGGGTTACGAATGTGTAACATAAATGTCCGTTCTAACTTGATGGTTCCAAAGGCCAAGTTTCCTAAATATGTATACATCATATGTTTCCATGTTCATGTTTTCCGCATAGTTGCATAAGGTTTAATAAGGTTCATACGAGTATATGCATACGAACATTCATGAGCAAAGATTGGTTTTCTCGGGCCATATCGGCTTCGGGTGCCAGTCTGACCCGAATGGGATTTTGGGTCGTGACAGTAAGTGTTTACCATTATAGATTAATATATTATATGCATAAGAGGTTGTGTATATCATGTTGGTTATGTTTAAAAAGTGTTGACAAGTCCACTTTTGCTTAATCGCTAAAGGATTTGCCCTCTATGTGGTTTAAACTTTAAAGGGCACTTAAGGTCTTGAAGGAATTGAACTATATGGATGAAATTTCAATATTTTTAAGTGTGGTGCTGTACATAATTCATTACTCCTTGTGTATGACTTGTGGAAATGTTTATACGTAATTGTGCATGCAACGTTTGGCATAGTGAAAAGAGAATACTTTCTTGTTATGTTAAAAGTAAATTCTGAACCTGTGTGGACTTTTTTTGGTATATTTTTGTGGAAGGTATTTATGTGACTTGATGGAATAAATATGTGGGATTGCATTGAGGTAAAAATGTGAAGTATGCACTTGGGGGGAAATCTTTTCAGTTTGTGACGTCTATGTTGATGTATGGACTGTTTTAGTATTGTTGGTGTTGTGGGGAAGTAAATTGAATTGTAGGAGGGTGGAATGATGTTATATGGAAGTATAAAGGAAGGTGGAATGACATACCATGTGTTTGAGATGTTGGATAGTTTTTACTTCCCGTCAAGTAGTTAATTATCGCCTTGTGAACTTGTAATGTAATTAGCTTTTAATGTTTGCTTTGTTACGTACTTGTGTTGTAGAGTAACGCTTTAAGGAAGAGCTGAATTGTTGTAGTCACATGTTGGAAAGATAAGGTATGTAAGGTTACTCTTTTCCGTATCCTTTGGCCACAACTATTGTTCACATCATTACCAAACTTGTTTCCACTCCGAAATGTTTTAAAGTATCTCATTTCAAGTTTGTTAGTAATTGTCATTTACGTGTCTCTTATTTGTTGACTATTGTTCCAAAGCTCCAATAATGTTATGACCACCGACGTAACAATCTCACAAAAATTAAAGAAGTGAAGTAATGCATATTTGGTTGAGTACGGTTGGTAGCTCTGAGGGTGAAAGCCTAGCTCGAGACGATCCCAATTGATTATTAGATGTAGGGGGTAGCTCTGGGGGTGAAAACCTAGCTCGAACCGAACCTGATTTATTAATTTATGGGTGGTAGCTCTGGGGGCATAAGCCTAGCTCGAGCCGATCTCAATGTTATTTACCACTGATCAGTTGGTCCTGGGCACTGTATGATGTATATTGATATGAAGGTAAAAGGAAAGAAATGAAAGTAATGTACATGGTTCCACATATACAGTACGGTGGTATATCAGTATTATCTATTCACTTGTATTTGATTCCATTTGAGTTCCTATATTTCATACAGTTACTTATAGCCTTACATACATAGTACATTCTTTTGTACTGACATCCCTTGGGGGACCTGCCTTTCTTACTGCAGGCATAGGAACTAGTAGACCTTCACAGTAGGGTACAGGTCATATGCAAGCTATTGGTGAGCTCCAGGTCGATTCGGGACTTTTCGAGTCATTTGTATATGTTTTTGGTACTGTGTAGTAGTTGTATAAGGCGGTGAATTGTCCCGACCTTAGTCATGGTTATGTATCTTTTATAGGCTTTGTAGACATTGTAAAATCAAACATAGAAGTGTCTTACCTTTTAGACGTTGTGGCCCCAACGACCAAGTCTCGTATCTATTTTGAACGTCTTTACATGACTTTCATCATCGATATATTATATCTGCATGTGGCAGAATTTTTGTTCACTTAATGGCATGCATATGAATGTACACGATCATAGGTTGGTTCCCTCGGGCCTTTACGGCTACGGGTGCCTGTTCGCTCTAATGGGATTAAAGGCGTGACAAATTTCTTGTAAATGGATTCTTTTTTGTAAATTTGATGATTTCATTGGATCTAAAACATGTTTTATGATCAATTTGCACTATTGGTTCTTGTTCATATGGTCCTGGATGAGTTTCGAGGGTCAAAAATAAGTTTTGTAAGTTGTTGGTGCTGGTGTGGCCGCTTTAGCGGCCATTGACTATTTGACTAAGCCCCTAAAGCGACCATTTGATTGTTTTAGCAATATTTGACCCTTTGACCAGTCCGCTTTAGCGGCCATCGATGAGTATAAGACCAAACCAAACTCAATTCATATTTTTGACATTTCGAGAGCTAGGAAGCTCCGTTATTGATGATTCTCAATGCGTTTTTCTCATATAATAACTCTCTATTTGATTATAACTTCATATTTTTTCATTTTACAAGAATATCCATTTCATTTTTTGTGTTTCCAAATAAAACTGTTATTTAAAACTCTATTTCAGCCATTCTTGGAGCTAGGAGCACGGGAAATCATCCATTGAGGCTAAGGTAAGCTAATTCAATATCTTTTGATCATTTACAATTGTTTTTCCCCATCAAATTCTGCACTTTTCCTTATAAATTGCTAGAAATTAGTTCTTGAATTCTTAACTTTGTGGGCTGATTTGGGCCTCGACTCGAGCCCTATTTGTGCTCAGAATTTTGAGCATGTATTTCTTGTTCTTCAAGGGACCTCATGTTGGATTAAAATTTGGAATTCCATTTGTAGGCCCCACAAGCCCCTTCTTGACCCAAATTTTGGCTCGAGCTATTATATTGCAATATGGGTCTTATTTTACTCGTGTTAACGTATAGATTATGTTTTTGATAGCACAATATCATTTAAGTATCATGGAGTGAAGATGGACAGTTTATGGATGGTTCAAGACTGCAGTTCGGTATAGAGGTAAGGTTCGGTCTACTTTTCATTATGAGATTGTGTATTGTATAGATTGCATACTAGGTAGGGATTATATGAGAGATTTATACCTAGTAATATCATGACTTTACCTATTTGGAGAATTTAAAATAGAAAAGTGACAAGAACCGTAGCCTAGAATACTCATTACGGTTGTAGGATCCAACTACACTGGATTATGAACTTGTTTGACCATAGATTGACATAAATGACCCTTTAGTATAAGAATTAAAATACTACTTAGTCATTTGGATGGTATTTCCCTGATTAGATCCTTCTAGTTGCATTGTGCCCTTAATTACCTTATTTTCCCAAATTAGGGTGTTGGCATATGTTAATTTATATATATTGTTGGGCCTGAGACCATGATTACGATACTAGTTGGATACTAGGTTAGTATTCTATCCTTAGAAAGAATGTGGTTATAGTTATGGATGCATAGATGCTTACGATTGTATTATTTGGATATACTGGTGATGGCATGCATACATTAGATGTATTTACACTTATATAGTGGTACGAGTCCAATTAAAACCTTGATTTTACTACTATTTTCTAAAAAGGGATTTATTCCCACCTTTTTAATTTTAAAATTGATTCTTTAAAAATGGAAGTCGTACAACCCCTATAATTGGATTATGATATTTGAACTAAACATATTTCTTTGAAAATTAAACTGAGGTTGATTCCGGTCTATTATTGATCCACTCTTATTTACCACTACTTATTCACTTTGGTCAAGGGAAATTTTGACCCTTCTACATTACTATACTGTTTTAGTCCTGGATTCAATATCGGGCAATGAATTTTACAGATATACACTTATTCAGTTTTGGTTCAAGTCCAACATTTATTATTATACTTTATATGTCACTCTAGTACTGGATGGACTAGATTGGTTATGATGGTTATTGGAAGTCCTGGTTCAGGACCAGGCAGTGTATACGGATATTCCAAGGCTCCTATGGGACCCTTCATCCGATGAGTTATAGTACCAAAGAAGGATAGTTGTCGTAGGTCCCGCCTTTGTGGGCTACTAAGCTAGAGGAGGTGTATACACTTGGTACAATTTGGCACTTAGTTGGTTTGGTTTTATTAGTTCACGTTGCATTCATTCGTTCATATGCATTACCTATCACCAGTAGAATTGTTTGGCACCTGTATCTATCAGTCTTATGTGGGGTTGTATAGGTATAAGTTATTGTTGTTGTTTGCTGAGTTTTGGCTTGTACCTTTCGGGTTTATGAGGGCTCAATTAGGTTATTGGTTGTCTGGGCTAGCCGGTTACATTATGGTTTGGTTATTATTGCATAGTTTATGGTAGGCTAATTATGGATTGGTACCCGAGGTTGGAGGTACGCTCCAGAGTTCCTTTACTCCTTATTATGGTAAGTTTTATCACTTTTAGATTATCTTATGCTTATTCAGATGTCGGTTCGGGACCCTGATTATGCTAGAGCTAGCTCTCTTCTTGATATTGTAATCCTTGTGATATTTAGGCTATTAGGCTAGCTCCCTAAAGATAACACTTTCAGGTTTAACTACTCCTACGATATATATACAGTGTCCTTTGTAATATTATTATATATATACCCTTTCTTCATATTACTATGATATATATGTCTTGTATATCTCCTCCTTCGTATATGGACTAGCTATTTATGGAACTACGCTTCATCCCCGATTACTAGTAGTATTTGATAGTTTACCCTTACTTACCCATTTTTATTATCATGTTTCATTGCCTGAGTAGTTGTCTGTATTTTATATTCCTGCTTTACATATTATTTATACTTCATTATCATTGGATCTTAGTAAGTCGATGCCTACTGAGTACCACTTGTTTGGTACTCATACTACACTTCAGCAGCCTGCAGATCATAGTACGAGTTCTCGCCATTGATGTATACATCATGCGGAGAAGCTATGGATCGGAGATTTGGGTTGAGCTCCTGATGTTCAAAGTTTTTTCTACTCTCCCTTTTATTGTTAGACTGATTTTTCTTTTGGTATGTCAGAGATGACTTTGTATATATTTACTCTATATTTCACTTTTCACTCTTGTTGTATTAGAAGCTCTTGTACTATGTTCACCAAGTTATGGGGATGTATTTACTTCTTTCTTATTCTTTTCTCTTTTGTTTAGTTTTTTCTTTTGCTTTTCTTATTAATCTGTTACTAGTTGTTCCAGATTATGGGTTGTCTTACCTATTGTTGGATTATGGTAGGTGCCACCATGACTTGAAAAATTGGGTCGTGATAGTTTTAAGCTTAGAAACCAACTGGGAGATCTTGTCAAGAGTTCTTTTCATAGAGGCGCCCAACTCTTGTGTACTTAAATATGCAAACTCCCCAATTGAAAGTGATTTACTTTTCACTTTTTTTTTCAAGAATCTGTCTCTCCCGGTCATACACATCTTGAAATAATGAATTCCCTTTACTTTTATGTCTTATTGCTCCTTCAACCCTTCCTCCAACATCATTACCATCTAAAGAACACATATCAGAACTAGGATATAAGGTGTACATTCTTGCATCCAAAGAAGTAGAGAATGTAGCTCTTCGATGGTCCACACGACGTCTCCAAATTTTTCCCATCCACACATTAATACCTCCTTGATTATGATAGGAAGTAGCATAAGATGAGGAAGAACATATAACCTCACTACATCCTCTTCTAGCACAACCCTCTTCAAGGTGTTCATAAGATATATGGGAGAAAGCCTTATACCTCACATCATCTTCATATCTATGGTGTGATATTTTAAAACCTTCATCTTTATTAGAGAAGTTGTAACATGGTTCCTCTACCCCTTTAACTTTATCATAAAAGGTATAAGTTCCATATATCTCACATTTCTCTCCTGTGTAGCAACCCTCATCACCATGTCAATCATAATCTGTTGGACTATCATATACTTCATAGGATTCACCATTGTACTCATGAGCTTCATTAATTTTACACAAGAACTCAAAGAACCCTCATATGGCTCATTATCACTACACTCATAGCTCATGTCACTATAAGCATAATCACTAATATCATCTCCATAATAATATTGGTGAGTTCTTGGCTATGCCCTGATATATTATACCTTCGACAGATGTGGGTTTGATTGCTTGTATCTTTAGCATGTGGTTTTCTTCAGCTGTGATTATGCTCTTCGACAATATTTCATTTTAAGCCCTTGCGAGAACCATTAGGTATATACTTGATTTTGGATAGTAAGATTGATTCAGATGTTTGATCTTTGTGAAGACTTGTTGGCTCCAGTTGTGATTTTTGATTCATTTAATGACGTCTTGGAAGATGTGACAGATTTTGGAGCATTGATGCTTACTCATCAATAGTATCGGTTTGGATAGTTTAGATCTAATAGTTCAACTTCTCTGTTGAAATTACAGCTATGGAATGCATAACTTGTTTGAAGCTTTCATTTTGAGATTTAATTCAGTTGAGCATTCGTTGATGCTAACTAAGCCTACTTTTTTCCTACTGGTTAAGTTTTCTCTAGTTCAGATAGATTGACTTTGATAAATGCTTCGAGGATTGTCCATTGGCATATCGTATTGGTTTCTTAGTTCAGATGATTGTCGAGCAGTTCGTTTGGGTTTTAAGCCTATTTCCCTATTTTGGAGCTTTTGAAGTTGAGAAATTGGTCTTGGACCAAAACTCCTAGTAAGCGAACTCGGATGAAAATCCTGATAGCGCCGTTAGCTCCGGAACATGGATTTTAGTCAAAGGGGTCCCTTTCTCCGGGTCACGAGACTTCTAGACTCATTTTGGGCTACTAGTTGAAAATCGGTAAAATGGCTTATTAGGGTGGGACCCACTTTTTGTCGAAACAACCTTGGATGGATATTTCGATGGCACTGTTGAGTCCGAAATTTTGATTTTGTGTTAGTAGCATATTTAGTTTGGGTCCCAAGCCTGTATATTTCATTTTGTGTGTTTAGACGAAAATAAGTTAATTAGATCTTTTTGTAAATCTGATGATTTCATTGGATCTGGAACGTGTTTTATGATTAATTTGCACTATTGATTCTTGTTCATAGGGTTCCGAATGAGTTCTGAAGCTATAGATGACATCCTCTCTTATATTACCTTTTGTACCTACAAAACTAGCAGACAAGTTAATATAAAAAAGCCTCACGTTACTCATAGATGAACTCTCAACTCACCTTTTATGTCTTCTTTCACAAATTGATAGTATTACTAGCTCCACTCAATCAATTTAAGGTTATCTATTCTTGTGGAGGAATGGATCATTGTGAATCTTGAATGAAGGACGACTCAAATAAAACTAACAGACTTGAGTCAAGAAATTAACAACGAAACAAAATAGAAAAGAACAAAAAAAATGCATAAAAAATTGGACTCAAAGACCTTGATAATATTTAATAGGGTAATCTGGCAATTAAAATAAAATTATGAAGCCAAAAAAGGTAAAATTAATAAAAAAAAATTAATTTACCAAGATTTGAACTAAAAAAATTATTTGGGAAGAAATATGGTTGAAATCCACGGAGAAATGCTCCAAAAAAGTAGAGGAAAACTTCAGAAATTGCTGAGAATTGGAGCTGGCAGGCACAGCTGGAGCATGCTGACGCGGCTCGACATAAGCGGGACATCTGGCAGTGTCCTATTGGGGCGCGAAAAAAGCTAGAAAATCCCTTTTTTGCTTTTGCTCAATTTTTGGATATTTTTTGTACTCCATGGGCCCAAATATGCCTTAAAACTTTCTCTTTCTTTCTTTTTGGATCAAACACCACTTTTTTTTAAAATTCTTCCTCAACAATATATGAATTTCATGAGGAACATCAAGTTGAACTATAAAAAATCATAACTCACTCAATTTAACTCTGATTTTCATGAAATTTTAAACACGAGCTCCTTTCAACACTATGAAAAAACTTCAATAATTTTTAGCTCTTAATTCCAAGCCGAAAATAAACCCATTTCTTTCATCTTCAATCTAAGAAGAACACCACGAATGAGCATGAACTTCAAAACTTGAACCTTATCAAATCCAACTTGAAATTAAAAATAAATTTGAGATTCATACCCCTTGTGATGAGGAAAACAAATTCTAATACAAATAAACCTCTAATTTCACCAAGATCAACAAACCCACTTTCTTCTACTTCAAGCTTTTTGACCTTCAACAATGGTGAAATTTTCAAACACCTCCAAATCAACCCAAATTTCAGATTTAGACCCCTAAACACTAGAGAAACACGAATCTAGTGTTGGAAACTCAAATAAAAATGTGAATCAATTTTTTTTAAAAAAAAAAAAAAAAAATTGACCAATTTTTTTTTAAAATTTTCAAATTTATGAACCTAGGACTGAAGAATTGATGGAAAAACTCTTAAAACCTAAGATTCGATACCAAAATAATAACGATCCTAATCGAGGTAAATTGATATAAAAATACAGATTTAAACAATACAAATTGAAGATAGAGGGATAGATTAGAAAGAGGAATGAGAATAAAAGAAAGAAAGACCTAAATGAATTCATAAATAGACCAAGGAAGAAGAAAATTCAATCAAATGCACAAGAAACTAATTGAATCCACAATGTTATAACTCAATTATAAATCAAGCTAAGAAAATAACATAAGAAATTCAGCAATCCAGCCTAATCACTCGATCTAAGCTAACAATTGGAATTGAATCCAATCACGATCCTAAACTAGAGTAACCAAATATCAAGTCTATTCAAGACAATTTAACTATCCAAAATCTAAGAATGAAAATGGATAAGGCAACTATTTATAATTATTGCCTTCACAAAAATAGCCCTAAAGTGACTACATCAGAGATAACCCACAAAGGCCCTTCTTGATTTCCCAAATGACCCATGACCTTTTATATTTGTTTCTCCATTGCTTCCTATGGGCTCTAAGCTATCATCCATATGTGTAATCCCCTCCTAATGTGATTCAATCTAACCTTTATTGTAGCAGGACCGCATTCACAAGGAGTAATTGGGGATCGGGTCAGGTCTTTGTGCTTCGCGATTGCAACTGGGCCATTGCGTTTGTGGTAGTTCCAATTTGGTGGCCTTTGCTAATGTGAGGGGTTGACTGCGTTCGTGATTCATTGTTCACATAATAGTATAACTTATTAAGAATGACATCTTTTGGTAAATATGATGGTTCCATTGAGTCCGAAATATCGAATTAGCCTAACAGCATTATTGGTTTATTTTTGTGGGGCTCCAAATGAATCTTGAGGGTCCGTTTGAAAACTTTTTGAACTTCAAAGCACTATAGGTGCAGGCCACAGGCCTTTTTTGCATTCGCAGCCTTGCCATCATGTTTATGGAGAAGTAAATTATTATTCTTTGTGAACGCGACAGAGGGACCACATTTGCAAAGAGTAACTAGGGATAAGGTTGGGTCTTTGTGCTTTATAGTAGTGACCAAGCCACCATGTTCATGGTATTCTCAGGTTGGTAGCCTTCGTGAATATGAGGGATTGACCGCGTTTATGTGTCACTATTCAGAACAGTATAAAAACCCTATTTTCACGATTCCAACTCTATTTTCACCATTTTTGGACCTTGAGACCTTGGGATAGACAATGTCAAAGGTATGTTTTCCTAAAACTTACTTGGGTAAGATTCTAAACATAATTTATATTACCCATTGATTTTATCTCAAAAACAACTTCAGAAAATGGATTTTAAACTTGGGAATTTAGATTGTACCCGGTAAAGGGAGAAAATGAGTTTTTAATGATTAAGGCTTGATTTCAACTTATTTTTATATGGTCTTTCATATTTAGAACCCTTAAAGTATGGATAATATGACTTATTTTTTTATAAATTTCTAGCTTTACCCTTTTTATTTCAAGGTCAATTTTTGAAGTATTTTTAGACCCAAAATGAAAGTGGAAAATATGAGTAACATTAGACTCCTATTGATGTATAGATTATGTTTATAATAGATTGGATTTATTCCACTACTGGAAAATGGGCCTACTGCAACAGCAAGAAAATCACTTCAATAGGCTTAAAAATTGTCGCATCAACACTATGGTAACGGGGGATATACCCACCGCACCAGCTCGCGTGACCATAGGTTCTCTAATATATATTGCAACGAAACTATTAGCTCAATTGCAACGGTTATTGTAGTTTTGCAACAATTATTTTAGCTATGTTGCAATGAATCTTTTAGGTCAATTACAATGGTTATTATAGTTTTGCATCAGTTGTTTTGTCTATGTTGCAATAAATTTTTAGCTTAGTTGCACCAGTTATTATTGTTCTTGAAAAGAGTTTGCACAGTGAAAAATGCCAAAACAATAGTTTTATGTTACCTTTTGGAACAGTTCTCATGTGTTCCAACTATAGGTACCCTGTACTTTAGAAAAAGCTATTGCAACAGTTGTCTTTTACCTATTGGAACAGTGCACCTATATATATATATATAATTGAAATCAACAAATTGTATATAACACAAAAGATGATAATTACTTAACAAAACAGAATGATCATAATTCAAAATATAGCAGTCAGATAATATCATACGCCATAGTTGTAAAATATACACAACACCACCCAGTCCTAATGTGTTATCTGCCAAAGGCGCAAACTAAACAAAATATCAATCTTAACTAATCCACATATAGGTAAAATATACAAAATTTCACAATAATGTTTCAACTGTACACTGAACAAAAACTGAAGATCCATAATGTCAAAAAAATATCAGAGTTGGTTAACTTGCAACCAAATCTCAAATGCCATCTTCATCAATGCTTTCATCATCTCCTTGATTATCATCCCTACCTACAAAAATCGATAAATATAAGTTATGAACTAATTTTATTTGGGAATTTGATGAAACTGCAATTTTAGTCAAAGATAGGTAGTGAGATGGAAAAGGCAATAAAGGTTCCTTCAATGTGCATCTGAGAGAATTTTACAGCATGAAACCAACTTCTAGGCTTCAGGAAACTTTGAGCCAAAAGATTTATGGGTTCTTAATCAACTCCCCAATTTATTAGCATCAAAAAGTTATCCAAATATTACCATCTCAATTCACAGTTTCAGAAATTAAAATGGTGATTAGAGTTGCACTAGAATTGTCAATGCATGTTATGAACCAACAAAACACTGTAATGGAGATGCAGTTTAACATACTATAAATGCCAAGGTAAAGTGTAGAACATACTTCAACACTAATAGCAATTGTCAAGCTTTCAGTAGATGCAGTACCACAAACTCCTATCCTTTTACCCCACCCCATAGTTCTCCCAAAGTACAGATTTTAAAATTAAATTTGTATATAAAAAACAAACTTTGAAGTTCATTTACTAAATATAACTACATAGCAGTTCAATTACTCAATAAAACTTCGTAGCAGTTCAATTTCTCAATAACTCAATAACTTTGAAGTTCAGTTACTCAATACAACTTCAAGTTTTCAGGCAAAGTAACTTTAGAAACTATTCAACATACAGTCAAAACACTAACCGCCTTACAGACGAATCGACTTAGCTCCTTTAGGAAGCATATATATTCAGCTTTTAAAAAACACAAAGCATCACCCTTGTAGTAGCATCAGGCTGCTAAATCTTATAGTCAATTGATTTTCAAGATTACACGCGACATGATATAAGTAACTTTTAAGTGTTCTCTATGTTTCTAAGAGTATTCATCACCAAATATATGTTTGCCATGAAGATATATACTAAACATACTTCAGTTAAGAAGACTTTGAAAACAAGTCAAGAGATAGGACATCTTACATCACGTTTACCCCATGACATAGTTTGAAATTTTAAGGAATTACACTATAGTGTTAATTTTCACAACATAACCATATAAATTTGACCTTGAATTTAATGACATAACCATATAACCATTTTCCAAATATTATCGTCTTAATTTCCAGAATATAACCATATAATTTGACCTTAAATTTGACAGCATAACCATATAGCCAATTGCCAGAACAATACCATCTTCATTTGCATAACATGACAGTATAATTTGACAACATACTCATATAACCATTTCCCAAACTCTATCATCTTAATTTGAGGACCATAACCATATAATTTGACCTTATATTTGACAACATAAGCATATAACCAATTGGCAGAACACTACCATCTTAATTTGTATAACTTGACCATATAATTTGACTTTCAATTTGACACCATAACCATATAACCATTTTTAGAACATAACCAAATAAGCATTTCCAGAACATAACCATATAATAATTTCATTTGAAAACAACTTTGGGATAGATGGCAGATGTATAAAAACCAAAAGAGAGCATTGAAATACAAATATTTTCCACCACCATTAAGAATTACAACTATAAAAATTCTAGAATTAATAAATATAAGAAAAATAATAAGAAGAAAAAGATAAAGTAGAAGGTGAAGATTTTAGAAGAAGAGGAGAACCATATCTTGATTGTTGCTACTGGCAGACTGTCGATTAATCAGTTGGATATCTTCTTGTTGTCCCTGATCACAATCTGCTGCCAATATGTCAGCATCCAATTGAAGACCAGTGTACATACGATTAAGTCATCCAAGGATGTCAACGGTAACTTCATGATGGATGCTTCTTTTTTGTTATTCTAATTTTTCCAGCATCCTATCTTCCAAGTCATCAAATTTTTGTTGCATCTCACTGACAGTACTTGCAGAGGGTTCAACATGTCCCTTTCTTTTCAAGACAATTTTAGTAAATCCTTGCCCATAAAACCTTACAAATGCTCAATTTTTAGGTCACAGAACAGTTGCACAAGCATCAACTGATTGACCTCCATCTTCACTTTGTTCATCACTTTGAACTTTCTCCATTTCAGCCTACAAATCAAGTTTAAATGACAAGAATTCAAGTTAATCAAACTAATTCTATATAAGAACAACTAAACAATGCCAATAATAAAGATGATTAATACAATTTTATTGATTGTATCCTCTTCAGTATCCTTGTATACTCGATCAACCTTTCTTTTTCTTGTAGCCACAAAGACTACTTTAAGTGAAACTTCACCGGGGGTTTCCTTCTATTTCTCCTAATTACATAAAAGTTGATGTCAAAAAACTTTAATGACAACGTGTTTTAATTTAATGAGAGATTAAGAAGAGAACAAACCAATTGATCACGTATCACATCAAAACTTGTTTTACCAGCAGTATCTGGATTCTTCAAATAAATGAGCCAACAAATCTACTTAAACACTAAATCATGAACAATTAACTAAGTCAATACAAATATAAATAAACTGAATGATCAGATTCTTGTTTCATTTCATTCACAATGATCATACAAACTGTCTTACTACAATTTTAGAATGGTTTGTTTGATTATATTATGATCAAACAAATTGAAATATACCAAACAGAGAAATGTTAAAGTGTGTATGATCTCACCTTGAACTCATCAGAGTGCCAATACTTGAGAAGATCCTTGAAATCATATTCTAAAACATCGTCGGGCTTGTTTGCCAGTCGAAGATAGTCATTATCAGAGGGTCAAAAGTGCTTCCTGTACAAATGATTCTTGTACTTCCTATGAGCAGATTGAATTCCATCCAAAACCCACTTCTGTCCAGCATCAGGAATGTTATATTTATCCTACAATTTGTTTTTTTGATTAGTAATATAAAAAGTAGAAATTGTTTTTAACAAAAATTAAAGAAGTACGAGCTCAAACCAGGGTATATTCCCACAAGTCCTTTTTTGTAGCCACATGATTCCACTTGTGTATGTGAAGGGGATAAAGCATTGCAATTCTTGCCAAAGTTCCAAGAAAACTATAGAGCGCTGCTACAATTGCTTTTGTAGGACCAACCGATTGTTTGTAGCGATTCAGAACAATGATTTTACGGTCTTTTCGCACATGTACATGCTACATTATCGTATTTCCTCTCTTTTTTTGGCCTTAAAGGGCCTACAATAATACGAAGAAGAATTGAACATCATTTAATGCAATAATGTAAGATGATTTTATAATGAAATGCATCTCAATATTTAAAAGTAAATTTAGATGTGCTTGCCTTCTTCTCCACATGGTTTATTTTCTTAAGAATTCACTGGTTCTTGTTGAACTTGGTTTTGTACATCTTCTCCTTCAATAGTGGAAGAAGATCTTGTCACTTATTGCAATTGTTTCTCTACAACTTTTGTTACTACATTGGAAGAATTCATACGCGCACTTATTGTAGTTGTTCCTGAACAGCTTGTGCTTTGATAGTGGATGAATTCTGAGTCAGCCGTTGAAATGATTCCTACACAGCCTGTGGTTCTACATTGGAAGATATTTTAGGAGAATTTTGAATTGGTTCATGCACATCCTATACTTTTACATTGGTTGAATTTTGAGACAGTTGTGGCACCTACTTCTGTATAGCTTGTGGCTTTCACAATCGTGGACTTTCGAGGAGACTTTTGAGGAACTTATTCTTGTAAAGGTTGTGCTTTCAAAGATTCAGACTTTCCAGCTATACACTTTCGAGGCACTTATTCCAGCATAGCTTGTGCATTCAGAAGGAAAGTCTTTGACGGAGACCTTCGAGGCACCAGTTCATATATTTCTTGTGATACTAGATCAACAGGCGATTTTTTGTGCAGATTTTTTCACCATTAGTCTTTGTTCTCAATGATGACAATCGTTTGCAAGCCATGGATGTAAGACTTCTAGCCGCCATGTATTTCCTTTCTTTCACATTACTGTTTTTTCTTGAAGTTATGACTACTGAATCTACAAACCAATACTACTCGTCAGTATAATACTTATAAACTGATAATTACATACCAAGTTGTGAAAACTAAACAAAAAAAACTGCAAGAGATTTAAATTTGAATCAATAGGTGTAATTTTTTGGAGCAATCAATATGCAGATGCAGCAAGAACATGACCACTCTAGTATCACAGTTTTAATCCACAACCAAAAATAAAAATAACTCTACATCTAGTTAATTAGATAGCAATACAACCCTTCAAGTAAGTATAATCAGACAGTAGCAACAATCAAGTCGAAACACCCTTCAACGATTCACCAGCTAGCTCGCACACTAGATGTTGAATGTCCTATAAAAATTAAGCAACTTATAACAAATTCTAATGAAAAAATAACTAATAAAAAATGATTAATGAGATATAAGAAAGAAACATGACCAAAGTATTTCTGCCAAAATACCTTTATCAATCACTCAAAACAAACTAAAAACATATGAACAGTATATATTTACATTAAGTTCAGGTTTTTTTAGAAGTAAATAGTTATTATTAATAAAGACCATCCGATTGAGTTTACAGTCAAACATCTACCAAAGAGTTAGCACCAGTACAAGATCCTAATCTAGAGTCAAATAGGTAACCAAATAGATAAAAATACCAATTACAGAAGACAAAACATTCCAGGAAAATAAGTTTACTTGGTAGCTAGATTTTAAAGAAATATTCGAGCTACAAAAGTTCTAAATTTTGTTATTTAATCATACGTCTCCATCCAATCCCAATCAGTATCATCATAATCATTCTCCTCTTTCGATGTTTTCATTGTTGCAACTTCTGAATGTTACACATCAGGTGGTATATCAATAATATCTACAGGGATATCTTCTCTTGACTAGCTAATGTCATCATTGTGTAATCTGTTCGAGGGACCAATTTCTTCAGTAGGCTCCCTCCAAAATGTTTCTCCTATATTAGGGCAATTTTCTTCCTCCAAGTCATACAAATTGATAGGAAATTTATTCCTTGCATAGTTAACATCCATCTCTGTTGGATCCTCTATATAGAAAAGTTGATGCACTTGAGACACCAAAACAAAAGGGTCATTCGTACTACGTGATCTATTGAAGTACACACGGGTCAACCCATACTCATTTTTTTCATTATAAAACCAAGCACATCTAAATAATACAACACCAAAAAAACCATAATAATCAATTTCAATAATATCTTCAATAGCACCTTTATAGATAACCTCTCCATCAAAGGGATTCAAACTATTAGTTGTCGCAGCCAAAGACACTCCACTATTTTGAGATTTTCGTGTGGAATCTCATTTTAACTTATGAAATTGGTATCCATTAATAAAAAGTATGTCGTATAGCTTCTAGTTGCCACCTTATTAGGCCCTTTATCTAGCCATCTTAATTGATTAG
Organism: Capsicum rhomboideum; assembly: GCA_031232105.1. Classification (NCBI taxonomy): domain Eukaryota; kingdom Viridiplantae; phylum Streptophyta; class Magnoliopsida; order Solanales; family Solanaceae; genus Capsicum; species Capsicum rhomboideum. Next base: position 23,369,131 of record CP124718.1, read on the forward strand.
GAACTTTAGTAGTTTTCACTTTCTCTTTCAACCAGTTGCTGAAATCTAGACTATGAATCCTTGCTTTTCTCCATGCATTTGATATAACAGTACCCTCAATTAAAGCTTTATGTTCCCTACAAGTATGAAAAATTGAAATTCAACCATTAAACATTTATAATTGAAATTTACAGTATAATAACAAACTATATAAAGGTCAAAATATAAAGACTTACTTGATAAAATTCTCTACTTGTTTATATACAGTATTGAATAGAACATATTGATGTGCTTCACTTGATAACTGTTCATCAATCTTCAAAGCCTTCCCTTTTGTTTTCTTCTCTTTTCCAATATGATGGCCTATCTTAGAAAATATAATTGGTACATCATCTTGATCTTGTTCAACATCCTCATCATCCTCAATTTGGTACCTACTAAATCTTGTCTTCACTCCATCATGTAGGTATCTCAAACAAAAGGCCAAGCACTCTTGGGCAACAAACTCCTCTATAATTGAAGCTTCCGGATTAAATTGATTACGAACAAAGTCCTTCAACTCACACAGTTCTCTCTCTATTGGATACATATATCAAAGATGATTTGGACCCCCCAACTTCATTTTATCTACCAAATGAATAGGCAAATGTTCCATTATATCAAAAAAACTTGGAGGAAAAATCTTTTCAAGCTCATATTCAACTTCTTTGATTTCAGCATATAATCCCTCTAGATCTACCCACTTAATAACCTTACTACAAATGGATTTAAAGAAGTTCCCCAACCTAATCAAGACTACTGTAGCATTCTTGGGCAATGCTTTTTGAACTGCAATTTGGAGCAAGTAAAGCATCATAATGTGAGCATCATGTCTCTTATAGCCTAATGTTTTCATCTATTCCACATCTACACGCTTTGATATATTTGAGGCACATCTTTTTGGTAACTTGGCAATCTTAAACACACTGCAGAATATTATTTTTTCTTCTGGTTTCATGGAAAAAAAATATTTAGCTAAAAAATCTTTTCCCCTTGTATTATGTTTTACTGGATGAAGCTCCTTCCTTATCCCTATTTCTTGCAAGTCACAACGAGAATTAATGTAATCCTTTGATTTTCCTATAATATCCAGTAATGTAGCAATCAAACTATCAAAAAAGTTCTTCTCAATATGCATCACATCTAGATTGTGCCTCAACAAATTTGTTGGCCAATATGATAATTGAATGAAGATGGATTTTTTCTTCCATGGACCCTCCATAGTACGATGCCTTTTCTTTCGGCCCTTTCCAAAGACATTGTTGAAATCTTGTAACTTTTCAAGTACCTTTGTGCCTAACAACGATGTGGGTGCTGGTCTGTGATCCTCTACACCATTAAATGATTTTTTGTCACTTCTAAATGAATGATTAGGAGGCCAAAATTCTCGATGACCCAAGTAACACATCTTACGACTATGTTTGAGGTACTGAGACCATGTGTTATAGTTACAAGTTGGGCATACCAATCTCCCCTTAGTGCTCCATCCGGATAGCATTTCAAATGCTGTAAAATCACTAACTGTCCATAATAAGGCTGCAAAAATTTGAAATGTTTGATTTGAATGAGCTTCATATATTTCTACCTCAAATTCCCATAGATCATTCAATTCATCAATTAATGGTTGTAGGTACACATCAATATCATTTCCTGGAGAGTATGGACCTGGAATGATCATTGACAGCATTATGTACTCTAGCTTCATGGAAATCCATGGTGACAGATTATAATTCATCAACATAGCTAGCCATGTACTATGGGAAATGCTCATGCTTCGAAATAGATTGAACCCATCACTTAAAAGACCCAATTTGATGTTTCGAGGATCATTGGAGAAGTTTGGATGCAAAGAATCAAAATGCATCCAAGTTTCTCCATTAGTACGGTGTCTTAAATTCCCACCCATCATTAGGTAGTTTAGTAGTATGCCATCTCATTTCAACTGTAGTTTCAACACACATAAACATTATTTGAAGTCTAGGCTTTAAAAGACAGTATCTCAAAACCATTGTTGGTATTTTAGAGGTTGCACTGGTTGAACTTTCACTAATATTCATCCATCTAGAAGACCTACACACAGTGTAATTATTTGCCTCTACCTTGTATTTCCAAAATAACATGCAATCGTTAGGACATGCATGTATTTTATCATAACCGAGAGGTGTTGGGTGTCTCAAAAGGTCGTTCAGGTAAGTACCGATAGGACTGGTGGTGGAATGGAGAGGTTAAAGGAAAAATGGAGGTGAAGAAGAAGTCTTACGTGAAATTGGTCGAGAGTAGGGATGAGGAGGAGAAGCGGAAGAATAGGGAGGAGTATAAGATTGCTATGAAAGAGGCTAAGTTGGTTGTTTCGATAGCTAAGAATGCGGCTTTTGAAAGATTATACAAAGAGTTAGAGGGTAAAGGTGATGATAAAAAGTTGTATAGTCTAGCCAAGGTTAGGGAGTCGAGGGCTCGGGACCTTGACCGAGTGAAGTGTATTAAGGATGCAGATGGTAAAGTTTTAGTGGAGGAGGTTCTTATTAGGAGGAGATGGCAGTCGTACTTTCATAAGCTCTTGAATGAAGGAAGGGACACTAACGTTGTGTTGGGGGATTTGGAGCAATCTAAGAGGCTTTGCGACTACGGCTATTGTAGGCGGATTAAGGTAGAGGAGGTTAAGGGTGCTATTCGTAGGATACATCGAGGTAGTGCGACAGGGCCAGACGAGATCCTGGTGGATTTTTGAAAGTGCATGGGAGGGGCAGGGTTGGAGTGGTTGACTAGGTTGTTTAATACAATTTTTAGAATGACAAGGATGTCGGAAGCTTGGAGATGGAGTACGATGATTCCTTTGTATTAGAATAAGGGTGATATTCAAGACTGCAACAACTATAGGGGTATCAAGTTGTTGAGCCACACTATGAAGGTTTGGGAGAGGGTGGTAGAGTTGAGGCTATGTAATATTGGGCCTATTTCTGAGAATCAGTTTGGATTTATGCCGGGACGTTCGACTACTGAGGCCATCCACCTCATAAGGGGACTAGTGGACCAATATAGGGAGAGGAAGAAGGACTTGCACATGGTGTTCATCGACTTGGAGAAGGCTTATGATAAAGTCCCCAGGGAGGTTTTATGGAAGTGCTTGGAGGCTAGAGGTGTTCCTATGGTGTATGCTAGGGCGATTAAGGATATGTATGACGGATCTAAGACTCGGGTTAGTACGGTGGGAGGGGACTCTGAGCACTTTCCTGTCTTGATGGGGTTGCATCAAGGATCGACTCTTAGCCCATTTTTATTTGATTTGGTTATGTATGTTTTGACTTTGCAAATTCAAGGTGAGGTACCTTAGTGTATGCTTTTTGCGGACGATGCAGTTTTGATTGATGAGACCCGCAGTGGAGTTAATGATAAGTTGGAGGTTTGGAGGAAGACCCTAGAGTCTAAAGGATTTAGGTTGAGTAGGTCCAAGACTAAATACTTGGAGTGTATGTTCAGCGAGGCGACGCATGAGGCTAAGGTGGCTATAAAGCTTGATACTTAGGCCATCTGGAAGAGAGATAGTTTCAAGTATCTTGGGTCTATGATTCAGGGGAGTGGAGAGATTGATGAGAATGTCACTCACCGGATTGGGGCAGGTTGGTTGAAATGGAGGCTCGCGTCTGGAATCTTATGTGATAAGAAGGTGCCGCCTAAATTCAAAGGCAAGTTCTACAGAGTAGTGGTTAGACCGGATATGTTATATTGAGTGAAGTGTTGGACAGTCAAGAAAGCTAACATCTAAAAGATGAAGGTGACGGAGATGAGGATATTAAGGTAGATGTGTGGGTGTACTAGGAAGGATAAGATTAGGAATGAGGTTGTACGAGATAAAGTGGGAGTAGCATCGGTGGAAGACAAGATGCGGGAAGTGAGGTTGAGATGGTTTGGGCATGTGTTGATAAGGGGCACGAAGGCCCCAGTGCGGAGGTGTGAAATATTGGCTAGGGATGGATTCAGACGAGGAAGGGGTAGACCAAAAAAGTAATGGAGGGAGGTGATTAGACATGATAAGGAGCATTTGCAGCTTACCGAAGACATGACCCTAGATAGAAAGGTGTGGAGGAGGCAGACTAGGGTAAAAGGTTAGTAGGAAAGGGGCGCCAGTGTTAGTAGATAGGAGAATTTTGCTGCATTAGTAGTGCTTATAGCTAGAATATTTGTATTACTTCATAGTGTGTTATTATTTGTTGTATTACTTGGTGGGTCCTGTTTATATTACTATTGGGTGTGTTTTCACATTTCATATCTTGTCCCTTACTATTTCTTTTCTATATTGTTGCTTCTTGAGCCGGGGGTCTTTCGAAAACAGCCTCTCTATCTCACTTCTGAGGTAGTGGTATGGACTGTGTACACTTACCCCTCCTAGACCCCACGTGGTGTGAACATACTGGGTATGTTGTTGTTGTTGTTATTGTAATGAAGCAGGTAGTTGAGCAAAGGGAAATGCTTCTTTTAACAAGTCTAACATATCTAAAAATGCCACATTACTCAACCCATGCAAGCTTTTAAGAAAGTAAAACTGAATGTCAAAGCTCAACTTGCTGAACTTCTCACACCCTAGATATAACTCTTTTTTCCCTTCTTCGACTAATCTGAAAAACTTCTTTTCATCTTCAGCTAGTCCTTCTCTCACTCTTTCTTCATTCCCTGCATCATCCTCTATATTTCTAAATGTATCATGAAGCATTCCATCAATATCATCATGACTATTACAATCCTTATCATTACTGCTTGGGTGTGGGGTACTGGAGGATACTCTTTCCCCTTAAGAAATCCACCTTGTGTATCCTTCAACAAATTCTTTTGCAAATAAGTGATCCTCTACCATATTTCTGTAATACCAATAACGGTTTTTTCAATCATCACAAGGGCACAATATTTCATTTCCCTTAGCAGTTGGCTCAAAAGCCTTTTCCAGAAACTTTTTCACTCCATTTATGAACTCAGGGGAGCTTCTTCTTAAACTCATCCAACTTCTATCTAAATTATTCATCCTAAGCTATGTGACACAAGAAATCAAAATATTTATGACTTTTGATAAACTATGAAACATAAAAGGTAACAATCTTCAGCAAGCACAATATCATTTTCAGCAACCACTTCACAGTATTACACATTCTTAATACAAAGAGAAAACAGATTAACAACTAGGAAATCAGTAACTTAAATTTTCACAAAAGACACACTAGCAAACCAACAATTTAGTAAATGTTTGGCACTTCAAGAAAAGACATTTTTAGACTTATGTATTCTGAACAAACAATGGAGGTCATTTTCTTTGTATGAAACTAATACATGTTGATCTAATTTTAGTATCAAGACATGACTAGGATGCTACACTTTCTTATAATAGACGTGTACATTTCTAAAGGGGTGGACAGCATTCCAGTAGCCAACACTACAAACTCTTAGTCATAATAACTTCAAAGTGGCTTAATTAAATTAATTTAAAGAAAAACTCTGAAGGTAATAACTAATTATATTAAAATATACCTAAGTTACTATAACTTCAACAAGCTTATCATGCTTCACAAATTTATGTTTTCAACGACTTATGGACATTCGAGAAAGGTGAGATAGTTAGACAAACTATTATTAAAACAAAAAAAAAGATCCAGGTTTAACCCACACTACCTAACTTAATAGCTCATGCATCAGAAAAGCTAACATCAATGGCCTGGGAGATATGGTGTATAGTAAACAATTCCACCATAGCTACCATCAAAATTTATTCACACAAATCAATTATCACAAATCAAAAAGAAACAGAGATAAGCCACACAACCATAATCATTAATAGCTCATGCAATAGGAAATCCAACACCAATGACTAGAGAAATAAGGTGTAGAGTAAATAATTTCACCCCAGCTACCAACAAAATTATTTCACCAGAGATAATAAAAAAATTAAGACCCATAGAAGCAATACTCTAAAAAACTTAGATTAATATATTGAGAATAAATAGATTTCAAGAGGGAACAATAGAGGGTTCAACTAACCAGATCACGAATTCGTTGGCTCAGCAAACAAAAGTAACTTGTAGGTCTCCGACAGATTAAAGTTCTTCAAAAATCAATTGACAAATGATGAAACTTTAGGAAATGTGAGTTGTTTGGCTTCAAACATGAAATAGACAAGGAAAGTGAGTAAAATTAACATGTCCATGTACTAATTAAAATACTTGTGGCATGCAAATAGTAAGAAGGAGCTTTATATAATCCAAATAAGAATAAAGTCTATCTTGCGGACTCTTCTAAAATATCACAGTGTGTAAGTGTAAGATCCTCCGCAAGTAGTGTATTTTTGAAGGATCAGACACAAGTACAACAATATTTTTGGACAGTTCGAGCAACAGAGAACACAATACTTGCCATATGTCGCTTTCCATAATAAGAAGAGGTCAAATTACATTCAACTAATAATAAGAAGCTTCACATCCATACCAATCCACAAATACATTACATATAAGTTTTGGCAAAAGGACAAACTAGTTCGATATTTTCTTTTGAATATGATCTTTGTCACGCCCCAAAATCTGAGTGAAGCGTTACACAACAACTAATGTCTTTTAACTTTGACTGAGCAACTAATTAAACATGGCTAACCATTCCTACAAAATTATATGTTACAGTTTAAGAAAGTACACAGACTCAATGAAAAAATTGTCAGTGAAGGGAATACTCTTGAAAAGAAAAAACGGATGCCTTGTAAAATTTTACTAAAACACTTAAATATGAGAATATTGGACCAAGTAGTCCCTTTTTTATAAATAGCACCATCTTTCAATCAAGTCTTGAGGAAAGCATATCCAAAACCTGTAGATGACATTTCAAAAAAATACATTCCACAGTTAAGTAGACACACTAAATAAACCAACAACTTAGCCAAAATCAGAAACTTAAATGAAAGAAATGACCCACTAAATAAATCGACAGGCTACCCAAAACAAGTAACATAAATAAAAGAAAATAAGTAATATAAATGAAAGAGATGTCACACTAAGTAAACCAACATCTTAGCCAATGTTTGGACACTAAGAGATGTCACACTAAGAAAACAGATTCCACAATTAACTATTTTGAACAAACAATGGTCATTACTTACAAAGAAACTGATACATTTTAATAACACATACAACAGTAAAATCCCACAATCATACCATACCTAACAACAACAAATTAAGACCAAAAACAAGGCCTAATTTAATAGCACATGTAACAGTAAAATCCCACATTTATGCCATACCTAACAACAACAAATTAACACCAACAAATAGAACCAACTAAATTGTACATGCAATAGAAAAATTCAATAATTTTACTACACCTAACAACAATAAATTAACACCAACACACAGCACCAACTAAATTGTACAAGCAACAGAAAAATCTCACAATTTTACCATACCTTACAACTATAAATTAACAACAACACATAACAACAACTAATTCTAACAACAAAATCCAACAATATCACTAACCCCCCAAACAAACAAAATAAGATCCACTCACAGTGACAACCTAACAGCACATGCAATAACAAAATCCAACAATTTCACTAACCCCATAGCTCAAAACTTAAATAGAAAATAATAGATTAAAGAAAAATACCCAGAGAGATCAAACTTGTTGAAGAAATACAAGATTTATAACATTCAGCTTCTATCAGAAATAGATTTTTCTAAAATTTAAGAGATTAAGCTAAAATCAGCTCCATCTCCAACTATAATAACTAAAACACCAACTAAAATCACACAAACCCTCAAAGAAATGAGAGGGGTTTGCAGATTTTACCTCATAATAGTCAAATACGAGTAGAGATTAGTACAAATCTGAGAACATTGGCTCAAATTTGCTGCGAAGCTCTGGTTCGAGAAGAGACAACTCTATTTTGACCTAGAGTGAGGTTAGAGAGCTGAGAGAGTGAGCTTTGAGAGATGAGTATAATTGCCAAAATGACTTTTCTGTCTATATACCTATTTCTAAAATGTATCTTAAGAAAAGAAGAAAAATTGAAGAAAAATATTATTATTGGCGGGTGATGAAAATTCTTGAGGGAAAATCTGGAGGGAAATGTAATTCATTTAATGAACCATTCCAAAAAATAAAAAATTTCAAACAACCGTTACAATAGATGGGTATACAGCAATGGTTTTTTGAACCGTTGCTATAGGTAGGCCTATATATTCCAATGGAAATGGTCATATATTTAATCCACATCAATATCTACCAAAACCTTTGGCAATGGTCATAACCGTTGCAATATACCATTTTTAGCAACGATTTTAAAATGGTTACTAGTATGTCTGTTCTCGTAGGCCCATTTTCTAGTACTATTCTAAGGCTGCACAAAAAGAAAAGACTTATTATTGAGGGGTCCAATCTTGTGTTTCAGCTTTCGATGTATGTTATAGCTTAACTTTCTTTAGATCGGGTTGGGTAGTTAACCATTATGTAAAGTATGATATGGGTTGGGGATTTTTTCATATTATTCATATTTTGAGATTATTATTTTATTCTTTTGCCCATGTGGGGGATTTTGTGAATGTTATTATTAACTTAAGAGGTTATTATCATTAAGATACCCATGTGGGGGATGATATTGATTTTTTTTTTAGCATTATTTATTCTTTATCATTATTATTATGCCCGTGTTGGGGCTTGAATTGATATTATTGATGTCATACATGATTCTTTACTACTGTGATTCCATGAGAGGGCTTGTGAGTTCCCTTATACCATTATCATGTTGATATATTGCATATTATTGAGCTGGTTATGAGTATGAATACTCATTCATTTCATCCATTTTCATGAAACTAGTACTATTGATAAATACTGATTTTGAAAGAAAATGTGACACTTTATAAAATACCTTAGCCAAGAGATTTGTCAGTAAGGTTGATCGATGAGATTATGATAGTTTATGGATTGCAAAAACCCTATAGGTACTCTCCTAGAAGCTTATGCTCAGAAGGTTTATATGAGGTTACATTGAGACATTGCATCCTTATCATTTATTTGTATTGTATCACTTACATCCCCCTTATGTGATTAATATCGTGTAATTTAGTCTTTTTTTTACGCATATTTGTTCTCTAGTTACCATTTATACTATTATTATAGTTATATTAGTTATATTGTTAGGAGATGTATGGCTTGAGCCTTCATTGGGAACTTTTTTGCATGTAGGTGGAAGAGTGCTCATAGTTTCCTACATATGTTAAGTTATCTAGTTTGCTTGGTTGGACTATGATGCCTACTGAGTACAAATGGATCATACTCACTCCTACTTTTTGTACCCTTTTGATGCAACTCCCAGATTGAGTGCCACCCACGAATCATGATTTCGTGTAGTTTTAGAATTTCAAAGTCAGTGTAAGCTCTAAGTTCTGGAGTTTGTGCTTGGCTTCCTCTAGTTTTATGTCTTTATTTTACATTCAGAGATAGAGTTTATGTATTTTTTTTACACTATGTCAGTTTTAGAGTGATCTTTACTCATGACACTAGATTTTGGGATTAGAGTTGTATCTAGGTCAAATTTTGAAGTTGTTTTATATTATTGGACTGACTTTATCCAAAAATTTTGTATTTGTTTGATATCTATATTTTTTCATATTTCATATCTCTTGTGGAGTTAGGCTTACATATCAAGGTTGGGTCGGGGTAGGTACCATCATAACCTCAAATTTTGGGTTAGGACAAATTGGTATCAGAGTGCTAGGTTCACTAGTCACATGAGTAAAAGAGCAAGATATCTAATAGAGTCCCACAGATCAATATGTTGACATTTGTATCAATCTTCGGGAGGCTATGGAACATTTTTAAGAAAACTTCTCTAGTTTAATTCCTGATCATTCATATTATTTGTACCCAGTATTCTAAACTTGAATTCAACTCTTTCTGCATAGATAGTGGGAACTCAATTAGGATATATTCAGGATGCTGAGCCAGCACCCGCTATAGGAGTCCTATTCAGGGGATAAGTCAGAGGTCACAATCGAGTCCTAGGTAGAGGCCGAGCACAAGAAGCAGCTCTAGTTAGAGGGCTGGCTAGAGCATCTTCTCTTGAGCTAGATATTGATCATGTTGATGTGGCTTATCATCTAGAGGATTTGGGACCAAAATAGGCCCTTCAGGTTTTGGTTGCCACTCCAGTGTTATAGGATATTCTGATTTTGATTTTGAGCCGTATGAATGGCACCTCACAGGCAAGTATTTTATTGGGTACACCAGATGGTTCTCAGATAAGAGAAGTTGATTACCTTAGTTTTCTTGTGTCCCCTAGTGTTGATTACACTAACTTCTAGCTGACTAATGTGGCTAAGTAAGGGTGGAGATCTTTAGTTAGTTGTACACCAGTGGGTTCCCCTTCTTTGACTTGGACCAACTTTTCTAGGATTTTAATGGAGAGGTTTTTGCCCTATAGCTTGAGGAATAAGTTGAGGGATGAGTTTGATGAATTGGAACACGGCTCCATGACTATTGCTGAGTATGAGGTTCATATCCATGCCTTGTCTAGGTATGGCACAACTAATATATCCACAGCATCTAAGAGGATTAGAAAGTTTGTTAAGGGTTGGACTACTTCATATTAGTTGGCAACAACTTAGTTAGAAATTTCAGGTGGATCCTTTTAGAGTATTATGGATCATCCTAATGAAGGAATTTATTAGGCAGAGGTTCTCATGGTTACCATAGCCGGCCAATTCAAACAACATTATTAAGTTCTGATAGTAGGTTTGTAGGTTTTGAAGCTACGAGTGGTCAGAGATCCGGTCGTGCAGGTCAAGGGTCTCATTTTAGTTCATTAGGTTATGGAGGGAATTTTTGTTCTTCTGGGCCCTCACAGTGTGATTCATCTAGTAGGATATGTTTTGTGTTTAATGAGTTTGGACACTTAACGAGTGATTGTCCACAGTGTGCGATGAGTCCTCCCCAGTAAGGTTCTCAGCTTCAACTTTTTCCTATGCTAGTTTTAGTGGTTAAAGAGGGAACACATAGTAGTAAAAGTATATCTATAGGTACTAGAGGTGGATCTCAGTGAGTTCGTGGTAAAGTTTGAGGATTTGCTAAGTCCAGTAGCAGACGCTTATAGTGCTCTACGTTTTAATGTAGTGTTTAAACGTATCATTCTAGTTTACCATTGTCTTTCTTTAGTGTTGTTTGACCCTGTGTCAAAATTCTCTTATATTTGTTAATATTTTTCTACTGGTATTGATGCTATGAATAAGACCCTTATTATAACCATTCATGTTTCTACCCCGTAGGCCATTCTTTAGTGGTGTATCGGGTGTACCAAACATTTGTAGTGACTATTTTGGGGGCATAGGGCTTGGGTATACTTGATCATCCTTTATGTCATTTTGGGTATGGATTGGTTGTCTTCTTATTATGCAGTTTTGGATTGTTATGCCAAGACCGTGCTGGATGTTCCAAGGTTAGAGTGGAAGGGTGCTCCTACCTTTTGTCTGAAATGGTTTATATCTTTTCTTCATGCTCGTCGCATGGTAGAAAAAGGGTGTCTTTCTTATTTGGCCTGTGTGTGTGATGTTAATGTTAATTCACCTACTTCCTTCGATTTTGTAAGAGTGATTAGAAAATTCATAGATGTGTTTCCTATGGACTTGCCTGGTATTCCTCCAGATAGGGATATTTATTTTGCTATTGATATGGAGTAGGGCACTATGCCTATTTCCATTCCTCCTTATAGGATGGCCCCACCTGAGTTGAAGAATTATAGGAGAAATTACAGGATTTATGGATTAAGGGTTTTATTATACTGAGTGTGTCTCCTTGCGGTGGGACTATTTTGTTTGTTAAGAAGAAAGATGGAACATGTTCATGTCTATTGATTATCAACAATTGAACAAAATGACCATCAAGAACAAGTATCCCATTCCTCGAATCATATATTTGTTTAATCAGCTTTAGAGTACCTTAATGTTTTCTAAGGTTGACTTGAGATGTGGTTACCATTACTTGAGTATTAAAGCTTAGTTATTCCAAAGGCTGTAACTTTCTGGATGTGTTATGGCCAATATGAGTTCCTGGTTATGTCTTTTGGGCTGACTAACTCCCCAACAACAATTATGGAGTTGATGAATAAAGTGTTTTGGCCTTATCTTAATACTTTTGTGATTGTGTTCATCGATGATATATGGGTTTATTTCAAAAATGAGGTAGAGTATGTAAGGCATTTGAGGGTTGTACTTCAGAAATTAAGAGATGAGCAGTTGTATGTCAAGTTCTCCAAGTGCATGTTTTGGTTGGATTTTATTTCTTTCTTTGGTCATGTGGTGACCAAGGATGGTATCATGGTCAATTCGGCCAAGGTGGTGGCGGTGCGTGATTGAGCTAGACCTACTTCTCCTAATAAGATTTAGAGTTTTGATGGGTTAGCACAATATTATCAATGGTTTGTGCAGGGCTTCTCTTCTATTGCAATTCCTTTGACTAAGTTGACTTAGAAAAGGTTGTTTTCTAGTGGTCGGATGATTGTGAGAGTAGCTTTCAGAAGCTTAAAGAGTTGTTGACTTTGGCTCCTATCTTGACGTTGCTTGAGGAGGAAGTGGGTTTCACTGTGTTTTGTGATGCTTTTGGAGTTTACTTTAGTGGTGTGTTGATGCATAAAAGTAGGTATATTTTCACAAAGGATCAACCTTTCGCCTTAGACATTCAGTCTTTGGCTAATCAGTTGATTTGACTAGATATTTCAGCACCTGAACATCTTTTGGCAAATGTTGAGGCTAGGTTCTCACTAATGGAGTAGATTCTAGCTTAACAGTTTGATGATGAGAAGTTGATAGTGATTCGTGATAAAGTTTTGAGTGGTGAGGCAAAGATGACATTTTTTGATCCCGAAGGAGTCTTGCGGAGTAGTGTTTGTGTGTTGAGGGTTGGTGGTTGGATTATACTGATCTATGAGAAGGCTCATTGTTCGAGGTATTCTTTTCATCCAAGAGCGGCTAAAATGTACCATGATTTGAATCAACACTATTGGTGGTATGGAATGAAGAAAGACATTGTAGAGTTTGTAGCCAAGTGTTTGAATTATCAACAAGTGAAATAGTAGCATCAGTGACTGGGTGGTTCTATGTAGTGATTGTCCATTCTGAAGTGGAATTACTATGGACTTTGTAGTTGGCCTACCCCAGACCTTAGGGAAGTTTGTTTGGGTAATTGTGGATAGGTTGACTAAATCAGTGCACTTTGTACCTGTGAAGATGAACTACAATGTGGAGAAGTTGGCCCAGATCTATATTCGAGAGGTTGTTTGGCTACATAGTGTACCTACCTCCATTATTTTTAGTAGAGGAACACAATTTACCTCAAAATTTTACAGTTCTAAAAAGAGTAAGTAGGGTACAACTTCATCTTTTCTTTGTATAAAGTTGAACTTTCATATGCTCTATGATGAACATCCATTTCATTCATCTGTTCAAGTCTCAATTTAGTTGCATCACTCCAATCCAAATTTAAACTCTTTAATGCCCACAATGCCTTATGCTCAAGTTCAATAGAAAAGTGGCACGCTTTGCCATACACAATCCAATATGAGGAAGCACTAATAGGGGTCTGAAATGCTGTTTGGTAAGCCCATAATGCATCATCCAATATTATAGCCCAGTCCATTCTATTGGCATTCACAGTCTTCGCCAAAATAGACTTGATCTAATGATTGGAGACCTCAACTTGCCCACTTGTTTGAGGATGATAGGGTGTTCCCACCCTATGTTTCACGCCATATTTTTCAAGCAGGGCTCTGAATAGATGATTGCAAAAATATGAGCCTCCATCACTAATGATTGCCCTTAGTGTCCCAAATCTGGACAATAATTCCTACCTCAAAAATGTAGTCACACTCCTCCCTTCATTGTTTCTAAGTGCAATTGCTTCCACCCACTTGAAAACATAATCGACCGCAACCAAAATATACTTCATACCATATGAGCTCACAAAGGGGCCCATGAAATCAAGGCCCCATACATCAAATAGTTCAAGCTCTAGTATTGTAGTCATTGAAAGCTCGTGCCTTCACGAGATGTTTCCTTGTCTTTGGGATTAGTCACAAGCCCTAGCATAGTCACGTGTGTCTCTATGAATGGTGGGCTAGTAGTACCCATATTGCAAGAATTTATGAACAGTCCATACACCGCTATGATGACTCCCAACTGGTAAAAATGATATGCCTCTAGAATAATCATCATCTCTCCCTCAGGAACATATATACGATCAGTCCAGCTGTACAAATCCAGAACCAGTATGGCTCATTCCAGAAAAACCTTTGCATATCATGCATAAACTTATTTCGCTGCTGAAGCATAGATCCTCGGGCACCACATTACTTACTAAATAATTGGTAAAATTTGCAAACCATGGAATTAAATCTTGGGATACGGCCATTACCTGCTCATCTTCAAAAGTGTCATCTATCTCAAGATCAATCCTCAAATTCATCATTGCATCATCTTTTTTCCCTGATAAGTGGTCAACCACTGGATTTTTAGTCCTCTTTCGATCCTTGACCTAAAAGTCAAATTTCAGTAATAGAAGTAGCCAGCGAATCAACCTTGGTTTTGCATCCTTGTTCGCCATAATTTACCTAATATTTGTATGGTTAGTATGCACAATCACTTTCATGCTAAGCTAATACGATTGAAATGTCTCAAATGCAAAAATCACAGCAAGCAACTTTTGCTCCGTCATAGTATATTTTTTTGAGAAGGATTAAGTGCTTTGCTAGCATAATAGATCATATGTAGAATCTTATCTCGCCTTTGGCGTAGGACCTCTCCTAGAGCCACACCACTAGCATCACACATAACCTCAAACGACATAGACTAATCAGGTGAAACAATAATAAGGGTTGAAATCAACTTCTTTTTTCAGAAACTCAAATGCTTTAAGGAACTCATTATCAAAAATGAACTTCACCTCCTTCTCTAACAATATGCAGAAGGGATGTACAATTTTAGTGAAGTCCTTTATGAATCTACAATAAGACCCAACATTTCCTAAAAAGCTCTGAATACCTTTCACAGAAATTGGTGGAGGCAATTTTTCAATCACCTCAATCTTTTTCTTGCCAACCTCAACACTTTTCTTTGAAATCCTGTGACTAGACACTATTTCTTTTTTGACCAGGAAGTGGCACTTCTCCCAATTTAGCACCAAGTTACATCTTCACATCTCCTCGAAACACTTGCTAAATGGGCCAAACAATTTTTGAATGAATAAACAACAATCGAGAAGTCATACATTAATACCTTAATAGTGTTCTCCACTACGTCAAAAAAGTTGGACATCTTAAGACTCTGAGAGGTCATTGGTACATTAAACAAACCAAAAGGCATTCTCTTAAACACAAACGTCCCATATAGACATCTTAAATTAGTCTTCTCCTAGTCTTCGGGAGTAATGGAAATCTTATTTTAGTTCTTCTGGGAACTCACAATGTGATTTATCTAGTGGGAGAGGTTTGTGTGTTATGAGTTTGGACACTTAGAAAAGGATTGTACCCAGCGTGCGATGGGTCCTCCCCAGTCAACTTTGTTCGACACGAGTTTCAGCAGTTAGAGAGGGTACATAAGGTATTAGTGGTAGATCTAAAGGTACTAGAGGTGGAGCTTAAGGAGCTCAGGGTAGTGGATGAGGATTTGATTAGTCTGGTAGAAAACACAGACAGTGCTATGCTTTTCCAGGAAGACCTGAGGCAGAGGTCTCTGATGCAGTAATTATACATATCATCCAATTTGTCATTGTTCTTCTTTAGTGTTGTTTGAACTTGGTTCAACATTCTCTTATGTTTCTATATATTTTGCTACTGGTATTGATGTTATGCATGAGTCCATTACCATGCGTATTCATTTTTCTACCACCATAGGTTATTCTATAGTAGTGGATTGGTGTACCGTTTCATGTGTAGTGACTATTTTTAGGTGTGGGACTGGGGTAGACTTGGTCATCCTTGATATGGTTGACTTTGATGTCATTTTGGGTATGGATTAGTTGTCTTCTTGTTATACAGTTTGGGATTTTTATGCCAAAACTGTGACCTTAGCTATTATGGGTATTGTAAGGAAAGAGTGGAAGGGTGCTCCTAGTTTGTGTCCAAAAAGGGTATATCTGTTCTTGGTACTCGTCGTATGGTAGGAAATGGGTGTCTTTCTTGTTTGGCCTATCTACATGATACCAGTGTTGATTTACCACCTCCCTTTGATTCTGTAAAAGTTGTTAAAGTGTTTATGGACGTGTTTTCTATGGACTTGCCTGGTGTTCCTCCGGATAGGGATATTGATTTTGCTATTAATATGGAGCAGGGCACTAAGCCCATTTCCATTCTTCCTTATAAGATGGCCCCAACGGAGTTGAAATAATATAAGGAACAATGTCAAGATTTGTTGAGTAAGGGTTTTATTAAACTAAGTGTGTCTCCTTAGGGTGCACCTATTTTTTTTGTTATGAAGAAAGATGGATACATACTCATGTGTATTGATTATTAACAAATGAACAAAGTGTCCATCAAGAAAAAGTATCACATTCCTCATATTGATGATTCGTTTGACCACCTTTAGGGAGACTTAGTATTTTCTAAGGTTGACTTGAGATCTGGTTACCATCAAATTAGGATTACAGCATTGGATATTCCAAAGACTGTGACTTTTCGGACATGTTATGGCCACTATGAGTTCTTAGTTAAGTCTTTTGGGCTGACTAACGCCCCAAAGACATTTATGGAGTTGATAAATAGAGTGTTTTGGCCTTGTTATGTTCATTGATGATATCTTGGTTTATTTCAAGAATGAGGAAGATCATGTGAGGGATTTGAGGGTCATACTTCAAAAATTGAGATATGAGAAGTTGTAGGCCAAGTTCTCCAAGTGCGAGTTTTTGTTGAATTTTGTTTTTTCTTGGGTCATATGGTTACCAAGTATGGTATCATGGTCGATCTGGACAACCTGGTGCCAGTGCCTGATTGGGATAAACCTACTTCTCCTGCTGAGATTCAGCATTTTAATAGGTTAGTGGGATATTATCGATGGTTTGTGAAGTGCTTCTATTCTATTGTGTCTCCTTTGGCTAAGTTAACTTAGAAATGATTGTTTTCCAGTGGTCGGATGATTGTGAGAGTAGATTTCAAAATCTCAAGGAGTTATTGACTTCGACTCCTATCTTGACTTTGATTAAGGAGGACATGGGTTTCACTATGGTTTGTTATGCTTGTGGAGTTGTCTTGGGTGGTGTGTTGATGTAGAAGGTTAAGGTTATAGCATATGCTTTAAGGCAGTTAAATGTCCATGAGAAGAACTACCCTACTCATGATTTGGAGTTAACCATGGTTGTGTTTGTGTTGAAATTATGGCCTCACTATTTGCATGGGGTTGATTGTAAGATTTTCTCTAATCATCGTAGCCTTCAATACTTCTTCACTCAGTGAGATCTTCATATAAGATAGCGTAGGTGGTTAGAGTTGCTTAAGTTTTCTAATCTCACTATTTTTTATCATTCGAGCAAGGCCAATATAGTCGTGGATGTCTTGAGTCGGAAGGAAGTGACTTATCTTTTGATGGAGGAGTGTTCTTTACCCTTAGACGTTCAATCTTTGGCTAACCGATTGGTTTGACTTGATATTTTAGCTCATGGGCATTTTTTTGCGTATGTTGAGGCTAGGTCCTCTTAATGGAGAAGATTCGATCTTGATAGTATGATGATGAGAAGTTGAGAGTGATTCGTGATAAATTGTTGAGTGGTGAGGTGAAGACGATAGCTATTGATCCCGAAGGTGTCTTAAGGATTAGTGGTTGTGTTTGTATGCTGAGAGTTTGTGGTTTAATTATACTGATCTATAATGAGGCTCATTTTTTGAGGTATTCTATTCATCCAGGTGCAACTAAAATGTAACATTATTTGAAGCAACACTGTTGGTGGTATAGAATGAAGAAAGACATTATAGAGTTTGTAGCCAAGTGTTTGAATTGACAACTAGTGAAGTATGAGCGTTGTAGTTCTATAAAGTGATTGCTGATTCCAGTGTAGAAGTTGAAGTGGATTATGATGGACTTTTTGGTCAGTCTACCCCAGACCTTGGGGAAGTTTTATTGGGTGACTGTGGATAGGTATACTAAATCAGCACATTTTGTACCTATAAAGATGAACTACAATGTGGAGAAGTTGGTCAAGAACTATATCCAAGAGGTTGTTTGGCTGTATGGTGTACCAATCTCCATTATTTTTTATAAAGGTTACGTTGAACATTAGAGTTCTATGCAGAGTAAGTAGGATACTCAGCTTGTCATGAGAATTACTTTTCACCCTCAGACAGATGGCCATTCAGAGCAGACTATTCAGGTGTTAGAGGACATGTTTCAAGCATGTGTAATGGACTTTGGTGGTCTTAGGATCAGTTCTTTCCCTTAGCAGATTTTACCTATAACTATAGTTACCATTTAAGCATTCAGATAACACCTTTTGAGTCTTTGTATAGGGGAGGTTTAGATACCTTATAAGATGGTTTGATTCTTTTGAGGTTTGTCCTTGGGGTACCGATTTGTTGAAGGACTCAATGAATCGAGTGTGATTGATTCAGCAGAGGTGGGTTTTGTTGAAGTGATCACCCATGAAGGGTGTGATGAGATTTGAAATTTATTGGACTTTTTGAGATTCTTGAGAAGGTTAGAGATATAGCCTATCGGTTGGCTCTACCTCTGAACTTGTCAGCTATGCACCCGGTATTCGATGTTCCAATATTGAAGCGATACATCCTAATGATTCTCATGTGATCCAATGGGATTCAATTGCATTGGATTATAATTTGCCATTTGAGAAGGAGCCTAATACTATTTTCGATAGACAGACTAGAAAGTTGAGATCCAACCATATTGATTTCGTGAAAGTTCAGTGGAGGCATCACCCAATTCAGAAGGCAACATGGGAGGTTGAGACTGATATGCAGAGTAGATACCCCCAGCTTTTAATCGATTCAGTTACTCTCTTTGTTTTTCATTTGAGTACGAACACATGTTTTAATGGTAGATAAGGTGACGAACACATGTTTTAATGGTGGATAATGTAACAACCTTCATGGTGATTTTTTGGTTTTTCTATGTTTTGACCATTTTGTCTTTCCCCATAGTTGTTTTATATCATTTATGAGTTGTGGAGATAGTTGACATGGTCTACAAAGCATTCAGGTGTGATTTATGTGAGCTTAAGGTTTTGAGTAGCCTTTAAAATTAATCAATATTTTGTGATACAACCGTCGGATGGTGATTCTATCAAGTCTATTAGATATGAAATATCAATTTTGGTTAGTAGCATGGTTGGCATGGGTGTCGAGACTTTATTTTGAGTTTTGAGTGTTTAGACGAGAATATATTTACTTTAGACTAAAGGGGTTCCCGGGGTGTAACTTGTTGAAAATGACCTATTTTGGTAAATCCATTGGTCCATTGAGACCAAAACATCAAAATTAGCCTAGTAGCATTATTAGTTTATTTTAGTGGGGATCCAAATGAATCCCGAGGGTCTATTTAGAGACATTGTGAACCTCAAAGCACTGTTGGTGCAAGCCCCAGGCCTTCTTCACATTTCTGGCCCTGTTGTCGCGTTCGTAGAGAAGGAAATTATTCTACTTTACAAACGCGATGGAGGGACTATATTTGTAAAGAGTAATTGGGGATTAGGTCGGGTCTTTGTGCATCACAATTGCTGCTGGGCCACTGTATTTGCAACAATTCAGGGTTAGTGGTCTTCGCAAATGTGCGAGGTTGACTGTGTTTGAGAGTCGTTGTGCAAATAACTGCATAAAAACCTAATATTTGTGATTCCAACTTTATTTTTACCATTTTTGGACCTTGAGACCACGAGAGAGATGACTCTAAAGGGACTTATTCATCAAATCTGCTTGGGTAAGCTTCTAAACATAATTTCTATCAGTACCCATTGATGTTATCTCAAAAACAACTTCAAAACTTAGATTTTAAACTTTGGGTTTTGGGTTTTACCCGATAAATTGAGAAAATGTTTTTTCAATCATTTCAAGCTTGATTTCAACTTGTTTTTCAATGAGATTCCATATTTAGAATCCTTAAAATATGGGTAACTTGATTCTTTGATAAATTTTCTAGTTTTATACTTTTTATTTTGGGGTCAATTTTTGAAGTGTTTTCTTGACCCTGAACAAAAGTGGCTAATATTGGTATCCTTAGACTCCTATTGATATGTAGATTACATTTTTGATAGATTGAATTCCTTCTGAGGCTACACGAAAAGGAAAGGCTTATTGTTGAGGGGTTCAGACTCATGTTTTGACTTTTGAGGTAGGTTATGACTTACTTTCTTCAGACCGAGCAGAATAGTTAACCATGCATGTAACGTATGTTATAGGTTGGGGTCTTTATCATGGTATACATATTTTGAGATTATTATTTTATCATGTTGCTCGGGTGGGGGCTTATGTGAATGTTATTATTGACTCGAGAGGTTATTATCATTGAGATGCCCGTCCGGGGACTAGTATGGGTCTTGTTTGAGCATTATTTATTTTTTATCAATATTGTGATGCTTGTGTGGTGGTTTGGATTGATATTATTTATGTCATACATGATTTCTTACTGCTGTGATTCCATGAGAGGTCTTGTCTCATGATTTATTGAGATTTAAGGGGACTTGAGTTCCTTTATACCATTGTCATGTTGATTTATTGCATATTGTTGAGCTGGTTATGAGCATGCATACTCATTCATTTCATCCATATTCAGGGAACTGATACCACTGAGAAATATTGATTTTGAAAGAAAATGAGACACTTTATAAAACGCCTTAGACGGGGGATGTACCAGTAAGGTTGATTGATGAGATTGTGATAGTATATGGGTTGCGAAAACCACATGGTTCCTTTACTGAAGCTTATGCTCAGAAGATGTACACGAGGTGACATTGAGACATTGCATCCTTATTATTTTATTGCATTGCTCACACTCATCTCTCTTATGTGATTTATATCGTGTAATTTAGTTTTCCTTTTCTGTATACCCATTTAGTTATATTTTATACTATTATTCAGGTTGTATTATTTTTATTGCTAGGAGATGTACGGGTTGAACCACCATTGGGCACTTTTCTGTATGTAGGTGGAAGTGTTCTCATAGTTTCCCTTATATGTTTAGTTATCTACTATGCTTTTTTGTTCTATAACCTTTTGGTGCAGATCCCAGTTCAAGTGTGAATTATGGATCATGAGTTCATGCGGTTTGAGCATTTCAAAGTCAGGGTGAGCTCTCAGTTGCAGAGTTTGTGCTTGGCCTCCTCCCATTTTATACATTTAATTTACATTAAGTGATAGAGTTAATGTATTTTCATACACTATGTCAGTTTTAGAGTTCTCTTTACTAATGACACTAGATTTTTTGATTGGACTTGTATCTATTTCAGATTTTGGAGTTGTTTTATATTATTTGCCTAACTTTTTTCTAAATTTTAGTATTTGTTTAATATTTATATTCTTTTCATATTTCATATTTCATATGGAGTTAGGCTTACCTACCGTGGTTGGGTCGGGGTAGGTGCCATTATGACCTCAGATTCTGGGTCGTGACACTAGGTACTGCTTGAACACCCTATTCATGAGGTCTATAAAAGCTGCAAGAGCATTGGTTAGTCCAAAATACACGACAATGAATTCTGAGTTATCATACCAAGATTGAAATATTGTATTCAAGATGTCACACTCTCTAACTTTCAACTGATGATACTCGTACTTGAGATCAATCTTGGAGAAATACACGGCACCCTGAAGCTGGTAAAAAAAAGCTCATCAATTCTGGGAATGGCATACTTATTCTTAATTGTGACCTTGTTCAACTGACGGGGTAATCAATACACATCCTGAGAGAACCATCTTTCTTGCATATGAAGAGAGTTGGGGAACCACATGGGGAAACACTAGGTCAGATGAACCCCTTATCTAAAGAGTCTTTCAGTTATTCTTTTAACCTTTTTAACTCTATTGGAGCCATTCTTGAGGGAGGAATAGAAATGGGCTCGTATCAGGAAGAAGGTCTATTCCAAGTCTATATCCCATTCAAGTGGGACTCCAGGAAGATCTTCAAGAAAGACATATAGAAACTCATTAACTACTGAAATTTACTAAAGAGGTGGAGTCTTAGAACTAGAATCCTTAACCCGAAAAAGATGGTAGATTAATCCCTTTGAGATCATCTTTCTAGACTTAAGGTATGATACGAAATGACTCTTAGGAATAACATGACTACCCTTCCACTCTAAGATAGGCTCATTAGGAAATTGAAACTTTACAAGTTTGGTTCTATAATTGACTGAGGTGTAATAGGAATTTAACAAGTCCATGCCTAGAATAATTTCAAAATTTATCATATCTAACTCTAGATCAGTTGTGGTATCCATATGATGTACTAAAACAATGCAACTCCTATAGACACATCGAGCTATAATTGACTCTCAATGGAATGGAATTAGAAAAAGGCGTTAGGATTTATTCGGGACTGATTTCAAACTTCACAGCAACATAAGGGGTTACAAATGATAAATTAGCCCCAGGATCTAACAAAACATAAACATATATAAAGAATATTTTTAACATACCAGTGAAAACATCTAGGGAACGCTCCTAATCTTGACAGGATGACAAGGCATAGAAGTGGTTTTGACTATCGTTTTTAATTGAAGTGATGCCTTTATGAGTATTCCAACCTGCCGAAGTTGATGATTTAGTGTACTGAGCTTTACTATCCCTTTTTCCCTTTCTAGGAGATAGGAAATCCTTGAGCATATGAACTATCTGAACTCACTTATAGAAACCCTTTCTATCACAAAGACATTCACTATGATGGGTTTTTTTACTCTTGTTGCAGGCAGGGCAAGATGGATACCCACATGTAATAATTCCCTAAGACCCAGTGAACTCAAGTGGATTCATTTGAAGAAATGTACGGATCCTGGAAGTATCTGGAATACCCTGAGGACCTGTAGAGGTTGCTCCCTATCGATTAACTTGATCTATCATTACTTGAGCAAACATTTGAATGGCATTTTAGAACTCAACATTTGTAACATCCACATGAGGGGAATAATTTATGGTAATGGGAGGTGCCATAGGATTGACATTTTGGCCATTTAAACGTGCTCCATTTGTAGTCTACACAGCACGATGAGGTTGAGGCACTGGTCTGGTATAATCCTCAGCACCTACAATAGCTCTCTAACTGGTGGTTCTTTCTGGAGACATGATCTAAAATGCATAAAGCATGAGTTATATTAGTTGTAAGAAGTTAAAATCTATCGCAAGAAAATAAAACATGAAAGAAGGGAATATTTCCTAAACATTGTATAGCCTCCCCTAAATGTGGTGCGCTTCACACCCATAAAAAGGATTCTACTGAATGTGACTTTTCAGACATCCATGGACACTTGAATCTATTGCTCTAATACCAATTTTGTCATGATCGGAGTCTACACACTAGGTGTGACAAAAACTTAGGACCACAAGTGATCCCAAGTGGATCCTTGGTACTGACATACTACTATGAATTAACTGATAGCATGAGCGAAAGCTGTGATATAAAATAGTGAGCAGAAATGGTTTTAATGTTCTATTCTACTATATAGAAATAGAAATGAAAATCCATGGTATACTGAACAACTAACAACAATCTAAAATAAAATCTATATAATAACTGCTCCATGAAATCCCTGAATAAAGAGGATTCACCAACTGCTGACTAGGATAACTGCAATCTATATAGCTTTTAGTCTTGAAGCAAGCGCCTGACTCTACATCAATAACAAGATGTAGTGTATAGAAAGTATGTGATCAACACATGGGAATATACTATGTATGCAAGGTTAAAACTAAAAAATCTTATAGATAAAAACATGCTTATAAAAATAGATGATATTCAATAATCATGTGTGAGTTAAGTAAATAAACAAGATAACCTGTCGAATTAGTATATAAGGATCTTTTGAAAATCAACTTCAAAATCTATAACTCAAGTATGTTTCTAATGCTTGAAGTGAATCCATGCCTAGAACTGCAAATTCGAGAAATCATAATATAAATTCAAGTGTGAGGTAATGTAAAACCTTTTATTGGGGAGTTTCTGAAAATCGACATCCACTATATGAATTCATCGTGTCCACCCTATAATCCATTTTTGGAGGGCTTCTATATACCTTACCAAGGTATAAAACCTATCTTTCTAATGTGGATCAACTATTGAGCTTCTTGGGCTAAAGAAAGCTGACCGACTAGTGATGCACTCAAATCCTATGGTGACGCATAGTTATGGGACTTGGGTTTATTAAACCGCATCTTATCGATGCTAAATAATCCTCTTAAAACTATAATTACATTTATGTTCTCTTAAATAATTAAATTATGTGTTTTCTACGAGTAAGGTGTGAGACTTTGCTCAAATTCATCTTTCAATATTCAGTACGTCAACTACAAACTGGATCATACTAATTTCTTGATTAATGCATGCTTGAAAATATCAAAGTTAAAGGAAAACAATTTAAAATCATGCTTTACTATAATATACAATAACAAGAACCATTAAAATCATCTAAAACTAAATTAAGAAGAATTTGCATAATTTGGGTAAAAACCCTAAACTAGAATATCTTGATACTGTAAAAACATTTTTTGATCTAATGAAAATTTTTAAGTCAACCAAGTATAATGTTTGTACAGAGTTAGCTCTCTTTGGACTATAGATCCAAGGATCAACTACCTAGCATAGCTACCTATACTATTTCAAGAGATAGTCTAATCAGGATAACTTTGCAAATTCTCTAGAATCCTACTCCACTAACAACATTTTTGACCTCGTATATGTAGTTTCAATACTATATCCCTGATCAACTGAGTAGTAGTTCGACTCTTCTTCTGAAATCTTCTTGCATTCCTATCAGCCTAAGCCTGTTATATAGTTGCAGCCAGTAGAAATCCCAGGATGGCTGCTTTTGGTCTATTTTTGTGCACATTTTTGTTCACCCACTCAATCTCATCATTCCATGGAAAAAATAGACTTTGATAACCCATCAAAGAGAGAACAATAGTCCATATCAGTGAAGAATAGTTTCATTCAAAAAATATATTGCTTAAGTTTTCTTCACTGTTTGAATTACAGAGGACACACTTAATTGGAACTTGCACTCCCTATTTTGTAATTCTGGTTGCAATTGATAGTCTCTAATGCATTGTAAGCCAAACTATAAATTGATGTTTAGGTGAAGCCCTGGATGATAGAACCAAATTCCTCCATGGGGCCTTTTGGAGCTGTGGTATAAAGAAAGTATAGGTTTTCTTGATGATATATCTGCTTCCAGCCACAAATATGTTCAAGTGTTGCACTGAATCTATATTAGGGAACCAGTTCCTGATATCAATCACTTTCCTTACAAACCAGCTTGTCTGCTTAGGTGTTTTCATTGTAGTCAAATCTTCCTTCTATCTGTAAAAGCTATGTATCCACTGCACCCATAAAATATCTTTTTTGTGGGTCAAAGCCCATAATAACTTGCATAAAGCTCCTCTTTTCCATCTACCAAAAATAATAATGTTAAGACCACCTACTGATTTTGGAAGATACATAGAATCCCATGTTACTAGTGTTTTTCTTGAGCTCTCATGACTCTCTGTCCAAAGGAATACTCTATAGATATGAGTAACCATCTTAATGACCTTCTTTGGCAACAGAAGCATTTGAGCCCAGTATGTTTGCATCTCAAATAGAATACTTGTAATAAGTTATAGCCTCCCACTATAGCATAGTAGTTTTGACGTCGAACACCTTATTCTAGCAATGATTTTCTCCACCAATACCAGACACTGCTGAATATTTAATTTTCTTAATCACAAGGAAACTACTACATACATGAATGGTTCTTCCCCTGGAGTGAGTTTCATATCTTGGAGAATTGATTCCTTAAAGGATTGTGTCACCCCTGCCACATAGAAAGAACTTTTGTCAAGATTGGCATGTAGGCTTGAAACACTAGAAAAATGCTCAAAAGCCTACATCATGAGTTGAATGGATACCTTATTTTCCCTACAACATAAAACCAAATCATCAGCAAAACATACATGATTTAGTTATAGTTTTACACATCTGGGATGGTAATTAAAATCAGGGTTATTCCTCAGCTGCTTTAGGGATCTATTCAAGTACTTCATCACTAGGACAAAAAGGTATGATGACATGGGGTCCCCCTACCTAAGACCTTTTTTTTCTTGAAAACTCTCAGTTATAGTCTCATTCATCAAAATTGAGTAACTCACTATGGATACACAAGTCATTATCTATTCTACCATTTGTAATGAAATTTCATACTATAATAGCACCATTCTCAAGTATCCTCATTCAACAAAGTCATATGCCTTTCTAATATCAATTTCCATAAAGTAACTAGGGGAGACATGCTTTTGTCCTTACTTCTTCACTATTTCATGTGTCACTATAACATTGTCAAGAATGTTCCTGCCTTCTATAAATACAGATTAAGAAGGTCCAACAAGGAAATCTATAATCATCTTAAGCGTAACAGTCAATATTTTAGCTATAATATTATACATGGTACTACAACATGCAATAGTTTGGACTATTAACTTTGGGAACCAGGGTAATTGTAGTACAATTGACACTCTTAAGTAGTTTCCTATTAGAGAAAAAGTCAAGGACAACATCAATTACCTCATGTCTTACCACATTTCAGTAGACCTTGAAAAATTCTACAGGGAAGCAATCTCTACCAGGGGCCTTGTCATTAGGAAGGTTCATTACAGTGCTCTTGATCTCATCTCTAGATACAGGTTATAACATCTGTCTAAGTTGTTCTACTGAGAGACAAGGGCCATCTCTAGCAATAGTAGTATGTAAACAAGGTAGTTATGTAGAGGATTTTCCCAACAGCTATTAGAGGAATAAAATGAACTCCTATTGTACCAAACTTAGATCAATGATTTTGTGTCCTTAATCATTACATATGGAGGCAATTCTATTTCTTTCTTGCCTAGCTTTAAGATGAGCATGGAAGAACTTAGAGTTAGAATATCCATGTGCTATCCAAGTATATTTTGATCTATGTCTGAGTACATGTTCATGTATTGCATCCTATTGCACTGATAATTGAATCATCAAATAGGTTCAGTTGAGGTTCTTCTAAATTAACTTAACTTGCTCTCTCAGTCTATCCAACTTAGTGTCTAGTGAAGACAGTTTTGTTTAGATGCTTAGCTAGTGCTCCCAGTAATTAGAGCTTCTTCGACACTCTAAACATGGCATACCCCTCTATCTATTTGGTACACGCATGGTTCACCAAGTTCATAAAGTCATCTTGCTACAACAATACTGTTAATAGTCTGAAGGGCCTGTGACTCTTCTAGAATATAGTAGTAGTGTTCATAGAGGTAGGAGAATGATCAGAGCATTCAAGGTTTCCAAAGATAGCCTCAAAATTGCTATAAGTCATAAACCATTGAGAATTCCCAAAGACCAAATCTATTCTATTGTGAATCCTCAGCTGTGCATTTCTTTTGTTAAGCCATGAATAATTATATCCCCTTTTAGTTAAGTTTCCCAGTCCAAGATTATGAATTCCCTAAGAACTAATATAATCCAGAAAGTCTTGGATCTCACATTGTTGCATAGGGGCTCCATTAATTTTATCTTGAACTGACACACCAATATTGAAATCACGTAATACAATCTATGGATCCACCATAATAGAGTGAATATGTTTTAGATCATCCCAGATGTCCTTCCTTAGAATATTAGTATTCAATCTATACAAAAAGGTCATAAAATAGGCAAACCTAGTACCCCGATCTTCTATATAACAGTGTACCAACTGTGGTCTAGCAAAGAGAACCTTGGCCTGTACATTTTTGTGCTTCCAGCAAAGCCATATTCTACCAGTAAGATCTTGTGTGTAATCAATGTAGCAATTCTAATCAACTCACATAACCTTCTTAAAATGTTCTACCCTAGCTTGTTTTAATTTAGTTTCTAAAAACCGCAAAAGATCTATTCTATTCTAATAAAAAGGATCTTAGTTAATTTTGCTTATAGGGCTGGTTCATCCCTCTTATTTTCCAAGAATAAATCATCATGTGTAGTTGCCTGAGGGATGCTCAAGACCCTTAGTATTAATAGAGACTACACTACTTCCAAGGTTATTCAACTGTTGTTGTACAGGTATAGAGTCTTTCATTCTTGATATATTACCTTGGTACTCAGGGGGCTCTGCTACCTTTGAAGGATCAGTTGCATTAACTTGAGCTACTTTTGATTGCCAGTATGTGTAAATCTATTTCTTCTTTTTGTCATGATAATCATCAAGTAGTTGAAAATCACTAACATCCATAGCAACCATAGGAGGGTGATCACCTTGTTTATCTGGCTCTTCAAGTTCCTTGGGCTTAATCGCAGCTGGGTACTTACCCTTCACATGACCCATCCATCTACAGTTTTAAGTACTCAGGCCACCAGTCATAGTTAAGTACTTGCACTCTAGTCTTTCCATTGACCTTGACTATGAGCATTTGTTCAGGCAACGACTGCTTAAAGTCTAGTTCAAAAAGGATTTGAGCATATGAGATCCTCCCTTCCTCATCTGTGAGATGATCAATGCAGATAGGTTTCCCCAAATATCTTGTAATACGAACCAAGTTTTCACTGGACCAATATTGAACAAGAAGGTTGGGGAAAGTAACCCTTAATGGCATCCTCCTAAGTGACCTCTTTTCCATCTGGAACATGGTATCCTATTCCTTAAACACTATAGGTCTATAATCGAACGTGTAGGGTCCATTCTCCAGTACCTCCAGCTTGTATTGCTCACTAGGAAATCTGAACACAAAGTATCCATCCTTATTTAGTAACACACTTGATTTCTTCACAAAATTCCACATGGCATAGACAAACATAAACATTTTCTTAAATGGAGGTTCTTCCCCATAACATACCCTATTAGTGCACCTTCCCATTTCCTTTTTTGTTGTTCCAGCTCAATCAAATTCAGTTTCAAAATCTTACTATCCTCTTTAATAATATATGGGAAGTAATCAAGTTGTTTCCCTTGATTCAAAGCTCGATTCTTATTTTGCGAGTCTACTGGAGCATTTTTATATTGTGGTCTACAAGAGCACCGATGGAGCTTCCAGCATAGAAAGACAACTTGCAGGCTACTTAGTTTATTCTATTTGCTCCTTCAGGGATGGAAACTGGGTAAACATCTGAATTTATGGCATGGGGTTTCTGATTCACCATCTTAGTTGGAGTATGTTTGATTGTGGGTTCACTTTCAACCCAAGATATCCAGTGAAAAAATTGCACTGGACCTAACTCTTGAGGTATCCCCGACTCTAGGGTAACCACTCTACTCTGCATAGCTGGGAGTACTGCTGATGAAGTATGTTTCACAATCTTTCCCAACTCTTGCTAGTTATTTTCCACCGGTGGTGGATTATGTTTCCTAGCTATTCTGTTGTTAGTGGCGTAAGGTAGCTATTTGAGCTTAACATTCACCTCTAGAGCATATAAACCAAATTGTTAATCAACTATAAAAAATATTATGAAATGATTGGCATGAGGATGAAAGGATACTCACGTTGAAGCCTTGCATACCTGATAAATATGAGGTATCTGAACTATGAGCTTGAATTGAAGGTCTGATATATGAATATTAGGTCTTCGTGGTTCTCTTTCTTGAACATTTCTTTTGAGTTTGTGTCACGATCTGAGTTTACACCATAGAAGAGACACACTGCCTAGGACCACCAGCGGTCCCAAGCTAACCCTTGATACTGGCACATAGCTATAATCATACAATGTAAATAACTAAGCAGAAGCTTAAGCATGGTAAAGTAGGCAACTAAACATAAACTAAACATCTGACAATGAAAATCTCTAACCCAATAAGTTGAACTACATGTCTGAGTCTAAAAGCCACTACTAAAACTAATGAGTTGCTGGGATAGGATCCTCCACTAACTCTAAATAACTAAAACTAAAAGTAATGTTTGACATGAAAAAAGGAAAATCAAAACTGAACTTCATCCTCGGATAATGAGGACTCACCAGAGCTGCTACTGTACCTGGCACAGGAATATATCTAACTGCATGGTAGAAAATGAGCACCAAAACCTATATCATGATAGGATACAATGCAAAAGAGAGTATGTGGTCAATGCTATTAGATATACTGAGCATGTGAGAAATGCAAATCATGAATAAGTATATAAATTATGTTGTAAAACTAAAGTCGGATAAATCATGTAGAAACTAAAGTACAAAGACCCACGTGTTTCATAAATAAAGACTGGAAAACTATATCATTGTACAAAGTACATAAAATAATTATATCGGAACTGAAAAACTAGTTATCCAAGTACACTTATTAGGCTTAAATCATTTTTAGAGGGAATTTCTTCTAACCGACATAAACCATGTGAGCAAACATAGATTCCAATATCTAGCCCACATTAAGAAGGACTATTTTGTACCTTGCAATTAATACGAAAGTATGAACTAATATGGATCCACTAAACTGAGTCTTGAGGGCTAAATATGACCTATGATGACACGTAGTTCTAGAACTTGGGTTAGCTAGAACCTGTATCTGCTCGGTGATAAATACTACTCCTAAAATTTATTTACTATTTACTCATAATATAAATTGGTCAAAAATTAACTTGTCTGAAAGTCTGTGATCATAGGATCAATTCATGCTAATTTGTTCTGACGCATGCTCAATTTGAGTAAATCATGTGAAAGAATGTATAAAAGTTATGACCTATGAACAAGGCTGTAAAATTATGTATAAATGTAATTGTCAATATAGATGAGCATGAGAAATATTCTAGAACTGAAAATCTCAGCAATTGATAATATTGGGCATAAACCCTATGTTGCGAAATCATAAAAACCATAATTTAAAAGATGAGGTCTTGAGCATAAGGGTAAAAGTAAGACCTTATTGAATTCGCACATACCTGATTACTGAAGAATCTTAATTGATACTTGGCAACTTGAATTTGAAAGAGAAACTGTAGGCTTTGAACTTGAGAGCTTTTATTTCTGAGTTTAGGAGATAATTGTATCAATGAGGGGCATGATCGACTGATTACCTCTTAAAGTCACTTTTAAGAAACATAAATGACATACTATCAGGCTTAAAAGAGTGGGAAAAGACTGAACAACCCTTGGGAAAAGCATTTTAAAATGCTGGAACCATATCCGATAAGTCAATCTATGACTGGTACTCTGGGTCCATGAGTTGTGGTTTGACTCGTGACCCTTGGGACTGAATTGGGTAGTTTTTGTTTCAAGAACCACGGGTCTGTAGAATGACCTGTAGGTTGGTACCCTGAGTTGTACCTTGACTCATGGTTACTAGAGCCAAATTCTACCTTGGGCCACAGTTTCATTCCCTGACTTATGGTTTGGACTTATGATCCCTGAGAAAATTACCATTTCTCTAACCTCTATAAGTATGATTTTTAGTTCATGACTCATACTCCCAAGCCATGACTCTTACAGTGAGTCATGGTGAATGGTAATAGGGTAGGACTTCGGGCAATCTACCATGAGTCATAGTACGACTAGTGCTCTTACTGTACAACTCGTACAGGGATTCATACTGGTGTGGAACTTGAAATTTTCTTCTAGTTTTTTGGTCTAAGTCTGAGTTAAATAATGCAAATGTTTTAGGGTTATTATAACATCTCCCCATTGGGAACCTTCATCCTCGAACGAAGACTAAAACTGAGTTTGACTGATAGGGAAGGAACTACTAACATAAAAAAAATTGACTTTTTAAATCTGAATACATGGGATGATTGGGACATGTATATACTAAGAGTAGGGACTCATCTGAAACATATAGGGCATGAGTGCATACATGAAATCGTGAATAATTGAAAAGAGCATAAAACATAGAGAAGTAACTAAAAAAGAACGATTGTTATCTCATGTTATCCTGGTGCTAGGAGAAAAAATATGAGGGTACTTGGCCATCATATCTATTTCTGCTTCCCACCTAGTTCCCTCAACTAATTGATTTCTCTATAAAACCTTAACTGAAGCAACCTCCTTATTTCTCAATTAACGAACCTGCCTATCAAAGATCTTAACTAGCACTTCCTTAGACAAAGGACTATATTTCACACCAATACACTCCAAAGGCACAATCAACGATGGATTATCAATGCATTTCTTCAATAATGACACATGAAAAATTGGATGCACTGCTGCCAACATTGTGGGCAACTCTAACTCATAAGCCACATTACCAATAGGCCTCAATTTCTATAAGGAACAATATACTAGGACTAGGCTTCCCTTTCTTACCAAATTTCATCACTCCCTTCATGGGAAAAACCTTTAATAACAACTAATCATCAACAACAAATTCAAGCTCTCTCTTCATCACATCTTCATGTGATTTCTAACGAATCTGAGTTGCTTTCAACCACTCCTAAGTCAACTAAAATTTCTCCATATCCTCGTGAACCAAGTTGGGCCCTATCAAAGTCACTTCTCCTACCTCAAACTAACCAATCAATACATGTTCTACATCTCCGCCCATAAAGTGCCTCAAAGGGAGCCATCTGAATACTAGAGTGGAAACTATTATTATAAGCAAATTCTATAAGTTGAAAATGATTATACCAATTACCTTTGAAGTCGATCATACAAGCATTCAACATATCCTCTAAAGTCTAAATTGTATGTTGTTCCTTACCATTTATCTACGGATGAAAAGTGGTGCTGAGATGTATTCGAGTACCAAGACCCTTCTGGAAAGACATCTAGAATTGAGACGTGAAATCAATACCCCTATCTAAAATAATAGACAAGGGAAATCCATTCAATTTGATCAACTCATGAATGTAAAGTATGATATAGTCATGCACTGAGTTTGTCGCCTTAACTGGCAAAAAGTGGGTTGACTTAGTCATCCTTTCGACTACCACCCAAATAGAATCTTGTTGTCATCATATGTGCGGTAAACCTATGATAAAATCCATGTTAATAATTTCAAACATCCAAATAGAATACAGATATCATGAGTTATACCTTTCGTCCCCTGATGTTCAACCTTCAACTGCTTACAATTGGGACACTCAGTCACAAAAATCTGAAATGTCCTTTTCATGCCATTTCTCCAATAGAATTCCGATAGATCACGGTATATCTTAGTGGTACCTAGATGAATAGAATATCGAGAGCTATGAGCCTCTGTCAAAATCCAATATCTTAACTCATCTACATCTGGAGCACACAATCTGCCCTGATAACGAAAAATATAATCTCCCCTTTGGGAGAAAACCTCCACCTTCTGATTATGCACATCTTTTTTAAACTTAAACAAATAGGATCACTGTCCTTTTTTTCCTTAACTTATATCACAATAAAAGACTCTGAATCATTCTAACTTATAATATCACCATTTGCTGAATCTATAAGACGAAACCCTAAAAAAGTAAGCCTGTGAACATCTTTAGCCAATTCATTCTTCCCTTCTTTAATATGAGCCACACTATCCATGGACAACCTTCTAAGATAATACACTACTATATTGACCTTACTCGGATGGTAAAGCATACTCATGTAATAATCCTTGAGAAGCCTAAGCCATCTCCTTTGTAGGAGATTCAAATATTTATGACTGAACATGTTGTGAAGGCTCTTATGATCTATGGACAGATCAACATGAACACCATATAAATAGTACCTCCAAACCTTTAAACCAAAGACTACTGTTGTTAACTCAAGATCATGAGTCGGGAATTTCTTCTCATCGACCTTAAGCTGTCTAGAAGCATGAGGAATGACCATACCATTCTGCACTAGCATTGAAGGAGAAGAATGACAAGGTCTTCTTACACGGTAAGGATTGTTGCTTAGTCCAATCCAAGGGCAAACAAGGGACTCCTCCTTAAGCAAGAACCCGAGCTAAGAGCGGGGCAGTTCAATTAAGGTATAGATAAAGCTCCAAGCATAAAACACAACCAAGGCTAACTCTAGAAATATCACAATAAACTATGAAACTTTTTGAACCCTCTGTCAAAGTCAAGACTGGTGCAGAAGTGACGAGCCTTCAATTCTTGAAAGCTCTAGTCAATGGGGTAGAAATAGATGAAAACCCCTCAATGAACCTCCTATTATAGCTAGCTAAGCCCATAATGCTCCAAATGTCTGACAGAGACTAGCCAAGTTCTTTAGTACCTTTATCTTTTGAGAGTATACCTGAACACCCTTACTATAAACAACACAACCAAGGAATAAAACTGACCTCAACTAAAACTCACACTTGCTGAACTTGTTAAATAATTAGAGGTCCTTGAGAGTCTACAACAGAACTCTCAAATGATCAGCATGCTCATCCTCACTTCGAAAGTAGACAAAAAGTAATCTATGAAGGCAGTGACAAACATATCCAAGTATTGTTTGAATATCCTATTCCTCAAGTCCATAAAAGTTGCTACAACATTTTTTAGACCAAAACACATGACCACAAATTCATAATGACCATACTGAGTTCTAAATGTTGTCTTCAAAATGTCATACTCCCTAACTCTAAGTTGATGATAATTAGATTTGACGTCAATCTTTGGAAAAATAACTAGCACCCTAAAGCTAGTCAAAAAAGTCACTAATCCTGGGGATGGGATACTTATTCTTGATTATGACCTTGTTCAATTGACGGTAGTCGATACACATTCTGACAGAACCATCTTTATTTCAAATGAACAGGATGGGAGCTCTGCATGGGGAAATAATAGGTCAGATAAATCCTTAACCTAAGAGGCCTTTTAATTGTTCTTTCAATTACTTATGCTTGGCTGGAGCCATTTTGTAAGGAGGAATAAATATGGGCTATGTATTTGGAAGAAGGTCTATTCCAAAGTCAATCTCTTATTTAGGAGGAACTCCATATAGATCCTCAAGAAACACCTTTGGAAACTTACTGACTATAGGCAATGACTAAAGAGTTGGGGTCTTGAATTTAGAGTCCTTGACCCAAACTACATGGTACATGCAACCCTTATAAATCATTTTCCTTGCCTTAAGATAAGAGATGAAATGACCTATAGGCACTGATTGAGAGCTTATATAGAAACTAGAATGTTATGACTCTAGTTCTACAGTCGACTGAGGTTTAAAAGGAATGTAGCCAATCCATGTCAATAGTGATTGCGAAGTCAGTCATATATAGCTCTATTAAATCAACTTTGGTGACTTTATGGAGGACTGTACTTGGATAATTTCTATGCACCTTTCTAGCTATGACTAACTCACCAACTAGGGCAGATACTTAAAAATGCTCTAGGAGTTATTCTAGACTGACTCTAAAATTGACGGCAACATAAGGGGGTCACAAAAGATAACATAGCACCAGGGTCTAATAATGCATAAATATCAAGGTAGAAGAGTCATAATGTACCAATAAACATGTATGGAGAACTCTCCTAATCCTAGTGAGATGATAGTGCATAAAAGCAATTTTGGAACTGACCACCACCTACACTAGAAGTGGCCCCCTATTGAACTAAGTAACCTGTTGGAGCTGCTAAATATTATAGTAGGCCTAATTACCTCCATTGCCCTACCTAGAAGAGGGGAAATCTTTTATCATGTGACTTTTCTGATCCAACTAAAATAACCACCCTTACCAATCAAGCACTCCCTCAGATGGTTTCTTTAACACTTGTTGCAAGTAGGGTAGGTACGTTTTTTTATGACACTTCTCTGAGATTTAGTGCTTGATGCCTTAGTCTTCTTATAATTTTGAGGTCTGGGTGCTGGAGATGGTGAACTAGCTAACGAATGTGTTGGTACTGATGATTTCTACTAAAGGAATGATTGGGTCCCACTATCAGATCGATGTTGGTTGTACTCAAAATTCCCTATCCTTACCCTCTTATTCTCTTTCTCCCTTTACTTTAGTTTTTCTTCCTCAATTAGTTAGGCATCTACCATCAACTTGGAGATATTTATATCCCCAATCAAAATTGTAGTTTTACACTCCTTCTAAACAAGATCTGAAACCCTAAAAATGAACTTGCTCATCTTGGCCCTTGGTTTGGCCATTATATCAGTAGTATACCTAGAAAGCTAAGTGAGCTTCATGCCATATTCCTTAACTGAAATGGATCCCTGCCTTAAATTCATAAAATCCTTAGCCTTCCCCTCCAACACAGTCATTCCAAGTTACTGCAGCTGCATTTCTACCACGGTTATCCTTCCAGTGATAATACTATAAATAAGCCACATCCTTGAGCTGATAGGAAGCCAACTCAACACTCTCAAACCCATTCACCTACACGAACAAAAACCCTCTTCACCTTATAGACAATGTTTTGGGGATCCTTATCCACCTTCAAACCATGAACTCAGGTAGACTTATCCTCACAAAATCTCAAACTTTAGAAGCGACTAAATTTCCATTTGGATTTTCAGGGGCTACCACCTATTGATTTACTTGAGAAGTCTTGGCTTATGCCAATATATGTATCACATTCCAATACTCAGCATTTGTAACCTCATTATTCACCAATGCAAGTGGATTAGCATTCTAATATTTTCTTTGATCGTTATTTATGTATGAAGGCACGATGTGAAATGTGTAACATATGAGTTAGAGAGGTAAATAGATTTAAACTCTATCACATAATAATGGGCATGAAAGAAGGAAAATATAGTCCTAAAATATTTTGTAGCCTCTCCCACATAAGTGTGGAGCTCTTCACACCCATGAAAGATGCTCTACTCAATG
Organism: Capsicum rhomboideum; assembly: GCA_031232105.1. Taxonomy (NCBI): domain Eukaryota; kingdom Viridiplantae; phylum Streptophyta; class Magnoliopsida; order Solanales; family Solanaceae; genus Capsicum; species Capsicum rhomboideum. The sequence goes on from CP124718.1 coordinate 23,405,995, forward strand.
CGGATTTTCTGACATCCTAGGACTATTGAAAATATTCTGATACCAAGTTTTTCACAACCTGAGTCTATATCCTTGACAAAATGTGGTGCCTAGGACCACAAGTGGTCCCAACCTAACCCTTGATACTAGCACATAGCTAAAATCATATAATGTAAATAACTAAGCAGAAGCTTAAGAATGGTAAAGTGGGTAACTAATGTAATTGAATATCTGATAATGACAATCTCTAACCCAATAAGTTGAACTATATGACTAAGTATGAAAGCCTCTGATAAAACTAATGAGTTACTCGGACAGGACCCCTAGCTAATTCTAAATAACTGAAACTAAAAGTGATTTACCTAAATAAAGGAAAACTAAAACTGAACTATGTCCTTGGATGACAAGGACTCACCAAAGTTGCTTCTAAATCTGGCACTAGAACATATCTAATTATGCGGCTGAGAATAAGAACCAGAACCTATATTATGATAAGATATAGCATAAAAGAGAGCATATGGTCTTTACTATAGGATGTACTGATCATGTGAGAAATTCAAAACATGAATAAGTATGAATATCATGCTGTAAAACTTATGTTAGATAAATCATATATAAACTGAAGTACAATGACCCATGTATTTCATAAATCAAGACTAAACAACTATATCATTGTAAATAATATATAAAATAATCATATCTGAACTTAAAACTAGTGAGTCCAGTACACTTTTTAGGCTTAAATTATTTTCTAACGGAGTTCCTTCTAACTAACATAAATCATGTGAGCAAACATTGAGTCCAACATCTGGCCCATATTGAGAAGGGTTATTTCATACCATACCATCAGTATAGAACTTTAAACTGAGGTGGATTGATGTATTGGTATTTGAAGGCATATTTGATGCATTTTAACCATGAATAAGTGCAATTTCTTAAGCAAGGTTTGTTAGATTTGATCATTTTGTTGTCTCATTTGCAGAAAAATATGCTTAGGTAAGAAAGAGGGTGACTTGTTCTGAAAAGAGTAAATTGAAAGCAAACTTGATAGGCTATCAACCCTTTGATGAACTATTACCTTAATCATGGAACTTAGATAGAATGAGATGTTAGGTGTCGGCTAGTAGATGGACAAGTTGACGAACCGTCAACCACTCAATAAACCATCACCCAACCATTTCCCTTACACAAAATGGATCAGTGAAAGACTTCAACAGATGAAGAAGTTGATGGACCATCAGTACCTCGATGGACCATCATCCATACCACATAGATTAAGTAGTTTTCAAGAAAATCTTACTAGACAATAGCGATAGTTAGAGTGTTAGACTGTTACCTAGGCGAAGGGTCATCGACTTGACCATGAGATGAGAGGTAGTCCTTACTCTAATTTTAATTAGAGTTTAAAATTATTTTACTATAAATAGCTATTATTAGGGCTTTTTTTAGTATCCACCATATTAGAGAGAAAACTACATTGTTTCGACATTACTTTTTGGGTTTTGAACAATTCAACTTGGTATTTGAATAAAATTGAAATTTTGATTTTATTTGTGTTACTGAATTTTTTATCTTATAAATTATGTGACTTTGTCTACCTCAAAATCTATGAGTGTCTAAACCCCACAACTAGGATTGTGGGATCCATAGTGAATCAAAATCTTTAGGGTCAATATTAGCGTAGATTCATATATTGCAAATTTTTGTATTGTTAATTCTTTCATCTTAATCAATATTTAATAGTTTCAAACATTGAAACCTACCATAAGTTTAACTTTCTTGAGTAAAGAAGTTAACACTAGAAAAAAGAATTAATAACAAGGATTCAGGGTTTCCAACTTTTGTCTACTGGTTAATATTGTAAAATGATTAGCCAACATGGGAAAATTATTGAGTGTTGCATTTTCATCACTCTTAGTTTGATAGAATTTTAGTGAAAATCATCTAAGTAGTTTGAAAAATGTTTAGATGTGTTGAAGTAATCGATAGCCTTGCATGCATAGCACTAGAAAAGTCTACTATCATTAGCGACCCAATTCTGTTATGAACCAATAGTGAACATAGACCTAGTTCTCTCTATTAACTTAGTATATTCTATTGAATTATCCCTATTATTCTTTATCGCATTAAATATTGAAGTAACAAACCAATTTTAGATTCCCCCATTCTTGTGGAAATGACTGGCTAATTGGAAGATAATAGCAGAATCACCTTGTTACATATGGTATTCGACCCCAACCTAGTTGGATTCTATCTTTGACAATAATTATTTTATACTTCTAAAAAGAGGTGTAATTTGGGCATATCAAATTTTGACACCATTACCGAGGACTACCCCCACTACATCTGGTGCTACTGGATCCACCCCTACTACTGAGTCAGCTGACATTGTATCTGCTATAGAAAGGAATTTTATAGTGTCTATTACCACTTAGAACTTTATGAAACGGGTCTAGAGATGTCAAAAGTTTTAAAAGTTTTTGAAATTATTTATGGAATAATTTCAACCTTTTGTTGATAGGGCTATTGCTGATGTACTTGGGTCATATGCTAGCCTTTATGGTCGCATTAATGATATGGAGGGGAGAGTTAATGAGAAGCTAAATGCAGTAACAACACCTGATTTGGCCAAGTTTGTAGTTGAATTAGGAAAGTCCTAAGCTGACATTGTTGAGATTCAAATTAGACCCACCCAGGCATTCCTAATTCCATACATTAATGAATCAAAAAAGGAGGAATCTTAAATTAATTTTACGGGTAGACCTCTCAAAGCCAGAGTTAAAAGGGTACACAAAGAGAAAAGTGATCTAGCAAGGGCTGAAAGAGAGCAAAGAGGAAAGAAACGAGCAAGATTAAGGAAGCACAAAAGAAGTCGATCTAGGAAAGAGATAAAAAAGAGGAAGAGATGAGGGCTCGAGCTATTAGAGCATCTTCTATCATACCAACATGGACCACTGGTGGTGCAAATTTATGTGTGGAGTCTTCCACTCCACTACTTCTTGTCTTGAGTGTGTCGATCACCACTAGCACCATAACTGATGATGTTACGGCAGATGTTGTAGCCCATTCTATTTCAACAAACACAAGTACCTAGGGCACTACATGTACGTCCTCTCTCTAGCACCTTATCATTTCTTTATGATGCATTAAGGATAATGAATATATTTTTATGAGGGTGGGGGTACCTGCGGGACTTACTACTTGAGGTTTTTATTGACGTGTTTCTTTTTTCTCAGGTGTGCTATCTAGTAGAACCAACATATTTTGGATGTTTTACGTATTTTTTGTATTAATGGGTTATTTTGTGGTTGTGTTTGTAAAAGGAATTTAGGTGAACTTAGCGCAATATGTTTGAAATAATCTATTTTGAAAAAGTAAACCCCTCCAAATTTTGTGTGGCATGTGTGTATCTATTTTAAGGTTTTGACTGCTACAGATTATTGCATGACATTAGGTAAATGGGATGTAACAATTGTTGCTTAAGCTAGTTAGTAGTTTATTGTGCTATTTTGTGCCAAATGTGTGTGAGCTACTTTGTATATTATTCTTACTTTGTGTGTGCAATTCAAAACTTCACCAATTTATCTCATATGGGTTGTAGGATACTGAATTAGGAAAGGATCATTAGCCATGTTTGATTTCAGTCCACTCAACCTAAATGACAATCCAAATGATGCAAATTGTCCCTTGTTCCCCAATTTTAAGCCTAATTGACTTTTTCATTCATCAGCCTATTCACCTTCCCAATTTTTCTTCGAACCCTTGTTTTGGCCCTATCCTTCCTTGGACATTGTGTATCTCAACTATGACAAGCCATCTAAGATAAGGTTGGGTACTTCAGAGGCTCCTCAGAATATTTGTTTTACCCCTAGTCTATCCTTGGACATTGTGAACCTCAACTCAGGTAAATCGCCTAAGTTGAGATTGGCTACTGTAGATGGGGGAGAAAAGGAAAAATGGGGTATGAAAGAAAAAGACTAGTGATGAAAGAGGGGATAGGGGTAACACATCTACTAAAAAGGAATATAAAAAAGCAAAATAAATAGAGAAAATTCAAAAAGAGTTGTGTTAAAGATGCACCCGTATTGGAAGAAAGGATTGAAGAAAAAGAGAATATGGAGGAAAAAGATTGGTTGGAAGTGGAGTAAAAGTAGTGTAGTGAAAAGGAGAGCTTAGTCACTATTTCCAAATGTACCATACCCATCTCTAAGCCTATATTACAAGCCTAAAAAGTCCTATAGTGATTCTAGTTTAACTGTACAAAAACTAAGGCATAAAAAATAAGGGCAAGCCTATAGTATTGTGCATGCATTGTTTCAACTTTATTGTGAGAGTGAGAAAATTTGTTCTAGTCCTAATTTGAAAGAATTTTGTGTATATGGGTCTTCTTTATCAATTAGATAAAATTATTGACTATTGATTCCTAGACTAGATGTCGAATTTGTATGTAAAGTTGTTCATTAATATCGTAATGTCATCCTTAGATCCTCTTGAATCAATTTAATAGGTGATTTCATGCACGCATGTTTTGTAATTAGAAAGAATATGGTGTTGTACTTTTGAGATGAATTGTAAAAGAGCCTTGTGACTACTGTAGTTTGTCCTAAGTTTCTTTTGCTTAAGCGACATGTTTAATATGATTTTTTGTTGTTGCTTGAGGACAAGCCAATGTTATAAGTTAAGGGTGTTGAAGTGTCGGCATTTGATGGCACATCTGATGCTTTAAACCATGAATAAGTACAAGTTCTTAAGTAATTTTTGTTAGATTTGATTGTTTTGTTATCTAATTTGTAGGAAAATATACCAAGGTAAGAAAACGAGCAACTTGTGCCAAAAAGAGTGAATTGAAGGAAAACTTTACGGGACATCAACCCTGCAACAGAGTTTCACCTCAATCATGGAGCTTATATAGAATGAGATGTTATGTGTCGGCTAGTCAATGGCCAAGCTGACAAACCATCAACCTCCTGACAATTGTCGCCCAAATCATTGCCCGTAAGCAGATTGTCTTAGTGAAAGACTTCAAGTGAATAAGAAGTTCACGCACTGTTAGTAATTTGACGGACCATCATCCAAACCAAGTGGCTTAAGAAATTTTCAACCAAATCTTACTAGACAACATAGACAGTTAAAGTGATGGACCATCACCTAAACGACGAGCCATTGACTTAACTATGAGATGCGAGGCAGTCTTTTCTTTGATTTTAATTAGACTTTTTAATCCTTATACTATAAATAACTTCTATTAGGGTTATTTTTAGTATCCACCATTTTAGAGAGAAAACTACATTGTTCTTACATTAGTTTGTGGGTTTTGAGCAATTCAACTAGGCTTTTGAATACAATTGAAGTTTTAATTTCATTTGTGTAAGTGAATTTCTTATCTTATAAATTCTATGACTTTGTCTACTTAAAAAGCTATGAGTCGCTAAACCCCATAACTAGAATTGTAGGATCCATAGTGAATCGACATCTTTAGGGTCAATATCGGTGTAGATTCGTATAGTGCGAATCTTCATATTATTAATTCTTTCATCATAATCCATTTCTAATGGTTAAAAATATTAGAACCTTCTTTGATCTTAAATTTCTTGAGTAAAGAGGTTAACACTAGAAAAAAAATTATCAACAAGGATTTGGGATTTCCAACCCTCGTCTAATGGTTAATATTGTAATATGATCAGCCAACTTGGGGATATTATTAAGTGTCCCATTTTCAACACTCTTAGCTCAAGATAATTTGAGTGAAAATCATCTAAGTAGGTTAATAAATGGTTAGATGTATTTAAGTAATCAATATACTTGCATGTTTATCACTAAAAGAGTATACTATAGTTAGTGACCCGATTGTGTAATGAAACCATGGTGAACACATACCTAGTTCTCTCTATTTTACTGATTACATTCCATTGAATTATCACTATTTTTCTTGATCACATTAAATATTTAAGTAACAAACCAATTTTATAATCCCTCATTCTTATGGAAATAACTGAGTAATAGGAAGATCACCGCATAAGGCTTAGTTTTCACCTTATTCCCTGTGAGATTCAACCCAACCTAGTTGGGTTTTATATTTGATAGTGATAGTTGTATACTTCTAAAAAGAGGTATAATTTAGGTGTATCATGGATCCACTAAACTGAGCCTTGTGGGGATAAACATGACCTACGCTGGCAGATAGTTCTAAGACTCAGGTTATCTGAAACTCGCATCCACTCGATGCTAAATACTACTCCCAAAATTTATTTACTATTGCTCATAATATAAACTGGTCTTAATTTAATCATAAAATAGTTCAAATAGTCTTCCTAACTGAGGTTCTAAAATGATGGAACTAGTTATGCTTAAATTTTATGAAATTTTGTGATCATAGGATCAATTCATGCTAATTTATTCTGAAGCATGCTCAATTTGAGAAAATCATGCTAAACCATGTGTCGAATTTATGAAATATGAAAAAGGCAATAAAATCATGTATAAATGAAATTGACAATATTGATGATCAGGTGAAACATTATAATACTAAAAATATTCATAATTGATAATTTGGGCATAAACCCTATGTTGCAAAATCATAAAATCATAATTTAAAAGTTGAGCTTTTGAGCATAAGGATATTAGGACACCCTTATTGAATTCCCACATACCAAATTATTGTAGAATCTTAACTGAGACTTGACCACTTGAATCTGAAAGAGAAACCCTATGCCTGGAACTTGAGAGCTCTTATTTTTGAGTTTAAGGATATAAAGGTATAAATAAGGGGAGAGATTGACTGATTACCTTTTAATCTCCCCTAAAATAACCTTAAGAAATATATTATTAGGCTTACAAGCATGGAAAAAGTCTGAACTACCCCTGGAAAACCATTTTAAAACTATTTGAATTGCATCCCATGAGTCAAACTGCGACTCGTATTCATCCACAAGTTGTGGTTTGATTCATGACTCCTGGGATTGATTTTGGTAGTTTCTATTTCAGGAACCATGGGTCAATATTATGACTCATCTATTGGTATCACAAGTATTACCTTCACTCGTGGTTACTGTATCCAAATTCTACTTTGGGGCCATGGCTTCATTCCACTACTGGTGATATCAATCCACGAGTCATGGTTTTGGACTTGTGATCCATGAAAGAAATTATGATATCTCTGATACATATCAGTACGAGTCAGTTTACGACTCATACTCCTAACCCACGACTCATACAATAAGTCATCATCACCTGTAGCATGGTAGGACATCGGGTAGTCTACAATGAGTCATAGTACGACTTGTGGTATCACTCTATGACTCATATAGAGAGTCATACTATTCTGGTACATGAACTTTTCTTCTGGTTTTTTGGTCTAAGGCTGAGTTTAATAATGGAAAAGTTTTGGGGTATTATAGTTTGGTAGTTGAGAGTTATACTGAGGGAATAAATTGACAGTATTAGGTGATTTACCCTCTTCTAATATATTAAAGCAATATAGTATAGGCTTAGAAAGTAGGGAATACATGAAAATGCCCCAATAGAAACTTTTAAAAGTTCATGGAAATAGTGGCCCACGAGTTATTCCACGACTCATGGACTGATTCAATGGATCATGATTTGTCTCTTGGTTTCCTGGAGGATTTTTTACATATTTTCTAAACTCACTTCCACGAGTCATTTCATGGATTGTGGACTGCTTTTCACGACTCGTACTATGACTCGTGGTTCAGAGGGAAATTTGTCAACTCTCTGTCTAGGTTCCACATGTCTTAGTATGAATTATGATCCCAATCCAGGAGTCATACTGTGTGTTGTGGGAACTTAGGAGTTGGACTTACTTGGAGGCTGGTTTTGGGTGTGGCTTCACGACTCATGGTTTGACTCTATGAGTCATAGACCTACTCTTGCTTCAATGGAATGTTGAGGAACTTTACCAGAACTGGTTCCACAATTTGTGGATCTGGTTCACGACTGGTGAATCTATCTGTAGTTAGCTAGGACGTAAAGTAATAGTCAAAACCTCTTGTCTAAGTGCTTAATATGTATAGGCTTGGAACCCAAGGTGTTGTATTTAGGGAAGCCTACACTACTAAACAAAAGAACCAACCAGGACAAAGCCCTATAAATACTTTTACTAAATTAAATGCCTTAACTGAACTAAGGAAAAATATATAATCAACTCTACATCTCTTGGATGATAGGAGAGCTCACTAATGCGCAGAATGTCAGGTGCTACTGAACGTCTAAAAGAAAAGCTTGGGCTCGAGTACCTGAATCTGCATCATGAAAGATAAAGTGAAAAACACAGTCAATACAATGGACTGTATTGGTACTAAAGGTATATATATATATATATATATATATATATATATATATATAAGAAAGTTGATCATGAAAATATATATGGTGTAACTTAAAACAGTGATTAAAAGTTGAATGATGAGTAATGTGGAAAAATCATTTAAAACATTCTCATAATATCTTGAAGTGTGAAGGAAAGCATAATAGCTAATATCTGTATAAAAGTATTTCATGAGTACATAAATAGTGATATCATGAGATTTATGCATGTGGAGAGTTTCTTATAACTGAGAAACACCATGTGAGCTCATTATGCACAACGTCTTATACCCATACTGGAAGAGTTACCCCAACCTACCAAAGTATAGGATCATGAGCATGAAAATCCAAAAATAAGCCTCTTGGGATAAATCCTACGGTGGCAATATGGTTATGGGGCATGTATATCTGAAACATTCCTACTTGGCGCTAAATAATCCTCCAAAAACATACTAGTGCTCATATAATATCATGTCATATAGTTGAATCATAGTTTGAGTATGCACTAAACCTGTCTATAGAAATATACTCTTATGAGCCTAAGCCCAATCTCATGTCATAAATCATCTGCGTAAATCATGCATGTAAAACGTATCTCTTTTCAACATAGGGTTCATAGTTCTTAAAATAATCTTAAAGCGTGAATTTAAAAACATAGGTCAGAGATTTACATAATATTCATATGATCATAGAAACTTTTACACGAATATCAGGATAATCATGTGAAGAAATCAACTGTGATGATTTCGGCATAGAAATCCTAGCTTTGAACATAATTGAAGATAACTTGAAAATACTTGGGCATGAGGATGAAAGGAATCCATCACTGAATTCTTGTATACCGGTTGAAAATAATAACTTCGACAAGAAAAGACTTGACTTGACTTGGCTTGAATAGAACCCTAGATGTTTTATTGCTCAAAGAACTTGGTCTTGACTTGATTTCAGGAGACAAAAGGATTAATTGACTTAATGATTTGATATTTATCCATTTTGGAGGTTAAAACATAGTGGGATAGGGTAATAGGGTTAGGAAAAGTTTAAAATACCCGTTTAAAAATGTTCCTAAAAATTTTAGGATTTTGTTCCACGGGTAATTTCCTGATTAATGGAATGGTTTCACGATTAGTGATTTCATTAGTAGCTTCTAAGGAAATTTGACAACTCTCAGACAAGGTACCATGACGTGATTTATGGTTCGTGGTTCCACTCCATGGATCGTGCTGTCAATCATGGAAACTTAGGAGATAAAAAATTTTGGGACATGTTCCACGAGAGTTTCCACGAATCGTGGAGCTAGTTCACGACTTTTAAAACACATATGTGGGAACCTAGGATTTTAAGTTTCAAATATAATTTATCTGCTAAGTGCTGAATATTCGTAGGCTTGAAATCTAAGGTTTTACAATATCTCCCCCTTGGGATCATTCATCCTCAAATGAAGGCTAAAGTTGGATTGAAAAAGAATGGAACTACTCTTACTATCTTTCTGATTTCTAAAACTTGCTTACTAACATAGATGAAACTGGTTCACGTTAAAAATTTAGGACTTTAATAGAGGAGATATGACACAAAAGTACACATAAGACTATAGGGTGATAAATTATGACATGAAGTTTCTAAGAGTGCTCTAGGAAGAAGACTATTACCTCAAGCGTTCTTATCAAAATTTCACATAACATTTAGGGGAAAGAATTAAGGGCATGATTTGTGTGAGACATATAAATATGAAGCAACAGGGTCCTTGAGTATCTTAGTTAGCTAACATAGGTTCATACAGTATGAACGATATAGATTTGAATATAAGTCACACTCTATCAAAAGCTATATAACATGAAACATAGGTACCTTGGGAATGAAGTAAGAGTAGGCCTATTATGCCTTAAGTGATACAACTGATAGATTTTAGTCTTAGCAAAACTTTCCAACTGTGTTCCTCCTTCTGAATACAACGCTTCATTAGCTACAACTTATATCTCTCACAAGGGTACATGTGACAACTCCTACCAAAGTCTGAGTCTAATTGAATCTTCTTACCATGTTCAAGCCTAACTCAGAGTCACAAGGTGCTATACGTAAGATGATCATTCTAATATAAATCATAGGATTTATGATCTATATCTTTGTAGGGACTTTTATCTCAAGAATACTTCTTTTTCTTACCACCTCATTCAGCTAACTTTGAGTTCTAATCAAGAATCCACTAATGCATACTGCATTCATCCACATGTTATGAACACAATATTCATGCCTATCACTATAACCACTTCTTGGAATTCTAGGTAATCAACTCATCTAAGAATTTCCCATATTTCTAGTATCTCTACTAGCTAAAATTTTCAAGGACTACTACCAAGAGACACACCTGATATTCTTATATAACTATTTTATATAATAATTCCTTTCCTTGATCCTCCTCCACACTTAAAACCTTAGGTGGAATAAGCATACTATGATCTTTACCATAGGGGACATCTACTCTATAACCAAAACCATTACTCAATTGCTATCAATACCACTATTGTAACATAAGAAGGATCACTGAAGGACTAGGGTATGAGGATCCCAAATAAGAGAGATACTGTTAAATCGAGACTTATACTTATCATAACCTTGACACTCAAATTGGGGCCTGAGGAGTAATGTATAATAGGTATGCATGATTTTTATATCAGGCATATAAAGCGTAAAAGAGCATCGTTCTAGACACATTCATGTTAGAACCATCCACCATCATCCTAGGTAGATGTACATAGGGCTTAAAGCAAAAAGACTATAGCATGAATCATTCATGAAATATGATCTAAGAACATACATAACGTAGCGTGATTTCACTAGCCATTAAGGACGTAAAATGAGTTCATAAGACTGAGCATACTGAGAAACATAAGTTCATATCTCATGAGCTATTAAACGTAAGGATGGAATTTCGTAGATTCATAGATTAAGATTGAGTTCATCGTTATGAGACTATTTCTTCTTATCTAGGAACTAAACATGGATATAAATCTCCATGGGGTACATGAACCTAGGTCATGGGCATGACACTTATATGCTAGACACAAGTACGGTGTCATAGTGACTAAAATCTGAGGAATACGTTAGAGTAGGAATAGATCGATGTCTCATCATAACTCTTTTTAGGAACTCCTTACTGTCTAAATCTTAAGACCTGACATGGTTCTTCACTCTATCATCTCCCCCTTTGATCAAAAGTTGATATTCTAAGTCTACGAACCTATATCATAATCTCTATACTAGACTATAATCACTTTTCTCCATATAGTCGGGGTATCCTAAAAGATATGAATGCTAAACTCTTCCAGATAGACTATACTTGTAAATACTAAACCCTTTCTAGGAATTCTTTCTAAGATACCTCACTTAAATTTCTCTAGCCCCTATAGTCATCTTTTTATTAGGGCTAGGCACATTTTGGTTCAAATTGAAAAAACCAACCGAACTAAAAAAATTGTTAATTTTGGTTTTCATTATTCGGATTTTTCGATCAGTTTCGATTTTAATTTTCAAAATTTTGGTAATTTTGTTTGATTTTCAGTTTTCAAATAAATTATTTTAGTTAACTAAAAAACTGAATTGTACATACCAAACTACCGAAGCCCCAACCCAATAGGTCTAATTTAATTACACCCCAAATCCCTGCCCAACGCTCTTAAACCCCCCTAATATACTATGTACATACCATACACATATACACTTATTTTATAATATGATAATACACTCACTCTTATCTCACAATAGCCATCCATCGACACCCGGAAGAGACTCAGACTACCATCGCCACAGCCCACAATATCAACTGCGCATTGTCCGTCTCACAATCTCGTAATTTTTTTTCATTTTTTTATATCAAAAGGGTTAGAGAATCAAGATTACTTAGATGTGAAATTTAAAAATTACAATAATTCTTTTAACAATTTTTTTATATCCTACAATGTCTTACTCAAAATTTGGGTTACTTTTTGCTCCCTCTCTTCAAGATTCTCTTTTTGTTTCTGCGTTTTCATTTTTCCATGTGTTTCACCAGATCATGCAGCCTAAATTTCGATCACCTGTTTGGGATCACTACAAAATAGTGGAGGAAATTGAAGGAGTGCGCATGATGAAATGTATTCATTGTGGTCAAATTTACTGTTGTCTCTTAAAGGAAAATGGGATTGCATGTCTACAAAACCATGATGAGAAGTCTCTTGATCAAAAAAAAAATAAGGTCAATGATGTTACAATAGTTATTTGTTATGATGTTTGTCTAGTATTTTGATGTTTAGATTGTTGACATTTAAACACCTGATTGTGTTTGTGTTGTTGCTTATTGTGTATGCCTAAACCTAATAGTATGTGTTAATGTTTTGTTTAAAGTCTTGTACACATTTTTTTCTTTCAATTTTATAGGCCTAATACAAATAATATCCAAACCAAAAAATCAAACCAAAATTGTGAAAATCGAACAGAACCAAATTCATTTTAGTTTGGTTTCGCTTTGTATTTTTACCAAACCCAAAACTGAAAAATCGAACTGAATTTCTTAAACCTAACTGAACCGACCGAATGCCTAGCCTTACTTTCTATAACAGCTACTCTTATTGGCATGTATAGTCAATTCTTCTAACTCTTAAAAATCTAATCTCCTTTTCTTAGTCTACTAAAATCGCACCTCTAAATTTATATCCACCCAAATCAAAGAAAAATTTAAAACTATACTAAGGGATTCAATGCCGATTATCTATAAACTCCTTAACATAAATTTTAAGAGTACCATATAATACATACTTATCCTTCTTCATGCTTAGCAACTTAGGGAAACTAACTAGGTACACATAGAACTTACACATAGAGTCTTATGAAACAACATACTACCTTATGTAACCTTTTTCTTTATGAGTCTTAAGGTTCTTCTTTATTCAATGACTTAGCCACAATTTACTGTTTCATCTAGGGGTCACATATAGTTCTTACATGCACCATCATCATTACTACATGTTAACCAACTTAAATTCATACATGTGTTATGTCAAGACTACGAGATCAATTCCATTAAACTAGCCTCATCATTCCCGAAACTATCATTATTTACACCTCGGTGATCATCCACAGTTCAGACTTAGTGTCTAGTACTAAACACAAATAGCAATACAACTTCTCATACAACACACAAACTTACAAATACAAGATAAAATTCAAGACACACTAGTCCACTAAAAATTTATGAAAAAACAATCAACCTTAACTACACTTACTGTCTAACTTTAGTCTACAAGCATATTCATGTTCATAACATTATTAGTCTTCCTTACTATCTGATTGTACCTTTTTTTTTCCTTAACTTAATTCATAACTGATGAGTAGGAATTTTGTGACTCATATAGTCTAAAAGTGATAAGAAATCAAGTCCTTAATGCCATTTTGAGCTAGTTTTAATGTTAATTTGTTTGTTTTACAGGGTTGAAGTCAAAAGATGACCAATAAAGCCTACGTAAGTAAAAATATATATAGAAAAGGAGCTAAAAAATAAGTAACATCATTCAAGTAGTTAAGCGCATCGCCAAAGTGAAATATTTGTCACCATATGAAGCAGTCCATTCATGTTTTAAAGATTTCAGCTTGGTGAGCAACTCTAGAGTTCGACGTATCACTAATAAGTTCGACATTGATTAGGTTCCATCACCAAACTCAAAGGAATCAAGCAACTGAAGCTCAAAGATCTAATTTAGTTTAGTGACACTGGCATGTTCTTGTCACGCCCCGTATCCCAATGGGGCGGATTGGCACTCATAGCTGATAAGGCCCGAGATAACCAAGATTTGCTTCTATTAATTCATATGCATGCCATAGGAAACACCACTATCACGTCAGAACATAAAAGGCTAATAACAGAAATCATGGAACATGTAATATATATACATATGTGAAACTTGGCCATTGAGGCCATCAAGTCAAAAACGACATGTATCTTCTTACATTCATACACCCACATACGTCTACAAAAGCCTCTAATAGATGCATTTACAAGACCAACTGAAAGTCGGGACAAGTTTCCGCTTTATACAACATGTACAATACCAAAACACATGTACAACTGTGACTCGGAGAAGCCCCGAACTAACTGGAGCTCACCAGATCCGTAAACAACTGGAAACCTACCGTGGAGGCCTACTAGCACCTGCGTCTGCAGTAAGTAAGGTAAGTCCCATAAGGGACGTCAGTATGAAGAATGTACTGAGTATGTAAGGCTCATAAGAAACTGTATGATATGTAAATACGTCAATGAACTCAAATAAAAGTGAATACTTAATATGTATAAGTTAACATTCTGTATGTTAGAAACATGAAACCATGTACATTGCTTTCATTACTTTCTTTGCTTCTTTACTTCTATGCTTATTCATCATCACTTGTGTCACTACGTACCCGGGTCCCGACTGATCAGTGGTTCTTTACATAACATAACGTTATGTTGGGATCGGCTCGAGCTAGGCTTATGCCTCTAGAGCTACCACCCATAAATCAATACATCGGGCTCGGCTCGAGTTAGGTTATTACCTCTAGAGCTGCCACCCATAAACCAACATATCAGGTTCAGCTCGAGCTAGTTTATTACCTCTAGAGCTACCCCCTGTCCGGTTTGGTCCGAGCTAGGCTTATGCCTCTAGGACTACCCCCTGAACATATAATCTCGGGATCGGCTTGAGCTAGGATTTTACCCCCAAAGCTACCACCCATACTCAATCATTAACCACATATGCATTACTTCAGTCTTTACTTTTGAGATTGGTGCAATGATAGTCATACATTATTTGAAGCATTGGATCCTTAATCAATGAGTGAGAGACATGTGAATAAACAGTATTGAAAAACATAACATTATTGGGGACATGGGATATTTGGAACATTAGTCGATGAATACGAGACATGTGAATCACAATTGTTCAATGAATAGGAAACATGTGATAACAACAATTGGTAACCAGGAATAGGATACCTTAGAACATTTCGGATTGGAACAGTTAATATGTCCATGTATCTACTATGTGCTGCAGAAGGATACGGATAGAATAACCTTACATACCTTGTATTCTAAATTGAATATACAATGTTAAATGTGCATACAACAGTCCCGCTCCTTCCTTATGTTTCACTCTACATCACAAGTACACAATGGAGCTTACATTAACAATCAACTTCCTTACAAGTGTACAAGACGACGATGAGCTATATCACTGTCGTATAATGTCATTTCACCCTTTACAATACCATTTACAGCATTGTCATGTCAATAATACCACAACATGCCCAACATTTACCAAAATATCACAATTCAATAGCATTTCGTACCAAGTTTGTTCTTTACATTTCTTCATCAACACAACGTCACAAATACTCCCTCAAATCACCTCAATACGCCTCACAACAACATATCGGCCAAAATACCATCATTTACACTTATAGAAAAATAACAAGTTTAGGATCATAATTACACCATACATGTTGATATCTCATCCATACCATTCACTTTTATTCAAACCTCAAGTTCTTTTTCAAGTTTAAATAACAAGAATGGCACATCTTTATTAAAAAGCAAAAGTTCACTATTCAACACTTGTCAACATAACCATCATGCTCTACACCATATCTCATGCATATTATATACTAAAGTACAAGAATAATCACTTACCCAAGCTTGAGAAATGATGATCTTGCCCAAGAGGTGACTTAGGGTTTGAAGAGCCAAAAGAGAATTGTCTTGATAATTCTAGAAATATGATGTGTGTCTCTTGGAATAAAAATCTGATTTTGGGGCCTTTTTATAGTACTCAAGTCATCCTTAGCCACACTTGGCATTTAATAGAATGTTTACTTGGTCAAATATAGAAGAATGGGTCATTTGCCTTTGGGGACCCATGTATTTTAATCATTTAACTTGAATTGAGCCCAATTGCACATAATAGCTTTTCGATGTGAAATCTCCAATTCTATCGTGTTTAAATACTTCCATAAATGTTACAATAATGTTCGACTCATGTAATTCATGTTCGTAGCCTCATTCTCAAAAATAAGGAATTCTAGCCATTCATGGCTTATTTGAACATAATTTGTTAAAATACTTGTGACGAAGAATTAACCCCAACTCAGATGATAAATGCTCTTAAGAATAGCCCTACTATGATGGGGTAATGATACCATGACTTAAAAGTCTTATATACATCATAATAGTCGAAGAAAAATTTTGACGAAAACTACCCCGGCACGCCGCTTAGCGTGCCCCTTTGCTGCCTGTGGCATAAAAAAAAAAAACAGAGCGGCCAAGAACGCTACCTAGACCGCCCCAGTGCTGCCTGTGCCAAAAAAATTTGGGCCAGAAGCGGCCCGGCACTTCCCTAGGTGCGCCGCGCCCCACACCCAAAATGTGATTTTTTTTCTGTTCTTCGACTTTTCTTTGCGGATTTAGTTAGATCCTTCAAGTTCAAGTCTTTTGCTTACCTCCTAACCTTAATATCCATAGCTTGGAAGTCCTCCAAGCCTCATTTTTCACCCCACAGTTGCTCCACGAAGTCATAAACACCTCCGACTAAGGTCTAATCGCACATATTAGGCCCAATATCAAATGTTTCATCAATGACACTATAAAACACATACTTATGGCATCTCGACACCTAATTAAACTTTATGCAAAGTCATCAAGTAGGGTCAGGAAGGTACGGGGTGTTACATTCTTCCCCCCTTAGAAACATTCGTCCTCGAATATTAACAATATCGCTTCAATTACAATAAATGCATCTCTATATTAGCATACATATACATAAACACTTAAGTCTCATGGATACTTACTTTTTATTGCTCCACTTCCGCACTTTGAACTTTTTCGTCCATTTGAAATAGATGGGGGTACTTGGATTTCATCATGTCTTCAGCTTCCCATGTGATCTCCTCTACTTGTTGATTTCTCCAAAGGATTTTTACGGAAGCTATGTCTTTATTCCTCAACCTCTTTACTTGTCGATCTAGAATAGCAATGGGTACCTCTTCATAAGTAAGATCCTCCATAACTTGGATATCCTCCATGGGAGCAATACGAGATGGATCCCCTATGCACTTTCGAAGCATCGAAACATGAAACACTGGATGGACTGAGGAGAGTTCTTGGGGTAGTGCCACCTCATACGCAACTTGCCCAAATCTCCTAATAATTTCATATGGACCTATATAACCTGGACTCAATTTTCCTTTCTTTTCAAACCGCATTACCCCTTTCATCGGTGACACCTTTAAAAATACCCAATCACCTATGGCGAATTCAAGCCCTCTCCTTCTAACATAATCATATGACTTATGGAGACTTTGGGCCATTTGTAACCGCTGTTGGATCAATTTAACTTTCTCCATAGCTTGATGAACAAGATCTGGCCAAAGTAAAGCAGTTTCACCCGCTTCAAACAATCCAATTGGTGATCTACACTTCCTTCCGTACAAAGCTTCATAAGGTGCCATTTTAATACTTGAATGATAGCTATTATTGTAAGCAAATTCAATAAGCGGCAAATGGTCATCCCAACTGCCTTGAAAATCTAACGTGCATGCTCGTAGCATATCTTCAAGTGTTTGAATAGTACGTTCTACTTGTCCATCAGTATGAGGATGGAAAGCCGTACTCAGATTCACCTGTGTACCCAAACTCTGCTGAAAGGATCTCCAAAAATGTGCAGTAAATTGAGCTCCCCTATCTGATATAATGGAGATCGGAATCCCATGTAACCGCACTATTTCTCTAGCATACAATCTTGAATAATCCTCAGTTGTATAGGTGGTCCTGACTGGTAGAAAATGCGCGGACTTGGTCATCCTGTCAACTATGACCCATATAGAATCAAATTTCCGCAGTGTACGAGGAAAACCTGTAGTAAAATCCATGTTAATCATATCCCATTTCCAGACTAGAAGATTGATACATTGCATGTAACCCCCTGGTTTCTGATGCTCTACTTTCACTTGTTGACAATTCGGGCATTGAACAAAAAATTCTGCAATGTTCTTCTTCATATTTCCCCACTAATACACTTCTCTTAAATCATGTTACATTTTAGTAGCACCTGGATGAATAGAATAGCGTGAGTGATGCGCCTCTGCCATAATTCGTTTCCTCAACTCATCTACATCCAGCACACATAATCTCCCTTGACATTGAAGTACCCCTTCTTACGTAAGATCGAAGGCCGCAGTCAGACCCTGTTGTACATTCTCTTTCAGCTGCAATAACATAAAATCCGCAAACTGCTTCTCTTTTACTTCAGCTATTAAGGAGGACTCCACTGCATTTTGCATAATAACTCCGTCATCTAAGGATTCAAGAAGACGAACCCCCAAACTGGCTAATTGGTGTAAATCTTTGACTAAATCCTGCTTTTCTGTCAATTGACCACTAGTGCCTCCCATTGCCTTGCAGCTCAATGCATCAGCTACCACATTTACTTTACCTGGATGATAGAGAATATCAATATCATAGTCTTTTAAGAGCTCTAACCACCTTCGTTGCCTCAAATTGAGTTCCTTCTGCTTAAAGATATATTGCAAACTTTTTTGATTAGTATAGATATCAACATGAACTCCATACAAATAATGATGTCATATCTTTAAGGCAAAAACCACCGCTGTTAATTCAAGATCATGTGTGGGATAATTTTTCTCATGTGGCCTCAACTGTCGTGAGGCATATACTATGACATTACTGTGCTACATCAATACACATCCGAGGCCAACCCCGAAAGCATCTCGATACACTGCATAACCTTCGGTACCTTCGAAAAGTACTAAAATTGGTGTGGAGGTTAATTTATCTTTCAACTCTTGGAAGATTTTCTCACACGCATCATTCCACTGAAATTTAACTGCCTTATGTGTAAGCTTTGTTAACGGTGCAGTAATAGAGGAAAAACCCTCCACAAAACTTCGGTAATAACCTGCCAGTCCAAGAAAACTATGAATCTCTGTGGGTGTCGTAGGTCTTGGCCAATTTTACACTGCTTCAATCTTGTGTGTATCAACCTGTATCCCTTCATCTGACACAATGTGACCCAAGAATGCGACGAATTTTAACCAAAACTCACACTTGGAGAACTTTGCATACAACTTACGCTCACGGAGAATCTGTAACACCTTCCATAAGTGATTAGCATGGTCCTCTGGTGACCTTGAATAAACTAGGATGTCATCTATAAATACCATCACGAACACGTCTAGAAATGGCTTAAACACCCTATTAATCAAATCCATGAACAAAGTCGGTGCAATTGTTAGTCCAAATGACATAACTAAAAATTCATAATGGCCATACCGTGTTCGAAATGCTGTCTTGGGTACATCTTATTCTCTAACTCTGACTTGATGGTAACCCGACCTCAAGTCAATCTTTGAAAAACACTTGGCACCTTGTAACTGATCAAACAAATCATCAATTCGAGGGAGGGGATATTTGTTCTTGATTGTTACTTTATTCAATTTTTGATAGTCCATGGACATTCTTAACGTGCCATCTTTCTTCCATACAAATAATACCGGTGCACCCCACGGGGACATACTAGGCTTGATGAAGCCCTTTTCTAGCAAATCTTTCAATTGCTCCTTCAATTCATGCAATTCTGCTGGAGCCATTCTATATGGAGGAATAGATATAGGCTGAGTGCCTGGAATCACATCAATGCCAAACTCTACTTCCCGTTCTGGGGGTTAGCCTGGAAGATCCTCTGGAAATACATCAAGAAATTCGTTGACCACTAGAACCGACTGCGGAGTTAGTGGTTCCACATCATTATCTTTCACTCGTATTAAGTGACATATGTACCCCTTGGCAATCATTTTCCTTGCTTTCAAATAGGAAATAAATTTTCCTCTTGGTGCCCCCACCTTACCCTACCATTCAAGAATATTTTCTTGCAAAAACCAAAAATGCACCTTCTTGGCCCAGCAATCTACCGTGGCATAACAAGAAGCCAACCAATCCATCCCCATTATCACATCAAAATCCACCATGTCTAGTTCGATAAGGTCGTCCAATGTATCATGACCACACACAGTTACCACACAATTATGATATACTATTTTTGCAACAATATATTCACCAATCGGTGTAGACACTTCAATTGACTTAATTAATAATTCTGGTGCCTTTGCAAATTTCGCAGCGATCAATGGAGTATCATAGGATAATGTAGAACCTGGGTCAATCAATGCATATACATTATATGAAAATATGGATAATGTACTTGTGACGACATCAGGAGAAGCCTCTGAATTCTGTCGGTCCACTAGAGCAAAAGTGCGATTCTGGACCCCACTAGTACTGGCTGCTCCTCTGGCACCTCTACCACGACCAACAAACTGCACACCTCAGCCTAAAGAAGGAACCGATGATGATGATGCAACAGCCGATCCTGCCGGTCGTGCCATACCACCCATGCTCCTCTGGGGATACTCTTTCATCATATGCCCCGTCATACCACACCAAAACCAAGCATTTGTCCCCAATCGGCATGTGCCTGCATGAATACATTCGCAGTGCTGACACTGCTGATGAGGAAATCCAGCTGCCTGTAATCCGTGAACTCCACTACTCTGCCCAGATTGACCACCTTTAGACCCTCGGAATTGAGAGTGAGCACCTGCTGTGGAATAAGAGAATGATGGTCTAGGCGGTCTGGGAAACATCCGAGGCCTAGATCCTCCTTGGTACATCATAGATTGTCCCATAGGTCTAGCCCTTTGGGACTGTCCTCTGTCATATTCATGTGCCCTTCTTCTTTGTCTTTGATCTTCCATTTTCTGGGCGAAGGCTTGTATTCTAGCTATGTCCATATCCTTATTCAAGGAAGCAATGGTGCAATCCCTTACCAAATATGGCTCTAATCTGTCCACGTGTCGATGGACTCTGTCTGTCATTGTAGCTACCACATTTGGAGCATATCGAGCCAAGGAATTAAATTGTAAACTATATTCTCTAACGCTCAAGTTTCCCTGACGGAGATTTAGAAACTGATCTGCACGTGCCTCCCAAATCTCATATGGGAGGTAATGATCAAGGAATACTACTTTAAATTCTTCCCAATTTGGTGGCATTGCACCGATACCACGAGACTTCTTCCAATCTTCATAGCACAATATCGCTTCACCTTTCAATCTATAGGCTGCGAGTTTAACTGTTTTAACACCAGTCACGTGCATAACTTCTAGAGCCCTCTAGATTTGATCCACAAAGTCCTGTGGATCTGCCTTTGAATTCGACCCAGTGAATATAGGATGGTCCAGTTTCAGAAAATCCTGTGTTCTGCGACTAGCCACTCTAGCCGCATCATCCTCATTTGTCGTTGGACCAGCTCGTCCTTGACTTTGTGCCACTACTAACTGAGTTAACATATGTACTGCATTTCTTAGATCCTAATCCGTGGCATTCATTGGTGGTTCTGCGGGTACTTCTCTACTGACTGGCTCTTCCGGAGCTGGAAAAGTAGAAGAAGACAGCGATGAAATTTTAGTATTTTCTCCACCTTGACTATCTTGGTTAGGTGATAATCTACTCATTCCTTCTCCAGCGGGCATATCTACCTGCTTACCTTTACCTCTACCTCTTCTTATGATTGACATTGTTACTATATCAAAGAAAATCAATTCCAATGGTCAGATACAATTCAACTTACAACACTAGCTCTATTGCACGATCTAGAAATGAAGAAAAGAAATGAATCCTAAATGTCTTGTATCCACCTACTCATAAATGTGGTGCACAACACATCGATAAGTAAGACTCTACTCAGACACAGCTTGGTAGACACCCTTAGAACGACCTGCTCTAATACCACTTTTGTCACGCCCCGTATCCCAACGGGGCGGGTTGGCACCCGTAGCCGATAAGGCCCGAGAGAACCAAGCTTTGCTTCTATTAATTCATATGCATGCCATAGGAAACACCACTATCACGTAAGAACATAAAAGGCTAATAACGGAAATCATGGAACATGTAATATATATACATATGTGAATCATGGCCATTGAGGCCATCAAGTCAAAAACGACATGTATCTTCTTACATTCATACACCCTCATACGTCTACAAAAGCCTTTAACAGATGCATTTACAACACCAACTGAAATTCGGGATAAGTTTCCGCTTTATACAACATGTACAATACCAAAACACATGTACAATTGTGACATGGAGAAGCCCCGAACTAACTGGAGCTCACAAATGATCCGTAAACAACTGGCAACCTACTGTAGAGGCCTACTAGCACCTGCGCCTGCAGCAAGTAAGATAAGTCCCACAAGGGACGTCAATACAAAGAATGTACTCAAGTATGTAAGGCTCATAAGAAACTATATGATATGCAAATACGTCAATGAACTCAAATACAAGTGAATACTTAATATGGATAAGTTAACATTCTGTATGTTATAAACCATGTACATTGCTTTCATTACTTTCTTTGCTTCTTTACTTCTATGCTTATTCATCATCACTTGTGTCACTATGTACCCGGGTCCGGACTGATCAGTGGGTCTTTACATAACATAAGGTTATGTTGGGATCGGCTCGAGCTAGACTTATGCTTCTAGAGCTACCACCCATAAATCAATACATCAGGCTCGGCTCGAGCTAGGTTATTACCTCTAGAGCTACCCCCATTTCAGGTTTGGTCCGAACTAGGCTTATGCCTTTATGACTACCCCCTGAACCAATAATCTAGGGATCGGCTTGAGCTAGGCTTTCACCCCCAAAGCTACCACCCATACTCAATCATTAACCACATATGCATTACTTCAGTCTTTACTTTTGAGATTGGTACAATGATAGTCATACATTATTTGAAGCATTGGATCCTTAATCAATGAGTGAGAGACATGTGAATAAATAGTATTGAAAAACATAACATTATTGGGGACATGGGATATTTGGAACATTAGTCGATGAATACGAGATATGTGAATCATAATTGTTCAATGAATAGGAAACATGTGATAACAACAATTGGTAACCGGGAATAGGATACCTTAGAACATTTTGGATTGGAACAGTTAATATGTCCATGTATCTACTATGTGCTGCAGAAGGATACGGATAAAATAACCTTACATACCTTGTATTCTCAATTGAATAGACAATCTTAAATGTGCATACAATAGTCCCACTCCTTCCTTATGTTTCACTCTACATCACAAGTACACAACGGAGCTTACATTAACAATCAACTACCTTACAAGTGTACAAGACGACGATGAGCTATATCACTGTCGTATAATGTCATTTCACCCTTTACAATACCATTTACAGCATTGTCATGTCAACAATACCACAACATGCCCAACATTTACCAAAATATCACAATTCAATAGCATTTCGTACCAAGTTTGTTCTTTACATTTCTTCATCATTACAACGTCACAAATACTCCCTCAAATCACCTCAATACGCCTCACAACAACATATCGGCCAAAATACCATCATTTACACTTATAGAAAAATAACAAGTTTAGGATCATAATCACACCATACATGTTTATATATCATCCTTACCATTCCCTTTTATTCAAACGTCAAGTTCTTTTTCAAGTTTAAATAACAAGAATGGCACATCTTTAGTAAAAAGCAAAAGTTTACTATTCAACACTTGCGAACATAACCATCATGCTCTACACCATCTCTAATGCATATTATATACTAAAGTACAAGAATAATCACTTACCCAAGCTTGAGAAATGATGATCTTGCCCAAGAGGTGACTTAGGGTTTGAAGAGCCAAAAGAGAATTGTCTTGATAATTCTAGAAATATGATGTGTGTCTATTGGAATAAAAATCTGATTTTGGTGCCTTTTTATAGTACTCAAGTTATCCTTAGCCACACTTGGCATTTAATATAATGTTTACTTGGTCAAATATAGAAGAATGGGTCATTTGTCTTTTTGGGCCCATGTATTTTAATCCATTTAGGGCCTTGAATTAAGCCCAATTGCACATAATAGCTTTTTAATGTGAAATCTCCAATTCTCTCATGTTTAAATACTTCCATAAATGATACAACAATGTTCGAAGCACGTAATTCATGTTCGTAGCCTCATTCTCAAAAATAAGGAATTCTAGCCATTCATGGCTTATTTGAACATAATTTGTTAAAATACTTGTGACGAAGAATTAACCCCAACTCGGATGCTAAACGTGCTTAAGAATAGTCCTACTATGATGGGGTAATGATACCATGAATTAAAAGTCTTATATACATCATAATAGTCAAAGAAAAATTTTGCCGAAAACCACCCCGGCACGCCGCTTAGCGCGCCCCTTTGTTGTATGTGGCATAAAGAAACAGCCCAGAGCGGCCTGGTACGCTGCTTGGCGTGCCCCAGGTCTGCCTGTGCCAAAAAATTTTTGGCCAGAAGCGTCCCGGTACGCCCCTGGGCGCGCCCCACACCCAAAATGTGATTTTTTTTCCGTTCTTCGACTTTTCTTTGCGGATTTGGTTAGATCCTTCAAGTTCAAGTCTTTTGCTTACCTCCTAACCTTAATATCCATATCTTGGAAGTCCTCCAAGCCTCATTTTTCACCCCACAATAGCTCCACGAAGTCACAAACACCTCTGACTAAGGTCTAATCACACATATTAGGCCCAATATCAAATGCTTCATCAATGACACTATAAAACACATATTTATGGCATCTCGACACCTAAGTAAACTTTGTGCAATGACTTCAAGTAGGGTCGGGAATGTACGGGATGTTACAGTTCGGTTCATAGTTGATGAGTTCGGTGACTCAATCTATGTCACCAAAGTAGTGCGGTGGTATTTTTATAAATATGTTGCCCCCGATTTGCTTCAAGTATAAATAGATTTTTATGACTTCAAACCCTGTCTTTTGCATAATTTTGAGATTTGAAAAGTTGTATTCAAACCCTAAAGTTTGGAATTAGCTTTTATCTTGATTTTGTTTATTAGAATTAAAGGAATACTTATGGATAATTCAATCTATTGTCGGATTTGAATGAGCATTACGGTATATTTCTTTATCTTGTATTATACTTGGCTAAATTCCCTGACTTAGGGGTGTGTGATGATTGAATAGTGATAAATGCAAGGATAGTAATTATTTTCCTTCCTAAATGATTATTTATTATGGGTTTAATTATTATACCATATTTTAACTCACAATTTGAGGTTGCAAACTCTAGTTGAGCTTAAATCCTATATCTTTCATAAGAAAGAGATAAAGGTGATGAATAATGGTTAATACTGATTTGATTTACATCATTTAATGGTGATTTTAGAAATAATGCTATCAAATTGAAGTTTTAGGTTGGTCATGATGCTCATAAGGGCTTGAGAAAACCCAATCATGATATTTAATGCTTAATTGAGAAATTAGCATTAATATCCAAAATCTAGCTTGCCTATAGCTCTAATTAAATTAAGGCAAATTGCTATTTATCCATTTATGATTCTACACTCATGATAACACACCCCTAAGTTACTTTTATCACTGGTGACTATTTACAAGTCTTATTTATTATAATCTAACTCTCTTGATAACTGCAATCAAAGGTATTCAAAAGTGTTTCCAAACCACCCTCATTTACTTTTCTTGTTTTAAATCAATACGTACAAGCATTAAGTTAGCTACTAACACTCTAAAGTGAACTTTGTGAATTCATTCCCTGTGGTTCGACCCTAATCTCAAAGTTGGGTTAAAAATATTGACAACGAATGTATACATCTTTCTTGGGTGTAATTGAGCGTTATCACAAATTGCATCATTGCTGGGGAATCAAAGTATAGAGTTCCTTTATTGGAGTATTTTAAATCACTTGTCTTTAGCCGTAGTTGAAATTTACGTTATTACTTGTTTTTGGATTTTATTTAGGTTAATACATAAGTTAACATAGTAGTAATACCGTGAGCTACGAAGGGCAATTTGATGAGGATAACCATTTGAGAGATGCCAGGAAAGCAAGGGTCATTTTTCTACCACCAACGATAGGGAATGTGACCTTTTATATTACATGTACAATGCTCTATTTACTACAAATAAAGGGATTATTAGGTGTCCAACCACACGAGGATGCAAACAACCATCTCAAGAACTTTATTGATATTTGCACCCCTTTCTACATAGAGAACATTACTCAAGCGTTTATCCAGTTGCGATTGTTTCCCTTCTCTTTGATGATGAAAGTGGTTATTTTGGTTAGAGAATTTTCCAAATGATCAATCCCTTCTTGTCTCGAGGGTATCGAGGCATTCCTTAATAGGTTCTTTCTTTCATTCGAGATTCTTCAACTCTGAGATGAAATTACTAATTTTTGCCAATTGAGTGGAGTGCCTCTTCATGAGTCATGGCTTCGATTCAAGGAAAAGTTTCTCCAATTTCCTATTCATAATATACCAGAAAATTTGTTGCTACAAATTTTCTACCATTTATTGGATTCCTTGAATAAAATTGTGGCAACTAATTTAGTCAATGGTTTCTTGATGAATCAAACTTTTATGGTTGATTTGGGCTTACGTGATCAAATGACTAAGACAAATTATGCTTGACATACCCTAGATAATGAGGTGGTAGTGGGTGCTTCCTTCTCATCTTTGGTGACCCATAAGAAAAGAAGGAAATATGAAGAGCGTGATGAGATCATGTCGATAATTATGACTCAAATGGACCTTTGACAAAGCATTTCATGGATTCGGGCCCTAATAGTGTGAATGCAATGGCTATTAGAGTAAATTGACTCTATGATGATGATGGAGATGACTCTTTTGAAGAATAAATTCAATTGTTTCCAAATAAAGCAGGGGTTTCTTTACCTACATAACAAAGGCAAGGTGGGAACCAAGGTTGGAACAAGGATAAAGACCGTGATTAGCAAGACAAAAAAAGAGAAGGGAATTAGCATAACCGAGATAGGGATTGGAAAGATTGTGATATGGATCATGAATGGAGGGAAAAATATCATGATAGGGATCATGACTGATATAGATATGTTCCACCTCATGATCACCCAAAAGCCAAAGAATCCACTTCGGACCCGAAAATCTATAGCACCGAAGACATGCTTGTGAGAATTCTCAATTGGGTCGAAGGTAGTGAAAAAGTCCTTAAAGAAATTAAGAGTGGCTTCTCTTAATTGAATAAAATGGTCACATCTCATGCAGTCTCCATCAAGAAACTTGAAACATAATTGAGTCACATCTTATCCCACCTAAATCCAAGACAAAAAGGTGGACTTCTTAGTGACATGGTGGCGAACCTAAAGAACGAAAATACATATTGTATGGATATTTTCACTATAAGTATAAAGATAATTTGTGATTAGATGGGTCACATTGATGAAACTCCTAGGGAAGAGGTGATTTAGGAGCAAACAAGTGTGAAAAGAAAGATTATTGAGAAGCCTCTTGAGCCTAATCTGGAAGAATCAAACCCCGAAGTGTTGAATGTTGAGAAGCTGGTAGTGTTTGAAGATGAAAGAGTCAATGATGACAACAAAAAGGTGGTTGAAGAAGAAAGCTAAAAGTTGGAAGTGATTCCATTCTTTCCAAAGCAAACAATGAAAGTTCATCCTTTACTCCCACAAAGATTAAAAAAGAAAGAGGAGGATGTCAAGTTCAGAAAGTTTCTAGCCATGTTCAAAATTCTCTCGGTCAACATCCCCTTGGTGGATGTGTTGCTTGAAATGCCTGGATATGCTAAATTCATGAAAGGCTTATTGACTAAAAAGAGGAGTATGGACTTTGAAATCATTGGAGTCTCGCACCATTGTAGTGTGATTATGTCGAGCAACTTGGTTGTAAAGAAGAAATATATTGGAGTTTTCATTATCCCTTGGAAAATAGGTTCATACCAATTTTCCAATGTTTTGTATGATTTAGGGGAAAGTATCAACTTAATACCCTTGGTCATATTCAAGAAGTTGGGTTTGGGGACTCCTAAAGCTACCATGATGACATGCTAATGGCGGACCGATCAATCAAAAGATCAGTGGGAGTTCTTTATGATGTGTTTGTATGAGTTGATAAGTTCATATTTCCCATGGACTTTGTCACTCTTGATTATGAAAACAATTATGAAGTTCCAATCATACTTGGGAAGTCATTCCTTGCTACTGGGAAAGCATTGGGAGATCTTGAATATGGTGAATCAAAATATTGAGTGAATAATGGAGAAGTTACCTTTAATTTGTGCAAGTCGATGAAACAACCAAGGGATTTGAAAGTCATTTCAATTATTGATTCGATTGATAAATTAGTTGGTTGCACCTTAGAGGTTGGTTTTGTAGCTGAATCATTAGTGATGGTGTTATGGAATTATAGTTGTGAAGAGGTAGAAGACTACGACAAAGTGGTGACATAATTAATTGGGTTTGGATCTTATCCCAAGAATCTCATGAAAATTGATCTTTATTTGAAGAATCAAGAAAGCCCATCCACCAAACCATCTATTGAAGAGCCACCGAAGCTAGAACTTAAGCCTCTTCCTCCCCATCTTTGCTAATTTTTCTTGGGGAAAGATAATGCATTGCCCAATAGCAAAGCAGCTAATTTGTTGGTTTATAAAGTTGAAGCTTTAGTATCTGCACTTAGAAAGTTCATAAAATCCATTGGGTGGATGATTGTCGACATCATCCAAATCCCTCCAGGCATTTGCACCTACAAAATCCAATTAGAACTCAATAATGTGCCTAGCATTGGGCATCAAAGGAAGTTGAATCCTCTAATACAAGAAGTATTTAAGAAAGAAATGGTAACACACAGGTGACCCCAATATAATATGTACCTAAAATGGGAGGAATCACTGTGGTTCCCAATAAGAAGAATGAACCTAACCCCTTAAGGCTGGTCATAGGGTGGCGTGTTTATATGGATTATAGAAAGCTCAACTCATGGACTTAGAAAGACCATTTTCTCATGCCTTTCATGGACCAAATTTTAGATCAATTAGCTGGTCGAGGATGGTATTTCTATCTTGATGGTTATTCCAAGTATAATCAAAAATCCATAGCCCCCAAAGACCAAGAAAAGACAACTTTCACTTATCCATATGCCACCTTCGGATTCAAACATATGATTTTTGGACTATGTAATGCTCTCGCGACTTTCCAAAGTTATATGTTGTCAATTTTCTCTGGCATGGTGGAAGTTTCAATGGAGGTTTTAAAGGATGACTTCTCAGTGGTGGGAGATTCTTTTGATTCTTGTGTTGATCATTTAAGGAAAGTCCTCCAATGTTGTGTAGAAAC
Organism: Capsicum rhomboideum; assembly: GCA_031232105.1. Taxonomy (NCBI): domain Eukaryota; kingdom Viridiplantae; phylum Streptophyta; class Magnoliopsida; order Solanales; family Solanaceae; genus Capsicum; species Capsicum rhomboideum. The sequence continues at coordinate 23,435,581 of CP124718.1, forward strand.
AAACCTTGTGCTCAATTAGGAGAAGTGTCATTTTATGGTAAAAGAAGGAATTGTGCGTGGTCACAAAATCTCGGGGCATGACATTCAAGTAGATCAAGCAAAGGTTTAAGTGATATCCAAATTTCCTCCTACTGTCTCCATGAAGGGTATGAGAAGTTTCTTGTGGCATGTGGGTTTCTACCCGGTGGTTTATAAAAGATTTTTCAAAGATAGCCCTTCCATTGTGCAACCTTCTTGAAAAAGAAGTTAAATTTGAATTTGATGGAAGTTGTGTAAGGGAATTCAATTGTATAAAGGAAAAGCTTTGATGTCACCTATTTGTGGCTCTAAATTTGTCCTTTCCTTTTGAACTAATGTGTGATGCTAGTGGGGTAGCATTAGGGGTGATTCTTGGGCAATAAAAAGACAAGCTATTCCATTCTGTTTACCATGTTAGTAAATCTTTGAATAAGGCACAAAAAAATTACAAGGTCATATATCAAGAGTAATTGGCCTTGATTTATGATTATGAAAAGTTTCATGCCTATTTGTTAGGCACCAAGGTGATAGTCCATACCAATCATGTTTTCATCTGATATTTAATGGCAAAGAAAGAGGTCAAGACTGAGGTTAATCTAGTGGATTTTATTTCTCCAATAGTTTGACTTCGAGGTGAAGGATATGAGAGGCTGTAAAAATCAAGTGGCAGACCATTTGTCCCACTTCAAATCAAATGGTGAAAATTTAGAGGAGATAAACATTGATAGGTTTTTCCCTAATGAACTTGTTTTGGTGGTATTGGGAGATGTGGTGCCTTGGTATGCCCATTTTGCTAATTATCTTGTGTGTGGTATTCTTTTTGAAGAGCTAAATTCCTATCAAATAAAGCAATTTCTTCATAATGTTAAATGATACTATTAGGATGAACCCTACTTGTTCAATAAATGTGCAGACGGTGTGATTTGTAGATGTGTTATCGAATTGGAAATGCAACCCATACTTGAGCCATGTCATTCCTCACAATTTGGAGTTAATCATGGTGGAATAAGGACAACTGCAAAAGTCCGTTAAAGCAGTTTGTATTACCCCCAAGCTCAATTGAGACGCCAATGACTTGATCCAATCATGTACCCAATGTCAAATGCAAGAAGGTATCTTTAGGAGGCATGAAATTCCTTTAAAGCCCAATCTTGAAGTTTAATTATTTGATATTTAGGGAATTGATTTTATGGGACCTTTTGCAAGTTTTTTTAGAAATAAATACATATTGGTGGCCGTCGACTATATTTCAAAATGGATTGAGGCAATTGCATTGCACAACAGTGAGAATAAAAGTCTCACCTATTTCTTAAAAATGAAAATATTCAATGGGTTTTGGACTCCCCGAGCTATCATTACTGATGGGGGCTCTCAATTTTTCAATCAGGTGTTTGGTGTATTGATAGAGTAGTATGGAGTCAAGCATGAGTTTGCTATGCCTTATCACCCCCAAACTAATAGGGAAGTAGAGTTTTCCAATAGGGAGATAAAGGGAATCTTTGAAAAATGGTTAATGTGAGTCAAACTAATTGGGCAAGACAATTAGATGATGCCCTTTGGGCATACTGGACGGCCTTTAAAACACCCATTGGGATGTCTCCCTACCAACTAGTCTTTCGAAAATCATGTCATCTACCATTTGAGCTTGAGTATCATGCTTTTTGGGCTTTAAAGACACTAAACATGAAATGAGATGATGCCTCTAAGTCAAGAGTGGAGCAATTAGAAGTGATTGATGAATTTCACCTTCGGGCGTAAGAAAGCTTAGCTCCTTATAATGAGTGAATGAAAAGGTGGCGTGATGCCAAAATCTTGAAGAGAGAATTTAAAGTCAAGGATGATGTCTTGCTCTTTAATTTCAAGACTCAAACTCTTGCGGCAAGCTCAAATCAAAATAGTTGGGCCATTCAAAGTTGTATATGCTTTCCATAGTGGAGTGGTTCAGTTGGAAGGCCATGATAAGTCAAGGTTTATGGTGAATGGCCAGCAATTGAAGCAGTTTAATATTGGAGGCCCAAAGTTTACCAAGATTAAGGCATTCTGCCTCAAGGATGTTTGACATGAATAAAGATACTGTTGTGCCATGACGTTAACTAAGGTGCTTCTTCAGATGCAACCCAAGTTTTATTTTATGTCTATTTGAATAACATTTGTTGTGTGGTGTAGGTAGATGACTGGTCTGGAGTATGGAAAAACATGTCAAAATACGAGAGGAAGAAAGTGTTGGTGAATCACTTTGGCGAACACCATTCACATTGGCTTATCACCGAGGTGATCGCCAAAAGTAACAAGATGGAGGACTTGACCTTAGCTCCAGAGGTAGAACTTTGGTGGATTACTGAAGAGTTTACCATATCATTTAAGTCCTGCGCTAAAATAGGTCTTCTAAGCCCATAGAACTAGTTAGTTTGGTGATGAAATTATAGTTCAGCAATGCGCCACTCACTGTAACACCCCGTACATTTCTGACCCTACTGGATTGAGTATATAGGGTGTATTTATATGCCTTAATAACAACTTTGAACCATGTTTACCTTAGTTTTGAGAGAAATAAGTGCGTATTTTGTATTGATTTTGATGGACTATTGATATTGTGCTAATGTCCGCAAAGAAAAGTCGAAGAAAGGAAGAAAATCAAAATTTTAATGTCAGGTGCACCCAGGGGCGTGCTGGGCCGATTTTGATAGAAATTATTTTGGCACAGGCAACATAGGGGCGCGCCAGGCAGAGTGCCAGGCCGTTTTTTGCCAAATTTCTTCTCCGACCACTAATCTCTAAATAGTGTTCTTGGGTTATTGTATCATTAACCCATCTAGGTGGGACTACTCTTGGACGATTTTGGCATCCAAATGAGGGTTAATTCTTATTCCTTTATATTTTTTATTTATTTTTATCAATTTATGATAAATTAAGCCATGAGTGGCTAAAATCGCTTATTCTTGGGGATGAGGCTACGAACATGAATCTCGTGATTGCAGTATGGTCTTCACATTTATGGAATTCTTTAAACATGAGATTTTTGGGGTATTATACATTAAATTTGTTGGGCTAAATTAATCTTGTGCTATTGGGCTCAATTAAGGCCCAATAATTAGGCAAAAGACATGGCCCAAAATGGGGCAAATGACCCTTTCTTGTGTTGAGCAAGTAAACACAACATTTAATGACCAAGAATTGGCTAAGGATGACTTGAGGGGCTATATAAAGGCCAAAAATCAGATTTTTATTCCACAAAAGAACACATGCCATTCTAGACAATTCCAAGATATTTCTTTTAGCTCTCAAACCTTAAGCTACTAACTCTTTGGACAAGATCACTCATTTGCAAGCTTGGGTAAGTGTTTATTCTTGTGATTTAATATATTATATTCATGAGATATTGAGTATATCATGATGATGGTGTCTAAAAGTGTTAAGTAGTGCACTTTTGCTTTTTGCTAAAAGATGTGTCATCTATGTGACTTGAACTTGAAAGGAGACTTGAGGTTTTGATGGAAGTGAATGGTGTGGATGAAATATCAACATGTATGGTGTGGTTATGTCCTTACCTTGCTTTTTCTATGTATATGTATAACTTGTGAGAATGTTGTGATGCAACGTATTGAGGTAACTTGATGGAGTAATTGTGATGTTGTGGTGAAGGGGAAGTGTAAAGTATAAACTTGGTGTGAAATGCTATTGGTTTATGATGCCTTGGTCAATGTGTGGAATGTTGTGGCATTGTTGGTATGACAATGCCGTGAATGGTATTGTAAAGGGTGAAATGACGTTATAAGGCAATCATGTAACTCATTGTCGTCTTATGCAATTGTAAAGTAGTTGGTTGTTAACGTGAGCTTTGTTATGTACTTGTGTTGTAGAGTAAAATGTAAGGAAGGAGCTGGATTATTTTATTCAATTATAGGACTGTGTATTCATATTGGGAAGATAAGGTATGCAAGGTTACTCTCTCCATAGCCTTCTGCAGCACATATTGTTCACATTGACATTGTACTTGTCCCATTCCGAAATGTTCAAAGGTATTGTCATATAGTATTACTCACAGAACCAATTATGATTCACATGGCTCATGGTTCATTGACTAATTTTTCAAAGTTCCAATAATGTACAATCACCTATGTATCACTCTTATAATGAACGAATGAAGTAATGTATAATTGTTTGTATATTCTTGAGTAACATACTAGAGGCGACAGAAAAGCCTAGCATGGGTTATCACAGTAACATCCCAGGGATGACATAAAGCCTAGAATGGGTTAATCTAAAATCCCAGGGGTTAAAATACCTAGCATGGGTTAATCTCATCTTAGGGACGACAGAAAGGCGTAGCATGGGTAGAACGATAAATCTCATCCCAGGGGCGACAGAAAAGTCTAGCATGGGTAGAACGATAAAGATGAATGAACGTAAAGACAAAGAAAGTAACGAATGTAATGTACATGGTCCAAACATACAGAACGATGGTTTATCCATATTGACTATTCTCTTATATTTGATTCCATTGATGTTCTTATGTATGATACAGTTTCTTATGGCCTTACATACTCAGTACATTCTTCGTACTGATATCCCTTGGCGGACTTACCTTACTTGCTGCAGGCACAGGTGCTAGTAGACCTCCACAGTAGGTTGTGGGTCATTTACGGATCATTAGTGAGCTCCAGTTGGTTCAGGGCTTTTCGAGTCACTATGTACATATGTTTTGGTATTGTGGTGTTGTAAATGTTGTATAAAGCGGGGACTTGGTCCCGACTGTAGGTTGGGTATATCTATGTATCGGTAGAGGCTTTGTAGATGTTATGGTACAAACAAAGGAATGTAAGGGATGTATGCTTTTGACTTGGTGGCCCTAACGACCAAGTTTCATCTATGTAAATACCATGTGTTTTCCATGACTTCCGCCATTACCATCTTTTATCTATCGTGATAGTGATGTTCCTTGAGTGACATGCATACGAATGTACATGAATGAAGATTGGTTCTCTCGGGGCTTAACGGCTTCGGGTGCCAGTCCGCCCCGTTGGAACTCGAGGCATGACAAAAGTGGTATCAGAGCAGTTCGTCCTAAGGGTGTCTACAAAGCCGTGTCTGAGTAGAGTCTTACTTATGGATATGTTGCGCCACATTTATAAGTAGGAGGCTACGGGACATTTAGGAGTTGTTTCTTTTCTTCATTTCTTAGATCGTGCAGTAGAGACAATGTTGTAGGTGAAATCATATCCGACCATTGAAATTGACCTGACTAAGCTAGTCAGGGTCGGGCTGACGCTGAGTTTGCATCGCGGGCTTCTTCAACTTTTCCATTTTCGGAAGAGCCAAGAAGTAGAGAAGTACCCGCAGAACCCCCTTTGAATGCCACTGACCAGGATGTAAGAAATGCAGTGCATATGTTGACTCAGATAGTTGCGGCACAAACTCAGGGACTAGTTGGTCCAACGACAAGTGAGGATGACGCGGCTAGAGTAGCTAGTCGGTGGACACAGGATTTTCTGAAATTAGACCCTCCCATATTCACTGGGTCATATCCTAAAGCAGATCCACAGGACTTCGTGAAACAAATCCAAAGGGCTCTATATGTTATGCACGTGACTGGTGTAGAACAGTTGAGCTTGCAGCCTATAGATTGAAAGGAGAAGTTATATTGTGGTATGAAGATTGGAAGAAATCTCACGGTATCGATGCAAATCCACCTAATTGGAAAGAATTTAAAGCGGCATTCCTTGATCATTATCTTCCATATGAGATCTGAGAGGCTCGTACGAATCAGTTCTTAAATCTCCATCAAGGGAATCTGAGTGTTTGAGAATACAGTCTGTAGTTTAATTCTTTGGCTCGTTATGCTCCGAATGTAGTGGCCACAATGATAGACAGAGTTCATTGTTTTATGGATAGGTTGGAGCCATATTTGGTAAGGGACTGCACTATTGCTTCTTTGAACAGAGATATAGATATAGCCAGAATACAAGCTTTCGCACAGAAGATAGAGGACCAGAGGCAAAGAAGAAGGGTACACAAATTTGAAAGAGGGTCGTCAAAGAGGGCTAGACCTATGGGACAGACTAGTGCCCAAGGAGAATCTAGGCCTCGGATTTTCCTAGACCGCCTAGACCATCATTTTCTTCCCCTACAGCAGGTACTTCATCCCAATTTCGGGGATTTAGAGGAAGCCATTTTGGGCAGAGTAGTGGGCTTCAAGGTTCATAGACAGCAGGATTTTCTCATCAGTTGAGTCAGCACTGTGGAAGGTATCATTTAGGTGAATGCCGGCTGGGGACAAATTTTTTTTTTTGGTGCGGTATGTCGGGGCACATGATGAGAGAATCCCCACAAAGGGGCACGGGTTGTATAGCACGACCTACGGGATTAGCCGTTTTATCCTCCTCATCAGATGTACAGCCTACGGGGCATGGCAGAGGTTCTAGAGGGCCAGTTGGTGCTAGTGGAACCCAAAACCGTACCCATACCTTAGCGGATCGATAGAATTTGGAGGCTTCTCCTGATGTAGATACAGGTACACTATTCATATTTTTACATAAGGTATATGCATTGATTGATCCGGGTTTTACCCTATCATATATTGCTCCCTTGATTGTTGAAAAAAATAAAATAAAGGAACACCAGAATTATTAGTTAAGTCTTTGGAGTATTACACCCGTGGGTGAGTCTATCGTAGCTAAGAAAATCTATCGGAATTGCATAGGCACTGTTTGTGGTCATAATATGTTGGCTGCTCTTGTTGAGCTGGGGAAATGATAATAGGTATGGATTGGTTAGCTCCTTATTATGCCACGGTAGGTTGTTGAGCTAAGAAGGTACATTTTTATTTTTTCCACAAAAAGAATGCTAATGAATGGAAGGGTAATGTTGGAGCACCGAGAGGTAAAGTTGTTTCTCATCTTACGGTAAGGAAAATGATACTCTAAGGGGGTACATATGCCACCTAGTAAGTGTACAGGATACCGATGTGAAGTCACCAACTCTTCAATCGGTTCCAGTGGTAAATGAATTCCTTGATGTATTTCTTGAAGAACTTCCAGGTTTACCTCCAGAACGGGAAGTAGAGTTTGGTATTGATGTGATTCCAGTCACTCAGCCTATCTCTATTTCTTCGTATAGAATGGCCCCAACAGAGTTGTGAGAATTGAGAGAGCAACTAAAGGACTTGCTAGAAAAAGGATTCATAAGGCCTAGTATGTCCCCGTGGGGTGCATCAGTATTAGTTGTATGGAAGAAAGATGGCACATTGAGAATGTGGATTGACTATCAGCAATTGAATAAGGTAACGATCAAGAAGAAATATCCCCTCCCCAGAATTGACGATTTGTTTGATCAGTTACAGGGTGCCAAATATTTTTCAAAGATTGACTTGAGATCGTGTTACCATCAAGTCAGGGTTAGAGAAAAACAAATACCCAAGACAGCTTTCCGAAAACGGTATGGTCACTATGAATTTCTAGTTATGCTAGTTGGGCTAACCAATGCACTAGCAGTTGTTGGGGATTTGATGAATAGGGTGTTCACACCATTTTTAGATGTATTCGTGACCATGTTGATAGATGACATTCTTGGTTATTCAAGATCACAAGAGTACCAAGCTAATCACTTGCGGCAGGTGTTACAAATTCTTCGTGATCGTAAGCTATATGCAACACTCTTTAAGTGTGAATTTTGGTTAAAATCTGTATCATTCTTGGGTCACATGGTATCAGATAAAGGAATGAGGGTTGATACACAAAATATAGAAGCCGTGAAGAATTAGCCAAAACCTACGATGCCTACAGAGATTTGTAGTTTTCTTGGGTTGGCAGGCTATTACAGAAGGTTTGTTGAAGAGTTTTTTTCCCATTTCAACACCCTTAACAAGCTAACACACAAAGCAACCAAGTTTCTATGGAATGATACATGTGAGAAGAGTTTCCAAGAGCTGAAAGATAACTTGACTTCTACACCTGTATTAGTACTTTTCGAAGGAACATAAGGGTATGCAGTATATTGTGATGTTTCAGGAGTCGGCTTAGAATGTGTATTGATGCAACACGGTCATGTAATAGCCTATGCCTCAAGACAATTGCGTCCACATGAGAGAAATTACCCAACACATGATCTTGAGCTAGCAGCTGTGATATTTGCTTTAAAGTTATGGCGTCATTATTTGTATGGGGTTCATGTTGATATCTACACTGATCACAAAAGGTTGTAATATACCTTTAAGCAGAAGTACCTAAATTTGAGGCAGCGGAGGTAGCTGGAACTCTTAAAAGATTATGATATTGATATCCTATATCATCCAGGAAAAACAAATGTTGTAGCCGATGCATTGAGCCATAAGGTAATAGGAGGTACTAGTGGCCAGTTGACGGAAAAGCAAGACCTAGCCAAGGATCTACATCAACTAGCCAGCTTGGGAGTTTGTATTATTGAAACTCCAAATGAAGGGGTTATTGTGCAAAATACAGCAGAATCTTCGTTAATAGCTGAAGTGAAAGAGAAGCAGTGTGTGGATTCTATTTTATTACAGCTGAAGGAGAATGTACAACAGGGTTTGACTAAGGCATTTGATCTTACACATGAAGGAGTACTTCAATGCCAAGGTAGATTATGTGTACCAGATATAGATCCTCTGAGGAGACGAATTATGACAGAGGCGCATCATTCACGATATTCTATTCACTCGGGAGCTACCAAAATGTACCATGATTTAAAAGAAATGTATTGGTGGGGAAACATGAAGAAGAATATTGCAGAATTTGTAACTCAATGCCCAAATTGTCAACAAGTAAAAGTAGAGCATCAGAAACCTGGAGGTTACATGCAATGTATCAATCTCCCAGTTTGGAAACGGGACATGATTAACATGAATTTCATCACAGGTTTGCCTCGTACACTGCAAAAATTTTATTCCATATGGGTAATAGTTGACAGGCTTACCAAGTCAGCGCATTTCCTACCAGTCAAGACCACCTATACAGCTGAAGATTATGCAAGGTTGTATGTTAAAGAGATAGTGCGATTACATGGGATTCCAATCTCCATTATATCAGACAGGGGAGCATAATTTACTACACTTTTTTGGAGATCTTTTCAGAAGAGCTTGGGTACACAAGTGAATTTGAGTACGGCTTTTCATCCTCAGACAGATGGACAACCAGAACGTACTATCCAAACACTTAAAGATATGCTACGAGCCTGCACGTTGGATTTTAAAGGTAGTTGGGATGATCATCTACCTCTTATTGAATTTTCATACAATAATAGCTATCATTCAAGTCTATTTGAATAACATTTGTTATGTGGTACAGGTATATGACTGGTCTGGAGTATGGAAAAACATGTCAAAATATGAGAGGAAGAAAGTGTTGGTGAATCACTTTGGCGAACACCATTCACATTGGCTTATCACCGAGGTGATCGCCAAAAGTAACAAGATGGAGGACTTGACCTTAGCTCCAAAGGTGGAACTTTGGCGGATTTCTAAAGACTTTACCATATCATTTAAGTCCTGCGCTAAAATAGGTCTTCTAAGCCCATAGAACTGGTTAGTTTGGTGATGAAATTATAGTTCAGCAATGTATCACTCACTGTAACACCCCGTGCATTTCCGACCCTACTGGATTGAGTATATAGGGTGTATTTATATGCTTTAATGCCAACTTTGAACCATGTTTACCTTAGTTTTGAGAGCAATAAATGCGTATTTTGTATTGGTTTTGATGGACTATTGATACTGTGCTAATGTCCGCAAAAAAAAGTCGAAGAAAGGAAGAAAATCAAAATTTTAATGTCAAGTGTGCCCAGGGGCGTGGCGGGCCGCTTTTGATAGAAATTGTTTTGGCACAGGAAACATAGGGGCGCGCCAGGCAGCGTGCAAGGCCTCTTTTTCCCAAATTTCTTCTCCGACCAATAATCTCTAAATAGGGTTCTTGGGTTATTGTATCATTATCCCATCTTAGTGGGACTACTCTTGGACGATTTTGGCATCCAAATGAGGGTTAATTCTTATTCCTTTATATTTTTTATTTATTTTTATCAATTTGTGATAAATTAAGCCATGAGTGGCTAAAATCGCTTATTCTTGGGGATGTGGCTACGAACATGAATCTAGTGAGTGGAATATGGTCTTCACATTTATGGAATTCTTTAAACATGAGATTTTTGGGGTATTATACATTAAATTTGTTGGAATAAATTAATCTTGTGCTATTGGGCTCAATTAAGGCCCAATAATTAGGCAAAAGACATGGCCCAAAATGGGGCAAATGACCCATTCTTGTGTTGACCAAATAAACACAACATTTAATGACCAAGAATTGGCTAAGGATGACTTGAGGGGCCATATAAAGGCCAAAAATCAGATTTTTATTCCACAAAAGAACACATGCCATTCTAGACAATTCCGAGATATTTCTTTTAGCTCTCAAACCCTAAGCTACTAACTCTTTGGACAAGATCACTCATTTGCAAGCTTGGGTAAGTGTTTATTCTTGTGATTTAATATATTATATTCATGAGATATTTTTTAGATCATGATGATGGTGTCTAAAAGTGTTAAGTAGTGCACTTTTGCTTTTTGCTAAAAGATGTGTCATCTATGTGACTTGAACTTGAAAGGAGACTTGAGGTTTTGATGGAACTGAATGGTGTGGATGAAATATCAACATGTATGGTGTGCTTATGTCCTTACCTTGCTTTTACTATGTATGTGTACAACTTGTGATATTGTTGTGATGCAACGTATTGAGGTGACTTGATGGAGTAATTGTGATGTTGTGTTGAAGGGGAAGTATAAAGTATAAACTTGGTATGAAATGCTATTGGTTTATGATGCCTTGGTCAATGTGTGGAATGTTGTGGCATTGTTGGTATGACAATTCCTTGAATGGTATTGTAAAGGGTGAAATGACGTTATAGGGCAATCATGCAACTCATTGTCTTCTTATGCACTAGTAAGGTAGTTGGTTGTTAACATGAGCTCCGTTATGTACTTGTGTTGTAGAGTAAAATGTATGGAAGGAGATAGATTATTTTATTCACATATAGGACTGTGTATTCATATTGGGAAGATAAGGTGTGTAAGGTTACTCTCTCTATATCCTTCTGCAGCACATATTGTTCACATTGACATTGTACTTGTCCCATTCCAAAATGTCCAAAGGTATTGTTATATAATATTACTCACAAAACCAATTTTGATTTACATGGCTCATGGCTCATTGAATAATGTTTCAAAGTTCCAATAATGTACAATCACCAATGTATCACTCTTCTAATGAACGAATGAAGTAATGTATAATTGTTTGTATATTCTTGAGTAACATCCCAGGGGCGATATAAAAGCCTAGCATGGGTTATCACAGTAACATACCAGGGGCGACATAAAAGCCTAGCATGGGTTAATCTAATATCCCAGGGGTTAAAATACCTAGCATGGGTTAATCTCATCCCAGGGGCGACACAAAGGCCTAGAATGGGTAGAACGATAAATCTAATCCCAGGGGCGACAGAAAAGCCTAGCATGGGTAGAACGATAAAGATGAATGAAAGTAAAGACAAAGAAAGTAACGAATGTAATGTACCTTGTCCAAACATACAGAACGATGGTTTATCCATATTGACTATTCTCTTATATTTGATTCCATTGATGTTCTTATGTATGATGTAGTTTCTTATGGCCTTACATACTCAGTACATTCTTCATACTGACGTCCCTTGGGGGATTTACCTTACTTGTTATAGGTACAGATGCTAGTAGACCTCCACAGTAGGTTGCGGATCATTGGTGAGCTCCAGTTGGTTTGGGGCTTTTCGAGTCATTATGTACATATGTTTTGGTATTGTGGTGTTGTAAATGTTGTATAAAGTAGGGACTTGGTCCCGACTGTAGGTTGGGTATATCGATGTATCGGTAGAGGCTTTGTAGATGTTGTGGGACAAATGAAGGAATGTAAGGAATGTATGCTTTTGACTTGGTGGCCCTAACGGCCAAGTTTCATCTATGTAAATACCATGTCTTTTCCATGACTTCCGCCATTAGCATCTTTTATATATACGTGATAGTGATGTTCCTTGAGTGGCATGCATACGAATGTACATGAATGAAGATTGGTTCTCTTGGGCCTTAACGGCTTCGGGTGCCAGTCCGCCCCGTTGGAACTCGAGGCGTGACACTCACTTTGGTGATGCCACTTCTAATCGTAAAACTTTTGACTTAAAGGAGTCAAATAGTTTGATAATTAAACCATTCCTCTTCCTCTTAAGCACTTTCTCTACCTACACCCAACCATTTCCCTCAGTAACACCACTTCAACAGCTCACACACATACATACTTATTCAACTCTTTTCACTGCATCATCGTTCACTATCATCCCTATTGTAACACTGTGCCAAAACCCTCGTGTGATGGTCCCTCTTCGAATCCTTTCCCAATTTGTGCAAAGTCTTTTTTTTGGAATATTAGTGATTCATGGTCCAATTTTAATTTCTTTTTGTTGTAAATTTAGTGTGCTTCATGTTCTATACCTTGTTGAACAAAATTATTATGATGTGGTTGATGTAGTCTACTCATTCGTCAAACTTATTAATGTAGATTGGTATTTCTTTAAATTGGGTTAGCTTAAGGTGATGTTAGTTGCAGAATTTGTCATGTATTTACTGTGGATTTCATTATTGTGTTATTGAATGAATTTTTGTGTGACAGTTGAATATGGGGTTCTCTTATGGTGTTGAATTTCAATTTTAATTGATTTTTCTCAAAGATAGATTAAGTGACGTTATTCTTAAGTGAAAAATCATTGATTTGTTGGAAATTATTGTTTAAACTTAGGGATGTCTGATTACACATGGTTGCATACGTTTTAGAAAACACCTTTGTTGGTTTAAGTTTGAAGTTAGAGAAGACAAAGTCCTTTGGCGATGGATTGAGAACTCAGGCAATGAGCCTAACTAAGTGGCGTATCACCAAAGTGCTCTCCAGCTTGTTAAAGTTTACAATTTCAAATGGGCAACTGTGATTAGAGTTCTTCTCAGTTTGACAAAATCCATCGAGCATTTCCAAACTGTTCGGTGATTCGCCAAACACTCACTCTAGCTCGCCAAACTCACCCCTGCACCATGATTTAAACTGGCCACTTTGGCAAAGTTATCTTGTGTCCTTTGAACTCTTTGGTGATGTGCCAAAGTAGTTTAGAGACACCAATCCCTAAGCTTTATGTTTTCTAACCCTATTTTAGTACACAGTTTCCTTCTATATGCAGATATGGGTAAACAAAAACACATCTCAAAGAAATAGAGAACTCCCCCTCAGTCCAAGAGTAGAAGTGAAAAAGAGGTAACAATTCTAGGTTATTTCAACCCAAAAAAACTATACAAAAGAAGATAAAGCTAGCTACTGGAAAGGCTAAAGGGAAAACCAAAACAAAGTCTCATGTCTCCGGTAATAAGGGGTCCAACTCTGAGCATAGTACCAACTCTTTGAGATATCATTTGACCACCTCCGACTCTGAAGGAGAAGAAGTTGGGATTAGCATTCCAATCCATGAACCACTACCTACTCTAGTGGTACACCAGCTAAGAGGAAGAGGGATGATCAACACTCCAAAGTAGTTGTAGACCCTCACCCCATGGTAGTTCCCAAATTGTTAAACAGGATAAAAGTTGAAGGTCAGGCACTATTCTTGAGGAGAAGAAGTTGTCAAAGAATGGATTGGTTGTTAAATATTTTTCTCATTGGTATACCATTCAGTACCATGTTTTTGAGATTTTCACTGAACCCAGGCCATTGTATATCTCGACTTGGGTTTGAGAGTTCTATACATGAAAGACAGTGTAGATACAATAAATGAAATCTAAGGCTGTAAAACAGTTAATAGACACCATTTTGCAGACATGCTTATGACTTTTTTAGATGACCAGAGGGTTGGTTGGCACCCCTTTTAAGTGACAAGTCACCTTTTTGGATTAAGCTAGGGGTGTATATCAAGAAGAAGCATAAAAATATATCTACACAATTTCGATTATGTTTCTTGTGTAGTAATCTTATGCCATCCCAGAATGAATCTATCATTTATCATCTGAAGGCAGTGTTTTTGGGTCGATCATAGATTAAGAAAAGTTGAATATTGAAATAATTAGCTCACCAGAGATAGGGTTGAGGGCTCAACAGGCTATTACTTCACTTTCTTTCTCGTGATTGATCACAAAGATGTGCAGGCGAGCAAAGGTCTTTTAACTCCAAATTCTAATTTTGAAGTTATTGTAAAGTCCTCTTGTGATATTCTCTGCATTGAGTATGACAAATAATAAGAAGAGAAGAAAATGAAAGAGATAGTTGATAATTCCTTGGTGGTTGGTGTTGAGGAGTTAGAGAGTGGTGTTGCATATCCCACTCCTATTTCTACTGCTCCACCTCCTGCATCTTCTTCCACAGAGTCTTCCTTATAGCCCCTTCGACCTAGTGCCACTGGCCCATGACCATTTACTACTCCAGGCACTTCGGGTACTCTATTAACTCAGGATGTAGTTATTCAGAGGGGTCATTTCGCTTATTCTGCTGATTTGAGATCTGCCAAGTAAGAGACTCAGGCGCCTCATATTATTCATGCTGCTATTCAGGCTACCTTAGATCTCATGCATGAGGATATACGTGGATTTTATGAGACATTGTGAGTGTATGGTGAGAACATTAAAAAAATAAGCTCACAGCGGAGAATAGGTACACAGGATGCATAGTGGACAGCCATGCAGAATGAGGTTGCTTCATTATTAACTTATGTAGATCATCTTCGATTCCCTAATTTTTATTATTTATGGGTTGCACTATTTCATACTACTATTGGGGGAGAGTGTACCCAAATCAGACCCCTCTAAATTAGTTGTTAGTGAAGATGAGGATAGTTTCAAGACTGAGACTAAGAGGGAGGAGGAGATTGTTGCCCAGAGTATAGATATTTATGTTAACATAGATTTTGATGTTCATGATGATATCTAGGCTACCGAGGTGGTTATTTTTGGCTGATGCTTTTATGAGGTCGATGCAGGAGACTGCGTAGATTGGTGGTAGAGGGTCTAAACCCACTGAGAAGACATTTAATCCTATGACCAACCCAGAGGCTTCACTGGAGGTGTCTGTTGTCATTCCAGATCCAGACCTATGGACTGTATCTAGAGTTGAGCCAAGTACTGATTCCCAGAATGAGGTCACTTCTACGAGCCACTCATCACCTCTAGCTTAGGACCTTTCAGGGGGACCTTTCCACTCATTCTTCTCTTATATCCTAGTCCTATTATACTAAGGACTTTGCTTTGTTCTGAGTTAGGGGGTTATTATTGGATACGTAATATTTTTATTAGTCTATGATTATGATATTATTTTGATTCAGGTTGTAATATTTTGGATGATTTTCATTTTGTAGGTGCATGCTTTTTGGAATTTTATTTGAGTGCCTGTTGTGATTCACATTTTATTATTTCTTAGTGTTATTAGTTAGTAGTGTGTTTAATCAATGAAGCTCTTTTTGGCTTTGTTCTCCAGTAGAAGTGCTAGAAATAGAACACTTTGACTTGAAGAGTACTTTTTTAGAGATATTCACATGCATGAAACTTGAAAATAAGAAAGCAATTTGTGAATTGACCCACCTTTAAAAATACATCCACCTTTTAAATATTGGTTGGTTGAGTTGAAGTGGTTAGGCACTCATTTTTGTGAATATTTCCATCTTTTTTTGACTAATTAAATACCTTTCTCGATATGTGTGATGAATCTGGTATGTCAATTAAGGAATTTAAAGTGTTGCTTCGAGTGTATAGTTGAGTTCCATGAGTGGTGAGGCTTTAATTTGATCTTATGTCATGATTCCATATAGAACTTTCCTTGTTGATCTATCGCTAAGCATAGAGCATTTTGATATTGGAGAAATGACTGTAGGCCATCAATCGAGAGTGAGCCTTTGGAATTGACCATATAACATTTCCCATTATGAGTTAAGTGATGGAGCTTTATCCCAAATGTGTGCCTTGTAACCTCTTTCTTGGAAAACCATGTTATAAGCCATAAATCGTTCTTCTACATTACCCTCTTTTGAACTAAAACCACCTTGAAGCCTATAGGTGAGGCCTTAAGCCAATTTATGCCAAAAGCCTAAGTTGGGGGTGGATAAATTATGGGTAGGATCTGTGATTGGAAGTTTATAACACCGGCGTCCTAGTATCCTTGTAAATATATAAAAATGAAAATGAAAATAAATGAAAAAGAGTTGAAATTGTAAATTTAAAATGTAAATGTTTGAGTTGTTTTGTTTTGAAAATGGTAAGAGAAGGAAGTTGGCAAGTGTACCAAAAGAAATGGTCCATAGAAGGTCAAATGAATTGAGTTTTGGGGAGGAATTGAGTTGAGGTCTGATGTAGTACTTCAAGGAGGTAGAGTCATTTTAACCATATGCTATCCTAACTTACCTGTTGCCTATGATACAAACCATTATAAGACCTTCGTGATCTCCAACTTAGCACATTTGATTGTGGTGAGATGGAAAATATGGACAATCCTATGGTATGGCATTCATGTGGATGATTTATTTGGGAGTGTGAATGATTTGTATTGATCTCTTAATTTTAAATTTGAATGCATCGTGAAAAAAGGGATATTCTTGTTCTGAAGGCGTTGAATTGCAATGATCGAGCAAATTGATTAACCTTGGTTGATATCTATGAACACGTGTTTGGTTTTGTAGCAGCTAGTCAATATTTGAGGTTTGTAGATCAAGAATTGAATGTTTGATTGTAGATACTAGTGCCAATGCTTTTCAAAATCGTGAGGGTGAGATAATTTTCACAAAGAAGCATGTACTTGAACTCCCAAGTAGTTCCATTTGTAGACATTGTTGTGCTATTTTGTGTGCATTGATTTGCTCGAGGGCAAGCAAAGGATTAAGTTGGGGGTAATGATGAGTCAGAATTTTACAACTCATTTATCCTAAAAGTGATAAGGAATCAAAACCTCAATGCTATTTTGAGCTAGTTGTAATGTTAGTTAGTTTGTTTTTTAGGATTGAAGTCAAAAGATAACCAATGAAGCCTAAGAAAGAAAAATAATGGAGAAAAGGAGCTGAAAAATAGAAGTAGCATCACCCAAGTAGTTAAGCGCATCTCCAAACTACTTAGTGCATCGCCAAAGTGAAGTATCTGTCACCAAATGAAGTACTCCATTCAGGTTTTGAAGATCTTAGTTTGGCGAGCAAATTTAGAGCTAGGCATATCACCGATGAGTTTGGTAATGATGAGGTTCCATCTCCAAACTCAATAGAATCAAGCAACTGAAGCTTAAAGATGTAAGTCATTTCGGCGACACTGGCAAGTTTGGCGCATCACCGATGAGTTTGGTGACTCAATCTATGTTGCCAAATTAGTATGGTGGTATTTTTATAAATATGTGGCCCCCAATTTTTTTAAATGAAAAGCAGGACAAATGGCCCATTTTCATAATAAATATGTACAAAAATTAGGCTGACCGAAGACAAGCCCAACCCGAAATCAATAACAAAAGATAAAAAACATGGGAAGGAAAAATCTAGAAAAGTAAAGATAAAAATCAAAAAGGGAAAGTGGGAAATATAAAGTCCAACGGACACATCCTAGTAAACTCCGACAATATCTCCAATGCAATGGTATCGAAACTCCTCTTCTCTATCAATCTCTTTATGTTTCAGGTAAAGATCTTTGTTTACTCTGTAATATAGTTCGGAGACGATTATCAATTTTTCCAATTTTGAGCTAAAATGAAAGATCTTAAATCTTTGGAACGATTACACCTCAAGTTACCTAAATCTCTCACCAGGTGTTGTATAATTGTTTCCATTGGAGTAAAATTCAAAGCTTAGGAAATCATCATAGCTCAGGTTTAGGACAGATCTGACATTAATAAATAATTGTAAGATTTTAGTGTTATACTCTTGTTTATTCCTCTACAAAGGGTTGAATCTCAAATAGATTAATACCACCTTCATATTATTTTAAACAATCATATTATACGAGCATGCTTACAATTAAATCTAAAAGGATGTTATTCTTGTTGCAATTCATGAACTGTACATTTGTATAGAGGGAAAATAATTGAATTTATGTTGTGTGTTGAAACTCCCCTATTGTTTGAATATTCTGAGTTTGGGAGTATTTGCTCTATGTGTTCAAATATGTAAAATCAATCTGGTGCTTGTTTCTTCAATCTTCTTATCCTCATATGTGGTGATTGTTGCTTGTCCAGTATTGTGATGCTCTTTGACTTCCTTGGCAGCTCTATAAATGTATTAAAATTTTGTGTATCTGCAAAACTAAAACACCAGTTAGCTAAAAAATCTGCAAGTGTGTTGCCCTCTATGTATATGTGTTAAACTTCTATAAGTCCTTCTCCAATAAGCTCTTTAATTCTCCTGGTGATCACAACAATATTCCAAGGGCTCTCACATTCTCCTTTCACCATTTTAGTCAGAGTTAATGACTCAGCTTCCAAAATTAAAGGTAGAACTCAATTTTCTACACAGTACTCAAATCTTTCCTTCATAGCCACAACCGCATCCAAAATACTAGTATTATCTTAGATCTTTCTACATGAGGCATATTGTAAGTCACCATCTTCATTCCTAACACAAAATGCAATTGAACTTGGCCTAGGATTTCCTATTGATGTACCATCTGAATTGCATTTATACCAACCTTGATTTGGCTTCCTCCATATCACCAAAGAAGAGTTAAGTTGAAGTCTATAATTCTACAGGAAGTCCACTAACAGTGGCCAATTGTTTGGAACTTCCTTCAACTACGGATATCTGATTAGGGTTAAATAATGAAGGTTCAAATTGATTTCATAAATGGCCCTATTCATTGATACAGTTCCACCATGGTTTATTTTGTTTCTCCTTTTCTATAATTGTCAACACACCAGCCTTGGAATAGCATGAACAATAGGCTTAAGTCTACTGGCAACTTCTATACTCCACCACTTTGATAGTGTCTTATGACAATGAATGAAAGGTCCTTCAACACCTGAACATATAATATAGTACTCCCAAACCCTTGAGGAAAAAGCACTTGAAATAAAAAGATGATGAATTGTTTTTAGATGAGGTTCAATACAACACCTACATATAAAAACTAGATTAATTCCACAACTTTGAAAAATGTCATCTACAAGGATCTTAAACTTCTACAATCTCTATAAAAAGAAATTTATTTTAAAAGTCACATATTTACTCCATATATACTTCCAGTGTTCTGCAACCTCATTTATATGTCTAACTAGATTATAGGCACTAGCAACTATAAACATTCCATTAGTAGTTGGCATCCACCAAGGTTATGCTTCTTTACATATGGTAATGGTTTATAAAGTGTGTTGTACAATATCATCTGGCAGTACCTTTTGCATCTTCTGAATATCCCATCTTTCTTTTGTCATCAAAGACTCTATATCATTAGCATCTTCATTGATAAAAAAATCAGGATCCACCTTATGATACAATAACTCTAATCTTGTCAAATTATAAAACCATATCTTTGAAGAACCAACTATTGGTTCCCATTATATTTATTGTTCAATAGAATCTCTGGCTTCAAATATCTTCTTCAAAACTTGAGATCCACTTTTTCACTGAATCACTATTGGAATAAGTTTTTTACAACACTTAGTCCATATTTTTAATGAAATATCTTAGTCCTGTCTACCATTTAATCTCTCTATTTGGCCTGATCATTCATCTAAGTCACTACAAGAAATTCTATTTTTAACGACCAGTTCTTAACGAAGGGATATGAATCCGATCGCTAAAAGTATATTTATAGTGACATAATTTTTTTCTGTCGTTAAAAATCAATGTTCAGCTTAATATTAGCGAGGGGATAATATCCAAATGTTAAAAAGATTAATATCCTGTGGTTAATAATACTCGAGGCGCCTAATATTTCCCTCTTTATTTTATACCCACGTGCCCCCACACACCCCACCCCTGCACACCCACACCCTCGTAAAGGAAAACATACCGATACACTCTATGTAATTGCTTCTTTCCCAGTTGTTGTTAGAGGAAAAAAAGGCGCATAACTTCACCCCTTCCGATTAAATCGATGCACACTATACACTCTATCCAGTTTGTTGGAGGTTGAGGTCTCTCCGCACGTTTGACACATAGTTTGTTGGAGTTTGAGATATATACAACTCTAATAAGCATATCGAAACAAGGAGTGTCAATTTGTTGGAGAAAAATCAGCAAGAGGAAAATCAACAAACATATAAGATCAAATTCAACAGGCGTGTGTCAATTTCTAGGTTTTTTAAGAAAAATTAGCCATAGGTCTCTAAGTTACATCTATTTAAATAGGAAATTAGGCCTCTCTATTTGTATTGCAGAACACATTCTAATTTGTTTAAAAGAGAACCAACCTTCTCTTCTTACTGCTCATCATCTTTGCTGGTCGGCTTGACACATACTTGGTGTTTTCTTCTCTTCAAGTTAAGTTTGTGCTATTTGAACATTGAATTGTTTTGTGGAATGTCTAATTTTTCCAAATTCTGTATTTTCCCTAATTCTTTAGTTTCCATTTAGGGTTGTTTTTTCTTTTATTTTAACTGAATTTTATTTTGCTTTGTGCACTTGTGTATTTTAGTCATATGCTTACTTATGTTTTTCATCCTTATATGTTATGTGTCCTGATCTGAGCACTTCTGGAGGTAGCCTTCAATGAAATTATAATGAGGTGCGATGATGATGATTATTGAATAAATTTTTTTATCTGCTAATTTTTTTAGTAAAAAATCTCTATCATCCTTCAATAGTATAATTCTACCTTACAAAATGATACAAATATTTTGGTTAATGTTTCTGCATTCTTGGTTTTCTCTATGTCTTTTCTTGTGGTTCTGGTCATAGAAAACTTAGCTGTCTCAATTTCCTTTTTTGATGAAGTGAAGGATAAAACTGTCTCACTTATAATATGATCTCTCTGTATGGACTGTAATTAACTTCTTTCTCTAGCTCTATCAAATATTAATTTCACTTATTCTTGATCTACTTAACGTGTAAGGTCAATGTGATTCACTGCACCCTTATTCATCTTCAAAGTTATCATTTTGACGCTTTTGTTGGCAAGCATCAATCTGAAAAGGATAGAACTTGCACATTCTTTTCAACTTTGTCTTACTTGACGTTTGAATCTTTTCTAATCTTTACGGACTCGTTGCTCATTAAGTGTATCACAAAACTGAAATAGAAATTGCCTTGATGCCATTGTTTCTTTGCAATTTACCATCATATCTCTTCATTCATATGCCTCTCTTTGACAATGATGTACTCTAATATTTGCTTGAGATAGAATCTATCTTGTCTTTATAACTAGGTTCTGTAGGTGCCAAGGAGCTAAAAGTTGACTTTTAGAAGTATCAAAATCACCTAGAGGTCTGGAATATGCTTGCATTGTATGTATTGAGGATCCATTATCGTTCCACAGTTCAATAATCTATCTATTGTGAGAAGTCTTCCTTGTAGATATCTGTGTTTTCTTGAAGTTATCTTTTACTTGAAACCCGATAAGAATATATATATATAAATCAGTCCACCATTACATATTTTGGCTATCAATTTTCAAAGACAATAAAAGTTGGTAAAGATTTCATTTGTTGGCTTTGTACATAAGTTTACTATTTTTGAATGAAAATAGGAAAATGCAAAAGGAAAAATTATAAGCTCTAGTCTGAACTTAAATAGTCAGTCCATGTCTCTGCAAAATCTTGTCATAAGTCACTATTTATACCCCTGCTACAACTATTCCATGTCTCTACTCAGAACTGACACATGTATTAACTCTTATTAACTGATTTTAGGCTTCTCTAAGACAACCACATCACTTCTTAGTTGATAGATTACTGTTTTCCTTATCTGCTGCATAGTGAGTACAACTGTTATTTCTTGCCTTAGCAGCTGGACTACTATAACTTGTAACTACTTAATGTATAAAAATGTTGTCGCTTGCCTGCTTGAGCTTATCATAAAAGTATTGCACCTTGACTGTTTTTGTCTTGTAGTTGCTGGTAAACATTGTTGGCATGATACTGCTTTAGTTGCTGGTAATAGCTATTGATGTGATGGTTTAGGGCCATTACCAGGCTGCCCTTTTAGATGTTTAGCAACCCGTCTCTGCAAAAGCTAGTCATAAGTCATTGTTTATACTCCTGATATAACTACTCACTATCATTGCTTAAACCTAGCACATGTATTAACTCTAATTTTTAGGCTTCTCTAAGACAATCACATCACCTTTTAGTAGATGATTTACTAGTTTGCTTATATGCTGGATAGTGTGTACAATTATTGCTTCTTGCCTTAGCTGCTGGACTATTATGACTCGTCATTTTGTGTTAAATTGAAAGTTTCTTCTTAATGCATATTGCATACTAAGGTTGTTGCTTACCTATTTAGAATATAACAAAAGTATTTCACCTGGACTATTGTTGCTTTATAATTTTTTCTAACAACTGTTAGCATGTTGCGACTTTAGCTTCTGTTAGAAACTCCTGAAGTGTTGATATCAGGGCCCTTAGTAGGCTTCCCTTTTAGATGTTTAGCTGCCCTATCTTTGTAAAATCCAGTCATAAGTCACTGTTTATACCCTGCTATTGCTACTCCCTGTCTCTGCTTATTACTGGATAACTTTTATCAACTGATTTTTAGGCTTCTCTATGACAATCATACCACTTTTTAATATATGGTTTATTATTTTCCTAATCTGCTGCATAGTGCGGACAACTGTTGTTTCTTTCCTTAGTTGCTACAATATTATAACTTGTATTGTTGTGTTAAATTGATAGCTTTTGCTTAGTGCATACAAAGTTTGCTTCTTTCCTTCTTTAGCATATGATAAAAGTATTGCACCTGGACTATTAAAAAGAAGAGAATATTTCACTTCTCAATTAGGCAGAAGATCATAATTAAAGTTTATAAATATACATGAACAAAACAATATAGTTATAATTATAGTAATCACTAATTAAGCATATGAACAGAGAAGAACTTGAATGTGTAGATATATCTTTGATTTTAAACACCTTTCAATTTTAATTTTTCAGATTTATTCGATCGTTGAAGCTGAGTCCAGTTCTACTCCTAGAAGCTGCCTGTGGTTCATGAAAAAGGTACTAGTTTAATTATTTATTCCTTAGATTACCAGGATAAATCTAAGACAATGAAAGTGAGGCTGCGTACACCCCATTGATCAAAGAATTGTTATCAAAAAGTCAATGAATTGATTGTGTTATTTATATATCAATTCTATCATAATACATGCTTTATGGTTGTTCTGTAAATGGTAAACTACGATGATTTTTATGGCTGTAGTATGAGCTTGACTAGCTGGAAGAAGATAAACACATTCTTTTTCTTTTTTTTTTTTTGAAAAACAAAACAACAGTCTTAGTGTCTTTTAACTTTGATGGTCTTGAGAATGATTTATTCCTAGCAAAGGAAGAAACCATTCTTGTTCTTAGTATTTTTTATTTCCGTTAAGCCAAACATGAGAAGGATTTATAGATTTCCTCCTAGCACAACTGAAATTACATGGCTTGAGTTGCTACACTACCTTTTCAATAAGAGTTTAAAATTAGTTTTCTTTAAAAAATACAATATTACATAATCTATGATGCTTGCATCCATAACTCAAAATAAATATTTAGTTCTACTCCTTTTGGTTGTTACACTAATATATTTCTTATACATTTTTCCTGATTCGAGAAAATGGCACCTAATAAGGAATGGATGCAACTTTTTGATGACAGACTTGATAATGCTTATGTACTTGGGGTGGAGAATTTTTTGAATTATGCTTTTACAAAATTAGGAGAAACGCAAGAAATACGATGTCCATGCATGAAGTGTTGTAATGCATCTTCAAGAACTCGTGAGATGGTTAGGTCACATTTATTAGTACATGGAATGGTCCAAAGTTATACTTTTTGGTATCATCATGGGGAGAGGTTAGATGAGCCACAATTAGATTCTGAATTTGTAGACGATAATGACATTGAAAAGGATGATGATGGGGATGAAATACATGAGATTTTAAGGGATTTATACCCCGATTTCCATGGAGACTATATGAACACTGGAGGTAATGATTTTGTTGAGGAGGAACCAAGTCCTAAAGCAAAAGAGTTCTACAACATGTTAAAAGATTTTGAGCAACCAATATATGAAGGTTCCAAAGCTCCTAAACTTTCTACATTGGTTAAATTTCTTCATATTAAAAGTATAGGTCAGTGGAGTAATGCGTCATTTACAATGTTGTTGAAGATGC
Organism: Capsicum rhomboideum; assembly: GCA_031232105.1. NCBI lineage: Eukaryota > Viridiplantae > Streptophyta > Magnoliopsida > Solanales > Solanaceae > Capsicum > Capsicum rhomboideum. Next base: position 23,459,924 of record CP124718.1, read on the forward strand.
TTAAGGAAGATTTATTGTCGGATGGATCAAATTTGCCAGATTCATATTACAAGGCAAAAAATATCATTCGGGATCTTGGATTTTCTTACCAAAAGATTGATGCATGTAAGAATAATTGCATGTTGTATTGGAAGGATGATGAGTGTCTTGAATCTTGCAAAGTGTGTGGAACATCTAGATGGAAGGAGGATAAATGTAATGGGGAAACAAAATTTAAACGTGGGAAAAAGATACCGTGAAAGATTTTACGTTATTTTCCTCTAAAGCCAAGACTTCAAAGATTGTTTATGTCCTAAAAAACTTCTTCTTTGATGAGATGGCATCATAAAGAAAGAGTTGATGATGGAATAATGAGGCATCCTGCTGATTCAGTAGCATGGAAAACACTTGATGAGCTTCATCCATCTTTTGCTACTGAGCCGCGTAATGTTCGACTTGAACTTGATAGTAATGGTTTTCAACCATTTAAAAGTTCCAAAACTCCACATAGCATTTGGCCCGTGGTATTGATTCCTTATAATTTACCACCTTAGTTATGCATGAAGCAAGAGAATTTTATTTTATCGATGCTTATTCCAGGTCCTGAAAGTCCAGGAGATGCAATTGATGTTTATCTCCAACCTTTGATAGAGGAATTAAATGAATTATGGGAAACTGGTGTGAAGACCTTTGATACGTCATCTAGACAAAATTTTATGTTACATGCAGCTTTATTGTGGACCATTAATGACTTTCCAGCATATGCAAATTTGTCAAGATGGAGTACCAAAGGAAAATTGGCTTGCCCATGTTGTAATAAAGAAACTCTTTCAAGATAGTTGGAAAATGGTAAAAAAAAATAGTGTTATATGCGCCATAGACGCTTTCTTGCTCTTAATCATAAATGGCGGAATGATAAAAATTCATTTGATGGCACGAAAGAGCAGGGAGTACCACCAAAAATGTTGTCTGGTAATGACATACTTGATCAAGTGGATGATTTAGAGAGTAACACACTATCAAAGGATCCAAAGAAAAAGACTAAAGTATCACATGATAGTAAGGGTGATAATTGGACTAAGAAGAGTATTTTCTTTGATCTTCCATATTGGAAAACTCTATTGTTGCGACATAAATTAGATGTGATGCACATTGAGAAAAATATATGTGAGGCTATTTTGGGGATAATCTTAAATGTCAAAGGAAAAAACAAAGATACCTTGAATTCTCGGATGGATTTGCAAGCAATGAACATAAAGAAAGAATTGCATCTGATTAAAAGTGGGGGTTCATATGAGTTACCAACTGCATTTTTCACATTATCTCCTGAAGAGAAGCATAAATTTTTTAATTTCTTGAAGAATTTAAAGGTTCCAGATGGATTTTCATCAAATATTTCTCAGTGTGTCAATCTTAAGGATCGCAAACTTTCAGGCTTGAAAAGTCATGACTGCCATGTTATTCTACAACATTTACTCCCGCTTGCGATACGTGGTATGCTCAGCAAATCTGTACTTGAACCACTTATTGAGTTGTCTATATTTTTCAATATGCTTGGAGCAAAATGTTTGAGAGTAGATGAGCTAGAGCGAATAGAAGCCCAAATTCCTATAACTCTGTGCAAGTTAGAAAAGGTCTTCATTCTTGCATTTTTTGATATCATGGTCCACTTGTCAATTCATTTAGCTAATGAAGCTAAGATTGTTGGACCTATTCAATATCGATGGATGTATCCAATGGAGCGATGGCTATACTTTTTGAAATCTTTTATTCGTAATAGGGCTCACCCAGAAGGCTCTATTGCAGAGGGATATTTAGCAACTGAATGTATGACCTTATGTTCAAGGTATTTGCATACGATGGAAACAAGATTTAATCGCAATGAGAGAAATTATGATGGCGGTGCTATTGAATCTGATGGAGGTTTAACAGTTTTTTCTCAATCTGGAAAAACTTTAAGTGCTGGCACACCGGACAGTCTTTATTCATATGAATTTGAGCAAGCACATTTTTATATTCTGAAGAATTGTGATGAAATTCAACCATTTCTTGAGTAAGTAACGACTCATTCAAATAATTGACTTTTACCTTCCCATATTTCCATACTTGAAATGACATATTATTCTTCAAATTCTTCGCAGAGAATTTTCATAAATTTCATTAGAAACCTCTAAGAATGATTCAGAGATCGAATAGAATAGAAAATTCATTAGTTGGTTACAAATAAAGGTGAGCAGTTAAGTTTTTGGTTTTTTAATTCAATTAATGTATAGTACTTGCTAAATTATGTACTTGAATTTGATAGGTTGCAGAATTGCACAAACATTATGACAGTAAGAAAATCAAAGATTTGGTCTCATTGTCAGGTGGTCCTCTGCCATATATGACAAATTTTAAAAGCTATGTTACTAATGGATATAGATTTCACGTGCAAGACCATGATGAAGGTTTGAGAACTCAAAATTGTGGGGTGGTTGTAGAAGGCAAGACTGGTGAAGAGAACAAAAATATTGATTACTATGGAGAGTTAACTGAGATTCTTGAATTACAATTTGTTGGTGGAAGAAGCGTGATGATGTTTCGATGTAAATGGTTTGATGTGTATGATCAAGAAAGGGGAATTAAAGTAGATGAATATGGATTTGTAAGTGTTAACTGGCAGCGATTTTTTAAAGTAGATGAGCCTTTTGTATTAGCCAACCAAGCATCACAAGTATTTTATGCTGATGATCTTTCAAGTAAAGGTTGGCATGTTGTACGAAAGTTTCAACCACGTGATTCTTTTGATGTTGGGGAAAACATTGATGGTGATTTAGAGAAGCTACCAGAAATCTAGGAAGCAGTTGTGTGTGGAATAACTGGGAGAAGTAATTACCAGAATGGTTGTTGGTCTCTCAGGAAGAATTTAATGGGATTGATGGAATTTATTGATTTTACTAGTTTCACTTTATGATTTTCATTAAAGGATATCATATTTGGTTACTGTGTATTCATGTTAGCTTTCTGAGTTCTCATTTTGTTACTATGGTGTTGAGTTGGTTCTTAAAAATACTCTTGATGTTTTGGTTTCTATGTTCAAGTATTTTCTTCATGATTCTCTAATTGGTTCTTATAGATAGTCTGTTTTATTAGTAGCACCTATTTACTATTAGAATCTTTCTTCTGCTGAGATTGTATTGGGTGAGGCATGCTTCATATATAGTAATCCAGTTAAAGCAAATCACTTTGGTAGGCAATATTGTCTCCAGATTTATTTCATTGGCCAGTTGTTTATTTCATTGTTTGAGCAGAGACGAGCATATGCTTTCTTCATGTTACAGTTCCCCTCTTTAGAGTCCTCTCTTTCCAGCTATCCTTTACCTGAGAGTTGATAGTGATCTTTAATAGCTTAACTAACAACGATAGTTTCACTCTTAAGAGTCTGATTATCTTAACATGATTGTAGTGAAGTAGAGAGTGATCAATAAAGTTCCTCGCCTTGTGAATATTATTAGACCAGAACTGGAATGCATCTGCCTAATCTATTAGGACCTTTTTGAACTGTAACTTGATTCTCTCTGCTGCTTTAGTGTATCTTGACAAAAGGTTAGCTCGATCCACTAGTATTGCATTTTCGTTTTATCTATTAATGTTAAATATTCTCATAGTTTGAGCTTTAGAATTGGCAAAAAAATTTTCTTTAAATTATTTTAGGATAGAGTTAGTACATACCAGACACGAAACTGTTGTGGGTGAAGTTATAATTACTCTTCTTTTTTTTGTATTAGGTTGACATGAATTCATCAAAATTTCATCACTCTGAAATGGGATCAACTTTGAAGACAAGCAAGCATGTATGTATTCCACCTGGTGCCATAGCCAGGGGACGAGCATAAGCTTAAAATCTCTGGGCTCCGTAAGAATAAGTGTTGAACAAAGAACTCCAATTGGTCAAAGTAAAAAATTTAATGCATCGAAATCTTATCAAAATGAGCCAGCACAAAAAATCAACCCTGTACCTCCTGGATTTGATCCAATTGCAAATGATGTTTCCCTCTCTGAAGAAGTTGAAGTGATGCAAGATACTCCAACTAACAAAATAAGTATGTTATTATCTCAAATTGTAATTTCTATTGTTGTTAGTGCATTGAAACTCTGTTTATGTCTAAATTAAATTAATATGCAGGTGCACACCAATCTGAAAAGGCAAAAAATGTGAGAGGAAAGAACATCTGTAAAAATGTTGCACGACTCAAACCTGGAGAAAAGTTGAGAGTCACTTTTTACAATAATAGAGGTGTAGGGAAATATTCTTCCTCATTTGTGAGACATTTGGGTATTTTAGTTCGTGATCGTAATATGTGTCCACTGAGGGTAAACTCATGGACAGATATCGAAAAAGATAAGCTAGAACACATGTGGAATGCTATTACTGTAAAGATTTAGGGCATTACTTTCTTAAATTTTTTTCAACGTAGGTGATGGTGATATATTGATTATTTGGTTCTACACAGTGACATTAAATCAATATTTTTATAGTTTACTTGATATTTTGAGTTTGATGTTTAATGACACTGTGAAATATTATAGGATAAGTTTGTTAGTGATGACATAAATGATCAAAAAGAACATGTCTTGCACCATATGAGAAGGTTATGGAATAATTGGAGAGGATCACTGCACAAGAATATGAAGTCTAAACCATTCAGCGATGTTCTGAAAGTTTCGAAGGGGGTAGACGAGAGTGATTGGGAATGGCTAGTTAAGGAGCATTTCTTAAGTGAAAAGTTTAAGGTACGACTTCATAGTTGCTTTTCATTAACATGTTATTTTAAGTAGTTGAACATAATTTTGATTTTATGTTGTTAATGTAGGAAACAAGTGCAAGAAACTCACTTAATAGGTCTAAGTTGAGTATGCCTCATCGTACGGGTAGCAAGCCTATTATAGAGATTATTTATGAATTGGTAAGTAAATTTTGAGATTCTTTAACAACATTCTTCTTTGTTAGAACGATTTCTTTTACCTATTTTTTTATTTGTGAAGGGAGGTAAAGATGGTAAGCCACCAAACATGGATACTATCTTCTTTGAGACTCGTAAGAAAGGAAACCAGCTTGTCGAACTTGAAACAAATGCAAAATATGTATGTTTATTGGTAAAATTATTTTACATTATTTTACTTGACGTGCTATATTATTTTAATTTTTCTTTCTTTATAGGTTGAAATCCAGAAATTGGTTCAATCTGAATCATCTCTTACAAATATTGAGGTTGTAGAAAAATGCTTTGGACCTCAACATAAGAGTCATGTAGTTGGATTTGGTGGTGGGATAACTGCTAAGGAGTTGAAAGGTGGTAACTCTTCGAAGGCTGCATTGTTAGATAAGTTGAATGCAAGCAAAAAAGAAAACGAATCACTAAAAATACGCATGGATGTGTTAGAGAATAAATGTAAACGCATGGATGAGCTAGAGAGTAAATATGAACGGCTTGCAAGTGCAATGTTTGGTCATCCTTCATCACCATCTTCGAGTGATCAATAGATTGAACCATTTAACAGGTTAGTAAATTGAATTTTTTTGTTCTCTGAGATAAAATTATTGCATGGCTATATGAAATTCTTTTCATTAGTTGGAACTCTAAAAAAAAGTTTATTAGTTGAAGTTAAAACTTTTGTTAGTAACATCTCAAACTTTTATTGCCTATGCTTCAGAATGATACCAAGCCAAGAAATATAAACCTATCTGTAAAAAGTTAAAGTAAGAAGACATATGTGTAAGTATTAACACACGTATTGCAGTTATCAGTTTGTTGTAAGCACTTGGCGTGGGTAAATGTATATCGGAGTAGCTATTGTAAACTAAGAAATGTTAGTCTGTTGAGTCAAATTAGAAAGAAATTTTAAAACTTTCTACTAAACTTCTTATCGAAAAGTAAGTTTCAGGTTTCTACATTCAAACCATATCCTTTTACCTGCAACATTTTCATTCTGATTGTCTCCGTGCTTGTAATCCATTAAATTTGACAGAGCTAAATCAGATTCTGTAAGCTGAGCTTTTGTTTCATCTACAGCACTAGGAGAGTTCATATTAGTGGACAAGCTATTATGAGCTTTATCTGATATTGCTATCCAATATTTGCCTTTGCCTCTATTCTCGTTTATAGTTTCTCTGGAAAGATGGTGGCTAAGATACCAAACCAAGTCTAATTTCCATAAAAGTATTTAATATTCAACTTTTATAACCCTGAAAAGAAAGCAAACACAGTCATAAGAGGGCAAAAGATGGTAACTTACTCAACTTCTAGCTACTTGTTATAATCTTGTTTCCCTTTTCTCTTAAGATTGTGTTTGCTTTATTTCCTTTTTTGTTGTTTGCTTTTTAGCCTTTAGTTGTTTGAATTATTGTCTAGTATCTGTATTTTTTCATCTTGATGAAAAATGCTTCTGACACTAAACTTTATGGTAAGTATGTGTAAATTTGTAGTGAACGAGGGGATGAAATTGTCCTCCTTATTTGTGTTCTGTATGTGAAGTTGTGTTTAGTGCATGAATTTTATTGAACTTCTTGGGCATGTTTGCAACTTAGTTCAATTCAAAAGGATACTTTTTAGAGTTTTAGGACAAAGAAAATAGTAGAACACCAAATGATATTCTAAGATGTAATATGCTTTATCCACTGTGCCTAGCGTCTGTATAAATATCAGAAAAGGAAAACTTGGTATCAAAAGAGAAAAATTGTTTCTTGATTAGGCAATTTCTTACTAACTGCCTCAAGATTGATTAATAATAATAATTACACATAGTCAAGGTGCACGCAAGTTAGCCCAGACACCACCACTATCAAATGGAAGGAAAAAGGAATGTAATTGCACATGTCTCTTATTAGTTATTCCATATTACTGTATTTGCAGGGAGAAATTTTTTGATAAGTTTCTCCCAGAATTTGATTTACTAGTTTTGTTCTTTTTTCCTCCTTTGATGGAGGATGATTCTAGTTTATACTTATGGACTTGCAATGATTAGATTAAGTTTGAGTTGATATGCTTTAGGATGTGCATCCATTATATGACTGGAAAAGGAGTCACATAATAACTGTTGACTGTAGCCTTTAACTTGGTTTTCGAACACATGCGCGCTCATGGAATTACATTTAGATTAGTGTCTATCTAGTCAGAGAGGATTAAAAAGAAAAATTAAACAGGATCTTCAGGTTGCGGTCTTCAAGGATATGTTTAGTACAAGCTATTGTCAAACCAGTGAAAAATCTCTGTTGAAACTAGATGCACCATATACTCTATCTAGGAGCAAAATCTCCGTTGAAACTAGATGCATCGTATACTTTGTATCTAGGAGAAAATGTTGTTTATTAGCGTGTGGCTCGGCCTATTTCTCAAGTGAGAACTGGAACAGAAGATAATAGATTTTTAGACACTTCTCATGTATGAATATATTTCAAAGCGTAGCAGCTGATCCAAAGGAAGTAAAAAAATCAATAATCAGAAACTTAACATTATTTGGCCACACAGAAATATTTAAGTTTGATGAATGAACTGAGAGCGGATAAGGGTGTGGTATGAGGTTAATAAAAGTTAGACTAATAAATTGAATTAAATTTTGAAAAAAGAAAAGTTAAAGCTGAACAAGAAACTCATTGCTCACTTAGAGTAGATACTCGATGTCAAAGAGGTGGACTCTGGACAAACACACAGATAATACAGTGACTCATGTTGTTCGGACTCTTCAAAAAAGTCAACGGGTGCCTGTTGGATTCTCTAAAAGTAGAGTATTTTTGGAGAATCCTACACGGGTGCGGCATCAAATGGAAGAGTCCATGCAACTTAGCAAAATGCTTCTGAATTCAGCTCATAGTCATAGCTCATGTAGAACCTGTGCTTTCCTGAGAAAGTAAAGTTAGGATTTCCAGTTCGAATGTGGTTTTTCATCTTTGTGGTTCTCTTCTTTGTTAAATATGAAGCAATTGAATTCCACCCCGAGTGTTTTTTATCTCTTAGTCTAATGTGGTCTGTAATTTTTCCTATCTAGCAGCCCCTTTGGCATCATGGGAAGGTCCTCCTCTTTTAGGTAGGTACATATAACCTTGATGATTGGATAGCAAGTCAGCCACTTCATTCCCCTCCATATAGCAATGTTCAATAGATATTTGGTAAAGTTAGACTTTCTCTTGAGTCTGGGCAATGATATCTTAATATTTCCATGGGAGTTGTATGTCTGCAGTATCATGTTGACCACTAGCATGGAGTATCAAGGGTGATTTTATTTGCCTTCAATTCACTGCAAGGCACATGGGATTTCTGAGTAGTATTTAGTTTGCACTTGAATAGGAGAAGAAAAGGCCATGACCATATCTCCATGCTCATTTCTGAATATTCCTTCTACTACTGCCTTTCCTGGACTTCCAATGACGCTACCATTAGTGCCCGAGTTAGATTTATTCCAGATCACCATTCTTCTACTTAGAGCCGGCTTATAATAAGGTTTTACCACATGGCAACCTTAGTCCAATCCCATTACCAGGGCATAGTGCTGAAAATGGATATGGCTTTATTTCTATTCATTGTATTAGAATAGGAGAATATGTCAAGGATAATTCATATGAAATTCTTGTACTTTGTTTTATATTATTAGTCATTCCCCTCCATATAGCAATGTTCAATAGATATTTGGTAAAGTTAGACTTTCTCTTGAGTCTGGGCAATGATATCTTAATATTTCCATGGGAGTTGTATGTCCACAGTATCATGTTGACCACTAGCATGGAGTATCAAGGGTGATTTTATTTGCCTTCAATTCACTGCAAGGCACATGGGATTTCTGAGTAGTATTTAGTTTGCACTTGAATAGGAGAAGAAAAGGCCATGACCATATCTCCATGCTCATTTCTGAATATTCCTTCTACTACTGCCTTTCCTGGACTTCCAATGACGCTACCATTAGTGCCCGAGTTAGATTTATTCCAGATCACCATTCTTCTACTTAGAGCCGGCTTATAATAAGGTTTTACCACATGGCAACCTTAGTCCAATCCCATTACCAGGGCATAGTGCTGAAAATGGATATGGCTTTATTTCTATTCATTGTATTAGAATAGGAGAATATGTCAAGGATAATTCATATGAAATTCTTGTCCTTTGTTTTATATTATTAGTTGTGTTTCTTGTATGACTAGTGTATTAATTTGTGGGAACTATTATTCACGTGTTTTTGAAACTTCAATGTTTTGCATCGTTTATAGTAATCTGTTTAAGTCATATGTATTTCTTTTAGAGTTTATTCTTTTCTATTGAACAGCTATAAACTTGATTTTTTTACATCTCAGGAATATGAAGTATGAAGAATCTATCATTCAAGAAGTATGAAGAATTTATCGTTCAAGAAAGTTGGGAGCAAGAAGTTACAAATTGACTTATTTTATTAGGCATTGTTTACAGACTATCTTTTGTATATATGCTGCAATTTTTCTATTTCTAGGAGTTGTTAAGGATGGTGTCACACAACTTGGATTGTCTCTTTTCTTTATAAGTTCTTTTATTGATGATGAATTTTTATATGAATATTATTATTTAGTATATTTTTAGATGTGTCAGCGTGTGAATGATAAATACGATTATTATTCAGTAGTATATTTCATATGTGATCTTGCTACACTTTTACAATTGGTTTATCAAATACTAAAATGACTACTAACGACGGGAGATTTGGCCGCTAAAAGTATTGTTGTTTAAAGTAACATACAATTAATGAAAGCAATTTCGGTCGTTAAAAGTACTTCTAGGATTGAATTAGTTATTATTGTTAAAGATTTTTAACGACGGGATGACAAATTAGCGAAGGGAAAAACTTGTTGCTAAAAAGGACATATAACGACTGGAATTTATGTTGTCGCTAAATGTTCTTTTAGTGACCGGATTGAAATCCCGTCGTTAACTTTTAGCGGCGGGGCTTTTAACGTCCGGCGACGACCGAATTTTTTTCGGTCGTTAGTGACCTTTAACGGCCGATTTTGAATTTTTAACGACCAAATTACCCCTCGCTAAAGGTCTCTTTTCCTGTAGTGAGTATTGCCTCAATAGCCATGAATTAACCTAGTTTGCAAATTGCTTAACTTGGTTTACTGTTTCACTTTTAATGATGCCAAAACTTTAGTTCACAAGGTGAACCTAGTTTGCTTGATAGGCGGGAGTTAACAAGAATATGAGGATAAATCTAGTTGACAAGGGGAATATTTTAGAATAGTTTGTCATCATCAAAAAGGATAAAACTGTTGTATTTCTGAAGTTTTGATGATCTACAAACTATTACCTACAGGGACCTGATCAGATGAAAAACTAGGAAATGAGGGACCTATTCCATACTAATGTCGACTTCAAGAGAAGTTAATTGGGTACAGCTGCAAATTGTACTTTCTGTAGAAGGTTGGTGGCACTGCAGGAAAGGCCAATGGCATGCGTCCTAGGTTTTCTCTCCTTTATAAAAGGAACATATTGTAAGAGTAAAACCTAGTTTTTGCAAATCAAGATCTCACTCAAAAAGCAAAATCCATTCTCTAAAAAGAACATTGCTCACTTTCAACAAGGGACCTGATTCAGTATTTGATGTGTTTGTTGTAACCTTGAGTTTTTGTGTCTGTCGCTCTTATATTGTAAATATACTCCTAAGTTATAAAGGATGGTTGATTTTTTTACTTGTCTAAGTTCATAAGATTGAATCGTGTCAATTAGAGTTAGTTGATCGATTCATCTCGTGTTTAGTCAAGTCTCTCTGCTTCATTAGTTTGATGTTTATCTTAGGTAGATTTACCTAAGGATGTCGACTAGAGTTAGTTGACATGGTGGTGCTTAATCCTTGTGATTAATGGAATCTGTAAGCACGTTGTTACTTGGTTTTAGTGGAGAGTTGGGCAATCCTATGACACAGGTCGTGGTTTTTCCTCCCTTGAGCAAGGAGGTTTCCACGTAAATATCTTGCGATATTTACCTTTCCTACAATAACTTTATTATCCTTTTAGTTATTGTACTTCTCTGTCAAGGGACCTAGTCTCGTGACTCGTGGTGGACTCGTATAAGTTAACATGCTTCAAATTTTATTTATGTGCTTTACCTATGAACCGACTCTATTATTTGATCAACTATATCATATTATTCTTAAGTTCAAATGGTACTGTGAGCTCAGGCTTAACGATGGCTTGTGTCTTATTTTCAATCTTGGGTCTCACTACCGTAATCACTTTGTCTGCATCTTGTGCCATCTTTGAAAGTTTGTGAGATAAGACATGCAAAATAAACGAATGGTAAACTAACAAATGATAAATTCTATTCTAAATTAAAATCTAATTTCTTAGTCTCCAAAAATGGTGCTAAAAACTTGATTGCTTCTACCACGCATGCAAGTATATGTGATCGATAAGTATTAATAATAAGTAGAGTGCTAATCCCTCGAGGACTTATGATTAGAAATCGTTTAGTGAAGGTTATTATTAACTAATGCAAAACAATAAAACTAAGAGTACTTAGAGAAAATTATAGAGCATAATAAAAAATTTACTAAGAAATGAGATTCCAGGGTTACAGATTACTAGCAATCTTGTCGAGTATCTATTCAAAATAACATTTGATTAGCTAGTTTATTAATCACAAGGTTATTATTGCTCATAGAGATCTTTCAACCCCTACTCACCTTTTTAATTTATTCTAACTTCCTTATTTCTGTGGAATTAACAACAATAAGAACATATTTATATTTTCTATATAATATTTTCACAAGTCAATTAGGTATATTCATATCCATAATTGCAAATCTATCCTCGAGGTCCAAGTCTAAAAACAAGTCTTATTCAATCTCATATGCAATATAAATTTTCTCTCTTGAGTTTAATATTAGATTCGTAGATAGTATTTTAATGTTAGCTAGGTAAAAAAGTAATTAAGAGTAAGATTGAATGAATAGACTAATTTGATGATTTTATCAAGTTAAACTTTAACTACAACATCATTAGTTTTCGATAATCCTAAAAGGATTTTTGAGTTAAATAGTCTCTTTTGGGGTCAGTGGTTGTTGTGGATTTTGGATTGGCATTTAGATGTGTTTGGGCTTTGTGGATATTATTGATGTAAGCTGTGGATATATGGTCATAAATATTTTTGGTATTATTTAGACTGGATGCGTATGTAGAAGTCTGGGGACTTGGATAATTTGTGGACTGGAATTATTGTATTTCTTTATTTAATTCCTTTTTACATATGATGGGTACCATTGCTCTTCCTTTTGCATATTTACAATCTACTGTATGTTCCTTTTGACTTATTATGTAGTATTCTTCTTTTGGTCTTTGAAACCAATTTTTTACTATTGGTACGTCTAATACATTATCTATTTTTAAGGTAATTTCTTGTTTCCTAATTTGATTATATATGGTTGAGTCAAATATGACTTTTTGGTTATTTATCTCTTCGGTTTGGTAATTTTCTTTTTCAATTATTCCTGTTTCAGTCATAAGTAAGTATCACTTTCTTCTACTTCTATATTTTGTAAATCTATCTTATTAGTATTATAGTCTGGATCATTTATTTCTGTATCTGATATTTCATTATCTGATATTTCATTTAGTTCATAAATACTATCATCACTTTCTAATTCATAGTCTATGTAAGGTAATTCTGTATAAATATTATCTTCTATTCTTACTGTCGTTATTTGTTTTTTCTTTATATCTTTTGGTATCTTACAGTCTTTAGCTAAGTGTCCTAATTTGCCACAGTTGTAGCATTTACATTCGGCTAATTTTTTCTTAGGTCGATATGGTCTTTTCCTTTTATAATTTTTTATATAATATCTTTTTCGTGGGTTTTTATTTTTATATTTTGCTCTAAAGGGTTTATTTTTCTTAAAGCGTTTCTCATATCTATACTTAGTTTTCTTATTTTTGCAACCAAATTGTGGTGCTATTTTTTGTGTACAACACGACATATTTTTATTTAATACTTTATCAAATTTTTGTTTATCTTTATATTGATCACATAAGCCTATAAACCATGTGTGTAAATATTTGATTCTAGATCCTAATGTATCTGTCAAACTAGCTGCTTCCCAATCGGTTATTATTTTTGTACTAAATGGTTCTGGTAATTTTGTAAAATATGTTTGTCTTACTGCTATAGCTTCTTCTTGATTATATATGCTTCTATAATAATAGTCTTTGAAAGCACATGTATATTCGTCTATATAACACATATTGCAAATTGTTAGTTTATTCATTAATTGCCTATTTAGATTTTTATCCTTTTCCTGTTCCGCTAGCTCTGTTGTCATACTACCAAATTCATTTCTAATTCCATATTCATATTTATCTAAAATTGCTATACTTGATGTTGTAATTGTTCCGTTACTATCTTTATTACTTCTTAATGTTGCTCTTCCGTCAGCGTTTATGTTATGTAGCCATAGTTTTACTGTTCCTATTAGTGTTCTTTCTATGTATCCTGGTGTATCTGCTACTGATATTTTATTATCGACTAGTTGTTTAGCAAGTTGTCCTATCCATACCTGTATTGTTTTATTTATATCTGTGGTACAGTCTAGATCTAAGAATAGTGAGGATTCTGGGGGTCTAGTTGGTGTCCATTTATTTAATCTACTTTGCCATATTGCTTCGTATCTATTATCATCTGTAACTGTATAATAAGATGGTCTTGATGTTCTAGGGTTTTCATATCTTCTTTTATCATATGATCTACTTGTACTTGGATGTTCATCTTTAATTGTATTTATATTTGGTTTTATATTTGGTTCAGCATTTGTTATATTGATATCTAATCTTGTTATTTGATCCATGATTTGGGTATAAGTTTCTTCATTTTCTTTATCTGAATTTGTTCCGGAAGTTTCTGTTTCTTCTATGGTTATATTGTTTATATTTAGTTCATTTATATCTTCAGAATGGGTTATTGTAATATTATCAATACTTAGATGTGAAAGTTCTTCTGTGTTTTCTGGAGCTGATTCTTCTAAGTGTATTTGTTCTTTTAACTTTTCTAATTCAATAGCTAACTGTTTTTCTTTTTCTTTTTTGATTTTTTCTTTTTGTCTGGCTAATCGGTCTGCCACCTTTTGTGCATATATTTGTTTTAATATTGCTAATTCTTTTTCCATTTCTTGTATTTTTGTAGATGAGTCGGATGTTTCAGGTTCTGAATATTCTGGAATTGGTTCGATTTTTATTTGTGTATGTGTGGGTTCTTCTTTTATTAGTTGTTGTTTATATTTTAATTGTTCGATTTCTTTTTTGGCTTCTAATCTTATTTTTTCAATTTCTAATTTTTGGTCTATATCTGCATTTTCCTTTTGTAATCTTATCATTTCTGTTATACTATCTTCTAATTTAGCTGATATTGGGTCTGGCATTAAGTATAATTTTGTACCTATTTTCCTATATCGTCTTCCTAGGTTGGAATGTATTATTATTATCGGTGTTCCATCTGTACTACTAAATGTTTTATTGTCTATGGGGTATTCTTCCTTATTCATCTGTATACTTTCGTTTTAAGTCATAATGTTTTAATTTTAATTTTGTTATTTCATGTTTTTGTGCTTCTAGTGATTGTTTACATATTCCTGCAAATATATTATAAGTTAGTCTTTCCTGCCTATATTTAATTTCTTCTTGTATGTCTATTATTTCTTTAAATAATTCTACCTTCTTAAGTATTTTTTCTGTTTCTGGATATATATAAGTTGAGTTACTTGATTCTGGCTTATCCATTTATAGTTTGTTTAAATGCTATAGTTAGTTTATCTAATGCTATAACCAAGTTATTCATTGCTCTAGTTAGTTTATCTATTTCTTTTATTATTTGCGTAACTTCTTTAAGCTTTTGTTTTCTTTGAATCTTATATTTATCTTTTTTCTGAATCTTTGTTGTTAAGTCATTTAGGTTGATTTGTTTTATAATTCGCATACGAGTCTGTTTATATGTCATATTTTTGTTTTCGCAAGGTTTTAATGTATTTATATTCTATATAAGAGATTACATCTATTTTGGTTGGTTCATAGTTACTATATAATTTATTTAATTCTTTTCTCAGTTTCTGTAGTTTTTCTTGTCTATTGATTTGTGTCATAATTTTTTGATATCGTGGGTCATCATAAGGTAATTCATCTCCATATTCAAGTGGTGTATTTAGTAATTTTGCTTCTTTCTTATGGTAATTTTCTACAGTTATTTTATCTCTATGTTCTATTATTTTTCTATGTTTATTCGTTCTATTTTCTATAGTAGCTATATTGTTTTTTGTACCAGTTATATCAGTTATATTTCTTTTTATCCTATGCTCTGATACCATTTGTGGGGGTGGTCCTATGATCTTATCTTCTTGGGTCATTTATTTAAATGCGGAATTATAATAATTATCTCTTTCTCTAATTAGCCTCAATATAATATTGATATCTCTTACTATTAGATCTAAATAACCACTATTTTGTGTCTGTATATATCTGTCTAGGTTGAATTGTATTAATGTTTCTCTTTCTCTTAGTTCATCTATAGTTCGTTGCCAATTTTCTAAATGATTTTGGTCCATTAGTAATAATCTAGATGTCCTTCTGAGACTATATCAAGATATATATCATTATTCCTAAAATCTTCTTCATCATTATTTTCTAAAATAGTTTCTAACCATGTTTCTTTCATTAGATCTATAATTTCATGAGTTAGTAATAGATTATATATTATTTGTATTGAGTCTTTGTTTAAGTTTCTGAGTGTATATAAGAGTAATATTTTATAACTGTTATCTTCATTAATTAGATATTTGGGGGTTTTAATTTTGTATTTTTCTATATTTTCACTGGATTGAGGTATATCTATGGAAATTTCTTTAGGTTCTGTCATCTTTTTCATTTTGTGTTTTTAATCATTATTCCCTCTAACCTCTACTTGTATTATTACCTTTATCACCTAGTAATTCAGTATGTTTAATTATCCGTTTGGTCATTACTATGAGTTTCAGCACCAATCAGTTTACCCTAACAATGCTTTCTTCACTTGGTTTACTACCCTATTCACGGCATTCCTCGCCTTTTCTGGGTTCAACCATTTGGTCAGCTTAGTCTGGGCTTAACTCACTCTTAGCTTATTAATCATAGCAAACTAATAAGGATAATATAACATAATCAAATTACTATATGATAAATAGCAATAATATACTAGAGATTATTGGGAATTAACAGATTAGTTACACATAATTGAATAAGAGTGTACCGTCGTTGTTATTTCCTCAATAGTATGTGATGTAGATGCTGTTATGTTGGATTCCTCCATAGCTATATCTGAAAACTTATATTTAAAAGATTTTATTTATTGTGAGTCTCAACACATGAGAGTTAGATAAGCAAGATTGCTTGCCTTCTCCTCATCCGTCTGCCTCTATATATATTACATTCTAAAACGCGTCCAAATAGTGGAAAACGCGTTAAAAGAAAAGTAAAACGCGTGAACAGTGCTAGTCACTGTGCACTTTACGACTTTTTTACATCTTTTTACATATTTTTCAAAAAGTAAACAGTAGTGTTACTGTGTACTTTCTGATTTTATTCTAAAAAGAAAGAAAAGAGAAAACGTGTGGGGTTTATATGTTTCCCACTAAAATAACAAAGCGACTTAATAATTTACATCTGTGATGACGTTTGTATGTCTTTACTATCTTGTTTTGTCCGTAGCTCGTCTGGTGTACTGTTGGTCTTCATTCTAACTGAACTTCTGGTATATGAGTAATATTTCCTCCATTACACTGTGAACAGTGATGATCTGGATATTTCTTTCCTATGAGCTGGCAATATCTTGTTAGTAGATTTGTGGAAATAAATTCCTTCTTGAGTACCTTCGTAGTCGGGGTATCTTCTGGTTTAAGTAAAGAGAGTATCCATTGTCGTATCTCTTCCATATCTCCTGGTCTTAGTTCTCGTGAATTTGCATAAATCATATGTTGATTTCTACAGTGATAACACCATAGTGCTTGTCCAGTAGTATAGTTATGTTCTAGTTCTTGTAAGATAACTTGTAGTCCTACTATCCGTTTGTTTGCATAAAATGCTGATATATCTTCTCTGGTTATTTCCGGTTGTGTTCCTATGTCATCTGGTATTATCATATTTTGGGTTAATCCTATTTTTACAACTTGTATAATAGGTTTTATTTCATTGAAAAGTATTTCTGTTGGGGCTGCATAAAATCTAATGTAAAAGAATGTTCCTTTGGTAATTCTTTGGTAAGTTGTAAATGCGGTATGTAGTTCTGGTATTTTCTGGATTTCTTGTCCGTCTGTAGTATATACGGTTGATAAGAGTCCAAAGTCATAACATGTTCGTACTAGATTTGCGTTTGTTCCTGGTTGTGCAATAAGCTTGTTATATCCTTGTAATTTTTGAGTTAAATAGTCTCTTTTGGGGTCAGTGGTTGTTGTGGATTTTGGATTGGCATTTAGATGTGTTTGGGCTTTGTGGATATTATTGATGTAAGCTGTGGATATATGGTCATAAATATTTTTGGTATTATTTAGACTGGATGCATATGTAGAAGTCTGGGGACTTGGATAATTTGTGGACTGGAATTTTTGTTTAAACGGTTTTGTGAACTGACTATTTAAATTGGTATTTGGTCTTTTTGTAGGTGGGGTAGCTGGATTGTTTGGTCCTGCTTTAGCTCCTGTGCTAGTTCCTGCTCCTGCAGCTGTATAAACATTTTTGTTATGAGTTTTTAGGAGTTTCTCAACGTCTCCTTCTAGTTCTGGATGTTTAACGTCTTCCGATTGACGTAGTTCAGCATATTTTGAGTCATGCGGCTGACTTATAGCTTTTTCCTTCTTTAGCTGTTTCAGTTCTAGCTCAAAACTGTCCACTTTGAGACAAAGTGTAGTCATAACTTTTAATAATTCATCCATTGGACTATCTTGATCTGTCTGTGTAGCTTTGTCTTGATAAGTAGTCTGCAACAACGTTTTTGTTAGTACTAATAACTTCTATTGTAAAAGTAAAATTTTGTATATTTAATACAAGCCTTCGTATTTCCTTTGTTGTTACTGAATTTTCTAAATTTTTTGTTAGCCACCATTTTACCTGTGTATTATCCGTTCTTACTATAAATTTATTATATACAATATATGGTTCAAATGTTAATAAACATTTATATAAAGCAAATAGTTCTTTTCTGTTTATTTCCCATTTTGCTTGAGGTTCCGTATATGAGCCTGAATAATAGCGACAATGATGTTCTATATTTGTATCTAGATATTTATATTTTAAAATTCCACCATACCTGTGATTACTTGCATCTGATTCTACTATGTAAATAAACTCTTTTGTTGTGTCTGGAAAGTATAATTTTGGTAACTGTTGACATAATTCTTTTATTTTTTGTATGTGTTTTTTATCTGTTTGATCAAAATGATATTCAACATTTTTCTTTAACTTTTGATGTAATGGTTTTAGATGTTCTGCTAATTTTGGTATATATTCTCTTACTTGATTTACCAATCCTAAA
Organism: Capsicum rhomboideum; assembly: GCA_031232105.1. Classification (NCBI taxonomy): domain Eukaryota; kingdom Viridiplantae; phylum Streptophyta; class Magnoliopsida; order Solanales; family Solanaceae; genus Capsicum; species Capsicum rhomboideum. The sequence continues at coordinate 23,478,436 of CP124718.1, forward strand.
AAGGACTGTAACTTTTTCTTTGTGTCTAGAATTTCTTCTGACCTGATTATCTTTTGTACTATATGTGTTTGCATTTTTATTCCATCTTTATCTATTTGTATGCCTAAGAATTCTATTTGATTCTTCATTATTTCTGCTTTACTTTTACTGAGACTAATTCCTGCTGTTTCTATAATGTTTATAAATTTATTTAGTAATTGTATATGTTCTTCTTCTGTTCTTGAATATAATAGAATATCATCAATATATATAATACAATTTTCTAGTTGTGTAAATTGTGTGTCCATAAAATGTTGAAATCTACCTGGTGCATTTTTATATCCGAAAGGTAAGACATTCCATTCATAAAATCCTTGGGGTACTGTGAATGCTGTAAGCTTTTTAGAGTTATCTTCTAGTTTTAAATGATAAAAGCCTGATTTACAGTCAAATTTACTAAAGTAATTATATCCTTGGATTTGTCTAATTTTTAATATTTTGTTAGGTATTGGGTAATTATAGGTTTTTGTTTTAGCATTGAGGTTTCTATAATCAATAACCATCCTACTTTTCCCTCTTTTTTGTTCACTATGTTTATTGACAATAAAAGCGGGACTAGTATGTTTACTATTACTTGTTTGGATATATTTGTTAGTAAGTAATTCCTTGATATGTAGACTGAATTCTTTTAGATCATCAAAGCTATATTTCAACGGTTTTTGTAGTATAATACTATTTTCATCTATTAGTTCTATGGTAACTGTCGTTTTGTGTTTATCCCATCCTCTAAGGGGATTATCGCTGTATAAGTGTTCTAACTTGTCATAAATTGGTGTTAACATATTAATATTGAAAGTTATTATTTCGATTGATTTTTCTGTACTTGGTTGAGTTTCTAACTTTTGTGTTATATTTTCTTGTCCTTTTATCCATGGTGTTGTTTTTCTTGGTTTGTTTTGTACTCGTTTTGCTCCTATTTTTTGTTTACAAGGTGTTGTAAACCAACAATGTGTTTTTGTTAATATATGTGGGTATAGATTATCTATAAAGGGCATTCCTAATATCATATCTCTTGTTGTGAATTCATAATTATACATTGTTTGTATAGTTAATATTTTATCCCATATTTGTAATTTTACATCTTTTGCGTAATATTTTACCATACTTCCTTCGTTATTAAAGCCCGTTAATACGGTTGGTTGTGTTATTTGCTTCCATTTTGTTTCTGGTAAACAATTATATCTACATAGATTTGCTTCTGAGCCTGTATCTATCATTGGTGTATAATATCTGCTATTATATCCTTCTACCATTATTTTTGCTAATATATATACTTTAGTCATGTAGTTGTTTTAAATAGTTGTTCGTGCTCTGCTTATGATTACATTTTTGTTTTGGTAATGAATTATCATTCTTGTATCTTCGATTTTATATGGTTTTACTTGTTCTAGCCAAGTTAATCCTAGCACAATGTTTGGATTTATTTTTCCTATGGTAAATTGTATATTTATAGGTATTCCTCCTATAATTAATTCTTGAATAGTTATCTCTTTTGTTTGTTTTAACTCTTTTGGTAAACCGGGTATTTCTTGTTCTTGTAGTATAATATCGTTTTCTGTTATTAATTCTTGGGTTATCCAATTATCTTGTTCTCCTGTATTTATAAGTATTAAGTATTTTCTTTGGTTTAGTATTCCTGTTATATAATAGGGATGTAATGGTATTTCTATTAGTTCGATGGGTTGTTCATATTCTAATCTCCTAGATGTACTCATTCTAGATGAAGATGAAGGAGTATCTATTTGCCTTTTATTTATCCTTTCTTGAACTATTTCTAATTCTTGGTTTGTATCTGGTTCGTTATAAGTGTAATCATTATTATCTATTACTGTTAGTATATTGTCAAATGGGGATTCTATCTTGATTTTATCAATCTTACTAGTTGCCTGTACCATGTGTTTAGTTGTTAATATATATAGGTTTTTGCATCTTGCTGTAAATATTTTACTACCTGGGGTTAATTCTATTCCTGATAATTTCCAATATAATACTAATGATTTATCTATATTTTTATCCTTTATTGCTACTGAGTAGTTTGGGTTAACTGTAAATTTAAATTTTTGATATATTAAATTTCCTTTTACTGCACTTATTATGCTTTTTTCAATAGGGTATTTTATTCTATCGTCTGCTAGGTATAATTCTATAGGTGTATCTATTCCTTCTTTAAAACATGCTTTTATAAGTATCTGTATTGCTCCTAAGTGTACATGAGTTATTTCGTTTTTAGGTTTTGGTTTTAATGCTTGTATTTCTTTATTTAATTCCTTTTTACATATGATGGTAAACATGTTCAGGGCATATAAATCCCTAAAATTGATAACATAAATTACAAAAAGATTTATCAGTAAATAAAAATCAATGAATCTCCACGTCAAAAGGACTCTCGTACAATGCAATTTTCCTTTAAAGACATGCTCATATCATTATTATATTGTGTATAAAAGTTCTTGGACCAAAACGCATTTATTGAACCAAGTTCAGTTCGAATATGCAGAAAAAATAAAGAAAAATGACATCATTGATGACCTGCAGGGCCGGCTCCATGCCTTGGAAAATTAGGCAACCGCCTTAGGCCCCCAAATTTGAGGGGCCTTATTTTTTTAGCAATAATAGAATTATTATCGAATTTTTAAAAAAAATATTGTGTACTCTCCATTTCAAATTTATTTATCTTTTCTTTTTAGTCTGTTTTAAAAAAGAATATTTTTTTGTCAAATTTGAAATTTCAACTTTCTTCATGATATGTTTAAGATCATAAGATTGAAGAACATTTTGGTATGTTCTATATATCTTTTAGTTTAAGTCCACAAGATTCAAAAGTTTTTTTTTACTATTTTAAATTCAAAAATCCATGTCAAGCCAAAACAGACAAATAAATTGAAACTGAAGGAGCGTTATTTATAGCAAAAGTAAGCAAAATCATATATATATATATATATATATATATATATATATATATATATATATATATATATAATTTAAAAGAAAAGAACTTTGCAACTCAAAATACTTTTGTAAGAAATATATTAACAACTTTGCATCTTAAAAAATTAGAAGATTAGAATTTAAATTTTAAAAAAATATTAATTTCTTCAAAAGTATAAGGCCTCTGATTCATTTTTGGCTTTAAGCCACTAACGAGCTTGAGCCGCTCCTGATGACCTGTCTAATGGAGTGTCAAGTAAAATATTCAAGAAGCTAAAACCTGTCAAATGGGTCAAAAATGCACTAGTGCAATGCTAGGTGAGGTGTCACTGGCGCCGTACGAGGACAGAACTTCAGAGGTCCTATGTTTCTTAGGTAAGGTCACTTTTGCACAAGTGTGGCAACACTGGCTAGGGGTGTATACCGTTTAGGTAAAAATCCAAATCAAAAAAATGAATCAAACTGATCAAATTAACCAAACTTTATTTTTTTGGTTTGGTTTAGTTTTATATTTTTAAAAATTGATAATATTTGGTTTGGTTTTGGTTTTATTTAAAACAATTGAAGAAAAAATAGAACAAAACTAACAAATTATGTATATATATTAATTATAATTATATATACATAATATATTATTTTTTATGAATGATTTTTAATATCTTATAAATTCATCAAAATTTATTGATAATTTAAATATCTTGTATTATATGTACACCATGTTACTAATTTATGTAGTAATCTTAGGATTTATTCGTTTTGAATGAATTATTGCCTTTTTTTTCTTTTGAATCAATTATTTCTTTTATTTTCGTGTATGTTTTACAACCGAATCACTGAACCAAACCGAACAAAAACTGATAACAACCAAACCAATAACTATATATTATATTTAGTTTTGTTTGGTTTTAAAAACTGATTATATTAGTCTAATTTTGATTTTGATTAATAATCAACCCAATTGACCCATGAAAATCGGTAACAACACGTATATTGAATTTTAGATTTTTATACATTTTGACTATTTTACCCCACCCCATAGTTATATTTTGGTATTTGAAGTTTGTGGGAGAGGGTATCACGGTTTACTAGGTGGTTGGTAGAGTTTGAGGCGAGTTTTTGATTTTGAAAGATTTTGAAGTTGATAAGGATGACTTTGGTTAATATTTAATGATTTTGATGTCATATGAGAAATCTGTTAGTCCTGTTAGTACGGAAAAGCCAATTTTTGGTTAGTAGGACCTTTGATTAGCATCATTAGGCATTGGATGCATTTTGAGCATTTGGTTGGAAAGTCAGCATATTATGGCATGAAGTTGACTTTGGTCAACAGACATTGAGAACAACCCCCATTCGTGATTTAGATGGTCACATTGAGTCTTGAACGTCGCTTTTGTCCTAGTAGCACATTTGGTATGTGTTTGTAGGGTTTTGGGTGTGTTCCGAGGGTCCTTTTTAGGTTCGAGAAAGTTGTGAAATCAGCTGATATCTGGTACATCCACTTTAGCGAGCCTAGGCCACTTATATGAAGTTGCACTAGCAAACTAGAGTCTGCTTTGGTGAAGCTTTGTCGAGTAAAGCTTGGCCGCATTTGTGAAGACTCATCCGCATTAGTGGCATCACTGTAGCAATGTTTTTCCACACTAGCAAGTCCACTCCTACGAGATGCATCCGCTTCGTCAAAGGGAAGTTTCGCCTATGGTACTCGTCATTGCAATATTTTTCCACCTCTATAGGATCGCTCCTACAGTCAAACCTTCATAGATGTGAAGCCCCTATCATTTAAACAGTGACCTTTTTTCCTTTTTCATCGAATTTTTCTATACCTTGAATTTTAGAGCTTGCAGACCCAATTTAGGGGGATTTCAAAGAGGATTTTTGAAGACATCTTCATTGGGTAAGATTCTAAACCTATATTTTAGCATTTTCCAATGATTATTTCATGATTTCATTTTCAAATCTTGATTTTTCGACTTGAATATTTAGGGTTTACCCGGTAAAGTTAGAGAATAATAAATTAATAATTTAAAGCTCTATTTGAACTCTATTTTTGATGAAATTTAACATTTAAACTCCTTAAGTTATAGGTAAATTTATTTTCCAATAAAGTTCTAGTTTTTACCTTGGGGCTTGAGGTTGACTTTTGGGTGGACCTTTTGGACCCGAAAAGAAAGTATAACAATATAGGTATCATTGAACTCATATTTGTATGTAGCTATTATTCTTGATAGATTTTAAGTATTCTGAAGTCATTTAGAAGAGCAATACCAATTTGTGACCATTGGTGGCTTGCAGTTCAGCTTTGAGGTAGGCTATAGCTTAACTTCTTTTAGACTTCACTTGGGTGGGGACTTATTGCATAAATCATATTATAGGTTAGGTGAAATTGTAAATTTGAGTGCTAAATGATATGAATTACCATTGTGATGCCTGAATTAGGGTTTATACTATTTTAGTGATATGAAACTTTGATTCCTAACTTAATATTGAGGCTTGTAGCCTGTTTTCATGGGTTGATTATGATTTTGAGAGTTTTGTTCATATCTATTGTATCTGAATTTATTTTACTTTCATATTTATGCATATTCATTCATCTCATGGATTATGGAAATGATTGACAAAACTACCAATTTCAGTCCAAGTTCGAGTTTAGGCAAGACTTATTGAAATATTGATTTGTGTCGGGGTATTTGGTAGTGAATTTATTTCCGGTTTGAATTTGTATCATTAATATATATATATATATATATATATATATATATATATATATATATAAGTCTTGATTCAAGTCTAAGCATGGTATATGGATCTCGCAAATTCTTCATAGGTTTCATCTCGTAGCACACAACTGGAGTGGGTGTATATCGGTAGGCATGGCCACTGCCTAGTATCTCATATAAATGTGTTGCATCATTTCATATTTATTGACTTATTTTGAGCAGATATGAGATAGTTGTTGAAATTGAATTGCTGGGACTTTTCTGCGTGCAGGGTTATTAAGTTTTCTTTATTCCATATAGTTTTTACATAAGCTCAGTTAGTCAATGATGCCTACTATGTATAAGTGGATCATGCTCATTCCTCTTTTTCTATATCTTTTCGTTGAATATTCTAGTATGAGTTTCCAGCGTTGTTTCTAATTTATGCGGTGGTTGCTTAATTGAAGCTGTGGTGATCTCCTATGTCTTAGGAATGACCCATATTCTTCTACCTTTTATTTCTATCTTGATTATATTTTGGACAACTTTTATTTCAATTTTGATACTAGACCTTAGATGTTGCTCTTGTACTTGTGACAAGTATGCCTTGGGGAGTCATATTTATGCTTTTAGTTTTATTTGAATATGGTAGAGACTTTATATTTAATTATTGTGTATGGATTTTTAGTCTATTGCCTTTATTATGAGTCTTCTGAGTTGTTGAGTTGGGTTTACCTACCATGGTAGAGTTAGGGTAGGTGCCATCACAACCCATGAGATTTTTGTTCGTGATAAGTTTGTATCAGAGCCTTAGGCTCACTAGTCTCATGAGTATAAGAGCAAGTGTCTAGTAGTGTCTCACAGATTGGAAAGTTGATGTTCATATCTATCTTCGAGAGGTTATAGGACATTCTTAAGAAAATTTGATTCTTTGATTCGTTATCATGCGAAATTGTTCTGTTGTAGAATTATAAACTTTATACATCAATATTTTAACAGATGGTGAGAATACAGTCATCTGCTAGTGAGGATGATGAGCTTGCACCTACTGCTAGGGCTTTGGCTAGGGGTCGAGGTTGTGGTAGAGGTGGAGCACAAGGTGCAACACCAGTTGACGGACCTGCTAGGGTGGTATCTTCTGAGCTAGAGGTAGAGTTTGAAGGTGAGTCTTATCAGCTAGAGGTGGTGGGTCCATCCCAGGTTCCACATGGTTTTGTAGCCACCCTAGTGTTACAGGATGCTATTGTTCATATCTTAATTTTCTTGGAGGGCATGGCTTAGAAAATAGCTCTACCTGTCACTCCTAATAGATCTCAGACTAAAGACTATGTTCAGCCTCTAGAGTAGGTATCGATTCAGGGTTTCTAGACTCTGAGGTACAGCCAGCTACTGTTGTGGCTCTACGTATTGATGCTTTGTCAGTTATAGTTGTTGCTCCACCGATTGTTTCTAGGGATTGATGACAGTTGAAGAGCAGAAAATCTTTGACAGATTTGTGAGCTTGGGTCCTCCTAGATTTACTAGTGCACATGAAGAGGATGCATACAAATTTTTAATTTGTTGTTAGGATAGGTTACATAATCTTGGTTTGGTTGGGTCTCATGGTGTGGACTATACTACTTCTCAAATAGTTAGGGCAATGAAGTTATGGTGGAGATCTTAGCTAGGTTGTAGACCAGCAGGTTAACCTCCTATAATAAAAATGCATTTTTCAAAGGCTTTTCTTGTGAAGTATGTGCCTCGCAGTATGAGGAAAAGACTTAGAGATAAGTTTGATGACTTAAAGAAGGGTACCATGATGGTCACTAAGTATGAGACCAGGTTTCATTCCCTGTCTAGGCATGCCTTGATGACTATTTTGACAGTGGAGGAGCAGGTTAAGAAGTCTGTGAATCGGTTGATTACTTCTCTTCAGTTGGCTAAAGCACAGTTAGTGACTACTGGGGCTAGTGGCCCATGCTAAGAGTATCGAGGGTATATGTTGTGATGCTTATGAAGGTAGCGGCAAGAAGGTTTACATACACCACCATATGGTGGTTTCAGTGGTTCATCATCCTCAGGTAGAGACTTTTCAAATGGGGGTCAACATTATCAGCCTAGTATACCAGTTCAGGCAATATTGTAGATTATTACTGGTGATTATTTTGGGTGGTTAGAGTTTGTGACAGGTGTTTAGAGGCTCTTATTCATAGTTTTTGAGTCGTGGTAGATATTCTAGTTCATCCGGGTGATCCCATCAGCCTACTGCAATTAGTGAATATTATGATTGCGGAGAGCTTGGTCATTACACTTGAGATTCCCATGCATAGGCAGGATGATGTACCGTGAACTTATGCTATTTTTGATGCTTAAAACTATAGAAATTTGCAAGTACAAAGGCATTTTTATGTAGATATGATGTAGTTTTAGGGTATTTGCAGGTCAAACAAGCTCGAAGAAGGAAAGTGTTGATTTGCTTGAGAATAGCAACTTATGTATTATTCAAGAAAAAGTGTTGAGTGGTAACTCCAATGAGGCAATTCTTGATTCGATGGGTATTTTGAGGATCAAAGATCAGATTTACATTCCTAGTGTTTGTGACTTGACCAGGTTGATCATGGAGGAGGCACTATTTTGAGGTATGCTATTCATCCGAGAGAAGCCAAGATGTATTATGACCTAAAATAGCATTATTGGTGGTATGAAATGAAGGGAGACATCATGGAATTTGTGGCTACGTGTCTGAATTGCCAACAACTGAAGCATGAGCATTAGAGACCGAGTGGTACTACTCATAGGATGCCTATACCTTAGTGGAAGTGGAAGCATATCACTATAGACTTCGGGGTTGGATTGCCTCAGACTTCTTAGAAGTTTGACTCTATTTAGGTGATTGTGGATTGGTTGACCAAATCAGCTCATTTTGTATCGGTGAAAGTAAACTACAATGCAAATAAGTTGGCTAAAATTTACATTTGAGAGATAGTTCGATTACATGATGTGCCTATTTCTATCATTTCAGATTGAGGTACTCAGTTTACTATTCAGTTTTGGAGTTTGATGCAGTGAGAGTTAGGCACTCAATTCAAGATTAATACAACTTTCCACCCTCAAACAGACAGTCAGTCAAAGGGATCATTCACGTTTTAGAGGATATGGTTCGGGTATGATTCATTTTGGTGGTCAGTGAGACCAATACAACAACAGTTATCATTCCAGTATATAGATGGTGTCATTCGAGGCTTTGTATGGGAGGAGGTGTTGATCTTTGATTATTTTGTTTGACTCCTTTAGACCATGGGGCGCATATTTGTTAAGAGATTTGATGGATAAGGTTAGATTGATTTAGGATCGACTCTTGGCATCATAGAGTAGGCAGAAGAGCTATGAAGATCATAGGTTTCATGACTTGGAATTCAACGTTGGCGAGCGGGTTTTTTTGAAGGTATCATCCATAAAGGGTGTAATGAGGTTTCAAACGTAGAGAAAGCTCAGCCCGAGGTCTATTGGTTCTCTTGAGAACCTTTTACGTGTTAGAGAGGTGGTCTATGAGTTGAATTTACCTCTGAATCTTTCAATTGTGCATCTTGTTTTCTATATCTTAATACTGAAGAAGTATCATTCTGATGGTTCTCATATGATTTGGTGGGATTTAGTTGATTTGGGTCAAAATCTAATTTTTGAGGAGGAGCCTATAGCTATTTTAGATAGGCAGATAGAAAGTTGAGGTCTACAAGCATTGGTTCAGTAAAGTTTAGTAGAGGAATCATCCCATTGAAGAGGCTATGTAGGAGACAGAATAAGACATGCAGAGTAGATATCCCCAGTTTTTCTACAGTTCAGGTACCTTTCTCACTCTTACATCTAAGTACGAATGTAAGTTTTACTAGTAGATGATGTAACAACCAGCATATTAAATATTAGATTTTTTTAGCATTTTGACGATTGTACCCCTCCACGTCATTATATTTTGGTATTTGGGATTTACGAGAGAGGGTGGCATAATCTCGAGGTGGTTGGTTGAGTTTTGGGGGAGTTTTTAGTTTTGGAAGGCTTTAAAGTTGATAGGGTTGACTTTGGTCATTATTTAATGGTTTTGACGTTTTATGAGAAATTCATCAGTTTCGTTACCTCTGAAATATCATTTTTGGTTAGTAGGATCTTCCATTCGGGTCCTAAGGCGTTTGGATAAATTTTAAGCATTTTGTTAGAAAGTTAGAAAGTTATGACATAAAGTTGACTTCAGTCAATATTCATTGATAACAATCTCCATTCGCGATTTTGATGGTCCTATTAGGTTAGGAATGTCAATTTTGGCATAGTAGCATAGTTGATTTGTGTTCGTGGGACTCTAGATGAGTTTTAAGGGTCGTTTCAGAGTTCACAACAGTTGTGGAATCAACTGAACTCTGCTGATAACTAGCTCCAGCCCATTTCTTTCAAGCTTGGTCAGGTAAAGCTCGGTTGTATTTGTTGAGCCTCATTTACACTGCAGCGGCACAGTTGTGGTGTTTTTCTGCACTAGCGAGCCTCCTGCAAGACACATCAATTTTTATAGAGGGTCGTGTGGCCTATGATCCTTGCTGTTGCAGCATTTTTTCACCTCTGCAAGACCGCTCCTGCAGTCAAACCTCCACATGTGGGGAGCCCTTGTCACTTATACAACGACCTTTTCCCTTACCTTCTCATTTATTTCATACCACAATTTTTAGAGCTTGGAGAATCGATTTTGGGAGATTACAAAGAAGATTTTCAAGACTTCTTCATTGGGTAAGTTTCTAAACCTATATTTTAATATTTTTCAATGATTACTTAGTAATTTAATCTTCAAATCTTGGTTTTTTAGCTTAAATATTTGGGGGGTTTCCAGTAAAGATAAAGAAGGATAAATTGATGATTCAAAATTCGATTTTAAATCCATTTTCAATGAAATTTCATATTTGAACTTTTTAGGTTATGGTTATACTGATTTTTAAAATAAAATTCTAGTTTTTTCCTTAGGGTTGAATTTTGTATTGACTTTTTGGACTCAAAATGGAAGTGTGGTAATATGAGTATCATTAGACTCATATTTATGAGTGGATCTTGTTCTTAATAGATTGGGAGCGTTCTGAAGTCATTTGGAAGAGGAAAGCACGTTCATGACCGTTGGTGGCTTGTGGTTTGGCTCAATGGTAGCTATGGCTTAACTTCTTTAAGACTTTGCTTGGGTGGAAACTTATCATGTAAAGCATGTTATAGATTGGGTGAAAGTGTGAATTGAGTACTATATGAATTGGATTATCATTGTAATGACTGAATTGGGGCTTATACTATTTTAGTGATATGAGACTTAGACTCCTAGCTTGATATTGAGGCTTGTAGCCTATATTCATGGATTAATTATAATTCTGAGATATTTGGACATATCTATTGTATCTGGCTTCATTTTACTTTTGTGTTCATATATATTCATTCATCTCATGGATTATGAAAATGATTGACAGAAATACTGATTTTAATCCTGCTACAAGTCTAGGCAAGACTTGTTGAAATTTTGGTTCTAGTTCGGGTATTTGATACTGAATTTAGTTTATGTTAGAGTCTAGATCATATATATATATATATATATATATATATATATATATATATATGAAAGTCTTGATTCGAGTTCAGGCATAATATATGGATTTCTCAAATCTCCAAAGGGTGCCATCTCGCAGCACACTACTGGAGTGGATGTACATCTGTAGGCATGATCACTGCATAGCATCCTATATTATTTCATTGCATCATTTCATATTTATTGACTTATTTTGAGCTAATATGAGATATTTGTTGATATTGAACTGCTGGACTTTTTTGTGTGCATGGTTTTTTAGTATTCTTTATTTGATATAATTTTCACTTAAGCTCAGTCATCCGATGATGCCTCCTGAGTACAAGTGGATTATACTCACTCCTACTCTTCTGCATTCTTTCGGTGCACATCCCAGTACGAGTTGCCAATGCATTTCCTGATTCATGTGGTGGTTGCTGATTTGGAGTTGTTGTGAGCTCTATGTCCGGGGACTGACCCAGCTTCTTCTACCTTTTATTTCTGTCTTGATTATCTTTTTGATAGCTTGTATTTTATTTTTGATACTCAATCTTAGATGACGCTCTTGTACTTATGGCCATTGTGTCTTAGAGATTTTTATCTATACTTTCAGTTTTATTTGAGTATGTTGGAGACATTATATTTAGTTATTGTGTATGGATTTTTAGTTTATTACCTCTATTATGAGTCTTCCGAGTTGTTGAGTCAGACTTACCTACCTACCATGGGAGGGTTGGGGTTAGTGCCATCACAACCCATGGAATTTGGGTCATGACAATACCCTACCACTGACAACCTCCCTGTGTTGTTGCTGCTCATTTCACTCTTGTCAACCTAGATCAGTTTCTCACTAGTACCTCATTATTTATGGTGCCTTTGATGGCATGTCAAGGCATTGTTCAGTCTAATTTTCATTTTTTTTCATGTGCTCTCGATACTCGGGTTTCAAACTTGCTCCTCTTTTATGTGTTGGACTTATAATTAGATTTTAAAGCTCATTTTCATCATTTTTAGCACTAAATTTTTTACTTTTCTACCAAGTCCTCTACTACACAATAAAATACAAATATTATGAATATAGTGAATGAAATCAACTTAAACACAAGAAAAACAATCAAAATATGAGGCAAAACATAGCTAAAATTATATACTTCTAGTCATCACAAATATCATCAAGATAAGTGGTAAAGTTTGTTGAGATTGAAATAATTAGGCGTCATACGAAAGTTAACAAAGTCAACTTTGGACAATTATGAATGAAATGACAAAAGAAACTTTTATCATAAAATATTAATTTAAAATTATTTGATCAATTGACCTGCATATGACAAATTCATTTATACATAAGATAGTACAAAAAATATCGAGAGAAAATTCTTTCCCAAACAAAGCTCTCCAACTCTAAAGGACTACATTGTAAATGTGATTATTGTTATAAAATCAGAAGGAAATATCTATTAATGTCACGACCCAATCCCCGTCGTGAGTGGCACGTACACTAACCCTTCGGCGGATAACCATCTAACTCAAATAACCATTATCAACACTTAGTCATTTTTAATGCGAACAAAAATAATTCTATATCAATAACCAATATCTAGAATAGTTTAAACAAAATAGTGAGGAATAATATCAATAAGTCTAAAATGCCCCCAGAAACTGAAAGTCATTATACCAATACATCTAAGCAAGATAATCCATGGGTAAAACCTAGAAACTAGTAAAATACTAAAATGGTCTGTATCTGAAACAAATAGACAAGAACATAATGCAGGGCAGATCCATGACTACTCAGAAGATGATGCCCACCCTTGGATCAGAAATCGGTCACTGCCTACAAATAAGGTCTTGTCTGAACCGCTGGAATATGTTCTGCACTCAACAAAAAGAAGAGCACAGTGTAGTATTAGTACAAAGCCATAATATACTGGTAGGATCATAGACCAACTAAACTCAACAATGTGAACACTCAACTAACAAATTGTAAATAAGTAGAAATCATGAAATATAAGCAATCATCCATTCAATTAACCTTTTCATCACAGATACACTTTAACCAAGCAATCAAATAGATAAAGAAATCATTTACAAGTACAATATCCAAATTTAAGTCAACTGTCACAAGTCATAAAACAGACAATTCAACCTTGTTAGAAACACCACTTTATTGTACTTCAACAAACATTAACTCAGTTCAAGTACCATATCAAATACCCGGACAACACAAGGATTTAAAAATAAACAACAACAATATAACCCGGTTTACTCAAGGAACCATAAAACTCTCCAATACAGTGTACACACATGCTAAGGGTCTTATATATGACAACTATCCATGACCTATAGGGTACAAGCTCAGTCCATGTACCAAATAACTCAGAAAACTAGTGCCTGCCCCCTTGTTCCAAACCAAGTGTTATACCACCCTTATTCATTTTAGCCTCCTAATCTAATTAAGTTTTAATAATGATAATGCTTTGTTGTAGGTATCAAGAAGCAAGCACACAAGTAAGGAGAAAGAAAAGGAAAGGAAATCAGGACAGTAGGAATCCCTCCCTAGAAATCAGGCATCGCACGTAATCAAGTATGCAAGGATCTATGTCAAGATGGAAAAAAATTATACTCCTCTAGTGGACATATCTGATATGGACACTAACGAGTATAATTATGCAATCAAAACAAAGATTTTGTACAAGGAAGAATTATGTCAAGGAAAAACATAAAAGGAAGGAAATTATATTCCTCGAGTGGACATATCTGATATGGACACTAACGGATATAATTGCTCAATCAAAATAATCCCTACCAATCTTTGATTGAGAGTAAATCCCTTAGATTTTCCTTTTAGATCACGAAGGCGGCCTATATCAAGGATTATTTAAAGAAGAAGATGAATAAGCACCACACAACTTCACTTGAACATATTAGTTGTGCACTTTCATTCTACATAAAACTCTGTAATCTAGCAATTTACAATTGTTATGAAAAGAAAAAGATAGTTATAGTTAAGGTTATACAAGTAGAGGTTGAGTTATAGAATTCCAAGTTTATTTTTAGATCGAAAAGAAGTCAAGAACTCATTATACTCATCATAAATACAACAATACTCTAAAGGAAATCCTTGCAACCCACGCAAGGGGACTGGAATAGGCACCACACTGGTGATCGAACCAATATGAAAATCTCTATTTTTCTTATTTTATGTCTTACTTTATTAATTATATACTTGTGAATCTAACGTGAAGAAAGTCAACTACTCTCTCAGGTCATTCGACTAAGCGAGAAAATTTCAATTCATCCTCCCTCTTGATTTTTAATTGGTGTCAGAGTAGGTTTTACAAAAAGTTGCTTAACCGTACATGAGAAAAGATCAAATGGCTAACTACTAAATTCCAAGAGCAATTTTTCAAGATGGTCATTCATCAAATATGTCACCTTACTTCAACGGACAACACTACTATCACTGGAAGATTAGGATTAGAAATTTTGTCCAATCAATCGATTTTCAAGCATGAATTGTAATCAAAAAAGGACCAAAGCCAATCCCTAGACTCAAAGACAAAGAGAAGGAATCTAGTACCATAATTGAACTCAAATTTTTTTAGGTCACTAAGGAACAAAAAGAGGTAATTGAAACTAACGTTAGAGCGACTATTTTTCTTTATTATGCAGTTAGTGGATCAGAGTACGACAAGATATCAACCTGCAAAACCACCAAGGAGATGTGGGACAAGCTTGAGGTTACCTATGAAGGTATCACAAAATTAAAGAAAGCCAAGATTGGTGTTCTTGTCAATGAGTATGAACTATTCAAGATAGGTGATGATGAAGGAATAAAATCCATGTTCTCATGATTCAGTAAAATTATTTGTGAACTCAATCATTGGGAATGATCTATTTAAATAGCCTGCAAATCAAGAAACTTATGAGGAGTCTCCCCAAAGCATGGGAAACAAAAGCTACTATTTTGAATGATGGAGATCTACACAAAATGACTTATGATAAACTATGAGGTAATCTTCTTGCATATGAATAAAATCATATTAACAGGTACAACAAGGAAGAGAAAAAGAAAATGGTTGCATTCAGTGCTGTGAAATATAAAGAAAAAGGTGACATAGATGAATACAATAGTGAATTCATGGCCCTCATATATCATGGAGTAAGGCATATTATAATACAAAGACAACAGTGACCATAACAGTCCTTCAAAAATAATGACTACTGAATGAACGATGATCAATGCTACATCTGTGGTAAACCTGGACACATCAAACAAAACTGTCCTAAATTAAGAAGGAGATCATCCAAGAAAAATAAAAAAATTAGAGCATGGAGTGATGAGGATGAAATTGAGGATGATGTAGAAACCGCAAACATATGCTTCATGGACATGGGAGAATCAATCGAGGTAAGATCTTTCAATTGTCATAACTATAACTTATTACAATAAAACCTTGACATGATAATTTATGAGCTTCAAAAGATTATTAATGAATATAACAAGCTTGCTCAAGAAAAGAAAGATTGGCAAACCTTCTTAAACAATAAAATTTCTCAAGAAAAGAAAGACTGGCAAATTCTTCTAGAAGTAAGCCAAGTCAAAGTTGACTTGCTTCAAGAAGAACTTGATGCACTCAAGATGAAATTTAATCACATCAAAAAATCATCAAGTCACAGATCTGTCCGTTCCAATGATTTTCAAACTAAAATCGAATATACTTTTAACTCTTTAGAATCTGTAAAATCATCTTTCTCCAAATAAAGACCTACATGTTACACTTGTGGCAAGATAGATCACAAATCCTTCAATTACAGACAAAAGTCTCATGGAAAGTGGATTTGGAGACCCAAGAACACAAGTCCTAACCCCAAAAGACCCAAGGACAATTAGGTACCTGAAAGAAACTAATTTGTTTATTTTGCAGGAACACACCCAAAGATTTTACAAGAAAGGAATGTGGGTGATGAATAGTGGGTGTTCTAGACATATTGTGATGACCCGAAGTCCCATCCCAGTAAGACTAGCATCGAAAGCCGATATGGCCCGAGAGAACCAATCTTTGCTCATGAACCTTCGTATGCATATCCTCGTATGAATTGTGTTATACCTTATGCAACTATGTGAAAAACATAATCATGGAAACATGTGCTATATACATATTTAGGAAACTTGGTCGTTGGGGCCATCGAGTCAAAACGGACATTTATCTTTTACCTTTATAACCCACACATGTCTACAAAAGCCTCTAACAGATACATTTACAAGACCAACTAACAGTTGGGACAAGTCCCCCGCTTTATACTACATTTACAACATCCAAACAAATATACAATTATGACCCAGAAAGCTCTGAACCAAGTGGAGCTCACCAAAACTCTGAAAATGATCCACAGTCCACTGAGGAGGTCTACTAATGCCTGCACCTGCAACAGTACGAAGAATGTACTGAGTATGTAAGGCTCATAATAAATAGCATCATACATGAGAATGTCAATAGAATAAAATATGAGAGAATAGTCAATGGGGATAAGCCATCATTTTAGATAATATCATTTATAATTACTTTCCTTCAAAGGAAATTACCTTCACTCAAGAAACTTGCCTCCAATAGCTTCTTCTATATACAAGAGATTCTTTCTTGCTTCTAGGTTCATTACCACTATTGTTCATCTAATTTGTTAGAAATAATAACACTCATCCACATACATCCACTCTAGTGGTGGGGGTAATAATATAACATACATATATTCTATTAATGTACATCCACTCTATTGGTGGTTTTAACCTACATCCACTCTATTGGTGGCTTAGCATACATTCACTCTATTGGTGGTTTTAAACTACATCCACTCTATTGATGGTTTAGGATACATCCACTCTATTGGTGGTTTTAACCTACATCCACTCTAGTGGTGGGGCAACACACATCCACTCTCATGGTGGGGTAACTTACATCCACTCTCATGGTGGACTCTCATGGTGGGGTAACATACATCCACTCTCATGGTGGGGCAACAAACATCCACTCTCATGGTGGGGTGACATACATCCACTCTCATGGTGGGGTGACATACATCCACTCTCATGGTGGGGCAATACATGGGAGAGATTGATATATTAACTTATGAGGGATTGATACATTAAGGATCATGACACTAGTTGAAACACACAAATATATTACCTCACTCTTACACTTCATGAGAGTAACACCCTAACTTGTGAGGGATAGATATATTAGCTCGCACTTCACCTCCTTCACTATTCTTATGAGATCTTATATAAGTAAGTATATGATATCGGACCTCCACCTTGGGTGGGCTATTCCATATTGAACTTATACCCTCTAGAATGTAATCCATACTCCATGAAACATACAGCAACCATGCGCATTACCTCTTTACAATCTTATACCTTTCATTTAGTTATGAGAGGGACACATTAAAGATCATGAAACTAAAGCACACACTTATATACACGTCTCACTTCACCCCTTTACTTCATGAGATTGACATCTTCACTTATGAGGAATAATTATACTAACTCTCACATCACCTCTCTTATTACTCATATGAGATTGGTACAAAGATGATCCTCATATTAAAGGATTCTGGAACATGACATGGTAGGGAAAATGCCTTTCAAGAATAAATAGATTCTCTTATGTTATTACTCTCTTGAGATAGTCCTTGTAGGACTTACCACGTTATGACATCTTAGGAACTTCAATCAATGAATAAGAGATAAGTGAATTATCATTCATCTAAGAATAGGACATATATGAATAACAAAATACGTCAACCTGAATTGATATACTTCAAGCCTCTCGGAATTGAAATAAGTCCAGTGCCAATATGAACAACATGTTGCAGAAGGATACGAAAAGAGTAACCTTACATACTTTCTATTCTCAATACGAATATACAATCTTAGATGTGCATACAATAGTCCCGCTCCTTCTTTATGTGTCACTCTACAACAAAAATACATAACGGGATTCACATTAACCATCAACTACTTTACAAATGCATATAACATCAATGAGTTACATGTTTGCCTTTAAACATGCCATTTCCCCTTGACAAAACCATTGATGAAATTATTATTCCAAAAATCCCCCAATATTCCATACATTGACCAATACATGATAATCAATACATTTCACCACAACACTTCTCCTTTACACTTTCTTATCCACAACACATCACAAATAATCCATCAAGTCACCTTAATACACCTCATAGCACATATCGACCAAAATCTCATAATTTATACTTATATGAAAACAACAGGTTTAATAACAAAATCACACCATACATGTTCATATTTTATCCATACCATGCTCTTTCATCAAAGTCACAAGTCATAATTCAAGTTACAATCCCATGGATAACACATCTTTTTCACAAAACCAAAAGTGCCATGTCCAACACCTCCAACCATAACCAACATGATATACATAATATCTCATGCTTATAATATGTTAATACATAATAATAACCACTTACCTAAGCTTTAAAGATGATGATCTTTCTCCAAGAAGTGCCTTAGGGTTTTGGGAGCCAAAGAAGCTTTCTTGAGAATTCTCTAGAAAAAGCATGTGTATTTCTCTTGAATAAAATCAGCCTTTTTCCCCTTTATATAGGCCCTTAAGTTTCATACTTAGCCACTCTTGGCATTTAATGCAATGTGTTGCATTAGTCAATTGAAGAATGGGTCATTTGACCCATTCTTGGCCCATGTTTTCTTTCACATTTTGGGCCCTTTTTTAGTCCAATTCACTTAACCCAATAAAATAAATAATTTCTCATGTTTCATTCATTTCATACATGTTAAGACAATATTCCCACTCAAGGGATTCAGACTCATAGCCTCAATTCCAAAAACAAGCAATTCTAGCCACGTATGGCTTATTTTGACCATAAGGGTAAAATCGTCATTTTGACACAAAATTCGTTCACGAGTAATTTTATCATACCAATATAATACTTCACTCATTTCATGTATATTCTCATGGTTGTAGAAGAAATGTGGCAAAAATCGGCTCAATACGTCCCCGGCACCCTTGGGACTTAAGAAAATTTCCAACTTTGAAAAGTGGCCAAAACCAACGTGGCACGCCCTTGGGAGTGCCAGCTTGCTGCCTCTGGACTAAAAATTTTAGCCCAGAGTGGCGTGGCACGCCCCTCCCTTAGTTTTTTTTGAAAATTTTGTTTTTCGACTTCTCTTCGCGAGTTTGGTTAGATACTTCAAGTCCTATTCTTTACCTTACTTCTTACCTTTAATATACCTTGTTTGAAGGTCCTCTTAGTCTCATTTTGAACCCCACAAATGCTCCACGAAAATCACAAAACATCTTCTACAAAGGGTTAATCACATGTACAAGGCCAAATTTCAATTTTCCCATCGCTAACATTACAAATTACATACTCATGGCATTTCGACACCTAAGTAACCATTGTTCAACGTCGTCACATAGGGTTGGGAGTATACGGGGTGTTACATTCTCACCCCCTTAGAAACATTCGTCCTCGAATGTTAACGATGTCACTTCAATTACAACAAATGCATCGCTATATTAGCCTATACATATATATACACTTAAAGCTCATAGATACTTACTTAGTATTGGTACACTTCCACATTTTGAACCTTTTCTTCCATTTGAAACAATTATGGGTACGTCGATTTCATCATTTTTTTTTTCACTTCCCATGCAATTTCTTAGACTTGATGATTTCTCCAAAGAACTTTTACAGAAAGTACGTCTTTATTTATTAACCTTCACACTTGACGGTTTAGAATAGCCATAGATATCTTTTCCTAGTGAGATCCCTCGAACTTTATATATTCCCAATGGGAACAATATGAAAGGAATTTCTTATACACTTTCAACAATTTCACATGGCATGTTGTATAGGGTCAATTTTCCCTTCTTTCTGAATTCCATTTCATGAGTAACGCTTTTAAGAGTACTTAATCATCTATAATCACAAATTTTTTTATTTTTTTTCTTTTGATCTCCCTTGTGACTCCTTCTACGTGCTAATATCTCCAATATTGCCTTTATAGAAGCTATTTCTTTATTACTTATACATCTTTACTGGACGCAATCCGAGATAGATCTCCCATACGCTCTCAAAGCATCACAAATGAACTGTGGAGAATTCTTGGGGTACCTCAAAGTCATATACGACTTGACCATATCTTCGATTAACCTTATAAGGTACGCTATATAGGACTAAATTTCCATGTTTCAATAGTACGGTTTGCTTGTCCATTTGTACTTGCATTCCCTTGGGTTCCTAAAATCGTCTGAAAAAATATTTTCACAATTGTGTTAACTTAATAAGTCTATCAATGATTACCCATATGGCATCACATCTGTTTCCAACAACAAAGAATCTCTACATAGCCTATAACCTTTAGATTCCAAACACCTTACCTTTACTTGTTATTACTTCAATTACTGAAGCATAACTTTCGCAATATTCATTCCATGTAATCTTATCAATAGGTCGCTTCCAATTCATGGTACATATTGATTACTCCCTACTAAATAGGATATCGTGAATGATGTGCTCTTATCATAATGCAATTCTTTAGCTCACATATATACCCGATATATAAAAGCTACCTGATACTTCATTTCGTTGCCTATAATTAATGCACATTCTCGACGTGTCGTCTTATGTCGGTACTTCTTTACACTGGTACACCCTACAGGGACAGACTAGTATCCTTCACTCTGACTAAGTGACATATGTACCCTTTCATTCAAGACATTCTTTTGTGGACAATGAAATTGTAACCCCTTAACTTGGCACTTTACCGTGGCATAAAAACCAACCAATCCATACTCATTATAATCATCAGGATCCACCATTTACAGCTTAATAATATCAACCAAAACAGCTACTATACACTTGCAATATAGTCTTTTAATTACCATGATCAGATACAATTCAACTTACAACACTAGCTCTATTGCACGATCTAGAATGAAGAAAAGAAACAACATCCTAAATGTCCCATAGCCTCCTGCTCATAAATGTGGTTCACAACACATCCATGAACAAGACTCTACTCGGACACGTCTTTGTAGACACCCTTAGAATGACCTGCTCTGATACCACTTTTGTCACGACCCGAAGTCCCATCCGAGCCGAACTGGCACCCGAAGTCGATATGGCCCGAGAGAACCAATCATTGCTCATGAACCTTCGTATGCATATCCTCGTATGAATTGTGTTATACCTTATGCAACTATGCAAAAAACATAATCATGGAAACATGTGCTATATACATATTTAGGAAACTTGGCCGTTGGGGCCATCGAGTCAAAACAGACATTTATCTTTTACCTTCATAACCCACACAGGTCTACAAAAGCCTCTAACAGATACATTTACAAAACCAACTAATAGTCGGGACAAGTCCCCCGCTTTATACTACATTTACAACATCCAAACAAATATACAATTGTGACCCAGAAAGCTCCGAACCAAGTGGAGCTCACCAAAACTGTGGAAATGATCCACAGTCCACTGAGGAGGTCTACTAATGCCTGCACCTGTAACATGTAAGGTAAGTTCCCCCGAGGGGGTCAGTACAAAGAATGTACTGAATATGTAAGGCTCATAATAAATAACATCATACATGAGAATGTCAATAGAATAAAATATGAGAGAATAGTCAATGGGGATAAGCCATCATTTTAGATAATATCATTTATAATTACTTTCCTTCAAGGGAAATTACCTTCACTCAAGAAACTTGCCTCCAATAGCTTCTTCTATATACAAGAGATTCTTTCTTGCTTCTAGGTTCATTACCACTATTGTTCATCTAATTGGTTAGAAAGAATAACACTCATCCACATACATCCACTCTAGTAGTGGGGGTAATAATATAACATACATCTATTCTATTAACGTACATCCACTCTATTGGTGGTTTTAACCTACATCCACTCTATTGGTGGTTTAGGATACATCCACTCTATTGGTGGTTTTAACCTACATCCACTCTAGTGGTGGGGCAACACACATCCACTCTCATGGTGGGGTAACATACATCCACTCTCATGGTGGGGTAACATATATCCACTCTCATGGTGGGGCAACATACATCCACTCTCATGGTAGGGTGACATACATCCACTCTCATGGTGGGGTGGCATACATCCACTCTCATGGTGGGGCAACATACATAGGAGAGATTGATATATTAACTTATAAGGGATTGATACATTAAGGATCATGACACTAGTTGAAACACACAAATATATTACCTCACTCTTACACTTCATGAGAGTAACACCTTAACTTGTGAGGGATAGATATATTAGCTCGCACTTCTCCTCCTTCACTATTCTTATGAGATCTTATATAAGTAAGTATATGATATCGGACCTCCACCTTGGGTGGGCTATACTAAATAACAAAGCATAATATTGAGACTATTCCATATTGAACTTATACCCTCTAGAATGTAATCCATACTCCATGAAACATACAGCAACCATGCGCATTACCTCTTTACAATCTTATACCTTTCATTTAGTTATGAGAGGGACACATTAAAGATCATGAAACTAAAGCACACACTTATATACACGTCTCACTTCACCCCTTTACTTCATGAGATTGACATCTTCACTTATGAGGAATAATTATACTAACTCTCACATCACCTCTCTTATTACTCATATGAGATTGGTACAAAGATGATCCTCATATTAAAGGATTCTGGAACATGACTTGGTAGGGAAAATGCCTTTCAAGAATAAATAGATTCTCTTATGTTATTACTCTCTTGAGATAGTCCTTTAAGGACTTACCACGTTATGACATCTTAGGAACTTCAATCAATGAATAAGAGATAAGTGAATCATCATTCATCTAAGAATAGGACACATATGAATAACAACATACGTCAACCTGAATTGATATACTTCAAGCCTCTCGGAATTGAAATAAGTCCAGTGCCAATATGAACAACATGTTGCAGAAGGATACAAAAAGAGTAACCTTACATACCTTGTATTCTCAATACGAATATACAATCTTAGATGTGCATACAATAGTCCCGCTCCTTCTTTATGTGTCACTCTACAACAAAAATACATAACGGGATTCACATTAACCATCAACTACTTTACAAATGCATATAACATCAATGAGTTACATGTTTGCCTTTAAACATGCCATTTCCCCTTGACAAAACCATTGATGAAATTATTATTCCAAAAATCCCCCAATATTCCATACATTGACCAATACATGATAATCAATACATTTCACCACAACACTTCTCCTTTACACTTTCTTATCCACAACACATCACAAATAATCCATCAAGTCACCTTAATACACCTCATAGCACATATCGACCAAAATCTCATAATTTATACTTATATGAAAACAACAGGTTTAATAACAAAATCACACCATACATGTTCATATTTTATCCATACCATGCTCTTTCATCAAAGTCACAAGTCATAATTCAAGTTACAATCCCATGGATAACACATCTTTTTCACAAAACCAAAAGTGCCATGTCCAACACCTCCAACCATAACCAACATGATATACATAATATCTCATGCTTATAATATGTTAATACATAATAATAACCACTTACCTAAGCTTTAAAGATGATGATCTTTCTCCAAGAAGTGCCTTAGGGTTTTGGGAGCCAAAGAAGCTTTCTTGAGAATTCTCTAGAAAAAGCATGTGTATTTCTCTTGAATAAAATCAGCCTTTTTCCCCTTTATATAGGCCCTTAAGTTTCATACTTAGCCACTCTTGGCATTTAATGCAATGTGTTGCATTAGTCAATTGAAGAATGGGTCATTTGACCCATTCTTGGCCCATGTTTTCTTTCACATTTTGGGCCCTTTTTTAGTCCAATTCACTTAACCCAATAAAATAAATAATTTCTCATGTTTAATTCATTTCATATGCGTTAAAAAAATATTCCCACTCACGGGATTCACACTCGTAGCCTCAATTCCAAAAACAAGCAATTCTAGCCACGTATGGCTTATTTTGACCATAAGGGTAAAATCGTCATTTTGATGCCAAATTTGTTCACGAGTAATTATATCATACCAATATAATACTTCACTTATTTCATGTATATTCTCATGGTTGTAGAATAAACGTGGTAAAAATTGGCTCAATATGTCCCCAGGCACCCTTGGGACTTAAGAAAATTTCCAACTTTGAAAAGTGGCCAAAACCAGCGTGGTACGCCCTTGGGCGCGCCAGCTTGCTGCCTCTGGACTAAAAATTTTAGCCCATATCAGTGTGGTACGCCCTCTGGCACGCCCCTCCCTTATTTTTTTTTTGAAAATGTCGTTTTTCGACTTCTCTTCGCGGGTTTGGTTAGATACTTCAAGTCCTATTCTTTACCTTACTTCT
This sequence comes from Capsicum rhomboideum, assembly GCA_031232105.1. Classification (NCBI taxonomy): domain Eukaryota; kingdom Viridiplantae; phylum Streptophyta; class Magnoliopsida; order Solanales; family Solanaceae; genus Capsicum; species Capsicum rhomboideum. The sequence continues at coordinate 23,503,087 of CP124718.1, forward strand.
TACCTTTAATATATCTTGTTTGAAGGACCTATTAGCCTCATTTTGAACCCCACAAATTCTCCACGAAAATCACAAAATACCTTCTACGAAGGGTTAATCACATGTACTAGGCCAAATTTCAATTTTCCCATCACTAACATTACAAATTACATACTCATGGCATTTCGATACCTAAGCAACCATTGTTCAACGTCGTCACATAGGGTTGGGAGTATACGGGGCGTTACACATATGACTAGGAAGAAAGAGAATTTTAAATCAGTCAAAAAGATAGTTGGAGGCTATGTTAGATTTGGAGACAATACAAAAGAAAAATTGATAGGAGTGGGATCCATTACCATAAGTCCATCATGTGACCTTATCAAAGTATATTTGGTCGACAGACTCAAATAAAATCTGCTTAGTATTAGTCAATTATGTGATGCAGGATTTGAAGTCTTATTCAATCCTCTTTGATGCACTATTAACAATCACTCTAGAAATATTGTCGTAATCCGTGATAGAGTTGATAATATATATGTATGAAATAATCTTAATTTGCCTACTTTAACCTGTCTTACTACTTTATCCTCTGATCCTTGGATATGGCATAGAAATTTTGGTCACGCAAACATGCACTCTCTTGAAAAATTATCTAGGCTTGAGTTGGTTATAGGTATGCCAAAACTTAAGTTTGAAAAGGATCACATTTGTGGTACTTTTCAACTAGGTAAGCAGACTAGACAACTATTCAAAGTTAAAGATAATGTGACCACTTCAAAGCCTCTTCAAATATTTCACATGGACCTTTTTGGACCTACTAGAACTGTGAGAATTGGTGGTAAAAGATATTCCTTCGTAATTGTTGATGATTTTTCTAGATTTACTTTGGTTATATTTCTTGCTCATAAAAATTATTCCCTCTCTAACTTTGTAGTGTTCTGTAGAAAAGTTCAATGTGAAGCAGGATAATTCATCTTCACAATCCATAGTGATCATGGAGGAGGATTTAAAAACTCTAGTTTTACGGATTTCTGTGCTCAAAATAGGTATACTCACAACTTCTCCTCTCTAAGATCCCCTCAACAAAATAGAGTAGTAGAAAGGAAAATAGATCTTTTAAAGATACTACAAGAACTCTTCTTCTGGAATATAGTCTACCCGACCACTTCTGGGCAAATGCAGTGAGCATTAATTTCCATATTCTAAATCGATGCTTAGTCAGGCCTATTCTAAAGAAAACTCCATATGAACTATGGAAATGTAAGAAGCCAAATATCAGCTATATCCATCCTTTTGGATGTAATGCTTCATGCACAATAATGGTAAGAATAATCTGGGCAAAATCTATCCTAGAAGTGACAAAGGTATTTTTCTTGGTTATTCTCCTTCCAGCCATACATTTAGGATTTTTAACAAAAGAAATCTTAGTGTTGAAGAATTTGTCCATGTTGTATTTGATAAATCTAACCCACTATCTCAGAATTCCAGCATTACTAGCCCTGATGATGAACAGGTTGTTGGACCACCATCTCAAAAACTGGTTGAAGAAATTCCTCCCAAGTCAGCTAATGTATCTCAAGAGTCGAATTTAAATTAAGAAGTCTCTAAAACCTCAATTCCTAGAGAATGGAGACATGATGCTAGTTTTCCAAATGATTTTATCATTGGTGATCTAAATGAGAAGATACAGACAAGAGCCTCCCTAAATAAATGAGCATCAGTAGCTTTAGTGGCTTAATTTGAACCAAAAAATATAGAAGAGGCTTTAGAAAATGAATTCTGGATAGAAGCTATGAAGGAAGAACTTCATCAGTTTGAAAAAAATCAGGTGTGGACACTAGTAAAGTGCCCAAAGAACTGTTCGATAATTTGCACTGAGTGGGTGTACAGAAATAAACTGAATAAGAAAGGTAAAGTGATCAGAAACAAAGCAAGGTTAGTAGCTCAAGGTTACTCACAATAGGAAGCTATTGATCGTGATGAAACTTTTGCTCTTATATCAAGGTTAGAGTCAATTCTCATTCTGTTAGCTTATGCCTCTTTTAATCATTTCAAGTTATTCAAATGGATGTCCAAAGTACTTTTCTAAATGGATTTATAAAAGAAGAAGTGTTTGTTAAACAAACCCCAAGTTTTGAAAACCCTTCTTTCCTAGATCATGTTTTCAAACTTTCTAAATCTCTTTATGGTCTTAAGCAAGCACCCAAAGCTTGGTACAAAAAATTAAGTTCTTTCCTACTCAGCAAAAACTTTCATAGAGGAAAAATTGATACTACCTTATTCAGTAAACCATCTGATTCAAATTTTATTATAGTACAAATTTATGTTGATGATATTAATTCTAAAAGTGCTAACACTGTGTTGTTTGAGAATTTTGTAAATCTCATGAAGGGAGAATTCGAAATGGGTCTCATGGGAGAACTTACCTTCTTCCTCGAAATTCAAATCAAGATCCAAAGCAAGTATACAATGGAGTCGATTAAAAAATATAGACTTGAAAAGGGTAAGGCTTTCGAAACTCCAATGAGTCCATCTACCTGTCTTGAAATTGATGTCGCCCCTAGAAAGGATGTTGGTGAGAAAACATATCGAGGTATGATAGGTTCCTTATTTTATTTGACTGCCAATCAGACAGATATCATGTTCAGTGTATGCAAATACTCAAGATTTCAATCAGCTCCAAAGGAATCTCATCTTACTGTCGTCAAAAGAATTATCAGATATCTCATTAGAACTCAAGACTTTGGGTTATGGTATCCTCATTCTTCACACTTTTATTTAATTGGCTATTTAGATGCTGACTATGCAGGTGAAAAAACAAATCGAAAAAGCACCAATGGTACTTGTCAACTTCTCAGTGATTCACTTATTTCCTGGCAGAGCAAAAATTATACCTTTGTTTCTCTTTCTACTAAAGAATCTGAGTACTTAGCAGTTGATCGATGTGGAACTCAACTTCTATGGTTGATGCATCAATTACTTGATTTCAATCTTTCATATGATTTCGTACCTATTTTTTATAATAATACAAGTGCTATTAGCCTTTCTAAATATATTGTGCATCATTCTAGGGCTAAACACATTAATATTGAGCATCATTTTAATAGAGATCGTGTTGAAAATGGTGGCTTTACTTTGGAATTTATTGATTACGAAAATCAATTAGCCGATATTTTTACTAAACCCCTTTAAGAAGAAAGATTTTGTTTCCTTAGAAATTGGCTTGGTATTACTTCTTTAAATATGGACTAATTTATTTGAAATTATGACTAATGTACTTGCGAGATTTTTGAGATTTCTTTCTTTCCTTTCCCACATCTTCTAACTAAATCCTTTACCCATTTTTTCCCAATTGTCACATCTCCTCTGTCGAATCTCTTCATCTCCCTAGGAAACCCTCTATATACTCCACCTACTTCTCCTCTCCTTCATAAACCCTTAACCTCCATAAGTGACAAGAAATAGATCCACCGCTTCCATAGCAAAAGTCCCCGACAATTCTCTCTCTAAGACTCAAGAACCTGTTGTTCTATCCGACTCGTCAAAATCTTTAGTCAGATAATCAATAGCTTCTTGTTCCCATGGTAAATCCAAAAAATTATCTTCCTCTCCACCTTCTTCTAAATCTAAGAAATCCAAACTCTATGATGATCTCTCTCTCGCTCCTAAAGACATGCACAAGTTCTGGACAGGTGAAAACAATGTAAGATTCTTGGCTTCAAATAACAAATATGTGGTCTCCAATCGTGTGATAAATCTGAAAAAAAAATTGAGAAAATCCATTGTTCTATAAGTTCTCTATTTAAGGCTCAACAATTTTCTCTTTTTCTTCGTCTATGTGGTCTTGAGGTATTTGAGGAGCCTGTGCGCTTGTTCTATGCTAATATATGAATCTCTAAGTGACTTGGAAACTGTTGTGTTGGGTAATCGCATTATTATCAATGACTTATTGTTAGAAAAAGTGCTTGACATGAAGTTCTCTAGTATAATCCCTTATGTGAATAGCAATGGCAACTGGCCTAAAAATTTTGAAATATTTTTTGAAAAAAGCAAAAGTCGCTATCTCTGAGCGCGATGCTGACTTATCTAATTTGGGGGCCCTCTCTCTTGGTTTTGAAAATCAAATCTTAGCTCACATGATTACTACTACTCTCATTCCCCAAAAAGGATCTCTTAGCAGTATCACCTCTAGGGATGTGTTTGTTCTTTATTGCATGCTTAAGAAATATAAGATAAATTGGGCTTTGTGGTTTTGAGAGCATATGAGGAAATGTATTTTTGATCTGAGTGCTAGTGCAATTCTTTCATATGGGTTAATGATTACTCGTATTCTACTAGCCTTGTCTATTGTTCTCTCTGGTTTTCAACCTATGGAAATCTCTGCAAATTAAGATACTAAAACCTTTGGAAGTATGTGGTATGTTCTCATAGATGATCAGTGGTGTAAAAGGGATAGTGTTAAGTCCAAACTACGGTCTGTAAAGGTTTCTAATATATTTGTTGATTCTGCATCCATAATGTAAAAGGAGATGGATGATTTGAAGACTCTTCTCTCCATTCTTGAGAAAGGTATGCTCTCTTTATAGACAAATTCTAACAAAAATTTTTAGCTAAGCAAGGACACAAGCACGGATGTGGGCAAGTTGCAAATTTCCTTGGATGTATTCAAGCAGGAAAGCATGAAAAATTTGAACAAGCTCTTTCGCCAAGACAACTCCATCAAGTCGGAAGACAACTCCTCCCAAAATGACTTAGTCGTCTCTGTTCAAACCTCTTACACCAACTTCTCTCAAAAAAATGAATGCTCTTATGACATTTTTTGCAGGAATGTTTACAACACCCTCAAGTACTTCCTTGGGGATAGGTGAATGAATGCTCTTAAGGTTTTGGATACTTCTATTCAATGGGGGCCTGTCCTCATGTTTTAAACAATGTTTTATTTGTTGTCATTCAAAGAGGTGTGTCCTTTTCTTTTACTCTATTTGATACACTCTATAGTTGGTGCCTCACACCTTTGTACTTTTCTCTGGTAACTCACAGTACACATGACTAGTTATTATTATGCATGTTTTAATTTACTGTATTGCAAAGTTTGTTTTTATTTTTTTCTTCTTTTTGATTATGCCAAAGGGGGAGAAGAATACTACATCGATAACAAGGCATCAAGAATGGGGGAGCTCAACAGGGTATCAAGCAAGGGGGAGCTCTATCTATCAATGAATCGGTCTAAAGGGAAGTATCTTACACTTCATCGGATGTTCATATTGTCATCATCATAAAAGGGGGAGATTATTAGCCTTCAAATCCAATTAAGTTTTAATGATGACAATGCTTTGTTTTAGGTACCAAGGAGCACGCATACAAGTAAGGAGAAAGACAAGGGAATGAAATCATGATAGCAGGAAACCTTCCCTAGAAATCAAGTGTCGCACACAATCAAGTAAGGAAGGATCTATGTCATGATGGAAATAAATTATGCTACTGTAGTGAACATATCTGAAATGGACACTAATGAGTATAATTATGCAATCAAAATAAATATTTTGTACAAGGCAGAATTATGTCAAGGAAAAAACATAAAAGGAAGGAAATTATATTCCTCGAGTGGAGATATCTGATATGGACACTAAAGGATAAAATTTCTCAATCAAAGAATCCCTATAAATCTTTGATTGAGAGTAAATTCCTTGGGTTTTCCTTTTAAAGCACGAAGGCAGCCTAAATAAAGGATTATTTAAAGAAGAAGAAGACGAAGGAAGCACCACGCAACTTCACTTAAACTTATTAGTTGCGCACTTTCATTCTTTATAAAACTCTGTAATCTAGATATTTACAATTGTTGCAAAAAGAAAAAGATAGTTACAGTTTAGGTTATACAAGTAGAGGCTGAGTCACAAAATTCCAAATTCAATTTTGGATTGAAAGGAAGGCAAGAACTCATTATACTCATCATAAATTCAACAACGCTCTAAAGGAAACCCTTGTAATCTAAGGGGAATGGAACAGGCACCACACCTTTTAACCCTTAACTTCAGATCCACCATAAACAAAATCCAACCATGAATAAAGGATGATTATGAGGTGTGTCTCCAAGCAGAAGGTCATCGTTGGAGAATGTGATTTTGTCCATGCATACATCCTTGACTTTAGGAGATGAATTTGAGGGTCTTTTGATGATGGACAAGATAAGATTGTATTTCTTGCATCTTTCTCATCAATGCTACAACATAGAGCTTTTACGCTATCGCCTATGAACCTTGGGAGAAACCAGCTCAAAAAATATTATTCTAATGTTATTGGTCTACAAGGCTCTTGATGGTGTCTCACCTCCATTTTATTCTTCTTTGGGTGCTCAGTTGTTCTTTTTATTTTGGGTGTCCTTGCTACCTTTACCCTAGGTCGTTGCTTAGGATTCTCCTTTGGTGAACTTGTTTTACGGCATTTTGGGTGAGTCACAAGAGCCCAACCCCAATTATCATAAAGGTCTATTTCTTTATCTTTTTTTGATGATTCACCTTCTATGGATGCCACATCACTTAGAGCTGAAGGAGACAAAATTTCAATCACGTTAATGGGCTCAAAGTCTCCAAAGTTAATCATTCCTGTCAGTTTTACGCCTTGAACATCTTTCTTTCCATATCCTTTAATAAGGTTACAGGTCATAATCGGATTAAGTGATTCAAAAGTGCCACTAAATTGGTTTGAACTTGATTTTTTGTCTTCAAGTAAAATCTTTCCTTCACGGGCTAATTACATGACTTTATCCTTAAAGACAAAGCATTTCTTGATAGGATGGCCAACCAACCGATGGTGTTTGTAATAATTCAGATAATTACTCCTCCCTATTTTATTTGGTCATTTTGTCTCAAGTAACTCAAAAAGTTTGAGCCCAAGGAGATCACCAAAGATTTTGGCGACATATGAATCAAGAAATAGGTAATCCTTCTTTTGCATCTCCTTCAAAGTCAACTTTCGGCTTCCCCTATATTCAAAAGAAGTTGTCTTTACGCACTACTTCTTGCTTATCTTTGTGGTGAACTTTATGGGAGAAGCGTTGACATTCATAGATTCTTTGTTTTCAGCCTTGTGCAAATATCTACTCAGTTTCTTGATTTCTTGCTTATCTTTACCTTTGCGGGGTTCATGGAAAGACGGCCCTTCTTTTCCAACCGATGCCATACTCAACTCCATGACTTGAGCATGAGTAGATAATTCTTCAAAGGTATTAGGCTTTATTCCATGCAAAATAAAGTAGAGGCCCCAGTACATACCTTAAATGCACATCTCAATTCCTGAAGCTTCGCTAAGTCTATCCTTAGAGTTTAGACTTATATGTCTCCATTGGTTAATAAAGTCAAAAACCTATTCCTCATTCCAATGACATGTGTTTGTAAGCTCCACCATGCTCAAAGTACGTCTAGTTCTATAAAAGTAGTTAAGAAACTCTTGCTCCATTTGTTCCCAACTATTGATAGAACCAGACTCAAGTTCTTTGTACCAAATGAAAGCATTACCTTTAAAAGAGTGAACAAACTTTTTGACTAGGTAATCACTATACATTTCAACATTGTTGCATTTTTCAATGAAGTGTGCAACATGCTGCTCCGAATTTCCCTTACCATCAAACTTCTAAAATTTTAGGGGTTGATACCCAGAAGGCAACTTCATGTTATCAATCCTTGTGGTGTAGGGCTTAGCATATGTAAGGGAGGATTTTCAGTAACCTCATACTTATCCTTGATTGCTCCCATGATGAAATTCGTTATTTAATCAATCAGAATCATCCATCCAGAGGAAACTTGGACCTCCTTGGTATATTTCCCTAGATTTGCTGGATAATCAATCATCTCTAGTGTTCGCGGAAACTTTCCAAGTACATGACTAGATTCTTCATCCATCATGCCCTCCATCCTATCTATCAACATAACAATTCGACCACCTTGATCATGGATATATTTGGTCAAGCCATCAATAGCTCTTGTTATGCTCACAAGTTATTTCTCTACGGACAAAGCTTTAGTAGTCATTGCATGCATCACCATCATAGATGACGAAGAATAAAATTGATTTTCTCAAACCTGAGATGCAGATATGTTATGCGGAGTAGATCCAGTGCTTAAAACATCATCATCGGTCAGAGAGGGGGACTTCTTGGACTTAGATAAGCTAAGTTGGGAAAGAACCCTCTCAACTATTTTGGCAATGTCATTGCCTTCATTTGCGGTATTCGCAAGAGATTTCACACCTTTTGAAGATGAGCCAAAGACAACAATAGATTCGGATTGCACTTGTGATGCTTGTTGTCCTAACAATTTGTCTTGGTTCCTTGTGACTGTTCACATGCTTCCCTCGGTAACATCTAGGATATTTTTCACAGCAATAGGGAATATGGATCCAGTAGTTTTTGCCAATACGAATTTTGAGTTGACCTTCTTGGAAGACATCGTAGTGTTCTTGAACTTCGGTTGTTGAGTTCATGATTACATTATTGGTTTTGTAATCTTAGAACACCAATTCTAGTGTTTTATTCATATTGAGATTTCAGAGTTTTCTTCTTATTGTGAGTTTACATTTATGTTTTCTTTATTAAATTCTTCTTGTGTTCTTGCAATAGCTAAATCCATCAACTAGGGTTGTGTGAACCATGAGGAATTAACGAAATGGGTTAAGTGAAAATCAATTCTGAATCATTACGAATGCATGTATTGTTATTACCTTCATTATAATTGATCTTCTAATGGTTGCAAATGTTAGAAACTTGCCTGTATTCTAAAGTTTCTCGAGAGAGAGGTAGAGATTGGGAAAAGGGAATAACAACAGAGATTTGAAGCTATCAGCCTTCATCTAATAACTTGATCTGTAACAGGGATAGTTATCTTAGATCCAGAACAAGGGTTAGTACTGCGACACTTGGAGACCGAGAGGAGAAGAGTGAAATTCATTTAATCATGGTCGAGAGACTTTTGGATGAACATGTCTTGTTAGATTTTGCATACAACGCAGTGGGATAGTTTTGCCAGCACAAGTAACCGGTGGAGTTAAGGAATCATTAGGGATCATAGTCCTAGTGTATTTCTCGTATTGATTACAAATCCAAAAATCAACAACTGTTACTGTAATTATTTGCTCACAAAAATCCCCCAGTTTTACTTACTTGCCAATTACTCGGACAAGCACTCGATAGAATTTTGTCCTATTCCCTGTCGGATCGATCCCAACCTAGTTGGATTCTATATTTGATAGCGACCGCTTTATACTTCATTACGATGTGTAATTTAGGCGACATCAAATTTTGGCGTCGTTGCTGAGGAGTACGGTTACGAAATTGATTGGTTTTTTATTTTTTTGTACTTTTCTGAAGGGCACACACCGGTGTAGGCACAACACTAGGGGTCAAGGCAATCCCCTGATTCTACTTGATACTGAGATAGAACAAACACTGAGAACAAATCGAAGAATGGTGAACACCGACGGAGTTCAAAATCCCGCAGCTGCAGGAGATATTCATAACCAGCCACTTCAGCCAGCTGGTCATGAAACTGCGGAACAAATTACTACTCGATTGACTGCTGAAGAAAATGTGAGGCAAGCAGCTCTTAGACAAGCGAATACGGATCATCAAGGAATGCAAGATACAGCACAACTCACTGCACTTCAAGAGAGATTAAGAAGATTGAGGATGCAACAACCCCCTCAAAGACCATATGTGCCGGTTTATGATGATCCCGAAGAAGAGGATGTGGTTTATTTCAAGCCAATTGATACTGGTGCCATTATTCCACCAGAGTTACCTCAGGGCACTAAGTTTGACATTACAAGTTCCATGATCCACTTGCTAAAATTGAAAGGTGTGTTCGCCGGTCTTCCTTCAGACGATCTGATCATGCACGTGATGAATTTTGTGGGGGTCTGCACTTCATATAATTTGTCTGGAGTTGACCAAGAGTCTATTCATTTAATATTGTTTCCATTCTCTCTAACAGGAGAAGCAACTTTATGGTTGGTCGAGCTACCACGAGGTTCCATCACTACTTGGAAAGAGTTGAGAAATCAATTTTTGGAGAGATTTTTCCCACCCTCCAAGATGCTATAGTTGAAAGATGAGATTTACAACTTCAGACAACTACATTCTGAAGCACATTACGAGACATGGCTAAGGTTTAAGAAGAAGCTGCAGAATGTGCCAAATCATAGGATGAGTGGTAGGAGTTTACTTGAAATCTTCTACAGTGCTTTGAATGCCAATACAAAGGTTATAGCAGATACTATCACTAGCGGAGCATTTATGAGTCTGAGGTGGGAATAAGATTCAGAGATTTTAGATCGTATCACTAAGACCAACCAAGGATGGCATAATCGGGAGGAAGAGACACCTGCTGGGACGTATGCTATTGGAGCCTCGGAAGCACAACGGGCTTTGGATGAATCTATAGCTCAAGAAGTTGCACAGTTGAGGACAAAATTAGCTTGCTAGCCAAACAGATTGCGGATGGAGGTGCTTAAATGATGCATGCCATAGGTATACAAGGCAAAACACCTAGGCATAAAGATTATGAGTCTGATAAGGTAGCTAAATACTTGGATCGAGAGGTGGCGGGTTTTTGAACCAGGTCAAGGGTCTAATCAAGACTCTTGGAACTCAAGGTAAGGGAATCAAGGTCGGAACTACTACGGAGACAGTTATAACAAGCCAGGATATAGAGATAGAGAACGAGATCGTGACGGTGATTGGAGATGAAAGGATGATTATAAAGAGAAGAGTGGCGCATATATTCCACTGGGAAACCGCGATGCTGATTATGGAAATTCAAGAATGGAAGCCCTTCTCAATAAATTGGTTAAAGGTCAGAGAGTCAAGAGAATTGCTTGAAGAAGATTAGAACAAACATTTTGAGAATAAGTCAGAAAGTAAAATCCAATTCGACTACCAGTAAATAGTTGGAGCAACAGTTTGGGCAGATATTGGTGGCATTGAACCAGCGTCAGTCAGGTACCCTTCAGAGCAATATCGTCTAGAATTCGAAGAATGATAGTCATTGTTTGTCCATTACTACTAGAAAGTGGGAAGTGCACGACTGACCCATCCATACCTGTGGATAATGGTAAGAAAGATGAGCCGGTGGTAGTTGATTTAGAAATTGAGGCAGAGCCAGAGAATTTAAAGGATGATGCAGTTCAAAATCCTTAGGATGCTGACAAAAAGGCAAAATCTGATAATGGGAAAGGAAAAGAGGTCCCTCAAGTGTACAAACAAATTCCTCGACCTCCCCCTCCCTTTCCTCAAAGGTTGAAAAAGAAAACTGAAGAGCATAAATATCAGAAATTTATCTCAATGTTTAAGGAGTTATTGATAAATATTTTTCTTGTTGAGGCTTTAGAATAGATTCCAGGTTACGCAAAATTCATGAAAGATTTGGTGACGAAGAAGAGAACTGTCAGTTTTGAACCAACAGATAATTTACACCATTGTAGCGCAATTACTTCTCGTTTACTTGTCGAGAAAAAAGAAGATCCGGGAGCCTTCATAATTCCTTGTACTATTGGGTCCTATAAGTTTGCAAAAGCTCTGTGTGACTTGGGTGCTAGCATTAACTTGATGCCGCTAGCCATTTTCAAGCAGTTAGGATTGGGAGCATCGAAACCAACTTCTAAGAGACTTCTTATGGCTGATAGAACTATGAAAAAGTCGGTGGGCATTCTGTATGATGTTTTGGTGAAGGTTGCAACTTTCATCTTCCGAGCTAACTTTGTGATTCTAGATTGTGATGTTGATTTTGAGGTTCCCATCATCTTGGGAAGACCACTCCTTGCCATTGGTCGTGCATTGGTTGACATGGAAACTGGGCAGATGAAATTCAGGTTGAAAGATAAACATGTCACTTTTAATGTTTGCCGTTCCATGAAGCAATCGAAATATATGCAGGTGATTTCTGTAATAGATATAGTTGATGAGAGTGATATTGTCGTGCCTATTAAAGAAAGGTTGGGGGTAGAAGCTCTTGCTACCGAGATTATGAATTTTTATAGCGATGGTATTGAGGAATACGATGAGATGGTTGGTGCACTCGTTGGCAGGGGATCATACACTTATGCTCCTAAGAAACTTGATCTTGATTTAAAGAATAGGGTGACCCCACCTGCCACCTGCTCGGCCTTCTATTAAGAAACCTCTAATTTTGGAGCTTAAGGCCCTCCTGTCTCACCTTAGCTATGCATTCTTGGGAGCCAAAAACACCTTACCCGTAATTATCTCTTCTAAGTTGGTAGAATGGAAAGTAGAGGCTCTTGTTTTAGTGTTAAAAAGGTTTAAGAAGGTCATTGGTTGGTCCATCGCTGACATTATCGGGATTCTACTCGGTATTTGTACTTACAAAATCCATCTTGATCCTGAGTGCATACCAAGAATTGAGCAACAACGTCGTCTGAACCCACCTATGCAAGAGGTTGTGAAGAAAGAAATCATCAAGTGGTTATATACGGGTGTGGTTTACCCCATTACTGATAGCAAGTGGGTGAGCCCAGTTCAGTATGTGCCGAAGAAGGGAGGAATCACAGTGATTCCAAATTAAAAGAATGAGTTAATCCCAATGAGGCCGGTTACTGGATGGAGAGTTTGCATGGACTATCAAAAGCTGAATTCTTGGACCGAAAAAGATCACTTTCCTATGCCCTTCATGGATCAAATATAAGACCGTCTTGCTGCTAGCTGATGGTATTATTTTCTTGACGGCTATTCGAGGTATAATCAGATTTTCATTACTCCCGAGGACCAAGAGAAGACCACTTTCACTTGTCCATGTGGGACGTTCGCATTCAAAAGGATGCCCTTCGGTTTATGTAATGCACCAGCCACTTTCCAGTATTGCATGATGTCCATTTTCTCCGACAATGTGGAAGATATTATTAAGGTTTTTATGGATGATTTTTCTGTTGTGGGAGACTCATTTGATGATTGTTTGGCCCACCTTTCTAATGTGTTACAAAATGTGAGGAGTGCAACTTAGTGCTAAATTAGGAAAAATATCACTTTATGGTTAATGAGGGTATCATATTGGGGAATCAAATCTCAAAGAAAGGTATTGAAGTTGACAAAGCCAAGATAGAGGTGATTGAAAAGTTTCCTCCACCTATTTCGGTTAAAGGAATTTGAAGTTTCTTGTGACATGCAGGTTTCTATAGAAGATTCATCAAGGATTTCTCTAAGATTGCACATCCATTATGCAAGCTTTTAGAGAATGAGGTGAAGTTTGTATTTGATGAGGCTTGTCTAAAAACATTTGACTATCTGAAAGAGAAGTTGATTTCAGCCCCTATCATTGTTTCACTAGCTTGGACGATGACATTTGAGGTTATGTGTGATGCTAGCGGTTTGGCCTTGGGTGCAGTCCTTGGCCAAACACGTGAGAAGATTCTAAATTCGATTTATTATGCTAGCAAAGCGCTTAATCCAGCACAGAAAAATTATACTATAACCGAGCAAGAATTGTTGACAGTGGTCGTTGCTTTCGAGAAATTTCAATCGTACTTAATTGGTACGAAAGTGATTCTACTTTCTTGCTTAGCTTTACCTTTGCGGGGTTCATGGACAGGCGGCCCTTCTTTTACAACCGATGGCATACTCAACTCCATTTCTTGAGCACGAGTAGATAATTCTTCAAAGGTATTAGGCTTTATGCCTTGCAAAATATAGTAGAGGCCCCAGTGCATACCTTAAATGCACATCTCAATTCCTGAAGCTTCAGTAAGTCTATCCTTATAGTTTAGACTTATATGTCTCCATTGGTTAGTAAAGTCAAAAACCTATTCCTTATTCCAATGACATGTGTTTGTAAGCTCCACCATGCTCAAAGTACGTCTCATTCTATAAAAGCAGTTGAGAAACTCTTTCTCCATCTGTTCCCAACTACTGATAGAACCAGACTCAAGTTCTCTATACCAATTGAAAGCATTACCTTTAAAAGAGCGAACAAACTTTTTGACTAGGTAATCACTATACCTTTCAGCATTGTTGCATGTTTCAATGAAGTATGCAATATGCTGCTCCGAATTTCCCTTACCATCAAACTTCTAAAATTTTAGGGGTTGATACCCGAAAGGCATTTTCATGTTATCAATCCTTGTGGTGTAGGGCTTAGCATATGTAAGGGAGGATTTTCAGCAACCTTATACTTATCCTTGATGGTTCCCATGATGAAATTCGTTATTTAATCAATCAGAATCATCCATCCAGAGGAAACTTGGACCTCCTTGGTATATTTCCCTAGATTTGTTGGACAATCAATCATCTCTAGTTCTTATGGACGCTTTCCAGGTACATGACTAGATTCTTCATCCATCATGCCCTCCATCGTATCTGTCAACATAACAATTCGAGCACCTTGATCATGGATATATTTGGTCAAGCCATCAATAGCTCTTGTTATGCTCACAAGTTGTTTCTCTACGGACAAAGCATTAGTAGTCATTGCATGCATCACCATCATAGATGAAGAAGAATAAAATTGATTTTCTCAAACCTGAGATGCAGATATGTTATGCGGAGTAGATCCAGTGCTTAAAACATCATCATCGGTCAGAGAGAGGGACTTCTTGGACTTAGATAAGCTAAGTTGGGAAAGAACCCTCTCAACTATTTTGGCAATGTCATTGTCTTCATTTGCGGTAATTGTGAGAGATTTCATACCTTTTGAAGATGAACCAAAGACAACAATAGATTCGGATTGCACTTGTGATGCTTGTTGTCCTAACAATTTGACTTGGTTCCTTGTGATTGTTCACATGCATCCCTCAGTAACATCTAGGATATTTTTCACAACAACAGGGAATATGGATCCAGTAGTTTTTGCCAATACGGATTTTGAGTTTGATCTTCATAGAAGCCATCGTAGTGTTCTTGAAAGTCAGTTGTTGAGAGAAGAGATGAGAGGTAAAGATAGTCACACTGGGCGTGCCAATTTGTAAGCGTCTAAGTTTCTTTACTGAAAAATAGCTATCAAGAAAAGAAAAATTGAGGCAAATAATTAAAAAAAATTCAAAATAATGCACGAGGTTACAATCTTTATAAAATCTTAAATAAAAAGATGTAATCCTCAAATTCTTCTCCTCGCGGCCTTTGATTTGTTCTTGATTGACAAAATATTTGTCAAAATTTCACCACAAATGCAGAGCCAAGATTTGTTTGAAATCGTAGAGGTATGGAGGTTTGCGGCTCACCACTTGGAGACGAAGACTTCTTGATATACGGAAGACTTGCGGATCACCAATGAAGAGAGCTTCTCTCTATGTGTATATGTATTTTTGTGTCTTCTTCTTTGGTCAAGACCCCTTTATATAGGCGTGAGCTAGGGCTTAGGGATATTTTGGTCTTCAAGTATACCTAGTGGGCCTAGGGCTTGAAGAGCATGAGTTGGGCTCATTGATGTGTCGTGGTTTCATGGCACTTTCGATGCTTAAAACCAAGAAAAAATACAATAACTTTGGTATGTTTGATTGGTATGATGTGTTTTCTTTTCTATATTGCAGGAGAATAGGTTTTTGGAGGAAAAATGGACAAAAAGGAAGAATCATGCTTGAGAACGAAGTATCTGAAGACGAAAGAGCCAAGTCCTACACCAAAGGAGTTGACTCACGGCAGGACCCACTTCACGTGAGTCGACTTACGTGGCATGGGTCTGTGCCTTAGGTCGACTCCTACAGTTAGTTGAAACAGTGCCGACTCTGTTTTCCTGCTTTGTTAAGGATAGGATTCATCTTGTAGCTATAAATATCCCTATATTGTCCTATTTTTAGGGGTTGGTCATTACATTGTTTTGAGATATATTTTCATTATTTTGAGTTCATAATTACATTATTGGCTTTGTAATCTTGGAACACCAATTCTAGGGGTTTTATTCATGTTGAGATTTCAGAGTTTTCTTCTTATTGTGAGTTTACAATTATGTTTTCTTCATTGAATTCTTCTTGTGTTCTTGCAATCATGAGTAGATAAACCCATCGACTAGGGTTGTGTAAACCATGAGGAATTAACGAAGCAGGCTAAGTGCAAAGCAATTTTGAACCATTGTGAATGCATGTATTATTATTACCTTTATTATAATTGATCTTCTAACGGTTGCAAACGTTAGAAACTCTCCTATATTCTAAACTTGCTCGAGAGAGGGGTAGAGATTGGGAAAAGGGAATAACAAAAGAGATTTGAAGCTATCAACTTTCATCTAATAACTTAAGTCGTAACAGGGATAGTTATCTGAGATCCAGGACAAGGGTTAGTAGTGCGGCACTCGAAGACCAAGAGGAGAAGAGTGAAATTCGTCTAACCAAGGTCGAGAGACGTTTAGATGAACATATCTTGTTAGATTTTGCATGCAACGCAGCGGGATAGTTTTTCCAGCACAAGTAACCGGTGGTGTTAAGGAATCATTGGGGATCATAGTCCTAGTGTATTTCTCATATTGATTATAAATCCAAAAATCAACAATCCTTACTGTTATTTTTTGCTCACAAAAATCCCCCAGTTTTACTTACTTGTCAATTACTCTGACAAGCACTCGATAGACTTTCGTCCTATTCCCTGTGGGATCGACCCCAACCTAGTTGGATTCTATATTTGATACATCGACCATATTATACTTTTCTGGAGGTGTATTTTGGGCAACATCACTCATCTTGTCAACTTAACATGCTGGCCCAAATGTAATTGGACTTCATTTAAATTATATAATCTTAATTTCAATATTAATTCAATAATTTGACTTGGTCGACATGTCATGAATTTAAGATTTGATTCAAATTTTAATACGGATTTATCTGCTAAAATCTCACTGTCTACATACAAATTTTTAAGTTTCTTCCACAAATCCGCAGTCATTTCATTGATATAATAACTTCACATAGCACATTGTCCGATAGGATAGTTGAATCAAGCTAACACATTCACCTCCATCTTCTATTTGATAGTTGAATCAAGCTAACACATTCACCTCCAGCTTCTATTTTGGGCCTCTTTCATAACTTTAGGGTACAAGTTTTCCAAGGTATATAATGATTCTACATCTACACAAAACCTTCAATACTTGATTATCAAGGGAGAAAAGAAGTTACTAGATGGAACACATCAGAAAAATAATAACCCTAACTAATGTGTATTTAAGTTACTAGGTTAAGCATCTCTCCTGGAAAATTCTAAAGCACAATAACATCGTAAAGCCCCACAAGAGAACTCTTGGTATTCCCCGTTAACCTGAGAATTGGCAGATACTTCTTCTCAACTTCACGGAAAAAACTAGTTTTTTCCTTCACTAGCATATTGTAACGGTTGGTAGTCATAGGTGAGAGAAAATGAAAAAAATGGTTCCTTGTGTCTGGGATAGGTTCAAAGTAATTCTGTAAATATATTAATAATTTGGTAGGTTCAAAGTAATCTTTAAATATACTCATGAGCAATTTGGGTCCATTAAGGTTCAAATATTTTAACAAACTTATCTGTTTTTTTAGATTGGAGGAAAATTGCGAAGAAAAAGATTTAACTAAAAGCATTAGGAAAGTTCCCTCAAATCCTAGAACCGCAATACAAAATACTACATTAGACACTATCGTTTGGTTGGAACAAGTTATTTCGGGATTAGCTATCTCAGAATTAATTATCCCACCATGTATATGGGATAAATTATTCCATCACTATAGTATAAATAGTGGGATAAATAATCTCGATATTAACTAATACCTCCAACCAAACGCAGGATAAAATAATCCTACATTTTATTTTGGGACTATTATACTTTATACCTCACACCAAACTACTCCTAAAATAGCAGAAGTTGGACCTCAAAAAGTTGCATCATAACGTAGAAATAAACCAAAAGTAGCAGAAATTGTAACACCTGCACCTCCAAATATGTTTCCTACAATATCCTTTTTGCATTGTTTTATCAAACCTAACCGATAGTTTGTTAAATATTCAGTTTGTTAAATATTTAATGAAGATAAAAAATGCTTTTTAAAAAAAAAAAATTATAGGACTAAAAGGTTATATTTAAGGGACTCTGCTTTAAAGCTACCCTAAACATAAAAAAACTATTTTTATTATTATCTCAAAGGTGAAAATTATACCAGCTTGACATTATACTCACACCAATCATTTTCTCGTATTATGCTAAACACTTCTCCTTGCATTTTTTATGTATAGCAGCTCTACTTTTTACACAATTATACATTATTTTGGTGTTGTATATATAAGGACTGTCCAACGATTGTAATCATGCCTCTACGTAACTTACAAAATAAATCAGATTGTTTGGAAAAGATTTTGTCTATTAAAACATTATTTTTGATTTATTTTCTTTCAATATATTTTTAAGTTTATTTATTACTGATGGTCCAAAAAGGGACCCTGAAGATGCTTTAGATGTTTCCACATTTTACATAAGCTATCGTCATGAGTTGTTTCTTCAATCTTATCTTCACCTTTTAATGTCAATTATATTTGCAAATAAGCCGCCTCTAACTTTAAATTCCGTCACTTCAAAGGATGAGTTAAAGTTTTATTCGTTATTCCCTCCGTCTTAGTATAGTTGTCATATTTTTTTTAAAAAAAAAATTAAATAATATAAATTTTGATTAATATTTTAAGATTATTTTTAATCATATTGGGAAAAAAAAATTGTAATTTACAGTACTTCTCATATAGTTTTTAAATATCTAAATTTTAATTTTAAAATATTGAACTAATCGATTTAATCTAATTTAATTTTGAAAATTAGTCAAACTGACTCTAAAAAAATGAAATATGTCAACAATTTTGAGACGGAGAGAATATGGTGTAAAAGTATTTAATTAAGTAGTACTTATATGTTCCAATTTATGTGTCATAGTTCAAATTTCGTGAGTCAAAGAACTTAGTTTTTTTTCTTATAACAGTGGTGTTCGGATTAGCTTTCGCGCATCTCGAATTAATCCACAGGATACCTACCACCACCAACAGATATCAGGTGACTCTGTCCACCAAGGCTAAGACAGATGGGAAGAATCACCTAATATTTTTTTATCGCTGCTGGGATTCAAACCTGTGACCTTAGGCTTTCAACCCACTTCATCGACCACTAGGTCACACTCTTGGGTGCGGTCAAACAACTTAGTTTTGATCATGAATCCATACATTAAGTGGTAGAGTTTATCAAAATAAAATTTACATATAAAAACTAATCACAAATAATTGATAATTCAAGATATGTAAAAAAATATATTAAAATGTTACCATAAAAAAATATTTATTTGAATTTTGAAATTCGAAAGGTGCATCATAAATTGGATCGGAGGAAATAGTTTATAAGATAATTATTGATAACTTTCTAATAAATTTTATTTTATAATATAAATTTTTAAAAATATAATTAATTTATTATCATATGTTAAAATTAATTGAAAGTGCAATTATTTGTCTATTTCTCCCATTTTCCCAATCTTTTTTTTACGTGTTTGTTGACGGGGTTGCGACGTCCTTTTCCACCTTAATTTCACAAAATTTTGTTGTTGAAAATAAGTTCCATGAACACAAAATATACGAAGAAGAATACAAACATGAAGATTTGGCAATATGAACAATGAACACAGATTTGAGGCTTGAAATACGTGCGAAATACTTTCCTAAAAATGATATTTGCTCCCTCTCATCTGCGAGATTGCTATGGAATTATACGCAGATAGTTTTAGTAGATATGACAAACCTATGGAATTCTGCACTAAGCAAATAGTGAAGAGATTCTTCTGGAAAGCAAGAACTTATTGAACTTGATATTTTTGGAGAAGAGATGAATTCTTTGGGGAAAGTTGTAAACACCATTTCTCTGTAAAAGCTTTCTGATCAAAGTTACATTGAAATCACAAAAGGTGGGATTTAAATAGAACTAAGGTAACCAAGGGATGAAAGGACACAACCTTTCAGTAAAAGACACTTTTTCATTAAAAGACACACATTGAAAGGACACACCTATTATAATTATTAATTTAATTTAAATAAAAAAATCAAAAATCCCCCACTTGTTTAAATATAAATTAGGACACAAAGATTAAGTCATGTTCACGTATAGAGTAATGTATCTTTCGATTTTAACAGTACCTTAGTGCAATGCCACAAGACGAAATCGAAATTCTACGTAGCATAATAGCTTTGAACGTGTTATTCCTTGTGATAAAATCGGTGGCATTACACACATAAACATTTCATTTCTGCTTTCCACTCAACATGCTTAGCACTTTTATGGACATGTGCTATCCAAAATTCATGAACATTTATGAGAACAGCTCCCACTCTCAATCGAAGCGGCACCACTTCTATGTTCATATAGGTGAAGTTCTTGCAGTGTTTTTGTCATATTTGAGACACTTGTTCCTTGAACTGAACCTCATTAAGAGTATAGAACTCAACCCTCTAATCTATGATAACCAGTACTAGTATATCTCTTACTTAAGTACTGAAATATTCATGTATCAACAACTTGTTGTTACCCTTTGAACCCATAACTGTTCATTCCACATGTTGGGTAGGGTTGCCATTATTGGTGGACCTAATTAAGGAGTTTTAACATAATCAAACTTGAAGTTCTATTCAATAACTTCCTTTTAAGAAACTTATTAAATAGATTAGTCAAATTCTTTTGACTCCACCAATGTGATATATTCCATCTTGAATTAACTTTCTTCATGTCAATAACTTATGCGTTTTGACTTACCCATTATATAATCTTTATGTTCTAGAGTTAGAGTGGCTTGACTATCACAAATTGAGCTTATATTTTACAAAATCAATGGATTCTCTTAATAATCCCTCAACCACTCTACTCCTTTAATTTTCTTGCTTCTACTAATGCAAGATTTTCTTGGTTTCAAGAAATTGTACCTCCTCGCAAGTTAAATATCCATCATGTGGTAAATTTATTTTTTCACATATCCGGTACCAACTTTTATCAATATATCCTTATAAAATAGTATGAAACTTAAGAGTTTCTCAAATCTTTAGTTCTCTAAAGAAAATCAAAACTCAACTACTGGCCCTTCCTATAGCACTTGTTTACACAAGTTAAGCCACAATTCTTTCATCATAATTAGTTCACTCGATCTAGGATAAAATAGGATATTGGGATTTTTTATGTTTAAGTGACTAAATTATTTAGCACTTTCTCAATATATGAGATTAACTCCATATATTACCCCCACAATTTTATTTAATCTTGATACCCAACATAGTACCAATTTCTCCAAGATCCTTCATTACAAATGTGAAAAATAGAACCTCATTTTTTCTATTATGACTTCTGTGTCAAGTCTTACACTCAACATATTGATAAACTATCACACAATATCACATACCCGTCAAAAATTTAAATTTAAAGCATACTATCACAAATATATGTTCTTCAAATATACATTACATACATACTCATTCTAATGTTGCTTTTTAATCACATGTCAAACACCCTGACACTTTCAACATATCGAATGCCTTTTCATACACATATAATGAAAACTAAATTCACTAACTCATGTTCTCTAGATCTCATATTCACTTACAATAACTTTCAAGTATAGATGCACACATGTAAACAATGTAATATTTCATATCATTATATAACTTGACAATAAACTTCTCGTATGATCTTTATGCAAGAATAATAAATCACTATGATCACATAAGAAAATATTATTTCTAAAATTATCAAGCATTTAAAGATCATCATAAATATATCAATTACCCTAATATTTATCGAAATAGATTTCACAAAAATCACAAGGGCAAAAATTCAAATAATAAATAATAAGTAGAGTCAAAGAAATAGAACCCAATTTTTATTGTTATTTTCTGTTTGACTCATCTCATAGTTGTAGTTTTTCTCATAGTCATATCTCTCCAATCGGCACTATATATCCAAAACTTTTGCAACTGGTAAAACCAATCCCCCGAATTTTACTTAATTGCATGTCTCCCAATTCAAATCCAAATAGTGCACTGATCAAGCAATGTTTTTGATGTAATGTTGTTCTCCGTATAGGACTGATCTGCCAATACTATCCTTTCTTCTTTTCCCTTACTTTCTCTAGAAGTAGTAGCAAACCACCAAAAATTATTCCCTTACTTTCTCTAGAAGCAGTAGCAAACACCGCATCCGAAACGCCACCAATAATACTATTTCCTTTTTTCTTTTTCTTAAATGATTCCACAATGAGATCCTCTTCGTGAAAACTAATACAAGTCCACCTGTTTATGTTCAAACAAATTTCCTTTGATGGTGCGCATCACAGATAGCAAACACCGTTCCTTTATTTTTTTTAAAAAAAAAATAACATTCATGAACTTATCGAGATGTTGATTCTACGAAACAGCACAAAGAGTATTGATTTATTATTGGACCAGGCCAACAATATCCAGTGATACTATCGAAACCAATTACAACGGTCAATGGCCAGTGACTACCCCTTGTAATGAAGTCTCCATTGTTGGATTTCCCTTTAGAATCCAAATTCTAATCAGAAACATACTACAATATCGGCTTCTAATGAAGCTTACAATACATGAATGGCCCGATCACCTGTAATAGAAACAAAAAATTTTGTTTCCTCTTCTTCAATCAAGGATCATCAAACTTTAAAAATCTCCATCGAAGTTTCATTAATAACATATATCGTTTTTAGATTGTTGAAACTATGTTCCATGAACACAAAATATACGAAGAAGAATACAAAGATGAAGACTTGGCAATATGAACAATGAACACAGATTTGAGGCTTGAAACACGTGCGAAACACTTTCCTAAAAATGATATTTGCTCCCTTTCCTCTGCGAGATTTCTATGGGATTATACGCAAATAGTTTTAGTGGATATGACAAGCCTATGAAATTTTGCACTAAGCAAATAGTGAAGAGATTCTTCTGGAAAGCAAAAACTTATTGAACTTGATATTTTTGGAGAAGAGATGAATTCTTTGGGGAAAGTTGTATACACCATTTCTCTGTAAAAGCTTTCTGATCAAAGTTACATTGAAATCACAAAAGGAGGGATTTAAATAGAACTAAGGTAACCAAGGAATGAAAGGACACAACCTTTCAGTAAAAGACACACATTGAAAGGACACACCTATTATAATTATTAATTTAATTTAAATAAAAATGGCAACATTTGTATCGTAATTTACATCAGTTTCTGACGATCTCAGCTAAAATTAGAAGAAAATGACAACTTTATCTTCTTCTTTTTTTCTGTTCTTTCTTGAACTTGAAGTAGGCCACAACTAAAATTGTTTAATTACTGAACCGAAGAGCAGAAAAAGAAAAAAAAAAGTATAATAATAATAACTAAACAATGAGAAAAAAAGAGATGAGAGAAGTGAGTGTTGGCTAATTGATTTGAATTGAATTAAAGAAACTAGTTAACTGAAAAAGATTATAAATATGATTTCAAAAATTGCATTTTTTAAGCCGTAAGAAAAGAAACAAATAGAGAATAAGTGGGGGGGAAATTGCCTATATTACTCTTCCTTGTTTCAATGAAGACTTGCGGATCACCAATGAAGAGAGCTTCTCTCTATGTGTATATGTATTTTTGTGTCTTCTTCTTTGGTCAAGACCCCTTTATATAGGCGTGAGCTAGGGCTTAGGGATATTTTGGTCTTCAAGTATACCTAGTGGGCCTAGGGCTTGAAGAGCATGAGTTGGGCTCATTGATGTGTCGTGGTTTCATGGCACTTTCGATGCTTAAAACCAAGAAAAAATACAATAACTTTGGTATGTTTGATTGGTATGATGTGTTTTCTTTTCTATATTGCAGGAGAATAGGTTTTTGGAGGAAAAATGGACAAAAAGGAAGAATCATGCTTGAGAACGAAGTATCTGAAGACGAAAGAGCCAAGTCCTACACCAAAGGAGTTGACTCACGGCAGGACCCACTTCACGTGAGTCGACTTACGTGGCATGGGTCTGTGCCTTAGGTCGACTCCTACAGTTAGTTGAAACAGTGCCGACTCTGTTTTCCTGCTTTGTTAAGGATAGGATTCATCTTGTAGCTATAAATATCCCTATATTGTCCTATTTTTAGGGGTTGGTCATTACATTGTTTTGAGATATATTTTCATTATTTTGAGTTCATAATTACATTATTGGCTTTGTAATCTTGGAACACCAATTCTAGGGGTTTTATTCATGTTGAGATTTCAGAGTTTTCTTCTTATTGTGAGTTTACAATTATGTTTTCTTCATTGAATTCTTCTTGTGTTCTTGCAATCATGAGTAGATAAACCCATCGACTAGGGTTGTGTAAACCATGAGGAATTAACGAAGCAGGCTAAGTGCAAAGCAATTTTGAACCATTGTGAATGCATGTATTATTATTACCTTTATTATAATTGATCTTCTAACGGTTGCAAACGTTAGAAACTCTCCTATATTCTAAACTTGCTCGAGAGAGGGGTAGAGATTGGGAAAAGGGAATAACAAAAGAGATTTGAAGCTATCAACTTTCATCTAATAACTTAAGTCGTAACAGGGATAGTTATCTGAGATCCAGGACAAGGGTTAGTAGTGCGGCACTCGAAGACCAAGAGGAGAAGAGTGAAATTCGTCTAACCAAGGTCGAGAGACGTTTAGATGAACATATCTTGTTAGATTTTGCATGCAACGCAGCGGGATAGTTTTTCCAGCACAAGTAACCGGTGGTGTTAAGGAATCATTGGGGATCATAGTCCTAGTGTATTTCTCATATTGATTATAAATCCAAAAATCAACAATCCTTACTGTTATTTTTTGCTCACAAAAATCCCCCAGTTTTACTTACTTGTCAATTACTCTGACAAGCACTCGATAGACTTTCGTCCTATTCCCTGTGGGATCGACCCCAACCTAGTTGGATTCTATATTTGATACATCGACCACATTATACTTTTCTGGAGGTGTATTTTGGGCAACATCACTCATCTTGTCAACTTAACATGCTGGCCCAAATGTAATTGGACTTCATTTAAATTATATAATCTTAATTTCAATATTAATTCAATAATTTGACTTGGTCGACATGTCATGAATTTAAGATTTGATTCAAATTTTAATACGGATTTATCTGCTAAAATCTCACTGTCTACATACAAATTTTTAAGTTTCTTCCACAAATCCGCAGTCATTTCATTGATATAATAACTTCACATAGCACATTGTCCGATAGGATAGTTGAATCAAGCTAACACATTCACCTCCATCTTCTATTTGATAGTTGAATCAAGCTAACACATTCACCTCCAGCTTCTATTTTGGGCCTCTTTCATAACTTTAGGGTACAAGTTTTCCAAGGTATATAATGATTCTACATCTACACAAAACCTTCAATACTTGATTATCAAGGGAGAAAAGAAGTTACTAGATGGAACACATCAGAAAAATAATAACCCTAACTAATGTGTATTTAAGTTACTAGGTTAAGCATCTCTCCTGGAAAATTCTAAAGCACAATAACATCGTAAAGCCCCACAAGAGAACTCTTGGTATTCCCCGTTAACCTGAGAATTGGCAGATACTTCTTCTCAACTTCACGGAAAAAACTAGTTTTTTCCTTCACTAGCATATTGTAACGGTTGGTAGTCATAGGTGAGAGAAAATGAAAAAAATGGTTCCTTGTGTCTGGGATAGGTTCAAAGTAATTCTGTAAATATATTAATAATTTGGTAGGTTCAAAGTAATCTTTAAATATACTCATGAGCAATTTGGGTCCATTAAGGTTCAAATATTTTAACAAACTTATCTGTTTTTTTAGATTGGAGGAAAATTGCGAAGAAAAAGATTTAACTAAAAGCATTAGGAAAGTTCCCTCAAATCCTAGAACCGCAATACAAAATACTACATTAGACACTATCGTTTGGTTGGAACAAGTTATTTCGGGATTAGCTATCTCAGAATTAATTATCCCACCATGTATATGGGATAAATTATTCCATCACTATAGTATAAATAGTGGGATAAATAATCTCGATATTAACTAATACCTCCAACCAAACGCAGGATAAAATAATCCTGCATTTTATTTTGGGACTATTATACTTTATACCTCACACCAAACTACTCCTAAAATAGCAGAAGTTGGACCTCAAAAAGTTGCATCATAACGTAGAAATAAACCAAAAGTAGCAGAAATTGTAACACCTGCACCTCCAAATATGTTTCCTACAATATCCTTTTTGCATTGTTTTATCAAACCTAACCGATAGTTTGTTAAATATTCAGTTTGTTAAATATTTAATGAAGATAAAAAATGCTTTTTAAAAAAAAAAATTATAGGACTAAAAGGTTATATTTAAGGGACTCTGCTTTAAAGCTACCCTAAACATAAAAAAACTATTTTTATTATTATCTCAAAGGTGAAAATTATACCAGCTTGACATTATACTCACACCAATCATTTTCTCGTATTATGCTAAACACTTCTCCTTGCATTTTTTATGTATAGCAGCTCTACTTTTTACACAATTATACATTATTTTGGTGTTGTATATATAAGGACTGTCCAACGATTGTAATCATGCCTCTACGTAACTTACAAAATAAATCAGATTGTTTGGAAAAGATTTTGTCTATTAAAACATTATTTTTGATTTATTTTCTTTCAATATATTTTTAAGTTTATTTATTACTGATGGTCCAAAAAGGGACCCTGAAGATGCTTTAGATGTTTCCACATTTTACATAAGCTATCGTCATGATTTGTTTCTTCAATCTTATCTTCACCTTTTAATGTCAATTATATTTGCAAATAAGCCGCCTCTAACTTTAAATTCCGTCACTTCAAAGGATGAGTTAAAGTTTTATTCGTTATTCCCTCCGTCTTAGTATAGTTGTCATATTTTTTTTAAAAAAAAAATTAAATAATATAAATTTTGATTAATATTTTAAGATTATTTTTAATCATATTGGGAAAAAAAATTGTAATTTACAGTACTTCTCATATAGTTTTTAAATATCTAAATTTTAATTTTAAAATATTGAACTAATCGATTTAATCTAATTTAATTTTGAAAATTAGTCAAACTGACTCTAAAAAAATGAAATATGTCAACAATTTTGAGACGGAGAGAATATGGTGTAAAAGTATTTAATTAAGTAGTACTTATATGTTCCAATTTATGTGTCATAGTTCAAATTTCGTGAGTCAAAGAACTTAGTTTTTTTTCTTATAACAGTGGTGTTCGGATTAGCTTTCGCGCATCTCGAATTAATCCACAGGATACCTACCACCACCAACAGATATCAGGTGACTCTGTCCACCAAGGCTAAGACAGATGGGAAGAATCACCTAATATTTTTTTATCGCTGCTGGGATTCAAACCTGTGACCTTAGGCTTTCAACCCACTTCATCGACCACTAGGTCACACTCTTGGGTGCGGTCAAACAACTTAGTTTTGATCATGAATCCATACATTAAGTGGTAGAGTTTATCAAAATAAAATTTACATATAAAAACTAATCACAAATAATTGATAATTCAAGATATGTAAAAAAATATATTAAAATGTTACCATAAAAAAATATTTATTTGAATTTTGAAATTCGAAAGGTGCATCATAAATTGGATCGGAGGAAATAGTTTATAAGATAATTATTGATAACTTTCTAATAAATTTTATTTTATAATATAAATTTTTAAAAATATAATTAATTTATTATCATATGTTAAAATTAATTGAAAGTGCAATTATTTGTCTATTTCTCCCATTTTCCCAATCTTTTTTTTACGTGTTTGTTGACGGGGTTGCGACGTCCTTTTCCACCTTAATTTCACAAAATTTTGTTGTTGAAAATAAGTTCCATGAACACAAAATATACGAAGAAGAATACAAACATGAAGATTTGGCAATATGAACAATGAACACAGATTTGAGGCTTGAAATACGTGCGAAATACTTTCCTAAAAATGATATTTGCTCCCTCTCATCTGCGAGATTGCTATGGAATTATACGCAGATAGTTTTAGTAGATATGACAAACCTATGGAATTCTGCACTAAGCAAATAGTGAAGAGATTCTTCTGGAAAGCAAGAACTTATTGAACTTGATATTTTTGGAGAAGAGATGAATTCTTTGGGGAAAGTTGTAAACACCATTTCTCTGTAAAAGCTTTCTGATCAAAGTTACATTGAAATCACAAAAGGTGGGATTTAAATAGAACTAAGGTAACCAAGGGATGAAAGGACACAACCTTTCAGTAAAAGACACTTTTTCATTAAAAGACACACATTGAAAGGACACACCTATTATAATTATTAATTTAATTTAAATAAAAAAATCAAAAATCCCCCACTTGTTTAAATATAAATTAGGACACAAAGATTAAGTCATGTTCACGTATAGAGTAATGTATCTTTCGATTTTAACAGTACCTTAGTGCAATGCCACAAGACGAAATCGAAATTCTACGTAGCATAATAGCTTTGAACGTGTTATTCCTTGTGATAAAATCGGTGGCATTACACACATAAACATTTCATTTCTGCTTTCCACTCAACATGCTTAGCACTTTTATGGACATGTGCTATCCAAAATTCATGAACATTTATGAGAACAGCTCCCACTCTCAATCGAAGCGGCACCACTTCTATGTTCATATAGGTGAAGTTCTTGCAGTGTTTTTGTCATATTTGAGACACTTGTTCCTTGAACTGAACCTCATTAAGAGTATAGAACTCAACCCTCTAATCTATGATAACCAGTACTAGTATATCTCTTACTTAAGTACTGAAATATTCATGTATCAACAACTTGTTGTTACCCTTTGAACCCATAACTGTTCATTCCACATGTTGGGTAGGGTTGCCATTATTGGTGGACCTAATTAAGGAGTTTTAACATAATCAAACTTGAAGTTCTATTCAATAACTTCCTTTTAAGAAACTTATTAAATAGATTAGTCAAATTCTTTTGACTCCACCAATGTGATATATTCCATCTTGAATTAACTTTCTTCATGTCAATAACTTATGCGTTTTGACTTACCCATTATATAATCTTTATGTTCTAGAGTTAGAGTGGCTTGACTATCACAAATTGAGCTTATATTTTACAAAATCAATGGATTCTCTTAATAATCCCTCAACCACTCTACTCCTTTAATTTTCTTGCTTCTACTAATGCAAGATTTTCTTGGTTTCAAGAAATTGTACCTCCTCGCAAGTTAAATATCCATCATGTGGTAAATTTATTTTTTCACATATCCGGTACCAACTTTTATCAATATATCCTTATAAAATAGTATGAAACTTAAGAGTTTCTCAAATCTTTAGTTCTCTAAAGAAAATCAAAACTCAACTACTGGCCCTTCCTATAGCACTTGTTTACACAAGTTAAGCCACAATTCTTTCATCATAATTAGTTCACTCGATCTAGGATAAAATAGGATATTGGGATTTTTTATGTTTAAGTGACTAAATTATTTAGCACTTTCTCAATATATGAGATTAACTCCATATATTACCCCCACAATTTTATTTAATCTTGATACCCAACATAGTACCAATTTCTCCAAGATCCTTCATTACAAATGTGAAAAATAGAACCTCATTTTTTCTATTATGACTTCTGTGTCAAGTCTTACACTCAACATATTGATAAACTATCACACAATATCACATACCCGTCAAAAATTTAAATTTAAAGCATACTATCACAAATATATGTTCTTCAAATATACATTACATACATACTCATTCTAATGTTGCTTTTTAATCACATGTCAAACACCCTGACACTTTCAACATATCGAATGCCTTTTCATACACATATAATGAAAACTAAATTCACTAACTCATGTTCTCTAGATCTCATATTCACTTACAATAACTTTCAAGTATAGATGCACACATGTAAACAATGTAATATTTCATATCATTATATAACTTGACAATAAACTTCTCGTATGATCTTTATGCAAGAATAATAAATCACTATGATCACATAAGAAAATATTATTTCTAAAATTATCAAGCATTTAAAGATCATCATAAATATATCAATTACCCTAATATTTATCGAAATAGATTTCACAAAAATCACAAGGGCAAAAATTCAAATAATAAATAATAAGTAGAGTCAAAGAAATAGAACCCAATTTTTATTGTTATTTTCTGTTTGACTCATCTCATAGTTGTAGTTTTTCTCATAGTCATATCTCTCCAATCGGCACTATATATCCAAAACTTTTGCAACTGGTAAAACCAATCCCCCGAATTTTACTTAATTGCATGTCTCCCAATTCAAATCCAAATAGTGCACTGATCAAGCAATGTTTTTGATGTAATGTTGTTCTCCGTATAGGACTGATCTGCCAATACTATCCTTTCTTCTTTTCCCTTACTTTCTCTAGAAGTAGTAGCAAACCACCAAAAATTATTCCCTTACTTTCTCTAGAAGCAGTAGCAAACACCGCATCCGAAACGCCACCAATAATACTATTTCCTTTTTTCTTTTTCTTAAATGATTTCACAATGAGATCCTCTTCGTGAAAACTAATACAAGTCCACCTGTTTATGTTCAAACAAATTTCCTTTGATGGTGCGCATCACAGATAGCAAACACCGTTCCTTTATTTTTTTAAAAAAAAAATTAACATTCATGAACTTATCGAGATGTTGATTCTACGAAACAGCACAAAGAGTATTGATTTATTATTGGACCAGGCCAACAATATCCAGTGATACTATCGAAACCAATTACAACGGTCAATGGCCAGTGACTACCCCTTGTAATGAAGTCTCCATTGTTGGATTTCCCTTTAGAATCCAAATTCTAATCAGAAACATACTACAATATCGGCTTCTAATGAAGCTTACAATACATGAATGGCCCGATCACCTGTAATAGAAACAAAAAATTTTGTTTCCTCTTCTTCAATCAAGGATCATCAAACTTTAAAAATCTCCATCGAAGTTTCATTAATAACATATATCGTTTTTAGATTGTTGAAACTATGTTCCATGAACACAAAATATACGAAGAAGAATACAAAGATGAAGACTTGGCAATATGAACAATGAACACAGATTTGAGGCTTGAAACACGTGCGAAACACTTTCCTAAAAATGATATTTGCTCCCTTTCCTCTGCGAGATTTCTATGGGATTATACGCAAATAGTTTTAGTGGATATGACAAGCCTATGAAATTTTGCACTAAGCAAATAGTGAAGAGATTCTTCTGGAAAGCAAAAACTTATTGAACTTGATATTTTTGGAGAAGAGATGAATTCTTTGGGGAAAGTTGTATACACCATTTCTCTGTAAAAGCTTTCTGATCAAAGTTACATTGAAATCACAAAAGGAGGGATTTAAATAGAACTAATGTAACCAAGGAATGAAAGGACACAACCTTTCAGTAAAAGACACACATTGAAAGGACACACCTATTATAATTATTAATTTAATTTAAATAAAAATGGCAACATTTGTATCGTAATTTACATCAGTTTCTGACGATCTCAGCTAAAATTAGAAGAAAATGACAACTTTATCTTCTTCTTTTTTTCTGTTCTTTCTTGAACTTGAAGTAGGCCACAACTAAAATTGTTTAATTACTGAACCGAAGAGCAGAAAAAGAAAAAAAAAAGTATAATAATAATAACTAAACAATGAGAAAAAAAGAGATGAGAGAAGTGAGTGTTGGCTAATTGATTTGAATTGAATTAAAGAAACTAGTTAACTGAAAAAGATTATAAATATGATTTCAAAAATTGCATTTTTTAAGCCGTAAGAAAAGAAACAAATAGAGAATAAGTGGGGGGGAAATTGCCTATATTACTCTTCCTTGTTTCAAAGTCAATATATTCGTTAGACTACATAATACTTTTTTGTCTATTTCACACCTTTTACTAGTGACCAATTTAGAACTCGCACACTCGCACACAAAAAAAAAATATTTTACACATCATTACGATTTACGACAAAAGTGGAATGTATGCGGTGGTTATTACTTTAAAATAGAGATAATTTCAGAGACTTTTTCTCAGATTTAACTTGACGCATAATATTGATCTCTCGTGGTATACTATATTATTGTTATCTTATTTTAATTTTTAAATAACTATATTTTTAACTTAATTATTGTTAATCTTTTAAAAAATATGATAGTAATTTGCCCTCTCTCTTTTTAGGCCTAAAACTTTGTAAACACAGTGATGGTACACATTAAAGCCTTATTTGGCACGACTTTCCATCATCACAGAAATTGAATTAAATATGAGAATTTTCGATAGATTTGGATATCAAGATTTTGTAACATACTCAAATTGAATCACGAATTACGTGAAAAAGTAATGGATTTTATTAGCTCAAATCTCAATATTCTACTATTACAATCTACTAAATTGAACATAAGAAGAAAGATTGAGAAGAATCAGTTGAACTCCAATGGCGAACCTGAAATGAAGATGGTACAGGTAGGGTTAGGTTAAGGGAAGAAGAAAAAGAAGAAGAAGATAGAGAATTGATGAAGATGACAACGGAGGAAGAATGATTATACTAACTGCTTTCGACGGTTGAGGGGTCTTTTATAGTTTACTTCTTTATTCCCCACTATTGGATCATGGACTGTTCGATCGATCTCAGTCCTTCATCTTTTAATGAGACTTCTCATCTAAACGTCCAGCTGGCTAATCAACTCCTCTTACTTGTGAACATGTGTCCCTTTATACTTCCCTAACTTGAGCTCAACCACTTTCCCTTTATTAACCCTAATTCACTCTACTTCGTCAGTCTTCGAACATCACTAGATCATTACACTACTCCCCCATTGAAGATTGACCTTGTCCTCAAGGTCAATTCTGAGTGATAAATTTGGGAAATTGGCTCTTAATGTAGCCCCAATCCTCCAATGTTGCCTCATCTGGGCTCAAGTTAGCCCACTGAACCAAGATTTTGACGCGAGCTGTATTGTTCACTTTTTCAATCCTTCATTGCAAGATTGCAATGGGTTGGACCAGGAGTCGACCATCCGTGTCACATGAAGGTGGCAACTGTTGTGGCATTACTGCAGGACCGACACATTTCTTGAGCTGTGAAAACGTGAAACACTAGGTGGATCTGAGAACCAGGTAGCAGATCTAGACGGTAAGATACCTCTTTAATCTTTTGTAGAACTCTGTAGGCCCCATAGTACTTGGCACTTAGCTTCAAATTCTCGCGTACTGACACTGTAGATTAGCAATATGGTTGTAGTTTCATGTACACTTAGTCCCCGACTACTAAGGTCCTATCAGACCTGTTCTTGTATGCGTAAAGCTTCATCCTTGCTTGAGCCTGATGTAGATTGTCCTTCAAGTTTTGTAACATATATTGTCCCTATGCTATACAAATCCCAGTTGGTGATTAAGTAGAGTTAGGTAACGACCCCATGGGTATTTGAGGCTGGGAAAACCCATACAAAGCTTTAAATGGGGTGGTCTTTAATGAACTATGGTGGTTGGTATTGTACCACCATTCCGCTAAGAGAAGCCACTTCATCCATTGTTTAGGTTCAGAAAATACCATGGACCTCAAATATGACTCCAAGCATCTGTTGAGTCTCTCAGTTTGTTCACCGATTTGGGGATGGTAGGAAGTTGACATATTCAACTTGGTCCCCATGGTATTGAAAAGATGTTGCCAAAATTAACTTGTAAAAATGTTATCTCTATCAGTCACCACAGTCTTAGGTAACCCATGAAGCCTGTATATCTCTTTAAGGAACAAGTCATCTACTTCTTGTGTTGTAAAAGGATGCTTGAGTGACAGAAAATGCCCATATTTTGTGAGTCTATCTACAAACATAAGTATTCCATTTTTGCACCCTAATTTAGGAAGGCCTTCAAAAAAAACTAAGACAATGTCTTGCCAGGGACTGTCAGGGATGGGTAGGGGTTGTAGCAAGCCTGGGGTGTGCACATTTTCAGTCTTAGTTCTTTGGCAGTTCTCACATTCAGCAACCCACCTATTCATCTATGTTTTCATGTGTGGCTAGTAAAAAGTTACCCCGATTCTCTTATAGGTTCCCAGCTGACTAGAATATCCCCCTAGTGGTGAGTGGTGTAATGCCCCAAAGATTTTTCTCCTGAGATTGTCCCCCCTTCCCTACAAATTAAATATTTTTTGTTTATACCTGATGATGCCCCACTGTAGTGTATAGTTAGGCTTGACAGTAGGATCTGTAATAAACTATGTCAGTAGTTGTAGAGAAACTGGATCATGTTCATAACTAGTGATGATCTCTTGCATCCAAGTGGGCTCCACCCCTGTGACAACACTCAATGTAGGTAAATTACTCAACCTCCTAGACAGTGCATCAGCCACTCTATTTTTTGCTCCTTTTTTTTTTATTGAACTTTATAATCCATTCTCATCAATTTAGCTAGGACTTTGTGTTGTAATGCAGTGGTTACTTTTTCTCCAATAAGTACTTAAGACTCTGATGGTCAGTCCTAATAATAGAATGCCCTCCTTGTAGATAATGCCTCCACTTATCTACTGCAGTTAAGACTGTCATTTACTCCTTCTCATAGGTAGAAAGTCCCCAGTGCTTAGAGGCTAGTGATTTACTGATATATGCTAAGGGTCTTCCCTCCTGCATAAGAACTTGCCCTATCCCTGTGGAACAAGCATCAGTTTCTACTATAAACACCTTAGTGAAATCAGTCAAAGCCAACACTAGGGCAGTTGTCATTGCCACTTTCAACTTCTGGAAGGCAGTATCTTCTTCTTCACTCCATTGAAATGAGTTCTTTTTCAGCAAATTGGTTAAAGGTTTGCTAATAACTCTATAAGACTGTACTAACCTCTTATAGTACCCTGTTAGGCCTAGGAATCCCCTTAATGCTTTGAGGGTCTTGGGTATTGGCCAAGTGGTCATGGCTATAAAATTGGCTGGATCAGTCATCACCCAACTTCCAGTAATTATATGACCCAAGTACTCCACTCTATCTTGCCCAAATAAGCATTTAGATCTTTTTGCATATAGTTGCTCTCTTCTCAGAACTGATAACACTAACTCCAAATGATCCACATGCTCTTGAAGTGATGGACTATAGACCAGTATGTCATCAAAAAAGATAAGCACAAACTGTCTCAAATAGTTTTGAAATACATGATTCATAAGGCCTTGAGAGGTTGCAGGAGCATTAGTAAGCCCAAAAGGCATCACCTTGAACTCATAGTGGCCCAAATGTGTCTTAAAGGCTGTTTTATACACATCATCTGCATTCATCTTTATTTGGTGATACCCAGCCCTTAGGTTAATTTTTGAGAACACCTGTGACCCACTGAGTTCATCTAATAGATCATCCACTAAAGGAATAGGAAACTTGTCTTTGATAGCTATCTTATTTAATTCCCGATAATCAATGCAAAACCTCCAGCTACCATCCTTCTTTTTGACTAGTAAAACTGGTGATGAGAATGGAGAATGACTAGGCTGAATGATACCACTATTTAGCATGTCTTTTACTTTCTTTTCAATCTCATTTTTTTAGAAAAAATCATACCTGTATAGCCTTATACTGATTGGAACTGCTTCTGGTTTCAGGGGAATATAGTGATCATGCTGTCTTTTTGGAGGTAATGTAGATGGATCTTTAAACACATCTAGAAACTTACTCAGCATGCTATCAATATCTGTAGGTATAGCCTCCTTCTCTTCCTTGACTTCCTCTGCCGCAATAGTAAACAAATGAGCCCACAATAGCTTCCCCTTTTTGAATAATTGCTTGACATTAACTGCTGACATGCTTTGTAATTCTGCTGCATTGTATATCCCATTAATCTCCACTTTTTTTCCTTTATGAGACACCACAGCCTTATAAGCTTCAAAGTCTAATAGTACAGGGTTATGGCTCTTCAACCAATCCCCTCCTAAAATCAGGTCACATCCTCCCAAGTTAATGAGTCTAACTAGATCCTCAAACTCTACACCTTGGATATTTCAATTGAATTTGGGACAAAAGAAATGGCTCATCACTTTACTTTTATTTGCCACAGTTACCCTCATGGGTCTGGCCTCTCTAATTACACACCCAATCTGTTTGGCAGCCTCCATATCTAGAAAACTATGAGAACTCCCAGAGTCAAGCAACAAGGTGAGTACCTTTTTCTTGAATCTGCCTCTCAAGTTAATTGTGTTAGGTACCTCAGTTCCAGATAAGGCATTGAAGTTGATAGCTTTATCTACCTTTTCCATATCTTGAATTTCTACACCCAAGCCTTTCTCCTCCACCATTAACTTCACCTGGTCATCACTTGGTGGTTCTTCTGTAGCTTTTGTAGCATTGATTTGTTTATTCTTACATTGATGCCCAGCAACCCACCTATCACCACATCTATAGCAGGTATTATGGCTCTTCTTTACTGTTGTACCAGTAGTGTTGATAAACTCTCTTATCTATTGCCCAACACACTTATTGGTAGAATGTGGGGTATTGTTAAGCACTACAACTCTACTCCAAGTACTCCTACTTTTCTTATTTGCAATTTCTAACACCTTCTCTTTCCACAGCCTGGTTTATGGAAAATGGATTAAGCATTCTCACAGTGTACTTGATATCTTCCTTAAGACATTCCACAAAAAAGTCCAAGAAAACCTCTTCAGGAATTGTAGGGTTTCTAATTAGAACCCAAGTTTTTAACTCTTCAAACTTCTTTAGGTACTCATTAATTGTGCTTTTTTGTTCTAATTTTTTGAATTCTCCTATTATATTCAGCTTGCTATTATCTGCATTATCAAATCGCTTACAGATCTCTTCACAAAATTTCTTCCAGGTGATTACTCCTTTGCTGACATGATACGAGAAAAACCAAGCCTCAGTTTTCCCTGAAAGATGCAACACTGCTGCTTCTAGTTTCTGTTGTGGATCCATAATGTGACTGTACTGGAAGAATCGCTCATACCTCCTTAGCTAAGAGTGAAGTAGGAAAACTTAAACCAAGGGATGAACGTTTTTCTTCCCATGGATTGGTCATGATGCTGCTCTGTGAATCTTGACCTGCTACTAGAACCTTCATATGGATGATTCTCCATGGGTCCACTACCCAAAATTCCATCCTGTGGTGGAATCAATCTCTCCATGAATAGGTCTAGTTTTTTCGACAAGTCATTGACCTTCGAATTCGACTCTGTAATATGATTTTATAATTGATTATACAATTTTTTGAGGGATTGCTCCATTGCTTTCGAATGAGTTTCTATAATCGTCATGTTAGGGCCAAGAAGTGGATCTGATACCAACTGTAATAGACTCAAATTGAATCACGAATTATACGAAAAAGTAATGGATTTTATTAGCTCAAATCTCAATATTCTACTAAATTGAACATAAGAGGAAAGATTGAGAAAAATCAACTGAACTCCAATGGAGAACCTGAAATAGAGATGGTACAGGTAGGGTTAGGTTAAGGGAAGAAAAAGAAGAGAGAGAATTAGAGAAGATGACAAGGGAGGAAGAATGATTATACCAAATTGTCGATAACTACTTCCGGCGGTTGAGGGGTCTTTTATAGTTGACTTCTTTATTCCCCACCGTGGGATCATAGACTTTTCGACTAATCTCAGCCCTTCATCTTTTAATGAGACTTCTCATCCAAACGTCCAGCTGGCTAATCAACTCCTCTTACTTGTGAACACGTGTCCCTTTCTACTTCCCTAACTTGAGCTCAATCACTTTCCCTTTTATTAACCCTAATTCACTCTTCTTCGTCAGTCTTCGAATATCACCACATCATTATAGATTTTCATTTGCCAACAACAGGGGCAAAAAAAGTTTGATGGAAAAGCGGAGAAGGTCAAAATTATTTTATATAAGAAAAAGAATGCATTAGAAATGGAAAATTAGTCCTATCATAATTTTAAAACTAACAAAAATAATTCTTTAAAAATATATATTAGACCTTTTGAGCCAATTTTATATATAATAAGAAATAATTTCTTGTGTGAATATCTTTTCATAAATAATTACTGTTTTGTTTATATTTTTTATTTATTACCATCTAGAGAAATACATAACAATATATCAGTGAAATCTACACTACTTATTAAAAGTGAAATGCATACAATATAGATGTATTATATGTGTCTTAAAATGTATTATACTTGTTTGGTAAGAAATTTGCACTATGTATTAAAAGTGAATTATGCATGCAATATAGATGTATTATAAGTGTCATCAAATATATTATGCTTGTTTGCTAAGAAATCTTCACTATGAGCCCAAACCCGGATCAGGCCCAAATGAATTCTAGCTACTCTATTAGGAAACTAATCTAAAGCTATAGAGATATTTAATATTTGTCTAACTATACAGATACTTTATATTTTTCTAGGTCAGGAAGCTTCTACACATTTCTCTCTGATGTGACCATCTCTAACAGCCATCGAGCTTCCAGATATCTTCTCCATTACAAAGCCTCTCTCTGGTAGCTCACAAATGAGTTTGTAGTCTATCTTCATGTCTTAGGTAATCTCTTCACTCGTCATAAACTTTTTTTGTATTGTGCTCCTATTCTTATTCATGGTCTTTTAGTAAGAGCTTGATGGAGGCAGTTGTAGATTTGTGGCTTCTACTGGGTCTGGGTCTAGCCGTTAAGCTTCAGTATCTTCAAATGTGGGGTACTGTCTCTATCAAGGTCCAAATGGTTATGAGTGGCACCCACACTAACCCTCTGGTGGAAAATCCATCTAACGCAAACCTTCTCACATTTCAAACCCTGTCGTGAGTGGCACCCACACTGAACGCTCCGGTTGGAGAATCATCTACCCGAATAGTCATTACCAACACTTAGTCATTTTTAATGCAACAGAAGGCAATTCTATGTTATTAGCAAAATTCAAAGTAGTTCAAAAATAAACATTGCAGAATAATATCAAAACGTCTAAAACGCCCCTAGAAACTGAAGGTCACCGTACCAAAATATCTAGACAAAATAATGTACAGGTACAACCAAGAAAACTAGCAATAACTAAATTGTTTGTATCCGAAACAAGTGGACAAGAACATAGTGCAAGAAGACCCATGACTGCTTGGAAGATGATGCTCACCTTTGGATCAAAAATTAGTCACTGTCTACAATTGAGGTCTCGTCTGAGCCGGTGGAATATGCTCTGCATTCAACAAAAAAAAACACAAAGTAGTACCAGTACAAAACCACTATGTACTGATAGGGGCATAGGCCAATTCAACTTAATACTGTGAATACTTAATCAATAATTTGTAAGCAAAAAACAACCATGTAACATTAACAATTATCCTTTCAATTAGTTTTTCCTTCAGAGGTTCAGTTAGAAAAGCAATCAAGTAAACAAGGAAGGCATATTACAAGTACAAATATTCAACTCAAGTCAACCATCAAGACTTATGAAACAGACAACTCAACTCATCACAAATACTTCTTTAATGAACTTTAACAATATTAACTTGGTTTAACTACTACATCAATTAGCCTGAGCCATAAAAGGATCCAAAACATCAATAACCAGATAACTCGATTTACTCAAGGAACCAAAATAACAACAATAATATAACCCGGTTCACTCAAGGAACCGTCAAAATCTCCAATACCGTGTATACACATGCTAACGGTTTTATATATGCCCACTAGCCATGACTTGTAGGGGACAAGCTCAGTCCATATACCAAATAACTTAGACAACTAGTGTCTGCACCCTTGTCCCAAACCAAGTGTTATACCACCCTGATTCTAACGACTCCACCCTTATACTCCTGAAATCCACTAATTACATGACGATCAACCTTTACCTGTTCATCTCACAATATCAATCAATACCTTAACATGTACAATCACATAATGAGAGAATTTAACTACACTTGCATATCAAAACAAGTCCTTTTTACACAAATCTCATTACAGGTGATCAAACCAACTTGTATATACATTCAATAAGTTCAACATTTAATAGCATGCTTTGCAACAAGTAGACAAATAGTCAGTTAACAAGTACACATAAATCAACTTGAGTTTTAACTCTAATTCAACCATCACCTACCTCAATCCAAGCCCTACAATGCTAATGACTTGCGCCTTGCCTTTTCCTAAAGCTTCGGCTTGAGTTTGGTCTAAAAACACGTAGAACACTGATCAACCAATGTTCTAACAATTTTAAGGATTATAACCCAATCCCATACCCTAAGGTCAAATTCATGAATCATTTCCTTGTTCTAGGATTTTTCTACCTTCATTCCACTTTAATTCCATCAATTTCATACTTGTCATGTATATACAATTATTACTTAATCACGATTAACTAATGTGCATTTTAACTTTATTAGATCACTTATCCGTAGTAAGTTGAATTAGTGTGGTTTAAACATTTGATACCAAGAAGTTTTTATGATAGGTAAAAAAAAAAATTCCATCAGGTGTTTTATACCAAATCTATTCAAATTATCAAGATTAAATAATTTAATAAAGTGAAAATATGTCAATCAATTAATGATAAGTAAATGATATATTATGTATATTTGAATAAATATAATTTACTTATTGACTTGAAAGGAACCACACAATTTTTTATGGGAAAAGTACACAAAATAGACAAAAATCCTAAAGTATTTACATCCCAATACTTCTGAGGTAGTGTTATGAACTGCGTACACTTACCCTCCCCAGACCACACGTGGTGGAAATATACTGAGTATGTTGTTGTTGTTTATTAACATCTCAGTACTCTCTCCCTTAATAACTTTAAATATATCTCATCGGCACATAATATTACCCCTAATACCCCGTAAGCGAGAAACATCAATTAGACCTTAAATGATGGCGCCTTATTCCCTTTTTCAATTGACAAGCCTTTCTCTTTCTATTTCATGTGCAATTCTTTGTTCGTTTATATTTTTTATTTTCTATATGTTGTGCTTTCTTTTCTTTTCTTTTTGTATGGTTTATTTTTTCTTTTATTTAAATATAGCATCTAATTGTTTTTTGACTAATAAAAATATTTAAAATAAGGAATAATTAGAATACAACAAAAAGTAATTAAAAAGAATATTAATTCACTAATTTATTTAATAAAATCTAACTTAATATATATATATATATATATATATATATATATAAAATCTTCTTTTTTTATCTTTTTTTAAGATAAAATATAAGGATAAATATATTATCTAACTATTTTTAGACTAATAAAAATATTAAAAAATATTAAATCAATCACAATAATAAATAATTAGAAATGATAAAAAGTATCTCATTGAAGGACAGAAACAATCATCTATGATACCATCACAGTATATCCATCACAATATATCCATATATTGTGATGGTATCATTGAGGACTGAAGCATTCCTCCATAATACCATCACAGTATATCAATATACTGTGATGATATCATGAAGTATTGAATAAATAATTAATAAAATATTAAAATTACTAGTTTATTTGTTAATTATTTTTTTTAAAGGCCAAAGATGGGACCATTTATTGAAATGAAAATATCTGAACACAAATCAAAAGGATCGGCCCAAACAACTAAGCCCAATCTGAAACACAAAAGGAATAAAAACGAAAGTCTAAATGGAAAACTAGAACATTCTACCTAGAAAAGGAAAGAAACAAAAGGAAAGCGGAAAGAGGAATCGCCATTTCTGTGAGCTTCTTCTTCATCCATCACGCCACTTTCGAACTTCAGATGCGAGAACCGCAAGAAAAGGCAATGAAGAAAAGGAAAGATCGGCTACTTCACCTCCGGTTGTTCGTCAATGATCGACAATGAAATTAGCTCAAGTAGAAATCATCAAGGGCACTCAAAACTCTCACAAGTGACATGAATCTAACTCAATAAAGACTCCTTCAACTATATTTCAGTCAACCACGCCCTTCACAGTCTATGGTAAGAGTAGTTTTTCAAATCCTTCACTATTACTCAAAACAAGTCGTTTAATCTAATAGATCTTTTCGCTTAACAATCCGAGCTTTCGAAGAAGCTAATGCAACTGTTCAGGGGAGAGAGTCATTAATTTTAACTCACAAATGCTCAATCTGATGGCATGTGCTTTCCTGTTGACTTTATCTGAGTGTTTAGCTTCTCCTTGTTGAGTGTTGGTTACTACTTGTATTTTTGAATGTGAAATTCTTGTTCTGCCACTTTCTAATATGCAAATATGGTATTTGATGCTTATCCATGTTAATGATTGTTTTTGCTTCTGTTGGTATCACCTGAAAAGTAGAATAATTAATAGACCTTGTACCTACAAAGAAAAAAACTTGGTTAGCGAAAAATCAGTCAGTTTATTCCCTTATCTCAGAATGTGAGCAATCCCCACCATCCCTGGGTTATTCCTTTTCATAGTGTTAATC
The DNA here is from genome assembly GCA_031232105.1 of Capsicum rhomboideum. Lineage (NCBI taxonomy): Eukaryota > Viridiplantae > Streptophyta > Magnoliopsida > Solanales > Solanaceae > Capsicum > Capsicum rhomboideum. The sequence continues at coordinate 23,545,421 of CP124718.1, forward strand.
CTTTTCACCTCCATTGATATAATCCAGGATATTTTCCATACATTGTCCAGTACCATCTTTAAAGTAAGGGAGTCAGTTTCAAGAACAATAGGGAGCAAGTTCTATGCAACACAGTATTGTAAACCTCTTCTCATAGCAAGAATTTCTACTTAAAGTATTGTCCCTTCGCCTTTCAGATTTATTTCAGCATATACTAAATCACCCATGTCATTTATGATACAAAAAGTACTGGACATTGGTCTAGGATTGCCTTTACAAGCTTCGTCAGAATTTGATTTATATCCTCCCAGACTAGGCATATTACACTTCACCACTTTAGTTACTATAAGAGGTGTGTATTCTTCAAAGTATTGCACTATAACACGCCAGCTTTTAGGAATTCCTATAAGCCAGGGGTAGGTAATAATAGCAAACATGTGCATATTCCTTTCCAGTTCATTCATCAAACAATGTGTGGACATTTTACCACCATGATAGATGTCACACCCCTTTTTCGCTTGAGTCGAAGGGTTTTTTCAATTAAATTGACGGCATTGAATAGGGATTATTTTATTTACAGAGTCGCCACTTGGAATTGAGTTATGGTGTTCCAAGTCACCGTTATTGAATCCCTAATCAAAAGAAAGTTGACTCTTTGTCATTGGTCTGCGAACTAGAAATCCGGGTAAGGAATTCTATTGACCGAGGGGAAGGTGTGAGGCACCCCTCATGTCCCGTGGTTCTAGCACGGTCGCTTTAATGACTTATATTTGGCTTAAGTTAATTCTTGGATAAACCGGGTTTGATTATTGCTTAATTTACCTAAGAAAAATGTACAAAGTTGTGACTTATGTTTTCGGCGGAGGAGCGTAGCCACACACAGAGCCTTGTAATCAAGGAGCGTAGCCACACACATGATCAACCTCGATACATTATTAATTTAAATTTGTTCTTCTCTTTTACTATTTTATGACTTACTAGGGTACGTACTCGCACGATGTGCGGAGCGTGTTAGAGAAAAAATACCCTAAAAACTTACTATTATTTATTTGTTTGAGCATATTAAAAATATTATTATTTTATCACTTGTAAAATTTAAATAATTTGATCCAAGCATATATTAGAAGCTGTTCAGCTATTAAAATTAATTTCTACATCTTAAATTTGTAACACATTTTATTTTATATACAATAAGACTTGGAGCCTTGGAATTAAATTATTTAAGTGTTTTTAAGTCAAAAATATGAAACAGAACTCCCTCTATTTTATATAATTATAACGGGTCTTGAATAAACCTACAACTCGTCTCGCTCAATCGAAACGAACTTCAATCTTTTTTTTTTTGTTGTTGTTTTGTACTCAATTCTCATATATACCATTAATAAAAATTCAAATCCAGGATTACCAATAGCTCGACACTACCTGTTCCCGAGGCTCATTCTACTAATTAAACAAACTAAGATAATTAAAGTTGCTAGTCTATCCGGTAATGAATTCAACTCAGAGTTAATCTTGTAATATGTTCTATATTACTTAAAATAAGAACTTCATCTACCACAGTAATAACACATGGAATAAATTAACATGCAAACACCACAAGTGTCTTAAAAAAAATAATTAAGGATATCAAACATTCACTTGGAGTGAATCATATATTTTTTAGTACGTGAAGCATGAAAAACAGATTTTAGACGTTTAACGGATTTTATCACACACAATGATAAAGTGCACAAATACACACTCACGGGACTTAATTTATTAGTAAATTTAACATGCATATAACTCCATATCACGTAAAAATTCTAAACTTGATTCATGATTTGGTTAATAAAACTTATAATATAAATAGTGTAGGATCAAATAAGAACCTGTGATGAACTAAACAAAAGTAGGAATAGGAATGCCGTCACCGAAAACTCGAACCAAGGACCAAACTTCGAACTCCAATCCACGAACCTTGAATGATATTCCTTCTCCTTCTCGCCCCCCCTATGTTTCTCTTGCCTTGCCTTACTGTTTCTGTCTCTTTTTTTTTTAACTCCTTTTGCTAAATTTTTTCAAAGCGTTTTGCTTCCTTTTCCTTTCTGTACGTTCCTCTCTTTTTTTCTTCTTTTGTTTCTATCTGTTTGCTTACTGTTTTCTCCCTTAACTTCTACATCCCTTCTTTTTTCTTTCTTTGTTCCTATTCTCTATTTTTCTCTCTCTTTTTTTCCTTTTAACTCTATTGTGTAGATATATATAGGTGTAGGTGTGTGCATGATGTGTAGTAGTAGAGTGTAGTGCATGTGTGTGTAGTGTAGGACGTGCAGGTGAGGGTGTGTGTGTGTTGCAGAAGGTGGGGGTAAAAGTGGGGGAGTGGAGGTAGTTTAGGATTTTTTTTTAATTAATTTTATTTTTTTTAATTTTTTTTTAATAAATAAATAAATAAATTTATAAAAATAAATAAATAACTAAAGTAGTATTAGCTAATTAATAAAAAATATAGAAAAGTTAAATAGCTAGTCCTAAAATATTTAAACCACTAGATTATTTATTAAAAATTAAAAGAAAAATTTATTTTTGAAAATTTTCTTTTCTTTCGACAAGTAAAAGCAAAACTTATCCTAAAATGTGACTCATTTATTAATTTTTTTTTTTTACAAATAAAACCTATAAGAATGAGATAAAAGCTAAAAATAATAATTAAACATATAATAAATATTTAATGTAAAAATAGGTTAAAGCTCGGGGAGGGTCAAAAATCACGTGTCTACATTTGCCCCTCTTTGTCTGTGAACACGAAAGAGTTTTCAGATAAAGAAGTAGACAACGAGACAAGTTTTGACCCTACTGTTATTTAAAATGAAGAGAAAAAGAAGGAAAAATGCGATCGAGCCCTGGTTTTGGACAGCCTACATATCCCGGGTTATAAGGGAATCAGGCCACGTGTAGTTCAAGGAGATGGAAGGGTGAGACGATGAGTTAGAGGTTGAGTGAGGTCCCGTCGAGTCTCCGGTTCGCAGCTCCTGTTTTTACATCAAAATAAAAGATGATAATAGAAATGATCCTTCAAGTACAAGATCCTATCTATTCCATTTCTGTTGAATCTTGACTTGAATCTTCATGCTTCCTCAAGTGACGATATGTCTGCTCTCCTCTTGAGTTGAACTCGACAGTGAACTTTTCTTCATGTCGATTTCGGTTATTGGAGATGAACTTGAAATCGGTCCTATTCTTCAAGCGGACACTTGCTCCTTTTGACTTTGAATTTGAAAATCACCATGTTCTCCAGGCTGACTCCTGGGTTTGAATCAAAAATTGACCCTATTTTTCAGGTGGGCTCCTGAGCTTCAAAGCTTAAAGTAGTCTCTGTTCTCCGAATGTGTTTCTAAACTCAAAAGAAATAGTGAACTAGAAAAGTAAATCCCATTTTTCAGGCAGGTCCTGCTAAACTGAATCCAATTTTTCAGGCAGGTCCTGATAAACTGAATCCCATTTTTCAGGAGGGTCCTAAACAGAAAATAAAGTCTCATTTTTCAGGAGGGTCCTGCACAGAAAATAAAGTCCCATTATCCAGGAGGGTCCTGAGCTTAAATGTAAAGTCCCATTTTCCAGGAGGGTCCTGAGCAAAAAATTAAAGTCCCATTATTCAGGAGGGTCCTGAGCTAAGAATTAAAGTCTCATTATTCAGGAGGGTCCTGAGATGAAATGTAAAGTCCCATTTTTCAGGAGGGTCCTGAACAGAAAATAAAGTCCCATTTTTCAGGAGGGTCCTGAGCAGAAAATTAAAGTCCCATTATTCAGGAGGGTCCTGAGAAGAAAATAAAGTCCCATTATCCAGGAGGGTCCTGAGTAGAAAGGTAAAATCCCATTTTCTAGGAGGGTCCTGCTAATCTCATTTTTTCAGGAGAGTCCTGAACAGAAAAGTAAAATCCAATTATCCAGGTGGGTCCTGCTAAACTAAATCCCATTTTTCAGGAGGGTCCTGCTAATCCCATTTTCCAGGAGGGTCCTGAACATAAAATAAAATCCCATTTTTTCAGGAGGGTCCTGAACAGAGGGTCCTGAGAGAAAAATTAAAGTCCCATTATTCAGGAGGGTCCTGAGAAGAAAATAAAGTCCCATTATCCAGGAGGGTCCTGAGTAGAAAGGTAAAATCCCATTTTCTAGGAGGGTCCTGCTAATCTCATTTTTTCAGGAGAGTCCTGAACAGAAAAGTAAAATCCAATTATCCAGGTGGGTCCTGCTAAACTAAATCCCATTTTTCAGGAGGGTCCTGCTAATCCCATTTTCCAGGAGGGTCCTGAACATAAAATAAAATCCCATTTTTTCAGGAGGGTCCTGAACAGAAAATAAAGTCCCATTTTTCAGGAGGGTCCTGAGAGAAAAATTAAAGTCCCATTATTCAGGAGGGTCCTGAGAAGAAAATAAAGTCCCATTTTTCAGGAGGGTCCTGAGCAGAAAATTAAAGTCCCAAATAACACGAACAAAAATTTTTCCCCAGTTTTCACTGAAAAATTTTGTGAGTTATTAGCAATTGTAAACTTTATAAATAAACTTAGACCAGAAAATGTATATCCTAGGAGAAAAATAAAAATAACTATCTTCAACTAGGAAACATTTATTCAAGGAGACGAATGTGAAATAAATGTCTTCGACTAGGTAATGTTTATCCTAGGAGACGAATGCAAAATAATTGCTTGCTACTAGGAAATGTTTATCCTAGGAACCGAATGAAAAAAAAAATGTCTACTACTAGGAAGTGTTTATCCTAGGAGACGAATGAAAAATAAATGTCTACTACTGGGAAATGTTTATCCTAGGAGACGAATGAAAAAATAACTGTCTACTACTAGGAAATGTTTATCCTGGGAAACGAATGAAAAATAAATGTCTACTAGTAGGAAACATTTATCCAAGGAGACGAATGTGAAATAAATGTCTTCGACTAGGTAATGTTTATCCTAGGAGACGAATGCAAAATAATTGCTTGCTACTAAGAAATGTTTATCCTAGGAGCCAAATGAAAAAATAAATGTCTACTACTAGGAAGTGTTTATCCTAGGAGACGAATGAAAAAATAACTGTCTATTACTAGAAAATGTTTATCCTGGGAGACGAATGAACAATAAATGTCTACTACTAGGAAATGTTTATCCTACTACTAGGAAATGTTTATCCTAGGAGACTAGTGGAAAATAAATGTCTACTACTAGGAAATGTTTATCCTAGGAGAAAAATAAAAATAAATGTCTACTACTAGGAAATGTTTATCCTAGGAGACGAATGAAAAAATAAATGTCTACTATTAGGAAATGTTTATCCTAGGAGATGAATGAATAATAAATGATATATGCATGAAATAAAGAAAGAGTGAGCGTTTTTACTTAATTTTGTTTGCAAGCTCGAACCTCTGAAATTTCCTTTATATCAATAAAATTGCCCCTATTTTAGAAATAGAAAGAAAAACTATGAGTTTCAAAATGGTGGTTGGTTTGTGGTCTCGGATCTGAGCGCAACAACTTTTTTCTTTGTTGCCGTGTTTGGATTTGACTTCAACTTAGGCAGATTGTGCTTGTTGCTTAAACAACCTCATTGAAGAACCTCTAACTGAAGATTTCAGACCCCAATATCTGTCGTATTGTCCTCGTTCTACGAACACTAAATCTCGTATTCATTCTCAACCTTGTCAACCACCACAAATTATGGTGCACATTATTTCTTCTCAAATTATATTACATTTGATGTGCTGGCCAGACTTTGCTTTGGCAATTGAGAAACTGATAGCAAATTTTGAAATCATTTCTTGCTTGTTTTGACAAAGACTGACTCAAAGAAAAATGAAAAAGAATAAAGCGATCAAAAGAAGGAGTATTTGACAAAAAATATCCCTTTAGAAAATAAGGACAAAGAAAGAAAAGACTCCTTTAAACGTGATAGTCCCCTCTAATGATCGTGACATGCATTTTGAATTAAATGATCTGATCTGTCAATCCACTCTAAACTTTAATCTTTTTGAACATTCAGACTTTGAAGTCATGCTTCTAAGCTGCGACCTTTGCATTAGACGCTCAACATTCAAGCGACTAGTGGTGCTCCAAAGAATTTTCACCAACAAGTCTCTCTAATTTATTTTTTTTTATATATATCACTCACCATCGCCTTATGGTGCCCGCGAGGGTTTTCACCAATAAGACTCTCTCATTTTCATTTTCTCTCAATTCAACGATGCCTTATGGTGCTGTGGGACCCCCTCTGATAAGACTCTTTTATGCAAGGAACATGACATTGCTCCTCATGATAATCAACACTGAAAGCATACTTGACTTGTCATTCTTAAAAATTGATCAGAAGGTCTTTATTTGGACTGTAACATGACTTTTGGAAAGGATTAGAAAGAAAGGGATGGCATGAAGGCTCAAAGATAACACATATAACGGGGTTAAGACTTACAACTTTTGGAATCGACTCTTTTGGCAAAATAAAACTCTTTTTTTTTTTTGCCCCAGTTTCTGTGACTGGAAATTTTTAGGACTTTTCTTGGTTGGACCGAACCCCAGAGTAGGGCTGCCTACGTATCTTGTCATAGCAAGAATCAGGTCAAACGTAGTTCAAGATGTTTATTCTTTTGCTTGATTGTTTTTTTTTTGTTTTTTTTTTGACTTTAACTTTGACTTCTTTTTTTTTTGTTTGTTTCCTTGGACTCTTTTTCTTCTTTTGGACTTTTTGATTTCCTTTTTTCTCTTGACATTTTTCTCCTTTTTTGACTCTATAGATTCCAAAAGAGGGATATGAAGAAAGAAAAATACAATTAAGGCTCAAAAGGGATAGCAAAGGATGACACAATGTTTGGATAGCAGAATAAAATGCCTTCGTCATCTCAATTCTTAACAATAACGCGTATAAGTATGTATTTAAGAAATAGCAGTGAAAATCACAACATCTACATTGATGAACATGTATGCCACTTTCCTTTCATGATCGTCCATTAGAAGTCTTCATTTTGGCAAGATCTTCTCACAACAGATGAAATGTGTCAATTTAGATCGAACTTGTCCCAAAATTTATTTTGTTTTATTGAATCAATTCGAACTGCTATTGTCAAAATGTTTCAGTTCTCCAATTTTCTCAACTGTTTTCTTTTCATTTTTAACTCTCTTGACGTATCCATTCCATGACTAGATAAGATTTTAAGATTTGGCCAAAAATTCTGCATGCCTGTCACGTCACTAAAGCTAAAATGAAAAGAAATACATACAAAGAGCGCTAAACGGAATATAAAATTGCATTTCATTGAGTAAAGATAGAAAGGCCCGACGACAAGATAACCAAACTGGACTCTAGGCTACGACCCTGAAATAACCCAAACCACCAATTACGACAAGACTCACTAAACCAATAAAATAAAAGGATAAGAGGGTTTGACTCAACAAACAACAAAACTAAACCTAAATTGCATAGTAGCAATGACGACAAAATAAACTTCCAACACACTCCTTCCAAGAGAAGAGAGGAGTGACTTTCTAATTACCAAGCGTGCCATCTCAGCCACTAATTTGCGCATCAGCCTTAGTGGAGCCTCCATCAGTTTTAGTTGCCTTTCTTGAGAATTGAGAGGATTGCTACATTCTGTGTCATCACATATCATCTCAATGAAGTGTACGTCATTATTTACTGGCAGAGGATTCTTAGTAATGTTTGGGGAATCACTGTCTTGAACTACAATCATTTTTGCCTGAATCATCCCCTCCACTTTTCTTTTCAAAGATCGACATTCTTCAGTACTGTACCCTGGAGCATCAGAATGGTATTCACAACGTGCAGTAGGATTGAAACCTTTTGAATGTGGATCTGCATGGTTCTGAGGGATAGCTTCTATCATGTTTAAACTTTTTAATTTCTGGAACAAGCTTTCATAAGACTCTCCAATTGGTGTGAATTTATCCCTAGGCCCGTTATTTCCTCCATATTCCTGCCTTGAACGGGGGTTGTAGGGGGCTCGAACATTTGGAGAATAGGGACGGGGATTTTGATGTGTTGGTGCACACCATTGGGGATAGATTGATGGCTGGACATATGGTTGTGCACTATAGACTGGATACTGAGATGGGATGACAGAGTATTGAAGGTCTTGCGCGATCATTGCTATATCATCATTTTTCCTCTTGACCCCAAAGTGTCCTGAACCATTCTGAATTGCTTGATTTGTAGCCTTAAGGGCTACTTGACTTACAATTTTTCCAGACTGGACGCCATTTTCAACCATTTCTCCAATTTTTATTACTTCAGCAAATGTTTTACCTACTGCAGAAAGCAGGTGGTTAAAGTAATCAGACTCTTATGCTTGAAGGAAAACATCAATCATCTCTGTCTCTTTCATTGATGGCTTGACCCTAGAAGCCTGCTCCCGCCACTTAATAGCATATTTACGAAAATTTTCAGTGGTCCTTTTCCTCATGTTGGCAAGTGTGGTACGATCTGGAACTATGTCAATATTATATTGAAATTGCTGGATGAAATCTCGAGCCATGTCATCCCAAACATGCCAACGAGAGATATCTTGATCGATAAACCATTCAGAAGCTATCCCCGCCAGACACTCTCCAAAGTAAGCCATAAGTAGCTCTTCTCTTCCCCCTGCTCCTCTTAGTTGATTACAAAACCTTTTCAAATGAGCCAATGGATCACCGTGGCCGTCGTACTTGTCAAACTTTGGGGTTTTGAAACCTAGAGGTAGGTGGACATCAGGGAACATGCACAAATCTTTGTAAGAAACACTCTTGTTCCCTCCTAGTCCTTGCATGTTCCTCATGCTTTGCTCCAAACTTCTCATTTTTTTGGCCATCTCCTCTTGTTCCTCGTTCTTAGTCGTCTTTTTAACCACAATAGGGGAACTGTGAAGATGAGTAGGATTAGAGGATTTTGGGACCTTAAAAGTTACTCCAGGGGAGTAGAATTGATCATGGGGTAGCTCACCGACAGACTTCTGTATCAGCTTTGGTCGAGGATCTACGGAAGTTTGTACTGCGGGAATGAAAAGTGGGTTATTAGTGAGAGATGAATTTGAAGGGCGCAAGGTAGAGGTCCCAACCGTGCTAGGCACGTTAGTATATGGGCCGAATCCTGGTGGGTAAAGTGGATCATCGGTTTGGGCCCGAGTGGAAATTGGGGCAGTCATGTTCAAAAGTCCAGGAATTGAGGAAGGTGGCGCTTGCCCATTTATCCAGGCTTGATACATTTCTGCCATTTGCTGTTTCAATAACTTATTCTCTTCTATTGATGCAAATTCTTGTTGAATCAACTGATTTTGGTCTTCTTCGCTGTCAGACTCTATCCCCTCTTTGTGTGTCATTTTGCCTTTTCCTTTGGATCTGGTATTGTACGGATGAGATGCCAGTGTAACCACAAACCAACCACCTTTAAAAATTTTAACCTTTTCTGTGACGAGTGATAAATGGGTAAGTGTTGCACACTTAAAATTATGTAATACATCGTATGTTATGCCTATGGATACATTTCCCATCTTGATGTGGGAGGCCTTATGTTTCATCCTGGCTTATCTAGGCGCATTTTCTTTTTCTATATACATATATATATTTATTTATTTTAATTTTTTTTTATATTTAGGGCCTGACTCTCGTCTAAACCAACCCTACATGGACATTTTTCAAAGATAAACCTCTATATAATTTCAACAAGGAGTTTGGGGGGAATAAGATGCAACCAAGTATTTTTTTTTATTTATATTTTTTTTATTTTTTTTTTTACAAAACAATAATAATAATAATAATAGTAACTTAGAAGAAAAACACAATTATTTTATATATTTTTTGCAAAACTCAACTTCATGACCCCTAAAGGTTCAGGGTTATTAAGATACATGCATATGAGAATTTTCTTTAAAACTCAATCTCGCGATCTCTCAAGGTTCAGGGCTATTAGGATATATGTATATATAATATATTTGAGGATAAGAAAATAATAACGAAGGTAGTCATATTTTCAAAATGACCCTCAATTGATGGGAGATCTTTTTTTCGTTTCATTCCTCAAAAATATATATATTGTCACGCCCCGAATCCCATCGAGACATGATTGGCACCCGTAGCCGATAAGGCCCGAGAGAAACAACCTTTGCCTATGCTCAATCATATGTATATAATATTCATAACCACCATTTCATAATAATATGAAAGACGAATGAAGGAGAACATGGGACATATTTATACATACATATGAAACTTGGCCGTTGAGGCCATCCAGTCAAAACAACATATGTCTTTTACACTGATGTACCCACATCGGTCTACAAAGGCCTCTAACAAGAGCATTGACCAAAATGAACCATAAGTCGGGACAAGTCTCCGCTTTACACATTATGTACAATACCAAAACATATATACACTCTGACTCGGAGAAGCCCCGAATGAGCTGGAGCTCACCAAAGAGCCGCTAACACTGGCAATCTACATTATGTGAGAATATGGATAATGTACCTGTGACACATCTGGGGAAGCCTCTGAATTCTGGCGGTCCACCAAAGCATAAGTGCGATTCTGGACCCCGCTAGTACTGGCTGCTCCTCTGGCACCTCTACCACGACCAATAGACTGCACCCCTCGGCCCTGTGAAGGAACCGATGCTGAAGACGCAACAGCCGACCCAACTGGTCGTGCTATACCACCCATGCTCCGCTGTGGACATTCTCTCGCTATATGTCCCGGCATACCACACCAAAAGCAGACATTCGTCCCTGTACGACATATACCTGTGTGCATACGCCCGCAGTGCTGACACTGCTGACGAGGGAAACCTGTTGCCTGTGATCCATGAACCCCACTACTTTGCCCAGCTGAACCACCTCTAAACCCTCGAGACTGCGAATAAGCACCACCTGTGGAATAAGAGAACAACGGTCTAGGTGGTCTAGGAAACATGCGGGGCCTAGATCCTCCTTGGGACATCATAGGTGATCCCATAGGTCTAGCCCTTTTGGACTGTCCCCTATCAAATTCATGTACCCTGCGTCTCTGTCTCTGATCCTCCATTTTCTGGGCGAAGGCTTGTATGCGAGCAATGTCCATGTCCCTATTCAAGGCCGCAATAGTGCAATCTCTTACCAAATATGGCTCTAGTCTGTCCACGTCTCTATGGACCCTGTCTGTCATCGTAGCCACAACATTTGGCGCATATCGAGCCAAGGAATTAAATTGCAAGCTATATTCTCTGACGCTCAAATTCCCTTGACGGAGATTTAGGAATTGATCCGCACGTGCCTCACGGATCTCATAGGGCAAGTAATGATCAAGGAAAGCCACTTTAAACTCTTCCCAAGTAGGTGGATCTGCACCAATGTCACGGGATTTCTTTCAATCCTCATACCACAATATTGTCTCTCCCTTCTTTTTGTGCCTTGCGCCACACCCCCTGAAACAGGGTAGTGGCGCAAGAATTTGGCCTTCTCTGAAGTTTATGCAGGCTGGTGGCTTGCGCCACACCCCTGAAATAGGGTAGTGGCGCAAGTTTCAGCATTTTGCTAAAATTTTCGGCCACTAATCCAACGTTTACGTATTGTCCAATCCCTTATCAAAACACTACAAAATACGTACTTAGTGATCTTAACCATCAAGTAAACATGACTTAAAGTCACCAAATGAGGTTATAATGTGTACGAGTTCTTACCCAAATGCTCCACGAAATCACAACACACCTCCTACGAAGATCCAACCGCACATGTTAAGTCCGATATCAAATGTTTCACCAATGACACTATAAAACACATATGCATGGCATATCAACACATATGTAGATATGATCCCAAGGTCTAAAGTGAGGTTATAAAAGTACGGGGTATTACATATATTTTAAGAAAAAAGTTATAAAAGTTAGAGGAAAAATTACTCTTTTCAATTTCATTAAATTGCCTAAAGCCGGTCAACAATCGAACAAGCCTCCCAAATAAATGTCAAAGAGCACATAGGATGCACATGTTGGTCATATAAAGAGGGACACCTGTCCTAGACAGACCCGGCCCCTGTGCCGAGTCCCGCTAAGTCCAATGCCCATGATGCAGATAAAGCGAAGCCTAATAGGGATAGCCACGTCTGAGTTTAAGTTCTACTAGGTTTAACTTGTAGAGATAGGTGTCTAGACTGGCTTATCTGAGTGGACAACTTGGATCGGGAAGGGCTAGTTTATCGGTAGCAGAGCTATTCTGATTCTACTGGTGATCCAATCCCGCCTAACATGTGTGACTAATATTCCTTAAACCAGGAGCGTAACCGAACACTGGTTCGTCTCAGATAGAAGGTTTTGTGGAGCGTAGCCGCATACACAATAAATAGTGATTGATATATTCAGAGACTCAGATAGGTGCGCGAAAGAAGACAGTTTATATTGCAATTCATATAATATTAAAGCGGTAAACAATAAGCAAAGAGCACATTAGGCCAACAAACACAATATATCCAAGAATTAAAGAAATTCAAAAATAAGGCAATATTCAAAGCTCGAATTCTAGTTAATGTCCCCAGCAGAGTCGTCATAGATGTCACACCCCTTTTTCGCTCGAGTCGAAGGGTTTTTCCAATTAAAGTGATGGTATTGAATAGGGATTATTTTATTTACAGAGTCGCCACTTGGAATTGAGTTATGGTGTTCCAAGTCACCGTTATTGAATCCCTAATCAAAAGGAAGTTGACTCTTTGTCATTGGTCTGCGAACTAGAAATCCGGGTAAGGAATTCTATTGATCGAGGGGAAGGTGTGAGGCATCCCTCATGTCCCGTGGTTCTAGCACGGTCGCTTTAATGACTTATATTTGGCTTAAGTTAATTCTTGGATAAATCGTGTTTGATTATTGCTTAATTTACCTAAGAAAAATGTACAAAGTTGTGACTTATGTTTTCGGCGGAGGAGCGTAGCCACACACAGAGCCTTGTAATTACAGAAGTTGATCAAGGAGCGTAGCCACACACATGATCAACCTCGATACATTATTAATTTAAATTTGTTCTTCTCTTTTACTATTTTATGACTTACTAGGGTACGTACTCGCACGATGTGCGGAGCGTGTTAGAGAAAAAATACCCTAAAAACTTACTATTATTTATTTGTTTGAGCATATTAAAAATATTATTATTTTATCACTTGTAAAATTTAAATAATTTGATCCAAGCATATATTAGAAGCTGTTCAGCTATTAAAATTAATTTCTACATCTTAAATTTGTAACACATTTTATTTTATATACAATAAGACTTGGAGCCTTGGAATTAAATTATTTAAGTGTTTTTAAGTCAAAAATATGAAACAGAACTCCCTCTATTTTATATAATTATAACGGGTCTTGAATAAACCTACAACCCGTCTCGCTCAATCGAAACGAACTTCAATCTTTTTTTTTTGTTTGTTTTTTTGTACTCAATTCTCATATATACCATTAATAAAAATTCAAATCCAGGATTACCAATAGCTCGACACTACCTGTTCCTGAGGCTCGTTCTACTAATTAAACAAACTAAGATAATTAAAGTTGCTAGTCTATCCGGTAATGAATTCAACTCAGAGTTAATCTTGTAATATGTTCTATATTACTTAAAATAAGAACTTCATCTACCACAGTAATAACACACATGGAATAAATTAACATGCAAACACCACAAGTGTCTTAAAAAAAATAATTAAGGATATCAAACATTCACTTGGAGTGAATCATATATTTTTTAGTACGTGAAGCATGAAAAACAGATTTTAGACGTTTAACGGATTTTATCACACACAATGATAAAGTGCACAAATACACACTCACGGGACTTAATTTATTAGTAAATTTAACATGCATATAACTCCATATCACGTAAAAATTCTAAACTTGATTCATGATTTGGTTCGCAATAAAACTTATAATATAAATAGTGTAGGATCAAATAAGAACCTGTGATGAACTAAACAAAAGTAGGAATAGGAATGCCGTCACCGAAAACTCGAACCAAGGACCAAACTTCGAACTCCAATCCACGAACCCTGAATGATATTCCTTCTCCTTCTCGCCCCCCCTATGTTTCTCTTGCCTTGCCTTACTGTTTCTGTCTTCTTCTTTTTTTAACTCCTTTTGCTAAATTTTTTCAAAGTGTTTTGCTTCCTTTTCCTTTCTGTACGTTCCTCTTTTTTTTTCTTCTTTTGTTTTTATCTGTTTGCTTACTGTTTTCTCCCTTAACTTCTATATCCCTGCTTTTTTCTTTCTTTGGTCCTATTCTCTATTTTTCTATCTCTTTTTTTCCTTTTAACTCTATTGTGTAGATATATATAGGTGTAGGTGTGTGCATGATGTGTAGTAGTAGAGTGTAGTGCATGTGTGTGTAGTGTAGGACATGCAGGTGAGGGTGTGTGTGTGTTGCAGAAGGTGGGGGCAAAAGTGGGGGAGTGGAGGTAGTTTAGGATTTTTTTTTAATTAATTTTTTTTTATTTTTTTTAATAAATAAATTTATAAAAATAAATAAATAACTAAAGTAGTATTAGCTAATTAATAAAAAATATAGAAAAGTTAAATAGCTAGTCCTAAAATATTGATGAAGAAAATATTTAAACCACTAGATTATTTATTAAAAATTAAAAGAAAAATATATTTTTGAAAATTTTCTTTTCTTTTGACAAATAAAAGCAAAACTTATCCTAAAATGTGACTCATTTATTAATTTTTTTTTTACAAATAAAACCTATAAGAATGAGATAAAAGCTAAAAATAATAATTAAACATATAATAAATATTTAATGTAAAAATAGGTTAAAGCTCGGGGAGGGTCAAAAATCACGTGTCTACAATAGATCATATTTCTCTTGTTTCATACATGCCAAATCACCATTGCTGGAACAATTCTGATAATTGGTTTCAAATTTGGTGCACAATCAACCTGCCAGCATTTGTATATGGTGTTCTTCAATTGTGAGAAAGGGCCATAAATACCAGCTGCACCTGCTAGATTATGCCAATTTTTTTTATTCTCAGGACAGCCATAGAACAGATGTTTAAAAGTTTCAATTTGAGAGTTATTACAACAACAACACAATACCCTGTCCTCTAACTTTATTTGCATCAGAATTTCCCCAATTGGTATTATTTTTGCAAACTCTCCATAATAAGAATGCCATCTTGAAAGGTAATCCATTAACCCAAATATTATTGAAGTGGTCCTGTCTAACTCTCTCAAATCTCACCACATTGCAAGCACTAGCAACACTAAACTTACCATTAGCTGATTAACTCCACCATGCTTTGTCCCACTCTCCAGATTCCTCCATAATTCTCAACTTACCTGTAGAGCAAATATCAACAGGTAAAATTTGATGCAACAGGTAAAATTATTTTTTATTTTTGGTTAGATTATCTTATTTTTACCGTTTCCTTTTAATTGATAAAAAATAAAATATAAATATAAATATAAATATATTATCTAACTATTTTTAGACTAATAAAAATATAAATATAGATATACCATGACAGTGTATAGATATATACTATGATGGTATTATGGAGGTCTTAATGAAAGATTGAAGCAGACATCAATAATACCATGACATTATATAGATATATTGTAATGACATCATTACAAACTGAAGCAAACCCCCATGATACCATGTTAGTATATATATATTGTGATGGTATCATATAGGTCCTACTAAGGATTAAAGCAAACATCAATGATACCATGACAGTATATATATATATATATATATATATATATACTGTCATGGTATAATGGAGGTCCCACTAAGGATTGAAGCAAACATATATATAATCTGATTGTATTATGGAGGTCTCACTGAAGAATTGAGAAGACATCAATGATACTATGACAGTATATAGTTATACTGTTATGGTATCATGGAGGTCTCACTGAAGGATTGAAAGAGACATTAATGATACCATGATAATATATAGATATACTATTATGATATTATTCATACGAAAATAAATCCCAATGATACCATGTAAGTGTATATATATTGTGATAGTATCATAGAGGTCTGCCTGAAGGATTGAAGTAGACATCAATGATACCGTGACGATATATAGATATAATGTAATGATATCATAGAGGTCCCATTAAAGATTGAAGTAGACATCAATGATACCATGAAAATATATAGATATACTGTGATAATATCATGAAGGTCTCACTGAATGATTGAAGCACACATCAATGATACCATGGCAACACATAGAAATAATATTATGATATCATTACAGATTGAAGCAAACCTCAATGATACCATGTTAGTATATATATACTGTGATGGTATCATGGATGTCTAACTAAAGAATTGAAGCAGACATCAATGATATCATGACGATATATAGATATACTATGATGGTATCATGGAGGTCCTACTAAGGATTGAGCAGACATCAATGAGATAATGACAGTATATAGATATACTGTGATGGTATCATGGAGGTCTCACTGAAGGATTGAAGCAGACCTCAATGATACCATGACGGTATATAGATATATTATGATGGTATCATTACGGAATGAAACAAACCCAATGATAACATGTCGGTATATATATATATATATTGTGCTAGTATCATGGAAGTTTTACTGAAGGATTGAAACACAAAATAATGATACCATGACAGTATATAGATATATTGTGATGGTATTATGGAGGTCTCACTGAAGGATTGAAGCAAACCTCAATTATACCATAATAGTATATAGATATATTGGGATGGTATCAGTACGGACTAAAGCAAATCCCAATGATACCATGTCAGTATATATACTGTGATGGTATAATGAAAGTCTGACTGAAGGTTTGAAGTAGATATCAATGATACCATGACAATATATAGATATACTCTGATGGTATCATAGAGTTCTTATTGAATGGTGAAGCACACATCAATAATACCATGACAGTATATAGATAAACTGTGATGGTATCATTATGGACTGAAGCAAACCCAGTGATACCATGTCAGCATATATATACTGTGATGGTATCATGGAGGTCTGACAGAAGGATTGAAACATACATTAGTGATACCATGACAATATATAGATATATTGTGAAGATATCTTTACGGACTGAAGCAGAACCAGTGATACCATATAAGTATATATATACTGTGATGGTATCATGTAGGTTTGACTGAAGGTTTAAAGCAAACATCAATGATACCATGACAGTATATAGATATATTGTGATAGTATCATGGAGGTCTCACTGAAAGATTGAAGCAGACCTCAATGACACTATAACGGTGTATAGATATACTGTGATGGTATTATTACAGACTGAAGCAAACTCAATGACACAATGCAAGTATATATATACTATGATTGTATTATGGAGGTCTGACTGAAGGATTGAAGCAGACATCAATGATACCATGATAGTATATAGATATACTGTGATGGTATCATGGAGGTCCCACTGAATAATGAAACATACATCAATGATACCATAACGGTATATAGATATACTGTGATGGTATCATTACGGATTGAAGCAAATCCAATGATACCATGTCAGTATATATATACTGTGATGATATCACGGAGGTCTGACTAAAGGATTGAAGCAGACATCAATGATACCATCACAGTATATAGATATACCGTGATGGTTCATTACGGACTGAAGCAAATGAATAAAACAGAAATAAAAAAGAAAAGAAAATCAAATAAAACTACAAAGAAAAATAAATAAATAAAATAAAAAAGGCCTGAAAATATGGAATTAGCTCGTGGTGAAAAAATAAAGAATATTATGATTTGAGAAAAAAATGAATGAAAAAAGGAGAGAAAAAAAATAAAGAATACAAATATCATTGAAAAAAAGAAAAGAAAAGAAAACTAACAAGAACTAAAGAAATTGAAAAAAAAAAGAGAAAAAAAAAATAAAAAACACAAAAAGAAAAAAGAAAAAGAGAAAAATAAAAGCAGGAAAAAGAAGAAATCGAGAGAAAAAATTAAAGAATAAAGAAATAAATGAAAAAAAAGGAACAAGAAATAAAGAAATTTTAAAAAAATAAATAAATAAAATATAAAAAACGCAAAAATAAAAGTAACCAATTAAAGAAAAAAAGTGAAAAATAAAAGCAGAAAAAAAAGAAGTAGAGAAAAAAATAATTGAATAAAGAAATAAATGAGGAAAAAAAAGAAGAAGAAGAAGAAAAGGAGAATATAAAATAAAAATTGAATGTGAATTAAATTATGGTATAAAAAGAAAATAAAGAATAAAATAATTTTATGAAAAAAATAAATGAACAAAGAAGCATAAAAAAAAAATGAGAAAAAAAATAGAAAAAAAGTAAAAAAGTAGAAAAATAGGGAAATAAAAAAGAAAAGAATTAAAATAAAAATAAAAAATTTTTGCTGGAAGGGAAGAGGATATTTTATATAATTAGTTTGGAGAATAATTTATGTAAGAAAGTATTTAATTATAAATAATTTGGGAAAATGGTCCGAAATATACCCAAACTTTGGGGAAATTTGCTGTTACACGCCCAAACTTTGCGGAGGTCCTATGACCCCCCTGTACTATTTATTAGTGTATTTTTGTGACGTTTATTTGCTTGCTGGACACCTTTTTTAGTCATGCGCTCAGCGCGTGTGTATTCACATTTGGTGCCAGCTGTGCAAATAAACGTCGCAAAAATATACTAATAAATAGTACAGGGGAGTCATAGGACCCCCGCAAAGTTTGGACGTGTAACAACAAATTTCTCTAAAGTTTGGATATATTTCGAACTCTTTACCCAAATAATTTGCTATGTACTTTCCCCATTTTTTTATCCCATGGGCCATGGGGTGTGGGTAGGGGCCGCGGATTCGGGAGTGTGACAAATTAAATTATATCCATAGTGCGTTATTCGTACTACTAATTATAATTAGTCTGTCTTTTAATATTTGTCCACAATGCTCATTGCGTTACCAAGTGACATGTAAGCGTGTAAAACATGGGATAAAATAATGGTTCAGATCTTTTCATACCTTTTTTAAGCTATCAAAGCAATCCGTGATGTACTGAAATAAATTAAATAAAGATTAAGAAAATTAACAGCACATATCATACAGGGAATTTAACAGTTGGTCATCACTGTAATGGTGCTCTAGTTACTTGCTTTTGAGACCTTATGCGATATGAAGAAAATGGCCAGCTTTTGTGTTACGAACGCTATTCTTTAAGCTTAAATTTTTGAGATTGGTGAAACCCACGTTGTGTCAATCACTTTTTAGAGCTTAATTAACTGATTGTGAAAATTTTAAAGTAAGAATGACTCATGGCCTCTAATATTCGTACAGGTTTGACATTATCATAGTGGGGAATCTTTATATAAACCAAACACCATCAAAGTTACATGTGGTAAATTGTAGCAGAGAGCATTAATAATGCAAAATAACCAAAATGGATTTTTTCTTTTTATTGGACAAGATATGACCTTTTTCTTGAGTGCGTTAAACGGGCTTGTTTTATCCTGATTAAGTTCTTAAATCATGAACTTTGTCGGAAGCTCGTATGATTTATATAGGATGAAAGTATTATTTTCCCCTTGAGAATGTTGTTAGATCGATAAGTTTGACCATAAAGATTATGGTAAGATAAATAAGATCTCTTCATTCAAGGTCAAGAGTTCAATCCATGTTGTGGGAAAATCCTTAGTAGAGAGCTTTCCCTTAGTGAGCCATACACATTGTAGATCTGGATTAGTCAAGCCATTGACTTTTGAATATTTAGGGTGTGTTCGGTATGGAGACATTTTCCAAGAAAATATTTTCAGAAAAATAATATTTTTTTTACTTATTTTCTTGTGTTTGGTATGCAAGCAGAAAATATATTTCTAATATTTTTAGTATATATCTAACACAAAATAATGAGAACGGATAGAGGCAGAGCAGTGGCGGACCTAAGATTTTAATGTTATGGGTGCTGGCCTTCCTTCAACGTAAAGTTGCTACCTATCATAAAATATAAGAGCAAAATTATCTGAACACAAAAATGAGGTTTTTCCCTTTATCGATACCTATTTTTGCATCTATCTTCCAAAAATTTTTGATGCTATTTTTTCAAGGAGTTCAACTCTTCAAAAAAAAAAAAAAAAAAAGGTGATAGTGTGTGAGTCGACTGGAAACACACCTTTGACGTTGAGGAGATTACACGTATAGAGATTCAAAAAAGAATCGATCCGATAATTAAAAGAAAAAAAGTTAACAAAAAAAACATATAAAAAATGAAGTTGAAAACTAAACGAAAATATGAACACGGAAGGTAAAAAAATAAAAAGAGGAAAAATAAAAAAATAATTATATACATTGGAGAAAAAGAAGGAACAATCAGTGGAAACAACTTAAAAACATAAGAATTTCCAAGTTAAAATCAAATTAAAGTAGAAGTCAATAAATAAAAAGTGCTTTCTAGGTTTATTTTATTGTTCAGACTTTGCACGTCCTTTAGAAAATAATAATTGATATTAGAATTTTACTATAGTTTTCATATTAATTGATGTTTAATATTATATTAGGTCTTAGAAAAAATTTGAGAATAAGTAATTAATGTCAAGTGTAAAATATGAATTTTTTTTTTTTTATCTTTTATTGATATGTTAAAAGTGATAAATAAAAGTAAGAATCTATTTTTAAAATAATGGATAGGTAAAAATGAGTAGAGGGAGTGTAAAAAAAGGAAAGGACAAGATGTATGGCGGAGAAAGAAGAAGAGGGCAAGTAATAAGAAAAAGAAAATGAGGAGCTCCTAAAAAGAGGCGTGTTCCCCTGGGCAATCGAAATCGTGACCATCTGCAGCAATGATTCTTTAATGTCAGCTCATAAACAAAACACCTGCGCCAACTTTTGTTTAGTGGGTGCTATTCATTTTTTATATCCTAATTTTAAGAAATTTTCATGAAAGGATATATAGTTTTCGTCCCGGTCAGTGAGTGCTCGAGCACCGAAAAAATAATACGTGGGCTCGTTTTTGGGGCAAAGTGATGGATATTGTGATGGGGAGGGTAGAGAATTTTGGTAGGAGGTATGGGGTAGGGTAAGTGGAGTTAGGGTGGGACAGTAGGGGTAAGGGGTGGGGGAGTAGGTGGGTTGGTGGTAGGAATAAATTTTAAAAAAATTCTAAAAGTTTTTATAAAAAAAAAAATCAGACGGGGAGGGGGGGGGGGGGGGTAGGAAAATGTTTTTAAGAAAAATTAACAATTAATTTTTTTTTGGTCGGGGTTAGGGGTAGTAGAATTTTTTAAAAAAAATCTAATTTGTTTTTTTTTTCTTTTTGGGGGGGGGGGGGGGAGAGGGGGTGAGGGGTGGGTAAGAAATAAATATTTTAAAAATAAAGGGGGATGGAGGTGATGGGTGGGGTGGAAGATTTTTAGAGTGGTATGATATATTGCAACTTGTTTTGATGATCTTTGCTTTTATTAAGGAAGTCATTTCCTTATTTTGAAGGAACTTGTTTTCCTAGAGAAAATACTTTTCAAACATTTTAGTCAAACGAACAGAAGATAATAGTGGTTTATTTTGTGAGCTTAGTTGTTAAAGGAGAGACCCTCCTACTTTATTTTGTGCTTAGATCGAATTGTATGAGTGGTCTACACTCAAGCTTTGTAATTCTTGAGGTTTAAGAAAATATCCACCTCTTTATACCCCTTTTGATCTCTCATGAAATAAACTCCCATATGGGAATCTTTACCAAAAAAATAAAATAAAAATATAAGATAATGTTTTCCTCCATACCGAACACACCTAACGTTTCTAAAAGTGTCTTACTCGGATTCGATATAGATTGATTATTCATACTCACTACTTGAGCAATATCAAGTCAATGTAAATCATAACATATATAATGCTACCAATTGCGCTAGAATAAAGAACATTGGAAATATGTTCCACCTCTTCATTCTGATTAGTAGGGTGACAAAAATGATGAGAGTCAGAAATCTTGTGCTAATGATATGGTAACTGTTTACATGTATTGATATAAAACCTCTCAAGTACCTTCTTAATATATTCTTCTGCGAAAGATGTACTTCATCTTCCTTCCTTTAAATCTACATTCCAAGAATTTTATGATATTCCCTAAAAATCATTCATGTCAAACTTCTTACTTAGCAGGTTCTTTAAATTATTTATCTTTGTCATACTATCAGCAACAATATGCATAACACCAATATATAATAATAAATAAATACTTGAATTACCAAATATTTGGTAGATTCATCAAATCTCATATTTGACTATTGTTAAGAAACTCCATTTCTCCAAGCATAGCTAAGCATCATTGAGCGGTTTCATCACATCACTGTAAGAATATTACGTATTAATGGCCCACATATATTTTGATAATAAATTTACCTGGTCTCTCAAGTAAAGTAATAAATCAGTTAATTATTTTTCCTCCAAGTTATGCATATATGGTATTTCTTTGATGGGAAGAAATAACTATGAAAGTCCCTAAGGTTAAAGTTATTTGCCCAAGAGTCCCTAGCCTACCTATAAATATGCCTGTGACTCCATCAGTCTGGCATACCTTTGATAGGCATAGGCTAGAAGACTCCTAAGCTTGTTAAAAATTCTCTCTCAAGTTTTTTCTTTCTTCTTACACTTGGACAATGATGGCTGAAGGTACGTTCCTGTTTAACTTTTCCACTGCGTTTGGCTTTGTGATATGTGTTAAAATTCAACATGTGGTATCACGAGCCATCCTTTAACCGTATTGTTCAGTGTTATATTCTGATTTGAGATCCTAGATCTATTTTCGGTTACATCATGGTATGAGTTATATTGTAATTTATTTTACTTACAAGATCTAATTTGAAGTTTAACATTATGTCAAAGTCTCGTGTTTGATAGTTATTAAATAACTAGATCTACTTGGTACTATGTACGTTTGAAATTTTATTTGGTACTTAAATTGATTCAATTAATTAACAAGTGATTATCGTTTTTCAACGAAGGGCTCAACCTATTTCTTTGTTATTCGATTTTTCCTTGTTATTACGAGATGCTTTGTACACCGGATTGCTATGATGTAGGCTATGTCTATTCAATCCGGTTTTAACATTGTGATTAATTAACTATATGTTTAAGTTAATTATTAAAGTTAAATACTTTGAGATGCTCTATACAACAAACTGTTTTGATGTAGGCTCTGCCTATTCAATCCGTTTTAGCATTTTAAGAATTAACACTTTGTTTAAGTTAATTATTAAAGTTAACTATTCTGAGATGTCATTCTGAGTTCTTTTATCATATGATTGGGTTAGCCACAACATCCTGAGTATATAATATAAAGAAAAGCTAAATTCTTTAATCACATAAAGTTAAGTGATTGAGATATAATAATGACATCTAATAAAGTCCGATTATCTTTTCAAAATAGTAGCCTTACCCCACAAGGAGGTAACTAGTTTGGTTAGATTAATTGGAATAGATAGTAAACCTTTCTGTTTAAAAATTATCCTATGCCCACAGGTAAGAATTATTTTCTTGTTTTATTTGGTTTACTAGTCCAATAAAGTTAAGTAATTCTATGCATGGGTTGCAACCTCTACCCACAGGAAGGTTTAGAATTTACTTAAGAATCGGTATTTACGCGATTCACTTTGATGGTTATGTATTTCATAGCTTATGTATGTGTATCCTTGTTTTGCAGTTAACACAACTTTTCCTACTGCTCTATTTAACAAAAATGCTTGAATTCCAATGTTGTCTGGTGACAACTTTATTGAATGAAAGGAGAAAGTCCTTCTCACTTTAGGGTGTTCGGATCTGGATCTGGCACTCCGTGTGGAAGAACCACCTAAGCCCACAGAATCAAGTACGCCATAGGTTAAGTCTTCTTATGAGCGGTGGGAGCGATCTAATCGCTTGAGCTTAATGCTCATAAAATCTCATATAAGCCAAAGCATTAGGGGTTACATCCCTAACAATGACAATGTCAAAGCTTACATGAAGGCAATTGATGAACAATTTGTAAGCTCTGACAAGGCATTGGCCAGCACCCTTATAAAGAGGCTCTCAAGTATGACATTTGAAAGAAGTCATACAGTGCATGAGTGTCACACCCCGATTCCCAACGAGGCGTGATTGGCACC
This sequence comes from Capsicum rhomboideum, assembly GCA_031232105.1. Lineage (NCBI taxonomy): Eukaryota > Viridiplantae > Streptophyta > Magnoliopsida > Solanales > Solanaceae > Capsicum > Capsicum rhomboideum. The sequence goes on from CP124718.1 coordinate 23,569,487, forward strand.
CGAAGCCGATATGGCCCGAGAGAACCAACCGTTGCTCATGTACATTCGTATGCATGTCCTCGTGTGAACCTTATTAAACCTTATGCAACTATGCGGAAAACATGAATCATGGAAGCATGTGCTATATACATATTTAGAAACTTGGTCGTTGGAGCCATCAAGTCAAAACGGACATTTATCTTTCACATTCATAACCCACACATGTCTACAAAAGCCTCTAACAGATGCATTTACCAGACCAACTAACAGTCGGGACAAGTCCCCGCTTTATTCAATATTTACAACATCAATATAACTGTACACCTATGACTCAAAAAGTCCCGAAGCAACTGGGGCTCACCAAAGATCCGCAATGTCAACCTACGATGAAGGTCTACTAGCGCCTGCACCTGCAACATGTAAGGTAATTCCCCCGAGGGGGTCAGTACGAAGAATGAACTGAATATGTAAGGCTCATAAGAAATTCAGCATACATAATAACAACAATAATGGAAGCAATAGAATGAAACAGAAATGTGAATAAACTCTCTTTCTGTTTGTGGGAAACCATGTATGTTACGTTCTTTACTCCTCTTGTCTTCATCTTTTATTCATCTTTATTGTTCTACCCATGCTAGGCTATTCTGTCGCCCCTGGGATGAGATTAACCCATGCTAGGTACTTTGACCCCTGGGATGTTATGTGAACCCATGCTAGGCTTTCGTGTCGCCCCTGGGATATCATTAACCCATGCTAGGCTTATCGCCCCTGGGATGTTATATTAACCTATGCTAGGCTTTCGTGTCTCCCCTGGGATGTACCATCATAACCCATGCTAGGCTTATCGCCCCTGGGATGTACCATCATAACCCATGCTAGGCTTTTATATCGCCCCTGGGATGTATCGGGATCGACCCATGCTAGGTATTTAACCCCTGGGATACCACCCATGATTACTTCGTAATTATACACCTCTTATTTCTCTTGTTATTCTTACTTCCATTCTTAAGAGTGATACAATGAAGATCATGACATAATTGGAATCACATATATATATATTACTACTTCACTCTTGCTTCATGAGATTGACATCTTCACTTATGAGGAATAGATATATTAGCTTGCACATCACCTCTCTTATTCCTATTATGAGATTTGTACTTCTACTTGTGAAAGATTGATACCAAGATAATCATCATAATTGAGGACTTGGAACATGACATGATTGGAAAATGCTTTTCAAGAATACATAGATTCTCTTATGTTCTTACTCTCTTGAGATCGTTCATTTAGGAATGACAACGTTATGACATTTTTGGGAACTTCACTCAATGAACAAGAGGCAAACGAATCATCATGCATTTAAGAATAGGACACATATGAATAACAATATACGTCAACCTGAATTTGAGATACTTCAAACCCCTCGAAATTGAAACAAGTCCAATGTCAATGTGAATAACATGTTGCAGAAGGATGTGGAAAAAGGAACCTTACATACCTTGTATTCTTAATACGAATACACAATCTTAGACGTGCATACAATATTCCTGCTCCTTATGTTTCGCTCTACAACACAAGTTTATAACGAAACCAACATTAACCACCAATTACCTTATAATGGCATACAACAACGATAAGTCACATGTTTAGCTTGAACATGTCATTTCCCCCTTACCAAAACCATTGATAAAATCATTATTCCAAAAATCCTCCAATATTTCCAACATTGACTAATACATGATAATCAATACATTCCACCACGACACTTCCCTTTTACACTTTCTTAGCCACACCACACCACAAATAATCCATTAACTTACCATAATACATCTCATAGCACATATCGGCCAAAATCCCACAATATACACTTATAGGAAAATAACAAGTTTGGGACCATAATAACACCATACATGTTGTTATTTTATCCATACCATGCTTTTTCATCAAGACCACAAGTCATAATCCAAGTTACAATCCCATGGATTTCACATCTTTTACCAAAACACAAAACACCATATTCAACACTTTCAAGTATAACCAACATGATATACATAATCTCTCATGCTCATAATATGTTAAAGTACAAGAATAATCACTAATCCAAGCTTTGAAGATGGTGATATTGCTCCACAAAGTGCCTTAGGGTTTGAGAGCCCAAAAGGGTGTTCTTGAAAAGTCTAGAAAAAAAAAGATAGAAAAGCATGTGCCTTTTGTGAATTAAAAATCTGATTTGTGACCCCTTTTATAGAGCCTTGAAGTCCTCTTTATCCACCTTTCTCAATTATTGATTAGTCAAAGGAAGAATGGGTCATTTGACCCATTCTTGGCCCATGTCTTTTGCCTTCTTTTGGGCCTCTTTTGAGCCCAATTTACTTAATTCAATAAAATCAATAATTTTTCATGTTTAATTCATTCCATACGCATTACAACAATATTCCAACTCATGAAATTCATACTCGTAGCCTCAATTTTGAAAACAAGCAATTCTAGCCACGTATGGCTTATTTTGGCTACAAGGGTAAAATCGTTATTTTGGCTCCAAATTCGTTCTCGAGTAATTTTACCATACCAATATAATATTGCACTCATTTCATGTATATACCCATGGTTGTAGAAGAAACGGGGCAAAAATCGGCTCGGTACGACCCCGGATACCCTTGGGACTTAGAAATTTCCAACTTTCGAAAAAGTGGAAAAGCCAAGGTGGCACGCCCATGGGAGTGCCAAACTACTGCCTATGGGCTAAAAATTTTAGCCCAGAGTGGTGTGGCACGGTCCCAAATGCGCCCCTTACTTAGTTTTTTCGAAAATTCCATTTTTCGACTTCTCTTCGCGGGTTTGGTTAGATACTTCAAGTCCTATTCTTTAACTCACTTCTTAACCTTAATATACTTTGTTTAGAGGTCTTCTTAGCCTCATTTTGAACCCCACAAATGTTCCACGAAGATCATAAAACACCTCCTATGAAGGTTTAATCACATAACAAGAGCCAAATTCAATTATCTCACCAATAGCATTACCAAATGCATACTTATAATTCTCGATACCTAAGTACATATTATTTAATGTTGTCAAGTAAGGTTGGGAATGTATGGGGTGTTACAGTGAGCACATAATGGAGATGAGAGATATTGCTGCTAAACTCAAGTCCCTTGAGGTTGATATGTCTACACCATTTCTTGTGCATTTTATTCTCAACTCTCTTCCTACGAAATATGGTCCGTTCAAGATATCTTACAACACACATAAAGATAAATGGTCAATCAATGAACTCTTGACCATGTGTGTGCAAGAAGAGGAGAGGTTGAAGTATGAGATACCTGAAAGTGCTAATTTGGTGACTCATGATAAGAAAAATGCAATGAAAGGCAAAAGTGTTCCTATGAAGAAGAAAGGCAGTCTTGACAAGACACTTGTCGTTTCTGCAGAAAGAAGGGACACTGGAAGAAAGATTGCCTGAAATACAAGAAGTGGCTTCAGAAGAAAGGTAATTTTACCTTTGTATGTTATAAATCTAATTTCATTCAAGTTTCTGATAATACATAGTGGATCGATTCTGGTTCCACAACTCATATTGCCAAAACCATGCAGGGTTTTCTAACTCTAAGGAAGCCGCCACAAAGTGAACAAAATGTTTATTCTGGCAATTGGACGACATCACATGTGGAAGGCGTGGGGACTTATAGGCTCATTTTAAAAGATGGTTTTCAATTAGATTTAGAAAATACTTTTTATGTTCCATCGTATTCTAGGAATTTAATTTCTCTTTCTAGACTATCAATAACTGGTTATGATTTCAATTTTCATTTGTCTACAATGAAACTTTTGAAAGGCAATAAAGCTGTTGGTTTTGGAAATTTATATGGAAAGTTATTTAAATTTGAGCTAGCCACCACGACTGAATGTAATGTCTTAACTCTGCATAATAAAGAAATTGGCACTAAGAGATGTATTATCAATGAGAACTCATCAAGTCTTTGGCACAAGAGATTGGGACATATCTCTATTGAAAGAATCAAAAGGTTAGTTAATGATGGAGTTCTTGAAGCTCTTAATTTTTCTGACTTTGGGACTTGTGTGGACTGCATAAAGGGTAAGCAGACCAACAAATCCACTAAAGGTTCCAAAAGGAGTTCTCAATTGCTTGAGACATACATACAGATATTTGTGGACCTTTTCCTACCCCTTGCTTGAATGGTGAGAGATATTTTATCTCATTTATTGATGACTATTCAAGATATATGTATCTCTATCTTCTGTTTAATAAATCAAAAGCACTTGATGCTTTTAAAGTTTTTAAAACAGAAGTAGAGAAAGAAATTGAGGCTCAGATCAAAATTGTAAGATCTGATAGGGGTGGAGAATATTATGGCAGGTACACAGAAAAGGGACAATTTAAAGGTCCATTTGCTGAGTTCCTTGAAAAGGAAGGTATAATTGCTCAATATATCATTCAAGGAACACCACAATAAAATGGTGTAGCAGAAAGAAGAAATCGGACATTAATGGACATGGTAAGAAGCATGATTAGCAGATCAAGTTTACCTTTATCCTTATGAAGTGAAGCCTTAAAAACTGCTGTGTATATTTTAAATAGGGTTCCATCCAAGGCTGTCACCAAGACACCTTTTGACTTATTTAAAGGATGGAAACCTAGTTTAAGCCATTTACACGTTTGGGGATGTCCAACTGAAGTGAGGGTTTATAACCCACAGTTAAAAAAGTTGGATGAACGAACAATAAGCGGTTTCTTTATAGGCTATGTGGTTAACTCTAAAGGATTTAGATTTTATTGTCCTTCTCATTCTCCTAAAATTATTGAGGCTAGAAATGCTAAATTTCTTGAGGAACATAAAGTAAGTGGGAGTGGTTCAACTCAAGTGGTGGAACTAAAAGAGATAAGGAAACCACTTATGGTGTCTTTATATACTGAAAACTTGAATGCAAATCAGTTGAATTCTCATGAATTACCTGAAGAGCAACAAGTTCAAGAGCCACCACCACTTGATGAGCCACATGAAGAGAAACCCGCTTTACTTGAATCCATTGTTGAAAGAGCACCTGAATAAGTGGAAGTAAGGAAATCCTCGAGAGTTCGTAAACCAGCAATTTCTAGTGACTATGTTGTATATCTCCAAGAGTCTGATTATGATATTGGACTAAAAGATGATCCATTTTCCTTTTCACAAGACATGAGTGGAGAAAACTCCACACTTTGGTATGATGCCATGAAAGAAGAGTTGGAATCTATGGCTAAAAATAAAGTCTGGAATCTCATTGAATTACCTAAAAGAGTCTCTACTATAGGATCCAAATGGGTTTATAAAACCAAAAGAGACTCATCTAGTAATGTTGAACGACATAAAGCAAGACTTTTAGCCAAGGGTTTCACTCAAAATGAATCCATTGATTACCATGAAACTTTCTCTCCTGTATCAAAGAAGGATTCATTAAAGATAATCATGGCATTAGTAGCTCACTTTGATTTAGAGCTACATCAAATGGATGTGAAAACGACTTTCTTGAATGGAGATCTTGAAGAAGAGGTATACATGCGTCAACCTGAAGGATTTTGTGATAAGGATGAAAGTCACCTTGTTTGCAAGTTGAATAAATCTATTTATGGACTAAAACAGGCTTTCCGCCAATGGTATATTAAATTTCATAATGTCGTTTCTTCATTTGGATTTACGGAGAACATCATTGATCAATGTATATACCTTAAGATAAGTGGGAGAAAATATATTTTCCTAGTCCTATATGTGGATGACATTTTACTTGCGAGTAGTGATTTGGGATTGTTGCATGAGACGAAACAGTTTCTTATCCAGAATTTTGAAATGAAGGATATGGGTGAAGCCTCATATGTCATTAGCATATAGATTCACAGAGATAGATCTCAATAATTGCTTGGACTATCTCAAAGAGCCTATATTGAAAGAGTTCTGGAAAGATACAGAATGAAAAACTGTTTACCTATAGCAACACCTATCATTAACGGCGACAAATTCTAATTGAATCAATGTCCACAAAATGCATTGGAACAAGAGCAAATGAAAGGTATTCCATATGCTTCACTTGTTGGAAGCCTTATGTATGCACAGGTCTGCACTAGACCTGATATTGCCTTTGTAGTAGGAATGCCTGGTAGATATCAAAGTAACCCCGATTTTGATCATTGGAAAGCTGGTAAAAGGGTTTTGAGATATTTGCAAGAAACTAAGGATCTTAAGCTTACATACAGATATTCTGACTCATTGGAAGTCATTGGCTATTCAGACTCCGATTTGGGTGGATGTAAAGATAGTGGTAAATCTACTTCTGGATACATTTTCCTTCTTGATGGAGGTGTTGTGTCTTGGAGAAGTGTCAAGCAAACCATTGTTGCAACATCCACAATGGAAGCTGAATTTATAGCATGCTATGAAGCTACATCACAGGCGTTATGGTTGAAGAAATTTACTTCAGGCCTTAAAATTATCGATTCAATTGCGAGACCATTGAGAATGTTTTGTGATAATTCAGCTGTAGTATTCTTTTCAAAGAATAATAAGAGTGGTAGCCGAAGTAAGCACATCGACATAAAGTATTTGATGGTTAGAGATCATGTCAAGAAGTAAGATGTGAGTTTTGAACATATTAGTACTACTTTAATGATTGCTGATCCTATGACTAAAGGTTTACCAGCTAATGTTTTCAAGAATCACGTAACCCGTATGGGACTTAGTAACTCATTGTAGTTTTACTCTATTCTCTAACAGTTTTTCTAGACATTATCATTTTTATCATACATGAACGTGCACATTTTGATTTTCATTTATTATAAAGCGATCATTGGATCAAATAAAGTTGGACTCTAAATGACTTATATTAAGCTCTTTTATAAAGTTGTTGGACACTTTATTTAGAATGTATTGTACATTGTAATACATGGAAGGAAATGTTTAATTAAGAGCATGACCGCCATGATTCTTGCATTATATATTCTTGATAAAGTGATTGTTGCATAACTATTAAGTTGAGTGAATATGCATTTATGGTCATATTGTTTATTTTCACTCATAAAGGATTGTCTGATTTTGATATGTGGGTCAAGTGGGAGAATGTAAGAATATTTCGTATAATATTACGTATTAATGACCCACATATTTTTTGTAATAAATTTACCTTGTCTCCCAAGTAAAGTAATAAATCAGTCAATTACTTTTCCTCCAAGTTATGCATATATGGTATTTCTTTGATGGAAAGAAATAACTATGAAAGTCCCTAAGGTTAAAGTTATTTGCCTAAGAGTCCCTAGCCTACCTATAAATACGCCTGTGACTCCATCAGTTTGGCATACCTTTGATAAGCATAGGCTAGAAGACTCCTAAGCTTGTTAAAAATTCTCTCTCAAGTTTTTTCTTTCTTCTTACACTTGGACAATGATGGCTGAAGGTACGTTCCTGTTTAACTTTTCCACTACGTTTGGCTTTGTGATATGTGTTGAAATTTAACAATCACATGTAGTGCTTTTATGTGTCTTGAAGATTTTGGTTTTTTATTTTCTTCTTGAAGTAAGTATTGCTTAAGATACAAGGTTCATTGTGGAGGTAGAGAATAATATTTTCAGTTAAGTTGCAAAGCCTATTTATCCTTTTTCACTGTTATACTATATGATACATCTTAAAGTACTCTCTGAGGTTTTTTTTTACTATTTGACTTCAAGTGAGTTGCTTGATACTTCTCAGTGATCTTCATCTGTGACTCCTGCGCATTTGATGTAACTTCATATCCTGTAAATAAGTTAAGTATGAACATTTTTATAATCAAGCATAGATGCCTTATTAAAAGCGACTTCTTTACTAATTACAAATGTAAAGGCCCAAACACCATATTTTATATCCCTTGACCACTTCAACACACCTTATAAATAATCCTTTTCAAGCTTCTCAAAAAGTTAAATGCTACAAACATTGCTCTCATCCCTAAAGTTGATTGTCCTAAGAATGCTAGTCAATATAGGCTCATCTCTTGTTGTAATGTCCTATACAAATACATATCTAAAATGCTTTGTTGCAGACTTAAGGAAGCAGTAGGGCATATAGTTGCAGAAAACCAGGCTGCATTTGTGAAAGGTCGATCCATGGTGCATAATGTGCTTATATGCCATGATCTACTCAGGCATTATGGAAGAAAGACAACACCAAGGTGCTTAATGAAGATAGATCTCCGGAAAGCATATGACATAGTGAGTTGGGAGTTCTTACAGGAGGTGTTACAGGGGTATGGCTTTCCTGATAGATTTATCAAGATGCTAATGACTTGTATTACTTCTCCTAAGTATACCGTCAAATTGAATGGTGAGGGGCATGGATTCTTTCAGGGTTAAAGGGGACTGAGACAAGGGGACCTTGCTTCACCCCTACTCTTTGTCCTAGTGATGGAGTACCTGACGAGAACATTTAAGTGCATGAGTTGGTTGCCTGACTTCAAATTCCATCCCATGTGTAAGAGTACAAAGTTGACACACTTGATATTTGTTGATGATTTAATGGTTTTCTGTAAAGGGGAAGAACAAGATGTCACAAGAGTAAAGGAAGCACTGGATCATTTTAGTGCAACAACTAGTTTGGAAGCAAACATGAAGAAATCCAGTATTTTTGTAGCTGGAGTTACAGACTAGGTACAAACCAACCTTTTGACTATCACTGGTTATGCATTGGGTGTATTTCCAATTAAATACCTGGGGATGCCTTTAACTTCAAAGAAATGGAATAAGATTGACTGTCAATAATTAGTGAATAAGATCACTAGTAGGATTACTACAGGTTATGCCAAGAAATTATCATATGCAGGTAGGCTGCAAGTACTGAATGCAGTTTTGTTATCTCTACATAGTTTCTGGGGATCAACTTTTACTCTCCCTCAAAGTGTCCTTAAGGAAGTAGATAGAAAGTGTAGAAAATATGTATGGGGGAATACAGAGGGGAAAAGGAATACCTATTTAGTAGCTTGGGAGAAAATCCGTGTACCTAAGAATCAAGGAGGCCTAAATATAAAGGACTGCAGAGTATGGAACATTGCTTCTGTTGGGAAGTTCTTATGGCAAATTGTAGTGGATAAAGCTTCTCTTTGGGTGAGATGGATACATGGGGTGTACATGAAAGATGCAACTACCATTTGGGAACATAAAGCACCCCAAGATAGTAGTTGGTATTGGAGAAAGTTAAACTCTTTAAAGGAACAAATGAAGGACTGGTACACTGGTGATGTATATAAGCTCACTTCAAATGGAGCTTATTCTATGACAAGTAGCTATTTGCAATTGATAGGAGCACAAACAAAGCTGCCTGTTGCTGGGCTCATCTGGACTGCTATAGCTTAACCCAGATATAGGATGATCACTTGGATAGCAGAGAAGGGGAGATTACTCACCAAGGAGAGGATTCTAAGGCTTAAGATGGAAGTATCAGATCCAACATGTTGCTTATATGATGTACAAGCTATAGAAACCAGCACACACTTGTTTGTTGAGTGTTTTTGGTATAAGACAATCCTAGATGATCTAATGTTGTGGACTAATACAATAGTTCAATCTGGTACTGTGCAGCAGGTGCTTCAAGCCATTAAGAAGAAACACTGGAAGAAGTTTAAAAAAGAAGTGATTGCAGCATTGATTGGAGCAACTATCTACCATACATGAAGAGCAAGAAACTGGAAGCTGTTCCAGCAGGAAAACTTGATAGAAAGTGAAGTGATTAGGCAGATAAAAGAGGAAGTAGTACATAGGATAGAAATGCTAAATACTTCAAAGAAGGCACATAGTAGTAGAGAGTTTACAGGAAGAATTCTTTGTATTTGATGTATTTTTTATTTTATATTTATTTTTCATTGATGCTGAAGGAAGTGTAAATAGATACACTTGAGGCTCACCCTTTAGTACTGCTTGAGGTGGTAAAAGGGAGAGGGCTCTTTAGGTGTATTATTTTGTTGGTTAAAGGTACTTTACATGGTTACCAACAACAAAAAAAAGCTCTAGATTCTAATTTTTCATCACATAAATGATAATATGTAGGGGATTCAAGGACTTTCAAGTATGAGCGAAGCTTTACTCTATCATATATAATTTAGAGTTCTAAAATCATCATCAATGCTTGAGAATAATTGACAACATAGCAAGCAATGTGAAATTCCACTCAGTACTCCTTAGGCAGCTTGGCTTTATACATCATATAACATACTTTTTCAAGAAGATAGTGGTTCATCATTTCAGCTTCAATATATTGTTGTAGTATATTATTAATATTTCAATATCTTAATACACTATGAACTATTTAAAAATTATCAAACTCTCCATTGCATAACGCTAATCCATAATTATATGTTCGAAAACACTTAACTTTTCTATTACACCAATTTTCGATCAACTTCTTCCAGTGCTTGAAGTTCTGAAGAATATATCACTTTTTTCCGTTCGAAGATACACCCAAAACTTGAGCATAATGTCATAAATGGAAGTAGGAAGATGCATCTTTTTTATGCTTGGATGGAACTAGAGCTAGACCTAATAATATGATTAATATAGTCAAGCAACCCTTCGATTCTATGTTTGCTTGTGCCAAGCAAATTATTTTTTTCTTTTAAAGGATACAATGCTTACAAAAATTAAGTGTAATGACATTTTATCCTTTCAAAATGTTTTGGTTGCTCAAAATTGTCAATCCTCTCTTTCTCATGTGACCCAGTCTCATATGACACATCTTAACCTTATCATCGTCTAGTAACTGTAAGGTTGCCACATTCTATAACGCGTCACATTTCATATCATACTTTTATGCCATCTCATGCGTACATTAAATTCTTGGAACCAAGCTATCCGAACCAAGAAGCGCCTAGAAGTCTAGTAGAACAAATTTTAAAGATTTAAGCCGAGTTTCTGGGAAAAACTTCCACTTGGTGCATTGAGTGGTGTGGTGCGCTAGGTCTAAAACATCAGATTTATCTGATTGGAAAATTGAGAGGCGCAGTGCGCTAGATCTCAACTTTCTGTCAGTTATATCTGCAGAACTGAGTGGCACGATGCACCAGGCCATGTTTTGAGGAAATTTTTTTTTAGTTTCTTTTCTTTTCACTTTTTAGGAGGGGTGCTTTCATCCTTTCCTTATTTCACTACCCCAACCCACAACTCTTAACCTCTCTTATAGTTAAGTACACTCATATGTCATCAGTTAAGATATAATTTCTCTCCTCCCTCTTTCTCCAACTCCAAAGGCAGAAAAGTTTCTCAAGCAACAAGTTAGGATTCCAAGAAAGATTCTATCAAGTTCTTCTCTTTTCCTCAGGTACGTAATGGCTAAATCTTCAGTGTGGGAATCCCGTTCTTTCCTACACTCAAGTCTAATTTCAGTTTAAGTCTATGAATGATGTTAGGGTTTGTGAAGTTGAAATCTTTAAGTCTAATTCTCTATCTCTTGATGAAATCCCATTATTTTTAGTGTAAATTCTATGAATTGGAGTTTTTTTCTTGAGTTGAATTCTTGAATCAAGCCTATTGAGTCCGTCCAATGAATTTTATAAATTATCTTTATATTACTGCAAGTCTATATCATGTTTTGCTTGATAAATTCATGATTTTTCTTCAAAGATCGTTTAAAGGCTGTAAGTTTACGTTCACGAAAAGTTTACAAAGAATCTTTATGCTATATTTTGTTCTGATTTGAGAAGAGACAAAAGTTTTTATATTTTTAAAGTTCATTTAGCTGATCTATGAAGATTTAGAGCCGAGGCTCACCAAGAATATACTTTCATGATACTTTAGTTTGAGTCAAAGCTCCAGGCATGATTTTTTTTATTTATGTTCAAAGACTTATATTATTTGCAAATAGTAAGTTTTTGGGAGGATTATTTAGCACCGAGACGGGTATAGATCCAAGGTCACATACCCCAACACTATGTTGCTACCATAGTATAGGATCGTCCACAGTTTGTTCGACTCCTCTTTTAACCCAAGGGCTCTGAATGGATCCATAGATTAAGTTTTGTCCTATTCTCTAGCAAGGTATAGGATAGTTCTCCCCAACATAGTAAGATATTGGTCATCATGATGCTCAAATGGTGTATGTAGGTTAAGAGATTTAGTATTTTCCTTTACATAATACTTGTTTATGATGATTCCATAGAAGTTTTCTTTGAGAGATTTTCAGTTATTTATTTTCACGTTATGTTTCAGAAATTCAGCTAATTGGGTCCTACATGTTTTAACAGTACCAATGACCCGTTTATTGCATTGTTTTAATTCTCCAATTTTTGTAGCAAAAAGCTATAAGTTTTACATTATATTTTTGTACTTAGAACGTTTATCATGTTTTTGTTAGAATTTCATGTTTAGTTTCAGTTTTCAGTTAGTATATGCTTACTGTTTTAATGCAGCTATATTATGTACCAATACATTCAATTTTACTGACCACTTTTCTTGCGCTACGTCTTTTCATGATGTAGATTCCGGAGTTCAGACTCAGGCCAGAAATCAGACGTCCCCCTAGACTATTCGACATCAACTTGTGGTGAGTTCTCCTTACATCTAGAGGACTTGATTATGCCTTGCTCAGTTTCCAGTATGTTAGATAGTTTTAGTCTTTAATAAAGGTAGCTTGAGGTCATGTCCCAGTAAACTCATTCAGTTAATATGTTATAGAGGCTTCATTCGATATTAGTTGGTTTCAGTTATTGATATTGTCTTTCAGTCGACTTTCAATGTTGAAGTAATAAAAGTAATTTTCCTTTATTTAGAAGCTCAGCCCATATTTTTATTCCTCCACTTTCGCATTTATCACAGTTTAGCTTTACTAGTTTCATGTAAGGCCAAGTGGTTTGCTCAGGCCACTTATGGTTTCGAGTGTCAGTTACATTCAGAATGTAGGCTCAGATCGTGACACATTTACAGTATCAAGCATGGTATTTCCCATAAGTGCGTAAAGACCGCACTCCAGTTTGTCCTTTAACATGGTTAATGCTCTTTCTCACTTTGTGTATTTCACATTCACATGTGTGCTTATAATAGAGCTTATCAAGAGATCAAATTTTTCTTCAATCGAAAACATGTCAAGCACTAGACAATGTTCCTATGATGCCATCATGAAACTGAATGTGAAAAGAATCAATGCCTTCTATTTCACATACTACTTTATTTTCCATAAGCACAGTCTCGCACACATGCTCGTAGCTAGTAAATCAATCTTTTCTGTGGCACTTCAAAATCCACTTTTATGTTTAAGTGTCATGAGCATTTAACATATAATCATCTTCAGGTATCTAAGCTTCTTGAATCACAGATGCATTGAATGCTTCTTTATTGGCCTACTTAATTATTTAGGCTATCCCGCTCAACGTGATCCTTTAGTTGATAACCCAACATTTAATTTGATCTAGCTACTAATTTTCCCCCTTCTTAAAGGTCAAACAACCCCTTTCTTTAGAAGTCAAACACTCACCATGATCTTATTTCTCACATTGTTTATATGATTTCTCAGCTTATTAGAATTATGCACGCCGTACCATCTATAGTGTGACCTTTTCCAGTTTCCTTATTGTTCATAATTGAATTAACTATGTCTTTTGTAAGTCGGTGTCAATTAAAATAATATAGTGCAACACTCTAGTTCTTCAACTTCCACTTTAATGTGTATGATTTAGATTCATAGTCAATTTGAAAGCACCAATATGATTTTGTAAAGTTGTACATGTCTTCATTTTGAAGGTATGCAAATATTGCCCTTAACATACTTGTAATTTCATATTTTTTCTTCTACAGTGTGAGCGTCTAAGTTTCTTTCCTGAAAAATAGCAATCAAGGAAAGGAAAATAGCGACAAACAATAGTATTTAATTTCAAAATAATGCGCAGAGTTACAATCTTTATAAAATCTTAAATAAAAAGATGTAATCCTCTGATTCTTCTCTGTACGTCCTTTGATTTGTTCTTGATTGAGGGAATATTTGTCGGAATTTCACCTCGAATGTGGAGCCAAGTTTTGTTCGCAATCGTAGAGGTATGGAGGTTTGCGGCTCACCACTTGGAGATGAAGACTTCTTGATATGAGGAAGAATTGTGGATCACCAATGAAGAGAGCTTCTCTCTATGTGTATATGTATTTTTGTGTCTTTTTCTTTGGTCAAGACCCCTTTATATAGGTGTGAGCTAGGGCTTGGGGGTATTTTGGCCCCCCATGTAAATCTAGTGGACCTTGGGCTTGATGAGCATGAGTTGGGCTCATCTTGTCAACTTAACATACTAACCCAAATGTAATTGGACTTCATTTAAATTATATAATTTTAATTTAAAAATTAATCCAATAATTTGACTTGATCGACATGTCATGAATTTAAAATTTGATCCAAATTTTAATACTGATTTATCTGATAAGATTTCACTGTCTACAAATGCCCCCATGCGTCAAGTCTTATTGAGGTGCACGACTTATCGAACCTTTAGAGAAGAGACTTGAAGTATTCGTGAAGCGAATGTTTTTTTTTCTTCAAGTAATTGACTTCTTGCGAAATGTTTGAAACTTCATAAGAAATGACCATGTCGACATGTTGAAGCTATCCAAGTCGATACATGCCACAGTCTTTTGGGTAACATTCTCTTATTTACAAGATATAAGCTTGACTTTCGATCATTCATCAACTTAATATATACATATATATAGTAGTCGTATTTGGCCCGTGCCCAAACCATATTAAACTTTGTATTTGTAACCCTTTTTTTTATCTTGTTGCTATTCTTGTTTTTTACTTTTATTTTATTTTTGGTGACATTATATTAGTTGTAAAGGTACTTCGACAATATTTCAATATTTCTAAATATTAATCAAATAATTTTATTCTTGTCAATTAAAAGAATAATTTTTTTAGAGTATATTTTAGATTTTATTTTTATTTTCAAACACATGCATGCACCAATGCTCTTTTCCTTTTTATTTTATTGATAGTTTTTGATATTAAAGTCTTTAATGATCCAAATTGAGTTTTACCTTATGTTTAATTAACTTCGTCATTTTTTTCTCAATTAAACTTATATTGGCTAACCCATTTTTCATTATGTTTTTATCAATTAATTAAACTTATATTGATTAATCCATTTGGAGAGTTAAATGGTTTCAAAATTAACTTTTCAAATATTTTTAGCTATATATAAAAAATAATTTTTAATTTAGTAATCAAGCAAGTACTAAGTTAGAAAGGGAATGTCGCGATACTTTGTTTTCTTGTCCATGATAAATTTGTTAGTAAAAAAGGTAATTTGAAATAAGATTAATAAACATTTCCACAAAATAAAAAGATAAAGTTTTGGATCAATTTTAAATTTGATTGTATAAATAGTTTTTTGGGGTGCCACTATCATTTTCCATGACTCATCACTTTTGTAGCATTTAATAAACCCACATAATTGTTCAAATTTACCAAAATGGGAGAAAACTTATAGAGTAATTAAAACTTAAATTAGGGATAAAATTGACAAAAAAAGCTTCATGTGAGGACTACCAAAATCTCACATTCTCTCTTATATATAGTAGTAATGCATACATATATATTTTTGGTTTGAAGTGTTTCCAGCTTATAGAGGATTATTGCCTAATATCCCTTTTTCATTTGGTGGCTGAGAAAACCAAGCCTTGTATCAAAAGATATTATCAAAATTTTACAAAAAACATTTCATGGGTCGCCAACTTATGAACATGACATTCTGAGAGTGAGAATTGTGAAAAGTCACTTACCAATTGAGGCACCATATAAGTATATGGTAAATCTTTCATATGGGGGACTACAATTATGAAAATTTATGAGTGGTGTTTATACGAATAGAGTGAATTTTTCCATATTTTGACTCTAACGCAAACTTTCCAAAGTTTGGATCCAATAGAAAATTTTCCATAATTTTGCTCCAAAGGAAACTTTTCATAATTTAGTTCCAATGGAAATTTTTCATAATTTGGCTCCCATGAAAACTTTCCATAATTTTGGTTCCAATGAAAACTTTCTATAACTATAACTTTTCATAATTTGTAGGAACCAAACTTATATCACCTTCTTTTGACATCTATAAATACTTACATTCCTATGGTGGTTGGTTGTCAATTTGCGACACTGTCCATCTCAATTGAGTCTGTATCCGTAAGGTAATTCCTTCTCTTACATATGATTTTCATCACTTTTTCATAGCTCTGTGAGACTTTGGTAAAAAAATCATATATTGCCGTATAAATGCTGAAATTTTGATCCATTTGATGTTCCAGAAACTAGACTTGCAAAGCTACAACATATCCAAAATTCACTATCAGATAGCTCCTAAATAGTTACAGGTAATTTTTTGAATTCGTGCTAAAATTTTGAGGAGCTGACTACCCCAGCTTCATGTGGCCTTACGAAAAAAATATCTTATCTTGACTTAGGAACGACGAAATCACAAGCGGTTTACGGCGTTGGAAAGAAGGTTTGTAAATATATATCATATATGAATTTCACAATCAAATTGCATCTATATTCGTTCAGGTATTTGCTTGAAGTCAGCCTTCAAATAGCTGTCAAATTGAAGTTATGATCTTACGAACCTAACCTTTTTCCTTTTATGTTCTTTTGCAGATTTTTGGGTGACGTTATATGGCTATAATTTTCTGTGACATGATGCACTTTCATGACAGTAATATGCCACATCCTCATCTAAATATAGTGAGTGACTAGTGAAATCCGAATGCCAAAATCCTTACCATGAAGGTTCTTCCTCCAGTGATCGTAAGCTCCTCACTTGACAGAGGGTTGTTTGATGAATCTCTTCACCTAGGAATTGCATTCGTCGTATCTACTCCTCCTAAGGGATGACTTAGCAATTGAAGTGTTCCGCCTTCTGATTTTGGTAACGTCTGCACACCTGGCTACTGGAAATGGTTAGAGGATGTGATTCCTCGCTACAAGGAAGACTTGGAGCACATCAAGGTTTATGATGCTGTATATACATCTTTATTTACATATGACTACGATGACAACGTGTTTCATGCTTTTTGTGAGCTTTGGCGTCTATCTACCAATATGCTTTCCACTTTCATTAGAGAAATGTCCATATCTCTTTGGGACTTACAGAATATTGGAGGTCTTCTAGTTCATAGATCATGTTATGATGAAGTTGTTCCTCAGTAAATGAATTGACACAGACGAACACTCGAGGAAAATTGTGTCTCCCCAAAAGTTGCTTGATAGCGTACAAAATATGGAGACGTAAATTCTACACAAAATTGAAAATAACAACGAAAAAACGATAGGAACGAAAATGCGGAAAATTAAAGGATAGATAGATAGATTGACACAAGGAGATAAGGAAATAGAAACCAATGAATATATTAAATTCAAAGACCTCTAATTTCGACTATCCACAAGCACCTAACCACCTACGAAGACCTTGAGGGAATCGTAACTCCCTCGCAACCCCGTTTCTAGGAAAACGTCAACATTAGCTTTTCCAAGCTACACTCTCTCAAGAGTTCATACAACATTAATGTTCATCCAAAAGTCCTTAAAAATGAAAAGGAAACTAGTATTTATAGTTGGTGGCTTTTATTACATTTTATGGGCCAAACAAATGACCCATTTAACAAACAATGGCAAGCTGTCCGCTTAAGCCCAAAGCCCACGCAGGAGATCACCTGCGCGCGCAGGTGGTGGGCGTAGGAGGCACCTGCGGCCACATGTCACTCACCTGCGCGCGCAGGTGAGGTCGCAGACCACTCCAATGCGTCGTTGAGCTCCTTTTCGACTCTCCAACGCCCCTCCAATGACTCCCTTGTCTCCAAGCTATCTTCAATACACTATATTGCTTTACTTGGAGTGTAAAATGGATGCAAAATGGACCCTCTAACCATATCCATGTGTTCTTGAACTCTTTGTGGTATGGGTCCCTTGTTGTCGTCCAGGAAACACAAGCCCAAAAAGGTTGACGCCGATTTGGATTGTTTCATCCTCCCCCTCTTGAAAAGGATTCGACCTCGAATCCGAACCTTGTAAAATCATAGGGAAAACAAACGACAACAATTTACTCATGGAATGAGGGTTAGTGTTAGCAAAATCAATCTTATCATCATGCCAAGGTTGCTCACACTTAACATATAACCAAGGATCCTTTGGGTTTAACACAGAAAGCTCTGATACCAAATGATAGCGTACAAAATACGATATCGACAATAACCCCGAAAACACGAGGAAACGATCAAAAGATATAAAATGCGGAAAAGTAAGATAGATAGATAGAGATAAAAGATAGACATGAACAAAGGAATTCAACGAAACTAAAGGATATATTAAATCCTATAACCTCGAAGGATTGTTCCAATGAAGGCACCTAATCTCCTACGAAGACCTTGAGGGAATCGTAACTCCCTCGCAACCCCGTTTCTAGGAAAACGTCAACATTAGCTTTTCCAAGCTACACTCTCTCAAGAGTTCATACAACATTAATGTTCATCCAAAAGTCCTTAAAAATGAAAAGGAAACTAGTATTTATAGTTAGTGGCTTTTATTACATTTTATGGGCCAAACAAATGACCCATTTAACAAAAAATGGCAAGCTGTCTGCTTAAGCCCAAAGACCACGCAGGAAACCACTTACGTGCGCAGGTGGTGGGCGTAGGAGGCACCTGCGGCCACAGGTCACTCACCTGCGTGCGTAGGTGAGGACGCAGACCACTCCAGTGCGTCGTTGAGCTCCTTTTCGACTCTCCAACTCCCCTCCAATGACTCCCTTGTCTCCAAGCTATCTTCAATACGCTATATTGCTTTACTTGGAGTGAAAAATGGATGCAAAATGGACCCTCTAACCATATCCATGTGTTCTTGAACTCTTTGTGGTTTGGGTCCCTTGTTGTCGTCCAGGAAACACAAGCCCAAAAAGGTTGACGCCGATTTGGATTGTATCATCCTCCCCTTCTTGAAAAGGATTCGACCTCGAATCCGAACCTTGCAAAATCATAGGGAAAACAAACGATAACAATTTCCTCATGGCATAAGGGTTAGTGTTAGCAAAATCAATCTTATCATCATGCCAAGGTTGCTCACACTTAACATATAACCAAGGTTCCTTTGGGTTTAACACAGAAAGCTTATTGAAAAGGATACAAAGGACCTGCCTATGAAAATTACTAAGAGATAAAGAAACTACAAAGGTCATAATGGTGTCATCAAACCAAGGAGGTAAGGTCTCATTCGTTTTGGGAGCTATACAACACAATTGTTTCAATACCTCTCCAAGATACCACACCAAAGGGTGGGACACCAATGGTTCAAAAATCCACATGAGTTTTTCGGGGTCAAAGATATGAGAGACCCATATTGCATCATTACTCACACAAGTGGACCAACCAAAAGGCTTACTACCTCTAAATAAAATAATTCCACAACTAGCATGGATATCTTCATAAGCAAAGAGGTAATATAGAAAGGAATCAAGCGTGGGAATCTCATCCGGGGTATTACTATCTACGAGAATGCCACATGGGTCAAGAGATTTAGCAATTACTACACTTAAGGATGGACTCAAATCATTTAGGCACACAAAACATTTCCTTTCTATGTAGTTGAAGTCTACATAAGATGTTGGTTCAACATGGTAATGAATAACATCATATGCAAAGAGGTAATAGAGAAAGGTTCTAAGGACGCTAATCTCATCCGAGGTGCGCTCATGAGTAGGAACACACAAGGAGAGAAAGAGGCATTTCAAGCACATAGAACCTCTCTTTTCTAAACAACTTCCCAAGGGGAAGGAGTTCAACAATGGAATCATGCTAGGAAGGAGTTCAACAATGGAATCATGCTAACCCTATGAAGGTGACAAGAAGTCTGTAACCACCATGAACTCTTCCACAAGCAAGTAATCAACTTAGCATCCACAAGTTGTGGTCCACACAAGTTAAGCACAAGTGTGTCAAGGAAGGATGCAAGTATATAAGCAAAACCCAAAAGAGGCAATGACACATTTGCCCTAGGGTCCTCAAGAATGATGCCACCTTTGAGAAAGGGGTCATCAATAGCAAATAAGAAATAAAGAAAGGTATCACATGAATGGAATCCTTCCAAAGTGTTCTCAAGAGAAGACTCGCTCATTGACCTACAAGTCATAAAACCTTGGTTAAGAATGGACACACACAATGGCGAATTCCTTTGAACCATTTCATTACTCCCCTTCTTTAAAGGACACTCATCGTTGTTGGACATGTCTCCCATGAACAACTTGAGTCTACCAAGTGGATTGTAAATCCCCAAGTAAGACTCTCTATCGTAGGGAAGGCTACCAACAACCTCATTCAATCTTTGCTTGTCATCTTGACCAAGCACCAAGTTGGGTGTATAACAACCACCACATTCCAATAGGTCACCGGGGTCAAATGGGAGAAGTATCCAAGTACATGGGTTAAGACAATACCCATTTTCCCCGAAGGTGTCAACCTCACAATTATACATACCCTCTATACTATAGTTGAAAGTATTATAAGCAAAGAGAGGGTAGGAAGAGGTGTATCTCAAGTCAACTTCAAATAAGGTGTTTCCATGCATGTACTCATTATTAGACTCAAGATCATCAACATGAGTATCTTCAACAATGGGACCACTCAAAGAAGAAGAAGAGGTAATTTCTAAGCAAATAACACCTTCTTTTTCAAAGGAAGGATCTTCAAGTAGACACAAACCATCAACAACATCAAGGAGGTCATGACTCAAGTCCTTACAAGGATCATACAAGTCATCCTCACGTTTATCACACAATGGTGGGGTGTCACCCGAAGGATCACAACCAAAATCAACTTCACAAGAACAATCGCTAGTTGGGTTCCTCAAATATTCAAGCAAATCAAGATTATTTTCACCCAATGGATTATTCTTTTTCACTACGTCTTCCATTCCTTCACATTCCATTCCCATAAGAGTACTCTCATCTTTCAAAAAGAGATTTCCATCTTTAGGTGGAATATTGTCACACCATAGCGGGTTGTTATGTGGACTATAGTCCTCACGAGGATCTACATCACTAACATGACCTTCACCACTAGGTAATCCATAAGGAGTGATTTCAACATCTTCAAATAAGAAATTGTGCTTAGAGAGAGAAGGATCAATCCAAGACGAAGGATTGGAATATGTAGAATTACTCTAAAAAAGACAATTATCCAATTTTGAAGAAGTCTCATTCGCATGATCATCCCGATGAGCAAAGCAAGTAAGAGAATTTTCATTTAAAGACATGCTCAAGGGGTCACTCCTATTCAAATGATCAACATTATCAACATCGTCACTAACTTGAGGCTTACTAATCACATCACAAACATCCTCAAGTAGCGGATTTGATTCAAGAGCAAGTTGATCAATACACATACCTTCACTAGTTGTAGGCAATTCACATACCAGCATAGACTCACCTTCATTTTCACAAGGGTCAACTAGTGTGTGAATACTCTTTTCACATGGCAATGAAACCTCATTCGAGTTATAAGCGCTAGCACTAGGTGGACACAAATTGAGCTTGCTAGAAGAGTCAATTCGGTCATCTATAGGATCAACTAGTGTTTGCAATCTCACAACAAGAACTTGATCATCATGCAACTTAGCACTACCAAGAGTATCACAAAGGAAAGACTCGTAAGACTCTACATTAGACAAGCCACCAATCACACTCACTTGGCCACTAGCCACAACAAGACATTTTGAATTTAGTGAAGTGGAAGGTTTAGCATTGTTACCTTGTAGCTCGCAAAATGTATGGTCTTCACCTTGGTGTTCAATGTGGGAGCTCATTTGCTCCTTTGGGAAGTCCTCGTCGCTCTTCCCAAAGTTGGAATCCCCAGCCAAGAACTCCGTTAGGTCTTCAAGTATATGATCGCAAGGAACTACCCTTGGATCCTCCTTTGGAAGTTCATGGACCTGCACAAGAATAGGGGAGATACTAGGTAAAATGCTAGCATCATGGTTAGTAGGTAGCAAGGAATGTGTGTTGACAAGTCCCACTATCAAGTGTTCCTTTCCCACGTCTTTCAAGCTACTACTTGGCTCATCATCCCCTTCCAAGGTCACCAAATTACATTTTCGGGTTGGGGAACTTTGGACTTGTTCACTTGGTGATACTTGGGAGTTGGTTTGGGAAGTGGGATCCTTGGAATCAAATGACTCCTACATGTTCGCCATTTCACAAACCATGCTTGACATGATACCATCCAAGGAGTCTAAACGACCTTCCATCGCTCCTATTGTATGGTTTATGTACTCAATCTTTTCCCATATAGATTTTAACATGTCTTTGCTCATGGGAAGTTGAGTTTCTTTCTACGAAGCCATTGTACCTAGCAATTAAGACACTCAACAAAAACAATAAACAACGTTAGCGTTAGCAAAATAAAGCTCACAATCACTCGTGTTTACACACCTTTGATCGCCTCACAATTGGAGCGGCTAGTGTTGAAGATTGCCTATACTTTGGTTGTACACAAGGTGTCGATTGCTACTCTTGGTCGGAATAGATTCTTGTTTAAAGAAAGAAGGACGACTCGATTATAAACTAAAAGGACTTGAAACAAGAAGTTAACTACGAAGCTAAACTAGAAAAGCACAAAGAAAATGGACTAAGAGAGAACGGACTCAAGAACTAATCGACCAACTAAGTAAGGACAATTACCCGTTGATAATTAGTTTAGGAATAAAGAAATGAATTAAGGAATTAAGAAATGAAACTAAGAAAATGGAACCTAAGTAAAATGAGATTTCGGATTGTTTTGGTGTATTGGAATGACCTGCGGACGCGGGCCATGACCTTCCCACGCAGATGGGCAAACGCAGGTGAAGGCAAAAACTTGCTGGAGTGACCTGCACTGCCACATGCGGCCGCAGGTGCCATCTGCGGGCGCAGATGGTGGGCGCAGATGCCCCTGCCAGCTCGTTGGCAACTCCGATTTTTGAGTTTCTGTGGGCCCTTTTTCACTCTCTTTCCTTGATTTTTGGTCTTGCAAAGATCAAACAACACCTTTTTGGTATCCCTCTCACTTGAATATATGAATGTTCTTCAAGAACACCAAGAACAACAACACCAAAAAATTTTTTGAGCCTCACTCAAACGAACTCGGAATTCGCCGATCTTTCAGAGTTATGTTCCTTTCAATGTGGGGAAAACTTTCCAATAATCTTTAACCTTCAAATCCAAACCAGGGTCACAAGATCTAGAAACCCATTTTCTATCTTTTCTTCAACTTCAAGAACAACAATGGGGGTTTCTCTTCAAATCCACTCAAATCACAATCCAAACTCAAGATTCCGACTCAAATAACACTAGAGAAACAAACCTAGTGTTGGATCAACAATAAAAACTCAAACACAAATATATATTTTTGGGAATTTTTTGAAAAACGAAAATTTCAGATTTTTTTTTTTTGATTTTTGATTTTCCTTTTGGACAACACACCCAAGATTGAATTCGTGCAGCTCTGATACCAAATGATAGCGTACAAAATACGGAGACGTAAATTCTACACAAAATCAAAAATAACAACGAAAACAAGATAACATGATAGGAACGAAAATGCTGAAAATTAAAGGATAGATAGATAGATTGACACAAGGAGAGAAGGAAATCGAAACTAATGAATATATTAAATTCAAAGACCTCTAATTTCGACTATCCACAAGCACCTAACCTCCTACGAAGACCATGAGGGAATCGTAACTCCCTCGCAACCCCGTTTCTAGGAAAACGTCAACATTAGCTTTTCCAAGCTACACTCTCTCAAGAGTTCATACAACATTAATGTTCATCCAAAAGTCCTTAAAAATGAAAAGGAAACTAGTATTTATAGTTGGTGGCTTTTATTACATTTTATGGGCCAAACAAATGACCCATTTAACAAAAAATGGCAAGCTGTCCGCTTAGGCCCAAAGCCCACGCAGGAGACCACCTGCGCGCGCAGGTGGTGGGCGCAGGAGGCACCTGCAGCCACAAGTCACTCACCTGCGCGCGCAGGTGAGGTCGCAGACCACTCCAGTACGTCATTGAGCTCCTTTTCGACTCTCCAACACCCCTCCAATGACTCCCTTGTCTCCAAGCTATCTTCAATACGCTATATTTCTTTACTTGGAGTGCAAAATGGACCCTCTAACCATATCCATGTGTTCTTGAACTCTTTGTGGTTTGGATCCCTTGTTGTCGTCCCTGAAACACAAGCCCAAAAAGGTTGACGCCGATTTGGATTGTATCATTGCTTGTATTTATTTTTGGCCTTCTATAGACTATCCAAAGGTAACCTTCATGAGGTATCTGTCCATGATTGGGTAGAGTTCTGGTTTAAAGCACCGAGAAGGTACGCCGAGCCTCTGCAAAAGGCATCAAAGGGCTGAACCACAAAGCCAAGGTTGAACCATAATCCTTTTGGACATATTAACATGAACTTTCTTCCACAGACCGACGAGGAGAATGCTCCCTTTGCCGAGCTAGGTGTGGAAGGGTCGCTTAGAGACGAGACTGTTTGGGTAGCCTTTCTTACTTGTTGGCTTTGCATGTTTGTGCTTCCAAACAAGAAAGTTTACTGTGCACACACTAACATTTTTAAAGCAATAAGTTTTATGGATCATGGAGAGAAATTCTCTCTGGCAGCCCCGATTCTTGCGAGTATATATCATGGATTAAGGGAAATTTGTGCTTCTTCGAATGTAAGTGTGAAAAATATAATTTTCCCCATACACTATGTATATGGCCGGCTAGCAGAATATTTTAGGACCCATCATGGTGCTATTCACTCACACCGGACCATACCCTTATGTAAGATTTCTGGCGAGAAGATGGTCAAATATTTTGACTTTATTGATGCTCAAAAGTTATTTCAACAGGATGATGCGCGTCGCCACCATCATTTGGCGTTGCTACAAGACAAAGACTTATTGACCAATAGTGGTCGGCTTATAAATTCATGGAATGAATTTATCATAAATCTTTGTTCGGGTTATGTCACCTTTGGGCATGATTCAGATCTCATCATGGAGTCTTATAGCTCTAATAGGTTTAGTTGACAATTCGGTTTTTGTCAAGACATCCCTGGAAAACTCATAGAGCAGCCTTATGATGACACATTGCTAACATTAGTGCATCTTTAGGATTCGTCCATTCGCCTTGGCACTTCTTCAAAAGTCACCATTCTGATGCACCCATTAGAAGGTGCGCCTTTAATGACTTGTGAGTATGCAGATTGGCAGCCAACTCATTATACGAATCTTCCAAAAAGGATCCGTCATATTATTTTGAAAAATTCGAGGCAGGATTATACACTTACGTTTTCCAAGGAAGGTTTGAATCAACTGAAAGTAAAGTCGCATTCTTCTTCCAAGCCCGAGGTGAAGCTCAATGATACTCCGCAAGATGCCAAGACCTTCCCTAAGTCCAAAACTTCAAAAGTTGATGATGCACCTCCAGAAAACAAGAAAATGAGGCGTCTTGTATTGGCCTCCAAGGTGACTACCACTACTCCCAAAGTTATTAATAAACCTTGCAACCAAAAGGAGCCTCTAGCTTCGTCAGACAAGGATGTTGACAAAATATTGAATCTTGAGACTATTTGTGACAAAAACACTCATATGCCTGTATTGCCGAATAGTGATGGGCAAAACAATGCGACTTCTAGTTCAAAAGAGAGTGAGGATCATCATTGGAATCATCGAAAAGGGAAGTCAAAAGAGCTAGATGATCGCTATTGCAATATCGATGTTTTAGATTACATTGTCATTGATGACGAGGACCCAAATTCGGAGTTGTTGTCTGCATTTGCAAAACGAGTACAATCCCTTTATTTTTATTTTCTTAAAAAAATAGATTGATTTTATTTCTCATTAGATAATCATGATTATAATGGCTTCTTCCCTTTTTTTTTTACATCAGACAGGAAGTCTTCCCTTTTTCGCCAAAAATCTGATAGTTCATTTTTTGTTCTCTTCTTTTTTTTTTTTTTTTTTTTGCAGTTGGATCTTCAGGAGTTATACAATGACGACTTGGGCGATGATATGATCACAGGCTATGCTACAAGCCTTAATGATCTTAATGTGGTTGCGAAGAGCTCCCGCTCTTCCCTTAATGACGAAGTACCTTCGCTAGAATTGGTTTCACCTAGAGTTTTCTTCTGCTCCTCTGGATAACAGGAAGTTCTCCCAGCCAACTATTACAAATGCTACTGAAGTTATTACTAATCAGAGTACACACCTAAAATCATTCAAGCCTTCTTCATGGCCGTTGCATCCCAGTGCTTCAACTTTTGATCCATAAGGAACTACTTCTTGTTTTAAATCAATGTTTGTTTCTGAGATGTGGGGTGCATTATGCGGATAGATCACAAAATTTTCTGCGGGTTCTTTGGACAGCTTTGCAAAATTAGAAACAAGCATTCTTCAACTTTTAAGGAGATTAGAAAAGTTAACATTAAAGATATTTCTACTATAGAAGGTCTTGTCGAGAACTTCATCAAGGCATACACGGAATATGATGCCTTAAGATCGTCGAAGATGACTACGGAATATGATTCCTTAAGATCGTCGAAGATGACTAAGGAATCACATCAAGAGTCCCTTTCTAACACACAACAATGCCTCAATGATGTGAAGATGGAGCATGAAAAGTTAGATGGATTCGTAGGAAAACTTCGGACAACTCTTGCAGATGTAGAGAAGGATTTAGCATCTTTTGCCACCAAGAAAGGGAAGATCATCACGCTCCTTGACAAATATCAAGAGAAGTTGTCTAAAAGTCAAGAGAACATCACAATAACAGAGGGCAAAATTTATACCTTTGAGCCAAATCATACGTTATCTGATGATAAAACGGAGAAATTATCCAAACTGGCAGAGGAGGTTGAGACGAGGTGCCAACAAATTCTCGGCTTCACACCTTTCCCGTAGTTTAGATTCTTGCTTAGGATTTTTCCTTCTTCATTTTCTTTTATGGCACTTATCATGATGTAGTTTTTTTTTTAAGCAATAAAAGTGGTGACTTATATTTCAATATGAATCGTCTCGCCTCAAATTTTAGATTTTGTTGTATCGCTTAGGACATTACGACATTCTGTACCCTAAGTGATGTTCTTCAGACAGCATTTCTTAGCTTGAGTTTGTGAAAAAAATCTGACAGTGGAAACTTTGCTCATAGACATTGACATGTATGATCAATGAGTATATAAACTTGTGTCAACAAATTCTTTAACGTATCAATAATCTGAATTGGTTGATCAAGAACAAATTGTTGATAATCGAAGCTTTCTTAATCTTCTCATTATAAATCGTCTTATCTTTCTCAATTGTGGATAGCCAGAGTAACTTTGAATTTTTCTGTAAAATTATAATGCACTGGTCCACCTCAAAGTTTGCTGGTTCTCTGTCTCATGTTCACTAATGGTAAAAACATACAGCTGCCATCAACTACACTTCATCCAATTCTACATCAGAATTAGCCATGGTTGATGGAAAAATCTCCACTAAATGATGTCACATTTCACCGACTGAAATAATTGGCCGGATTAAGTTTTAAGCTTGCAAGCAGCTTTGCACAACCCAAGAAGTTAAAACCACTCAGTAAAACATATTTTTTTTGTATTACTGAGGAGCTCCTGTCTGAATAGCTAGTTAGTGAGAGCCGACAACAAACAAATTAGACTAAGCATCCAACCACTTCCAGTAATAAATTGCCCAACATATAAATGTCGAGAACTAATAGAGTCGTGACAGGATTGTTAATTTCATCCGTTAGCTGCATTTGCCAAAGTGTTGAACTAACACTGCAACCGTATCAAGATAAAAGTTTCTCTGGCATTTGGATTCTCAAACAAATCCAATGCAAAAAAGTAGATACTTTGATCGTTCATCGAATACTTTTATGCATTTGATTTACATTTTCTGGTGTAGGTCTCTAGTATGAATCTCATAACATGAGCTACTGGTGCGAAAATTGTTAGTCGTTTGGTCCTACGAACTTCAAACTATCAGGTTTGCCTTCTATCAATGTTTCAGATCAAAATTCTTTACCGATTGATCAGATTTTGCTGTTGAAGTTAACTTTAAAAAAACGTTAGTATCATAGCTTTGTGCATCTCACCAAATCATCTATCTTTTGGCGTAGGAGCGTTCAAATGATGAGCAGCTTAGTTACGTAGAAACTAAACTTTAAAGACTACAACATATCCAAAGATCAAAGTCACACTCTTTTTTTATTAACAGTAATTAATTTTCTTTGAAGCTAATTATGAATCCGTACTGTTTTCTCTTTTTTAACAGATTTACACAGTCCCTACTAAAATGTCCCTGTCTTCACGTAGGATCGTCCAAATGACAAGCAACTTGATTCTATGGAAATCAGACTTCTGAGACTACAACATATCCAAAATTTGAGTCAAAAATCTATCCGGATTGATGGGAATCAATTTTTGAAGTTG
The DNA here is from genome assembly GCA_031232105.1 of Capsicum rhomboideum. Lineage (NCBI taxonomy): Eukaryota > Viridiplantae > Streptophyta > Magnoliopsida > Solanales > Solanaceae > Capsicum > Capsicum rhomboideum. The sequence goes on from CP124718.1 coordinate 23,597,934, forward strand.
GCAGTGCAATCTTGCCTATTTTCTGACAGATTTGCACAGTTTCACCAAAATGTCCTCGTTTTGACATAGGAGCTCAAAATAATGAGAGACTTAATTATATGGAAACTAGACTTTGAAGGATACATCATATCCAAAATTCAAGTCAAAAATCCATCCATATTGACGGGAACCGATTTTTTGAGGTTCGCAATACAATATTGCCCATTTTCTGACAGATTTGTGCTATTTCACCAAAATATTTTCGTCTTGACATAGGAGTTTCTATATGATGAGAGGATTGATTCTTTGGAAACTAGACATCGAAGGCTACAACATATCCAAAAATCAGGTTAAAAATCCATCCGGATTGATGGAAACTGGTTTTTGAAGTTGGCTACAAATCTAGAATTTTGTTCTCACAATTTTGTGCAGTATTCTCGTCAAAAAATTCATTACTCGGAGTAGGAAATATGAAATCATGCACTTCTTATTTTATTGGAAAGAGGGTGGCAAGAACTACGACATATACAAAAATTATGGCCAACGGATTCGCGAATTTGTGCAGATTTTCCTTTGAAGTTGGCTCAAATTTCGATGAACTCGTCTTCCTCAAATCTGTGTATTTGCGGTATAAAATCCATAACTCAAAGTACGAGTGACGAAATTATACGCTTCTTATTTTGTTGTAAAGAGGACTTCAAGATCTACTCTCAATATAAAAATTACAGCTAAAGTCTTCACGAATTTATACAGATTTTTGTTTGAAGTTGGCTCGAATTTTGCCACACCGATCTCGTCAGATTTGCAAGCTCTCACCAAGGAAATCCTTAACTAGAGATCGAAGCTTTCGACTCATCCACTACCTGCTCTTGCAGAAATTATCCTATAGTGCCATAAATAGGATGATGACAAAGCATAATTCTTGTTGGATTCACTAGCGCAAACTTTCCCTTCTTTATATTTTACTGCAAATTATTTTCTTTTCAGCTACATATGGCTTCTCATTTGACAGAATTAATGCGACGATCACGTGACACCATAATAATTTTTTTTCACTCATGTGACTGAACTTAGAATGAAACTCTAAACGCCTACATACCTCGGTGAAGAGGATTATGTCATAACATAGTTCTGAAATAGTAAAAAAATAATTTGTGTCCTAAATTTTGCCTAGGCCGCCTCTTTCGAGGTTTTCAACCTAGCAGACCTTTTTGTGTCCTAACCTTTGCCTAGGCCACCTCTTTTGAGGTTTCTAAACTAGCAGACATTTTTTGGGGGGTCGTACACAGTTTATACTCTTGCTGGCCAAGAGTGACATGCAGTTTATGCTCGTGCCTTAAGGAGCGACGTCTTGCTTCATGGGTAGTACTTCTACAAGCTTGTAAGCGCCACTTGAATAGGCTTCTTGAACAACATACGACCCATCTCACTTTGAGGTGAAATTTTTCCCCGATTTGTGAGATATGATAATTGGTCTTCTTATCGCAAAGACCTGATCACCAACTTGGAAGGACCTCAAGTGAACCTTTTTATTAAAAGCGTGGGAAAGACGAGCTTGATAATATTCAAGGCTTTGCTGAGCTTCTAACCTTTTCTCATCGAGAGCCTCTAACTCTTCAAGGCATAGACTAACATTTTCTTCTTCAGTGAGTCCTTCTTAGATATCCAGCCGCAACGAAAGTATTTGGCACTCAAGTGGGACGGCTGCTTCAGTTCCATAAACTAGAGAATAAGTAGTTACTTGAGTCGGTGTGCGATTAGTCATCCAGTAAGCCCAAAGAGCTTCTTCCATTTTATCATGTCAATCCCTCTTAGATTTGGAGATTACTTTCTTTAACAAGTTACACAAGGTCTTGTTAAATGCTTTGGCTAGTCCATTTGCAGCAACATAATACATTGAAGAATTACGTTGCTTGAAGACAAAAAGGTTACAGATCTTATCCATCAATTTATTGGAGAATGTATTGCTGTTATCCATTATTATATAGCTGGGAATGCCGAATCAATAGATGAAAATCACTCAAATGAAGTTGGCAATGTTCTTCTTCTTTACTTATTTGAGGGCTACTGTCTCAGCTCATTTTGAGAAGTAATCTGTTGCAACTAAGAAGTACAAGTGGCTACCAGAAAATTTTGGTAGTAGTCCCACCACGTCTAGCCCCCAAGTGTAAATTTTACAAAGATGCAACAGTCAGATGTAGAACTTCTGGAGATTGGTGCATAAAATTTGCATGGAATTGGCATACTTTGCACCTTTGGGCATAATCCAAACTATCTTTCACCATTGTTGGCCAGTAATACCCTATCCTCTTTATGTGAAAGTGAAACTTCGTCCCAAATTGAATCCATAAACACCAGAGTCCACTTCTTCCATTGCTTGGTTTACCTCTTCTTCCCCTAAACAACACAATAGAACTCCCTTGAATGATCTTTGATATAAAGTATCTTTGTAATAAAGAAAGAGAGGGGTACGATGATGCATTCCCGTCTTTATTTTCAGTTCCTCTAGAAGTATATCATAACATAAATAAGCAATCAACGTTCGTCTCCAATCGACCTTTTCATCTTTGGAAATTGCTATAAGATTTTCAAGCTTACTTTCTCCATCCTTATCCCCCTTCGGAGGTACTATCCATTGCAAAGTCAATGTTGAACATCTAAGGCATCAACCTTCTTATTTTCCTTCTTGGCATATGTTGAAGAGTCACATCATCAAGCCATCCAATCAATTTCTGCAGATAGTCATGATAGGGACGTAGTTCTAGCCTTTTAACCTCTTAGCTACCTAACAACTAATTGATCACCAACTCAGAGTCTCTAAAGACTTGTATTTGTAACTGCTTCATAGAAACCGCTATTTCAAGACCGAGTAAAAGTGCTTGATACTCCGCAACATTATTGGAGCAGCATTATATTAAAGTGAAGGAATACGTCAACACTTCCTCTTGAGGGGTGACAAATACCACACCAGCACCAGATCCTTCAAGATGCGAGACACCATCAAAATACATTTTCCAAAGTGGTTGTATTTCAACAACTATGGCATCTTCATCAGGTAGTTCACAGTTAGCTCCTAATCATCGAGTATTGGATGGTCTGCTAAGAAGTCTGCCAATGCTTGCCCTTTTACGACCTTTTAATAAATGTACATGATCTCAAATTATTGAAACTGTAGGTACCACCTTGCTAGTCAATCGCTGAGAATAGGTTTTGACATAACAAACTTGATAGTGTTTGCCTAAGTAATAAGACAGATGATGTGAGCTTGAAAGTAGTGCTTCATCTTCTAAATGGAGAAGACTAAGGCCAAACATAATTTTTCGATCGGCGAATACTTCAACTCATTTGGTGTCATCATCATACTCAAGCAGTAAAGAGAATTTTCTTTCCCTTTACAATTCTCTTGGGCTAAGAGCGCTCCTACCAAAATTTCTTGCGTCGATATGTAAAGTATTAATGGCTTTCTAGGAATAGGGGTAGCTAGAACTTGCGGTTTCATCAAGTAAGATTTGATATTCTCAAAGGTGTTACTATAAGCTTGATCCCATTCGAAAAGAGTACCCTTCTTCATAAGGCGACTGAATGGTTGACACTTTCCTGATAGATTTTATATGAATCTCCTAAGATACACCACCTTCCCTTATAGGCTTTTCAATTCATGGATGTTTCTTTGCTCGACCATCTTCAAGATTGCATCTACTTTAACTTGATCAATTTCTATCCTTCGATGTTGTACGATAAAACCAAGAAATTTTCCAGAAGTAGCTCTAAATGCACATTTTAAAGGATTCATCCTAAATTGGTACCTTCATAGTAGATCAAACACCATCCTCAAGTCTTCCAAATGGTCACTCATTTTTCTAGACTTTACGACTAAGTTATCAACATAACATTCAACATTTTTGTGAAAAATGTTGTTGAAGATAGTTTCATGGCTTTTTGGTATGTTGCTCCAGCATTCTTCAAGCCAAAAGACATCACTTTGTAGCAATAAATACCCTTAGAAGTGTGAAATGCAGTAAGCTCTTCATCCTTAGGTGACATGTGGATCTAATTATAGCCGGACGACCCATCCATAAAAGACATCACCTCATACCCAGTAGTAGCATCGATTATGAGCTCTAGGATAGGAAGTGGGAATTCATCATTGGGGCACGTATTGTTGAGATCCCTAAAGTCAACACAAACTCGGATCTGCCCATTCTTCTTCTTCATAAAGACAATGCTTGAAATCCATGTGGGGTACTTAACTTTACGAATGAAGTCAGCTTCAATAAGCTTGTTAACTTCAGTTGCAATCACGGGAACCAATTCAGGACAAAAATGTTGCTAAGTTTGCTTGATAGGACGTGCACCTTTCTTGACCGCAACATGATGGACTGCCGCCTTTGGGTCTAAGCCAGGCATTTTTTTTAACTCCATACAAATACGTCCTTATACTCTATGAGTAAGTCAATACAAGCCCTCTCTTCATCAGTGGGTCTTGGACTTCATCAGTGCCAAGGTTGACTCTTTCAATGTATCAACTGTGGTTTTCACCCCTTCTTCAAGCTCAAGTGGTACGTCCTTAGCGTCTTCATCTTCTTGCTGTTCTCCAACATTAAAAGATATATGGTGACACCATGAGATATCCTCCAAATCTTTATTATCTTTAATTGAAGATGAATTATCCCTTTTATCTTGCGTAAAAACATGATATGAAGATCCAACACTTTCTTCATCTTCATCATGTTCCTTGGTGTAGACCATAACCTATGACTTTTCTTTCAATATTTCTCCACATGAAACCATAAGGTTTGTTTCTCGTTTCATTCTCGAATGAATCACGCTTTGGAAATCCTTGGAGATATTTTGAGCTTTGGGTAAAATAGGTACTTTTATACTCTTGAAGTTTCTTTGGGGTTGACTATTCTTCTTCAACACTAGCATATTGGGAATTGGCAGATAATACTTCTCAACTTCACGGAAAATTTAACTAGTTTTTCTTTCACTAGCATATTGTAACGGTTGGTAGTCATAGGTGAGAGAAAATGAAAAAAATGGTTCCTTATGTTTGGGATAGGTTCAAAGTAATTCTGTAAATATACTCATGAGCAATTTGGTAGGTTCAAAGTAATCCTTAAATATGCTCATGAGCAATTTGGGTCCATTAAGGTTCAAATATTTTAACAAACTTATCTGTTTTTAGATTGGAGGAAAATTGTGAAGAAAAAGATTTAACTAAAAGCGTTAGGAAAGTTCCCTCAAATCCTAGAACCGCAATACAAAATACTACATTAGACACTAAAATAGCAGAAGTTGGACCTCAAAAAGTTGCATCATAATGTAGAAATAAACCAAAAGTAGCAGAAATTGTAACACCTGCACTCCAAATATGTTTTCCTACAATATCCTTTCTGCATTGTTTTATCAAACCTAACCGATAGTTTGTTAAATATTTAATGGAGATAAAAAATGCGTTTTTTTAAAATTTTTTTTTATAGGACTAAAAGGTTTATATTTAAGGGACCGTGCTTTAAAGCTACACTAAACATAAAAAAACTATTTTTATTATTATCTCAAAGGTGAAAATTCTATCAGATTGACATTATACTCACACCAATCATTTTCTCGTATTATCCTAAATACTTCTCCTTGAATTTTTATATATAGCAGCTCTACTTTTTGCACAGTTTTACATTATTTTGGTGCTGTATATATAACGACTGTCCAACGATTGTAATCATTCTTCTACGTAACTTACAAAATAAATCAGATTGTTTGGAAAAGATTTTGTCTATTAAAACATTATTTTTGGTTCATTTTCTTTAAATATATTTTCAAGTTTATTTATTACTGATGGTCCAAAAAGGGGCCCTAATGATGCTTTAGATGTTTGCACCTTTTACATAAGCTATCCTCACGATGTGTTTCTTCAATCTTATCTTCACCTTTAATGTCAATTATATTTGCAAATAAGCCGCCTCTAACTCTAAATTTCGTCACTTCAAAGGAAGTGTAAAAGTTTTATTCATTATTTCCTCCGTCTCAGAATAGTTGTTATGTTTTTGTTTTTAAAAAGTCAAACGATATAAATTTTGATCAATATTTTAAGATGTATTTTTAATCATATTAAAAAAAGAAAAATTACAACTTATAGTACTTCCCATATTGTTTCTAAATTTTAATTTTAAAATATGGAATTAATCAATCTAATCTAATTTAACTTTAAAAATTAGACAAACTGACTCTAAAAAAATGAAACGTGCCAACTATTTTGAGACGGAGGGAGTATGGTGTAAAAGTATTTAATTAAGTAGTGCTTATCTGTTCCAATTTATGTGTCACAGTTCAAATTTCGAGAGTCAAACAACTTAGTTTTTTTTTTTTTTGATAACAGTGGTGTCCGAGCCAGCATTCGCATACCTCGCCTAAATCCACGGAATACCTGCCACCTCTGTCACGCCCCAAATCCCATTGAGGTGGACTGACACCCGAAATCGATAAGGCCCGAGAGAACCAATCTTTGCTCATGGTCATTCATATGCATGTCATTCAAGAAACATCATCATCACGTATACATACTAGATGCTAATAGCGGAAATCATGGAAACATGTGTTATATACATATAAGAAACTTGGCTGTTATGGCCATCAAGTCAAAATGGACATACATCGCTTACATTCATATACCCACATACGTCTACAAAAGCCTCTAACATATACATCTACAAGACCAACTTAAAGTTGGGATAAGTCCCCGCTTTATACAACATTTACAACAACAAAACGAATGTACAACTGTGACTCGGAAAGCCCCGAATCAACTGGAGCTCACCAAGGATCTGCAAATAACCGACAACCTACTGTGGAGGTCTACTGGCACCTGCGCCTGCAGCAACTAAAGTAAACCCCCCAAGGGGGTCAGTACGAAGAATGTACCGAGTATGCAAGGAAATAAGAAACTGCATCAATACATAAGAACTTCAATGGAAATAATTATAAGAGAATACCCAATATGGATAAACCATCAGTCTATAAGTTTGGAACTATGTACATTACGTCCTTTACTTCTTTTGTTTTTACATTTGTTCATCTTTATCGTTCTACCCATGCTAGCCTTTTCTGTCGCCCCTGGGATGAGATTAACCCTTGCTAGGTATTTTAACCCCTGGGATGTTATATTAACCCATGATAGGCTTTTATGTCGCCCCTGGGATGTTATTAACCCATGCTAGGTACTTTGACCCCTGAGATGTTATATTAACCCATGCTAGGCTTTTCAGTCGCCCCTTGGATGTTATTAACCCATGCTAGGTACTTAACCCCTGGGATGTTATATTAACCCATGCTAGGCTTTTATGTCGCCCCTGGGATGTTATTAACCCATGCTAGGTACTTAACCCCTGGGATGTTATATTAACCCATGCTAGGCTTTTATGTCGCCCTTGGGATGTTATTATGATACATTGGGATCGACCCATGCTAGGTATTTCAACCCCTGGGATACCACCCAAGATTATACAAATCATTATACATTACTTCATTCTTTCATTAGAAGGGTCATACCTTACTTTCTTTCTTTACTTCTGTGAGATTGACACGTTGAGGATCATGAAATTATTGGAAGCACACATATATGCATTACTTCACTTCCTTTCCTCTTGCAACCAACAAATATGCCTTACTTCTTACTTTTAAGAGATTGATACATTCGTTGTCATAACGTTATTGGCAATGCTACTCAAGAATGAATAGATTCTCCCTACATCATTACTTTTCTTGAGATAGTTCTTTTAGTCGTTACAATCTTATGAGAGCTTTGGAACTTCAGTCAATAAATAAGAGACATATGAATCACAATCGGTCTAAGAATAAGAAACATGTGAATAACAATATATGTCAACCTGAGCTGGGATACTTTAGAACACTTCGGAATGGAACAAGTACAACGTCAATGAGAACACTATGTGCTGCAGAAGGATACGGAAAGAGTAACCTTACATACCTTATCTCCTCAATATGAATACATAGTCCTATATGTGAATACAATAATCCAGCTCCTTCCTTACGTGTTACTCTACAACACAAGCACATAATGAAGCTCATGTTAACAACCAACTACCTTACAAGTACATACGACGACAATGAATTACGTGATTGCCGTATAACGCCATTTCGCCCTCTTACGATACCATTTATTGCATCACCATACCAACAATACCATTACATTCCACACATTGACCAAGACATCATAAACCAATAACATTTCACACCAAGTTTACCAACCCTTTACACTTCCTCATTAACACTACGTTACCTTTTCTCCGTCAAGTCACTTGATAGCTTTCATAATAACACATTAACAACAATCCATAAGTGATACCATTCAAAATACCTCCGGGATACTCCTTTAAAGTCATTCAAAAGGTACCATAGGTTGATAATTGCATCCATAAAGGGTATAGGGGCTTTGGGGGGTCAAAAAGATGCAAAAACATCCGAAATGGGGTTCTGGCCTGACCTGCAAAGCCACCTGCGCCCGCAGGTGGCTGAGGTGAGGCCGCAGATGACCCTTGGCAGTGTCCAGCGGCACCTGCGCCCGCAGGTGCTTCATCTGCGAGGGCTGGTGCCCGTTTCGGCCAAAAAGGGTCTCTTTTGGGTCCTTTTTTTTTGTAATAAATGGTCCATGATCATAACTAACCTTCTCTTAACATATTTTAGATCATCTTAGATGCCAACTAACAGCCATGGTTTCACAACACACATAAACATCACCAAACTACATTTTTCTTTCAATACGTCACCAATTCTATGGAAAATTTCACAACAACAATTCCAAATGTTATACATAAGGAGAAAGCAAGTTAGGGGCATAAACACATCATAAATATTGATATTTAATCCATCAAATTCACCTCCTTCAAGACCACAAGTCCATTTTCAAGTTTTCAAGGCAAAACCCTTTTCCGATTGCAAAAGTAGACAGTTTTACACATAGTGAACTTCTCATACTTCACCAACATAACCAACATGATCTACACCATATTCCATGCATATAATATATTAAACCATAAAAATAAACACTTACCAAGGCTTGCAAAAGAGTGATCTTGTCCAAAAGAGTGAAGGCTTAGGGTTTGAGGTTGAAGAGAAATGTCTTGAATATTCTAGAAATTGGCATGTGTGTTTAAATGAATAAAAATATGATTTTCCACCTTATATAATGCCTCAAAGGTCATCCTTAGCCACATTAAATGTATGTTTACTTGGTCAAACAAAAGAATGAGTCATATTCCCTTTTTGGGCCATGTCTTCCTTGTAACTTTTGGGCTTTATTTGGGCCCAATAGCTTTGCCCAATAAAACTAACACATAATTCAACCAACTTCTCATGTGTAAAAAAATATTCCATGAAGGTTACGATAGTTAAATAAGTTCGAAAATGTACGGGGTGTTACAACCTCCCACCACCAACAGATATTAGGTAGCTCTGTCCACCAAGGCTAGGACAAATGGGAAGAATCACCTAATATTTTTTTGCCTCTGCTAAAATTCGAACCTGAGACCTCAGACTTTCAACCCACTTTATTGACCACTAGGTCTCACTCTTGGGTGCAGTCAAATAACTTAGTTTTGATCGTGAATCAATACATAAAGTGGTAGAGTTTATCAAAATAAAATTTACATATAAAAACTAATCACAAATAATTGATAATTCAAGATATTTAAAAAATATATGAAAAAGTTACCATAAAAAAAATATTTATTTGAATCTTGAAATCCGAAAGGTGCATCATAAAGTGGATCGGAGGAAATAGTTTATAAGATAATTATTGATAACTTTCTAATAAATGTTAATTTTTTAATACAAATTTGTAAATATATAATTAATTTATTATCATATGATAAAATTAATTGAAAGTGCAATTATTTGTCTGTTTCTCCCACTTTCCCAAATTTTTTTTTTCAACGTGTTTGTTGACGGGGTTGCGATGTCCTTTTCCACCTTAATTTCACTAAATTTTGTATGGTAATTTACATCAGTTTCTGACGATCTCAGCCAAAATTAGAAGAAAATGACATCTTTATCTTCTTCTTTTTTTCTTTTCTTTCTGAACTTGAAGTAGGCCACAACTAAAATTGTTAAATTACTGAACCGAAGAGCAGAAAAAAAAAGTATAATAACAATAACTAAACAATGAGAAAAAAAGAAATGAGAGAACTGAGTATTGACTAGTTGATTTGAGTTGAATTAAAGAAACTAGTTAACTGAAAAAGATTATAAATGTGATTCCAAAAATTGCAATTTTTAAGCCGCAAGAAAAGCAACAAATGGAGAATAAGTGGGGCAAATTGTCTATATTGCTCTTCTAAGGGGTGTCAAAAAAATATAAAAAACCGATCGAACCTAACCGTAACAAACTGATTTATATCATTTTTTCAATAAAATCGTGGGTTTTTATTTAAACGTATAACTATCCCGAATAATTGGGATCGTTTTGTTAATTTATAAAAAAAACCAAAAAAATTTTCAAACCGAACCGAATAACTTTACATATATGCAACTATATTTTATATATTAGCAATATGTTAAATTTAATATATAAATATATTTTATAACATTTTACAAATATAAAATATAACCTAGGTCCTAGGCCACTGGTGATACCCCTATTTGGGCCTTTGACTTTTCATTAGCCTTTAATTAATTAGATTTAAAAATTAAAAGGATATACTATAATAGATACTCCATCAAACAATACGGAAAAACTCGTGCAAATACTCCTATTGAAAGTTTGAGATCAAATAATACGGCAACAAGATTTTACATTCTTGGCTTCTTGGTGAAGAGTTGAAGTGCTTCTCCAAGAACAAACTTCAAGTTTCACGTCACGACGATAACTTCATTTTTGTGTTGCTAAATGCTTCTTGATAGCTAATCAACATATAGTAGAAGAACTGCAGAACTACGAAATGTGTTTTTCCTTCTATGGACTTTATTAAGTTGATTCCTTTTAATAATAAAGAAACGTTTTAATAATGATGTATTTTGAGATGAAACAATAAAAGTAAAATAAAAAAATCCAAAATTAACCGAATCGCACTGATATCGAAGAAACATCGAGATGATGAAATGGTTTTAAAAAGTCTAATTTTGGTTACATAAAATAAAAATAATTGAAAAATTGATATGATATAAATTTTAAAATAACCATCCGAACCGTATCATTGACACCCCTAACTCTTCCTTGTTTCAACGTCAATCTATTCGTTAGACTACATAATACTTTTGTGTCCATTTCTCACCTTTTGCTAGTGACCAATTTAGAAAAAATGTTTTGCACACCATTATTACTTACGACAAAACTGGAATGAATGTGGTGGTTATCACTTTAAAATAGAGATAATTTCAGAGACTTTTTCTCAGATTTAACTTGACGCATAATATTGATCTCTCGTGGTATATTATATTATTGTTATCTTATTTTAATTTTTAAATAACTATATTTTAAACTTAATTATTGTTAATCTTTTAAATAAATGTGATTGTAATTTGCCCTCACTCCTTTTAGGCCTAAAACTTTGCAAACAAAGTGATGGTACACGTTAAAGCCTCATTTGGTACGATTTTCCATCATCACAGAAATTGAATTAAATATGAGGATTTTCGATAGATTTGGATATCAAGATTTCCATTTGCCAATAACAGGGGCAAAGAAAGTTTGATGGAAAAGCGGTGAAGGGAAAAATTATTTAATATAAGAAAAAGAATGCATTAGAAAGGGAAAATTAGTCCTATCATAAAAACTAACAAAACTAATTCTTTTAAAAAATATATTAGGCTTTTTGAGCCAATCTTATATATAATAAGAATTAATTACTTGAGTGAATACCTTTTCATAAATAATTACTGTTTTGGGCATACTTTTTATTTATTACCATCTATTGCTATACATAATAATATACCAGTGAAATCTGTACTACTTAGTAAAAGTGAAATGCATACAATATAGATGCATTATATGTATCTTAAAATGTATTATACTTGTTTGGTAAGAAATTTGCACTATGTATTAAAAGTGAATTATGCATGCAATATAGATGTATTATAAGTGTCTGAAAATGTACTATGCTTGTTTGCTAAGAAATCTTTACTATGTATTAAAAGTGAAATATGCATGCAATATAAATGTGCTATAATTTCTATACCCAGAAAGAAAATTCTATTGTTCTAGACGGTAAATACTTTCTAAACATAGGATACCTATGTGATTTTCTCATAATAATATAAGCAAAAAATAGGTCCCCCGGACCACGCCCAAATGAATTCTAACTACTCTATTAGGAAACTAATCTAAAGCTATAGAGATAGTTGATATTTGTCTAGCTATACAAATACCTTATATTTTTCTAGGTCAGGAAGCTTCTGCACATTTCTCTTTGATGTGACCATCTCTAACAACCATCGAGCTTCCAGATACCTTCTTCGATATGAAGCCTCTCTCTAGTAGCTCACAGATGAGCTTGCAGTCTATCTTCATGTCTTAGGTAATCTCTTGACTCGACATAACCTTTTTTTTTAATTGTGTTCCTATTCTTATTCGTGGTCTTTAACTAAGAGCTCGTGATGGAGTCTGTTGTAGATTTGTGGCTTCTACTGGGTTTGAGCATAGACTCTATTGGTGACTTGCCATTAAGCTTCAGTATCTTCAAATGTGGGGTATTATCTCTATCACAGTCCAAATGGTCGTGAGTGACACCCACACTAACCCTCTAGTGGGAAAATCATCTAACACAAATCTTGTCACGACCCAAACCCTGTCGTGAGTGGCACCCACACTGAACCTTCTAGTTGGAAAACCATCTACCCGAATAGTCATTACCAACACTTAGTCATTTTTAATACAACAGAAGGCAATTCTATGTTATTAGAAAAATCAAAATTAGTTTGTAAATAAACATTGCAGAATAATATCAAAATGTCTAAAATGCCCCCAGAAACTGAAGGTCACTGTACCAAAATATCTAAATAAAATAATATACTGGTACAACAAGAAAACTAGCAATACTAAACTGTTTGTGTCCGAAACAAGTGGACAAGAACATAGTGCAAGAAGACCCATGACTGCTCGAAAGATGATGCTCACCCTTGGATCGAAAATCAGTCGCTGTCTACAAATGAGGTCTCATTTGAACAGGTGGAATATGCTCTGCATTCAACAAAAAAAAACACAAAGTAGTACCAGTACAAAACCACTATGTACTGATAGGGGCATAGGCCAATTCAACTTAATAATGTGAATACTTAACCAATAATTTGTAAACAAAAACCAACCATGTAGCATTAACAATTATCCTTTCAATTAGTTTTTCCTTCACAGGTTCACTTAGAAAAGCAATCAAGTAAACAAGGAAGGCATATTACAAGTAGAAATATTCAACTCAAGTCAACCATCAAGACTTATGAAACAGACAACTCAACTCATCACAAATACCTCTTTAGTGAACTTTAACAACATTAACTCGGTTCAACTACTACATCAATTAGCCTGGGCCACAAAAGGATCCAAAACATCAACAACAATATAACTCGGTTTACTTAAGAAACCAAAATAACAACAACAATATAATCTGGTTCACTCAAGGAACCGTCAAACTCTCCAATACCGTATACACACATGCTAAGGGTCTTATATATGCCCACTAGCCATGACCTGTAGGGGACAAGATCAGTCCATGAACCAATAACTCAGACAACTCGTGTATGCACCCTTATCCCAAACCAAGTGTTAGACCACCCTTATTCCAACGTCTCCACCCTTATACTCCTAAAATCCACTAATTACATGACGATCAACCTTTACCGGTTCATCTCACAATATCAATCAATACCATAACATGAGCAATCATATAATGAGAGAATTCAACCAGACTTGCACATCAAAACAAACCCTTTTCATATAATCTCATTTCAAGTGATCACAACAACTTGTATAAATATCCAACAAATCACATTCAATAGCATTCATTATAATAAGTAGATAAATAGGCAGTTAATATGCACACATAAATTAAATTGAGTTTTTTAAAATCCAATTCAACCATCACCTACCTCAATTCAAGCCCTGCAATGCTCCAATGAACTTGAGTCTTGCCCTATCTTGCAACTTCAGCTTGATTATGGTCTAAAATGGCATGATAATCACATTTTAAATTAATGCTCTAACAGTTTCAAGAATTACAACCTAATTTCATAACCCAAAGGTCAAAATCATAAATCATTCACTTATTCTAAGGTTTTCTTCCTTTATTCCTCTATAATTCTATCAACTTCATACTTACAAAATATAATGACCCTCCATGTCATTCCCAGTGTTTACGATATTTATAGCTTTTCCATGACTACCCAGGTTGTGTATGACTTACTGGGACTGGTAGTATGGTTACCTGGCAGTTCGTTTGACATTTAGAGTCACTTTTCTATGTTGAATTTTCTTGTAGTCAGGTATGGCTCCAGGGCCTAAAACCCTATTTAATGGCTATGGCTCCAGGGCCAAAACCCCTGTTTAATTGCCTCAGATTCCATTTTGATCGTCTCATCATATTTAGAATTTCAAGTCTAGGTTAGGTAGACCTTTGGTTGGATTTTGAGGTTCCCAGACTTGTTTTGGGTGATAGGCCGACTATTGGCAAAAATCGAGTCAGCCCCCAAGGCGTGGGCCCCAGTTTTAGCTAGAACAACCTCTGATGGAAATTTTGACAGCACTATTGAGTCCAAAATGTCAAAATTAGTTAGGTAGCATAGTTTGTTTGCATGCACGGGACTCCGGATCGGTCCCGGAAACATAGTCAAAATTGCCCGGGCCTTAGCCATTTTTGGCATTGGCCATGCGCTTAAGAGGCCATAGGCATGCCTTAGCGCTGTGTGCTTAAGCAGCCCTAGGAGTGCTTTAGTGGCCAAGGCAGGCTCCACAAGGTGCTTTTGCAGCCAAACAATGGAAGCGGTGGAGCGCTTTAGCGACCACTTATGGCGCTTTAGCGGCCTTAAGGGCGCTTTAGCGCCACCTGCCTTAGCTATATATACATATTTCATTCTCTATCTCTTGTTTAAACGTGAAAACACCATAGAAACACCATTTTTAGAGCTTCAAGCTCTTATATAGGATTATATAGCAAGGTCCAAGCTTGTACACTTACATATTTAAGTTTGTGGCTTCATTCTTGATATTTTTACGGTATGTTTTCCCGATTTTACAATCGTTTATTTTTCCGTTGGATTTATTGGTATTGTTATTGGTATTTGAGCTAAGTATTGGGCTCAAATGATAAGGTAGATGTTGTGACTAGTGTTCACGGTGAGATTTGGGATGCTGTGACGGTTCTGGTTTGGCAAATTTTGCAAGCGGGCCCCACATGAGTTGTCTAGTCATTTTCCAACCTAGTGACATATGGGTATCATTGGTTATGCTTTGAAACTTAGTTTACCATTTTGATAGCGTGGCAGCAATTAGAGGCCTCTCGGAAGGGGAAAGCTCCAGCTTAGCTAATTCTTTTGCAGGCTTACGACGACGTTCAGGTAGCGTAGGTTTACTTTACCCTTAGATTGGGCTTATATGTGATATATGTATGATATTTATCTGGTGTTGTGGGCTAGTACTATAGGCTTGTTGGTGGTTTGCAGTGATTTAGGCCTTCTAGGTCGGATAGGGCTATTCGGATACATTCCAGGCCCGTTATCCTCTTGGCATACCACAGATGACCTATGTGGGGGCGGATATTATTATTATTATTGTTACTGGTTAGATAATGTTATTATTGTACCTTAGTCCAGGCTTAGACAGACGTAGCCTAGACTTAGACAGGTATACCTAGACTTAGCTTTCGGGACCCGATAGTGGGTCCCATTACTCTTTTTGTAGACTTATCAGAACTTTGAAATCTTTGGGATTTGTTAAGTCCTAGTATGACCTGTTAGTCTTGTGACGAGATTGAGTCACCCTGATTATTCCTGGTTAGCCTTTTTAGCCTTTTAGTCCCTGATAGCACTGCACTTGATCGGGATTACTGGTCCTGGCTTAGAGTTGGGACCCACCTTGCCATAAGCTACTCTAGATACCCAGACTAACTTAGATATTACATGATAGTAGACTATGGACCTAGTAGGATCCGAGGACTGACCTTATAGCAGATGATTGGTTAGCTCCTTTTCCTATATTTCGGCTTCGACCTGTAACTAGCATGTTCCCCGTTTACTAGTTATTATGTGACATTTGGTTCTGTTCTGGTTACTAGGTATGATGAGTTCCGATTCGAGTCTAGATACTAATTCAGGTATGATGATTTAGGTTATTGACTGTTGGGTGTCCCGATTTGAGTCCGGCTCTAGATTAAGGTGCACTATGAGTTCTGGTACTGGGTACTATGACTATGATACTGTTTTTCTCTAAGTTCTAGTTTGAGTCTGACAGATATGATATATATATGTGGCCTATTGTTATTACCTACTATAACCGGTTCGATTCCGGCATCTGACCTCTTGTTATTACCCATTGGTGCAAGTTCAAGCCCGGTGCTCTCCATTGGCTATTGTGATTATTAGATACTGGTACAACTTTAAGACACTAGTGACTATGCATTTACTATTCTTGTGTGTCCCACCGATTTATGGGGGCCAGGATGGGTATTGTATTCTTTCGCGTGCCCAGCGGGCTTATGCGAGCTCAGTTGGGTTATGTTTGACTTATATGTTCAATGCGCAGTTACTTACTTATAATTTAGTATCGTATTTACTTATCAGTTATACCTGGACTTAGCATTGACCCCCATACTTTAGCTTGTTATGTTAAATTGAGCTCAGTCGGCCGATGATGCTTACTGAGTACCCGTTGCCCCGGTACTCATACTGCACTTCTACATCTTTTCTCGATGCAGATCCAGGCACTAGCCGACCGTCATGACATGAATCACTTCTCAGCACTGATTTTGGAGCAGGGGAAACTTACTAACATCTGAGGCAGATTCCACTCCATCCCTGATGTATAGTCTTTTGGATCTGAGACTGTTGTATATATGTTGTTTATATTTGATTTCTGTCTTGTATTCTAGATATGTATAGTAGTGTCTCGTGTACTGACCTCACCAGGTCTTGGGAGGGGTTTTAGAGTTATATACTGTCCTCTTCCTTTTTGTCCCGATATGTATACTCTCTTTGTCTTTACATTCGTAGCGTGTTGATGGTAGTAGTTTTACTTCATCTCCTTCTTATAAGATCCCCCTTATTGGCCCATCGCTTTTCGCCCCAGGCTAGGGCTTGGTTTGCCTATTGGTGGTTCTCGGTAGGCGCCATCATGACTCAAAAATCTGGTCGTGACAACTTAGTATCAGAGCCTATATTTTATGGGTAGTATCCGTACATGAGCTGATGTGTAATAGGGTTCCGTGGATCAGTACGGGGATGCCTGTATCCTATCTTCGGGAGACTACAGAGTAATTTTAGGGGATGGTTTCATTCCTTGATTCACGTCCCAATGATAAAGTCAGTGTTGGTTTCTGATCCTTGTTTGGTTTACTTTTTTCTCAGATGGCTAGGACTCATGGCAGGAGAGCTGGGGAGCAGGACCCTGAGCCCATAGCGAGAGATCCAATCAAAGGCCAAGGTCGACATACAGGTCAGGGGCATGATAGAGAAGCAGCCCTAGGACAAGATAAGACCAGAGATCCATTGTTCGATCCCGTTGTAGCCCCAGATATTCCGTTGCCACAACAGTCGGTGGGCCAGGGAGTAGCCTAGGCTCCACCTGGATTTATTGATGCTTCAGTGCTCCGAGGTACGTTGGTACAGTTGCTGGGATTAGTTGGAGGTCCGCCTGTTACAAGAGTAGAGCTAGCCGTACAGGGAGTTGGTGTTGGGGCGCAGCCTGCAGCTGCGACACCCAAAGTTGAGGTTCCGCCTGTATTGGTAGTAGTCTAGCTAGTTAAGTATGCTGAGGAGCAGAAGATTTTGAGTCATTTTTAACATCAACACCACCCAGATTTACGGTTACTCCAGGAGAGGATGCTTATAAGTTCTTATCTAACTGCGAGGAGAAGCTGAAGAATTTGGGATTAGTGGAGTCGCGCAGGGTGGATTTTGTTGCTTACCATCTTGATAAAGTCATGAGGAGATGGTGGAGAGGTTATCTTTACTCCAGGCCAGTTGGATCTCCACTCGTTAATTGGGTACAGTTCTCTGAGGTGTTCTTGGGGAAGTATATGCCCCAGAACATGTGTGAGCGCCTTCGATATGAGTTTTCCATGTGAGTAGGGGTCTATGATAGTAGCTAAGTATGAGGCTAGATTTCATGACTTGGCCAGGCATGCTATGATTTTCCTACTTGACGAGTATGAGAGGATCAGATATTTTGTTAGGGGATTACGGTTATCACTTCGTAGAGCTACACAGAGTTTAGTAACTTTGGGAAAGTCATTTGTAGAGATAGCTGATCATGTGTATTCGATTGAGGAGATGGATCGCGAGGCCCAAAGGGGCAGCGATAAGAGACCCTAATTCTAGGGTAAATACAGTGGTAGTCACAGTAGCTCGTAGTTCTAAGGCTGCAGATTTTAGGGTAGGTACCCTCAGCAGCAACAACAGTTTTTTCAGTGACAAGGTCAACCTAATAGGCCCGTATAGTCAACCTTGTATATTTCTGATAGGGGTCAGCCCATTTATAGTTGTTATACTAGTTAGCCTCAGGGACATGGTCAATCCAGTTCATCGACTAGAGGTGGTCATACCGGATCAACTGGATCTTCTAGGCTAAGCAGGGAGCCAGGAGCATGTTTTACCTTTGGGGTTATCAGTCATTTCGTATGTGAGTGTCCTTAGTGTAGGGTGATATAGCCTTCAGTTCAGATGGCACAGCCCATCAGATCTATATCGCCAGTAGGCAGAGGTGGTGCACAAGGTAGTCGAGGTGGTCCATAGGGTTCTCGAGGTGGAGTGCAGGGAGGTCGGACTGGTGGTCAGGTCAGTGCTCAGGCTAGTGGTAGCCAACATTAGTTGTATGCCCTGTCGGCTAGGTCTGAGGCTTCAACTTCAGCCACAGTGATTACAGGTATGATTTTTGTATGCCATCAACCAGCTTCTGCATTATTTGATCCCAAATCCATGTTTTCTTATGTATCTACTTACTATGCACCATGGTTGGGTTTATGTTTTGAGTTATTATTTGTACCATACGTGTATCTACCCCCGTTAGTGATTCCTTAGTAGTGGATCGGGTATATGGATCTTGTTTGGTGACTGTTTGGGAGTTTGAGACTCAGGTTAATTTTATTGTATTGGCCATGGTAGACTTTGATGTGATTATGGGCATGGACTGGTTGTCTTTTCATTATGCAATCTTGGATTGTTTTGCCAAGACTGTTACCTTAGCCATGCCTGGTATACCCCTGATGGTGTGGCAGGATTCTGCTAGTCGCACACCGATGGGGATTATTTCATATATTCGGGCTAGTAGATTGATGTCGCGAGGATGTGATTCATTTCTTGCTCATGTTCAGGATGCTAGTATTGAGAGTCCATAGCTTGACTCTATCGCTATTGTTCATGAGTTTCCTGATGTATTCCCAACTGACCTACTTGGCCTTCCTCCTGAGCGTGATATAGAGTTTATTATTGACCTCGAGTTGGGCACCCGACCTATTTTCATGGCTCCTTACCATATGGCTCCTACTGAGTTAAGGGAGTTGAGTAGTTAGATTGGGGATTTTCTGAATAAGGGTTTTATCAGGTCGAGTTTGTCACCATGGGGTGCTCCAGTTCTGTTCGTAAAGAAGAAAGATGGGTCTATGCATATGTGTATCGATTACTGGCAACTGAACAGGGTGACAGTGAAGAATAAGTATCCTATGCCTCTTATTGATGATTTGTTTGATCAGTTTAAGGGTGGTGCAGTAGTGTTTTCTAAAATAGATCTGAGATCTGGTTACCATCAGTTAAGAGTTAAGGCTGCATACATCCCTAGGAAAGCCTTTAGGACTTGTTATGGTCACTATGAGTTCTTGGTGATGTCTTATCGGTTGACTAATACCTCGGCAACCTTCATGGATTTGATGAACCGTGTATTCAGGAAGTACTTGGACTCCTTTGTGATTGTGTTTATTGACGACATTTTGGTTTATTCAAGAAATAGTGAGGAGCACGAGCAACATTTGAGGATTGTGCTTCACATTTTGAGAGATCATCTGCTTTATGCCAAGTTCTTGAAATGTGAGTTCTGGCTTGAGTCAGTAGCTTTCTTGGGGTATGTTGTGTCCAGACATGGTATCAAGGTAGACCCAACAAAGATTCAGGCTATTCGAGGTTAGGCTAGGCCCACATCGCCTATTGAGGTTCATAATTTTATTGGGTTGGCAGGTTATTATAGATGATTTGTTGAGTGTTTCGCATCTATTGCATCTCTTATGAACAGATTGACTAGGAAGGAGATCCAATTTCAGTGGTTTGAAGATTGTGAGACAAGCTTCTTAAAGCTCAAAGACCGACTTACTTCCGCTCCTATGTTGACTTTTCCAGTTGAGAGTGAGGGTTTCACTATTTACTGTGATGCTTCTGGTGTCGGCTTGGGTTGTGTTCTGATGCAGCGAGGTAGCGTGATTGCTTATGTATCGAGACAGTTAAAGGTGCATGAGCGTAATAACCCTACTCATGACTGAGAGTTGGCAGTGATAGTATTTGCGCTTAGAATTTGGAGGCACTATTTGTACGGGGTTCATTGTGATATTTATACTGATCATCACAGTGTTCAGCATCTTATGACTCAGAGGGATCTTAATTTGAGGCAGTGCCGATGGGTAGAATTATTGAAGGACTATGACATCTCTATACTCTATCATTCGGCAAAGGAGAATGTAGTTGCGGATGCCTTAAGCCTGAAGGTAGTGAGTATGGGTAGCTTAGCCTTCATTCCAGTCTCTCAGCGGTCATTGTCTTTGGACATTCAGTCCATAGCTGATTCAATGGTGTATTTGGATATCTCTGATTCCAGGAGGATTATTGCTTGTGTTGGGGTGAGGTCTACTTTGTTAGAGCAGATTCAGAGTCGATAGTTTGAGGATAGTAAACTTTGTGGTCTTCGGGAGCTGGTAGTTAGAGGTGAGTCCCAGAGGGCTACCTTGGGTTCTGATGGTGTACTGAGATATAATGGTCATGTGTGTGTTTTGAGGGTTAGAGACAAGATTCCTTTGATTTTGCGTGAGGTACACAGTTTCAGTTACTCTATTCACCTCAGGACAGATAATATGTACCGAGATCTGAGACAGCACTACTGGTGGAGTTGTATGTGGTGAGATATTTCTGAGTTGGTGGCTCGATACATGTGTTGCCAGCAGGTAAAGGTTGAGCACCAGAGACCCAGTGGTTTGCTACAGCAGTTGCCCATTCCCGAGTGGAAGTGGGAGCGAGTCACTATGGATTTCATTGGTGGATTACCTCATACATCCCACGATTTTTACAGTATTTGGGTCGTTGTAGATTGATTGACTAAGACGATGCATTTTATCCGTGTTTGAGTTTTCTACAGTGCTGAAAAGTTGGCTCATTTATATATTCGGGAGGTGGTTCACCTATATGGAGTGCCAGTATCTATTATTTCAGACCGAGGATCTCAGTTTACCTCCAGTTTTTGGCAGACTTTCTAGGAGGAGTTGGGTACTCAAGTGAACCTTGGTATTGCATTTCATCCTCAAACCGACTGGCAGTCAGAGCGGACTATTCAGGTATTAGAAGATATGATTCGTGCTTGTGTATTATACTTTGGGGGTCAGTAGGATCAGTTCTTTCCTTTAGCAGAGTTCGCGTATAATAATAACTTTCACTCCAACATTCATATGGCTTCATTTAAGGCTTTGTATGGTAGAAGGTATCGGTTTCCAGTGGGTTGGTTTGAAACTTCAGAGATTAGTTCTTGTGGCACAAATTTGCTTCGTTAATCTTTAGACCGAGTTCGGGTGATTTAGGACAGGTTATGGACAACTCAGAGTAGACAGAGGAGTTATACTGACTGTAGACATCATCTGTTGAGATTCAGAGTTAGTGATAGAGTCTTCTTACGTGTGTCGCCCATGAAGGGCGTGATGCGATTCGGTAGGAGGGGCAAGAGTAGCCCCAAATATATTGGATCCTTTGAGATTCTACGGACAGTTGGGGAGGTAGCATATATGTTATCTTTGCCTCCAGGTTTTTCAGCTATTCATCCAGTATTTCATGTTTCTATTCTACGATAGTACATTCCGAATGAGTCGCATGTGCTATAGTGGAATTCGGTTCAGTTAGATGAGAAGTTAGCATTTGTAGAAGAGCCTGTGTCTATTTTGGCCAGAAATATCAGACGATTACGCTCCCAGGGAATTTCAGTGGTTAAGGTACAATGGGTTCACCGTCCAGTTGAGGAGGCCACTTGGGATCTTAAGCATGATATGCAAGCCCAATATCCCTACTTGTTCACGTTTTCAGGTATGCGTTTATTCTTGATTTTCACGGATGAAAGTCCCTTTTAGTAGTGGATACTGTAATGACCCTCTAGGTCATTAACAGTGTTTACGATGTTTAAAGCCTTTCCATGACTGCCCCAAGTCGTGTATGACTTGCTGGTACTAATAATATGGTTACCTGGCAGTTCGTTTGACTTTTAGAGTCACTTTCCTATGTTGAATTTTTTGGTAGTCAGGTATGGCTCCTGGGACTAACCCCCTATTTAACGGCCTCGTATTCCATTTCTGACCGTCTCATCAGATTCATAATATTGACTTTAGGTTAGGTAGACCTTTGGTTGGGTCTTGAGGTTCCCGGACATATTTTGGGTGATAGGCCGACTATTGGCTAAAGTCGAGTTAGTCATCAAGGCATGGGCCCTAATTTTAGTTTGAACGACCTCTGATCAAAATTACAACAGTGCTATTGAGTTCGAAACGTCAAAATTAGTTATGTAGCATAGTTCATTTGTGTGCATGGGACTCCGAATCATTCCCGGATACATAGTCAAAATTGCCCGGGATTTGGCCATTTTTGGCATTGTCCATGCACTTAAGTGGCCATAGGCACGCCATAGAGCTATGCGCTTAAAAGGCCCTAGAAACTTTAGAGGCCAAAGAAGGCTAGGCCAAGGAGCTTTAGCTGCCAAGGGCAAGGCTAAAGCGGCCATGGGTACTTAAGCGACCCTTGGCTCAGCTTTAGCGGCCAAACGGTGGAAGCGGTGGAGCGCTTAAGCGGCCTCTTATGGAGCTTTAGTGCAAGGCGCTTAAGCGGCCATAAGGGCACTTTAGCGCCACCTACCTTGGCTATATATATATATATATATTTCATTCTTTATCTCTTGTTTTAACGTGCAAACACCATAGAAACACCATTTTCAGAGCTTCAAGCTATTATATAGGCTTATATAGCAAGGTCCAAGCTTGGAAACTTACATATTTGAGTTCGTGGCTTCGTTCTCGACATTTCTATGGTACATTTTCCCAGTTTTATAGTAGTTTATGTTTCCATTGGATTTGTTGGTATTGTTATTGGTATTTGAACTATGTATTGGGATCAGATGGTAAGGTAGATGTTGTGACTATTGCTTACGGTGAGATTTGGGACGCTATGACTGTTTTCGTTTGGCGAATTCCACAAGTGGACCCCACATGAGTTGTCTAGTCATTTTATGACCTAGTGACATATAGGTATTATTGGTTATGCTTTGAAATCTAGTTTACCATTTTGATAGCGTGGCAGCAATTAGAGGCCTCTCAAAAGGGAAAAGCTCCAGCTTAGCTGGTTCTTTTGCAGGCTTACAGCGGCGTCCAGGTAAGCTAGGTTTCCTTTACCCTTAGATTAGGATTATATATGATGTATGTATGCTATTGTGCTGGTCTTGTGGGATGGTACTATAGGCTTGGTGGTGGTTTGTTGTGATTTAGGCCTTCTAGGCCGGATAGGGCTATTCAGATACATTCTAGGCCCGTTATCCTCATGATACACCACAGATGACCTATTTGGGGACGGATAGTATTGTTGTTGTTTTTACTGGTTGGGGAATGTTATTGTTATGACCTTAGTCCAGGCTTGGACAGACTTAGTCCAGACTTAGACAGGTATAACTAGACTTGGCTTTCGGGACTCGATAATGGGTCCCATTACCCTTTTTGTAGACTTATCAGAACTTTGAAATATTTGGGCTTAGTTAAGCCCTAGTATGACCTGTTAGGCTTGTGACGGGATTGAGTCACCTCGATTATAACTGGTTCGCCTGTTTAGCCTTTCAGTCCCTGAAAGCACTGCACTTGATTGGGATTACTAGTCCTGGCTTAGAGTTGGGACCCGCCTTGCCATAAGCTACTCTAGATACCCAAACTGACCTAGATATTACATGATAGTAGACTATGAACCTAGGAGGACCCGGAGACTTACCTTGTAGAAGATGATTGGTTAGCTCATTTTCCTATATTTCCCCTTTGGCCTGGAACTAGCATGTTCCCCGTTTATTAGTTATGATATGACATTGGGTTCTGTTTTGGTTACTAGCTATGATGAGTTCCAGTTCGAGTCCGGCTACTGATTCATGTATGATGATTTTGGTTGTTTACTGTTGGGTGTTTCGGTTCTAGTCCTGACCTAGATTGAGGTGCGCTATGAGTTCTAGTACTGGGTACCGTGATTATGATACTGTTGTTCTCTATGTTCCAATTAGAGTCCGGTAGATATGATATATATATGTGGCCTATTGTTATTATCAACTGTATCCGGTTCGATTCCGACGTCTGGCCTCTTGTTATTACCCATTGGTGCCACTTCAAGCCTGGTGTGCTCCATTGGTTAATGTGATTACTGGATACTGGTACAGCTTCGAGACATTAGTGACTATGCATTTACTATTCTTGTGTGTCCCGCCGGTTTGTAGGGGCCAGGCTGGGTATTGTATTCTTTCATGTGCCCAGCGAGCTTATGGGGGCCGAGTTGGGTTATGTTAGACTTATATGTTCAGTGCACAGTTACTTACTTATCATTTAGTATCGCATGTACTTATTAGTTATACCCGAATTTAGCATGCACCCCCGTACTTTAGCTTGTTATGTTACATTCGGCCGATGATGCCTGCTGAGTACCCATTGCCCCGGTAAGCATACTGCACTTCTGTATATTTTCCCAATGCAGATCCGGACACTAGCCGACAACCGTGATGTGACTCTCTCCTCAACACTGATTCCGGAGCAGGGCAAGTTTACTAGTGTCTGAGGCAGATCCCACTCCATCCTTGATGTATAGTCTTTTTGATCCGAGACTATTGTATATATGTTGTTTATATTTTGTTTCTGTCTTGTATTCTGGATATGTCTAGTAGTGGCTCGTGTACTTACCTCACCAGGTCTTGAGAGGGGTTTTAAAGTTATATACTGTCCTCTTCCTTTATGTCCCGGTATGTATACTCCCTTCATCTTTACATTCGTAGCATGTTGATGATGGTAGTTTTGCTTTATCTCCTTTCTTATGAGATCCCGCCTATTGGCCCATCAGTTGTCTCCTCGTACTAGGGCTTGGCTTTCCTATTGGTGGTTCTCGGTAGGCGCCATCATGACTCAAAATCTGGTCATGACACAAAAATAAATTCTAACCATGTAATCCAAACCCATCCACTTTTGAACAAAACCTAGGGCTTACACCATGTTTTCATTACTTTGCACCAGAAAAAAGACCCAAGTCAAGTTAATTCCACCATCATGATCAAAACCTAGAGATTCTAGGGATTAATTAGCAAAATACTAGTTAAATAAGTGGATTAACTTACCTCAACAATGAAAATTGGCTAGAAATCGGTGGAATTCGACCTAAATCTCCATCTCTTAGGGTTGTATGAGTTCGGGATGAAAAATACATTTCAAGTCTAAGAACTATATTTTACTGCACGTAACCCGCTTTTGTGGACCGATTCCTTCTATAGCAAGATCTACCCGCTATAGCAGAACGGACAAATATTGACTCCTACTTTAGCGGGAAAATTCTTGCTATAGCGGGACTGTAGTAGCAGTTTGCCTCCTACTATAGCGGCGTAGGCGAGATAGTAACTCAGGTAGTCCTAGTTTTTTGCTAATTTTACAACACAATCCCAGATTTTGACATCCTGAACTAATCCCTTTACATAAAACACTATATCCGGAGTTTTACTAACCCAAATTTAATTCCGAAAGTTTCTACAAATTTCTTAACCTCGTAACTAACACATTATGTTTTCAAATGACATAGTCATTAACCCATCCATTACCAGATTTACCTTGACCATACCACACTTGGAATTCGTCTAATACTAGCCTAGTCTAAAATTTCTAACACTTCATCCAGGTCAAATCTTAACCCAAATTTGGCACGCTAAGCTATATTATAATAACAGAAAGGGTAGTTATAGCAGATACCAATTTACCCATCATTCGTCTCTGAATACTAAATAAAGAAAATAATGGAAGAGTAACAAGGGAAGTACCTGAATCCTCAAACAAGTAAGGGTACTTATTGCGCATATCCAACTTAGTCTCCCAAGTGGCCTCTTTAACAAAACGGTGCTTTCACTGGACTTTCACGGATCTAATCTCTTTGGTCCTCAACTTTTGAACATCCCAATCAAGGATCGCTATGGGCTTCTTTTTGTAAGAAAGATCCTTATTAAGTAATATTGAGTCATACAGAATTATGTAATTTCCATCCCCATGGTATTTCTTAAGCATAGAGACATGAAACACCAGATGGACTCCTAACAAGCTGGGTTGCAATGGAAATCTATAAGCTATGAACCCACATCCTCAAGAATATCAAATGGATTGATGTACCTAGTCTAAGCTTTCCCTTCTTACCAAACTGTATCACCCCCTTCATGGGAAACACCTTCAGCATCACATGATCACCCGGCTTAAAGTATGTCTCTTACCCTATGATCAATGTATTCTTTCTGTCAGCTTTGAGCTGCCTACAACTTACCTTGAATGAACCTCACTTTCTCTTGATATTTCTTTAGTATGTCTATACCCAAAGGTTTCACATCACCTACCTCGAAGAAACTTATAAGTGATCTAGATCTTTTCTCATAAAGAGCCTTAAATGGGGCTATGTCAATGCTAGATTGGTAACTATTGTATGAGAATTCACACAATGGTAAGAACTGATCCCAATAACTTCCAAAGTCATCAACACATGCTTGTAGCATGCCCTCAAGCACCTGAATGATCCACTCCGACTGCCCTTCGGTCTGAGGATGAAATGCAGTACTAAGATCAAGTTTTGTTCCTAAGTCCTCATGCAATTTGTGCCAAAACATTCAAAAAAAATTTATGCCAAAATTTAGAGGTAAAATGTGTACCTCTATTGGATATAATGGATACTGCACCCCATGCAATCTCACAACCTCCTTAACATATATCTTAGCTAACTTCATTGAGTGGTAGTTCACCTTAACTGAAATGAAATGAGCAGACTTTGTTGGCCTGTCTACAATGACCCAAATTGAATCATACTATCCCAACCTTGCTACTGATCAAATAAATCATCTATTCTGGGTAATAAGTACTTTTTTTGGATGGTTACCTTATTCAACTGTCGATAGTCTATATACATTCTCAAGCTATCATCTTTTTTCTTAACAAACAACACTAGAGCACCCCAAGGTGAAGAACTAGGATGAATGAAACTCTTATCAAGCAGCTTCTGCAATGGAGTCTTAAGCTCTCTTAACTCAACTAGAGCTATACCTATAGAGAGGAATAAAGATGGGTGAGCACTCAACTCCAAATCAATATAATGATCAATGTCCTGATCTGGAGGCATACCAGGCAAGTCGGTGGAAAATACCTTCAAAAATTCAGACACCAGGAAAACTAACTCAATAGAGGGGACTGTTGACACCCAATTTTGACCTCCATATATTCCTCCCAGGCCACTATTTTACAAATTAATAATTTTGGATATTAATATTTCCTTACTTATTATTTTAGTATCAAATAAATTCTGATGTTTTGCATTCATAATTTTAAAATAACTAACACATTCTTATTTATTTATTATCACTGAGTTTATACTGTATACGTATAATGTATTAATTTAAAGAAATATCTTACACAATTTCATTAATATTTACTAAATTATTTATGCAAGTATTTTAAATTTGTATTCATAATTTAACAAATGCATAGCCTATAGCGTATTATTGTTATTATTATTATTATTATTATTATTATTATTATTATTATTGTTATCATTTTGTTTCATATACATAATATATATATATATATATATATATATATATATTATAATTTATTTTGACAGAGTTTTACAAGATCTAGTCATCGATTATTGTTTGTCTATTAATTTACATAATATTCATTAAATAGTAACCCAATTCAATTCAATTTCCCCAATTTAAGTTCTAGTCAATTTCCACCCAATTTGTGTTAATTCTAGCCTAAATTAAGTCTAATTTGGCTCAATTTCAAATCCCCAATATGATGTGTCATAATTTCATGGCACTTTCGATGCTTAAAACGAGGAAAATATGCAATAACTTGGGTATGTTTGGTAAGCGATGTGTTTTATATTCTATCTTGCAGGAGAATAGGTTTTGGAGGTAAAATGGAGAAGACGGGAAGAAGCATGCACTGGAATAAAGTTTTTGAAGACCAAAGAGCGGAGTTGAATTTCAATAAAGTGACCCACGATTGTGACTCACGGATCGTATGTGGACCTACGGACCGTAGGTCAAGTCCGTGAGTAAACTTTTGCAGTTGTGCATGGAGGCCTGATTCTTATGACCTGGACCCACGGTCCGTGGGTTAAGTCCACGACATCAAGTCACGGTCTATGGAGAGTTGTCGACTTTTTTCTCCTACAGGTTTTAGGATAGGAATCGTTTTGTATCTATAAATACTCCTATGTTGTCCTATGTTAGGGAGGTTATTATTACATTATTTTAGAGGCTATTATTACATTATTTGAGTTGTCTATTACATTGTTTTGAGGTTCATAAACATAATGATCATGTAATCTCAAACATCGATTCTAGGGTTTTGATTTATATTGAGATTTCAGAGTTTTATTCTTCTTGTGAGTTCATAATTATGTTTTCATCATTCAATTCTTCTTGTGTTCTTGCAATCATGAGTAGCTAAATCTCTCAACTAGGGTTGTGTGAATCATGAGGATTTAAAGAAATGGGTTAAGTGCGAAGCAATTCTAAACCGGTGTGACTGCATGTATTGTTATTTCCTTCTATATAATTGATCTTCTAACGATTCAAAATATTGGAAACTCACCTGTAATATAAACTTGATCTAGAGAGAAGTAGAGATTGGGAAAAGGGAATAACAACAGAGAGTTAAAGTTATCAACCTTCATCTAATAACTTGAGCCGTAACAGGGATAGTTATCTGAGATCAAGAATAAGGGTTAGTAGCTCGACACTAGGAGACCGAGAGGAAAAGAGTGAAATTCATCGAACCAAGGTCGAGAGACATTTAGATGAACCTATCTTGTTAGATTTCGCATGCAACACAGTGGGACAGTTTTCCAGCATAAGTACCTGGTGGAGTTAAGAAATCTTGGGGATCACAGTCCTAGTACCTTTCTCGTATTGATCACAAATCTGACAATCAACAATTTGTTATGGTTACTATTTGTTTACAAAACCCCTTTTTTTACTTACTTGCTAATTACTCGGACAAACACTCGATAAAATTTCATCCTATTCCCTGTGGGATCGACCCCAACCTAGTTGGGTTCTATATTTGATTCAACGACCGTGTTATACTTTTCTGGAGGTATAGTTTGGGTAACATCAAATTTTGGCACCGTTGTCGGGGAATACAGTTACGGAGTTGATTGATCGTGTTTATTCAAGTGCTGGTTTCATTAAAATTGCTATTTTCCAACTATTCATAGGGTGTATGCCGGTGTATGCCCTACACTAGGAGTCAAGGCAATCCCCTGATTCCACTTGGTAAGGAAATAGAAAGAACACTATGTAATAATCGAAGAATGGTAAATACTGACGGAGTTCAGGACCCCACAGCCAATGTGGATATTCATAACCAGCCACCAATTCATCCGGCTGGTCATGAAACTGCTGAGCAAATCACTGCTCGATTAACGGCTGAGGAGAATGCGAGACAAACAACTCTTAGACAAGCAGATAGATATCATCGAGTAATATAAGACGCAACGCAATGTCGTGTTAAGAGAGACAAAGAAGACCAACGGTGTAACACCCCTCACAAATACCATATGTTCTGGATTATGCTAAACAGGAAGAAAAGGAGATAGCTTATTTGGAGCTGGTTGAAACTGGCGCTATTGTTCCATTAACACTACTTGAAGGAACTAAATTCGACATTACAAGTGCTATGATCCACCAGTTGAACTTAAAAGGGGTGTTTGCTGGCCTTTCGACTTATGATGTGAACATGCATGTGATGAATTTTATGGAGATATGCACCTCTTACAATCTACTAGGAGTGAGTCAAGAAGCAATTCGATTAAGGCTATTTCCATTCTCCCTTATGGGGGAGGCGACTTTGTGGTTGGCTGAGTTACCACGAGGTTCTATCACTACTTGGCAAAAGTTGAGAAATCAATTTCTGGAATGATTTTTTCCACCTTCCCGAATATTGTAACTGAAGGATGAGATTTATACTTTCAGACAACTACATTATGAAGTTCTTTATGAGACTTGGCTGCGATTCAAGTAGAAGTTGCAAAATGTTCCAAATCATAGGATAAATGGTCGAAATTTACTTGAGATCTTCTACAGAGCATTAAATGCTAATACCAAGGCTGTAGAAGATACTATCACTGGTGGAACATTTATGAGTCTTAGATGGGAACAAGCTTCAGAGATTTTAGATCGTATTACTAAAACCAACTGAGGTTGGCACACTCGAGATGCAGATTGACCAACAGGAACTTATGCCATTGGAACAGAAGCAGAGAAAAGAGCGTTAGATGACACTATAGCTCAAGAAGTATCGCAACTGAGAACTGAGATCGGATTACCTGCTAAGAAAATTACGGCAAGAGGAACGGAAAAGATTAATGCGGTAGGCGCACAAGGCAAAGCACCTAGGTATGAGGATTTAGATTCTAAAGAAGAAGATAAGTATTTGGATAGATAAGTGGCGGGTTTTCGAGCCAAGGGCCAAGGGTATAATCAAGACAATTGGAACTCAAGGCAAAAAAAATCAAGTTCGAAACTACTATGGAGACAATTACAACAAGTCAGGGTATAGAGATCAAGATGGTGATTGGAGGCAAAAAGATGACTACAAAGATAAGAGTGGCCTTTATGTTCCACCAGGGAATCGTGATGCTAAGTTTGGAAATTCAAGGATGGAAAGCCTACTTGCAAAACTTGTTAAGGGGGCGGAGATTCAAGAAAACTGTCTAAAAGAGATCAAGGCAGACCTTTCAGGGATAAGCCAAAAAGTTGAGTCTCATACGACAGTCATTAAACAGTTGGAGAAATAATTCGGGCATATATCTTCAGCATTGAATCAGCGTCAACAAGGTACACTTCCGAGCAACACAATCCAGAACCAAAAAAATAATGCTCGTTGTATGGCTATCACAATTAGAAGTGGGAAGACTCTTATTAAGGCACCCAAACAAGTTGAGGGTGTTCATGCTAAACTGAAAGAGCAAATGAATGCTACGAAAAAGGTAAAGGAAGCTCTAAAGAAGTATGTTCCATTCCCAAAACTTCCTCCACCTTTCCCTCAACGTCTAAGAAAAAGGTGAATGAAAATAAAATTGTTAGTGGGGAGATCATGAAAGAAGTTGAAGAGCCTCAGACTGATGAAAACAAGGTGAATGCTAAAAATAAGAAAGAAAAGGAAGCCCCACAAATGCTAACCCACATTCCTAAGCCACCACCTCCATTCCCTCAGTGCTTGAAGAAGAAGAAAGAGGATAGAAAATTTCATAAGTTCATGTCCATATTGAAGCAACTTTCTATAAACATTACATTGGTGGAGGCGCTGGAACAAATGTCGGGATATGCAAAGTTCATGAAAGAGTTGGTCACGAAGAAGAGAACTGTCAGTTATGAGTTTGTTGGTAATTTGCACCATTGTAGTGCAATAGCATCCCATTTTCTTGTGCAAAAGAAAGATAATCCCGGTGCCTTCATAATTCCATGCACAATTGGGTCAGTTAACTTCGCCAGATCTTTGTGTGACCTAGGTGCGAGCATTAACTTGATACCGCTGGCAGTATTCAAGAAATTATACTTGGGAGCCCCCGAGCTAACAAAGATGCAGTTATTGACGGAAGATCGTACGATCAAGAAGCCTGTGGGAATATTATTTGATGTTTTGGTCAAGGTTGAAAACTTTATCTTTCCTGCTGACTTTGTTGTCTTGGACTGTGAGGTCAATTTTGAGATGCCCATATTTTTGGGAGACCATTTTTAGCCACCGATAGAGCATTGGTAGATATGGAGTGGGGTGAGCTAAAATTCAGGTTGAATAATAAAGAAGTCACGTTCAATATATGCAGAACTATGAAGCAGCCAAAGGACATGAAGGTGGTTTCGGAAAAAAAAATTAGTTCAAATGACCCTGGAAGCCAACCCAAGGGATATCTTGATGAAGTCTGAGTAATCAAGACACCCACGTTATGCCGCGACGTTAAATCAGGCGTTGCTTGAGAGGAAACCCAAGGTGTCTTGCTATTCCTACATTTGGTTTGATTTTTGTTATTTTGATCGACATTAGGCCCACGCACCTAGGGTGCCACAGGTATCTTCCTAAATCCCTTATTTTACTTCGGTCAAATATATTGGGGATAATGCATGCTTATTTGGTGGGGGCGGAGGTACTTGTGGGTCTATATGTCCTCTTGGGGGATTATGTTGTCGTGTTTCTTTTACCTCAAGTGATATCATAGTAGAACCAGTATGTTTAGGTTGTTATTTGTGTTTCATTATGTGTTTTCATGTTTAGTTAAGGAGAAAAATAGGGGAACCTTAGTACAGTCTAGTTTTGAACAAAGTGTGATGATGCTTTTTATGTGTTTAAAGGATACCACTCCTGAATTTTTTATTTTGGACTGTAGTTATGTTAGTTTGTGATAGCTGTTGGATCTTGTTATGGCATTAATATTTTAGGAAGAATGACTGTAGCTAGCAATACATGAACTGGATAGGTAGCAGTCGATAGTGTAACCCTATGCTATGTGTGCATGAGGTCATTACCGAGTTCACTTTGTGTGTACAATCCAGAACTTGCTCGGTTAGTCTTGTCTAGGTTATCGGATAGTGGTTAGGAAAGGATCATAGGCCATTCTGAATAAGTCCATTTTTAGCCTAAATGCCTGACCAATTGAAGTAAATATCCCTTGATCCCGATTTTGAGCCTTAATTGACCTGTTTCTTTCATTAGCCTGTCCACCTTCCCATTTTGACTTACAATGAACCTCTATTGGCCCTGGTCCCTCCTTGGACATTGTGTACCTCAACTCAGGCAAATCGCCTAAGTTGTGGGTGGCTTTTATAGTGGTGCGTAGTTTGACATGGGTATGAAGAAGGGTTAGTAAAAGAAAGGAGAACAGAGTTGGGTGTGAATAAGAAAGAAAAAAAGTGAAAAAAATAGAGTTTCTAAAGAGAAAAAAAAAAGAAAAAAAAGAAAAATATGTTTTGAATGAATGAAGAAAAACCACACCAAAAATCTGAAAACAAATGAGGGAGAATAAAATGAGTATGGTTAGAAAGTGGAGCAAAAAATAGTGTAGTGTCAAGGAGGGTTGAGTCACCGTATCCATATGTACCACACCCGTCCCCAAGCCTTCATTACAAGCCGATGAAAGTCCTATAGTGATCCTAGTCTGACTGTCCGAAAAACTAAGGCATAGAAAATAAGGACAAGCCTATGGTATTTCGCACACACTGTTTGAACTTCTTTGTGAGAGAGAGTGTTTTGATCCAGTCCCTATGTTGATATTCATTAGTATACTGTGAGTGTATGGGACTTCTTTATTGTGAGAGTACATGGGTTGCATTGTTAGCTGCTATTTGTTCGGATATTTTCATTTGCATATATGCTTAGTTGTTTGTTCATAATCTGATGCCATCACTTAATCCCTTCTGTGTCATGATAATATGCTGCATATATACGCATAGTGGTTTTGACTTATGAATAGGAGAGGGTCAAAATTTTTGGTTCAAAAAGTAATGAGTCGACTGTCATAGGTCTCTTAGGTTTCTCTTTCTCTTAGTTAAGCATCGAATGTGTTTGTTTTGTTTTGTTCGCCTGAGGACATTCAAACATTCTAAATTGAGGGTGTTGATATGCCATGATTTCATGGCACTTTCGATGCTTGAAACAAGGAAAATATGCAATAACTTGGGTATGTTTGGTAGGTATGATGTGTTTTCGGTTCTATCTTGCAGGAAAATAGGTGTGGGAGGCAAAATGGAGAAGATGGGAAGAAGCATGCACTGGAATAAAGTTTTTAAAGACAAAAGAGTGGGGTTGAATTTCACAAAAGTAACCCACGATTGTGACTCACGGACCATAGGTGGACCTACGGACCGTAGGTCAAGTTCGTGAGACAACTTCTGCAGTTGCGCATGGAGGCCTGATTCTTACGACTTGGACTTACGGTCTGTGGGTTGAGTCCACGATCTCAAGTCACGGTCCATGGAAAGTTGCTGACTTTTTTCTCCTATAGGTTTTAGGATAGGATTTATTTTGTATCTATAAATACTCCTATGTTGTCCTATGTTAAGGAGGCTATAATTACATTATTTGAGTTGTCTGTTATATTGTTTTGAGGTTCATAAACACATTGATCTTGTAATCTCAAACATCGATTCTAGGGTTTCGATTTATATTGAGATTTCAGAGTTTTATTCTTTTTGTGAGTTCATAATTATGTTTTCATCATTGAATTTTTCTTGTGTTCTTGGAATCATGAGTAGCTAAATCTGTCAACTAGGGTTTTTTGAACCATGAGGAATTAACAAAACGGTTTAAGTGGGAAGCAATTCTGAACCAGTGCGACTACATGTATTGTTATTTCCTTTGTTATAATTGATCTTCTAATGGTTACAAACATTTGAAACTCGCATGTATTCTAAAATTGCTCGAGAGAGAAGTAGAGATTGGAAAAATGGAATAACACTAGAGATTTGAAGCTATCAACCTTCATATAATAACTTGAGCCATGACAGGGATAGTTATATGA
The DNA here is from genome assembly GCA_031232105.1 of Capsicum rhomboideum. NCBI lineage: Eukaryota > Viridiplantae > Streptophyta > Magnoliopsida > Solanales > Solanaceae > Capsicum > Capsicum rhomboideum. The sequence goes on from CP124718.1 coordinate 23,633,130, forward strand.
GATCAAGAACAAAGTTTAGTAGCACGACGCTCAGAGACCGAGAGGAAAAAGAGTGAAATTCATCTAACCGAGGTTGAGAGATGTTTAGATGAACCTATCTTGTTAGATTTTAAATACAATGCAGCGGGGCAGTTTGCCAGCACAAGTTCCCGGCGGAGTTAAGGAATCTTGGGGATCACAGTCCTAGTGCCTTTCTCGTATTGATCACAAATCCGACAATCAACAATTTTTACTGTTACTATTTGTTTACAAATACCCCTTTTTTACTTACTTGCCAATTACTCAGACAAACACTCGATAAAATTTCATCCTATTCCCTGTGGGATCGACCCCAACCTAGTTGGGTTCTATATTTTATTCAATGACCGTGTTATACTTTCCCGGAGATATAGTTTGGGTGACATCACAATCCAATTCAAACTGCCCAATCTCGTGACCCAATTTTGACCCGAATCTGACTCATCTTATAAATTTTAATCCCAGCCGTTCATCTCTTATAATCAACACTGAGATTAGCTCTCCCTTTTATTTCCTTTTTTAATCCCATAACCCCCAAATGCTAGCCATTTCCCGCTCCACCGGGCTGCCACCCTCACCCATAAACTCTCTTCTGCCTCCGATCTTTATCATCCCCCCTCCACCGTACCGTCGACCCCCACTAGCCAGTAGACTACACATCGCCGCCTCAACTTCTCCAATGAAACCCCATTCAAACCACCACCATGCCCACCAATCATCTATACTCTCTCCACCAGCCACCACCCCTATACACTCCACTCTCTCAACCTTTCGACCTCCTCCCCTAGTGGCAGCTCTGGTTACCTCGTGCCGCCTCTTTTCTCTCCTCTTCCATCTTTCCTTCTCCTCTTTATCCTCTTCTCTCTTTCCCTCTATTGTCTTTATGCCCCATTCTTATTAGTTGTCTCACCAAAAGTGATGACCGGTGAGATGCCAGTACTGACACCACCAAGCAAATGCAGACTCAAATTGGAATTTTAAGACCCGAAAGGAATTCTCCAATAAAGCAAAACTCGTATGAGTGCCAAGGGTTTAATTTTAAGGTTCTTTTGTTGATTTTATGATGAATTTGTCTCCGGTAATATAATTCCTATCTCCTTTGTTATGTGGTATAATTCCTTTGTTCCATATCTTTTAGAACTGATTCTTAGATTTGAAATTGGTGAAACTTGGATATGATTTTTGACTTGATTCGTTCAATTTTGTATTTATTTTCTCCTTTAGATTATCATATGTGAAAAGCCCCAAATTCTACCAACCTTGGTGCTAACCCTAATTTCACAATTGATTACTGATTTTGCAATTCTCGAAATACATGTTTTCCCTTTGTGGATTTGCCGCTGAATCGATGTTGAAATGGAGTCGGAATCATGATTTCGTTACTTATTTCGATTGAATATGGTTCTTGACGAATCTTAGTAATTCGGTCCCTTCAAAATTGATTCTGTGACAACCCCATACTAGTTATTCTGACAAACTTGAATTATTATTGATTGATATTAGCATGCTTTTAATTGATCTTTTTCCTTAATGAGAATAGGACATATTGATCTTGAGTGAAGTTAGCTGATTATGATTTGGTCAATATGCCTGCCTTAATTGTTTTCCTTTGTTGTGTTTGTAATAACCTTAGGACCAAGTTTTTTATGGTAACCTTCCTTTATCTTGCACCTTGATTAATATTTTACCCCTCTCCTTAATTTGAATATTTTCTTACCTGTCTATTTATGATAAATGGATATTCTTTTTATGCTAATTTGATTTAGTCTTTTTCGTTTAAGAAAAACTAATTCCTTTAATTGATTTCCTGAATATTCTTCTTTCCTTTTTATAATTGGCATAACAACAACTCTCTTATTATATAAACAATCCTTTTTCCCATTCATCTCTCAGGCTTTCATGCATTTGAACTCTAGCTTACATGTGGGACTGCTTGAAGAGTTGCTTGGGGAATCTGGGAATGAGGGACACTGGCCAAAGCCTTTTTATTTTGAAATTTTATTTTTGTATTATTGGTTTGTAATAATTATTATATAAATGATATTGGTGTTATAAGAGAAGATTATGGGGCTTCTTATGGGGGGAAGGGAATTATGTGCTGATTTTTCCTTTTATCTGTGTAAATATCATGCCAATAGGTGATTTCATTAATCTCAACATGTTAACTTATTAATTCCACACAGAGGTCTTGTTCATAGGATCATTAATTTGTTTCAGCATATTACTCCCTCTGTCCCATTTTAGTTGGTCAGCTTACTAAAAATAAATGTCCTATATTAGTTGATTACTTACTAAATCAGGATAGAATTAATTATTTTTTCTCATTTTACTCCTACATTAATTATTTTTTCTCATTTTACCCCTACAATTAATAGTACATATTAGATGTGAACAATTACAATTTCAATATCCATTCCTATGCCCAATGACTATCATTAATATGGGTAAAGGATAAAATAATAAAATTCATCATTCAATTTATGATTTTTAATCACCGTGTAAAATAGAATGGGCCCAACTAAAATGGGACGAAGGAAGTAACTTAGCTAAGATATCATGTTTTTAGGATCATTAATTGATTTCAGAATGTTAAATTGAATTGTTCAACATGTTCAATTAAATATCATGTTCGTAGGATTATTATTAAATTGTTCAGAACGCCAATGTGTTAACTTTCACCTAGATAGGATTATTAATGAAGATTTCAACATGTTTAACTTATTAATCTTTACCTAGAAATCCTATCTATAGGATCTATTAATTAATTGAAACATGTTTTTCCATATCACGTTTTGCTTAGATATCACGTCTTTCGATACATCAATGAGTATTAATGCATTAACTAATTAACTAATAACCTTCCAGAATGCTAATTGATTACTTTCTCAATCAGTTACCATGTCTCTAAGTTTATTAATAAATTTTCCAGCATGTTAATTTAATACTCACCTAGATATCATACCTATAGGACTTGACTATTTACTTTAACAAGTTCATGCATGCCTAGAAATCTTCCCTATAGGAATTTGAAATAATTTAAGCATATGTATTCTTAGGTGCCGACTCTTCCTCAGCTAATTTAACCATTGCACTTTGGTTAAAAAGTATTCTAAAAGGCTTTACACAGTGTTGAGCGATTATTCTCTATCTTAGAGGATTTTCAGTTTATTTCGCATGTTTTGTTTGTTTGGGATAGTCTAGGTTTCATTTATTATTTAGTATCTCTCTTTTCACTAGATTATTTTGTCAATTCTATCTCCTTGCTTATCTAATAATCTTTTATTTTTCCTCTTTATATACGTCTTATTAATAAATAAAATTTTGTCTTCCTTAATAGCTTATCATTTCCATTTTTAGTTATTTAAGATAGCATTAATTGAGATTTTATTAAGTATGACTTCGCCAATTGGTTTTAATGTTTAACTACTTGTTTAATTCACTTAGTTGTCTTAAAGCAAATATTTTTCCATGTCTAATCACTTAGTTAATAATTAGGTTGCTGAAACAATTGACTTTTGCTTATCACAAAAATTTCCTCACGTAATATATTAATTTGGCTGGGATCCAGTTTTGTGGACCTCGAAAGGTGCTTAAAATCTTTCTTTTGAGGTAACTTGAATCTTTATCTAAAATTCTAGTGATGTTGGCCAATAATTTAATAATCGTAATTAGTTTAGAATGGTACCCTAACGCACCTTAATTCTTAGGTGGCGACTCTTCTCTTTTAAATATTCCTAAAAAAGAGTTGTCACGTCGAATCCTACTTTTCACAAGAAAAATAGGGCGCGACAGCATGGCGAATTTGCGGGGGATATTTAGGTTCTAACCATTATGAATTCATGTATTATGTGGCATTTTATTCTTTCTTTCTATTTGTATGCACTTTATTTTTGTGTTTATTCTTCTTCATGATTACCCTCATTCCTTTTCCCCTTATTTGTTTTCTTAAATAGTTATTTTGGCATCCCTCCTTTTTCCCTTTATTTGTTTCCTTAAATAGTATTTTGGCATCTTTTATTGTTGTTAAGCATGTTAATCCCCTTGCTTTCCCCCCTTACTTTGTTTTCCCAAAATAGTTTATCTTTCTATGTTGTCACGACCCAACTACCGGATTGTGCAGACACCTACTCTAATCCACCTAGATAGGAGAACCCTTACCACCCATTTAAAAGGTATGCAGAAATTAATAAGAAAGATAAATAAATGTTTTTAGTGTTACAATCAGTTTACAAAACCTGAAATTACAACTGAGCTCCCATATTAAAGAAGAGTTAAGATACCTCTTTAATATCGGGTGAAAGACGACCAGTAGATCTAGATCGAAAGCTGGATGCTTACCTTATTATTATGAAATGAAAAGGAGAAAGAAAGACAAACTCAAACATACACCACTTCATACTGACTTAACCGGGCGTACTAGTTCCCAACCTTCTGTGAACTTTTCTTCTCTTATGAATTTTGCTACTTTCTTTTTGATAGTATTGGTCTCGTTTAGAGTATCAGTCTAGTCACTCAACTAATCCACTCGTGGAGTGCGTTTGGTATAGTAATAGTCTGGTAGTTGAGACTTCGCCCCTTCTTCTTCAGTAAAGCCGAGCCCAACTAAACTATTGATTACGCCCAACATAGCTTTAGAGGCTCTTACTAGATAGGGCGGCAGAATAGAAGTCTCACTACTAGCTTTCCCAAGGAACTAGTCTAAACAGGTACAAGAGTGGCTAAGAAAAAATACAAAACAAAAGACACAACTTCTACCGTGGGAATAATAACAAAAGCTGTTGGAGATCTTTACCATATCAAGCCTGAAACACCTACTGATCCTGCAATCAGACTATACCCCAAAATGGTATAGCAAAAGTAGTATCAGTACAAACAACACGTACTGATAAGCATCATCGGTTGACCAAAATTAAATCATAGAAACATCAGATAAATATCCAGAAAAAAGCATACAACTTAAAAGTTCTTTAGCCCGAGGTTTTTCGTTAAACAATTCCTTAACACCACGGTTCATTACTAATCCTTATTATCAGAAAAATTTTCTTATTAATATGTTCAACCCTAATCACCGACTGTCCACTATGTCATGAAGTAAGACTTTATCCCACAATTACAAATAGGTGCAATAATATTCCACCCAAGGTTTATTACCCTTAACATTCAATTATTAAGAACCTTACAAACACGTACCCCTGTTCCACAAGTCCGGTTGTGCATAACACCTAGAAGTTAGGGATTTATCTTAGTTGTGAGTGGAAGAGTTAACAAGACATTACAGTTTGACCTTTACCTACCCTGTTACTGAGTTAATATAGACAGCAACCCAAGCCAACATGACCACTCTCAATAGGTCTCTAAGTCAACAACCATGATTCAGACAATTATATCCACTATGTCTCGGTTACACAAGTCATTAGGCGATACCAAATTATACCACCCTTATAGTTAATCCAGACCACCCAATGATTCATCCCTTCAATTTTACTAACAACAATCAACAAACCTGGTTACATCTAGAAACCAAATATAACAATTAGGCATATAAATCCGGTTCTCTCAAGGAAACATCATACATAAATATCAAATAGACAAATAAGTACGGTCCAACTCAAGGAACCAACATATATTTCAAATAAACAGATAAGGCTTGTCCAACTCAAGAAACCAACATATGTCTCAAATAACAGATAAGCCCAACCCAACTCATGGAACCAACATATATCTCAAATAATAGATAAGACCAACCCAACTCAAGGAACCAACTAACATATATCTCAAACAACAAATAAGCCTTGTCCAACTCAAGTAACCAATATAATCAAGAAAACACATAATCCCAGATTCACTCAAGGAACTGTCACACTCACCAAAATACTTGTACACACATGCTAAGGGTCTTATGGTCTCCCACTATCCATGACCTGTAGGGGAATAACTATTGTCTATGTATCAAATCCCAGACATCAAGTGTCTACCAGCCTTGTATCAACCAATCCCACAGAGATGCCCAACTACCGATACATTCCACAATAATGATAAATATCACAATAGTCACATATAATGATAAGAGAAATAACACTTGTAAAACCAACAAGCTTTCATTAACTTCATAGCATGTAATTAACACTTAGGATATCAAACAGAAATTCACCTCCCTTTAAAAAGCATTCTAACAAGTAATATGGAGAACAATTAGCAAACACACATATATAAAACTCAGGTTGTATTCCGATTACTCAGTCCATCACCAACAATTTGTACATATATTCGATGACATACCCCACCACCAACTTTTCATCCTACTATTTGACACATTACCAATTTTTCATTCCTCTGGTTACCACCATAGATTCTTCTGAATCCACCAATACTAACCACCCTTGATGAATAAGCATTTAACTAAGCTTAACCCAATTTCTAGGTACTACACTGTTATTAAATCATGCAAAGGGAAACAACAACAAAGTGAACACATAAATTCATGGATCATTTAAATATCACAGCATAACATCAATTTCCCACCCAATTAACCAAGTTTTCATCCATTAATCGATCCAAACACCATGGATAAAGGCCTAAGAACACAATCTCCCATCAATCTACATCATGCTTATGCTTTCTAACCTAGGTCTAAACTACTCAGTTAAACCTAGCCTACCTGGATGCCAAGCAGTAGCTATGGAGGCATGAACGCGACTTTTTGACTCTGTCAAAGTGAATTTGGATGTGAAATCAGCAAAAAAACCATGGGTTTTACCCCATCAATATGAATTCCCTCACCTCTATTGCTCCCAGGCCATGAGGTAACCCTAGGAGGATTTTTATAATAAGCCTCGTCCTTTTACAATTGAAGAGGAGAAAATAAAATATAAAAAATCATACCTGGGGTTTCTGATCCCGTCATCCCGCTATAGCGGCCTGCCATCCGCTATGGAGACAACACTATAGAGAGAAAATTCCCGCTATAGCGGGATGATGTCAGCCCGGCCTAAAATTTTAAATTCTAAAATTTTCTAGTCGTGTCACCCCATACTAATTCGAGATCATATTTTCAAAATTTTCCATAACCCGTACCCATAGCGAGGTTTCTTTGAATAACTACAGAATAGGCCGTTACAATAGATACCAATTTATCCATATTTCATCCCCAAATGATTACAATTAGGAAAGAATGATACAAGTTTAAATTGAATCTTAACGCCCTTACTACGACAACGTATTTACATACGTTACACGGAATACCAAATTTTTGTTTTCCCTTGGTACATTAAGATTTTAAACTATACTTTTAGCACTACCCCGTTTCGTCAAGGAATCTTCTTTCCTTATGAATTGCACGAGACTTATTAGAGCATAACATTTTCCGACCGCCAAAGTAATTTTGGGGCCTCGTTAACATACTGGAAACAAAGAGATATCAAGAAAATTAACGAATGAAAATTTTTCCGCACTTCGAGGGATTGGATCTTGCTATAGCAAGAAAATTCCCACTATAGTGAGAGCCAACAGTTTATAGGGGTGAGAAATGGGTTTTCGGCCTATTTCTCCCTCTTTCACTCACAAAACTCCTCTCCCCTCCCCAATCAGTTTGCTCCTATAGTTGAAAACAAGGTAATTATCGATAAACTTTATTTTTTTACTTTATTATACAAAATTCTGCTTGTTTTACGCTTGAAAATGTTGAATAGAATAGGTTTTGGGCCTATTTTTGAAATTCCAAAACTGGGGTTGATTTGGCCAAATTTTCAAACCATGGGTGCTTCTCTTACATTTACAATGCTTATATAACATTCTGGACATAAGAATTATGGAGTTCATGGCCAAAATAGGCTTGAAACAACAGGGAATATGAAGGATTGTTCTTGGTTTGGTTTTGATGATTAAGGTATATTTTAGGAGTTATCATGCCAAATTTTTTGCATAAACTAGTTTTAGGATAATTTATAAGCACTGATCTGAAGTCGAAAAGCTAAAAATGGAACTTTTTGTCAAGAGGTGCCATTATTGCTCTGGATCTATTGGGGACGATGAAGGACGCTATGTCCCACTATACCGACCTTGCTATAGGATAGAAATTCTCGCTATAGCGATATCATTATAGCGTGATACAGCCTGCTATAGCGGGAGGCTGTAGACAGTAGCTTCCCAGACAGGCCAAGGCATTGGATTTTTTTTTAAAATTCGACTTCTTAACACTTTATGTCTTCTAAATTGATTTCCTTTTAATGATTTTGCAGATCAAACACCCCAATGGATAAAAACCAAGATGATGCACTAGCCTACGAGAGATTCCCTAATTATGTTTATCGGGAGAGATTTCTAGAGTATAGGAGAATAGGGTTCTATTATAAAAGGGCCGCCTTTTCTATGAGAGGGGTAGAGGAAAAGGCACCCATATTTTACTACCAGCTCTAAGAGTTTAGCTGGGGCCCATTAGTGGTGGCTCTCCCTTTTGAGGTCTCAGGTTGGGTCAGGGAGTTTTATACCATACTCCCTACCATGCTTTAGGAAGACCCTAACCCCCACCATCCATATCAGGAGAGTGGATGTCCATGTGGACCATCAATAAAATATTGGGGGTGACGCACGTCTCAAATGCTGGGTACCTAGCCAAGGCCAGAGAGATGGACATGAAGTAGGCTGTGAGATACTTTAGTAGAGGAGGAGTTTAGGGACCAAGTTTACTGGCCCACTATTGAGGGTATCACGAGTACCTTCTTCTCAGCTGATGCTGGAGGTGGTTGAACCTAGTGCCCTGAGGATTCATCTATCGGGCAACCTTTTTGATGTGACCTACCCTCAAGCTCTGTTGGCAGCTTGTGCTATACATGAGATCTAGCTGAATGTGGGGGGTACAAATCATGATGGAGTGGAAGAACTTTTACTGGGGCAGTAAAAAGGGACTCTACCTTCCTAATCTGGTGTCTACGCTGTGCATGTACGTCGGGGTGCTCGAGAAGGAGGCTAACACTAAGGTGGAGATGGAAATTCCCTTTCACCCACGTTGAGTGATGGTGGTTTCATCTAAGGGGAAAAATAAGAGGAAGGTCAGTGAGGCTGAGAGCAACAGAGCTGCCGAGGAGGCCGATAATTACAATGATAATGCTACCCCTCCCTCCAGTCCCAGACCTAGCCTAGGTCTCTAGTGGCCACTTGGAGGCCGACCTGGCTTCGGTCAGGAGATATATAAAGCACGCCCTTCCCAGCTCTACATCCCCACCTCCCTCTGCCTAAGATTATGCAGTGCTCCTTAGAGAACTTAATGAGGAGAAGAGAAGGAGGTGCTCCCAAGACCACATGCTAGCACGGATGTGGAAGACTATGAAGTTCATATTCAGGTGTGCAATCCCCAACTAGGAGCTTCCCCAGATGGAGCCTGAGGATATACGGGAGTTTTCCTTCCTGAGTGATATAGAAGGAGAGGTCCCCGATATGGTAGCCCGCGATAATGACAGGGCATCCAGCTAGGGCTCTTGGTGCCTATCAGCCTTGCTCTCCTATTTTTTTACTCTATGATTGATTTGAGTTGCCCCTACCATACCGCCGACCACCACTAGCTAATAGACTCCACATCACCTTCTTGACTTCTTCGATAAAACCCCATTCAATCATGCCCACCAATCAGTTATACTCTATCCACCAGCCTCCACCTTTATACACTTCACTCTCTCAACCTCTCCTGGAGTCAGCTAAGGTGACCTCATTCTGCCTCCTTTCTCTCCTCTTCCATCCTTCCTTGTCCTTTCTATTCTCCTCTTTCTTTTCCTCTATCATCTCTATGCCCCATTCTTATCGATTATCTTATCGAAAGTGTTGACCGACAAACCGCTATTAATGATGCCAACAAGCAAATGACGACTTAAATTTTAATTTGAAGACCCGAAAGGATTTCTCCAATAAAGAAAAACACATATGGGTGAAAAGGGTTTAATTTTAAGGTTCTTCTATTGATTTTATGAAGAATTTATCTCTGGTATGATCATTCCAATCTCCTTTGTTATGTGGTGTAATTCGTTTATTCAATATCTTTTAGGACATATTCTTATATTTGAAATTGGTTAAACTTGGCTATGATTTTTTGACTTGATTTATTCAATCTTGTGTTTATTTGCTCCTTCAGATTGTCATGTGTGAATAGGCCCAAATTCTACCAACCTTGGTGCTAACCCTAATTTCACAATTGATTATTGATTTTACAATTCTCAAAATACATGTTCTCCCTTTGTGGATTTACCGCTGAATCAGTGTTGAAATAGATTCTGAATTATGATTTCGTTACTTATTTCGATTGAATATAGTTCTTGATGAATCTTATTAATTCGGTCCCTTCAAAATTGATTCTGTGACAGCCCCATACTTGTTTATTCTGACAAATTTGAATTCTTATTGATTGATATTAGCATGCTTTTAATTGATCTTTTTCCTTAATGGGAATAGGACAAATTTTACCCTCATTTAGTTATGGTATGTCTAGACTAAAGTTAACTAATTGTGATTTGGTCAATATGCCTGCTTAATTGCTTTTCTTTGTTGTGTTTTCTAACAGCCGTAGTACCTAGTTTTTTATGGTAAACTTCCCCTATCTTGCACCTTGATTAATGTTTTACCCCTCTCCTTAATTTGAATATATTCTTACCAGGTTATTTATGGTAAATGGAGATTCTTTTTACACTAATTTGATTTAGTCTTTTGGTTTAAGGAAAACTAATTCCTTTAATTTATTTCCAGAATATTCTTCGTTACTTTTAATAATTGGCATAACAATAACTCTCTTATTATATAAATAGTTCTTTCTCCCATTCATCTCTCATGCTTTCAATCATTTTACCCTCTCCGCACTTAAAATATTTTGAGCCTTTTATTCTGCTTTGGCTGGTGATACACGTTTCTGCTTATTGCTCTCTTCTCTATCAACAAAACTCTCACTAAAACATGATTTCAAAGGGGGGCGTTTGTTTGCCTAAGCCTCATTGTTTGGACCGTTTGGTGCTTGAACTGGAAGTGTGCATATTTGTATGTGTGGGTGTTTCTTTTTGTATGAACAGGGAATTCTAGCTTACATTTGAGATTGCTTGAAGAGTTGCTTGGGGAATCTAGGAATGAGGGACACTTGCCAAAGTCTTTTAATTTTGAAATTTCGTTCTTGTATTATTGGTTTGTAATAATTATTATATAAATGATATTGATGTTATAATAGAAGATTATGGGGCTGCTTATGGGAGGAAGGAAATTATGTGCTAATTGTTTCCTTTTATCTGCATAAATATCATGCCTAGAGGTGATTTTATTAATCTCAACATGTTAACTTATTAATTCCACATAGAGGTCTTGCTCATAGGATCATTAATTTGTTCAGCATGTTTAACTTAGCTAAGCTATCATGTTTTTAGGATTATTAATTGATTCCAGCATGTTAAATTGAATTGTTCAGCATGTTCAATTAAATATCATGTTTGTAGGATTATTATTAAATTGTTCAGCATACCAATTTGTTAACTTTCACTATGAAGATTTCAGCATGTTTAACTAATTTATCTTTACCTCAAAATCTTGTCTATAGGATCTGTTAATTAATTGAAAAATATATTTCTACGTCACGTTTCACGTCTTTCTGTTCATCAATGAGTTTAAATGCATTGACTAATTAACTAATCACCTTCCATCATGCTAATTGATTACTTTCTCACTTAAATAACATGCCTATAGGTTTATTAATAAATTTTCCAGCATACTAATTAATCCTCGCCTAGATATCATGCTTATAGGACTTGACTATTTACTTTGACATGTTCATGCTCACCTAGAAATCTTGCCTATAGGAATTTGAAATAATTTCAGCATATGTATTTGCTATCAGTCCCCTAGAAATCACACCTTCAGGAAACGTTTAATCAATTCCAATGCATTTGTTATTATCTTCACCTAGAACTCATGCTATTAGGATTTGTTTAATAATTTCAGCATATTAATCAGTTGGTAATCATTATAAATCACACGTACAGATTCTAATTACAAACTATGTTAATTGTTTAAAATATGCTCCTTGCCTTAATCAACTCTTAAATTAATCAAGAGGCTTATATGAGATCATTACATGCTAAGTGCTTAGTCTTGGTTGTTTTGTTTGACGCTAATCCCGAGTCTAATTAAGCAACCTAAGCTTTTCTTTTGTCTAGACACAAATCTAAAATAATAAGTCCAATGCCTCTTGGACACTAAGTCGGGACGGGTAGGCATTCTAGGGAACTCTAGTTTTATCATTTTCTTTAGTGCGCTTCTAGGTTTAATAACAAGTTAATAACTAAATTTAGGTGGGTAGTAGGAGATGATAGTCTGTGCTCATTGAATAATATGAGCAACCCTCCCCTCAATCGGGTAGCGAAGTATTATTTTAGTTGCACTGGATTTCATTTATTATTTAGTATCTCAGTTTTCACTGTATTGTTTATGTCAATTCTATCTCCTCACTTATCTGATAATCTTTTATTTTTCCTCTTTATATACATTTTATTAATGAATAAATTTTGTCTTCTTTAATATCTGATCATTTAGTTTTATATTAATTAGATAAATAATCTATTTTCGTATTTTATCATCCAGTTATTTAAGATAACATTAATTGAGATTTTATTAAGTATGACCTCGCCAATTGGTTTTAATGTTTAACTACTTGTTTAATTTACTTAGTCGTGTTAAAGAAAATATTTTTTCATGTCTAATCTCTTAGTTAATAATTAGGTTGCTAAAATAATTGACCTTTACTTATCACATAAATCCCCCACGTAATATATGAATTCAGTCTGGACTCACATTTGTGGACCTCGAAAGGTGCTTAACACCTTCCTGTTGAGGTAACATGAGTTCTTACCCAAATTTTGATGATGTAGGCCAATAATTAAATAATCATAATTAGTTTAGAATGGTGCCCTAACACACCTTAATTCATTAGGTGATGACTCTTCTCTTTTAAATATTTCTAAAAAAGAGTTGTCACATCGAATCCGCTTTTAATGAGAAAAATGGGGTACTATAGGGACCTTTGCACTAGTGTCCCGAAGATGTACCAAGAAGGATGAACACCCCTTCCCCACAAGCTTCCTAGCATGAATGAAGGAAATTATTTTCACTGGGACCGACTTATAAACACCTTCCCATTCTAACTTATCCATCCCCGGCATGTCTAAGGTCACAATCTTAGCATTATAATTCAGAACAACATGATATAGGGACAACCAAGTCATACCCAAGATGCTATCATAATCTAGTATATCCATAATCACCAAATCTACCCAAATCTGATAGCCCATAAACATCACAGAGCAAGCACGATATACTTGAATCACTACCACAGAGTCTCCAACCCGAGTAGATACATATACAGGGGAATCAGGCATTTCACAATCCATGTCTAAACCCATAGCAAATTTTACAAATACATACAAAATAGTAGAATCCAAATCAAACAAGACCATAGCCATTAAGTCACCGACAAGAATGGTACCTGTAATGACTGCATCTGAAGCCTCCACCCTCAGATTTGGCTGGGAAGTCATAGCAATAGGCTCTATCATCAATATGATCCCTCTCTAGCAGGTTGTACATTGCCTCTACCTGTATTACTACCACCCCAGTTACCACCACTGCACCCTGATAATGATCTAAGTCATATTTATATGCCTTATTGCCAACTTTGACCCATGTTTACCTTAGTTTTGAGAGCAATAAGTATGTATTTTATATTGTTTTGATGGAATATTTGATATTGTGCTAAAAAATGTGATTAGACCTTTGTAGGTGAAATTTGAGACTATTTGGAGAGTTTTTGGCATGGAAAGCGAGGCTTGGAGGAGCTACGAGCAAAAGATATTGAAGATAAGAGAATAGCCAAAGATTTGAACTTGAAGAATCCAACCAAATCCAAGAAAAATGGAGTCTAAGTCCAAGGCGTGCCAGGCCGCTTTAGACAAAGATTTTGTTAAGCTGGATAGAAGAGGGGCGCGCCTAAGGGCCTGCCGGGCTACTCAGGCACAACCTTTTAGAGGCAAAAATTCTCTTAAGTGCCAGGTGTACCCAAGGGCATGCCGGACCGCTTTTTGGAAAATCTTTACCTCCAAATTTTTGTCTATAAATAAGGCCTTTGAGTTATTGTATGATTATTCCATCATCATTAGACTACTTTGGGTATTTTTTGGCATTGAAATTAGGTTTCATTCTTCGTCTTCTCATTTTTTATTTCTTTTTATGGTTTTTTTTTATCAATTTATGATGTTAAGTCAAGATATGAGTGGCTAAAATCCCTCATTCTTGGGGTTGAGGCTACGGACATGAATCTCTTGAGTTAATTTTTATTGGTTTTTGCTGAAGTTTATCCATCATTGGTTATTCTTATATTCTTGATTTTACTATTTTAATGTTTGATCACCATTGAAATAAATTTATTGTCTTGAGGTGAGCTCGAGAGAGAAACTAAGAGATAGAATGTGGAATATAAGAAGTGTGATCTTTACTCGAGGAAGGGATTCCAAGAGATTGATATGCGGTTAGGACCAAAAGGTACCTAATTCGCCGCGCTTGTTCAAATACGAGACTATAGCTTAGAGGCGTTAGAATTGGTTAAACCTATCCCCGCTCGATGATGTAGTTAGGTTTCCAATTTCTAATAGAAGGTTATAGTTTGGAGACTAATATAATCATATTAACCTCGTGATCAATAACAAAGATAAACGACTCAAATTGCTTAAACCAGTAATATTCATACTCTAGAGAGGATGTTCGGAGTGCCTTGACCCTGGGAATTTACTTTTTATTGACTTTTAAATCATATTTACGAAAATTGAAGTTACGGTAGTGAAGATAGTAGTTTATATTCCGCAATCATCTAATTTTTAGTAACAAATTCCTTTTCCTTTTCGCAACACTAATTTTTAATTATTGTTTGACGTCTAAAATTCATTTTTGTTCACGAAAGTCCCTTGGGATCGATATCCGGCTCTTTTAAAGGAGCCATTATATTACTTGAATGATCAGGTACACTTGCGTGTATAGCTGGGTCGCAACAAGTTTTTGGCGCCGTTGCCGGGGACTTTCAAATAGATAGATTTCAATTATTGACGTTTTTACTCTAATTTTCAGCTAAGTGTTGACAACTTGATCTTAGCTATCCTATTTTGTAGGCTCACTTCATCTGAACGCTGGCAAGGAACAAAGATTTGGTAACCCCACAGTCTGAACCTGAAAGATACTTCCACAGATTAAGGAGACAGGCTGCTGATTACCCAATCCCATAGTATGAACTGGCGGACGAAGGCATACGAGGTGATCCCGTAAGAATTGAAGACCCAGTTGTGGATAGACGTGAACCGATAGTGATGGCAACTAGGACAGTTCGTGATGTGGCAATCCCACTCACTACTAATGTAACCTCCAGTATTCAAAAACCGGCAGCTGGAGGTAGATTTGAGCTTAAACAAAATATGGTGCAACTTTTACACTCAAGTGGACAGTTTATAGGTCTTGCTCATGAGGACCCGCAGAGGCATATCCAAAATTTTTTGGAGATCAGTGACACATATATTCCTGTGGGTGTGTCTTCGGATTATGTGAGACTAACTTTGTTCCCCTTTTCTCTGTTGGGGGACGCAAGGAGGTGGTTAGATGCAGAGCCGGAGAATTCTATCACTACTTGGGATGATCTTCCTCGAAAATTCTTGATAAGGTTCTTTCCATCCGAAAAGACAGCAAAGCTGAGGAGTGAGATATTGAGTTTTAGACAAAGAGATAATGAAAATTTGTACCAAGCCTGGAACCTATTCAAATCCATGTTGAGGGATTTTCCTCATCACCACCCAGCAAATGAAGTGTTGGGGCATACTTTTATTGAGGCTCTCGATCCCAACACTAAAATTATACTTGATTCAGCTACAGGTGGACAAGCTTTAGAGAAGACTTACGATGAATTATATGCTTTGTTGAATCATATTTCACAGGGAAATCTAGATTGGCATGGTGATAATTCTAGAAATTCTACAAAGAAGGTTGCTGGGAAACTAGATGTGGATGCAGTCACTGCATTATCTGCCCAAATTTTAGACATGCAAAACATGATGAACAATTACTTCAACAGTTTGAATTTGGGGCAGCAACAAGCTCCCATAAATGCAGTACAACAACAGGTTTCTGTGTGGTGTAAAGTATGCGAAAACGGGGACCATACTAGCGAGTTGTGTAGTGAAAATCTGGATTCCCTGAATTTTAAGGGTAATGCCCAAAGAGGAGTTGGAGCACAGAATTATAGAAATACTTACAATGCTGGGTGGAAAAATCACCCGAACTTATCTTGGGGAGGTAATTAGAATCAATATAGGCCTCAAGGATATGCACCACAATACAACCAACAACAGGGTCAAGGTAATCAATTGGGTGCTAAGCCTGGAAATATGAGCGTGGAAGATATGTTGAAGCATATTATGGCAGAGCAAGCTAAGCTGGCAGCAGATGTGAGGAACAACCAGCTGGCTACTCAAACTTTGGAGAAACAAATTAGCCAGTTAGCAAATGCACATAATACAAGGCCTCAAGGAGGTCTCCCAAGTGATACTGATCCTAACCCAAGGCAGGTGAGTGCTATTGTTACTCGTAGTGATAAGCATTTAGAGGATACAATTCAGCAGAAGAATTGGAGTCGAAAGAAGTTGTGGTTGAAGGCGAACAAGTTGAGTCCAAAAAAAGCTCCAAAGATGATAAAGTGATCCATAGTGTAAAGTTGCATCCTCCTTTTCCCCAGAAGTTCAAGAAGAAGAAGGAAGATAAATGCTTTGGTAAGTTCATTGAACTACTTAAACAAGTGCACATTAATTTGCCTCTGGTGGATATCTTGCAGGGTATTCCAAAGTATGTTAAGTTTGTAAAGGATATTATGGAAAACAAGAGTAGATGGACTGAGTATGCCACAGTTCACTTACTGAGGAGTGTAGCTCTCACATTCAAAATCGTTTACCCACCAAGCTAAAGGATCCTGGAAGCTTCACTATAAGAATTATTCTGGGAGATCGTGTCTATGCTTGTGGTTTGTGGAATTTGGGGGCTAATATTAATTTGATGCCCACTTTGGTTTTCAAGGAGTTGGGTTTGGGTCATCCTAAACCTACTACTATTATTTTATAGCTTGCAGACCGATCCGTGACTAGACCTGATGGTATTGTTGAGGATGTTCTGGTTCAAGTGGGTTCATTGATCTTTCCAGTTGATTTTGTGGTGCTGAATTTTGAGCCTGACCCAGAAGTCCCATTTATTTTGGGGCATCTATTTCTAGCCACAAGAGGCGTGATCATTGATGTAGCAGCAGGGAAATTGACTATGCGAGCTCATGATAAGGTGGAGGTCTTTGATGTATACAGGGCTTTGAAGCTACCATAATTTTATGAGAACTTGTCAGCTATCATGGCTATAGATTTGGCGGCTGAAAGCATCCATACTTTGTCTACAGATCTTGTGGAAAGAGTTTTGATGGGGCAAGATATTTTTGGTGATGCGAAAGCTATTGAATTGGTGCAGTTTCTTGACCTTATGGGCATCTATGCCAAAGAGGGTGGATGGGAACCTTTGAATCATCCACTTGGACCTCCACCCAAGCCATAAATTGAGGAGGCACTGAATCTTGAATTGAAAGAACTTCCATCCCATCTTCAATATTCTTTCTTAGGTGACAATGAGACCCTTCCTATTATTCTTACAGCAAATTTATCAAGGGAACAAGTTGATGCAGCTTTGGTGATACTCAAACGAAGAAAGAAGGCTATTGGTTGGTAGATGTCTGACATCCATGGTATTAATCTGGGTTTGTGTATGCATAAAATTTACATGGAGGAAGGGCATAAGCCGAGTGTGCAACACCAACGATGCTTGAATCCAGTAATGAAAGAAGTGGTAAGAAAAGAGGTAATTAAGTGGTTAGATTCGGGCATTGTCTACTCTATCTCTGACAGTACATGGGTTAGTCCAGTACAGTGTGTCCCAAAAAAGGGTGGTATGACGGTGATCACGAATGATAATAATGAGTTTATTCCTACAAGAACTGTGACTGGGTGGCGTATTTACATGGATTATCAAAAACTAAATAATGCCACGAGGAAAGATCATTATCCAATCCCTTTTATTGATCAGATGTTGGATCATTTAGCCAGGCAGGAATATTATTGCTTTCTTGATGGGTAATCCGGGTATAATCAAATTGCTATAGATCCTCAAGATCAAGAGAAGACTACATTCACATGCCCTTACGACACTTATGCTTTCAAGCGTATGCCCTTGAATTGTGCAACGCACCAGCTACTTTTCAGCGTTGCATGACGGCAATTTTCCATGACATGGTGGAGGAGTTCATAGAGATTTTTATGGATGATTTCTCGGTCTTCGGTAAATCTTTCGAGCTATGTTTGCAAAACCTTAATAGAGTCCTTGCTCGGTATGAAGAAACTAATCTTGTTCTCAATTGGGAAAAATGTCATTTTCTTGTGACGGAAGGTATAGTTCTTGGACATAAAGTTTCAAAGCAAGGGCTCGAAGTGGATAGAGCAAAGATTGAAGTTATCGAGAAATTACCTCCACATGTGTCGGTGAAAGGGGTGCGTAGTTTTTGGGGACATGCTGGATTTTACGGACGGTTCATTAAAGATTTTTCCAAGATTGCAGGCCCCATGTGCACACTCTTAGAGAAAGATGTTAAATTTGTATTTTGTGAGTCATATGTGAAGGCATTTGAGAACTTGAATAAGAAGTTGGTAGAGGCACCTATCCTTATTGCTCCAGATTGGGCTTTACTATTTGAGCTCATGTGTGACGTGAGTGATGTTGTAGTTGGTGCAGTTCTTGGGCAGCGGAAGAACAAGGTATTTCACTTTATTTATTATCCAAGTAAGACCCTTGATGCAGCCCAAGTGAATTACACGGTGACTGAGAAGGAGATGTTAGCTTTGGTGTACGCCTTTGATAAATTTAGATCATATTTGGTGGGCACTAGCGTCATTGTATACATAGATCATGCTGCCATACGTTACTTGTTCAATAAAAAAGATGCTAAGCCGCGATTTATTTGATGGTTATTATTATTACAAGAGTTTGATTTGGATATTAAAGATAGAAAGGGGTCAAAAAATTAGATTGCCGACCATCTTTCTAGACTTGAGAGCTCGACACATGTAGCTGATGATGGGTGTATTTGTGAGGAATTTCCAGATGAGCAATTGTTAGTTTTGGGGGTTGATAAGTTGCCATGGTATGCAGACATTATGAATCTATTGGTGAGTGGGCTATTTCGTCCTGATTCGAGTCCTCAACAAAAGAAGAAGCTGTTGTATGAGGCACGTTCTTATATTTGAGATGAGCCTTATTTATTCAATCAACAGCCTGATCAAGTGGTGAGACGATGTATTCCGGATGCAGAGGTGCAGCATGTGTTGGAGAGTTGCCACACATCACCTTATGGTGGTCATCATGATGGTGAACGCACAACCCATAAAATTCTACAATTAGGTTTCTTCTGGCCTTCTCTATTTAAAAATGAACATACGTTTATGAAAATTTGTGACCAATGCCAACGTATGGGGACGATTTCAAAGAGACATCAGATTTCTTTAACTAATATCCTAGAAGTTGAAATTTTTGATGTATGGGGGATAGATTTTATGGGCCCTTTTCCAAAGTCGAATGGGAATTAATACTTACTTGTAGCAGTGGATTATGTGTCTAAGTAGGTAGAGGCTACTGCTCTTCCTACGAATGATTCTAAGGTTGTGGTGAAGTTCCTTCAAAAACATATCTTCACAAGATTCAGAACTCCAAGAGCTATTATCAGCGATGGAGGTTCACACTTTATAAACTATTGGGTGAAGAGTGTGTTAGCTAAATATGGTGTTAGACACAAGGTTTCAATAACGTATCATCCTCAAACAAGTGGCCAAGTTGAAGTGTCAAATCACGAAATAAAACAAATCTTGCAAAAAACTGTGAATACTCAGAGAAAAGATTGGTCGCTAAAGCTAGATGATGCTCTGTAGGCTTATCGAACTGCATATAAAACACCTATAGGGACTTCTCCATATCATCTTGTCTTTGGAAAAGCATGTCATCTCCCGGTTGAGCTTGAGCATCGAGCATATTGGGCGGTGAAGAAGGTTAACCTAGATCTGGAGTTGGCTGGTAAAAGGAGGTTGTTGAAACTACATTAGTTGGAAGAGTTTCGCTCCCACGTTTATGAAAATGAGAAGATTTATAAGGATAAAACGAAGCGATGGCACGATAAGCACATTCTCCAACGCACTTTTGAGCCAGGCCAATTGGTACTACTGTTTAATTCTAGACTTAGGTTGTTTTCGGGCAAGCTAAGATCTAAGTGGAGTGGTCCTTTTGAGGTAAGTCTCACAACTCCTCATGGTGCGGTGGAAATCATGAATAACAGAGATGGTACTAAATTTCTTGTGAATGGTCAAAGATTGAAGCACTATTTTGGTGAAGAAGAGAAGCATAAGGAGGATGTGCTTCACCTTGATGATGATTGAGCCGAGCTTCGTCGAGCCGCGACATTAAACAAGGCGTTTGATGGGAGGCAACCCATTAATGTATTGTAATAGTTAGGAATTATAAAGTAAAAATACAAAAAGAAGAGTCGTGCCACCACCAAAACTGAGGCGCTTGATGGGAGGTAACCCATTTTTTTCTAACTTAGTCTAGGATTTATTGTTTATGCAGAGACACACGGAGTATTTTTCCATGATAATCCAAGAGAAAAAGGCATATTGGAGGATAGATGATATTTTGAAGGTGCCGCGAAGGTAGGACATGCTTTGGAGTGAAGTTTTACATCATGGGACTTGAAAAAGCCCCAAAATTATGTGAAAAATGTGGAAAACTGCCCAGGTATGATGTCAAGTATGGAGCACGCCAGGCAGCGTGCCAGGCTTCTTCTGGCTAAAATTTTGTGTGCCTTGGCAGTGAGCAGGCGCGGCACCTACCGTGCCAGGCTGCTCCTGCCCAATTTTTTTGTGGCCTTGGCAGTGAGCAGACGTGGCACCTAGCGTGTCAAGCCACTCCTGCCATAAGTTTTTGGGTCTCAGGCAGTGAGCAGGTGCGGTACCTAGCGTGCCAGGCCGCTCCTGCCATAAGTTTTTGGGCTAATTTTTTCAAAAAAGGGTCACTCAAACATCCGACCCACCCCACCCCCTATCTTTTAAATACCCAATTCCCTTTTAATTTTTTAAACACCTTATGCCCCAAACCCGATTTTCTCCCCCATACCATCAAATTTTCTCGCTTAATTTTCCATTCTCTTCCCACACAAGCACGATTCTCACCTTCTCATCTTTGGATTATGATTGAAAGACTACATTAAAGCTACCAAGGTATGTTTTGTTTAAGATTTCTTTCTCTAAATTGCTATGAGAATGTTGAAAATTTGGGGAATTCTTGAATTTTGAATTTTTGATGCCATATAGGTTCTTTGTATTTTGCCTTCATTATCATGCTATAGTTGGAATTTATGGGGTGTCATGAATGAGAACTTGAAGTGCAAGTGAAAGTGTTCTTATTAATCTTGTTTTTAGTTGAATAACTTGCAAGTGGGTTTAGCTTAGATGGCAGTGATTGAGAAAATTGCTTGTTGTAATCACTTGATATAACCCATATATTGTTGAAAATGCATGTATCTTGTTTGAATTTTTGATTAAAAAAAGTAAGCCATTCTATTGATAATTATGGGAATGTGGAACTTGTGTTGGGAATGTTGAATTTGGATATGGGTTGGACTTTGTAATTGGGCATTAAGTGATGAGGGGAAGTCTAAGTACCCTTACACCCATATATTTTGACTTGGTGCTAAGCAACTACGTGTGGGGTGGCCCTTATAGCCATCACACATTGAGTTGGTTGGCTATCTTTACATGGGTAATTGACGTACTTGTTTGAACTTTGTCACAAGTACCATGTCGGAATCTAACGTGGCAGCTTCAAGTTCACACAAGCGACGACGATCATAAAATAAGGTCCCAGCGGCTCCCCCAGTCCCTAAAGTCCAGAAAAGAAAGTATGGGCTAAATACTGTATCTAGTGCCAACAAGAATTGGTATAAAAGTCACCCCGAAGACAAATACTTTGCGGATGAGTGTATTGATAGGGCTAGTCTAGGTCAGACTCACCCTAAAATATTAGATCGAATTGTGAAATTGGGTATGAGGTTCCTCTTTGAAAAACCAACGGATTACAACCTTCATCTGGTGAGGTAATTGTATGCTAATTGGAACCCAGATGCACCTACCGGCTCGGTAATTGTACGAGGGTCGGATGTTATACTGGATTCCCTGGGCCTAAATGGTTTATTGGGAGCACACACTCGGGCTAGTCCCTACGACCTTCACAAGCTGAATATTAGGCCTCCATAGGCAGAAATTTACCACACACTTTGTGGCCAACGTTCGACAGCAAGATGGCTTCGCCACCACAAAAAAGGGTACCATATGAGTCTACCCTATGTTCATTTCAATAAAGAGGCGCAAAGTTGGTTGAAAATTATGTGTTGTTTCTTGATTCCGGGTAGCCACATGATGGAGGTCACTAGGGACCGAGTCTATTTGGTGTATGCTCTAATGACCGATGTGGAAATTTATGTGGGTTCTGCGGTACTGTCGGCTATGCGTCGAGCTCGCCTACAGGGTGGCCTTCAATATGCTTTTGGTGGTGTATTGACTAAATTAATAAGAGCATTCTAAGTGGTTGAGGAGGCATTTGATTATCATCCTTCTTTGGTGACAACACCTGTTGATGTCACCCAAACCAAAGCACCTGATGCACTCGGCCCCACTCTCACACTAGCAAAGCGACATGCTCGTGATGACTGGATCTTAGCCCATACGTATGGTTTGTAGATGCTACGGCATAGGACTGGGGGTAGACCCTCTACGGAAAATGAGCTCAGCCAGGTTAAGAGGGATTATCCTCTTAATGAGCATGCCATGGCATTGTTGCGGATTGGGCCTGATTTTGTTGAGCCTGTGGCTGATGATGTCCCCACAGATGAGAATGACCGCCAGTCCAATTCCTATGATGACGAGGTGGAAGCGGACAATACACTGCTAGCAGTCTGTGGGCCAGAGGATGATGACTTCCTCGACTGACCAGGGAGCTCCTTACACCCTACTCTTTCCTTGTTTCATTTTTGTAGCATTGGGGACAATGCTCATCTTTTAAGTGTGGGGTGGGGTGTTATGGGATTCCTCTTTATGAGTGTCTACGTGTATATGTGTGTTTTTATTTATTTTATTTTGGGTTCCTATTTATTTATTTTATGTGTATATGTGTTCAAAAGGATAGTCCCTTTGAACCGTAGAAAAGCACAAAAAGTTTTTTTTTTTTGTTAAATTGAGTCTCTTTTAGCCATAGTATTAGGAGCTTTTCTCTATGATGGATGGATGATGACTGTCTTAAGAGCAAATTAGTCATATTGTTGTCGGGTGTTCTTGCTTGCTATGTAATTACGCACACACATTTGGTATAATTGTGGAACATGCTAAAAGTCATATGATAACAAGTGTTGAGACATCTAATGCTCACTTAGTCAACTTGATAAGTTGCTTAATATTGAACTCGTGCATAACTTCGTATAAAGTTTATGGTGAGACTGCTTGAGTTAAACATGTGCCATGTGTGAGTGAAGTTTTTTTGTTATTCCATGTGCATATTGATGTCTTGAACTTGCCCAGTGTGTTTGCAAAGCAAAATAAAGGGTGTTGAGCTTAGGAGATGATACAGGCATTTCCTTGATAGCCATGTTTTATACCTACTTTATCTACCCTTTTTGCATGATCTTAGTTAGCCCCGTTGAGCCTTTAGCCTATTATTTGGTAGCCTTATATGTAGCTTAATCCTTTTCTTTCAATTAACCGTAATTTGATCCAAAACTGCTAATCGCTTTAGTTGAGAAATTAAGATGTTAAGGAGTGAGAAAAAAATTGAAGAAGGAAAAAGTGAAAGTGAAGCTCCAAGTAAATAGCTTTTGGGTGTGTAAAGTTTATGTGTTGTTGGTAGGGAGTAATGTCATGAGAGAAAAAAAAAAAGAAAGAAAAATTGACCAAAAGAAGTGAATCATGTGTTGATAGCAATTACTCCTTGCCTAATATGCTTAAGCTAGCTTAAAAAGGTAGGACAAAACAAAAGAGGATGGGGAAGACAAAAGTGGTGTAAAATAGGTTGGTTGAAGGTGATCTTAATGTAATTTGTAGTGTATTAAAGCGCTTAGGGAAGATAGTCACTACTCTTGACCAAATAGTTCCTACCCGTTCTTTAGCCTACATTACAACCCGCAAAGTCCTACTTGATCTTGAGCTCTAAATTTCGACTGTTAGTGGAGTACTACACTAAGGGCAAGCTTATGGTTCATCTTGTGTTGCATGTGAATTCTTTTCGAGAGTGAGAGAATTTTTTTTATGCACCCATTCAATAGTTACTTTGAAAGATTTGTGTGAAATATTGGGTGATTCTCTTGCGGTGAGGGCACATGCTTAGCAAAGTGTGGTGATCTATTGGTAACATGTCGTGCATGAATTCACAACTAGTAAAGTTGTTTTGTCAGGATAGGTTGTTTCAATTTGCTATTGACTTGCTAGTGATGTTAGTGTGTTAAGTGCCTAATGCAATGAATGTGGTTGTGTAGCTATGCAGGAAAACCTATTGTGTGTTGGTTGTCTAAAGTTGCCTTGGGTTGAGTGTGGTTATTGTTCGAGGACGAACAAAGGTTCAAGTGTAGGGTGGTGATTGATATGTCATGGTTACATGGCACTTTTGATGCTTAAGACAAGGAAAATATGCAATAACTTGGGTGTGTTTTGTTGGTATGATATGGTTTCTGCCCTACTTTGCAGGAAAACAAGTTTTAAAGGCAAAATGATCATAAAGGAAGAATCGAGACTGAGAACGAAGTGTCAGAAGAAGAAAGAACAAGAACCTGCATAAGACAGGGACCCACGACACAAGTCACGTGGCGTTATTGCCACCTACGTGACGTGAGTGTCTGGTGTGGGTCCACTACAGATGATTGAAAAAGTTGTCTGATTTCGACGGCAGGAGTCATGTGGCATGACTACCACCCACGTGACATGGAAGTATGCCGTGATCCAACTTCTGAAGATGTCTAATTGAGCCTGATTCCCACGACATCAACCTACGTGGCGTGACTTGGTTCCACGACACCAAGTCACGATACCGTGGAGGCTGCCGACTCTGTTCTCCTATTTTGTTTTGGATAGGACTAGTTTTGTATCTATAAATACCCTTGTATAGTCCTAGGTGCGAGAGTTAGACGTCACATTATTTTAAGAGTTATTTCATACTGTTTCAGACATATTCTTGGTTTTGTAGTCGCAAACCCTAAGTTGAGTTTTATTAATAATTGAGATTTTGGTTTTTCTTCATTGTTGTGAGATCATAATTATGTTTTCATCTCTGAATTCTTCTTGTGTTCTTACAATTATGAGAAGCTAAACCCATCAACTAGGGTTGTGTGAACCATGAGGAATTAACAAAACCGGTTAAGTGCAAAGCAACTTTGTATCGCTGTGAATGCATGTATTGTTGTTTCCTTCGTTGTGATTGCTCTTCTAACGGTTGTAAACGTTATAAACTCACCTGTATTCTAGACTTTCTCGAGAAAGAGGTAGAGATTGGGAAAAGGAGATAACAACAAAAATTTAAAGCTATCAACATTCATCTAATAACCGGAGCCTTAGCGAGAATGGTTATCTGAGATCCAGGACAAGGGTTAGTAGTGCGACACTCGGAAATCGAGAGGGGAAGAGTGAAATTCGTCTAATGAAGGTCGATAGACAGTTAGATGAACCTAACTTGTTAGATTTTGCATGCAACTCAGTGGGACAGTCTTGCTAGTACAAGTAACCGGTGGAGTTAAGGAATCATTGGGGATCACAGTCCTAGTGTATTTCTCTCATTGTCTACAAACTTTCTACAACCAGCGATCGTTACTAGCACTTTATATTCACATAAACCCCCCAGTTTTATTTACTTTCCAATTGTCCCATCCGGTATTCTACTCACACTTCGACCTATTCCCTGTGGGATCGACCCCAACCTTGTTGAGTTCTATATTTGATTCAGCGACCGCATTATACTTTTTTGGAGGTATATTTTGGGCGACATCAAATTTTGGCGCCGTTGCCGGGGAATACGGTTACGGAGTTGATTATTACTGGGTGGAGTTGATTGGTTGTGTTTTTACATACTTTTGAGGTCATATGCCGGTGTATGCCAAATACTAGGAGTCAAGGCAACCCCCTAATTCCACTTGATCTTGAAATCGAAAGGACTCTGAGAGCTAATCGGAGAATGGTGAATACTGAAGGAGTTCAGAATCCCGCAGCTACGGGAGACATTCATAACCAACCAATTCATCTGGTTGGTCGGGAAATAGCGGATCAAACTACTGCTCGACTAACATGAGAATATCATGCTAGACAAGCTACTCTTAGACAAGCAGAAAGAGATAATCGAGCCATGCAGGAAGCAGCACAACGTCTGGCTGATGCTGAAGAGCGACAAGACGACTAAGAGAACAATTGAGACCACATGTTCCTGTTTATGATGATCCTGAAGAAGAAGATGTGGCCTACTTTGAGCCAATAGAAACTGGTGCCATCATTCCGCCAGAGTTACCTCCGGGCACTAAGTTTGACATTACTAGTGCCATGATCCATCTGCTAAACTTGAAGGGTGTGTTCGCGGGTCTTCCTACTGATGATCTAAACATGCATGTAAGGAATTTTTTGGGGGTCTGCACGTCGTACAATCTGCCTGGAGTTAACTAAGAGGCGATTCGGTTGATGTTGTTCCCATTCTCCCTTATAGGAGAAGCCACTTTATGGTTGGCTGAGCTGCCACAAGGTTCCATCACTACTTGGCAAGAATTGAGAAATCAATTTTTGGAAAGATTTTTCCCACCTTCCAAGATACTGTAGTTGAAAGACGAGATTTATAATTTCAGACAGCTTTATTCTGAAGCACTCTACGAGACATGACTGAGGTTCAAGAAAAAGCTGCAGAATGTGCCAAATCACAGGATGAGTGGTAGGAATTTACTTGAAATCTTCTATAGGGCGTTGAATGTCAACACAAAGAAGGTAGAGGATACTATCACTGGTGGAGAATTCATGAGTCTGAGATGGGACCAAGCTTTGGAGATATTAAATCGTGTCACTAAGACCAACCGAGGATGGCATACTCGGGAGGCAGATACGCCGGCTGACACATATGCTATTGGAGCTTCAGCAGGTCAAAGGGCTTTGGATGAATCTGTGGCTCAAGAGGTCGCTCAGTTGAGGACAGAAATTGGTCTTCTGGCTAAACAGATAGCGGCCAGAGATGCGGAAAAGGTGCAGGCTGTAAGTGCGCAAAGTAAATCGACTAGACATGATGATAGTGAGTCTGATGAAGAGGCGAAGTACCTAGATCGAGAAGTGGCTAATTTTTGAGCCAAGGGCCAAGGGTCTAATCAAGACTATTGGAACTCAAGGAAAGGGAATAAAGTTCGGAACCATTATGGAGACAACTACAACAAATCGGGATATAGAGATCGAGAACAAGACCGTGACGGTGATTGAGGAGGAAAGAGGATTATAGAGAGAAGAATGACCTTTATGTACCACCAGGAAGACGTGATTAGGAGTCTGGAAATTCAAGGATGTAGGCTCTTCTTAATAAACTGGTCAAAGGAGTAGAAATTCAGGAAAATTGCTTGAAGGAGATTAGGACTGACATTTTGGGCATAAGTCAGAAAGTGGAGTCTCATTCAACTGCCATTAAACAATTGGAGAAGCAATTCGGCAAGATTTCATTGGCACTAAATAACGTCATCCAGGCACCCTTCCAAGAAATACCGTCCAAAATCCAAAAAATGACAGTCATTGTCTCGCCATTACTACTAGGAGTGGGAAGTGCACGACAGATCCACCTATTCATGCCGACAGTGGCATGACTAATGAACCAGTGGTTATTAATGTAGAAGCTGAGTTAGAGACGGGTAATTTAAAGAATGACACGGTTCCAAATCATCATGATGATAGCGATAATGCAAAATCTGAAAAGCGGAAGGAAAAAGAGGTACCACAACTGCTCAAAACTACCCACGACCTCCTCCTCTCTATCCTCAAAGATTGAAGAAAAAGGCTGAGGAAGGAAAATACTAAAAGTTCATCACCATGTTGAAGGAGCTGTCAGTAAACATCCCTTTTGTAGAGGCATTGGAGCAGATGTCAGGTTATGCAAAGTTCATGAAAGACTTGGTGACAAAGAAGAGAACTGTCAGTTTTGAGCCAGCAGATAACATACATCATTGTAGTGCAGTTGCTTCACGTTCCCTAGTTGAAAAGAAGGAGGATCCAGGAGCTTTTACAATTCCTTGTACTATCGGTTCCTACAACTTTTTAAAGCATTGTGTGATTTGGGTGCTAGCATCAACCTAATGCCATTAGACGTTTTCAAACAGTTGGGATTGGTATCACCAAAACCAACCTCTATGAGACTTCTCATGGACAATAGGACTATGAAGAAGCCGATGGGCATTTTGTACGATGTTTTAGTGAAGGTTGCATCTTTCATCTTTCCGGCTGATTTTGTGATTCTCGATTGTGAAGTTGACTTTGAGGTTCCCATCATATTGGGAAGACCATTCCTTGCCACTGCCCGTGCTTTGGTTGATATGGAAATAGGGTAGCTGGAATTTAGATTGAATGATAAACATGTTACTTTCAATATCTGTCGTTCAATGAAGCAGCCAAGAGATAAGCTGGTGATTTCAGTGATAGATGCAGTTGATGATAGTGAGGTTGTTATGTCTCTTGAAGAAAGGTTGAGAGTAGAACCTCTAGCTGTCGTGATCATGAATTTTGATGTCAAAGGTATTAAAGACTATGATGAGATGGTGGGTGCACTCGCTGGTAAAGGAGCATACACTTATGCTCCAAAGAAACTGGATCTCGATTTGAAGAATAGGGTAACTCCACCAGCTCATCTGTCTATTGAGGAGCCTCCACTTTTAGAGCTTAAGTCTCTTCCGACCCACCTTCGCTATACCTTCTTAGGAGCCAACAATACCTTGCCAGTGATTATTGCTAAATTGGTGGATTGGCAAGTAGAGGCTTTGGTTTCAGTATTGAGAAGATTTAAAAGGGCCATTGGTTGGTCCATTGCTGATATCATAGGTATTCCACCCAGCATTTGCACTCATAAGATCCAGCTTGTTCCTGAGTGCATACCTAGCATTGAGCACCAGCGTCGTCTGAACCCACCAATGCAAGAGGTTGTGAAGAAAGAGATCATCAAGTGGTTAGATGCAGGAGTGGTTTACCCTATTGCTGATAGCAAGTGGGTGAACCCAGTTCAGTATGTGCCGAAAAAGGGAGAAATCACTGTGGTTCCAAACGACAAAAATGAGTTGATTCCAATGAGTCCGGTGACTGAATGGAGAGTTTGTATGGATTATCAAAATCTGAATTCTTAGACTGAGAAAGATCATTTTCATATGCCCTTCATGGACCAGATGTTAGACCGTCTTGCTGGTAGAGGATGGTATTATTTTCTCGATGGATATTTGGGGTACAATCAGATTTTTATTGCACCCGAAGACCAAGAGAAGACAACCTTCACTTTTCCATAAGGCACGTTCACATTCAAGAGGATGCCTTTCGATTTGTGTAATGCACCGGCCACCTTCCAATGCTGTATGATGTCTATTTTCTCCGACATGGTGGAAGACACTATCGAGGTTTTTATGGATGACTTTTCCATTGTGGGAGACTCATTTGATGGTTGTTTGGCACACCTTGCAAATGTGCTACAAAGATGCGAGGAGTGAAACTTAGTGCTGAACTGGGAAAAATGTCACTTTATGGTCAATGAGGGTATCGTATTGGGGCATCAGATTTCAAAGAATGGCATTGAGGTGGATAAGGCGAAGATTGAAGTAATTGAGAAGATACCCCCACCTATATCTGTAAAAGGTATTCGAAGTTTCTTAGGTCATGCTGGTTTTTATTGAAGATTCATTAAGGATTTCTCCAAGATTGCACATCCCTTGTGCAAACTTTTAGAGAAAGAGGTGAGTTTTGTGTTTGATGAAGCATGTCTTAAAGCATTTGAGTGTCTTAAGGAGAAGTTAGTTTCAGCCCCTATTATTGTGTCACCGGATTGGACTAAGACTTTTGAGGTTATGTGCGATGCTAGTGGAGTGGCTTTGGGTGCGGTCCTTGGCCAAAGACGGGAGAAGATATTACATCCAATTTACTACGCTAGCAAAGTACTTAATCCAGCTCAAAAGAATTACACTGTGACTGAACAGGAATTGTTGGCCGTAGTATTAACTTTTGAGAAATTCAGATCTTACTTGATAGGTACGAAAGTGATTGTGCATACAGACCATGCAGCTCTTCGATATCTTATGTCGGAAAAGGATGCTAAGCCAAGACTTATTCGGTAGGTACTTCTGTTGCAAAAATTTGACTTTAAAGTCAAAGATCGTAAGGGGACCAAAAATCAAGGGGCTGGCCATCTTTCACGCCTTGAGGTGGAAGCCATGCTTAAAGTGAAGATCTTGAGATTGATGATACTTTTCCAGATGAGCAAGTACTGGCAGCATCCTAAGACTTAATCCCATAGTTTGCTGATTTTGCCAACTTCTTGGCAAGTGATCTAGTCCCGGAAGATATGTCATATCAGCAGAGAAGGAAATTCATGCATGAGGTAAGAAAATTCTTCTGGGATGAGCCGTATCTGTTCAGGGTATGTGCTAATGGTATAATTCGAAGATGTGTCCTAGAGGTCGAGATGATGAGTATTTTGGAAGCATGCCACTCATCTCCAGTTGGGGGTCATCATGGAGGTACGTGGACTGCCCATAAAATCTTGCAATGTGGGTACTACTGGCCCAGTATTTACAAAGATGCTCATGATTATGCTCGCGCTTGTGACCAATGTCAAAGGCAAGGGAATATTTCATGCAGACACGAACTTCCCATGACAACTATACTTGAGCTTGAATTGTTCGATGTGTGGGGAGTTGACTTTATGGGTCCTTTTGTGAGCTCGCGTGGAATGAAATACATCTTGGTAGCCATTGAATACGTTTCTAAGTGGGTGGAGGCAATTGCGCTTCCTAATAACGAAGGGAGAAGTGTCACAACTTTCTTGAAAAGGAATATATTCTCACGATTCGAGACACCCCGAGTTATTATTAGTGATGGAGGATCCCACTTTTGCAACCGTCTATTCAAAGCCCTGCTTGAAAAATATGGTGTCAAACATAAGGTGCCAACACCTTACCATCCTCAGACAAGCGGGCAGGTTGAGGTTTCAAATCGCGAAATCAAGTCCATTTTGGCAAAAATAGTTAATGCAAATAGGATTGGGCTGGAAGATTGGATGATGCGTTATGGGCATATAAAACTGCTTTCAAAACACCAATTGGTGCATCACCATATCAGTTGGTTTTTGGAAAATCTTGCTATTTGCCCGTTGAACTGGAACATAAGGCTTTGTGGGCGTTGAAGAGGTTGAATTTAGACTGGAGTGAAGCGGCTCAATTGAGACTTGAGCAGATGAATGAGATGGATGAATTTCGTCCCGGACTTACGAAAGTTCAGCATTGTATAAAGAGAAGATGAAATTGTATCATGATCGTCGAATTGAGAACCGAGAGTTTCACCCAGGAGATTTGGTTTTACTGTATAATTCCAAGCTTCACCTGTTTGCTGGAAAACTAAAATCCAAATGGTCAGGCCCATTCACGGTCGTTAGGGTATTCTCACATGGTGCTATTGAGCTAAAAGGAGCAGATAATGTTCTATTCAAAGTCAATGGACAGCATGTTAAGCATTATGTGGGAGTTCCGAAAGAGATAAGGATGATTGAAGAACTTGAACTTGATGAAGTCTGAGTAGTCAAGCTAGCCATGTCGTGCCACGACGTTAAATCAGATGCTTCATGGGAGGAAACCCATGGGCTAGTTGGTGAAGTCTGAGTATCCAAGTTAGCCGTGTCGTGCCGCAACGTTAATCAGGCGCTTCATGGGAGGCAACCCATGGGCTAGTTGGTGAAGTCTGAGTATCCAAGTTAGCCGTGTCATGCCGCAACATTAAATCAATCACTGATTGGGAGGCAACCCAAGATTTTGTTATGCAGAGATCTGATTATTAAGGAGCAATTATCAGAATCAGATGCACCTACGACTGCTCAGTTTGATGATCCTGCTGTGGGCGGGCCCACTTTCGACGCTTAAGGCTCCATAGGTATGTCTTCACTCCCTTGTATTTGATTGATATCGGTGCATTGAGGGCATTACACCATGTTTAGTTGGGGGTGGGGGTGTACCACCAATTGGGGTTTTTTGTTGCCGTGTTTCTTTTCCCCCGAGTGTGCTATCATAGTAGAACCGACATGTTTAGGATGTTATTGATGATGTTTATGTGTTTCTTGCTAAATTAGGAGAAAAATAAGGGAACTATAGTGCAGTCCAGTTTTTTTAAAAAAATAAAAAAATGGTATGTGTTGTGACTGTTAAGGATACCCCTCCTAAAAATTTCTGTTTTTGAATTGTGTGAATAACACGCTTGTGTTTGACAGCTGTTGGATCTTGTTATGGCACTAGAATTATAGGCAAATAACGGTAGCTAGCATTGCATGAACCGGATAGGTAGTAGTTGATAATAC
Organism: Capsicum rhomboideum; assembly: GCA_031232105.1. Classification (NCBI taxonomy): domain Eukaryota; kingdom Viridiplantae; phylum Streptophyta; class Magnoliopsida; order Solanales; family Solanaceae; genus Capsicum; species Capsicum rhomboideum. The sequence goes on from CP124718.1 coordinate 23,665,902, forward strand.
AACCCTGTGCTATGTTTGTGTGAGGTCACTACTTAGTTAACTGTGTGTGTGCGATCCAGAACTTGCCCGGTTAGTCTTGCCTAGGTTAGGGGATAGTGATTACGAAAGGATCATAAGTCGTGTTTGAATAAAGTCCACTTTTAGCCTAAATTCCAAACCAAATGAATAAGTATCCCTTGATCCCGACGTTGAGCCGTAATTGACCTATTTCTTTAATTAGCCTATTCACCTTCCCATTCTAATTACAATGAACCTATCTTGGCCCTGGCCCCTCCTTAGACACTATGTACCTCAACTCAGGCAAATCGCCTAAGTTGAGGGTGGCTATTATATGGGTGCGTAGATTGAGTTGGGTATGAAGAAGAGGTTAGTAAAAGAAAAAGAGAAAACAGGTTTGGGTGTGAAGAAAAATAAAATAAAATAAAGAGAAATTATAAAAAAAAAAAAAAAAGGCGAATAAGGGAGAATAAAAATGAGAAAGGTTGGAAGTTGGAGCCAAAAATAGTGTAGTGTCAAGGAGGGTTGAGTCACCATACCTATATGCACCATACCCGTCCCTAAGCCTACATTACAAGCCGAGTAAAGTCCTATAGTGATCCTAGTCCAACTGTCCGAAAACGAAGGCGTAGAAAATAAGGGCAAGCCTATGGTATTTCATGCACACTGTTTTAAATTCTTTGTGAGCGTGAGGGTTTTGACCTCGTCCCTACGTTGATATTCATTAGTATACTGTGAGTGGATGGGAGTTCTTTGATTGTGAGAGCACCTGGGTTGCATTATTAGCTGCTAGTTGTTCGAGAAATGTCAATTGCATATATGCTTAGTTGTTTGTACATAATCTGGTGCTATCACTTGATCCCTTCTGTTTTATGATACTATGCTGCTTGTATACACACTTTGGTTTTGATTTACAAATAGGAGGGGTCGGAAAAGTTTTGTCAAAGGCAAAGAGTAGACTGCCATAGGTCCCTTAGGTTTATCTTAGTTAAGCATTGTGTATATGTATTTTTGTTTTGTTCGCCTGAGGACATGCAAACGTTCTAAGTTGAGGGTGTTGATGTGTCATGGTTACATGACACTTTTGATACTTAAGACAAGGAAAATATGCAATAACTTGGGTGTGTTTTGTTAGTATGATGTGGTTTCTATCCTACTTTCCAGGAAAACAGGTTTTAAAGGAAAAATGATCACAAAGGAAGAATCGAGCCCGAGAACGAAGTGTTAGAAGAAGAAAGAACAAGAACTTGCATAAGACAGGGACCCACAACACAAGTCACGTGCGGTGACTGCCACCTACATGACATGAGTAGCTGGCGTGGGTCCACTACAGATGATCGAAAAAGTTGTCTGATTTCGACGGCAGGAGTCATGTGGCATGACTACCACCCACGTGACATGGAAGCATGCCGTGATCCAACTTTTGAAGACGTCTAATTGAGCTTGATTCCCATGACATCAACCTACGTGGAGTGACTTGGTTCCACGACACCAAGTCACGATACCGTGGAAGCTGCCGACTCTATGCTCCTATTTTATTTTGGATAGGACTAGTTTTGTATCTATAAATACGCCAGTATAGTCCTAGGTGCAAGAGTTAGACATCACATTATTTTAAGAGTTATTTCATATTGTTTCAGACATATTCTTGGTTTTGTAGTCGCAAACCCTAAGTTGAGTTTTATTGATAATTGAGATTTCGGTTTTTCTTCATTGTCGTGAGATCATAATTATGTTTTCATCTCTGAATTCTTCTTGTGTTCTTACAATTATGAGAAGCTAAACCCATCAACTAGGGTTGTGTGAACCATAAGGAATTAACGAAACCGGTTAAGTGCAAAGCAACTTTGTATCGCTGTGAATGCATGTATTGTTGTTTCCTTCGTTGTGATTGCTCTTCTAACGGTTGCAAACATTATAAACTCACATGTATTCTATACTTTCTCGAGAGAGAGGTAGAGATTGGGAAAAGGAGATAACAACAAAAATTTGATGCTAGTAACCTTGATCTAATAACCGGAGCCTTAGCGGGAATGGTTATCTGAGATCCAGGACAAGGGTTAGTAGTGCGACACTCGAAAACCTAGAGGGGAAGAGTGAAATTCGTCTAATGAAGGTCAAGAGACAGTTAGATGAACCTAACTTGTTAGATTTTGCATGCAACGCAGCGGGACAGTCTTGCTAGTACAAGTAGCCGGTGGAGTTAAGGAGTCATTGGGGATCACAGTCCTAGTGTATTTCTCTCATTGTCTACAAACTTTCTACAACCAGCGATCGTTACTAGCACTTTATATTCACATAAACCCCCCAGTTTTATTTACTTTCCAATTGTCCCATCCGGTATTCTACTCACACTTCGACCTATTCCCTGTGGGATCGACCCCAACCTTGTTGAGTTCTATATTTGATTCAGCGACCGCATTATACTTTTTCGGAGGTATATTTTGGGCGACATCAGTGATCTAAGGCGTATTTATATGCCTTATTGCAAACTTTGACCCATGTTTACCTAAGTTTTGAGAGCAATAAGTATGTATTTTGTATTGTTATGATGGAATATTTGATATTGTGCTAACAAATGTGATTAGACCCTTGTAGGTGAAATTTATGACTATTTAAAGCGTTTTTGGCGTGGAAAGCGAGGCTTGGAGGAGCTATGAGCGAAGGATATTGAAGATAAGAGGCTAGCCAAAGATTTGAACTTGAAGAATCCAACCAAATCCGCAAAGAAAAGTCGAAGAAAGAAAGAAAAACGGAGTCTAAGTCCCAGGCATTCCAGGCAGCGTGCCGGGATGCTTTTTACAAAGATTTTGTTAAGCTGGACAGCAGAGGGGAGCGCCCAAGGGCGTGCCAAGCCGTTTTATGGCAAATTTTTGCCTCCGAATTTGTCTATAAATAGGGCTTTTGAGTTATTGTATGATTATTCCATAATCATTAGACTACTTTGGGCGTTTTTTGGCATTGAAATTAGGTTTCATTCTTCTTCTTTTCATTTTTTATTTCGTTTTATGGTTTTTTATCAATTTATGATGTTAAGTCAAGATATGAGTAGCTAAAATCCCTCATTCTTGGGGTTGAGGCTACGGACATGAATCTCTTAAGTTAAATTATTGGTTTTTACTGAAGTTTATCCATCATTGGTTATTTTTATATTCTTGATTTTACTATTTTAATGTTTGATCACCATTGAAATAAATTTATTGTCTTGAGGTGAGCTCGAGAGAGAAACTAAGAGATAGAATGTGGAATATAAGAAGCGTGATCTTTACTCGAGGAAGGGATTCCAAGAGATAGATATACGATTAGGACCGAGAGGTACCTAATTTGCCGCGCTTTTTCAAATACGAGACGATAGCTTAGAGGCGTTAGAATTGGTTAAACCTATCCCCACTCGATGATGTAGTTAGGTTTCCAATTTCGAATAGAAGGTTATAGTTTGGATACGAATATAATAATATTATTACCTCGTGATCAATAACCAAGATAAACGACTTAAATTGCTTAAACCAGTAATATTCATACTCTAGAGAGGATGTTCGGAGTGCCTTGACCCTGGAAATTTACTTTTTATTGATTTTTAAATCATATTTGCAAAAACTGAAGTTACGGTAGTGAAGATAGTAGTTTATATTCCGCAATCATCTAATTTTTAGTAACAAATTCCTTTTCCTTTTCTCAACACTAGTTTTTAATTATTGTTTGACGTCTAAAATTAATTTTTGTTGACGAAAGTCCATTGGGTTCGATATCCGGCTCTTTTAAAGGAGCCATTATATTAGTTGAACGATCACGTACATTGCCTCTACCTGTATTACTACCACCCCAGTTACCACCACTGTACCCTGATAACCACCACGCCCACCTTGTGGATGACCTTTACGATTTCTACCACCTCCTCATCCCAGAGGCGTAAAAGCCTAGCATTGGTAGATGAATGAACGTAAAAGCAAGGAATGTAATAAATATAATACATATGTTTCCACACATACAGAACGATGATTTGTCCATACTGACTATTCTCTTATGTTTGATTCCACTGAAGTACTTATACATATATCATACAGTTTCTTATGGCCTTACATACTCAGTACATTCTTTGTACTGACCCCCTCTGGGGGACTTACTTTATTTGCTGCAGGCGCAGGTGCTAGTAGACCTCCTCAGTAGATTGCAGGTTATTTACAGATCATTGGTGAGCTCTAGGTTGTTCGGGGCTTTTCGAGTCACATGTGTACATTGGTTTTTGTTTTGGCATTGTATATATGTTGTATAAAGCGGGGACTTGTCCCGACTGTAAGTTGGTTATGTATGTGTATCTGTAGAGGCTTTGTGGACGTATGTGGGAATGTGAATGTATGGTATTTATGATCATTTTACCTTGATGTCCCTAACGGCCAAGTTTCATCTATAACATATTTTCCATGACTTTCGCATAGTTGCATGAGACATAATGATGTTCATACGAATCTGCATACGAATGTACATGAGCAAAGATTGGTTCTCTCGGGCCATATCGGCTTCGGGTGCCAGTCCATTCCAAATGGGATTCGGGGCGTGACATGGCCACTAGTTCCTCCTATTGCCGTGTGGGTCAATGCATCAGCTACCACATTTGCTTTTCCTGGATGATATAGGATATCAATATCATAGTCTTTTAGGAGCTCTAGCAACCTTCGTTGCCTCAAATTGAGTTCCTTCTGCTTAAAGATATATTGCAAACTTTTGTGATCAGTATAGATATCAACATGAACTCCATACAAATAATGACGCCATATCTTTAAAGCAAATATCACTGCTGCTAACTCAAGATCATGTGTGGGATAGTTTCTCTCATATGGCCGCAACTGTCGTGAGTCATATGCTATTACATTACCGTACTGCATCAATACACACCCTAGACCAACTCTGGAAGCATCACAATAAACAACACACCCTTCTGTGCCTTCCGGAAATACCAATACCGGTGTAGATTTTAGCTCTTGGAAACTTTTCTCACATGCAACATTCCACTAAAATTTGACTGCCTTGTGTGTACTCTTTGTTATAGGTGGAGCAATAGAAGAAAACCCTTCAACAAATCTTCGATAATAACCTGCCAACCCCAGGAAGCTACGAATTGTCGTGGGCATCGTAGGCCTTGGCCAATTATTCACTGCCTCTATCTTATGGGTATCAACTCGTATTCCTTCATCCGATACAATATGGCCCAAGAATGTTACGAATTTTAACCAAAACTCACATTTAGAGAACTTTGCATATAACTTACGGTCCCGAAGAATCTGCAACACTTGCCGTAAATGATTAGTGTGGTCCTCTGGTGATCTTGAGTAAACCAAAATATCATCTATAAATACTGTCACGAACACGTCTAGAAATGGCTTGAACACCCTATTCATCAAATCCATAAACACAGTTGGTGCATTTGTTAGCCAAATGACACAACTAAAAATTCATAATGACCATACCGTGTTTGGAAGGCTGTCTTGGGTACATTTTTTCTCTAACTGTGACTTGATGGTAACCCGACCTCAAGTCAATCTTTGAAAAATACTTGGCGCCCTGTAACTGATCAAACAAATCATCAATTCGAGGGCGGGGATATTTGTTCTTGATCGTTACCTTATTCAATTGCTGGTAGTCAATGCACATTCTCAATGTGCCATCTTTTTTTCGTACAAATAATACCGGTGCACCACGGGGACATACTAGGTCTGATGAAGCCCTTGTCCAGCAAGTCTTTCAATTGCTCCTTCAATCTCGCAATTCTACTGGAGCCATTCTATACGGGGGAATAGAAATAGGTTGAGTGCCTGGAATCACCTCAATACCAAACTTGATTTCCCGTTCTGGAGGCAAACCTGAAAGATCTTCAGGAAATATATCAAGAAATTCATTTACCATCGGAACTGATTGAGGAGTTGGTGGTTTTGCTTCAGTATCATGCACTCTCACGAAGTGGCATATATACCCCTTGGATATCATTTTCCTAGCCTTAAGATAGGAAATAAATTTGCCTTTCGGTGCTCCCACATTACCCTTCCATTCAAAAACATCCTTTTGTGGAAAATGAAATTGTACCCTCTTAGCTCGGCAATCTACCGTACCATAACAAGAAGCTAGCTAATCCATTCCCATTATAACATAAAAATCTATCATGTCTAGCTCAACAAGATCGGCCAATGTAGCATAACCACAGACAGTGACTATACAATCATGATAAACTCTCTTTGCTATAATAGATTCACCAATCGGTTACTTAGGTGACGACGTTGAACAATGGTTACTTAGGTGTCGAGATGGCATGAGTATGTAATTTGTAATGTTAGTGATGGGAAAATTGAAATTTAGCCTTGTACATGTGATTAACCCTTCGTAGAAGGTGTTTTGTGATTTTCGTGGAGCATTTGTGGGGTTCACAATGAGGCTAAGAGGACCTTCAAACAAGGTATATTAAAGGTAAGAAGTAAGGTAAAGAATAGGACTTGAAGTATCTAACCAAACCCGCGAAGAGAAGTCGAAAAATGAAATTTTCAAAAAAACTAAGGGAGGGGCGTGCCACGCCACTATGGGCTAAAATTTTTAGTCCAGAGGAAGCAAGATGGCGCGCCCAAGGGCGTGCCACGCTGGTTTTGGTCACTTTTCAAAGTTAGAACTTAAGTCCCAAGGGTGCCCGGGGACGTACCGAGCCAATTTTTGTCACGTTTATTCTACAACCATGAGCATATACATGCAATGATTAAAGTATTATATTGGTATGATAAAATTACTCGAGAACAAATTTGGCATCAAAATGACGATTTTACCCTTGTAGCTAAAATAAGCCATACGTGGCTAGAATTAATTATTTTTGGAATTGAGGCTACGAGTATGAATTCCGTGAGTGGGAATATTGTCGTAACATGTATGAAATTATTTAAACATAAGAAATTATGGATTTTATTGGGTTAAGTGAATTGGGCTCAAAAAGGGGCCCAAAATGAGAATAAATCATGGGTCAAGAATGGGTCAAATGACCCATTCTTCCATTGACTAATGCAACACATTGCATTAAATGACAAGAGTGGCTAAGGATGAAAATTAAGGTCCTATATAAAGGGGCAAAAGGCTGATTTTAGTCAAAAGAAATACACATGCTTTTTCTATCTTTTTCTAGAGAATTCTCAAGAAAGCTTCTTTCGCTCCCAAAACCCTAAGGCACTTCTTGGAGCAAGATCATCATCTTTCAAGATTAGGTAAGTGATTATTATTATGGACTAACATATTATAAGCATGATAGATTGTATGCACATCTAAGATTGTATATTCGTATTGAGAATACAAGGTATGTAAGGTTACTCTTTCCCTATCATTCTGCAACATCTTGTTCATATTGACACTGGACTTGTTTCAATTCCGAGAGGCTTGAAGAATATCAATTTAGGTTGGCGTATGTTGTTATTCATATGTGTCCTATTCTTAGATGAATGATGATTCACTTATCTCTTATTCATTGATTGAAGTTCCTAAGATGTCATAACGTGGTAAGTCCTAAAAGGACTATCTCAAGAGAGTAGTAACATAAGAGAATCTATTTATTCTTGAAAGGCATTTTCCCTACCATGTCATGTTCAAGAATCCTTTAATATGAGGATCATCTTTGTACCAAACTCATAGGAGTAATAAGAGAGGTGATGTACGAGTTAGTATAATTATTCCTCATAAGTGAAGATGTCAATATCATGAAGTAAAGGGGTGAAGTGAGACGTGTATATAAGTGTGTGCTTTAGTTTCATGATCTTTAATGTGTCCCTCACATAACTAAATAAAAGGTGTAAGATTGTAAAGAGGTAATGCGCATGGTTGCTATATGTTTCATGGAGTCTGGATTACATTCTAGAGGGTATACGTTCAATATGGAATAGTCTCAATATTATGCTTTGTTATTTAGTATAGCCCACCAAAGGTGGAGGTCCGGTATCATATACTTACTTATATAATATCTCATAAGAATAGTGAAGGAGGTGAAGTGCGAGCTAATATATCTATCCCTCACAAGTTAAGGTGTTACTCTCATGAAGTATAAGAGTGAGGTAAAACATATTTGTGTGTTTCAATTAGTGTCATGATCCCTAATATATTAATCTCTCATAAGTTGATATATCAATCTCTCCCATGTATGTTCTCCTACCATAGAGTGGATGTATGTTCTCCTACCATAGAGTGGATGTATGTTCTCCCACCATAGAGTGGATGTATGTTTACCCACCATAGAGTGGATGTATGTTCTCCCACCATAGAGTGGATGTATGTTCCCCCACCACGAGAGTGGATGTATGTTACCCCACCATGAGAGTGGATGTATGTTACCCCACCATGAGAGTGGATGTATGTTGCCCCACCATGAGATTGGATATATGTCACCCCACCATGAGAGTGGATTTATGTCACCCAACCATGAGAGTGGATGTATGTGACCCCACCATGAGAGTGGATGTATGTTACCCCACCATGAGAGTGGATGTATGTTGCCCCACCATGAGAGTGGATGTGTGTTCCCCCACCACTAGAGTGGATGTAGGTTAAAACCACCAATAGAGTGGGTGTATACTAAACCACCAATAGAGTAGATGTAGGTTAAAACCACCAATAGAGTGGATGTACTTTAATAGAATAGATGTATGTTATATTATTACCCCCACCAATAGAGGGGATGTATGTGGATGAGTGTTATTCTTTCTAACCATGTAGATGAACAATAGTGGTAATGAACCTAGAAGCAAGAAAGAAACTCTTGCATATAGAAGAAGCTTTTGGAGGCAAGTTTCTTGAGTGAAGGTAATTTCCCTTGAAGGAAAGTAATTATAAATGATATTATCTAAAATGATGGCTTATCCCCATTGACTATTCTCTCATATTTTATTCTATTGACATTCTCATGTATGATGCTATTTATTATGAGCCTTACATACTCAGTATATTCTTCGTACTGACCCCCTCGGGGGAACTTACCTTACATGTTGCAGGTGCTGGCATTAGTAGACCTCCTCAGTAGACTGTGGATCATTTGTAGAGTTTTGGTGAGCTACACTTGGTTCGGAGCTTTCTGGGTCATAGTTGTATATTTGTTTGGATGTTGTAAATGCAGTATAAAGCGGGGAACTTGTCCCGACTGTTAGTTGGTCTTGTAAATGTATCTATTAGAGGCTTTTGTAGACATGTGTGGGTTATGAAGGTAAAATATAAATGTTCGTTTTGACTCGATGGTCCCAACGGCCAAGTTTCCTAAATATGTATATAGAACATGTTTCCATGATTATGTTTTCCGCATAGTTGCATAAGGTATAACACAATTCATATGAGGATATGCATACGAAGGTTCATGAGAAGAGATTGGTTCTCTCGGGCCATATCGGTTTCGGGTGCCAGTCCGGCTCGGATGGGACTTTGGGGCGTGACAAAAGTGGTATCAGAGCAGGTCGATCTAAGGGTGTCTACAAAGCTGTGTCTGAGTAGAGTCTTACTTATCAATGTGTTGTGCACCATATTTATAATTAGGAGGCTACGGGACATTTAGGATGTTGTTTCTTTTCTTCATTCTAGACCGTGCAATAGAGCCCGTGTTGTAAGTTGAATTGTATTTGATCATGGTAATTAAAAAACTATACCGCAAGTGTATAGCAGCTGTTTTGGTTGATATTATTAAGCTGGAAATGGTGGATCCTGATGATTATAATGAGTATGGATTGGTTGGTTTTTATGCCACGGTAAAGTGCCAAGTTAAGGGGTTACAATTTCATTGTCCACAAAAGAATGTCTTGAATGAAAGGGTACATATGTCACTTAGTCAGAGTGAAGGATACTAGTCTGTCCCCGTAGGGTGTACCAGTGTAAAGAAGTACCGACACAAGATGACACGTCGAGAATGTGCATTAATTATAGGCAACAGAATGAATTATCAGGTAACTTTTATGTATCGGGTATATATGGGAGCTAAAGAATTGCATTATGATAAGAGCACATCATTCACGATATCCTATTTAGTAGGGAGTAATCAATATGTACCATGAATTGGAAGCGACCTATTGATAAGATTACATGGAACGAATATTGCGAAAGTTATGCTTCAGTAATTGAAGTAACAACAAGTAAAGGTAAGGTGTTTGGAATCTGAAGGTTATAGGCTGTGTAGAGATTCTTTGTTGTTGGAAACAGATGTTATGCCATATGGGTAATCATTGATAGACTTATTAAGTTCACACAATTGTGAAAATATTTTTTTCAGACGATATTGGGAACCCAAGGGAATGTAAGTACAAATGGACAAGCAAACCGTACTATTGAAACATGGAAAGTTAGTCCTATATAGCGTACCTTATAAGGTTAATCGAAGATATGGTCAAGTCGTATATGACATTGAGGTATCCCAAAAATTCTCCACAGTTCATTCAGGAGTTCATTTGTGATGCTTTGAGAGTGTATGGGAGATCTATCTCGAATTGCGTCCAGTAAAGATGTATAAGTAATAAAGAAATAGCTTTTGTAAAGGCACTATTGGAGATATTAGCATGTAGAAGGAGTCACAAGGGAGATCAAAATAAAATAAAATTGTGATTATAGATGATTAAGTACTCTTAAAAGCGTTACTCATGAAATGGAATTCAGAAAGAAGGGAAAATTAACCCTATACAGCATGCCATGTGAAATTGTTGAAAGTGTATAAGAATTTCCTTTCATATTGTTCCCATTGGGAATATATAAAGTTCGGGGGATCTCACTAGGAAAAGATATCTATGGATATTCTAAACCTTCAAGTGTGAAGGTTAATAAATAAAGATGTACTTTCTGTAATAGTTTTTTGGAGAAATCATCAAGTCGAAGAAATCGAATGGGAAGTGGAAAAAAATATATGATGAAATCGACGTACCCATAATTGTTTCAAATGGAAGAAAAGGTTCAAAATTGGAAGTGGCCCAATACCAAGTAAGTATCTATGAGCTTTAAATGTCTATATATGTATAGGCTAATATAGCGATGCATTTGTTGTAATTGAAGCGACATCGTTAACATTCGAGGATGAATGTTTCTAAGGGGGGGAGAATGTAACACCCCGTATACTCCCAACCGTATGTGACGAAGTTGAACAATGGTTACTTAGGTGTCGAGATGCCATGAGTATGTAATTTGTAATGTTAGTGATGGGAAAATTAAAATTTGGCCTTGTACATGTGATTAACCCTTCGTAGAAGGTGTTTTGTGATTTTCGTGGAGCATTAGTGGGGTTGACAATGAGTCTAAGAGTACCTTCAAACAAGGTATATTAAAGGTAAGAAGTAAGGTAAAGAATAGGACTTGAAGTATCTAACCAAACCCGCGAAGAGAAGTCGAAAAATGAAATTTTCAAAAAAAAACTAAGGGAGGGGCGCTCCAGAGGGCGTACCACGCCACTCTGGGCTAAAATTTTTATTCCAGAGGCAGAAATATGGCGCGCCCAAGGGCGTGCCACGCTGGTTTTGGCCACTTTTCAAAGTTGGAATTTTTCTTAAGTCCCAAGGGTGCCCGGGGATGTACCGAGCCGTTTTTTGTCACGTTTCTTCTACAACCATGAGAATATACATGCAATAAGTAAATTATTATAGTGGTATGATAAAATTACTCGAGAACGAATTTGGCATCAAAATGACGATTTTACCCTTGTAGCCAAAATAGGCCATACGTGGCTAGAATTAATTGTTTTTGGAATTAAGGCTACGAGTATGAATTCCGTGAGTGGGAATTTTGTCGTAATGCGTATGAAATGATTTAAACATAAGAAATTATGGATTTTATTGGGATAAGTGAATTGGGCTCAAAAAGGGGCCCAAAATGAGAAGAAATCATGGGTCAAGAATGGGTCAAATGACCCATTCTTCCATTGACTAATGCAACACATTGAATTAAATTCCAAGAGTGGATAAGGATGAAAATTAAGGGCCTATATAAAGGGGAAAAATGCTGATTTTATTCAAGAGAAATACACATGCTTTTTCTATCTTTTTCTAGAGAATTCTCAAGAAAGCTTCTTTGGCTCCCAAAACCCTAAGGCATTTCTTGGAGCAAGATCATCATATTTCAAGCTTAGGTAAGTGATTATTATTATGGATTAACATATTATAAGCTTGAGAGATTATGTATATCATGTTGGTTATGGTTGGAGGTGTTGGACATGGCACTTTTGGTTTTGTGAAAAAGATATGTTATCCATGGGATTGTAACTTAAATTATGACTTGTGACTTTGATGAAAGAGAATTGTATGGATAAAATATGAACATGTATGGTGTGATTTTGTTATTAAACTTGTTGTTTTCATATAAGTATAAATTATGAGATTTTGGTCGATATGTGCTATGAGGTGTATTAAGGTGACTTGATGGAGTATTTGTGATGTGGTGTGGATAAGAAAGTGTAAAGGAGAAGTGTTGTGGTGAAATGTATTGATTATCATGTATTGGTCAATGTATGGAATATTGGGAGATTTTTGGAATAATAATTTCATCAATGGTTTTGTCAAGGGGAAATGACATGTTTAAAGGCAAACATGTAATTGATGTTATATGCATTTGTAAAGTAGTTGATGGTTAATATGAATCCCGTTATGTATTTGTGTTGTAGAGTGACACATAAATAAGGAGCGGGACTATTGTATGCACATCTAAGATTGTATATTCGTATTGAGAATACAAGGTATGTAAGGTTACTCTTTCCGTACCCTTCTGCAACATGTTGTTCATATTGACACTGGACTTGTTTCAATTCCAGGAGGCTTGAAGTATAACAATTCAGGTTGACATATATTGTTATTCATATGTGTCCTATTCTTAGATGAATGATGATTCACTTATCTCTTATTCATTGATTGAAGTTCCTAAGATGTCATAACGTGGTAAGTCCTAAAAGGACTATCTCAAGAGAGTAATAACATAAGAGAATCTATTTATTCTTGAAAGGCATTTTCCCTACCATGTCATGTTCAAGAATCCTTTAATATGAGGATCATCTTTGTACCAATCTCATAGGATTAATAAGATAGGTGATGTGCGAGTTAGTATAATTATTCCTCATAAGTTAAGATGTCAATATCATGAAGTAAAGGGGTGAAGTGAGACGTGTATATAAGTGTGTGCTTTAGTTTCATGATCTTCAATGTGTCCCTCTCATAACTAAATGAAAGGTATAAGTTTGTAAAGAGGTAATACGCATGGTTGCTATATGTTTCATGGAGTCTGGATTACATTCTAGAGGGTATAAGTTCAATATGGAATAATCTCAATATTATGCTTTGTTATTTAGTATAGCCCACCAAAGGTGGAGGTCCGGTATCATATACTTACTTATATAATATCTCATAAGAATAGTGAAGGAGGTGAAGTGCGAGCTAATATATCTATCCTTCACAAGTTAAGGTGTTATTCTCATGACGTATAAGAGTGAGGTAAAACATATTTGTGTGTTTCAATTAGTGTCATGATCCTTAATGTATTAATCTCTCATAAGAGTATATATCAATCTCTCCTATGTATGTTCTCCCACCATAGAGTGGATGTATGTTCTCCCACCATAGAGTGGATGTATGTTCTCCCACCATAGAGTTGATGTATGTTCTCCCACCATAGAGTGGATGTATGTTCCCCAACTATGAGAGTGGATGTATGTTACCCCACCATGAGAGTGGATGTATGTTGCCCCACCATGAGAGTGGATGTATGTCACCCCACCATGAGAGTGGATGTATGTGACCCCACCATGAGAGTGGATGTATGTTACCCCACCATGAGAGTGGATGTATGTTGCCCCACCATGAGAGTGGATGTATGTTGCCCCACCATGAGAGTGGATGTATGTTACCGCACCATGAGAGTAGATGTATGTTACCGCACCATGAGAGTGGATGTGTGTTGCCCCACCACTAGAGTGGATGTAGGCTAAAACCACCAATAGAGTGGATGTATGCTAAACCACCAATAGAGTGGATGTAGGTTAAAACCACCAATAGAGTGGATGTACATTAATAGAATAGATGTATGTTATATTATTACCCCCAACACTAGAGTGGATGTATGTGGATGAGTGTTATTCTTTCTAACTAAGTAGATGAACAATAGTGGTAATGAACCTAGAAGCAAGAAAGAATCTCTTGTATATAGAAGAAGCTATTGGAGGCAAGTTTCTTGAGTGAAGGTAATTTCCCTTGAAGGAAAGTAATTATAAATGATATTATCTAAAATGATGGCTTATCCCCATTGACTATTCTCTCATATTTTATTCTATTGACATTCTCATGTATGATGCTATTTATTATGAGCCTTACATACTCAGTACATTCTTTGTACTGACCCCCTCGGGGGAACTTACCTTACATGTTGCAGGTGCAGGCATTAGTAGACCTCATCAGTAGACTGTGGATCATTTGCAGAGTTTTGGTGAGCTCCACTTGGTTCGGAGCTTTTTGGGTCATAGTTGTATATTTGTTTGGATGTTGTAAATGTAGTATAAAGCAGGGGACTTGTCCCGACTGTTAGTTAGTCTTGTAAATGTATCTGTTAGAGGCTTTTGTAGACATGTGTGGATTATGAAGGTAAAAGATAAATGTCCATTTTGACTCGATGGTCCCTACGGCCAAGTTTCCTAAATATGTATATAGCACATGTTTCCATGATTATGTTTTCCACATAGTTGCATAAGGTATAACACAATTCATACGAGGATATGTATATGAAGGTTCATGAGCAAAGATTGGTTCTCTCGGGCCATATCTGCTTCGGGTGCCAGTCCGGCTCGGATGGGACTTCGGGTCGCGACACATCCCCAGTCGGCATTCACCTGAATGAAATCATCTATAATGCTGACATGACGGGCGAAAGGATCCTGTTGTCTGTGAACCACGACTCCATCTATTTTGACCTGCTTGATTGCCTCTAAACCCTCAGAATTGAGATTGCGTGCCTGCCTAATAAGAATATGATGGCCTAGGCGGTCTATTAAAACTTTGAGGCCTAAACTCTCCTTGGGACGCCATAGACTGTCCCATAGATCTATCCCTCTTCGATGGCCCATTTTCAATTCCTTGTGTTCTTCTCCGTTGCCTCTGATCTTCTATTTTCTATGCAAAGGCCTGTATCCTAGCTATGTCCATATCCCTGTTCAACGCAACAATAGTACAATCTCGGACAAAATATAGCTCCAGTCTGTCCACATACCGATGAACTCTATCGGTCATAATAACTACCACATTCAAAGCATATCGGGCCAAAGAGTTAAATCGAAGGTTGTACTCTCTTACGCTCATGTTACCCTGCCGTAGATTCAAGAACTGGTCCGCACGAGCCTCTCGAACCTCATATGGGAGATAATGATCAAGGAATGCCATTTTAAATTCTTCCCATCCAGCTGGGAGTGCATCAATACCCCTCGACCGTTTCCAATCTTCATATCATAAAATAGCCTCACCCTTCAATCTATAGGCCACAAGATCCACCGTTTCTACACCCGATATATGCATAACCTCTAGAGCCCTTTGGATTTGATCTATAAAATCTTGCGGGTCTTCATTTGGATCTGATCCAGTGAATGTGGAAGGATCTAATTTCAGAAAATCCTGCGTCCGTCGACTAGCTGCTCTAACCGCACTATCATTACTTGTGATTGGACCACCCTGTCCCTGAACTTGTGCAACAACTATTGGGGTCAACATCTGCACCGCATTCTTTAAGTCCTGTTCAGTAGCATTTACTGGTGGTTCTGCAGGTACTTCTCTTTCTCTTGGCTCCTCCGGAACTGGAAGAGTAGATGAAGCCTGCGATATAAACTCCTGTTCAGCGCCGCCTTGATTAACTGGTTCAGGCGGGGATCTACTAGGTCCTTCTCCAGCAATTCTGTCTATCCTCTTACTTTTACCTCGACCTCTTCTTGTCATCGGCATTTTGCTATAATATACAAGAACAACAATTTTCATGGTCAAAAATAAGTCCACTTATAACTTTGGCTCCAATGCACGATCTAGATATGAAGGAATGAAACAACTCCTACATGTCCCGTAGCCTCCTACTTATAAATGTGGTGCACAACAAATCGATAGTAAGACTCTACTCAGACACGGCTTTGTAGACACCCTAGGACGACCCGCTCTGATACCACTTTTGTCACGCCTCAAATCCCATTGGGGCGGACATGGCACCCGAAGACGTTGAGGCCCCGAGAGAACCAATACATTCATATGCACGACATTCAAGGAACATGATCATCACATATAGCTACAAGATGCTAATGGCGGAAGTTAAGGAAAACATATGACATATATATGCAACTTGACCGTTAGGGCCATATCATCCAAAAAGGTAAGACATCCCTTCCTTTAACTGTACAATGTCTACAAAGCCTCTAACAGATACATGACCAAACCTATAGTCGAAATAATTCCTCGCTTTATACATCTGTATTACAATACCAAAACCAACATGTACATACGACTCAGAAAGCCCCGAACAAACTGGAGCTCACCAATAATTCGCAGATAACCCGCAGCTTACTGTCGAGGTCTACTAGTACCTATGCCTGGAACAAGTAAGGTAAGTCCCCCAAGGGGCGTCAGTACGAAGAATGTACTGAGTATGTAAGGCTATAAGTAACTGTGTGAGACATAAGAACTTTAATGGAATCAAGTACAAGTGAATGAACAATATAGATAAGCCACCGTAAGGTATATGTGTGAAACCATGCATATTGCCTTCTTTACTTTACGTTACTTTACTTTTCTTTACATTATCAATCATCAATCATTTAATGCCCGGGCCTAACTGATCAGTGGGAAAATAACATCATGCATGTGTTCTTTTCACCCCATGGATACCACCCATAATATTGGGATCGTCATCATGCAGGCGTTCCTTTCACCCCATGGATATCATCATGCAGGTGTTCTTTCACCCCATGGATACAACTTATAATATTAGGATCGTCATCATGCAGGTGTTCCTTCCACCCCATGGATACTACTGATTATACATTACTTCATTCTTTAACTTTAAGAGTGATACATTGGTGGTTGTATATTATTGGAACCATAGAACGATGTTCAACGAATAAGAGACATGTGAATAAAAATTATTGGAACTTTGGAACAATGTTCAATGAATATGAAAAATGTAAATCACAATTGGTCCTGTGAATAATACGATATGACAACCTATAATGAGATATCTTTGGACAATTCAGAATGGAACAAGTACAATGTCAATGTGAACAATATGTGTTGTAGGAGGATCTAGAAAAGAGAAACCTTACATACCTTATCTTCCCAATATGAATACACAGTTCTATATGTGAATATAACAATCCAGCTCCTTCCTTACGTTTCACTTTACACATAAATACATAACGGAGCTTACGTTAACCACTAACTACATGATAAGTGCATAACATGACAATAAGCTATGTGACTATCATACAACGTCATTTCACCCTCTTACAATACCATGTACCGCATTACTATACCAATAACACCAAAACATGTCACACATCACTCAAGATATCATAAACCAATAGCACTTCACACCAAAGTTATACTTTATACTTCCCCTTCAATACCATGTCACATTTACGCCACCACGACACGTAAACACCTTTCACAGCAACACGTTAAATACAACCCATAATTGATATAATTCAAAATACCTCTGTAATACTCCTTTAAAGTCATTCATAAGTTGATAATTGATCCATGAGGGGTATAGGGGCCTTGGGGTGTCAAAGGGAGACAAAAACATACAAAAAAAATTTTTGGAATGGGATGAGGGGCCACCTGTGCCCGCAAGTGATGAGGCACGGCCATAGGTGACATACTATCTCTGTCCAGAGTCACCTGCGGTGCCACCTGCGCCCGTAGGTGCCTCACCTGCTAGGGCGGGTGCCCATTTTCGGCCACCGCGTTCAGTTTTAGTTCCTTTTTTGGTAACAAATGGTTCATGGTCATAAATAAACTTCTCTTTACATATTTTTGATCAACTTGATGCCAATAAACAACCATGATTTCAACATGCACAAAAATATCACCAAAACCATACCCTCCTTTCACCACACCATCACATAACAACATTTCTACAAGTCATATACAAAGAGAATACAAGTGAGGCCATAACCACATCTTAACATGTTGACAATAACCTCCAAATATATTAACATATAATCCATATCATTCATTTACATCAACACCTCAAGTATCCTTTCAAGTTCAAGTCACCAAGATGACAAAACTTGTATCACATAAGCAAAAGTGCACTAATCAATACTTTTAGACATAACCATCATGATATATATAATCTCTCATGCATATAATATATTAAACCACAAGTATAAACACTTACCAATACCTACCAAGTGATGATCTTGTCAAAACAAGTGTAGTTGCCTTAGGGTTTAAAATGGTCTCTTTTGTCTCTTGGAAATGTCTAGAATTTGCAAGAATTTGCAAGGTGTATTGTGTGATTAAAATATGAATTTTGAAGCCTTATATAGTTTCTTAAGAGTCCCTCTTAGCCATACACTTGGTCATTAATGACAAGTTTAATAAGTCAAAGATGAATGGGTCACTTTCCCTTTTTGGGCCATGTATTTCCTATTAATTTTGGGCCTTAATTGAGCCCAATAGCCAAGATGAATTTAGCCCAACACTTTGCATGAGTAATATACCATCTATTTCAAGTTTAAATAATTCCTTCACTTAGTAGCATACGTTCAGAAATTTACGGGGTGTTATAGATTTTCCAGGAGATGGTTAATTTTGTGAAGAAGTTAGAGGGTGTGACACATAATTATAATGTTAAATGAGGTAGATGAGGACCAGAAAGATGGTCAATTATGGTGTTTCTTATTCTTGGGACCAAAGATCTTAGGGCTACCTTGCCCAACCTATTTGGTCTGCTATGCTTGTGTCTTTTAAGGGTCCGTCAGGGGTCATCTAGCCTTTTTCAGATTTTTGTAGCTATGTTTTTTCGCCAGTGTTAGCTTAGTGACCCACTCTATACCTAACATTCTATGAGTACACTGGGGCTTGTCACATTAGGTCATATTGCCGTAATCTCAAAAATTCTGGTCAGACAGGTCAGCAACAAACTTCCTGAACTTTGGTTCCAATAGGTAGGGGAGGTGGAGGTAATGGTAGGGGTTGCCCATAGGGTGGGTGTGGTGGTCACAAGCTGAGTAGTGGTGTCTATCAAGATAATCAAGGTGGGGGACATGCTGATCGAGGTGGTGTGTAGGCTGGCAGGATGGTGCTCTGGGTCTATTACTAGAAAGAATGAGGCTGATGTTTTAGATGCAGGGATCACAGGTGCTATTCATGTCTGTGACCGCATGGCTAATATTTTGTTTTAATCGGGTTCCACTTTCTTATATGTTTCTATTAAATTTTCTTTGAATCTAATTATGGCTTGCGAAATATTGATTGAGGTGGTGTGTAGGCCAACAATGGTGGTGCTTAAATGGACGATAAGACCCACTTTCATGCTTTTCCCTGAAGCCTCGAGGCTGAAGATTCAGATTCAGTGATCACAAGTGTTATTCTTGTCTATGACCATATGACTACTATTTTGTTTTAATCAGGTTCCACTTTTTCATATTTTATGTTAATTTTCTTTGGGTCTGAATATGGCTTGTGAAATTCTTGATATTCATATGTATGTGTCTGCATAGTTAAGTTTTCAGTAGTTCTTGATCAAGTTTATCAGATTTGCTCTGTAATGTTCTTGGGATATCAGACTTGGGCTGATTTAGTAATTTTGTACATGGTGGATTTTAACATCACCTTGGGGATGAGTTGGTTATTTTCATTCCATGTGATTCTTTACTGTCATGCCAAGACAGTCTGTAACGACCCAAATCATCGTTACACTAAAATAAGAAGTAAAACCTTTGCTAAATTTCCCCTTAGATTTTTTTTTTTAAGAAGTTCAGGGCTAGCCTAGTATTAGGAAAATTTTGAGGGTGTATAAGGTTAAGAAAAATTGATATTAATGTGAGCATGGGTAGGGGTGTTTGACTTGATTTTTAGATAAAGGACGAGTTTAGGAAGTCGTAGCAATTTCTTGCACGTAAATTGGGTTTATAGAACTCCAGTTATAGAGTCTACCGAGAAAGGGTTGGTTCGCGATGTCATATTTCAAGGGGTGTGTTGTAAAATAGACCTAGTTGAGGAGAGGACCCAAGATTCTACCTCAGTACTGACCGCTGCACTGGTAAAAGAACTTCTACAATGATAATCTTAAGTACATAGCGAACTGCTGCAGCGCTAACTTTACCGCCACAATGTAAAATACAGTTTTACAATTTTAAAACTCAAAAAAATGTTTTCATTCCCTATTTTCTGAAATACGTAAGAGATCTCTAAGGGATGTGATTTTCTACCAAATTTTGAGTGTTTTCACCTTTGGAAGTAAGTTCTTTACATTCTAAACTTGAATTACTTATTAGAATCATTAAGAATCACTAGAATCTCGTTCATGATATAAATTGGAGTTTAGCCCTAATTTGTGAACTTTATATAAATTGATGGGAATATGTATAAAATCAATTATTAGTTATTCTAGGGTGTTAGAAAATACTATTTGGAGTAGAATTATAGTTGTTCATGCTAAATGAAGTAGAATTCATGGGGTTTAAAGGGTAGAAAACCCTAAGATGATAAACTAGGGAAAATTTATGGATAAAGTTGTTAATTATTGATTCCTAGTGTTTAGAAAAGATGAAATGATTGAATTTTGTATGTAAACTTGTTGTTATAGATCAAGAATGAAGTAAAAGAGAAAGAAAAGGCAAGATTATGGCCTAAGGGTGACTTTGAGAATGGAATTGAGGTAGGTTATGGTTTAATTGTTGCATTCATACTTTCTTGACTCTTTGCTTATATGTGAATATAATATATGTAATTGCTTTTGGGCACTACTTCTAATTATTGACTGCATTTGCATACTCAAACATGTTGATGGTGATGGTGATGGTGTTGATGTTGAGAAAATGAGTTGATGATATTTATCATAATATTAAGATCATGTTGATGATGATATTGATAATGATATTGATGATGAGTTGATGATTGTGATAATGATATTGAAATTATTCAAAATTGATAGATGTTGATGGTATTGAGGAGATAAAGAGATGATGTGCACATCTTGCATACGTATATTCATCATGTGTATTAAATGTTCAGTTATATTTATATGTTGTGATGAAACTTATTGATGAAATCGTCTAAGGGTAAAAATACATAAATATGAGCTTGTATCTGCTCTTAAGTGAAGTGTCATAAATATGTTTGTTTGCCTTTGGTTATAAGTTCTGTGATGATCAATGTTGCATTTATTTGGTTTTCTTATTTGTATGGTGTTGAGTTAAGTTGAGTTAAGTTGGCCTAGTGTTTGAGATGAGACTTCGATTCTAGCCAGTAGTTTTGAACTTCAATTCAAGGGTGAGCACCATGATCAGGTAGCCAATAAGTTATTTGATTTTAATTTATGTCCCTTGTTTCAGGATGAAGACACTTTGATTATTCCTTTCGTATTTTTAGATAAACTCTTAGTTATAGTTTCTGATATTCGTAGTCGTTCTTGTACGGTGACTTCAGGTCCCGAGGATGTAATAAATAGAGGATTTCTGCACTCTATTCTAGCTTGATGATTGTTTATGATTGCAAGTTTTATTTTTCTTAATGTATAATTGAGTATAGTATTTATCAATGATAATGTTCGTGCAATGTAAATTGATGACTATTGAATTTGGTAAGTGACTGCTGGGTTAATGGTTATCCCGCTATAGTTTTAGGGTGGGTGTCAATCATAACCATTTGGGTCGTGACAAAAATGGTATCATAGCATTGGGTTTGTAGATCTTATCATATAACAATAGGTCTAGTAGAGTCTTGTGGAATGGTACGGAGATGTCTGAACTTTTTTTTGAGAGGCTACTGGGATTTAGGAAACAAATTCCTTTCTTTCTTCCTTTTGTGCTATTACTTGATTCTAATTGTTATCTGGTGATCCAAATTGGTATCTAACTCCTTCATTCTTATTTTGCAAATGGTGAATACATATTTTTCTATTGTAGCAACAGTCACCTCAGCGCCGGTACCTGCAGCAGTGCCTGCACCAGCCACTAAGGCTGCAGTTTGGGGTAGGCCACGTGTGAGGGGCAGGGCCAAGAAAGGAGGAAGAGGGGTAGCACCTACTAGGGATGGGGCCTGAGCAGTCGAAGGATCAGATAGACAAAGAACCCCATTCTCTCCCTCACAACTAGATGCTCCGAAGTTATCACAGAATTAGGAGGTAGCCATTGAGGATGAAGAAGTGGTAGTTCTTAATAATGCGGTAGCTATAAAGAATGGTACAACCCAGGTACCTATGACTGTAGAGTTGATTCAACAGGTGTTAGGGTACTAGGAAGTTTGGCTGGCACAGATACTACTCTTGCTATTTCTATATTCCCATTCAGCTTACAGCATGTAGCTGTTGTGGCACCAAGGATTGATGAGGGATCTAAAATAGGGGTGTATCCCCTACAGGTACTTGGATCGATGATGGCTGATGATGAACATGGATTGTTCTACAAGTTCATGAAAATAAAGCCCTCAGTATTTCAGGGAACAGAGTCTAAGGATGTATTCGAGTTTTTGATAGATTGTCATAAATATCTACATAAGATGGGTATTGTTGAATGGTATCATATGGAGTTTGTTTCTTTCCAACTGTAGGCTGAAGCCAAAAAATGGTGGAGGTCATCTATTGAGTGTAGGGTTGCCTTTCCTCCACTTACTTAGGTATAATTTCATAATGTTTTTCTTGATAAGTATGTTCCCCGCCCTTATTATTATCAGAAGAAGGATGAATTCTTAAGGTTAGAGTAGGGTAACATGTCTATGGCAGCCTATGAGGCCAAATTTCATTCCTTATACAACTATGCACTTCAATTGATCACTTCAAAGGAGGAGCGGATCAAGTACTTTATGAAGATTCTGAATTCAAGGATCTAGATGATTACTTTATCTATGGCTACATCTGGTAAGTCCTTCTAGGATGTGGTTGAGTTTGCTAAGAAGACTGAAGCAGTTGGCAAACAAGGAGAAATGAAAGAAGAAGAAAAGAAGGCCTTGACCTTTCCCCAATTCAGCGGTACTTTTTCAAAGAGTCGTGGCTCTCAGGGTCCATCTTCCCGACCTTATAATTCAGTCATGGTTGTGTCAGCAGGGGGCTTATCTAGAGTCAGTTATCAACTATCACAGAAAGCATCTATACACCTTTATCCTCTTTAGTTTAGAGACCTGTTTTAGATATCATGTGCTATGAGTGTGGAGGTTTGGTCCATATCAAAAGGTATTGACCAATTTTTTTCTCTGCAGGTCAGTTCACTCAAGAATCGGCTTCTAGTGCTCGAGTTCTAGTAGGTCGTGGAGGTAGAGAAAATAGTAGAGATCGTCCCCAAGGTAGGAGTAGTGGCTAGACTATAGAAAAGGGTGGCTATGAAGCCAATCGAGATGGATGACAGGTTGGTAGAGATGGTGGTAAGGGTGGTGATAGAGCCTAACTTTATGTTGTTCCAACCTGTCTTGAAGCAGAAGCTTGTAATGCTATGATTACAGGTACTATTCTTTTTTATGATCGTATGGCTTCTATATTGTTTCATCTCGGGCCTACTTTATCCTATATGTTTGTGAAATTTTCTTTGGGTTGGGATTTTAACTGTAAATTGCTCGATACACCTATGTATATGTCTACACCATTTGGGATGTCAGTATGTGTTGATCAGGTTTATAGGGCATTCTTTGTGATGTTTATAGAGTATAAAACTTTGGCAAACTTAGTAATTTTATACATGAAGGAGTTTGATATTATCTTTGGGATGAGTTGATTGTCTTCTTATCGTGCTATTCTTGATTGTTATTCTAAAATTATCACTGTAGCGATGCCCGAGATGGAAAAGTTAGAGTGGAAGGGTACCTTTAAGCCTACTCCTATGAGAATTGTGTCAGCTATTCATGCCCAGAAATTAGTAAAGAAAGGGTGTTGGGCGTTTTTATACGTAGGTTGGTGTCATGGAAATTAGGCTCAATTAGACGTCTTCAGAAGTTGAGTCACGCCATCAAATCACGTCACGTAGGTAGACCCATGCCACGTGGATGCCTGGCGTGGAAATCAGGCAATTTTTCACCCTGGGATGTGACCAACGGCACCACTCACATCAAGTGAGTGGCACTCACGACACGTGAGTGGTGTCTTTACTCCCACTCCGGAGCATATTCTTGTTCTTTCACCCTCATACACTTCGTTCTCGGGCTTGATTCTTCCTTTTTGATCATTTTGCCTTCAGAAACCTGTTTTCCTGCAAAGTAGGACAGAAACCACATCATACCAACCAAATACACCCAAGTTGTTGCATATTTTCCTTATTTTGAGTATCGAAAGTGCCATGCAACCATGGCGTATTAACACCCTCAACTTAGAACGTTTGCATGTCCTCAGGCGAACAAAACAAAAACACACCTATACGATGCTTGATTAAGAGAAACCTAAGGGACCTATGGCAGTTGACTCATTGCCTTTGGCACAAAACTTTTCTGACCCCTCCTATTTGCAACTCAAAACCAAAGTGTGTATACAAGAAGCATAGTATCATGACACAGAAGGTATCAAGTGATGGCACCAGATTATGCACAAACAACTAAGCATATATGCAAATGACATTTTTCGAACAACTAGCAGCTAATAATGCAACCCATGTACTCTCATAATCAAAGAAGTCCCATCCACTCACAGTATACTAATGAATATCAAAGTAGGGACGAGGTCAAAACACTCACTCTCACAAAGAAGTTAAAACAGTGTGCATGAAATACCATAGGCTTGCCCTTATTTTCTATGCCTTAAGTTTTCGGACAGTTGGACTAGGATCACTATAGGACTTTACTCGGCTTGTAATGTAGGTTTGGGGACTGGTATGGTACATATGGATATAGTGACTCAACCCTACTTGATACTACACTATTTTTGGCTCCAACTTCCAAACTTTCTCAATTTTATTCTCCCTTATTCTCCTTTCTTTTATTTTTAGATTTTGGGTGTGATTTTCTTCACTTTCAAAACATAATTTTCTTTTCTCTTTTTTTTTTCTTTGCAATTTCTCTTCTTTTCACTTTATTATTTTTTTTCTTCACACCCAAACCTGTTTTCCCTTTTTTCTTTTATTTACCTCTTCTTCATACCCAACTCAATCTACGCACCCCTATAATAGCCACCCTAAACTTAGACGATTTGCCTGAGTTGAGGTAGACAGTGTCCAGGGAGGGACCAGGGCCAAGACAGGTTCATTGTAAAAATGGGAAGGTGAAGAGGCTTAATGAAAGAAATAGGTCAATTACGGCTCAAAGTCGGGATCAAGGGATACTTATTCATTTGGTTTGGCATTTAGGCTAAAAAGTGGACTTATTCAAAAATGGCCTATGATCCTTTCCTAATCCCCTATCCTCAAATCTTAGGCAAGACTAATCGGGCAAGTTCTGGATCGCACACACACAGTTAACTAAGTAGTGACCTCACACACACATAGCACAGGGGTGTATTATCAACTACTACATATCCGGTTCATGCAATGCTAGCTACAGTTATTTGCCTATAATCCTAGTCCCATAACAAGGTCCAATAGCTATCACACATAAACATTCTACTCACACATACTTTTTAAAATAAAAATTTTTAGGAAGGGTATCCTTAACATTCAAAAAGCATAATTTTATTTTTTTTTCAAAACTGGACTGCACTACAGTTCCCTTATTTTTATCCTAATTCGACACATAAACACATAATAATATAAATGACACCCCAAAAATGTCGGTTCTACTATGATAACACTTGAGGGAAAAGAAACACGACAACAAAAACCCCCAAGAGGACATATAGACTCACAAGTACCTCCGCCCCTACCAATTAAGCATGCATTGTCCCCAATGCAGTAGATTAAAACAAAACAAGGGAGTTAGGAACATACCTGTAGCACCCTAGATGCGTGGGTCTAATGTCGATCAAAATCAAAAATCAAAGCAAATGTAGGAATAGTAAGACACCTTGGGTTGCCTCCCAAGCAGCGCTTGATTTAACGTCGCGGCACGACGCGAGTATCTTGATTACTCCGACTTCATCAAGATATCCCCTGGGTTGGCCTCTAGGGTCATCTAAAATATTTATTTTTGAAACCACCCTCATGTCCTTTGGCTGTTTCATAGTGTGGCAAATATTGAATGTGACTTCCTTATTATCCAGCCTGAATTTCAGCTCACCTCGCTCCATATCTACCAATGCTCTACCGGTGGCCAAAAATAGTCTCCCCAAAATTATGGGAATATCAAAATCAACCTCACAATCCAAGCCCACAAACTCATCAGGGAAGATGATGTTTTCAACCTTGACCAAAACGTCACATACTATGCCCAAGGGTTTCTTGATCGTACGATCCGCCATCAATAACCGCATCTTTGTTGGCTTGAGGACTCCTAAACCTAATTTATTGAATACTGCCAGCGGTATCAAGTTAATGTTTGCACCTAGGTCACACAGCGCTCTGGCAAAGTTAACTGACCCAATTGTGCATGGAACTGTGAAGGTACCGGGGTCATCTTTCTTTTACACAAGAGAACGGGATGCAATTGCACTTCAATGGTGTAAATCGCCGACAGACTCATTGGTGACAGTTCTCTTCTTCTTAACCAAGTCTTTCATGAACTTTGCATATCTCGGCACTTGTTTCAAAGCTTCAATAAGAGGGATGTTTATAGAAAGTTTCCTCAATATGGACATGAACTTATGAAATTTTCCATCCTCCTTTTTTTTCTTCAAACGCTGAGGGAATGGAGGTGGCGGCCTAGGAATGGGGGTTAGTACTTGTGGGGATTCCTTCTCTTTCTTAGTTTCAGCATTTACCTTGTTTTCATCAGTTTGAGGCTTTTCCACCTCTTTTGTGATCTCCCCACTAACAATTTTGTTTTCATCCACCTTTTTCTTGAGACGTTGAGGGAAAGGTGGAAGAGGTTTTGGAAATGGCACATACTTCTGTAGAGCTTCCTTTACTTTTTTCATTGCCTTAGTCTGCTCTTCCAGTGGAGCATGAACACCCTCAACTTGATTGGGTGCCTCAATAAGAGTCATTCCACTTCTTGTTGTGATAGCCATACAATGAGCATTATTTTTCAGATTCTGGATGGCATTGCTTGGAAGTGTACCTGGCTAATGTTGGTTCAATGCCACAGATATCTGCCCGAACTACAGCTCCAACTATTTAATGGCAGTCGAATGGGAATCTACTTTCTGACTTATTCCCAAAATGTCTGCCCTAATCTTTTTAAGATAGTTTTCTTCGCTTTTCGACCTCGCAACCAGTTTATTCAGAAGGTCTTCAATCTTTGAATTTCCAGACTCCTCATCACGTCTTCCTGGTGGTACATAAAGGTCATTTTTCTCTCTATAATCATCTTTCTGCCTCCAATCACCGTCACGATCTCGTTCTCAATCTTTGTATCCTGATTTGTTATAGTTGCCTCCATAATAATTCCAACCTTGATTCCCTTGCCTTGAGTTCCAAGAGTCTTGATTAGACCCTTAGCCCTTGGCTCGAAAACCCGCCACTTCTCGATCTAGGTACTTCGCCTCTTTATCAGACTCACTATCATCATGTCTAGACGATTTACCTTGTGCACCTACAGCATGCACCTTTTCAGCATCTCTGTCCGCTATCTGTTTAGCCAGAAGACCAATTTCTGTCCTCAACTGAGCGACTTCTTGAGCCACAAATTCATACAAAGCCCGTTGTGCTGCTGAGGCTCCAATAGCATATGTGTCAGTCGGTGTATCTGCCTCCCGAGTATGCCATCCTCGGTTAGTCTTAGTGACACGATCAAATATCTCCAAAGCTCGTTCCCATCTCAAACTCATGAATGCTCCACCAGTAATAGTGTCTGCTACCGCCTTTGTGTTGACATTCAAAGCCCTGTAGAAGATTTCAAGTAAGTTCCTACCACTCATCCTGTGATTTGGCACATTCAATGATCATGATACAATTTCATCTTCTCTTTATACAATGCTGAACTTTCATAAGCCCGGAGACGAAATTCATCCATCTCATTCATCTGCTCAAGTCTCAATTGAGCCGCTTCACTCTAGTCTAAATTCAACCTCTTCAACACCCACAAAGCCGTATGTTCTAGTTCGACGGGTAAATGGCAAGATTTTCCAAAAACCAACTGATATGGTGATGCACCAATTGGTGTTTTGAACGCAGTTCGATATGCCCTTAACGCATCATCCAATATTCGAGCCCAATCAGTCCTATTGGCATTGACTGTTTTTGCCAAAATGGACTTGATCTCACTATTTGACACCTCAACCTGCCCGCTTGTCTGAGGATGGTAAGGTGTTGCCACCTTATGCTTAACACCATATTTTTCAAGCAGGGCCTGGAATAGACGATTGCAAAAATGGGATCCACCATCACTAATAATAACTCGGGGGGTCCCAAATCGTGAGAATATGTTCTTTTTCAAGAATTTTGTGACACTTCTCCCTTCGTTATTAGGAAGCGCAATTGCCTCCACCCACTTAAAAACATAGTCAACGGCTACCAGGATGTATTTCATTCCATGCGAGCTCACAAAAGGACCCATAAAGTCAACTCCCCACACATTGAACAATTTAAGCTCAAGTATAGTTGTCATGGGAAGTTCGTGTCTGCGTGAAATATTCCCTTACCTTTGACATTAGTCACAAGCGTGAGCATAATCGTAAGCATCTTTGTAAATACTGGGCCAGTAGAACCCACATTGCAAGATTTTATGGGCAGTCCGCGCACCTCCATGATGACCCCCAACTGGAGATGAGTGACATGCTTCCAAAATACTCATCATCTCGGCCTCTGGGACACATCTTTGAATTATGCCATCAGCACATACCCTGAACGGATACAGCTCATCCCAGAAGAATTTTCTTAACTCACGCATGAATTTCCTTCTCTGCTGATATGACATATCTTCCGGGACTAGATCACTTGCCAAGAAGTTGGCAAAATCAGCAAACCACGGGATTAAGTCTTGGAATGCTGCCAGTACTTGCTCATCTCAAAAAGTATCATCAATCTTAAGATCATCCTTCAATTTAAGCATGTCTTCCTCCTCAAGGCGTGATAGACGGTCAACCACTTGATTTTTGGTCCCCTTACGATTTTTGACTTCAAAGTCAAATTCTTGCATCAGAAGAACCCACCGAATCAGTCTTGGCATAGCATCCTTTTTTGACATAAGATACCGAAGAGCTGCATGGTCTGTATGCACAATCACTTTTCATACCTATCAAGTAAGATCTGAATTTCTCAAAAGCGAATACTACGGCCAACAATTCCTGCTCAGTCACAGTGTAATTCTTTTGAGCTGGATTAAGAAATTTGCTAGCATAGTAAATCAGATGTAATATCTTCTCACGTATTTGGCCAAGGACTTTACCCAAATCTACTCCACTAGCATCGCACATAACCTCAAAAGGCTTAGTCAGATCCGGTGACTCAATAATAGGGGCTGAAACCAACTTCGCCTTAAGACACTCAAATGCTTTAAGACATGTGTAATACCCCGTATCTACCAAACCCTATTTGACGATGTTGAACAATGGATTCTTACATGACTAGAGCCAAAAGTATGCATTATGTAATGTTATTGATGATATAATTGATATTGGGCCTAGTACATGGGATTAGATCTTTGTAGGAGGTGTAACACCCGTATGTTGTCGAACCTATACGACTATGTGTGCATTTATGGAATTGATTAAACATGAGAGAGTTGATGAATAATTCATTTATTTATTGGGTCTTATATGAGTCTTGAGCCATTGGGCCAAATGAGGCCCAAAGATCATAATAAAGACTTGGCCCAATAGGGCAAAACATGAGCCAATCTTCCATTTGACTAATCAACCATGCATTTAATGTCAAGAGATGGATAAGGGTGAATTGAGGGACCTATATATATATATATAAGGAATTATACACAAAAATTTGGTGGGCTAAAGAAGTCTTGAGCCATTGGGCTCAAGGGAGGCCCAAAAACCATAAAGAAGACATGGCCCAATAATGGGAATGACCCATTCTTGTGTTTGACCAAGAAAACATGATTTTAGTTGGATAAGTGTGACCATTCAATGCTATATAAATCAAGGAAAAATCATATTTTATTCATATCATCACACATGTCCCATTCTAGAATTTTCTACAACATTTGTTCTCTCAACTCAAACCCTAAGGAAACCTTTCCTTTTGGCCAAAGATCATCACTTGGTGAGTATTGGTAAGTGTTTATTATTATGGTTTAATATATTTTATGCATATGAGATGTTTTATATCATGTTGGTTATGTTGGTGAAGTGTGAGAAGTTCACTATGTGTAAAACAACTTGTGTTTGCTAAATCGGAGGATGATTTTGCCTTGTAAACTTGAACATGGACTTGTGGTCTTAAAGGAAGTGAACATGATGGAGTTAATATTTACATGTGATATGTTATTATAGCATTTCCTTGTTTTGTCATGGTGTATAATGTTTGGAATTTCTATTGTGAAATTAGTTATGGTTTTGGTGGTGTATTGGCCGTAAAGTGTAGTTTTGGGTGTTGTATGTGTGTTGTGAGACCATGGCTGATGGTTGGGGTTCAATATGATCAAAAATATGTTAAAATAAGTTTGGTTATGATCATGGACCATTCATTGCATAAAAAGACTCTAAAAAGACCATTTCAGACCAAAACGGGCACCCGCCCTCGCAGACGAAGCACCTGCGGGCGCAGGTGCCTATGGCTACTACCAAAGGTCACCTGCAGATGCAGGTCATCCACCTGCAGGCGCAGGTGGCTTAGCGGATAGGCCCAGAACTCCGAATTGCTTGTTTTTGCATCCCTTTGGCCCCCTGAAACCCCTATACCCTTTTTGGATGTAATTAGCAACTTGTGATGTCATTTTAATGACTTTAAAGTGTCGTATGAAGGCATGATGGACTGTATTAAATGTGTATGGTTGTTCATATGTTGTTATGAGGCAAATTGATAAGCGTAAATGTGACGGAATGGAAATGAGAAGGCATAAAAGGTAAGTGTGATGCGAAATAGTTTCTTATAGCCTTACATACTCAGTACATTATTCGTACTGACCCCTCTTTGGGAATTTAACTTACTTGCTGTAGGCACAGGTACAAATAGACCTCTACCATAGGTTGCAGATCATTTGCGGATTGTTGGTGAGCTCCAGTTGATTCGGGGCTTTCCGAGTTCATATGTACATTTGTTTTGGTATAGTATATGTGTATAGAGCGGGGGGTTGTACCGACTCTAGGTTGGCTATGGTTATGTATCTGTAGAGGCTTTGTATACGGTTGTGGGAAGACAAATGTAAGAAATGTATGTCCATGTTGATTCTATGGCCCTAACGGCCAAGTTTCTTCTATGTATATATCACATGTTCCCATACCTTCCGCTATTGACATTTTATACTTCTATGTGATGGTGTTGTTTAGTGAGTGACATGCTTGTGACTAGACATGAGCAAAGATTGGTTCTCTCGAGCCTCATCGTCTTTGGGTGCCAGTCCATCCCGAATAGGATTCGGGGTGTAACAACATGCTTCATCAAACACAAACTTCACCTTTTTCTCTAAAAGTTTGCACAAGGGATGTGCAATCTTGGAGAAATCCTTGATGAATCTTCTATAAAAACCAGCATGACCTAAGAAACTTCGAATACCTTTTACAGAGATAGGTGGGGGTAGCTTCTGAATTACTTCAATCTTCGCCTTATCCACCTCAATGCCATTCTTTGAAATCTGATGCCCCAATACGATACCCTCACTGACCATAAAGTGACATTTTTTCGAATTCAACACTAGGTTGCACTCCTCACATCTTTGTAGCACATTGGCAAGGTGTGCCAAACAACCATCAGACGAGTCTCCCACAATAGAAAAGTCATCCATAAAAACCTCGATAGTGTCTTCTCTCTAAAATCCTCTTTCCGCCTCCAATCACTGTCACGGTCTCATTCTCGATCTCTGTATCCTGATTTGTTATAGTTGTCTCCATAATAGTTCCGACCTTGATTCCCTTGCCTTGAGTTCCAAGAGTCTTGATTAGACCCTTGGACCTTGGCTCGAAAACCCGCCACTTCTCGATCTAGGTACTTCGCCTCTTCATCAGACTCACTATCATCATGTCTAGCCGATTTACTTTGTGCATCTACAGTATGCATATTTTCCACTTCTCTGGACGCTATCTGTTTAGCCAGAAGACCAATTTCTGTTCTCAACTAAGCGACCTCTTGAGCCACAGATTCATCCAAAGCCCTTTGAGCTGTTGAAGCTCTAATAGCATATGTACCAGCCGACGTATCTGCCTCCCGAGTATGCCATCCTCAGTTGGTATTAGTGACATGATCTAATATCTCAGAAGCTTGATCCCATCTCAAACTCATGAATTCTCCACCAGTGATAGTATCTGCTACCGCCTTTGTGTTGACATTCAAAGACCTGTAGAAGATTTCAAGTAAATTCCTACAACTCATTCTGTGATTTGGCACATTCTGCATCTTTTTTTTGAACCTCAACCATGTCTCATAGAGTGCTTTAGAATGAAGCTGTCTGAAATTATAAATCTCTTCTTTCAACTGCAGTATCTTGGAAGGTGGGAAAAATCTTTCCAAAAATTGATTTCTCAATTCTTGCCAAGTAGTGATGGAACCTCGTGGCAGCTCAGCCAACCACAAAGTAGATTCTCCTAAATGGGAGAATGGGAACAACCTCAACCGAATCGCCTCTTGGTTAACTCCAGCCAGATTGTACGACGTACAGACCCCCACCAAATTCATTAGTGCATGTTTGGATCATCAGTAGGAAGACGCGCGAACACACCCTTCATGTTTAGCAGATGGATCATGGCTGTAGTAATGTCAAACTTAGTGACCGGAGGTAACTCTAGTGCAATGATGGCACCAGTCTCTATTGGCTCAAAATAGGCCATATCTTCTTCTTCAGGATCATCATAAATAGTAACATATGGTCTCGGTTGTTCTCTTAGTCGTCGTTGTAGCTCTTCAGCATCAGCCAGCCGCTGTGCTGCATCCTGCATAGCTCGATTATCTCTCTATGCTTGTTTAAGAGCAGCTTGTCTAGCATGCTCTTCTCGTGTCAATCGAGCAGTAGTTTGGTCCGCTGTTTCCTGACCAACCGAATGAATTGGCTGGTTGTGAATGTCTCCCGCAGCTGCGGGATTCTGAACTCCTTCAGTATTCAGCATTCTTCGATTGTCTCTCAGAGTCCTTTCGATTTAAAGATCAAGTGGAATCAGGGGATTGCCTTGACTCCTAGTATATGGGATACACCGGCGTATGCCCTCAAAAGTATGTAAAAACACAACCTATCAACTTCAACAAGTAATAATCAACTCCGTAACCGTATTCCCTGGCAACGACGCCAAATTTGATGTTGCCCAAAAGATGCCTCCTAAGAAGTATAATGCGGTCGCTTGTCAAATATAGAACCCAACAAGGTTGGGGTCGATCCCACAGGGAATAGGTTGAAGTTGTTTAGAATACTAGATGGAGTAATTGGAAAGTAAGTAAAACAGGGGTTTTTTTTTGAATAAAAAGTGACAGTAACAATTGTTGGTCGTATCGAGTTTGTAGACAATAAGAGAAATACACTAGGACTGTGATCCCCAATGATTCCTTAACTCCACCGGTTACTTGTGCTAACAAGACTGTCCCGCTGCGTTTCAAGCAAAATCTAACAAGTTAGGTTCATCTAACTGTCTCTCAACCTTCATTAGATGAATTTCACTCTTTCCCTCTCGGTCTCCGAGTGTTGCACTACTAACCCTTGTCCTGGATCTCAGATAACCATTCCCGCTAAGGCTCCGGTTATTAGATGAAGGTTGATAGCTTCAAATCTCTGTTGTTATCTCCTTTTCCCAATCTCTACCTCTCTCTTGAGCAAGTCTAGAATACAGGCGAGTTTCTAACGTTTGCAACCGTTATAAGAGCAATCACAACGAAGGAAACAACAATACATGCATTCACAACGGTACAAAATTGCTTTGCACTTAACCGATTTCGTTAATTCCTCATGGTTCACATAACCCTAGTTGATGGGTTTAGATGCTCATAATTGTAAGAACACAAGAAGAATTCAGAGATGAAAACATAATTATGATCTCATGACAATGAAGAAAAACCGAAATGTCAATTATCAATAACACTCAAATTAGGGTTTGTAACTACAAAACCAAGAATATGTTTGAAATAGTATGAAATAACTCTCAAAATAATGTAATGTCTAACTCTCGCACCTAGGACTATACATGGGTATTTATAGATACAAAACTAATCCCATCCAAAACAAAATAGGAGAACAGAGTCGGCAACTTCCACGGTATCGTGACTTGGTGTCCTGGAACCAAGTCACACCACGTAGGTTGGTGTCGTGGGAATCAGGCTCAATTAGACGTCTTCAGAAGTTGGGTCACGGCATGCTTTCACGTCACGTGGGTGGTAGTCACGCCACGTGACTCCTGGAGTGGAAATCAGACTTTCTCCTGAATCTCTATAGTGTACCCACGACAGCCACTCACGGCACGTGAGTGGCAGTCACGCCACGTGACTTATGTCGTGGGTCCTTGTCTTGTGCAGGTTCTTGTTCTTTCTTCTTCTGATAATTCGTTCTCGGGCTTGATTCTTCCTTTTTTATCATTTTGCCTTTAAAACCTGTTTTCCTGCAAAGTAGGATAGAAAACACATCATAACAACAAAACACACCCAAGTTATTGCATATTTTCCTTGTTTTAAGCATCAAAAAGTGCCATGTAACCATGGCACATCACACAACGAGAAACACGAGTTGACCCCAACTAGCTAACCAAGTGATGCCTGGGGCACGCCCTAGACCAATGACCAATCTCACCACAGTCAAAACATACCCCTGGGACTCTATGATACAATATATCTGCTGACCAGAACGGCCGCCACGGCCTGAAGACCTAGACCAAATACCCCATGATATTTTACCAGAACTTTGTCCACTGTGACCACCACGACCTACCTAAGAATCACCCATAACCTGAGGTGCTACTTGTAAGGACCTGATATGTTAAAAGTGATGCTCACCTCTGCTGGAAGGATCCTTACCTTCAAATGGAATACAGCTAAGACTGAACTGCTGACATGGCCTCTTACCGCCACCTCTAAATGTATCAATATATACCCTCTCTATAGTCCTCGCATGATCAACAACCTAAAGAAAAGTACACCTAGCTGCTATCAAATAATCCGATGCCAAGTGAAGTAGTAAAGTCAATCATCTGACAAATCCATGCACTATCTCGTGTTATAAAGGAAATAACAGAGGAGTATGCCTAACCCAGTCGAGAAACCAAATCTCATACTCTGCAACTAATAAAGAACCCTGTTGAACATCAATAAACCCAATCTGGCCTGAGAATCACCCAATGTACTGGACACCACCTCTGGCTGAGTGGTATCCATAAAAAGACTCAGAATCCCTAATACTAAAACCTGAAGAACTATGGCTGTCATAAACTTTATTGAAGCCTGGTATAGCCCCAGACCCTCTGGTTGATGCTGAAAATCCTCAATATTAATCTCTAACTCCCTAGCCCAATATTAAGTTGAAAATCTGATAACACTCGCAGAAGTACCATTCGCATCTATTGACAACCTCGTGCTATTCATCTGAGAAAGAAAGGAGTCAAAAGAAGTACTTAGAGGTTCATAGAAGTAAGAACACACGATAAGGAGTCAAGGAACAGAATTTCCTAAGATGCCTTATAGCCTCCCGAATATAGGATACAGACTTCTCTGTAATAATCTACAGGACTTTACTAGACACTAAGCTCTTGTACCGACAATACTAGTAAATATATGCTCTGATACCAATTTGTCACGACCCAATTTCTCAAGTCATGATGGCACCTACTATGACCCACCAGTAGGTAAGCCGACCCATAGTTTGGAACGGCGAGTAACAGACTATCAAGGGAAGAGAAAAAAGCAGCCAAAAGTGAATACAATAAAGTGACTAATATAGAGAATTAACCCCAAAACCTGGTGAACTCAGTAAAAGAGCTTCTAATACAACATGATTACCAAATAGAATACAGAATAAATATATATACAAAGTCGTCTCTGAAATACAAAAATAGAGATTAGTCTAACAAATAAAGGGAGAGAGGGAACACTCGGGACATCAGGAGCTCACCACTAATCTTTGATCCATTGCTTCTCCGCACAATGCACACATCAACTGTGAGAACTCATACTATGATCTGCAGGCTACAGAAGTGTAGTATGAGTACCAAACACGTGGTACTCAATAAGCATCGGCCGACTGAGCTCCAAAGATAATGCAAGCATAAGTAACATGTAAAGTAGGAAAATAAGCTACATGTAACTATTTAAGATATGAATACAATAATGCTAGAGGAAAAGTAAGGGTAAACTATCTGATACTACCAACAATCAGGGACGAAGCACGGTTCCATAATTGGCTAGTCCATATAAGATAATACAATGAAGGAAGAAATATACAATGTACAATAGAAGTATAAAGGAAGAGATATATAATAGTAATATGAAGAAAAGGTATATATATAATAATGTTTCAAAGGACACCGGACATTTGTCATAGGAGTAGCTAAACCTGAAAGTGCTAACCTGAGGGAGATGGACTAACCCTTAAGTATCACAAAGATTAAAATAAAAAAAGGGAGCTAACTCTAGCATAATCAGGGTAACCAAAATGCATAATCATAAGATGATCTAACAACAATAAACCTTACCACTATATAAGAGAAAGGATCAGAAATGTACCGATAACATCAGGTACCAAACTATAACCAAACAATAAGTAATCGGATAGCACAGTCAACTAATAACCCAATCGGGCCCCCATAAGCCCAAAAGGAACAAGCAAACACTCAAGAAAAAGTAACCATAACTTGTACCTATAATGCCCCCCATAAGACCGATAGATACTGGTGCCAAATAATTATACTGGTAATATGCAATACACATAATGAATGAATACAAGGATAATCAAGTACCATCTATAAACCAAGTGTCATAACCTACCAAGTATATATGCACCTCCATTGGCTCACCGACTAGCAAGGGAAGACCTATGAATCTCACTTCTTTCGGCGGCACGTAGCTTAGATAGAGGAACCCATAGGGGACTCGAGATTTTTGTATATATACTGCCTGGTCCCAAACCAGGACTTTCAACAAACATCATAACCAATCTACTCTGGGGAGATATATAAAGTATAATAAGAAATGTTGGACTTGAACCGGAACTGAATAGGCGTATATCTGAAAATCCATTACCTGAGATCAAATTTGGGACTAAAATAGTATAGTAATGTAGAAAGGGTTAGAATCTCCCTCAATCAAAGTGAATAATTAGTGGTAAGAAGAGTGGATCAATAATGGACCAGAATCAGCCTCGGTCTAATTTCCAAAGTATGTTTAGTTTAAGATGTCATAAATCAATAATAAAGGTGGTACGACTTTCTTTATAAAAGAATCAATTTCAAATGTTAAAAAGTGGGGAATAAACCCCTTTTTAGAAAATAGTAGAAAATCAAGATTTTAGTTGGAATCGTACCTCTAAATAAATATAAATGCGCCTAAATGTATGCATACAATCACCAGTATCTAAATAATGCAACCATAAGAACCCAAGCATCTATAACTACAACCACATCCTTTCAAAGGATAGAATACTAACCTGGTGTCCGACTGGTATAGTAACCACAGCCTCGGGCCCAACAATATATAACTTAGTGAGATATTAATACCATAAACTGGGAAACTAAGATATACTAGAGCATAAAGCTACAAGAAGGGTCTAATTGGGGAATATCATCCAATTCACTAAGTAATATAGTAAGTTTCATAGTAAAGGGTCATTCATGTCAATCTATGGTCAAACCAGTCAATAATTCAGTGTAATAAGATTCTAACACTATAACGGGTATTTTAGACAAAGGTTCGGGTCACATTTCTATTCTAAATTCCCTAAATAGGTCAAATCATGGTATTACTAGGCAAAAATCCATCTATAATCCCTCCCTAGCATGTAATCTATATAATATACAATCTCATAGACAAAAGTAGATTGAAGCCTACCTCGAAGCCGAACTACAATCTCAAATTGTCCACAAATTTCTTGCCTTTGCTCCACTATCCCAAAATGATGTCACACTATCAAAATCATAATCTACACATTAATACAAGTAAAACAATACCCATATTGCAATATAATACTCCGGGGTGAAATTCAAATCTCTAATGGGCCCATAGGACCTACACACAAAATCTTAAAATTGGACCTGGCTTAGGTCCCTCATGACGCAAGGAACTTATTACCAAAATTTGAGCACAATTCGAGCTCGATAGCTTAGTCAAATCAGCTCCAACATTTAGAGAAATCAAGAACTTAAATGGAAGAAATTAAGAGAATGGAAGCTCGGAACTTATGATATTTGGCCAAGATAAAGACCACCTTGAAGTTCCTGTGATCACCCCGGCCTTAAATCAATGTTTCCGAGCTGATTTTGGAGCTCAAATAGTGTTTAGAGAGGTTTGGGAATGGGGGAAATGAGCTTGGGGTCGAGGAGAAAAAGACCTAAAAAGGCATCTGATTGGTTGCCTAGGCGACCATTTGGTCCACATGGCACCATCGCCTAGGCGACAAAAGCATCGCCTAAGAACCCCACACCTACCAGCCCATGCCTTGCCTAGGCTCTACCTTTGGTCACCAAGGCGACCTCGCCTAGAAGCCAAGGTGGTTGCCAAGGCGACACACCGAAAACAAACAAAGCCCAAATTTTTTTTTAGGTGCTCCAGGCCCAGCCGGAGTCTCGAGGATGCAAACAAATAATGCTACCCCAGCGAAAATGGCATTTCAGACTCAACAGAATTGATGCAATTCCCAACAGATGTTGTTTCAAAAAAATGTGGGCCCCAAACCCCATGTGTCATCTAAACAAACTTTTGACCAATAGCCCAAAATGAGTCCAGAAGCCTTGAGACCAGGTCCAAGGGTCCCTCTAGCCTAAAATCGACGTTCTATAGCTGATTGTGCTATTAGAATTTCCATCCAAGTTTGTTTACTAGGAGTTTTGGTTCAAGTCCAATTTCTTAACAACTAAATCTCCAAAATGGGAAAATGAGCCTAAAACCCAAACAAACTGTCTGAAAATCGAACCGATAGTTCCGACAAGTCATAAATGACCTGTATTTGCTATGGAAAGGTTCGAAAACATGCGAAAACCCAAAAATGACCTGGTGGGTCATTATATAAGCCCATTTCCCTATTTTAGAGTTTTTGAAGTTGAACAATTGCCAAAACTTCTAGTAAATGACCTCGGATGAGAATTTTGACAGTTCTTTTGTTTCGAAACGTGGATTTTAGGCTAGGAGGACTCTTGGTTCTGGTCCCGAGGACCACATTTTATCAAAATGTTCTCAAATGGAAATTTTAATAGTTTTGTTGGGTCCAAAATACCATATTTAGTAGGGTAGTATAGTTTGTTTGTGTTCATGGGGTTCCAAATGAATCCCGAGTACCCGGTCAGAGTCCATTAGGACTTGGTATTTTGCTGGTGCAGTAACACCTAGTGCAGGTCAAATGTGGCCTTCATGTTTGCGTGGCCTTGGCCTCATTGGTAAGGGTTAAGGATTTTAGTCTTTACATTCACAGGGCTTTGGCCACATTCACAAAGGTTAAGGAATCTTGGACTCCGCATTCACGAGCTTGCCATCGCGCTCGCAAAGGGAAAGCGGACCTAGCTGGTCCAGGCTCCTTTTTTCCATTCCTGTTGGACCGGGTGTGGTCATGAAGAGGGGGGTCAAACTTCTTTAATAAAAAGAATACAATTAAAAAAATAATTGGAATCATTTCGACTGCAGTACAACACCTAAACTTAAAGCTACGATATGATCTAATTGGAACTGGTCCTATCCGACCCAATCTCGAAACTTAAATGGCTTGCCTTCAAGCACTCAAGAACTTATGCGAAATAATAAATTGGAGCTGGGATTAGCTTGAAGGCGTTGGAGTGATTATTTTTCCCATCATTAGCTCGTAAGTTCCCACCCTAATCCTCCATTTAAACTCTTTATTTTATCCTAGAATTCCTTAACTGCCATGACCCCACCGACGAATCGTGCGAGAACTTACCCAACTCTATCCTAGATAGGAGAATCCTTTTTACCCAACCATTCAATCATTGCAAAAGAAATTTAAAATTGCCTCAAGTATAAATAATTAAATAACCCTTCTGTTCAAAATAAAACTTTACAAAAAAAGTACATTGCGGAATTCAACTAAACAACTTCCCAAAACCTAGTCTAAACCAGTACAAGAGTACTAAACAAATGGAAAGATGACCCAAGACACAACATCCATGTAAGAGTAGAATGATAGGAGCTGCTGAAGAATAATCAATGTTGTACCTATAGAAACTCCAACTGACCTGCAACATGGCTATATCCTAAAATGGAGATATAGTAAGTGTAGTATCAGTACAAACCATACGTACTGGTACATATCATCGACCGACCAGGGTTAGAAATATATAACAACATATAGCAAACAAGAAGAGATCATGACAAGTATACAGGTTAATATCGAAACATAATTAACTTAATTCAACTTTCAAAACCTACAATCTTTTATTTGTTTAAGCAATATTACTTTGCCCTTACGGCGTAATTAACTAACTATATTCTGGGGATTAATCAATCACAAAATTCTTACACATTTACCTTATTTCAATAATTTTATATACTTCTCTCTCTCCTTCTCATTAATTTTCTTATTAGACAATCCCCAGTCCTTATTATACTACCATTAACCATTGAAATTGCAACCACCAAGCCAATAGATAATATCAACAACCTTTCAAGAAAAGGCACTATATTATACCTCACGTATATAACTATATAAACGGGGGAATAAGATTTATACATACTAGAAACATACCACGTATTCATATTCTGCTGCAACGACAATCACAACCATTAACGGAATAGGTCCACTCAAGGAACCATAATATTTCATCAAACAATAGTCCACAAAAGGAACTATAATACATCATCAACATAACTCGCTCCACTCAAGGAACCATCAACAACCTATAAATATAAATGTGCATTCAAATGTATATGATGAATGTATGTATGCAAGATGCACAACTTCACTTCCCCTTTTCAACTCATCACCAACAACATCATAATGAACCGGCGTGGTATATCATATCCAAATCGACGTGGTACCCGACCTTTTATCATAACATATCATATTTGTACCGGTGTGGCACCCGACCTATATCATAATATCTCATATTCATACCTGCGTGGTACCCAAACTATATCAAAACATATCATATCTGTACCATCAATGTAAATGCATGATGCAGTCAATAATTATAAGTTTATCATTCCAGGTACAACAAATATCCACTAACAAAGGAATTCACAAGTATGCCCAAAAGCCAAATCACCACTTGCTCAATTGAACATTATCAAATCCAATCATCAATCATAATGGGTCTGAAGACCAATCAAAGTGTATCCATTTAGGAATTCACATTCCACCAAGGTTAATATCTACACTCTAAATCTTCATCCTATTTCATTCACCAATATAACTCTCTTTTACTCCTATTAAAATAGGTAAATTCAGTTACTAACTAGTAACTCTTACACTCATCATCAAAAAGTTCAAGACACTATGCCGTTTAGCCGGTTACTCAACCACTCGGCTCTATTAATCTTAAATTTCAGCTAGAGTCATCAACCTTTACACCTCTTACTTTCTAGCACTTAGTGAAACTTGACTTTATCATATTAAGTTATATCATCACATTATCTTATCAAAATCAATCCTCCTAACTATCTTCTAGCAAGATTATCTCATACTCTAAATATACATAATATCGGGTTCACCCTTTTTAAGGTATTAAAGACTAGCTCTATAGATTAGGAGGTCACTTAATTCTTCCATTATTATTATTCTCAATCATATATCAGGCTCTATAAATCATCAGGTAAATCATACAACCAAAAACACCCATCAAGGGATCCACACAAAACACCATAACATACAATTATGTTATTATTACATTAATTACATGTTTTATCTATCCAAACTCCTTGGCCGTAGGCCTAGACATGAAATCCCTTGTCAACTACAGTTATTACATGCATCTAAACCAAGTATACTATACATTAAACCATAACCTACCTCGATCGAAGAGCTCAGAACAAGCAAGCCACACCAAAATTGCTCTTTCCGTTCCTTTATGCTTCCATTAGCTAAATATCTAGAAATCACACAATTATAAGAGTAATTAAGCAATTACTCTTCGAATAACCAATTTGGGAATTTAGCCCACTAATTCTACCCTTGTTCATGTTGTAAAACATTACCCAAAGGTCAATTATCCATTAAAAAGTTGTATCATATCTAACCCATCTCCATTAATGGAGTCTCAAAGCTAAAGGTTCTATTTTTATAGAATTCAAGATCCCCAACCACCAATTTCGTGTTTTAGAATCACTAATTCATGTTAGAAATCATTAATTAACAGTTTAGAATTGATTCTAGATGATATTAACCCAACCCTTAGATTTTTCCCAAAATCTCATAAAATTAGGGTTCAAATTTCCAAGAATTTCACCATTAAAGATCATTCTAATGGTTCTAGGATGTTAAAGGATTGAAATACAAAGAAGATGACAGAAGGAACTTACCTCAATGAAGAATTTTCATCCCAACCATGAATAAATCGCCTCTTTAGGGATTACAAACTAAATAATTAAGTTTTGGAGCTGAAATCCATCAAAACCAGCATTAAATATTGTCTTTTACCGCTGCGGTGGTTAACTTTTGAGCCAAGACAGTGTTCTGTAAAATGGTCATAAATTTTTATTTTGAAGGCGGGTTAATAAATAGTTGGATGCATTGGAAAGAAGACTCAAAGATCATTCATTAGGTGGGTTTGGCCTAAAAATCTTTATATTCTTGGAGATATGATAGTTTGAATTTGACCCTAATTTAAACTTAGCTCTAAACTCAATCGGTAAAACACTTTCAACTTAACTTTGGGTTAAGGGTATTGTATGACCTTAGTACATGTCCAATGCACTCACATACTAAAGAATTGGTCTATAACTTATGATTAATGAGGTTTTTATTCCTTACCACAATTATCTTCAAGTAACGACAAAATGGGTCGTTATATTAATTACCAATTTACCCACCGTTCGTCCCCGAATGAATTGGTGAAAAGGACTATTTTTAGCATGACTTTTGGAATTCAAAATACCCAACTAGCCTATGCACCATAGGCTACTAAGCTCTAGGCACAAAGTAAGATCACTATAACCCAAGGAATACGATTTGTAAAGAAATTTATGTAATGAGTCATCTACAATACACGAAACACCACACAATATTACAAAGCGTGAACATTTGGGGCGACAATGGAATAATGGGGAATGAAACTATGTACTGTTGCAGTGGCCCAAGGTAGTAACTTGGGAGTTAGTCCTAGTTCAGGCCATTTCACAACACACTTCTGGGAATTCGACATTACAAACTAACTCTTTCACGGTAATCTCTCTAAATGGAGTTCTACTAACTCGTTTTACGCACCGAAAGTTTCTACGACTTCCTAAACATTGACTTCTAACACTTTAAACACTAAAATCCTCCAAATCACAGATCATGATCCACCATTAAACACTAATCCACACAATATTAGATTTTAACCCAAGTCATACTACTCGAAGGTTGTCATTTTTATACTAGAAACAAGTTTATTGGGGTACTTACACCCTATTTAATGTTATAACATCGCAACCCCACCAACACATCACTATGGGTTTTCACTATAAAACATATTTCCCATTACAACTCATCTTAGTTTATTCGATCCAACAACTAATGATCATCAACCAGAGTCAAGCTAGATTATTTCACCAACCTTATCAACTCAACTACACCACATTCAGGGGATACTTTCTGTTGTGACCCAGCTATACACGCAAGTGCAAGTGATAATTCATGTAATATAATGGCTCCTTTAAAAGAGTCGGATATCGAACCCAAGGGACTTTCGTCAATAGAAGTCAATTTTAGACGTCAAACAATAATTAAAAACTAGTGTTGCGCAAAGGACAAGGGATTTGTTACTAAAAACTAAATGATTGCGGAATATAAACTAATATTTTTGCTACCGTAACTTCAGTTTTTGCAACTATGATATAGAAGTCAATAAAAAGTAAATTCCCAGGGTCAAGGCACTCAGAACATCATCTCTAGAACATGAATATTACTGGTTTAAGCAATTTGAGTCGTTTGTCTTGGTTATTGATCACGAGGTTAATATTATGATTATATTCGTCTCCAAACTATAACCTTCTTTTAGTAATTAGGAACCTAACTATATCATTGAGCGGGGATAGATTTAACCAACTCTAACGCCATTAAGTTGTCTTTCCATATTTGAACAAGCGTGGCGAATTAGGTACCTCTCAGTCCTAACCGCATATCAATCTCTTGGAGTCTCTTCCTCAAGT
The DNA here is from genome assembly GCA_031232105.1 of Capsicum rhomboideum. Taxonomy (NCBI): domain Eukaryota; kingdom Viridiplantae; phylum Streptophyta; class Magnoliopsida; order Solanales; family Solanaceae; genus Capsicum; species Capsicum rhomboideum. The sequence goes on from CP124718.1 coordinate 23,710,630, forward strand.
AAAGATCGCGCTCCTTATATTCCCCATTCTATCTCTCAGTTTCTCTCTCGGGATCACCTCAAGACAAGTGATTTATTCCAATAGTGATCAAGCATTAAAATATTACAAACAAGAATATAAAAATAACCATAAATTGATAAACTGCAGCAAAAACCAATAATATTCAACTCACGAGATTCATTTTCGTAGCCTTAACCCCAAGAATGAAGTATTTTAGCCACTCATACTTTGAATTAAAATCCTACTTTGATAAAAATTCTTAACAATAAATAAAAGACGAAAAGAAGAATTAACCCTAAATTGGATGCCCAAATCGCCAAAAAGTAGTCCAACCATAATGGGATCTTGATACAATAACCCAAGGGCCGTATTTATATACTAGAATTCGTAGTCAACAATTGCCAAAAAGCAGCCCGGCATGCTACCTAACGCGCCAGACACTTAGCCAAATTTCTGCCTCCAAAAATTTGGGCAATAGCGGACCGGCGCGCCCCTTTTTTGTCCATCCAAACAAAATATTGGTCCAAAGTGTCCCGGTACTCTAGTTGGCGCGCCAAACACATAAACTCCGATTTTCTTCCTTTCTTCGTGGATTCAGGTGGATTCTTCAAGTCCAAATCTTTGGCTTGTCTATTATCTTTAAGATTCTTTGCTAGTAAATCCTTCAAGCCTCAATTTTCACTCTAAAAAATGCTCCAATTTATCACATATTCCACCTACAAGGTTCTAATCATATTTATTAGTACAATATTAAATATTTCATCAAAATAATACAAAATACACACTTATTGCTCTCAAAACTAAGGTACACATGGGTCGAAGATAGAAATAGGGTGTATAAATATGCCCTAGATCACCACCCCACACTTAAACCTTTGTTTGTCCTCGAACAATAACCACAATCAACCCAAGGCGACTTTAGACAACCAACAAACAATAGGCATTCAAGCATATCTACACAACTACCTTCATCAATATATGCAACTAACATGCTAATATCACCAACAAGTGAATAGCAAACTGAAACGACCTATCCTCACAAAACAACTCTACTAGTTGAGAATTCATGCATGACACATTATCAATGGATCACCACACTTTGCTAAATATGTGCCTTCTCCACAAGAGAATCACCCAACATCTCACTCAATTCATTCAAAGTAATGATTGAATGGGTGCATGAATAAAAGTCCTCTCACTCTCAAAAAGAATTCACATTCAACACAAGATGAGCCATAAGCTTGCCCTATCATAGTACTCCACTAATATTAGAATGTCAAAGCTCAAGATCAAGTAGGACTTTAAGAGTTGTAATGTAGGCCAAAGGACGGGTAGGAACTATTTGGTTAAGAATAGTGAATATCTTCCATAAGTGATTTAATACACTACAATTCACTTAAAGATCACCTACAACCCACCTATTTTACACCACTTTTGTCTTCCCAATTCTCTTTTGTTTTGCCCCATCAATTTAAGCTAGCTTACACGTATTAGGCAGGGAGTATTTGCTATTAGCATATGAATCACTTCTTTTGGATAATTTTTCTTTTCATTACATTACTCCCTACCAACAACACATAAACTTTTTCACACACCAAAAGCTATTTACTTGGAGCTTCAACTTCACTTTTTCACACACCAAAAGCTATTTACTTGGAGCTTCAACTTCACTTTTTCCTTCTTCAATTTTTACACTCCTTAACATCTTAATTTCTTAACTAAAGCTCTTAGGAGTTTTGGATCAAATTATGGTTAAATGAAAGAAAAGGATTAAGCTACATATAAGGCTACCAAAGAATAGGCTAAAGGCTCAACGGAGCTGACTAAGATCATGCAAAAAGGGTAGATAAAGTAGGTATAGAACATGGCTATCAAAGAGATGCATATATCATCTCCTAAACTCAACACTCTTTATTTCGCTTTGCAAACACACTGGGAAAGTTCTAGACATCAATAAGCACATGGAATATCACAAAAATCTCACTCACACATGGCACATGTTTTAGCTCAAGCAGGATCACCATAAAGTTTATACGAAGTCATGCACGAGTTCAACATTAAGCAACTTATCAAGTCGATTAAGTGAGCATCAGATGTCTCAACACTTGCTATTGTATAACTTAGCATGTTCCACAATTATACTGGATGTGTATGCGTAATTACATAGCAAGCAAGAACACCCAACAATAACATGACTAATTTACTCTTAAGACGGTCGTCATCCATCCATCATAGAGCAAAGCTCCTAATACTATGACTAAAAGACTCAATCTAAAAAAAAAAAAAATCTTTTTGTGTTTTTCTACGGTTCAAAGGGACTATCCTTAGTAAAAGAACCGAAAACAAAGGCTAAGGAACCCACCCAAAATAAAATAACTAAAAACATATATATACACATATAAAGGGAATCCCATAACACCCCACCCCACATTTAAAATATTAGCATTGTCTGCAATGCTACATAAATTAAACAAGTCAAGAGTAGGGAGTAAGGAGCTCCCTGGTCAATCGAGGAAGCCATCATCCTCTGAGCCACATCCTGCTAAAGGTGCAGCACCCTCTTCCACCTCATCCTCATCGGATTCGGGGTGGCGGTCATCCTTATCTATGGGGACATCATCATCCACGGGCTCAGTAAAATCTGGCCCAATCCGCAACAATGCCATGAAATGCTCATTTAGAGGATAATCCCTCTCAACCTGGCTCAGCTCATCTGCCGTAGAGGGCCTACCCCCAGTCCTATGGCATAGAATCTCCAAACCATACATACGAGCTAAGATCCCGTCATCATGAGCATGACGCTTAGTGCTTACGTGATAGTGGGACCTAGCACATCATGTGCTTTGGTTTGGGTGACATCAACAGGTGTCGTCACCAAAGAAGTATGATAATCAAATGCTTCTTCAGCCACGTCGAATGCTCTCATTAATTTGGTTAACACGCCTCCAACAGCATATCGAAGGCCTCCCTATAGTCGAGCTCGGCGCATAGCCGACTGTACCATGGAACCCACATCTATTTCGACATCATTTATTAAAGCATAAACCAAAAAAACTCGGTCCCTAGTGACCTCCGTAATTTGGCTACCCAGAATCAAGCAGCAACAAACAATCTTCAACCAAATTCGCGCTTCTTTATTCAAATGAGCATAGGGTAAACTCATGTGGTACACTTTTTTATGGTGTCGAAGCCATCTTGCCGTCGAACGTTGGCCACAAAGTGCATGGCAAATCTGTGCATAGGGAGGCTGAACATTCAGCTTATGCAGGTCGTGGGTACTAGCACGAGTATGTGCTCCCAATAACCCATTTAAGCCTAGAGAATCCAGTATGACATCTGACCCTCGCACAACTATCGAGCTGGTAGGTGCATCTGGGTTCCAATTTGCATATAATTCCCTCATAAGATGAAGGTTACAATCAGTTGGTTTTGCAAAGATGAAAACTAGGGGTGTCAAAGTGAGCCCAAATTAAGTGAACCCGCCCAACCCAACCCAATATTTATGTGTTGGGCTCAAGATAATTTACAATTGGGTTCAATCTCAACCCATTAAACCTAAAACCATTTTTAAAAGATCTTCAATTGAGCCCAATTCAATCTTCACTTCAACCCATTTAATAAGGAACATGATTTCCTTAATGAAAGAGGAGAAAACAAGTGACAACTAAATTATTTTATAAAACTTTTTTAAAAAAAATTTCTTACCCCCCTAACCCACCACACCCTCCTACCCCCACCACACCATCCCCTCCCCCCACACCACCATCGCCTCAAGAAAAAAAATATTTAATTTTTTTATTTTTAAAAATACTTTTTTAAAAATATTTTTTATCACCCCAAACACACACACACCTCCTACCCCCTCGAACCCTCTTAACCCCACCCCACCCCCACCCCCACCCCCACCACACACACACACAAAAAAAAAAGATTTATTTTTTTTATTTTAAAAAAAAAAAATCATGGATAATATTTTTCCTCCATAGCGAACACACCCATAGTATATTTTATTTCATTGGTATAATATTTTGTGACTTTCATTTTCATATTAAGAACTTGTTTTTTTATTTTTTTGAGTTGGAATTCAAATTATAGTTACAAGAGATAAATATCAATATGTTAATATTCTTAAAATTAAGTGGGTCAAATTGGGCGAATCAAGACCCAACCCAATTTTTAGCCCATTTTAGCCCAACCCATTTGAACCCAAAGTAAATTTGGGTTGGGTTCAACCCAACCCAATTTCTAATTTAACCCATTTTATTATCTTCAATTTCAGCCCAACCCGCCCATTTGACACCCCTAATGAAAACCATACCCAATTTCATAATGCGATCCAATATTCTCGGGTAAGTCTGGGCTAGACTGTCCCGATCAATACACTCATCCGTAAAGTATTTCGCCTCGGTGTAACTCTTGTACCAATTCTTGCCGACACTAGAGACAACATTTAACCCATGCTTTCTTTTCTATCCTTTAGGGACTGGGGGAGCCGCTGGAACCTTATTTTTGGATCTTCTTCACTTGTGTGAACATAAAGCTGCCACGTTAGATTCTGATATGGTACCTGTGACAAAGTTCCAACAAGTATGTAAATTTCCCATCGAAAGATAGCTAAACAACTCAATGTGTGTTGGCTTTAAGGACCACCCCACACTTAGTTGATTAGCATCAATTCAAAATCTATGGGTGTAAGGGTACTTAGACTTCCCCTTTTCACTTAATGCCCAATCAAGAATTCCAACCCATATTCAAGTTCATCATCCCCAACACAAGCTCCACATTCCCATGAATATCATTATAATGGATTACTTATTTTACTCAAATTACTTATTTTACTCAAGAATTCAAACAAGTTCCATGCAAATTCAACAATATATGGGTTATTCCAAGTGAATTCACCAAACAATTTCATTACGTTTCATCATTCTAGACAAACCCATATGGAAGTTTTCCAAATAAAACATGATTATTTCTACCACTTGCACTTGTAACTTCAAGTTCTTATTCATGACACCCCATAACTTCTAACTCCACAACAATAATCACACTAGACTACAAGGAAAAGAATGGGTAACAAAAATTTGAAATTCACAACCTCAACTTTTTCCAACAATCTCATGGCAATCTAGAGAGAGAAAGCTCAAAGAACACATACCTTGGTAGCCTTAATGTAATCTTGCAAGCACAACCCAAGAAAGAGAATAAGAAATTTCGATTGGTGGTGTGGTGGGTTGGAAAGGGAAGAGAAATTATGAATTTGAGGAGAAAATCGGTTAGGGGAAGGGATTTTTGTATGAAGTGAAAGAAAATTGGGGGATTTAATAGTTAGGGGGTGGGGTGGGTCGGGCAGGAGGGTGTGGGATCTTCCTTTTTTTAAAAAATTCAGCGCAAGGACTTAAGGGGGTAGCGGACCGGCATGCCCCTTGTTGCACTACTCCACTGCCAAGCACACAAAAAATCTGGCCAAGAGCGGCCCGGCACGCTGCCTGGAGCGCCTGCCCACTAACCATGCTATCCAAATTTCGGGCAAATCGGCCTGGCATGCTAGGTGTCGCGCCCTATACTTGACATCATACCTGGGTATTTTTTCACATTTTTCAACATATTTTGGGGCTTTTATAAGTCCCCACGATGCAAAACTTCACTCAAAAACATTTCTTACCTCCCTAACACCTTTAAAAGATCATCCACTCTCCAGCTTACCTTTCTATCTTGGAAAAACACTCTGTGAATCCATGGATAAACAATACCTCCTAGTTCTAGGTTAGAAAAGAAAAATTTAAAAAGAAATGGGTTGCCTCCCATCAAGCGTTTTAGTTTTGGTCATGGCACGACTCTTCTTTTTGCATTTTTCACTTGATAATTCCTAACTATTACAATACATTCATGGGTTGCCTCCCATGCAGAGCCTCATTTAATGTCGCGGCTCGACTAAGCTTGGCTCAATCATCATCAAGGTAAATCACTTCCTCCTTACGCTTCGCATCTTTCCCAAAATAGTGCTTCAACCTTTGGCCATTCTCAAGAAATTTAGTACCATCACCTTTATTCATGATTTCCACCGCACCATGGGGAGTTGTGCAACTTACCTCAAAAGGAACACTCCACTTAGATCTTAGCTTGCCCAGAAACAACCTAAGTCTAGAATTAAACAATAGTACCAATTGCCCTGGTTCAAAAGTGCGTTGGAGAATGTGCTTGTCGTGCCATCGCTTCATTTTCTCCTTATAAATCTTCTCATTTTCATACACGTGGAAATGAAACTCTTCCAACTCATATAGTTGCAACAATCTCCTTCAACCATCCAACTCCGGATCTAGGTTCAATTTCTTCACCGCCCAATATGCTCGGTGCTCAAGCTCAACCAGGAGGTGACATGCTTTCCCAAAGACAAGATGATATGGAGAAGTCCCTATAGGTGTTTTATATGCAGTTCTATAAGCCCAAAGAGCATCATCTAGCTTAAGCGACCAATCTTTTCTTTGTGTATTCACAATCTTTTGCAAGATTTGTTTTATCTCGTGATTAGACACTTCAACTTGGCCACTTGTTTGGGGATGACACGTTGTTGAAACCTTGTGTCTAACACCATATTTAGACAACACACTCTTCACCCAATAGTTTATAAAGTGTGAACCACCATCGCTAATAATAGCTCTTAGAGTTCCAAACCTTGTGAAGTTGTGTTTTTGAAGGAACTTCACCACAACCTTAGAATCATTTGTAGGAAGAGCAGCAGCCTCTACCCACTTAGACATGTAATCCATTGCTACAAGTATGTATTGATTCACATTTGACTTTGGAAAAGGGCCTATAAAATTTATCCCCCACACATCAAAATCAACTTCAAGGATGTTAGTTAAAGGCATCTCATGTCTTCTTGAATCATCCCCATACATTGGCACTGGTCACAATTTTTCACAAACTCATGTGCATCTTTAAATAGAGAAGGCCAAAAGAAACCTAATTGTAGAATTTTGCGGGTTGTACATTCACCACCATGATGACCACCATAAGGTGATGCGTGGCAACTCTCCAACACATACTTCACCTCCACATTCGTAATACATCTTCTCACCACTTGATCGGTACCTTGATTAAATAAATAAGGCTCGTCCCAAATATAAGAACGTGCCTCATACGATAGCTTCTTCTTTTGTTGAGGACTCGAATCAGAAGGAAATAGCCTACTCACAAATAGATTCACAATGTCTGCATACCACGGCAACTCATCAACCCCAAAAACTAACAATTGCTCATCTGGAAACTCTTCACAGATACTCCTATAATCAACTACATGTGTCGAGTTCTCAAGTCTAGAAAGATGGTCAGCAATTTGATTTTTTGACCCCCTCCTATCTTTAATCTCCAAATCAAACTCTTGTAGTAATAAAATCCATCGAATCAGTCTTGGCTTAGCATCTTTTTTATTAAATAAATAACGTATGACAGCATGATCTGTGTATACAATGATGCTAGTGCCAACCAAATACGATCTAAATTTATCAAAGGCATACACCAAAGCTAATATCTCATTTTCAGTCACCGTGTAATTCACTTGGGTTGCATCAAGGGTCTTACTCACATAATAAATAGAGTGAAATACCTTGTTCTTCCGCTGCCCAAGAACCGTACCAACTGTAACATCACTCGCGTCACACATGAGCTCAAATGGTAAAGCCCAATCCGGAGCAATAAGGATAGGTGCTTCTACCAACTTCTTCTTCAAGATCTCAAATGCCTTCACACATGACTCACAAAATATAAATTTAACATCTTTCTCTAAGAGCGTGCACATGGGGCGTGCAATCTTGAAAAAATCTTTAATGAACCGTCTGTAAAAACCAGCATGTCCTAAGAAACTACGCACCCCTTTCACCGACATCGGTGGAGGAAATTTCTCGATAACTTCAATCTTTGGTCTATCAACTTCGAGCCCTTGCTTTGACACTTTATGTCCAAGAACTATACCTTTCGTCACAAAAAAATGACATTTTTCCCAATTGAGAACAAGATTAGTTTCTTCACACCGAGCAAGGACTCTATCTAGGTTTTGCAAACATACCTCGAAAGAGTTATCTAAGACCGAAAAATCATCCATAAAAATCTCCACGAACTCCTCCACCATGTCATAGAAAATTGCCATCATGCAACGCTGAAAAGTAGTCGATGCGTTGCATAATCCAAAGGGCATACGCTTGAAAGCATAAGTGTCGTAAGGACATGTAAATGTAGTCTTCTTTTGATCTTAAGGATCTATATCAATTTGATTATACCAGAAATATCCATCAATAAAGCAATAATATTCCTTCCGGGCTAATTGATCCAACATCTGATCAATAAAAGGGATCGAATAATGATCTTTCCTCGTGGCATCGTTTAGTTTTTGATAATACATGCAAATACGCCACCCAGTCATAGTTTTTGTTGGAATCAACTCATTATTGTCATTCGTGATTACCGTCATACCACTCTTTTTCGGGACACACTGTACTGGACTAACCCATGTACTGTTAGAGATAGGGTAAACAATGCCCGAATCTAACCATTTAATTACCTCTTTCCTTACCACTTCTTTCATTACTATATTCAAGCGTTGTTGGTGTTTCACACTCGGCTTATGCCCTTCCTCCGTGTAAATTTTATGCATACACAAACCCGAATTAATACCATAGATGTCAAACATTTGCCATCCTATAGCCTTCTTCCTTCGTTTGAGTATCACCAATGCTACATCAACTTGTTCCCTTGATAAATTTGTTGCAAGAATAATGGGAAGGGTCGCATTGTCACCTAAGAAAGAATATTGAAGATGAGATGGAAGTTCTTTCAATTCAATCTTCGGGGCCTCCTCAATTGATGGCTTGGGTGGAGGTTCGAGTGGACGATTTAAAGGTTTCCATCCACCCTCTTTGGCATAGATGCCCATAAGATCAAGAAACTACACCATTTCATTAGCTTCAGCATCACCAAAAATATCTTTCCCCATCAAAACTCTTTCTAAGGGATCTGTCGACAAAGTGTGGATGCTTTCAGCCGCCAAATCTATAGCCGTAATAGCTGACAAGTTCTCATAAATTTCTGGTAGCTTCAAAGATTTATATATATCAAAGACCTCAACGTCATCATGAGCTTGCATAGTCAATTTCCCTGCTACTACATCAATGATCGCACCCCCTATGGCCAGAAACGGATGCCCCAAAATAAATGGGACTTCCGAGTCAGACTCAAAACTAAGCACCAAAAAATTAACCGAAAAGATCAACGAACCCACTTGAACCAAAACATTCTCAATAATACCATCTGGTCTAGTTACGGATCGGTCTGCAAGCTGTAAAATAATAGTAGTAGGTTTAGGATGACCCAAACCCAACTCCTTGAAAATCGAAGTGGGCATCAGATTAATACTAGCACCCAAATCGCACAACCCACGAGCACAAACACAATCTCCCAGAGTAATTTGTACAGTAAAGCTTCTGGGATCCTTCATCTTGGTGAGTAAAAGATTTTTAGTGCAAGAGCTGCACTCCTCAGTAAGTGCAACTGTGGCATACTCAGTCAATCTACTCTTGTTTGCCACAATATCCTTCACAAACTTAGCATCCTTTGGAATACCCTGCAAGATATCCTTCACAAACTTACTGCACTCCTCAGTAAGTGCACTTGTTTAAGTAATTCAATGAACTTACCAAAGCATTCTTCCTCCTTCTTCTTCTTAAACATCTGGGGAAAAGGAGGAGGCAACTATACACTTTGGACCTTTCTCTCATCTTTGTAGCTTTTGTCAGACTCAACTTGTTCGTTTTCAACCACAACTTCTTCCAGCTCAAATTCTTTTGCTGGTGGAACTGTATTCTCTAACTGCTTACCACTATGAGTAACAATAGCACTCACCTGCTTCGGGTTAGGATCAGTATCACTTGGAAGACCTCCTTGAGGCCTTGTATTCTGTGCATTTGCTAACTGACTAATTTGCTTCTCCAAATTTTGAGTAGCCAACTGATTGATCCTCACATCTGCTGCCATCTTAGCTTGCTCCACCATAATCTGCTTCAACATATCTTCCCTGCTCATATTGCCGGGCTTAGCACCCATTTGATTATCTTGACCCTGCTGTTGGTTGTATTGTGGTGCATATACTTGAGGCCTATGCTGATTTTGATTACTTACCCAAGATAAGTTTGGGTGATATTTCCACCCAACATTGTAAGTATTTCCATAATTTTGTTCTACACCTCCTCTTTGGGCACTACCCACAAAGTTCACGGAATCCGAATTTACACCTCACAACTCGTTGGTATGGTCCCCGTTTCCACATATATCACACCCTACAGACCCATGTTGTTGTACTGTATTTACGGGAGCCTGTTGCTGCCCCAAATTTAAACTGCTGAAGTGATTGTTCATCATATTTTGCATGGCTGAAACTTGGGCAGATAATGTTGTGACTGCATCCGCCTCTAGTTTCCCAGCAACCTTCTTTGTGGAAATTTTAGAATTATCAGCATGCCAATCTGGCTTTCCCTGCGAAATATGATTCAACAAAGCATACAATTCATCGTAAGTCTTCTTTAAAGCTTATCCACCTGCAGCTGAATAAAGTAGAATTTTAGTGTTGGGGTCGAGAGCCTCAATAAAAGTATGCACCAACACTTCATTTGCTTGGTAGTGATGAGGACAATCCCTCAACATGGATTTGATTCTGCTCTAAGCTTGATACAAATTTTCATCATCTCTCTGTATGAAACTCAATATCTCACTCCTTAGCTTTGCTGTCTTTTTGGATGAAAAGAACCTTATCAAGAATTTACAAGCAAGATCATCCCAAGTCGTGATAGAATTCTCTGGCAATGCATCTAACCACCTCCTTGCTTCCCCCAACAGAGAAAAGGGGAACAAAGTTAGTCTCACATAATCCGAAAACACACCCGCAGGAATATATGTGTCACTGATCTCCAGAAAATTTTGGATATTCCTCTATGGGTCCTCATGAGCAAGACCTGTAAACTGTCCACTTGAGTGCAAGAGTTGCACCATGTTCTGTTTAAGCTCAAATCTACCTTCTGCTGTCGGTTTTTTAATACTGGAGCTAACATTAGTAGCGAGTGGGATTGCCACGTCGCGAACTGTCCCAGCTTCCATAACTACCGGCTCACGTCTATTTCCCACTGGGTCCACGGGATCAATTGGATTTGCTGGATTCCTTAGGTATTTCTCTCGATCCTCAATTCTTATAGGATCACCCCATATGCCTTCGTCAGCCAGTTCAAACTGCGGGATTGGGTAATTTGCAGCCTGTCTCCTATATCTATGAAACTATCTCTCATGTTTAGAATGCAGAGTTACCAAATCTTTGTTCCTTGCCAGCGTTCAGATGAAGTAAACCTGCAAAATAGAACAGCTAAGATCAAGTTGTCAACACATAGCTAAAAATTAAAGTAAAAACGTCAAGAATAGAAATCTATTTATTTGAAAGTCCCCGGCAACGGCGCCAAAAACTTGTTGCAACCCAGCTATACACGCAAGTGCACGTGATCATTCAAGTAATATAATGGCTCCTTTAAAAGAGCCGGCTATCGAACCCAAGGAACTTTCGTCAACACAAGTCAGTTTTAGACGTCAAACAATAATTAAAAACTAGTATTGCTAAAAGGACAAGGGATTTGTTACTAAAAACTAAATGATTGCGGAATATAAACTACTATTTTTTCTACCGTAACTTCAGTTTTTGCAACTATGATATAAAAGTCAATAAAAAGTAAATTCCCAGGGTCAAGGCACTTAGAACATCATCTCTAGAACATGAATATTACTGGTTTAAGCAATTTGAGTTGCTTATCTTGGTTATTGATCATGAGGTTAATATTATGATTATATTCGTCTCCAAACTATAACCTTCTATTAGAAATTGGGAACCTAACTACATCATTGAGCGGGGATAGATTTAACCAATTCTAACGCCATTAAGCTGTCTTCCCGTATTTGAACAAGCACAGCGAATTAGGTACCTCTCAGTCCTAACCGCATATCAATCTCTTGGAATCTCTTCCTCGAGTAAAGATCACGCTCCTTATATTCCCCATTCTATCTCTCAGTTTCTCTCTCGAGCTCACCTCAAGACAAGTGATTTATTCCAATGGTGAACTAGCATTAAAATAGTACAAACAAGATTATACGAATAACCATAAATTGATAAACTTCAGCAAAAACCAATAATATTCAACTCACGAGATTCATGTTCGTAGCCTTAACCCCAAGAATGAAGTATTTTAGCCACTCATACTTTGAATTAACATCCTACTTTGATAAAATTTCATAACAATAAATAAAAGACGAAAAAAAGAATCAACTCTAAATTGGATGACCAAATCGCCAAAAAGTAGTCCAACCACGATGAAATCTTGATACAATAACCCAAGAGCCTTATTTATAGACTAGAATTTAGAGTCAACAATTGCCAAAAAGCGGCCCGGCACACTACCTAAGGCGCCAGACACTTAGTCAAATTTTGCCTCCAAAAATTTGGGCAACAGCGGCCCGGCACGCCCCTTGGCGCTCCCCTATGATGTCCATCCAAACAAAATATTGGTCAAAAGTGGCCCGGTATGCTAGTTGGCGCGCCAAACACTTACACTCCAATTTTCTTCCTTTCTTCGACCTTTCTTCGTGGATTCGGGTGGATTCTTCATGTCCAAATCTTTGGCTTGTCTCTTATCTTTAAGATCCTTTTCTAGTAAATCCTTCAAGCCTCAATTTTCACTCCAAAAAATGCTCCAATTTATCACAAATTTCACCTACAAGGGTCTAATTATATTTATTAGCACAATATCAAATATTCCATCAAAACAATACAAAATACACACTTATTGCTCTCAAAACTAAGGTACACATGGGTCGAAGATGGAAATAGGGCATATAAATACGCCCTAGATCACTTTCCACCAATAATTATTCCCATACACTAAGCATTTATGCAATATCAATTCTTAATCAGCCAACTACAAGGTCAATCTAGCAGCCATGACTCCTCATTAGGCCTATGAACATTATTTGACTATCACTTTATTCGCATCCTTAAAACTTAACCCATTATATTCATTCACAGTCACCATGGGTCTATACAATTAGTCAATCTACCTTTAGGACATCAACGTCCTTACCCTTATAAGGTCATTCAAGTCACTTAACCAAATAAGCTATAAACTCATCAATTGCTCGATTAAGGTTCAGCTTGCCAAAATTATGTAAGACCATTATTATCTTCTCCCATCTTTATATTATGTAAAACAACCAATTTTATATACCTAGTCAGTTTACCTTACATTAGTGATATCAACTACGTAACCTACCTCACGTTCAAGTTACCATGGTTGTGCAAAGAAACTAAGTTCGTCTTAGTTTAACCAACTACTCTTAAAGGCATCACTAACAAGTTAACTCATTAACTGGGTTATTCACATGAGAACTCAAATGTTTGAATCACATGAGGATTTTAATTATAATCATCAAATGTTCGAATCACACGAGGATCTCAATTATAATCATCAAAGTTTGGACCATACAAGGATCCTAAATATAATCATCAAAGTCTGGACCACACAAGGATCCTAACATATTGTAAAGACCAAATTGAATAAAAACTAACCTCCAATCACACCCAGTCTTTATGATCCATAAATATTCTTTTGTAACAGCTTATCTCATACCATTCATGGTCATATGTACTTCTGAAGTTTGACCATCAAACAACTAGGTAATAGAATGATCAAAAGAATAACCAACCACATAAGTAATATATGTAGCATTCTATCATACCACTTTTTCCTCATCAAAAAGCCAGGCACTTGGGTAGTTCGTCAGGATTTGGATAGAAGTCAAGAAGTACTCCAAATCACTTGAAGATGAGCCATAGCTCAAGTCATGAAAATAAAGACACTCTTGAGATCACACCTAGTCCTTACATCTACCGGTCTGCTTGGCTACATACTATCCAACCACAGACACAATCAATAATCATATTCTAGAGTTTAAGCATCACAAAGTAAGTTACCATACATTACCATTAACAATAATACGCATAGCATATTTTTGACACATTATTGCCTCACCACAAGTACTTAACACCATATTAAACAAAGCATAACAATCCACTTCCTATGCTTCTTATTGACCTCTATTGGTTGAATGTCTTGTCCAAACCTTTTCACGTTAAAAGATACCAATTGGGACCAACTAGTCCCAATTATGATGATTGAGATACCAATTGGCACCAACTAGTCCCAATTATGATGATTGAGATACCAATTGGAATCGACTAGATACCAATTGAACTCAACTCGGGGATACGATATTGAGATGGAACGAAAGCAAAGAAAATAGTGAGATAGATTCTTATATGCCTTGTAGCTTCCTACATATTTGATGTGGATGTCAACACACCAATCCATAGGACTTTACTAAATATTTACTCTTGTACTGGGAGACCGATAACCTGGGCTCTGATACCATATTGTCACGACCCCACCCACAGATCATACAGGCACATACCCAACTCTATCCTAGATAGGAGAACACTTTTTACCCAACCATTCAATCACTGCGGAAGTCATTTAAAATTGCCTCAAGTATAAATAGTTAAATAACCATTTTGTTCAAAATAAAACTTTACAAAAAGCACATTACAGAATTCTACTAAACAACTTCCTAAAACCTAGTCTAAACTAGTACAAGAGCACTAAACAAATGGAAAGATGACCCAAGACACAACATCCATGTATGAGTAGAATGACAGGAGCTGCTGAAAAATAATCATCGTTATACCTATAGAAACTCCAACTGACCTACAACATGGATATATCCCCAAATAGAGATATACTAAGTGTAGTATCAGTACAAACTACAGGTACTGGTAGGTATCATCGACCGACCAGGGTTAGAAATATATAACAACATATAGCAAACAAGAAGAGATCATGACAAGTATACAGGTTAATATCGAAACATAATTAACTTAATTCAACTTTCAAAACCTACAATCTTTTATTTGTTTAAGCAATATTACTTTGCCCTTACGGCGTGATTAACTAACTATATTATGGGGATTAATCAATCCCACAATTCTTATGCATTTACCTTATTACAATAACTCTATATACTTCTCTCTCTCCTTTTCATTAATCTTCTTATTGGATAATCCCCGATCCTTATTATGCTACCATTAACCATTGGGATTGCACCACCAAGACAATAGATAATGTCAACAACCTTACAAGAAAAGGCACTACACTATATCTCAAGTATATAACTATATACATGGGGGGGAAAGATTTATACATACTAGAAACATACCACGTATTCACATTCTGCTCCAATGACAATCACAACCATTAACGTAACCGGTCCACTCAAGAAACAATAATATCTCATCAAACAATCTATCCATACAAGGAACCATGATACATCATCAACATAACTCGGCCCACTCAAGGAGCCATCAACAACTTATAAATATAAATGTGCATTCAAATGCATATGATTAATGTATGTATACAAGATGCACAACTTCTCTTCCCATTCTCAACTCATCACCAACAATATCATAATGTATCGACGTTGTACCCGACCCTTTATCACAATATATCATATCCATACCAGTGTGGTATTCGACTCTTTATCATAATATATTATATTCATACCGGCGTGGTACCCGACCCATATCACAATATCTCATATTTGTACTGGCATGGTACTCAACCCATATCATAACATATCATATCGATACCATCAATGTAAATGCAAGATACAGTCAATCATTATAAGTTTATCATTCCAGGTACAACAAATATCCACTAACAGAGAAATTCACAAATATGCCCAAAGGCCAATTCACCACTTGTCAATTGAACATTATCAAATCCAATCATCAATCACAATGGGCATGAAAACAAATCAAAGTGTATCCATTTAGGAATTCACATTTCACCAAGGTTAATATCTACACTCTAAATCTTCATCCTATTTAATTCACCAATCTAACTCTCTTTTATTCCTATTAAAATAGGCAAATTTAGTTACTAACTAGTAACTCTTACACTCAAGTCATCACTAAATTCAAGACACTGCCCTTTAGCCTATTACTCAACCACTCGATTCTATTCATCTTACAATTCCAGCTAGAGTCATCAACCTTTACACCTCTTACTTTCTAGCACTTAGTCAAACTTGACTTTAGCTTGTTAAGTTATATCATCATATTATCTTATCACAATCAATCCTCTTAACTATCTTCTAGAAAGATTATCTCATACTCCAAATATACATAATATTGGGTTCACCCTTTTTAAGGTATTAAAGACTAGCTCTATAGATTAGAAGGTTATTTATTCTTCCACTATTGTTATTCCTAATCATATATCAGGCCCTATAAACCATCAGGTAAGTCATACAACCACAAACACCCATCAAGGAATCCACAAAATATATAATAACATACAATTATACTATTATGACATTAATTTTGTGTTTTATCCATCCAAACTCCATGCTTGTAGGCTTAGACATGAAACTCCTCGTCAACTATAGTTATTACATGTATCTAAACCAAGTATACTACACATTAAACCATAACCTACCTCGACTGAAGAGCTCAAAACAAGTAAGCCGCACCAAAATTGCTCTTTCCTTTCCTTCATGCTTCCATTAGCCTAAATATCTAGAAATCACACAATTATAAGAGTAATTAAGTAATTACTCTTCGAATAATCAATTTGGGAATTCGGCCCACTAATTCTACCCTTATTCATGCTCTAAAACATTACCCAAAGGTCAATTATCCATTAAAAAGCTATATTATATTCAACCCATCTCCATTAATGGAGTTTTAAAGCTAAAGATTTCATTTTTATAGAATTCAAGATCCCCAACCACCAATTTCATATTTAGAATCCCTAATTCATGTTAGGAATCGTTAATTAATAGTTTAGAAGTGATTCAAGGTGATATTAACCCAACTCATAGGTTTTTCCCAAAATCTCATGAACTTCTGGTTTAAATCCCAAAGAATTTTACCATTAAAGATCGTTCAAATGGTTCTAGGATGTTAAAGGAATGAAATACGAAGAAAATGACGGAAAGAACTTACCTCAACAAAGAATTTTCACCCCCAACCATGAG
The DNA here is from genome assembly GCA_031232105.1 of Capsicum rhomboideum. Lineage (NCBI taxonomy): Eukaryota > Viridiplantae > Streptophyta > Magnoliopsida > Solanales > Solanaceae > Capsicum > Capsicum rhomboideum. Next base: position 23,727,805 of record CP124718.1, read on the forward strand.
AAAATCACCTCTCTAGGGCCTACGAACGAATTATTTGAATTTTGGGACTGAAACCCGTCAAAACCAGCATTAAATACTATTTGTCACCGCTGCAGCGATTAACTTCTCAGCCCGGACCGTGTTGGGTAAAATGGTCATAACTTTTTACTCCAAAGATGGATTAATGAACGATCGGATGCGTTGGAAACAAGACTCAAATATATTTCATTTGGTGGGTATTTGTCCCTATAAATCTTTATATTCTAGGTGATATTCTCATTTGAAGTTGACCCTAGTTTAAACTTAGCTCGAAACTCAATTGGTAAGAACACTTTCAACTTAATATTGTATGACCTTAGTACTTGTCCAATGCACTCCCATACTAAAGAATTGGTCTATAACTTATGATGAATGAGGTTCTTATTCTTTTACCGCAATTATTTTTAGTAACGACAAAATGGGTTGTTATATTAACTTTGTGAGCTGATTTGGGCTTCGATTCGAGCTCCTATTGTTCTCAAATTTAGATCATCCATTCCTTGTCCTTCTAGGAACTTCGTGATGGATTTAATTTTTCAATTCCAATAACAGGGCCCAAGGCCATTTTTGACCCAATTTTTGGTCTGGAGTTATATATTGTAATATCGGTCTTATTTTACTAGTATTAACGCGTAGATCATGAATTTTATATCATGACAACATTTAGAGACCGAGGAGTGGAGATGAGCAGTTCGTGGATGGTTTGAGACTGTTGTTTGGCTATGAGATAGGCTTCGGTCTACTCTTCTCTATGATATTATGTATTGTATAGATTGCATGCGAGGTAGGGGTTATAGGATAGGCTTAAGGATATTGTATCTTGATATCATTATTTAACCTATTTAGGGGATTTTAGAATAGAATTGTAGTTTGAGCCTTAGCCTAGAATACCCATTATAGTTATAGAGTTATGTTAAGACTGATTATATACTTATTTGACCTTAGGTTGACATTTGGGATCCCTGGTATAAGATTTGTGGTGGTCCTTAGCGATATGGGCGATATTCTTATATTAAACCTTCTGAGTAGCATTATGCCCTTGTTTACCTTAGCTTCCTGAGTTATGACCTTTCTATCCTCTTGCTTTGTATTTTATTGGGCTCAAGGCCTTGATAACGAGACTAGTTAGACATCAAATTAGTTTGCAGTGCTCTGGGAGAGTTATGATTTCAGTTTATAGACGATTGAGTGCTTACATTTCTATTGTTAGGATAATGGTGATGGTATGCATAAATTTATACGTGCTCATGCTTACTTAAGTGGTACGATTTCAACTAATACCTTGTTTTTTCTACTATTTTTCCAAAAAGGGGATTTATTTCCTCTTTTCACTTTCAAAACTGATATCAAACGAAAATCGTGGCACCCTTATTGTATGTTTATGGTATTTTAAACTAAACTTACCACTTTGAAAACCAGGACCGAGGCAGATTTCGGTCCATTCTTGATCTATTCATTTGTCTTTATTTATTTATTTCGGTCAAGGGGGGATTCTGACCTTTCTATACTATGCTACTATTTTAGTCCCGGATTCGATCTCGGGCACTGGACTTTATAGATTTCTACTTATTTTAGTACCGGATTGAGTCTGAGCACTTAATATTCTCTCACTGACCTCTGGTATTGGACGGGGCAGTTTTATTGTGATTGATTATTAGAAGTCCTGGTTAGGGACCAGGTAGTATATACAGATATCCTGAGTCCCCTATGGGCCCCTTCTATCTTGGAACCACGTGCTGGAAAAAGAAACGTCGCATAGGTCTTGCCTTGCGAGCCATCGAGCCGAAGAGGTGTATATACTTTGTACACTGTGGCCCTTCGTTTAGAATTTTATTTTTGCTTTAGTTGTGTTCGTATTATGTTTGTGTGTTTAATTAGGAGAAAAATAGGAGACTTAGCGTAGCCAAATAAAAAGGGCACATGTAACAGGTTTTTGGTTTGAATGTTTAATGACACCCCTCCTGAAATTTTTAGACTATGTTGTATGTGTGTTATGAACTGTGACAATTGTGGATCTTTTTATAGTATTTGAATTATGGGCATAATAACCCTAACGTAACTATGCATGAAACGGATAGGCAGTAGTTGATAATGTAGCCCTGAGTCATGTGCGTGTAAGGTACTTACTGTTGACACCTAATTTTTGCCCTCCATGACTAGGTTTATCCTGAATTGCTTGCGTTTTAAATAAAATTAAAATATTTATTTCATTTGGATAAAAAAAATTTGAAATATGTATCTGAGTTAATTTTTATAGTTTTAAGTAGCGATTATACGTTCCCGTATTCGTATATACGAGATCGTATAAATTTTGTTAGTTAAAGAATTATTTTTTATCAAAATCGGATTTTAATCAAGACTCGTCTTGAAAATTGGTTTCAAATAGATGAATCTTGATTTAAATATAATTTGTTCTTAAAAATAATTTATTTGAAAAAATATTTGTTTGATTTTACTAAGCCAATAAACCTGGGATTAAATCGGTTGTTATTTGTTTCGAACTTTGATTCAATTTAGCCAATTTATTAGGTTTGACCATAATTGAAATCAAAATGAAACTATATCAACAAGAGCAATCGCAGCTTATTCATCGAGAAGCCACTCGCGGCACACTGACTAGAAATCATCTGCGAGAAGGTCTTCTGGCACAGGCATACTACTATTTGGCTACAATTCCAATGCAATTGACCAATTGATTTTTAATTCGGCTACAATTTAAATTCAATTGACTAAAATCCTACAGGTGAAAATCGTTTACACCACCTAACTTTGCTTTAAAAATCAAACGCCCTCCTCAACTTTGAATAATAATCAAGCTTCCCCCTTTATCCTATATAATGTCTATTTTACCCTTAACATTTTCAATCTGTCATTTATTAATATATTTTTCTATTATATATATATATATATATATATATATATATATATATATATATATATATTCAATTTTTTTAACCTTTGTATTTACCATTTTTATTTAAATTCATCAACATTATTAGTAAAATAATTCTTTTATCAATTAATCACAAAATCCGATGCATTTTTTTATAATTGGTATTTTTATATTATATGTATTAAGTATGTATGTATATATGTAATTATGTATGTAGATATATATTTTAATTCTCTTTTATTCTTTAATGTCTCATAGAAAAACGAGTTTTGGTTGTCAATAATGAAAGATTTTCTAAATTATAATTTAAAATTCATTAACAATAATCAATTAATTTGTTATAAATATACCTTTCTATTTTTATTAATTATTTTTATTTTACCTACATTGAAATATATTTATAAAGTTATAATTACCTTTTATTTTCACTGGTATATATAGATATTAGAGTTTTGATTATTATTAATAAAATTATTTTTATATTTTGCTCGTTTCTTTCATTATAGAACGTCATTAACTTATATACTCAATTATTTTTTCTCATTTTATTTTTTCATCTAAAAAATACTCCCTCCTATTCCTTTTTAGTTGTCGTGTATACTAAAAATAGTTACTCCGAAATACTTGTCAATTTAAAAATTCAATATAGAATTAATTACTTTTTCCAACTTTGCCGTTAACATTAATTTTTTTTAGAATCAAGAGGCACGTAAATATACAAAAATTAAAGAACTAATAAAGGATATATTAGTCAAATTATATTCTTATTTAATTTTTTCTTGGGAATAGTGCAAAATCTTATCCTGACAACTAAAAAAGAACGGACAGAATAATATTTTTTTTTTCATAGAAAATATGTTATATAAATTAAAAAAGAAAAAATTGTGATTATAAAGAAGTTTTCTTAAAACAAAAAAGATACAAAGATTGATAATACAAGGGTAAAATAGGCATTTTGAAAAATCAATTAGGATAAAGGGGAAAAATGATTAATGTTTAAAGTTGAGGGGAGTTTTTGATTTTTAAAGCAAAATTGGGGGTGAAAACGATTTTCACCCAAAATCCTACCCTAAGGTTATTTAACAAATAGCCTAATTTCTTTATCTGATAGCCTAATCTACCCTTACCCCATCACCTAATTGATTTAACCAGCCCACATTCACAACCCGCTCCAGCCCAATATCCACTTAAACCGACCCACTACTTTATAATCTCCTCTTCTCCTTCACTTCAGAAACAACGAACAACGTCAGCAAACAGCAGCAGCACCAAAACGCGAAACCAGAGCCCTAATTCTTTCCCTTTCCTGCTCAATACCTTTCCCTCTCAAATTCCTACCAAGAACATGTGACTATCACACGAGAAATTCGGGAAGGAATCGTACTAATTCATACATATTTGTGCGAATTTCATTGGCTCTTGAGAGGAATTTCAGTTTCCCCAATTTCTATTGGCTACTCCAATTTTGAAATTCATCAAAAAAAAATGAAACTAGTACTGATTCTTGCTGTCAACCTTATCCTCTAATCTCAAATTTGAAATTTTCCCCTCAAAAATTCTCGAAATACCCCTCAAAATATCCTCTCCCACATCGCTTGAAATCTGAAATCGACCGCAAATCATTTTCTATAAATACCTATACTATTGAGAGCTAAAAATGGGAAGTCTTAGAGGGTTAGAGGGATTAATTAGCTGAGAACCCCGATTAAGAAAGGGATTTCGCTAAGTTAAAGATTTCTAGGCTAAAATCCTTGTAAGACTCTTAGGAGCATAGGATTTTGGCTAAGGAATCAAGTTTCGTTCTTTCGGTGGTATTAGTCAAATTCCGACGAAGGCTCAAAGTCCCCGTTTGCTACCCGGAAAGAGGTGATTTCGTCCTCTTTAGTATTTTTACCACATATTGTTTGTGTATTTTGAATAGTTGAAATTCATTGTTTGTTTCTGTTTAGCTCGTAATCCTCCTTATTTGTGCTTTGCTATAGCCTCCTTGATCATTTTAAGGCTGCATATTATTTTGATATGTGACTCTACGTGTTAAGTGTGTTTGAGCATTAGTGTCCCCTTCAAGTTTACTCATCATGTTATTGGTATGGATAATTTAAGTCACAAGTTTGGTAATTTTTCTTCTAGTCTTGATTTTCTTTTAGTTCTGCATCTTGTGATCTGTTTGGGAAAACTTTAGGCTGAAATTTAAATCTATAAATCATAGGATAAATGTTGTTCTCAGCTTTCTATTTAGTTTGTGTTGTTTTGGGTAATCATAAGGTGTCGAGTTTAAGACGAGAGTGTCAAGGTCATGCTCTCTTTGTTAAAGTATTTGGTGTTAAAATCTGTACAAGCTTATTTTTGTTATTTGTATGATTTAGGAGCAGTCTTTGTCTGATTCTGCTTTTTCCTTTCACTGTCGAGAAAACTAGTTCATTTCCTTACCTGCTGTTATGGTCGAATTATTGTTGCCTTAAGCCGTTATTATTTATCATTAGCTTAGTTGCTGCCTTTAGATGGGTTGAGGTAAAAATGACCACCATGTTATAGTAGATTATGTTTCGTCAAAAACTGCTATTGTGAGTTTGGTGTTTGTTTCTTTTCATGGATAAGTTATTGAGAATAGAAAGTAAAACCATTTCGATGTTGTTGGGTAGCCTGATTCAACTCCTTTATGTTGTGTGACACACTCCTTTCACACCTGTTCAATAGTCATACTTCCAAATTTTGATTAGTTAAAGTCCAAAGGGTTAGTCATTGTAACATCTCAGCCCATTGCTTGTGAGATCCTTCAGGGGCAGTTTGGTCCTTTCATATTTTTTTTAAACTTAACCCCAAACTATTAAGACCCTTCCTATTCATCAGTTTTCAGACCTTTCTTTCTCCATCAGTTTCACACGCTTAAAAGCCCTTTATTTCATCAGATTGCATACATTACTCCCACATCCAACACCCCTCATTCTCCTGCCAAGCTTATCTATCAAGAATTCAAGAGAAATTACTCAAGAATCAAGTATGGTTTCCTCCTTCTCAATCTCCAGTTTCTCTAACGGCTTAAGGTATGCAAGATTACTTCTTCTATGTTTCCTCTTGGTTTTATTTCTCCTTTAATTCTGATTATTTTCAAGATAATGATGGTGGAAGGAGTTTTAAAAATCTTGGTCCATTAATCGATTCCCCTGTTTCAAGTTACCTGGAAAGTTATTTTTTTTCAAAAATCTTGGTCCATAAATCTTGTTTACGAATACTTTGTATTATGTGAATTATATTTATTCTACGAGTTGTTGCAAGAATTACAAATCCATAGCCAGCGGACACTCCTGGCTATCTCAAAAATAGAATCAAACAAAGCTAAACTGGACTACTAAGTATTACATCAATCCTCATAATCTAGTCTAGAATAGTAAACTTTGTAACAAGTTTTTCACCCTACAATTTGATCTCACATAGCACATATAGGAAATCTCTGGCTGATTAAAACCTCCCAGTACCTAGCTTTCTTTTCAAACAATCACTGATTTCTTCCAATCCATTTGGCATGCACATTCTCAGCATAAATTGTTCTGAATATTTGGACTTGTTGTGTTCTGCCTTGGGCATTTTGGACTGTCCATTTCACATGTTGTTTCCAGGTAGTAGCTTCAGATGTTCTGTTTATGTAGCCATAGAAGTAACCTATCCCACACTTTTTGTAAAGTCACAACCCATAAATAGATGGTCTTTCGATTTCGAATGGCTATGACACAACGCACACTCCAAATCAACTTTCATTCCCCATTTGGCTAGCCTGCTGATTTTCTTTAACTAAAGAATGTGAATTTTTAATTGTGTTGCTAAGAAATCATACTGAAACTCCAATTGTTTTGATACAAACCATGAACCATGAACCTCAGCTAGATCACCTCAATTTGCTCTTTAGTTTCATTAAGGGTTATGGAAGCTATGACTTGGATATTGTTATAATGTTGCAAGATGTTACTTTTCATGACTCCCTAAAAATACTTAGTGTTAATTCATGATGTATGAAACCAAAGTGGTTGAACTCCCAACGTGAGCCAAACAAAGGGATAAAATATTAACATGAGTCTAACAAGGCTAGCACGTTGTTCACAAGTCGGTAAAGATAACTAAAATGACTTGAATCTTTCAAAACATCCACAATCTCCACAATGATATAGAATCCTTTCCTTAAGAACTATGACATAATTACATGATCCACAGGACTTCTAACACTATGAAATTTCTTCAAGAATGTCCTCATGGACTTATGTATGATCTTCCTAATCTTAAGCTATGCTAAAACCGACATGAACACATCCAACTCTCATTCTCGACATGAACACATCCAACTCTTATTCTCCATAAAGTTATGAAAATCTAGATCTTATGAACCATGCATGTATTATGATACTACTTTTCATGATTCCCCAACAAATGATGAGGTAGCTTATCAAATATGAGCCTAAAATGGCTAATCCAGAATTCATGAGCCTAAAGTGGCTAACTCACAGATACAAGCCTAAAGTGGCTAACTCACGGACATACGCCCAAAGCGGCTAACTTATAAATATGAGTCAAGAAAGATTAAAACAAAACTTCATGAGCCTAATAAGGATAACATTTGAACATATATTCATTAAGATAAAAAGATATCATCATAAGCTTAAGGGAGTTAGCTGACTGACCGAGAAAGCATATGTCTAAACGACAATTGTTCGAAACTACGTTTGCCGACCTAGGATAGAGATCATTCTGCAAGTCGGATGACTCTTTTTTTTCATGAGTCCCGAAAAGGGATATTTATGGATCCTTGCTAGCAAAGCATGTCATGTCATGTCCTATGCCCGAAAAGGTATAGGATGGCTTAGCTGATCGGGCCGAGATCAGACTCCATGCGCTCACATGGTGGTTTATGTCGGTTCACCACTTGCTCCCATAAATAACTAAAAGGATTAATTCACTTTACATCATCATTTATTATTTCAGTTTGTCCTATTGTCCCTTCAGCTCATCATTTCTTAGACTGTACTTATCACCTTTGTATTTTCATGCTTTATTACTTTCTTGTGTGGTTTTGCATGCCAATACATTCCACGTATTGACCGTCTTGGACGCTGAATTGTTTCATAATGCAGGTTCCAAAATGTACATATGTAATTTCGTGGAGTACTAGGTCCATTCATATCAGCTGTTGGTGAGCCCTCCATCTCTTCGGAAGGCATTGTTTCTACTATGATTGACTAGTTCTATATTTTGAAGTATGTCGAGGTCTTGTTCCCTATTGACATTGATTCATGTGTTTAGAGGCTTCGTAGACAGTAGTAGATATCAGATTAAGTTATGTTCAATTTTATTCTTATGTTTTGAAATTTCCACTATTATGGTTTAAGACTTTTATCGGTTTATAAAATAAATAGGTTTTTCTTCAGTCTATTACTCATGATTTTTAAACGTTTCTTCCGTACTTATGGATGAATGCTCATGATATAAGCTAAGTGGTTCTCTCAGGCCAGTAATGGTTTCGGGTGCCTATTACGTCTAGGGCCTAGGCTTGGGCCGTGACAAACTTGGTATCAGAGCACAGAGTTCAAGTGTCCTAGGGTGTCTATGAAGCCGTGTCTTGTAGATTTTTGCTTATGGGTGTGTTGTGCACCACACTTATAATCAGGAGGCTACAGGACATTTAGGAGAAGTTTTCCCATTCTTTCATACTCTAGATCATCCAATAGAGTTGTCCATAAGTAAACATTTTTGCAATTTTTCACTTCACTCATTGTTCGTATTTGTTATGGTTGTTGGTCGATTTTTTTTATTTTTATTTTTGATTCTCAAAGAAAGATAATTTATGTTGTTCTTAGTGGCTCTTTATTGTTAATTTGATACCTTTTATAAGTCTATCTATCCACGATGTTTCTTAAAGATAGATTGGACTTTTTTTAAAAAAAATAAATAATTAATTTAGTTTGGATTTTATGACATAAGTACCTATCAGAAGGAGATTATCTTTATATCCTTTAATATTATTACTAAATGAGATTGGCGATATATATTCTTACACTTGGGGATTATTTTTTCTTCTTCTGAAATTGGCCCTCTCGCACTAGTGTATTACTGGTATACACGTTACAGTATAGACTCAGATAGAAGTTTCAGGATTTGTATTATGTCGCACTAGTCTATTAGCTGTGTATCCTTTTAAATCGGTTAACATGTTAGCATCTCACCTCAGCATTTTGATTCCCTCTATGTTCAGTAATTGTTAGTTTTGTGCGAATACTGGGAGATCACATGTCACTATTTTATCCTCTTTTTTCTTCTCAAGTTTCATCTACTTGTTACGTTATTCAATGATCATATTTAGAGTCTTGTATTGTTGAATCTATGGGAATCTTCACATTTAATCAAGACCGCATATATCTTTAGTCATTCTGAAAATTGGTGCTTAATCCAATACCTACAATTCATGCCTATAGGCCAAATTATGCCTCAACTCAACCTTAACTTGAACAACTTGGGAGTTTATTTAAAATCCATGGAAGCAAGATCATCGACTAATTAGTATCCCGTCTCCAACATTTATTGTGTGTTTCTTTTTAAGGAGTATTCAAATCTTAGGAACTATTTGCAAAGTTTTTTTTTTATCACGTCCAAGTCATTAGTACTTAGATTGCTATTTGAAGACATGCTTATAGATTACAATTATATACAAGTTAGAGTCTCTGGAATATGCATGTTGAATTCTTGTTATCTTGTCTAAACACATAACAATTATGCTCTCAAGTTTGAATGAATTGTACATGATTCTATCGGTAAGAGATCAGTTGTCACCCATCTTATATGCGATCATCCTTAGAAAGCATGCCTATAAGACCCATATTGTGGATTTTTTGGGTGTCTGAACTTGATGGTTTCGGATGGTTCAAAGAGTTGCCCAACGATTTGGAAAAGTTGTGGGGCTGTTATGGTTGTGAAGCTATTGTACTATAGGATTTTATTTTTATGAACATTCAGACGGTCTGTAACAATGAAGGCTACTAATGAAAGAAGGGGCTGGGATTATGTGCTACCTGCCCGTGTGTCTTTAAATTATTTTCTTCACAGCTTGCCGAGATCAGTTATTTTATTCATTAGATATCATGACTATACTGGGTATGTTGTTATTGTTGTTTAATTACTCAATTATTCTAAGTCAATTTAGAGGCTAATATGAAATCATTACAGGCTAAATGTTGTAGTCTATTATCTATTTCTTTGTATGATGCTAATTAACTTATTTAAGCATAGGTCTTATTACTGCTCCCCTTTTGGGTATTCTGTTTTTTTTTTCTTCAATAAGAAATAGAGACTGTCAACATGGAATCTGTCGAATCCGGGAATTCATGTTTGTTTTGTTCAATACTTAGTATTTTACCTTATGACAAATTATGTGTTTAAATTAGGCTATCCCTTCACAGTTATCCTCATTTACTTTATTTGGCATTTTACTTCAGTTTTTTTTTTGTTCATGAGTCATTTTTATGTGAGCAATTAATCTATGTTTGGTCAAGTGTAACTAGCTTGTTTGTTAATTTGAGTTCGGGTATTAGAAGCATGACTACTCATTGACATGTTTACTGTCGAATTTTAGTGTGTATAGCCTTTAAATATGTTTGTCGAACTGAGAATCATGCCTTCCCCTCAAACATATTCGATGTGTAAATCAGTATGTATTGATAAGCCTCATTTTGGGCAGTGATATTTACTTTTCTCGTCTTCTTGAAGTTTTGAGTTCTTTAAACCAATTTGTACACATTTTTGGTCATAAATCTTTAGAACTCGATCCTCATGAGACCTTGAATACAAGCTATGTCTAAAATGACTGAGTTAAGCTAATTAATGTCAGACTTTTGGCTGGCAAATCTTCTTTCGAAATGTGTGATTATTTGGTTCAAGTTTTGAGTTATTCAATCATCTGTTATCTGTAGCCTATGTAAATCTAGCCCTGTTCAAATTTTAACTTGTTAATTTCAATAGTAAGTTTTAGTTTCACTGTTCTGTACGACACTAATTTTCATTTTTTTTTCTTTCTCTATTTTGTTCGTGATCATAGTTTTAATCTAACTGTTCTTGTCCAATTATTTTGTATATAAATGAATGAGACGTTCTATGTTGGAATCATGAATTTAATGCTTGTACACAAGGTTATATGTTAGGAATTGTTGTTTATGTGCTTGATCTCTACATCAACAGTTGGTTACAATCAGATCCCTAGAACATCTTGAATTGAGAAGACGCATTTATGTGAAGTTTTATATGTGTACTCAATGATGGATATATAGGATGATTACTTCAAAATTTGAACTCCTTGATTATCAGAAATATAGTGGCTGGACCTTATCTTTTATGTGCTTGTTCCATCTAAGATTCTAAGCATGGATGAAATGGTAGATAATGTTTAGTTCTGTAAAATAGTTAGATGAAATTATATTGTATGCCCCCTTGTAGAAGTTCATGAAGTTGCAGGTTGTAGAAATGCTAGGAAAGAAGGGAAATTCTAATATAGTGTTAGCTACAAAGAGGCCATGAAGTGATTATAGTGATAGCCGTGAATGTTATGATTCGTGCCTATATTTTCTCTTGGTAGGCTGCTTTGGAGCTTGCATGTTATAGTGGTATCTGTAAATCTAAATAGAATGTTCTTTAGTAAAAGTCTCATCCCTAATTCCTGTGCATATAATTATTTTTTTTCATGAGTCTATAATTCTCATTCGAGGACGAATGATCCCAAGGGGGAGATATTGTAACATCTCAGCCCATTGCTTGTGAGATCCTTCAGGGGCAGTTTGGTCCTTTCATATTTTTTTTAAACTTAACCCCAAACTATTAAGACCCTTCCTATTCATCAGTTTTCAGACCTTTCTTTCTCCATCAGTTTCACACGCTTAAAAGCCCTTTATTTCATCAGATTGCATACATTACTCCCGCATCCAACACCCCTCATTCTCCTGCCAAGCTTATCTATCAAGAATTCAAGAGAAATTACTCAAGAATCAAGTATGGTTTCCTCCTTCTCAATCTCCAGTTTCTCTAACGGCTTAAGGTATGCAAGATTACTTCTTCTATGTTTCCTCTTGGTTTTATTTCTCCTTTAATTCTGATTATTTTCAAGATAATGATGGTGGAAGGAGTTTTAAAAATCTTGGTCCATTAATCGATTCCCCTGTTTCAAGTTACCTGGAAAGTTATTTTTTTTCAAAAATCTTGGTCCATAAATCTTGTTTACGAATACTTTGTATTATGTGAATTATATTTATTCTACGAGTTGTTGCAAGAATTACAAATCCATAGCCAGCGGACACTCCTGGCTATCTCAAAAATAGAATCAAACAAAGCTAAACTGGACTACTAAGTATTACATCAATCCTCATAATCTGGTCTAGAATAGTAAACTTTGTAACAAGTTTTTCACCCTACAATTTGATCTCACATAGCACATATAGGAAATCTCTGGCTGATTAAAACCTCCCAGTACCTAGCTTTCTTTTCAAACAATCACTGATTTCCTCCAATCCATTTGGCATGCACATTCTCAGCATAAATTGTTCTGAATATTTGGACTTGTTGTGTTCTGCCTTGGGCATTTTGGACTGTCCATTTCACATGTTGTTTCTAGGTAGTAGCTTCAGATGTTCTGTTTATGTAGCCATAGAAGTAACCTATCCCACACTTTTTGTAAAGTCACAACCCATAAATAGATGGTCTTTCGATTTCGAATGGCTATGACACAACGCACACTCCAAATCAACTTTCATTCCCCATTTGGCTAGCCTGCTGATTTTCTTTAGCTAAAGAATGTGAATTTTTAATTGTGTTGCTAAGAAATCATACTGAAACTCCAATTGTTTTGATACGAACCATGAACCATGAACCTCAGCTAGATCACCTCAATTTGCTCTTTAGTTTCATTAAGGGTTATGGAAGCTATGACTTGGATATTGTTATAATGTTGCAAGATGTTACTTTTCATGACTCCCTAAAAATACTTAGTGTTAATTCATGATGTATGAAACCAAAGTGGTTGAACTCCCAACGTGAGCCAAACAAAGGGATAAAATATTAACATGAGTCTAACAAGGCTAGCACGTTGTTCACAAGTCGGTAAAGATAACTAAAATGACTTGAATCTTTTAAAACATCCACAATCTCCACAATGATATAGAATCCTTTCCTTAAGAACTATGACATAATTACATGATCCACAGGACTTCTAACACTATGAAATTTCTTCAAGAATGTCCTCATGGACTTATGTATGATCTTCCTAATCTTAAGCTATGCTAAAACCGACATGAACACATCCAACTCTCATTCTCGACATGAACACATCCAACTCTTATTCTCCATAAAGTTATGAAAATCTAGATCTTATGAACCATGCATGTATTATGATACTACTTTTCATGATTCCCCAACAAATGATGAGGTAGCTTATCAAATATGAGCCTAAAATGGCTAATCCAGAATTCATGAGCCTAAAGTGGCTAACTCACAGATACAAGCCTAAAGTGGCTAACTCACGGACATACGCCCAAAGCGGCTAACTTATAAATATGAGTCAAGAAAGATTAAAACAAAACTTCATGAGCCTAATAAGGATAACATTTGAACATATATTCATTAAGATAAAAAGATATCATCATAAGCTTAAGGGAGTTAGCTGACTGACCGAGAAAGCATATGTCTAAACGACAATTGTTCGAAACTACGTTTGCCGACCTAGGATAGAGATCATTCTGCAAGTCGGATGACTCTTTTTTTTCATGAGTCCCGAAAAGGGATATTTATGGATCCTTGCTAGCAAAGCATGTCATGTCATGTCCTATGCCCGAAAAGGTATAGGATGGCTTAGCTGATCGGGCCGAGATCAGACTCCATGCGCTCACATGGTGGTTTATGTCGGTTCACCACTTGCTCCCATAAATAACTAAAAGGATTAATTCACTTTACATCATCATTTATTATTTCAGTTTGTCCTATTGTCCCTTCAGCTCATCATTTCTTAGACTGTACTTATCACCTTTGTATTTTCATGCTTTATTACTTTCTTGTGTGGTTTTGCATGCCAATACATTCCACGTATTGACCGTCTTGGACGTTGCATTGTTTCATAATGCAGGTTCCAAAATGTACATTTGTAATTTCGTGGAGTACTAGGTCCATTCATATCAGCTGTTGGTGAGCCCTCCATCTCTTCGGAAGGCATTGTTTCTACTATGATTGACTAGTTCTATATTTTGAAGTATGTCGAGGTCTTGTTCCCTATTGACATTGATTCATTTGTTTAGATGCTTCGTAGACAGTAGTAGATATCAGATTAAGTTATGTTCAATTTTATTCTAATGTTTTGAAATTTCCACTATTATGGTTTAAGACTTTTATCGGTTTATAAAATAAATAGGTTTTTCTTCAGTCTATTACTCATGATTTTTAAACGTTTCTTCCGTACTTATGGATGAATGCTCATGATATAAGCTAAGTGGTTCTCTCGGGCCAGTAATGGTTTCGGGTGCCTATTACGTCTAGGGCCTAGGCTTGGGTCATGACAAACTTGGTATAAGAGCACAGAGTTCAAGTGTCCTAGGGTGTCTATGAAGCCGTGTCTTGTAGATTTTTGCTTATGGGTGTGTTGTGCACCACACTTATAATCAGGAGGCTACAGGACATTTAGGAGAAGTTTTCCCATTCTTTCATACTCTAGATCGTCCAATAGAGTTGTCCATAAGTAAACATTTTTGCAATTTTTCACTTCACTCATTGTTCGTATTTGTTATGGTTGTTGGTCGATTTTTTTTATTTTTATTTTTGATTCTCAAAGAAAGATTATTTATGTTGTTCTTAGTGGCTCTTTATTGTTAATTTGATACCTTTTATAAGTCTATCTATCCACGATGTTTCTTAAACATAGATTGGACTTTTTTTAAAATAAATAAATAATTAATTTAGTTTGGATTTTATGATATAAGTACCTATCAGAAGGAGATTATCTTTATATCCTTTAATATTATTACTAAATGAGATTGGCGATATATATTCTTACACTTGGGGATTATTTTTTTCTTCTTCTGAAATTGGCCCTCTCGCACTAGTGTATTACTGGTATACACGTTACAGTATAGACTCAGATAGAAGTTTTAGGATTTGTATTATCTCGCACTAGTCTATTATCTGTGTATCCTTTTAAATCGTTTAACATGTTAGCATCTCACCTCAGCATTTTGATTCCCTCTATGTTCAATAATTGGTAGTTTTGTGCGAATACTGGGAGATCACATGTCACTATTTTATCCTCTTTTTTCTTCTCAAGTTTCATCTACTTGTTACGTTATTCAATGATCATATTTAGAGTCTTGGATTGTTGAATCTGTGGGAATCTTCACATTTAATCAAGACCGCATATATCTTTAGTCATTCTGAAAATTGGTGCTTAATCCAATACCTACAATTCATGCCTATAGGCCAAATTATGCCTCAATTCAACCTTAACTTGAACAACTTGGGAGTTTATTTAAAATCCATGGAAGCAAGATCATCGACTAATTAGTATCCCGTCTCCAACATTTATTGTGTGTTTCTTTTTAAGGAGTATTCAAATCTTAGGAACTATTTGCAAAGTTTTTTTTTTTATCACGTCCAAGTCATTAGTACTTAGATTGCTATTTGAAGACATGCTTATAGATTACAATTATATACAAGTTAGAGTCTCTGGAATATGCATGTTGAATTCTTGTTATCTTGTCTAAACACATAACAATTATGCTCTCAAGTTTGAATGAATTGTACATGATTCTATCGGTAAGAGATCAGTTGTCACCCATCTTATGTGCGATCATCCTTAGAAAGCATGCCTATAAGACCCATATTGTGGATTTTTTGGGTGTCTGAACCTGATGGTTTCGGATGGTTCAAAGAGTTGCCCAGCGATTTGGAAAAGTTGTGGGGCTGTTATGGTTGTGAAGCTATTGTAGTATAGGATTTTATTTTTATGAACATTCAGACGGTCTGTAACAATGAAGGCTACTAATGAAAGAAGGGGCTGGGATTATGTGCTACCTGCCCGTGTGTCTTTAAATTATTTTCTTCACAGCTTGCCGAGATCAGTTATTTTATTCATTAGATATCATGACTATACTGGGTATGTTGTTATTGTTGTTTAATACCTCAATTATTCTAAGTCAATTTAAAGGCTAATATGAAATCATTACAGGCTAAATGTTGTAGTCTATTATCTATTTCTTTGTATGATGCTAATTAACTTATTTAAGCATAGGTCTTATTACTGCTCCCCTTTTGGGTATTCTGTTTTTTTTTTCTTCAATAAGAAATAGAGACTGTCAACATGGAATCTGTCGAATCCGGGAATTCATGTTTGTTTTGTTCAATACTTAGTATTTTACCTTATGACAAATTATGTGTTTAAATTAGGCTATCCCTTCACAGTTATCCTCATTTCCTTTATTTGGCATTTTACTTCAGTTTTTTTTTTGTTCATGAGTCATTTTTATGTGAGCAATTAATCTATGTTTGGTCAAGTGTAACTAGCTTGTTTGTTAATTTGAGTTCGGGTATTAGAAGCATGACTACTCATTGACATGTTTACTGTCGAATTTTAGTGTGTATAGCCTTTAAATATGTTTGTCGAACTGAGAATCATGCCTTCCCCTCAAACATATTCGATGTGTAAATCAGTATGTATTGATAAGCCTCATTTTGGGCAGTGATATTTACTTTTCTCGTCTTCTTGAAGTTTTGAGTTCTTTAAACCAATTTGTACACATTTTTGGTCATAAATCTTTAGAACTCGATCCTCATGAGACCTTGAATACAAGCTATGTCTAAAATGACTGAGTTAAGCTAATTAATGTCAGACTTTTGGCTGGCAAATCTTCTTTCGAAATGTGTGATTATTTGGTTCAAGTTTTGAGTTATTCAATCATCTGTTATCTGTAGCCTATGTAAATCTAGCCCTGTTCAAATTTTAACTTGTTAATTTCAATAGTAAGTTTTAGTTTCACTGTTCTGTACGACACTAATTTTCATTTTTTTTTCTTTCTCTATTTTGTTCGTGATCATAGTTTTAATCTAACTGTTCTTGTCCAATTATTTTGTATATAAATGAATGAGACGTTCTATGTTGGAATCATGAACTTTAACGCTTGTACACAAGGTTATATGTTAGGAATTGTTGTTTATGTGCTTGATCTCTACATCATCAGTTGGTTACAATCAGATCCCTAGAACATCTTGAATTGAGAAGACGCATTTATGTGAAGTTGTATATGTGTACTCAATGATGGATATATAGGATGATTACTTCAAAATTTGAACTCCTTGATTATCAGAAATATAGTGGCTGGACCTTATCTTTTATGTGCTTGTTCCATCTAAGATTCTAAGCATGGATGAAATGGTAGATAATGTTTAGTTCGGTAAAATAGTTAGATGAAATTATATTGTATGCCCCCTTGTAGAAGTTCATGAAGTTGCAGGTTGTAGAAATGCTAGGAAAGAAGGGAAATTCTAATATAGTGTTAGCTACAAAGAGGCCATGAAGTGATTATAGTGATAGCCGTGAATGTTATGATTCGTGCCTATATTTTCTCTTGGTAAGCTGCTTTGGAGCTTGCATGTTATAGTGGTTTCTATAAATCTTAATAGAATGTTCTTTAGTAAAAGTCTCATCCCTAATTCCTGTGCATATAATTTTTTTTTTCATGAGTCTATAATACTCATTCGAGGACGAATGATCCCAAGGGGGAGATATTGTAACATCTCAGCCCATAACTTGTGAGATCCTTCAGGGACAGTTTGGTCCTTTCATATTTTTTTTAAACTTAACCCCAAACTATTAAGACCCTTCCTATTCATCAGTTTTCAGACCTTTCTTTCTCCATCAGTTTCACACGCTTTTAAGCCCTTTATTTCATCATATTGCATACATTACTCCCACATCCAACGCCCCTCATTCTCCTGCCAAGCTTATCTATCAAGAATTCAAGAGAAATTACTCAAGAATCAAGTATGGTTTCCTCCTTCTCAATCTCCAGTTTCTCTAACGGCTTAAGGTATGCAAGATTACTTCTTCTATGTTTCCTCTTGGTTTTATTTCTCCTTTAATTCTGATTATTTTCAAGATAATGATGGTGGAAGGAGTTTTAAAAATCTTGGTCCATTAATCGATTCCCCTGTTTCAAGTTACCTGGAAAGTTATTTTTTTTCAAAAATCTTGGTCCATAAATCTTGTTTACGAATACTTTGTATTATGTGAATTATATTTATTCTACGAGTTGTTGCAAGAATTACAAATCCATAGCCAGCGGAAACTCCTGGCTATCTCAAAAACAGAATCAAGCAAAGCTAAACTGGACTACTAAGTATTACATCAATCCTCATAATCTAGTCTAGAATAGTAAACTTTGTAACAAGTTTTTCACCCTACAATTTGATCTCACATAGCACATATAGGAAATCTCTGGCTGATTAAAACCTCCCAGTACCTAGCTTTCTTTTCAAACAATCACTGATTTCTTCCAATCCATTTGGCATGCACATTCTCAGCATAAATTGTTCTGAATATTTGGACTTGTTGTGTTCTGCCTTGGGCATTTTGGACTGTCCATTTCACATGTTGTTTCTAGGTAGTAGCTTCAGATGTTCTATTTATGTAGCCATAGAAGTAACCTATCCCACACTTTTTATAAAGTCACAACCCATAAATAGATGGTCTTTCGATTTCGAATGGCTATGACACAACGCACACTCCAAATCAACTTTCATTCCCCATTTGGCTAGCCTGCTGATTTTCTTTAACTAAAGAATGTGAATTTTTAATTGTGTTGCTAAGAAATCATACTGAAACTCCAATTGTTTTGATACGAACCATGAACCATGAACCTCAGCTAGATCACCTCAATTTGCTCTTTAGTTTCATTAAGGGTTATGGAAGCTATGACTTGGATATTGTTATAATGTTGCAAGATGTTACTTTTCATGACTCCCTAAAAATACTTAGTGTTAATTCATGATGTATGAAACCAAAGTGGTTGAACTCCCAACGTGAGCCAAGCAAAGGGATAAAATATTAACATGAGTCTAACAAGGCTAGCACATTGTTCACAAGTCGGTAAAGATAACTATGCTAAAATGACTTGAATCTTTCAAAACATCCAAAATCTCCACAATGATATAAAATCCTTTCCTTAAGAACTATGACATAATTACATGATCCGCAGGACTTCTAACACTATGAAATTTCTTCAAGAATGTCCTCATGGACTTATGTATGATCTTCCTAATCTTAAGCTATGCTAAAACCGACATGAACACATCCAACTCTCATTCTCGACATGAACACATCCAACTTTTATTCTCCATAAAGTTATGAAAATCTAGATCTTATGAACCATGCATGTATTATGATACTACTTTTCATGATTCCCCAATAAATGATGAGGTAGCTTATAAAATATGAGCCTAAAATGGCTAATCCAAAATTCATGAGCCTAAAGTGGCTAACTCACAGATACAAGCCTAAGTGGCTAACTCACGGACATACGCCCAAAGCGGCTAACTTATAAATATGAGTCAAGAAAGATTAAAACAAAACTTCATGAGCCTAATAAGGATAACATTTGAACATGAATTCATTAAGATAAAAAGATATCATCATGAGCTTAAGGGAGTTAGCTGACTGACCAAGAAGGCATATGTCTAAACGACAAATGTCCGAAACTACATTTGCCGACGTAGGATAGAGATCATTCCGCAAGTCGGATGACTCTTTTTTTTCATGAGTCCCGAAAAGGGATATTTATGAATCCTTGCTAGCAAATCATGTCATGTCATGTCCTATGCCCGGCAAGGTATAGGATGGCTTAGCTGATCGGGCCGAGATCAGACTCCATGTGCTCACATGGTGGTTTATGTCGGTTCACCACTTGCTCCCATAAATAACTAAAAGGATTAATTCACTTTACATCATCATTTATTATTTCAGTTTGTTCTATTGTCCCTTCAGCTCATCATTTCTTAGATTGTACTTATCACCTTTGTATTTTCATGCTTTATTACTTTCTTGTGTGGTTTTGCATGCCAATACATTCCACGTATTGACCATCTTGGACGCTGCATTGTTTCATAATGCAGGTTCCAAAATGTACATTTGTAATTTCGTGGAGTACTTGGTCCATTCATATCAGCTGTTGGTGAGCCCTCCATCTCTTCGGAAGGCATTGTTTCTACTATGATTGACTAGTTCTATATTTTGACGTATGTCGAGGTCTTGTTCCCTATTGACATTGATTCATGTGTTTAGAGGCTTCGTAGACAATAGTAGATATCAGATTAAGTTATGTTCAATTTTATTCTTATGTTTTGAAATTTCCACTATTATGGTTTAAGACTTTTATCGGTTTATAAAATAAATAGGTTTTTCTTCAGTCTATTGCTCATGATTTTTAAACGTTTCTTCCGCACTTATGGATGAATGCTCATGATATAAGCTAAGTGGTTCTCTCGGGCCAGTAATGGTTTTGGGTGCCTGTTACGTCCAGGGCCTAGGCTTGGGTCGTGACAGTCATGTTTGGTTCTTTGGTTTAAATTTGGGCTGCAATGTGAAGTGTTCGAATCATTTGAAAATCCAGTTTAGGGGCTCTTTTGCATTAACAATCGAGAGGTCTATATATTCATTTGGTTGCTAGAATGTGCTATAATATAAATCATGCCTGTTGAACATTAGTTTTAAAGTCATTTTGTTTCCAAAGGTATGTAATTTTTTAGCTTGCATGAAGTTACTGCCCTCCCATCTCAATTCAATAATTTGTTAGAATCAATAATGGTTTAGCATTATCCTTTTAGAGTTATTTTCTTTATCTAAAGTATGATTTTCTTTTGAGATTTGTGGACTGGTCAGTTTTGTAGTATAAAGTATTACTTTCAACTTGTTGAGATGCTACCGCATAACTTGTCCTTCTCTTCCTCGATTTTGCTAGTAAAAAGGAGATTAAGTCAGAAATCTATCTCTAATTTCCCAAGAGTCTCTTTTAAATATGTTATCTGATTTATGAGTGCTTCATTTGAGTATATTATGTGCACTTATTCTTGAAATTTTGAGTTTTAAAAGGCATTTTCCAGTAAATAAGATTTAGTATGGTCACTAAGTAATTTTTTATTCGAAAAAGGGTCAAAACTACCCTGAACTATCTGAAATGGAGCAAAAATACCCTCCGTTTGTTTTTTGGCTCAACAATACCCCTCCGTTTGTTTTTTTTGGCTCAAAAATACCCCTCAGTTTATTTTTTAGCTCACAAATACCCCTCAGTTTAACGGATTGCCACCAATCACACCACGTGGAAAACAATTACCACATGGTCAGTCCATGTCAGCATCCCATTCACGAAAAAGGGCAAAAACTACCCCTGAACTTTTTGAAATGGAGCAAAAATACCCTCATTTTATTTTTTGGCTCAAAAATACCCCTCCATTTATATTTTGGCTCACAAATACCTCACTTTAACGGAGTGTCACCAAGCACACCACGTGAAAAAAAATTGTCATATGGCCAATCCACGTCAGCAACCCATTTAATAGTCAGCCGATCCACTTAACCATCCAACTTAACAACCCATTTAATACTCGTATTCAACCCTTCTTCAAAAAACCTAACCCATCTTCATAAGTAAAGGGTAAAGATAGATTCACCCTTCATTTCACGTAAACTCTCCCAAAAAAATTAAAAATTGATGCAAACTAGGGATTCTGAGGGAAAAGAAAGCCCTTAGTACATGGGTTGAACTCTCCCATATTCTTTTATGTGATAAAGACAGGTCGAGTTTCAACCCATGTACTAAGGGCTTTCTTTTCTCACCAAATTCTTAGTCTGCATTGATTATTTTTTGGGAGAGTTCAAGCTAAATAAAGGGTGGATCTATCTTTACCCTTTACTAATGAGGACGGGTCGGGTTTTTTGAGGATGGGTTGGGTACGGGTATTAAATGGGTTGTTAAGTTGGATGGTTAAGTAGGTTGGTTGGGTATTAAGTGGGATGGTTAAATGGTTAACTAGCCATGTGACAACTTTTTTTTCACGTGGTGTGCTTGGTGGCACTCCATTAAAGTGAGGGGTATTTTTTAACCAAAAAATAAATGGAGGGGTATTTTTGAGCCAAAAAATAAATTGAGGGTATTTTTGCTCTATTTCAGATAGTTCAGGGGTAGTTTTGGCCCTTTTCTATAAATGAGATGTTGACGTGGACTGGTCATGTGGCAATTTTTTCCCATTTGGTGTGTTTGGTGGCACTCCGTTAAAGTGAAGGGTATTTTTGAGTCAAAAAACAAACGGAGTGGTATTTTTGAGCCAAAAAACAAGCGGAGGGTATTTTTGCTCCATTTCAGATAGTTCAGGGGTAGTTTTGGCCCTTTTCCAATAGTTAAAGTTTCTTCTCTCCTTGATATATTAGTGTCTTTGGAATGCCAATCTAATCGCTAACTATAGTCTTTTCAATTATATGCTCGATTTCAGTTTAAGTTTCGATAAATTAACATTTGCTTGCTTAACGAATCAGTCATTTAGTTAGAGATTGTTTGCTTAGATTACTATTGACACTCCGTTTCTTAATTTGTTACATGACGACTAGTTATATTACTAATCCTTGATTTTTATTTATTGTGCATGTAAACTCTCTCGAGATGAGTCCATTTGGACTCCTCATCCTCTGCATTCAATATCCTCGCGAGCCAAGCCCCTTTGGAAGCAGCAACTTTTCGAAAATCACGGGCCAAAGCTCAAGTATTTCTATATTATAGAAGCACTGGTTTCGACTAGGTTGCTTAATGGAAATACAATTTCACATAAGGACATTATAGTCATTTAAACATTAGTTGCATGTACTTTGTCTCCAATAACAATAACTACACCTGTCTTTTGACCTACAACTAAATAGACATGTAGACGTAATTCTGATCCATTTTTCTTTCTACAGCTTCAAAGTTCAGAGTGACAATTTGTTTGTAATCCTTTGATAATATATACTCTCTCCCATTCTTTCACTTATCATAGGATATTTTTGTCATTATACTCATCAAATTGATATGTATTTCTCAGTTCTTTCAAGGCTGTATATATGTCTTACATTCTCGCTTTGAAAAAACATGTAGCATCTTCCTATTTCAGCTAAAAATCTAGGGTCTCTCTTTCTTCTCTCTTCCATGCTTCTTCAGTGTGTGTATATATAGAAATTTGGTTCTCCCTTATGTCTATAGAAGAAGGCTACTTCGTACAGGTATATTTCTGATTATTATATTTTTCTTTTTGGGTTAATCTTCCAATTTGAACTAGGGTTTACATTTGACATGCTAGAAATTTCTTCATGGTAAGGTGTTCTTTGTGAATTTATTACATCCTATCAAACTTAAAGAATTTACCCTTGTTTTAATGCTCAATCCAAACTAAATATTTGTTTTCTGCATCGGCTATATTTTCTTCTTAGAATTAATTTCATATTACAGTATCCCCAATTTTTAATTACAAATAGTTGAGGCTTTACTGAAAGTTCTTAGTCCATATTTTCCTAGTTCGGCAGGGCTAAAAGTAAATCGATTATGTCAAATAAAAGCTGGCTGTTTTCCGCCATTTTTTAACACCATTATAATTGTATTGGTTCAGTTTTCGAGTAAAGAATACTGATAGTCTTCAATTTTATCTGGCTCCTCTTTTTTGCAGTTGCAGTTTTTGTGTGATAGCTCTCTGTTTGTGTTGTTGTATAGTATTTCACTTGGCAGGTAATATTTTGTTACCAAATTTAAATTTGTGCAAATATTGTACATTTACGATTGTATACTTGCTTATGTGTTACTAATATGTTAAATATGTTTGTTCATGTTAACCACTGTTAAAAAATCAGTATTGCGTTGTCAAATACAAATAAACAAGTGATCCAAGCTTTAAAAAAGCACATGAAGATTAAAAAAACAGATGTCGTGAACTCTATAAAACAGTACAAGACAATAGGAAAGAAGTTTTGTTGGGTAAAGAGCGAACCAATAGAGCTGAATCAAGCGTTACATAGTGTAGCATTTACCACCTTCTACAAAATACGTGGCACTGTCTCACACTTTCTCCATCTCTCTTCGTAACTCTATCTTACTTTTGTTCTCTGTTAAGCACTAAACAAAATAAGAGTGAATCTAAATCTGGTGTGATTTGCCTTTTTTTTAAAGCTCAATCCAAATTAAATAATTGTTTTCTGTGTCGAGTATATTTCCTTTTTAGAATAAATTTCATATTAATAGTTGAGTTTTCTTTTAAATTCCGCTTCAACAACAAAATACTGAAAGTTTTTAATTCATGTTTTTTGGTTCGACTAGGCTAGGCCGATAGAAATAATAGGGATAAAAACAAATCAATTATAACAAATAAAAGCTAGCTGTTTTTTTTTAAAAAAAAATTAATGTCATTATAACCGTGTTGCACCTGTTTTGGAGTAAAGAATACTGATAATCTTCAGTTCTTATTTTTCTTCTTTCCTTTGCAGTTGTAGCTTTTGTGTGATAGCTCTCTGTTTGTGCTGTTGTATAGTATTTCACTTAGCAGGTAATGTTTTCATTATCAAATTTAAATTTGTGCAAATATTATGCATTTATGATTGTATACTTGCTTATATGTTACTAATATGTTAAATATGTCTGCTCATGTTAATCAATTTTAAAAAATCAATATTGCAATTTCAAGTAAAACCAAACAAATAGATCCAAACTTTGAAAAAGCACGTGAAGATAGAAAAGCTAGACGTCATGAACTGTGTAAAACAATGCAAGCTAGTAAAAAAGAAGCTTTGTTAGCTAAAGCGCGAACCAATAAAGCTGAGTCAAGTAATCGACAATTTAGTGCTAACTCAATTAATTTAACTGGACAACAATCTCTTCTTTCAACAGATTCATTACTCCAGTTTGAGCAAGGATCAACATCAAATACTACTGAACAGTATAATAACAACTTAACAATGACACAAACATCCACAAATTACATCATGTTAAAATCTGTTTCGAAATGTAATTTTTGTTGTGCAAGAAGATTTGAATATGAGCCACCTGCTTTCTGTTGTGGCAAAGATGCTATCAGACTAATTTTCCACCAAATTCCGACAGAATTAAAGAGCCTTTATCTAGGACATACTGAAGAATCAAAACACTTTCGAACTTACATAAGAAAATATAATAACACATTTGCATTTATATCTCTTGGAGTAGCTTATGATAAAGAATTGTCACAAAGAAACAAAGGTATTTATACATTTCGAGTCCAAGGAAAGATGTATCATTTCATAAATGACTTGATACCAAGCGATGAAAAGGGAAAAATTTGCAATTGTACTATTTTGATAGCGAAAATGAGTTGAGAAATCGAATGGTGTGTTCAGACAAGTTAGATGAATATATTGTTAAAAGCTTGATGGAAATATTAAAAATTAATCCATACTCAATATTTTTAAAATCTTTAATAAATATTCCACAACTCTCTGATTTCTATATTGCGTTTAAATCTGATGTTGGTCTAAATCAACGAACATACAATTTACCAACTACATCGGAGGTTGCAGGAATATGGGTAGACCAAGATGTCAGCAACTATGTTTCTGCGCCTCATATCCGAATATATACAAAGAGTGATAGGAGTCAATTGGTAAATTATTACTATGGTTGCTATGACCCATTACATTATCCATTATTATTTCCTTACGGGCAAAATGGTTGGCATTGTGGTATTGAAAAAATTAAACCTACAACCAGATCTACAGCAACACAAATATATTGTGAACATGATCAGTTACCAGGTGTAAAAAATATGACTTCAATTGATGGATTTCATAGCTTGGAAGATGATATTATACGAAAAGGTAAACTAAAAAGTGATACTATTTCTTGCTGTGAATATTATTGCTACAAGATACAAATAAGAGATGACGAAGATATAATGTTACATTCAGACAGATTATTCCAACAATATACCGTAGATGAATGGATCAAAATTGAAACCCAAAGACTAGATTTTGCTTCGTTCAACCAAGATTTATTTAGGACAGATGTGTTAGGAGGACTTTTGGATATATTACGTCGTGGTGAAAGAGCAGCTTCTCAAGTAGGTAAGCATAGAATAATTCCCCTTAGTTTCACAGGAGGTCCTAGGGATATGCGGTGACGGTATATGGATGCTATGACTTTGGTTCAACGTTTTGGAAGACCTGATATATTTTTAACTATGACTTGCAATAGTTTGTACATAGCAATGTTCTTCGATAGATACAAGGAAGAACAAAAAAACTTCATACAAACAATGAAAAAGCACCAAAAAATCAACAACGACGTCGCTAAATTAGATTTTTATTGATAAATTGAAATGCAGAAAGTACTTACATAGCAAAACAACACCCCCCTCACTATTAACAAAAATATATGTTTTTCAACCGATCTGCTCTAACAGTTTTGAAAATAATTGATCGATACATGCATGCTTTGACACAATTTGATTGGCCCCGTGCTTTCTATCTACCTACTCTCTTTTGTGTATTTCTATGTGTATAGGCTAATAAAAAGAAAAAGCAAATATATATGCAACTTCTTTGCTTCTTTTCTCTGTCTATGTTACTATAACTGGTACATGGAATAAATGAAATCAATCAAAAAATGCATTTAACAAAATCCAGTTATATATATAGTACTCCCTCCATCTCAAAAAGAATGACCTACTTTCCTTTTTAGTCTGTTTCAAAAAGAATGACCTTCCTTTTTTGGCAATACTTTAATTCCAACTTTCCACATGGCATGTTTAAAACTACAAGATTAAAGGGCATTTTGGTATATTTGACACAACTTTAATTTATGACCACAAGATTCAAAAGTCTTCTTTATTTTCTTAAACTCTGTGCCAAGTCAAAGTAGGTCATTCTTTTTGAAACGGAGGGAGTAGTAAATAGTTCACCTTGTAAAATGTTTTGGCCTTGGTCTTATCATTTACTCATTCCTTATCTACATTACAGAATATTTAAAATAGTTGGCATTTGGCACTTAACATGTTGACATATTCATATTCTTATATCATGTGTATAGAGTCATTCAACATATAACAAAAAAGAAAGAAATTAAGAGCTGATTCATTTTCATTTCCAGAATCTTCATCAACTTAGTTCTTGATTTTCGCATTTAATTTAGACGTTCATCGATCGATACTGGACCAAGAAATACAGTTTGTTTGTTGAAACATTAAAACTGAATCACCCCTTGTCTGTATATTTCCTTTTTAGAATCAACGATGGCTTTCCTCGTTGATGACTTATTCGTAACAGAGTTCAATGGAGAGAGTATACAAGGGTTACTAGAATATCATCACGACTATGAGAGTTAAAACACTTGGCACATGTGCGTGAGCCAAGTGCTGAACATAATGGGGAAGTACATGATAATGATCGGTAGGTGTTGGAAGGTATGGAGCAGTCGATCCACCTGAAAGAAGAGCTCAAGTCTAGGAGGAGAGTGGTGAGCTGTGGAGGGGTTTTGAGGTAAAGGAAAAGTGTGTATAGATTAGTTTCATGGTCTTTTGTAATGGGTGATAGAAAAGAAGATGAAGAAGAAGACGGTGAAATAAAGAAGAAAAAGGTGATGATAGTAATGAGTTTATGTAGAAGCATTTTGGATTTTGTTACTAATGCAAACCTCTTCCTATTTTGTGTGGTCTCTTTCTCTTCTATGTTACTCTATATATGTGTTTGTTCATCTATCTAGCTATACATATATATGTGTGTATATTAGGAGTAATTAAAAAAAAAAAAAGGGTGTGTGTCTCTGTGTATCTTTTTAAAGTTTCAAATGTTCAATAGTTAAGCGATCAGGAAAACTTGTACATAAGTTTTTTCATTGTTGTGCCCTCTGTTGCTGGTGTATTCCTTTGTTTGCTTTGATTGGAGCACCTATCAAGTTGTGCCAATTTATTTCATTGCAATAACTTAAATGTTGCATTGCCGATCTCAAATATACTTTTTTCAATCTTTGCTATACAAAGTTGTATATATATATATATATAATCATAACTTAATTTCACACACTACTTTAAACAACAAGGTACAATTCTATGCTTACAAATCTCAATCTGATAATGCATCAACTTTTGTTATCTATGTGAATAACATGTACACAACTACTAGCTTTTGTTATCAAATTAATAGCATGTATAAAATTATTTTGTTGAATGTGGCTCCTTGCCCAGTTACAGTTTATCAAGGACATGACCTTAGATCAGAATGTTGAGTAGAAAATATACCAACTACACATATTTGATATCATAACAAATATTACCCACTTTCGCCTCATTATCTGATGTTTGCATATCATTATTAAACACCATTTTCTTCTCAAACATATAATCTGAACACAACATATCTTTTCCTCCTTTTATGCAGGGAAAAACCCACCAAGCTGACACTCTGGGCAAGCTTTATTGATCACGATGGAAGCAAAATCCTGGAAATGCTTGATCAATTTCCAATCATTCTTGCCAGGAAAATTGCAAGATCGAGATCAGGTGAACACATATATGAGTATATTGTATTCTTGACAAATAGTAAGCTATAAAATTAAAACCAACTATTTCAATACATATAGGATTATCAAGTAGATTCGCCATAACAATTGAAATCAATCCTCCATACCCACAAGTTGCTGCGCTCAGAGAATGGTACCCTTCCTAACCAAAAAAACTCACTCACACATAGCACTAATCTGCAAAAAATAAAGTTTTCTACCTCTTTTTAACTTCTAGGACCAAAGCAAATGAACAATTATTGATCACATACGAGAGAAAGACTACAAAAGCAGCAGGATCTCTTCGATTCATTCCCTTTCAAGATGAGATTACATCCATTGCAGATGCTCAACAACAACCCTCGGTAAGAATAATAATAAATTTCATTTGCCATTCTACTAAAAAAAATATTACATTACAAATTACCAAATATAATTTCTGACATTTTAAATCTCTTAGGGTCAAATCTTTTACATAGAAGCTGCACTTTCGCTATCAAATGAAAACCAGCAGTTCGTTGTTATGATTTGCTCAGATTGCAAGCAAGTCTTCATCAGGATTCATTCCCGCAGAGCAATTTACTCTGCAACTTGTCGTCGATCCACAAATCTTGTTCCAAGGTATAATAGACAACCCAAAAATTTATCACATAATACTTGTAATTTCCGATTTTCATTCATTTAACAACTGCTTTTCTGAACATTTCTACAATAGATGTCAATTTGAAGTCGCTATGACGGACAACAGTGGTTCTACAGTGGCACTTATAGCTGATGAATCTGCTGAAACAATGTTATACCTCACATCAGACGAAATTTATGAAATTCATTGTGCCAAGATACATACTAAAATTTATTCAAACACACAATAGATTTCCATCTACATATCATGTCAATTTTAGCATAGGAATTAGAATTTATTGAATAGAGAAAAATTCTCAAACAGAGAATTGGATGTGTTATCATATTTAGCGCTTTCCTTTCTTCGACTTAGACATTATAGTTCACAAGATAATCCACTTTACGGTTTAGTTTGATAAGAAGCCTGTATTCATAGTGTCTGAGGCCTAGAATTTTTTGTTTTATATCCCTGAGTTCTTAATGTATAATTGTAAGTCTCTGCAAGATTTCTTCAACACCCTTAGATGCTCATTGCACTGACATACTTTTCAACACTGTATGTTGCTCTATATTGATTCTTCAACCCCATTACTTTGTAATGGAAATGTACCTAAACAAACACTATGTGTGCATAAGTTGGATTGAACATCACCGTTATCAAAGAAAATCTGCAATTTAAGGCAGATTCAAGGTGTGGTTTGCAAATTGCTCTACTTAACTATAACATTCTAAGTATGCTTTGCAAATTGCTCCATCTGTAAAACAACTTTAGCACCCAGACACTCTTTCTTTGGTTTTTGGGAGAGATGAATAAAGACAAATTTTAGAATATACTACATGTATATTTTTTACAGATGTTGTGTAATCAAGATTAGACGCAAGACACGTATAACACAGTAAACGGATACATATAAGTTTATTGGCATGAAACTTTGTTCCAATTTCTTCTCTTTCGAAAATATCTATGGTTTCTATCTATTCTGTGTAAAATAAATGAGAGATAAACATAATCTGTAACTCCCATTGATTCTTTTGTTTCTAGCCTGGAGATTGTAAAACACTCTGTTGCTTACATTTTGCAGAAGCAAATGCTTCCTCTTGAGGGTGTGACAACACAACTGACTGGAAATACATTTAACATGCAAGCCAAAAAAACATTCCCAAAAACTACTCATGCAAATACTGAAAAGTTAATCATTGTGTCTTACATAGAAAAGGAGAATACAATCAACACAGAATCTTCGCTTATTGCAATGGACACTGAGTGGTAAGAGAAAAATTGAGGATGGTGGTACAAAAACAACAGACAACCAGGGTACATCAAGTCACCCAAGTACTTCTCATATCAGATATGCTTCAGAGGTGAAAACTCCACCTCTCAAAAACTATCACAAGGTATTTCGCCCTCCTCAAAAAGGGTTACCAAAACTCAAACCATTACAATCTCATTTTTTCGATTAACTTCACCTCACTATTATACTTTGATTTCATCATCAGTGAAACATCTTTTGTTCTCCACTTTTGGACTATGGTTGGAGCCACTTTTCCCTACATCCTAGAGAATATGCCTAACACTGCAATGTATAAATCTTGTGTGTATATAAGAAGACTATTCTCTCTGCTCTCTTATGTACAGGTAAGTTTTAGACTGTTTTCTTCTTACAAAACAGATTTCAATTTAATTTTCTTACCTCTCACTACTTTAAATTAGATTGCAAGATCCATAGTCTTTATTTTATGACTTTATTACACGAATAGGACCTGCATGTGGATACTAAGCATTTATTGTGTAGTACATGTGATTGGAATCAAATAATCTAAATAATTGCTGGGAAAAAATTTAAAAGAAGAAAATGGTTCTTCTAGAAATCTTCAATGATGCTGGTTCTATTAATGACAAGAAAATTACTCTTGTGAATATTAATTAATTAAACTGGAACATATATATGCTCTTTTAGAGGATAGCTTCATTTTTACAATTCTCAATATGTTGATTCTAACTCATTCATTAATTACTATTTTAGAATTTAATGTATCCTCTCTGACCATATTAATTTTACGTTGTTCATTTTATGCAACAGGCTTCAGTCTTACGTTTGCAGAGCTCAATCTGAGGATGCATCAAATCTTGTTGCCTATGTAAATAAAATGTATAGAATCATTTGGTAAAACTTGGCTCCTTGATGTTCATATATATATATATATATATATATATATATATCTTTGTGTATATGTCTCTGTTAATATACTTAACACATTCTTTTGCGTTGGGCTCGTGCTAAAACGGGCCTTGCACCTCTAGTTAGTATTAAGGAACATGAGCAGATTTTGAGGAGTAATGAACATTAAAAGATCTGCTAGTCATCAAGAAGCAGGAGTCGGCCTTATGTGGTCTTCTTAACTCTCCCCTCTGCTTTATTTATTCATTTTTTGGTATTTGTGATCTTTAAGTTGTTGATGTTTATTTTAGATAACTTAGATGAATCCCTGTGAGCTGCATCTAAAAGTTTCGGTGTTGTCTTCCGAACTGCATCATAAATTGTGAAGAGTTCTAGATGTGATAAGTTCTTCCTTATGCGTAAATGGTTTCAAAGGTATTGTATCGTCTTCAAATTCATTATTAACATTGTTTTTTTCAATGGTATCAACAATTTATTCTAAGCTCTGGATCTCTGAACATGTATCATTTTCACTCAGGTAATCTAACAAGCTATTGACATCCATTTTATTGTGGTAATCGAGATCATTAATCATGACATCAAGTTCATGAATGTCGTTTTCATAAGTGGGTTTATTTAAAATCCTTGAGACTTCATCCCCCAAATGAATTTTGTAGTGTCGATACAATGTACTTTATGTATAATGAATTTATTTTTTTACATTAGTTCAATAAATATGATACATAAATTAGTAAGATACAATGATCTAGATACTTATGATTCAGGAGGAGGAGGCAAACCTTATGCTAAAGAAGAAAAAAACAGAAGTATATGCTTTAGGTCAACATATATCTATGTCTGTTGACAAAGCACGAAGAGTAATTGATCAAATCCGTGGACGTTCCTATGAGGAAACACTTATGATACTAGAACTCATGCCCTATCGAACATGATTTTGATGTAATCAAAATTAACCTTCATGGAATCTCGAAAATTCTCTTTAAATTAATAAATATTAATTCATCGATTAAATAATACCTCTATAAAATAATAATATTTCATGGTTCTGACAATATTAATTTAGAGAGGTTTTACTGTATTTTTGTTAAATAGTGAAATTATTTATTTACTCGGATGATTATCAAATGAATTTTTAGGCGAATTTAAGCTTTAAGACTAACTTGAGAATTATTCATATTCTTTCATAGTTAGTAGTTAGCTTGATATCCACATTTAGTAATTGGCTTAACTATTTAATTCAAAAGCTTGACTCGGATAAAATTGTTAAGTTAGAATTATTTAGAAACTTTGACATTTTATTTATTTCACAATTTGAAATGAGTAAATGGACAAGTATTGAACAAATTCTACTATTTTAAATAATTTTTTTCAAACAAGTTACACCTATATGATATTTTACAATTTAACGAATTTTCAAAATTAGCCACACAAGTTGAATCCGTCGGGAACCATACTTTGTGGATTTTCGAAAGTGCCTAACACCTTCTTTCAAATTTAATTTGAACCCTTGCCTCGACTTTGGTTTTAAAAAATTATCCTTTTTTAAAAATGATTTCTTAATTTTCCTAAAATTAAAAATGATTTCTTAATTTTCCTAAAATTAAGTGGCGACTCTATTTTACTCTAAATTATTTTTTTCAAACAAAATAAAAACAGATTTTTTCGCCACGAAGTTATGAAAAGGTTTTTGAACTCTAGTTTCAAAAATCGATCGTAACACTTACCTAGTTTGGCTTTGTGTGTACAATCTGGAACTTGTCCGGTTAGTCTTTTCTAGGTTGTAGGATAGTTGGTTAGGAAATGATCATAGGTCGTTCTTGAACAGTCCATTTTTAGCCTAAATGTCCTACCAAATGGAATAGATAGCTCTTGATCGCACTTTTGAGCCTAAATAGACCTTTTCTTTGAATAGGCAATTCACCTTCTCATTTTTATTACAATGAACCTGTTTTCGCCCTGGTCCCTCCTTGGACATTGTGTACTTCAACTTAGCCAAAGTTTCTAAGTTGAGGGTGGCTATCGTAGGAGTGCGTAAGCAGTAGTAGGTATGAAGAAGAAGTTATTCATCGAAAAAGGATTTGGGTGTGGTATGTGTGAAAAATAAAAAAAATAAAATACAAAATGAATAAAACTTGAGAAAAGAAAAGGAAGAAAAAATTGCAAAAAGAAACCGCACCCGAAATCTGAGAAGAGAATAAAGGAGAATAAGGGAAAGAAAAAAAGAAAAGAGGTTAAATAATGGAGCCAAAAATAGTGTAGTGCCAAGGAGACTTGATTCACTTTATTCACATATGTCATATCCGTCCCCAAGCCTACATTACAAGCCAATAAAATTCATATAGTGATCCTAATCTGACTATCCAAAAACTAAGGTGTAGAAAATAAGGGCAAGTCCATGGTATTTCACGAATATTGTTTGAATTTCTTTATGAGAGTGAAAGCTTCTATGTAGTCCCTGTTTGATATGCATTTTGGTATTGTGAGTGTGTGGGACTTCTTTGTTGTGGGGTCGCATGGATTGCATTGTTACTTACTAGTTGTTTGGGTAATGTCATTAGTATACATGCTTGGTTGTTTGTTGATAATGTAATGACATCTCTTGATCCCTGTGTGTCATGGTAAGGAGCTTAGATTATACACACGGTGGTTTTGATTTTGACCGTATAGGAGGGGGTTGAAAATGCATAGAGTACATGTGTGCCAGCTGATGGTATGAATGTTATAGGTCTCCAAGGTTTCTCTTAGTTAAGTGTCGTATTGTATTTGTTTTGTTTGCCTGAGGTCTGAGGACATGCAAACATTCTAAGTTGAGGGTGTTGATGTGCCATGATTTTACGACACTTTCAACGCTTAAAACGAAGAAAATATGCAACTTAGGTGTGTATTTGTGGATATGATGTGTTTATTAGGTGTTTTGTAGGAAAACAGGTTTTGGTAGTGAATGAATAAAAAGAATCTAAATTTGGGCTAAGTGCAGGGACAAAGTGACTGGTCACGACTCATCTTGTCTTCCAACGAGTCTTCACCTTGACCCATTCTGAGAAGAAAGGCAAAAGTCCTACAAATATGCAAATCAAGTCAGTGGCAACGACTCTTCATAATGAGTCTTCATGAGAGGATACGAGTCCTGGTGACTTTTTTTGAGCATTAGAGAGGCCATGAAATTAAAGGAGGATAAAGGCAACTCAGGGGAAATGACTCCAAGCCACAAGCCATCATGAGACACGATGGGTCCTTTGCATCCATTCGAAAGAGGCGTCAAGAGAATTACTGAAAATTAACAAATGGGGCTTCAATAGAAATGGATCATATAACAACTCATCAGGACTGAGGAAAAGTCATCACCTGAGGCGTCACAAGCCCTGCAAAAAATCAGACTATGGGCCTCTAACACACGCAACTAGTCATGGATAGACCCAACGACCCTGCTTTCCAATTTTGTTTAGGATAGGATTTCTTTTGTATCTATAAATATTTCCCTTAGGTTTTATTTTACGGTTTACATTCTATTACTTCTCATGAATTTATAGACACCCTTTTAAGGCTTGATAAATATATTTGCTTGGAGATTAATCATAGTTGAGATTTTTGGTTTATTATATTCTTCTTAAGTACGTGGTTATGATTTCTTCTTTGAATTGTTATTGTGTTCTTGCAATTATGTATAACTAAACCCCATAACTAGGGTTGTGGGAACCATAATGGAATAATAAAGTAGGGTTTTAGTACATAATGATTCAAATCGGTGTGAATGCATGCATTCAATGTTAGAACTCGCCTGTATTCTTTACTTGCTTGAACCTAGAGAGGTAGAGACTAGGAATAGGAAATCAACAACAGAGACTTGGAGCTATCAACCTTCACTTAATAGTTTGAGCCATGGTCGCGGAAAAGCTAATCTGGAATCTAGGATAAGGGTTACCTTATAAAACTCATGAGACCTGTTCTAGTAACTGAGGATAGTCATCTAATAAGGGCGAACCAGATGTCTAGGTGAAGTTAACTTATTAATTATGCATGCTAAGCACCGAGATAGATCACTAGTACGTAGAACATGTGGAGTTGCCTTACTCTTATTGATCACAACTCAGATAATTTGATAATCATTACTACTAAACTGTTTAGTTACTTCTTTAAAAAAAACCATTCGAAAATAGCAGATCAAAAGGCCCAAATACTTACTTTGACCTATATCCTAACCATATTCCTCGTGGGATCGACCCCAACCTTGGTTGAGTTATATATTTGACAGCAGTTGCATTATACTTCTTTTGGAGGTGTAATTTTGGCTACATCAAAGATGCACTAAAGTTTATCAAAAGAGCTTTGGACACCTCAAAAAGAGATCTAAAGCCTAACCCACCTTCTGTCTTTGGCAAGCACATCTTGGTTTAATCAATCCAATGTTTGCTTTTGTCTTCCTCGTTGTTATTCCAGAAAAATCCAGCAAATAACTTGTGAAAATCATGAATGACACAATTAGGAGGAATAACTATTGATAGGAGGTATATAGGCATGCTTCGGAGGACATCGAAAATCATGATTCCCTTACCACCAAATGACATTATTTTGCCCTTCCAAGCTTGCAACTTATTCTTTACCTTCTTTATAATGTCATTATAGTAGTTTTTCTTTTTCTAGAATGGAAAATAGGAAAACCTAGTTATGTGAGAGGGAACTGTGCCCTTGAGAAACCTATGACATCAGCCGCCTCTTGACTGATAGAATTGATAGAATGGGCCATGTTACTCCCCGAATCCCATTGAGACATGATTGGCACCCGTAGCCGATAAGGCCCGAGAGAACCAACCTTTACCTATGTTCAATCATATGCATATCATAATCATAACCACCATTGCATAAGAATATGAAAGACGAATAAAGGAAAACATGGGACATATTTATACATACATATGAAACTTGGCCGTTGAGGCCATCCAGTCAAAACAACATATGTCTTCTACACTGATACACCCACATCCGTCTACAAAAGCCTCTAACAAGAGCATTGACCAATACAAACCAAAAGTCGGGACAAGTCCCCGCTTTATACAACATGTACATCATCAAAACATATATCTACTCTGACTCGGAGAAGCCCCGAATTAGCTGGAGCTCACCAAGGAACTGCTAACACTGGCAATCTACTGGGGAGGCCTACTGGTACCTGCTCCTGCAGCAAGTAAGGTAAATTCCCCAAAAAGGGGTCAGTACGAAATAAGTACCGAGTATGCAAGGCTCGGATGAAACTGTACAATACATGAATATTCCAATGAACTCACAACATATGAATAATCAATGTAGATAAGTCACCATTTTGCATTTTGGGAAGCCATGTGAATTGCTTTGATTACTTTCATTACTTTCTTTACATTCTATGCTCACTTGTCAATACATATGTCACAATGTACCCGGGCCCCGACTGATCAGTGGGTCTTTTCATAACATATCATCATGTTGGGATCGGGTCGAGCTAGGCTTATGCCCCTAAGACCTACCACCCATAAATCAATGCATCGGGATCGAGTCGAGCTAGGCTTGTGCCCTTAGACTTTCCACCCATACATCAGTACATCGTTATCGAGTCGAGCTAGGCTTACGCCCCTAGACTTGCCACCCATAAATCAATACATCGGGATCGAGTCGAGAGGCTTACGCCCCTAGACTTTCCAACCATTCTTGATCATTGACCACATTTGCATTACTTTGATTCTTACTTTGAGATTAATATTTGATAGTCATAACATCACTTTGAACTTTGGAACATAACATTGTTGGAAATTTTGAACCATTAACCAATGAGTGAGAGACATGTGAATAACTTGGCAACATAACCTTATTAGAAACATAACACTATGGGAACCATGGGACAATAATCTATGAACAAGAGGCATAAGTAATATCACTAGTGGGACATTGGAACATAACCTTATTTGAGCTTTTGGAACATTAACCATGATTATGAGACATGAGACTCACAAATGATCCATGAGTAGGAAATATATGACAATGACTATTGATAAACGGATATAGGATACCTTAGCACATTTCGGGATAGGACTAGTGAAATAGCAATGTGGATACTTTTTGCCGCAAAACGATACGGACAGAGTAATCTTACATACCTTGTACTCTCAATACGGATATACAATCCTAGATTTGCATACAATATTCCTACTCCTTCTTTATGTGTTACTCTATAACACAAATACATAACGGAATTCACATTAACCACAACTACTTCACAAATGCATATAACATCAATGGGGTACATGTTTGCTTTGAAACATGTCATTTCCCCTTGACAAACCATTGATAGCATCATTATTCCAAAAATCCTCCAATATTCCCAACATTGACCAATACATGATAATCAATACATTTCACCATAACACTTCTCTTTTACACCTTCTTATCCACACCACATCATAAACAATCCATCAATTCACCTCAATACACTTCATAGCACATATCGGCCAAAATCCCAAAATTTACACTTATAGACAAGAACAAGTTTAACAACAAAAATAACACCAAAGACGTTCATATTTTATCCATACCAATGTAATATGTCATTCATTTTATGTATATACTCTTGGTTGTAGAAGAAACGTAGCAAAAATCGGCTCGGTACGTCCCCAGATACCCTTGGGACTTAGAAATTTCCAACTTTCAAAAAAGTGGAAAACCCAAGGTGGCACGCCATTGGGTGCGCCAACCTACTGCCTCTGGGCTAAAAATTTTAGCCCAGAGCGGCGTGGCACGGTCCCAAACGCGCCCCTCCTTAAAATTTTCGAAAATTCCATTTTTCGACTTCTCTTCGCGGGTTTGGTTAGATACTTCAAGTGCTATTCTTTAACTCACTTCTTAACCTTATTATACTTTGTTTAGAGGTCTTCTTAGCCTCATTTTTAATCCCACAAATGCGCAATGAAATTGTAAAACACCTTCTATGCAAGTTTAACCACATAACAAGAGCCAAATTCAATTATCTCACCAATAGCCTTACCAAATGCATACTTATAGCTCTCGATACCTACGTACATATTATTTAATGTCGTCAAGTAGGGTTGGGAACGTAAGGGGTGTTACATTCTTCCCCCCTTAGGAACATTCGTCCTCGAATGTTAACAATATTATTTCCATTACAATCAATGCATCTTTACATTAGCATACATATACATAAACTTTTAAGGCTCATGGAGACTTACTACTTTGAACTTCTTGACCCATTTGAAATAGATGGGGATATTTGGATTTCATCATCTCTTCCGCTTCCCATGTGACCTCATCTACTTGCTGATTTCGCCAAAGGACTTTCACGGAAGCTACGTCTTTATTCCTCAATCTTTTCACTTGTCGATCTAGGATAGCAATGGGTACCTCTTCATAAGTAAGATCCTCTGTAACTTGAACATCTTCAATGGGAACAATACGAGATGGATCTCCTATGCATTTTCGAAGCATCGAAACATGAAATATCGGATGGACTGAAGAAAGTTCTTGAGGTAGTGCTAATTCATAAGCAACTTGCCCAAATCTTCTAATAACTTCATATGGGCCTATGTAACGTGGACTCAATTTCCCTTTCTTTCTGAACGGCATTACCCCTTCATCGGTGACACCTTTAAAAACACCCAATCACCTATAGCGAATTCAAGACCTCTTCTTATAACATCCGCATATGACTTATGACGACTTTGAGCCGTTTGTAACCGCTGTTGGATCACCTTAACCTTTTTCATAGACTGATAAACGATATCTGGCCCAAGTAAAGCCGTTTCACCTGCTTCAAACCATCTTATTGGTGATCTACATTTCCTTCCGTACAAAGCTTCATAAGGTGCCATTTTAATACTTGAATGATAACTATTGTTATATGCAAATTCAATAAGAGGCAAATGGTCGTCCCAGCTGCCTTGAAAATCTAACGTACAAGCTCGTAGCATATCTTCAAGTGTTTGAATAGTACGTTCTGCTTGTCCATCAGTCTGAGGATGGAAATCCGTACTCAAATTCACCCGTGTACCCAAACTCTGCTGGAAAGACCTCCAAAAGTGCGCTGTGAACTGTGCTCCTCTGTCTGATATAATGGAAAGTGAAATACCATGCAATCGTACTATCTTTTTCACATACAACTTCGCATAATCCTCCGCTGTATAGGTCGTCTTGACCAGTAGAAAATGCGCTGACTTGGTAAGCCTGTCCACTATGACCCATATAGAATCAAACTTCCGCAATGTACGAGGCAACCCTGTCATGAAATCCATGTTAATCATATCCCATTTCCAGACTGGAAGATTGATACATTGCATGTAACCTCTCGGTTTCTGATGTTCCTCTTTCACTTGTTGACAATTTGGGCATTGCACGACAAATTATGTAATGTTCTTTTTCATGTTGGCCCACCAATATATTTCTTTCAATTCATGGTACATTTTAGTAGCACCCGGATGAATAGAATAGCGCGAATGGTACGCCTCTGTCATTATTCTTATCCTCAGCTCATCTACGTCCGGTACGCATAGTCTCCCTTGACATTGAAGCACCCCTTCTGGTGTAATATCAAATGCCTTGGTCAAATTCTGTTGCACATTTTCCTTTAGCTGCAATAAAATAGAATCCGCAAATTGCTTCTCTTTCACTTTAGCTATCAAGGAGGATTCTGTTGCATTCTGCACCATAACTCTATCATCTGAGGTTTCCATACGGCGAACTCCCAAGCTGGTTAATTGATTCAAATATTTGATTATCTCATGCTTTTTATTCAACTGACCACTAGTGCTTTCTACTGCCTTACGGCTCAATGCATCAGCTACTACATTTGCTTTGCCTGGGTGATAAAGAATATCAATGTCATAATCTTTTAAAAGCTCCAACCACCTTCGTTGCCTCAAATTGAGTTCCATCTGCTTAAAAAGATATTGCAAGCTTTTGTGATCCGTATAGATGTCAACATGAACCCCATATAAATAATGACGCCATATCTTTAAAGCAAAAACTACCGCTGTCAATTCAAGATCATGTGTGGGATAGTTTTTCTAATGTGGCCGTAACTGTCGTGAGGCATATGCTATGACATTACCATGTTGCATCAACACACATCCGAGGCCAACCCCGAAAGCATCATAATATACTACATAGCCTTCGGTACCTTCGAAAAGCACTAAAACTGGTATGGAGGTTAATTTATCTTTCAACTTTTGGAAGCTTTTCTCACATGTGTCATTCCACTGAAATTTTACCACCTTATGTGTAAGCTTTGTTAACGGTGCAGCAATAGAAGAAAAACCTTCCACAAACCTTCTGTAATACCCTGCCAATCCAAGAAAGCTATGAATTTCTGTGGGTGTCGTAGGTCTTGGCCAATTTTTCACTGCTTCAATCTTTTGGGTATCAACCTGTATGCCTTCATCTGATACAATGTGACCCAAGAACGCGACTGATTTCAACCAAAACTCACATTTGGAGAACTTTGCATATAACTTCCGTTCACGAAGAATCGTAACACTTGTCGTAAGTGATTAGCATGGTCCTCCGGTGATCTTGAATAAACTAGGATGTCATCTATGAATACCGTGACGAACACGTCCAAAAATGGCTTAAACACCCTATTCATCAAATCCATGAACACAGCTGGAGCATTTGTTAGTCCAAATGACATAACTAAAAATTCATAATGGCCATACCGTGTTCGGAAAGCTGTCTTGGGTACATCTTCTTCTCTAACTCTGACTTGATGGTAACCCAACCTCAAGTCAATTTTTGAAAAACACCTGGCACCCTGTAACTGATCAAAAAAATCATCAATGCGAGGGAGGGGATATTTATTCTTGATCGTTACCTTATTTAATTGCCGATAGTCAATGCACATTCTTAAGGTGCCATCCTTCTTCCGCACAAATAACACCGGTGCACCTCATGGGGACATACTAGGCCTAATGAAGCCCTTGTCTAGCAAATCCTTCAATTGCTCCTTCAATTCACGTAATTCTGCTGGAGCCATTCTATATGGAGGAATAGAAATAGGCTGAGTGCCTGGAATCACATCAATGCCGAATTCTAATTCCCGTTCTGGGGGTAAACCTGGAAGATCCTCTGGGAATACATCTAGAAATTCATTGACCTCTGGGACCGACTGCGGAGTTAGGGGTTCTGCTTCGGTATCTTTCACCCGTACTAGATGACATATATAACCTTTAGCAATCATTTTTCTGGCTTTCAAATAGGAAATAAATCTTCCTTGTGGTGCCCCAACATTACCCTGCCATTCTAGACCATTTTCTTACGGAAAACCAAAGTGTACCTTCTTGGCCCGGCAATCTACCGTAGCATCCACCATGTATAGTTCAATGAGATCGGCCAATGTATCATGACCACACACAGTTACCACACAGTTAAAATACACTCCCTTTGCAACAATATATTCACCAACCGGTGTAGACACTTCAATTGATTTAATTAATAATTCTAGTGCCTTTGCAAATTTTGCAGCAATCAAAGGGGTAACATAGGAAAATGTAGAACCTGGGTCAATCAGTGCATATACATTATGTGAGAATATGGATAATGTACCTGTGACAACATCAGGGGAAGCCTCTGAATTCTGGCGGTCCACTAAAGCATAAGTACGATTCTGGACCCCGCTAGTACTGGCTGCTCCTCTGGCACCTCTACCACGGCCAATAGGCTGCACCCCTCGTCCCTGTTAAGGAACCGATGCTGATGATGCAAAAGCCGACCCAGCTAGTCGTGCTATACCACCCATGCTCCGCTGTGGACAATCCCTCGCTATATGCCCCGGCATACCACACCAAAAGCAGACATTCGTCCGTGACTGACATGTACCTGTGTGCATACGCCTACAGTGCTGACACTGCTGACGAGGAAAACCTACTGCCTGTGACCCATGAACTCCGCTACTCTGCCCCGATGGACCACCCCTAGACCCTCGAAACTGTGAGTGAGCACCCCCTGTGGAATAAGAGAACGACGGTCTAGGTGGTCTAGGAAACATGCGGGGCCTAGCTCCTCCATGGCATATCATAGGTGGTCCCATAGGTCTAGCCCTTTTGGACTGTCCCCTATCAAATTCATGCACTCTTCTTCTCTGTCGTTGGTCTTCCATTTTCTGAGCGAAGGCTTGTATTCGACCAATGTCCATGTCCTTATTCAAGGCAGCAATAGTGCAATCCCATACCAAATATGGCTCTAGTCGGTCCACATATCTATGTACCCTGTTTGTCATCGTAGCCACAACATTTGGCGCATCTCGAGCCAAGGAATTAAATTGCAAG
Source organism: Capsicum rhomboideum (assembly GCA_031232105.1). Lineage (NCBI taxonomy): Eukaryota > Viridiplantae > Streptophyta > Magnoliopsida > Solanales > Solanaceae > Capsicum > Capsicum rhomboideum. The sequence goes on from CP124718.1 coordinate 23,770,403, forward strand.
CTATATTCCCTCACGCTCAAATTTCCTTGATGGAGATTTAGGAACTGATCCGCACGTGCCTCACGGATCTCATAAGGCAAGTAATGATCAAGGAAAGCGATTTTAAACTCTTCCCACGTAGGTGGAGTTCCACCAATATCATGGGATTGCTTCCAATCCTCGTACCACAATATTGCCTCTCCTTTCAGCCTATATGCAGCAAGTTCAACTGTTTCGACCCCTGTCACATGCATAACTTCCAAGGCCCTCTGAATTTGATCCACGAAGTCCTGCGGATCTGCTTTTGGATCTGACCCAGTGAAAATAGGAGGGTCAAGTTTCAAGAAATCCTGTGTCCTGCGACTCGCCATTCTAGCTGCATCATCATCATGTGTCACTACACCAGCTCGTCCCTGGCTTTGTGTCGCCACTAACTGTGTCAACATATGTACAGCATTCCTAAGATCCTGATCCGTGGCATTCATCGGTGGCTCTACAGGTACTTCTCTACCAATTGACTCTTCCGAAACTGGGAAGGTAGATGAAGACCGCGATGATGTCTCAGCATTCGCTCCACCTTGACTAGCTTGGTCGGTGGTAATCTGCTCATTCCTTCTCCAGCAGGCACATCTACCTGCTTCCTTTTACCTCTACCTCTCGTGATTGGCATTTTGACTCTACCAAAGAAAAACAAAATACCATGATCAGACACACTTCAACTGACAACACTGGCTCTATTGCACGATCTAGAAGTGAAGAACAGAAACAACATCCTAAATGTCCCGTAGCCTCCTACTTATAAATGTGGTGCACAACACATCGATATGTAAGACTCTACTCAGACACGGCTTTGTAGACACCCTTAGAATAACCTGGCTCTGATACCACTTTTGTCACGCCCCGAATCCCATCGAGACATGATTGGCACCCCTAGCCGATAAGGCCTGAGAGAACCACCCTTTGCCTATGTTCAATCATATGCATATCATAATCATAACCACCATTGCGTAAGAATATGAAAGACGAATAAAGGAAAATATGGGACATATTTATACATACATATGAAACTTGGCCGTTGAGGCCATCCAGTCAAAACAACATATGTCTTCTACACTGATACACCCACATCTGTCTACAAAAGCCTCTAACAAGAGCATTGACCAATACAAACCAAAAGTCGGGACAAGTCCCCGCTTTATACAACTTGTACATCATCAAAACATATATCTACTCTGACTCGGAGAAGCCCCGAATTAGCTGGAGCTCACCAAGGAATTGCTAACACTGGCAATCTACTGGGGAGGCCTACTGGTACCTGCGCCTGCAGCAAGTAAGGTAAATTCCCCAAAAAAGGGTCAGTACGAAATAAGTACTGAGTATGCAAGGCTCGGATGAAACTGTACAATACATGAATATTCCAATGAACTCACAACATATGAATAATCAATGTAGATAAGTCACCATTTTGCATTTTGGGAAGCCATGTGAATTGCTTTGATTATTTTCATTACTTTCTTTACATTCTATGCTCACTTGTCAATACATATGTCACAATGTACCAGGGCCCCGACTGATCAGTGGGTCTTTTCATAACATATCATCATGTTGGGATCGGGTTGAGCTAGGCTTATGCCCCTAAGACCTACCACCCATAAATCAATGCATCAGGATCGAGTCGAGCTAGGCTTGTGCCCTTAGACTTTCCACCCATACATCAATACATCGGGATCGAGTCGAGCTAGGCTTACGCCCCTAGACTTGCCACCCATAAATCAATACATCGGGATCGAGTCGAGAGGCTTACGCCCCTAGACTTTCCAACCATTCTTGATCATTGACCACATTTGCATTACTTTGATTCTTACTTTGAGATTAATATTTGAAAGTCATAACATCACTTTGAACTTTGGAACATAACATTGTTGGAAATTTTGAACCATTAACCAATGAGTGAGAGACATGTGAATAACTTGGCAACATAACCTTATTAGAAACATAACACTATGGGAACCATGGGACAATAATCTATGAACAAGAGGCATAAGTAATATCACTAGTGGGACATTGGAACATAACCTTATTTGAGCTTTTGGAACATTAACCATGATTATGAGACATGAGACTCACAAATGATCCATGAGTAGGAAATATATGACAATGACTATTGATAAACGGATATAGGATACCTTAGCACATTTCGGGATAGGACTTGTGAAATAGCAATGTGGATACTTTTTGCCGCAAAAAGATACGGACAGAGTAACCTTACATACCTTGTACTCTCAATACGGATATACAATCCTAGATGTGCATACAATATTCCTGATCCTTCTTTATGTGTCACTCTACAACACAAATACATAACGGAATTCACATTAACCACAACTACTTCACAAATGCATATAACATCAATGGGGTACATGTTTGCTTTGAAACATGTCATTTCCCCTTGACAAACCATTGATAGCATCATTATTCCAAAAATCCTCCAATATTCCCAACATTGACCAATAAATTTAATCAATACATTTCACCATAACACTTCTCTTTTACACCTTCTTATCCACACCACATCATAAACAATCCATCAATTCACCTCAATACACTTCATAGCACATATCGGCCAAAATCCCAAAATTTACACTTATAGACAAGAACAAGTTTAACAACAAAAATAACACCATATACGTTCATATTTTATCCATACCAATGTAATATGTCATTCATTTTATGTATATACTCTTGGTTGTAGAAGAAACGTAGCAAAAATCGGCTCGGTACGTCCCCGGATACCCTTGGGACTTAGAAATTTCCAACTTTCGAAAAAGTGAAAAACCCAAGGTGGCACGCCCCTGGGCGCGCCAACCTACTGCCTCTGGGCTAAAAATTTTAGCCCAGAGCTGCGTGGCACGGTCCCAAACGCGCCCCTCCTTAAAATTTTTGAAAATTCCATTTTTCGACTTCTCTTCGCGGGTTTGGTTAGATACTTCAAGTGCTATTCTTTAACTCACTTCTTAACCTTATTATAATTTGTTTAGAGGTCTTCTTAGCCTTATTTTTAATCCCACAAATGCTCAATGAAATTGTAAAACACCTTCTATGCAAGTTTAACCACATAACAAGAGACAAATTCAATTATCTCACCAATAGCCTTACCAAATGCATACTTATAGCTCTCGATACCTACATACATATTATTTAATGTCATCAAGTAGGGTTGGGAACGTACGGGGTGTTACAGTCCACCTTATGAAATAAGTAGAAAAAACTTTTGTCCTTGTTGATTTTTTGTCCAAACTATTCCTTATAACCATTCAAAGCCTGCATGATCAATTCTAAAGACAGTCTACCTGTTGATACAAAAATTATTGTATTATATACATATGCAAGATGATTTAAGAGTAAACTCCACTTAGGCATTCCAAATCCCTTAAAATTACTTTCTCCAAACAAGTTATTCAGAGCTCTGCTTAATACGTTAGCTTAAAGTATAAATAGAGTTGGGGATAGTGGCTCTCCTTGCTTGACTCCCCTAGTGGAATGAAAAAATCCATGAGCTTGACCATTGATCAACACAGAGTACCAATTAGTGGTAACCAACTTCCAGATCTTATCCAAACATCTGCCATCAAACCCCATCTTCTGAAGAAACTTAATGAGGAATCTCTAAGAGACCCTATCATAAGCCTTTTCCATATCTAACTTTATCTCAATATTTGTTGATTTACCCCTCTTCCTTATATCTGTAACTATTTCTTGAGCCAATAAGACATTCTCAATAATATTTCTCCCCTTTACAAATCCAAATTGATTATGTGAAATGATCTGTTTAGGAAATATATTCTCAAATCTATCATGAATCACCCTTGAAATGACCTTATTCAACAAATTACTGAGACTGATAGGTCTCATACCTAAAAAGGTATGCACATTCTCCTTCTTAGGTTGAGTGATAGACTTGGAAAGTGTTTGGCCTTCATAGAAAGATTTGACAACTTGAAACACATCATCTCCCGTAATACTTTAGCATGTCTGGAAAAAATGGCATGTAAACCCATCTATCCCACTAGAGCTATCTCCATTAAGTTGAAACACGACATTTTTTACCTCTACTATAGTAGGGACGTCATTTAAAAAATCATTCTCCTCCCGACTGACCAGATGAGGCACATGCTGCAGTAGAGTGAGATTTTGTTATGTCTCCTGCTCTATGAATTACTCTTGGTAGAAGTGGATAGCCTTATTAACAATTTGCTCATTTCCTTCTATCAAAGTCCCTTTAGTAGAGTGAATTTTGTTGAACTAAGCATGTTCCTTCTTTCTTTTACTCAATTGTGGAAGAATCTAGAAATTTTATTCCCCTCTGAATACCAAGTGATGTTGGCCTTCTGCCTCCAATACTCTTCCTAATAATGCATGTATTGCTTCATCTCACTTTTGGAGACTGAGAAAATCTTACTACAAAACTTAGAGTATTGGTCGCTCACGGAGGAAAGTATTTTGCAACAGAAGGCTAGGGCAAAGTGGATTAAACTAGGGGACTCCAATAATCGGTACTTCTCTGCTATAATCAAAGAGAGAGTTTTGAAGAAACAAATTAACACTCTCACATCCTTGAGTGGAGATGCTCACACAGAACCTACAACAATAGCCAGAGAAATCATGTATTTCTACAGGTCACTCTTGGGGACCTCAGCAAGGGTACTTCCTGCTATTGATAAAAGGAAAATGCTTAATGGACCAACTCTTTCTCACCAACAGAAATTGGATCTATGTGGTCCCATAATAGAACAAGAAATTATTGAGAGCTTGGAGGCCATAGGAGATGACAAGGCACCGGGAATAGATGGCTACAGTGCGGGTTTTTTCAAAAGAGCTTGGCCTATCATTAAAAATAATGTTATAGCTGCTGTCCAAGATTTCTTTATCACAGGTAAAATGTACAAACCTATTAATTGCACCTCCATTACACTTATCCCAAAGATAAATAAACCTGTGACAGTGAAAGATTTTAGGCCAATTGCTTGCTACACCATACTATATAAGTTGATCTCTAAGTTAATCGCAAATAGATTACAGAAAGTTATGAGTAAGATCATATGTGAAGCACAAGAAGGTTTTATCCCGAGAAGGAAAATTGGTGATAATATCATTTTAGCCCACGAACTGGTTCATTCTTACTCTAGGAAACACATTTCTCCGAGATGTATGATTAAGATAGACTTACAAAAGGCGTATGATTCGGTAGAGTGGGTGTTCCTGCAACAAGTTATGGAGGAGATTGGTTTCCTTGTCCAGTTCATTGCATGGATTATGGAGTGTATTAAAACTGTGAGCTTTACCATCCTAGTAAATGGTGAGTTAACTGACCCCTTTGATGCTGCTAAGGGACTTAGGCAAGGGGATCCGTTGTCTCCATTCCTATTTGCTATAGCTATGGAGTATTTGAGTAGGTGCCTGATAGGTTTGAAGATACACAAGCAATTTCACTACCATCCCAAATGCGCTAGACTTGGTGTCACTCACATTAGCTTTGCAGATGACCTCCTCCTATTTACTAGGGGAGATGCAAAATCTGTAGCAGCTCTATACTCTTGTTTTACTGAGTTTTCCAACTCTTCAGGTTTACAGGCTAACATAGAAAAGAGCTCAGTTTATTTCGGTGGTGTCACTCCAAGCATTCAACAAAATATCCTACAGCACTTGGGTTTCAGTCATGGCCTACTTCCTTTCAAATATCTTGGTATCCCACTCTCAACTAAGAAGGTGTCTTTTATCCAGTGGAAACCTCTCATAGATAAGATCATAGCAAGGATTACATCTTGGACGGCCAAAAAGCTCTCTTATGCAGGTAGAGTGCAGCTAGTCCAAACTGTACTATTTGGTATGCAAGCTTACTGATCACAACTTTTCATCATCCCGTCAAAAGTGGTGAAGCTGATCGCTGGTTATTGTAGAAGCTACATATGGACAGGGGCGAATGAAATCACAAAAAAATTGTTGGTTGCTTGGTCCAAAGTGTGTTTTCCTAGGTCCGCGGGAGGCCTCAACTTGATAAACATTCATGTGTGGAATAAGGCTGCCATTGCAAAGACTTGCTGGGATTTATCCCATAAGCAAGACAAGCTTTGGATTCGATGGTTGCATGCGTACTACATCAAAGGAGTTAAGGTGCTGGGGATGGCCATTCCTAAGCAAGCTTGCTGGATGGTACGAATGATCATAGCAGCAAGAGTCACCTTAGCTCAAGTACGAGTTGTAATACAACCAGGGAAGAGTATAATTCGGCAGATATACTTGCAACTATTGGAGGATCACATGTCTGTTCGATGGAAGTGTTTGATGTTCCAGAACGTTGCTCGACCAAAGGCTATTTTCATCATGTGGATTCACTTCCATGGTAACCTGCTAACAACTGATCGTCTGATCAAATGGGGAATTAGTGTGAATCCAATGTGCTCATTGTGTCATCAGGTCCACGAATCCAAAGAACACCTTTTTGTGAAATGTCAATTTACCAAGCATGTGTGGACCAAGATTCTAACTTGGTTGCAAAGAAGAACTGTCCAGTGGGTTTCATGGGATAATTATCAGAATTAGGCCATTGCCAGTGCAAAGGGAAAATCGCAGGAAGCACTAATATTTAGATTGGTGTTTGCTGAAGTGGTGTACGCAGTGTGGGTGGAAAGAAATATGAGGATTTTTAAGAAGAGATTCCGAGATGGAGATAATGTGGCAAGGGAGATAGCATATATCTCTAATGTTAGAGCTCCTATTGGTGCACAACAACAACTTTCCAGTTTGTTCTTTTGATTATGCTTAGAGCTGTATAGGTGTTTCCATTTAGGCCTATTTAGGATAGTAATCTGTGTCTAGATTGCTATGGTTTTGTAATGAACTCTCTTGGTGATTAATAAACAAGATTGATTACCAAAAAAAAGAAAAGTACAATTCTATTTTCTACAGTTTGGAATTCTTCAAAAAATTATCCTTGATCCTGATTATATCCTCCCTGATGCTCAACTATTTGAATATGTCCCCAAAACATTCCCTACTCTAATTAGACAAAGCAGTTTTCACTCTTTTTATTTTATGCTTGGGAGAAATGAAAGTATCTGAGCTATCATCTGACCAACAGTTCTGTCTGACAACCTCCATGAAATCTTTATGTTCAGTCTAAAATTTCAAGAATTTGAAAGGTCTGCTAACTGGGATATTGTTGAATTACCACAAGTCATCAACATAGGAGCATGATCTGAACCAGTTCTAGAGAGATGATCTACTTCAATATGATCAAACCAATCCTACAAATCCTAGCTAAACAATATCCTGTCTAATCTCTGAAAAGTGTATTCCTCATCTGCCCTACCATTCCACTAAGTAAATGGGCTACCTTTGAAATTTGCCTCATATAATTCATAAGAATTAATATAGAAGGAAAATTTTCATACTTTGGAGAATAGACTGACAATCCTCCGAGCTTCTCTTCTTTATTGAGAATTACATTGAAATTTCCCCATGTAAACACCTAATATTTTTCACCAAAATTAAGGTTTTACACCATTTTAGTGTTTAAATATCTCTTTTAGGTCTAAATTAGGTATTTTGATTTTATCTTATTTTTAATAAGTTTGTTTTAAAAGTTTTGAAAAAAAAACTACAAAAAAATAGAGTCACATTTTAGGATAAATTAAGGTTTTGCTTTTCAAAGAAAAGATTTTTTTTTTAAAATATGGTTTCTTTTAATTTAGGTTTTAATAAATAATCAAATAATTTTAATATTTTTTTAATCACATTTTCAGGACTAGCTATTTAGTTTTTTCAATATTTTTATTAGTTCAAAATAGTTGACTAATAATTTTACCATTATTATTTATTTGTGCCTTGAGTTGAAAAATAAATAAATAAATAAAATCCTAAACCACCCAATAATTAACCTGCGCAACTCCCTCCCCTCGAATTCCTCACCACTAATCTCACCTTAACTAGCCCACAATCCCATAATCTGACAACACCCAAAAACTCCGTCGACGCAAACTCCCTTATCCCCACTTTCTACATACTACCCATCACCTACAATTGCAAACCCACAACTCCCACAACTACACTAATATATAAACACCTGCACACAATACCACAACATACAATAACACTGAAGAAAAAAAAACATCACACGTCAATACACGTTCCATCAATACACCAATGGCTTCCTCACCTTACAACTCTCCACCTATCATTAATCCCTCACATACTCATCCATTATCCACACTTTCACACACAAAGACATGGCACACTACTTTTCCTTTTTCGTGTTTTTTACTATTCAAAAGACACACAACAACACTTAGAGGAACAGAAAACAATAGAATACAACAGTTCAACCCATAAACCAAAAGGAAAGAGCAAACGAGAGAGAGAGAGAAAACAAGTATGTAGGAGTTTGAGATTGTGTTCGCGCTTTCAAGTTTGTGGCTCTTGAAAATTAGCTATCTGTTACTTTCGGAAATCGGTAGATTGTAGCGGCTTTTGTTGTGAATTATTTTCACAAGAGGTAACTCTCAATCTTTTTTTGTTTAATGTAATTGTTCGCAACAAATTTTTGTTGTGCTGAAAATTAACTACAAGCAAAGATAAATAAAAAAAAAAAAATTTATTAATTAAACTTTGCGGATACAATTTCGTTATTCTCTTGATTCTTCTCTCCTAAATCTTTTTCGTGATTCGAGGGCTTTCGTAGCTTTTTCTCTAACTTTCGAATGATTTGCACCTCCTAGAAAGGTGTTTGGATCTCCAGGAATGTCGAACATTACTTCGTCGTTTTGAGTTGATCGTCGGGCAGAACTCCATTGGTCAATTCTTTGAAGAATTGTGTAGTCAATGCAGAAGCTTTCCCCAATGCTTGTCGAATGTCCTCAGAAAATTATGTAACCCTCCTATTTATAGTTGTAGGGGGTAGGCAGTCCAAGTGTAAATAACCTCTTTTGCCTCATTCTGATTGGTCTATCACATCATCAAGCTTATCACAAATGTTATGTGGTAAGATTATTTGTGATTGACCAAAAACATGTTATTTTGGACACTTGGCGATGTTTTATTGGCTATTTAATTTGACTGGGATACCTCATCACTTGACATGTGGCATGAGTTTGGTCTTCAAGCTGAACCTTGAATTGAATTTAATGGACTTATTATTTTGTAAAGCCCAAACTAATTTCAACCCAAACGAACATAGATTCCATCCAAATTTTGTATGAATTTGATCCAATTAATTTTATGTGTCTATAGATTCACCCTACTTCAAGTCTTGTAGGAGTGTAGATTTTTTGAAATGAGACGAGGTTTGAAGTATTCGTGCAACATTTTTTTGTATGTATAATTTAATCCTCGCAAAATATTTGAATTTTGACGAGAAGCAACTATAGTCGAGCTCTTCAATCGTTTCATAATTTACTCATTGATGCGCTAAAGACAGCCAATTAATACACACTGAAGGCTTTTTTTTTTCGAAAAGACTTGAGCATTTTCCAAAAACTGAACTCTTCAAAGTCATGCTAATCAGGGTAGAATAATGTGACTCCCTTGATTAGGAGTTTAAATTCTATTTGAAACTAAATATATCAAGACCACGTAGGATTCGTACATTAGTCTTATATCGAGTTTCAATAGGATTGAATAATGATGTTATCCAACTTCAAAGAGGATTAGAACTTTGGCTTATTTTTGAAACTTGGACGTCTAACTCCTTTTTGAAAACAACTTGTCCAGCAGATTCCTTGCTGAAAACAAACTGGAACCCTTTATAGCCTAAATAAGGACATCATTGCCTCATTAATTCATCATAATTCAACTTGGGTAGCAACTGAAAGTTTGGTTATTTATCACGTTCTTTTTATTTTTTGTAACCAAACTTTTCGACAACTTGAAGCGTCTGTGGAAAACAATTCATAACACATCATGGGAGTGGATAAATCACCAAAGACATGTGGTGCTAGGAAGTAAACTAGTAAAGCTACGTCATACACCAAAACCATGTTCAGATTGTGTCCGATTTGCCCAGGTATCCTTCTGAAATTAGCCTTTCAGTTCTGGTTCGTCACCTTTTCCTGTTTTGCGCAGCCTCACGAAACGTCTCGTATCTTGACTTAGGGATATTCAAATTAGGAGATGTTTATTGCGTTGGAAAGTAGACTCGTAAAGCTACATCATACAAGGAACCATGATCAAATTGTTTCCAAATTTTCCTAGGTATCCTTCTGAAATCAGTTTTTCAGTTCTGGTTTGTCACTTTTTCCTGTTTTGCACAGCCTCACGAAAAGTCTCGTATCTTGACTTAGGAATATAGAAATCAGGAGCGCTTTTTTGTGTTGGAAAGTAGACTCGTAGAGATACTTCATTTATGAAAACCACCTTACAGAGCTTCCGCATTTTCTCAAGTAATTTTCTAAAGTCGCAGGTTAAATCTTGTGATACTCTGTTTATCACCAGATTGCACCCTTCATAGATTTCATCTTCCAATTTAATTCCTTTGCCAGGTTTTCAAGATAGTGTAAATGGTCTCAATATCATACCAACATATAAGGTTTTTCCATATGATTGGCGAGGAATACATGATGCATCTAACTTTCCGTTTAAAGCTCTGACGAATAACAATTAAGTGCGACATCTACCTTCCTTGTGTCTTGATGAGACAAGAATATGAAGAATTCTCCTTTTAATTTATAGTTTGGCAATGAGTCACTCTTTTCTTGCAGCTTGGCGGAGAAGCACATGAAGCATTCTGTCCCTTCAACTTGTCGAGAGATGCACATGACCATCCTCTCCTTGTTGTTTTGATGAGAGACTTTTGGAGTACTCTTTTTTGCTTTCCAGACTCATGCTTTGGATGTTTTGTGCCATAACCACAGATTCGTACCACTGGACTGAACCTCCGTGTAGTTGAAATTTATCAAAAAAATTTAGTACATTTAGTCGTGCTCTATTTTTTCTCTCTTTTTGTGTTGCAGAATTATGAGGAAACATAAACAATCTTGATATCACAAAGGCGATCCATCAGATATCCATATGATTGCCGTTGAAATTTTAGTGCGTCACTTCCTTGATGCTTGTAAAAAAAGAGGCTTGGGGCGATCAAATTTCATCCTAATCAAGCACGTTGCCCGTCTCATGATCCTTGTAGCTTGGGGATAAAGACCCTTGGAGCTACTATATTCAATCCTTGGAGGTGAGCATATTGGGGCGTCTGTCATTCTTTTGGAGTCCAGAGATCATATTCCATACTTCGTGACACTAAAAGTAACCCTTTCTAACTTCAGCGAGCAAGACGCCACTTGTACTATCTTCTCAACATAGCTATATAGACCCTCAATATTTTTCCTTGCATTTCTATTTTTTTCTCTGTTATTTCCTGGAAAATGGTGATAGGAGAACATGGGGATAGAAACAACGACGTATGGCTCGAACGCTGGCAAAAGAATAATGGTACCAGATTTTAAATTAAAGTAGCCATTGAAAATTAGGGAAATATGTGCATCTAATCCTTGCAGCCTTGCGAGAAAGGAGTTTCGAGTATCCGTATTTCATCCTTATTGAGTGAGCATGTGGTACATCTCCTCCTTGAGGATTGGTGATAAAAAGGCTTTGAGTGGTTGCCTTTCATCCTTTCAGCTATCCTCGACTTGTTATTTTGATGAGAGACTCACCGAGTACTCTTTTTTGTATCTTTGACTGGAGAGAATGCGGAGCATCTCCTCATTTTATATTTTGGAATAGACGTACAGGGAGTGCTCATCCTTTAAGATTTGTTGATTTTCAACTTTGCACACCTTCACTAAAACATTTATTTCTCAATGCAGGAGAAAGAGAATTGCCAGATGCTTAATCATACAGAAACAGAAGTCATTGTTTTGCAATATATCAAAAATTTTAGATCAAAGTCCCCTTCGGATTGATTGGAGCTGATTTTTGAAGTTAACTTCGAATCTGATACGTCTGTCTCGCAAATTTGCGCAGCAATGGCAGAAAATTCATAACTTTGCGTAGGAGCACATAAATTACGAGATCCTTTTTTATTTGGGAGAGTACTTCAAGAACTAAAATACACTTAAAAATCATGGCAAAATGCTTTGTGTATTTGTACATATTTTTCTTCGAAGTTGACCCACACATTTGTCATGCTTGCTGCCAGCTTTGTTTGTAGGTGGTAGAAAATTCATAACTCGAAATTGAAGCCTTTGACCCACGAACCGTATTTTTTGTTGCAAATTAGACTCCAAGAACTACTACATATATAAAAATCACAATCAAAATCTCTACGTATTTGTACAGATATGTCGTCGAAGCAGCTCAGTTTGAGATCTGATGGTCTATTTCGCAGCTTTGAGCGACTGTGGATAAAAAATTCATAACTTGATGTAGGAGCCTTTGAATTACAAGACACCTTTTTCATTGCAAAGAGGACTATGAGGACTACAACATATGTAAAAATCATGGTCAGCTCTTCTTTGTTCTACTCTTCACCTATACGCGTCTGTGGTAAATTCCGCGATGGAATATCTAATTCATGTGCTATCTATGCCACTCCAAAGTGTTATTGTGGTGCTCAAGTAATGACATGCCCCTTCCCTCTTTTTTTTGACTCATACGACTGAACTTAGAGTAAAAATACTCTAAACTGCTTACGTACCTCAGAGAAGAGGATCAAGTCATAACATAGTTCAGGAGAATGAGTTTAGTTTTTTTTTATTTCTTTTTTCCTTTTTTTTGGTCCTAATTTTTACCTAGGTTGCCCCTTTCGAGGTTTTCAACCTACCAGACTTTTTTTTTTGAGCCGTACACAATTTAAACTCATATGGGCCAAGAGTAATGTGCAGTTTATACTCGTGCATTATGGAGCTATTTGATTTGCAGTTTATGTAACACCTCGTACATTTCCGAACCTATGTTATTACCGTAACATTTATGGAGTTATTCAAACATGAGATGGTTGGTGTATTACACCTTAATTGTGTTGGGCTGAATTTAATTTTGTGCCATTGGGCTCAATTGAGGCCCAAATTGATGCAAAAGGCATGGCCCAAAAGAAGGAAATGACCCATTCATCTTTTGACCAAGTAAACATGATATTTATTGGTCAAAATTGGCGAAGGATGACCATTAAGGGGCTAGAAAATACAACCAAAAATCAGATTTTATTCACAAAGGCACACATGCCATTCTAGACTTTTCCACAAAAAGGTATTTTCTCTCTACTCTCAAACCCTAAGGCAACTACACTTGGTTAGACAAGATCATCCTTTTGCAATCCTTGGTAAGTGTTTACTCTCATGATTTAATATATTATATGCATGAGATATAGTGTAAATCATGATGGTTATGTCTAAAAGTGTTGAGTAGTGTACTTTTGCTTCCTTGTTAAAAGATTTGTCATCTATGAGACTTGAACTTAAAAGGAGACATGTGGTATTGAAGGAACGGAATTTGATGGATTAAATATCAATATGTAAGATGTGTTTATTTCCTTAACTTGCCTTCTCTTTGTGTTTGACAGTTGGAATTGTTATTGGAAAATTGTACATGGAACCGGTGGCGTATTGAAGGGAAAAAATGAAGTTTTGTGATGTTTATGTGCGTTGTGAAACCATGTATGTTGGCATACATGATAACTTAAAATATGAAAAGAGAAGTTTAATTATGATCATGGACCATTCATTACAAAAAAGGACCCAAAAGAGACCCATTTTGGCCGAAACGAGCACCCCCCCTCGCAGACGAAGGCACCTGCGGGCGCAGGTGACTTCGCAGGTGACTCTGGACACTCCCAAGAGGCACCTGCGGCTGCACCTCAACCACCTGCGGGCGCAGGTGGCTTCGCAGGTCAGTCCAGGACCCCGTTTTGCATGTTTTTGTCTCTCTTTGACCCCCCAAAGCCCCTATACCCTTCATGGATGCAATTATCAACTTGTGGTACCTTTTCAATGACTTTAAAGGAGTATCACAGAGTTATTTTGAATGGTATCAATTATGGATTGTTGTTCATGTGTTGTTGTGAAAGGTATTGAGATGACTTGATGGAGTAATTGTGACGTAGTGTTAATGAGGAAGTGTAAAGGATTTGTGAAATGTTATTGGTTTATGACGTCTTGGTCAATGTGTGGAATGTTATGGTATTTTTGTTATGGTGATGCAATGCGTTGTATTGTTGAAGGATGAAATAACTCTATATGGCAGTCATGTAGCTCATTGTCGTTTTATGCACTTGTAATGTAGTTAGTTGTTAACGTGAGCTCCGTTATGTACTTGTGTTGTAGAGTAAAACATAAGAAAGGAGCTGGATTATTATATTCACATATAGGACTGTGTATTCATATTGGGAATATAAGTTATGTAAGGTTACTCTTTCCATATCCTCCTGCAGCACATATTGTTCGCATTGACGTTGTACTTGTTCCATTTCGAAATGTTCTAAAGTATCCCATCTCAGGTTGACATATATTGTTATTCACATGTTTCTTATTAGTAGACCAATTGTGATTCACATGTCTCTTATTCATTGACTGAAGTTCCAAAGCTCTCATAATGTAGTAACTACTAAAAGAACTATCTCAAGGAAAGTAAGGATGTAAAGAGAATCTATTCATTCTTGAGTAGCATTTCCAATAATGTTGCATTCTTAAGTTCCAATGATGTTATGACTATCAATGTGTCAATCTCACAGAAGTAAAGAAATGAAGGAATGTATTACTCTTATAATGAAAGAATGAAGTAATTTATATTTGTTTGTATATTATTGAGTGACATCCCAGGGGCTACAGAAAAGCCTAGCATGGGTTAATCTAACATCCCAGGGGCTATAGAAAAGCCTAGCATGGGTTATCACAGTAACATCCCAGGGGCGATATAAAATCCTAGCATGGTTTAATCACATCCCAGGGGTTAAAATACCTAGCATGGGTTAATCTCATCCCAGGGGCGACAGAAAAGCCTGGCATGGGTAGAACGATAAATCTCATCCCAGGGGCAACAGAAAAGCCTAGCATGGGTAGAACGACAAAGATAAATGAACGTAAAGGCAAAGAAATTAACGAAAGTAATCTACATGGTTCCACACATACAGAACGATGGTTTATATCCATATTGGCGATTCTCTTATATTTGATTCCATTGATGTTCTTATGTTTGATGCAGTTTTTATAGTCTTACATACTCAGTACATTTTTTGTACTGACGTCCCTTGGGGGACTTACCTTACTTGCTGCAGGCACAGGTGCTAGCAGACCTCCACAGTAGGTTGCGGGTCATTTGCAGATCATTGGTGAGCTCCAGTTGGTTCGGGGCTTTTCGAGTCATTAGGTACATTTGTTTTGGCATTGTAGAAAGTAGGGACGTGTCCCGACTGTAGGATGGTTATGTATATGTATCTGTAGAGGCTTTGTAGATGTTGTGGGACAAACGAAGGAATGTAAGGAATGTATGTTTTTGACATGGTGGCCCTAACGGCCAAGTTCCATATATGTATATATCACATGTTTTCCATGACTTCCGCCATTAGCATATTGTTTCTATATGAAATAGTTATGTTCATTGAGTGACATGCATATGAGTGTACATGAATGAAGATTGGTTCTCTTGGGCCTTACCGGCTTTGGGTGCCAGTCCGCCCCATTGGAATTTGAGGCGTGACAGTTTAATCTTAAATTTGAGGAGCTTTGTGAGTTGAAGATTTATCTCAAAATTGATGAACTTCATGACATACAGTTTACGCTCGTGTGTCAAGGAGCATTTCAACTTGCAGTTTAGGCTCATGCATTGAGGAGCAGTTTCAACTTACAGTTTAGGCTCATACATCGAGGAGCATTTTCAACCTGCAGTTTAGGCTCGTACGTCGAGGAGAACTTTCAACTTACAGTTTAGGCTTGTGCATTGAGGATCACTTTCAACTTGCAGTTTAGGCTCGTACGTCGAGGAGCATTTTCAATTTGCAGTTTAGGCTCATGCGTTGAGGAGCATATTGACTCGCAGTTTAGGATCGTACATTGAGGAGCGTCTCGAGGAAGAATTCTAGTAATGTCACCATTCTTCTAACACTTTATGATGAAGTATTGTTGCATTTTAGTTTGGTATCAGATTATATGGTCTGCATTGGTTGAAGCAGATTTGCACTTGATTTTGTGTCGACTTTTGGAAGTCGAAGCTTAGAAGACCCTTGATGCTTTTGTCTTTTGTGAGTGATCAATGTCCAAGTGTCACCATTCTCACTACTAGAGAAGTCATCTACCTTGGACATATTTTTTGTTTTCTTTAAGGCGGGAACCTCAACTGGTTCACAGCTCCCAAATTATAGCATGACGATTTCTTTAAGTTTTGGTGATGCAACAAAGAGCATAGATTGTAGAACTTCTGAAATTGACCCTTTCTTATGGTCCAGTTTGGTGCTGACATAATTTTCATCAACTGTATCGCTATCATCAATAATGATTTTCCCTTCTCGTATTAATGTCATGATCTTTTCCTTCAGAATGAAGCATTTTATAGTGTGATGACTAACAAATCGGTGAAATTTATAATACTTAGGATTGTCAACTTTGTTGGATTCTTCAGGTTTCTTTGACTCAGGGTGTTCAATGACTTCCTTGGCTAGCAACTCGTCAAGAATCGCCAGAACGTTAGAGTCGGGAAAAGGATACACTTTTGCTTGTAACTCCTTCAAGGTTGGTTGATTTTTCACTTCTCGCATTTGTTGATTTGGAGCTTTCTCTTTCAATTTTTAACTTGTAGAGGCCTTCATTGAACTCACTGCTATTGCCATGGATTCCCTAATTTGGTCTTTTGATGAGTCCTTGAATTTTGTGGCTTCTTTCCTTGGATTAAAGACAAGTGATGTCATTTCATGACTTGCAATGCTTAGCTCTATGTCAAGAACACGCGTAGCTAATTCTTCAAAAAGTTTGAGGCTTAATCCCTTGGAGGATATACATAAGGCCCCAATGCATCCCTTGAATGCAAACTTCAACCACATAAGTTTCAGAAAGTTGATCCTTGCAATCTAATCTCAATGTTCGCCAACGATTGATGTAGTCCACTACAAGCTCATCTTTGCTTTGTCTTGTATTTGTCAACTCTATCATGCTAACCATACGATGGGTGTTGTAGAAATGATTTAAGAACTGACTTTCAAGTTATTTCCAATAATTAATTGATTTTGACTCCAAGTCTGTGTACCAATCAAAGGCTTTGCCTTTTAAAGAGCGAACAAACTGCTTGACTAGAAGATCACCATGTGTATCGGCACTGGTACAAGACTCAATGAAATATGCGATGTGTTACCTTGGATTTCCCTTTCCATCAAATTATTGAAACTTTGACAGTTGATATCTAATTGGCATCGGTAAGCCCTTGATTCGCTTAGAATATGGCTTTGAGTATCTTATGAAACTTTGTGATGGACCGCCATATTATTCCTTGATGATGTTTGCAATCATATCTTGCAGTTGTTGAACTATTAGAGTGGCCACTGAAGCAGGTCGATTAGCGCATTGAGTGTCAATCGGCTTGATGAGAGATTCACCATAAACTTTTTCTTGTGGTGTTAGATTATGACTTGACTCTCCATGGTTGTAGAGATCTAACTTGCTTATAAGTTGGGTGATTTGAAGATCTTTCTCATCAACAAACCTTTTCAAGGATTCAACGATTTACTTCATTATTGTAAACTTCTCATCCATGTCAACCGCATCAACCATGAAGGTGTTGACTTTAGTTGAAATGGGAAAATCCATTTAGTCCTCATATTCGCCAAGGTTGAAGACAGTTTGAGATAGTTCATCAAATAACATAAATGCAAGGTTGCCCCAGGGGTTGTAGTTACAGCTGTAATTTGAAATTTTCCCCTTTTTGCTATCTCCAAAGAGGTGAAGTATTGAGATCTATCCAAAGCACAAGCCTTGAGCTTGAGTTGAGTGATTGGGCCAACATGTCTGATCTCAGCAGATGTGGCAGTAGTATACTCCTTGCACGAAACGTCATTGATTTTTTCAAAGTCCATTGCAATAGTTGAATTTGTAGTTTTTTCATTTGTAGAAAGAAGAGATGAAGAGTAGAACTGGTCCCACTGGGTGTCCCAAAATTTGTTTGCAACAAATTTTTGTTGTGCTGAAAGTTAACTGCAAGCAAAGATAAATAAAAGAAAAATAATTTTATTAATTTAATTTTGCGGGTACAATTCCGTTATTCTCTTGATTCTTCTCTCCTAAATCTTTCCTGTGATTCAAGGGCCTTCCATAGGTTTTTATCAAACTTTTGGATGATTTGTACCTTCTAAAAATGCGTTTGGATCTCCAGGAATGTCGGACAGTACTTTGTTGTTTTAAGTTGATCGTCAGGCAGAACTCTGTTGGTCAATTCTTTGAAGAACTGTGTAGTCAATGCAGAAGCTTTCTCCAATGCTTGCCGAATGAAGTCAGAAAATTATGTAACCATCATATTTATAGTTGTAGGGGGTAGGCAGTCCAAGTGTAAATAACCTATTCTGCCTCATTCTGATTGGTCCGTCACGTCATCAAACTTATCTCAAATGCTATGTGATAAGATTTTTTGTGATTGGCCAAAAATTTGTCATTTTGAATACTTGACAATGTGTTATTGGCTCTTTAATTTGACTAGGTTACTGATGTCGCCCAAAATATACCTTCAGGAAAGTATAATGCGGTTGTTGTATCAAATATAGAATAGGTCGATCCCACAAGGAACAGGACGAACTTATGTAGAATGCAAGTCTAAATAATTGGCAAGTAAGTAAAACTGGGGTTTTTTTTATGAATAAGTGGTGACAATAACGATTGTTGATTATTGGATTTGTAAACAATATGAGAAATTCACTAGGACTGTGATCCCCAATGATTCCTTAACTCCACAGGTTACTTGTGCTGGCAAAACTATCCCACTGCGTTCCATGCAAAATCTAACAAGGTATGTTCATCTAAACGTGTCTCGACCTGGTTAGACAAATTTCACTCTTCTCCTCTCGGTCTTCGAGTGTCGCTCTACTAACCCTTGTCCTGGATCTCAGATAACTATCCCTGTTACGGCTCAAGTTATTAGATAAAGGTTGATAACTTCAAATCTCTGTTGTTATTCCCTTTTCATAATCTCTACCTCTCTGTCGAGCAGGTCTAGAATACAGGCGAGTTTCTAACGTTTGCAACCGTTAGAAGATCAATCATAACGAAGGAAATAACAATACATGCATTCACACCAGTTCAGAATTTGCTTCGCACTTAACACGTTTTGTTAATTCTTCATGGTTCACACAACCCTAGTTGATGAGTTTAGCTACTTATGTTTACAAGAGCACAATAAGAATTTGAGGATGAAAGCATAGTTGTAAACTCACAATAAAGAAGAAAATCTGAAATCTCAATTATGAATAAAACCCTAGAATCGATGTTCCAAGATTACAAAATCCAATAATGTATTTATGAACTTAAAATAATGAAAAACTATCTCAAAATAATGTAATGGATAACTCCTGAACATAGGACATCAAAGGGATATTTATAGATACAAGATGAATCATATCCAAATCAAAACAGGAAAATAGAATCGGCAACTTTCCACGGTATCGTGACTTGGTGTCGTGGAACCCAGTCACGCCACATGGGTCAGTGCCGTGGAAATCAGGCAACATTGAACATCTCTAAAGTTGACTCAAGCCAGCCACTCACGTCACGTGAGTGGACTCACGGCACGTAAGTCCTGTCGTGAGTCACTTCTCCGGTGCAGATCCTGGTTCTTTCGTCTTCAGATACTTCGTTCTTGAGTGTGATTCTTCCTTTTTGTCCATGTTGCCTCCAAAACCTATTTTGCTACAATGTAGAGTAGAAAACACATCATACCAACCAAACACACCCAAGTTATTGCATATTTTCCTTGTTTTAAGTATCGAAAGTGTCATGAAACCATGACACATCAACACCCTCAACTTAGAACGTTTGCATGTCCTCAAGCAAACAAAACAAAATAAACACAATAATGCTTAACTAAGAGAAACCTAAGGGACCTACGGCAGTCGACTCATTGCTTTTGATCTCAAAATTTTTTTGACCCCTCCAACTTGCAAATCAAAATTATATTGAGTATACATACAACATATTATCATGACACAGAAGGGATCAAATGATGGCATGAGATTATGAACAAACAACTAAGCATATATGCAAATGACAATATCCGAACAAATAGCAACTAACAATGTAACCCATGTACTCTCACGTCAAAGAAGTCCCATACACTCATAATATACTAATGAATCTCAAAGTAGGGACTCGGTCAAATCACTCTCTCTCATAAAGAAGTTCAAATAGTGTGTATGAAAAACCATAGGCTTGCCCTTTTTTTCTATGCCTTAGTTTTTTCGGACAGTTGGACTAGGATCACTATAGGACTTTCATCGCATTGTAATGTAGGCTTGGGGACGGGTATGGTACATATGTATATGGTGACTCAACCCACCTTGACTATATACTATTTTTGGCTCCACTTTTCAACCATTCTTATCTATTCTCCCTTATTCTCCTTCCTTTATTTTTAGATTTTCGGGTGTGATTTTCTTCATTTCTTCAAAACACACAACAAATTTATTTATTTTTTTTCTTTTTTTCTTTTTTTTTTTTTCTTTAGCACACTCAAATCTGTTCTCATTTTTTTTTTATTAACCCCTTCTTCATACCCAAATCAATCTACGCACCCCTATAATAGCCACCCTCAACTTAGGCAATTTGCTTGAGTTGAGTACACAATGTCCAAAGAGGGACCAGGGAAAAGACATGTTCATTATAAGTCAAAATGGGAAGGTGAATAGGCTAATGAAAGGAATAGGTCAATTAAGGCTCAACATCGGGATCAAGGGATATTTATTTCGTTTAGTCGGGCATTTAGGCTAAAAGTGGACTTATTCAAAAATCTCCTATGCTCCTTTCCTAACCACTATGCTATAACCTAGGCAAGACTAACCGGGCAAGTTCTGAATCGCACACACAAAGTGAACTAAGTAATGACCTCACGCACACATAGCATAGGGTTACACTATCAATTACTACCTATCCAGTTCATGCATTGCTAGCTACAGTTATGTTGCCTATAATACTAATGCCATAACAAGATCCAACAACTGTCACAAACTAACATACTACGCACATTCAAAACAAAATTCTCAGGAGGGGTGTCCTTTCCATAAAAAAAAAAAAAAACATCCTTATCATTCAAAATATGTTCAAAATTGGACTGCACTAAGGTTCCCCTATTTTTCTGCTAATTAAATCATGAAAACACAACAACAACCTAAACAGGTCGATTCTACTATGATAGCACACTCGGGGGAAAAGAAACACGACAACAAAAACCCCCAAGTGGAGGTATACCTCCACCCCCAACTAAACAATGGTGCACTGCCCTCAGTGCATATCTATCAATATGGTAAGTGGAAGGGAGTGAAGCTATACCTGTGGTGCCCTAAGCATCAAATGTGGGCCCACCCAATGCGTGATCATCAGCATGCTCTCTAGGATCGCTGCTATGTGCGTCTGGTAGAGGGGGTATCTGACTAGAGGATGCACCCCGTTCCCTCTCCTCCTGAGAAATTTGTAAGGCATGGTACTCTACCCTAGAGGCCTTAACCGCTCTCCAAAAATCATCCTCGAACTCATCCCCACTATTACCCTGATCCACCGGACTACGTGCTCTCTTGCCTCGATCCAAGGATGCTGGTGAAGTCACAGAAAGCACGCTCATGTATCTCCTCAATGATGTAGCGAGCAAAGTTAATATCATAACCTGCCAGAATACTCGCTACCAACACTGCCCAATCAAGTGTGAGTGAATTATCAGCATTAGTCAGACTCAATCGGTGCCTGACAACTGACCACCAAAACCATCCTGCAAAGTGAAGTGAGGACTTCTTAATATCCAGCTTCCCAGCAACCCAACTAGTACTAGCACCATACTCCGCTATATAACCTGCAACCCACTACAGTAACTCCAAACGCTGATCGACATCCCTCATTTTAGCCCTATTTCTCATAGTCTCCATACGGTGATCAAATTCTGCAGTGCTAGTTAGAAATGGACGCTCAGCACCAAACAATAACCTGTGGATAGTCTGATCAGAGATGTCCACCCTGGTCTCCCAAACCAAAGTGTGAGTCAATAGTGGTTGGTCCCTATACCGCTGCTCATTGGGTGTGATCAATTTAATAGAAGCAGCTTAAGAAGCATAAAACTCACAGACCAACTCTGAGGTATAGTGCCCAGGAGGCTCCGTCATCCATCCAAATTTATAATGATCAAATATAGCCTTAATCTCAGGCAGTGCCTTCAATTCATCTAGCCGATACCGGGCTCCTCAGTGATACTCCTTCTACACACGCCCCACTTAGTAAGTTTGGCATCCCTATCATAAATGGCCCTCATACCCTGAACACACCATCGCTTGTTTTTCCTTCAAACTGCAACTGCGGCTCGCTGTGGATCCACTTGTCGCTTTGAGAAAGTCGTGGATTGTTGACCACTTGTGCCAGAAATAGATGTTGTTGCATTAACGGTAAAATCATCCAGACTTTCAGCATTTTATCCAGACCCAGATACATCAACCTCAGCATCATCCGTATCCTCAGCATTCTCCTTAGACCCAGATACATCAACCTCTTGTTCATAACCGGTTGAAGCATCTTCCGTCCACTCATCAGATTGGGGGTGGAATCAGAAAACTGAGCAGGTGCAGCCGGTTGTGGGGGTTGTGAAGTAAGTTGTTAGGCAGTCCAGGCAACAGCTTGGGACCTAGTTTGTAGCCTTGTAGTATGAGGTACAAGTGTAGAATCAGTGGTAGCAAGCTTGTATACCTCTTCGAACATACTTTTATTTGACCCCGAAGGTTTATCGCTCAACCTAGTTGTAAATTTAGGATTTTTGGTATGCATTCATGAGGAAGAACCCATGTCTCTACGTTTGGGGTTTGATTTGGGTGGCATGTTATTGGGTTTTGGGTCGGGTAGGTCGGGTTTGGGTCGGGTGGGGTAAATTTCAGGTCAGGTAGGTCGGGTTTGTCGGATTTTGGAATGGGTGGGCTAGATTTTGGGGTGGGTGGTTCAAATTTTGGGGATTTTGGGATTTAGGATTTAAGAATTTTGGATTTGCTATGTGGGAATCTGATGAATTTGGATTATTTTTGTGGGAATTTGATGAATCTTGGCAAAATAGGGTTTATGTTGTGAATTTGGTTTTGAAAAGGTTAAGTTCAGATTTTAAAGTGGGTCGGATGTGAGGAGTATACTGATATTTATATAAATTTAGGGTCGGGTCGGGTCGGGTCGGATCTCGGGTAATTAGAGGGTTCCTATTTCTCACGGCACCACCCACGTGACACATCACGTGGGTCCTCTGGCGTAGGTAGGATCCTGCAGGTTGCACATGACCTCTGAATTTCACGGCACTACCCACGTCACGTGGGTCACTGGCGTAGGTCAAGTTCAGCAGGCATGTAATTCCTTCTGACTTCTACGATATCCTTCCACGTTACATGGACAGACTTACGTGGCATGAAGCAGTGTCGTGTGTTGTACTGAACACATTCAGTTTCAATCTTGTAAGATCCCGCTAGTTTATCCTCCAATGAGCAGATCCCAACTAATTGGACCTTGGGTTTCTCCCAAGCACCGCATGATTTAACGTCGCGGCACGAGTTGGCTAGGTTGGTTGCTCAGATTTCACCAAACAACCCATGGATTGCCTCCCATGAAGTGCCTGATTTAACGTCGCGGCATGACTTGGCTAGCTTGACTCCTCATACTTCATCAATTCTAAGCTCCTCACAAGTGTTTATCTCTTCTGTGATTCCCACATAGTGCTTTACACGTTGCCCATTGACTTTAAATAAAACATTATCTTCACCTTTCAGCTCAATTGCTCCATGCGGGAATACCCTAACAACGGTGAATGGTCTAGACCATTTAGACCGTAGTTTTCCAGCAAAAAGGCAAAACTTGGAGTTACAGAGTAGCACCAAATCTCCCGAATGAAATTCTCGTCGTTTGATTTTTCGATAATGATACAGTTTCATCTTTTCTTTATAAAGTGCTGAACTTTTATAAGCCCGTAGACGAAATTTATCCATCTCATTCATCTGATCTAGCCTCAATTTAGTCGCATCTCTCCATTCCAGATTCAACCTCTTCAATGCCCATAATTCCTTGTGTTCAAGTTCAACAGGAAAATGTCACGATTTACCGAACACCAGCTGATATGGAGATGCACCAATTGGTGTCTTGAAAGCAGTTCGATATGCCCATAATGCATCATCTAATCTTCGAGCCCAATCAGTACTATTGGCATTCACCATCTTTGCCAAGATAGACTTTATCTCACAATTTGACACCTCAACTTGCCCGCTCGTCTAATGATGGTAAGGTGTTGCCACCTTATGTTTGACACCATATTTTTCAAGTAGGGCTTTGAACAGCCGATTACAGAAGTGGGATCCTTCATCACTAATGATTATTCATGGTGTCCCAAATCATAAAAATATGTTCTTTTCCAAGAATGCCGTGACACTTCTTCCTTCATTGTTGGGAAGCAAAATCGCCTCCACCTATTTAGAAACATAGTAAACAACTACCAAAATGTATTTCATCCACAAAGGGGCCCATAAAGTCCATTCCTCATACATCAAATAATTCGAGCTCAAGGATAACTTTGTCATAGGGAGTTCATGTCTGCGTGAGATATTTCCTTGTCTTTGGCATTGGTCGCAGGCCCGAGCATAGTCATAAGAATCTTTATAGATGGTAGGCCAATAATAACCGCATTGTAAGATCTTGTGCGCAGTCCGCGTACCACCATGATGACCCCCAACTGGAGATGAATGACATGCTTCCAAGATACTCATCATTTCAGCCTCTGGGATACACCTTCGAATCATACCATCTGCACATACTCTAAACAAATATGGCTCATCCCAGAAGAATTTTCTCACCTCATGTATGAATTTTTTACATATCTTTCGGGATTAGATCACTTGCTAGAAAGTTGGCAAAATCTGCAAACCATGGGATTAAGTCTTGTGATGCTGCAAGCACTTGCTCATATGGAAAAGTATCATCAATATCAAGATTATCCCTTAATTTAAGCATGGCCTCACCCTCAAGGTGGGAAAGATGGTCAGCGACCTGATTCTCGGTTCCCTTTCGGTCCTTGACTTCAAAATCAAATTCTTACAGTAGAAGTACCCACCGAATCAATCTTGGCTTAGCATCCTTCTTTGACATAAGATACCGAAGTGTTGCATGGTCTGTATGCACAATCACCTTCATACCAATCACTTAAGATCTGAATTTCTCAAAACCAAAGACCACTACCAACAATATCTGTTCAGTCACGGTGTAATTCTTCTGAGATGGATTAAGTACTTTGCTAGTATAGTAAATCGGATGTAAAATTATCTCACGTCTTTGGCCAAGAACTGCATCCAAGGCCACTCCGCTAGCATCACACATAACCTCAAAAGGCATTGTCCAATCTGGTGAAACAATGATAAGGGCTGAAATCAACTTCTCTTTCATACACTCAAATGCTTTTAGACACGCCTCATCAAACACGAACTTCACCTCCTTCTCTAAAAGCTTGCATAACGAATTTGCAATTTTCGAGAAGTCTTTGATGAATCTTCTATAAAATCCTGCATGTCCCAAGAAACTTCAAATTCCTTTCATGGAGATAGGTGGAGTTAACTTTTCAATCACCTCAATCTTTGCCTTATCAACTTCAATACTTTTCTTTGAGATCTGATGCCCCAACACGATACCCTCATTAACCATAAAATGACATTTTTCCTAATTAAGCACTAAGTTGCACTCCTCGCATCTTTGTAGTACATTAGCAAGGTGTGCCAAGCAATCATCAAATGAGTCTCCCACAACAAAAAAATCATCCATAAAAACCTCAATAGAGTCTTCCACCATGTCGGAGAAAATAGACATCATGCAATGCTGGAAAGTGGCCGGTGCATTACATAAACCAAAGTGCATCCTTTTGAACGTGAACGTCCTGTATGGACAAGTGAAAGTGGTCTTCTCTTGGTCTTCGAGGGCAATGAAAATCTGATTATACCCCAAATAGCCGTCAAGAAAAGAATACTCTCCTCTACCAGCAAAACGGTCTAACATCTGATCCATGAAAGGCATAGAAAAATGATCATTTTATTTCCAAGAATTCAACTTCGATAACCCATGCAAACTCTCTATCCAGTACCGGCCTCATAAGGATTAACTCATTCTTGTCGTTTGGAACCACAGTGATTCCTCCCTTATTTGGCACACACTGAACTGGGCTCACCCACTTGCTATCACAAATGGGGTAAACCACACCTGCATCTAACCACTTAATGATCTCCTTCTTCACAACCTCTTATATAGGTGGGTTTAGATGACGTTGGTGCTCAATGCTCGGTATGCACTCAAGATCAAGTTGTATTTTATGAGTGTAAATATCAGGTGGAATCCCTATATATCAGTAATGGACCAACCAATGGCCCTTGTAAACCTTCTCAATATCGAAACCAGAGCCTCTACTTGCCACTCCGCCAATACAGCAGAAATAATCACAAGCAAGGTGTTGTTGGCTCCCAAAAATATGTAGCGAAGGTGAGCAGGAATAGCCTTAAGTTCCAAAACTGGAGGCTCCTCAATAGAAGGACGAGCTGGTGGGGTCACCCTATTCTTTAAATCGAGATCAAGTTTCTTTGGGGCATAAGTGTATGATCCCTTACCAGCAAGTCCACCAACCATCTCATTGTATTCCTCAACACCATCGTTATCAAAATTCATAATCACGGCCACAAGAGCTTCTACCCCCAACCTTTCTTCAAGAGGCACGACAAGAACACTCTCTTCAACTGCATCTATTACCAAAATCACCTGCATATCTTTTGGTTGCTTCATGGAACGACAAATATTGAAAGTGACATGTTCATCATTTAACCTAAATTTCATCTGCCCTATTTCTATGTCGACCAATGCATGACCAGTGGCAAGGAATGGTCTTCCCAATATGATGGGAACCTCGAAATCAACTTCACAATCTAAAATCACAAAGTTAGCTGGAAAGATGAAAGATGCAACTTTTACCAAAACAACATACAAAACGCCCACCGGCTTTTTCACCTTCCTATCCGCCATGAGAAGTCTCATAGAGGTTGGTTTTGGTGCCTCTAACCCCTACTGCTTTAAAATGGCTAGCGCCATTAAGTTAATACTAGCACCTAAATCACAAAGTGCTTTAGCAAAGTTGTAAGACCCGACAGTACAAGGAATTGTGAAAGCTCCTAGATCCTCTTTCTTTTCAACTAGGGAACGTGAAGCAACTGCACTACAATGATGTAAGTTATCTGCCGGCTCAAAACTGACAGTTCTCTTCTTCGTCACCAAATCTTTCATGAACTTTGCATAACCTGGCATCTACTCTAATACCTCAACAAGAGGGATGTTTACCGATAACTCTTTCAACATTGTAATAAACTTCTGATATTTGCCTTCCTCAACCTTCTTTTTCAACCTTTGAGGAAAGGGGGAAGGAGGTCGTGGGATAGTTTTCAGCATTTCTGGGACCTCCTTTTCCTGCCTCTTTTTAGATTTCACCTTTTTGCCAGTATCATGAGGATTTGGGACTGTTTCAACCTTTGAATTATCCGGCTCTATCTTAGTTTCTAAATCAACTATCATCGGCTCGTTGGTCTTACCACTATCCATAGGTAAATATGGATCAGTTGTGCATTTTCCGCTTTTAGTAGTAATGACCAGATAATGACTATCATTCTTCAAATTCTAGACAGTGTTGCTTGGAAGGGTACCTGGCTGACGTTGGTTCAATACCACCGATATCTGCCCGAACTGTTGCTCCAACTGTTTAATAGAAGTCGATTAGGATTCTACTTTCTGACTTAATCCCAAAATGTCTAACCCAATCTCCTTCAAGCAATCTTCTTGACTCTCTAACCCTTTCACCAGTTTATTGAGAAGGGCTTCCATTCTTGAATTTCCATAGTCAGCATCGCGGTATCCTGGTGGAACATATACGCCACTCTTCTCTTTATAATCATCCTTCCACCTTCAATCACCGTCACAATCTCGTTCTCTATCTCTATATCCTGCCTTGTTGTAATTGTCTCCATAATAGTTTCGATCTTGCTTCCCTTGACTTGAGTTCCAAGATTCTTGATTAGACCCCTGGCCCTTGGCTCGAAAACTCGCCACTTCTTGATCTAGGTACTTAGCCTCCTCATCAGATTCACTATCATCATGCTTAGGTGTTTTGCCTTGTGCACCTACGGCATGTACCTTCTCAGCATCTCTGGCCACAATCTGTTTAGCTAACAAACCAATTTCTGTCCTCAACTGTGCGACCTCTTGAGCTACAGATTCGTCCAAAGCCCATTGTGATGCTGAGGCTCCAATACCATACGTTCCAGCAGGCATATCTGCCTCCCGAGTATGCCATCCTTAGTTGGTCTTAGTGATACGATCTAATATCTCTGAAGCTTGTTCCCACCTCAGACTCATAAATGCTCTGCCAGTGATAGTATCCTCTACAGCCTTAGTGTTTGCATTTAAAGCCCTGTAGAAGATCTCAAGTAAATTCCTACCACTAATCTTATGATTTGGCACATTCTACAGCTTCTTCTTGAACCTTAGCCATGTCTCGTAAAGTGCTTCGAAATGTAGTTTTCTAAAGTTGTAAATCTCATCCTTCAACTGTAGCATCTTGTAGGGTGGAAAAAATCTTTCCAAAAATTGATTTCTTAACTCTTACCAAGTAGTGATGGAACCTCGTGGTAACTCTGCCAACCACAAAGTTTGTCGCTTCTCCTGTTAGAGAGAATGGAAACAATCTCAAACGAATAGCCTCTTGGTTAACTCCAGGCAAATTATAAGAAGTGCAAACCCCCACAAAGTTCATCACATGCATGTTCGGATCATCTGTAGGAAGACCTGCGAATACACCTTTCAAGTTAAACAGGTGGATCATGGCACTTGTAATGTCAAACTTAGTGCCTTGAGGTAATTCTGGTGGAATAATGGCACCAGTCTCTATCGGCTCAAAATAAGCCATATCTTCTTCCTCATGATCATCAAAAACTGGCACATGCGGTCTTTGAGGTGGTTGGTAAGCTCTCAGTATTCTTTGTCTTTCTTCAGCCTCAGCCAGTCGCTGGGCTGCTTCTTGCATAGCTCGATTATCTCTATCTACTTGCCTAAGAGTAGCTTGTCTATCTTACTCTTTCCGTGTCAATCGAGCAGTAGTTTGGTCTGCTATTTTATGACCAACCAACTGTATTGGTTGGTTATTAATGTCTCCCACGGCTGCAGGATCCTGAACTCGTCGGTATTCACCATTCTTCGATTAGCTCTCAGAGTTCTTTCTATTTCACGATCAAGTGAAATCAGGGGATTGCCTTGATTCCTAGTATTAGGCATACACCAGTGTGTGCCCTTAAAAATATAAGGAAATAAAACCAATCAATTCCAACAAGCAAAATACTCCACTCCGTAACCATAGATTCCCCGGCAACGGCGCCAAAATTTAATGTCGCCCAAAATATACCTTCAAAAAAGTATAATGTGGTCACTGTATCAAATATAGAATCCAACAAGGTTGGGATTGATCCCACAGGGAACAGGACGAACTTATGTAGAATGCTAGTTTGAGTAATTGGCAAGTAAGTAAAACTGGGGGTGTTTTGTGAATAAGTGGGGACAATAACGATTGTTGATTATTGAATTTGTAAACAATATGAGAAATTCACTAGGACTGTGATCCCCAATGATTCCTTAACTCTACCGGTTACTTGTGCTGGCAACACTATCCCGCTGCGTTGCATACAAAATCTAACAAGGTATGTTCATCTAAACGTCTCTTGACTTTGGTTAGATGAATTTCACTCTTCTCCTCTAGGTTTTCGAGTGTCGCACTACTAACCCTTGTCCTGGATCTTAGATAACTATCCCTGTTATGACTCAAGTTATTAGATGAAGGTTGATAGCTTCAAATCTCTGTTGTTATTCCCTTTTTCCAATCTCTATCTCTCTCTCGAGCAGGTCTAGAATACAGGCGAGTTTCTAACGTTTGCAACCGTTAGAAGATCAATCATAACGAAGGAAATAACAATACATGCAGTCACACTGGTTCAGAATTTGCTTCGCACTTAACACGTTTTGTTAATTCCTCATGGTTCACATAACCCTAGTTGATGAGTTTAGCTACTCATGTTTGCAAGAGCACAATAAGAATTCGAGGATGAAAGCATAGTTGTAAACTCACAATAAATAAGAAACTCTGAAATCTTAATTATGAATAAAATCCTAGAATCGATGTTCCAAGATTATAAAATTCAATAATGTATTTATGAACTCAAAATAATGAAAAACTATCTCAAAATAATGTAATGGCTAACTCCTGAACATAGGACATCAAAGGGATATTTATAGATACAAGACGAATCCTATCCAAATCAAAACAGGAAAATAGAGTTGGCAACTTTCTACGGTATCGTGACTTGGTGTTGTGGAACCCAGTCACGCCACATGGGTCAGTGCCGTGGAAATCAGGCAACATTGAACATCTCTGAAGTTGACTCACGGCAGCCCCTCACGTAAAGTGAGTGGACACGCAGCACGTGAGTCCTGTCGTGAGTCACCTCTCCGGTGCAGATCCTGGTTCTTTCGTCTTCAGATACTTCGTTGTCGAGCGTGATTCTTCCTTTTGTCCATGTTGCCTCCAAAACCTAGTTTCCTGCAATGTAGAACAGAAAACACATCATACCAACCAAACACACCCAAGTTATTGCATATTTTCCTTGTTTTAAGCATCGAAAGTGTCATGAAACCATGACACATCAGTTACCACGTCACTTGACATGTGGCATGAGTTTGGGCTTCAAGCTGGACCTTGAATTGAATTTACTGGACTTATTATCTTGTAAAGCCCAAACTAATTTCAACCCAAACGAACATGAATTCCATCCAAATTTTGTATGAATTTGATCCAATTAATTTTATGTGTCTACAGTAATATCACGATTATGCGAGATTTGGGTCCAATATTATGAAGTTGCTCAAGTATCATGTGTTTAACCTGTTAATATCTGTAGCACGTGTATTTTCATTATTTTATATAGTTAAATTCATATTAAAGTTGATATAACAAACAATTATTTTTGCATGCTTAAGTTAAATCATTTCTCCTTAAGTTGATTAAAAAATAAAATACATTTAACGTTGGTACTGGCACACAACGTGTAAATTGTAATAGTGGGAAAAAGTTAGTTCAGATATTAAATTTAATAAATGATATATAGCAATACGAAACAATTAGTAAATGAATTTTCTGCTTTAGGTCTACTCTTTCCTTACATATGTTTTTTTTTTTATCGAATTTACATTGATTGGTTATTGGGTTAATGCGTATTATTTGATTCATCTTATTTTATGTTCGGTACTGGAATATATTGTTACTCTTGTTTAATGACCCTAAAGTTTTAAGTCATTATTATTGAGTTTTGTTTAAAACTAAAAGATTGGGCCTTAAGCTGAATACAAACAGTGAAGAGAAGTTGGACTAAAATGTGAATAAATAGTTGAATAATATGTTTGTTTTTTTTATTTATTTATTTAAACTCTCCGCCGAATTAGGCCGATAACAAAAATAGGCAAACATTAACGCTTCATTGAATGTTAAGAAAATTTAGCTATGAAATACTAACAAAAGAAGAAGAGAATAATCCGTGGTAACACTGGAAAACACTGCTATCACTACACCGCACATTAATAAAATAAGTCAGTTTAAAAACAAATCAAAGAAGGCGGGATGTAAGTAGTTTTCAGGCTTATAAGCATAATGTATCCAAAAAATTAATTTAAGCTAGACATAAATCAATAAAGCGACCGTGCTAAAACCACGGGACCCGAAGAGTGCCTAACACCTTCCCCTCAGTCAACAAAATTCCTTATCTGAATTTCTAGTTTGCAGACCTATAATAAAGAGCCATTTTCTTTTGATTGGAGATTCAATATGGTGACTTGCAACAACAAAACTCGATTCCAAATGGCGAATCTATAAATAAAATAATTCCTTTTCAACAACGTCACTTTAATTGGAAAAACCTTCTTAAACCACTCTTAGCGGGGCTGGTGTAAAAATAGGGATGTGAACCCCCCCACCCCCACCCCCATAATCCATGGTGAGTTTATGTCGCTGGCAAGCACATAAAGGCCATCGCATAACTACATTCTCTCTATAGCATTACACTTAGCATAGACTAAGGTGGTAATGAGAGATTTGCCACTGTCTTGAAAGGTTAACTTCATAGAGATCTGTTGTACTAAATAATGCAGAATATCCACTGTAATCCCTTCACTAATAAAGAACCAGATTTTTCCACTCTGATTAAAATTAGCATGTTTCATCCCTAACCTTCTTTTATAGTTCTGAATGTGTCTTGAGTCTTGAAAAGGCTCCATAAGAGCAATAATTGCAAACTTATGATGTCTATTCAGCATTTGAACTCTATGAAAGACCTGTTTAGAATTAACAGACCTGATATTCCAAAAAAGGGTCTTTATCATCATTTAACAGTTGAGATAGAACCCCTCTTTGGCATTACTTTTGTAGGCGATATAGATTCAATTCCTTTTTCTTTGCCTCTTTGGCTACCATTGGCCACTGATTTGGGAGATAACCCTGCATCCTTAGCTATCTGCTCCTAATTGTGTTAATCATCATCTTCATCCTTATCTTCCTGTGCCTTGATTTTTTTTCCTTTTTTCATGTATCTATCTCCTTCAAACATTTGTGGGAGGTAATGTCATTCAAAGCTATAAGAGAAGAATTTTGCTGTAAATAAGTCATATGCTTCTCCTCTATGCTGGGCACAATGGTCATATTACTAGGTGTCTCCTTTTGTGTCTGATTCATTTTCTGAATTGGATATGTGCTTGCTACCATTTTTGTGTCCTTTTCTGCTACATCTTTTGTTTTTGTATCTTTGTTTTGAATTGAAGAACTTCATTTATCATCCTCTTCTAAGGGTTCTTTTGCTTTTCTTAGTACCTTTGTATTATCGTGCTCTTCTAACTTCCCTTCAGAAATGAGAGTTGAATTCTGGTTATCTTCTTCTTCATTACTATTTGTACCTTCTGCTTCATTCAGTCTTCCACATTCTCTTCCTAAATTAGGAGGTTATGATTCCTTCTTCATCTGTGCTCCATCCTTTGTATAGCTAACTTCATCATTTGTATCCTTTATATATCATTCCTCACTCTTTGTGCTAATTCATTCTCTTGTTCCACCTTCTCTTTATATGGCCTTATGTTGTCAATAGAGTCACTTAAGTTGTTCCATTCATATTGTTTTCCTAATGAGACCAAGATAGGACTGTCCTGTTCTATCTCCTTCTCCCTCTCTTTTGTTTTAAGATCTTTATTCTCCTGTTGGTTCTCTATTATATTCCTGACTAGACTTCCCTACTGTTTGGGGAGGTGTGCTGCTGCTGGATTAAGGACCTTAGACTTTTTTTCTTGTGGACTAATCTTCTTCTTATTGCTCAAATTATCCTACTCATCTCCTTGTACATCTGGACATTCTAAGGCCGCAACCTTATTTTGGACAGCCACTGTATTTTCTTTGTCCACCTGTTGTCCATTGGTACCCGTGCCTTGTTGATTCTTACCTTTTTTTCCCAATTGGTCTTCCCTGTTTATCAGTTATAAGCGTTCCAATCTTAAGGATTTCAAACTATTTTTCCACTAGCCAGTTTTTTGGGGGAAAGATCCATAGCTTTGTTTGTGTATGGCATTCTCCTGATTGTTCTTCCTAACCCCCTTTTTATTATTTCTTGTGCCTTTTTGTTTATGACTTTGTTCAACTATTTTTGTTGTTTCTTTCTCTGCAATCATCAGTTTTTCTAAGAGCTAATATGATAGCATCCAGTCTGGCCCACTAACATTAAAGTTGATGGGCTTCAAAAAAAAATCAAAAAGATATTTATTATGGAAGAAGAGCTCAAGATTTATAACAAAGTATGGACTAAGTGTTATATATATTTCATTGTCCAAGCTCGAGTCCAAGACGAGAAGTGTTGAGCCCCACACGAAGGTAAAGAGGAAGGCCCACATGGACTCCAATAGGAAGCACATGGAGCCTATATAAAAGGGCCCAAGATGAGCCCAAAGAAGTGTTGCATTACCCGTGAGAATCAAGCCAACAAAGGGCTGGAATAGCAACCCAAATGAGTTGAGAATCATCCCCAAAAAGGGGTGCAGATTCACACCCAACAAGGATCAATTAGGCTTGTAGTTTTTGGTGTTGATTTCTTCTTATTTTATTAGGAATTAATTTTGGTATTATTTTACATGCTTTAAAGTTTCCTAGTTTAAAAGTTGCCTACTTTAAAAGTTTCCTAGTTTAAAAGTTTACTAGTTTAAACGTTTTCTAGTTTAAACTTTCCTAGAATTCGAATCTCATGCTAATTGGGATAGGGGGGTTTTTCCTATATATAGGGATGGATTTTGTTATTTTCAATCAAATATGATGATTAATATTATTTGAGAGGTTTCTCTTCTTTACACCTTTGTGTGTGCTGACTATGGATTTATCTTTCAACCTTATAAGAACTATTATTTAGGAGGTAAGATTAATTCTTA
Source organism: Capsicum rhomboideum (assembly GCA_031232105.1). Taxonomy (NCBI): domain Eukaryota; kingdom Viridiplantae; phylum Streptophyta; class Magnoliopsida; order Solanales; family Solanaceae; genus Capsicum; species Capsicum rhomboideum. The sequence continues at coordinate 23,805,118 of CP124718.1, forward strand.
ACTTGATATCTTTGGTTTCTATTAAAGTTAATTAAAGAAGGTGATTAGTCTTATACTAATTGTTGTCTTTAATTTCTTCAAAATAGAGGTCTAGATCACTTTTGATCTAAGTTCTTGAATTGACTCTATTAGTATCATAATAAGTCTTAATCCGCTAATTTTGAATATTAAGATCAATTAGGGTTCTTAGCACTTAATTTAGAAATTGGGGATTTATTCTCAAATTTCATTTATCTTTAATGTCTTGTCTTTAATCTAAGTATTTTCACTTCCGCATTATTTTCTTGTTTATTCAAGTAACCCTATTCTTATCAAGTGGTATCAGAGCAGTTCTATCAAGATTTCGTTCTTGATAAATCTTGGGATTTTCATTGTCAAAAAAAAAAAAAAAAAATCCTTGTTTATTTTTTTCCCTTTTAGTAGATTTAAAGCTACATAGTTGCAAAAAAAAAAAAAAAAAAAAAAAAAAAAAGGGTTTGCTTTCAAATTAAGAAACTCCAAATTTATTGTGTTTCTTGTTTTTCCAACATCAAGAAACAAAACCAAGAAGAGGGGAAATTTAGAATTTTTTTTTTTTTTTTTTTTTTTGCATAAATTGGTCTTTTTCTTGTCTCACCAAATCCAATCTGTCTGGAAATTGGTAAAAAAAAAATTCTCTCTACATCTTACTTCTAAAGTGATTGCTACTAGTAGGGTTAATATATAAATCCTAAAGGAATCAGCCAAAGGTTGTAATTTGAGTGGAAAAAGATAAGAGAGGTGGGGGGGGGGGGGGGGGGGGGAAGCCAAATTGAGAGATTTTTTTTTTCTTTAACTTTTGGAGATGTCTCAAATCAGAAAGGATTCCAATGTTGGGACTCAAACCAACGACATAACCGAGACAATTAGAAAGATTTTCACTCGATTCGATGTGCTAGAGGTCACCCAAAATCCACCTAACCCAGTGAACATAGCTGATTTAAGGAGGAGAAGTATTTTTCATACAAGGTGTGGGATAAAAGGTAATATTTACTCTATGATTATTGATTTTGAAAGTGGTGCTAATGTGATAAGTTCATACATGGTGGAGAAGTTGAAACTCACATGCATCAAACACACTACTCCTTATAAGCGGAAATGGTTGAATGGTTTTGGTGAACTTAAGAAGACTAAGCAATGCATGATTTCTTTCTCTATTGAGAGGTACTCCGATAATACTCTTTGTGATGTAATTCCAATGAAAGATTGTCATATCATATTTGGGCGTCCATGGCAGTTTGATAGGAATGCAAATTATGTTAGGGGAAAGAATAGAGTTTCTCTTGAGAAAAACAAAAGAAAATATATACTTGCACCTTTAACTCCATCCCAAGTTTATGAAGATCAAAAACATGTGAAAGAAGCAATGAAAAATTTGAGAGAGAAAAGAATGAGAGGAGTAAGGGAGTGCATGTTGACATCCCAAGAGAGGAAAAGGAAGAGGTTATGTTGTGTGGAGAGAATGAGATGTCAAGTGAGGAAATCAAGAGAAAAGAAAAGAGAGATGTCCAAGAGAGTAAAAAGGTGAGGGATGATCGTGAGGTAGAGAGAGAAAAAATAAAAGAGTTTGACTGAGGTTATTTCTTATTCTAACTCTAACAATATTCCTACTTCTTCTTCTAGTTGTTTGGACTCTCTTGTAGGTATTCATGAGAAAGTGTGCATTGAAAAACCATCATTGGATGAACTTAATTCTAAGATGGTTGAAACTACATGTCCCATTGAACAAGTGCATGGTGATGAGAAGGATAAAGGTAAAGAGAATTATTTTAGACTTATCCAAGATAAGACTGATGACAAAAAGTCCAACAAGGCAATTGTGAATCTAACGTTCATGCAAAAGGAAAAACGAGGTGATGTTGTTCTTTTGTCAAACAAGACCAAGTACGGTATGTATCATTGGTTTATCCACATTCTTGGGATTCCTAGAACACCTAAGGTCTTTTTGGAGGTGATGAACTACACTCTTAATTCTTATACTGGTGAATTTATTAAGTTTGAGGATGATGATATTTGGGTCTATAATAAGTCATTAATTTCAACCTCTAAATTCAACTATATGAGTAATTCATTGCCTTCTGAAATTGAGCATGACAAAGTTGAATATGAATTTCCACTTGTTGAGAAGAGGCGTGGTGTTTGTGGAAAGAAGTTTGTGAATGAGTTAGATGATTTTTCCTTTCTTATTCTAGTGTCGAAACGATTTTGTGTAATGACTTATTGAAATATGATTCTTTTATGGGAACAATAATTCTTGAAAAAGGTAATTCTTCAAGTCTTGGTGATTGTAAGGTTAAAAAGGTGTATACTACTAGTAATGAGGAAATACATGACTACTATAATACTAGTGATCAAATACCCATTGTTGAACCTATTCACGATTTCTTGTTGGTGAATTTGAGCAACTACTTAGAATTTAATGGAGGTTCTATTTTGAGATTGAAAGGTTCTTCTAACCTTCTTGAAAACTCCTATGCTGATGTGAATAGGTTTTATATGGAAAAACCTTTGGGAAGTGTAATTGATGATGCTTGGCTATATCATAAAAGTGTTCAATTTGATGCATATTCTAAGGATCTTATGTCGTCTTTGTCAAGCCCATTGGAGTACTTTATTGATAAAGCTAAATTGGAGAGGCACATATCATTTCGTACCTCATCTATATGTGAATTTTGTTGTGCTCATACAAGAAAAAGAATTTTCTATTGGGATGATGATGTCCACATGTTTTATAAGGGTGTATTTATACATGCTAGGATTGGCTGGGTTAAGTAGACGCATGGCCACTATACTGTTTTGTTCCTACCATTGTTGTTTTCAAGTAATGGATATTGTTTACTATTGTATGTCTTCTTGATTTTGCGAGATTCAAATTCGAGGACGAATTGTTTTCAAGAAGAGGGGAATGATAGCATCCAGTCTGGCCCACTTACATTAAAGTTGATGGGCTTCAATGAAAATTCAAGAAGATGTTTATCATGGAAGAAGAGCTCAAGATTTACAACAAAGTATGGACTAAGTGTTACATATATTTCAATGTCCAAGTTCAAGTCCAAGACGAGAAGTATTGAACCCCACACGAAGGTCAAGAGGAGGGCCCACATGGACTCCAATAGGAGGCACATGGTGCCCACATAAAAGGGCCCAATATGAGCCCAAAGAAGTGTTGCAGTACCCGTGAGAATCAAGCCAACAGAGGGCTGGAATTGCAACCCAAATAAGTTGAGAATCATCCCCAAAAATAGGTGCAGATTCACGCACAACAAGGATCAATTAGGCGTGTGGTTTTTTGGTGTTGATTTCTCCTTATTTTAGTAGGAATTAATTTTTGGTATTATTTTTACATGCTTTAAAGTTTCCTAGTTTAAAAGTTTCCTAGTTTAAACTTTCCTAGTTTAAAAGTTTCCTAGTTTAAAAGTTTTTCTAGTTTAAACTTTCCTAGAATTCGAATCCCATGCTAATTGGGATAGGATTTTTTTACTATATATAGGGATGGATTTTGTTATTTTCAATAAAACATGATGATTAATATTATTTGAGAGGTTTCTCTTCTTTACCACTTTGTGTGTACTGACTATGGTTTTATCTTGCAACCTTATAAGAACGATTGTTTAGTAGGTAAGATTAATTCTTAACTTGATATTTGTGGTTTCTATTAAAGTTAATTAAAGAAGATTATTAGTCTTATACTAATTGTTGCCTTTAATTTCTTCGAAATAGGGGTCTAGATCACTTTTAATCTAAGTTCTTGAATTGACTCGATTAGTATCATAATTAGTTTTAATCCGCTAATTTTGAATACTAAGATGTAACACCCCGTACTTTTCTAACCTCACTTGATACCTTGGGGTCATATCTACCTAGGTGTTGAGATTCCATGAGTATGTGTTTTATAGTGTCATTGGTGAAATATTTGATATCGGACCTAATATGTGCTATTAGACTTTCGTAGGAGGTGTTTTGTGATTTCGTAGAGCATTTGTGTAATACCCCGTACACATTCCAACCTCATTTGGTGACTTGGAGTCATGTTTACTTGATGATTAAGATCACTAAGTACGTATTTTGTAGTGTTTGGATGGGGCATTGGATGATATACAAGTGTTGGAAAAATGGCCGAAAATTCAGCAAAGCATGGAAACTTGCGCCACTCCCTATTTCAGGGGGTATGGCGCAATCCCCTGATTCAAAGGGCAGTGATTTCTTGTGCCACTGCCTTGCTTTGCAGCAGTGGCGCAAGGCACAAACAATGTGCCCTTCTGGGCTCGTTTCGCAACGCAATGCTACGTCGATTCTTATATGGTTTATTTTGATTCCTTGGAGTTCTTTGAGTGTTGTTAAAGCTTCAAATACCTCAATACACTCCTACATACTTCTAGATGATCAAACCATGAAACACAAGTAATTATCAAAAATGTTCAATGAAGCCATGGGCGACTAGAATTCCTATTCTTGCGATTGAGATTACGAATGAGGACCTTGTAAGAGAATATTGTCGTGATGTTATGGAATCATTTAAACATGAGATATATGATGGATTATGCATGAGAAAGTTGGTGTATATACATGGGTTGTAGGAATTGGGCTCAATACAAATAAAGGCCCAAATGAGGCAAAAGACTTGGCCCAAATGGACCAAATGGCCCATTCTTTCAAAGACCTTCTAGAAATAGCAATTAATGCTATAAATAATGGCTAAGGATGAATTGAGGGCTTATATAAAGGGCCAAAAATCAGATTTTCAACACACAAAAGTCTCATGCCAAATCTAGAAATTTTCCAAAATCATTTCTCTCAACTCCAAACCCTAAGCTTTCTCTTGGAGCAAGATCATCATTTTTCAAGCTTGAGTAAGTGTTTATTCTTATGTATTAATATATTATATGCATGGGAGAGTATGTAAATCATGTTGGTTATGCTTGGAAGTGTTGAACATGGTACTTTGTGTTTTTGTAAAAGATGTGTCATCCATGGAATTTAAACTTGAAATATGACTTGTTGTTTTGATGAAAGAGCATGGTATGGATGAAATATAAACATGTATGGTGTGATTATGGTCCTAAACTTGTTATTTTTCCATAAGTGTAAATTATGGGATTTTGGCCGATTTGTTGTTGTGAGGTGTATTGAAGTGAATTGATGGAATAATTGTGATGTTATGATGATGGAAAGTGGAAAGTATGAACTAGGTGTGACATGTTATAGGTTATTATGTATTGGTCAATGTATGGACTATCATGGGATTATTGGTATAATAAGTCATAAATGATATTGTGGTCAATATTGGAAATATTGTGGTATTATTGGTATGATAATTTCATGAATGGTATTGTCAAGGGGGAAATGACGTGTTAAAGCCAAACATGTGACTGATTGTCATTATATGCCATTATGAGGTAGTGGTGGTTAATGTACACTCCATTATGTATTTATGTTGTAGAGAGAAACATAAGGAAGGAGCGAGGCTATTGTATGCACATTTAAGATTGTATATTCGTATTGCGAATACAAGGTATGTAAGGTTACTTTTTCCGTATCCTTCTACAACATATTGTTCTTATTGACATTGGGCTTGTTTCAATTCTGAGAGGCTTGAAGTATATCAATTCAGGGTGACGTATATTGTTATTCATATGTGCCCTATTCTTAGATGAATTATGATTCACTTATCTCTCTTATTCATTGATTGAAGTTCCAAAGATGTCATGACGTTGAAATTCCTAAAAGAACTATCTCAAGAGGGTAATAATGTGAGAGAATCTATTTATTCTTGAAAAGCATATTCCAATCATGTCTTGTTCTAAAGTCCTATAGTATGAGCCAATTGTTCATAAGTAAGAGTACCAATCTCATAAGAGTAATAAGAGAGGTGATGTGCAAGTTAATATATCTATCCCTCATAAGTTAAGGTGTTAATCTCATGAAGTATAAGAGTAAGGTAAAGCATATTTGTGTGTTTCAATTAGTGTCATGATCCTTAATGTATTAATCTCTCATAAGTTGATATATCAATTTCCCCCACCATAGAGTGGATGTATGTCCTCCCACCATAGAGTGGATATATGTTCTCCCACCATAGAGTGGATGTATGTTCCCCCACCATAGAGTGGATGGTGGATGTATGTTCTCCCACCATGAGAGTGGATGTAGGTTAAACCACCAATAGAGTGGATGTACGTTAATAGAGTGGATGTACGTTAATAGAGTGGATGTACGTTATATTATTAATTCCCTACCCCACCACTAGAGTGGATGTATGTGGATGAATGTTATTCTTTTACAACCTACTAACCAAGTAGATGAACAATAGTGGTAATGAACATAGAAGCAAGAAAGAATCTCTTGGGTATAGAAGAATCTATTGGGGGCAAGTCTCTTGAGTGAAGGTAATTTCCCTTGAAGGAGAGTAGTTATAAAAGATATTATATAAAATGATGGTTTATCCACATTGACTATTCTCTCATATGTTATTCTATTGACATTCTCATGTATGATGTTATGTCTTATGAGCCTTACATACTCAGTACATTCTTCGTACTGACCCCCTCGGGGGACTTACCTTACATGTTGCAGGTGCAGGCACTAGTAGATTTGTAAAAAGACAGTAAGTTGACAGTTAGTTGCGGATCTTTGGTGAGCCCCAGTTACTTCGGGACTTATCACAGCTGTACATTTGTTTTGATGTTGTAAAGATAAAGCGTGGACTTGTCCCGACTTTTAGATGGTCTTGTAAATGCATCAACTAGAGGCTTTTGTAGACGTATATGGGTATATAAAAGCAAGAGATGTATGATCATTTTAACTTAATGGCCCTAATGACCAAGTTTCGTATATAGATATGATATATGTTTCCATGTTCATGACTTCCGCTTAGTTGCATGAGGAATAATAAGATTTAATAAGATTCATACGAGGATATGCATATGGGTAGACATGAGCAAAGATTGGTTCTCTCGGGCCATATCGGCTTCGGGTGCCAATCACGTCTCAATGGGATTTGGGGCATGACAAAAGTGGTATCAGAGTAGGTCGTTCTAAGGGTGTTTACAAAGTCTTGTCTGAGTAGAGTCTTAATTATCAATGTGTTGTGCACCACATTTATAAGTAGGAGGCTACGGGGCATTTAGGATGTTGTTTCCTTTCTTCACTTCTAGATCGTCCAATAGAGCCAGTGTTGTAAGTTGAATTGTATCTGACCATGGTGATTGTTTTTCTTTAGTATAGTAAACATGCCAATCACGAGAAGAGGTAGAGGTAAAGGGAAGCAAGTGGATGTACCTGCTGAAGAAGGAATGAGTAGATTACCACCTGACAAAGTTAGTCTAGGTGGAGCTGACGCTCAAATTACATCGCGGTCTTCTCCTACCTTTCCAGCTCCGGAAGAGCTAAGAGGTAGAGAAGTACCTACAGAACCACCAATGAATGCCACAGATCAAGATTTAAGAAATGCAGTACATATGTTGACACAGTTAGTGGATGCACAAACCCAGGGAAGAACTGGTCCAATGGTAAATGAAGATGACGCGGCTAGAGCAGCTAGTCGGCGTACACAGGACTCTCTAACATTAGACCTTCCCATATTCACAGGGTCAGATCCGAAAGCAGATCCACAGGATTTTGTGGACCAAGTTCAAAGAGCACTAGAGGTGATGCACGTAACAAGTGTAGAAACAATTGAGCTAGCAGCTTATAGACTGAAGGGCGAGGCTATCTTGTGGTATGAGGACTGGAAAAGATCAAGGGGTATTGATGCACTCCCAGCTAATTGGGAAGAATTTAAAATGGCATTCCTTGATCATTACCTCCCATATGAGATTCGGGAGGCACATGCAGACCAATTTCTCCATTTGCATCAAGAAAATATGAGTGTTAGAGAATACAGTTTGCAGTTTAATTCCTTGGCTAGATATGCTCTAAATGTAGTAGCCACCATGGAAGATAGAGTCCATCGATATGTGGACAGATTGGAGCCTTATTTGGTACGAGACTGCACTATTGCTGCCTTAAATCAAGATATGGACATAGCTAAAATATAGGCCTTTACGCAGAAAATGGAGGACCAAAGGCAAAGAAGAAGGACGTAGAAATTTGAGGAATGGCCATCAAAAAGGGCCATACCTATGGGGCAGTCTATGTTATCCCCAGGAGAATCTGGATCTCGAATGTTACCACCTAGACCCTCATCCTCTTATTCCACAGCAGGTGCTCATTCTCAATCCTGAGGGTCTAGAGGTGGTCGATCTGAACAGAGTAGTGGGATTCATGGATCACAGGCGATGAGATTTTCTCGTCAGTTGTGCCCGCGCTTTGGGAGATTTCATGCAGGCGAATGCCGATTTGATACGAATGTTTTCTTTGTATGTAGTAGGCCAAGACACATGATGAGAGAATGCCCACAGAGGCCCACGGGTAGTATGACACTGCCTGCCGGATCAGCCGATGTGGCATCGGCTGCTGGTGTACAGTCTTCTGGTCGCGGTAGAGGTGCCAGAGGAGCAGCCAGTTCCAGTAGAACTCAGAATCGCACCTATGCTTTAGTGGACCGGCCAGATGCGGAGGCATCTCCTGATGAAGGTACAGGTATTTAGGTATATTACTAAATGTTTACATGGTGTATATGTATTGACTGATCTGAGCTCTACCCTATCGTATGTTACCCCATCAGCTACTACGAATCTAATGGGACACTAGGGTTATTAGTTAAGTCAATGGACTATCTCTATCCGGCGGTGAATTTAGTATAGTTAAAGGAACATATCATAATGGTATAGTAGATGTTTGTGATCATAGATGATTAAGTATTTTTAAAGGCATTACTAATGAATGAGGTGATGGATTGGAAAGAAGGGAAAATTGACCCTATACAATATGCCATGTGATATTGTTAAAAGTGTATAAGAGTTTCCTTTCATATTGTTCCCATTGGAAATATACAAAATTCAGAGGATTTCACTAGGAAAAGATACCTATGGCTATTCTAGACCGACAAGTGCCAAGGTTAATAAATAGAGATGTAGTTTCCGTAAAAGTCCTTTGGAGAAATCGACAAGTGGAGGAGATTACGTGGGAAGTTGAAAAAAATGATGAAATCCAAATACTCTCATCTGTTTCAAATGAAAGAAAAAGTTCACAGTGCGTAAGTGGACTAATAACAAATAAGTATCTAAGAGCATTATGTGTATATGTATACGTATGTTAATATAGAGATGCATTTGTTGTACATGAGACGATGTTGTTAACATTCGAGGACGAATGTTTCTAAGGGGGGAAGAATGTAACACCCCGTACTTTTCTAACCTCACTTGATACCTTGGGGTCATATCTACCTAGGTGTTGAGATTCCATGAGTATGTGTTTTATAGTGTCATTGGTGAAATATTTGATATCGGACCTAATATGTGCGATTAGACTTTCGTAGGAGGTGTTTTGTGATTTCGTAGAGCATTTGTGTAATACCCCGTACACATTCCAACCTCATTTGGTGACTTGGAGTCATGTTTACTTGATGATTAAGATCACTAAGTACGTATTTTGTAGTGTTTGGATGGGGCATTGGATGATATACAAGTGTTGGAAAAATGGCCGAAAAATTCAGCAAAGCATGGAAACTTGCGCCACTCCCTATTTCAGGGGGTGTGGCGCAATCCCCTGATTCAAAGGGCAGTGATTTCTTGTGCCACTGCCTTGCTTTGCAGCAGTGGCGCAAGGCACAAACAATGTGCCCTTCCGGGCTCGTTTCGCAACGCAATGCTACGTCGATTCTTATATGGTTTATTTTGATTCCTTGGAGTTCTTTGAGTGTTGTTAAAGCTTCAAATACCTCAATACACTCCTACATACTTCTACATGATCAAACCATGAAACACAAGTAATTATCAAAAATATTCAGTGAAGCCATGGGCGACTAGAATTCCTATTCTTGCGATTGAGATTACGAATAAGGACCTTGTAAGAGAATATTGTCGTGAAGTTATGGAATCATTTAAACATGAGATATATGATGGATTATGCATGAGAAAGTTGGTGTATATACATGGGTTGTAGGAATTGGGCTCAATATAAATAAAGGCCCAAATGAGGCAAAAGACTTGGCCCAAATGGACCAAATGGCCCATTCTTTCAAAGACCTTCTAGAAATAGCAATTAATGCTATAAATAATGGCTAAGGATGAATTGAGGGCTTATATAAAGGGCCAAAAATCAGATTTTTAACACACAAAAGTCTCATGCCAAGTCTAGAAATTTCCCAAAATCATTTCTCTCAACTCCAAACCCTAAGCTTTCTCTTGGAGCAAGATCATCATTTTTCAAGCTTGAGTAAGTGTTTATTCTTATGTATTAATATATTATATGCATGGGAGAGTATGTAAATCATGTTGGTTATGCTTGGAAGTGTTGAACATGGTACTTTGTGTTTTTGTAAAAGATGTGCTATCCATGGAATTTAAACTTGAAATATGACTTGTGGTTTTGATGAAAGAGCATGGTATGGATGAAATATAAACATGTACGGTGTGATTATGGTCCTAAACTTGTTATTTTTCCATAAGTGTAAATTATGGGATTTTGGCCGATTTGTTGTTGTGAGGTGTATTGAAGTGAATTGATGGAATAATTGTGATGTTATGATGATGGAAAGTGGAAAGTATGAACTAGGTGTGACATGTTATTGGTTATTATGTATTGGTCAATGTATGGACTATTATGGGATTATTGGTATAATAAGTCATAAATGATATTGTGGTCAATGTTGGAAATATTGTGGTATTATTGGTATGATAATTTCATGAATGGTATTGTCAAGGGGGAAATGACGTGTTAAAGCCAAACATGTGACTGATTGTCATTATATGCCATTATGAGGTAGTGGTGGTTAATGTACACTCCATTATGTATTTATGTTGTAGAGAGAAACATAAGGAAGGAGCGGGGCTATTGTATGCACATTTAAGATTGTATATTCGTATTGCGAATACAAGGTATGTAAGGTTACTTTTTCCGTATCCTTCTACAACATATTGTTCTTATTGACATTGGGCTTGTTTCAATTCCGAGAAGCTTGAAGTATATCAATTCAGGGTGACGTATATTGTTATTCATATGTGCCCTATTCTTAGATGAATTATGATTCACTTATCTCTTATTCATTGATTGAAGTTCCAAAGATGTCATGACGTTGAAATTCCTAAAAGAACTATCTCAAGAAGGTAATAATGTAAGAGAATCTATTTATTCTTGAAAAGCATACTCCAATCATGTCTTGTTCCAAAGTCCTATAGTATGATGATTATCCTTGTGCCAATTGTTCATAAGTAAGAGTACCAATCTCATAAGAGTAATAAGAGAGGTGATGTGCAAGTTAATATATCTATCCCTCATAAGTTAAGGTGTTAATCTCATGAAGTATAAGAGTAAGGTAAAGCATATTTGTGTGTTTCAATTAGTGTCATGATCCTTAATGTATTAATCTCTCATAAGTTGATATATCAATTTCCCCCACCATAGAGTGGATGTATGTCCTCCCACCATAGAGTGGATATATGTTCTCCCACCATAGAGTGGATGTATGTTCCCCCACCATAGAGTGGATGGTGGATGTATGTTCTCCCACCATGAGAGTGGATGTAGGTTAAACCACCAATAGAGTGGATGTACGTTAATAGAGTGGATGTACGTTAATAGAGTGGATGTACGTTATATTATTAATTCCCTACCCCACCACTAGAGTGGATGTATGTGGATGAATGTTATTCTTTTACAACCTACTAACCAAGTAGATGAACAATAGTGGTAATGAACATAGAAGCAAGAAAGAATCTCTTGGGTATAGAAGAATCTATTGGAGGCAAGTCTCTTGAGTGAAGGTAATTTCCCTTGAAGGAGAGTAGTTATAAAAGATATTATATAAAATGATGGTTTATCCACATTGACTATTCTCTCATATGTTATTCTATTGACATTCTCATGTATGATGCTATGTCTTATGATCCTTACATAATCAGTACATTCTTCGTACTGACCCCCTCGGGGGACTTACCTTACATGTTGCAGGTGCAGGCACTAGTAGATTTGTAAAAAGACAGTAAGTTGACAGTTAGTTGCGGATCTTTGGTGAGCCCCAGTTGCTTCGGGACTTATCACAGTTGTACATTTGTTTTGATGTTGTAAAGATAAAGCAGGGACTTGTCTCGACTTTTAGATGGTCTTGTAAATGCATCAGTTAGAGGCTTTTGTAGACGTATGTGGGTATATGAAAGCAAGAGATGTATGATCATTTTGACTTAATGGCCCTAACGGCCAAGTTTCGTATATAGATATGATATATGTTTCCATGTTCATGACTTCCGCTTAGTTGCATAAGGAATAATAAGATTTAATAAGATTCATACGAGGATATGCATATGGGTAGACATGAGCAAAGATTGGTTCTCTCGGGCCATATCGGCTTCGGGTGCCAATCACGTCTCAATGGGATTTGGGGCGTTACATAAGATCAATTAGGGTTCTTAGCACTTAATCTCGAAATTGGGAATTTATTCTCAAATTTCATCTATCTTTAATTTTTTATCTTTAACCTAAGTATTTTCACTTCCACATTATTTTCTTGTTTATTCAAGTAACCTGATTCTTATCAAAATACCAGATGCAGAACTCTACATTCCTGCACATGGTGCCCTTGCAACTTATATTCTTTACAGTATTTTGGTAAATATTCTTATTGAATGTTCACCTTAACTGTGCTTAAAGCCTCTGTTTCTCATCCTCAATATTCATTCTAACATGATCTGGTAGGTTAGCCATTAAATCCACTAGAACCTTCGCCTTTGCATAACTTGGTCTGGTTTTGTTGAAAGTAGCCATATCCAGATGCAGAGGAATACACACAGTCATTGCCATTGAGAATAATGAGTCTTTAACAAAATATATTGGCAACAGATTTGGAATTTTGTGGTTTCTTCTTCCATCTTGAATCGTGAATCATATATCAAAGATTTCATTTGATAAATATTGTCATTTCGATTTAATATAGCAAGCCACTTTGGAAGTAATATTAATGAAGTCCTCTTTCCGTGAAAGTCCAATCAAAATATGTCTATTTTTAAACAATCAAATTTGACAATCACCTTTAATATTGCATTTTGTTGGAATAATATTGCGCAGTTCCTCCAATTCAGGCCAACCATAAAAGAATTTCCCTACAATAGTGTGTTGTAGATTTTCTATGATATCCATGGTTGCCACTTCTGCTTCCGTCCATTTCATGTAGGGTTCGCCATGTAATAGGGTGACAGGTTTGAACGTATTGAAGGCAAACTGTTACTGTTTGATTTTGTGTCATTCAGCTTTTGAGGCCTCAGTAACTTTTTGTAATCTAAAACAGGATTGGGATCAGATAGGGATGGGTTTATAGATATGGTGGGTATAGGGTTCTGGTCAGTCATCCAGTGGCCGGAGTGGCCATCAGATAAAAAATCAGTCGGAAAATGTAGGTAGATTAGGGTTTGCATATGAGAGAAAAGAGAGCGTTTTTTCTTTGATAATATAAGATTATTATTGCTTCCAATGCAATCTTATACAAAATGGTTTTGGTTGGGATAGTGTATCTTCTATGATTGAAAAGGAATAAAGAATCTTTTGACAAATATACCATCCAGGAGATACATCGCAGAGGAGTAGCATGTCCTAGCTAGCTTATAACAGACTTTATATTTTTATCCTTAAGGAAGTTTTGCTAGTTTAGCTGCTTAGCAGTAATAGTAGTCCATAGTCGAGCAAGGCCTGACGTTGGGACTTTTTCCAACTCAGAGGCACGTATACATGTACGTATCTTCAATTGGTAATCAATATACCAAAACAATATTTCTTTGTTGTTTAGTTAATTTGAGAATTTAGTTAAGAATGGAGAGATCCTATTCTTCCACCACACGCGATCCTTAAATAAAGCATGATCGCTTTAATCTATAACAACAACAACAACAACATATTCAGTATAATCTCATTAAATGAGGTCCAAGAAGAATAAAGTGTATATGCATATGTTACCCCTATCTCAGAGATAGTTAATCGCTTTAATCTATCTATCAAAATAGAGTCATAGACAAACACAACCCTACCCCCCACCCCTGCTTCCCGTAAACCCACCGTAGATGTTACAATATTCTAAAGGTCGTATTATAGTCCAACTAGACAAGAATTATTCTGCCAAGATTATAGTAAGCATTTTATAGTGGCCACAATTGAAGTAGGAATGATTCCAATAAGTTGACTTTTTCTGTACTCATTAAATGTATGGAGGCTTTGACCTTTGGTATTTGTGCTTATAAGTTATACTCCCTCCATTCCATTTTACTTGATCTCTTTTGAATTGACACACTTATTAAGAAAATATTAATTAGAAGTGTAATTTATAAAATTAATCATATTAATGATGTTTTGAAACTCTAAATCTAACTATTACTATTTTCTTTAGTTATTTAATACTGGGGTACTATGGAAACGAAGTAATAAAACACTCTTGATTTGCGAAAATGAACAACTAATTTGAAATAAAAATATTTAGAAAGAAGGTCAAGTAAAATGGAATGAAGGGAGTAATTAGTCAACGATCGATATTGCTTGGTTGGCGGGAAGATTATAGAAAGGAAGGCGTCCTTTCCGTACAAAGAGAAGTCGTAGCTTTAATCTATAGAAATGTCGAGAAGTAAAAATTTAATACTAATACTAGTATATGCAAAGGTTCAAATTTATTTTAAATTAGGATAGAAGTTTACATAGCTATTAATTACAACATGGAGTTGCGTTCTTTGAATTTAAGACTTGAATTCTTTGAATTTTGATACTATTGAATCGTCTCCTATTTTGATCACAATTTAGAACAAGAAAACAGATTTTTTTTAAATAGTAAAACCATCATCATGGAAAAATTGAATTTAGCTTTTACGTTATCAGTTCGCCGTTTGAACTGAAATGAAACAATATACGTAGGGAAGTAGAATGAAAAGATTAGGTATTTTAACTTTTCCCCCATTAAATCCCCCTTCACTTAATATTGAGACCTTCTTTAATTTAGAGACCATGTAGCTCATCAAGTAGCCTCGTATGGATATTATTGATATGCATATTGAAGGAAGAGTTAATGTTTAACAATTAGTTAGTCTCTTTAGTGTGAGGCTAGCACAAAATATAAACCAAAGAGATATTAAAGCTTGTTTAGCCAAGCTGTTTACATCAGCTTATTTTAGAAAGTGTTCTTTTGTTAGTTTTGAGGAGTAGAAATTTGTGTTTGGAAAATCAAGTTGAAAAACATTTTTATCAATATAAAATCAATAATTGTGGTTGGTCAAAGTTCAAAATATTTTGAGAAAAAATTACTATTTTAGCTTATGAAAAAATAGTTTTTGTTTTTACTCAAACACATTTTGTTTCCCTCTAAGATAAGCAGTTTTTTCTAAAAATATAAACACGTTTGACTTTCAGAAGCATGATCAATCAGGCTATTAGTCTTGAAAGTCCCCATGATGGATTAGTTATGAGATTATGTGTTTAACCAACTTGAAAGATATAAATGTTGTCTCAAAGATAAAAACTTGTTAATAAAGCACCATCATTATTCATTTTGCACAACTAATTTCATAATCTAGCAATCGAGTGGACAAGATTCTTGAGACGGCTCTTCATAATGATACCAACCGTGGGCGTCAAAGTATAGATAATATGTTATCAAAAGTAAAGAAATAAGTGGCTAAAGGCAACTTAATATCACAAGGAAGTAAAGAAATAAGTGGCTAAAGGCAACTTAATATCACAAGGAAGTAAAGAAGTAAGTGGCTAAAGGCAACTTAATATCACAAGTTTCTTAAGGTAAAGTCACAAGTCTCTCAAGGTATTCATTTTCATATCTATCCACAACTATCGTTGTCTTTGAAATTTTTAGAGTTTGACAAAAGGATTTTCAAGAGGACATGCACAAGGAGAGGTCATTTCGAACAACTCGCTTTTATGGTTTTGCAATAAAGTCCAACAATTAATCTTTTCCTATAATTCAAGACTTCTCCTTTGTACTCCCTCCGTTTCATATCACCTGGCCCAATAATGAAAAGAGTTATTTCAATTTACTTGTTTAATTTATGAATTCAGATAATTTTACTATATTTTTCTATTTCTACCTTTAATATTAAATAACTATATAAAGTAATAGTAGTCAAATTTAGAGTTCTAAAACATCATTAATAAGGTTAATTTAGTAAAATACACATCTTATTAAAATTTTCTTAAAGAATATATCAGATCATCAATAAGGGTCAAGTAATATGAAAGAGAGGGAGTATATATGGAGAACACAAAATATTGATAAGGCCTTTGCCTTTTCATTCATATGTAAAGTGGGGACAGCATGTAACAGTAACACATATCTATTACTTTCTCGGTTCCTTTTTACTTGTCATAATTTTTTTTTAGAGTCAAATAATATAAACTTTGACCAATATTTTAAAATATATTTTTTAATCATATTGAAAAAAGAAAATTTGTAACTTATAGTAATGTTCATATAGTTTTTTAATATCTAAATTTTAATTTTAAAATATCGAATTAATCTATTATAATTCAGCTTTGAAAATTAGTTAAATTGATTCTCGAAAAACGAAATATGAAAATTAAAAAGAAACGGAGAGAGTATACCTTATTACTCATATAAGCTTAGCTAGCTAGGGCCTATCATCATGTTCTTTTGTTCCAGTCTTTCATTTGTAATAAGAAAAAAACTTTCTTTTCTGGTAAGAAGATAAATGTTTCATTAGAAGTTGATTATTTACTAATTAAAATATTTCAGGAATCCATTGGCAGAATAGTAGCCAAGACATATATCCAATTCGATCTGTTTATCCTGTGCTGCATCATCTCAGACGGCAGTGTGTATATTCAATTATTAATTATTCCAATGTCATCATTTTAATCACTTTTGTCTATTTATTAGTGTTCACTAGAATGAGAATTAAAGCAATTTTTCACTGAATTTAAAATCAACGACCAGAAGTATCATAACATAGACTAATGAAAATATGAGATTTTACCAAAAAAACCTATATACATGAAATTTTACTCGAAAAAAGTCGCATGTTCTGTAGAATATTCCACCTTGTCTCATAGTAAAATCTTAAAAGGCAAGTTTATCATGACGAAAGCTATGCGGGACTACAAAGAGTAAGGTTTGGTTATTGTAACGTTCTAAATAGCTTTTAATATACGTACTATAGCCAGTTGTTAATTTTCATGTTTTCTTTTTCAGTTGCTCAAGCACGAGTACACTTTTTGCATAAGATAATATGGTGAAGAAGTTTTCAAAATATAAGAACCAATTGATGCGTTCATATTAACATACGTGTGTGTATATATATAAGTGTCACAAAAGCTATATGATTTAATAAAATCGACACATTGACGTTGTAAGTGAAGTTGAAATACAACAATAACTAGTAACTCTTAATATCACGTGAAAAATATACTGTGTATATATATATAGCTTAAACTCAAAAGATATCCCTCTGAGGTATAGAATTACATGGCCTTTCTGGTCTCAAGTTGCTTAAATCATTCTAAATGATCAGTATTTTGTCCAAGTATAAAAATACCGATTTTATCATGGATTATCCACTGAAGCACACAAGAACTAAAGCTAAAATAAAAGAAATAATTACTAACTTGCAAGTTGAGGGAATATAAAGGATCATGAACCCAACGAACCAATAATTCATAATTGATACTCATATAGTTGGCAAACAAGAACTAATAATGTAACAACCACCAAATTGAAACTAAAAAATATATACTACTCTCCCCGTTCCTAGTTAGTTGTCGTCCTTACTAAAAATAGATGTTCCTTAATATTTGTCATTTCACAAAATCTAAGCATAATTAGTTGTTTGTTTCCACTTTTACCCTTAGTAATAAATATGAAGATATATTAATATAGTGCAAAAAAGAGAAGCATTAAATAAAGATGAGTAATAAATAAGGATAATTTAGTCAAATTACCTTCTATTTAATGCTTTTCTTAAGGGGTGTGCAACTTAAAAGGGTGACAAGTAAATAGGAACGGAGAGATGTAGAAATTAACTTAATTTCCAAGTTGCAAGAAAACGATAATAACCACTAAGAAATAGTTTTCAAATTGAAAGAGATTTTCTTCTTTCTATTATTTTTGAAGAAAAACGAAAATATAATAATTAAGAGATGGATTGACGGATACCGCCAATAACCACCGGCCTCCTCATCATTCATGGCCATGCAGAGCCGCCATTGCCACAACGCCTAGCTTCTGCAAGTTCAATTTGACTACTGTGTCAGTAAACATTTTGGTATCTTCCCCAGTATTCCCTTGCGGTATATCCACTATATATGACTCCAATACTATAGTGTAAGCTTTCCCATTTTGCTCGAACTCATTCACTGACGTAACGGACCTATAATTATTCAGCCTATGCTCCCCGCCCACCACCCTGAAGCTTAGAATATGCTTCTCATCGTCCAGAATCTCAAGCCGCTCTGTGCTTGTCGACGCAGGGATTCCCGACACAACCGATACTTCTCTAATGCTTCCAACTCCACCGTCACCTGCACAGACAAATTCACAATCTCGAGTCAATGTTAAATTTTAATAAGAGGTCTTAAACTTGTCACAAATTAATTAGTATATATACCTGTCATCTTGCAGCTCTTGATGAAATGCTTGTACTTCTGGGGGTTGTCGAAGCGCCGGACGAACGGCCACACGATGTTTGCGGGTGCTTCAATACGCTGTGTTATGAGTGAAGTGCAAGTGTTTGATAAATGCTCAAAGGTATGGTAGTTTCGAATTAATGGCTCTAGCTCTATGAATTCTTCTTGCTTAATCCCTTGAGGAACTTGGGAAGTACAAGCCATGATTTTTGACAGGTTAATTTGTAGGAGAGAATGGTATGTTTTCTGATCACCAAAACCAGAAAAAGCATATGAAAAAAGGGCTAAGTCTGGCTTGGTTTCAATTTGAAGGATATGCAACAAATTATAGAAGTCAGCTTTCTTTCATTTGCCTTGGAAATAGAGGAGAAAAAGTAGTAAGGGGGGATATGGGGTTTGGTTAGGATGTGTTTGGTTTGTTTATTTAGCATTTCAGCTTTTTCATTTTGGACTCTGGACAAATATACCCTTGCGATGCTTTGCCATACTATAACCAACCTGTCAGAAGTGAGATATTGTCGTTTTCCAAAATATGGGATTAAAAACAAATGAAGATATACAGTAGTATGATTGACCAAGACTTGGCTAGATTTAGGAAGGGTATAACATGCACACAATTACAATATTTGTTGTTTCTGTCATGTAAATAATTTAAAATTTTGATAAAAGCCTTACCCACCTTACATTTTAGAAAAGATGCTATTGAGACTGAAGGTTGTGGCTAGGCAATGTAACAGTGGCTAGTATTGTAATGGACAGAGGAGTGGTTAGTTAGTTAAAACAATTTTCACAGGTTGATTAGAAGTTAGTTACACAGTTAGTGGATTAGCTCCTTGTGATTAGTTGATAATAATTAGTGTAGGTGGGTCCGATATAGTAGTATATATAGTTGTGTTGCTTGTACATTTCAGTAACTCTAATGAAATAACTAATACATTTCTTCTCTCTAGAATTCCTTTTCTCTTCCAATGGTTGATCAACCTCACAGTTCCTAGATTTCAATATGGTATCAGAGCAGTGTCGAACACGTTGATAGTGTAGTTAATTTTAGCTTGAAGGTGAGGTAGTTAGCTCCAAAAAGCCGGTGAGATTGTAAGCTCAAAGAAGCTTCAATGGCGAATGACAAAATCGATCATAATCATCCAGTTTTTATTCATCCTTCGAATACTTCTGGAGCACCGATAATTTCAATTCAGCTTACCGGATCAGAAAATTATGCTCTCTGGAGCAGATCTATGAAGCTGGTGATCTTAGGGAAGAACAAGTTAGGGTTCATAGATGGAACATGCAAAAAATCGGATCATCCGACAAATGAAAATCTCTGGGAAAGATGCAATGCAGTAGTTCTAAATTGGATTATGGGAACAGTTTCAAAAAATTTATACACGGGAATTGTGTATGCTAAAACAGCGGCAGATGTGTGGGCTGATTTGAAGGATCATTTTGATAAAATAAACGGATCGAGAGTCTATCAGTTACACAAGGGAATTGCAATAATGACACAAGGTACAAAGTCAGTATCTGAATATTATTCGAATTTGAGGAGTTTTTGGGACGAATTTGATTGCTTAATCCCTGCACCTAGCTGTACCTGTGAAGGAACAAAAGAATTTGCGAAGCATCTGAGCATGTTGAGGATGATGCAATTTCTAATGGGACTAAATGATTCATATGAGCAAACTAGAGGTCAAATTTTAATGATTCATCCCATTCCTAATCTGAATCAAGCATATTCACTGGTGATTGACAGAGAGAGTCAAAGAATAGTGTCAGAAATATCAACAAATACAGAGATGTCAGCGTTAGTGGGAGCTAAAGGAAATTTTTATCGAGGAAGAGGCAATTATCAAGGAAGAGAAGGTTATCAAGGAAGAGGAAGTTATCAAGGCAGAGGAAATTATCAAGGAAGGGGTAATTTCCAAGGTAGAGGACATTTCCAAGGAAATTATCAGAGGAAGAAGAACTGGGATCAATTTTATGATAACTGTAACTTGAGGGGACATGTAAAAGAAGATTGTAACAGGATGATGGGATATTCACATGAGTACAATTCTAACAGTGCTAACATAGAAGATAGCAGGAATCAGAACTATGATGATCACAGAAGTGGACAGATCAATGCAAGGAATTATCAGAGAATGGACAAAGGAGAAAATAGTGGAGTAAAAGAAGATCCACAGGCTTTTATGACTCAACGTGCAGGACCAATCTTTAGACCAGCTCCTCAATTCACCTCAGACCAGCTCAGCCAGATAATGAAGAGTTTCGATAAAGAAAATGCAGTTGAAAGAGATGCACATATGGCAGGTATTTCTCACTCTTTTATGACTCAAAAAGAACCTAAGAAGTGGATAATAGATAGTGGTGCTACTAACTGTCACGCCCCGAACCCCGTCGGGACGGATTGGCACTCAAAGCCGACAAGGCCCGAGAGAACCAAGCTCTGCTTACATTCATTCATACGCTTGTCACAAGAAACACCCCCAACACGTAAAATCATAAAAGGCTATCATCGAAAATCATGGAACATGTAAGATATATATAGACATATGAGAAACTTGGCCGTCGTAGCCATCGAGTCAAATTACACACAACATCACTTGGCATACCCACGTACGTCCACAAAAGCCTCTAATAGAAGTGCATACATGACCAACCTAGATTCGGAACAAGCCCCGCTTTACATAACATGTACAATACCAAAATATATCTATACAACTGTGACACGGGAAGCCCCGAACCAACTGGAGCTCACCAAAGGTCACCAAGGGTCAAAAAGAAGTCCTGCAGCTCACTGGGGAGGTCTACTAGTGCCTGCGCTTGCAGCAAGTAAGGTAAATCCCCCAAGAGGGATCAGTACAAGAAATGTACTGAGTATGTAAGGCTGTATGAAAATGTACGATACATAAAGACTTCGAATATAAAAGAGTACGCAGCATGGATAAGTCATCATTCTGAATATATGGAAAACTGTACATTAGGTGAATTACTTTCTTTACTTTTAAGATCATACGCTCATTCACTCATTCCTTCATCCATCACTCTTTCATCCATTCATATAGTGCCCGGGCCCCAAGCTGATCAGTGGGTAATCAATAGTAATCGGGATCGACCCATGCTAGGCTTTTCCTTTGCCCCTGGGATACCACCCGTAGCGGAATCGACCCATGCTAGGTGTTCTTCTCACCCCTGGGATACCATCCGTAAATATTGGGATCGACCCATGCTAGGTTATTTAACCCCTGGGATACCACCCATGAAACATCTCTCCTCTTTACAACATCACTCTTAAATCTTTGAAATCGCTCAATCAAAGGTTACTTCATTTTGGGGAACTTTTGAACATAACATGATTAGAACTTGGAACCATGTCCATAATTATGTGACTCCTGAATGACAATAGACCAAGAATGAGATATATATGATTAACAATAAATGATAACTCGAAATGAGATACCTTAGGACATTTCGGAAATGAGTAAGTACCATAACAAGGTGTACACTATATACTGCAGAAGAATACTAAAAGGGGAACCTTACATACCTTAATTCCTCATTATGGATACACAATCTTACTCGCGAATACAACACTTCAGCTTTCCCTTTATGTCTACTCTACACACAAAAGTATTTAACGAAGCTTGCATTAACCACTTACTTCATTTCAAGTGTATAACACGGCAATAAGTCACATTGTTGTCACACAACGCCATTCCACCTTCGTACAATATCATGTATAGCTTTACCATTACCAAAACAATTCACATAACACCCATGGTATCACACATCACTAACATTCCCCTCCAAAATTATGCTTTACCCTTCCTTTTCGATAAGAAGTTATATTTACGTCATTTTGTCACCCAAACGTCTTTCACAACAACACATTAAAGTCAATCCATACTTAACATAATCCAACATGTCCCCATACGACACTTTAAAGTCCTTACAACGACATTACAAGTTGATAATTACATCCAAAAAGGGTATCGGGGTCTTTGGGGAGCAACTAGATGCGAAAACATACAAAATCGGAACCGGGGACGACCTGCGCATGCAGGTGGCTGACCTGTGCCCGCATATGGCTCCTGGCAGATTCCAGGAGCATCTGCGTTGGCATCTGCGCCCGCAGATGCCTCCGTCTGCGGGGGCGGATGCCCGTTTTGGCCAAAATAGGTTCTTTTGGGGTCTTTTCATGCAATGAATGGTCCATGATCACAACCAACCATATTTGAACATATTTTTGATCATCTTAAACACCAACATTCATCCATGATCCCACGACACACAAACAACACCCAAAACTACACTTTACGACCCATACGTCACCCAAAACCATAACCGACGTTGCAATAGCAACTCCAAACGCTATGCACAAGAATGAAAAGACTATAATAACATCTCATATGTCAATATTTAATCCATACAGTTCAGTTCCTTCGTGACCATAAATCCATGTTCAAGTTCACAAGACAAAAGCCAATCTCCGATTTAGCAACATGTAGCATTTCACACATTGTGAGCTCCTCAATACTTCACCAACATAACCAACATAATATAACCCATTTCTCATGCATAAAATATAGTAAACCATCACAAGAAACACTTACCACGTCGTACAAGTTGGTGATCTTGGCCACAAAGAGATGAGAGCTTAGGGTTTGTCTTTGAGAGAAAAGGTTGTTTTGGATAAGTCTTGCAAATGAAATGAGAATTCTTTTGGTTAAAAATCTGATTTTTATTTCTTTATATAGTCCCTTTTAAGTGCTCCTCATCCACACACTTGGTGTTTACTTGGTCAAATGGGAGACTAGACAAGCATGGGTCAAAAATCCCTTTTGGGCCATGTCTTTCTCTTGAGTATTGGGCCTCATTTGGCCCAAATGACATAAGACTCATTAAATGCCCCCCAATTTAATACATAATTCACCAAATCTCTCATGTTTTCATATTTTCATAAATGTTACGGTAGTCAGCTAGACTTCAAAACGTACGGGGTGTTACACTAACCACATGACTTCAGATTTGAGTTTGTTGAGCAAGGACATTACAGTTGTTAAGAAGTCTAGTTCACAGAAAGTGCATCTTCCTAACGGACAAGTGACTAATGTGACACATGTAGGGTCTTGTGACTTGATAAATGGAGAGACCCTTAAAAATGTGATGCATTTGCCTGAGTTTCAGTACAATTTGATGTCAGTTTCCAAGATAACTAGAGAGACGCATTGTTCAGTTGCATTTTATCCTGATTTTTGCATATTTCAGGACCTTACCAGTGGAAGGCTGAAGGGGATTGGTAAAGAGTCAGGTGGACTTTATCTCTTCCCTTATAAAGTTTCTCCTAAAAGTACTTGTCACCAAGTGGTAGGATGTTATGCAAGGAATTCAATTGAAAAAGCTGAGTTATGGCATAGAAGAATGGGGCATGCACCAATTGGAATCTTAAAACAATTACTGGATTTGAAGAAAGATCAATGCGAGCTGGTTACTGATAGTTGTAGAATCTATCCATTGGCTAGACAGACTAGAGCACCTTTTCGTTCTAGTACTACTAAAAGTTCACAAGTTTTTCAGCTTTTACATCTTGATGTTTGGGGGCCTTTCAAGGTAGCTACTATAGAAGGAAATAGATCTTTTATCACTGTGGTAGATGACTTCTCTAGGATGACATGGATTTTTCTGTTGAAAGTCAAGAGTGATGTCATAATTGTTTTGCAGCATTTTCTTGTTATGGTAAAGACTCAATTCAATAAAACAGTTCAAGCGATTAGATCTGATAATGGCTGTGAATTTGTTAATGCTGCTTGTTTTAATCTGTTTCAATCTCATGGTATAGTACATCAAAGAACATGTGTGTATACACCCCAGCAGAATGGGGTGGCAGAAAGAAAGCACAGACACATACTTGAACTAGCAAGAGCCATTAGATTTTAAGCTTCCATTCCATTAAAGTTTTGGGGAAATTGTGTATTAGGAGCTGTGTACCTGATTAACCGACTTCCTTCTACCGTGTTAGCTGGTAGGACACCTTATGAGGTGTTTCATGGTAAGCCTGGTTCATTGGAGCATATTAGGACACTGGGATGTCTGTGTTTTGCAAAGAAATTACCTCTTTCTCACAAGTTGGATCCCAGATCTGTTGAGGCTGTACATATGGGCTATTCAGAGGTTACAAAGGATTATGTCCTTTATGATTTGGAAGATAAACACTTCTTTATCTCAAGAGATGTTATATTTAGAGAACATATATTTCCTTTCAACAATCTTACTGTTGGATCTCAGGTCAGACCATCTTTTTTTTACTTCAGTTCAGACATTGAACCTCATTCAGAGGAGACAATTATTCCTGATGCACTTGTTATTTTAGAACCATCTGTTGCATCCCATATAGTTCCAGACACAGAAGTTCCAGTGACTGTTGGGCCTGCACATGACATTTCAACACCTATTATTCCTCTCAGAAGGTCAACTAGACTGAGGAAAGATCCTAATTGGTTATCTGATTTTGTCACCAAGCCATCACAAGCACATTGTGCTTATCCTATTGCTAACTATCTGTCATATGAGAATATTTCTCCATCTTACAAGTTATGTTTATTGTCTTCCTCACATATTAAGGAGCCTATAACCTATGATGAAGCTGTATAGGATCCAAATGGGTTTCCGCAATGAATGATGAGATTCAAGCCTTGCAAAATAGTGAAACTTGGAACCTGGTCCCTCTACCTGCTGGAAAGCATGCCATAGGATGCAAATGGGTGTTTAAGGTGAAATATAAGTCTAATGGTGAAGTTGAGAGATATAAGGCAAGGTTGGTTGCCAAAGGTTACAATCAACAAGAGGGGTTGGACTATCAGGAAACATTTTCACCCGTGGTAAAGATTGTCACTATCAGAAGTGTTTTATCTATTGCTGCTCAATCAAATTGGTATATACATCAGATGGATGTATATAATGCATTCTTATAGGGTGATCTCCATGATTAGGTGTACATGACTCTTCCAGAGGGTTTTTCAAGCCAGGGGGAGACAGGTTCAGTTTGTAGGCTTCTCAAATCCCTCTATGGATTAAAACAAGCAAGTAGACAGTAGAATGTGAAACTGTCTGATGCTTTGACTCAATCTAGTTTTTCACAGAGTGTTCTTGATCATTCTCTTTTCATCAAAAGAGTACATCAAAGCATTGTTGTGATACTAATATATGTAGATGACATGTTGATTGCTGGAAATGATCTAAATCTCATTCAAGACACTAAAGACAAGATGCACAAGACATTCAAGATCAAGGATTTAGGAACCTTGAAATTCTTTTTAGGGATGGAATTCAGCAGATCAGAGAAAGGCATCCTTGTTAATCAGAGAAAGTATGCTTTGGATTTAATTAGTGAGATGGGATTAAGTGGTGCAAAACCTGCAAGCACACCTTTAGACTTAAATGTGAAGTTAACTTCACTGGAGCATGATAGACTTAGCGGTACAAGTGGAGATGAGGAACTGGTGGACAAAGGAAGTTATCAGAAATTGGTAGGAAAATTGTTGTACTTGACACTTTCCAGACCAGATATATGTTATAGAGTGCAGACACTAAGCCAATTTATGCATCAACCAAAGAAATCCCATATGGAAGCTGGTTTGAGGATTGTAAGATATGTCAAGAACCAGCCTGGTCTTGGGATTCTCATGAGCAGCAAACAAACTAATAGTTTACAAGCCTTTTGTGATGCAGATTGGGGAGCTTGTCCAAATACAAGGAAGTCAGTGACTGGATTTCTAGTAAAACATGGAGATAGCTTGATAGCATGAAAGTCAAAAAAAAAAAAACTGTATCAAGGAGCTCTGCAGAAGCAGAGTATAGAAGCATGGCTACAACTGTGTCAGAAATAGTGTGGATAACAGGTTTATTCAAGGAGCTTGGTGAACATATCAAAATGCCAGTAGATCTTTTTTGTGATAGCAAAGCAGCTTTGCAAATTACTGCTAATCCAGTATATCACGAGAGGACTAAGCATATTGAAATAGACTGTCATTTTATCAGGAAAAAAATTCAAAGTGGATTGATCAAAACACAATTCTTGGGAACAAAGGATCAACAGGCAGACATTATGACAAAGGGACTGAGCAAACCGCAACATGACTGGTTGATGTCCAAGCTAGGAGTGTTCAACATTTTCACTACTACTAGCTTGAGGGGGAGTATTGATACTGAAGGTTGTGGCTAGGCAATGTAACAGTGGCTAGTATTGTAATGGATAGAGGAGTGGTTAGTTAGTTAAAATAGTTTTCACAGGTTAATTATTTTCATCTATTCAAATTTGAAAAAAAAAAATTGCATCCAAAAGGCCCTATTTAACAAAGGGAAGTGGTTAAACTAAGAAAAACGCTCTCATCGCATTTTAACAAAACCCTCTACTTGAGCGTACGATAAGCAAACTACGACTGCCACCGTCGTCGGTATGGCGAAGGACCGAAAGAAGAAGGCACCGAGGAAGATCCAGCTCTCGGATCCGCCACTGGCCAAAGTGAACCATAGGACTAGATGATTTGGGGATGTTTTACCAGTGACAACTCAGGAGATACCTAGGGAAACGACTATGGGTGAGTCTCCTATGGCTAGAGCTCAGTAGGAAATGGTGAAATTGGGTGTCATGATCACCCCTCCGAACACTAAAGGGATGAAGGCGACTGGTATTAAAGAATCATCGCAGAGCTTAGCAACTTCTCCATGGAAGGAACAGATAATGGGCACACACCAGGGACCTACCCAAAATCAGCAGCAAACTCCTAGTCTGGTGACGTACTATGCTATTAAGTCTACTTCACCGAGTAGCCCATAAATCCCTCCTAATCTGGAGAGTGATGCAATGGAACAATTCATTCACTTGAGCTCACAGAGGAGGATTCAATTGGATCAGCCGCAAACTGAGGGGAAAATTGGGCAAACTTGTTCACAAGTAACAAGCTCACTTCTAAAGGCATGTCTCTACAATTCATTGCTCCTATGATGCGAGATGGTGTGAAAGAGGTGAAATTAGACAAAGTAGAGGTGGATTAAGAAACTTTGATGTGGAAGGATGCAATTGTGTTGTATCTAGTGGGACATTCTCCTAATATTAAAGTCGTGTCTATATTTCTTGGATAATGGAACTTCACATCTAAACCTATGATTTACTACCATATCGGGTTATTTTGTTGTCAAATTCTTGAGTACTACTGATAAGGATTAGGTGTTGATGACTGGTCCCCATATGATGGCTAGTAAACCAGTCATAGTTAAACCATGGAGTGTGAAGTTCAATTTTAGCAAACAAATCCTTAACATAATATGCCTCTACAATTCATTGCTCCTGTGGTGCGAGATGGTGTGAAAGAGGTGAAATTAGACAAAGTAGAGGTGGATTAAGAAACTTTGATGTGGAAGGATGCAATTGTGTTGTATCTGGTGGGACATTCTCCTAATATTAGAGTCGTGTCTAGATTTCTTGGATAATGGAACTTCACAGCTAAACCTATGATTTACTACCATATCGAGGGTTATTTTGTTGTCAAATTCTTGAGCACTACTGATAAGGATCAGGTGCTGATGACTGGTCCCCATATGATGGCCAGTAAACTAGTCATAGTTAAACCATGGAGTGTGAAGTTCAATTTTAGCAAACAAATCCTTAAAATAATACCACTGTAGGCGATGTTCCCAACTTTTCCATTGAATTGTTTGAGTTCTGACTCCTTGAGTAGGATATCTAGTGGTCTGGGCACCCCTCTATACGTAGATTATTGCACTACCAAAATGGAAAGAATTTCTTATACCAGAGTGTTGATTGAAGTTGACATTACTCAGCCCTTGGGTGGGACTGTCAAAGTGATGGACCCAGATCGGGTCATGTTTGTCCAATGTATTGATTATGCATGGTTGCCTTAATATTGCCCAACATCTTGCTAAGTTGGGCATATATATAAGGTTGCCCCCCTAAAACCAGGCCAAACAACAACCTAGGACAATGAAAGTGGAACCCAAAAAGGTGTCTCAGATGTGGCTGAATAAGGAGGTACCAACGAAGGCTCATGCTCCACCAGTACAAGAGGCCAAGTTAGTGCCTAGGGTGGAAAGCCAGAATGAAGTAGAGGAGGGATGGAAGCAGGTGATAGAAAAATCTACAAGTAAAGTTGTGTCTTATTCTACTGAGCAACTTGATGTTTCTACTAACTGTTTTACCTCATTTCAAGAAGTTACATTCCAGCAAGTATTCCAAAATGCACTGGACATGGGAGAAAAATGACAATGTAGCAGTTCTGGTGGTGGAAAGCCTCATGATTAACTCTCACAACTGTCTAGATGATAGTAGCCTCTTGGAATGTAAGATGCTTTATTAAGTAATTCAAGCATAAGGACCTGCTGAGAATAATAAAGAAAGAGAATATAGTAGTTTTAGCTCTTACAGAACATAGAGTTAGCAAAAAGAAAACACATGCCATTGTCAATAAAGTTTTCCCAACTTGGAGTTGACTTGGTAATTATGATGCAACTGATAGAGGAAGAATATGGATAGCTTGGGATCACATAAAGATGGATGTCTCAATTATTAGTGGTAGCCTCCAGCTTGTCCAGTGTTGTGTGTAGAAGAAGAATGACACTACAAGTTTCTTGTTCATTGTGGTTTATGATTTCACACAATTGAAGATAGGAAGCCTATATAGATGGAACTTGGAAGAATAGCATCAACTTTTCAAAGTCCGTGGCTCATAATGGGTGATTTTAATGTTGTCCTTAACCATGATGATAGGCTGGATTGTAACACCCCGTACCTTCCCAACCCTACTCTACGACGTTGAACAACGGTTACTCAAGTGTTGAGAGTCAAAATAGTGATGAGATAATTGATATTGGGCCTAGTACATGGGATTAGACCTTTGTAGGAGGTGAAACACCCGTATGTTGTCGAATCTATACGACTACGTGTACACTTATGGAATTAGTTAAACATGAGAGATTTGATGAATTAGACATTAATTTGTTAGGTATTAAAGAGTCATGAGCCATTGGGCCAAATGAGGCCCAATACAAGAGCAAAAGACTTGGCCCAATGGGGCAAAACATGATCCAATCTTCCATTTGACTAATCGATCATTCATTTAATGCCAAGAGATGGATAAGAGTGACTTGAGAGACATATATATATATAAGTAATTATACACAAAATTTTATGGGATAAAGAAGTCTTGAGCCATTGGGCTCAATGGAGGCCCAAAACTCATATAAATACATGGCCCAAATGAAGGAATGACCCATTCTTGACCCATTCTTGCAAGGCCAAGTTGCTATATCATGAGTGGACCAAGTGTGTGGTTAAAAAACACCATTAGGGGACTATATAAGGTGGCAATAATCAGATTTTATTCAATTGTTACCCCCATGCCTTTTCTAGAATTTTCCCAACACATCCTTATCTCATACAAACCCTAGGCCTTCATCCCTTAGACCAAGATCCTCATCTTGCAAGACTTTGTAAGTGTATATTATTATGGTTAAATATATTTTATGCATGGAATATGGTTTATACTATGTTGGTTATGTTGGTGGAGTATTGAGAAGTTCACAAGGTGTGAAATGTTACATGTTGGCTAAATCGGAGGATGGTTTGTCTTGTAAACTTGACTATGCACTTGTGGTTTTGAAGAAAGTGAACTTGGTGGAGTAAATATTGACATGTGAGATGTGATTATAGTCTTACTTTGTTTTATTCTTGTGCATAACGTTTGGAATTGTTGTTGCGATATTGGTTACGGATTTGGTGACGTATTGACCGTAAAGTGTAGTTTTGGGTGTTGTTATGTGCGTTGTGGGACCATGGATGAATGTTGGTGTTTAATATGATCAAAAATATGTTAAAATAAGTTTGGTTATGATCATGGACCATTCATTGCATTAAAACACCCAAAAGAGACCATTTCGGACCAAAATGGGCATCCGCCCCCGCAGACGGAGGCACCTGCTGGAGCAGATGCCAACGCAGATGCCTCTGTCTGCTACCAAAGGGCATATACACGCGCACCTCATCCACCTTCGGGTGCATGTGGCAGCACAGATCACCTCCAGATCCGGTTTTGTATGTTTTCGTACCTAGTCGACCCCCGAAGGACCCTATACCCTTTATGGATATAATTAGCAACTTCTGATGTCGTTTTAATGATTTTAAAATGTTGTATGGAGGCATGTTGGACTGTATTAAGTATGTATTGTTGTTCATATGTTGTTATGAGGCAAATTGAGAGGAGAAATTGTGACGGAATGCTAATAAGAAAGCAGAAGGGTAAGCGTGATGTGAAATGCTATTGATGTGCGATATTTTGGTCAATGTGTGGAATGTTATGGTGTTGTTGGTATGATAATGCAATGGAATGTACTGTGAAGTATGAAATGATGCTATGTAGCAGTCACGTAACTCATTGTGACATTTATACGTTTGTAAGGGAGTTGGTTGTTAACATGAACTTTGTTATGTACTTGTATTGTAGAGTAAGACGTAAGGAAGAAGCTGGACTGTTGTGTTCATATATAGACTCGTGTACTCATACTTGGGAGTAAAGGTATGTAAGGATACTCTTCCATACCTTTCTGCAGCATATGGTCTTCACATTGTCATAGTTTTCATTCGATTCCAAAATGCTCTAAGGTATTCCGTATCCGGTAGTTGACTAGTGTTACTCATATGTTCCCTACTTATTGGTAAATGGTGAATCATATGACTCATGTCCATTGGGTGACTCATGTTCGTTAGCTAATATAGCTTATTATCCTAAGGTTCCAAAAGTGATACATTCCATGAGGGTTCTATAGAATTCCAACTACGATTGACAAATCTTGCTATTCACATGTGTCTTACTCTTAGATGAAGGATGACTCACTTATCTTTTATTTATTGACTGAAGTTCCTAAGCTGTCATGATGGGGTAAATTCTAAGAAAGCTTGTCTAGTTTGAGTAGTATTTCCAATCATGTTTTGTTCCAAAGTCTAATAATATTATGATTATGTTTGTACCAATCTCTCATAAGTGTAAAGGTACCAATCTCATAAGATCTCAAAAGTAATGAAGGAAGTAATGTGTAAGCTAATATATCTATTCCTCATAAGTGAAGATGTCAATCTCATGAAGTAAAGGAGTGAAGTAATTTATATGTGTATGTGAATGTGCTTCAAATAATGTTATGATCCTCAAAGTATCAATCTCTTAAAAGATGAAGTATGTCTCACTCTTAGAATGAAAGAAAGAAGTAATGTTTAATGGGTGGTATCCCATGGGTTAAATACCTAGCATGGGTCGATCCCAATAACATGGGTGGTATCCCAGGGGCGACAGAAAAGCCTAGCATGGGTCGATCCCAATAACATCCCAGGGGCGATAAGCCTAGCATGGGTTAATGACATCCCAGGGGCGATGCGAAAGCCTAGCATGGGTTCACATAACATAACATCCCAGGGGCGATAAGCCTAGCATGGGTTAATGACATCCCAGGGGCGACACGAAAGCCTAGCATGGGTTCACATAACATAACATCCCAGGGGAGATAAGCATAGCATAGGTTAATGACATCCCAGGGGCGACACGAAAGCCTAGCATGGGTTCACATAACATCCCAGGGGTCAAAGTACCTAGCATGGGTTAATCTCATCCCAGGGGCTACAGAACAGCCTAGCATGGGTAGAACAATAAAGATGAATGAATATAAAGACAAGAGAAGTAAAGAACGTAAAATACATGGTTCCCCACCAAAGAGTGGGTGTACGTTATATTATTAATCCAAAACTCTTGAATAGAAGAATCTCTTAAGTGGAAGAATTTCTGGAATAGAAAACCTCTTGGAGGTAAGTCTCTTGAGTAAAGGAAAAAAAAAATTCTCTCGAATGAAGAGGTGTATGAAAGCCATTCTATGAATGAGAAGAATGTAAGTGAGTGATCTAAAATAACAAGAATAGAAGCAATATACATGTTTCCTCATTTAAAATAACGGTTTATCCACATTGTGTATTCTCTCATATTCTATTCCATTGACATTCTCATGTATGATGTTGTTTCTTATGAGCCTTACATACTAAGTACATTCCTCGTACTGACCCCCTCGGGGGACTTACCTTACATGTTGCAGGGGCAGGCACTAGTAGACCTCCACAGTAGGTTGACAGTTAATTGCGGATCTTTGGTGGGCCCCAGTTGCCTCGGGACTTTCCCAGTCACAGTTGTACAGTTGTTTTGATGTTGTAAATGTTGTATAAAGCGGGGACCTGTCCCGACTTTTAGCTGATCTTGTAAATGCGTCTGTTAGAGGCTTTTGTAGACATATGTGGGTATGTGAATGTAAGAGACGTATGATCATTTTGACTTGATGGCTCTAACGGTCAAGTTTCATATATCTATAGATATGACATATGTTTTCATGATCATGACTTCCGCATAGTTGCATGAGGAATAATCAGTTTTATACGAGGATATGCATACGAATATACTTGAGCAAAGATTGGTTCTCTCGGGCCATATCGGCTTCGAGTGCCAATCATGCCTCAATGGGGTTTGGGGCGTGACATGGATAGTCAAATTCAGGATCCCGTGGTGCAAGACTTTGCTAATCTTTTGATTAACACTGGTTTGGTTGTACTCCGGTCAGTGGGCAAATTCTATACTTGGTCTAACTCACACGTACATAGCCGAATTGACTGGGCACTTGCCAACTTGACTTGGTTGAATTTATGGCCTACTTATAGGTAGAAGCAAAGGATCCATAATTCTCTGATCATGCTCTGATGTGTGTGACTATAGAACAGGCTCCAGCAGTTCAGGCTAGACCTTTTCGATTCCTTAACCATTTGACCACGCACAAGGACTTTACAAACATTCTGGAAACTGTATAGTCTCAACCTGTTCAGGGCACCTATATGGCTATGGTCTGGAACAAACTGAAGAGAATGAAGGATGCAATGAAAAAACTTAATCAGAGGGAGTACTCACAGATGCAACAACATATTCATGATACTAGAAAACAATTGCAAGAGATTCAGGAGCAGCTTAGATTTTTCCACGCTGACCAAACATTTTTTACTCAAGAGAGGGAGCTGAAGATGTCCTTAGAGAAATGAATTATGGTTAAAAGAGCATTTTAAGGCAAAAGTCTAGAATACAATGGTTGAAGTTGGGGGATATTAACTCTGCATTCTTCCATGCTAGCATCAAGAACAGAATAGCTCAAAATCATATTACCAAACTTGTTTCAAGCAAAGAAATAGTATTTAGTCAGTGGAAGGGGTTGAGCAAGAAATAATTAGTTTCTATAAAAGTTTGCTGGGAACTTGTGCTGAGAAACTACCTGTGATTGATCCATCTATTATACAGTTAGGGCCTTTCTTGCATAGAGATCAACAACTGCAACTCATAGCTCCAATTACACAAGATGAGATCTCTCAGTTTATGCATGATATTGCTGATCTAAAAGCCTCGGGATGTGATAGTTTTAATGTTGTCTTCTTCAAGAAGAATTGGGCTACTGCTGGGAATGATGTCTCAGATGTTGCGATGTAATTTTTCAAGACCAACTGAATGTACAAAGAAATCAACTGTACAACTGTCACACTGGTGCCTAAGGTACAAAACCCATCCTCTATCAAAGAATTTTGGCCTATCTCTTGTTGCACTGTACTCTATAAAATAAGCTCCAAACTATTGACTAAGAGGTTACAATCTGTGATGAATAATTTAGTGGATCGTAGGCAAACAACCTTTGTACCTAGTAGAGTCATAACTGATAATATCTTGCTAATCCATGAGCTTGTTAAAGGGTACAACAGAAAGGGTATTTTTCCTAGATGTATGCTCAAGATTGACATGCAAAGGGCATACATATCTGTTGAATGGCCATTTCTAGAACAAGTATTGGTTAGCTTGAACTTTCCTACTGTTTTTGTGGATTGGGTTATGACTTGTATTAAAACAGTGTCTTACTCCATTGTTATCAATGGCAAGCCTTCACGATCCTTTGCAGCTAAAAAGGGACGACTCATACAGGGGGATTATTTGTCTCCCTTCCTCTTTGTTCTAGACAGTGGGACCCTACAATTATAAAGCTGTTGTGGAATATTTGTAGTAATAAAGACAAGCTATGGGTGCATTGGATACACTGCAGGAACAGTGATTTGCTAGTGGATATACCAAAGCAATCATCCTAGATAGTACAAAGAATTCTGAAGGCAAGCAAAAATGTTGATGCAGCTAAGGTTAGTATGACTGAATTTTGTAATATCCTAAAGTTCTCTATCAGATATTTCTATTTAAAGCTCAGACGGGAGGTCCAGAAGGTAGAATGGCGAAGCTTGGTTTGCAACGACTTAGGAGCACCTAAGTGGATTTTTAGTTTTCAACTGACTGCTTTCTCTAAAATCTACTCTAAAGATAAATTGCTAAGATGGGGGATGTCTGTTGATCCTACTTGCCCATTGTGTAATGAAGTTGCTAAATCCCACTCCCACTTGTTCTTTTCTTGCTCACTATCTTCTCAAGTATGGCACAAAGTCCTTATATGGCTTGGTCTCAATAGGGTGCCTAGAAGCTAGGATTTTGAATTACTATGGGCTACCAACTATGCAAAAGGTAGAAGTGTTAAGGCTGAAGTGTGCAGGATAGCACTTGCTGCAACTATTTACTATCTATGGAGAGAAAGAAACATGCGAGTCTTTCAGCAGACGCAAAAACCAATGGAAAGGATTGTCAAGCTGATCATACAAGACATACAGTCTAGAGGGGTCTACCAAGTGAGAGTGGTAGCATGGCTTGAGAGCCACAATTTTTATCCAACCTAAGAGCTATGCAGA
This sequence comes from Capsicum rhomboideum, assembly GCA_031232105.1. Taxonomy (NCBI): domain Eukaryota; kingdom Viridiplantae; phylum Streptophyta; class Magnoliopsida; order Solanales; family Solanaceae; genus Capsicum; species Capsicum rhomboideum. The sequence goes on from CP124718.1 coordinate 23,840,705, forward strand.
GGTGGAGGCAGTTGGCATGTGAAGGATTTTGTCTAGTTTGTTAGTAATTTTATATAGGATAAATAGTCTTGCAGGTTCCTGATAAGCTGGGGAAGTATGTCCAGCTATCAGTTTTTTTTATTATGTACGTCAAAGCTCACTTTAGTAATAAAATTCTTTTATTTATCAAAAAAATAATAATTTTATGAACAGAATTACTCCATACATATTAATGAAAGATAAGAAATGTCCTAAAAATTAATTACTATATGTACAACTTGATCTGAATGTCATAATTATAAAAGTGAAACTTTCAGAAAATGGCTGCATTATTGAAGAAATAAGTCGCGAGTAGCCACAAATAACAAACTGTAGGTTACCTTGTATCTTGGTTGCGTGTTGTATCACTATATTTGTATCAATAAATACAGATGTATCGGCGAATATAAATCTATCTTTTTTTTCTTTTTTTTTTTTTTTTTTGTATTTTGTAGTTTCACTGGATAGCCATTGTATCATTGTATTTGTATCAATGAATATAGGTGTATCAGCGAATACAAACTTCTCTTTCTCATTTTTTTTTGTATTTTGTATTTTCACTCCTCTTTTTTCCTTCTTTTATTTTTTATTTTCACCTCTCTCTCTCTCTCTCTCTCTTTCTCAAATGTATCAAACTTATCAGTTGTATTTGTATATTAACTAGTATATGCATTATTTGTATTTGAATGGCTCAATTTCTATCATCAATTTCTTAAACTTCCAGTTTTGTATCAAAATATATTAGGTATTTGAACCCAAACACAAATACATAACTGGAAATTTTAAAAACTGAAAGTTTTTGATAAAAAATTGAAAGTTTTTTTTTTTTAAAAAAAAAAAGAGAAAGAGAACAAGAGAGCTGAGAGTCAGAGAGAGAGAGAGAGAGATGGAGGGAGGCATCGAGAGAAAGGGAGATGGGGGAGGGAGGCGACCGAGATTGGGAGAGAGGGAGGACAGTGGCGAGAGAGGGAAGGAGAAGAGATTCTATGAATTGTATTTATTTGGCAAAAGAGACTATGAATTATAACTAATTGAAACTTAGGCTAAATAAGATAATTAGGAGCCTATGTTTGCTAAGCCAAGTAATTTTTCGTTATAAAAATTAATTAAATTGACTGTTTAAGAAACAATAAGTTAATTGACATGACGGTGGTGTTCGTAGAGGTATGACTCAATTGTCAAAGTTAGAGGTATGACTCAATTGTCAAAGTTTGTTCTCTTTAATGGAAGATTCGACTCTTACGGAACACTTACCATAAATGGAAATTTACTAGTTTATATAATTATTCGATTGGGTTTAAGGTATAGATTGAGTTAAATGAACATGATATATATGCGTAAAATAAATTTTGTTGGTGTTATTGTGCATTTTAATATTAGAAATTAAAATATTAAGTGCATAATAATTAATAGGTAATAAGTCAAGAAAGTGGTGTCATAATTTTTTTTAACTCATATAACCACAATAACATGGAGCAGTTAGAGCTTACAGAGGACATGACCCTCGATAAAAAGGTGTGGAGGGCGCGAATTAGGGTAGAGGGTTAGGGTGTAGGAAGGCGTACGTATTAGTAGGAAGGAGTGTTGGTTTGTTTGTGATTTCTTGCTTCGCGTGGTCCGAATGTATAGTTTGTAGTATTACCCTGTGAGTGTCTTGCTTCTTGTATCACCTAGAGATGTGTTATCTATTTTGTTGTTTGTTTTTTGTTTTTGTTTTTGTCGGCTACTGTTATCTGTTCTGAGCCGAGGGTCTTTCGAAAACAGCCCCTCTACTTCATCTGAGGTAGTGGTATGGACTGCGTACACTTTACCCTCCCCAGACCCCACCTGGTGGGATTACACTGGGTATGTTGTTGTTGTTGTTGTTGTTGTTGTTATAACCACAATAACATGTTTTCCTTATTATTTCCTACTAATTGTCTCATTAATCCTCAAATAACTATCCACATTTTGACATTTATTTGTGGAAGAAATCTTACACCTATATAAAGGATGTCTTCTTCCTTATGTAGGAATAAAGGAAAAATATGAGAGGTGGAGGAGTATTTTATTGTATTTATATTTTGAGGTTAGTGTAGTAAAGAGAAAGTTGAGACAAAGAAAAAAATACTCTAAGTTTCCAACTTATTTACTATACAAAAAAAAGTAATTTTATATTGAATAAAGGTTTTTTTTTTTGTGAAGCTTTGGACTATTCAACTAATCCAGAGTTGTTTGAGTTGTACGATGTTGTTAGGTTATTTTGTCCTGAAATGTTGTATTCTAGAGGAGTCAAGTCAAGAGATATACTATTGGATCGATGTAGATTTTATCGCGATTAGCTTGAATCTTCTTAAAGAGAGCGAGATATCCGTGCCTCAGAATATATATTAATTTATTTATTTTATTCATTTTATTTTTCAACTGTAATTTACTATAATTTGTTGTATATGCACCAATATTATAAAAATTAACATAACATGACATATTAATTAAAAGAAATTAAGATTTCTATAGTGCATATTTTTTATTTTCTAAGAAAAATAATAATGATTGTGTATCCTAAAAAATAATTATTTAAACATGCAATTTTAAAAATTTAATTAGGTGACAATTCAGAAAGATAACTCTAATTATTCCCCTTCTTAGTTATGTATAACACGGTTAAAATCAAATTGATTCCTTATGACACAAAATGATATTAAAAACAACTCATAGTTGCTTTGTATCAAAGAAACAACCCAAAATTTTAGATTCAGTTATTTAGGTGTTTGGCCGTGAGAACTATTTATTTTTTCCAAAATATTTTTTATTGTATTTAAAGATTAAGTTTAGTCACAAAATTTTAATTTTAATTTAAAATTGTATTTGAAATTTAGAAAACACCCAAAAAAAATCACCTTTTCATTTTAATATATTTTCTTTTTCAAATTTTAATTTTTATAAAAATGATTTATTTTAATAAATATGATGAGACACAATTTTAATTTAAAAATATTTTAAGTAAAATAAATAATATTTAATTTTCATGATCAAACTGTTGATTCAAACACTTACTTAATATTATCTTATTTTATCTAATAAAAGAAAAAATAATCTTAGATATTCAAATTGAGAGTAAGAATTTGAATGGATTCAGATGACAAAAGTTTCTGTTAATCTAGATACAAGAGCTGTTGTCTGCTACCCTTGCAACAAAAACAAAAAAACACCCAACTATATTTACCGCACAGCCAAGTATATATTTATACGGATAATGATTAGGACTATGAAGAGTTCTGGTGTACACACTCAATAAATCATATCAAGTTTAAGGTATATTAAGACTGGTTTACTTCAACTAGAGTTACCTATAAACAAATCATCAAAGAATTTATTAGATTTATTGTGCGTGTAGGTTTAAAAATACTATCGCATCCCGCATCATAAATATGGGATAAAGTATAACCATCGATTTATCGAAATTTAGATAAATAAAAAATCGCCTAATAATAATTTTTTTATGATTTCATGCCAACTTTCTTTCTCGAGTTAAAAACTCAAATGGTCACTCAACTTTGGCTAATTGGTCCAATAGTCACTCAACTTTATTTTGTCTTTCAGAAGTCACTCAACTTTAATTATTTGGCTTCTATGATCATCACTCATTATTTTCAAAAAATTAATTTTTAGTATTTATTTAATGACTTGACAATTGTAAAAAATTTTTAAAGAATATTTTAATAAATATGTAATTGATTGATTTTAAAATATTTTTTTCAAAAAATATACGTAACTATTTAAGGATTTCACCTCTTGTTTAAATATAACTCATTAATTTGAAAATAAGGAATCTTTCCCCCCTTATTTTGTTTTCTTTTTCAGTTCTGTTTATCCAGTTATATAACTGATTTAAATGTAGCTATTTTAAAATTAGTTATATTATAAAATCTTTCTCCTCTTGATTTTAATAAATATTTAATTGATTAATTTTAAAATATTTATTTAAAAGAACCTTTAAATCAATAAGTTATATTTAAAGATTTTAATAAATATGTAATTGATTGGTTTTATCTTATCTTATACAAGAAATTTTCTAAAATTAAGTTCATGACTATTTAAAGATTTTAATAAAATTTATTATATTTCAAGTTAAACTACTAAAAGTATAATATTGAATTTAAGAAGATAAGTTCATTCATCACACATAAGTCTATAACAGAAAAAAGAATTGAAAATGAACAGATAAGACTCCAATCCATATGAAGTATCTGCTATTGCTAAAATTCTAATTTGAAAAGCAAGAAAATCAAATTATTAGCTAATCTACACCTAAATAGAAACAGACATAAAAGAAAAATACTAATGTTAAGAACTAACTAAAGAATAAATGGAACTGAAAAAGAAAAAAAAAAACAAGAGGAAAAGGATCCCTTATTATCTATAAGAATAAAAAAAAATTGATTGAAAAAATATTGATTTTAAAATTTTTAAAAAATTTATAATTGCCAAGTCATTAAATAGGTACCAAAAATTATTTTGAAAATAATGAATATTGATCATAGAAGCTATATTGTAACACCCCGTACGTTCCCAATCCTAATTGACGACATTAAATAATATGTACTTGGGTATCGAGAGCTATAAGTATGCATTTGGTAATGCTATTGGTGAGATAATTGAATTTGGCTCATGTTATGTGATTAAACCTTCATCAGAGGTGTTTTATGATTTTCGTGGAACATTTGTGGGGTTCAAAACGAGGTTAAGATGACCCCTAAACAAAGTATATTAAGGTTAAGAAGTGAGTTAAAGAATAGGACTTGAAGTATCTAACCAAACCCGCGAAGAGAAGTCGAAAAATGAAATTTTTGAAAAATTTTAAGGAGGGGCGCATTTGGGACCGTGCCACGCCGCTCTGGGCTAAAAATTTTAGCCCAGAGGCAGTAAGTTGGCGCGCCCAGGGGCGTGCCACCTTGGGTTTTGCACTTTTTCGAAAGTTGAAAATTTCTAAGCCCCAAGGGTATCCGGGGACGTACCGAGCCGATTTTTGCCCCGTTTCTTCTACAACCATGGGTATATACATGAAATGAGTGAAATATTATATTGGTATGATAAAATTACTCGAGAACGAATTTGGAGCCAACATGACGATTTTACCCTTGTAGCCAAAATAAGCCATACGTGGCTAGAATTGTTTGTTTTCGAAATCGAGGCTACGAGTATGAATTTCATGAGTGGGAATATTGTTGTAATGCGTATGGAATGAATTAAACATGAGAAATTATTGATTTTATTGGATTAAGTGAATTGGGCCAAAAAGGGCCCAAAATGAGAAGGAAACACATGGGCCAAGAATGGGTCAAATGACCCATTCTTCCATTGACTAAGCCTTAAATGCCAAGAGTGGCTAAGCATGACCTTAGAGGTCTATAAAAGGAGGCAAAAATCAGATTTTATTGAAGCAAAACACACATGCTTTTTCTAGAAAAATCTCAAGAACACTTCTTTGACTCCCAAAAACCCTAAGGCATTTTTGGACAAGATCACCATCTTCCAAGCTTGGGTAAGTGATTATTCTTGTACTTTAACATATTATGAGCATGAGAGCTTATGTATATCATGTTGGTTATGCTTGGAAGTGTTGAATATGGTGTTTTGTGTTTTGGTAAAAGATGTGAAATCCATGGGATTGTAACTTGGATTATGACTTGTGGTCTTGATGAAAAAGCATGGTATGGATAAAATAACAACATGTATGGTGTTATTATGGTTCCAAACTTGTTATTTTCCTATAAGTGTATATTGTGGGATTTTGGCCGATATGTGCTATGAGATGTATTATGGTAAGTTAATGGATTATTTGTGATGTGGTGTGGCTAAGAAAGGGTAAAGGAGAAGTGTTGTGGTGAAATGTATTGATTATCATGTATTGGTCAATGTTGTGAATATTGTGGGATTTTTGGTAAGATAATTTCATAAATGGTATTGTCAAGGGGAAATGACATGTTTAAAAGCAAATATGTAACTCATTGATCTTATGTAAAGTAATTGATCCCTCGGGAGGATTACCTTACATGTTGCAGGTGCAAGCACTAGTAGACCTTCATCGTAGGTTGACATTGCGGATCTTTGGTGAGCCCCAGTTGCTTCGGGACTTTCCGAGTCATAGGTGTACAGTTGTGTTGATGTTGTAAATATAGTATAAAGCGGGGACTTGTCCCGACTGTTAGTTGATCTTGTAAATGCATCTGATAGAGGCTTTTGTAGACATGTGTGGGTTATGAATGTAAAAGATAAATGTTCGTTTGATGTGATGGCCCCAACGACCAAGTTTCCTCAATATGTATATAGCATATGTTACCATGTTCATGTTTTCCGCATACTTGCATAAGGTTGAATAAGGTTCATACGAAGATATGCATACGAATGAACATAGGCAAAGGTTGGTTCTCTCGGGCCTTATCGGCTACCGGTGTCAATCATGTCTCGATGGGATTCGGAGCGTGACATATATAATCAAACTTGAATGACTTTTAAAAGATAACAAAGTTGAGTGACTATGTAGACCAAATAATTAAAGTTGAGTGACTTTTGAAAGATAAAATAAAGTTGAGCGATTTTTGAGATCAATTAGTCAAAATTGAGTGACTATTTAAGCTTTTAACTCTTTCTTTCTCATGCTTGACCATTAAATATTGCGCTCTCGTGTTGAGAATTTGAATGCCAACTCTCTTTCTTATCGTCTTCCCTTCCCATAAGTACCTTATCATATGACAAAACAAGAGATGGAAGAGCGTTTGCAGCTAGACAAAGAAACAAATAAATGATAAAAAGTCGGGATAATGCATAAATACCCCCCTCAACTTGTCTCCTTTTTTCAGTTACACACTTAAACTTTGGAAGGATCCTTTTACCCCCTTAAGCTATCCCAAGAGGGAATTATTACCACCCTATGGCACAAATACCAGATTTTAGCTAGCAAGTGTCACGCACGCGTTGCCACCAAATTTTCCACATTATTTTCTTTTTTAAAATAAAATAAAATATGAATTTGCTTTCTTTTTGGTTCCCCTTTCATCCTCCTTTCATCTTTTTTTCTTCCGTCTTCTTACTTGTAGAGACACAAACTTAACTGCATTAATCTGCTGCAATGATCTACCACCTTCCTCTTTCTGAAAATAATAGAGATACTATCATCGTCATAGTTGATGAAAAATCATCGGAACACCCGATTGAGCCTATGTTAGCCATAGAACATTTAGGGGTCGTTTGGTTGGAAATAAGTTATCCCGAGATTAATTATTCCACACTTAAGTTGGAAAAAAATAACACTACAATCCTGTGATAACTAATCCCGCGATGAGTTATCCCAAGTATTTTATCTCAATCAAATATTGGATAAGCTCATCCTAAATTGCAATGATTTGTACAACACTCTCTTTGTAGAGCGAAGCAAAACTAAATTTATCATCTCATTTTTTTTTTAAGAAAGGGTAATTTTCAGTGAAAATTTACTCACAAGACACATTTGTCTTATTTTCTTATAATTTCCCACATAGTATAATAAAAAATAAACAAAAATATTCAACACTTTCATTTTGATTTTTTTAAAAAAAAAGGAACAACGAGATATTGACAAGCAACACATGATCACGAATCTAAAGTGTTTTATGATAATTCTTTTGTAATTCTAAGGGGTTGTTTGGTACCAGGGATAAAGATAACTAATTCCGGGATTAATTTCAAGATGAACTTATCCAATATTTGATTGAGATAAAATGCATGGATAACTCATCGCGGGATTAGTTATCACAGGGTTGTAGTGTTATTTTTTTCCAACTTAAATGGGAATAATTAATCTCGGGATAACTTATTTCCAACCAAACGACCCCTAAATGTTCTATGGCTAACACAGGCTCAATTGGGTGTTCCAATGATTTTTCATCAGCTATGACGATGATAGTATCTCTATTATTTTCAGAAAGAGGAAGGTGGTAGATCATTGCAGCAGACTAATGCGGTTAAGTTTGTGTCTCTACAAGTAAGAAGACGGAAGAAAAAAAATGAAAGGAGGATGAAAGGGGAACCAAAAAGAAAGCAAATTCATATTTTATTTTATTTTTAAAAAAGAAAATGATGTGGAAAATTTGGTGGCAACGCGTGCGTGACACTTGCTAGCTGAAATCTGGTATTTGTACCACAGGGTGGTAATAATTCCCTCTTGAAATAGCTTAAGGGGGTAAAAGGATCCTTTCAAAGATTAAGTGTGTAACTGAAAAAAGGAGACAAGTTGAGGGGGTATTTATGCATTATCTCTAAAAAGTCCACAGGTAGTGTAAAAACGAAAAGCATAGGTAGCTTGAAACAGAAAGATTTCACAAGTTATGGTTGCATAGTTTGGACTGTTGTTTCCTTTTTACCTAAGCAAGGATGTATGTGAAAGCGGCTTCTAAGTATTGATTGGCTCAAACTCTTCATGAAAATCGGTGCCAACTTGTATGCCCTAACAATGCTAAATTATGTCGTCACACTGACAAGAAAAAAGTAGAGAGAAGCAAGAGAACTCAACTGTTACACAGATTTCTTTGTTTATTTATCATGTATTTTTGTTTACGTCTTCTTGCAATCTAGATCTGTTTCCTTTTCTCTTTTCATTTTCTTTTTCCTTTTGGTATAAATTTGTTTATTTTAGATCTTTTATCCAATGGAAAAAAGACGCGATGCATAGATTTTTTACCCTCTCTAATTGCTATTATATTTTTGCCCTTTTATTGGGTAGAACTCATAATCTTAGGATTGAAAGTGATATGTGTTTATTATTCAAATAACTCTTTTATTGGTTAATATATATTACTTCTGTCCCATTTTATGTGACATCCTTTCTTTTTTGATCCGTTTCAAAAAAAATATGACCTTACATTTGTGTAGTTGTAAATCACTTCATTAAAAGTAAGAGAGAAAATTTAAAGTTATAGTAAGATTACATTCTTTTTAAGATGAAGAAAAAAGAAAATGTTTTACATAAAATGAGACGCAGAAAATACTTTTTTTTCTTAAATACTTTATTCAGTCAAACGGTGGCAAATAAAATATAACAGGGGAAATAACAATTTTACTAATGAATGAAATTGTTAGGCAATGTGACAACAGAGAAAATTTATTAGAAAAAACTTGTAACCCTCTAAAAGAAGCTGACACCAGCTGGTGATTTTTTTTCCTTAGAAAACTAAAATTGTCTATTATGAAGCGAAACTTTAAGCATTTCACTTCAAATTAAAATCATGTGAGACTCATAAATCTGATACTCCATGATTGAAGCTGTAAAGAGCACAAGAGTGTCAGACCATTCATCAACGAAAAACTTCAATATTTCCAGTCTTCTATGTGAAATAGATAGACCATAATCTGTACACACTGCGAGCTTTTGGGGTAATTCTAAATAAGTACTCCCTCCATTTCATTATACTTGATTTTTATTGACTTGATACACCCTTCAAGAAAATATTAATTATAGATATATTTTACTAAATTAACCTTATTATTTGGTAACTAAAAGTATTTTATTACCAGGAAAAAATATGTACAAGGAAAGTGCAAAATAAAAAACAAAAACCCAAGGAACCAACAAGCTAGTCTCCTTAAAAAACAGTATAAAATCAGCAGTCATCTCTCTACTAGCCCTCACTCTTCTGTCTTAATATCCTACTATGGGTAGTAGTCTATCAACCTCAAATGTCCCGCTATTCTTGCAAATTGAATGCCTCTATTGTGTATGTCCTGCACTATATTCCTGCAAAGATGTTGCATAGTTCACTTCTATCCTTGAAATTGGCGGTGGTTCTCTCAAACCATACACAGTAGATACTAGCACCCAACACCAATCGATAGATCCAGTGGCGGACCTAAGATTTAGGGGTCATGGATGCCTCGGAGGTTTAAACACATATATTGATGCCCAAAGGCTTTAAGTGTAACACCCCGTATGTTTCCGAACCTATTTAATTACCGTAACATTCATGGAATTATTTAAACATGAGAAAGATGGCGGATCATACATTAGTGAGATGGGCTGAATTTAATTTTTGCAATTGGGCTCAAATGAGGCCGAAAAATCAAATAAAAGACATGGCCCAAAACAAATGGAAATGACCCATTCTTGTGACCAAGTCAACCTAAGATATTTATTGTTTAAGAGTGGCTAATGATGACTATAAAGTGGCTATAGAATTCACCAAAAATCAGATTTTATTCCACAAAAGACATGTCTCATTTCTAGAAAATTCCACAACATTTTTCTCTTCAACCAAACCCTAAGGCAACCATCTTTGGGACAAGATCACTCCTTGGGAAGCTTTGGTAAGTGTTTACTCTCATGATTTAATATATTATATGCATGGAATATGGTGTAGATCATGTTGGTTATGTTGGTGAAGTGTGAGAAGTTCACTATGTGTTAAACAATTTATGTTTGCTTAATCGGTGAAGGTTTTTGCCTTGTAAACTTGAAAATGGACTTGTGGTCTTGAAGGAAGTGAACTTGAGGGGTTCAATATTGACATGTGAGATGTGATTATAGCCTTAACTTGTTTTATTCTTGTACATAATGTTTGGAATTGTTATTGCAAAATTGTGCATAGATTTGGTGGTGTATTGAAGGAATAGTGTAGTTTGGTGATGTTTATGTGCGTTGTGAAACCATGGCTGTTAGTTGGCATTTAAGATGATCTAAAATATGTTAAGAGAAGGTTAGTTATGATCATGGACCATTTATTACAAAAAAAGACCCAAAAGAGACCCTTTTTGGCCGAAACGGGCACCCGCCCTCGCAGACGAAGCACCTGCGGGCGCAAGTGACTTTGCAGGTGCCTCTGGCTACTGCCAAAGGGCACCTGCGGGCGCACCTCATCCACCTGCAGGCGCAGGTGGCTTCGCAGGTCAGCCCAGAACCCCGAATTGCTTGTTTTTGCATCCCTTTGACCCCCCGAAGCCCCTATACCCTTCATGGATGCAATTATCAACTTATGGTACCTTTTAAATGACTATAAAGGAGTATACCAGAGGTATTTTGAATGGTATAAAATATGGGTTGTTGTTAATGTGTTATTGTGAAAGCTATCGAGTGACTTGACGGAGAAAAGGTAACGTAGTGTTAATGAGGAAGTGTAAAGGGTAAACTTGGTGTGAATGTTATTGGTTTATGATGTATTGGTCAATGGGTGGAATGTTATAGTGTTTTTGGTATGATAATGCAGTGGATTGTATTGTAAAGGATGAAATGACGCTATGTAGTAGTCACGTAACTCATTGTCATCTTATGCACTTGTAAGGTAACTAGTTGTTAACGTGAGCTCCGTTATGTACTTGTGTTGTGGAGTGACACATAAGGAAGGAGTTGGATTATTGTATTCACATATAGGACTGTGTATTCGTATTGAGAACATAAGGTATGTAAGGTTACTCTTGCCGTATCCTTCTGCAACAGATATTGTTCACATTGTCATAGTAGTTGTTCCATTCCGAAATATTCTAAGGTATCTCATTCAGGTTTGATATATATTGTTATCCACATGTTTCCTATTCATTGACCGATTGACATTCATATGTCTCTTATCCATGGACTGAAGTTCCTAAGCTCTCATAATGTTGTAACTACTAAAAGAAACTGTTTCAAGGAAAGTGACGATGTAAAGAGAATCTATTCATTCTTAAGTCACATATCCCTCATTCATTATTCGTTGTTGTTCATGAGTTATGTCACGCCCCGAATCCCAACGAGGCGTGATTGGCACTCGTAATTGATAAGGCCCAAGAGAACCAAACTTTGATTCTATTCGTTCATATGCATGTCATAAGAAACACCATTACCACGTAAGGACCTTAAAATGCTAAAAACGGAACTCATGGGACATATGATATATATATACACATATGTGAAACTTGGCCGTTGAGTCCATCAAGTCAAGACATCATGTGTCGCCTTACATCCATACACCCACATATGTCTACAAAAGCCTCTAACAAATGCATTTACCAAAACCAGATGAAAGTCGGGACAAGTCCCTGCTTTATACACTATGTATAATACCAAAACATATGAACAAGTGTGACTCGGAGAAGCCCTGAACTAACTGGATCTCACCAATGATCCGCACCCAACTGACAACTTACTAGGGAGGCCTACTAGTACCTGCGCCTGCAGCAAGTAAGGTAAATCCCCAAGAGGGGTCAGTACGAAGAATGTACTGAGTATGTAAGGCTCAAATGAAACTGTATAATACATAAATATTTCAATGAACTCAAATGCAAATGAATAATCAATATGAATAAGTCAACGTTCTGCACTTTGGGAACCATGTGTATTGCTTTCTTTACTTTCTTTGCTTATTTACCTCAATGCTTATTCATCTTTGACTGTGCTATACTGTACCCGGCCCCCAACTGATCAGTGGGTCTTTACATGACGTAACGCTATGTTGGGATCGACTCGAGCTAGGCTTATGCCTCTAGAGCTGCCACCCTGGGTTCGACTCAAGCTAGGCTTATGCCTCTAGAGCTGCCACCCATAAATCAATATAGCAGGTTCGGCTCGAGCTAGGTTCTTACCTCCAGAGCTGCCCCCTGTCAGGTTCGGTCCGAGCTAGGCTTATGCCTCTAGGACTGCCCCCTGATCCAAAAATCTCGGGAACGGCTTGAGCTAGGCATTTCGCCAACAAAGCTGCCACCCATACTTGATCATTAACCACATATGCATTACTTTGTTCTTTACTTTGAGATTGACATTAACCATCAACTACTTTACAAATGCATATAACGACAATAAGTTACATGTTTGGCTTTAACATGCCATTTCCCCTTTGATAAAAACCATTGATGGAATTATTATTCCAAAAATCCTCCAATATTCCATACATTGACCAATACATGATAATCAATACATTTCACCACAACACTTCTCCTTTACACTTTCTTACCCACACCACATCACAAATAATCCATCAAAGTACCTTAATACACCTCATAGCACATATCGGCCAAAATCCCACAATTTACACTTTTAGGAAAATAACAAGTTTAATAGCAAAATCACACCATACATGTTCATATTTTCTCCATACCATGCTCTTTCATCAAAGTCACAAGTTACAAGTCATAATTCAAGCTTGAAGCTCATGGATCACAAATCTTATATAAAAACACAAAGTACCATATTCAACACTTCCAAGCATAGCCAACATGATTTACATACTCTCCCATGCATATAATATATTAATCCATGAGAATAAATACTTACCAAGGCTTGGAATAGGATGATCTTGTCTAAAGAAAAGTGCTTAGGGTTCTTAGGGTTTGAGAGAACAAAAAGAAAATGTCTTGTAAATTCTCAAAATGTGTTGTGTGTATTTAGGAATAAAATTCTGATTTTGGGGCCTTTATATAGTACTCAAGTCATCCTTAGCCATTTTATTGCATTAAATGCAATGGTTGTTTGGTCAAAGTGGAAGAATGGGTCATTTGCCCCATTGGGCCTTGCCTTTTTGGCTTCATTTTGGGCCTTAAGTGAACCCAATGACACATATCCATTTAACCCATAAAATTTAAGATGTAATCCATCATATATCTCATGTTTAAATAATTCCATAATGTCACGACAATATTCGTTTACGAGATTCTCATTCGTCGTCTCACTCGCAAAAATAGAAATTCTAGTCGCCCATGGCTTCACTGAACATTTTTGATAATTACTTGTGTTTAATGGTTTGATTATGTAGAAGTATGTAGGAGTGTATTGAGGTATTTGAATCTTTAACAATGCTCAAAGAACTCCAAAGAACCAAAAGAAACCATATAAGAATCGACGTAGAATTGCGTTGCGAAACGAGTCCGGAAGGGCACATTTTTTGTGCCTTGCGCTACTAGCTGCAAAGCAAGCTTGTGGCGCAGGAAATGACACCCCTCTGAATCAGGTGGCTTGCGCCACACCCCCTGAAACAGGGAGTGGCGCAAGTCTTGGTACTTTGCTGAATTTTTTGGCCACTTTTTCCAACACTTGCATATCATCCAATACCCTATCAAAACACGACAAAATACTTGCTTAGTGATCTTAATCATCAAGTAAACATGACTCCAAATCACCAATTTAGGTTGGAATGTGTACGGGGTATTACACAAATGCTCCACAAAATCACAAAACACCTCCTACGAAGATCTAATCGCACATATTAGGTCTGATATCAAATGTTTCACCAATGACACTATAAAACACATACCCATGGAATCTCAACACCTAGGTAGATATGACCCCAAGGTATCAAATGAGGTTAGAAAAGTATGAGGTGTTACAAGTTACATAATTATGGACATGGTTCCAAAGTCTCAATAATGTTATGTTCCACGTTCTAATAATGTTTTAACCACTAAGTATCAATCTCATGAAGTAAGAAAAGAAGTAATGCATATTGTTGGTTGTAAGAGTATGGGTGGTAGCTCTGGAGGCATAAGCCTAGCTCGAGCCGATCCCGAGATTTATTGGATCAGGGGGTAGTCCTAGAGGCATAAGCCTAGCTCGGGCCGATCCTGACAGGTGGTAGCTCTAGAGGTAATAACCTAGCTCGAGCCGAACCTGATATGTTGGTTTATGGGTGGTAGCTCTAGAGGTAATAACCTAGCTCGAGCCAAACCCGATATATTGATTTATGGGTGGTAGCTCTAGAGGCATAAGCCTAGCTCGAGCCGATCCCAACATAATATTATGTTATGTTAAGACCCACTGATCAGTTGGGGCCCGGGTATGATATGATATGAGTGATGATGAACAAATAATAGAAGCAAAAGAAAGAAATGAATGTAAGGTACACGGTTCCACATATGCAGATCAATGATTTATCCATATTGACTATGCTCTTTTATATTGTTTCTGTTAAAGTGTTATTGTGTCCTACAGTTTCTTATAGCCTTACATACTTAGTACATTCTTTGTACTGAGCCCCTTGGGGGGGATTTACCTTACTTGCTGCAGGCATAGGTGTTAGTGGACCTCCACAGTAGAGTGCGGGTCATTTGCAGATTTTTGGTGAGCTCCAGTTGGTTCGGGGCTTTTCGAGTCATAGTGTACATTGATTTTGGTATTGTACATGCTGTATAAAGCGGGGACTTGTACCGACTCTAGATTGGCTATGTATATGTATCTGTAGAGGCTTTGTAGACATATGTGGGAAGAGGAATGTAAGAGATGCATGTCCAGTTTGACTTGATGGCCCTATCGGTGAAGTTTCATATATATAATACATGTTTCCATGACTTCCGCATAGTTGTATGAGATACAACGACGTTATTACAGAGGCATGCATATGAATGTTCGTGAGCACATATTGGTTCTCTCGGGCCTTGTCAGCTTTGGGTGCCAGTCCGGCCGAATGAGATTCGGGTTGTGACAAAAGTGGTATCAGAGCAGGTCGTCCTTAGGGTGTCTACAAAGCCGTGTCCGAGTAGAGTCTTGCTTATGGATGTGTTGCGCGCCACATTTATAAGTAGGAGGCTATGGGATATTTAGGAGTTGTTTCTTTTCTTCACTTCTAGATCGTGCAATAGAGCCAAAGTTGTAGGTGGACGCGTATGTACACATTGGCATTGGTTTTCTTTTGCAAAGTCAAATGCTGATTATCAGACAAGGTAAGGGCAAAGGTAGGTAGGCTGATATGCCTACCGAATAAGAAATGAGTAAATCACCACCTGACCAAGTTAGTCAAGGTGGGGCTGACATGGAATTTGCAATACGGGTTTCTCTTAGCCAAAAGGTAGAGAAGTACCCGCAGAACCACCTATAAATGCCACTGAACAGGATTTAAGAAATGTAGTGCATATGTTGACTCAGATAGTTTCTGTATAATGTCACGGGCGAGCTTGCCCAATGACGAGTGATGATGGTGCGGCTAGGGCAGCTAGTCATCGAACACAGGATTTTCTGAAATTAAACCCTCCCACGTTCACCAGGTCGGATCTGAATGAAGACCCACAGAATTTTATAGACCAAATCAAAAGCGCTCTAGATGTTATGCATGTGATTGTGGATTGATGTACTTCTAGCTAGTTGGGAGGAATTTTAAACGGCATTCCTTGACCAGTACCTCCCATATGAGGTCCGAAAAAAAACTCATGCGGACCAATTGTTAAATCTTTGCCAAAGGACTATGAGTGTCAGAAAGTACAGTCTTCGATTTAATTCTTTGGCTAGGTATGCTCCAAATGTAGTAGCTATTATGACCGATAAAGTGCATCGGTATGTGGACAGATGGATTGTACTATTGCGGCCTTGAAAAGAGATATGGATATAGTTAGAATACAGGCTTTTTGCACAGATAATGGAGGATCAGAGGCAACGAAAAAGGACAAAAATATTTGAAGAAGGGTCATCAAAGAGGGCTAGACCCATGGGACAGTTCATGGCGTCCCAAGGAGAATTTAGGTCTCGGGTGTTTAATATACCGCCTAGACCATTATTTTCTTAGTCTATAGTAGATGTTCTACCTCGATCCCAAGGGTTTAGAGAATATCGATTTGGGCAAAGAAGTGAGATTCAGGATTCATGGGCAATGGGGTATCAAGCACAAGAATGTAGAAAGTAGGAACCAACCAGAGTCTCCTCATCAACCGTGTTAGTGCTACGGAAGTTGTCATCTAGGTGAATGTCGGTTGGGGTCGAATATTTGTTATTGGTGTGGTATGTCGGGCCACAAAATGA
The DNA here is from genome assembly GCA_031232105.1 of Capsicum rhomboideum. NCBI lineage: Eukaryota > Viridiplantae > Streptophyta > Magnoliopsida > Solanales > Solanaceae > Capsicum > Capsicum rhomboideum. The sequence goes on from CP124718.1 coordinate 23,857,422, forward strand.
GTCTTGTCCTAATGTAGCCACAGGTACCGGATACGTATTGATTGACCCATATTCGACACTAACATATGTTATTTCATTAATTGCTGAAAATTCATAAGAACACTAGAATTACTAGTTATGTCACATGAAGTCTATACATCAGTTGGTGAATTTATTGTAGTTAAAAGAGTATATCATAAGTGCATAGTAATTGTTTGTGGTCGTGAGACACTGGTTGATCTTATTGAGCTGGAAATAGTAGAATTTTGAGGTTATAAAGGGATTGTGCCATAGTAGATTGCCGAACTAAGAAGTTATATTATCGTTTTCCCCAAAAGAATGTTTTTGAATGGCCAGGGAAATGTGGGGGGCACCAAGAGGAAAATTTATTCCCCATCTTAAAGCAAAGAAAAGGATACTCTAAGGGATACATATGTCACTTCGTACGAGTGAAAGATACTGATGTGACACCACCAACTCTTTAATCAGTTCTGGTGGTAGATGAATTCCTCGATGTATGAGCTGATATTAATGTGATGTTAGATACTCGTCCTATTTTTATTTCTTCATATAGCATGGCCACGGTAGAGTTAAGGGAATGAAACGAGAAATTAAAAGACGTGATGAACAAGGGATTCATAAGATTTAATACGACCCCTTGGGGTGCATCAGTGTTCACAGTACAAAAAAAAATGGCACATTGAGAATGTGTGTTTACTATCGGCAACTGAATAAGGTGACAACGAAGAATACATGTCTTCTCCCCAGAGTTGATGACTTATTGATCGGTTATAGGGTGCCAAATTCTTCTTAAAGATTGACTTAAGGTCAGGAGATCATCAAGTAAGGGTCAGAGAAAATAAAGATACCCAAAATAGAGGTATGGTTGTTATGAATTCGTAGTTATGCCATTTGGGCTAACAAATGCACCAGTTGCGTTGGGGGGTTTGATAATTAGGGTGTTTAAGCCATCGCTAAGCGTATTCATGAGAATGTTTTAGATGTTATACTAGATTACTCAAGATCACAAAAGGACCATGTTAATCACTTGTGACAGGTGTTACGGATTATTCGTGACCGTAAGATATATGCAAGTTCTTTAAATACAAGTTTGGTCATAATCCGTATCCTCCTTAGGACACATTGTATAGAATGAAGGAATCAGGATTAATATACACAAAAGGAGTGGCCAAGGCCTATGACGCCTACGGAAATTCGTAGCTTCCTTGAGTTACAGAAGAATTGTTAAAAAAAAAAAGAAGCTTTCTGCCATTACCCTTCACAAAGCTAAGACACAAAGTAACTAAGTTTCAGCGGAATGATGTATGTGAGAAAGTTTGCAAGAGCTGAAAGATGAATTGACTCCTACACCTGTACTAGTACCTCCCAAAGACACATAAGAGTATGCAGTGTATTGTGATGTTTTAAAAGTTGGTGTGGGATGTGTATACATGCAACACGAGAATGTGATAGCGTATGGCTTAAGACAATTGCGTCCACATAAGAGAAATTATCCCACATATGATTTTAAGTTAACAGTTGTGGCAATTGCTTATAACAGATGGCACCACTACTTGTATAAAACTTCAGGTGAAAGAATTATAGTGTCAAATGTGGCAGAATTTTCATTGGTATCTGGGATAAAGGAAAAGCAATATGTAAATCCTATTTTTAGTTCAATTGAAAAAGAATGTACAACAAAGTTCGACAAAGGTATTTGAACAAGCACAAGGGGGAGTACTTTAACGCCAATGTAGATTGTGTGTACCATGGTTTAGCAGAGATGTCTTGGTAAGATTACATGAGAAGCACATTGTAGAACTTGTAGATCAATGTCCAAGCGGTCACTGATTAACAGTATGGCATCAAAAATCTGTATGTTTTATGCAATGTATTACCCTTCCAGTTTGGAAGCGGAACATGAATAACATAGATTTAATCACAGGGTTACCTCGTACACTGCGAAGGTTGATTCCATATAGGTAATAGTTGACAGGCTTACCGAGTCAGTGTATTTACTACCAATTAGGACCACCGATACAACCGAACATTATGCAAAGTTGTATGTTATAGATATAATACGATTACATGGGATTCCACTCACTATTATATCAAACAGGAGAGCTCACTTTATTGCATAGTGTTGGAAGTCTTTTCAGTAAAGCATGGGTACACAGGTGGATGTAAGTACGACTTGTCATCCTCAGATGGATGGACAAATAGAACATATTATATGAACATTTGAAGATATGCCACGAGTTTGTACATTGGACTTTAAAGGTAGTTGGGATGAACATCTATCATTTATTGAAATTGCTTACAATAAAAGTATCAAAAGGCACCTTACGAAGCTTTATATGAAAGAAAATATAGATCATCAATTGGGTGGGTTACAGCTGATGAAATTTGCTTTGCTCGGGTCAGATTTTGTTCATTACGCTATAGAGAAGGTTAAGGTGGTACAATAGTAGCTATAAGCTAACACAAGTCATATGCCGAGATACATTGTTTTATTGAAAGTGTATAAGTTAGGGAGGATCTCACTTATGAAGAGATATATATTACTATTCTAGATGGATAAGTGAAAAGATTAAGAAATAAATAAGTAGCTTTGGTAAAGGTATAGTGGAGAAACCGACAAGTAAAGGGAATCACGTAGGGAGCCAAAGAAATGATGAAGTCAAAGTACCCATAACTGTTTCAAACGGGGGAGAATGTTTAAGGTGTGGAATTGGAACAATAACAAGGAAGTATCCATAAGTATTATGTATATATGTATATATATATATATATATATATGATAATATGGAGATGCATAAGATGTACATGAGATGATGCTATTAACATTCGAGGACGAATGTTTCCAAGGGGGGAAGAATGTAACACCCCGTATGTTTTCGAACCTATTTAATTACCATAACATTCATGGAATTATTTAAACATGAGAAAGATGGTGGATCATACATTAGTGAGATGGGCTGAATTTAATTTTTGCAATTGGGCTCAAATGAGGCCCAAAAATCAAATAAAAGACATGGCCCAAAACAAATGGAAATGACCCATTTTTGTGACCAAGTCAACATAAGATATTTATTGTTTAAGAGTGTCTAAGGATGACTATAAAGTGGATATAAAATTAACCAAAAATCAGATTTTATTCGACAAAAAACATGTGTCATTTCTAGAAAATTCCACAACATTTTTCTCTTCAACCAAACCCTAAGACAACTATCTTTGGGACAAGATCACTCCTTGGGAAGCTTTGGTAAGTGTTTAATGTCATGGTTTAATATATTATATGCATGGAATATGGTGTAGATCATGTTGGTTATGTTGGTGAAGTGTGAGAAGTTCACTATGTGTGAAGCAATTTATATTTGCTTAATCGGTGAAGGTTTTTGCCTTGTAAACTTGAAAATGGACTTGTGGTATTGAAGGAAGTGAACTTGAGGGGTTCAATATTGACATGTGAGATGTGATTATAGCCTTAACTTGTTTTATTCTTGTACATAATGTTTGGAATTGTTATTGCAAAATTGTGCATAGATTTGGTGGTGTATTGAAGGAATAGTGTAGTTTGGTGATGTTTATGTGCGTTGTGAAATCATGGATGTTATTTGGCATTTAATATGATCTAAAATATGTTAATATAAGGTTAGTTATGATCATGGACCATTTATTACAAAAAAAGACCCAAAAGAGACCCTTTTTGGCCGAAACGGCCACCCGCCCTCACAGACGAAGCACCTGCGGGCGCAGGTGACTTTGCAGGTGCCTCTAGATACTTCCAAAGGGAACCTTAAGGCGCAACTCATCCACCTACGGGCGCATTTGGCTTCGCAGGTCAGCCCAGAACCCCGAATTGCTTGTTTTTGCATCCCTTTGACCCCCCGAAGCCCCTATACCCTTCATGGATGCAATTATCAACTTATGGTACCTTTTAAATGACTATAAAGGAGTATACCAGAGGTATTTTGAATGGTATAAAATATGGGTTGTTGTTAATGTGTTATTGTGAAAGCTATCGAGTGACTTGACGGAGAAAAGGTAACGTAGTGTTAATGAGGAAGTGTAAAGGGTAAACTTGGTATGAAATGTTATTGGTTTATGATGTCTTGGTCAATGGGTGGAATGTTATGGTGTTGTTGGTATGATAATGCAGTGGATTGTATTGTAAAGGATGAAATGACGCTATGTAGTAGTCACGTAACTCATTGTCATCTTATGCACTTGTAAGGTAACTAGTTGTTAACTTGAGCTCCGTTATGTACTTGTGTTGTAGAGTGAAACATAAGGAAGGAGCTGGATTATTTTATTCACATATAGGACTGTTTATTCGTATTGAGACATAAGGTATGTAAAGTTACTCTTGCCGTATCCTTCTGCAGCAGATATTGTTCACATTGTCATAGTAGTTGTTCCATACAGTTTTATTGTGTCATTGTGTTATTGTATCATACAGTTTCTTATAGCCTTACATACTCAGTACATTCTTTGTACTGACCCCCGTGAGGGGGATTTACCTTACTTCCTGCAGGCATAGGTGTTAGTGGACCTCCACAGTAGAGTGCGGGTCATTTGCAGATTTTTGGTGAGCTCCAGTTGGTTCGGGGCTTTCCGAGTCATAGTGTACATTGATTTTGGTATTGTACATGCTGTATAAAGCTGGGACTTGTCCTGAATATAGCTTGGCTATGTATATGTATCTATAGAGGCTTTGTAGACATATGTGGGAAGAGGAATATAAGAGATGCATGTCCAGTTTGACTTGATGGCCCTATCGGCGAAGTTTCATATATATAATACATGTTTCCATGACTTCCGCACAGTTGTCTGAGATACAACAACGTTATTACAGAGGCATGCATATGAATATTCGTGAGCACAGATTGGTTCTCTCAGGCCTTGTCGGCTTCGGGTGCCAGTCTGGCCGAATGGGATTCGGGTTGCGACATTAAGGTTCTATCCGTAATTAAAGCACCCAGCTATCTTCTTTGTTTACTGGGTGCTTTTCAATATTTTATATCAATTTTTATACATTTTTATATAATTATACCCACTTTGCGTCAAATTTAACTGGTGCCGGAGCACCACAAAATTAGCCATAGGTCCGCCCCTGGATAGATCTCAACTTTAGCACTCCTACCTTTGGCATATGTAGTATCTCATGCCAGTTCTTGTTGCTAGCCCATTGGATGTCTTTCGATACCCTTCCATTTAAGTAAGCTCTTTTATAATTCTCTAGAGAAGCTACACTAAAAAATAAGTGATCAATTGATTCATCCTCAGTTTTGCATAGTGGACATACTTTGTTCTGTATCAACCTCTAGTTGGCCAGCCTGTTCTTAGTGTAAATTCTTCTCAAGATGACTAACTGCATAATAAATATCCACTTGGGACAGCCGTTATTATTACAAACCAGTTTCCTCCAGTCGACTTTGGTGAAGGTACTCCTTAGCTGATTGTAAGTTTGCTTGATGGAGAACTTCTCTTGCCTCATAATATCTCCCTTGCCTTCAAAATTTTCCTCACCACCCAAGAGGCCTGATTAACGGTGGCCTTCCATATACTCGTGTTCTTTATGTAGTTAATGTGAACCCATTGGATCCATAGCCGGTCCTTCTTCCTACATAGGTCCCAAAAATGCTTACATACGACTGCTTTGGTTCAAGTAGCAACACACTTAACGTTGAAGCTCCTGGCAGATTTGGGTTGACATACTTTTTTTTAAAAAAATAAAATAAAAGAGGCCATGTAGGCCATTTTATTATAAAACAAAATATGTACAAGAAATAAAAGATCCCATCACCAAATCATGGACCATTAGGCCCAAGATTCGGTAATGGGTAAAATTCGACAATATCTAACTAGGAAAGAAGGGAAAAATCTAGAATCTAAAAGCTAGAAACAAGAAAAACAGTTGGTACACTCTTCTTCTATATCAGGTGACTCTTCGATACCACCATCTTCAAATCATGATGTAGATCGGAGATGTTAGGAAGTTGAGGTCGTAATTCATCTCTAGTTGTAAGTAAACTCAAAATTTGTAATGATAGCTGGTTTTGGTTGATTTCACGAAGGACATTTACATCGTCTCACAAATGTCATGAAATCAAACCAATCGAAGACTTCTTCAACTCTTCTAACCACAAATCTAAGCTCCTACCGCCAAGATAAGTACTTACCCTCTTTCTTTAGACTGAAATCAATCGATTATGGTTGTTAATTTCACCTTAACTTCACTTCCTTGATAGGTTGAGCTCAACACGGAGCTAATGTCACTGCCTAAGAAAGACAAAGCTAAAGTTCCATTTCAACCATATCTGGTATGTGCTTCTTCCATATACATCCCTGATTTTGATTATTCTTTATTTGTCTGATGTATCTCATAAAACTTTACAATTTGTACTTTGTTTCTATTCCTTTGTAAATGAAGCGCATAAGAGAAGAATTTTTCTCATAGACGTGTACAAAATATTTATTTTCACATGTCTCAAGTATACATCTCTTTCCCATCATTTATTTGTATTTGCTTTGAACCCTCTCGCCCTGTTTATTCTCTGAACCCATGTTAATTGTAATCCTTTTCATATTGTATTGCTCATTGTGCATTGTTGTTCTCACTTTATGTTGTTCCTTTTATGATCCTGTGAAGCTTGATGAGTTAATTTGTTTAACTGTTTGACCATGCATACTGACACTACCTCCCCCTATTATTAAACGTTCCGTTTTGAAACTTTTTAATTCTAAGATTTTGTACTTGTTTTTTGTCCATGTTTAGAATTACTTTTGCTTCCCTTGGTATATCTTGCCATGTTGAATACACTAATCTCTTTGTACCTGCAAAATAGAAAACTTGATTAGCAAAAAAGTCTGTCAGTTTGTTGCCTTCTCTACAAGTGTGCTCCACCACTACATCCACCTCCATCATTAAAAATTTTATCTTCTTGATTTCCACAGCAACACACCGAGGCACCTCCCATATTCCATTCAAAATTTTCTTTACTGTTAAGGAGTCTGTCTCTAACTTTACTGGAAGATAATTCTGGTTAATGTAATATTCTAAACCCTTTTCAATGCTAACACTTTAGCCACCAAGTTTGTATTATCTCCATATCTTCTTCCCTCAGCATAAACCAGAATTCTTGAGTCATTTCTTATTCAGAATGCCCCATATAACACTTAGATGCCCCGTATGAGTTGTACTTGTAGGACCCCAACATAGGCAATTTCCATTACACCACTTTGCATTCAATTCTAGGTGTATACTCTTCCAAAAACTTCACCAATTCAGGCCAGGAAACAGGAATATTAGTCAACCAGGGGTAAAGACTTCTAGCCATTTAACCTAAAGTTCTTGCTTATTTCCATCCTCATACTTACATATGACATCCTTCCTCCATGCTTTATAGAATTTTTTTCTATTTTAAATCTTCCAGAATAAAAACATAGGCACTGCTTTATAAATAGGCTTGAGTTTTGGTGCAACCTCACTTATCTACCATTTGAAAACACTATTTTTGACCTGAATAAATGGACCATCAATCCCTGCAGCAGCTGCAAAATATTGCCATATGTTATTAGAGATAGAACAATTTATAAATAAATGTTCAATGGTCTCTTGAACTCCATCCCTATAGTAGCAACAAATTACATTATCACTCATTCTGTTTCTAATAAAAACGTCCCCCCATAAACGATATCTTCTTCCACAACCTCCATAAGATGAAATAAACCTTTAAAGGAACTCCTTTCACCCATATTTGCTTGAAATTTTGTTGACTTTCACCTTTTGCCCCAGGCATACCCCACTGTAACTTTTCTAGAATTATCCAACATATACCTCCTATTCTTCTAATTCCTTCTTACAATTTACATGTATGATAATATGATTACACACCTCCTCAATAAATATTTGTTGCAACCACCCTAAATTCCATCACCCATTTATAAAGAGTTACTTCACCTCCAACAATTGATTATCAATATCAAAATTAACAGGAAAATAATAATGAAGGGTACCCAATTGAATCCAATTGCCATACCATACACTAGAGTGACCACATTTAGGTTCCTACCACATCTCTTGATTAAACTTGTCTCTGTCCTCAAGCATATACTTCCATGTCAATGTTCCCCCTTTCCATTCTACCATCTGGGGTCTCACTTTTTTATAGTATTTGTTCCACATAAAGTTATTCCACAAAGATTTTTGGGTTCTAAAAATCCACCACACCTTAGTAAACAGTGCTTTAGATATATCAAACAAGGATAAAAAATCAAAGCCTCCTTCATCTTTGGGATTATAAATATCTGCCCATGCCATCCAATGTTTGTTTCTATCTACCTCCTTAAAATTCCATAAAAATCTTACAAAGATTCTATGCAAATCATAGATAACACATTTAGGAGGATTAATGACAGATAACAAATAAATGGGAAACTGTTCAATACATTGTTAATTAAAATTGTCTTACCACCAAATGAAAGAATCTTCCCCTTCTAAGGTTGTAGCTTATTATGTACCTTCATCATTAATTTTGAAAAATGAACCTTTTTCTTTTTTTACTGACCTATTGGACATCCTAGATATATTAAAGGGAATTTTACTCTGTTAAAACCAATGCACTCCTCCACCTCCCAAATATGAGCATGAGTTGTCTTATGATACACAAGGAAAGCACTCTTCTCCTTATTTATCAACTGACCATATTGTGCCTCATAGTCTCTAAGAATATCTATTATCAGTTGCAAAAATTTCTTGTCAGCATACACAAAGATAATTGTATCATCAACATATCCTCAATGGTTAATATTATCACTCCACTTAGGCATATGAAAACCTTTAAATTCTATATTATTAAATAAAGAATTTAGAGCTCTAGATAAAACCTCAGCTGATAATATAAACAAAGTTGGAAATAAAGGATCCCTTTGTTCTGCTCCCCTTGTAGTGTGAAAGAAATCACGAGCAAGTCCATTAATAAGAATAGAATACCAATTATTAGCAACCTGTCTACATATCTTATCTACCACTCTAGTGTTAAAATCCATTTTCTCAAGCACTTTAATAAGAAAATTTCAATTCACCCTGTCATAAACCTTTTCCATATCTAGCCTTATCATTATATTTGCAGGTTCTCCCCCCATTCTGATGTTAGAAATTATCTCTTATGCCAAAAGCACATTTTCAGTAATACTCCTACCCTTAACAAATCCTGACTGGTTCTTGAAATGAGAATAGGCAGCAACTCTTCTAGTCTATCATGCAATACTTTTGAAATCACTTTGTTCAGAAAATTACTTAAACTAATTGACCTCATGTCAGAAAAAGATTTTACAACATCTTTTTGGGCAATATTACCAAATTAGTGTGCGTAATGGACTTGTGAAGAGTACATCCCTCAAAGAAGGCAATCACCACTTTAAATACATCATCTCTCACTATGCTCCAACAGCTCTGAAAGTAGTGGCCAGTAAACCCATCAGGTCCACTAGCACTATCACCCTTTAATTCAAACACCACCTTCTTCACTTCCTCTATAATGGGGTTGGCATTAATAGCAAAATTAATATCATCAGTGATCAAAGATGGTATGTGTTGTAATAAAGAAAGTTCCATCTCACTTTTACTATCTGAAAATTGGTCCTGAAAGAATGAGAATGCTTCAGCGGCCACGTCTTCACCACCCTCAACCCATTGACCATCTGCCTTAAGAATTCTGTTAACATACAATCTCTTTCTTATTTCATTAACTAGACTATGGAAGAATCTAGTGTTTTTCCCCTTTGGAGAACCACTAAATGCAAGCCTTTTGCCTCCTGAACTCTTCTGTATTGTCACGGCCCAAATCCCATTAGGGGCCGGACTGGCACCCGGAGCCGATAAGGCCTGAGAGAACCAATCTTTGCTCGTGTACTCTCATATGCATACTCGCGTATGAATATCATTTTATCTCATGTAATTATGCGGAAGATATGAATATGGAAACATATGCCATAAATATATACCAAACTTGGCTGTTGGAGCCATTACGTCAAAATGAACGTACATCTTTTACTTTCATGATACCCCACATATGTCTACAAAGCCTCTAATAGATACATGACCATGTCTATACAATATTTACAAAATGCCAAAACCTAATGAACACATGTGACTTGGGAAGCCCCGAAGCAACTGGAGCTCACCAATAATCTGCGGATATCTCGTCGCCTACTGCAGAGATATACTAACACCTGGGCCTGCAGCATGTAAGGTAAGTCCCCCTAGAGGGGTCAGTACGAAGAAAGTACTGAGTATGTAAGGCCATATGAAACTATAGTAAGACATAAGTACTTTCAAGAAATTAAGCGTAAAAGAATAATCAATATGAATAGACCTCCAACCTGGATGTGTGGAACCATGTTCATTACCTCTATATTGATATACTCATGTAAGGGATATACTCTCATCTCTTTTACTACAATCTTTATTATTATTCACTCAACTAGTTAGTGATTCATAATACCTTATGGATCATCTCCTTATAAGTAAGTATATAATACCGGGCCTCCACCTTTAGTGGGATATAATGTATATGTATATATTACCGGGCCTCCATCTTGGTGGGATATATAGTACCGGGCCTCCACCTTTGATGGGATATAATAAATGAGTATACAGTACCGGGCCTCCATCTTGGTGGGATATATATAGTACCGGGCCTCCACCTTTGATGGGATATAATAAATATATAACATAGCATAGTATTGAGATTGTTCTATCTTGAACTTACACCCTTTAGATTGTGATCCATACTCAATGTAACATATAGTAACCATACGTACATTACTTATCTACAAATCTTATACTTTTTCCATAATTATGAGAGTAACACATTAAAAGTCATGATATTAATTGAAGCACACTCTTATATACATGTATTAAGCACCCTCTTATATATATATTACTTCACTCCTTTACTTCGTGAGATTAACATCTTCACTTATGAGAAGTAATTCTATTAACTTGCACATCACCTCTCTTAATACTCTTATGGGATTGATACTTCAACTTGTGAGAGATTAACACATCCACTTATGAGAGATTGATACTTTAAGGATCATGCTAATATTGGAAACACACCTCTATACCTTACTTTACTTCCTTACTCTTATGAGATTGGTACAAAGATATTCGTAATAATATTGGACTTTGGAACATGACATGATTGGATAATGCTTTTCAAGAATAACTAGCTTCTCTTTACATCTTACCCTCCTTGAGATAATTATTCTAGAATCACAACGTTATGACTCTGTTGGAACATACTATTATGAGGACTTTGGACCCATGTCCATAGTTAGGTAACTCATGAACAACAACGACTAATGAATGAGGGATACGTGACTTAGGAATGAATAGGTTCTCCTTACGTCGTCACTTTCCTTATAACAGTTTCTTTTAGTAGTTACAACAACATTATGAGAGCTTAAGCATTTCAGTCCATGGATAGGAGACGTATGAATACCAATCGGTCAATGAATAAGAAACGTGTGGATAGGAATATACATCAAACCTGAATGAGATACCTTAGCATACTTTGGAATAGAACAAAATATGAACATTATGTGCTGCAGAAAGATGCGGACAGAGTAACCTTACATACCTTATCTTCCCAATGTAAGTACACAATCCAATACGTGAGCACAATAATTCCGCTCCTTCTTTACGTTTCACTCTACATCACAAGTACATAATGGAACCAACATTAACCACCAACTACCTTACAAAGGCATATGACAACAATGAGTTACATGTTTTTCTTTAAAATGGCATTTCCTTCTCTACAATACCATTTACGGCATTAACATACCAACAATGTCCCATTCATGCCATACATTTACCACAAGCTACATTTCAAGTGTATAAGACAACCATAAGTTACATGAGTTCCCTATTCACCCTTTACAATACCATTCATGGCCCTTTTCATGCCAACAATACCATAACATTTTATACATTGACCACAACATCACATACCAATAGCATTTCACCACAAGGTTTCTCCTCTACACTTTCTCATAAGCACCATATCACAATTATTCCATTAAATTGCTTCAATACACCTCACAACAGCAAATCGGCCAAAATCCCCTAATTTACACTTATAGAAAATAACAAGTTTAGGACCATAATAACACCATACATGTTGATATTTTATCCATACCATGCTTTTTCATCAAAACTAGAAGTCATAATTCAAGTCACAATCCCATGGATAACACATCTTTTTCACCTGAAACCAAAAGTACCATGTCCAACACTTCCAACCATAACCAACATGATATACATAATTTCTCATGCTTATAATATGTTAAAGTACAATAATAATCACTTACCCAAGCTTGGAAGATGATGATCTTGTCCAAAAATGCCTTAGGGTTTGAAGAGCCACAAAGAGTTCTCTTGAATATTCTAGAAAATGAGAGAAATGTGATATGTGTATAATGAGATAAAAATATGATTTTTTCCACCTTTTATAACCTCATAAAGTCATCCTTATCCATTTAATCCACCCTTTGACAAGTCAAGGCAAGAATGGGTCATTTTGACCCATTGGGCCTTTCATGTTTTGTTTCTTTTGGTCTCAAATTAGGCCCAATAACCCATATCATCTTAACTCACTCACATCAATGTGTAATCCATAATATATGCGTTACAATGATGTTCCCACTCACGCAATTCATACTCGTAGCCTCAATTCCAAAAATAAGCAATTCTAGCCACGTATGGCTTATTTTGACTACAAGAGTAAAATCGTCATTTTGATGCCAAATTCGTCCTTGAGTAATTTTACCATACCCATATAATATTTCACTCATTTAATGTATATTTTCATGGTTGTAGAAGAAACGTGGCAAGAATCGGCTCGATACGTCCCCGGGAATCCTTGGAACTTAGAAAATTTCCAACTTTCGAAAATCTGAAAATTCCATCCTGGCACGCCCTGGGGCGCGCCAGCTTGATGCCTATGGGAACAAAATTTTGGCCCAGAGCGTCCTGGCACGGTCCCTAACGTGCCCCCCCCCCCTCTTAATTTTGTTTGAAAATTTTGTTTTTCCACTTTTCTTCGCGGGTTTGGTTAGATACTTCAAATCCTATTCTTTAACTTACTTCTTACCCTTAATATTCCTTGTTTAGAGGTCCTCTTAGCCTCATTTTGAACCCCACAAATGCACCATGAAAATCGCAAAACACCTCCTACGCAAGGTTAATCACATGTACAAGGCCAAATTTTAATTTTTCCATCACTAACATTACCAAATACATACTTATAGCTCTCGACACCTAAGTAAACATTATTTAATGTCGTCAAATAGGGTTGGGAAGGTACGGGGTGTTACATGTATAGTGAATATACTATTTCAATTCAGCCTGTGCTCTTTCCAACACCATTCTATTCACAATTGATGTATTTTCTTCAAACAAATTCTGCTTGAGTCTGAAAATTTCTTATCTAATAATAATCTACTTAAATATATCACTGTCATGACCCAAATCCATCACGAGTGGCACCCACACTATCCCTCCGATGGGAGAATCATTTAATCCCTGTGCCCAACCATTGGACTTAAAGAGTTTATAAGAAACTAGCAATTCCATTAAATAAATCAATATTGTCAAAATATTCTAACAATAAAGCAATGCGGAAAATGTATGAATGTTTAAAATACTCCCCAAAACTGAAAGTCATTGTACCAAAAACATCTAATACTGTCAACAACGGGTTCAACCCAGAAATAATATGAAAATATCCATGTCCGTACCAAGTGGAGAAGAACTAAAGAGAGTGATTCATGGCTGCCTGAAAGATGTAGCTCACTCTTGAGTCGATGCACATCACAATCTAAAGCTGAGGTCTCGATGTAGTCGCTGAAAGATGTTGTGCACTCAACAAAAAAAAGAGTACAGGTAGTATCAGTACAAAACCACAATGTACTGGTAGGGTCATCGGCCAACCCAAAATCATAAATGTGAACAAATAACTATAACCTTATAAGCAAGTATAGTCATGAACACTTAACAATTACCCTTACCTAAACTATATTTCCACTTATCCTTTCACAATAACACCAAATGAATACAGAAAAGTGTAAGTCAATATAAGCAATATATCTAGTCAAGACCATGACTAACAACAAAAGACCAAGTCAACAACCATGACTAACCACAACAAGTTTCACCTTGGCTCTTTTCTGCATTAATCAGTGCTTATCTTGCTATAGCAAGACAATTTCCGCTATAGCGAATGCCGCTATAGTGGGATTCATCCGCAATGGCGGGATTGACCGATTCTGACTCTCGTTGTAGCAGGAATATTCCCACTATAGTGGGTCAGTGGTAGTGGTCTGCCTCCTGCTATAACAACTTAGGCATAGGTAGAGAGTCCATCTATCCCTTAAATTTACCCATTTCATAACACACTTCTGGATATTGACATCCCAAACTATCCCCTTTACGTCAAATGCGATAATCACATTTCTACTAACCCGAATTCACTTCTGAAAGTTTTTGCAGATTCCTTCTAATCTTAGCTATAAAAAAATAACCTCAAATCACTTAACCATTAACTAATCGATTTCTCGATTATCCTAGACCATATCACACTTGGATTTCATCCAAGACTAGCCTAGCCTAAATTTTCTAACTCTTTATTCGGGGAGAATCTTAACCCAAATTTTGGCACGCTAAACTTTACTATAACGTCGAAAGGGTCATTACAACAGATACCAATTTACCCATCATTCATCCCCGAAAGATCAAATAAAAAAAACTCTATAAGTAGGAAGTAAGAAAGTTCCTGAATACTCAAACAAGTAAGGGTACTTGTCACACATGTCCTTCTCGATTTTCCAAGTGGCGTCCTCAATAGGACGGTGCTTCCATTAATCTTTCACAAACCAGATTTCCTTAGTTCTTAACTTTCAAACATCTTGATCAAGAATCACAACCAACTTCTCTTCATACAAAAGATTCTTGTCATGCAAAAATAGAGTCCCAATTGATAATATAATCACCATCCTCATGGTATTTCTTGAGCATGGAAACATGAAATACTGGATGGATTATTGATAGGCTTGGTGGCAACACCAACCTGTAAGCTACCAGATCAACATCACTAAGAACCTCAAATAGACCAATATACCGAAGTCTAAGCTCACCCTTCTTGCTAAATTGCATAACTCCATTCATAGGAGACACGTTTAATAGCATATGCTCACATAGTTTGAAAAAAATATCTCTTACCATGCGATCCACATATCCCTTTTGTCTACTTTGGGCTGCCAACAACTTTTCCTGAATGATCCTCACCTTCTCTTGAGCTTCCTTCACTAAGTCCGTGCCTAAAGGCTTCACATCACCAACCTTGAACCAACCTATGGGTGATCTACACCTTCTCCCATAGAGTACTTCAAATGGAGCCATATCAATGCTAGAATGATAGCTGTTGTTGTATGAGATACACAACGACAAACACTTATCCCAATGACCATCAAAATAAGCCACACAGGCCGGTAACCTATCCTTAAGCACTTGAATAGTCCTCTCAGACTGACTGTTAGTTTGAGAATAAAATAAGGTCAAGATTGGTGCCTAACTCTTCATGCAACTTGTGCCAAAATTTAGAGGTGAACTGCATACCTCTGTCAGATATGATGGAAACTAGCAACCCATGCAACCTCAGAATCTCCTCGACACAGATCTTGTTTAACTTCTCCAAATTGTAGTTTACCTTAACCGAAATGAATTTAGCGGACTTGGTTAGCCTGTCCACTATGACCCAATTTGAGTAATGCTGCCCCAAGGTCTTAAAAATACCCACCATGGAATCCATGGCTATCCTCTCTCACTTCCACTTGAGAATGGGCATTCCCTGAAGTAAACTTACAGGCCTTTGATATTCATACTTCACCTGCTGATAGTTTTGGCAATTGTCCAGATACTCCACTATATCTCTCTTCATTCGGGGCCACCAATAAAGCTGTCTCATGTCACGGTACATCTTGGTTACATCCGAATGACTAAAGAATAGGGAACCATACGCTTTTGCAAGCAAGATCGAAATTACATCACCAATATGAGGCACAGACATGTGTCCTCTCAACATCAACACTCCACACACATTAAGTGTGGCATCTTGAGCTTT
The DNA here is from genome assembly GCA_031232105.1 of Capsicum rhomboideum. Classification (NCBI taxonomy): domain Eukaryota; kingdom Viridiplantae; phylum Streptophyta; class Magnoliopsida; order Solanales; family Solanaceae; genus Capsicum; species Capsicum rhomboideum. Next base: position 23,873,594 of record CP124718.1, read on the forward strand.
ACCACATACCACTTTGTTCCGAATCTTGTTCAATTTTGCTTACTCAAATTGTCTAGCCTTGATTTGATTAAGGAATGTTGACCTTACTTCCATATTAGCCAACACTCCACCCCTTTCAGACACACCAAACTGTATGAACCACATCGCTAGAGTTTGAATCTCTCTAGGCAAAGGTTTCCTTGACACTCTCAAATTGGACAAACTACCCATACTTACGAATTTCCAACTTAATACGTCTTCCAACACATTGGCCTTGCCCAGATGTTATTGAATGGTCACATCATAATCTTTCAATAATTCTATCCACCATCTCTACCATAATTTCAAATCCTTTTGGCTGAAAACATGCTATAAACTGTGATGGTCTATAAACACTTCACACTTGACACCATAGAGGTAGTGTCTCCATATCTTATGTACGAAAAATACCACTACCAACTCCAAATCATGGGTTGGATAATTCTTCTCATGAGGCGCCTTGAAGCATAGGCAATCACATTCTTATCCTGTATCAACATAACACCAAAACTAGAGCATGAAGCATCACAAAACATAATAAAATCCTTACCTTTAACTGAAAGGTAAGAATGGGAGCTGTGGTCAGACGAGCCTTGAGTTTTTGAAAGCTCTCTTCACACATGTTAGACCAAATAAATGACACCTCCTTCTGGGTCATTCTTGTCAAATGAGTAGCAATAGAGGCAAAATTCTTGACAAACCTACGACTAGAGAACAAATCTTTGAACTTCAGTCACAGGCTAGAACATCAACTCTTGACAACCTTAATCTTTTGGAGATCCACTATCACCCCCTTTTCTAAAACCACATGCCCCATAAAGGCCACAGAAGATATCCAAAACTCACATTTTAGAGAACTTAGCATAAAGCTGCTTCTCTTTCAAAATTCCTAAAACTATATGAAGATGTCCTGTATGTTCCTCCTTACTCTTGGAGTAACCAAAAATCTCATTAATAAAAACAATCACAAACAAATCTAAGAAAGAATTGAAAATACCAGTTATCAAATTCATGAATGTTGCTGATGCATTGGTTAACCCAAAGGATATCACTAAGAACTCGTAATGCCCATATAGAGTCCTGAAAGCTGTCTTAGGTATATCCTCAGGCTAAATCTTTAACTGGTGGTATCCTGATCTCAAGTATATCTTGGAGAAAATTGAAGCACCCTGCAACTGGTCAAAAAGATCATCTATTCGGGGCAAAGGGTACTTATTCCTAATGGTAACCTTATTCAACTTCATGTAGTCAATACATATTCTCATGCTACCATATTTTTTCTTAACAAACAACACTAGTGCACCCCAAGGAGAAGCACTAGGATGAATGAATCCTTTATCAAGTAACTCCTGCAACTAACTCCTGTAACTGAGTCTTGAGTTCTCTCAACTCAGCTAGAGCTATTCAATAGGGAAGAATAGAATTGGGCAAGTGCCCGACTCCAAATCAATGCAAAAGTCAATGTCCTAATATAGAGGCATACCAATCATATCGGTGGGAAATACCTCCTGAAACTCTAACACTATGAGAACTAACTTGATAGAAGTAACCCTTGCACTAACCTCTGCAGTTCATAGCTAGTGGGTAATCATAAAATCCTTAGCATGTATGTACAAGGTAGTGGTGAGTTTGACGGTTCCTTAAGTGGATCGAGTTTGTGATTATTGTTATTGTTTCTTCCATATTAGATCCTTGTGTGGTCTGGGCTGAAGGTATAAATAAATGTTATATTTTCTATGGATGTCTAATTACTTGAATATTTGAGGCAAGGTGGTACTTGTTGTTGTTAGTCCTAGTCTTGACTTGATGAATTGTCTGTAATAATTTATATTTGCTAGGTTATTGTTTATTGTCATTGGACATGGTGTTGCTTTAGTGGATTCCTAAATTAAATGGTACTTGTCTGATTTGTTGACATCATTAATATATATTAGGTAAAGGTATTGATGTCTTGCTATTATTTAGTTATATGTTCATATGATGCATGTGCATCTCTACAGGTAGGTAATTCCGAGAAGAATGATAATTGCTGAGGTCAATTGAAATGAGTTTTTAGGGCTGGAGCTGGTTATGACCATTGTTGTTGATTTATTAAATAAGTGGGTGTTAAAGCATAAATAAAGGTGATAGAGGTACTGATAAGTGACACTTAGAGATGAATATGGTGTGATGGTTGACTTACAGATTAGTTAAAATGGCTAAAAGATAAGGGAGTTTCGATAAGAGTGTGTCGAACTAGGGAAGTGAAGAAATAATATGAGAAAGGTTATTTGAGTAATAAAACTCTTAAGGTGTATGTTTACCTTTCGTATATTTATGTGGAGTTTATGTGATTTAACTTGTGTTAGTCGATGATGCTTACCAGTATATGTTGTTTGTACTGATACTACTCTTGCGGTACTCTTTTTGGGGTATAGTCTAGTTACAGAATCAGTTGGTGTTTCTTGCCTGATGTGGTAAAGATCTTCAACAACTTTTTTCTTCTCATTCCTATGGTAGAAGCTGGGTCTTGGTTACTTTTCCTTGTCTTGTAGTAGCTCTGGTACCTGTATAGACTAGATATTTGGGGTAGAATTTTCTTATGTATTTGAAGTTTGTAACTGATTGTATGGGAATAAATGAAGGTCTAATATTTTTCTTTAAGACTTCTGTATGTTTTCTAAATGAAGGGTACGGTTTCTCTTATCTAGGTGGACTAGAGTAGGTGCCTACATGATCTGATAAGATGGATCGTGACATATTCCACCCTATTTTTCTAGTTGAATCTTCAATCCCTTTTCTACTTCAAAGAGTGAATCACCGAATATTTCTTGATCCATCTTCTCTTGAGTTTCTAACAGTTTCTATTGGATTTATTTTAGCTTCAGATCCACTACTTTGAAATGCTGGTTGTTAAGAGCCTTGAGCCCTTTTTCACTTTTTTAAGCTTTTCCCAGATGACCCTCATATCTCCAGTAGCTTTTTGCTCTTCCCAGTGGGCTGCAACAGTGCATGAAATGATGCATGATTAGTGAGACATTTAAAAATTTTTAATGGTTTCCCAACTCTGTTACTCTATGTAGAGATTTTTATACAGAGAGAAGAATGATCTGAAAACTTTGTCTCTAAGATAAAGATAGGTATGGTAGGCATATTAGTCATCCAAGTTGCGTTGGCTATTCCTCTATCGATTCTACTACATGTATGGTTGTTAGTCCATGTATAACCTCTTCCAATAGTAGGCAATTCACACATCCCAGTGTCAAACAGAAAGTCCCTAAAGTCTTGAACTTCATAATTCTGCACTTCTACTCCTATAACTCTATCTTCGGCTCTTAAGATTGCATTAGAATCCCCTATAACAATCCATGGGTTATGAATATTGTTATGCAAGGCTTCCAAGTTATTCCATAGGACCCTTCTTGTAGCCATAGTATTCAGTCCATAAACTACAATAATTAGGATGACACAATTTTGATCATAAGTTGTAACCTGTATATGATTAAATTGTTTATCCCTGTTGATTGTATTAAAGTCAAGCCTCTTAGGATCCCATAGAACTGTAATTCTCGCTTTGGTACCCGAACTGCTATTCGATTCCCACTTCCAACCATATGCTATTTTACAGATTATGCTGAGTTCCCTACTAGGTTGCACTCTCTATGTAATTAACCATTTAGCCATTCTATGTGATTAAACGCACACACCACAAAAATTTAAAAAGCGATAAAGTAGACAAATAAGTCCCAATTTGGGAAGAGACAGAAAGAGAGGGAGCAAGTCATCTAATCAGTCAATTGTGGAGAAAAAAAGAAAAAGGCAAAAGTTTTATACTTACCGATGCAAATGATGTCTGATGAACTATCCACGACGACGATTTCCACGACGGAGATTCTCAATCGGAAAAAGAGATCTTTTTTGTTTTGTTATCAAAAAGTGTCTTGAATGAAGAGTTTACAAAAGTTTTAAACTGAGATGGAGATCATATAAAATGATGTAAATGATGAATTTTTATATAGAGAGCAAAAGGAAATTTAGCTCTGATTTTTTTACCTAAGATTAGTAAATACTCTGTCACAATATTATTTTTTTACATACCCAACATAATTTAACATGTAATAATATGTCACTTAATATTCTTATTATGTTATGAATTAATGCTTTCTTATCGGAATGTATACGTAATTAACTAATCAATAAATAATTATGTAAATAATTTTTATATCAATAACAAGTTTTTTTTTTTTTTTGGATTAGTGTGGCGGGTAGGGCCAGAAACAAAGTTGAATTCTAGATTCTAATATAGTTTATGACATTTCGATAACATTGAGGGTGAAATTACTTATGATGGTTCCATTAGAGAATAATATGCATCCATCTTAATAATTGGTCAGTGACCAATTAGAGTGTCTATATTTAGTACCAAATTCATATTTTAATTCTTATTTTGATGTAATCTCAGTTACAGTACAACACACGTTCAAGATTTCTATTGGATAATTGGGAGATAAAAGTTAACTTAAAGATGTGGTTCTCAAATCATTAATAGTTTTAGTTGTATCTTTAGCAGCTACTAGTAAAATAACATGGAATGCACATGCAACGTACGTGTCTAGAAACTAGTAACTCGATAAATTAATTGGAATACACGCTCAACACATGTGTCTCGAAACTAGTAACTAGATAAATTAATCATAAATTCATCCTCTGTTGCATTTGATGTAGGTCTCATTTTCTCCAACTCATAACAAGATAAATCAATCATAAATTCCTCCTCCTTTGCATTCGACGTAGGTCTCATTTCCTCCAAATCATAACTAGATAAATCAATCATAAATTCCTCGTCTTTTGCATTTAAATTAGCTCTCATTTCCTCTAAACATATATTAATGTTTAAAAGACATTTTGTGATGAACTCACGAGTCTCATAGTCTACCCTTTTTCTTTTCCTCATACGCAAACTCTTTGTAGTAAAGGCATCCCCTGAATCCATGTTGCACCTGAGTCAAAATACGCAATTTTCTTGAGCAAATTGCACAACTTAGCACGCTAGAAAAGAAAACCAAAAAATAGTTAATTTAGTCTAGGACTTCTAAAATGATAAATTATTTTTAGTAAGGAGACAAATAATTTTTTATAAGATAGAGAATATTTTTTTTAAAAAAAATTCTCAATTTCATATTTGATTAGATAAACAATCTAAAATTGTACAGTTAAGCCAATTATAATCAAATTCTATAATATAATTACTTTTGAAAGATTGAAGATGATGCTTACCTTTAAAAAAATACTTCAAATGGCAGCCGGTGCATTAAGCATTCCGCTTCACGCACTATTGAAAAAAGGTCTCATCCTTAAATATACATAAAATTAATTCATGAAATTACCAATGAACCAGTGCTAATCGGATTCTTAAACGTACCATTTTACCATTCTATGTGATTAAATGCTCACAACGAAAAAATTTAAAAAGTTATAAAATAGACAAATATGTCCCAATTTAGGTAGAGACAGAATAAGAGAGAGTCATCTAATCAGTCAATGGTGGAGGAAAAAAGACAAAGGTTAAAGTTTTGTGCTTACCGATGCAAATGAAGTCTGATGAACTGTTCGCAACGGCGATTCCCACGATGAAAATTTCCAATCAGGAAAAAGAGATCTTTTTTGTTTTGTTATCAGAAAGTGTCTTGAATTAAGAGAGTTCACCTAAGTTTTAAACTGAGATGGAGATTATCTAAAATGTTATAAATGATGCACTTTTATATAGAGAGCAAAAGGAAATTCAACTCTAATTTTCTTACCTAAGATTAGTAAGTAAATACTCTATCACAATATAATTTTTTTACACAACTAATATAATTTAACATGTAATAATATGTCACTTAATATTCTTATTATGTTGTGAATTAATGCTTTCTTATCGGAATGTATACGTAATTAATGCTTTCTTATCGGAATGTATATGTAATTTAACATGTAATAATATGTCACTTAATATTCTTATTATGTTATGAATTAATGCTTTCTTATCGGAATGTATATGTAATTAAATTATTAATAAATGATTGTGTAAATAATTTTTATATCGATAACACGTTTATTGTTTTTTGGATTAGTGTGGCGGGTATGGCTGGGAATAAAGTTGAATTGTAGATCCTAATATAGTTTATGATATTTCAATAACATTGAGGGTAATATTACTTATGATGGTTCCATTGGAGAATAATATGTATCCATCTTTATTATTGGTCAGTGACTAATTAGATTGTCAATATTTAGTACCAAATTTATATTTTAATTCTTATTTTGATGTAATCTCATTTACAGTACAACACACGTGTAAGATTTCTATTGGGTAATTGGGATATAAAAGTAAAATTAAAGATGCAGTTCTCAAATCATTAACAGTTTCAGTGGTAGCTTTAGCACCTTATAGTAAAAAACTTGGAATACATGTGCAGCGCACGTATCTAAAACTAGTAACTAGATAAATCAATCTTAAATTTATCTTCTGTTTCATTCGACGTAGGTCTCATTTTCTCCAAATCGTAACAAGATAAATCAATCATAAATTTCTCCTCATTTGCATTCGACGTAGGTCTCATTTCCTCCAAAGCGTAACTAGATAAATCAATCCTAAATTCATCCTCTATTGTATTTAACGTAGGTCTCATTTCCTCCAAATATATATATCTATGTTTAGAGGACATTTCATGATAAACTCACGAGTGCCATTGTCTACCCTTTTTCTTTTCCTCCAACACAAACTTATTAAAATAGATGTATCCCCTGAATCCATGTTGCACGTGAGTTAAATACACAATTTTCTTGAACAAATTGCACAACCATTAGCACACTATAAAAAAAACTAAAAAATAGTTAATTTAGACTAGGACTTCTAAAATGATAAAGAATGTTTAGTTAGGAGACAAGTATTTATTTACAAAAAACAAAATATTTTTTATTATAAAATACTTAATATCATATTTGATTAGATAAATAATATAAAATTATACTGTTAAGCCAATTATAATCAAATTCTATAATAAAATTACTTTCAAAAGAATGAAGATATTGCTTCCCTTTAAAAAAAAATACTTCAAAGGGCTGCCAGTGCATTAAGCTTCCCGCTTTCACGTACGATTTGAAAAAGGTCACATCCTCGAATATATATAAAATTAATCCATGAAAATACCAATGAAACAGAGCTAATCATCTTCTTAAATGTACCATTTAACCATTGTATGTAACTAACCATTTAACCATTCTATGTCATTAAACGCTCATAATGCAAAAAAATTAAAAAGCAATAAAGTAGACAAATATGTCCCAATTTGGGTATAGAAATAAAGAAACAAAGTCATCTAATCTGTCAATGGTGGAGAAAAAACGACAAAGGTAAAAAGTTTTATGCTTACTAATGCAAATGAAATCTGATAAACTGTTCGCGACGACGATTCCCAATCGAAAAAAGAGTTCTTTGTTTTGTTATCAGAAAGTGTCTTGAATGACGAGTTCGTCAAATTTTTAAACTGAGATGAAGTTCACATAAAATGATGTAAACAATGCACTTATATATATAGAGAAAAACGAAATTCGACTCTGATTTTCTTACCTAAGATTAGTAAGTAGATACTTTGTCACAATACAATTTTCTTACACAACCAATATAATTTAACATGTAATAATATGTCACTTAATATTTTTAGTATTTTATGAATTAATGCTTTCTTATCGGAATGTATAAATAATTAATTCATCCATAAATGATTATGCAAATAATTTTTATATCGATAACTCATTTTTTAGATTAGTGTGGTGGGTAGGGCTGGAAACAAAGGACAATTCTAGATCCTAATATAGTTTATGACATTTTGATAACATTGAGGGTGAAATTAGTTATGATGGTTCCATTGGTGAATATTGTTCATCAATCTTTATTATTGGTCAGTGGCTAATTAGAATGTGTATATTAATTAGTACCAAATTAATAATTTAATTTTTATTTTGATGCAATCTCATTTACAGTACAACACATATACAAGATTTCTACTGGGTAATTGGGAGATCAAAGTTAAATTAAAGATGCGATTCTCAAATCATTAATAGTTTCAGTTGTAGCTTTAGCACCTTCTAGTAAAAAAACATGAAATACACGTGCAACACACGTGTGTAGAAACTAGTAATTAGATAAATCAATTGAAAAACACGTGCAATGCACGTGTCTAGAAACTAGTAACTTGATAAATCAATATAAATTCCACCTCTGTTGCATTTGGTGTAGGTCTCATTTTCTCCAAATCACACTAAGATAAATCAATCATAAATTCCTCCTCTTTTGCATTCAACATAGGTCTCATTTCCTCTAAATCATAACTAGATAAATTAATTATAAATTCTTCCTCTGTTGCATTTAACGTAGCTCTCATTTCCTCTTATATATCAATATTTAGAGGATATTCCCTGATGAACTCACGAGTCTCATTGTCTACCCTTTTACTTTTCCTCCTACACGAACTCTTTGGAATAGAGGCATCCCCTGAATCCATATTGCACCTGAGTCAAAATATATAATTTTCTTGAGCAAATTGCACAATCATTAGCACACTAGAAAAAAACTAAAACATATTTAATTTTTTTTAGGACTTCAAAAATAATAAATAATTTTTATTAAGGAGACAAGTATTTTTCTTATAAAATATAAATATTTTTTTATTATAAAATACTTAATTTCATATTTGATTAGATAAACAATCTAAATTTTCATAGTTAGGCCAATTATAATCAAATTCTATAATGAAATTACTTTCAAAAGAATGAAGATGATGCTTCCCGATTAAAAAAAAATACTTCAAAGGCCAGTCAATATATTAAGTATCCCGCTTCCATGCATGATTCAATAAAAGATCGCATCCTCGAGCATACATAAAATTAATCCATGAAAATACCAATAAGTCAGAACTAATCATTTTCTTAAACGTACCATATAACCATTCTATTTGATTAAACACTCATAACGTAAAAGTTTTTATAATCGATAAAGTAGACAAATATGTCTCAATTTGGATAGACACAAAGAGAGAGAGAGAGAGAGAGAGAGAGAGAGAGAGAGAGAGAGAGAGAGAGAGAGAGAGAGAGAGAGAGAGAGAGAGAGAGTCATCTAATAAGTCAATGATGGAGAAAACATACAAAGGTAAAAGTTTTATGCTTACCGAGGCAAATGAAGTCTGATGAACTGTCCGCGACAATGATTTCCATGACGGAGATTCCCAATCAAAAAAAAGATCTTCTCTATTTTGTTATCAGAAAGTGTCTTGAGTGAATAGTTTGTCGAAGTTTTAAATTGAGTTGGAGATTATATAAATGATGTAAATGATGCACTTTTATATAGAGAGCAAAATTTAATTCAGCTCTGATTTTTTTACCTAAGGTTAGTAAGTAAATACTCTGTCACAACATAATTTTCTTACATAATCAATATAAATTAACATGTAATAATATGTCACTTAACATTCTTATTATGTTTCGAATTAATGCTTTCTTATCGGTATGTGTACGTAATTAATTCATCAATAAATAATTGTGTAAATAATTTTTATATTGATAACATGTTTTTTAATTTTGGGATTAGTGTGGTGGGTAGGGCTGGAAATAAGGTTAATTCTAGATTCTAATATAGTTTATGACATTACGATACCATTGAGGGTGAAATTACTTATGATGATTCTATAGGAGAATAATGTGCATCTATCTTTATTATTGGTCAGTGACTAGTTAGAATGTCTATATTTAGTACCAAATTTATGTTTTAATTCTTATTTAGATGTAATCTCATTTACAATACCACACATGTGCAAGATTTCTATTGGATAAATGGGAGATCAAAGTTAAATTAAAGATGCGGTTCTCAAACCATGAACAATTTCAGTTGTAGCTTTAGCACCTTCTAGTAAAAAACATGGAATGCACATTCAATGTACGTGTCTAGAAACTAGTAACTAGATAAATTAATTGGAATACACATGCAACGCACGTGTCTAGAAACTAGTAACTAGATGAATCATTCATAAATTTTACCTCTGTTGCATTTGACGTATGTCTCATTTTCTCCAAATCATAACAATATAATTCAATCATAAATTTCTTTTGTTTTGCATTTGACGAAGTTCTCATTTCCTCCAAATCATAACTAGATAAATCCATCATAAATCTTTCCTCTGTTGCATTTAACGTAGGTCTCATTTCCTCCAAATATATATCAATGTTTAGAGGAATTTCCGTGATGAACTCACAAGTCCCATTGTCTACCTTTTTCTTTTTCTCCTACACAAACACTTTGGAATAGAGGCATCCCCTGAATCCATATTGCACCTGAGTTAATTACACAATTTTCTTGAGCTAATTGTACAACCATTAGCACACTAGAAAAAAATATATCAAAAAATAGTTAATTTAGTCTAAGACTTCTAAAATAATAAATAATTTTTAGCAAGGAGACAAATATTTTTTTTATAAAATACAAAATATTTTTTATTATAAAATACTTAATTTCATATTTGGTTAGATAAATAATCTAAAATTGTACAGTTAAGCCAATTAAAATCAAATTCTATAGTAAAATTACTTTCAAAATAATGAAGATGATGCTTATTTTAAGAAAATACTTCAACGGGCAACCGGTGCATTAAGCATCCCACTTTCATGCACATTTCGAAAAAAGATTGCATCCTCGAACATACATAAAATTAATTCATGAAAATACCAATGAACCAGAGCTAATCATATTCTTAAAGGCACCATTTAATGATTTTATGTAATTAACCATTCTATTTGATTGAACTCTCATAACTTAAAAAATTAAAAAGCAATAAAGTAGATAAATATGTCCCAATTTGGGTAGAGACAGAAAGAGAGAGTCATCTTATCAGTCAATGATGAAGATAAAGAGATAAAGGTATAAAATTTATGCTTACCGAGGCAAATAAATTTTGATGAACTATTCGTGACGACGATTCTCACGACGTAGATTCCCAATCAGAAAAAGAGATTTTCTTTGTTTTTTATCAGAAAGTGTCTTGAATAAAGAGTTCCCCGATGTTTTAAACTGAGATGGAGCTCATATAAAATAATGTAAATGATTTTAATGACATGTTCCGTCATTACTAAAGGCCCCTCATCTAGGGGCATGGGGTACGAAAATTCTTGTAAAATATGGTCTCGAGCTAGTGCGTATAGACTTAGTTGAAAATTTTGCAATTTGAAATTTTGGATCGGAGAAAACGTCATCCCTCTATATAGGGACCATGGTAGTAGCCTATCGTCCGCTATAGCTGGACACCAAGGATTAGAAGTTAGTCCTTTATTTTAATATTTTCCTTTTTCTTTTCAGTTGCAAATAGGATGAGGTTTAGTTCTAAAAATCCCCTTAGGTTGCCTCATGTCCTAGGATCAATGGAGAGGGAGGAATACGCTTGAATGAGGTAAAACCCATTATTTTCTCACGGATTTTACACCAAAAATCACTGGTAAGAAGTCAGAAGTTTGTGTTCATGCCTCTGTAGAAGCTACTTCGCTACTAGGTAGGCTAGGTTTAACTAAGTAGTATAGACCTGGGTTAGAAAACATATACATGACATATCCTGACGGGATATTCCATGTTTAGGACTACAGGCATGGTGTTTGGATGGATAAAAAATAGTAATTCCAGATTTGTTTTAATATGACTTGATGTTGTATGTATCATTGAGGTTGGGGTATGAACAAGTGTGTATTGTTGTTAATGATACAAGGATTTATGAATGATTGTAATGGTTTTATACTTGGAAGTTATGTTAGAGTCTAATGAAAACTCATTTAGAGATGATTGGTAACTCGGTGTATGCTAAATGAGAATGCTAGTTGGAGAAGTACACTTGGTGATGACTTAGGGTTAAGATGGAAGGTAGGATGTATTAGGGTGTGAACCAAATGTGTGGATGTATACCTTAGACATTGAAAGTCCTAGCTAAGACCTCAATCGATACATGAAAAATTTGGTGTGGCATGTGACTTCATAGGTGATGGTTAAATATAGTTGAAAACCTAACTTGCTTTTTTTGTGCATGTTAACTGTTTCTTCTTATACTTTTTACAATGCATGTTTAAAAAAAGTAAATTTTTGAATGATATCCTAAGTGTTAATCACGTATAATGAGGTTGTATTAAGTGGTTGTTAATTATACAAGTATGATTGTTTTATTCTCATTATGGTTGTGATTTTTGTGATATCTGCTTTTATTGTGGGATAAGATAGTAATGGACATTTTCATGGGATTTGCTTATTATTGTGGGATGGGCCGGTAATGGACATCTTTATGGAATTTACTTATTATTGTGGGATGCACTGGTAATTAGACATCTTCACGGGATTGGTTGATATAAGGTTGGCAGACACTAGATGTCTAGGATGTTTGGTATATGGACAAGAGCTCGTCCCCTACAGATCATGGCTAGTGGACGACCATAAGACCCTTAGCATGTTTGTACAAGGTATTGGTGAGTTTGACGGTTCCTTGAGTTGATCGGGTTTGTGATTATTGTTATTGCCATTGTTATTGTGATTGTTAAATTGGATCCTTGAGTGGTCCATGCTAAAAGTATAAAGGAAACTTATCATCTATTGATGTCTACTTACCTGTGTATTTAAAGAAAGGTGTAACTTATTGTTGTTGAGTCATGGCTTATTGTTGTTGAATCATGGTTTTGTTGACTTGGTTAATGCTGGTAGTCATGGTCTTGACTTGGTATATTGTCTATATTGACTTGCACTCTACTGAATTCCTTGCTGTTATTTGAGAAATACTAAATGGTATATATATTTACTAGAGGTTAAGGTAGTTGTTAAAGTGTATATGGTGGTACTTGTTTACAAATAGTTGGCTATGTGTTATATTATGTGGGTGTTTCCCTAAACTGTGAATACTTAAGAGTCTAAAATGATTGGTTGCTAAAGGTTGGAAATAACTGTAGTTATTTATGGTTGAGTTCATAATCAAGTGTGTGTAAAATGCATAGCTAGAGGTGATAAAATTGTTAAAAGGCAGTTCATTAGAGTTGAATGTGGTATGGAAGTTGACTCAAGGGTTAGTGGAATCGGCGTAAGGATAAAGGAGTTTTAACTAATATGTGCACAAGATTAGGAAGGAGAAGAATTAATGGGAGGAAGGGATGGATTAATAAGATTTATAGGAGCATGTTTTTCTTCTGGATATTTATGTGCTGTTTATATGATTTAATTTGGATCTACCGATGATGCTTACCAGTAAGTGTTATTTGCACTGATACTACTAGTACCGACCCAAAATATCGTTACGTGTGAAACCACCTCAAAAAGTTTTTATGATGACTAAAATGCTCTTAATGGACCTGGGGAATTTATTTTGTGAGGAAAAAAAGGGCCTAATGTAATTCGGCTAAGAATTGAAGAAAAGGGTTCGACCGACCTGCTGCCTACCGCTGCAACAGTAAATCAACTGCCGCAGTGGTAACCCGACAATAGCTAGCCTGAGGTAAATATTAAAATTCTCTTTTATTTTATCCCCCTAGGTCATCTTTTCCCCCTAAAAATACCCTGAAAAAATCCTACCTCCTTAGATATGAGATTCTAAAGGCCAAGCTTTATGTGGGCCATTTCGAGGCTCACTCGATGGGAACCTGACATGAGGAGACACTTGGAACTTTTGGGAAAACTCTCTCCTCTCAATGGTAACATATTTCATTTGTGAGGTAGGTTATGATTTTCGTTGTAGCAATTAGACTTGGGTCAGATTCATATAACTTTGATAGTAATGTCGGGAGATCTCATGCATTTGGCCTTCGAGTACGGTGTTGGGAAGGACGAAAATGATAAGAATATGGTTAGGCCTTAATAATTTTGTAAATTTTTGGTTAATTCCGTTTATGTGATATTCGTGGCATGGAATGGGTGGGATCTTGTGAGGATCTTAACTAGTTGAATGAATACTATGGTACATAAGAATTGTGTGAGTCAAGTATGATAAAAAGGGAGAGCAAGAGGTAAGATAGGGTTTGATTAATAGTGCCCTTGGTAGTTTTAGACAGTTGTGACTTGTATTAGGGAAGGTTAACAAGCGTAAGTATGGAGTAAGGACTAATAGTTAAACTAAGTGAGCTTCAAGCGGCTTACAAGTGTAATTTCAATGATGGTGCAATTTGGGAGACAACCTAGTGGTAAGGTACGTAGCCGAGTAGGTAATTTGGTAAGGGTCATGGAATAATAAAGGTAAAGTCAGTAAGGCCGAGCATCCGTATTCTGATTAAGGTATTAGGAAGAAATTAAAGTTGATGTTGGAAAATCCATTATAGGTCTTAATTAGAGAGTTTGTTGGTATTTTGGTAGAACCATCATGAACTTACAACAATTGTAGTTTACGATTTGTTGTAACAATTAGATTCTCTTGACTCTGTGTTTATATGTGTGAATTGAGTATTGTTATGGCTTTTGAGCGCTCCATGTGATTATTTTCTACATTGCATATTCATACATAATGATGTTGATGACACAATAATGATGTGAATAATGCTACTGAAATTATGATGTTCATGATGATGTTGGTGATGTTGATGAGATTATAATGGTGTGAACGATGCTATTGAAATCATGTTGTTCATGATGATGTTAATGATGTTGGTGACATGAGAAGAGAAAGGGATGATGCATACATCTTGAATTTACATGCATGGAGCGTTCAATTATGTTATATGATGTTGTTGGCCCCTTGAGTGGACCAGCTTATTGATAGGGGCGTTTGTGTATGTTAGTAAACTATGAATATAATATACGTCCTTGCTTATGTGTAATTCTATTCCCTTAAACATATAGTTATATAGGTGAGTACATCGTAGTGTCCCATCCCACAGGGTTGTTGATGTTGTAAGTGCCTTTGTTTTTTTAAATCCTATAGTGCATTACCTAAGTTGAGTACCTGGAAATTCGGTCCAGCAGTGCAGTGCCTTCAGATGTCCAAATTCAGTAAGGTTTGTAGGTCGGTCTAGAACAGGTTAGGGATTGCAGAACTAAAATAATGAGTTAGCAAAAGTTTAATGAGGAGTTAGAGGGGGTTTTCAATGTAACACCCCGTACCTTCCTAACCCTACTTGAAGACATTCAATAATGTTTACTTAGGTGTCGAGAGCTATACGCATGTATTTTGTAATATTAATGATGAGAAAATTTAAATTTGGCCTCGTACATGTGATTAGCCTTTCATAGGAGGTGTTTTGTGATTTTCGTGGAGCACTTGTGGGTTTAAATATGAGGCTTAGAGGACCTCTAAACAAAGTATATTAAGGCTGAGAAGTAAGTTAAGGAATAGGACTTGAAGTATCTAACCAAACCCGCGAAGAAAAGTCGAAAAACAAAATTTTTGGAAAAACTAAGGCCTAGGCGCGCCATAGGGCGTGCCAGGACGCTCTGGGCCAAATTTTTGTGCCCAGAGGCAGCAAGCTGGCACGCCCAAGGGCGTGCCAGGATGGATTTTTCAATTTTTCAAAAGTTGGAAATTTTCTAAGTCCCAAGGGTACCCGGGGTCGTACCGAGCCAATTTTTGTCACGTTTCTTCTACAACTGCGAGTATATACATGAAATAAATAAAATATTATATTGGTATGATACAATTACTTGAGAACGAATTTGGCGTCAAAATAACGGTTTTACCCTTTTGGTCAAAATAGGCCATACGTGGCTAGAATCACTTGTTTTTGGGATTGAGGCTACGGATATGAATAGCGTGAGTGGGAATATTTTTGTAACACGTATGAGATGATTTAAACATGAGAAATTATTGATTTTACTGGGTTAAGTGAATTGGGCCCAAAAAGAACCCAAAAATGAAAAGAAAACATGGCCCAAAAATGGGTCAAAAGACCCATTCTTGCCTTGACTATCTAGAACACCACATTAAATGTTAAAGAGTGGCTAAGGATGGAATTGAGGGACTATATAAAGGGCAAGAAATCTGATTTTTATTGCTTTCAAAGTCTCATGCCTTTTAGACAAATATACAAGATATTTTCTTCAAACTCTAAGAGTTCAAAGCCAACTTTTGGAACAAGATCATCATTTTTCAAGCTTGGGTAAGTGATTATTGATATGGATTAATATATTATATGCATGGGGGAGTATGTAAATCATGTTGGTTATGCTTGGAGGTGTTGAACATGGTACTTTGTATTTTTATATAAGATTTGTGATATGTGAGATTCAAGCTTGAATTATGACTTGTGACTTTGATGAAAGAGCATGGTATGGATAAAATATGAACATGTATGGTGTGATTTTGTTATTAAAATTGTTATTTTTCTATAAGTGTAAATTGTGGGATTTTGGTCGATATGTGCTATGAGGTGTATTAAGGTAAGTTGATGGATTATTTGTGATGTGGTGTGGATAAGAAAGTGTAAAGGAGAAATGTTGTGGTGAAATGTATTGATTATCATGTATTGGTCAATGTTGGGAATATTATGAAATTTTTGGAATAATAATTTCATCAATGGTTTTATCAAGGGAAAATGGCATGTTTAAAGGCAAACATGTAACTCATTGACGTTATATGCATTTGTAAAGTAGTTGGTGGTTAATGTAAATCCCGTTATGTATTTGTGTTGTAGAGTGACACATAAAGAAGGAGCGGGACTATTGTATGCACATCAAAGATTGTATATCCGTATTGAGAGTACAAGGTATGTAAGGTTACTCTGTCCGTATCTTTCTGCGGTAAATAGTATTCACATTGACATTACGTTTGTTCCATCCCGAAATGTGCTAAGGTATCCCATATCCGGTTATCCATGGTCATTGTCATATATTTCCTACTCATTGATCATTGGTGAATATCATGTCTCATATTCATGGTTAATGTTCCGAACCTGAAATGTGGTATGGGTGGCAGCTCTAGAGGTACTAACCTAGCTCGAGCCGATCTCGAAATATATATTGATTCATAGGGTGGCAGCTCTAGGGGAATAAGCCTAGCTCGAGCTGATCCCAACATAACGCTATGTTATGTTTAAAACCCACAGTTCAGTCGGGGCCTGGGTGTCACAGGTCGTAAGCAAAGATGAATAGTCATTGAATTTAAGATACAAAGAAAGTACCGAAAGCAATATACATGGTTTCCAAAGTACAGAATAGTGACTCATCTACATTGTGACTTATCTATATTGGTTATGCATTTGAACTTGAGTTCTTTGACATACTTACATATCTTACAAGTTTCATATGGCCTTACATACTCAGTACATTCTTCGTACTGACCCCTCTTGGGGAATTTACCTTACTTGCTGCAGGCGCAGGTACTAGTAGGCCTCCACAGTAGGTTGCCAGTGTTGCAGATCTTTGGTGAGCTCCAGTTAGTTCGGGGCTTCTCCGAGTCACAGTTGTACATATGTTTTGGTGTTGTACATGTTATATAAAGCGGGGACTTGTCCCGACTTTTAGTTCATTTTGGTCAATGCATTTGTTAGAGGCTTTTGTAGACGGATGTGGGTGTATAAATGTAAAAGGTATATGTCGTTTTTGACTTGGTGGCCTCAATGGCCAAGTTTCGCATATGTATATGTATATATATCACATGTTCCATGAATTCCGTTATTGGTATTTAAAGCTCTTACGTGATCATGGGTTTCTTATGGCATGTATATGATTGAATAGAGGCAAAGCTTAGTTCTGTCGGGCCTTGTCGGCTATGATTGCCAATCCGTCCCAATGGGATTCGGGGCGTGACAAAAAGTGGTATCAGAGCAGGTCGTTCTAAGGGTGTCTACAAAGCCGTGTTTGAGTAGAGTCTTACTTATCGATGTGTTGTGCACCACATTTATAAGTAGGAGGCTACGGGATATTTAGGATGTTGTTTCTTTTCTTCACTTCTAGATTGTGCAATAGAGCCAGTGTTGTAAGTTGAATTGTATCTGATCATGGTAATTGTTTTTCTTTGGTATAGTCAAAATGCCAATCACGAGAAGAGGTAAAGGTAAAGGAAAGAAGGTAGATGTGCCTGTGGAAGAAGGAATGAGTAGACTACCACCTGACCAAGCTAGTCAGGGTAGGGCAAATACTGAGATTTCATTGCGGTCTTCATCTACTTTTCCAACTCCGGAGGAGCCAGTTGGTAGAGAAGTGCTCGCAGAACCATAAATGAATGCCACAGATCAGGATCTTAGAAATGCAGTTCATATGTTGACGCCGTTAGTGGCAGCACAAAGTCAAGGACGAGCTGGTCCAATGACACATGAGGATGATGCGGCTAGAGTGGCGAGTCGTAGAACACAGGATTTCCTAAAATTGGACCCTCCTATATTCACTAGGTCAGATCCGAAAGCAGATCTACAGGACTTCGTGGATCAAATTCAGAGGGCCTTAGAAGTTATGCACATGACAGGGGTAGAAACAGTTGAACTTGCTGCGTACAGGCTGAAAGGAGAGGCGATATTGTGGTATGAGGATTGGAAGAAATCCCATGATATTGGTGCAAATCCACCTAATTGGGAAGAGTTTAAAGTGGCCTTCCCTGATCATTACCTGCCCTATGAGATCCGTGAGGCACGTGCGGATCAGTTCCTAAATCTGCGTCAGGGAAATTTGAGCGTGAGGGAATATAGTTTGCAATTTAATTCCTTGGCTCGATATGTGCCAAATATTGTGGCTACGATGACAGACAGAGTCCATAGATACGTGGACAGACTAGAGCCATATTTGGTAAGGGATTGCACCATTTCTTCCTTGAACAAGGATATGGACATAGCTAGAATACAAGCCTTCGCCCAGAAAATGGAAGATCAAAGACAGAGACGAAGGGTACATGAATTTGACAGGGGACAGTCCAAAAGGGCTAGACCTATGGGACCACCTATGATGTCCCAAGGAGGATCCAGGCCCCGTATGTTTCCTAGACCACCTAGACCATCGTTATCCTATTCCACAGGGGGTGCTCACTCTCAGTTCCGAGGGTCTAGGGGTAGTCCACCTGGGTAGAGAAGCGGAGTTCACGGATCACATGCAGCAGGTTTTCCTCGTCAGCAGTGTCAGCACTGCGGGCGTGTTCATGTAGGTACATGCCGAGTGGGGACAAATGCTTGTTTTTGGTTAGGCATGACGGGACACATGATGAAAGAGTGTCCCCAAAGGAGCATGAGTGGTATAGCACGACCGGCAGGATCGGCCGTTGTGTCATCAACATCGGTTCCTTCACTGGGCGGAGATGTACAGTCTGTTGGCCGTAGTAGAGGTGCTAGAGGAGCAGCCAGTACTAGTGGGGTCCAGAATCGCACTTATTCTTTAGTAGACCGACAGAATTTAGAGTCTTCCCCTGATGTTGTCACAGGTACATTATTCATATTCTCATATAATGTATATGCATTGATTGACCCTAGTTCTACATTTTTCTATGTTACTCCATTGGTTGCTGCGAAATTTGCAAAGGCACCAGAATTATTAATTAAATCAATTGAAGTGTCTACCCCGGTTGGGGAATATATTATTGCAAAGAGAGTATATCGTAATTGTGTGGTAACGGTGTGTGGTCATGATACATTGGCCAATCTTATTGAAATAGACATGGTGGATTTTGATGTGATTATGGGAATGGATTGGTTGGCCTCTTGTTATGCTACGGTAGATTACCGGGCCAAGAAGGTGCAATTTCGTTTTCCGCAAGAAAATATTCTTGAATGGCAGGGTAATGTAGGGGCACCACGAGGAAAATTTATTTCTTATTTGAAAGCAAGGAAAATGATTGCCAAGGGATACATATGTCATTTAGTACGGGTGAAAGGAAATGATGTGAAACCTCTAACTCCGCAGTCGATTCCAGTGGTCAATGAATTTCTAGATGTGTTCTCAGAGGATCTTCCAGGATTACCCCCATAACGGGAAGTAGAATTTGGCATTGATGTGATTCCAGGAACTCAGCCTATTTCTATTCCTCCATATAGAATGGCTCCAGCAGAATTATGTGAATTGAAGGAGCAATTGAAAGATTTGCTGGACAAAGGCTTCATTAGGCCTAGTATGTCCCCGTGGGGTGCACCGGTATTATTTGAACGGAAGAAAGATAGCACATTGAGAATGTACATTGACTATCGGCAATTGAATAAGGTAAAGATCAAGAACAAATATCCCCTCCCTCGAATTGATGATTTGTTTGATCAGTTACAGGGTGCCAAGTGTTTTTTCAAGATCGACTTAAGGTCGGGTTACCATCAAGTAAGAGTTAGAGAAGAAGATGTGCCCAAGACAGCTTTCCGAACACGGTATGGCCATTATGATTTTTTAGTTATGTCATTTGGACTAACAAATGCTCCAGCTGTGTTTATGGATTTGATAAATAGGGTGTTTAAGCCATTTCTGGACGTATTCGTCACGGTATTTATAGATGACATCCTAGTTTATTCAAGATCACCGGAGGACCATGCTAATCACTTGCGGAAAGTGTTACAGATTCTCCGTGAGCGTAAGTTGTATGCCAAGTTCTCCAAATGTGAGTTTTGGTTAAAATCAGTTGCATTCTTGGGTCACATTGTGTCAGATTAAGGGATACAGGTTGATACACAGAAGATTGAAGCAGTGAAAAATTGGCCAAGACCTACGACACCCACAAAAATTCATAGTTTTCTTGGACTGGCAGGTTATTGCTGAAGATTTGTGGAAGGTTTTTCTTCCATTGCTGCACCGTCAACAAAGCTTACACATAAGGCAGTGAAATTTCAGTGGAATGATGTGTCTGAGAAAAGCTTCCAAAAGTTGAAAGATAAATTAACCTCCACACCAGTTTTAGTGCTTCCCGAAGGCACCGAAGGTTATGTAGCGTATTGTGATGCTTCCGGGGTTGGCCTCGGATGTGTGTTGATGCAACACGGTAATGTCATAGCATATGCCTCACGACAGTTGTGGCCATATGAGAAAATTATCCCACACATGATCTTGAATTGGCAGTTGTAGTTTTTGCTTTAAAGATATGGCGTCATTATTTGTATGGAGTTCATGTTGATATCTACACGGATCACAAAAGTTTGCAATATCTTTTTAAGCAGAAGGAACTCAATTTGAGGCAACGAAGGTGGTCAAAGCTCTTAAAACACTATGATATTGATATTATTTATTATCCAGGCAAAGCAAATATAGTAGCTGATACATTAAGCCGCAAGACAGTAGAAAGCACTAGTGGCCAATTGACAGAAAAGTACGATTTAGGTAAAGATTTATATCAATTAGCCAGCTTGGAAGTTCGCCTTATTGAATCCTCAGAAGATAGAGTTATTGTGCATAATGCAGCTGAATCCTCCTTAATAGCTGAAGTGAAAGAGAAGCAATTTGCGAATTCTATGTTATTGCAGCTAAAGGAAAATGTACAACAAAATTTGACAAAGGCATTTGATCTTACACAAGAAGGGGTACTCCAATGTCAAGTAAGATTATGTGTACCAGATGTAGATGAGTTGAGAAAATGAATCATGACTGAGGCGCATCACTCGCGCTATTCTATTCATCCGGGTGCTACTAAAATGTACCATGATTTAAAAGAAGTGTATCGGTGGGGAAATATGAAAAATAACATTGCAGAGTTTGTCGTTCAATGCCCGAATTGTCAGCAAGTGAAAGTAGAGCATCAAAAACCAGGAGGTTACATGCAATGTATCAATCTTCCAGTCTGGAAATGGGATTGATTAATATGGACTTCATTACAGGTTTGCCTCGTACATTGCGGAAGTTTGATTCTATATGGGTTATAGTGGACAAGCTTACCAAATCAGTGCATTTTCTACCAGTCAAGACCACCTATACAGCTGAGGATTATGCAAGATTGTATGTTAAAGAGATAGTGCGGTTACATGGCATTCCACTTTCCATTATATCAGACAGAGGATCAAAGTTCACAGCGCAGTTTTGAAGATCCTTTCAGCAGAGTTTGGGTTCACAAGTGAATTTGAGTACGACTTTCCATCCTCAGACTGATGGACAAGAAGAATGTACTATTCAGACATTTGAAGATATGCTACGAGCATGCACGTTAGGTTTTCAAGGCAGTTGGGATGACCATTTTCCTCTTATTGAATTTTCTTACAATAATAGCTATCATTAAAGTATTAAAATGGCACCTTATGAAGCTTTGTACGGAAGGAAATATAGATCACCAATTGGATGGTTTGAAGCGGGTGAAACTGCTGTACTTTGGCCAGATCTTGTTCATCAGGCTATGGAGAAAGTTAAAGTGATTCAACAGCGATTACAGACGGCCCAAAGTCGCCACAAGTCATATGCTGATGTTAGAAGAAGAGGACTTGAATTCGCCATAGGTGATTGGGTATTTTTAAAGGTGTCGCAGATGAAAGGGGTAATGCGGTTCGAAAAGAAAGGGAAATTGAGTCCACGTTACATAAGCCCATATGAAATCATTAGAAGATTTGGTCAAGTTGCTTATGAATTAGCACTACCTCAAGAACTTTCCTCAGTCCATCCGGTATTTCGTGTTTTGATGCTTCGAAAATGCATAAGAGATCCATATTGTATTGTACCAATTGAAGATATCCAAGTTACAAAGGATCTTACTTATGAAGAGGTACCCATTTCTATTCTAGATCGACAAGTAAAGAGCTTGAGGAATAAAGACATAGATTCCGTGAAAGTCCTTTGGCGAAATCAACAAGTAGAGGAGATCACATGGGAAGCGGAAGAAATGATGAGATCCAAGTATCCCTATCTATTTCAAATGGATGAAATATTTCAAAGTGCGGGAATGGGGTCATAACAAGTAAGTATCCATGAGCCTTGAGTGTTTATGTATATGTATGCTAGTATAGAGATGCAATTGTCGTAATTGAAACGATATTGTTCACATTCGAGGACGAATGTTCCTAAGGGGGGAAGAATGTAACCCCCCGTACCTTCATAACCCTACTTGAAGACATTCAATAATGTTTACTTAGGTGTCGAGAGCTATACGCATGTATTTTTAATATTAATGATGAGAAAATTTAAATTTGGCCTCGTACATGTGATTAGCCTTTCATAGGAGGTGTTTTGTGATTTTCGTGGAGCACTTGTGGGGTTCAAAATGAGGCTAAGAGGAACTCTAAACAAATTATATTAAGTCTAAGAAGTAAGTTAGGGAATAGGACTTGAAATATTTAACCAAACCCGCAAAGAAAAGTCGAAAAACAAAATTTTCGAAAAAACTAAGGCCCAGGCGCCCCAGAGGGCGTGACAGGATGCTCTGGGACAAATTTTTGTGCCCAGAGGCAGCAATATGGTGCGCCCAAGGGCGTGCCAGGATGGATTTTTCAGTTTTTCGAAAGTTGGAAATTTTCTAAGTCCCAAGGGTACCCGGGGTCGTACCAAGCCAATTTTTGTCACGTTTCTTCTACAACTGCGAGTATATACATGAAATAAATAAAATATTATATTGGTATGATACAATTACTCGAGAACGAATTTGACGTCAAAATAACGGTTTTACCCTTTTGGTCAAAATAGGCCATACGTGGCTAGAATCACCTGTTTTTGGGATTGAGGCTACAGATATGAATAGCGTGAGTGGGAATATTGTTGTAACAGGTCTGAGATGATTTAAACATGAGAAATTATTGATTTTACTGGGTTAAGTGAATTGGGCCCAAAAAGAACCCAAAAATGAAAAGAAAACATGGCCCAAAAATGGGTCAAAAGACCCATTCTTGCCTTGACTATCTAGAACACCACATTAAATGTTAAAGAGTGGATAAGGATGGAATTGAGGGACTATATAAAGGTCAATAAATCTGATTTTTATTGCTTTCAAAGTCTCATTCCTTTTAGACAAATATACAAGATATTTTCTTCAAACCCTAAGAGTTCAAAGCCAACTTTTGGAACAAGATCATCATTTTTCAAGCTTGGGTAAGTGATTATTGATATGGATTAATATATTATATGCATGGGGGAGTATGTAAATCATGTTGGTTATGCTTGGAGGTGTTGAACATGGTACTTTGTATTTTTATATAAGATTTGTGATCTATGAGATTCAAGCTTGAATTATGACTTGTGACTTTGATGAAAGAGCATGGTATGGATAAAATATGAACATGTATGGTGTGATTTTGTTATTAAAATTGTTATTTTTCTATAAGTGTAAATTGTGGGATTTTGGTCGATATGTGCTATGAGGTGTATTAAGGTAAGTTGATGGATTATTTGTGATGTGGTGTGGATAAGAAAGTATAAAGGAGAAGTGTTGTGGTGAAATGTATTGATTATCATGTATTGGTCAATGTTGGGAATATTATGGGATTTTTGGAATAATAATTTCATCAATGGTTTTATCAAGGGAAAATGGCATGTTTAAAAGCAAACATGTAACTCATTGACGTTATATGCAACTCTAAAGTAGTTGGTGGTTAATGTAAATCCCGTTATGTATTTGTGTTGTAGAGTGACACATAAAGAAGGGGCGGGACTATTGTATGCACATCTAAGATTGTATATCCGTATTGAGAGTACAAGGTATGTAAGGTTACTCTGTCCGTATCTTTCTGCGGTAAATAGTATTCACATTGACATTACGTTTGTTCCATCCCGAAATGTGCTAAGGTATCCCATATCCGGTTATCCATGGTCATTGTCATATATTTCCTACTCATTGATCATTGGTGAATATCATGTCTCATATTCATGGTTAATGTTCCAAAAGCTCAAATAAGGTTATGTTCCAATGTTCCAATAGTGATTATACTTATGTATCTTGTTCATGGATTATTGTCCAATGGTTCCCATGGTGTTATGGTTCTAATAATGTTATGTTGCCAAGTTATTCGCATGTCTCTCACTCATTGGTTAATGATCCAAAGTTTCAAGTAAAGTTATAACTATCATTGTATCAATCTCAAAGTAATGAACGAAGTAATGCATATGTGGTTAATGATCAAGTATGGGTGGTAGCTTTGGGGGTGAAATGCCTAGCTCAAGCCGATCCCGAGATTGTTGGATCAGGGGGCAGTCCTAAAGGCATAAGCCTAGCTCAGACCGATCCTGACAGGGGGCAGCTCTAGAGGTAATAACCTAGCTCGAGCCGAACCTGAAATGTGGTATGGGTGGCAGCTCTAGAGGTACTAACCTAGCTCAAGCCGATCCCGATATATATATTGATTCATAGGGTGGCAGCTCTAGGGGAATAAGCCTAGCTCAAGCTGATCCCAACATAACGCTATGTTATGTTTAAAACCCACTGTTCAGTCGGGGCCCGGGTGTCACAGGTCGTAAGCAAAGATGAATAGTCATTGAATTTAAGATACAAAGAAAGTACCAAAAGCAATATACATGGTTTCCAAAGTACAGAATAGTGACTCATCTACATTGTGACTTATCTATATTGGTTATGTATTTGAACTTGAGTTCTTTGACATACTTACATATCTTACAAGTTTCATATAGCCTTACATACTCAGTACATTCTTCGTACTGACCCCTCTTGGGGAATTTACCTTACTTGTTGCAGGCGCAGGTACTAGTAGGCCTCCACAGTAGGTTGCCAGTGTTGCAGATCTTTGGTGAGCTCCAGTTAGTTTGGGGCTTCTCCGAGTCACAGTTGTACATATGTTTTGGTGTTGTACATGTTATATAAAGCGGGGACTTATCCCGACTTTTAGTTCATTTAGGTCAATGCATTTGTTAGAGGCTTTTGTAGACGAATGTGGGTGTATAAATGTAAAAGGTATATGTCATTTTTGACTTGGTGGCCTCAACGACCAAGTTTTGCATATGTATATGTATATATATCACATGTTCCATGAATTCCGTTATTGGTATTTAAAGCTCTTACGTGATCATGGGTTTCTTATGGCATGTATATGATTGAATAGAGGCAAAGCTTGGTTCTCTCGGGCCTTTTTGGCTATGATTGCCAATCTGTCCCGATGGGATTCGGGGCGTGACAGTCAAAGGACAAAGATATACAAAAATATTAAATTATAGGTAGGTCACTGAGATGCTAAAAGTGTGGTGCTAATAATTTAACAAATTGGGGATGGATTAGAAATCGAAATATTGATGCTATGATATCTTCATATTTGCTATTAATATTATTTGTTTCTAACCCTGGTCGGCCGATGATGCCTACTAGTACATGTAGTTATACTGATGCTACACTTACTATATCTCCAACTGGGGATATAGTGATGTTGCAGTTCAGTTGGATTTACTATAGCAACGAAGGTGATCACTCTTCAGCAGCTCCTGCCATCTCTGTTCTGCATAGATGTTGTGTCTTGGAGTCTTCTGTTCCTTATCTAGTGCTCGTGTACCTGTTTAGGTTAGTTTTTGGGGAGTTACTGTTGATTATTTTCTACATTACTTTTTTGTATCAATTGTATTAAACTAGATTTATATTTATGATGTGAACCGGATTAATGCATTGAATAAAGGATTATTTTAAATTAGATGAATGAATTATATCATTGAAAATGAATTGTTTTAACTTCTGCATTAAATGAATGGTTGGGAAGTAAGGGTTCTTCTGTCTGGAGAAGGAAATATGTAAGTGCCCACACGATCCGCGGGTCGGGTCGTGACAAGATGGTATCAAAGCCCAGGTTATCGATCTTCCAGTACAAGAGCAAATGTCGTGTAGAGTCCATCTATTGGTGTGTTGACATCCACATCAAATCTGTAGGAGGCTACAAGGAATCTTGGAATCTATTTCACTTTCTTCTCTCCTGTCTTACTATCTCAGTGTTGTCTCCTCGAGTTTAGTCCAATTGGTATCTGGCAGATTCCAATTGGTATCTTATCCATCACAATTGGACTAGTTGTTCATAGTTAGTATCACACCAAATATTTTAAAGGTTGGGACAGGTTATTCCAACCAATAGAGGTCCATAAGAAACGTAGGAGTCTAATGGTTATGTTGCGAGATTCTCTTAATTTTGAATGAAAATACTAATGCTCTAAATGCTTTGTTGTGATGTGAGAAAATACGGTGTGTATTACTTATATGGATGGTTATTGTTTGGTCATACTGTTACCTAGTTGTTGTATTGTCAAAATTCTTAAGTACAAAAGGTTTATTTGTGGATTGTGCTATGTGTTGTATACGGTGACTTACTGGGCTATGGTTAAACCTCTTAGGTGATGGGTGTTGATTTGAACTATGTGTGGCCAAGGGACCTGGGTATCATGGGACCGGGTCTGATCTCAAGGTGTATCTTCATGTCCGCGACTTGAGGCACGCCTCATCTCTCCGTGATTTGAAGTATTCCGTAATTTCTATCCAAATCCTGATGAACTACTAGGTGCCTTGCTGTTTTGGGAGAAATACCATATGGGATGTGGTACTTGAGACAAAAAGAAGGTAAATATGGGTTAGAATTAATCTAGTTGTGGAGTTAGTTGCATTTACGATAGTCCGGGTCACAATTTAATCACTATAGACCTTAACAACTATAGAACGTGAAAGTTAGAAACTGTAACAGTGTTCAGGGGATGGAGTAGTGTGAGGAAAGACCTAGAAAATAGTAAGTAAAAAGGGATAAATGAAACCACTGGAGGTTACCACTGCAGCGGAACTTTTACCGCTGCAGCGGTAAGATTAACCGCTGCATTGACTTCAGGCAGTAACTTGCTAGTTTTCCCCTGTTTTTGTTATTTTGCAATTATTGCAATGCAAACCTGTATTCACAATAGTTTAAGATAAAAATTTCTCGACACGAAATATAAGCTAAAATGAACATTATTCTAAGGTACGGTAGCAAAAGATGTCTTAAAAAGTATGGGAAAATAAAATTAAAAGAGTAATTGTTTGTTACATGCCCCAAATAGGGGCAACCCAAATCCAAATCAATAAAACATAAAATAAGAGGGGGGAATCTAGCTGGTAGCGTCATCTCTGAGGCTCGAGGCGTCTGAACTTTCCTCCTTCATTCTTCTAAGGAAAGAGAACTCCTCGACATCCTTCCCTATCATCTTTTAGAGCTTCTTGGTGGGGAAGGAGCACTAGAACATCACCTGACCACCTTCCACATCCTCACCAGTATGTGGTCCCGGGAGCAGTGTTTCTTCTTTTCCTCATCCAGCTCCCTTTGGAGCTCAGGACAGGATCCGGACGTGTCCACTAAGGCAGTAAATCTCAAAGTAGCCAACCTAGGTAGAGGCAACTCAGTCTTCTCTAAATAACCCCAACAATAACAAGGTCAACCTCCCAACTCCAGAGAGATGTGGGATCGAGTGTAAGGGATACCAGAATCCTCACCCCTACCAGCCCGACTACTCTCACCTTCTTCCCCAATCTTCCTCTTTTTCTTGATCCCTCCTCATATGCCCCTACCCCTTAGTGGGTTGTACGCTACATCACATTCTTCTATAGTGTCGTGATCCTCCTTGGGTATAAAAATGCTGCCACTCGCTAACCTCTCTCGGGCATAAAAATTCTGCCACTCATCAACAATCTATCCCCCCACTTTCATCTCAATCCCCTCTAAAGCACACACCACCATCATGGACCAGTGGAAAACCATATCCGTCACATTTCCCGAAGGACAAATCCTTCGGGACACTAGCTGCATCCAAACCTTATCCTCCATAGAAAAGTAAGCACTCTTGGTTCCTTTGAGGCCTGACCACTTCATCCACATCATTTCATTTTCTTGACCCTCTAACGCTAAGACCTTGGCAGCCCATTTTAGGTCTGCCTCCCAGATTATAGCTTTAAAGGTAGTGTTTAGGGGGTTTGGGACCCCCAGAGTTTCATTAATAGTGGTAACATCCACTGGGACTTTCTTTCCTCGAATGTGAATAGTGGGGAGAGGCAATGGCTACTCCATGGTGGGAAGAATTGCATAAAACTCCCGAACTAAGGCCAGGTTGCACTTAGGGACGGGCTCTATTAGAATCTCCCATCCAAAGGCTCTCAGTTGGTTGTAGAAGTTGGGGGGCTCATCTTCCACATCTTCATTAAAAAACCCCTCTCGTGAAGGAAACCCCTATTATACTGCCCCTCCTCATAGCGGTTTCGATTGGTAGTGTCTGGAATTTTTTGGTAGCAAGGTTATTGTTGGGCTATGGTAATCCTACAAATATCATAATTACAAGGTTAAAAACCACATCGAGGGCTACAGAAGGGAGGAAATTTTAAACTACTAATCTTGGGTGTATTTATGCACCCAAGTGTCATTATTCATACACATTTAGCTTAGTTTTGAGAATAATTCGACATGCTTGAGAACTATATGGAGCGATTTAGTGTATTTGTGTGTGAAGTGTGTGTTCATGATGGTTGAGATGCATTTGAGTAAAGTCTTGAGCCAAAAAGATAAAAAAAATGTAGGGAAGAAATACTAGTGATTTCTCGCTTGCGTTATGATTACTCTAGTCTATTTTGTGTGTTCTATAGTGTTGAGCGGAGTTATATGGGTGTTGAGATTTGCAGGCTAGAATTGGATGAGATATAGGGCCCAAAATCAAGCCTACATTCAAGTCCTAAGATATACGGAAGCTAAGGAAAGGATCATCCGAAGATTGAAAGCACCCTCTATCGCCCATTGAAATGACCACGTACACTTGAGTATGTGCTTGGGAACGACAAGTTTTTGGTGCCATTGTCAGGGACTTTAAAATTAACATCCTTCTAATTTTCACTTTTACTATTTTGTTTGATAAGTTCTAACAATTTGGTCTTAGCTACTGAATTTGCAGGAATAAGTTTTTGGCTCAAGTTCATGAGACCGTTCCTGCAACAATAGGTGATGAACAACAACCACCTCGCAGGACAATGCGCGATGTGGCAATCCCACTCGCAACTAATGTGACCTCTTGTATTAAAAAACCAACCACAGGAGGTAGATTTAAGCTGAAGCAGAATATGGTGCAATTATTACACACAAGCGGGTAGTTCACAGGCCTGTCACATGAGGATCCACAAGTCCATCTTCAGAATATTTTGGAAATAAGTGACACTTTTAGTCCCGCTAGAGTCTCCAAAGACTATGTGAGGCTCACACTTTTCCCATTCACACTTTTGGGAGAAGCAAAGAAATGGTTGAAGGCAAAACCTTCAATCTCAATCACAAATTGGGATGATTTAGCGAAGAAGTTCCTTATTTGATTCTTCCCATCAGGCAAAACTGCAAAGTTAAGAAGTGAGATTCTGAGTTTCAAGCAGAAGCCAGATGAGAATCTCTATCACGCATGAGAAAGATTCAAGTCTCTCCTTAGAGATTTTCCACATCACCAACAAACCAATGATGTACTGGTTCACACTTTTGTTGAAGGCCTTTACCACAATACAAAAATTTTGCTAGATTCAGCTGCAGGAGGTCAAGCCTTGGAGAAAAATGAGCTATAAACTTTCTTGAATAGAATTGCACAAGGTAATCTAGACTAGAATAGTGATATGTATAGAAGCATGGTGAAAAATCCTATAGGTATAATTGAGTTAGATGGTTTCACAACATTGTCCGCGCAATTGGCCATCTTTCAGAATTAAATAATGGCCCAATTCAACTAG
Organism: Capsicum rhomboideum; assembly: GCA_031232105.1. NCBI lineage: Eukaryota > Viridiplantae > Streptophyta > Magnoliopsida > Solanales > Solanaceae > Capsicum > Capsicum rhomboideum. The sequence continues at coordinate 23,904,118 of CP124718.1, forward strand.
TTGAGTATGGCTCAGCCTCAAGCACAAGTTAATGCAGTTTAACGGGTTCAGATATGGTGTGAAACTTGTGGTAATAGTGGTCACTCTTTAGACTTGTGTGCAGCAAATCCAGAGTCTATAAATTTAATGGGTAATGCGCAGCGAGGAAATCAAACTTATGGTAATACCTACAACCAAAATTAGCAGAGTCAGCTAACTTATGGTAATCACTCATAGGGCACTAATCAAGCACAACCTCAATAATTTCACCAGCAACAAGGTATTCAAAATAACACTCAGGCCAATAATATTGAAGAGACTTTGAAAAAGATCATGGCCACCTAAGAACAAATGTCTTCAGATATCAAAAATCAGCAACTTGTCCAAAAGAATTTGGAGATACAAATGGGTCAGTTAGCTCAAGCATAGAATTCAAGACCTCAAGGGGGTCTACTAGGTGATACAGAGGAAAATCCAAAGCAACTGATGGCTATAACATTGAGGAGCGGTAGAGATTTGGGTGATGTACATCCAATGAAAAATCATGAGGTGCAAGCAGAATTAATCACGCCCAAGCAGACAGACAAGTAAGTTGAATCTAAAGTTGCCAATGAAAAGAGGAAGTCTGAGTACCCAAAGGAGATGTCGGTTGAGCAACCTTGCAATAAACCACCACCACCTTTTCATCAAAAGTTCAATAAAGCAAAGGAAGATGCTTTTTTTAAGAAGTTCTTCAACACATTCAGAGAGCGTCACATTAACCTTCCTCTTGTAGATGTGTTGTAGGGAATGCCAAAGTATGCTAAGTACTTGAAAGATGTGGTGACAAACAAAAGGAGGCTTGGTGATATTGAGACGGTGAAACTTACTGAAGAGTGTAGTTTTGTGTTCATGAGCAAGATGCCCTAAAATCTCAAGGACCCTGGGAGTTTTACCATCCCCATACAAATTGGTAAAAGTAAAGTGGTCCATGCCTTAAGTGATTTGGGGGAAAGCCTCAATGTGATGCCCCTTTCATTTTTCAATACTCTTGGTTTGGGTAAGCCAAGGCCCTCTACGGTGATTCTACAAATGGCGGACAGAACTAGAGTGAGGCCCAAAGGAATCATAGAAGACGTTCTTATTAAGGGTGGTAAGTTTATTATTTTGCAGATTTTATTATTCTTGATTTTGATGTAGATGATAGGGTACCAATATTGGGGCACCCATTCTTGTCCACTGGTGGAGCATTGATAGATGTGAGAGAAAGCACTTTCAAGATGAGATTAAAATATGAAGAGGTGGTCTTCAGAGTGTAGAAATCACTCAACACACTCTCACACTATAGAGATCTATGCATGATTAGAGCTACCGAAGTCGATGAGTGTGGGGTGGCAGAGTGAAAACCACCAATTACCTCTTCGAACTTTCTCATGAAGTTGCCTGAATCGAACAATAAGCCTGGACCTGAAAAACTTGAATGGCATGATAAAAAGGTAGGTGTAAGAAAAGTTGTATACCTCGATCATGAGCACTTGAGAGGTTAGAAAAGAAGGAGAAGATGGGCTCTAAGTAGGAGAAAGAGGATGAAAGACTATGGATGAGAGTTGTGATTTGAGTTGTGCCGCAACATTAAATTAGGCGCTGCTTGGGAGGCAACCCAAGTTAGGGTAATAATTTTACTTTTTTGTTTTTATTTAGTATCACTTTTGTTTTTGTTTTGTTTATTTTGTTTTGCAAATTAGGGGAAGTCTGAGTACCCAAAATCTAAGGTAAGGAGCATTGCAAAAATTGAGTGTGGGCTCCTGTAGACCTCTTTGATGGATTATGATGTTACTATCTAGGCCTAGAGGCCTCAGGGAGTATTCTATCCTTACTTTTAAGTTTTACTTTGGGGACAAAGTGTGATATTAAGTGTGGGGTGGGAAATCTTTTGATTTGGTTAGGGTGGAGTGTGCTATAAGAGTCTTTTGGGTATTTGGTTATTTGCTTTTTGCTTATGTGCTGAAAATTTGAAAAATATACAAAAAGATTTTCTTTTAGTAATTTTTATTGTATTTAGGAACACACTTCACCCACTCCTCGGTTTTTCTTTTCGATTCTTTTTCGAGGGGATACCCTTTGAACTCAGTATCCTTTTTTATATTTAGGAGTTTTTAAAATTTTAGAGATTCTTTGGTTAGGTGCGACACATAATTACTTGATTCAAGTGTTGTGTTGAATGTTGAAGCATGTGTAGTGAATTGAATGACTACTGTGAAACACCTAGGCTCTTTTATATGAATCTTGTGTGATATCGTCTTAATATTGAATTCTTGTTATTACTTGGTTGAGAGTCTATAGGGATCCTTCTTGATTTGAACATGTGCCATGTGTGAGTGAGATTTTATGATACTCCATGTTTGCATATTGATATCTAGAACTTTCTCGGTGTGTTTGCAAAGCGAAATAAAGAGGTTTTGAGTTTAGGAATGATATATGCATTTCTTTGATAACCATGTTTTATACCCACCTTATCTACCCCTTTTTCCATGATTTTAATTAGCCCCGTTGAGCCTTCAGCCTGTTCTTTGGTAACCTTATATGTAGCTTAGTCTTTTTCTTTCAATTGACCACAATTTGATCCAAAACTCCTATGCTCTTTAGTTGAAAAATTAAGATGTTAAGGAGTGTGAAATTGAAGAAGGAAAAGGTGAATTTGAAGCCCCCAAGTGAATAGCTTTTGGTGTGTGAAAACGTTTATGAGTTGTTGGTAGGGAGTAATGTAATGAAAAGAAAAATTAACCAAAAGAAGTGAATCATGTGTCGATAGCAAATACTCCTTGCCTAATATGTGTAAGCTAGCTTAAAAAGATAGGGCAAAACAAAAGAGAGTTGGAAAGACAAAAGTGGTGTAAATTAGGTTGGTTGGAGGTGAATTGAATGTAAATTGTGGTGTATTAAAGTTCTTAGGAAAGTTAGTCACTATTCTTGACCAAATAGTTCCTACCCGTCCCTTAGCCTACATTACAACCATTAAAGTCCTACTTGATCTTGAGCTTTGATATTCTGATATTAGTGGAGTACTCCACTAAGGGAAAGCTTTTGGTTAATCTTATGTGACATGTGAATTCTTTTTGAGAGTGAGCGAAATTTGATTCTTCCACCCATTGTTATGATAAATAGCATACTTGTGAGTGAATATGGGTGACTCTCTTGTGGTGATGGTGCATGTTTGATGATAGATAGGTGGCATATATGATCTCTTTATTGAGTAATATGTATGAGTTTGCCAACTTGGTAGAGTCAAGTCTTGGTCTATGTGATTCTAGCTTGAGTGTCTTAGGTGTAGTGATTTTGTTAGTCTTCCTTGAGGGTGATTAATGTAAAGAGTTGTTTGAGGACGAACAAGGATTTAAGTGTGGGGTTGTAATCGTGGGTGTATCTATGCACCCAAGTGTCATTATTCATATGCATTTAGCTTTGTTTTGAGAATAATTCGACAATCTTGTGAACCATAAGGAGTGATTTAGTGTATTTGTGTACGAAGTGTGTGTTCATGATGGTTGAGATGCATTTAAGTAAAGTCTTGAGCCAAAAAGATCAAAAAGGACGTAGGAAAGAAATACTAGTGCGTCGCGTCCCCCATCACTCGAGAGAGAATGTGCACTGTGCCTCCCTCCACGGGATCTCACTGGAATGCGCCAGTATTCGATCTCTCACCGTGCCCTCAATACACATATCCATGCCTGCACAGTACCTCCTCTTGTGCGCGTTGGCATGCACGATACGCCCCTGCCTGATGTCGGCCTAGAAGTTGATTTTTACTCGGTTTTAAGTAGGGGCAAAGTGGTAAATCCATAAGAGGTGTGTGGAGAAGCTTAAAAACTTCTCAAAGCATTATAAAAGGAGCACTTAGCTATAAACACAAGGGAAATTCATCATTAGGCTTTACTTTGGAGAAATTTGAAGGGTTTTCCTCAAGGATTCTTATTTGTAACTCTTATACTCAGTTTTTCTTGGTATGAACAATTATTCTATTAGCGTATTCTCAGAGATTATGAGTAGCTAATACCTTTTTTTTGGGGTTCCGACTAGAACATGATTGTGTAGTAGTTTGTTCGATTCAATGACAATAGTTTCTCATTCGATTATGCTTTTGTTCTTGATTTTGCTATTGTAATGTTTGGCCAACGTTAGAATACATGGGTAATTCATGCATGAACTGATCTTAAGATTGTATGAATAGGATGAAGAACTTAAGGAACAAGATCCTCTCTAATGTAAGTTAAGGTTGATTCGCAACTAGGATAGACGTATACCTAGGAGCCTTGTTTGGTGTTGACGGGATGATTAACGAACGCACTTGAATTATGGAATTACATCCCCACTCAACGATAGAGTTGTGAGAACTAGTTCAAGTAGACAATTTAGAGGATTAAAATTCCCGAATCAACACTTAACCCCGAAACCCATAATCAAAGAAATAAAGTTCATTGAATAGAATAACTACTACGCATGATTGTGTCGAATGTCGTAGCCTTGGAATTTCTCCAATTACTTTCTACACCTTTATTTACACTTGAAATTGTTTTACTTTACGCTCTTTACACATTCGTAGGAACTTAGAATTCAACCCTAGAACTCTCCATAGATTGTTTACAACCCCAATTTACCTATCGTTGTTATTTATATTCTTTAGTTATAAAAACAAAGATCAAACTCTTTTTAGTTACGACTCGCACTTGTTTAACTTTAATAGTAATACTCAAGTTAGATTTCTTACTAAACAAGTCCTTGTGGGTTTGACATCCGGCTCACAAAGAGCCACTTTACTACTTGAAACGACCACGTACACTTGCATGTGTGCTTGGGAGCGACAATGGTAGGAAAATAAAACCTTGGGGAGGCTACTGTAAGGTACCGCCACAGTGGTTAGTTAACTGCTGCATTGATAACTTACCACTATAGAGGTACCACAATAGTAGAAAAGTCACTACTACAGCGGTCCATCATCTCCAGCCCTCTAAACTCCTCTCCTATGGTAGATTTTTGACTTTTCTCTGTTATTTCAAGAATTAAGGATATATCACGCTTAGAGAAGTTTGTTTGAACCTTTTTACACTAAAATAAGAGTACATAACACTTTATTTCACCCTTAAATCACCTGAATTCATTAGGGAAGATAACCCTTAACCTTCTACCCCTCCCATGGCCGAAATTCACTATGAAATACATCAATCTTGCACCCAGGATGCTGTAGTAGTATTGTAGACATAAGAGAACCTAACATGCTTGTCATTTCATTCAAGAACACCATCAAAATTCAAGTCCCAAGGTTGCACCAAAAACAAATTGAAAAGTTTCTATTCTAATGGAATTTCTATGATTCTACAATGACAAATACATTAATAAAGTAGTAGGGAGGAAGAAATTACCTTAAAATTGAAGCCGAAAGGAGATTGCATAGAGAGAATTGAGAGAGTTTGGAGTGAGGAGTAAAAATGGGGGAAATGTTCATTTCCCCTATATGAACTGCCGCAAACTACTGCTGCAATAAATTTACCACTGCAGCAATATCGTTATAGAGGTAAACAACCATTGCAGTAGCAAAACCCTCAAGCGTCAGTTTTTGTCCCTACTTTTCATACGTTGTGGTATTATGCGACACCCGAACATTTTGAAATAATTGGCACGTGAACATTTTTGCAACTTCCTTCTGTAGTTCTCATCAGTTGGGTAAATAAAAAGTAAACTATGCAAGGGCCTGCTAAATGTCAGGATGGTCAGTACGTGGTTCTGTTATTAGTTAAAAATGAAGGTAAGCCAATATAAAATAGTGAAAAATTAAGGTCGTTTTTTCTTTCGACATATCATAAGATGAATTTCCTTGTGTAGTCATGCTAGGGACTTGTTAATCCTTATCTGTGGTAGTTCAGGGATGAACGGTGGGTAAATTGGTATCTAATGAAATGACCCAAAACATCATTACGTGTGAAACCGCCTCAATTTTTTTTTATGATGACTAAAATGCTCTTAATGGACCTGGAAGAATTTATTTCATGGGGAAAAATGGGGCCCAACATAGTTGGGCCGGCCTACTGCCTACCGCCGCAGCATTAAGTTAACCGCTGTAGCGCTAAATCAACCACCATAGTGGTAACCCAACAGTAGCCAGCCTGAGGTAAATTTTAAAACCCTCTTTTATTTTATCCCCTACCCCACCTCCACAGCTATGAGATGCAAAGGCCAAGATTCATGAGGGCCCGATGGGAACCCGACATGGGGAGACACTTGGCACTTGAGGGACAACTCTCTCTTCTTAATAACAACGTGTTTTATCTGACTCTATAGTTTATGAACTTATAATGATTGTAGTTTATTGTTGTAATAATTAGACTCACTTGACTCTGTGTTTATATGTGTGAATTGATTATTGATATGACTTTTGAGCACTTCTCATTATTATTGATTACATTGCATATTCATACATAATGATGTTGATGAGACAATAATGATGTGTATGATGCTACTGAAATCATAATGTTCATAATGATGTTGGTGATGTTGATGAGACTATAATGGTGTGAACGATGCTTTTTAAATCATGATGTTTATGATGATATTGGTAATGTTGGTAAGATTAGAAGAGAAAGAAATGATGCATACATCTTGCAGTCATATATTCATTCATATGTATGGAACGTTCAATTATGTTATATGATGTTGTTGGCCCCTTGAGTGGACCGGCTTATTGATAGAGGTGTTTGTGTATGTTAGCGAAGTATGAATACATGGTATGTCCTAGGTTATATGTAATTCTATCCCCTTAAACATATAATTATATAGTTGAGTACTTTATAGTCTCCCATCCCGCAGGGTTGTTGATGTTGTAAGCATCTTGGTTGTGGTAAATCCTAAAGTGCATTACCTAAGTTGAGTACCCAAGAAATTTGATCCAGCAATGTGGTTCCCTTAGATGTCCTAATTTAGTAAGGTCTATAGGTCTGTCTAGAATGGGTTAGGGATTGTAGAACTGGAATAATGAGTTAGCAAAAGTTTAATGAAGAGTTAGAGGGGGTTGTCAAAGGACAAAAATACACAAAAATATTAAATGATAGGTAGGTCACTGAGATGCTAAATGTGTGGTGCTAAAAATTTAACAAATTTGGGATTAGAAATCGGAACTTTACTTGATGCTATGATGTCTTCCTATTTGTTATTAATGTTATTTATTTCTAACCCTGGTCAGCTGATGATGCCTACCAGTACGTGTGGTTGTACTAATGCTACACTTACTATATCTCCAACCGAGGATATAGTCATAGTACAAGTCATTTGGAGTTTCTATAGCAGCGAAGGTGATCACTTTGCAGTAGCTCCTGCCATCTCTATTCTGCATGGATGCTGTGTCATGGAGTCTTTTGTTCCTTTTCTATTGCCTTTTTACTAGTTTAGGCTAGTTTCTAGGGATTCACTGTTGATTATTTTCCTCATTACTATTTTGTATCAATTATATTAAACTAGATTTATATTTATGATGTGAACTGGATTAATGGGTTGAATGAAGGATTATTTTAAATTAGATGACAAAATTATGTCGTTGAAAATGAATTGTTTTAATTTCCACATTAAATGAAGGATGAGAAGTAAGGGTTCTCCTATCTAGGGTAGGTGTTAGGTAGGTGCCCGCATGATCTGCGGGTTGGGTCGTGACACTAATCTTGCAATACCCCTTTCTTGGGTAGTCTTGTTGCAAGATTAGTTGATATTTCTTGTTGATGTGGTGGAGATCTACTGTAGCTTCTATCTTTTGTCTTTTATGGTGGAAGTTAGGTCATATTTATTTCTAAGTTTCCTTGTAGTAGCTCTTGTACCTGCCTAGACTAGATCTCCGGGGTAGAGTATTTATTTGTATTCGAAGAATTATAACCAACTTTGTAATAATTGTAAGATTTGATGATTTCTTTTATGACTTCCGCATTTAATTTTGAATTGGTGGTAAGGGTTCTACTATCTAGGTGGATTAGAGTAGGTGCCTGGACGATCCGTTTAGTTGGGTTATGATAGTTGGTCTCAAAGCCAAGGTTACCAGTGTCCCAGTACAAGAGCAAATGTCGAGTAGAGTCCTTCCAATTGATGGGTTGACGTCCATATCAAATCTTCAAGAAGATATGAGGCATTCTTAGAAATAGTTTTACTTCTTTCTCTCCTCTCGTGTGGTTCGTATGATTGTTTCCTATCTTATTACCCTTGCTAAAGTCTAGAGTAGAGATAAAGAGGGTTCTAATGTTGCGCACCGTCAGAAAGAAATAAATCCGAAGAGAACTAACAATACATGCCTAAATACCCTTTTGAGAATCACCTCGTACTATGAACACTACTTCATGAATCTGTCATGGTTCCCACAATTCTAGTTATGGTATTTAGCTACTCATAATTTCAAGAACACAAGAAGAATCTTGATAAGAAAGCATAATTATGAACTCACAATAATAAGATGAAAAACTCCAAGATCTCACGTTGAATTAATCCCCTAAAATCGATGTTTGTTATTCCAAGAATAAGAATATGCCTTAAAACCTTAAAACAATATAATAAGTCGTAATAATGTGTAAATTAGTACAAAAGACCCAATAGGAGTATTGCTTGAGTGATGGTTTTCAAGAGTTTGATTAGACGATTGATACCACGATTATGGTGTCTAGGTATGATCGTGGTAACCAATCGTAGGACAACTCTTAAAAGACATTCTTCTGGACTTCATGCAGATGACCGAACCCATGATTGTGGGACCTTTCCACGGTTGTGCAACCCTTTCATGGGTTCAGTACTTGTTCCAACTCTTCAATTTCTTTCTGCATTGTCCCTGCACGAGTAGCACATATTATACTATAATTAAAAGATGTATAGAAATGTTGAGTTTCCTCTCAAGCAGCGCTTTATTTAACATCGTGTCATGACATGGCTACGTTGGTTACGCAGACTTTACCAACTAGCCCATGGGTTGCCTCCCATGAAGCGCCTGATTTAACATCGTGGCACGGCTCGGTTGTCCTCGATTTCTCAAGCACTAGCTATATCCACTTAGCATATCACTATTATCTCTTCAACCTCACCGAGATAGTGTTTCACCCTTTGGACATTTAATTTAAACTTTAGGCCATCTTTATTTTTGCGTTCAATTGCGCCGTAGGGAAATACTGTAACTACTCGATTTAGCCCTTTCCATCTGGGCTTCAACTTTCCCAAAAATAGCTTCAACCCTGAATTAAATAGTAATACCATATCACCCACGATGAATTCTCTTCTCGTAATCTTGCGATCATGGTACAATTTCATCTTGTATTTGTACAATACTGAGCTCTCATACGCCTGGAGACGGAATTCATCCATCTCATACAACTTTTCAAGTCTCAATCTAGCTGCATAACTCCACTCTATATTTAACCTTTTCAGTGCCCACAATGCCTTACGTTCAAGTTCAACAGGCAAGTGGCACGCTTTACCATGTATAAGCTAATACGAAGACACACCAATAGGGGTCTTGAATGCTGTCCGATAAGCCTATAGTGCATTATCCAACTTTCTACTCCAGTCTGTCCTATTGGTATTCACCGTCTTCGCCAAAATGTACTTGATCTCATGATTGGAGACCTCAACTTGCCCACTGTCGAAGGATGGTAAGGTGTTGCCACCTTATGTTTCACATCATATTTCTCAAGCAAGGCTTTGAATAGACGATTGTAAAAGTGCGAGCCTCCATTTCTAATGATAGCCCATGGTGTACCAAATATGGAAAAGAAATTTTTTCTCAAGAATGTTGTTACACTCTTCTCTTTGTTGTTTGGAAGGGCAATCACATCCACCCACTTCATAGTCAATAACCACCAAAATATACTTCCTACCATGTGAGCTCACAAAGGGGCCCATGAATTCAAAACCCCATACATCAAACAACTCAAGCTATAGGGTAGCGGTTATTGAAAGCTCTTGCTTTCACGAGATGGTTCCTTTGTCTTTGGCATTGGTCACTATCCCTTGCATAGTCATGTGCATCCTTATGAATGGTAGGCCAATAGTACCCATATTTCAAGATCTTATGCACTATCCGTGCACCACTATGATGACCCCCAACTGGTGACGAGTGACATGCCTCCAAAATGCTCATCATCTCAACCTTAGGAACACATCTCTGAATTAGTCCATCTACACAAATCTGGAACAAGTATAGCTCATCCCAAAATAACTTCCTCATATCATGCATAAGCTTCTTACCTGCTGAAATGATAGATCTTCAGGAACCACATGACTTACCTAATAATTGACAAAGTCTGCAAACCATGGGATCAAATCTTGCGATGCAGCTAATACCTTCTCATTCAGAAAAGTATCCTCAATATCAAGCTAGTCTTTCACTTTCAGTATGTCCTCTTTTTCAAGGCATGATAAGTGGTCAGCCACTTGATTTTCAGGCCTCTTTCAATTCTTGACCTCAAAGTCAAATTTCTGCAATAAAAGTACCCAACAAATTAACTTTGGCTTTGCATCCTTCTTTGCCATAAGGTACCTAAGAGTTATGTGGTCAGTATGCACAATCACTTTCATGGCAAACAGATAAGATCAAAGTTTCACAAATGTGAACACTACAACACACAACTCTTGTTCGGTCGCAGTATAAATTTTCTTAGCAGGGTTAAGTGCTTTTCTAGCATACTAGATGGGATGTAAGATCTTCTCTTGTCTTTGGCCTAGGATTGCACCTAGATCCATGCTAGTAGCATCACACATAACCTCAAGTGACATGGACCAATCGGGAGACACAATAATAGGAGCTGAAATCAACTTCTCTTTTAGTCACTCAAATGCCTTCAGACATGAATTATCAAACACAAATTTCAGCTCCTTCTCCAACAATTTGCACAAAGGATTAGTCATTTAGAGAAGTCCTTGATGAATCTTTGATAAAATCCCGCATGCCTTAAAAATCTACGATTACCCTTCACAGAAATTGGTGGAAACAATTTTTCAAGCACCTCAATATTTGCCTTGTCAACTTCAATACCCTTCTTCAAAATCTTGTGACCAAGAACTATTCCTTTTTTGACCATGAAATGGCACTTTTCCCAGTTTAGCACTAAGTTACAATCCTCGCATCTCCTCAAAACACGAGCAAGATGCGCCAAAAAAAATTTAAATGAGTAACCAACAACTGAGAGGTCATCCATAAATACCTCAATAGTGTCCCCAACCATGTCAGAGAAGATGACCATCATACAATGTTGAAAAGTTGCTGGTGCATTACACAGACCAAAAGTCATCCTCTTGAACACAAAAGTCCCTTATGGATAAGTAAAAGTGGATTTTTCATGGTCTTTGGGAGCAATAGAAATCTAATTTGTAACCTGAATAACCATTAAGAAAACAATACCATCCTCTACCAGCAAGATGGTCTAACATCTGATCCATGAAAGACATCAAAAAATAATTCTTTTCAGTCCATATATACACACCAATAAGTTATTGACCTTATAGGAATAAGTTTATTCTTTTCGTTAGGAACCACAGTGATTCTATCCTTTTTAGGCACACATTGGACCGGGCTCACCCATTTGCTGTCTGTAATAAGATAAACCACCCCTCGTCTTACCACTTGATGATTTCCTTTTTAGCTACCTTTTGCATAGGCAGATTCAATCTTCATTCATGCTCAATGATAGTCACATAATCTAGCTCTAGTTGGATTTTATATGTGCAAATTCTAGGCAAAATCCTAATAATGTAAAAAATGTACCATCCAATGGCCCTCTTTAACCACTTTAAAATAGATACCAAAGCCTCAACTTGCCAATATACTAAATCAGCTGCAATAATAACTGACAAAGTATTGTTGGCTCCCATAAATACATAATGAAGATGAGATGGAAGTGCCTTGAGCTGCAAGACTAGAGGCCCCTCAATAGAAGGCCTAGCTGGTGGGGTCACTCTATTTTTCAAATTAAGATCTAACATCTTTGGTTCATTACTGTATGAACCCCTACCATCAAGTGCGCTCACCATCTCATCATAACTTTCAATATCATCACCCTAAAAATTCATAATTGTAGTGGCAAGTGCCTCGCCTCCAAGCCTCTCCTTAATCGGAGCTACCAATGCATCCTCATCAACTGTATCAATCATCAAAATCACATTCATATCCTTTGGCTGCTTTATGGACTGGCATACATTTAAGGTAACCTATTTATTTAATCAAAACTTCGTTTGCCTAGTTTTCATAGTAACCAACTTACGTTCAGTCACAAGGAGTGGTCTTCCTAAAATAATAGGAACCTCAAAGTCAACCTCATAGTAAAGGATGAAAAAATTAGCTGGAAATATGAATGATGCAACCTTAACCAAAACATCACACAGGATTTCCATGGGCTTCTTTATAGTACGGTACGCTATGAAAAGTCTCATCGAAATCGATGTGGCCAATCCCAATACCAACTATCTATAAACTACTAGCGACATCAAATTAATACAAGCACCCAAATCACTCAAAGCTTTTGTAAAGTTAAAAGACCCAATAGTGCATGGAATCGTGAATGCTCCAGGATCTTCCTTCTTTTCAACCAGTGATTGAGAGGCGATTTCACTACAATGGTGCACATTATCAACTGGCTCAAAACTTACACTCCTCTTTTTGGTCACCAAATCCTTTATAAACTTTGATTTTCCTGGCATTTGCTCAAGAGCCTCAACTAGAGAGATATTCACTTACAACTCTTTCAATATAGAGATAAACCTTTGGCACTTTCCCTCTTCAACCTTCTTCTTCAGTCTTTGTAAAAAATGAGGAGGAGGTCTTGGAATATGAGTAAATACTTTTGGGACTTCTTTTTCCTTCCCCTTTCTTGCCTTGGCCTCATGTTCATCAATTAAAGGCTTTTTGGGTTCATTCAAATTCACCACCAAATCTTCAGTTTGGACTATTTTCTTATTAGTTACAACCACCAGCTCTACTTCATCCTTAACAACCATAGAAAAAGGTGGATTAGTGGTTATCTTACCACTCCTAGTAGTAATAGCCAAGCAATGAACATTATTTTTTTGATTTTTATTAGTGTTGCTCAGAAGTGTACCTTGCTAATGGTGATTCAATGTGGTGGACTTCTGACCAAACTATTGCTCAAGCTGCTTGATGGTAGTAGCATGAGATTCTACCTTCTGGGTCATGCCTAAAATATCATCTTTCAACTTCTTGAGGCATTTATCATTTTTCTCTACCCCTTTTAACACTTTAGTGCTTGAACTGGCATCACAGTTCCTAGGTGGAACATAAAGACCATTTTTATCGTTATAATCATCCTTTCAGCTCTATTTACCATCTCGGTCTCTACTTTGATCTCTATACCCAGACCTGTTATAGTTGTTATCTCTATAGTAGTTCCAACCTTGATTCCCTTGCCTAGAGTTTCAATTGTCTTAGTTAGAACCTTGGCCCTTGACTCAAAAACCTGCCACCTGCTTATCTAAATACTTGGCCTCTTTGTCGAAATCTGACTCATCTATCCAAGGTGCCTTGCCTTGTGAACCAGCTGTGTTCACCTTTTTAGCTTCTTGAGCTGCTGCAAACTTCTTAGTGATCAAGCTAAGCTCAGTCCTCGATTATACTACCTCTTGAGTGACCAAATCATTTACCGCTCTCTAGTCTATGGATGTCCTAATAATATAAGTATCTGTGGTCACATTTACATCTTAAGTATGCCAACCTCAGTTAGTTTTAGTAATCTAATCTAGCATCTCAGATCTTGATCCAATGCAACCTTATGAAAGCTCCACCAGTGATAGTATCTACTATAACTTTGTTTTTGGAATTTAAGTCTCTATAGAAGATCTCAAGCAAGTTCCAGCCTGATATTCTGTGGTTAGAGACATTCTGTAGCTTCTTCTTAAACCTCAACCAGATCTCATGTAGTACCTTCGAATATAGCTGTCTGAAGTTATATATCTCATTTTTCTATTGTAACATCCTGGAAGGTGGGAAGAACCTATCCACAAACTGAGTCCTCACCTCATTCCATATAGTAATCGATCCACGTGGAAACTCCATCAACCATAATATAGCCTTTTCTGTCAGAGAGAAAAGGAACAATTATAGTCTAATCACCTCTTGGCTTATTCTGGGTAGATTATAGGAATTGCAAATCCCTATAAAATTTATCACATGGATGTTTGCATCGGCAGTAGGAAGGCCTGTGAACACCCCCTTCAAGTTCAATAACTGAATTATAACACTGGTGATATCAAACTTAGTTCCTTGAGGTAATTTTGGTGGAATGATAACACTTGTTTCAACCAGCTCTAAAAAATCTTTCTCTTCTTTTGCATTTTCATAATGATGAAGACACTATTGTAGATGGTTCTCCCCCTCTATCTTCTCTGCCTTTCTCGCTCATCAAGTGTGGCTAGACGATCTATTTTAACTTATCTAGCTCTTTCTTCTCTAGCTGCCTGTCTTACAACCTCTTGTCTCGCATTTTTGTCAGCCATCAATCGAGCAGTAGTTTTTTCCATAGTCTCATGAAGCCCAGGCTTATTTTGGATTGCCGCATCAACAACTCCTACATTACGAACTTCTTTATTCACTATCCTTCTATTAGCTCTTAGAGTTCTCTTAATTTCCATATCAAGTGGAATCATGGGATTGCCTTGAATTTGAGTATTAGGCATACACCAATGTGCACCCTAGAAATAACAGAAAAGTAGGTCAAGAAACATAAACCAACAACCCGACAAATAAAATCAATCAACTCCGTAATCGTATTCCCCGATAATGACGCTAAAATTTGATGTTGCCCAAATTATACCTCTAGATAAAGTATAAAGCAGTCGTTGATCAACTATAAAACTTAAATAGGTTGGGGTCGATCCCACATGGAATAGGTTGAAATATTAATCAAGATGTCTGTCTAAGCAATCAATAACAATCTCTAGTACGAGAGGGGGTTTTGTAATTAAAGAATTCAGCAGTAAAAATTATTCAGTTGCTTGGATTTGTGATTAATATGAGAAAGGTACTAGGACTTTGTTCCCCAAGAACTTCATAACTCCATAGGTTCTTCATATTTAGTGATCTCTTGAGGTGCTCGATATGCGAAATTGATGGGTTATGTATCATCTAACTGACTATGTTCCGCCCTTTATAGATGACTATCCCCAAGAAAAAAGGCTTATGTGCCATGGGTTTAGCATTACTAAACCCTTTCTATGATCCCAATTTAGTCTCTTTCATTTACCGCTTCAAGCCTAATTAAATAGAGGTTGGTAGCTTTAAGTCTTCTTGTTGATTCTCTTTTCCCATCCGATTACCCTTTCTAAAGTCCAGAGTACAGATAAGGCGGGTTCTAACATTGTGAACCATCATAAAGCAATCAATCCAAAGAAAACTAATAACACATGCCTAAACACCCTTTTAAGAATCACCTCTTACTATGAACACTACTTCATTAATCCATCATGGTTTCCACAACCCTAGTTATGGTGTTTAGTTACTCATAATTGTAAGAACACAAGAAGAATTTTGATAAGAAAGCATAATTTTGAACTCACAATAATAAGATGAAAAACTCCAAGATCTCACATTGAATTAAAACCCTAAAAATTGATATTTGTTATTCTAAGAACAAGAATATGCCTTAAAACCTTAAAATAATATAATAAGTTGTAATTATGTGTAAATTAGTTCAAAGGACCCAATAGGAGTAAAATCTATACTAAACATAACAGGATTTACTAAGTCGGTGCCTTAGATAGAAGGAAGGTACGATCCTGGAAAGATCCCACAATCTTCCTTGGTGCTCATAGGTTGGCACTGGACTTGTCATCTTGAAGGTCATGGCTGGTACGATTCTCAGTATAAACTCGTGACTCCTAGGTACGGTCGTGGAACCCTCTTATAGGATCCACCTCTGACTTGTACTATTTTTGTATTTTCCTTTCACGATCCATGATATGACCTCATTCTTCCTAGGTATGATTGTGAGACCTCATCGTCTGATCCTCAAGGAACTTAACACATGCAGCCTTCACTTCTGGATTTCCTTCATACAATTGTGATAGCAAAGTACGATCATGGGAAGCTTTCGTCAGACCAACTCCTGAATATTGCTTCTTAGATATCATCCTACGACAACCATTGTACTATCGTGGTCAGATCCCATGATCATGGAATGTGCACATATGATACCTCTAAGTAAAAAAGTATGCACTTTTCTTCCCCGTACTTATTTGACCTTCAAATACCCAAAAACATATCATATCCATATAAAAATACCTTTGGTCATACAAATTTTCATAGTCTTAAGCATTGAAAGTGTCATAAGTTAATGGCACATCAGCGAGCCGGTGAGCCAAAGAAGGTGTATATACTTGGTACGGTTCAGTAGATATTGTGATATTGGTTTACATTGCATTCATTCATTCATATGCATTGCCTGCCACTAGTATAATTATTTGGCACTTATATCTATCGGTCTTATGGGGGCTATATTGATACAAGTAATGGTTGTTGTTTGCAGAGTATTTACTTGTGCCTTCTTGGCTTATGGGGCTCAGTTAGGTTATTGGTTATCTGAGGTTGCCGGTTATATTACTGTTTGGTTATTATTGTATAGTTCATGGCAGGGTGGTTATGCATTGGTACCCAAGGTTGTCGATACATTTTTGATCCCTTTTCTTGTTTTATGGTAAGATTTATTATTGCTAGATTATATTATGATTATGCATATTTCAACTAGAGACCCTGATTATGCTAGAGTTAGTTCCCTTATTGTTTATGATCTTTGTGATGTTAGGCTAGTTCCCTCAGGGTAGTACCTTCATATTGAGTTATCTATATAGTGAGATTGTACGTCCATTCTTCTCTAGCTATTATTTATATATCATTTCTGTCTTTCCTACTACTATTATATATTATATATCTCTTTCTTTACCCTATTATCATATATTGACTAGCTACTTATTGTAGGGTATGGTAGTTTTTCAATATTTTTTCAATATTTTTCCATTGGTATCATTATGTCTTGTTTCCTAGATAGTTGTCTGTAATGTATATTCCTGCTTTACATGTTATTTATACTTGCATTATATTTGGAGCTCAGTCGGCTAATGCCTACTGAGTACCTCATGTTTGGTACTCATACTACACTTCTGCACTCTACTAATCACCGTACGAGTTCTCGCCATTGATTTGTGCATCGTATGGATCTGCAATGGATCAAAGAGTTAGTGTGAGCTCCTGACATCTGGAGTTAATTCCTACTCACCCTCAGTTGTTGGCCTGATTTTTATTTTGCATATCGGAGACAATTCTACATATGTATTATGCTTACCTTATACCCTTGTTTTGTTAGAAGCTCTTATACTGACTTTACCTAGTTTTGGGGTTACTATCTATATTAGTCCCTTTATTGGATTCTTTTTTTGCTACTTTCTTTTTTTCTCTTGATGGTCTGTTATTATCTGTTCTAGATTATGGGTTGGCTTACCTACTGGTGGGTTATGGTAGGTACCATCATGATATGAAAAATCAAGTCGTGACATCCTGATCATGTAATTTTGGATTATTTTGCTAAGACCGTTACTCTATATGCTCTAAGTGTGCTAAGATTAGCATGAAGGGTTACTCGTAATTCATGTCCAAAGTGGGTTGCATCTTTTCTACGTGCTCGTCGCATGGTAGATGATGGGCGTCTTCCTTATTTGGCCTATGTACGTGATAATTGTACGTCTTAACTGCCTCCCTTTGATTCATTTCAAGTTGTTAGCTAATTCAAGGATGTGTTTCCTACAATCTTACCTGGTATGCCTCCGAACTGAGATATTGAGTTTTCCATTGATGTTGAGTTGGGCACCAAGCCCATTTCCATTCCTCCTTATAGGATGGCCCGAACTGAGTTGAAGGAATTAAAGAAGCAATAGCAAGATATGTTAGGTAAGGGTTTCATTAGACCTAGTTTGTCTCCTTGGGGTGCTCCTATTTTATTTTTCCAAAGAATGATGGATATATGTTCATGTGTATTGACTATCAACAATTGAAGAAAGTGATGGTCAAGAACAAGTATCCTCTTTCTCGCATTGATGATTTATTTAATCAGCTTCAGGCTGCATTGGTGTTTTCTAAGATTGCCTTGAGATCTAGTTACCATCAATTGAGGATTAGAGCTTCGAATGTCTTGAAGATAACTTTTCATATGCGATATGGTCATTATGCATTCTTGATTATGTCTTTTAGGCTGACCAATGTTGGAGCTAATGAATAGGTCATTTTAGCCTTATCTTTATTCTTTTATGATTGTATTCATCGATGATATCTTGGTATATTGCAAGAATGAGGTTGACCATGTGAAGCTTGAGGACTGTACTTTAGAGATTCTGGGATGAGAAGTTGTCTGCCAAGTTCTCCAAATGAAAGTTTTGGTTGGATTCTTTTTCTTTCTAGGGTTATATAGTGACCAAGGATGGTATTATGGTTGATCCATCCAAGATAACGGCGGTTCGTGATTGGGCTAGACCCACTTCTCTTACCGAGATTTAGAGTTTTATTAGATTAGCGGGCTATTATTAGTGCTTTGTGCAGGGTTTCTCTTCCATTGCATCTCTTTTAACCAAGTTGACTAAGAAGAAGACTATTTTTCAGTGGTTGAATGCTTGTGAGGAGAGCTTTCAATAGCTCAAGAAGTTGTTGACTTTGTCTCCTATCTTGACCTTGCCAAAGGAGGGCGTGGGTTTCACCATGTTTTGTGATGCTTTTGGAGTTGGCTTTGGTATTGTGTTGATGCACTAGGGTCAGGTGATTGCTTATGCTTCACGATAGTTTAATCCTTATGAGAAAAATTACCCTACCTATGATTTGGAGTTGGCTGCGGTTGTTCTTGTGTTGAAGTTGTGGCGACACTAATTGTATGGTGTCCATTGTGAGATTTTCTCCGATCATCGTAGCCTTCAGTACTTCTTCACCCAGTGTGATCTTAATATGAGATAGCATCGATGACTTGAGTTGCTTAAGAATAATAATCTCACTATTCTTTATTATACGAGCAAGGCTAATGTGGTAGAGGATGCCTTAAGCCAAAAGGCTGTGAGTATGGGATGTTTGGCTCATCTTTTAACTCAGGAGCGGCCTTTGGCATTAGAGGTTCATTCCTTAGCTAACCAGTTGGTTAGGCTTGACATTTCAGTACCCGGGCATGTTTTGAAATTTGTTGAGGCTAGGTCTTCATTGACGGAGCAGATTTGAGCTTATCAGTTGATAGTGAGATATTCAAGGTGATTTATGATAAGGTGTTGAGTGACAAGGCAAGAGCATCATCTCTTGATTTTGAGGGTGTTTTGAGGATTCGCGGTTGTGTTTGTGTGTCGAGAATGGGTGGTTGTATTAGGCTTATCTTGGAGGAGGCTCAT
The DNA here is from genome assembly GCA_031232105.1 of Capsicum rhomboideum. Lineage (NCBI taxonomy): Eukaryota > Viridiplantae > Streptophyta > Magnoliopsida > Solanales > Solanaceae > Capsicum > Capsicum rhomboideum. Next base: position 23,923,501 of record CP124718.1, read on the forward strand.
TATTTGGGAGTGGCTAAGATTTACCATGACTTAAAGCAACCCTATTAGTGGTGTGGCCTTAAGAAAGACATCATGGAGTTCATGTCTAAGTGTTTGAATTACCAACAAGTGAAGTATGAGCATCAACAACCGAGTGGTATGATATAGAGGATGCCTATTCCCTAGTAGAAATGGGAGACGATCACCATGAATTTTGTAGTTGGCCTATCCCCGACTTTGGTGAAGTTTAATTCTATTTAGGTGATTGTGGACATGTTGACTAAATCAACAAAATTTGTACCTGTGAGGGCAAACTATTAGGTGGAGAAGTTGGCCAAGATCTACATTCGAGAGGTTGTTTGATTGCATGGTATACCTATCTCCCTTGTTTCTGATAGAGGTGCTTAGTTTAACTCAAACTTTTGGAGTTCTATGCAGAGGGATTTGGGTACTCAGCTTTACTTGAGCACAACTTTTCATCTTCAAACTGATGGTCTGTCTGAGAGGACCATTCAGGTGCTATAGGATATGCTTCGAGCATGTGTCATGGATTTTGGTGGTCATTGGGACCAGTTCTTGCCCTTAGCGAGTTGGCCTACAGCAATAGTTACCATTCTAGCATTCACATGGCGCCTTTCGATGCTTTGTATGGGCATAGGTGTAGATCCCCCATGGGATGGTTTAGTTCATTTTAGGTGTGACCCTAGGGCACAGATTTTTTGAGAGACTCAATGGATCCAGCGAGACTGATTGAATAGAGGCTTGTGGCTGCCTAGAGTAGGCAAAAGAGTTATGCCGTCCATCGAGTCAGTGATATTGCATTCATAGTTTAAGAGAAGGTTTTGTTAAAGGTTTCACCCGTAAAGGGTGTGATGAGGTTTGGGAAGAAAGGGAAGCTTATTCCGAGGTTCATTGGCCCTTTCAAGATTTTTGAAAAGAATGGAGATATGGCGTATAATCTAGCTTTGATCTAGCTTTGCCTCCACATCTATCATCTTTCCATCCAGTATTCTATGTTTCCATGTTGAAGAGATACCGTCCAGATGATTTACATGTGATCTGGTGGGATTCGGTTCTATTAGACCATAACTTGTCATTTGAGGAGGAGCCCATTGCCATCCTGGATAGACAGACTAGGAAGTTGAGGTCTATGCATATTGATTCAGTGAAAGTCCAGTAGAGACATCTCTTAATTGAGGATGCTACATGGGAGGTTGAGTCCAATATGAGGCTTAGATACCCCTAACTTTTTGCCGCTTTAGGTACTTTATTTGCTTTTTAGTTCGAGGACGAACTTGTGTTTTAGTGGTGGATAATGTAGCAACCGTGGTTGTGATTTTTAGCTTTTGCTATGTTTTGACTATTTTTCCCTTCCCCATAGTTTCTATATGCTAATTATGAGTTGTAGGGTTGGTTGGCATGGTCCCCAATATGTTTGGGAGTGATTTGAGAGCGTTTGAGGTCCTTAGAGGCTTTAAAGATGGTTAGTTTGATTTCAGACAATATTTTGTGATCCGAGTATCGGAAGGTGATTTTTTCATTTCCATTAGATCTGAATGTCAATTTTGGGTTAGTAGTGTAGTTAGTTCGAGTCCTGAGCCTTTATATTGCATTTTGAGTATTTAGATGAAAACTAGTAAAACAAACTAAAAAGGGGTCTCGGGGACTAATTCATTGTAAATTATCTCTTTTCAAAAATCTGGTGGTTCCATTGAGTTTGAAACGTCAAATTAGTCTAGTATCATATTCAGATTATTTTTGTGGGGTCCTAAACGAATCTCGAGGGTCCGGTTGGGACTAATTTTCCAAGTCCCAATTGCTGGTTTGTTGTTTCTGGTGCAGCATAATAACTTTCTTTGTGTTCATGGGCCTCTGGTCGCGTTCGTGGAGAAGGAATTAATTGTTCATTGCGAATGCGATGGAGGGACCGCATTTGCGAAGGGTTGTTTAATTCGGTCATTTCGAATGCATAGTGGTGGCTACTTTCGCGAAGGATAAATGGCACCGGTTCTAGTTTGGTCACTCATCGCGTTCACGATAGACCGCCAACAATCAAGATGGTTCTTGTTTGGGTCAGGTCGTGAATGCGACCAATAGCTCACGTTCCTGATGGGTATTTTTATAACTGGATAGATTTAAATTATTTTCTCGTCCAAAACCCTATTTTCATCAATCTTATGTAGGTAATCTCTAAACTCCTATTTTCATCATTTCCTGTTGATTTCAACTTCAAAACAACCTCAAATCTTTGATTTAAAACATGGATTTTGGGGCTTTTACCCGGTAAACTATAAAATTATTTTTTAACCGATTTAAAGTTTGATTTCAACTAGTTTTCAGTTAGGGGTTCAGATTTTGACTCCTTTTGATATGGAGAAAGTGATTGTTTAACTAAATTCGAGATTCACCTTTTTTGATTTCGAGCTGATTTTTCAAATTATTTTTGGACCCGAAATAAATATAGTCTATATGGGTATCGTTAAACTCCTTTTGACATGTAGATTTTATTTTTGAAAGATTTAGTCTGTTCCTAGACGGTTTATGAAGAAAAGTCTACACGTTGAAGGGTCTAGGCTAGAGTATTGGAGATTCAAGTCAGGCTAACTAGAATGTCTATATTTTGTACCAAATTTATATTTTAATTCTTATTTCGATGTAATATCATTTTATAACACGTGTGCAAGATTTCTATTGGCTAATGTGGTTCTCAAGTCATTAACAGTTTCAGTTGTAGCTTTAGCACCTTTTATTAAAAAACTTGGAATGCACGTGCAACGTACATGTCTAGAAACTAGTAACTAGATAAATCAATTGGAATACACATGCAAACGCACGTGTCTAGAAACTAGTAACTAGATAAATCAATCATAAAATCCTTCTCTGTTGCATTCGTTGTAGATCTCATTTTCTTGAAATCATAACAAGATAAATCAATAATAAATTCCTCTTCTTTTGCATTCGACGTAGGTCTCATTTCCTCCAAATCATAATTAGATAAATCAATCATAAATTTCTCATCTGTTGCATTTAATGTAGGTCTCATTTCCTCCAAATTTATATCATTGATTAGAGGACATTCCGTGATGAACTCACGAGACCCCATTGCTATCCTTTTTCCTTTCCTCATACACAAACTCTTTGGAATAGAGGCAACCCCTAAATCCATGTTGCACCTGAGTTAAATATACAATTTTCTTGAGCACACAACCATTAGCACACTAGAAAAAAAACCAAAAAATAGTTAATTTAGTCTAGGACTTCTGAAATGATAAATAATTTTTAGTAAGAAGAGAAGTATTTTTTTTATAAAATATAAATTATTTTTTATTATAAAATATTTAATTTCATATTTGATTAGATAAACAATCTAAAATTGTACAGTTAAGCAAATTATAATCAAATTCTATAGTAAAATTACTTTCAAAAGTATGAAGATTATGCTTCCCTTTTAAAAAAAGTACTTCAAAGGGCAGCCGATGCATTAAGCATCCCGCTTTCATGCACGATTCGAAAAAAGCTTGCATCGTCTAACATACCTAAAATTAATCCATTAAAATACGAATGAACCGAGCTAATCATATTCATAAACGTATCATTTAACCATTTTAGGTATTTAACCATTTAACCATTCTATGTGATAAAATGCTCACAACACAAAAATTTAAAAAGCGATAAAGTAGACAAATATATCCCAATTTGTGTAGTGAAAGAAAGAGAGAGAGTCATCTAATCAGTTAATGATGGATAAAAAAAGGTAAAGGTAAAAGTTTTATGCTTACTGAGGTAAATAAAATCTAATGAACTATTCGCGACGACGATTTCCACAACGGAGATTCCCAATCGGAAAAAGAGATCTTCTTTGTTTTGTTATCAGAAAGTGTCTTGAGTGAAAAGTTCGCCAAAGTTTTAAACTTAGATGGAGATCATATAAAATGATGTAAATGATTCACTTTTATATTGAGAGCAATAGGGAATTTAGCTCTGATTTTCTTATCTAAGATTAGTAAGTAAATACTCTGTCACAATATAATTTTCTTGCACAACCAATATAATTTAACATGTAATAATATGTCACTAAATATTCTTATTATGTTATGAATTAATGATTTCTTAACGGAATATATATGTAATTAATTCATCGATGTATGATTGTGTAAATAATTTTTATATCGATAACACGTTTTTTATTTTATGGATTTGTGTGGTGGGTGGGACTTAAAATAAAGGTTAATTCTAGATCCTAATATAGTTTATGACATTTAAAAAACATTGAAGGTGAAATTACTTATGATGGTTCCACTGTTGAATAATATGCATCCATCTTTATTATTGGTCAGTGAATAATTAAAATGTTTATATATATGATGTCGCCCAAATTACACCTCGTACTGAAGTATAAAGCGATCGTTGTCAAATATAGAACCCAACTAAGGTCGATCGTACAGGGGAAAGGTCAAGATATTGAACAATAAGTAGTTGAACAATTAATAACAATCTCCAATAAAAAAAAGGGGTATGTGTAAATAAAGACTTCAATAGTAACAGTTGTTGATTTGTTGGATTTGTGATCAATATGAGAAAAGCACTAGGACTGTGTTCCCCAATAACTTCATAACTCCACAGGTTCTTCATACTTCGTAAATCCTCTCGGTGTTCAAAATGCAGAATAAATAGGTTATGTATACTTAGAACAACTTTACGCTCTTTTCTAAGAAATATACTCAAGTAAGTTTTCTCTTCTCCTGAGTTTGCATTACTAACCCCAACCTTAGATCCCAGATTAGGTATCCCGTATTATCTTCTCAAGCTATTAAGTGGAGGTTGCTAGCTCCAAGTCTCTGTTGGTTATTCCCTTCTTCCTATACATACTCATCCTTTTATACAGAATACAGATTAGGCGAGTTCTAACATTGCGCCATCAAAAAGCATTCAAACCCAAGAAAATAATCAGTACACATATGAACACCTGTTGAAGATTACTCCGTACTACGAATCCTACTTTGTTCATCCGTCATATTTCCCACAACCCTAGTTGTGGTGTTTAGCTACTCATAATTGCAAGAACACAAGACGAAAGCTGAGATGAAAACATAATCATGCACTTACAATAATTAAATAATAAACTCTGAAATCCCACTTTGAATTAAAACCCTAAAATCGATGTTTATGTAATTCCAAAACCAAGAGTATGCCATAGAACCTTACAAGAATGTAATAGAACATAAGCTAATACAATAAAATGAATAAGAGTATTTATAGACAAAACAAAACCTATCCTAAACATAATAGAATTTGTGGTGTCGGCTGGTTCGAACGAGAGAAAGGTACGATCGTGGTTTGATTCTACGATCGTCCTTGGTGCTCGTGTTTTGCTCATGTACTTGGTCATATTCAGGTCTTCTCTGGTATGATCCTTAGTACGACTCCGTGGTTTCTAAGTACGATCGTGCTAAGCTCTCGTCTGATCTTCCTACACTTGAAACTTTTGCAATTGCACATCTGGGCTTCCTTTCCATGACACCATGGTAAGATCGTGACTTCATTGTACAGTTGTGGAAAGTCATCATTTGATCTTCTTGGCATTGAACCTACAAAACTTATTCCATCTCCCTTCCCACTATTAGTTTGTATGATCATATGATTAATGTACGATCGTGGGAAGCTTCCGTTTAATCATCTTCTGAGAATCATCTTTGGCTTCCTCTTACGATGCGTAAGTACTACCATGGTTAGGTTCCACGGTAGTGTCATGAGTCGTCTGATGCCTTGTTTATCCAAAATCCAGTATTCTACTCTTCCAAACCTGTTTGATTTGCAATCACAAAAAACCATTATATCCATATGAAAATACCCTCATACTTACAAATATTCACCGTTTTAAGCATCGAAAGTGTCGTAGTATCATGGAACATCAACACCCTCAACTTAGACCATTTGTATGTCCTCATTTAAACAAAAACATGACTATACTATTACGACACTTAACAAGAAACAAAACCAAGATCACTAGGGTAGTTAAATATTCACGAAACCAGTTTTAAAATGCATTCCTAAAAAAACTCAGGTTATCCCCCTCCAGTAGCATTAAAACTCAACGTATGATGTGTACAGAGAAATCATAAACCATAACATAATAGGATCAAGAGATGGCATCACATTATCAATAGACAACCCAACACTTAAGCTAATGAAATTACCCGAACAAGCAGTAACCATAATACAACCCCTATGACCTCACAACAAAGAAGTCCCTACTATTATCACTTGAGCAGTAAATTCCAATATTGGGACTGAATCAAATCTTTCACTCTAACAAATAAGTCTAGAAGTGTGCATTTGATACCATAGGGTTTCCCTTATTTTTTACGCCTTAGTGTTCGGATAGTTGGATTAGGATCACTACTGGACTTTTATTGGCTTGTAATGTACGCCCGAGTATGGATTTTGTACATATGGGTACAATAACTTAATCCTACTTAGCACTACACTCTTTTTGGCTCCACTTCTTCTATTTTCCTTTAGTCTTTTCCCTTTTCCAACTTTTTTGAAACCCGAGTGAGGTTTTATTTCCATGACTTTATCTTTTTCTCTTTTTTTTTTTTTTTCAAATTTTTTTTTTCTTGTTCATTTTTTTACATCATACCTCACCCGAATCCCTTTTTTTCTTTTATCACTAGTATTCTCTTCATACCCAATCTTTTATGCACCCCTACGATAGCCATCCTCAACTTAGGTGATTTTTCTGAGTTGAGGTGCACAGTGTCCAAAGATGGACCAGGGCCAAAGCAGGTTCATTGTAAATAAATTTGAACGTGATTAGGCTAGTTCAAAGAAAAGTCTAATTAGGCTCAAAATTTGTGATCAAGGGATACTACATGTCTCTGGTAGGCTTTTACGCTTTTGAGTTGACTAAAACAAGAATGGTCTATGATCCTTTCCTAACCTTCTATCCTACAACTGTGAACAAACTAACCGGGCAAGTTCTAGATCGCACACACACTCCGGCTAGGTAACACCTTACCCTCACTTGGCTTAGGGCTATGTATTCGGTCACTACCTATTCGGTTTATGCAATCTATGGATCACCAAGCCTTTGCAAAAAATCTCAAAGTATGCTTGTATATGGTGGACTCGTTCACCCAAACCTCATTCTCACTAGCTTCCGCACTATGGTCCACCAACCACTTGTAATGCATGACTTTGTCATCTAAGGTCAACTTCTTCACCCTCTTCAAATTGTTCATCCGAAAATTATATTTTGGAGTCTCTTCCACAGTCTCAAATACATCTCCGAATAAGGTTTTAGAGATGGCTTTAATGGAAATGTCAACTTTCTTACCCTGTACAATCACCATATCCAACCTTTCTTCATGTCTTTGTCTTTTTCGAAGGGAGTCATGTTCTTTAGTGTAGCAACATAGTTCACATAGAACTCCCTCACAAGTTCTGGGCCATAGAAATGAAGTGGCCTAGTCATCCACCCCAAGATGTACTTCTCAAACACCCAGACCACTTCTGAAACTTTTTATAGTGACTCGTACAATATACGGGCTCATCCTGAATGCTTTTCTTCTTATTTTCATTATCTTTCAAGGAGACCACATCTGTGTAGTAGTCTCTGGAGTTTGGCACACTCTAGTGCCTTAGATCTGTACCCCTTTGAAGTGGGTAGCAGGTCTCTTAAAGGATTCGGTATTGGGATATTCATCACCCTCTTCAAAACTCATCTCATCAGTAGCATCATCATACTTACCCTTGTCATGGTGTGCGTCTTTCCCTCCCTCTTTAGACTGGGAAAGGTTGATGAGGGTAGCTGCGGGAACCAAGGCAGTAGATGTTGTTGCCTTAGCCTACTCAATATCTTTGGCCTTAGTTCTCGTGGTTCAAGGTGAGTGTTGTTCATTAGAGGAACTTGCCACGTCTTCAACCTTGTTACCACTTGAGCTATCAACCTCACTTTCTGAGCTCGAAGGTGTGTCTCGGGGTGCATGCTTCTTTGAGATATCTTGTTGCATTTGCTTGAGGGTCTTGGGGGCCATAGTACCTATAAAGAAAATTGTTAGGTTCAAATATAAAACATTGTTGCAGGTGCAGGATTTCTCACAGATGAGTCTTCCTATGATCGTGGAATGAATGTAAGATCGTACCTTTCGATTGTAGGAAGAACATCTAAAGTACTGAGGGGTCATCACATCAGATAATCATATACCATGACCGTACCATGAACTGATGATCGTGTGATGAACTTTTGTAGGTCTATACCTGGTACCCATAATGATCCAACCCATGATCGTACTTTGATACCACAATCGTGGGTTGTTTCGTGGAGTGTGCACTGACCCTTATAAATTTTAAACACCAAGTTTTTCATGTTCTTCACCCTTTTCTGACTCTCATTGATCAAATTTTTCTAGCAATAACGGGTACTCAGACTTCCCTTTTACTTTATTCATACCAACACCCATAGGTAACCCTATCACACCCAATCACTCATAACCTATTCTATGAAGTTTTAGACAACTAAGCAACCAATTTATCACCAAATAAAACTTTTATGGGGTGCATATTATACTTATAAAGAATTAGTTATTCTGAAAATAGAGTGGTGAGATTAGGGATGGGTCTAACACAATTGAGGGAGCAATCCACGTAAATCCAAGGTAACGACTATAGGTATTCTTATCATGGATCACTTTTGCGTAGTTGATAAAGAGTTTAGAGTGAAATAGGGATAATTGGGTCTATTAGTTTAAGGGTTTATCAAATTAAACCCTTTTTAGGTCAGGTCAGATCGGGTCTGATTTAGTTTAATAGACCCAATAGATGATTGCAACCCATTAGAATTGGTTCTAACCACGATCGTGGGTTATACACCTTCTAATAGGGATGAAGAAAACTTACTTGAGAACCTATGTGTAACACCCCGTACCTTGCCAACCCTACTTGACGACATTAAATAGCGCTTACTTAGGTGTCGAGAGCCATACGTATGTATTTTGTAATGCTAGTGATGAGATAATTGAATTTGGCCCTCGTATATGAGATTAAACCCTCAAAGGAGGTGTTTTGTGATTTTCATGGAGCATTTGTGGGGTTCAAAACGAGGCTAAGAAGAACTCTAAACAAAGGATATTAAGGTTAAGAAGTAAGTTAAAGAATAGGACTTGAAGTATCTAACCAAACCCACGAAGAAAAGTCGAAAAATGAAATTTTTGAAAAATCTAAGGGTGGGGCGCGCCAGAGGGAGTTCCAGGACACTCTGGTCCAAAATTTTTTTTCCAAAGGCAGCAACCTAGTACGCCCAAGGGCATGCCAGGGTGGTTTTGCCACTTTTTCGAAAGTTGGAAATTTTCTAAGTCCCAAGGGTACCCGGGGTCGTACCGAGCCAATTTTTGCCACGTTTCTTCTAAAACCATGAGTATATACATGAAATGAGTAAAGTATTATATTGGTATGATTAAATTACTCGAGAACGAATTTGGCATCAAAATGACGATTTTACCCTTTTGATCAAAATAGGTCGTACGTGGCTAGAATCGCTTGTTTTAGGAATTGAGGCTACAAGTATGAATTTAATTAGTGGGAATATTGTTGTAACACGTATGGAATGAATTAAACATGAGAAATTATTGATTTTATTGGGTTAAGTGAATTGGGCTCAAAAAAGGCCCAAAATGAGAAAGAAAACATGGGCCAAGAATGGGTCAAATGACCCATTCTTCCATTGACTAAGCCTCACATTGAATTAAATGCCAAGAGTGGATAAGGATGAACCCAAGGCCTATAAAAAGGGGAAAAAATCAGATCTTTTATCACATAACACTCTCATGCCAAATCTAGAATTATCTACAAGCTTTTTCTCCCAACTTCAAACCCTAAGGCACTTCTTGGAGCAAGATCATCAATTTCCAAGCTTGGGTAAGTGATTATTATTATGGATTAATATATTAAATGCATGGGAGAGTATTTAAATCATGTTGGTCATGCTTTGAAGTGTTGAATATGGTGCTTTGTGTTTTTGGTAAAAGATGTGATATCCATGAGCTTCAAGCTTGAATTATGACTTGTGACTTTAATGAAAGAGCATGGTATGGATAAAATATTAACATGTATGGTGTGATTTTGTTATTAAACTTGTTATTTTTCTATAAGTGTAAATTGTGGGATTTTGGCCGATATGTGCTATGAGGTGTATTAAGGTAATTTGATGGATTAATTGTGATGTGGTGTGGATAAGAACGTGCAAAGGAGAAGTGTTGTGGTGAAATGTATTGAATATCATGTATTGGTCAATGTTGGGAATATTGTGGGATTTTTGGAATAATAATTTCATCAATGGTTTTTTCAAGGGGAAATGGCATGTTTAAAGGCAAACATGTAACTCATTGACGTTATATGCATTTGTAAGGTAGTTAGTGGTTAATGTGAATTCCGTCATGTGTTTGTATTGTAGAGTGACACATAAAGAAGGAGCGGGACTATTGTATGCACATCTAAGATTGTATATTGGTATTGAGAATACAAGGTATGTAAGGTTACTCTGTCCGTATCTTTTTGCAGCAAATAGTATTCACATTGACATTACATCTGTACCATCCCGAAATGTGCTAAGGTATCCTATATCTGGTTAGCAATGGTTATTTTCACATTATCACATATTTCCTACTCATTGATCAATTGTGAATTGTATGTCTCATATTCGTTGGTCAATGTTCCAAAAACCCAAAAAAGGTTATGTTCCAAAGTGCCAATAGTGGTTATACACATACCTCTTGTTCATTGACTTGTGTCTAATGGTTTCAATAATGTTATCTATTGTTAAGTCACATACTCCTCATTCATTAGTCATGGTTGTTCATGAGTTGCATAATGATGGACATGTTCCAAAAGTCCCAATAATGTTGTGTTCTTAAGCTTCCAATAATGTTGTGGCTATGTGTATATATACGTTAATCTCCCATAACTGATTATACCAATCTCTCATAAGAGGATGAATCAATCTCTCGCAAGTACATCTCTCAAAAGTAAGAAATAAAGTAATTCATATTTGTTGGTGGTTAATGATTGAGTATGGGTGGTAGCTTTGGGGGCAAAATGCCAAGATCAACCCGATCTCGAGATTGCTGGATCAGGGAGCAGTCCTAGGGGCATAAGCCTAGCTCGGACCGATCCTGACAGGGGGTAGCTCTAGAGGTAAAAACCTAGCTCGAGCCGAACCTGATATGTTGGTATGGTTGGCAGCTCTAGAGGCATAAGCCTAATTCGAGCCGATCCCTATGTATATTGATTTATGGGTGGCAGCTCTAGAGGCAAAGTCCTAGCTCGAGCCGATCCCAACATAACGTTATGTTATGTTAAGACCCACTGATCAGTTGGGGCCCGGGTACGTTATGATATGAGCGATGAGGAATAAACCATAAAGAGAAGAACTTAATTTATGTAAGCTATATGGTTCCACATATGCAAATCGATGGGTTATTCATAATGATTATCCTATTACATTTTTATTCTATTGATGTATTTATGACAGTTTCATATGGCCTTACATACTCAGTACATTCTCCGTACTGACCCCTCTTGGGGGATTTACCTTATTTTCTGCAGGCGCAGGTACTAGTAGACCTCCACAGTAGGTTGCAAGCCTTTTGCCGACTTTTGGTGAGCTCCAGTTGGTTCGGGGCTTTCTGAGTTGCTATGTATATGTATTTTGGTATTGTATATGAGTATAGAGCGGGGTGTTGTACCGACTCTAGGTTTGTCATAGCTATGTATCTGTAGAGGCTTTGTAGACTTATGTGGGAACAGAATGTAAGATATGTATGCTCATTTTGGTTTGATGGCCCTAACGGCCGAGTCTCTTATATGTATATAATGTTCCATGATTTCTGCACTTAGCCTCTTATGTCCTTAAGAGTTGGTGATGATTCTTACGGTATACATACGATTGGGTATGAACCAAGATTGGTTCTCTCGGGCCTTATCGACTTTAGGTGCCAGTCAGGCCCAAATGGGATTTTGGGTCGTGACAAAAGTGTTATCAGAGCAGGTCGGTCTAAGTGTGTCTACAAAGCCGTGTCTTAGTAGAGTCTTACTTATCGATGTGTTGTGCACCACATTTATAAGTAGGAGGCTACGGGACATTTAGGATGTTGTTCCTTTTTTTCATTCCTAGATCGTGCAGTAGAGCCAGTGTTGTAAGTTAGATTATATCTGACCATGGTGATTGGTTTTCTTTGATATAGAAACTGCCGATGACAAGGAGAAGTAAAGGCAAGGGTAAGTAGGTTGTTACGCTTACCGGAGAAGGAGCAAGTAGATCACCACCTGACTCAGCTAGTCAAGGTGGTGCTGACACCGAATTTGCATCACGGGTTTCTCCTACTTTTCCAGCTCCAGAAGAGCTGAGAAAGAGAGTAGTATCTTCGGAACTGCCCGAGAATACCATTGAGCAGGATTTAATGAGTGCAGTGCAAATATTGACCCGTGTAGTTGCTGTACAAGCTCAAAGACAAGCTCTTGTGCAGCAGAAGGAGGGACAGAGGCAAAGGAGAAAAATGCAGGAATTGGAAGTAGGATCGTCAAAAATAGCTAAAACCATGAGATAGGTTATGGCATCCGAAGAAGGATTTGGGCCTGGGTTTTTTCACAAACCGCCTATGCCATTATTTCCCCATTCCACAACAAATATTCCCCCTCTATTCCAAGGGTTTAGAAGCAACCAGTTTGGGAAAGGAGGTGAGATTCAGGGTTTACGGACAGTGGGGTATCAAGCACAAGGAAGTATGAACCACCCGAGATTTTATCGTCGGATGTGCCACCGCTGCGGGAAGTTTCATGCAAGTGAATGCCGATGGGGAACAAATGTTTGCTTTTGGTGTGGCGTGCTATGGCACATGGTGAAAGAGTGCCCACAAAAAGGTATGGGTGGTGTGACACGGCCTATGGTAGCTGCTGTTGCATTATCATCGTCAAATGTACAATCTGCTGGTCATGGCATAGTTTCTAGGAGAGCAGCTAGTTCTGGTTGCATTCAGGGTAGTACCCATACTATGGCGGATCGGCAGAAATTTGAGGCTTCTCCTGATGATGTGACAGTTATATTATCTGTCTTTTCACGTAACGTATTTACATTGATTGATTTGGGTTTTACCCTATCATATGTTACTCCATTAATGGTTGAAGAGAAAATTTTTGTGAAAGGACACTAGAATTTTTAGTTAACCTATTTGGGGGATAGGTGAATTTATTGTAGCTAGAAGAGTGCATCATGATTGTGTGGTAACCGCGTGTAGTCACGATACATTGGTTGATCTTATTGAATTGAAAATGGTAGATGTTGATATTATAATGGGGATGGATTGGTTGGTTTCTTGTTATGCCACGGTGAATTGCCGGGCTAAGAAGGTATATCTTCATTGTCCATAAGAACATGTTCCGGAGTGGAAGGGTAATATGGGGGCACAAGAGGAAAATTTTATTTTCTATCTTAAAACGACGAAATGGATAGCCAAGGGTATGTATGTCAGTTAGTCTGAGAGTAAGATACTGATGTGAAACCACCAAGTCCTCAATAGGTTCCGGTGGTCAATGAATTTCTTGATATATTTCCTGATGCATGTCCAGGCTTACCCCCAGAACGGGAAGTAGAGTATAGCATTGATGTGATTCCAGGCATTCCGCCTATCTCTCTTCCTCCGTATAAAATGGCTCTAGCAGAGCTATGGGAATTTTAATAAAAAAAAGAAAAAAAGAGAACACGTAAAAGGTTTGGTGGACAAGGGATACATAAGATCTAGTATGCCTTTGGGATGCATCTGTGTGATTGTGAAAAAAAAGAAATGAAATGGTACTTGAGAATGCGTATTGACTATTGGAAACTGCATAAGGTAACGATCAAGAACAAATATTCCCTCCTTAAAATTGACGATCTAGTCAACCAATCACAAGGTGTCACATATTGACAAAGATTGACTTAAGATCGGGTTATCACCAAGTCAGAGTTAGAAACAAAGATGTACCCAAGGCAGCATTCCGAACACGGTATGACTCTTATGATTCTTAGTTGTGGCATTGGGACTAACAAAGGTACTAACTGTTGTTATGGATTAGATAAATAGGGTGTTCAAACTATTCTTGGATGTATTTGTGACCGTGTTCAGGGATAATATTCTGGTTTATTCGAGATCACAAGAGGACCACGCTAATCATGTGCAGTAAGTGTTATAGAAGGTTTCTAAATGTGAATTTTGGTTATATCCATAGTGTTCTTGGGTTACATTGTATAGGATAAAGGAATATCGGTCGGTAAGCAAAAGATAGAAAAGGTGAAAAAAAAAGGGGGAGAGAGTTTACACACAAGACAATTAAGTTTCAGTAGGACGATGCATGTGAGCAAAGTTTCCAAAAGCTGAAAGATAAATTAATTTCTACACAAGTTTTAGTATTTCTCGAAGGCACAAAAAGTTATGCAATTGTATTGTGATGCTCCCGGGGTTGACCTCGGATATGGGGTTAATGCAGCATGATAAGATAGCAGTGTATGCCTCACGATAGTTGCAGCCATATGAGAGGAATTATCTCACACATGATTTTGAGATAACAAGTTATGGTAGTTATTTGAAAGATACGACACCACTACTTAGGGTTCATATTGATATATACATATCGATCATAAGAGTTTGCATATATCTTAAAGTAGAGGGACTTAAATCTAAGGTAGGGAAGATGACTCCAATTAGTAAGAGAGTAAGATAAGATACTGAGATCACATTCGGGAAGAGCAAATACGGTGGTTGATGCGTTGAGCCACAAAGCACTAGGACGTACTAATGGTCGGTTCATAGGGACACAAGGTATGGTTGAGGATCTACATATTGATTAAATAGGTTGGTAGTGTATTTACTTGAAACTCCAGATCGCAGGGTTATAGCGCAAAATGCGATAAAGTCTTCATTCGTAGAGGTGAAGGAAAAGAAACATGCGAATCCTATTTTAGTTCGGCAAAACAAAAAAAAAGAACGTACCACAAGGTTCGATGAAATTTGACCTTACGCAAGAGGGAATATTTCAATATCAAGGTGAATAGGGTATACCAAATATAGATGAACTAAGGAAATGAATTATAACCGAAACACATCATTCACGGTATTCTATTTTATTCGGGGGAAACCAAAAGGTACAATGGTTTGGTAAGAAGGCATTGGTGAGGCAATATTAAGAAAAAAAACATTATAGAATTTGTAGCTCCTTGACCAAATTGTCAATAGGTAATAGTCGAGCACCAGAAACCTGGAGGTTATATGCCGTGTATACATTTTCCAGTTTAAAATAAGACATGGTTAATATGGATCTTATCGCAAGTTTGCTTCACACACATAAGGGTTGTCTCATATATTTTAGGAATTTGATTCCACATGAGGGATAACTGACAAGTTTATCTACACATCACACATGTTGCCTTTCAAGACCACCTACATGGCTGAAGAATATGCGGGGTGGTATATTAAGGAGAAAGTACAACTATACGGAGTTTCGAACTCTACTACATTAGGAAGGAGGGATTGATTTACTACACATTTTCTTTCAAGGCTCTTTTCAGAGAAGGTTGAGTACATAAGTGAATTTGAGTATAGATTTTCACCCTCGAACGAACGGACAAACAGAGCATACTATCCATACACTTGAAAGTATACTACGAGCCTGGGTGAGCAACTTAAAAGGGTGTGGGGATGATCATCTACCCCTTATAGAATGTGCCTATAATAATAACTGTTGTTCAAGTATCAAGATGGTACCTTATGAAGGTTTATATCAAAGAAAGTTTAAATCATCTATTGGGTGATTTAACCCGAGTGAAATTGCTTTATTTGGGGCTAAATTTTGTTCATTACGCTATAGAGGAGGTGAAGGAGTCCGACAGTAGCTACAAGTGAAAACAAGTCATATGTTGAGATCCATTACTTTTATTTAATGTACAAGCTATGCAGAATGTCACGTATGAAGGGATATATATTTCCATTCTATATGGATAAGTGGAAAAATAAATAAATATATATAGCGTTGGTAAAAGTACAGTGGAGAAACTGAAGCGCGTAGGGATCTAAAGTAATGATGAAGTCAAAATACTCGTGACTACTTCAAATGGGGGAGAAAGTTCAAGGTATGGAGTTGGTATAAACAAGGAAGTATCCATAAGTAATATGTGTCTATGCGTATATATGTTAAGACAGAGATGCACGGGATGGACATGAGACGATGTTGCTAACATTCGAGGATGAATGTTTCTAAGGGGGGAAGAATGTAACACCCCGTACCTTCCCAACCCTACTTGACGACATTAAATAATGCTTACTTAGGTGTCGAGAGCCATACATATGTATTTTGTAATGCTAGTGATGAGATAATTGAATTTGGCCCTCGTATATATGATTAAACCCTCGTAGAAGGTGTTCTGTGATTTTCATGGAGCATTTGTGGGGTTCAAAAAGAGGCTAAGAAGACCTATAAACAAAGGATATTAAGGTTAATAAGTAAGTTAAAGAATAGGACTTGAAGTATCTAACCAAACCCGCGAAGAAAAGTCGAAAAATGAAATTTTTGAAAAATCTAAAGGTGGGGGGCGCCAGAGGGCGTGCCAGGCCGCTCTGGGCCAAAATTTTTTGTCCACAGTCAGTAACCTACCATGCCCAAGGGCGTTCCAGGGTGGTTTTGCCACTTTTTCGAAAGTTGGAAATTTTCTAAGTCCCAAGGGTACCCGGGTCGTACCGAGCCAATTTTTGCCACGTTTCTTATACAACCATGAGTATATACATGAAATGAGTAAAGTATTATATTGGAATGATAAAATTACTCGAGAATGAATTTTACATCAAAATGAGGATTTTACCCTTTTGGTCAAAATAGGTCGTACGTGGCTAGAATCGCTTGTTTTAGGAATTGAGGCTACGAGTATGAATTTCATGAGTGGGAATATTGTTGTAACGCTTATGGAATGAGTTAAACATGAGAAATTATTGATTTTATTTGGTTAATTGAATTGGGCTAAAAATGGGCCCAAAATAAGAAAGAAAACATGGGCCAAGAATGGGTCAAATGACCCATTCTTCCATTGACTAAGCCTCACATTGCATTAAATGCCAACATTGGCTAAGGATGAACCCAAGGCCTATAAAAAGGGGACAAAATCAGATTTTTTATCACATAACACTCTCATGCCAAATCTAGAATTATCTACAAGCTTTTTCTCTCAACTTCAAACCCTAAGGCACTTCTTGGAGCAAGATCATCAATTTACAAGCTTGGGTAAGTGATTATTATTATGTATTATTATTATGTATTAATATATTATATGCATGGGAGAGTATGTAAATCATGTTTTTCATGCTTGGAAGTGTTGAATATGGTGCTTTGTGTTTTTGGTAAAAGATGTGATATCCATGAGCTTCAAGCTTGAATTATGACTTGTGACTTTAATGAAAGAGCATGGTGTGGATAAAATATTAACATGTATGGTGTTATTTTTTTATTAAACTTGTTATTTTTCTATAAATGTAAATTGTGGGATTTTGGCCGACATGTGCTATGAGGTGTATTAAGGTAATTTGATGGATTAATTGTGATGTGGTGTGGATAAGAACGTGCAAAGGAGAAGTGTTGTGGTGAAATGCATTGAATATCATGTATTGGTCAATGTTGGGAATATTGTGGGATTTTTGGAATAATAATTTCATCAATGGTTTTTTCAAGGGGAAATGGCATGTTTAAAGGCAAACATGTAACTCATTGACGTTATATGCATTTGTAAGGTAGTTAGTGGTTAATGTGAATTCCGTCATGTGTTTGTATTGTAGAGTGACACATAAAGAAGGAGCGGGACTATTGTATGCACATCTAAGATTGTATATTGGTATTGAGAATACAGGGTATGTAAGGTTACTCTGTCCGTATCTTTTTGCGGCAAATAGTATTCACATTGACATTACATCTGTACCATCCCGAAATGTGCTAAGGTATCCTATATCTGGTTAGCAATGGTTATTTTCACATTATCACATATTTCCTACTCATTGATCAATTGTGAATTGTATGTCTCATATTCGTTGGTCAATGTTCCAAAAACCCAAAAAAGGTTATGTTCCAAAGTGCCAATAGTGGTTATACACATACCTCTTGTTCATTGACTTGTGTCTAATGGTTTCAATAATGTTATCTATTGTTAAGTCACATACTCCTCATTCATTAGTCATGGTTGTTCATGCGTTGCATAATGATGGACATGTTCCAAAAGTCCCAATAATGTTGTGTTCTTAAGCTTCCAATAATGTTGTGGCTATGTGTATATATACGTTAATCTCCCATAACTTATTATACCAATCTCTCATAAGAGGATGAATCAATCTCTGGCAAGTACATCTCTCAAAAGTAAGAAATAAAGTAATTCATATTTATTGGTGGTTAATGATTGAGTATGGGTGGTAGCTTTGGGGGAAAAATGCCTAGCTCAAGCCAATCCCGAGATTGTTGGATCAGGGGGCAGTCCTAGGGGCATAAGCCTAGTTCAGACCGATCCTAACAGGGGGTAGCTCTAAAGGTAAGAACCTAGCTCGAGCCGAACCTGATATATTGGTATGGGTGGCAGCTTTAGAGGTATAAGCCTAGCCCGAGCCGATCCCTATGTATATTGATTTATGGGTGGTAGCTCTAGAGGCAAAGTCCTAGCTCGAGCCGATCCCAACATAATGTTATGTTATGTTAAGACCCACTGATCAGTTGGGGCCCGGGTACGTTATGATATGAGCGATGAGGAATAAACCATAAAGAGAAGAACTTAATTTATGTAAGCTACATGGTTCCAGATATACAAATCGATAGGTTATTCATAATGATTATCCTATTACATTTTTATTCTATTGATGTATTTATGACAGTTTCATATGGCCTGACATACTCAGTACATTCTCCGTACTGACCCCTCTTAGGGGATTTACCTTACTTGTTGCAGGCGCAGGTACTAGTAGACCTCCACAGTAGGTTGCAGGCCTTTTGCCGACTTTTGGTGAGCTCCAGTTGGTTCGGGGCTTTCTGAGTTGCTATGTATATGTATTTTGGTATTGTATATGAGTATAGAGCAGGGTGTTGTCCCGATTCTAGGTTTGTCATAGTTATGTATCTGTAGAGGCTTTGTAGACTTATATGGGAATAGAATGTAAGATATGTATGCTCATTTTAGTTTGATGGCCCTAACGGCCGAGTCTCTTATATGTATATAATGTTCCATGATTTCCACACTTAGCCTCTTATGTCCTTATAAGTTGGTGATGATTCTTACAGTATGCATACGATTGGCCATGAACAAAGATTGGTTCTCTCGGGCCTTATCGGCTTCGAGTGCCAGTCCGTCCCGAATGGGATTTCGGGTTGTGAAACTATAAACCTTAAGGATGATCGTGAGATGTATGCACGATTGTTCCTTAAAATCGTAGGTTCGATATCCTGAATGTTGATTTCCAGGAGTTTGATCAGACGATTGGCACCACAATCATAACATCTAGGTACGATCGTGATTACCAATCCTAAAATAACTTCTAAATTTCATCCCTTTAGACTTTGTGAATTATGTGCAAAAGACTAAACCCATGATCGTGGGATCTTCCCACAGTCGTACAATCTGTTCGTGGGTTTAGTGTTTGTTCCAGTTTTGAAGATTCTTTTCAGTACAACCCCTGTACAAGTAACACACATTACCCTATAAACATAGAAAGTACAAAATCATGAGTTTCCTCCCGAGAAGCGTTTGATTTAATATCGCGGCAAGACGTGGCTACATTGGTTACTCAAACTTCACCAACAAGCACATGGGTTGCCTCCTATGAAGTGCTTGATTTAACTTCGCGGCATGACTCGGGTGTGCTTGACATAGCTAGCACCATCTAGATCCACATCACATATCACTTTCACTTCATCAACAGTCCCAAGATAGTGTTTCACCCTTTGGCCATTCACCTTAAACTTTTGGCCTTTTTTATTTTCCAACTCAAGTACACCATAGAGGAACACTCTAGTCACTCTATATGGCCCTCTCTACTTTGACTTCAACTTTCCCAGAAACAACTTTGGTTTAGACTCAAAAATCAATATCATATTGCCAACGGTGAATTCTTTTTTCTCTATCTTGCGATCATAGTATAGCTTCATCTCGTCCTTGTATAAAGCTGAACGTTCATAGGTGCAGAGAAAAAATTCATCCATCTAATTTAGCTGCTCTACTCTCAATATGGATGCATTGCTCCACTCAAGATTTAGCTTTTTCAAACCCCACAATGCCTTATGCTTAGGCTCGATAGGCAGGTGGTACATTTACCATACACTGATATGGAGAAGTACCAATGGGGGACTTGAATGCTGTCATGTAAGACCATAGTGCATTATCTAATTTTCTAGCCTAGTTGGTCCTATTGGTATTCATAGTCTTCGCCAAGATAGACTTGATGTCACAATTGGAGACCTTAATATGCCCGCTTATCTAAGGATGGTACGGCCTTGCTACCTTATGTTTCACACCATATTTTTCAAGCAAGGCTTTGAATAGATGATTGCAAAAATGAGAGCCTCCATCACTAATGATAATCGTTGGTGTCCCGAATTTGGAAAATACGTTTCTCTTCAAGAATGTCATGACACTCTTCTCTTCGTTGTGTGGAAGAACAAATAACTCAAGCTATAGAATATTGGTCATTGGAAGCTCTTGCTTTCGCGAGATGTTTCCTTATTGTTGGCATTAGTCACATGACTTGGCATAGTCATGTGCATCCTTGTAAATAGTGGGCTAGTAGTACCCATATTGCAAGATCTTGTGAGTAGACCCCCAACTGGAGACAAATGACATGCCTCTAACATACCTATAATCCTAACTTCAGGAACACATCTCCAAACCACTCTATTGGCACAAGTTTTGAATACGTATGGCTCATAACAGAAGAACTTCCTCAAATCATAAATAAATTTCTTGCGTTGGTGAAATGAGAAGTCTTCAGGAACCACATCACTCACCAAATAATATACAAAATCTGCATACCATGGAATCAAATCTTGTGATGCGGCTAGTACCTGCTCATCCGGGAAAGTATCATCGTTCTCAAGCTTATCTTTCAGCTTTAGCATGGCCTCTTCCTCAAAGCATGATAAGTGGTCAGCCACTTGATTCTCAATCCCCTTTCGGTCCCTGACCTCAAAGTAAAATTCCAGCAATAAAAGTACCTAACGAATCAATCATGGTTTTGCATTCTTCTTTTCCATAAGGTACCTAAGAGTTGCATGGTCAGTATGCACAATCACTTTTGTGCAAAGGAAATAAGACCAAAATTTCTCAAACGTGAACACCACAACAAACAGCTCTTGTTCAGTCACAGTGTAATTTTTCTGCACAGGGTTAAGTGCTTTGCTAGCATAGTAGATATGAACTATATTATCTCACCTTTGATTAAGAGTTCATCTGGCACCACACCAATAACATCACATATAACCTCAAATGGCATAGAAGAATCAGGCAACGCGATAATAGGGGCTGAAATCAACTTCTCTTTTAAGCACTCAAACGCCTTTAAACATACATCATCAAACACAAACTTCACCTCCTTCTCTAATAATTTACACAACGAGTTAGCGATTTTAGAGAAGTATTTGATGAATCTTCTATAGAAACTGGCATACCCCAAGAAGCTACAAAGGCCCTTCACATAAATTGGAGGAGGCAATTTTTCAATCACCTCAATTTTTTCACTTGTCAACTTCAATCCCATTCTTTGAAATCTTGTGACCAAGAACTATTCCTTCTTTAACCATGAAGAGGCACTTCTCCCTATTCAGTACCAAGTTACATTCCTCGTATCTCCTCAAAACATTATCGAGATATGCCAAATAATCTTTAAAAAAATCTCCCACAATCGAGTAGTCATCCATGAACACCCCGATAGTGTCCTCAACCATGTTAGTAAAGATCTCCATTATGTAACGCTTAAAAGTTGCAGGTGCATTGCATAGACCGAAAGGCATTCGCTTGAATGCAAAAGTTTCATATGAACAAGTGAAAGTGGTCTTCTCTTGGGCTTCAGTTGCAATAAAAATATAGTTGTACCCCAATTAACCATCAAGAAAACACTACCATTCTCTACCAGCAAAATGGTCTAGCATCTGATCCATCAAGGGTATAGGAAAATGATCCTTTTCAGTCCATGCATTAAACTTTCTATAGTCCATGCAAACATGCCACCCAGTAACAGGCCGCATAAGAATAAGTTCATTTGTCTCGTTTGGAACAATAGAGATCCCACCCTTTTTTAGTACATACTTGACTGGGCTCACCCATTTGCTGTCTGCAATAAGATAAACTACACCTACATCCAACCACTTGATAATTTATTTGTTCACCACTTATTGCATAGGTGGATTCAATCCTAATTGATGCTCATTACTCAGCAATGGACCATCCAATGGCCCTTTTGAATCTCTTTAAAACACACACCAATGCCTCAACTTGCCAATCTACCAAATCTGCTGCATTACTAACTGACATGGTGTTGTTGGCTCCCAAAAATACATAACAAAGATGGGATGGAAGAGCTTTGACCTCCAAGATTAGAGGCTCCTCAATAGAAGGCTGAGCTGGTGGGTCACTCTATACTTCAAGTCAAAATCTAGCTTTTTTTGTGCATAATTTTATAAGGCACGACCATTAAGTTCACATTCACCATCTCATCATAGCTCTATATCTCATCACCCTTAAAATTCATGATTGCTACTGTGAGGGCCTTGATTCCAAGCCTCTCCTCAATAGGAGCAACTAAGTCATCCTCGTCGACTGTATTGATCACAGAAATCACCCGTACATTCTTTGGGCTGCTTCATGGAATAGCAGATATTAAAGGTGACCTATTCACTATTCAACTAAAACTTTATCTGCCCTGTCTCCATATCGACCAATGCATGCTTAGTCGCGAGGAACGATCTCCCTAAAATAATAAGAACCTCAAAATTAACCTCACAGTCAAAGATAACAAAATCATTTGGAAATATAAAGGATTCAACCTTTCCAAAACATCACACAAGATTCCAATTGGCTTCTTTACAATTCTTTCTGCCATTAGAAGTCTCATCAAAATCGGTTTGGGCGAACCCAACCCGAACTATTTATAAAATGCTAGTGGCATCAAATTTATGCTAGCACCTAAGTCACACAAAGCTTTTGCAAAGTTGAAACACCCAATAGTACATGGTATGGTGAATTCTTCAGGGTCTTCCTTTTTCTCAACCAAAGATATGGATGCTATTGCACTATAATCGTGCACATTATCAATGGGCTCAAAACTCACCATCCTCTTCTTAGTAACCAAGTCCTTCATAAACTTTATGTAACCTGCCATTTGTTCAAGGGATTCAACTAGAGAAATATTCACTCTCAACTCTTTCAACATAGACATAAACTTTTTGTATTTTCCCTCTTTAGCTTTCTTCTTTAGTCTCCATCAAAAAGGAGAAGGAGGTCTTGTAATACGAGTCAATACTTTTGGGACCTTTTTGTCCCCTTTCTTTCCCTTTGATCATGCTCATCAACTTGGGGCTTTACAAGTGAAATATCACCCACCACCAAGCCCTTGGATTCTGCAACCCTTTCATCATCAACAATTACCAGTTCTACCTCATTCTCGATAGTTAAGGGCATAGGTGGATCGGTGGTCATCTTACCACTACGAGTACTGATCACCAAGAAATAACCATCGTTGTTTGGATTTTAAATGGTGTTTCTCAAAAGTGTATCTTGCTGACGCTGATTCAAAGCTACCAAAATCTGACCAAATTGTTGCTCGAGCTGTTTTATGGCAGTAGCATGTGATTCAACTTTCTGATTTATCCCCAAAATATATGTCGTAATCTCCTTAAGGTAGTATTATATATTCTCTACCCCTTTCACAACCTTAGCAAGCATATCTTACAACCTCAAACTACTAGAACTACCATCACGATTCCCAAGCGAAACATAAAGGCCACTATTATCCTTGTAGTTATCTTTTCTCCTCCAATCACCATCTCGATCTCTTTTCCTATCTATATACCCATAATTATTTTAATTATTATTGTCTCTATAGTAGTTCTGACCTTAATTCTCTTGCCTCGAGTTCCAAGTGTCTTGGTTAGACCCTTGGCCCTTGGCACGAAAATCCACCACCTCTCTATCTAGATATTTTGCCACCTCTTCATAATCTGAATCTTCATACTTGGGTACCTTGCCTTATGAACCTACTGCATGCACCTTTCAACTCCATCTACTATAAATTTTTTATTAAATAACCCAATTTTAGTCCTCAATTGTGCTACCTCTTGAGCTACTATCTCATATAATGTTCTCTACTCTGCAGATGCTCTAATTGCATATGTACCTATGGGCCTGTTTGCATCTCGAGTATGCCAGCCTTGGTTTGTTTTTGTGATCCTATCTAGAATCTTAGAAACATGCTCCCACCGCTGACTCATGAATGCTTTACCAATGATAGTGTCTGTTACAACCTTAGTGTTAATATTCCAGGCTTTGTAGATGATCTAAAGTTTTTTTTTGCCAGTCATCCTGTGGTTTGGAACACTCTGCAGCTTCTTTTTGAACCTCAACTAGGTTTCATACAATGCCTCTAAATACAACTATCTGAAATTATAAATCTCATCCTTCAACTACAACAGTCTGGATGGTGGGAAGATCTTTCCAAGAACTGAGTCCATAATTCATTCCAAGTAGTGATAGATCCTTGTGGTAGCTCTGCTAGCCGTAGTGTGGCCTCTCCCATCAAAGAGAATGGAAAGAGCCGCATTCTGATTGCCTCTTGAGTCACTCCAAGAAGATTATAAGATGTGGTGTTTAGCTACGAATCCTACTTTGTTAATCCATCATGGTTCTCACAACCCCTAGTTGTGGTGTTTAGCTTCTTATAATTGCAAGAACATGAGAAAAAATCTGAGATAAAAACATAATCATGCACTTACAATAATGAAATAATAAACTCTGAAATCCCACTTTGAATTAAAACCCTAAAATCAATGTTGGTGTAATTACAAAGACAACAGTATGCCTTAGAACCTTACAAGAATTTAATAGTACGTAAACTAATGCAATATAAGAGTATTTATTGAAAAAACAAAACCTATCCTAAACATAACAGGATTTATGATGACTGTTGTTTCTGACGAGAGGAAGGTACGATCGTGGTTTGATTCCACGA
This sequence comes from Capsicum rhomboideum, assembly GCA_031232105.1. Lineage (NCBI taxonomy): Eukaryota > Viridiplantae > Streptophyta > Magnoliopsida > Solanales > Solanaceae > Capsicum > Capsicum rhomboideum. Next base: position 23,948,742 of record CP124718.1, read on the forward strand.
TCGTCCTTAGTGCTCGTGGTTTGCTCATTGATGGTACGATCCTTAGTACGACTCTGTGGTTTCTAAGTACGATCGTACTAAGCTCTTATTTGATCTTTCTACACTTGAAACTTCTGCAACCGTACATTTGGGCTACCTTTCCACGACACCATAATATGATCGTGACTTCATTGTACAATCGTGGGAAGTCATCATCTGATCTTCTTGATTTACAACCTTCAGTACTGATTCCATCTCCTTTCCCTTGATCAGTTTGTATGGTCATATGATCAATGTACGATCGAGGGAAGCTTCCCTTTAATCATCTTCTGCTTTCTCCTATGATGCCTGAGTACGACCATGGTCAGGTTCCACTGTCGTGGCATGAGTTGTCTGATGCCTTATTTATCCAAAATCCAGCATTCTAATCTCCCAAATCTGTTTGACCTACAAACATCAAAAACCCATTATATCCACATGGAAATACCTTTGTACTTGCAAATATTCCCCGTTTTAAGCGTCAAAAGTGCCATAATTTCACGACACATTAATTTAGTATCAAATTTATATTTTAATTCTTAATTTGATATAATCTCATTTTCAGTACAACACACGTGTAAGATTTCTATTGGATAATTGGGAGATCAAAGTAAAATTAAAGATGCAATTCTCAAATCATTAATAGCTTTAGCACCGTCTAGTAAAAAAATTGGACTACACATGCAACGCACGTGTCTAGAAACTAGTAACTAGATAAATCAATTGTAATACATGTGCAACACACGTGTTTAGAATCTTATAACTAGATAAATCAATCATAAATTCCTCCTCTATTGCATTTGATGTAGGCCTCATTTTTTCCAAATCATAACAAGATAAATCAATCATAAATTCCACCTCTTTCGCATTCAACGTGGTTCTCATTTTCTCCATATCATAACTAGATTAATCAATTATAAATGCCTTTTCTTTTGCATTGAAGGTAGGTCTTATTTCCTCCGAATATATATCAATGTTTAGAGGACATTTCGTGATGAACTCAGTAGTCCCATTGTCTACTCTTTTTTTTTGTCCTACGCAAACTCTTTAAAATAGAGGCATTTCCTGAATTCATGTTGCACCTGAGTTGAATAAATAATTTTCTTGGGAAAATTACACAATCATTAGAAGACTAGAAAAAAGAACCAAAAAATATTTAATTTAGTCTAGGACTTCTAAAATGATATAGTTTTTATTAAGGAGACTAGTATATTTTTATAAAATACAAAATATTTTTTATAAGATACTTAATTTCATATTTGATTAGATAAACAATCTAAAATTGTATAGTTAAGCCAATTACAATCCATTTAAATACTATTGAACATACATAAAATTAATCCATAAAAATATTATTGAACTAGAGCTAATCATATTCTTAAACCTACCATTTAACCATTCTATGTAATTAACTATTTAACCATTCTATGTGATTAAACGCTCACAACGCAAAAATTTAAAAAGCGATAAAGTGTAGCAACCATAGTTGTGATTTTTAGATTTTACTATATTTTGACCATTTTTCCCGTCAACGTAGTTGCTATATGATAATTATGAGTTGTGGGGTTGGTTGGCATGGTCCCCAATACGTTCGAAAGTGATTTGAGTGAGTTTGAGGTCCTTAGAGGCTTTAAAGATGGTTAGTTTGACTTCGGTCAATATTTTGTAATTCGAGCATTAGATGGTGATTTGGTCTGTTTCATTAAATCCAAAATATTGATTTGGGGTTAGTAGCATAGCTAGTTCGGGTTCTGGACATATGTACAACTGTGACTCAGAGAAGCCCCGAACTAACTGGAGCTCACCAAAGATCTACAACACTGGCAACCTACTGTGGAGGCCTACTAGTACCTGCGCCTGCAGCAAGTAAGGTAAATTCCCCAAGAGGGGTCAGCACGAAGAATGTACTGAGTATGTGAGGCCATATGAAACTTGTAAGATATGAAAATATGTCAAGAACTCAAGTTCAAATGCATAACCAATATAAATAAGTCACAATGTATATGAGTCACTATTCTGTACCTTGGAAACCATGTATGTTGCTTTCGTTACATTCTTTGCATCTTTACTTCCATGATTATTCATCTATGCCTTTGACCTGTGATACCCGGGCCCCGACTGAACAGTGGGTTTTATCATAACATATCGTTATGTTGAGATCGGTTCGAGCTAGGCTTATGCCCCTAGAGCTGCCACCCTATGAATCAATGTATACATCGGGATCGGCTCGAGCTAGGTTAGTACCTATAGAGCTTCCACCCATACAACATTTCAGGTTCGGCTCGAGCTAGGTTATTACCCCTAGAGCTGCCCCCTGTCAGGATAGGTCCAAGCTAGGCTTATGCCCCCAGGACTGCCCCCTGATCCAACAACCTCGGGATCGACTTGAGCTAGGTATTTTTTTGCCCCCAAAGCTGCCACCCATACTTGATTATTGACCACATATGCATTACTTTGTTTATCACTTTGAGATTGATACCATGATAGTCACAACTTGATATGAAGATTTGGATCATTAACCAATGAGTGAGAGACATGTAAATAAACATTATTGGAAACATATCACCATTGGAACCATTAGACAATAATCAATGAACAAGATGTATGAGCATAACTACTATTGGAACTTTGGAACATAACATTGTAGAGCTTTTGGAACATTATTCATGACTATGAGACATGAGATTCATAATTGATCAATGAGTAGGAAATATATGATAATGACCATTGATAACCAGATATAGGGTACCTTAGCACATTTCGGGTTGGGACAACCGTAATGTCAATGTGAATACTATTTGCCGCAGAAAGATACGGACAGAGTAACCTTACATACCTTGTATTCGCAATACGAATATACAATCCTAGAGGTGCATACAATAGTCCCACTCCTTCTTTATGTGTCACTCTACAACACAAATATATAACGGGATTCACATTAACCATCAACTACTTTACAAATGCATATAACATCAATGAGTTACATGTTTGCCTTTAAACATGCCATTTCCCCTTGACAAAACCATTGATGAAATTATTATTCCAAAAATCCCCCAATATTCCATACATTGACCAATACATGAGAATCAATACATTTCACCACAACACTTCTCCTTTACATTTTCTTATCCATGTCACATCACAAATAATCCATCATATTACCTTAATACACCTCATAGCACATATCGGCCATAATCTCACAATTTACACTTTTAGAAAAATAAAAAGTTTAATAACAAAATCACACCATACATGTTCATATTTTATCCATACCATGCTCTGTCATCAAGACATCAAGTCTCTTTTCAAGTTCAAATCACCAAGATAGCACATCTTTCACCAAAAGAAAGATACACTATACACCGCCTTGCCAACACAACTATCATGATATACATAATCTCCCATGCATATAATATGTTAATCCATGAGAATAAATACTTACCAAGGCTTGGAATAGGATGATCTTTACCAAAGAGTCCAAAGGAAATATTTACTTTAGGGTTTGGAACTAGAGAAATGTTTGAGAAATATCTTTAAAAGGAATGAGAGTTTTCTATGAATAAAATCTTATTTTGGGGCCTTTATATAGACCCCAAGTCAAACTTAGCCATTCTTTGGCATTAAATGTGGTCAAAGTGGAAGAATGGGTCATTTTGCCCTTTGGGCCATGTCTTTTATTCCATTTTGGGCCCAATTGCACATGTAGCTTAGCCCATAAACTTCCATGTATAATTCACCATATATCTCATGTTTAAATAATTCCATAATGTCACAACAATATTCTCTTACGAGATTCTCATTCGTCGACTCAATCGTAAAAAATAGGAATTCTAGTCGCCCATGGCTTCATTGAACCTTTTGGATACCTATTTATGTTTCATGATTTGATCATGTAGGAGTATGTAGGAGTGTATTGAAGTATTTGAAGCTTTAAAAATGCTCAAAGAACTCCAAAGAACCAAAAGAAACCATATAAGAATCGACGTAGAATTGCATTACAAAACGAGCGCGGAAGGGCACAATTTGTTGTGCCTTGCGACACTGCTGCAAACAAAGGCAGTGGCGCAATATTTCCTTGCCCTCTAAACCTGAAGGATTGCGCCACACCCCTTGAAACAGGGCAGTGGCGCAAGTTTTCATACCTTGCTGAATTTTTTTCCCTCTTTTGCAAATACTAGCATATCATCCAACACCTTATCAAAACACTACAAAATACTTACTTAGTGATCTTAATCATCAAGTAAACATGACTCCAAGTCACCAAATTAGGTTAGAATGTGTACGGGGTATTACCCAAATGCTCCACGAAATCACAAAACACCTCCTACGAAGGTCTAATCGCACATATTAAGTCCGATATCAAATGTTTCACCAATGACACCATAAAACACATACTCATGGCATCTCAACACCTAGGTATATATGACCCCAAGGTATCAAGTGAGGTTAGAACAAGTACGGGGTGTTACATTCTTCCCCCCTTAGAAACATTCATCCTCGAATGTTAACAACATCATCTTATGTACAACAAATGCATCTCTATATTAACATACACATACACATACACATAATGCTTTTAGATACTTACTTTTTATTGGTCCACATCCGCACTGTGAACTTCTTCATCCATTTTAAATAGATGGGGATACTTGGATTTCATCATTTCTTCCGCTTCCCATGTGATCTCCTCTACTTGTTGGTTTCTCCAAAGGACTTTTACGGATGCGGCATCTTTATTCCTCAATCTCTTTACTTGTAGATCTAGAATGGCAATGGGTACCTCTTAATAGGTAAGATCCTCCGTAACTTGAACATCCTCTACGGGAACAATACGAGATGGATCTCCTATGCATTTTTGAAGCATTGAAATATGAAATACCGGATGGACTGAGGAAAGCTCCTGGGGTAGTGCCAACTCATACGCAACTTGCCCAAATATTCTAATGATTTCATATGGGCCTATGTAACGTGGACTCAATTTCCCTTTCTTTCCAAACCGCATTACCCCTTTCATCGGTGACACCTTTAAAAATACCCAATCACCTATGGCGAATTCAAGTCCCCTTTTTCTAATATTAGAATATGTTTTGTGGAGACTTTGAGCCATTTGTAACTGCTGTTGGATCATTTTAACATTCTCCATAGCCTGATGAACAATATCTGTCCCAAGTAAAGCAATTTCACCCGCTTCAAACCATCCAATTGGTGATCTATATTTCCTTCCGTACAAGGCTTCATAAGGTGCCATTTTAATACTTGAATGATACCTATTGTTATACGCAAATTCAATAAGAGGCAAATGGTCATTCCAACTGCCTTGAAAGTCTAACGTGCATGCTCGTAGCATATCTTCAAGTTTCTAAATAGTACGTTTTGCTTGTCCATCAGTCTGAGGATGGAAAGTTGTACTCAAATTCACCTGTGTACCCAAACTCTGCTAAAAAGATCTCCAAAAGTGTGTTCTAAACTGTGCTCCTCTGTATGATATAATGGAAAGTGGAATACCATGCAATCGTACTATCTCTTTTACATACAACTTCTCATAATCCTCAGCTGTATAGGTGGTCTTGACTGGTAGAAAATGTGCTGATTTAGTAAGCATGTCCACTATGACCCATATAGAATCAAACTTTTGCAATGTACGAGGCAAACCTGTAATGAAATCCATATTAATCATATCCCATTTCCAGACTGGAAGATTGATACATTGCATGTAACCTCCCAATTTCTGATGTTCCACTTTCACTTGTTGACAATTCGGGCATTGCGCGACAAATTCTGCAATGTTCTTTTTCATATTTCCCCACCAATACACTTTTTTCAATTCATGGTACATTTTAGTAGCACCCGGATGAGTAGAATAGCACGAATGATGAGCCTCTATCGTAATTCGTGTCCTCAACTCATCTACGTCCGGTACACATAATCTCCCTTGACATTGAAGTACCCCTTCTTGTGTAAGATCAAATGCCTTGGTCAAATTCTGCTGTACATTTTCCTTTAGCTGTAATAAAATAGAATCCGCAAACTGCTTCTCTTTCACTTCAGCTATCAAGGAGGATTCTGCTGCATTTTGCACAATAACCCTTTCATCTGGAGATTCAATAAGTCGAACTCCCAAGCTGGCTAGTTGATGTAGATCTTTGATTATCTCTTACTTTTCAGTCAACTGGCCACTAGTTCTTTCTACTGCCTTGTGGCTCAATACATCAGCTACTACATTTGCTTTGCCTGGATGATAAAGAATATCAATATCATAGTCTTTTCAGAGATCTAACCACCTTCGCTGCCTGAAATTGAGTTCCTTCTGGTTAAAGAGATATTGCAAACTTTTGTGATCCGTATAGATATCAACATGAACTCCATATAAATAATGACGCCATATCTTTAACGCAAAGACCACCACTGCTAATTCAAGATCATGTGTGGGATAATTTTTCTCATGTGGCAGCAACTATCGTGAGGAATATGCTATGACATTACCGTGTTGCATCAATACACATCCGAGGCCAATCCCGAAAGCATCACAATACACTATATAACCTTTGGGAAGCACTAAACTGGTGTGGAGGTTAATTTATCTTTCAACCTTTGGAAGCTTTTCTCGCACGCTTCATTCCACTGAAATTTTACCGCCTTATGGGTAAGCTTTGTTAACGGTGCAGCAATGGAGGAAAAACCTTCCACAAATCTTCGGTAATAACCTACCAGTCCAAGAAAACTACGGATTTCTGTGGGTGTCGTAGGTCTTGGCCAATTTTTCACTGCTTCAATCTTCTGTGTATCAACCTGTATATGTTCATCTGACACAATGTGGCCCAAGAATGCAACTGAGTTTAACCAAAACTCACACTTAGAAAACTTGGCATACAACTTACGCTCACGGAGAATCTGTAACACCTGTCGTAAGTGATTAGCATGGTCCTCTGCTAATCTTGAATAAACTAGGATGTCATCTATAAATACCGTGACAAACACGTCCAGAAATGGCTTAAACACCCTATTCATCAAATCCATGAACACAGCTGGTGCATTTGTTAGTCCAAATGACATAACTAAAAATTCATAATGGCCATACCGTGTTCGGAAAGCTGTCTTGGGTACATCTTCTTCTCTAACTCTGACTTGATGGTAACCCGACCTCAAGTCAATTTTTGAAAAACACTTAGCACCCTGTAACTGATCAAACAAATCATCAATTCGAGGGAGGGGCTATTTGTTCTTGATCTTTACCTTATTCAATTGCCGATAGTCGATGCACATTCTCAATGTGCCATCTTTATTTCGTACAAATAATACCGGTGCACCCCATGGGGACATACTAGGTCTAAAGAAGCCCTTATCCAGCAAATCTTTCAATTACTCCTCCAATTCACACAGTTCTACTGGAGCCATTCTATATGGAGGAATAGAAATAGGTTGAGTGCCTGAAATCACATCAATGCCAAATTCTACTTCCCATTCTGGGGGTAAGCCAGGAAGATCCTCTGGGAACACATCTAGAAATTCATTGACCACTGGAACCGACTGTGGAGTTAGTGGTTCCCCTTCAGTATCTTTCACCCGTACTAGATGACATATGTAACCCTTAGCAATAATTTTTTTGGCTTTCAAATAGGAAATAAATCTTCCTCGTGGTACCCCTACATTACCCTGCCATTCAAGAACATTTTCTTGCGGAAAACAAAATTGCACCTTCTTGGCCCGGCAATCTACCGTAGCATAACAAGAGGCCAACCAATCCATTCCCATGATCACATCAAAATCCACCATGTCTAATTCAATGAGATCGGCCAATGTATCTTGACCACACACCGTTACCACACAATTATGATATACTCTTTTTGCAATAATATATTCACCGACCGGTGTAGACACTTCAATTGATTGAATTAATAATTCTGGTTCCTTTGCAAATTTCGCAGCAACCAATGGAGTAACATAGGAAAATGTAGAACCTGGGTCAATCAATGCATATACATTATGAGAATATGGATAATGTACCTGTGACGACATCAGGGGAAACCTCTGAATTTTGTCGGTCCACTAAAGCATAAGTGCGATTCTGGACCCCACTAGTACTGGATGGTCCTCTGGCACCCCTACCACGGCTTACAGACTGCACACCTCGGCCTAGTAAAGGAACCGATGCTGATAACGCAATGGCCGATCCTGCCGATCGTGCTATACCACTCATGCTCCTCTAGGGACACTCTCTCATCATATGTCCTGTCATGCCACACCAGAAACAAGCATTTGTCCCCACTCTACATGTACCTGTATGAATACGCCCGCAGTGCTGACACTGCTGATGAGGAAAACCTGTTGCCTGTGATCCGTGACCTCTACTACTCTGCCTAAATGGTCCACCGCTAGACCCTCGAAACTGAGAATGAGCACCCCCTATGGAATAGGACAACGATGGTCAAGGTGGTTTAGGAAACATACGGGGCCTAGATCCTCCTTGGGACATCATAGGTGGTCCCATAGGTCTAGCCCTTTTGGACTGTCCTCTGTCAAATTCATGTACCCTTCGTCTCTGTCTTTGATCTTCCATTTTCTGGGCGAAGGCTTGTATTCTAGCTATGTCCATGTCCTTATTCAAGGCCGTAATGGTGCAATCCCTTACCAAATATGGCTCTAGTCTATCCACGTATCTATGGACCCTGTCTATCATCGTAGCCACAAAATTTGGTGCATATCGAGCCAAGGAATTAAATTACAAGTTGTAATCTCTGATGGTCAAATTTCCCTAACGGAGATTTAGAAACTGATCCGCACGTGCCTCGCGGATCTCATAAGGAAGATAATGATCTAGGAAATCCACTTTAAACTCTTCCTAAGTAGGTGGATTTGCACCAATATCACGGGATTTCTTCCAATCCTCGTACCACAATATTGCCTCTCCTTTCTATCTGTACGCAGCAAGTTCCACTATCTCTACCCCCATCACATGCATAACTTCCAAGACCCTCTGAATTTGATCCACGAAGTACTGTGGATCTGCTTTTGGATCTGACCCTGTGAAGATATGAGGGTCCAGTTTAAGAAAATCCTGTGTTCTGCCGCTCGCCACTAGCCGTATCATCATCATGTGTCATTGGACCAGCTCGTCCTTAACTTTGTGCTGCCACTAACTGCGTCAACATATTAAATGTATTTCTAAGATCCTGATCTATGGAATTTAGTGGTGGTTCTGCGGGTACTTCTCAACCAACTGGCTCCTCTAGAGCTGGAAAAGTAGACGAAGACCGCGATGAAATTTCAGCATTTGCTCCACCATGACTAGCTTGGTCAGGTGGTAGTCTACTCATTCCTTCTTCAGTAGGCACATCTACCTGCTTCCCTTTACCTCTACCTCTTCTCGTGATTGGCATTTTGACTATACCAAAGAAAAATAATTACCACGATCAGATTCAATTCAACTTACAATACTGGCTCTATTGCACTATCTAGAAGTGAAGAAACGAAACAACATCCTAAATGTCCCGTAGCCCCCTACTTATAAATGTGGTGCACAACACATTTATAAGTAAGACTCTACTCAGACACGGCTTTGTAGACACCCTTAGAACGACCTGCTCTGATACCGCTTTTGTCACGCCCCGAATCCCATCGGAATGGATTGTCACACGTAGCCGACAAGGCCCGAGAGAACCAAGCTTTGTCTCTGTTCAAACATATGCATGCCATAAGAAACCCATAATCACATAATAGCTTTAAATTCCAACAATGGAATTCATGGAACATGACATATATATACATATGCAAAACTTGGCCATTGAGGACACCAAGTCAAGAATGACATATCCTTTTTACATTTATACACCCACATCCGTCTACAAAAGCCTCTAACAAATGCATTGACCAAAATAAACTAAAAGTCGGGACAAGTCCCCGCTTTATACAACATGTATAACACCAAAACATATGTACAACTGTGACTCGGAGAAGCCCCGAACTAACTGGAGCTCACCAAAGATCTACAACACTGGCAACCTACTGTGGAGGCCTACTAGTACCTGCGCCTGCAGCAAGTAAGGTAAATTCCCCAAGAGGGGTCAGCACGAAGAATGTACTGAGTATGTAAGGCCATATGAAACTTGTAAGATATGAAAATATGTCAAGAACTCAAGTTCAAATGCATAACCAATATAAATAAGTCACAATGTATATGAGTCACTATTCTGTACCTTGGAAACCATGTATGTTGCTTTCGTTACATTCTTTGCATCTTTACTTCCATGATTATTCATCTATGCCTTTGACCTGTGATACCTGGGCCCCGACTGAACAGTGGGTTTTATCATAGCATATCGTTATGTTGGGATCGACTCGAGCTAGGCTTATGCCCCTAGATCTTCCACCCTATGAATCAATGTATACATCGGGATCGGCTCGAGCTAGGTTAGTACCTCTAGAGCTGCCACCCATACAACATTTCAGGTTCGGCTCGAGCTAGGTTATTACCCCTAGAGCTGCCCCCTGTCAGGATCGGTCCGAGCCAAGCTTATGCCCCCAGGAATTCCCCCTGATCCAACAACCTAGGGATCGGCTTGAGTTAGGCATTTTTTCCCCCAAAGTTGCCACCCATACTTGATCATTGACCACATATGCATTACTTTGTTTATTACTTTGAGATTGATACCATGATAGTCACAACTTGATATAAAGTTTTGGATCATTAACCAATGAGTGAGAGACATGTAAATAAACATTATTGGAAACATATCACCATTGGAACCATTAGACAATAATCAATGAACAAGATGTATGAGCATAACCACTATTGGAACTTTGGAACATAACATTGTCGAGCTTTTGGAACATTATTCATGACTATGAGACATGAGATTCACAATTGATCAATGAGTAGGAAATATATGATAATGACCATTGATAACCGGATATAGGGTACCTTAGCACATTTCGGGTTGGGACAATCATAATGTCAATGTGAATACTATTTGCCGCAGAAAGATACGGACAGAGTAACCTTACATACCTTGTATTCGCAATACGAATATACAATCCTAGAGGTGCATACAATAGTCCCACTCCTTCTTTATGTGTCACTCTACAACACAAATATATAACGGGATTCACATTAACCATCAACTACTTTACAAATGCATATAACATCAATGAGTTACATGTTTGCCTTTAAACATGCCATTTCCCCTTGACAAAACCATTGATGAAATTATTATTCCAAAAATCCCTCAATATTCCATACATTGATCAATACATTTCACCACAACACTTCTCCTTTACACTTTCTTATCCATATCACATCACAAATAATCCATCATATTACCTTAATACACCTCATAGCACATATCGGTCATAATCTCACAATTTACACTTTTAGAAAAATAACAAGTTTAATAACAAAATCACACCATACATGTTCATATTTTATCCATACCATGCTCTTTCATCAAGACATCAAGTCTCTTTTCAAGTTCAAATCACCAAGATAGCACATCTTTCACCAAAAGCAAAGATATACTATTCACCACCTTGCCAACACAACTATCATGATATACATGATCTCCCATGCATATAATATGTTAATCCATGAGAATAAATACTTACCAAGGCTTGGAATAGGATGATCTTTACCAAAGAGTCCAAAGGAAATATTTGCTTTAGGGTTTGGAACTAAAGAAATGTTTGAGAAATATCTTTAAAAGGCATGAGAGTGTTCTATGAATAAAATCTTATTTTGGGGCCTTTATATAGACCCCAAGTCATACTTAACCATTCCTTGGCATTAAATGTGGTCAAAGTGGAAGAATGGGTCATTTTGCCCTTTGGGCCATGTCTTTTATTCCATTTTGGGCCCTAATTTTGGGCCCAATTGCACATGTAGCTTAGCCCATAAAATTCCATTTATAATTCACCATATATCTCATGTTTAAATAATTCCATAATGTCACGACAATATTCTTTTACGATATTCTCATTCGTCATCTCAATCGCAAAAAATAGAAATTCTAGTCGCCCATGGCTTCATTGAACCTTTTGGATACCTATTTATGTTTCATGATTTGATAATGTAGGAATATGTAGGAGTGTATTGAAGTATTTGAAGCTTTAACAATGCTCAAAGAACTCCAAAGAACCAAAAGAAACCATATAAGAATCGACATAGAATTGCGTTACAAAACGAGTGCGGAAGGGCACAATTTGTTGTGCCTTGCGACACTGCTGCAAACCAAGGCAGTGTCGCAAGATTTCCTTGCCCTCTGAACCTGAAGGCTTGAGCCACACCCCCTAAAACAGGGCAGTGGCCCAAGTTTTCATACCTTGCTGAATTTTTTCCCCTCTTTTGCAAATACTAGCATATCATTCAATACCTTATCAAAACACTACAAAATACTTACTTAGTGATCTTAATCATCAAGTAAACATGACTCCAAGTCACCAAATGAGGTTAGAATTTGTACGGGGTATTACCCAAATGCTCCACGAAATCACAAAACACCTCCTACGAAGGTCTAATCGCACATATTAAGTCTGATATCAAATGTTTCACCAATGACACCATAAAACACATACTCATGGCATCTCAGCACCTAGGTATATATGACCCCAAGGTATCAAGTGAGGTTAGAACAAGTACGGGGTATTACAAAGATATTAATTATTCATCCTAAAATCGATGGAGGGACCACATTCATGAAGGGTTATTTAATTTGTTCATCGCAAATGTGTGGTAGTGGCCGCGTTCGCAAATGGTAAATAGGGTCTGGGTTAGTCACTCATTGCATTCACGATAGACCTCACGCGATTATGATGGTTCGGTTTTGATTCAGTTCATGAACACGACCAATAGCTCACATTTTCAAAGGGTATTTTTATTCCTGAACAGATTAAATCATTTTCTGGCCCAAAACCCTATTTTGACTATTATTAGACTTTGGTAGCTTGGGTTTTGGCGATTTTAAAAAGGTTTTTAATCAATCATGCATGGGTAATCTCTAAACTCATCATTTTTTAATCAATCATGCATGGTCCAAAACCCACTCTTGATGAAGAAGGAGTGTTAAGGATTTGAGGGTACGTGTGTGTGCCTCACGTGCGCGATTTAATTTCTATTATTCTTGTAGAGGCTCATAATTCCAAATACTCTATACATACCGGTACATCCAAGATGTATAGAGACTTGAGACAATATTATTGGTGGAGAAGAATAAAGCATGACTGATACACCATGGTTACATGACACTTTCGATGCTTAAAACAAGGAAAATATGCAACAACTTGGGTGTATTTGGTTGGTATGATGTGGTTTCTATCCTACTTTGCAGGAAAACAGGTTTTTGAAGGCTAAATGATCAAAAAAAAGAATCAAGCCCGAGAACAAAGTGTCTAAGGATGAAAGAACAAGAATCTGCATCGGAGTGAGGGTCAAGACACCACTCACGTGACGCAAGTGGTGCCATGAGTCACACTCCCGTGTGAAAAATTGCCTGATTTCCACGCCAGGCATCCACGTGGCGTGGGTACACCTACGTGGCAGGACTAGGTGACATGACTCAACTTCTGAAGACGTCTAATTAAGCTTGATTTCCACGACACCAACCTACGTGGCGTGAATTGGTTCCACGATACCAAGTCATGGTACCATGGAAGTTGCCAACTCTGTTCTCCTATTTTGATTTGGATAGGATTAGCTTTGTATCTATAAATACCCCTGTATAGTCCTATGTTCAGGAGAGAGCCATTACATTGTTTTGAGAGCTATTTCATATTATTTTTGTGATTATAAACATATTCTTGGTTTTGTAGTTAAAAACCCTAATTCGAGTTTTATTGATAATTGAGATTTCAGTTCTTCTTCATTATTGTAAGTGTGCAATCATGTTTTCCTCTCTGAATTCTTCTTGTGTTCTTACAATTATGAGTAGCTAAACTCATCAACTAGGGTTGTGTGAACCATGAGGAATTAACGAAAGCGGTTAAGTGCAAAGCAACTCTGAACTGCTGTGAATGCATGTATTGTTGTTTCCTTCGTTTTGATTGCTTTCTAATGGTTGTAAACGTTAGAAACTCACCTGTATTCTAGACTTGCTCGAGAGACAGGTAGATATTGGGAAAAGAAGATAACAATAGAGATTTAAAGCTATCAACCTTCATCTAATAACTTAAGCCTTAGCGGGACTAGTTATCTGAGATCTAGGACAAGGGTTAGTAGTGCGACACTCAGAGACCGAGAGGAGAAGAGTGAAATTCGTTTAACCAAGGTCGAGAGACATTTAGATGAACAGATCTTGTCAGATTTTGCATGCAACATAGCGGGACGGTTTTGTTAGCACAAATAACCGCTAAAGTTAAGGAATCATTGGGGATCACAGTCCTAGTGTATTTCTTCTATTGTCTACAAACTCGATACAACCAGCAATCGTTATTATTACTATTCATTCGCAAACCCCCCCAGTTTTACTTACTTTCCAATTATTCCGTCTAGTATTCTAAACAGCTTTGTCCTATTCCCTGTGGGATCGACCCCAACCTAGTTGGGTTCTATATTTGATTCAACGACCGCATTGTACTTTTTCAAAGGTATATTTTGGGCGACATCAAATTTTGGCGCCTTTACTGAGGAATACGGTTACGAAGCTGATTAGTTTGCTTATTGGAGTTGATTGGTTTTGTTTTTGCATACTTTTGAGGGTACACACCGTTGTATACCCAATCCTAGGAGTCAAGGCAATCCCCTGATTCCACTTGATCTTGAAATTGAAAGAACTCTGAGAGCTAATCGAAAAATGCTAAACACTGACAGAGTTCAGGATCCCGCAGCTATGGGAGACATTCATGAAACATCGGATCAAACTACTGCTCGATTGACACGAGAAGAGCATGCTATACAAGCTACTCTTAGGTAAGTAGAGAGAGATAATCGAGCTATGCAAGAAGCAACACAATGTTTGGCTGATGCTGAAGAGATACAAAGACGACTGAGAGAACAACCAAGACCACATGTGCCTTGTTTATGATGATCCTGAAGAAGAAGATGTGGCCTACTTCTAGCCAATAGAGACTGGTGCCATCATTCCACTAGAGTTACCTCCGGGCACTAAGTTTGACATTACTAGTGCCATGATTCATTTGCTAAACTTGAAGGTTGTGTTAGCCGGTCTTCCTACTGATGATCCAAACATGCATGTGATGAATTTTGTGGGGGTCTGCACTTCCTATAATCTACCTGGAGTTAACAAGGAGGTGATTCAGATAAGATTGTTCCCATTCTCTCTAATATGGCAAACTACTTTGTGGTTGGACGAGTTGCCACGAGGTTCCATCACTACTTGGCAAGAATTGAGAAATCAATTTTTGGAAAGATTTTTCCCACCTTCCAAGATACTGCAGTTGAAGGACAAGATTTACAATTTCAGACAGCTTCATTCTGAATCACTCTATGAGACATGACTGAGGTTTAAAAAGAAGCTGCAGAATGTGCCAAATCATAAGATGCGTGGTAGGAATTTACTTGAAATCTTCTACAGGGCTTTGAATGTCAACACAAAGGCGGTAGAAGATACTATCACTGGTGGAGCATTCATGAGTTTGAGATGGGAACGAGCTTCAGAGATATTAGATCATGTCACTAATACCAACAGAGGATGGCATACTCGGGAGGTAGAAATACCTGCTGGCACATATGCTATTGGAGCTTCAGCAACTTAATGGGCTTTGGACGAATCTGTGGCTCAAGAGGTTGCTTAGTTGAGGACAAAAATTGGTATTTTGGCTAAACAAATTGTGGCCAGATATGCTGAGAAGGTGTATGCTATAGGTACACTAGGTAAATCGTCTATACATGATGATAGTGAGTCAGATGAAAAGGCAAAGTACCTAGATCAAGAAGTAACGGGTTTCTGAGCCAAGGGACAAGGGTCTAATCAAGACTCTTGAAACTCGAGGCAAGGGAATCAAGGTCGGAACTACTATGGAGATAATTACAACAAATCGGGTATAGAGATCGAGAACGAGACTGTGATGGTGATTGGGGGCGAAAGGATGACTATAGAGAGAAGAATGGTCTTTTCGTACCACCAGGTAGCCGTGATGCCGAGTCTAGAAATTCAACGATTAAAGAGCTTCTGAATAAACTGGTTACGAGGTAAGAGAGCCAAGAAAACTTCTTAAAGAGATTATGGCAGACATTTCGGGAATAAGTCAGAAAGTAGATTCCCATTCGACTGCCATTAAACAGTTGGAGCAGCAGTTCGGGCAAATATCTGTGGCATTGAACCAATGTCGGTACACTTCCAAGAAATACCATCCAGAATTCAAAAAATGATGCTCATTATATGGCTATCACAACAAGAAGTGGAATGACTCTCAGTGAGGCACCCAATAAAGTTGAGGGTGTTCATGCTCCACTGGAAGAGCAGACTAAGGCCACAGAAAAAGCAAAGGAAGCCATAAAGAAGTATGTTCCATTCCCAAGGCTTCCTCCACCTTTCCCTCAACGTCTCAAGAAAAAGGTGGATGAAAACATAATTGTTAGTGGGGAGATCACGAAAGAGGTGGAAAAGCCTCAAACTGATGAAAATAAGGTAAATGCTGAAACTGAGAAAGAGAAGGAAGCCCCGTAAGTGCTAACCCCCATTTCTAGGCCACCACCTCCATTCCCTCAGCGGTTGAAGAAAAAGAAGGAGGATGGAAAATTTCATAAGTTCATGTCCATATTGAAGCAACTTTCTATAAACATCCCTCTTATTGAAGCTATGGAACAAATGCCGGGATATACAAAGTTCATGAAAGACTTGGTGACGAAGAAGAGAACTGTCACCAATGAGTCTGTCGGTGATTTGCACCATTGTAGTGGAATTGCATCCCGTTCTCTTGTGCAAAAGAAAGATGACTCCAGTGCCTTCACAGTTCCAGGCATAATTGGGTCAGTTAACTTTGCTAGAGCTTTGTGTGACCTAGGTGCAAGCATTAACTTGATGCCGCTGGCAGTATTTAAGAAATTGGGTTTGGAAGTCCTCAAGCCAACAAAGATGCAGTTATTGATGGCGGATCGTATGATTAAGAAACCTTTGGGCATAGTATGTGACATTTTGGTCAAGGTTGAAAACTTCATCTTCCCTGCTGACTTTATGGTCTTGGATTGTGAGGTCGATTTTGATATGCCCATAATTTTGGGAAGACCATTTTTAGCCACCGCCAAAGCAATGGTAGATATGGAGCGAGGTGAGCTAAAATTCAGGCTAGATAATAAGGAAGTCACATTCAATATTTGCAGAACTATGAAACAGCCAAAGGACATGAGGGTGGTTTTAGAAATAAATATTTTAGATAACCCTGGAGGCCAACCCAGGGGATATCTTGATGAAGTCTGAGTAATCAAGATACTTGCGTCGTGCCGCGACGGTAAATCAAGCGCTGCTTGGGAGGCAACCCAAGGTGTCTTACTATTCCTACATTTGCCTTGATTTTTGATTTTGATCAACATTAGACCCACACACCTGGGGTGCCAAAGGTATGTTTCTAACTCCCTTGTTTTATCTTTTTCTAATGCATTGGGGACAATGCATGCTTATTTGGTGGGGGCAGAGGTACTTGTGGGTCTATATGTCCTCTTGGGGGTTTTTGTTGCCGTGTTTCTTTTACGTCAAGTGCTATCATAGTAGAACCGACATGTTTAGGGTGTTATTTATATTATTATGTGTTTATGTGTTGAATTAGGAGAAAAATAAGGGAACTGTAGTGCAGTCCAGTTTTGAAATTTTTTTTATGCTTTTTTGAATGTTAAGGATACCCCTCCTGAAAATTGATTATTTTAAAAGTATGTGTGTGTAGCATGTTTATGTATGAAGAAGAGGTTAATAAAAGAAAAAGAGAAAACAGGTTTGGGTGTGAAAAAATAAAAAAAAATAATATATATATATAAAGTAAATAAAAAAAAATAGTTGTTTGTGTTGTGAAGTTTGGGAAAAATCACACCCAAAATCTGAAAATAAAAGAAAAGAGAATAAGGGAGGATAAAAATGAGAAAGGTTGGAAGTTGGAGCCAAAAATAGTATAGTGTAAAGGAGGGTTGAGTCACCATATCCATATGTACCACACCCGTCCCCAAGCCTACATTACAAGCCGAGTAAAGTCCTATAGTGATCCTAGTCCAACTGTCTGAAAACTTAAGGCGTAGAAAATAAGGGCAAGCCTATGGTATTTCATGCACACTTTTTGAACTTCTTCGTGAGAGTGAGTGTTTTGACCTAGTACCTACTGTGATATTCATTATTATACTTTGAGTGTAGGGGACTTCTTTGTTGCGAGAGTACATGGGTTGCATTGTTAGCTGCTATTTGTTCAAATAATGTCGTTTGCATAAATGCTTAGTTGTTTGTTCGTAATCTATTGCCATCACTTGATCCCTTCTATGTCATAAAAATATGCTGCCTGTATACATACTTTGGTTTTGATTTGAAAATAGGAGGGGTCGGAAAAGTTTTGTGCCAAAGGCATTAAGTCGACTGCCATAGGTTCCTTAGGTTTCTCCTGATCAAGCATCATAAATGTGTGTTTTTGTTTTGTTTGCCTGAGGACATGCGAACGTTCTAAGTTGAGAGAGTTGATACGCCATGGTTACATGGAACTTTTGATGCTTAAAACAAGGAAAATATGCAACAACTTGGGTGTATTTGGTTGGTATGATGTGGTTTCTGTCCTACTTTGCAGGAAAATAGGTTTTTGAAGGCAAAATGATCAAATAGGAAGAATCAAGCCCAAGAATGAAGTGTCTGAGGATGAAAGAATGAGAATATGCATCAAAGTGGGAGTCAAGACACCACTCACGTGCCGTTAGTGCCACTCACGTGCCGTTAGTGTCACTCACATGACGTGAGTGGTGCCGTGAGTCACACTCCCATGTGAAAAATTGCCTGATTTCCACGCCAGGCATCCACGTGGAGTGGGTACACCTATGTGGCGTGACTAAGTTGTGTGACTCAACTTCTGAAGACGTCTAATTGAGCCTGATTTCCATGACACCAACCTACGTGGCGTGACTTGGTTCCACAACACCAAGTCACGGTACCATGGAAGTTGCCGACTCTGTTCTCCTATTTTGATTTGGATAGGATTAGCTTTGTATCTATAAATATCCCTGTATAGTCCTATGTGTGGGAGAGATCCATTACATTGTTTTGAGAGCTATTTCATATTGTTTTTGAGATTATAAACATATTCTTGGTTTTGTAGTTAAAAATCCTAATTCGAGTTTTATTGATAATTGAGATTTCAGTTCGTCTTCATTATTGTGAGTGTGCAATCATGTTTTTATCTCTGAATTCTTCTTGTGTTCTTACAATTATGAGTAGCTAAACTCATTAACTAGGGTTGTGTGAACCATGAGGAATTAACGAAACCAGTTAAATGCAAAGCAACTCTGAACTACTGTGAATGCATGTATTGTTGTTTCCTTCATTTTGATTTCTTTCTAATTGTTGCAAACGTTAGAAACTCATCTGTATTCTAGACTTACTCGCGAGAGAGGTAGAGATTGGGAAAAGGAGATAACAATAGAGATTTGAAGCTATCAACCTTCATCTAATAACTTGAGCCTTAGCAGGAATAGTTATCTAAGATCCAGGACAAGGGTTAGTATTGCGACACTCGGAGACCGAGAGGAGAAGTGTGAAATTCATCTAACCAAGGTCGAGAGACGTTTAGATGAACATATCTTGTCAGATTTTGCATACAACATAGCGGGACGGTTTTGTTAGAACAAGTAATTGGTGAAGTTAAGGAATCATTGGGGATCACAGTCCTAGTGTATTTCTCGTATTATCTACAAACTCGATACAACCAGCAATCGTTATTGTTACTCTTCATTCACAAAACCCCCTAGTTTTACTTACTTTCCAATTATTCCGTCTAGTATTCTAAACAGCTTTGTCTTATTCCCTCTGGGATCAATCCCAACCTAGTTGGGTTCTATATTTGATTCAAAGACCGCATTGTACTTTTTAGAAGGTATATTTTGGGAGACATCAATGACATTCGAATTTAGGGACCAAGTTTCAGAATTGTCAATAGGTCAAGTATGAGCATTGAAAACCTGGTGGCACCTTCTAGAGAATGCCCATTCCGGAATTGAGGTGGAAAAGAATAACTATGGACTTTGTTGTAGGTCTTCCTAAGACCTTGATGAAGTGTAACTAGCTATGGGTTATATTCGATCAGTTAAACAAGTCAGCTCATTTCCTTCCAGTAAGAGTTGATTATAATGCAGCTAAGTTAGCCAAGATTTATGTGAAGGAGATCGTAAGGCTCCATGGGGTACCTATTTCTATTGTGTTAGACAGAGATTCTCAGTTTACGTCCTACTTTTGGGAGAAGTTACAGTCAGAATTGGGTTCTAGATTAGACCTAAGCACAACTTTCCATCCAAGGACCAACAGACAGTCGGAGAAAATAATTCAAGTTCTTGAAATTATGCTTCGGGCTTGGGTAATGGACTTCGAGGGTCAATGGGACCAATACTTTCCTTTTTGTGGGTTTGCATATAACAATAGCTATCACTAAGTATTGGCATGTCTCCTTTTGAAGTCTTGTATGGTAGAAGATGTAGGTCACCGATCAGATGGTCTTATACATTCTAAGGAGGCCTTTGGGCACTGATATGCTCAAAGATTCAATGGAGAAGGTAAGGTTAATCCAGAAAAAGTTAGTAGCAGCTCAAAGTATGTAGATAACAAGGTAAGAGATGTAAAGTTTGAGAAAGGTTAGAAGGTGTTTTTCAAAGTGTCACCCATGAATAGTGTGATGTGAT
Source organism: Capsicum rhomboideum (assembly GCA_031232105.1). Lineage (NCBI taxonomy): Eukaryota > Viridiplantae > Streptophyta > Magnoliopsida > Solanales > Solanaceae > Capsicum > Capsicum rhomboideum. The sequence goes on from CP124718.1 coordinate 23,969,557, forward strand.
TTTGTAAGAAGGGCAAGTTAAGCTTGAGGTATATTGGGCCCTTTGAAATCTTCAATGGAGTAGGGTATGTGAATTATAATCTAGCCTTACCTCCTAGTATGTATGAGGTTCATCTTAAGTTCCATGTATCCATGCTTAAGAAGTACCATGGTGATGGTGGTTACATTATCCGATGGGACTCCGAAGTGTTTGACAAAGAGCTCTCTTACAAAGAGGATCCAATTGCTATATTGGATAGATATGTGAAGAAATTAAGAACCAAAAGTATTCCATCCAGAAAAGTTCAAAAAAGCAATCGTCTAATCGACAAAGCAATTTGAGAGATAGAGGTGGCTATGCATAAGTAGTACCCGCTCGTGTTCATAGATAGGTAATTACTCTTACTTTAGTGTGTTGTTTGGGACTAATTATCATTTGGGGACTAATTTGTGGTAAATCGGTATCTAATGTAATGACCCAATTAATCGTTATGCTGAAATAGGAGTAGAACCCTTGCTAGTTTTCCCTTAGACAAATTTTTAAAAACTCAGGGCTGGCCTAGTCTTAGGTGTATTTTGAGGGTGTGATAGTCTAAGGAAATATGGTAATAATTACAGTGTTGGTGGGTGTGATGAATTTGATTTTGTTTTAGAGGACGAATTTAGAAACCCATAGCAACTTTCGGTACATGAAACAAGTTAATAGAACTCCAGTTATAGAGTTTACCGTAAAGGGTTGGTTCAGGATGTCGTATTTCGAGGGGTGTATTATAGAAGGGAGTGATTGAAGGAGATGCCCCAAATTCTTCCTTGGGACCATTATTATGGTAAAAGTACCGCTACAATGGTGGCCTCAATTACACTGCAAATTACCGCGCGGTAACTAGTAAAAATACAGTTTCCAACTTGTTAAAACTAGAAACGCGCTTTTCATTCCTATTTTCTTAAAAAACGAACAAAGGATCTATGGAAGACAATTTTCTATAATTTTTTTGTATTTTCATCTTTGGAGGTAAGATTCCTTAACACTCTAAACTTGAATTACTTCTTAGAATCCTTAGAAATCCTTATAATCTTGTTTATGGTAGAAATTGGGGTTTAGCCCTAATTTATGAACGAAACGTAAATTGATGGTAATGTGATTAAAATCAAGTGGTAATGATCCTAGGGTGTTAGAAAACACTATTTGGAGTATAGTTATGGTTGTTTATGCTAAATAAAGTAGAATTCATGGGGTTTAAGGGTAGAAAACCCTAAGGTAATGAACTAGGGAAAATTATTGTTATTGATTCCTAATGGTTAGAAAGGATGAAATAATTGAAATAGGTATGTAAATTTATTTTATAGATCAAGAAAGGGTCGAAAGAGAAGGGAAAGGCAAACTTGTGGCCTTGAAGTGTTTCAAGCAGATATTGTGGTAGGTTATGGTTTATTTGTAGCAATTAGACTTGCTTGACTCTATGCTTATATGTGAAGTAAGTGTTTGTAACTGATTTTGAGCACTACTTTTAATTATTGACTGCATTATATTTTCCTTGATATTGATGGTGGATAGGGTGTTAATGTGGAGATGATTTGATGTTATTGATGATGATATTGAGATTGTGTTGATAATGATATTGATAATGATACTTATAATGATGATGATGATATTGAGATGAGAAAGAGATGATACGTACATCTTGAATATATAGATTCATCACATGCATTTGAATGTACATTTATATCTATATGTTGTGATGAATCTTAGTGATGACTTGACTAAGTGTAAAATGAGTAATTGTGCACTTCTATTCACCCTAAATTGAAGTGTCATATTTTAGTTGGTTGTCTAGGTTATAAGTTCTGTTGTGATTGTTGCGCTACCTATATTTGGTTTACTTATTTGCATATTGTTGAGTTGAGTTGACCTGTGATGCCTACCACTACCTGTTGATGCACCAATGCTACCTATGCTCTTTTTTTTATTAAGTGCAGAGCATGTTCATGAGACCTTGACTTTAGCCTGCAGTTCCAGACATAGATTCAAGGGTGAGCACCTTGACTGGGCAGCCATTGAATCTTCTGATTTGTGTTTATATCTCTTGTTTCGGGACTAAGAATCTTTCATATTTCCTTCCGTATTTTGGATATTCTTAGTTGTTCTAGTACGGTGACTTCTGGTCCTGGGATTGTAATAAATAGAGAGATTCCACACTCTATTTTGTAATTATGATATTGATTTAGTTGGACTTTCTTTCCAGGTGAATATTATATTGTTTTGTAATTTTGAAATAAGAATTTCATGAAAATAAATTTGTGATGTGTCAGACTGACTTGGTATGGGTTGGGTTAGATGGTTCTCCTACCATATTGTTAGGGTGGGTGCCAATCATGACCATTATGCCGATATGGGGACTTTATTTGATATTATAAGCCTTATTTGTGCATTAATTGTCTTTATTATTGTCGTAAGGCCAAAGCAGGGGGTTTAGATTGATATTATATAACTTATTTGAGCATTATATGCATCTATCATTATAGTGTTTCTCAAGAAGGGGACTGAGATTGATATTATTGATGTCTTAGATGATGATTTATTCCAGTGGTGCCATGTGATGGTTTATATCATGAAATATTGACATATTGAGTATATTTTGAGCTCATTTATACCATTATTGAATTGATTATTATCTTCATAATGATTTGGTTATGAGAATACATCCTCGTTTCATTCATTCATATTCATGAGATTGGTACCACTGAGAAACACTGATTTTGAAAGAAAATGAAATACTTTGTAAAACTCCTGGCCGAGGTCTTTGCCAGTAAGGTTGATTGAGAAATTTTACAAAACCGTTAACCAAAGTCTTTGCTGGCAAGGTTGATTGAAATTGTTATAGTATATGGGTTGCAAACCCCCATAGGTCATGTCTTGAAAGCTTTAGCTCGGAAGGTGTATACGGGATCATGTAGTGGCCACTATGAGATTGCTTATATCATTATCATCCCACCGTCATCCCCTTGCATTACATCATTTGTATTCTACTTACGTGTATTGTTGTCATGTGTTTAGTTCTTATATAAGCATGTGTAGTTATTCTTATACAATTATTATACTTATAGAACTGTTAGGAGATACGGTGTGAGCTATCGTTTGAAAACTTTTTTATATGTGGGTGGAAGAGTGTTGATAGTATTCTCTATATATTTTATTTTCTACTTTGCTCAGTTGGCCTATGATACCTACTATGTACAAGTGGATCATACACACTTCTATTTTTGTGTCCTTTCGGTGCAGATCCTATTACGGGTGTGACCTATAGTGGCTGATTTGTGCTGTTAGAGACTGATTCCGAGTACTGGTGAGCTCCAACGTTCGGGGCATATTTTGAACTTCCACCTATCTTATGTTGTCTTTATTTTCTTATTAGAGATAGATTCATGTATTTTAGATTGCTATGTTCGTATTAGTGCTCTTTACTAATGAGACTAGATTCTCGGGTTGGAGTTGTATTATATCAGTTTTGGATTTTGTTCTATCTTTATATATATATATATATATATATATGGCTTGACATTATTGTAAAGTTTTGTCTGTGGGATTGTTTTATTTATTTTTCCAAGCTTTATTTCTATTGTTGTTTTGCTTACCTACCTCGTGTTTGGATGGGGAAAGTGCCATAATGACCTTGATTTTTGAGCCATGATAAAAAGTAGACAAATATGTCCCAATCTGGGTAAAGACAGAAAGAGAGCGAGAATTATCTAATCAGTCAATGTTGGAGAAAAAAACACAAAAGTAAAAGTTTTATACTTACTAATGGAAATGAAGTCTGATGAATTGTTCGCGACGATAACTCCTACGATGGAGATTCCCAATCCAAAAAAGAGATCTTCTTTGTTTTGTTATCAGAAAGTGTCTTGAATGCAAAGTTCACTGAATTTTTAAACTAAGATGGGTATTGATGTCGCCCAAATTACACCTCACAGTGAAGTATAAAACGGTCGGTGTCAAATATAGAACCCAACCAAGTTGAGGTCGATCCCACGAGGAATAGGATTAGGACTTACATCAATGTTGTTTTTTAGACTATTAATCGACTATTTCCGAATGGAGGGTTTAAAAGAACAAGTAAACAATTTTTAGTTTGAAGTAACAAGTAAACAAATATTAATTTATATCGAGAAAAATCAATGAGAATGATGAACAAGGATTGTGTTTTCCATGATTTTGATAACTCCATACGTTCAAGGTACAAGCGATCTATCTCGGCGCTTAGCATGCAGAATCAATAGGTTATGTATCATCTAACCGACTATGTTACGGCCCTTGTAGATGACTATCCTCAAGCACAAAGTTTAATGTGTCATGAGTGTTACATTGTTGACCCCTATCTATGATCCCAATATAGCCTTTCCCGTATCATGGCTCAAAGCTAATTAAATGAAGATAACTCCAAGTCTTGTTGTTTATTCTCTAGTCCTATCCGAATACCCTTGCTACAGTCCAGAGTAGAGATAGGATGAGTTCTAACATTGCGCACTATCAAAAAGCAATCAATTCAAAAGAAACAACAATACATGCATAAATACCGTTCAAGAACTACTATGTATTTTATCCTACTTCATTAATTCATCATGGTTTCCCCACAATCCTAGTTGTGGGATTTAGATACACATGACTTAAAAATGACAATTATAAATCATAGATAAAATCGTAATTATGAACTTGCAAATTGAGTAGAATAAATCCGGAATCTTGAATTCTCAAAGAAAAATTAATAAAGATGGAGAAGAAAAGAATAAACCAATTTTCTCCTACCTCCAAGGTGGCTCCAAGCTTTCTCTAAATAAAAAGTTTACAAGTTACCTCTCCAAAATTTCAATGTTCTAATAATTATGAAAAGTTGTGAAAGTTATAAAAGTTCACCTAAAGATTATTTTTGTGGAATATTTCTAGGTGTAAGAAAAACCCCAAAATAAAATAACTGAGTCCAAAATAGACTAGGAAATTAAAACCAAAACAGATTTGAATTTGTGAGTCGGTCACAATTGAGCCGCCTTTCACTGTTGTTTGGCCTTGCATTGGCTGAACCTTTGGCTTCTGCCACGAGTCTTGCATGGCTGCATGCAGTTCTCTATTTCAATTATCAATTCTCAAGTTTACTTGAATGTTAGAAATTCATTATTATAATAAATTTAATCCATTAAGCTGTCTGCTTGATTTCCTTATATAACTTCCCAATTCTAATTCCATTTTTGCTTTAATTTTCATCATCTTCATGCCAATTTAATCCTACAAATAAAAATATAATACTAAGAATAATCTATAAAATCAATGCTCAATAAGGAAAAATAAAAAATACTAAATGGGAGGTAAATAATCACTAAATATATATAATTTTGGCCTCACATCAACACCCCACACTTAGACTCTTGTTCGTCCTCAAGTAAGCATTAAAGCTCATCTCAATTAATCAAATCTAGGAATGCCACCACTTTGGTTGATACAAACAATCAGACCATAGACCAATTCACAACAGCAAGCATATTTTCCAATCATTATGCAAGAAATAGAAATAAACAACAAACCTCTAACCTCCTAACCTCAAAGACAGACTGTAACTTGTCAGATTTAAGTTCACTTTCCTATTCTTGTCAAAGAAAGTTAATAGCATCACCTATATATCATGAAACAAGTGTCGTCACAAGAAGAAATAGTCCACACACTCAACTCAAAAGATCGAATATAATTTAAGGAATTAACATCAAATAACAACTCTCACACTCACAAAGAATTCACATGTATGCACAAAGAACCATAGGCTTGCCCATTATGTACATCTCCACTAATTAAGCATGCTCGAATAGAATCAAATAGAACTTTAATGGGTTGTAATATTGGCTAGGGGACGGGTAGGAAAACTATATAATAGTGACTTACACTTCCCTAAGCACTTTACAATTTTTAAACTTCATCACCAATTATTTTCATCACTTTATTTATTTTTCAGCCCTCTCTTCATCAATTATTTTCACAAGTAATTTTCATTGTATCAAGAACATTCCAATCATTTTTTGTTTCTCATACTTTTTTTTTCTTTTTCTTATGTCACATTCTTTCAAAGAGGGTCTTTTCATCACTTTTTAGCTAGCATTGGTCACCTGCTACACTCAACTATCCCTTTTCTTTAGATTTAACAATTTCAACACATTCTATGCAATAGTGTTCAAGGAAGCAGGGTGCAAAAAATAGGGATTCAAAAAAAAAAATGGATCAAGATAAAGATATGGCTACAAAAAAAAATAGGCTACAAGCTCAAAGAGGCTAACTAGTGGTAAAATATCTGAAACGGTTAAAATTTACAAGTCATATCAAAGAAAGCCTATTATCATATTCTAAACAAATAATACTTTTTATTTCGCTTCAATAGCATGCAAGACAAGTTCTAGACTAAGATGCAAAACATAAAATATATGGAAAAAAATCCTCACCACACATGGCACAAGTATCAATCAAGATGGGTCAATTCCACTTCTAAGACAAATAAGATCATAACAAACTACAAAAATAAGAATAAGCTATAAAAAGAGTCACAATCATGAGCCTAGGTGTCAAAAAGTCTATTATTTTATTTTATACTCAAACACTCACAGAAAGAACTACTCAAGATTAGGCCTAAATTGCTAGTATCAACCAAAACAAAAAATCTTTTCTTTTCTCTCCAAACAATTAAAATAAATACTACTACAAATAAAAATAAATAAATAAATAAATAAAAAATTATTCCTAAAAAAAAAGATAACAAGGTTCAAAGCCCCCCCCCCCCCCCTCCCCGAAAAAGAACCGAAAAGAAAAACCAAGGGGTGGGCAAAGTATGCTCTACTCAAGATATTTTTTTAAAAAAAAGTAAAAACAAAAGTTATTTTGATCTAAAGAATAAAAGAAAAATCTTTTTGTATTTTTTAGGACTTTTTCAATTTTTATTATATTTTTTTTAAAAATAAATAAAAAGAAAATCCTATAGCATGCTTCACTCTTAACAAATATTGAAAGATATCCCACCCCACACTTAAAATTATGCGTTGTCCCCAAAGTAATAAACAAAATAAAACAAGGGTTAAAGATACTTCTTAAGACCCTCTAGGGCCTAGCTAGCAACATGTTTCTTCAATTTTCATCAAGGGTTGCGCGTACCCACACTTAAGTTAAACATGCTCCTTAGCTTTAAATTTGGGTACTCAGACTTCCCCTAAATCTCCAAAAACAAAACAAAAAAAAAATAAAAAAAAAATGTGATATTATAAAAATAAATAAATAAGAAGAAGTTAAACTACTAGTGGTGTTGCCTCCCACTTTTCCTTCCTTTTTAAACTTATAAATTACACCCCTAGTTTCTTTCCTAATTTTCTACTACGCTCAAGGGGCGGTGGTATAAAAGTAAAGGAACCAAGCAATAGATGTAGCATGTTGCAATTCTTGGCCCTTAAGTGAGGGATGTAATTTTTCAACTTTGGCATAACAAATTCAAGAATATAGACATATTTTTCCTCCTCTTTACATTCTTCCATAGGCTCGGATGGCTCGATTAATATCTTACTATCCAAACATAATGTGGAAAAATGATTAGAATGAGGTCCAATACGCCCTAAATCATGAATTGTTTATTATTATTTACATCCTCATATTTATACACACTAGAGTTTTTAAAAACAGTATTATCTACTTCCTCACATAACTCTAGTGTACTCTTCTCAACAGTGACAACATCAATAAAAGTATGATCAAGTATTTGACCCTCCAATTTTAGCTCCTCAATTTGGCTTATAAGAATTTTAATAGCCTCACACAACTCATAACTAAATTGTTGGATATTACACGCATCAAACTTTGCATTCAAATCTTTTTTTAAGTTGTGAATATCCAAACCAAACATATCAACCTCTTTTATAAATTCACGTTTTTCTATAGCAAGGAGTGTTAGCGTCTCTATCATGCTCTCATTGTGATCCCGCAATATATCTATCACACTCCTACAATGATGCACTATATCAAAGGGAAAAGGATCAATAAAATAGGAGTCCTCATCACTCCACACTTTATCTTGGAAAGATGTCATATCAAGAAGAGTAGTAAAATATTCAAAAATAAAAAATAAAAAATAAAAATAAAAATAACAAGATAAATAAAATATATACAAGAAATAAGGACTAATAGTCAAATAAACATAATTGATCTAAGCTTAAACTGTATTCCCCGGCAACGCCGCCAAAATTTAATGTCGCCCAAATTACACCTTGCAATAAAGTATAAAGCGGTCGCTGTCAAATATAGAACCCAACTAACGTTGAGGTCGATCCCATGAGGAATATGAATTGATAGGTTATGTATCATCTAACTGACGATGTTACGCCCCTTGTAGATGACTATTCCAAAGCACAAAGGTTAATGTGTCATGAGTATTGCATTGTTGACCCCTATCTATGATCCCTGTATAGCCTTTCCCATAGCACGGCTCAACGATAATTAAGTGAAGATAACTCCAAGTCTTGTTGTTGATTTTCTAGTCCTATCCAAATACCATTGCTACAGTCCAGAGTAGAAATAGGATGAATTCTAACATTGAGCACTGTTAGAAACCAATCAATTCCAAAGAAACAACAATACGTGCATAAATACCATTCAAGAATTACTATGTATTTTATCCTACTTCGTTAATTCATCATGGTTCCCACAATCCTAGTTCTGAGATTTAGCTACTCATGACTTGAAAATCACAATTAGAAATCATAGACAAAATTGTAATTATGAACTTACAAATTGTGTAGAATAAATTCGGAATCTTGAATTCTCAAAGAAAAAATAATAAAGATGTAGAAGAAAAGAATAAACCAATTTTCTCCGGCCTCCACGGTGGCTCCAAGCTTTCTCTAAATAAAAAGTTTACAAGTTACCTCTCCAAAGTTTCAATGTTCTAATAATTATGAAAAGTTATGAAAGTTCTGAAAGTTCACCTAAAGACTATTTTTGTGGAATATTTATAGGTGTAAGAAAAAGTCCAAAATAAAATAACTGAGTCCAAAATAGACTGGGAAACTAAAACCGAAACAGATTTTAATTTGTGCTTTGGTCATAGTTGAGCCACCTTTCACTGTTGTTTGGCCTTGCATTGGCTGAACCTTTGGCTGCTGCCACGTGTCTTGCTTGGCTGCATGCAGTTCTCTATTTCAATTATCAATTCTCAATTTAACTTTAAAGTTAGAAATTCATTATTATAATAAATTTAATCCATTAAGTTGCCTGCTTGATTTCCTTATATAACTTCCCAATTCTAATTTCGTTTTTGCTCCAAATTTCATCATCTTCACGCCAATTTAATCCTAAAAATAAAAATATAATATTAAGCATAATCCATAAAATCAATGCTCAAAAAGGACAAATAAAAAGGCTAAATGGGAGGTAAATAATCACTAAATATATATGATTTGGCCTCACATCAGGGATCATATAAAATGATGTAAATTATGCACTTTTATATAGAGAGCAAAAGGAAATTCAGCTCTTATTTTCTTACCTAATTAGTAAGTAAATATTCTGTCACAATATAATTATCTTACACAACCAATATAACTTAACATGTAATAATATGTCACTTAATATTCTTGTTATGTTATGAATATATGTTTTCTTATCGGAATGCATATGTAACTACACCAATAAATGATTGTGTAAATAATTTTTATATCGATAACACATTTTTTGTTTTTTAGATTAGTGTGGCGTGTAGGGATGGAAATAAAGGTTAATTCTAGATGCTAATATAGTTTATGAGATTTCGATAACATTGAGGGTTAAATTACCTATGATGGTTTGATTGGAGAATAACGTGCATCCATATTTATTTTTGGCTAGCGACTAATTAGAATGTCTATATGTAATACCAAAATTATATTTTAGTTCTTTTTTTATGTAATCTCATTTACAGTACAATATACGTGCAATATTTCTATTGGGTAATTGGGAGATCAAAGTTAAATTAAAGATGTGGTTCTCAAATCATTAGCAATTTTTTATCCCTTTTCTCATATTATAGTAGGATTTATTATTTCTAGATTATATTATGATTATGCATATTTCTACTAGAGAACCTGATTATGCTAGAGTTAGTTCCCTTATTGTTTATGATCTTTATGATGTTAGGCTAGTTTTCTCAGGGTAGTACCTTCATGTTGGGTTATCTGTATAGTGAGTTTGTACATCCATTCATCTCTAGCTATTATTTGTATATTATTTCCTTTTTTCCCTACTACTATTGTGTATTGTATATCTCTTTTTTCCCCTTACTATCGTATATTGACTAGCTACTTACGGTATGGAACATTATTATATATCTCTTTCTTTTCCCTACTATCGTATATTGACTACTTACGGTATGGCACATTTGTTCTAGATTATTTGTAGGGTATGGTAGTTTATCTTTACGTTTCCATTAGTATTATTATGTCTCGTTTCCTAGATATTTGTCTGTAATGTAATATTCTTTCTTTGCATGTTATTTATACTTGCATTATCTTTAGAGATTAGTTGACCGATGCGTACTGAGTACCTCGTATTTAGTACTCATACTACACTTCTACACCTTGCACATCATAGTATGAGTTTTCCCCACTGACGTGTGCATCATGCGGAGCTGCTATGGATCGTAGATTTGGGGTGAGATCCTAACGTCCAGAGTTGCTCCTACTCTCCCTCAATTGTTGGACTGATCTTTATTTTGCATTTTGGAGACAGTTCTATAGATATGTATTATGTTTACCTTGTACTCTTGTTTTGTTAGAAGCTCTTGTACTGACTTTACCAGGTTTTGAGGTTACTTCTCTATATTAGTCCGTTTATTGGATTCTTTTTCCACTGCATTCTTCTTATCTTTTGATGGCCTATTACTCGCTCTTCCAAATTATGGGTTGGCTTACCTATTGGTGGGTCATGGTAGGAGCCATCATAACCTGAGAAATTGGGTTGTTAAAAATTAGTATCATAGCCTTGGTTAACCGGTGTTGTTTATATAACAGTAAAGTGCATAGTAGAATCATGCAGATTGGTATGGAGACGCCTGTATCCTATCTTTAAGAGACTATAGGGCATTCCTAGAAAATTTCATTCCTTGATTCCTTGTCATGTGTCCATACTATTTTGAACCTCTAAGTACTTTTTTTGACTGCACTCTTTTCCAGATGAATAACACGAGGTTGTAGATAAATACGAATAGGACCTCTATGCATGTTAGCAAAGTTTTGACTCAGCATCATGATAAGGAGTAAGAGATTGATATTGAGGATATTTAGTGTCTGCCAGAAGGTCTGGGGCTAGCCCAGGCTCTGGCAAAATTCTTTTATTTTATACTTTACAACCAGAGGTAGTGTTTGGTACATCGAGTGATTCTTAGGCTAGAGTTGGGTTTGTTGGTATTCAGTAGGGCTCTTTATCAGTTTCAGATTATGAGGTTGGATTTCTCGAGTGGGCCATACATACTTCTATGTTATATCCTATAAATCATGAGATGGTGTGGTGATTTATTAGAGGATTGACCTTTCCCCTCTGCTTGGCATCAGAGCATTCAATAGCGGTTGGGTCTTTTTTCGTTCAGGTTGTTGACCCTGCGAGAATAATAGAAAGGGCGTGCCTTGAGATGTATGGGGATGTCGGTAAGAGGCCATGCTAACAGTTCAGTGTTAGTGGTATTCCATTCTGAGGTAGGGATCCTCCCAGTAGAGCTCAGCATCACTTGTAGCCTATTAGGTTCGTATAGGTAGATCCTCAGATTATGGGTGACACTTAGACAGGTTGTGCTGGCATAGTGGATAGAGTTCTGGTCAGGCATTATGGGGTATTCAATTAAGGTCTTTGGGTCGTGGCATCTGTTATGGGTTAGAAGGTACATTACGTCAGAGTGTTCCAGGGGAATGTTTTAGTTGTGGTAAGATTGGTCATTGGTCTAGAGATTGTACCAGGCATTAGTTGGTCAGCCAGTTTGGGTCATCTCATTTTTATCGCCAGGTTAGAGCTTAAGGGGTTTCTTACGATTGCAGAGAGATCAGTCATTGATCCAAAGAGTATCCTTGGTATGGGATAATTGAGCAGCCAGTGCATCCAGATTAGTCTCATATGGTTGTGGTACCTTCGGGAAGAGGTAATGCACTTAGTGTTTCAGTTGGTCATTCAGACTCTCAGTTCAAGCTTGGACGCATTCAGATTGGCACTTCTTTAAGAAGGCCTGGGGCTATGACTTCTAATTCCATCATTATAGGTGAGCTTTTGAATTACTATCTTTTAGTGTCTACTTGATTTGAGTTGGGGTTTTCATACCCATTGGTGTTTATATGCCTTGATATTGATTATTATATGCCCTTGGATAGATTTATGCATATATAATTACCCCCATAGGTAATTTCTTTTAGCAGTGGATTGAGTTTATTAGGGTGTTAATTTCCTTAGGGTGTAGCATTTGGGTAAATTCCCTTTCCTTTGGCATATTGGCTTTGATTTGATCCTAGAGTGGTACTTATTTTTTTTTTCATTTTTGGTGCCACCTACACTTTATGGTGATGTATTATTGTTGATTGTTTTAACTTTGATAGATACTTACTTGATAGACAGCCAGACTAGCATTATCTCATTAGTGTTCCCTTTTTCTGATTCTTGTCTGTTTGGCTTAGAACCTTGGTTGATTGGTTTTCCCTTCTATCAGCAAAGTTATATCGGTTGTTAAGAGGGTTAAGGGATGAAAGGTTTGTACTTCCATATTTTATTGTGATTGTAGTAGTGGCGAACCTTGTTCTATAACCCGTTCCTATGGTTAGTATGTTGAGGTTGTTCTTCTGGTTTGGCTGGTTTATCATTCGATAGTCATTTTGATCCTGGTGTGGGTGTTGAGTTACATATTCCATTTTTTCTATGATGTCGTTCGTGGTTCAGTGAGTTGAGGGAGGTGTAAACTGGTGAATTCAGAAATTTCTCATTTTGAGACTTATTCGGCCTATTGCAACTTCATGGGATACTTTTGCTTGGTGGTGTTCTTGTGTATCAGTTGTCGATAACCAAAATGGGAGTCTTTTGGGGTGAGTATTCATTGCTATATATTGAGTATTGGTTTGACCATATTCAAGCTATGATTGTATTTTCTAATTTACTCGAGGTTTGGCTATCGTTTGGACTCATTGCATTCCCAATATGTTCTTAGTTATGCATTGGTGTGTTGTGCCCCTCAACATATGTGGATTAGATTGCTCATATCTTCAATTGGTGGTTTTCCACCATTGTGATTATGATCTTCGGCAATATTTCAATTTCAGTTCTTGTGGGAACTGTTCTTATATGCTCAACTTCTGAAAGTGAGATTTGTTTGGGTATTTGACATCACTGATGACTTGTTAGCTACAGTTGTGACTTTTGACTCTTTTGAATGATGACTTGAAGGTTGTGATAAATTTTTGTGTGTGGATGCTTACTCATCAACAAGATCAGTTTGGATAGTCGGGGCCGAGTGGTTCAGCTCTGCTGTTGAGATTATAGCTATGGATTGCATAGGTAGGTTGCAACCTTTTTAAGGATTTATTTTAGTTGAACATTCGATGATAGGTTGAATAGGTCTACTCATCACATATCGGCTCAATTTTCTTCAATTTAGAGGGTTTGACTTAGATAGATGTTTGAGGGATAGTGCGTTGATACATTATGTTGGTTTCTACTCCTTTCAATCTTGGTTCTCGGTTGTCATCAGAATTTTGAGTATCTACTCAGTGAAAGAAGTATACTCAAGTTGGGCTTAGTATGGCTTTACCCATAGTCGGTTGGGTATTCTAGAGCAGATAATTTAGTTTTGAGATAGTGTACTTTGGACTCATGACTATTGGTTTTGAGGGTCATCGGGGCTAATTAGTGGCTTTGGCAGATATTGCAGACCTTGGTCACCATCATTTGAGTATTCAGGTAGAATCTTATTGGGCATTATTCATATGCTAGTTTGTGTGGATTTTTGATAGGTCAACTTCAGTCATTCAAGGTTAATGTGATGTGATTATGCATACAAAACTCAGATGATGTCAGAGAGATTCTGTGTAACTCAAAGTAGGCGATAACTTTGAAAAAGACAAGAGAATGTTAGATTTGGAGTTTAGAGTTGGTCGTATGGTTCTTGCATTGGGATGTCTTCAGCCTGGTTGAGTTTCCACATAGTTGTGCTTGTATTAATATGATGTCAGTGTACTTTGGCTCAGGGCTTGCATGCCTCTATTGTGCTCGATTCAGTTAGTGGCCAGTTGGTTATTGAAGATGAGTTTGTGCTTATTTGGAAAATAAAGTTAGGAAGTGAGTGTAAAAGGGATACCTTTAGCAAAATCCCTTGGAAACATTAGTTAGACTTAGAGGTGATCTAGGGAGCCTTGCATGGGTATGCAGCCCCAGTTCCTCGTCCTTTTGAGCTTTTGTGCTCATTTTATCCATTGTCTTTAGGGGATGAAAGTCCTTTTAGTAGTGGATATTGTAATGACCCTCTAGGTCATTTTCTTTGTTTCCACTCATTTTTGGCATTTTGTACCTTCCCATAATAGCTACAGGTCATTTATCACCTAGTAAAACTGTCAGTTTGATTTTGAGCATTTCGTTTGGGTTTTAAGTCCATTTTCGTGTTTTGGAGCTTTTGAAGTTGAGAAATTTGTCTTGGACAAAAAATTCTAGTAAAAGACCTAGGATGAGAATTCTGACAGTGCCGTTAGCTCCATAACGTGGGTTTTAGGCTAGGGCCATCCTTGGTCCAGGTCCCGAGGCTTTCGATCTCATTCTGCGCTATTATGTAGATTTTCTTAAAAATAGAACATTGGGCCCACTTTTATCAAAACGACCTCAGATAGAAATTTTGATGGTTCTGTTGAGTCCGTAATGTCAAATTTTGTATGGTAGCATAGTTTATTTGCACGCTCGGGGTTCTGAACAAATCCCAAGCACCTGATCAGAGTTCTTTAAGACTTGGGTTTTTGTTGGTGTAGCAGCACCTGGTGCAGGCCACCCTTCCTCTTTGCATTCGTGAGTAGTTGACTATGTTCACGAAGGTTCAAGTCTTTGACCTTCGCGAACTCGAACCTCCTATTTCATTCTCGATGAAGGGTCAGTCCGACCCGATCTAGTTTCTTCTTTGCATTCACGAAGGTTTCAACGCATTTGCGATGGCCTTCTCTAGTTGTTGTCACGCCTCGAATTCCAACGGGGCAGACTGACACCCGAAGCCGTTAAGGCCCGAGAGAACCAATCTTCATTCATGTACACTCATATACATATCACTCAGTGAACATCACTATCACGTATAGATAAGAGGCTAATGGCTGAAGTCATGGAAAACATATGATTCATATATGATATATATACATGAAACTTGGCCATTAGGGCCACCATGTCGAAAGCATACGTCCCTTACATTCCTTCATTTGTCCCACAACGTATACAAAAGCCTCTAACAGATACATAACCAACCTAAAGTAGGGACAAATCCCCGCTTTATACAACGTTTTCATAATACCAAAACTAATATGTACACATGTGACTCGAAAAGCCCCGAACCAAACTGGAGCTCACCAATAATCAGTAGATGATCCGCAGCCTACTGTGGAGGTCTACTAATACCTGTTCCTGCAATAAGTAAGGTAGGTCCCCCAAGGGACATCAGTACGAAGAATGTACTGAGTATGTAAGGTTGTAAGAAACTGCATGATACATAAG
Source organism: Capsicum rhomboideum (assembly GCA_031232105.1). NCBI lineage: Eukaryota > Viridiplantae > Streptophyta > Magnoliopsida > Solanales > Solanaceae > Capsicum > Capsicum rhomboideum. The sequence continues at coordinate 23,985,289 of CP124718.1, forward strand.
TACTTCAATGGAATCAAATATAAGAGAATAGTCAATATGGATAAACCACCGTTCTGTATGTGTGTAACCATGTACATTACATTCATTTCTTTCTTTGGCTTTATGTTCATTCATCATTATCATTCATTACTTAACTTTATCCTTCTTTGCATTAAGAAATTGTAAAGCATATAATAAAACAATGGCCAACTAATCAGTGGTAAAAGAGGATAACCCATGCTAGGTATTTTAACCCCTGGGATGAGATTAACCCATGCTAGGCTTTTCCATCGCCCCTGGGATGAGATTAACCCATGCTAGGTATTTTAACCCCTGGTATGAGATTAACGAATGCTAGGCTTTTTTTTCGCCCCTGGGATGAGATTAACCCATGTTAGCTATTTTAACCCCTGGGATGAGATTAACCCATACTAGGCTTTTCTGTCGCCCCTGGGATGATATTAACCCATGCTAGGTATTTTAACCCCTAGGATGCTACTATGATATTAGGATTGACCCAATCTAGGTTTTTATTCCACCCCTGGGATGCCACTCAAGAATATACAAACAATTATACATTACTTCATTTTTTCATTATAAGAGTGATATATTGGTGGTTGTAACATTATTGGAACTCTGGAACAATGTCCACAATTGTGTGACACATGAATAACAAGTGGGCATCGAATAAGAAACATGTGAATAACAATATATGACAACCTGAAATGAGATATCTTTGAACATTTCGGAATGGAACAAATACAATGTCAATGTGAACAATATGTGCTGCAGAAGGATACAGAAAGAGTAACCTTACATATCTTATATTCCAAATATGAATACACAACCCTATATGTGAATACAACAATCCAGATCCTTTCTTACGTGTTACTCTACAACACAAGTACGTCACGGAGCTCACGTTAACAGCTAACTACATTACAAGTGCATAAGACGACAATGAATTACGTGACTGCCATATAATGTCATTTCACCCTTCATAATACAATTCACAGCATTACCATATCAACAACATCACAACATACTACACATTAACCAAGACATCATAATGCAATAGCATTACACCAAAGTTATACTTTACACTTCCCTTTCAACACCACGTTACCTTTTCTCCATCAAGTCACTTAAATACCTTTCACAATAACATATTAACAATAATAAATAATTGATATAATCCAACATGCCTCTTAATGACCCCTTAAAGCAACTCAAAAGGTACCATAAGTTGATAATTGCATCCAAAAAGGGTATAGGGGCCTTGAGGTGGGGGTGGGGTCAAAGAGATGCAAAAACAATCAAAACGGAGTTCTGGACTGACTTGCGAAGCCACCTACACCCGAAGGTGGGTGAGTTGAGTCCTCAGGTGACCATTGGCCTGGTCCAGCGCCACCTGCGTTGGCATCTGCGCCCGCAGGTGCTCCATCCGCGAAGGCGGATGCCCGCTTCAGCCTCAAGGGGTCATTTTTGGGTCCTTTTTTGCAACGAATGGTCTATGGTCATAATTAAAATTATATTTCATATTTTAAGTTATATTAGATGCCAAAAAACAGCCATGGTTTCACAACGCACATAAACATCACCAAACTACATCCTCCTTTCAATACATCACCAATTATATGCCCAATTTCATAACAACAATTCCAAATGTTATACTCAAAGAGAAATCAATTTAAAGACATAAATACATATTAAATTTTGATATTTAATCCATCAAATTCACTTCCTTCAAGACCACAAGTCCGCTTTCCAGTTGAGAAGGCAAAATCCTTCACCGATTAAGCAAAAGTGGACTGTTTTACATATAGTGAACTGTCCAACACTTTGCCAACATAACCAACATGATTTATATGCCATATTAAGCATATAATATACTAAACCATAATATTAAACACTTACCTAAGCTTGAAAAGTGATGATCTTGTCCAAAGAGATGATTGCCTTAGGGTTTGGAAGAGAAGAGAAAATATCTCTTTTGTGGAAAATTCTAGAATTTGGAAAGTGTAATGAAATGAATAAAAGATGATTTTTGTAGCCTTATTTATGGTAATCCTTAGCCAATTCTTGGTCATTAAATGATTTTTTACTTGGTAAACATGAGGAATGGGTCATTTCCATTTCGGGCCATGTCTTTTGTATGATTTTGGGCTTTAATTGAGCCCAATAGCACAAGATTCATTTAGTCCAACAAATTTAATGTATAATACCTAAGCAATCTCATGTTTAAATAATTCCATGAATGTTATGATAATCAACTAGGTTCAGAAATGTACGGGGTGTTATATCCTTCCCCCTTAGAAACATTTGTCCTAGAATGTTAGTGACATTATCCATTTTAAACAGATTCAAGTCTAGGAACATTCGTCATGTTATCATATACACATAATGCTTGTAAATATTTAATTGTTATTGCTCCAACCTCGCATCTTGAACTTTCTCTTCCATTTGAAACAAATGAGGGTATTTAGACGTCATCAGTTCTTCAGCTTCCCATGTGATTTCTTCTACTTACTGATTCCTCCAAAGTACTTTTACGGAAGCCAATTCTTTATTTCTTCACCTTATCACTTAATCTAGAGTAGGAATAGGTATCTCTTCATAGGTGAGATCCTCCATAACTTATACATCTTCAATGGGAGCAATGGATCTCCTATGCACTTTCGAAGCATTGAAACATAAAATACTGGATGAACTGTGGAGAGTTCTTGGGGTAGTGCTAACTCGTACACAAATCTTCGGACAATCTTGTATGGGATGTTATATAGGGCCAAATTTTCTTTCTTTCCAAATCTCATTACCCCTTTCATTGGTTACCCTTTCAAGGATACCCAATCACCTCGGGCAAATTCTAACCCTCTTCTTCCAATATCGGCATATGACTTGTGTCGACTTTGGGCCGTTTGTGGCCGCTATTGTATCACCTTAACTTTCTCCATAGCTTGATGAACAATATCTAGCCCGAGTAAGGCAGTTTCACCCACTTCAAACCATCCAAATGGTGATCTACACTTTCTTCCATATAAGGCTTCGTAAGGGGCCATCTTTATACTTGAATAATAGCTATTCTTGTAGGCAAATTCAACAAGAGGTGAATGATCATTCCAACTACTTTTACAGTCCCATGTGCAATATCTTACCATATCTTTGATATAAGGCGTATTTATATGCCTTAGTAGCGACTTTAACCCATGATTTCCTTAGTTTTGAGAACAATACTCATGTATTCTATAAGTTTTTGATGGAATATGTGATATTGTGCTAACCAATATGATTAGACCCTTGTAGGTGGAATTTGCGACTATTTGAAGCATTTTTGGCGTGGAAAGTGAGGCTTGGAGGAGCTACATGTGAAGAATATTGAAGATAAGAGGCAAGCCAAAGAGTTGAACTTGAAGAATCCAACCAAATCCGCAAAGAGAAGTCGACGAAAGAAAAAAAATCACAAATTAAGGGCCTGGCGTGCCAGGCCGCTTTTGGCTATTTTTTCACTTGACCAGACAGAAAATGGGCGCGCCCAGGGGCGTGCCATGCCGCCTGGGAGCACCCTTTTGCTGAGGCAAAATCTGCCTAAGTGCCAGGCGCGCCTAAAGGCGTGCTGGGCCACTTTTTGGCCAATTTTGCCTCGACTTTGGGTCTATAAATAGGGCCTTTTGGTTATTCTATAGGTATTCCATCTTGACTAGGCTATCTTGGGCATTTTTGGGCATTGAAATTAGGTTCCATTCCTCTCCTTTTCAGTTTTTAAGTATTTTTATGGTATTTATTGACTTTTGGATATTGATTGACATTATGAGTGGCTAAAATCCCTCATTCTTGGGGTTAAGGCCAAGAACATGAATCTCTTGGGTTAATTTTAGTGGTTTTTGCTGAAGTTTATCATAAATTGGTTATTCATATATTCTAAATTTCATTATTTTGATGCTTGATCACCATTGGCATATATCCCTTATCTTGAAGTGAGCTCGAGAGAGAAACTAGGAGATAGAACATGGAGTATATGAAGTGTGGTTTTTCTCGGGAAGAAATTCTAAGGGATTGACATGTGGTTAGGACCGAGAGGTACCTAATCCACCACACTTGGTCAATTACGAGAAGAAAACTTAAATGCTCTAGAATTGGTTAAGCCTATCACCACTCACGGATGTAGTTAGATTTCCAATTTCTAGTAGAAGATTATATTTTGGAGACGAATATAATTGTAAAATTAACCTCGGGATGAATCACCATGATAAAAAACTCTAAGTTCTTAAACCAATAACAATTATGCTCAAGAGATGACGTTCGGAGTGCCTTAGCCCTGGGAATTCACTTTTTATTGATTTTTCAAGCGTATTTGCGAAAACCAAAGTTACAGTAGCGAAGTTAGGAGTTAATAGTCCGTAACCAATTAATTTTTAGTAACAAATCCTGTTTCCTTTCCGCAACACTAGTTTTTAATTATTGTTGGACGTCTAGAGTTGACTTCTGTTAACAAAAGTCCCTAGGGTTCGATATCCGGCTCTTTCAAAGGAGCCACTGTATTACTTGAATGATCACGTACACTTGCGTGTATAGTTGGGTAGCAATAAGTTTTTGGCACCGTTGCCGGGGATTTTCAAATAGATAGATTTCAATTATTGATGTTTGTACTTTAATTTTCAGCTACGTGTTGACAACTTGATCTTAGTTGTTCTATTTTGCAGGCTTAGTTCATCGGAACACTGGCAAGGAACAAAGATTTGGTAGACCCGCAGTCTGAACCTGAAATATATTTCAATAGATTGAGGAGACAGGCTGCATACTACCCAATCCTACAAGTCGAACTGTCTGGCGAAGGAATACGGGGTAATCCCGTAAGAATTGAAGAACCAGCTGCAAAGAGATGGGAGCCGGAAGTAATGGCAGCTAGAATAGTTTGCGATGTGGCAATCCCACTCGCCACTAATGTGACCTCCAGTATTCTCAAACCGGCGGCTGGAGGCAAATTTGAGCTTAAACAAAATATGGTGCAACTCTTGCACTCAAGTGGACAGTTTACAGGTCCTGCTCATGAGGACCCGCAGAGGCATATCCGTAATTTTCTGTAGATCAGTGACACATATATGCCTGTGGGTGTGTCTTCAGATTATGTGAGACTTACATTGTTTCCCTTTTCTCTGTTGGGGGAAGCAATGAGGTGGTTAGATGCAGAGCCGGCTAATTCTATCACTACTTGGGATGATTTTTCTCGGAAATTCTTGATAAGGTTCTTTCTGTCTGGAAAGACAGCAAAGCTGAGGAGTGAGATACTGAGTTTCAGACAGAGAGATGACGAGAATTTGTACCAAGCATGGAACCGATTCAAATCCATGCTGCGAGATTGTCCTCATCACCACAAAGCTAATGAAGTGTTGGTTCATACTTTCATTGAGGCTCTCGACCCTAACACGAAAATTCTACTTGATTCAGCTGCAGGTGGACAAGCTTTAGAGAAGACTTATGATTAATTATATGCTTTGTTAAATCATATTTCACAGGAAAATCCAGACTGTCATAGTGATAATTAGAGGAATTCTACAAAGAAGGTTGCTGGGAAACTAGATGTGGATGCAGTCACATCATTATCTGCCCAAATTTCAGCTATACAAAACATGATGAACAATCACTTTAGTAGTTTAAATTTGGGGCAGCAACCAGCTCCCGTGAATGCAGTACAACAACAGGTTTCTGTGATGTATAGTGTATGTGGAAACAGGGACCATACCAGCGAGTTATGTAGTGCAAATTCGGATTCTGTGAACTTTGTTGGCAACGCCCAAAGAGGAGGTGGAGACCAGAACTATGGAAATACTTATAATGCTGGGTGGAAAAATACCCGAACTTATCTTGGGGAGGAAATCAAAATCAATATAGGCCTCAAGGATATGCACCACAGTACAACCAACAGCAAGGTCAAGAAAATCAAGTGGGTGCTAAGCCTGGAGATATGAGCATAGAGGATATGTTAAAACAGATTATGGCTGAGCAAGCTAAGCTGGCAGCAGATGTGAGGAACAATCAGTTGGCTACTTAGAATTTGGAGAAGCAGATTGGCCAGTTTGCTAACGCACAGAATACATGGCCCCAAGGAGGTCTTCCAGGTGATACTGAGCCTAATCCCAAGCAGGTGAATGCTATAGTTACCCATAGTGGTAAGCAGTTAGAGGATACGGTTGCACCAGTGAAAGAATTAGAGCCGAAAGTAGTGGTGATTGAAGACGAACAAGTGGAGTCTACCAAAAGCTCCAACGATGATAAAGTGATACATAGTGTGAAGTTTCCTCCTCCTTTCCCTCAGAAGTTCAAGAAGAAGAAGGAGGATGAATGCTTTGGTAAGCTCATTGAACTACTTAAACAAGTGCACATTAATTTGCCTCTTGTGGATATCTTGCAGGGTATTCCAAATATACCAAGTTCGTGAAAGATATTGTAGCAAACAAGAGTAGATTGACAGAGTATGCAACAGTTGCATTGACTGAGGAGTGTAGTTATCGCATTCAAAATCGGTTACCTACTAAGCTGAAGGATCCTGGAAGCTTCACTGTGAAGATTACTCTGGGAGATCGTGTCTGCGCTCATGGATTGTGTGATTTGGGGGCTAGTATAAATCTGATGCCCACTTCGATTTTCAAGGAGTTGGGTTTGGGTCGTCCTAAGCCTACTACTATTATTATGTAGCTTGCAGATCGATCCATGACTAGACCTGATGGTATTGTTGAGGATGTTCTGGTTCAAGTGGGTTCGTTGATCTTTTCGATTGATTTGTGGTGCTGAATTTTGAGCCTGACCCGGAAGTCCCATTTATTTTGGGTCATCCGTTTCTGGCCACTGGAGGGAAGATCATTGATGTAGCAGCCGAGAAACTTACTATACGAGCTCATGATAAGGTTGAAGTCTTTGATGTATATAGGGCTTTGAAGCTTCCAAAAATTTATGAGAACTTGTCGGCTATTACAGCTATAGATTTGGCGGTTGAGAGCATCCACACTTTGTTTACAGATCCCTTGGAAATAGTTTTGAAGGGGCAAGATGTTTTTGGTGATGCGGAAGCTAGTGAAATGGTGCAAGTTCTTGATCTTATGGGTATCTATGCTAAAGAGGGTAGATGGGAACCTTTAAATCATCCACTCGGTCCTCTAACCAAGCCCTCAATTGAGGAGGCGCCGAAGCTTGAATTTAAAGAACTTCCATCTCACCTTCAATATGCTTTCTTAGGTGACAATGAGACCCTTCCTATTATTCTTACAGAAAATTTGTCAAAGGATCAAGTTGATGCGGCATTATTGATACTCAGACGAAGAAAGAAGGCTATTGGTTGGTAGATGTCTGACATTCGTGGTATTAATCCGGGTTTATGCATGCATAAAATTTACATGGAGGAAGGGCATAAGCCGAGTGTGCAACACCAACTATTCTTGAATCCGATGATGAAAGAAGTAGTAAGGAAAGAGGTAATTAAGTGGTTAGATTTGGGCATTGTTTACCCTATCTCTGATAGTACGTGGGTTAGCCCAGTACAATTCTTTCACAAAAAGGGTGGTATGACGGTGATCACGAATGATAATAATGAGTTGATTCCTACAAGAATTGTGACTGGGTGGCGTATTTGTATGGATTATCAGAAACTCAATGATACTACGAGGAAAGACCATTATCCAATCCCTTTTATTGATCAAATGTTGGATCGTTTAGCCTGGCAGGAGTATTATTGCTTTCTAGATGGGTATTCCGAATACAATCAAATTGCTATAGATCCTCAAGATCAGGAGAAGACTACATTCACATATCCTTACGGTACATACGCTTTCAAGCGTATACCATTTGGATTATGTAATGCACCAGCTACCTTTCAGCGGTGCATGATGGCTATTTTTTATGACATGGTGGAGGATTTCGTAGAGATTTTTATGGATGATTTTTTAGTCTTTGGTAACTCTTTCGAGGTATGCTTGCAAAACCTTGATAGAGTCCTTGCTCGGTGTGAAGAAACTAATCTTGTTCTCAATTGGGAGAAGTGTCATTTCCTTGGGACTGAAGGTATAGTTCTTGGGCATAAAGTGTCAAAGCAGGGGCTTGAAGTTGATAGGGCAAAGATTGAAGTTATTGAAAAATTACCTCCACCTGTATCGGTAAAAGGGGTGCATAGTTTCTTGGGGCATACTGGGTTTTACAGAAGGTTTATTCAAGATTTTTCCAAAATTACACGCCCCATGTGTGCACTCTTGGAAAAAGATGTGAAATTTGTATTTTGTGAAGCATGTGTGAAGGCATTCGAGGTTTTGAAAAAGAAGTTGGTAGAGGCACCTATCTTTATTTCTCCTGACTGGGCGCTACCATTTGAGCTCATGTGTGATGCAAGTGATGTTGCAGTGGGTGCAGTTCTTGGTCAGCGGAAGAATAAGGTATTTCACTCTATTTATTACGCAAGCAAGACCCTTGATGCAGCCCAAGTAAATTACATGGTGACTGAAAAAGGGATGTTAGCTTTGGTGTATGCATTTGATAAATTCAGATCTTACTTGGTGGGCACGAGCGTCATTGTATACACGGATCATGTTACAATACGGTATTTGTTCAATAAAAAGGATGCTAAGCCGCGTTTGATTAGATGGATCTTATTGTTACAGGAGTTTGACTTAGAGATTAAAGATAGAAAGGGGACAGAAAATCAAATTGCTGACCATCTGTCCAGACTTGAAAGCTCATCACATGTAGTTGATGATGGGCGTATTTTTGAAGAATTTCCAGATGATCAATTGTTAGTTTGGGGAGTTGATGAGTTGCCATGGTATGCAGACATTGTGAATCTATTGGTCAGTGGGCTCTTTCCTCCTGATTCGAGTCCTCAACAGAAGAAGAAGCTGGCATATGAGGCATGCTCTTATATATGGGATGAGTCGTATTTATTCAAGCAAGGGCCTGATCAAATAGTAAGAAGATGCATTCCGGATGTCGAAGCAAAGCAAGTGTTAGCAAGATGCCATACATCACCTTATAGTGGACATCATGGTGGTGAACGCACAACCCAAAAAATATTGCAACCAGGTTTCTTCTGGCCTTCTATATTTAAAGATGCTCAGGCCTTTGTGAAGAGTTGTGATCAATGTCAACGTATGGGGATGATTGTAAAGAGACATGAGATGCCTCTTAACAACATCCTAGAATTTGAAATCTTTGATGTATGGGAAATTGATTTTATGGGCCCTTTCCCAAAGTCGAATGGCAATCTATACATACTCGTAGAATTGGATTATGTGTCTAAATGGGTAGAGGCTGCAGCTCTTCCTACGAATGACTCCAAAGTAGTGGTAAAGTTCCTTCAAAAGTACATTTTCACTAGGTTCAAAACTCCAAGAGCTATTATTAGCGATGGAGGGTCACACTTCATTAATTATTGGGTGAAGAGTGTATTGGCAAAGTATGGTGTGCAACACAAGGTCTCAACAGCGTATCATACCCAAACAAGTGGCCAAGTGGAAGTGTCTAATCGCGAGATAAAGCAAATCTTACAAAAGACGGTGAATACTCAGAGGAAAGACTGGTAACTAAAGCTGGATGATGCTCTTTGGGCTTATCGAACGGTGTATAAGACTCCTATAGGGACTTCTCACTATAATTTGGTCTTTGGGAAAGCTTGTCACCTCCCAGTTGAGCTTGAGCACCGAGCATATTGGGCGGTAAAGAAGTTGAATCTAGATCTGGGGTTGGCTGGTAACAGGAGGTTGTTACAATTCCATGAGTTGGAAGAATTTCATGCCCATGCGTATGAAAATGCTAAGATATACAATGAGAAAATGAAGCAATGAAATGACAAGCATATTCTCCCCCGCACTTTCGAGCCAGGCCAGTTGGTACTTTTGTTTAACTTAAGACTTAGGTTGTTTCCGTGCAAGCTAAGATCTAAGTGGAGTGGGCCTTTTGAGGTAAGTCGCACGACACCTCATGGTGCGGTGGAAATTTTGAACAAAGCGGATGGTACAAGATTTATGGCAAATGGCCAGAGATTGAAGCATTATTTTGGTGAAGAAGAGAAGCAGAAGGAGGATGTGCTTCACCTTGATGATAACTGAGCTAAGTATGGTCGAACCGCGACATTAAAGCAGGCGCTACATGGGAGGCAACCCACGAATGTGTTGTAATAGTTAGGATTTATAAAGTAAAAACACAAAAAGAAGAGTCGTGCCCCGACCAAAACTAAGGCGCTTGATGGGAGGCAACCCATCTCTTTCAAAAAATTTTGTTTTCTAACTTAGTGTAACGCCCCAAATCCCATCGGGATGGATTAACACTCGTAGCAGACAAGGCCCGAGAGAACCAAGCTTTGCCTCTATTCAATCATATACATGCCATAAGAAACCCATAATCACGTAAGAACTTTAAATACCAACAACAGAATTCATGGAACATGTGATAAATATATATATACATATGCAAAACTTGGTCGTTGAGGCCACCAAGTCAAAAACGACATATACCTTTTACATTTATACACCCACATCCGTCTACAAAAGCATCTAACAAATGAATTGACCAAAATGAACTAAAATTCGGGACAAGTCCCCACTTTATACAACATGTACAACACCAAAACTTATGTATGACTGTGACTCAGAGAAGCCCCAAACTAACTGGAGCTCACCAAAGATCTGCAACAACTGGCAACCTACTGTGGAGGCCTACTAGTACCTGCGCCTGCAACAAGTAAGGTAAATTCCCCAAGAGGGGTCAGTACGAAGAATGTACTGAGTATGTAAGGCCATATGAAACTTGTAAGATATGAAAATATGTCAAGAACTCAAGTTCAAATGCATAACCAATATAGATAAGTCACAATGTAGATGAGTCACTATTCTGTACTTTGGCAACTATGTATTTTGCTTTCTTTACTTTCTTTGTATCTTTGCTTCAATGATTATTCATCTTTGACTGTGACCTATGATACCCGGGCCTCGACTGAGCAGTGGGTTTTAACATAACATCATGTTATGTGGGGATCGGCTCGAGCTAGGCTTATGCCCCTAGAGCTGCCACCCTATGAATCAATATATATAACGGGTTCGGCTCGAGCTAGGTTAGTACCTCTAGAGCTGCCACCCATATAATAATTCAGGTTCTGCTCGAGCTAGGTTAGTACCTCTAGAGCTGCCCCCTGTCAGGATCGGTCCGAGCTAGGCTTATGCCCCTAGGACTGCCCCCTGATTTGGGATCAACTTGAGCTAGGCATTTCGCCCCTTAAGCTGCCACCCATACTTGATAATTAACCACATATGCATTAATTTAATATTTACTTTGATATTGCAACCATGATAGTAATACTTCGCTTGAAGCTTTGGACCATTAACCAATGAGTGAGAGACATGATATTAAACATTATTGGAAACATAACATTATTAGAACCATAACACCATTAGAACCATTGGACAATAATCCATGAACAAGAGACATGAGTATAATCACCATTAGAACATTGGAACATAACCTTATTGGGCTTTTGGACATTAGTCAATAAATATGAGACATAAGATTCACAAATGATCAATGAGTAGAAGATATATGACAATGACCGTGGATAACCGGATGTAAGATACCTTAGCACATTTCGGGATGGAACAATCGTAATGTCAATGTGTTTACTATTTGCCGCAGAAAGATACGGACAGAGTAACCTTACATACCTTGTATTCTCAATACGAATATACAACCTTAGATGTGCATAAAATGTCCCGCTCCTTCCTTATGTGTCGCTTTACAACACAAATATATAACGGGATTTACATTAACCACCAACTACTTTACCAATGCATATAATAACAATGAGTTACATGTTTGCCTTTACACATGCCATTTCCCCTTGACAAAACCATCGAAGAAATTATTATTCCAAAAATCCCCCAATATTCCATACATTGACCAATACATGATAATCAATACATTTCACCACAACACTTCTCCTTTACACTTTCTTATCCACACTACATCACAAATAATCCATCAACTTACCTTAATACACCTCATAACACATATCGGCCAAAATCCCACAATTTACACTTATAGAAAAATAACAAGTTTAATAACCAAAATCACACCATACATGTCCATATTTTATCCATACCATTCTCTTTCATCAAAGGCACAAGTCATAATTCAATCTTGAATCTCATGGATCACAAATCTTATATAAAAACACAAAGTACCATGCCCAACATTTCCAAGCACAACCAACATGATTTACATAATATATCATTAATATAATTTATTAATCCATAACAATAATCACTTACCCAAGCTTGAAAAGTGATGATCTTGCTCCAATAATTGGCTTTGAGTCTTTAGGGTTTGAGAGCAAATATCTTCTTTTGGTCTAAAAAGGCATGAGACTTGTGTAGAATAAAAATCAAATTTTTTGGTCCCTTTTATAAGATTTTAAGTCCATCCTTATCCATTCTATGGCATTAAATGTTGGGTTCTAGAAGGTCAAGGCAAGAATGGGTCATTTGACCCATTTTTGGCCCATGTCTTCTTTTCATTTTTGGGCCCTTTTTGGGCCCAATTAACTTAACCCAATAAAATCAATAATTTCTCATGTTTAAATCATATCATACGTGTTATAACAACATTCTCACTCACTCTATTCATATCCGCAGCCTCAATCCCAAAAACAAGTGATTCTAGCCACGCATGGCCTATTTTGACCATAAGGGTAAAACCGTCATTTTGATGCCAAATTCGTTCTCGAGTAATTTCATCATACCAATATAATACTTTACTTATTTCATGTATATTCTCATGGTTGTATAAGAAACGTGGCAAAAATTGGCTCGATACGTCCCCAGGCACCCTTGGGACTTAAGAAAATTTCCAACTTTGAAAAAGTGGCAAAACCAGCGCGGCACGCCCTTGGGCGCGCCAGATTACTTCCTATGGGCACAAAAATTTGTCCCAAAGTGGCGTGGCACTCCCTCTGGCATGCCCCACACTTAGTTTTTCAAAAAATTCCATTTTTTGACTTTTCTTCGCGGGTTTGATTAGATACTTCAAGTCCTATTCTTTAGCTTACTTCTTACCCTTAATATCCTTTGTTTAGAGGTCCTCTTAGCCTCATTTTTAACCCCACAAATTCTTCACAAAAATCACAAAACACCTCCTACGAAGGGTTAATCACATATACGAGGGTCAAATTCACTTATCTCATCAATAACATTACAAAATATATATGTATGGCCCTCGACACCTACGTAAGCATTGTTAAACGTCATCAAGTAGGGTTAGTAAGGTACGGTGTGTTACATTCTTCCCCCCTTAGGAACATTCATCCTCGAATGTTAACAATATTGTTTCAATTATAACAAATGTATCTCTACATTATCATACATATACATAAACACTTAAGGCTCATGGAGACTTACTTGTTATTGCTCCACTTCCGCACTTTGAACCTCTTCGTCCATTTGAAATAGATGGGGATACTTAGATTTCATCATCTCTTCCGCTTCCCATGTGATCTCCTCTACTTGGTGATTTCTCCAAAGGACTTTTACGGAAGCTATGTCTTTATTCCTCAATCTCTTTACTTGTCGATCTAGGGTAGCAATAGGTACCTCTTCATAAGTAAGATCCTTTGTAACTTGAACATCTTCAATGGGAACAATACGAGATGGATCTTCTATGCATTTTCGAAGCATCAAAATATGAAATACTGGATGGACTGAGGAAAGTTCCTGGGGTAGTGCTAATTCATAAGCAACTTGACCAAATCTTCTAATAACTTCATATGGGCCTATGTAACGTGGACTCAATTTCCCTTTCTTTCCGAACCGCATTACCCCTTTCATCGGTGACACCTTTAAAAATACCCAATCACCTATGGTGAATTCAAGCCCTCTTCTTCTAACATCGGCATATGACTTGTGACGACTTTGAGCCATTTGTAACCGCTGTTGGATCACTTTAACCTTTTCCATAGCCTGATGAACAATATCTGGCCCAAGTAAAGCAGTTTCACCTGCTTCAAACCATCCAATTGGTGATCTACATTTCTTTCCATACAAAGCTTCATAAGGTGCCATTTTAATACTTGAATGATAGCTATTATTGTAAGCAAATTCAATAAGAGGCAAATGGTCATCCCAACTGCCTTGAAAATCTAACGTGCATGCTCGTAGTATATCTTCAAGTGTCTGAATAGTACGTTCTGCTTGTCCCTCAGTCTGAGGATGGAAAGCCATACTTAAATTCACCTGTGTGCCCAAACTCTGCTGAAAAGATCTCCAAAAGTGCACTGTGAACTGTTCTCCTCTGTCTGATATAATGGAAAGTGGAATACTATGTAATCCTACTATCTCTTTCACATATAATTTTGTATATTCTTCAGCGGTATAGGTGGTCTTGAATGGTAGAAAGTGCGCTGATTTGGTAAGCTTGTCCACTATCACCCATATAGAATCAAATTTCCGTAATGTACGAGGCAAACCTGTAATAAAGTCCATATTAATCATATCCCATTTCCAGACTGGAAGATTAATACATTGCATGTAACCTCCTGGTTTTTGATGCTCTACTTTCACTTGTTGACAATTCAAGCATTGAGCGACAAACTCTGCAATGTTCTTTTTCATATTTCCCCACCAATACACTTCTTTTAAATCATGGTACATTTTAGTAGCACCCAGATGAATAGAATAGCGCGAATGATGCGCCTCTGTCATAATCTATTTCCTCAGCTCATCTATATCCGGTACACATAATGTCCCTTGACATCGAAGTACCCCTTCTTGTGTAAGATCAAATGCCTTTGTCAAATTCTGCTGTACATTTTCCTTTAGCTGCAATAACATAGAATCTGCAAACTACTTCTCTTTCACTTCAGCTATTAAGGAGGATTCTGCTGCATTCTACACAATAACTCCATCATCTGAGGATTCAATAAGTCGAACTCCCAAGCTGGCTAGCTGATATAAATCTTTGATTATCTCTTGCTTTTCAGTCAACTGACCACTAGTGCTTTCTACTGCCTTGCGCGGCTCAATGCATCAGCTACTACATTTGCTTTGCCTGGATGATAAAGAATATCAATATCATAGTCTTTTAAGAGCTCTAACCACCTTCGTTGCCTCAAATTGAGTTCCTTTTGCTTAAAGAGATATTCCAAACTTTTGTGATCCGTATAGATATCAACATGAACTCCATACAAATAATGACGCCATATCTTTAAAGCAAAAACTATCGCTGTCAATTCAAGATCATGTGTGGGATAATTTTTCTCATGTGGCCGCAACTGTGTGAGGCATATGCTATGACATTACCCTGTTGCATCAACACATATCCGAGGCCAACCCCAGAAGATTCACAATACACTACATAACCCTCGGTACCTTCGAGAAGCACTAAAACTGGTGTGTAGGTTAATTTATCTTTCAAATTTTGGAAGATTTCCTCACACGCATCATTTCACTGAAATTTAACTGCCTTATGTGTAAGCTTTGTTAACGGTACAGCAATAGAGGAAAAACCCTCCATAAATCGTCGGTAATAACCTACTAGTCCAAGAAAACTACGAATCTCTATGGGTGTCGTAGGTCTTGGCCAATTTTTCACTACTTCAATCTTCTGTGTATCAACTTGTATCCCTTCATCTGACACAATGTGACCCAAGAATGCGACGGATTTTAACCAAAACTCACATTTGGAGAACTTTGCATGCAACTTATGCACACGGAGAATCTGCAACATTTGCCGTAAGTGATTAGCATGGTCCTCCGGTGATCTTGAATAAACCAGGATGTCATCTATAAATACCGTTACAAACACGTCTAGAAATGGCTTAAACACCCTATTCATCAAATCCATAAACACAGTTGGTGCATTTGTTAGTCCAAATGACATAACTAAAAATTCATAATGGTGATACCGTGTTCGAAAAGCTGTCTTGGGTACATCTTTTCTCTAACTCTGACTTGATGGTAACCCGACCTCAAGTCTATCTTGGAAAAACAATTGGCACCCTGTAACTGATCAAACAAATCATCAATTCGAGGGAGGGGATAGTTGTTCTTGATCGTTACCTTATTTAATTGCCGATAGTCAATGCACATTATCAAAGTGCCATCTTTCTTCCGTACAAATAACACCGGTGCACCCCACAGGGACATACTAGGCCTAATGAAGCCTTTGTCCAGCAAATCTTTCAATTTCTCCATCAATTCACGCAATTCTACTGGAGCCATTCTATATGGAGGAATAGAAATAGGCTGAGTGCCTGGAATCACATCAATGCCAAATTCTACTTCCCGTTCTGGGGGTAAACCTGGAAGATCCTATGGGAACACATCTAAAAATTCATTGACCACTTGAACCGACTGTGGAGTTAGTGGTTCCACATCATTATCTTTCACCCGTACTAAACGACATATGTAACCTTTAGCAATCATTTTCCTGGCTTTCAGATAGGAAATAAATCTCCCTCATGGTTCCCCTACATTTCCCCGCCATTCAAGAACATTTTCTTGCGTGAAACAAAATTGCACCTTCCTGGCCCCGCAATCTACCGTGGCATAACAAGAGGCCAACCAATCCATCCCCATGATCACATCAAAATCCACCATGTCTAATTCAATGAGATCGGCCAACGTATCATGACCACACACAGCTACCACACAATTTTGATATACTCTTTTTGCAACAATACTTTCACCAACCGGTGTGGACACTTCAATTGATTTAATTAATAATTCTGGTGCCTTTGCAAATTTCGCAGCAACCAATGGAGTAACATAGGAAAATGTAGAACCAGGTTCAATCAATGCATATACGTTATATGAGAATATGGATAATGTACCTGTAACAACATCAGGGGAAGCCTCTGAATTCTGCCGGTCCACTAAAGCATAAGTGCGATTCTGGACCCCGCTAGTACTGGCTGCTCCTCTGCCACCCCTACCACGGCCAACATGCTGTACACCTCGGCCCAGTGAAGGAACCGATGTTGATGATGCAACGACCGATCCTGCCAGTCATGCTATACCACCCATGCTCCTCTGGGGACACTCTTTCATCATGTGCCCTGTCATACTGCACCAGAAACAAGCATTTGTCCCCACTCGGCATGTACCTACATGTATACGCCCGCAATGCTGACACTGCTGATGAGGAAAACCTTCTGCCTGTGATCCGTGAACTTCACCACTCTGCCCAGATGGACCACCCCTAGACCCTCGGAACTGAGAGTGAGAACCCCCTGTGGAATAAGAGAACGATGGTCTAGGTGGTCTAGGAAACATGCGGGGCCTAGATCCTCCTTGGGACATCATAGGTGGTCTCATAGGTCTAGCCCTTTTGGACTGTCCCCTGTCAAATTCATGTACCCTTCGTCTCTGCCTTTGATCTTCCATTTTCTGGGCGAAGGCTTGTATTCGAGCTATGTCCATGTCCTTGTTCAAGGCAGCAATGGTGCAATCCCTTACCAAATATGGCTCTAGTCTATCCACGTATTGTTGGACTCTGTCTGTCATCGTAGCCATAACATTTGGCGCATACCGTGCCAAGGAATTAAATTGCAAGCTATATTCTCTGACACTCAAGTTTCCTCGATGGAGATTTATAAACTGATCCACACGTGCCTCACGGATCTCATAGGGTAAGTAATGATCAAGGAAAGCTGTTTTAAATTCTTCCCAATTTGGTGGATTTGCACCAATATCATCAAAGGCACAAGTCATAATTCAATCTTGAATCTCATGGATCACAAATCTTATATAAAAACACAAAGTACCATGCCCAACATTTCCAAGCACAACCAACATGATTTACATAATATCTCATGCATATAATATATTAATCAATAACAATAATTACTTACCCAAGCTTGAAAAGTGATGATCTTGCTCCTAAATTTGGCTTTGAGTCTTTAGGGTTTGAGAGCAAATATCTTCTTTTGGTCTAAAAAGGCATGAGACTTGTGTAGAATAAAAATCAGATTTTTTGGTCCCTTTTATAAGCTTTTAAGTCCATCCTTATCCATTCTATGGCATTAAATGTTTGGTTCTAGAAGGTCAAGGCAAGAATGGGTCATTTGACCCATTTTTGGCCCATGTCTTCTTTTCATTTTTGGGTCCTTTTTGGGCCCAATTCACTTAACCCAATAAAATCAATAATTTCACATGTTTAAATCATCTCATACGTGTTACAACAATATTCTCACTCACGCTATTCATATCCGTAGCCTCAATCCCAAAAACAAGTGATTATAGCCACGTATGGCCTATTTTGACCATAAGGGTAAAACTGTCATTTTGATGCCAAATTCGTTCTCGAGTAATTTTATCATACCAATATAATACTTTAATTATTTCATGTATATTCTCATGGTTTTAGAAGAAACATGGCAAAAATTGGCTCGGTACGTCCCCGAGCACCCTTGGGACTTAAGAAAATTTCCAACTTTGAAAAAGTTGCAAAACCAACGTGGCACACCCTTGGGCGCGCCATCTTAATGCCTATGGGCACAAAAATTTGCCCCAAAGTTGCGTGTAACACCCTCTGGCACGCCCCACACTTAGTTTTTCAAAAAATTCCGTTTTTCGACTTTTCTTCGCGGGTTTGATTAGATACTTCAAGTCCTATTCTTTAGTTTACTTCTTACCCTTAATATTCTTTTTTATAGGTCCTCTTAGACTAATTTTTAACCCCACAAATGCTTCACAAAAATTACAAAACACCTCCTACGAAGGGTTAATCACATATACGAGGGCCAAATTAACTTATCTCATCAATAACATTACAAAATACATATGTATGGCTCTCGACACCTACGTAAGCATTGTTAAACGTCGTCAAGTAGGGTTAGGAATTTAAGGGGTGTTACACTTAGTGCTAAGATCTTGTGTTTATGCAGAGGCACGAAGCATGTTGACATGGGAATCCATAAGGAAAAGGTAAAATTGTCAGATGGATGATTATTTGAAGGTGCCGGGCAGGTAGGACATGTTTTGGAGCGAAGTTTTAAGTCTTGTAAAAGCCCCAAGATTATGTGAAAAATGTGGAAAATTGCTCAGGTATGAGGTTAAGTGTTGGGCGCGCAACCTGGCGTGCCACGATGAAATTGCTAAGAAATTTTTTTTTTTCTGGCAGTGGGAAGGCGCGCTGGCCAGCGTGCCACGCCACCTTCCTCGAAAATTTTGCGCGAAGTGGCAGTGGGAAGGCTCACTGGCCCATGTACCACACCGCCTGTGCCCAAATTTTTGGTCGAATATGCAGTGGGGTAGCGCGCTAGGCAGCGTGCCACGCCGCTACCCCCTTAAGTTCTAAGCACAAAAATTTTTAAAGAGAAAAGGGGCTCCATATACGACCCACCCCACCCCTTCTCCTTTAAATCCCTAATTTTCACATGTTTTCCAAACTCAAACACCAAGGACCCGATTTTACTCCCAAAAACTTCAACAATTTTCTCTTCTATTTCTCTACTCTTGCCCACACATAGATCGAATTCTTGCCTTATCCTCTTGGGATTGTGTTTACAAGACTCCATTCAAGCTATCAAGGTATGTTTCCTTAGCTTTCTCTCTTTAGATTGCTATGAGGATGATGCGATTTTGGGGTATTCTTGGATTTCGTTTGTAATGCCCAATATGTTCTTGGTTTGTTGACTTGATTCTTATGATATGGTTGGAGTTTATGGGGTGTCATTATAATGAACTTGGAAGGCATGTGAACTTGTGTTTAATAATCTTATTTTAGTTGGAATAATTGGAAGTGGGTTTATCTTTATTGGTGATAATTGAGAAAATTGGTGGTTGAAATCACTTGATACAACTCATATGTGTTGAATATGTATGACTATTGTTTGAATTCTTGAGTAAAACAAGCATGTCATTCTAATGCTATTTATGAGATTGCTGACCTTGTGTGGGAATGTGCATTTATCTATGGTTGGGACTTGGTATTTGGGCATTAAGTGATGAGGGGAAGTCTGAGTACCCTCCTCCCATATATATTTTGACTTGGTGCTAAGCGACTAAGAGTGGGGTGGCCCTAAACGTCACCGCACA
Source organism: Capsicum rhomboideum (assembly GCA_031232105.1). Lineage (NCBI taxonomy): Eukaryota > Viridiplantae > Streptophyta > Magnoliopsida > Solanales > Solanaceae > Capsicum > Capsicum rhomboideum. The sequence continues at coordinate 24,005,325 of CP124718.1, forward strand.
TTAAGTTGGTTAGCTATTTTTACATGGGTAATTGACTTGTTTGTGGAACTTTGCTACAGGTACAATGTCTGATTCTAATGTAGCTGCCTCCATTTCTCACAAGAGACGTCGGTCGAGTAATAAGGTCCCAGCAGCTCCCCCAGTCCCAAAAGGGAAAAAACGGAAGTATGGGATACACGCGGTCTCCAGTGCAGGGAAGGGTTGGTACAAAAGCCACCCGGGAGCTAAATTTTTTGCAGATGAGAGTATTGATAGGGCAAGTCTGGCTCGAGATTACCCAAGAATATTGGCTCGGCTTATGCAAGTCGAAATGGGCTTTGTCTTCGACAGACCTACCGATTGCAACCTCCATCTGGTGAGGGAATTGTACGCAAATTGGAACCCGAACGCACCTACCTGCTCGGTAATGGTACGAGGTTCGAATGTGATTCTTGATTCCTTGAGTTTGAATGGATTATTGGTAGTTTCCACTCAGGCTAGTTCCCAAGACCTACTCAGGATGAATGCTAGGCCTCCATATGCTGAAATTTGACACACTCTGTGCGGCCCACGTTCAACAGTGAGGTGGCTGAGACATCACAAAAGAGGGTATCATAAGAGTCTACCCTTTTCCCACTTCAACAAAGAGGCAAGGATTTGGCTAAAGATTGTGTGTTGTTGTTTAATTTTGGGGAGCCACATGACTGAGGTTACAAGGGATTGTGTCTGTTTGGTGTATGCTCTCATGACTGATGCGGAGATTGATGTAGGTTCTGTGTTGTTGTCGGCTATGCACCGAGCTCGCCTCCAAGGAGGTCTTCGATATGCTTTCGGTGGACTATTGACTAAATTAATGAGAGCATTCGAAGTGCCTGAGGAAAATTTTGACTATCATCCTCCTTTGGTGACGACGCCTGTGGATGTCACCCAAACTAAGGCGCCGGATTCACTCAGCCCCACTTTGACATTAGCAGAGCGTCATGCTCGAGATAATGGGATTTTAGCCCGTATGTGTGGGTTAGAGATGCTGCAACACAGGACTGGGGGTAGGCCCTCTACGACGGATGAGCTGAGCCAGGTAAAAAAGGATTATCCTCTTAACAAGCATGCCATGGCCTTATTTAGAATTGGTCCTAATTTTGTTGAGCCTGTGGATGATGATGTCCCCACAGATGAAAATGACCTCCAGAGAGATTCTGAGGATGAGGAGGCGGAGGCGGATGATCCACCGCTAGAGGTCCGTGGGTCGGAGGACGACGACTACCTGGACTGACCAGGGAGCTCCTTACACCCTACTCTTGGATTGTCTACTTTTATAGCATTGGGGGCATTGCTAATCTTTTAAGCATGGGGTGGGGAGTTATGAGATTCCCTTGTATGTGTGTATATGTGTGTTGCTGTATGCTTTTATTTTGGGTTCCTTAGCCTTTGTTTTCGGTTCTTTTACTAAGGAGAGTCCCTTTGAACTGTACAAAAAAAAATAAATTGGATTTTTGATGTTGTTTTAAGTCTTTTTTATGTTGTTTTTGGTGTTTATTACTTTTGAGTCGCCTTAGTCATAGGACTAAGGGATTTTCTCTATGATGGATGGATGACGACCGTCTTAAGAGCAAATTAGTCATGTAGTGTAGTGTCGTGTCGGGTGTTCTTGCTTGCTATACAATTGTGCATACACGTGTGAAACATGCTAGGATATACAATAGCAAGTGTTGAGATGCCTAATTCTCACTTAGTTGACTAGCTAAGTGCTTAATGTTGAATTTATGCATGATTTTGGAGGTTTTATGGTGAATCTGCTGAGCTGAACATGTGCCATGTGTGAGTAAGGTTTTTTGTGATATTCCATGTGCATAATGATGTCTAGAACTTGCCCGGTGTGTTTTCAAAGCGAAATAAAAGGTGTTAAGATTAGGAGATGATATAGGCATTTCTTTGATAGCCATGTTTTAGACATACTCTATCTACCCTCTTTGCATGATCTTAGTTAGGCCCGTTGAGCCTTTAGCCTTTTCCTTGGTAGCTTTACATGTAGCTTAATCCTCTTCTTTCAATGAACCAGAATTTGATCCAAAACTCCTAAGCGCTTTAATTAGGAATTCAAGAAGGGAAGGAGTGCAAAAGTTTGGAAGAAGGAAAGAGTTAAGTTAAAGACCCAAGCATATTTCCTATGGGTGTGTGAAAAAAGTTTGTGTGTGTTGGTAGGGAATATGGTTAAAGAAAGAAAAAAAAAACAAAATAATATATATATATTTTTTAATCAATGGGTGATAGCAGTTATTCCTTACCCAATATGCTTAAGCTAGCTTAAAATTATGGGGCAAAACAAAAGAGAGTTGGGAAGATAAAAGTGGTGAAAAATAGATCGGTTGAAGGTAGTCTGAATGTAATTTGTAGTGTATTAAAGCGCTCAGGAAAGATAGTCACTATTCTTGACCAAATAGTTCCTACCCGTCCCTGAGCCTACATTACAACCCCTAAAAGTCCTACTTGATCTTGAGCTTTAACATTTTAACATTAGTGGAGTATTACACTAAGGGCAAGCCTATGGTTCATCTTGTGTTGCATGTGAATTCTTTTTGAGAGTGAGTGACTTTCATTCATGCACCCAGTTAGTAATTACTTTGTAGAAGTGGGGGGTGATTCTCTTGTGGTTAGGGCGCATGTTTAGTGAAGTGTGGTGGTCTACTAATAACGTGTCACGCATGAATTTGCAACTAGTTAAGTTGTTTTTTGAGGATAGGTTGTTTCAATTTGTTATTTATTTGTTTGATATCCTAGTATGTTGGTGCATAAGTTGATAAATGTGGTTATGTAAGCTATGCAAGAATGCCTATTGTGTGTCAATTGTCTAAAGTCGCCCGGATTTGAGTGTGGTTATTATTCGAGGACAAACAAAGGTTCAAGTGTGGGGTGGTGATCTAAGTGTGGGAGCACCTTTTTACTGAGGCAAAATCTGCCTAAGTGCTAGGCATGCCGGGTCGTTTTTTGGCAAATTTTGCCTCGACTTTGGGTCTATAAATAGGGTCTTTTGGTTATTGTATAGGTATTCCATCTTGACTAGGCTATCTTGGGCGTTTTTGGGCATTGAAATTAGGTTCCATTCCTCTTCTTTTCAGTTTTTAAGTATTTTTATGGTATTTATTGACTTTTGGATGTCGATTGACATTATGAGAGGCTAAAATCCCTCATTCTTGGGGTTAAGGCCAAGAACATGAATCTCTTGGGTAAATTTTAGTGGTTTTTGCTGAAGTTTATCATAAATTGGTTATTCATATATTCTAAATTTCATTATTTTGATGCTTGATCACCGTTGGAATATATCCCTTGTCTTGAAGTGAGCTCGAGAGAGAAACTAGGAGATAGACCATGGAGTATATGAAGTGTGGTTTTTCTCGGGAAGAAATTCTAAGGGATTGACATGTGGTTAGGACCGAGAGGTACCTAATCCACCACACTTGGTCAATTACGAGAAGAAAACTTAAATGCTCTAGAATTGGTTAAGCTTATCACCACTCACGGATGTAGTTAGGTTTCCAATTTCTAGTAGAAGATTATATTTTGGAGACGAATATAATTGTAAAATTAACCTCGGGATCAATAACCACGATAAACAACTCTAAGTGCTTAAACCAATAACAATTATGCTCAAGAGATGAAGTTCGGAGTGCCTTAGCCCTGGGAATTCACTTTTTATTGATTTTTCAAGCGTATTTGTGAAAACCAAAGTTACAGTAGCGAAGTTAGGAGTTAATAGTCCGCAACCAATTAATTTTTAGTAACAAATCCTATTTCCTTTCCGCAACACTAGTTTTTAATTATTGTTGAACGTCTAGAGTTGACTTCTGTTAAAGAAAGTCCCTAGGGTTCGATATCCGGCTCTTTCAAATGAGCCACTGTATTACTTGAACAATCACGTACACTTGCATGCATAGCTGGGTTGCAACAATCTTCAATTGTTTGGATAGTACATTTTACCTATCCATCTGTTTGGGGATGAAAAATTGTACTTAAATTCACTTGGGTTCCCAAACTCTCCTGAAAATATATTTTTTTTCGAAAATGCCGTAAATTGAGCGCCCCTGTCTGAGATAATAAAGATTGGTATCCTATGTAATCGCACTATCTCTTTAGCATAAAACAGTGCATACTCTTCAGCTGTATAGGTGGTCTTGACCGGTAAGAAATGCGCTGACTTGGTAAGCTCGTCAACTATTATCCATATGGAATCAAATTTCCGTAGTGTACGAGGCAAACCTGTGATGAAATCCATATTAACCATGTCCCATTTCCAGACTGGAAGATTTATACATTGCATATAACTTTCAGGTTCCTAATGCTCTACTTTTACTTCTTGACAGCTTGGACATTGAGCTACGAATTCTACAATGTTCTTCTTCATGTTTATCATGCCTCGAATTCTAACGGGGCGGACTGGTACCCGAAGTCGTTAAGGCTCGAGAGAACCAATCTTCATTCATGTACACTCATACGCATGTCTCTATGTGAACCACATTCTATCTCATGTAATTGTAAGATACTAATGGCGGAAGTCATAGAAAACATATGCTATCTATGAAACCTGGCCGTTAGGGCCATCAAGTCAAAATGGACATACATGTCTTACATTCATCTCCCTACGTACGTCTACAAATCCTCTAACAGATATATGTACATAACCATCCTAAAGTCGGGACAAGTCCCCACTTTATACAACATTTACATAGTACCAAAATCAATATGCAACTCTGACTCGAAAAGCCCCGAACCAACTGGAGCTTACCAATGATCTGCAAATGACCCGCACCCTAATGTGGAGGTCTACTTGTACCTGTGCCTGCAGCAAGTAAGGTAAGTCCCCCAAGGGATGTTAGTACGAAGAATCTACTGAGTATGTAAGGCTATAAGAAACTGTATGATACATAAGGTCTTCAATGATATCAAGTACAAGTGAAATAATCAATATAGATAAACCTCTGTTCTGTATATGTGAAACCATGTACATTGCTTCCATTACTTTCATTTTTGATCCTTCATTCATATCATTGTAATTCATATAATATATAGTTCATAAATACTTTCTTTCAAGTGATATACTTTCATTCAAGTGCTTTACTTTCTTTGCTTTTACCTTTACCTTATTACCCTTCATCCAGCTGATCAGTGGGCCAGATATCATTCATCCAGCTGATCAGTGGGCTATAGTATAATCATCCACCTTATCGGTGGGCCATAACATAATATAATGTAATGTATCAACAATCATCCACCTTATCGGTGGGCCATAAGATAATATGATATCATGTATCAACAATCATCCACCTTATCGGTGGGCCATATTAATAATCATCCACCTTATCGATGGGCCATATTAACAATCATCTACCTTTTCGGTGGGCTATAATATAATATATATATATATACATTACTTCATTTCTTTACTTGTGAGAGATTGATACTTTTACTTGTGTGAGATTGATACATTGGTAGTCATAACCTTATTGGAACTTTGGAACATAACATTATTGGAACTTTGGAAGCATGTCCACGATTATGTGACACATGAATAACAATTAATCAATGAATAAGTAACATGTGCTTAACAATAGATGACAACTTGAAATGAGATACCTTAGAACATTTCGGAATGAAACAAGTACAATGATAATGTGACCAAGATGTGCTGCAGAAGGATACGAAAAGAGTAACTTACATACCTTATCTCCCCAATATGAATATGCAGTCCTATATGTTAATGCAACAATCCAGCTCCTTCCTTATGTGTTACTCTACAACACAAGTACATCACAGAGCTCACGTTAACAACTAACTATATTACAAGTGCATAAGACGACAATGAATTACGTGACTGCCATATAACATCATTTCACCCTCTTACAATACCATTTATTGCATCACCATACCAAAAACACCATAACATTCCACACATTGACGAAGACATCATAAACCAATAGCATTTCACACCAAGTTTACCCTTTACGCTTCCTCATTAACACTACGTCACAATTATTCCATCAAGTCACCTCGATACCTTTCATAACAACATATTAACAACAATCCATAATTGATATAATACAACATGCCTCAAAATGATCCCTTAAAGTCATTCAATAGGTATCATAAGTTGATAATTACATCCAAAAAGGGTATAGGGGCCTTCGGGGATCAAAGAGAGACAAAAACACATAAAATGGAATTCTGGACTGGGCTGTGGAGCCACCTGCGCCTGCAGGTGGATGACATGCGGCTGTAGGTGCCCCTATGGCCTTGTACAGAGACACCTGCATTGGCATCTACGCCCGCAGGTGCTCCAGACGCGAGGGCGGATGCCCGTTTCATCCAAAAGGGGTCTCTTTTAGGTCCTTTTTTGTAATAAATGGTCCATGGCCATGAATAAGATTCTCTTTACATATTTTAGGTCAAATTGGATGCCAAAAAACAACCATGGTTTCACAACACACATGAACATCACCAAAATGACATTTTCCGGTCAATACGTCACCAATTCCATGACCAATTTCATAACAACAATCCCACAAGTTTTAGACATAAAGAAAGAAAGTTAAGCACATAAACACATCTTACAATCCCACAAGTTTTACACATAAAGAAAGAAATTTAAGCACATAAACACGTCTTACATGTTTATATTTAATCCATCAAACTAACTTCCTTCAAGACCACAAGTCCATTTTCAAGTTTAGAAGGCAAAACCCTTCACCGATTAAGCAAAAATACACTGTTTCACCCATAGTGAATTTCTCAACACTTTAACAATATAACAAACATGATTTATACACCCTTTTATGCATATAATATATTAATCCATGAGATTAAACACTTACCTAAGCTTTCAAAGTGATGATCTTGTCCAAACAAGTGGTAGTTGCTTAGGGTTTGGATGAAGAGAATGTTGTGGAAAAATCTAGAAATGAGACATGTGTGTTTTGTTGATTAAAATATGATTTTTGGTGCCTTATATAGTCCCTTTAAATCTCATCCTTAGCCACACTTTGGTCAATAATGGATGGTTTACTTGGTCAAAAGGAAGAATGGGTCATTTGCCATCTTTGGGCCATGTCTTTTATATAATTTTGGGCCTCATTTGAGCCCAATGGCACAAGATTAAATTCAGCCCATCAAATTTAATGTATAATACTACAACAATCCCATGTATAAATTATTTCATAAATGTTACGGTAATCAACTCGGTTCAAAAACATATGGGGTGTTACATTCTTCCCCCCTTAGAAATAGGAGCCATACGAGATGGATCTCTTATGTACTTCAGAAGCATCAAAATATGAAACACTAGATGAACTGTGGAGAGTTCTTACGGTATTTCAAATTCATACACGACTTGACCAAATATTCGAACAACCTTATGTGGCTCGCTATATAGGGACGACTTTCCTTTCTTTCCAAATCTCATTACCACTTTCAGTGGTAACACTTTCACAAATACCCAGTCACTTGTATAAGCTCGTAGTATATCTTTAAGTGTTTGAGTAGTACGTTCTTCTTGCCCATCTGTCTAAGGATGAAAAGGCATACGTAAATTCACTTGGGTTCGCAACCAAAAGTATGCAGTAAATTGAGCTCCCCTATCTGGTATAATAGAATTAGGAATCCTATGTAATCGTACCGTCTCTTTAACATACAACCTTACATAATTTCCAGCCATACAAGTGGTCTTGACAGGTAAAAAGTGTGCTACTTGGTAAGCCTGTCAACTATTACCCATATGGAATCAAATTTCCGCAGTGTACGAGGCAAACCTGTGATGAAATCCATGTTAATCATGTCCCACTTCCAGACTGGAAGATTAATATATTACATATAACCTCCAGGTTTCTGGTGTTCCACTTTTACTGGTTGACGATTTGTACATTGGGCTACATATTCTATAATGTTCTTCTTCATGTTACCCCCACTAATACGTTTCTTTCAAATCACAATACATTTTGGTAGCTCCCGAATGAATAGGATACCGTGAATGATGTGCTTCTTTCATAATTCATTTCCTTAGCTCATCTATATTCGGTACACAAACTCTACCTTGGCGTTGAAGTACTACCCCTTGCATAAGCTCAAATACCTTTGTCGAACTTTGCTGTACATTCTTTTTCAACTAAAATAAAATAGGATTGGCATATTGCTTTTCCTTCACCTCCGCTATAAGTGAAGACTCTGCCGCATTTTACACTATAATGCTTTCATCTAGAGTTTCAAGAAGATGAACTCCCAAGCTGGCTAGTTGATGTACGTACTTAATTATGTCTTTCTTTTTCCGTCCACTGGCTATTAGTGCTTCCTATTGCTTTACGACTTAATGCATAGGCTACCACGTTTATTTTTTTCCCAGATGGTATAGGATATCACTATCGTCATCTTTTAGTAATTCTAGCCACCTTTGTTGTCTTAAGTGCGGGTCCTTTTGCTTAAAAATATACTGCAAACTTTCATGATCAGTGTATATATATATATCAACGTGAATCCCATACAATTAGTGGCACCATATTTTTAAAGCAAATATCACGGCTGCTAACTCAAGATCATGTGGGCGATAATTTCTCTCATGTGTTTGCAACTGTCGTGAAGCATATGCTATCACATTCCCGTGTTTCATCAATACACACTGAAGCATCACAATATAGTACATACCCTTCTGTGCCTTCGGGAAGTACTAATACAGGTGTGGAAGTTAATTTATCTTTCAGCTCTTGGAAACTTTTCTCACATGCATCATTCCACTGAAACTTGATTGCCTTGTGTGTGAGCTTCGTTAAAGGTGCAGCAATGGAAGAAAACCCTTCAACAAACCTTCGATAATAACCAGCCAATCCAAGAAAACTATGAATCTCTATAAGCATCGTAGGCCTTAGCCAATTTTTCACCGCTTCTATCTTTTGTGTATCAACCTTTAGTCCTTCATCCTATAAAATACGACCCAAGAACGCTATGGATTTTAACCAAACTCACATTTAAAGAACTTTGCATATATTTAACGGTCACGAAGAATCCGTAACACCTATCGTAAGTGATTAGCATGGTCCTCTTTTGATCTTGAATAACCCAGAATGTCATCTATAAACACGGTCACAAATACATCTAAAAATGGTGTGAACACCTTATTCATCAAAGCCCTAATAACTGCTGGTGCATTGGTTAGCCCAAATGGCATAACTAGAAATTCATAGTGACTATACCATGTTTGAAAAGCTGTCTTAGGTAGATATATTTTTCGAACCCTTACCTGGTGATATCCCGATCCCAAGTCATTCTTTGAAAAATATTTGGCACCCTGAAATGGGTCACTTAAATATTCTTAATTGTCACCTTATTCATTTGCCGATAGTCAATACACATTCTCAATGTGCCATCTTTCCTTTGCACAATGATACTGGTGCACTCCAAGGGGACGTACTAGGTCTTATGTATCCCTTTTTCTAGCAAGTCTTTTTAAGTGCTCCTTTAATTCATGTAATTCTGCTAGGACATTCTATATGGAGTAATAGAGATAAGCTGAGTGTCTGGAATACTTTTGGCTTTACATCAATATCTTTCACTCTTACTAAGTGACACATGTACTCCTTTTAGTATCATTTCCCTTGCCTTGAGATAGGAAATAAAGTTACCTCTCGGTGCTCCCATATTACCCTTCCATTCAAGAACATGCTTTGTGGAAAAATGAAAATGTAACTTCTTAGCTCAGAAATGCCAACCAGTGTATCAAGCCACAATTAGTTACTATACAATTACGATATACTCTTTTAATTACTATAGATTTGCCAACTGATGTATAGACCTCGAATGGTGTAGCTAGTAGTTCTGGTGTTCTTTCAAAATGTTTTCCTTAATCAATGGAGTAACATATGATAATGTAGAATACGGGTCAATCAATGCATATACCTTATGTAAACATATGAATACTGTACCTGTGTCTTTATCAGGATAAGCCTCCGAATTCTGTAGATCCGCTAAGGCATAGGCACGGTTTTGAATTTCACTAGAACGAGCTGCTCTGCTAGCACCTTTGCCACAGCCAGCAGGTTGTACACCTGACAATGATAACGCAACGGCTGATCCCGTAGGTCGTGTCATACTACCCGTGGCCCTCTTTGTGCACTCTCTCATTATGTGCCCTGACTTCCTACACCAAAAGCAAACATTCATTCCAAACCAGCATTCACTTGAATGAAACTTCCCGCAGCGCTGGCACAGCTGTCGACAAGACCTTGATTGGCTCATACTTCCTTGTTCTCAATACCCCACTGTCTGTGAACCCCGAGTCCCACTACTATGCCCAGCTTGACCACCTCTAAACCCTCGCAATTGAGATGAAGTACCTGCTATAGGGTAAGAGAATGATGGTCTAGGAGGTCTAGGCAAAACCCGAGGCCTAAATTCACCTTGGGATGCCATAACTTGTCCCATAGATCTAGCCTTTTTAGACGGACCTCTTTAAAATTCGTGCACCCTCCTTCTTTGCCTCTGGTCCTCCATCTTCTGTGCAAATGCCTGTATTCTATCTATATCCATATCTCTGTTCAAAGCATCAATAGTGAAGTCCCTCACTAAATATGGCTCTAATTCGTCCACATATCGATGGACTCGGTCTTCCATTGTGGCCACTACATTCGGAGCATATCGAGCTAAAGAATTAAACTGAAGACTGTATTCTATGACACTCATAGTCCCCTGATGGAGATTTAAGAACTGATCTGAACGAGCCTCTCGAATCTCATATGTAAGATAGTGATCAAGGAAGGCCGTTTTGAATTCCTCCCAACCAGCTGGAAGTACATCAATACCCCTCACTCTTTTCCAGTCTTCATACCATAATATAGCTTCACCTTTCAATCTATAGGCCGCAAGTTCAACTTTTTCTACACCAGTCACGTGCATAACATCTAGAGCCCTTTGAATTTGGTCCACAAAATCCTGTGGATCTGCTTTCGGATCTGACCTAGTGAATATGGGAGGGTCTAATTTCAGAAAATCTTGTGTCCGCCGACTAGCTACTCTATCCGCGTAATCCTCACTTGTTGTTAGACTAGCTCATCCCTGAGTTTGTACAGGAACTATCTGAGTCAACATATGCACTGCATTTCTTAAATCCTGGTCAGTGGCATTCATAGGCGGTTCTGCAGGTACTTCTCTACCTCTCGGCTCTTCTGGAGCTGGAAAAGTAGAAGAAGAACGCGATACAATTTCAGTGTCAGCTCCACCTTGACTAGCTTAGTCAGGTGGTGATTTACTCGTTCTTTCTCCGGCAAGCATATCTACCTGCTTACCTTTGCCCCTACCTCGTCTTGTCATCGGCCTTTTACTATAATAAAGAAAACCAATTCCAATGGTCAGATACGATTCCACTAACAATATTGGCTCTATTGGACGATCTAGATATAAAGAAAAGAAACAACTCCTAAATGTCCCATAGCCTCCTACTTATAAATGTGGTGCACAACACATCAATAAGCAAGAATCTACTCTGACACGGCTTTGTAGACACCCTTAGGACGAACTGCTCTGATACCACTTTTGTCACGCCTCGAATTCCAATGGGGTGGACTGTCACCCGAAGCCGTTAAGGCCCGAGAGAACCAATCTTCATTCATGTACACTCATACGCATGTCTCTGTGTGAACCATATTCTATCTCATGTAATTGTAAGATACTAATGGCGAATGTCATGGAAAACATATGCTATATATGAAACCTGGTCGTTAGGGCCATCAAGTCAAAATGGACATACATGTCTTACATTCATCTCCCCACGTACATTTACAAAGCCTCTAACAGTTACATGTACATAACCATCCTAAAGTCGGGACAAGTCCCCGCTTTATACAACATTTACATAGTACCAAAATCAATGTACAATTGTGACTCGGAAAGCCCCTAACAAACTGGAGCTCACCAATGATCTGCAAATGACCCGCACCCTACTATGGAGGTCTACTAGTACCTATGCATGCAACAAGTAAGGTAAGTACCCCAAGGGACGTCAGTACGAAGAATGTACTGAGTATGTAAGGCTGTAAGAAACTGCATGATACATAAGGTCTTCAATGATATCAAGTACAAGTGAAATAATCAATATGGATAAACCTCCATTCTGTATATGTGGAGCCATGTACATTGCTTCCATTACATTCATTTTTGATCCTTCATTCATATCATTTTCATTCATATAATAGATAGTTAATAAATACTTTCCTTCAAGTGATATACTTTCATTCAAGTGCTTTACTTTCTTTGCTTTTACCTTCATCCTTATTAAAATCAGTGGACCATATATCATTCATCTAGCTGATCAGTGGGCTATAAGACAATCATCCACCTTATCGGTGGGCCATAACATAATATAATGTAATGTATCAATAATCATCCACCTTATCGGTGGGAATTAAGATAATATGATATCATATATCGACAATCATCCACCTTATCAGTGGGCCATATTAACAATCATCCACCTTATCGATGGGCCATATTAACAATCATCTACCTTTTCGGTGGGCTATAATATAATATATATATATATATACATCACTTCATTTCTTTACTTGTGAGAGATTGATACTTTTACTTGTGTGAGATTGATACATTGGTAGTCATAACCTTATTGGAACTTTGGAACATAACATTATTGGAACTTTGGAAGCATGTCCAAGATTATGTGACACATGAATAACATTTGATCAATTAATAAGGAACATGTGAATAACAATAGATGACAACCTGAAATGAGATACCTTAGAACATTTCAGAATGGAACAAGTACAATGACAATGTGATGATGTGCTGCAGAAGGATACGAAAAGAGTAACCTTACATACTTTATCTCCCCAATATGAATATACAGTCCTATATGTGAATAGAACAATCCATCTCCTTCCTTATGTGTTACCCTACAACACAAGTACATCACGGAGCTCACGTTAACAACTAACTACATTACAAGTGTATAAGACGACAATGAATTACGTGACTTCCATATAACGTCATTTCACCCTCTTACAATACCTTTTATTGCATCACCATACCAACAACACCATAACATTCCACACATTGACCAAGACATCATAAACCAATAGAATTTCACACCAAGTTTACCCTTTACGCTTCCTCATTAACACTACGTCATAATTATTTCATCAAGTCACCTCGATACATTTCATAAAAACATATTAACAACAATCCATAATTGATATAATACAACATGCCTCCAAACAACCCCTTAAAGTCATTCAATAGGTATCATAAGTTGATAATTACATCCAAAAAGGGTATAGGGGCCTTCGGGGATCAAAGAGAGACAAAAACATACAAAATGGAATTTTGGACTGGGCTGTGGAGCCACCTATGTCCGCAGGTGGATGACATGCGGCTGAAGGTGCCCCTCTGTCCTTGTCTAGAGCCACCTGCGTTGGCATCTGTGCCCATCGGTGCTCCAGACGCGAGGGCGAATGCCCGTTTCAGCTAAAAAGGGTCCCTTTTAGGTCCTTTTTTGTAATAAATTGTACATGGCCATGAATAATCTTCTATTTAAATATTTTAGGTCAACTTGGATGCCAATAAACAACCATGGTTTCACAACACACATGAACATCACCAAAATGACATTTTTCGGTCAATACGTCACCAATTCCATGACCAATTTCATAACAACAATCCCACAGGTTTTACACATAAAGAAAGGAAGTTAAGAACATAAACACATCTTAAAGTTTGATATTTAATCTATCAAACTCACTTCCTTCAAGACCACAACTCCATTTTCAAGTTTAGAAGGCAAAACCCTTCACCGATTAAGCAAAAATACACTATTTCACCCATAGTGAATTGATCAACACTATAACAACATAACCAACATGATTTATACACCCTTTTACGCATATAATATATTAATCCATGAGAGTACACACATAACTAGGCTTGCAAAGTGATGATCTTGTCCAAACAAGTGGTAGTTGCTTAGGGTTTGGATGAAGAGAATGTTGTGGAAAAATCTAGAAATGAGACATGTGTGTTTTATTGATTAAAATCTGATTTTTGGTGCCTTATATAGTCCCTTTAAATTTCATCCTTAGCCACACTTTGGTCAATAATTGATGGTTTACTTGGTCAAAAGGAAGAATTGGTCATTTGCCATCTTTGGGCCATGTCTTTTATATAATTTTGGGCCTCATTTGAGCCCAATGGCACAAGATTAAATTCATCCCATCAAATTTAATGTATAATACTCCAACAATCCCATGTCTAAATGATTCCATAAATGTTACGATAATCAACTCAGTTTGAAAACATACGGGGTGTTACAATGTTACCCCACCAATACATTTCTTTCAAACCGTGATACATTTTTGTAGCTCCTGGATGAATAGAATACCGTGCATGACGTGCCTCTGTCATAATCCGTTTCCTTAGCTCATCTACATACGGTACACATAACCTACCTTGGTACTGAAGCACTCCTTCTTGTGTAAGATTAAATGCCTTTGTCAATCCTTATTGTACATTCTCTTTCAGCTGCGATAAAATAGGATTCACATATTGCTTTTCCTTCACCTCAGCCACAAATGAAGGCTCTGCCGCATTTTGTACTACAATTCTTTCATCTGGAGTTTCAAGAAGATGACCCCCCCCCAAGCTGTCTAATTGATGTAAATCCTTGACTATACCTTGCGTTTTCATCAACTAGCAACTAGTGCTTCCTATTGCTTTGCGGCTTAATGCATGGATGGTATAAGATATCGATATCCAGCCACCTCCGATGCTTCAGATTTAAGTCTTTCTGCTTAAATATATATTGTAAACTTTTATGATCAATATATATATATCAACGTGAACCCCATACAAGTAGTGGTGCAATATATTTTTTTTGAGCAAATATCACGACTGCTAACTCAAGATCATGTGTTGAATAATTTCTTTCATGTGCACGCAATTGTCTGGAGTCATAAGCTATCCCATTACCGTGCTGAATCAATACACATCCTAAGCCGACTTCTGAAGCATCACAATATACTACATACCCTTCTGTGCCTTTCGGATGTACCATTGTGGGGGTAGAAGTCAATTTATCTTTCAGATCTTGGAAACTCTTTTCACATGCATCATTCCACTGAACCTTGGTCGCCTTGTATGGTAACTTTATCAAGGTTGCCGAAATGGAAGAAAACCTTTCAACAAATCTTTTGTAATAACCTGCCAACCCAAGAAAGCTACGAATTTCTGTAGGCGTCATAGGCCTTGGACAATTCTTTACCACTTCTATCCTTTGTGTCTCTACCCTTAGTCCATCATCTGATACAATGTAACCCAAAAATGCTACGAATGTTAACCAAAATTCACACTTAGAGAACTTCACATATAACTTACGATCACGAATAATCTGTAACACCTGTCGTAAGTGATTAGCATGGTCCTCTTGTGATCTTGAGTAAACCAGAATATCACCTCTAACCACGGTCACGAACACATCTAAAAATGGCTTGAACACCCTATTTATCAAATCCATAAAAACTGCAGGTGCATTTGTTAGTCCGAATGTCATAACTAAAACTCATAATGGGTATATCCTTCTCCCTAACTCGTACTTAATAAGAAACCGATCTCAAGTTGATCTTTGAGAAACCTTTGGCACCTTGGAATTGCTCAAACAAATCATCAATTTTGGGGAAGGAATATTCATCCTTGATTGTAACCTTATTCAGTTGTCGATAATCCATACACACTCTCAGTGTACCATCTCTCTTTCGTACAATAACACTGGTGCACCCCTAAGGGGACATACTAGGCCTTATGAATCCTTTTTCTAGCAAGTCCTTTAGTTGCTCCTTCAATTCTCACAACTCTGCTGGGGCCATTCTATAAGGAGAAATAGAGATAGGCTGAGTGCCTAAAATCACATCAATACCAAACTCTACTTCCCGTTTTGGAGGTAAACCTGGAAGATCTTCAGGAAATTCATCAAGGAATTCATTTACCACCGCAACCGATTGAAGAGTTGGTGGCTTCACATCAGTATCTTTCATTCTTACTAAGGAACATATGTACTCCTTTGGGATACGGAAAGAGTAACCTTACATACCTTATCTTTAAAATATGAATACACAACCCTATATGTGAATACAACAATCCAGCTCCTTCCTTACGTGATACTCTACAACACAAGTACATCACGGAGCTCACGTTAACAACTAACTACATTACAAGTGCATAAGACGACAATGAATTATGTGACTGCCATATAACGTTATTTCACCCTTCATAATACAATTCACTGCATGACCATACCAACAAAACCACAACATACTACACATTAACCAAGACATCATAACGCTATAGCATTACACCAAAGTTATACTTTACACTTCCCTTTCAACACTACGTTACCTTTTCTCCATCAAGTCACTTAATTACCTTTCACAATAACACATTAACAATAATCCATAATTGATATGATCCAACATGACTCCAAACGACCCCTTAAAGCCACTCAAAAGGTACCATAAGTTGATAATTGCATCCAAGAAGGGTATAGGGGCCTTGGGGGGTCAAATAGATGTAAAAACAATCAAAATGGAGTTCTGGACTAACCTGCTAAGCCACCTGCACCCTCAGGTGGGTGAGGTGCTTACGCAGGTGACCATTGGCCTGGTATAGGTCCACCTGTGTTGGCATCTGCCCCCGCATGTGCCCCATCCGCGAAGGCGGATGCCCGTTTCAGCCTCAAAGAGTCTTTTTTGGTCCTTTTTCGCAACGAATGGTCCATGGTCATAATTAAACTTATATTTTAATATTTTAAGCTATATTATATTCCAAATAACATCCATGGTTTCAAAACACACATAAACATCACCAAACTACATCCTCCTTTCAATACACCACCAATTCCATGCCCAATTTCATAACAATAATTCCAAATGTTATACACAAAGAGAAAACAATTTAAGGAAATAACCACATATTACATGTTGATATTTAATCCATTAAATTCACTTCCTTCAAGACCACAAGTCCACTTTCCAGTTTAGAAGGCAAAACCCTTCACCGATTAAGCAAAAGTAGACTGTTTTATACATAGTGAACTGTCCAACACTTTGCCAACATAACCAACATGATTTATAAAAAATATTAATCATATAATATACTAAACCATAATATTAAACACTTACCCAATCTTGCAAAGTGATGATCTTGTCCAAAGAGATGATTGCCTTAGGGTTTGGAAGAGAAGAGAAAATATCTCTTTCGTGGAAAATTCTAGAATTTGGCAAGTGTAATGAAATGAATAAAAGCTGATTTTTGTAGCATTATTTATGTTCATCCTTAGCCAATTCTTGGTCATTAAATTATGGTTTACTTGGTCAACATCAGGAATGGGTCATTTCCATTTTGGGCCATGTCTTTTGTATGATTATGGGCCTCAATTGAGACCAATAGCACAAGATTCATTTAGCCCAACAAATTTAATGTATAATACCTCAACAATCTCATGTTTAAATAATTCCATGAATGTTACGGTAATCAACTAGGTTCATAAATGTATGGGGTGTTATAGTTGTTTATCGCGTTTGTGTCTTATTCCTCACGTTCGTGATGAATAATTTTCATGTGAGTCGCGATCGTGGCCAGGGGTCCTCATGATCACAATGGATAAACCCCTGGCAGTATAAAACCTTGTCTTCCCCGGTTTATCCTTATTTTCAAAGCCCCATTTCATAATTGTTGGAGCTTGGAGCATGGGAAACTGTGGGGAATCATCCATTGAGGCTAAGGTAAGCTAATTCAGCACCTCATAACAATTTTCCATTGTTTTTCCCCATCAAATTCTGTTCTTTTCCTTGTAAATTCCTAGAAATTAGTTCTTAAATTCCTTAACTTTGTGGGCTGATTTGGGCTTTGAGTCGAGCTTCGTTTGTGCTCAAATTTTGAGAATGCATTCCTTGTCCTTTGAGGGACCTTGTGACCAATTTAATTTTGGAATTTCATTAGCAAGCCCCAAGGGGCCTACTCTTAACCCAATTTTTGGCTCAAAGTTTTATATTCCAATATGGGTCTTGTTATATTCGTATTAAAGTGTAGATTAGGATTTTGATAGAGCAACAACATTCAGAGATCGTTAAGTAGAGATGAGCAGTTCATGGATAGTTTGAGACTACTATTTTTCTATGAGGTAGGCTATGATCTACTCTTCTCTATGAGATTATATATTGTATAGATTGCATGCTCGATAGGGGTTATTGGATAGGTTTGCAGCAAGTATATCCTGAATTGGCATGGTTAGGGGATTTAGATTAGAAATGTAAATTAAGCCTTAGTCTAGAATACCTGCTATAGTTATGGGACTCTAGTATGCCTGATTATATACTTGTTTGACCTTTTGTTGACATGAAAGATCCCTTAGTATAAATCATATCGTGACACTTAGTTATTTCGGCGATATCCCTCGATTAGATCCTTCTGGTAGCTTGATAGTCATATTTACCTTATTCTTTCTGAGTTATAATGTTGTTATCCTAGTATATTGTACATTATTGGGCTCGAGGCCGTAGTTAGGAGACCAGTAGAACACTAGGTTTGTACTCTATCTTTTGAAAGGATGTGGTTCTTTTTTATAAATGCTTAGACATTTGCGGTTGTATTGTTTGGATATTGGTGATGTCATGCATATATTTAGACATATTTATGCTTATTTAGAGGTAGGATTCCAACTAAAATCTTGGTTTTACTACTGTTTTCTAAAGAGGGATTTATTCCCACTTTTTGACTTTACAACTGATTATTTAAACAAAAGTCGTACCACCTTCATTAATGACTTATGAACTTTTAAACTAAACTTACTACTTTGTAAACTTAGACTGAGGTAGATTCATGTCCTTTCTTGATCCACTCTTTTTACCACTACTTACTCACTTCGGTCGAGAGAGATTCTAAACCTTTTCTTCATTATTTACCATTTTAGTCTTGAATTCAATCTCGGGCAATGGATTTGCAGATTTATACTTATTAGCATCGGTTTGAGTCTGGGCGCTCTATTATACTCTTATTTCTATCCAGTACTGGATGGAGTAGATTCGTTATGATGGTTATTGGAAGTCTTGGTTTGGGATCAGATAGTATATACGGATATTTTGAGTCCCCTATGGATTCCTATATCTAGGCACCACGTACCCGAAGAGGTGATATCCATAGGTCCTATCTTGAAAGTGATATCGCCTAAATTACACCTTTAGACAAAGTATAAAGCGGTCTTAATCATATATAGAACCCTACTAGGCTGGGATCGATCCCATAGGGAATAGGTCGAAATATCAATCAAGATGTATGTCTAAGAAATTAATAACAATCTCCAATAAAAGAGGAGGGGTTTTGTAAATAAAGAATTCAGCAGTAAAAATTGTTGAGTTGTTCAGATTTGTGATCAATATGTGAAAGGCACTAGGACTGTGTTCCCCAATAACTTCATAACTCCATAGGTTCTTCATACTTAGTGATCTCTTGTGGTGCGTAACATGCAGAATTGATAGGGTATGTATCATCAAATCGACTATGTTATGCCCCTTATAGATGACTATCCCCAAGCATAAAGGCTCATGTATCATGGGTTTTGAATTACTAACCCCTATCTATGATCCCAATTTAGTCTCTTTCATTTACCGGTTCAAGCCTAATTAAATGGAGGTTGGTAGCTCCAAGTTTTTTTGTTGTTAGTTCTCTTTTCCTATTTGATTACCCTTGCTAAAGTCTAGAGCAGAGATAAGGTGGGTTTTATTATTTTGCACCATCAGAAAGAAATCAATCCGAAGAGAACTAACAATACATGCATAAATACCCTTTTGAGAATCACCTCATACTATGAACACTACATTAATCTATCATGGTTCCCACAACTCTAGTTGTGGTATTTAGTTACTTATAATTGCAAGAACACAAGAGGAATTTTGATAAGAAAGCATAATAATGAACTCACAATAATAAGATGAAAAACTCCAAGATCTCACGTTGAATTAAACCCTAAAAATCGATGTTTGTTATTCCAAGAACAAGAATATGCCTTAAAATCTTAAAACAATATAATAAGTCATAATAATGTGTAAATTAATGCAAAATACCCAATAGGAGTATTTAAGGCAAAATAAAACCTATCCTAAACATAACAGGATTTTCTAAGTCGGTGCCTCGGACGAAAGGAATGAACGATCGTGGGAAGATCCCACGATCATCCTTGGTGGTTGTAGGTTGGAACTGGACTTGTCATCTTTTAGGTCATGGTTGGTACGGTTCTCTGTACAAACTCATGGCTCCTAGGTACGGTCGTGGAACTCTCTCAAAGGATGCACCTTTGACCTGCACTGTTTCTGTATTTTCCTTTCACGATCCTCATTACGACCTCATTCTTCCTAGGTACGATCATTAAACCTCATCATCTGATCCCCATGGAAGTTAACACCTACAGCCTTCACTTCTTGATTTCCTTCCTATAATCAAGAGGTACGGTCGTGACATTGAAGTACAATCGTGGGAAGTCTTTGTTTGACTAAATCCTAAATGTTGCTTCTCAGATATCATCCTACGAAAACCATGGTATGAATATGGCCATATCCCATAGTCATGGAATGTTCTTATATGATGCCTCTAAGTCCAAAAACATGCACTTTCCTTCTCCAAACTTGTTTGACCTACAAATATAGAAAAACACATCAAATCCAGATAAAAATACCTTTGTTCACACAAATTTTCATAGTTTTAAGCGTTTAAAGTGCCATAATTTCACGGCACATCAACACACTCAACATAGATCGTTTGTTTGTCCTAAGGTAAACAAAACATTACTAAACTACCACGACGCTTAACCAAGAGAAAAACAAGATTACTACGACATTCATGCATTATCAAAATCAATTTAGGCATGCATTCTCCAAAACGCAATTTACACCCTCCTTTATCATCAAAACCAACATTCGTTGTGCATACACAAACTACTCATCATGAAATAATAGTATCAAATAATGGCATTAAACTATCAACAGACAACCTAGCATACTAACAATTACACTACCCAAACAAGCAGACTATGGTACAACCACTACGCTCTCACATCAAAGAAGTCCCTAACACTCACCATATGTAATGACTATCAAGATAGGGACAAATAAAAATCACTCACTCTCACAATGAAGTCAGACAGTGCGCGTTTGATACATAAGCTTGCCCTTATTTTCTACGCCTAAGTTTTTTTCAGACAACCTAATTAGGATCACTATAGGACTTTTATTAGCTTGTAGTGTATGCTTGGGGATGGGTATGATATATATTTATGGATAAAGTGACTGGTTCCTCCTTTGCACTACATTATTTCTAGCTCTACTTTCCTACTTTCTTTATTTTTCTCCCTTTTTCAGCTTTTCGAACCTCGGGTGCTGTTTCATCTTATTCGCTTTTCTTTTTTTTTCTCTTTCTCTTTTACTTTTTTTTTTCAAACTTCTTCTTTCTTTTTTCTGAACACAATACCGCTCCAGAATCCCCTTTTTTCTTTCTTACTAACTTTTTTCTACATACCCAACGTTTTTACACATCCCTATGATAGCCACCCTCAACTTAGGTGATTTTCCTAAGTTGAGGTACACAGTGTCCAAGGAGGGAGTAAGGACAAAGCAGGTTCATTGTAAACAATTCGGGAAGGTGAATAGGCTAGTTCAAAGAAAAGGTCTATTTAGGCTTAAAATAAAGGA
This sequence comes from Capsicum rhomboideum, assembly GCA_031232105.1. Lineage (NCBI taxonomy): Eukaryota > Viridiplantae > Streptophyta > Magnoliopsida > Solanales > Solanaceae > Capsicum > Capsicum rhomboideum. Next base: position 24,027,071 of record CP124718.1, read on the forward strand.
TGAAGGGATACTGTTCGTATTTGGTAGGTTTTTAAGTCTTTTAGTGGACTTATTCCAGAGTGGCCTATGATAATTTCCTAACCTACTATTCTATAACTTTGGCAAGACTAACTAGGCAAGTTTTAGATTGCACACTCACTCTCACTAGGTAAAACCTCATACACACTTGGATCAGGGCTACACAAAGTTACTACCTATCCAGTTTATGCACATTTAAGCTATGATTATCATGCTTATAATCCTAATTCCATAACTATATCCAAGCATTGGTAACAATTCAGGTAAGCACACAACACTACACAAAACGCAAAAAAAATTCTGGAGGGGTATCATTAAAATCATTCAAAACATTTTGCATGTTTTTTTATTTCGACTGCACCAAGTTCTCCTATATTTCTCTTAGCTACGCACATAACACCAAAACATTACAAAAACAAAAATAAAAACACCTAAACATGCTGGCTTTTACTAGATAGCATAGCCGAGGGAAAAGAAACACATAACAAAAACCCTCGGCTGTTGTATACCTCCACCCCCACCTTAGAGATCATGATATGTACTTATTGCATAAAAGTAGAGAAACTATAAAACTAGGGTAAGGGACATACCTATGACGCACTAGATGCTTATCGTACTCTGGACAGTAGGGGTCACAGATGGAACCCTTCTATGCTTATCAAATCTAGTAGCCTTGGCTATGGACGGGGCACTCTCAGTTCAGCGGGAACCAGTGAAGGCTGGTACATTCAATGGTGTCATCACGGGGGAAATCTCTGTACCCCCTACACTCTCAGCAATCATTGTCTTCTCTATCTCAATAGCAACGGGAACCTCACTCCTCTCTGACTTAAGTACCTCAAAGGTCTACTCAGTCTCCTTAGATCTTTTTTTCTTACCATCTTTGTCTCTCATCTTTTAATCCTTATCTCTTTTCTTTCTTTTTTACCGAGCTGTGAACTATCACCCGTCTCAACCTCTACTGACTCTTCTATGATCGTACCCCTACCCTCATCTGTCGGGGCCTGTATATAGAAGTCTAGTACCTCAATTACAATGTTTTCCTTTGTAGGGATCGGATGACGCTGCATAACTAGAAAGTGTCGAGTAGAAAAATCATTTACCATGTTTTTTAAGTCGGCCAACTCGAATGAGAATGCGTTCATGTCTGGTGCCTGCACCTCCTCTAACCTAGCCATCATTCGGCTCTCAAGACTCTCTAAGCGATTCTGCATACCCAGCGCAACTATAAAAATCTCATCCATCACATAGGGCTTTACCCCAACTTCTAGTTTCTTAATCATCGCATTATGAAAAGCCTGTATCCTTATAATCTGCTCAAGCAAGGATGTAGGAATAAGAGTATAGCCAGCGAGCACATACTACAATGCACCCAAAGGTGTTGTGGGCTACTGAGAATAAGAACAGGTTGCACCAGCCTCAGACACCGGAATATTAGCAGCTTGTGTAGCTCCCTCAGATACCTGTGGAGCCTAGTCTGGCAAAGGCACTCGGCTTTGAGCAGTCGTATTCTGCAAATCTTTAATCAGCTCAATGTCTTCCATCTTTGTCAGGCTTTATTTGATATTATAGGCATTGTTTGTGCATTAATTGTCTTTATTATTGTCGTGACGACCGAGAGGGGGGCTTAGATTGATATTATATAACTCATTTGAGCATTATATGCCTCTATCATTATATTGTTTCTTGAGAGAGGGGCTGAGATTGATAGTATTGATGTCTTAGATGATGATTTATTTCAGTGGTGCCATTTGATGGCTCATATCATGAAATATTGACATATTGAGTAAATTTTGAGCTCATTTATACCATTATTGAATTGATTATTATCTTCATAATGATTTGGTTATGAGAATACATCCTCATTTCATTCATTCATATTCATGAGAATGGTACCACTGAGAAACACTGATTTTAAAAGAAAGTGAAACACTTTGTGAAACTGCTGGCCAAGGTCTTTGCCGGTAAGGTTGATTGAGAAACTTTAGAAAACCCTTAACCAATGTCTTTGCTATCAAGGTTGATTGAGATTGTTATAGTATATGGGTTGCAAACCCCCCATGGGTCCTGTCTTGAAAGCTTTAGCTCGGAAGGTGTATACTGGATCATGCGGTGGCCGCCATGAGATTACTCCTATCATTATCATCCCACCATCATCCCCTTGCATTGTATTATTTGTATTCTACTTACGTGTATTATTGTTGTGTGTTTAGTTCTTATATAATCGTGTGTAGTTATTCTTATACAATTATTATACTTATAGAATTGTTAGGAGATACGGTGTGAGCTATCGTTTGAAAACTTTTTTGTATGTGGGTGGAAGCGTGCTCATAGTATTCACAATATATTTTATTTTCTGATTTTCTCAGTCGGCCTATGATACCTACTGTGTATAAGTTGATTGTACTCACTTATACTTTGGTGTCCTTTCGGTCCAGATCCTAGTACGGGTGTGACTATAGTGGCTGATTTGTGCTATTAGAGACTGATTCGGAGTACTGGTGAGCTCCAGCCTTCGGGGTATATTTTGGACTCCCACCTATCTTATGTTGTCTTTATTTTCTTATTAGAGATAGTGTCATGTATTTTGGATTTCTATGTACGTATTATTGCTCTTTACTCATGAGACTAGATTCTCGGGTTGGAGTTGTATTATATCAGTTTCAGATTCTGTTCTATCTTTATATATATATATATGGCTTGACATTATTGTAAAGTCTCATCTGTGGGATTGGTTTATTTATTTTTTCAAGCTTTTATTTTTGTTGTAGTTTTTCTTACCTACCTAGTGTTGGGATGGGGAAGGTGCCATAATGACCTCAATTTCTAGGCCATGATATAAAGTAGACAAATATGTCCCAATCTGGATAGAGACAGAAAGAGAGGGAAAATAATCTTATCAGTCAATGTTTGAGAAAAAATGACAAAAGTAAAAGTTTTATACTTACCGATGGAAATGAAGTCGGATGAATTGTTCGCGACAATGATTCCCACGACGGAGATTCCCAATCAAAAAAAGAGATCCTTCTTTGTTTTGTTATCAGAAAGTGTCTTGAATGTAGAGTTCACTGAATTTTTAAACTAAGATGGGGATCATATAAAATGATGTAAATTATGCACTTTTATATAGAGAAAAAAAAGGAATTCAACTCTTATTTTCTTACCTAATTAGCAAGTAAATACTCAGTCACAATATAATTATCTTACACAACCAATATAGTTTAACATGTAAAAATATGTCACTTAATATTGTTGTTATGTTAAGAAAATATATGCTTTCTTATTGGAATGCATACTTAACTAATTCACCAATAAATGATTGTGTAAATAATTTTTATTTCGATAACGCATTTTTTGTTTTTAAAATTAGTGTGGTGCGTAGGGCTGGAAATAACGGTTAATTCTGGATGATAATATAATTTATGACATTTCGATAATATTGAAGGTTAAATAACTTATGATGGTTCGATTGGAGAACAACGTGCTTCCATCTTTATTATTGGCCAGCGACTAATTAGAATGTCTATATGTAATACCAAAACTATATTTTAATTCCTTTTTGATGTAATCTCATTTACAGTACAACACACGTGCAATATTTCTATTGGGTAATTAGGAGATCAAAGTTAAATTGAAGATGTGGTTCTCAAATCATTAACAATTTCAGTTGTAGCTTTAGCACATTCTAGTAAAAAAACATGGAATGCACATGTAATGTACGTGTCTAGAAACTAGTAACTAAATAAATCAATTGGAATACACGTACGGTGTATGTGTCTAGAAACTAGTATCTAGATAAATCAATCATAAATTCCTCCTTTTTGCATTTGACGTAGGTCTCATTTTCTCCAAATAATAACAAGATAAAGCAATCATAAATTCCTTATCTTTTGCACTCGACGTAGTTCTCATTTCCTTCTAATCATAACTAGATAAATCAATCATAAATTTCACTTCTGTTGCATTTAATGTAGTTCTCATTTCCTCCAAATATATATCAATGTTTAGAAGACATTCCGTGATGAACTTACAAGTCCTATTGTCTACCCTTTTCCTTTTCCTCCTACACAAACTCTTTGGAATAGAGGCATTGCCTGAATCCATGTTGCATCTAAGTTAAATACACAAATTTCTTGAGCAAATTTCACAACCATTAGCACACTAGAGAAAAAAATCAAAAAATAGTTAATTTAGTCTAGGACTTCTAAAATGATAAATAATTTTTAGTACGGAGAAAAGTATATTTTTTATAAAATACAAATTATTTTTTGTTATAAAATACTTAATTTCATATTTGATTAGGTAAACAATCTAAAATTGTACAGTTAAGACAATTATAATCAAATTCTATTATAAAATTAATTTCAAATAAATGAAGATGATGCTTTTCTTTAAAAAAAAATACTTCAAAGGGTTGTTAGTGCATTAAGCATCCCTCTTTCACGCACTATTCATAAAAAGGTCTCATCCACGAACATAAATAAAATTAATCCCTGAAAATACAAATGAACTAGATCTAATCATATTCTTAAACACACCATTTAACCATTCTATGTGATTAAATGCTCACAATGCAAGAATTTTAAAATGCGATAAAGGAGACAAATATGTCCCAATTTGAGTAGAGACAGAAAGAGAGAGAGTCATCTAATCAGTTAATATTGGAGAAAATAAGATAAAGGTGAAAGTTTTATATTTACAGATGGAAATAAAGTTTGATGAACTGTTCGCGATGATGATTCCCACAATGGAGATTCCCAATCAAAAAAATAGATCTTCTTTGTTTTGTTATCAGAAAGTGTCTTCAATAAAAAGTTCGCCGAAATTTTAAATTAAGATGGAGATTACATAAAATGATGTAAATGATGTACTTTTATGTAGAGATCAAAAGAGAATTCAACTCGTATTTTCTTACCTAAGATTATAAAGTAAATACTCTGTCACAATATAATTTTCTTACATAACCAATATAATTTAACATGTAATAATATGTAACTTAATATTCTTATTATGTTACGAATTAATTCTTTCTTATCGGAATGTCTATGTAATTAATTCATCAATAAATGATTGTATAAATAATTGTTACATTGATTACACATTTTTTATTTATTTTTATTAGTGTGGCGGGTAGAGCTGGAAATAAAGGTTAATTCTGAATCCTAATATAGTTTATGATATTTCGATAATATTGAGGATGAAATTACTTATGGTGGTTCCATTAGAAAATAATGTGCAACCATGTTTATTATTGGTCAATGAATAGGTAGAGTGTGTATATTTAGTACCAAGTTTATATTGTAATTCGTATTTCGACGGAATCTAATTTACAATACAACACACATGTAAGATTTCTATTGGGTGATTAGGAGAAAAAATTCAAATTAAAAATTCAGATCTCAAATCATTAATAGTTTCAGTTGTCGCTTTAGCACCTTCTAGTAAAAGAACTTGAAATACACGTGCAACACACGTGTATAGAAACTAATCACTAGATAAATCAATCATAAATTTCTACTCTATTGCATTTGATGTACGTCTCATTTTATCCAAATCATAACAAGATAAATCAATCATAAATTCGTCCTCTTTTGCATTCGACATAGTTCTCATTTCCTCCAAATCATAATTTATAACTAGCCAAATCAATCATAAATTTCTACTCTGTTGCATTTAATGTAGGTCTCATTTCCTCAAAATATATATATTAATATTTAGAGGACATTCCATGATGAACTCACAAGTCCCATTGTATACCATTTTTCTTTTCCGCCTACACAAACTTTTTGGAACAAAGGCATGCCCTGAATCCATGTTACACCTGAGTTAAATACACAATTTTGCTGAACAAATTGCGCAACCATTAGCACACTAGAAAAAAAAAATAGTTAATTTAGTATCACGATCCAATCGGTCATGAGTGGCACCAACCCTAACTGTGAGAGAACTATCTAACCCAACCCTTAACCTATTACCAAATAATTCACCTAAATTATCTTTATTAATTAACTACTGTCTGACTTACTAAACATATTAATAAACAAAATAGTTCATTACTAACTTAGCATTATCAAAACAAAAGAGATCCGAAAGTATATTTAATTATTACAACCCCCGAGACCCAAAAGTCACCGAACAATAACTCTAAAGATATTCAAAATAAGGTCTTAACATTATCTAGAAGTACGTAATAAAAGGAAAAGTCTCTGTTATAAAAAAAAGGGCATGAACAATATGAAGAAGATCCAATGGTTGCCCGGACATGGTGCTCACCTTTGAAACAATGTTTGAGTCACAAACTAGAGCCAAGGTTTCATCTTAAGCGCTAGAACATGCTCTCCACTCAATAAAAAGAAGAGTACAGGTTGTATCAGTAAAACAACTAAGTACTGGTAGGCATCATCGGGTGACTGAACTGAACACCATACAAATAAGCAAGTGAAATAAAGGTAACAAGCAATCAAAACACATCTCACAATTAACTGACATCCAAGTACGGTCATAAAACTTCATCTCAACAAGAATACAAGAATAAAGTACATCAATTACATTTACACATTCTTTTAATGGTCACCATCGTATATTTATTCAAATGAAATGATGATTGCATGCATGCAAGATGTACATACATACTAGAGTCAGCAGGGACTCTCTATTATGACCTACAGGGGATGAGCTCAGTCCATTTACCAGTACCGGTATGGTACCCAATCTAATAACAGTGTCAGCATGACACTCGATCCATATAATAGTGTCAGTGTGACAACCGATCCATAGAGCTTTTCAATATCATCTCCAAAATCTAATACTCACTGTATGATACAGTCAATAATCACAAATAATGCAAAAAGCTAATCACATACATTTAACTCACATATAAGCACATAATCAAGCAAGTCTTTACTACTATTAAACCATAACCTACCTCGATTCCTTATCTGAAAACAATATTACACCACAGTCTTGCCCTTTATTTCAGTTTCTACCCATTCTGGATCTACAAAAAACAACAATACACACATTTCAACAAAACCTATCACCTTTTTGTGCATTATAACACAAATCCATCAAATTCAACCTATGAACTTGACCTAGTTCATCATTCTAGGGTTTTCTACCCTTTAATCTCTTTGAATTCCTGATATTTTATCATTACAAGGAAGAATTCTACCCTAGATAGTATTTTTTTACACCCTAGGATCCTTAACAACAAAAATTTAAGTCATTCCCTACCAATTTTCACCAGTTCATGAACTTAGGTGTAAATCCCAATTTCCACCAAGGTTATGATTCTTACAATTCTAAGATTCTTACCTCAAAGATTGAAAACCTCCCAAATTGGTGAAAATTTCCCTATTTCAGCCACGGGACAAGTTTTTGAATTAATGGGAATTAAAAATGATGTTTTCTAATTTAAAACTGCAATTCTACATTTTTGTCCCTGCAATGGTACTTCTATTGCTGCAGCGATACCATTGCAGCAACACTTCTGTCGGTAAAGTAACACCAAAGTAGGAGCTCAATATTTCATCCTAGCTCTGGCTATTTCACAACAATCTTTTTGATTTTTAATATTATGAACTGACCCTTTCACGATAATTACTATAACTAGAGTTCTACTAACCCGTTCTATGTATCGGATGTTTCTAAGACTTCCTAAACTGGTCCTCTAACACAAAATAGAATCAAAAATACAAATCAATACTCTAATAATTACCAAATTTCCCTAGACCAGCACATACTAACACTACACCTAAAACTAGGCCAGCCTTGAATATAAAAATTTTGGTCTATGGGGAAACTAGTTGAATGTCTTACTCTCTATTTCAACATAACGAAGGTTTGGGTCATTACATTGGATACCAGTTTACCCCTCATTTATCCCGAAATGAAAACTAACCAAAATGTCATTAAATATGAGCAAAAGATTACCTGAATCAACACACATGTGTGGGCAGTGCTTGCCCATATCTACCTCTATCTTACATATGGCATCCTCAACTAGACAATGTCTCCACTGAACCTTCACAGACAAAATTTCTTTAGTACTCAGATTTCTCACATCTCTATCATAAATAACAATTGGCTCGTCCTAATAAGAGAGCTCCTTGTCAAATAACTCTAAATGCTAACGAATGATTTTATCTTCATCCCCATGGTACTTTTTGAGCATTGACACATGAAACACATAATGAACTCCCAACAAGCTAGGAGGTAGATCCAACTTATACATCACAGAACCTACTCTATTCAGAACCTTAAATTTGATGTACCTTGGACTCAAATTCCCCTTATTTCCTAACCGTATTACACCCTTGATGGGTGATACTTTCAGCAACATTTTCTCACCATTCTCAAATTGTACATCCCTTACCTTCTTGTGTGCATACTCTTTTTTGTCGACTCTTAGTTGCTACCAATTTCTCCTAGATGAATCTCACTTTCTCCATTAACTCATTTACCATAAAGGTGCCCCAAGGTCTCACTTCAAAAGCATAAAACCACCCAATTGGAAATCTACATCTTCTTTAATACAAAGCTTCAAAAGGTGCCATGTCAATGCTGGAGTGGTAGCTATTATTGTATGAAAATTCACACAAAGGTAGATATTGGTCCCACTAACCATTAAACACCATCACACAAAATTGGAGCCTATATTCAAGTACCTGGATTGTCCATTCTGACTGCCCATTAGTCTGTAGATGAAACGTTATACTTAGGTCTATCCTAGTACTCCATTCAGATTGGAACTTCACCTAAAAATTGGAGGTAAATGTGTACCCCTATCTGACACTATGGAAATAGGTACCCTATGAAGTCTCATAATTTTTTTCACACATATCTTAGCCAACTTGGCTGCATTATAGTCTACCCTTCCCGAAATAAAGTGTGGAGACTTGGTCAATTGATCGATGATCACCCATATAGAGTCACATTTCCTTAGGGTCTTAGGATGATCGATGAAAAATTCCATGGTTATTCTTTCTCACTTCTACTCTAGAATGGGCATCCTCTGAAAATTGCCACTAGGTTTTTGATGCTCATACTTAACTTGTTAGTAGTTTTGACACTTGTCACAAAATCCATAATGTCGCGCTTTATTCTGTGCCACTAATATTGCTGTCTCAAGTCTTTATACATTTTGGTTGCACCCGAAGGTATAGAACACTAAGAATTGTCAGCCTTCGCAAGGATGGTAGGAATCAAGTTGCCCACATAAGGCACACGCATGCCCCGAATTCTCAACACTCCCTCTTCTATCCAGAATGGCCTCCTTGACCTCACTTTGTAATACTTTCTCCCTAAGGTTGTTCAACTTCTTATATTCAAACTACATGTCTTTAATCTTCTCAAAGAAAGTAGACTTAGCCTCAACATGGGCTAACACTCTTCCTTTTCTATTCACCTCCAAACTCATTAAACCATTAGTAAGAGTTCATACCACTCTAGATAATGGGCGTCTTCTAATAATCATAGTTGTGAATTTTTCCTTTTTAAGCATTTTGAACATTTTGCCCCCCCCACCCCCCATAGTTGTGATATGCTATTTGTGAGTTATGGGGATGGTTGACATGGTTCTTGATGCATTTGGAAATGATTTGGGTTAGTTTGATGCTTTTATCGAGTATCAGATGATGATTTGGATAGTTTCATTAAATTTAGAATGTAAATTTTGAGTTAGTAGTGTGGTTAGTTTGGACTTAAAGCCTTAATTTTGCATTTTCATCCCTTTTGACGAAAACTAGTTAAAATAACCTTCTAGGGGCCAGGGGCTAATTTATTGTAAATGACCTCTTTTCATAAATTTGATAGTTCTATTGATTCTGGAATGTCGTAAATAGCCTATTAGCATATCTGATTTATTTTTGTAGGTCCCGAACGAATCCTGAGGGTTATCGGGACAATTTTCCAAAAACCTCAAACTGCTGGTGCATTTTTCTGGTACATCAGGCCTTTCATCGTGACCGCATGGATGTGTGTCACAATTGCAGGCCTAGATGATCATTTTAATCACAATCGCGTCGTGGTTGTACCACGATCACGATGGATAATTATGTGGATTGGCTCGGGTTTGACCATTGAGGTTGCGAGGACCTCCTCTCACAATCGCGATGACCAACTTAAATGTTGGTTAATGTTGACCCTCGCAATCGCATGATGGGGACTGCGGTGTGAGGTACTATTCTACTAAACAGTATAAGTAGCTTAATATCGCGATTTTCACCATTTTTGGGACATGGAAGCTTTGGGAAAGGCAATTTCCAAGGAGTCTCTTCACCGTTTTCATGTGGGTAACCTTTAAACTACTATTACCATTATTTTCTATTGATTTTATCTCTTATATCGCTTTAAAATGTTGATTTCAAATGGATTTTGGGATTTTTTTTATGGTAAATTTTAATTTCGATTTTCATAGATTTGAGAGTCTATATCACCTTGTTTTTACTTGGGTTTTAAAATACAGACTAATTTTGATATGGGGATCATGTTGCTAAAATAAAATTTTAGATTGCCCCTTTTTATCGTGAACCTATTTTTCGAACTAATTTTTGACCCAATTTAAATATAGCCGATATAGGTATTATTAGTTCCCTTTTGATTCATAGATTACAGATTTGATAGATTTAATTCGACCGAGACCATTCGTGAAGGAAAGGCTCTGCATTGAAGGGCCTACGCTTGGATTTTTGACTCTTTGAGGTAGGTTATTGCTTAACTTTCGTTAGACTGGCTGGGTAGTTAACAATTCTTGTAAAGCATGCTATGGGTTAGGAAATAAGATGGGGAATCATATTTTTGAGGTAAATATTATTATCGTGTTGCTCATATAGGGGCTTATATGTGTATGGTTGTTGACTTGACAAAATATTATTTTGGGTGAGGCTCGTGTGGGGTTTGACATTGTAGGCCTTATTTGTGCATTTAAATGCGATTATTATTATTGTGATGCCCATGCAAGGGCTTGAATAGACATGATAGGCCTTATTTGAGCATTATTTGCCTTTATCATTATAGTGATACCCGATTGTGGGGTTGGAAATGATATTATTAATGTTGTACATGACTATTTATTCTAGCAGTATCAAGTGAGGGTTTATATCGTGAGTTATTGACATATTGACTTGATTTTGGGCTCATTTATACCTGTACTGAATTGATTATCATCTTCATACTATTTTGCTGTGAGCATTACATCCTCATTTCATACATACATATTTATGAGATATTGGTACCATAGACAAATATAGATTTTGAAAGAGATATTTTAAAAACCCTTAACCAAGGTCATTTGCCGGCAAAGTGATTGTGATATTTTGAAAAACCCTTGGCTGAGGTCATTTATCGGTAAGGAGATTGAGGTTATAAGAGTATATGGGTTGCGAACCCCTCGTGGGTCATGAGATGGCTTATATCATTGTACCATTGCATTGCATTTGCATCTCTTATAATTTCTATATGTGTTTATTGCCATGTACTTAGTTTCTATATATATTTCATGTGTAGCTTCCCTTTTTTCCTTATTATATTGTAGAACTATTAGTGAACACAGTGTAAGCTACCGTTTGGGAACTTTTTTGTATGTAGGTGACGTGCTAATAGTATTTTTTACTTGTTTAGTTTTCAACTTTGCTCAGTTGGACTATGATACCTATTGAATACAAGTGGACCATACTTAGTTTTACTTTTGTTCCCTCTCGGTAAAGATCCTAGTATGAGTACAACCTATAGTGGCTGATCTTATGTTGTAAGAGTTGATTTTTGAGGTACATGTGAGCTCCTGAGTTCGGGGCAAATTTTGGACCTATTCTTAGTATACCTTATCTGTATTTACTTTCAGAGATAGGCTGATGTATTTTCAGATTCAGTTTCGTATTAGATGCTCTTTACAATTATGACCCCAGGTTTTAGGGATTTATGCATTTCATTTGGATCTTATGTTATATTATATAGTATGGCCTGATTTCATTGTAGAAGAATCGTATTTACATACTTTACATCATATATCAAATTTCTTTCCTTTTTAGGTTTTCAACTTACCTACCAAGGCTGGGTTGAGGTAGGTGCCATCATGACCTCAACTTTTGGTTCATGACAACTTGGTATAAGATCACCAGGTTCACTGGTCTTAGAAGTGTAGGAGCAGGATGCCTAGTAGAGTTTCGCAGATTAGTATGTTGACGTTTGTATCCATCTTTGAGAGGCTATAATATATCTTTAGGAAAAACTTCTCAAATTTGATTTCTTATCGTGTGGATTATTCGTACCCAAAATTCTAAACTTGTTTTCTATTCTTTTTTTGTACAGATAGTAAGGACTAGATCCAGAAATATTGAGGATATTGAGCATGCCCCGCTGTTAAAGCCCCAATCAAGGGTGAGGCAGGGGCCATGGCTGAGCTAGAGGTAGAGGTCGAGAATGAAAAGCTGCTTGGCCAGAGGATGGGCTAGGGTAGCCTCTCTCAAGCTCGGGAGTTATTATGATTTTGAGGACCATTTGATAGAGGATGCGGGGCTAGCTCAGGTTCTTTAGAATTTAGTTGCTACCCCGATGTTATAGGATTAGTTGATTCATCTGTTGGGTTATTTGGATGGCGTTCCCCAAATAGGTGTTCCATTAAGTATGTCGGGTATTTCTCAAAATTCAAGAGGTATTCCATCATCACAGAGGCTCATACTTATGGTTTTTTGACTTTTGGGGTACTCGTATTAATTCACTGCCTACTAGGCTCACTGTTCCTCCAGTTGCTTTAAGTCCTGTGACGCCTTCTGATATTTTGAAGAGATTTGGGAGATTCATTCACTTTGCTCCTCCCAAGATTAGTGGTGCCATTGGAGAGTATGACTATGAGTTTTTACTTGATTGTCAGGAGAAGTTGTATAACCTCGGATCTTTTGAGTCCTACGATGTTGCCTATATGACTTATCAATTGAATCACGTGGCTAGATAGTGGTGGAGGTCTCTTACTAGTTGTATACCATTGGGTTCACCTTCTATGACATATACCTAATTTTTTGAGGGTTTCTGGAGAGGTTAATGCCCTAAAGTTTGAGGGATTAGATAAGAGATAAGTTTGATAACCTGGAACAAGGCTCCATGAATATTGTAGAGTATAAGGCACGTTTTCACACCCTTTCCAGATATGCCACTAACAGTATCTCCACCAAGCCTGAGAGGAACAAAAAGTTTGTTAAGGGTTTGACAGGTGAGTATCTATTGTCTACGACTTAGCTTATGGTTTCGGGTGGTTCCTTCCAGAGCATCGTGGATCATACTAAGATGATTGAGTCGATTCATCAGAGTACCTAGGGTGGTAATTCTAAGAAAATACATCCACAGGGTGAGTTAAGTGGACACACCTTTTGAGGTAGGGGTTTCTCTAGTAGAGGTGCTCATAGTTATTATGGTAGACCAGTTGAGGCAACCTTATAGGGTTCGGCTAGTAGGTCTATGGTTTTTGAGGCTTCAAGCAGGCAGATGTCAGGTTATATGGGTAGAGGCTCCGATTTTAGTTCTTCAAGTTAGGGAGGGCATTTTGGTTCTTTTAGTTCCTCTTAGAGTGATGTAGGAGGCGGAGAGTGTTTTGTATGTCGCAAAACTACTCCTTAGGCAAGGGACTATCCTTGGCATGTATTAGGTCCTTCCTAGCGAAGTTCTCAGCTTCAGCTTTACCCTACTCCTATGTCTGCAGTTAGAGATGGTTTATAGAGTTGAAGGGGTGGCACTAGAGGTGCTCTTGGTGGAGCTTGAAGAGCCTCGTGTTAGTGGATATGGGACTGCAAAGTTTGAGGGCAGGTGTGGTCAGTGTTATGCTATACCTGGGATACCTGATGCAGAGGCCTCTAATATAGTTATCACATATTTCATCCCGATTTTCCATCGTTCTACTTTCGTGTTATTTGATACTGGGTCTACATTCTCCTATGTGTCTACATACTTTACTACTAGTTTTGATACTACATATGATTCTCTTACTGTGCCAATTTGTGTTTCTACCCTAATAAGAGAATCTTTAGTGGTGGATCGGTTGTATCGATCATCTGTAGTGACCTTTACGGGGTGTGAGACCTTGGTAAACTAATTATCCTAGATATGGTTGATTTTAATATTATCTTGGGTATGGATTGTTTAGCTCCTTATCATGAGATTTTGTATTATTTTGACAAGATCATGTCTTTAGCTACTCCTGGTGCCCCTAGGTTAGTATGGAAGGGTATGCCTAGTTCATGGCTGAAGGGAGTTGTATCTTTTCTACATACTCATCACAAGGTATAGAAAGGGTGTCTTTCTTATTTGGCATATATTTGTGATACTAGTGTTGTTTTACCGCCTCCCTTGGATTCTGTTTGATTTGTTAGAGAGTTTCAGGATGTGTTTTCTACTGACTTTCTCGCTATGCCTCCAGAATGGGATATTGATTTATCTATTGATGTTGAGCCATGTACTAAACCCATTTCCATTCCTCCTTATATAATATGCCCCAACCGAGTTCAAGGAATTGAAGTAGTAGTTGGAAAATTTATTAGGTAATGGATTCTTTAGACCTAGTGTGTCTCCTTGGGGTGCTCCTATCTTGTTTTTGAAAAAAAATAATGGATCTATGCACATTTGTATTGACTATCAGCAATTGAACAAGGTGACGGTCAACAACAAGTATCCTCTTCCTCGCATTAATGATCTATTCAACCATCAGCAAATGTTTTCAAAGATTGATTTGAGATTCGGCTATCACTAGTAGAGGATTAGATCATCGAATGTTCCAAAGACAGTGTTTCAGACTCTATATGGTCATTATGAGTTCTTGGTCATGTCTTTTGGATTGACCAATGCCTCAAAAGCATTCATGGAATTGATAAACCAAGTATTTCGACCTTATTATGATTCCTTTGTGATAGTATTCATCTATGCTATGTTGGTTTATTCCAAGAATGAGGCTGACCAAGTGAGACACTTGAGGACTGTACTTCAGATATTACAAGATGAGAAGTTAGATGTTAAGTTCTAAAAGTGAGTGTTTTAGATGGATTTAATTTCTTTCTTAGGGCATGGGGTAACCAAGGATAGTATTATGGTCGATCTGGCAAAGAGAGTTGCAGTCCATGATTAAGCTAGACCCACGTCTCTTATAAATTTTCATATTGTTTTTGGGTTAGAGGGCTATTATCGATGCTTCATGCAGGGTTTCTCTTCTATTGCAACTCTTTTGACCAAGTTAACTCAGAAGAAGATTGTATTTAAGTGGTCGGATGTTTGTGAGGAGAGCTTTCCAAAGCTCAAGGAGTTGTTGACTTCGGCTCCTATCTTGACCTTACCCAAGGAGGGCATGGGATTTACCATATTTTGTGACTCTTTCGGAGTTGGTTTAGGTGGTGTGTTGATGCAGGAGGGTAAGCTGATTGCTTACGCTTCTCGACAGTTGAAGCCTCATGAGAAGAATTACCCTACCCATTTTTGTGTTTAAGTTATGGCAACATTACTTGTATGGAGTACATTATGATATTTTATCCAGTCATTGTAGGCTTCAATACTTCTTTACCCAGTGAGATCTTAATATAAGGTAGAGTTCATGGCTTGAGTTGCTCAAGAACTATGATTTCACTATTCATTATCATTCGGGCAAAGCCAATATGGTAGCGGGCGCCTTGAGCTGGAAGGTAGTGAGTATGGGCGGCAGTTTACCTCATCTCTTCACCCGAGAGCAACCTCTGGACTTAAAGGTTCAGTCTTTAGCTAACTAGTTAGTTAGGCTTGATATTTCATCACCTTAGTATGTTTTGGCCTTTGTTTAGGCTAGGTCTTCCTCGATGGAGTAGCTTCAAGCTCATCAATTTGATGATGATAGATTGACAGTGATTCATGATAAGGTGTTGAGTGGCAAAGCAAAGACGACATCTCTTAATTGAAATGGTGTTTTGAAGATTAGCAGTCGAGTTTGTGAGTCTAGAGTTGGTGATGGGTTAGATCGATCTTTGAGGAGACTCATTGTTCTAGATATTCCATTCACCCAGAAGCAACTAAGATGTACCCTGACCTAAAGCAACATTATTGGTAAGGTGGTATGAAAAAGGATATTGTAGTGTTTGTGGCTAAGTATTTGAATTGCCAGTAGGTGAAACATGAGCATTAACGACCAGGTGGTACGATGCAAAGGATCCCCTTTCTCAGAGGGAAGTGGGAGCGGATCACCATGGACTTTATTATTGGCCAAGCCTCGACCGTAGGGAAGTTTTATTCTATTTGGGTGATTAAGGATAGGTTGACCAAATCAGCATACTTTGTACAAGTGAGAGCTAATAATAACACGGAGAAGTTGGCCAAGATCTACATTAGAGAGATTGTTCAGTTGTATGTTGTCCCTGTGTCTATTTTATCAAATAGAGGTACACAGTTTACCTTGAGCTTTTAGAGTACTATACGGAGTGAGTTGGTTACTCAGCTTGATTTGAGCACAACTTTTCACTCTCAGACCGATGGACAGTAGGAGAGGACTATTCAGGTGCTACAGGACATTCCTGAAACATGTGTTATGGATTTTGGTGGTCATTGGGACTAGTTCTTACCCTTAGCGGAGTTTGCCTATAACAACAATAATCATTCCAACATTTAGATAGCACCTTTTGAGCCTTTGTATGGGTGGAGGTGTAGATCCTTTGTGGGATGGTTTGAGTTTTTTTAGGTGAAGCCGTGGGGCACTGATTTGTTAAGAGATTCGATAGATAGAGGAGGCTGATTCAGCAGAGGTTAGTGGCTGCAAAGAGTAGGAAGAAAGGTTATGCCAACTATTTAGCTCACGATGTTGCCTTCCTGATTAGTGAAAATGTCTTGTTCAAGGTTTCACCCATAAAAGGTGTGATGAGGTTTCGGAAGAAAGGAAAGCTTAGTCCAAGATTAATTAGCCCTTTCGAGATCCTTGAAAAGTATGGAAATATGGCATATAGGCCAACTTTGCCTCCACACCTGTTATCTATTCATCCCGTATTCCATGTTTCCATGTTGAAAATTTACTGTCCAGATGATACACATGTGATTAGGTGGGGTTCTATTGTATTAGACCATGATTTATCCTTCGAGAAGAAGCCCATTGCTATCCTAGACAGGTAGACTAGGAAATCGAGGTATAAAAATATTGATTCAGTGAAGGTCTAGTGGATATATCTCCCTATTGATGAGGCTACTTAGGAGGTCGAGTGGAATATGTGACGTAGATACACCCAACTTTTTACCGCTTTAGGTACTTTATTTGCTTTTTAGTCCAAGAACAAACTTGTGTTTTAGTAGTAGATAATGTCATGATCATAGTTGTAAATTTTCCCCTTTTAAGTATTTTGACCATTTTGCCCTTTCCCTTAGTAGCTATATGCTATTTGTGAGTAGTGGGGATGGTTGACGTGGTTCTCAATGAGTTTGGAAGTGATTTGGGTGAGTTTGAGGCTTTTAAAGCCAAGAGTTTGACTTCTATCAACATTTCATGTTTTGAGCGTCAGATGATAATTTGGACAGCTCCATTAGATCCAAAATATCAATTGTGGGTTGGTAGCGGGGTTAGTTTGGGCATGGAGCCTTTATTTTGTATTTTGACACTTAGAACGAAAACTACTAAAAATAAGTTTCTAGGGGTCCCCGGGGATAATTTGTTGTAAGTGACCTCCTTTCATAAATCCTATGGTTCCATTGAGTCCGAAATGTCGAAAATAGCCTAGTAGCATAGCTGGTTAATTTCTGTAGGGTCCCGAATGAATCCCGAGAGTTCAATCAAGATAATTATCTAAAAACCTCAAACTGGTAGTGCAGTTTTTCTGGTGCATCAGGCCCTTCATTGAAATCACATGGATACGTGTCATGATCGTGGGCCTAGATAATTGTCTTAATCATGATCATGTGGGGGTGGTACTGCGATCGCGATGGGTAAATTGGTGGATCGAGTTGGGTTTGACCATCGCGGTCGTGAGGTCCTTTTCTTGCGATTGCGATGAACAACATAAATTCCGGTCAACATTGACCCTTGCGATTGCATGGTGGAGATCGGGATCGTAAGGTACTATTTAAATGAACAGTACAAATAGCTCAATTTCGTGATTTTCACTATTTTTGGGACTTGGAATCTTCGGGAAAGGCGATTTCAAAGGGGTCTCTTCATCATTTTCTTCTGGGTAACCTCTAATGATATTCAAAACAAGGTCTAAACATTATCCAGAAGAACGAAATAAAAGGAAAAGAGTCCCAAAACAAAGGAAATAAACAACATGAAGATGATCCAATGACTGCCTGGATATTATCCTCACCCTTGAATCAATGTCAGAGACACAAACTAGAGCCAAGGTATCATCTCAAATGCTGGAACATGCTCTGCACTTAACAAAAGGAAGAGTATAAGCAGTATCAATATAACAACTAAGTACTAGTAGGTTTCATTGGCCGACTCAAATCAACACCATATGAATAAGCAAGTGAAATGAAGGTAACAAGCAATCAAAACACAACTCACAATTAGTTGACAACCAAGTATAGTGATAACACTTCATCTCATCAGGAATACAAGTATACAAGTACATCAATTACACTTAGGTAGATTCTTCAACAATGGTCACCACAGTATATTTATTCAAATGAAATAATGATTGCATGCATGCAAGATGTACACACATACGAGAGTCAGTAGGTACTCTTCGCTATAACCTACTGGGACGAGCTCAGTTTATGTACCAGTACCGATGTGGTACCCAATCCAATAACAGTGTTGACGTGTCACCTGATCTATATAACAATGTCAGCGTGACACCAGATCCACATAATATTTTAATATCAAATCAAAAATCTAATGCTCAATGTATGATACAGTGAATAATCACAAGTAATGCCCAAAATCTAATCACATACATTCAACTCACATATAATCGCAGAGTCAAGCAAGTCTTTACTACTATTAAACTATAGCCAACTTTGATTCCTTGCCTGAAAATAATATTATACCATAGTCTTGCCTTTTCTTTTGGTTGTTGCCCATTCTCGATCTTTTAAAAACAACAATGCATACGTTTTAACACAACAAATCATCCTTTTATGCATTATAACTCATATTCATCAAATTTAACCTATGATCTTGACCTAGTTCATCATTCTAGGGTTTTCTACCCTTTAGTCTCTTTGAATTGTTCATATTTTATGATTACAAGGAAGAATTCTACCTTAGGAAGTGTTCTCTAACACCTTAGGATCAATAACAACCAAAATTCAAGTCATTCCCTATCAATTTCCACCAGTTCATGATCTTAGGGCTAATTCCCAATTTCTATCAAGGTTGTTATTCATACAATTCTAAGAACCTAAAGGAGTTAATTCATATTTGTAGAGTAAGGAGACCTTACCTCAAAGATTAAAACCCTCCCAAATTGGTCAAAATTTCCCTATCTCGGCCCTGGGATGAGTTTTTGAAATAATGGCAATGAAAAATAATGTTTTCAGATTTAAAACTGGAATTTTGCATTTTCATCGTTGCAACAACACCTAAGCCAAATGGGTTTGTCACTACAGTGACATTTCTATAGCTGTAGTAATGATGTTGTAGAGACACTTCTATCGTTGTAGCAACACCAAACCAGTAGCTTGAGATTTTGTCCCAGCTCTAGCCATTTCACAACACACTTCTCGATTTTTGACATTACGAACTGACTCTTTTATGGTAATCACTATTACCGAAGTTCTACTAACTCGTTCTACACACCAACAGTTTCTACAACTTTCTAAACAAGTACTCTAACACAAAATGCAATAAAAAGAAAAAATCAACTCTCTAATAATTACCAAATTTTCCTAGACCACCACACACTCAAAATACGCCTAAAACTAGTTCAGCCCTGAATTTTAAAATTTTGGTCTAAGGCAAAACTAGGCAAAGATTTTACTGTTTATTTCCGTGTGATGACAGTTTGGGTTGTTACATTTAGTCTAGGACTTCTAAAATGATAAATACTTTTAGTAAGGAGACAAGTATTTTTTATATAATATAAAATATTTTTTATTATAAAATACTTAATTTCATATTTAATTAAATAAACAATCTAAAATTGTACAATTAAGAAAATTATAATCAAAATCTATAATAAAATTACTTTCAAAACAATGAGGATGATGCTTCACTTTAAAAAAGTACTTAAAAGGGCATCCGGTACATTAAGCGTCCCATTTTCACGAACGATTCAGAAAAAGATTGCATCCTTGAACATACATAAAATTAATCAATGAAAATGCCAATGAACTAGAGCTAGTCATATTCTTAAATATGCCATTTAACCATTCTATATAATTAATCATTGAACCATTCTATGTGATTAAACTCTCTCAACATAAAAATATAAAAAGCGATAAAGTAGATAAATATGTCCTAATTCAAGTAGAGACAGGAAGAGAGAGAGAGAGACAGAGTCATCTAATCAATCAATGATGGAAAGAAATGATAAAGATAAACATTTTATGCTTAACAAGACAAATGAAGTCTGATGAACTATTAGCGACGACGATTCCCACAATGGAGATTCCTAATCAAAAAAAGTGATTTTTTTTGTTTTGTTATCAGAAAGTGTCTTGAATGAATAGTTCGCGAAGTTTTAAACTGAGATGGAGATCATATAAAATAATGTAAAATCATGCACTTTTATATAAAGAGCAAAATGAATTCAGATCTTATTTTCTTACCTAGGATTATTAAGTAAATACTCTGTCAGAAAATAATTTTCTTACACAAGCAATATAATTTAAGATGTAATAATATGCCACTTAATATTATTATTGTATTATGAATTAATTTTTTCTTATCGAAATGTATACGTAATTAATTCATCAATACACGATTGTGTAAATAATTTCTTTTATCGATAACACGTTTTTTATTTTTGGATTAGTGTGGTGGGTAGGACTTGGAATAAAGGTTATGTAATGTCATGACCCAAACAGTCATGATTGGAATACTCTATCACTATAGTGGGAGAACCATCTAACCCATCCCTTATCAAACAAGTCAAACTAGCCATAATGTTACTTTAGTCAAACCTCATTCAATTCACCAACACAATTATTATCATCTCAAATAATATCCAAAATTAAATCCAATATCATAGTCAACAGAGTGCAAAAAATCTCTATTTATTACAAGCCTCGGGACCTGAAGTCACCGTACAAGAACATCTAAGAGTATCCAAAATTATGGCTAAAAGATTATCCAAAATATGAAATAAAATAGGATAATGTCCTAGTCCCAAAATAAGGGATATGAACACAAGTCACAAGATTAAATGGCTGCACGATCATGATGCTCACCCTTGAATCGAAGTCTGCAACTGTTGGTTAGAGACTAGGTCTCATCTCAAATGCAGGAATAAGCTCTACATTCAACAAAAAAAAGAGTACGGGTAGCATCAGTACATCGTCTAAGTACTGGTAGGCATCATAGGTCGATTCAACTCAACACTATAAAATATGCAAACCAAACATAAGTAAAAGCGATCACAAGAGAATTTATAACTAATGACAACCAATCACAAATATACCACTTTAATCCAGGACAAATTCAAGCACACAATTACATTTCTTACACTTAGTCAATTCATCAATAATATTCATCACAACATGTAGATGTAAAAGTACATTTAAAATGCATATGATGAATATATGTATGCAAGATGCACGTATCATCTCTTTCTCATCTTAATATCATGATGATCATCATCAGTATTATTATCAAAATCATCATCATCATAATCTCAATATCATCATCAATAACATCAATTCATAACCACGATAACATCATATCCATTAGGGGTGTCAAAATGAGCCCAAATTGAGTTGACCCATCCGACCCGCCCAAAATTTAATGGGTTGGGTTCAAGATAATTTGCTATTGGGTAAATCTCAACCCATTAAGTCCCAACCCATTTTTAAATTGGGTTCAACTGAGCCCAATTCAATCTCCATTTCAACCCGTTTAATAGAAAAATGATTTCCTTAATGAAAGTAGGAAAAATAAGTGACAATTTGTCTTATACCACTCTTAAAATCACCCACCTCACCTCACCCCAACCTCACCACATCCCTAACTTACCCCAACCTCACCCACTTATTTTAATTAAATTATTTTTAATTTTTAAAAAGCTTCTTTTGAAAAAAATTTCTTGCCCCATTCCTCACTTATCCTACCCCCTACCCCAAACAACAAAATTTATTATTATTTTTTTAAAAAAAAAAATAAATTAAAATCTTTTCTTAACCCACGGTCCAACTCCACCCCTCCCCCTCCCCCGCACCCCTACCCCTCCACAAAATAATTTATTTTAAAAAAAAAAAATATTTTCTCAAAAAAAAAAAAAAATTTAAAAAAAATGAATTTCTTTTTTTTAAGAAAAAATAAAATTCTTACCCAAACCCCCATATCCCCTACCCCCTCCCGTAACCCCCCCTCTCCCACATACGGCATACCCCATCCCCAATTTTTTTTTTTTTTTTAAAAAATAAAAAATCTTACCCCAACCCCCATATCCCCCTAACCCCTTTGCACCCTCCACACCCCACCCCCATATGGCATACCCCTTCCCCCAAAAGTTAAATTTCATTTTTTTAAAAAAAAAAATCTTACCCCAACTCCCATATCCCCCACTCCTACCACCCCCGCAACCCCCACCCCCATAGGGATACCCCCTCCCAAAAAAAAAAATTTCTTTTTTTAAAAAAACAAAATAATTACCCCAACCCCCATATCCCCCTTCCCCCCTCCCCCCAATACGGCATACCCCCTCCCCCAAACAATCTTTTTTTTCTTAAAATAAATTTCTTTTGTTTTTAAAAAAAAAAGTTTTTGCCTCAATCAAAATCCCCCCACCCCCTCCCTACCCCACACCCCTCCCCCCCAAATTTTTTTTTTTTCAAAAAAATCCTTACCCCAACCCCTCATCACCACCCCCACCCCCAAAAAAAAAAATTTATTTTTTAAAAAAATCTTACCCCAACCCCACCCAAATTTATTTTTTGTGTTGGTATTCAAATTGTCGTTACAAGGGGTAAATATGAGGTAAATATTAATATGTTAATATTCTTTAGACTAAGCGGGTTAAATTGGGTGGGTCTTTTTAACCCATTTCAACCCAAAGTAAATTTGGGAATATCTAAATCAACCCATTTAATATCTCCAATTTCAACCCAACCCGCCCATTTGACACCCCTAGTATCCACCATAAATATTAATGAGAATGCAATGTAGTCAATAATCACAAGTAGTGCTCGAAAGCAATTACAAACATTCAATATGCATATAAGCACAGATTCAAGCAAGTTTCATTGCTACAAATAACCTATAACCTACCTCGATTCCCTGCTCGAATCACTTAAAAGCCATAATTTTGCCTTTCCTTTTCCTTTCTATCCGTTCTTGATCTATAACAACAAATTCACACACCCATTTCAATTATTTCATCATCTCTAACATTAGGAATCTATAATTATCAATTTAAACTATAAATTTGCACTAGTTCATCTTTTTAGGGTTTTCTACTCTTTAATCCTCATGAATTCAACATGTTTTTAGCATGAACAATCAAATTCGACTCCAACTAGTGTTTTCTAACACCGTAGGATCATTACCAAAAGAAATTGCTCAATTCCCATTAATGTTTCATTTAGTTCATAAATTAGGTCTAAATCTCAATTTCTACCAAGAACATGATTCTAGTGATTTCAAAGAATTCTAGTAAGTAATTAAAGTTTAGAGAGTATGAAAACCTTACTAACAAAGATGAAAAAACCCTAAAGTGAAAAAATTGCCTCTTGCTATGCCTCAACTTGTTTTTGGTAAAACTGGGATTAAAAAAATGAGTTTTTTGATTTTGCAAACCAGAATTCTGCATTTTTACTGATGCGACTGTAAAGTTATCGCTGCAGCGGTTCACAGGCTTATTAAGGTCACCGGTGCAGTGGTATTTTTACCACTACAGCGGTACCACTACAGTTGTTCTTTTCCCACTGCAGTAGTCCCAAGATAGTAACTCGGGGCCTCTTCTCAGTTCTAGATATTTTACAACACACCCCTCTAAATACGATTTTGCGATCAAAACCTTTCACGATAAACTCTATAACTGGAGTTTTATTAATTGATTTTACGTACCGAGAGTTTCTATGGCTTCCTAAATTCGGTCTCTACCACAAAATCAAATCCAAAAAACCAACCAATGCTCCAATTTGTATCAAATTTCCTTAGACTATAACACCCTAAAAATGTACCTAAGGCTAGGCCAACCTGAATTTTTAAAATTTTGTCCAAGGAAAAACTAGCAAGGGTTCTACTTCTTATTTGTCACGACCCAATTCCTTAGTTCATGATGGCACCTGCTCTAACCCACCAGTAGGTAAGCCAAGACATAGCCTGGGCTAACGGGCGAGAGATGAAGGGTAACGAGAAAAAATTAACAAAAACAACAATATAATAGGAAGCAAGGAAAATGTAAAGACATAAAATACTATACAAGAGAGGGAATAGAATAAAATATACAAAATAAACCCTCTGAAGACCTGGTAAGGCGGTACAAGAGCCATTATGATAAAAAAAAAATGAGTGTTCTAGATTGTATCCAAAGTATACATATACACAGTAGTCTCGGATATACAAAGTACTATCACTAAAGCAGAAGAAGGAGGATCAACTCCTGACTATACAAAGCTCACTCCATCTCCGAATCAGAAGTAAGGCCCAAAGATAGCATCAGCGACGGTGGCTTATACTCGGATCTGCATCAGGGAAAAGATGCAGAAGTTCCGCATGAGTACAAAACAATTGGGTACTCTATAGGTATCATCGATCGACTGAGCTCAAATATAGTAAAAGTATAAACGAAATGAAAGAGTGTAAACTAAGTCAGCAGTAAAGGGATAAAATATAAATAATAAGTTATGTTGAGCAACTGTAAAAAAACAAGTAAGTAACTTGAAAATGAAATAAAAGGCCTAACTATTACCTAACTGTACCCCCATAAGCCTATAAGGTACACACAAAAAAAGACAATTAATCCTACCAAGCCCCCATAAGCCTGGTGGGTGTACACTAGTAGAAATTGAAAATAAGAAGTATAAAGATGGATAATATGCGCACTGAATACTCCCTTCTCATCTATAATCTTTAACTTTACCTGTCCACATAACATTTCGATCACAGATCCATAATGAAGGTATGTATTGGACTTGACCCAAAACCAGTAGAAAATAACATGAGGCCACACGTAGGGCTCACACTGAGAATAGTGGATAATAACAATAGACCAAATGAACCATATTCAACCGTTAGTACTCCTACACCAGAACTAAGTACAACTACTAGAACTCTCAGTAATAACTATAATCAAAACTCGAACAACTAAGCTGTAGTCACAGACTGATGCTAGACTCAAATCGAAACTCATAAGTAGCAAATTGTAACCATAAGTTGATGCCAGACTCGTGCTAGGGCTCATAATATTAGCAATAGAGCATACGCCGGACTCGAACCGGAACTGAAATATATATATACATTAGCTTGGAATAGCTAGCAGAAGTCCTGGGATTTTAATTCTATCTTCAATACATCTATCCATCTTGCTAAGTCTCGGGCGGTTAAATCCACTAAGGCCAGGCGGGTTCCAATTACTAGGTCAAAGAGGTGCGGTTAAGGATCAATTACTATCTTACCCGGGAAAAAAAGCTAAACAAGCGTGTAATCAAGTCTAAGACAACTCAAACCCAAGGTAATAGCCTAAGGTAGTAGTAATGAGTCTAACAAAGCCTAAAGAAATAATATTCTAGACATACTATCTAATAAGGGTAGTGGGGCCCAATTCTGGGTTTCGACAACCCAACCTAGGGCAAAAACCTACCCGAATCTAGATTAAGGCTTCCTAATCCTACCCCAAGGTACTATAAGCACTGATTCTAGTTCTAAGGAATGATAGTTTACTAATCTAAGGGAAAATGAGCCCAAATTCTATAGAAAAGGGCCCCTAACATGCTAAATAAGGCGTCAAATGCTAAAACGATAACTGGGCCATAAATACCCACCAAAACTAGCACAATACTTTACTAATACCATAATTTAGTACAGTCTTAAATAAAGGTAAGCCTAGCCTACTTGGCCGCCCATGAAAGCTTGCCAAATTCTCTATACCAGAGCTTTTCCCTTTCGAGAAGCCTTCGAGCAATGCCATACTACCAAAACAATAATTTATGCATCAAGATGAGAAAATCTATACCCATATGGCCTATAAATGCTCCGGGTGAGAAATCGGGCTAAAAATCTCACTTAGGGCCTGCTTGCAAAATCACAAAATTGGAACCATCACAACGTTCCTCTCAGCTCAAGGATCATTTGCCACTTAAATTTAGCTAAATCCAAGCTCAAACAGCCCCCAAATCAATGCCAACACAATTCAAAATATATAAACTAAAATGGAGAATTAATCGAGAATTAAAGAAGAAACTTATGAAAGTACAAATGATAAAATGATCATAACCACTCCCCCTAGATAATCCCCGCTTCATGTATCTATTCTTACACTATAATTGAGCTCCCAATAGTCAACAATGTGGGGTTTTAACTTAATAAATAAGTTAAAAAATAGAAGTGGTGATATATATATATAAATATCCAGCGATGGCCATATTTTGCGGCTAAATGACCGCTAAAGCGGCTGGGAGACCACTAAAGTGACTTGGCCTCAGCTGGCCAAGCTCTGCTAAATAGTAGTTGTTATTATAAGCAAACTCCACGAAAGCTAAAAAAAAATCCCACTAACTTCCAAAATACAACACAGAAGCACATAGTTTATCCTCTAAAACCTAAATAGTCAGCTTCGACTGCTAGTCTGTCAAGGGATGAAAGGAGGTGCTAAGGTCAACTTGGATACCCAACTCACCTTAAAATATCCTCAAGAAGCTAGAAATGAACTGAGAGCCTCGATCTAAAATAATTGACATGGGTACTCCATGAAGGTTAGCCACCTTTAGAATATAGTTAGGGAAAACCTATTGATTCTATAGGAAGTATGAATAGGGATGAAATAGGAAAACTTGGTCAATCGATCCATGATGACCCACGTGCTATCAGAACCATAAGAAGTGTAAGGCAACCCACCTATGAAGTATATAGTGATCCACTCCCATTTCCACTCAGGAATGGATAACCTCTGAAGCAATCCACCAGGTCTCAGATGCTCGGTCTTCACCTGCTGACAATGTAGGCATCGAGCAATAAACTCTGCTATATCTCTCTGCATACCACTCCATTAGTAATGCTACCTCAAATCCCTATACTTCTTAGTTGTCTCAGGGTGAATAGAATATCTAGAGCTGTAAGGCTCTCGAAGTATCAAATCTCCAACCCTCAGAACATAAATCCAACCTTCAAATCTCAGAACACCCTCAAAATCTAAGGTAGCCCTCCAGGACTCACCCCTTAACACCTGATCTAAAATGCTAACAAGTCTACTATCCTTAAACTGAAGACCCTGAATCTGCTCCAACAAGGTAAATCTAGCCTCAACACTACAAATAATCCTCTTGGGGTTAGAAATATTAAGTCAACCCATCAAGTTGTCTAAGGACTGTATGTTTAAAGACAATGGTCATTTAGAAAGTAAAATGAAGTCCAAGCTACCCATACTCACTGCCTTTCGGCTCAAGGCATTAGCTACCACATTTGCCTTGCCCGGATGGTATATAATAAAGATATCATAGTCCTTCAGCAACTCAATCCATCTGTTTTACCTTGAATTAAGCTCTCTCTGGGTCATAATAAACTAAAGACTATGATAGTGAATAAAGATATCACAGTGAACACCATACAAGTAATGCCTCTAAATCTTAAGCATGAAAACTACCGCTACCAACTCCAAATCATGAGTAGGGTAGTAGCGCTTGTGCACCTTTCGATGCCTCAATGCATATGCAATAACTCGGCCCTGTAACATCAGAAAACACCCCAAACCAACACCAGAAGCATCACAACAAACATTAAAGCCCTCTCTCTCAACTGGAAAAGTCAATATAGGAGCTGAGGTGCTCAATTCCTTGATCTTAAGAAAGCTCACCTCACAACCATTGAACCACTAAAATGGGACCTCTTTCTAGTCAATCTAGTCATATGGGATGCAATAGTAGCAAATCTCTTGATGAACCTCCTGTAGTAGCCTGCTAACATAATAAAACTGCGAACTTCAGAAATAGACATAAGCCTAGCCCAAACACGAATAACCTCAATCTTTGTCGAGTCCATCATAATCTTATCTTTGGACACCACGTACCCCAAGAAACCTACAAACTCAAGCCAATACTCGCACTTTGAGAATTTGGTATAAAGCCTATGATCTCTTAAAGTGTGGAGCACAATCCTCAAATGATGCTCATGATCCTCCCTACTCCTCGCATAAACAAGGATATTATTGATGAAAATAATCACAAAAAGAGTCCAAATAAGGCATAAAAACATGGCTCATTAAGTCAATAAATGATGCTGGGGCATTGGTCAACCCAAAAAACATCACTAGGAACTCATAATGGTTGAAACGAGTCCTAAAGTCTGTCTTAGGGATGTCTTCAACCCGAATTCTTAACTAATGGTAACAAGAACTCAAATAAATTTTAGAAAATAAGGCCACACCCTGAAACTGGTTAAATATATCATCGATTCGAGGCATAGGATACTTATTCTTTATTATCGCCTTATTAAGCTACCTCTAATCGATACACATATGCATAGAAGCATCTTTCTTTTTCAGAAACAATACTGGATCTCCCCAAGTTGATACACTCATTTTGATGAAACGAAGCTGAATATTTATCTTTTTTAGCTCAATAGGAACCATATGGTAAGGAGCCATAGAAATAGGTTGGGTGCCTAGCTCTAGGTCAATAACAAGCTCTAGATCATGGTCAGGAAGAAGGCCAAGTAGGTCATAGGGAAAACATCAGGAAAATCACAAACGATATAAACAGAGTCAAGCGAAGGCCTCTCAACACTAGCATTCTAAGTATAAGAAAGAAATGACTCACAACCCCTCAATACTAGTCTCCTAGCCCAAATATAAGTAATAACCCCCTTTGGCGTGCGGCTAAAAGAATCCTGCCACATAATTGGAGGTATGCCAGGCGTGGATAAGGTAATGGTCTTGGCAAAGCAATCCAAGACCACAGATAGGAGGATAACATGTCCACGCCTAGAATTATATTGAAATCCACTATATCAAACATAATGAAATCAGCCTAAGTGT
Organism: Capsicum rhomboideum; assembly: GCA_031232105.1. Classification (NCBI taxonomy): domain Eukaryota; kingdom Viridiplantae; phylum Streptophyta; class Magnoliopsida; order Solanales; family Solanaceae; genus Capsicum; species Capsicum rhomboideum. Next base: position 24,056,359 of record CP124718.1, read on the forward strand.
CATACTCCCCAAAAGTCACCAAACATGATCTATATACCCGATCCACTACTAAAGAATCACCCATGGGAGTAGCTACACATAATGACACAGATAAAGGCTCCCAAGATAACCCCAACTGCAGTGCATAAGGAGCGCAAATCAAATAAGGTAGAAGCTTGCTGATGGCATACTAAAATCGTACATGTGATTAAAGATTTTGAAGACTCAGCCATTAACATACCATGAACAATAGAAAAATGACTTTTTCTGCCTCTAGACTGGGTTCCCGTCCGACCACCTATCCTTCCTGCCTAAGGACCACCTCTGGAACCCTAGGGACCACCCCTGCGACCCCAAGTACCACCTCTAGCTGGAGGCAATACTGACCTAATTGGTTGTATAGTCTATACTGAAGGCTCAATCATCCCACGATAGGGATACTCTCTGGCAAAGTGTCCAATGATACCATACTCATAACTTATCCCACACTCTCTAACCTGACTTGAATATCCTATTGGCCCTGAATGACCACTACAGCCAGATGACCTGACTAAATACCCCTCGATGGTTAACTACTCCTTTGACCACTAGAAGCACCATAACTAGGCTGACCCCCATCTGAAATCTAAAGTGCTACTCGAACAGGCCTACTAGACTAATACTGGTACTGATGAAAGTGATGTCGAGGGTACCTACCTTGAAATTGTCGGCCTTTGAACTGTGATTCATTGTGGCTCCCACTATAACTACCCTACTTATCGCCTCCTTAGTCCTCGTGGTCCATCTCATCTATGGTGTATACATGATCAATAATATCCATAAAAGACCTCCCTAAAGTCACCTAACTCTGAGTAGCCCTGCGGAGTGGTACTCTCAACCTCTAACAAAATATTGAATCCTCTCATACTCGGTAGGTAGAATCATGGTGGCATGCCTGGATAACTTATAAAACATCAACTCATACTCTTCTATGGTTATAGAACCCTATCTCAATCAAAAAAATTCATCCCGAAGGCGTTCACACATGATGTAAGGCATGTACTTCTCCAAGAAAGCCTCAGATAATTGAGTGCAAGTCATAGGAGGAGATCTAAACAAACTAGAATCAAGATAACCCCTCAATCACTGTCTCATTGCTCTGTCAAGATGATAAGTACTATAGTCAACTCCATGCAAATCTACCAACCTTAAATTGCATATCCTCTCCTCACAACTTGTAAGGAACTGATAAGCATCCTCTCCAAGGGCCCTGACAATTCCGGTAGAGTCAATCTCAGAAATTAGCCAAGCATCTTTTACTCCTCTGCAGTTATAACTGGCTAGGATATTGTCGACTGTAGAACTATCGATGATGGAGGATACTCTGCCTCTTGGAGCCACAACTGCAGGATGCACCCCAATACTATTTCCACCCTAACCCGCCCCCTGAGCAGATATCTGTGCCTTATACATAGGAGAACTAGCAACTAACCACAAAAGCTGAACCAGTGCATTATGGAGTACCGAAGAAGATATAAACCTCAATGGGGCCTGGGATACTCCCTGGCCTACCTGCTACTGTGGAGGAAAAATCGCTGGTGCTATCTCTGGCTCAGGAGTAACAGTAGAATCTGGCAATGGCTTCCTAGCCAGATCTCGAGCAGGGGCTGCTACTCTAGCTTAAACTCGCTCTCTGCCACTAACTAGCACCCTAGCAGGAGGATTGAGGTCTTAATTCTCGGCTTTCATACCCAGCATCATAATCATCTACAAAAAAGTGAAACAAAAATAAGAATCTAGAAACCAATATCGATACAACGCACGAAAGTGGACCAAAAAGATGAGGTTTTGCTAAGAATGTCCTGTAGCTTCCTAAAGATAGGATACAAACGTCTCCGTACCAATTCCCAAAACTCCATTGAACACTAGCTTCTGTAGCCTTGTTAACGGTGAACCTAGGCTCTAATACCAAGATGTCGTGACCCAATTCCTCAAGTCATGATGGCACCTACTTTAACCCATTAGTTGGTAAGCCAAGCCAAAGCCCGTAACGACAAGCAATGGGCTAATGGGCGGAGGATAAAAGGAAATAAGAATAAAATTGACAAAAGCAACAATATAAGTGGAAGAAAGGGAAATACACACACATAACATACTATACAAGAGACGGAAGAGGGAAAAATATATAAAATAAATGCTCCCAAGACCTAGTAAGGCCAGTATAAGAGCCACTATAACAAAATAGGAGAGTACTAGACAGTATACAAAATATATATATATACACAGTAGTCTTGGATATACAGAAGACTATCACTAAAGTAAAAGAAAGAGGATCAGCTCTGAACTCTAGAAAGCTCACCCCATCTCTGAATCAATGGCGAGGCCAGAGGATAGCATCACTGATAGTGGCTCGTAGTTGGATCTGCATCAGGTCAAAGATGCAGAAGTATAAAATGAGTATCAAAGAAACAGCTACTCAGTAGGCATCGTTGGTCGACTAAGCTCAAATATACTAAAAGTATAAATAAAGTGTGATAGTGTAAGCTAAGTCAACAATAAAGGGTAGAAATATAAATAATAATCTATACTGAGTAACCACAAAAAAGGAAGTAAGTAACTCAAAAGTGAAAGTAAAGTTCTAACTATAACCTAACTGGACCCCTATAAGCCTAGAAAGCACACATAAGAGGGCATATAACCCTACCGAGCCCCCATAAGCCTGGTGGGTGCACATAATCAGAAATCTAAAGTAATAAGTTTAAAGATGGATAATATGCTCACTAAATACTCCCTTCTCATCTGTAATCTTTAACTTTACCTGTCTAAAATAGCATTGTGATCACAGATCCATAATGAAGGTATGTACCAGACTTAAACAAAAACTAGTAGATAATAACAAGAGGCCAGATACCGGGCTCGAATCGGGAATAGTGGATAATAACAAGCGGCCAAATTAACCATATTCAGCTGTCAGTAATCTCATACTAGAATCAAGTACAGCTGCCAGAACTCCCTGTAATAACCATAATCAATACCTGAACACCCAAACCGTAGTGGTAACTGATATTGAACTCAAATTGAAACTCATAAGTAGTAAATCGTAACCATAAGCTGAAGCTAGACTCATACCAGGACTCATAATAATAGCAATGGAACACACACCGGACTCGAACCATAACTGAAATATATAGGAGCAGTAAAGGGTCAGTTACTATCTTACCCGAAAATAGAAGCTAAATAGGTGTGTAATCAAGTTTAAGATAACCCAAACCCAAGGTAATAACATAAGGTAGAAATTATGAATCTAACAAAGCCTAAAAGAACATTATTCAAGATATTCTATCTAAAAAGGGTAGTGGGGCCAAATATAGGGTTCTAACAACCCAACCTAGGACAAACACCTACCCAAATCTTGATTAAGGCTTCCTAATCCTCCCCCAAGGTACTATAAGCAGTTATTCTAGTCCTAAGGAATGAGAGAATACTAATCTAAGGGAGAATGGGCCTAAATTCTACCTAAAAGGGCCCGTAACCGGCTAAATAAGGCGTAAAAGGATAAAATGATAACTAGGCCATAAATACCTATCCATAAATAGCACAATACTATACAAATACCATAATTAAGTATAGCTTAGAAGAAGTGTAATCCTAACCTTCCTGGATGCTACTGAAAGCTCGCCAAATCCTCTATATCAAAGCTTTTCCTTTTTGAGAAGCCTTCGAGCACTGCCATGCTACCAAAATAATGATCTATACATCAAGATGAAAAAATAGATACCCATATTATACATACACGCTCTGAGTTAGAAATCAGGCTAAAAATCCCATGTGGGGTTCGCTTGTGGTATAACAAAATTAAATTGTCATAGCTTCCTCTTAGTTAAAGGATCATTTTCCACATAAATTTAGCTAAATCTGAGGTCAAACAGCCCCCAAATCAGTCCCAACACAATTAGAAATATATGAACTAAAATGGAGAATTAATCAAAATTAAAGTGGAAACTTACGAAAGTACGAAGATAAAATGATCACAACCACTCCCCCGAGCTAACCCCCTCTTAACATACTCGATTATTAGATTGTAATTGAGCTCCCAACAGTCAACAATGAGGGTTTTAACTTAGAACATAAGCTAAAAAAGAAAAGGGGTGAAATATATATATATATATATCCAGGGATGGCCGCTTTAGCTGCTAAATGACAGCTAAAATAGTCACCACTATAGTGGATGGGAGGCTACTAAAGCGACCTGGCCTCTCCTAGCCAAGCTCTGCTAACATGATCTAGAGCCGCTTAAGAGACTGCCACAAATGCTGTATCTTGGCCGGTAAAGCGGGTGCACCATATAATTTAGCACCAGCCAAATTAAACATGTCCCAATGGAGTTCGACCGGGTGCTCGAGTTTGGTTTGGAATCCTACGCATGCAAATAAATTATGCTACCCTATCAAATTTGGGATTCTGAACTAAAAGGTCCCATTAAAAGTTCCAGTCGAGGTTATTTTGATAAAAAGTGGGTCCTACACTAAAGGGGTCGTTTTAGCTAAAATTCACCCAATAGCCCATTTGAGTCTAGAAGCCTCGAAACCCAGTCTAAGGGTCCCCCTAGCCTAAAGTCAACATTCCAAAGATGATGAGACTGTCACAATTGGTAATCGAGGTTGTTTACCTAATGCTTAGCCCCGAGACCCAATTTTTAACTTTAAAAGCTCCAAAATAGGTAAATGGCTTTAAAACCCAAACAAACTGCCCGATAATCAAACTGTTAGTCTCAGAAAGTCATAATTGACCTGGGGAAGCTGTAGGAAAGCTCTAACTATAGAAAAACATGAAAACATAGAAAATGACTTGGAGGGTCATTACATTATTTCAGTATAATGATGAATTGGGTCATTACATTAGATACCAATTTACCACTCGTTCATCCCCAAATGACAACTAGCCAAAAAAGATACAACTAGAGCAAGATTAATTACTGAGCCTCTATCTCCCAAGTGGCTTCCTCATCCGGATAATTCCTACATTGAATTTTTAAGGACATAATGACTCTGGTTCTCAACTTCCTCACATCTATATAAAATATAAAAATTGTCTCCTCTTTGTAAGAGAGCTCTTTGTGAAACAATTCTAAGTCCCATCGAATAATGTAATTTCCATAATCATGGTACTTCTTAAACATGGATATGTTGAACACTGGATGAACCCTAGACAAGTTAGGAGGTAAGGCCAGCTTATAAGCCACTGACCCTACTCCACTAAAGATCTCAAAGGGTCCGATATAGCTCGGACTCAACTTTCCCTTCTTACCAAAATACATCACACCCTTCATGGGTGACACTTTCAATAGTACTTTCTCACCTTTATCAAACTTTACATCTCTTACCTTGTTATCCACATACTCTTTCTATCGGCTTTGAGATGCTACCAACTTTTCCTAAATAAACCTTACCTTTTACATTGAATACTAGAGCATATCAGTGCTCCAAGGCCTCACTTCAAAATCATTGAACCATCTGATCGGCTACATACATCATCTACCACTCAAGGCTTCAAAAAGAGCCATGTTAATACTAGAGTGGTTACTATTGTTATATGCAAATTCATACAAAGGTACTTGACCCATGGGCCCCCATTACAGAAGCCCAAAACATATCTTCAAGCACATGGATTTTTTACTCTGACTTTCCATCAGTCTGTGGATGGAAAGTTGTACTTAGGTCTAATCTAGAACCCAATTATATCAGAAACTTCTCCCAAAAGCAAGAGGTAAACTGAGCACTTCTGTTTGAAATAATAGAAATAGGTACCCCATGGAGCCTTACAATCTCCTTCACATAAATCTTGTCTAACTTAGCCATATTATAATTCACTCTTAGCGAGATGAAATAAGCTGACTTGGTCAATCAATAGACTATAACCTATATAGAGTCACAATTCATCAAGGTATTAGGAAGACCCATAACTAAGTCCATGGTTATCCTTTCTCACTTCCATTCTGGAATAGGCATTCTGTTAAAGGTGCCACCAGGTTTCCGATGCTCATACTTGACCTATTGACAATTCTGACACTTGGTAACAAAATCAATAATGTCACGCTTTATCCTTGTCCATCAATAATGTTGTCTCAAGTCTCTACACAACTTGGTTGCACCCAGATGTATAAAGTATTTGGAATTTTAATCCTCTGCAAGAATAGTAGAATTTAAATCACCCACGCAAGGTACACACACGTACCCCTGAATTCTCTACACTCCTTCTTCGTTGAGAGTGGGTTCCTTAGCCTCGCCTAGCAATACTTTTTATCTAAGGTTACTCAACTTCTCATCTTGAAACTGTCTCTCTTGATCTTATCATTAAACCTAGACTTAGCCTCTACATGGGCTAATACTCCTTCTTCACTGGTCACGAGCATGCTCATAAAACCATTAGCCAAAGTCTGTCCCTCTCTAGCCAATGGGCATCTTGACACCTCCAATCATGCCAAGATTCCCATGGTTACCGCCTTCCAGCTCAATGCGTCTAACACTGCATTGGCCTTGCCCGAATGATATTGGATTGAGATGTCATAATCTTTGATTAATTTGATCCATCTTCTCTATCTCAAGTTCAGGTCTCTTCAGGTGAACACATGTTGCAAACTACAGTGTTCTATGAATACCTCAACTTCACCCCATAGAGGTAGTGTCTCCAAATCTTCAAAGGAAAGACCACATCCACCAACTCCTAGTCATGGGTGGTATAGTATTTATCATGAAGCTTTAGTTGTCTCGAAGCATAAGCAATCATATTCTGACCGTGTAGCAAAACAACACCTAAACCTAACCATGAGGAATCACAATATATAATGAACTCCTTACCTTCCATATTTAAAGTTAGAATTGGGGTTGAAGTCAATAATTTTTTTAGAGTTCGGAAGATCTTCTCACACTTGTCAACCCATACGAATGAAACCACTTTCTAAGTCAGGCAGGTCATATGTTAAGCAATAGCTGCAAACCTCTATACAAACCAGTAATAGTAAATAGTCAATCCTATAAAACTATGAATCTCAGTGACATTTGTTGGTTTAGCCTAAATTTTAACAACTTGAACTTTCGGTATATCTACCATCACTCCTTTCTTGGATACCATGTATCCTAAGAAGCATTGAAGACAACCAAAATTCAAACTACGAGTATTTAGCATACAATTTCTTCTTCTTATGCAACCCTAACACTGTATGCAAGTGAGGTTCATGTTCCTCTTCATTCATGGAGTAAACTAGAATGTCATGAATGCAAACGATAACAAGGAATCCAGAAACAGCTTTAAAACCCTATACATCAGACTCATAAAAGAAGCTGGGGAGTTGTTCGAATAAAAAGACATAACCAAAAACTCGTAGTGTTCATAACGAGTTCAGAAATCAGTCTTTGGGATGTCCTACACCCTAATCATAAGCAGATGGTACCCTAACCTCAAATAAAGTTTTGAGAACACTGGCGCTCTCTATAATTGGTCGAACAGATCATCTATCCTAGGGAAAGGATATTTAGTATGAATTGTCACCTTATTCAACTGATGGTGGTCTATGCTCATCAGCATACTACCATTATTCGTTTTTACAAATATAATAGGAGCACCCCAAGGTGAAATAATTAGATTAATAAAACCTTTTTCTAATAATTCTTGCAATGGGGACTTCAACTCCCTTAACTTTGCTGGTGTCATATGATAGGAAGGGATAGAGATGGGATGGGTTCCTGGCTCTAAGTCTATGCAAAAGTAAATCTCATAGTTCGGAGGCATACCAGGAAGTTCATGGAAATACTTCAAAAAATTCACACACAGCTGGGACCGAAGCTATGAGAGGAACTATTGAACTTTCTTCACAAAGATGAGTTAAATATGCCCTACACCTCCACTTAACTAAATTCTAGGCAGGAATAGCTGACATAATTCTCACAGGTGTAGGCTTAAAAGTACCCTCCCACTCCAACTTTACCATTTCAAGAATAGCTATTGTGATGGTCTTAGCATAACAATCTAGAATGGCATGATAAGTAGACAACCAACTCATCCCCTAAATAATATAAAATTCCTCCATATCTAAAATCACTATGTATGCCAAAGTCTTAAACCACATAAACATCACAGGACATACACAATAAAATTGATCAACACATACAGACACCCCAACTGGTGTGGACATATACATAGAAGTATCAATATATTCATAGCCTAAATCCCAGCCCAAGGAAAATTTCACATACACATAAGAGAAAGTTGACCCAGGATCAAACAATACAAATGCCATACGATCATAGACAATAATAGTACCTTCAATCATAACATCAGAAGTTTCCACTTCAAGAAGATATAGAACAACATAAAGATGAGCCCTGTCACCACCCTAACCATCACCTTTACTAGTCTGAGCACCATCTCTACCAATCTGTCCTCCATCTTGGTTGGATTGGTAACCAACCCTCCCTACAGCCTGGACACCATGACCACCCTGTGAATGACCCCCACCATTTTCTTCCCCACCACAATCTGTTGGAACTAGCCCACTAAAAGTTGGTTGCTGAGTCAACTGACCTGCAGATAAGAAATTAGGACAAAACCTCTTGATTTAGCCGAAACATCAACACTCATGGCACCTATTACCTAAGGTAGGTTTCTGAACAAAGACGATAAAGGTGTATAACTGCCTGTATGAGAAGGCTAATAACTGACCCTAGGCCACTACATTCAAAGGCATGGGTGGGTGACAAGGTCGGGAGGAATGATACTTAGAAACACGACCTATCGAATTAGTACCACTGAACTATCCCGATGTTCGGGCCTTCTTTTCCTCCACCTTTACCACCTTTTTTTTTCCCAATAGATTTAGTGTTCTTCAAAAATTCAACCACATCCTTGAAATACTTACCTGATGTATCCACTGGCAAGGTAACCATTTGAATCTCTGAATTCAAACCCTTTAAAAATTACCTAATACGCTCCTCCTCTGTAGTAATCAACTGCAGTGCATACAGGGACAAGACATGGAACTTGGCCTCATAGACTGCCACAGTTATATCACCCTGCTCTAATTTAAAAAACTAATCCTTCTTCTGATCATGACAAGTGCAAGGAACATACTTTTCAAGAAACATATTCTGGAACTCAGCCCAAGTAAGTGGAGGTAAGGCAACCCTGCACTAAAGAAAGGACCTCCACCATTGCTTGGCCTTAGCCTATAACTAAAATGACATGAATTCAACACCATACCTCTCAACCACACCCATCTTATGCAATCGCTTATCACAATTAATCAAAAACTCAAAAGCATCCTCATACTCAGTAACCTAAAACACTAGAGGTTTATTTTATGAACTTACAGAATTGTCCATACTCATCATGAGTCATCACCGGTCCCAATACCTGCAGGGGAAATACTCCAGTCTCAGAGCCCTCATCCAACCCAGGCATTATAGCAGCTACATGCTATGAGGCTGGGGATGGAAATGCCATAACAGCTGTAGTAGTACTAGTGCCAACAAAACTACTCAGAAATCCCAACACCTATTGAATCAATTCAGCAGACATAGGCACCTAGGCTGCGCCATTTTGTATAGGAACTATATTTTCAGTGAACACGACTTCTTCCTCATCAACCACCGCATCCTTATTTTGGACTAACTCTGGAGAATCCTACTAAGAGGGAGTAGACAAAATTATCTATCTAGCCAGTCCTCCGACTGCCCGAGCTCCACACCTAACAGGTGCTACCCCTCTTCCTTCTCTTTTTGTCCTACCCCAAACTGCGGCCCTAACGGCTAGTACGGGTGGTATTATTGGTACTACTATTTGTGAGACTATTATTGCTTTGGTGGAACGAGTATGCAACATCTGTGAACATGAGTGAATAAGTTAGATACCAATTTGGATCACCAGATACTAAATAGAATCATGTAATACTATGAAGGAAGAAAGATAGGAATTTTGTTTCCTAAAACTCTATATCCTCTCGAAGAAATATGTAGATGTCTCCGTACCATTTTGTAAGAATCTACTAGATTTGTTCTTGTATGATGAGATCTATGAACCCAGTGCTCTTATACCATTTTTTTCACTACCCAAAGGTCATAATTAGCACACTTTCTATCACTATAGTGGGAGAACCATCTAACCCATCCCTTAGCAAACAAGTCAAACCAACCATAATGTTACTTTTATCAAACCTCATTCAATTCACTAACACAATTATTATCATCTCAAATAAAATCCAAAACTAAATCCAATATCATAGTCAATGTAAATAGAGTGTTAAAAATCACTATTTAATTCAACCCCCGGGACCTGAAGTCACCGTATAAGAACATCTAAGAGTATCTAAAACTATGACTAAAATATTATTCAAAAAATAAAATAAAATATGAGAATGTATTAGTCCCAAAAAGAGGAACATGAACACAAGTTAGAAGATTTAATGGATGCTCGATCATGATGCTCACCCTTGAATCGAAGTCTGCAACTGCAAGCTAGAGTCTAGGTCTCATCTCAAATGCTGGAACATGCTTTGTACTCTATAAAAAGAAGAGTACAGGTAGCATCAATACATCAACTAAGTATTGATAGGCAGCATAGGTCGACTTACCTCAACACTATACAAATATGCAAACCAAACATAAGTAACAACAATCTCAACAAAACTTATAACTAATGACAACTAATCACAAATATAACATTTCAATCCAGGATGAATACAAGTTCAAGATAACACTTTTTATTCTTAGCCAATTCACCAACAACATTCTTCTCAACATGTAGACATAAAAGTACAATCAAAATGCATATGATAAATATATGTATGTAAGATGTATGTATCATCTCTTTCTTATCTCGATATCACCATCATTAATTTCTCATCATCATCATAATCTTAATATCATTATCAATAAAATTAATTCATCACCACAACAATACCATATCCACCATCAATAGCAATAGGAATGCAATGCAATTAATGTAAGCATTTACAAACATTTAAATTACATATAAGCATAGAGTTAATTAAGTCTCATTTCTACAAATAAAACATAACCTACCTCGATTCCCTGCTTGAATCACTTCAAGGCCACAATTTTGCCTTTTCTTTCTCTTTTAATCCGTTCTTGATCTATAACAACAAATTCACACACCCATTTCAATTATTTCATCATCTCTAACCATTAGGAATCTATAATTATCAATTTAAACAATGAACAACTAAATTCTACTCCAACTAGCATTTTTTAACATCCTAGGATCATTAACAACTAAAATTAATCAACTCCCAGTAATTTCTAAGAATTCTAGGACGTAATTCAAGTTTAGTGAGTATGAAAACCTTACCTCCAAAGATGAAAACCCTAAAAAGTGCAAAAAATTACCTCTTGTTATGCCTCAACTCATTTTCAGAAAAAGTGGGATAAAATAAGTTTTCTGGTTTTAAAACCAAAATTTTGCATTTTTACTGATGCGGAGGTAAAGTTACCGCTGCAGCGGTTCACAAGCTTATTGAGGCCATCACTGTGGCAATATTTTTATCGCTGCAGCGGTACCACTGTAGTGGTCTTGAGGTAGTAACTCGAGGCCTCTTCTTAGTCCTATCTATTTTACAATACATCCCTCATAATATGACATCGCAAACCAACCTTTTCATGGTAAACTCTACAACCAGAGTTCTATTAAATCATTTTACGTACCAAGAGTTGCTAAGACTTTTTAATTTATGCTCTACTTCAAAATCATATCAAACAAACACACAAATTCTCCAATTAATACCAAATGTTTATATGCTATCACATTCTCAAAATATACCTAAGGCTAGGCCCGCCCTGAATTTTCAATTTTTTGTCTAAGGGAAAACTAACAAGGGTTCAACACATTATTGTAGTGTAACAATGAATTGGGTTGTTACATGTAACAACCCTTTGCATCGTTACATGTAAGTCTAATATGCCAAATTTGGGTTAAGATTTTTTTCGAATGAGGAGTTAAATATTTTAGGCTAGGCTAGACTTTGGCAAAATTCAATCATGGTATGGTCTAGGGTAATTCAGGATTGGAATATTTAAAGGATAAGTGATTTGGGGTGATTTTATGATAGCCAAGACAATAAAGAATCCATAGAAACTTTTAGAAATAAATTCCTGTTAGTAAAACTCAACATATCAGATTTGAAATAAAGCAATTAATTTGGGATGTTGAAATCAGAGGGCGTGTTGCAAAAATGACAAAATTGGGAAAAATTCCTAGATGTTGTATTGCCTACCCTGCTATAGCGGGTGGCCACCCACTACAACTGCGCCGCTATAGTGGGAGTCAACTTTGGTCAATCTCACCATAGCGAGCGAATCACACTATAGCAATGTCGCTATAGCAGGATAGGGCTACAATAGCTAGATAGACATTGATTAAATCAGAAAATAGTCCAAAAATGTATTAATAATTCCAAATACGATTAAGGGATGGGGAGCACAAGTTTGGCAAATTTCATCAGTTTTCTAAAAAAATTCTTCATTAAGGTAAGTTAATCTATCACACTAACTAGTTTTTGATTATTAATCCTCAGAATAACTAGCTTTTGAGTTATGGGAATAATTTAACTTGACCTAGGTGAATTTTTTTGTGCAATACGGTGAATTGGGTGGAAAACCCTTGGGTTTTTGTTAAAGGTTGTTAATTTACAATTGCATGCTTAGAATTCACCTTTATATTCATAAAATTGGAATAATTATGGAGGAATGATGGTAGAAAACTTTAAAAGGGAGGAATTATCATGAATTTGACATTAGGGTTAAGGGATTGGGTTGTAATTCTTGAACATGTTAGGTCATTGTCTAAATTATGTTTGTATTGTTGCTTTTAGACCACAACCAAGTTGGAATTGCATAGAAAGGCAAGGCTCAAGCTCGTTAGAATGGTACAATCTTGGATTGAGGAAGGTGATGGTTTAATATAGTTGATACCTAACTTGATTTATGTGTGCATGATAATTGTTCCTTCGTAAACTTATTACAATACAAGTTCAAAAAAATTAAATTGTTTAATGCTATTCTACGTGTTAGTCACATATAATGAGGTTGAATAAACAACTTATTCATTGTACTAGTAGGATTGTTTCTTCTCATTGTGGTTGTGATTTTTTTGATATCTTTTAATTATTGTGGGATATACCAGTATTTGGACATCTTTACGAGATTTATATTTATTATAGTGGATTTTTCCAGTATTTAGACATCTTCATGGGATTGGTTAGTATAATGTTGGTAGGCACTAGATGTCTTGGATTATGGTACATGGACAAGAGTTCGTCCTCTGCAGGTCATAGATAGTGGGAGACCATAAGACCTTTAGCATGTGTGTACATAGTATTGGTGAGTATGATGGTTCCTTAAGTGGAAGGGTTTATTTTTTGACTTGTTTATATTTGGTTCTTTGTGTGAACCGAGGTGTATGATCATTATTATTGTTATTGTAAAATTGGATCCTTGAGTGGTCCTGGCTAAAATGATAAGTGATTGGCATATCTCCTTTATTCATCTACTGACTTATGTATTTGAGACAAGGTCTAGCATATTGTTGTTGAGTAATGCATGTGTTGACTTGGTTAATACTGGTACTCATGGTCTTAACATGGTATATTATTTATAATGACTTGCACTTGACTGAATTCTTTGGTGTTGTTTGAAAAAGTCAAAGTGTCACATAATTGAGGTAAAGTTACATGGTAGGTGTTCATGATTATAATTGTTTACAAAGTTATAGTTATGTGTTCACATTTATTATATTAGGTTGGCTGATGACCCTACCAATTCAATGTTGTTTTGTTGTGCACTGATAGTACACGTGCTTTAGTTTTAGTTGAGTACATAGCATTTTCCACCGACTGCCTCGAGACCTCAGCTTTAGAGAAGAATGCACTTTGACTCAAAGGTGAGCTACATCTTTCGGGCAGCCATGAGTCCTACACTTAGTTCTTGTCCATTTATTTCAGATATAGATATTTTTCTCTGTTTTGGGTTGAAACTCTTTATTGATAATTTTAGTGTTTAGGTATAATGACTTTCAATTCTTAGGGGTATTTTAGAGTTTTTTGTTTTTTTGTATTTGGTTTTTATTAGTAGAACAATTTGGAATTATTGGTTTATTAAATAGAATGGCTAGTATCCCATAAATTTAAGTAAGCATTGGTATTGAGTAATTGGGTTGGATGGTTCTCCCACTGGAGGGTTAGTGTGGGTTCCACTCATGATGGGTTTGGTCATGACAAAGTTGGTATCAGAGCCCTAGGTTTGTTGTTCACGTTGTACCAAAATAGGTCTAGTAGAGTCTTGCAAAATGGTACGGAGACATCTTTGTTTTTCTTCTAGAGGCTATAGAAGTTTAGGAAATTATCACTTTCTTTCTTCTTTCACGCGGTAACTTTATTCCTATTTGTATATGGTGATCCAAACTATTATCTGACACCTTTCATTATTTTTTGCTGACGGTGAACACTAGATCTAATAGAGGCAGAGTAGTAGCCCCGCACCAACAGTTCTAGCTATAGAACCAGCTGTTTGAGGCCGAGAAAGGTGTAGGGGAAGAGGGAGAGGTAGGGCAACACCTAACAAGGATGGAGCTTGGGCGGTAACTAATTTGTCCCATCAAAGATATGAGATACCTCCCCCACCCTAGGATCAGTACAAGGAGGTTATGAATAAGGATGTTATGGAACAGAAGGAGGCAACACCAACTGGGGGTGTGCTCTCCCCCAATGTCTTCAGAGATGATTCAATAAGTGCTTTCATTTTTGAGGGGGTTGGCAGGTACTGTAGCCACTCCTGCTATTCCTGCTTATCAGTTTCCAGGTGTTCAGCCAATCGCCACTGTTGCTTCTAGGATAGGTGAGGCCTTGGGGACAGAGATTTTTACTCTCTCAATGTTAGGTCTTGTAATAATTAGGACTAAACATGACATGTTGACTAAGTTCCTAAAAATAAAACATCCTACTATTGTTGGTTCTAAGACTAAGGATGCGTTTGTGTTCATTGTTTATTGTTATGGGAGGCTGTATAAAATGGGTATTGTGGAGTAGCATGAGGTTGAGTTTATGACTTTTCGATCATAATGTGATGTAAAGAAGCGGTTGAGGGCTTATGTGGAGTGTCGGTCACAAGCTTTACCCCCATTTTCATGGGCTCAATTTCATACTCTATTTGTAGATAAATATGCACCCCACACTCTTCATGATTGAAAGAAGGATGAGTTCCTAGCCCATGAGCACGACAATATATTCTATTGCAGCCTATGAGGTTAAGTTTAATGCCTTGTCCCATTATGCTACTCAGTTACTTGGTTCAGAAGAGGAGAGGATTTAGTTGTAAGGGTCTAAACACTGATTTACAGGTTTTATCTGTGTATATGACTTTGGCTAGAAGGACCTTCAATGATATTGTTTATTATGTGAAGAAGGTAGAAGGATTAAAATAGGTTGGTCAGGCTAAAGTATTATCAATGAAATCCCGAAATAGGGGTAACTTTGGTGGTTCTTACTCTAGGGGTCATAGCCATCATGTCTATCCGGCTTACTCTATCAAGTCAGCTCTGCCAGCTTCTATAGTGTGTCAGTTAGGGGCCACTCAATATCCCTCAGTTGTAAGAAACCAAGGGTCTTCATATTCATTGACTAATAGGACTTCTCTAGATCGAGGTTTCTATACTTGTGGTTCTATTGGGCACTTTTAAATAGAGTATCATCAGAGGTAGGTTAGTTTTCAGGGGCAGTGTTAGGCTAGATTTGTGGTTCCAACTATTAGATGTGGTAGAGATAATGGTAGAGGTCGTCCACAGGGTGTGCAGGGTAATCATTATAGAGTTAAGGTGGTGGTAATACAGGGAGAGGTGGTGCGCAACCTACAAAGAAGGTTTCCCAGATTGATGATAGAGCTCATTGTTATGGCTTTCCAGGCAAGATTGAGGCCGAGGCTTCTAATGCTATCGTTATAAGAACTATTCTTATCTGTGATTGGATGGATACTATTTTCTCTAATCCAGGTTCCAGTTATTCATAGTTATATGTTAAATTAGCCTTGGGATTAGATATGGTTAGTGATATGCTTGACTCTCCTATATATGTGTCTACTCCGGTGGGAGACTTTATGGTAGTGACCTATGAGTATTGTACTTGTTCTATCTTTTTTATGGGTTTCCATATCTTGGGTTGATTTTATAATCTTAGATATGCTTGATTTTGACATCATCCTAGAAATGACTTGGTTATCTCCGTATTAAGTTGTTCTGAATGGTAATGCTAATACTTCTACCATAGAGATGCTGAGGATGGATAATTTAGAACAGGAAGTTTTGTATGAGTTGGTACCTATGAAAATTATATCTTTTATTTGTGTTAAAAAGTTAGTTCATAAGGGGTGTTTGGCCTTTCTAGCATATCTTCGGAATTTTAGTGCAAGGTCCCCTTCTATTGAGTCAATCCACGTGGTGTCAGAATTTCAGTAGGTATTCCCCACATACTTGCCCGCTATGCCTCCAAACTTGGACATTGACTTTTGCATTGATTTGGAGTTGGGCACTTACCCAAATTCTATTCCTCCCTATTGAATGGCTCCGACTGAGTTGTGAGAACTCAAGACTCAGTTATATGAGTTAATTGATAAGGGATTCATTCATACTAGTGCTTCACCTTGGGGTGCACCAGTGTTGTTTGCTAAGAAAATAAATGGTAGCATCAGTATGTATATTGACTACAGACACTTGAACAAGGTCACCATCTGGAATAAGTATCATTTCCCAAGGATAGATAATCCTTTTAGCCAGTTGCAGGGTGGTTCAGTTTTCTCAAATATTGACTTGGTGTCAGGTTACCATCAGCTAAAGATTCGGTTTGAGGATATACCCAAGACAACTTTCAAGATGGGCATTACAAGTTCTTGGTGATGTCCATTGGGTTGACCAATGCACCGACAACCTTAATGATTTTGATGAATGTTATTTTTATGACTTTCTTTGATTCATTTGTAATTACTTTTATTGATGACATTTTGCTCTATTCCAAGATTAAGGAGGAGCATGCAAGTCATCTTCATATTGTTTTAGGGATTTTGAAGGAGAAGCAGTTTTATGCTAAGTTCTCTAAATGGAAATTTTGGTTGTTTTCTATTTCCTTTTTGGGGCATGTGGTTTCAGAAAAAGGGGTGATGGTAGATCCCCAAAAGATTAAGGCTGTCAAGAGTTGGGTTCAGCCTAGCTCTAGGACTGAGGTTAGAAGTTTTGTGGGTCTTGCTAGTTACTATCGTAGGTTCATCAAGAACTTTGCATCCATTGCTACTAACTTGACAAAGTTCATTCAGAAGGAGGTGCCATTTGTATATGGTCTGACAAGAGTGAAAAGAGCTTTCAAAAGCACAAGTCCCTTTTGACCACAGATCCAATTCTTGCATTGCCAATTGAAGGTAAGGACTTTATTGAGTTTTGTGATGCTTCACACTCTATTTGGGTGCTGAGTTAGTGTAAGTAAGGAATGTGATTTCCTATACTTCAAGGCCATAATTTTTGCCTTTCCTTTCCCCTTTCGATCTGTTCTTGATCTATAACAACAAATTCACACACCCATTTTAATTATTTCATCATGTCTAACCATTAGGAATCTATAATTATCTATTTAAACTATGAATTTTCCCTAGTTCATCTTTTTAGGGTTTCTACTCTTTAATCCTCATGAATTCAACACGTTTTTAGCATGAACAACGAAATTCTACTCCAACTAGTGTTTTCTAACATCCTAGGATCATTACCAACTGAAATTAATCAACTTCCATCAATTTTTCATTCACTTCATACTTTAAGGATAAACCCCAATTTCTACAAAGAACATAATTCTAACAACTTCTAAGAATTCTAGGAAGTAATTAAAGTTTAGTGAGTATGAAAACCTTACCTCCAAAGATGAAAACCCCAAAAAGTGTAAAAAATTGCCTGTTGCTATGCCTAAATTTGTTTTTGGAAAAAGTTGGATAAAAAATGAGTTTTCTGGTTTTAAAAACAAAAATTCTACATTTTTATTACAGCAGCGGTAAAGTTGCCATTGCAGTGGTTCACAAGCTTATTGAGGCCACCGCTGCGGTGATACTTTTACCACTACAACGGTACCACTGCAGTGATCTCAAGGTAGTAACACGGGGCTTCTTCTTAGTTCCAGCTATATTACAATACACCCTTCAATATACGACATCGTAAACCAACTCTTTCACGGTAAACTCTATAACTAGATTTCTATTATTCATTTTATGTACCAAGAGTTGCTACTTCTTTTTAATTTCATGCTCTACCCCAAAATCAAATCAAACAAAACCACAAACGCTCTAATTAATACCAAATTTTCGTAGACTATCACTCTCTCAAAATGCACCTAAGGCTTGGACCGCTTTAAATTTTCCATTTTTTGTCTAAGGGAAAACTAGCAAGGGTTCTACTCCTTATTTTAGTGTAACTATGAATTGGGTCATTACATGTAACGATCCTTTCCATCATTAGGGGTAATTCTAGCATGCCAAAATTTGGGTTAAGATTTTTCCCAAATTAGGAGTTAAAAATTTTAGGCTAGGCTAGTCTTACGCAAAATATGAGCATGGTATGGTCTAGGGTAATTCAGGAATGGATTATTTAAGGGTTAAGTGATTTAGGGTATTTTTATGATATCCAAGATGCTAAAGAATGAATAGAAACTTTTAGAAGTAAATTCAGATTAGTAAAACTCCTCATATCGGATTTGACGTAAAGCGGTTAGTTTGGGATGTCGCAATCAGAGTGTATGTTGCAAAATTGAAAAAACTGGGAAAAATCTTGAGTTTCTTTATTTCCTACCCCGCTATAGTGGGTGGCCATTCACTACAACTGCACCCCTATAGCGGGAGTCAGCTTTGGTCAATCCCGCCATAGAAGGTGAATCTTGTTATAGCGATGTAAATATAATGGGATAGGGCCACTATAGTCGGATAAACACAGATTAAGGAAAAAAATATCCCAAAATATATTTTTAATTCCAAATATGATTAAGGGCGGGAGAGGGAAAATTAGGGCAAATTTCATCAGTTTTCCACCAAATCTCTTTGTTAAGGTAAGTTAATCCATCCCACTAAATAGTTTTTGATTATTAATACTTATAATCACTAGTTTTTGAGTTATGGGAAGGATAAAACTTGACCTAGGTGAAATTTCTGGTGCAATTAGGTGAATTGGGTGGAAAACCCTTAGGTTTTTGTTAAAGGTTGTTATTTACAATTGAATGCGTAGAATTCACCTTGATATTCATGAAATTGGTATAATTAAGGTGGAATAATATTAGAAAACCCTATAATTGGAGGAATTATCATGAATTTGACATTGGGATTAAGGGATTGGGTTGTAATCCTTGAACGTGTTAGGTCATTGTCTGAATTATGTTTGTATTGTTGCTTACAGACCATAACCAAGCTGAAATTGCACGGAAAGGCAAGGCTCAAGCTCATTAGAATGGTGAAATCTTGGATTAAGGTAGGTGATGTAGTTGAAACCTAACTTGATTTATGTGTGCATGCTAACTATTCCTTCGTATAATTGTTACAATGCATGTTAAAAAAAAGTAAATTATTGAATGATATTCTAAGTGTTAGTCACATATAATGAGTTTGTATAAACATCTTGTTAATTATGTAAGTGTTCTTGTTTAGTCTCATTGTTGTTGTGATTTTTGCGATATCTGTTAATTATTGTGGGATGTACTAGTATTTGGACATCTTCACGAGATTTATACTTATTATTGTGGGATTTACAAGTATTTGGACAACTTCATGGGATTAGTTGGTATAAGGTTGGAAAGCATAAACTGTCTTGGATTGTGGGACATGGACAAGAGCTCGTCCCCTGTAGGTAATGGCTAGTGGGTGACCATAAGACCTTTAGCCTGTGAGTACATAGTTTTGGTGAGTGTGATGGTTTCTTAAGTGGACTGGGTTTATTTGTTGACTTTCTTATATTTGGTTCTTTGTGTAAACTAGGGTTTATGATTATAATTATTGTTATCGTAAAATTGGATCCTTGAGTGCTCCTGTCTTAAATGATAAGTGATTGGCATATCTCCTTTATTCGTCTACTGACTTATGTATTTGAGACAAGGTGTAGCATCTTGTTGTTGACTCATGCATGTGTTGACTTTGTTAATGCTGGTAGTCGTGGTCTTGACTTGGTATATTATTTATATTGACTTGTACTTGACTGAATTCTTTGGTATTATTTGAAAAAGGAAAAGTGTCACATAATTGAGGTAAAGTTAAATAGTTGGTGTTTATGATTGTAATTGTTTACTAAGTTATGGTTATGTTTTCACATTTATTATTTTTTGTTGATCGATGAACCTACCAATAAAATGTTGTTTTATAGTGTGGTAATAGTACACGTGCTTCTTTTTT
The DNA here is from genome assembly GCA_031232105.1 of Capsicum rhomboideum. Lineage (NCBI taxonomy): Eukaryota > Viridiplantae > Streptophyta > Magnoliopsida > Solanales > Solanaceae > Capsicum > Capsicum rhomboideum. Next base: position 24,076,776 of record CP124718.1, read on the forward strand.
AGTTGAGTACAGAGCATATTCCAGCGACAGCCTGGAGACCTTAGTTTTAGAGCAAACTGCACTTTGACTCTAAGGTGAGCTACATTTTTTGGGCAGCCATGAGTCCTCTACTTAGTTCTTGTCCATTTATTTCAGGGATGGATATTTCTCTCTGTTCTGGGTTGAACCAATTTACTGACAATTTTAGTTTTTAGGTACAATGACTTTCAGTTCTTGGGGGTATTTTAGAGTTTTTTGTTTTTTCGCATTTGTCTTTTATTGTTAGAACAATTTGGAATTATTGGTTTATTAAATGGAATGGCTAGTATCCCATAAATTTGATTAAGCGTTGGTATTGGATAACTGGGTTGGATAGTTCTCCCATCGGAGGGTTAGTGTGCATGCCACTCGCGATGGGTTTGGGTAATGACAAAGTTAGTATCACAGCCCTAGGTTTGTAGTTCATGTTGTACGAAAATGGGTCTAGTAGAGTCTTGCAGAATGGTACAGAGACATCTTTACTTTTCTTCGAGAGGCTATAGGACTTTAGAAAATTACCACTTCTTTCTCCTTTCGTGCAGTAACTTTATTCCTATTGGTATCTAGCGATCTAAATTGGTATCTGACATTATTTTATCCTCAGATGGTGAACACTAGAGCTAATGGAGCCACAGAAGCAACCCCCGTACCATTAGTTCCAATTGTAGAACTTGGTGTTTGAGGTTAAGAAAAGGGTAAGAGAAAAGGGAGAGGTAGGGTAACACCTGCCAGGGGTGGATCTCGGGCGACAGCTATTCCAGTTTATTAGAGATCTGAGACACCTCCCACACGCAAGGATAAGTATGAGAAGGTTATGAATAAGGATGTTATGGAACAACAGAAGGTAGCACCAGCTGGGGGTGTAGCTCTTCCCCAACATCTTCAGAGATGATTCAACGAGTGCTTTCATTGCCAGGTACTGGAGCCACTTCTTCTATTCCTACTTATTATTTTCAGGTGTTCAGCTGACTGCCAATGTTGGTTTTTAGATGGGTGAGGGCTTAGGGTCTGAGATTTTACCTCTCTCGATGTTAGATCTTGTCATGATTTGGATTGAACATGTCATGCTGACTAAGTTCCTGAAAATGAAAACTCCTACTTTTATTGGTTCTGAGACTCAAGATGGGTTCGAATTTAATTTGGATTGTTATAAGAGGCTTCATAAAATAGGTATTATGGAGAAGCACGGGGTTGAGTTTGTGACCTTCCAATCACAATGTGATGCAAATCAGTGGTGGAGGGCTTATATAGAGTGTCGGTCACCATTTTTACCCCTATTGTCATGGGCTCAGTTTAATACTCTATTTCTGGAGAAATATATACCCCATACTCTTTGTGAATGCAAGAAAGATGAGTTCTTGTCCCTTGGGCAAGGCAATATATCTGTTGTAGCCTATGAGGCTCAGTTTAATGACTTGTCCCATTATGCTACTCAGTTACTTGGTACAAAAAAGGAGAGGACTTCGTTGTTTGTGAAGGGTCTAAACACTGATTTGTAGGTTTCGTCTATGTATATAACTTCTACTAGAATGACTTTCAATGATGTTGCTTTTAATGTGAAGAAGGTAGAAAGAGTCAAACAGGTTGGTTAGGCTAAAGTATTAGTAAAGAAATCCCGAAATAGAGGTAACTTTGGTGGTTCTTACTCCAGGGGTAATAGCCACCAGCTCTATCCTGCTAGCCCTATTCAGTCATCTCTGCTAGCTTCTGCAGTGTGTCAGTCAGGGGACACTCAACAACCCTCAATTGTGAGAAGCCAAGGGTCTTCATATTCATGGGCTAACAAGCCTTCTCTAGATCGAGGTTGCTATACTTGTGGTGCTATTGGACACTTTAAGAGAGATTATACTCAGATATAGGTTGGTTATTAAAGGCAACAGCAGGCTAGAGCTGTGGTTCATACTATAAGAGGTGGCAAAGATAATGGTAGAGATCATCTACAGGGTTTGTAGGGTGATCATCATAGAGGTCGTGGTGGAAATCAAGGTGGTGGTAATGTAGGGAGAAGTGGTGCATAGCCAGCTAAGGAGGTTGCCTAGATTGATAATAGAGCTTATTATCATTCTTTTCTAGAAAAGATTGAGGTCGAGGCTTCTGATGCTATCGTTATAGGTACTATTCTTGTATATGATAGGATGGCTACTATTTTCTTTGATCCTGGTTCCACTTATTCATATGTATATGTTAAATTTTCCTTAGAATTGGACATGGTTAGTTATATGCTTGACTCTCCTATATATGTGTCTAATCTGGTTGGAGACTATGTGGTAGTGACCCATGGGTATCGTGCTTGTTCTATCTTTTTTATGGGTTTTCAGACTTGGGTAGATTTGATAATCTTGGCTATGCTGGATTTTGACATCATCCTGGGAATGACTTGGCTATCTCCGTATCATGTTGTTCTGAATGGTAATGCTAAGATTGTGACATTAGAGATACCGTGGATGGATAAGTTAAAATGGGAAGGTGTGTATAAGTCAGGACCTATTAAAATTATATCTTTTATTTGGGCTAAAAAGTTACTTCAGATAAGGTGTTTGGCCTTTCTAGCAAGTCTTTGGGATTTTAGTGCAGAGTCCCTTTCTATTTAGTCAGTCCATATAGTGTCAGAATTTTAAGAGGTTTTCCCCATAGACTTACCTGGTATGCCTCCAAACCTGTACATTCTCTTGTGCATTGATTTGGAGTCGAGCACTAGCCCAAATTCTATTCCTCCCTATCAAATGGCTCCAATTGAGTTGTGATAGCTCAAGACTTAGTTGTAGGAGTAACTTGATAATGGATTCATTCATCCTAGTGCTTCTTCTTGGGGTGCTCAAGTGTTGTTCGCTAAGAAAAAAAATGGTAGCATGAAAATGTATATTGACTACAGACAGTTGAACAAGGTTAGCATAAGGAATAAGTATCCTTTGCCCAGAATAGATGATCTTCTTGACCAGTGTTAGGGTGTTTCAGTTTTCTCCAAGATAGACTTGAGGTCAGGTTACCATCAACAAAAGATTCGTCCCAAGGATATACCCAAGACAACTTTCAGGAATCGATATAGGCATTATACTTTCTTGGCAATGTTTTTTGGCTTGACCAATGAGTCGGTAAACTTAATGAATTGATGAATAGTATTTTCATGTCTTTCTTGGATTTTTTTGTAATTATTTTTATTGATAACATTTTGGTCTATTCCAAGAGTAAGGAGGAGCATGCCAATCATCTTCGTATTGTTTTGGGGATTATGAAGGAGAAACACCTTTATATTAAGTTCTCTAAATACAATTTTTTGTTGTCTTTTGTTGCTTTTTTTGGGCATGTGGTTTAAGAAAATAGGGTGATGGTAGATCTCCAAAATATTAAGGCTGTCAAGAGTTGGGTTCGACCTAGCTCTGTGACTGAGGTTAGAAGGTTTGTGGGTCTTGCTAGTTACTATCACAGGATTTTTCAAGAACTTTTCCTCCATTGCTACTCAGTTGACAAGGTTGACTCAGAAGAGTGAGCCATTTGTATATGGTCTGACAAGCGTGAAAAGAGCTTTCAAAAGCTTAAGTCCCTTTTGACAACAACTCCCATTCTTGCCTTGCCAATTGAAGGGAAGGACTTTATTCTATTTTGTGATGCTTCACGTTCTATTTGGGTGTTTTGTTAATCTAAGTAAGGAATGTGATTGTCTATGCTTCAAGGCAATTGAAGCCTCATAAGAGAATTACCCAACCTATGACTTAGAGTTGGAAACAGTGGTTTTTACACTTAAGATTTGGAGACACTACCTCTATGGTGTCAAGTGTGAAGTGTCTACAGACAATCACGCCTTGCAGCATGTTTTCACCCAAAAAGATTTAAACTTAAGGTAGAGGTGGTGGATGGAACTGTTTAAGGATTATGATGAGACCATTTAATACCATCCAGTCAAGCCCAATAAGGTGGCAGATGCATTAAGCTGGGAATTCATAAATATAGGTAGTTTTGCTTGCTTAAGTATGTCAATGGCTAAAGAGATTCAATCTCTAGCATCGCAATTCATGCAGTTTGTTATTTCTAAAAAAGGTGGAGTGTTGGCTAGTGTAGAGGTAAGTTCAACATTCCTTGATCAAATTAAGTCTAGATAGTTTAAAGATTTAAAACTGAAGAAAACATAAAACAAGGTGGTGAGATATGAAACTTCTGATGTCACACTTAATACGTGTGAGGTGTTGAGGGTAAGAGGACTCATGTGCATGCCTCTTGTTTGTGATGTGATTCAGGGTCTACTTGTAGAAGCTCATGGTACCCGATACTCAATGCACTTGGGTGCAACCAAGATGTATTGTGACTTTAGATAGCTATAGTGGTTGCTCCAAATAAAGAGAGATATACTGGAGTATGAGTCTAAAGGACAAAACTATCAGGTGGTGAAATACGAACAGCAAAGGACTGAAGGTTTACTTATGAGGATGCCCATTCCCTACTAGACGTCGGAAGGGATAGGCATGGATTTTGTAGTGGGTTGTCCTAAGACCTTGGTACAACATGATTCGATTTAGGTCATAGTGGACAGGCTAACCAAGTCAGCTCATTTCATTCCTATTAGAGTGAATTATAGCTCGAAGCAGATAGCCAAGATTTAAGTCAAGGAGATATGAAGGTTGCTTGGGGTGCCATTTTCCTTTATTTTAGATAGAGGCACGTAATTTACCTCCAAGTTTTGGAATATATTACATGAATTTTTGGGTGCTAAGCTTGACTTTAGCACTGCATTTCATCCTTAGACTGATGGGCAATTCGAGTGGACTATCCAGGTCCTTGATGATATGTTAAGGGCATGTGTGATTGATTTTGGTGGTCATTGGGATAAGTTCTTGCCGTTGTGTGAGTTTTCGTACAGTAATAGTTAACATTACGTGGATCCATTCAAAGCACTCTATAAGAGAAGGTGTAGATCACTTATAGGATAGTTCGAAGTTTGTGATGTGAAGTCTTTAGGCATAAACTTGGTGAAGGAAGCTCAGGAAAAGGTAAGGTTCATTCAAGACAAGTTGTTGGCAGCCCAAAGTACACAAAAAGAGTATGTGGATTTCCAGGTAAGGGACATGTTATTCAAACTCGGAGAGCAGGTATTTTTAAAGGTATCTCCAATGAGGGGAGTTTTGCAGTTTGGCAAGAAGGGTAAGCTTAGTCTTTGGTATATTGGTTTGTCTGAAGTCCTTAATGATGTGGGTTCGATAGTTTACAGGTTGTCTTTGCCGCCATGCTGGTCAGGGGCTACTTAGTATTCCATGTATTAACGCTCAATAAATAGCATGGGGATGGTTGATTATATCATCAAATGGGATTTGGTTTTGCTTCATAAAAATCCTTCATACGAAGAGGAACCGATTGTAATTATTTATTGGGATGTTTAAAAATTAAGGATGAAGGAGGCTTTGTCTATGAAGGTTTAGTGGAAGCATTATCATTTTGAGGAGGCTACATAGGAAAGAGTGAGGGACATGCGGGACAAGTACCCTCACTTGTTTGAGGATATAGGTACTCTTTTACTTCTTACTTGCCTTATTTTTTTGTATTTGATCATTAAGAGATTAATGATGCGTATATTGGTATCTATTTTAACGACCCTGTCCGTCATTATGGGTAAGTCTTTGGATTAAGATTTTCCCTAAATTAGGAGTTAGAAATTTCAGGCTAGGCTAGTATTGGATAAAATCTGAGTATGGTATGATCGAGGGTAATACGGGAATGGATTAGTTAAAGGTTAAGTTATTTGGGGGTGATTTTAAGATAGCCAATATGATAAGGAATCCATAGTAACTTTTGATAGTAAATTCTGGTTAGTAAAACTCCCGATATTAGATTTCACGTAAAGAGGTTAGTTCGGGATGTCTGAACCTTAGGGTTTGTTGCGAAAATGGAAAAACTAGGAAAAATCATAAGTTTCTACCTCGCCTACCCTACTATAATGGGTATCTGGCCTCTACCATTGCTCCTCTATAGCATAAATATTCCCGCTATAGTAGGAGTCAGTTTTGGTCAATACCGCCATAGCTGGAGAATCCCGCCATAGCTGCACCGCTATAGTGGGGTAGGGCTGCTATAGTGGGATAAATGCTGATTAATGAAGAAAATAGTCCAAAAATGTATTTTTCATTCCAACTATGGTTAAGGGCTGCAGAGGGCAAATTTGATCAGTTTTCCACCAAATTCCTTCGTTAAGGTAAGTTAATACATCCCACTAACTAGTTTTCAATTATTAATCCTTAGAATCACTAGTTTTTGGGTTATGGGAAGGATTTACCTTGTCCTAGGTGAAATTTTTGGTGCAATTTGGTGAATTGGATGGAAAACTCTTGGGTTTTGGTTAAAGGTTGTTTATTTACAAATGCATGCTTAGAACTAATCGTATATTCATGAAATTGGTACAATTAGGGTGGAATGATGGTAGAAAACCCTAGAATAGGAGGAATGACCATGAATTTGACCTTGGGGTTAAGGGATTGGGTTGTTATCCTAGAACATGTTAGATCATTGTCTGAATTATATTTGTATTATTTATTTTAGACCACAACCAAGCCAAAAATGCATGACAAGGAAAGGTTCAAGCTCGTTAGAGTGGAGCAATCTTGGATTGAGGTATGTGATGGTTTAATGTAGTTGAAACCCAACATGATTTATGTGTGCATACTAATTGCTTATTCGTATACTTGTTACAATGCATGTTCAAAGGAAGCAAATTGTTGAATAGTATTCTAAGTGTTAATCATATATAATAAGATTGTTTAAAAAGTTTGTTGATTGTACAGTTCTGGTTGTTTATTCTCATTGTGGTTGTGATTGTTGAGATATATGTTAATTATTGTGGGATGTACCGGTATTTGGACATCTTGACGGGATTTATATTTATTATTGTGGGATGTACCTGAATTTAGATATCTTCACAAGATTGGTTGGTATAAGGTTGGTAGGCACTAGATATCTGGGATTATGGTACATGGACATAAGCTCATCCCCTGTAGGTCATGGCTAGTGGACAACCATAAGACAGTGTGACGATTCCTTTAGTGGATCGGGTTTAATTTATTCGTTGACTTGTTTATATTCGGTTTGTTGTATGAACCACGGTTTATGATTATTTTTATTGTTAATGTAAAATTGAATCCTTGAGTGGTCTGAGCTGAAATGATAAGTTATTGGCATATCTCTTATATTCATCTACTTACTTATGTATTTGAGACAAGGTGTAGCATATTGTTGATGAGTCATGGATGTATTGACTTGGTTAATGCTGGTAGTCATGGACTTGACTTGGTATATTGTTTATATTGACTTACACCTGACTGAAATCTATGGTGTTGTTTAGAAAAGGATAAGTGTCACGTAATTGAGGTAAAGTTAATTGGTAGGTGTTCATGGTTTTACTTATTTGCTAAGTTATGGTTATGTGTTCATATTTATTATCTTGGGTTGTTCGATGAACCTACTAGTACACTGTTGTTTTCTTGTGTAGTGGTACTATACGTGCTATTCATTTTGTTGAGTTTGGAGCATTTTCTAGCAACTGTATCGAGACCTCAGCTTTAAAGCAGACTGCACTTCGACTCAAGGGTGAGCTATATCTTTCGGGAAGCCATGAGTCCTCAAGTTAGTTCTTGCCCATTTGTTTAGAATATGGATATTTCTCTCTGTTCTGGGTTGAACCAGTTTATTGAAAATTGTAGTGTTTTGGTACAATGACTTTCAGTTCTTAGGAGTATTTTTGACTCTTCCATTTTTCTGCATTTGGGATTTATTGTTACAACAATTTTGAATTATTGATTTATTAAATGGAATGGCTAGTTTCCCTTAAATTTGATTAAGAGTTGGTATTTAGTCATTGGGTTGGATGGTTCTCCTATCAGGAGGTTAGTGTGGGTACCACTCGCGACAGATTTGGATGGTGATAGGTTAATTCTAGATCCTTATATAGTTTATGATATTTCGATAACATAGAGGGTGAAATTACTTATGATAGTTCTGTTGGAGAATAATATGCATCCATCTTTATTATTGGTCAGTGACAAATTAGAATGTCTGTATTTAGTACCAATTTTATATTTTAATTCTTATTTTGATGTAATCTCATTTACCGCACAACACATGTGCAAGATTTCTATTGGATAATTAGGTTATCAAAGTCAAATTAAAGATGCATTTCTCAAATCATTAATAGTTTCAGTTGTAGATTTAGCACCTTCTAGTAAAAAACTTGGAATACACGTGCAATGCACGTATCTAGAAACTAGTAACTAGGTAAATTAATTGGAATACATGTGCAACGCACGTGTCTAGAAACTAGTAACTAGATAAATCAATCATAAATTCCTCCTCTGTGGCATTTGACGTAGGTCTCATTTTAAACAAATTATAACAAGATAAATCACTCATAAATTCCTCTACGTAGTTCTCATTTCCTCTAAATCATAACAAGATAAATCAATCATAAATTTCTCCTCTGTTGCATTTAGCGTAGGACTCATTTCCTCCAACTATATATATATATATATATATATATTTAGAGGACATTCTGTAATAAACTTATGAGTTTCATTGTTTACCCTTTTTCTTTTCCTCCTACACAAACTCTTTGGAACAGAGGCATCCCTCGAATCCATGTTGCACCTGAGTTAAGTACACAATTTTCATAAGCAAATTCCACAACCATTATCACACTAGAAAACGAACCAAAAAATAGTTAATTTAGTCTAGGACTTCTAAAATGATAAATAATTTTAAGTAAGGAGACAAGTATTGTCTTATAAAATACAAAATATTTTTTTAGTATAAAAGACTAAATTTCATATTTGACTAGACAAACAATCTAAAATTCTATAGTTAAGCAAATTATAATCAAATTCTATAATAAAATTACTTTCAAGAGAATCAAGATGATGTTTCCTTTAAATAAATACCTCTAAATGCAGTCAGTGCATTAACCACCTACTTTCACGCACGATTCGAAAAAAGCTTGCATCCTCGAACATACTTAATATTAATCTACGAACATACCAACGAAGTAGAGATAATCATATTCTTAAACGAACCATTTTACCATTCTATCTAATTAACCATTTAACCATTCTATTTGATTAAACGCTCACAACGCAAACATTTAAAAAGCGATAAAGTAGACAAATATGTCCCAATTTGGGTAGAGACAGAAAGAGAGAGAGAGTCATTTAATCTGTCAATGATGAGGAAAAAAGATAAAGGTAAAAGTTTTATGCTTACCGAGACAAATGAAGTTTAAACTGTGCACGACGACGATTCCCACGACTGAGATTCCTAATCAGAAAAATAGATCTTCTTTGTTTTGTTATCAAAAAGTGTCTTGAATGAAGAGTTCGTTGAAGTTTTAAACTAAGATAGATAAATAATGTAAATGATGCACTTTTATATAGAGAGCAAAACGAAATTCAGTTCTTATTTTCTTACCTAAGACTAGTAAGTACATACTCAATCACAATATAATTTTCTTATATAAACAATATAATTTAACATGTAATAATATCTCACTTAATATTCTTTTTATGTTATGAATTAATGATTTCTTATCGGATTGTATAAACAATTAATTCATCAATATATGATTGTATAAATAATTTTTATATGTTTGTTTGTTTTGGATTAGTGTAGCGGGTAGGGCTAGAAATAAAGGTTAATTCTAAATCCTAAAATAGTTTATGAAATTTCTATAACATTGAGGGTGAAATTACATATGATGGTTCCATTGAAAAATAATGTGCATCCATCTTTATTATTGTCAGTGACTAATTAGAATGTCTATATTTAGTACCAAATTTATATTTTAAATCTTATTTTGATGTAATCTCATTTACAGTACAATATAGGTGCAAGATTTCTATTGGGTAATTAAGAGATCAAAGTCAATTTAAAGAAGCAGTTCTAAAATAATTAATAGTTTTTGTCGTAGCTTTAGCACCTTCTAGTAAAAAAACATGGAATGCACATACAACACATGTGTCTAGAAACTAGTAACTAGATAAATCAATCATAAATTCCTCCCCTGATGCATTTGACACAGGTCTCATTTTCTCCAAATCAGAACAAGATAAATCAATCATAAATTCCTCTTCTTTTGCATTCGACGTAGTTCTGATTTCCTCTAAATCATAACTAGATAAATCAATCAAAAATTCTTCCTCTATTGAATTTAATGTAGTTCTCATTTCCTCCATTTATATATCAATGTTTATAGGACATTTTGTGATGAACTCACGAGTCCCATTGCCTACCCTTTTTCTTGTCCTCCTACAAAAACTCTTTGGAACAGAGGTATGTCATGGCCCAGCATCGGAGGTCATGATGGAACATATAGCATTCCATACCCTGGGTAGGTAAGCCCAACACCAAAAGAGATAAAACTGTGGAAAAGAAGTTAAAAAAAACTAGATACGAGACTTTAAGATAAACTCAGACCATATATAGATAAACCAAGTTTGAAACTGAACAAAATACAACCCGAATCCAATATCTAGTGTCATGAGTAAGGAGAATAATACACTGATATAGAATATGGGAATACATAACTCTGTCTATAAAAATAAAAAAAGACAAGACACAGATATAATGGAGTCTGAAACTTGCTTCGAACACTGGAGCTCACTGATTCTCCGAGATAGCCTCAACAAAGAATGAACTCATTCTCTGGAGGTCACACTCAAACTGAAATCTACACCAAATGGGTACAAAAAGTAGAAGTGAGTACGACCCACTTGCACGTAGTAGGCATCATAGTTCGGTCAAGCAAAGTAGAAAACTAAACATATAAAGAATACTATGAGCACGCTTCCACCTGCATACAAAAAAGTTTTAAATGGTGGCTCAAACTGTACAACTCCTAAACAGTATAAATAACACAAGTATTATAGCAGTATAATAGTAACTACACAATTGATATATAAAACGAATACTAAAACACATGAATAGAAAACACATAAAAGAGATGCAAGCAAAAGCTTCCCGGCTAAGACCCATGGGGGGTTAGAAACCCATATACTATCACAATATCATATCTAAATCAACCTTGACAGTATATCCCTCGATCAAGGATTTTGTAAAGTGTTTTATTTTTTATCCAAATCAGTGTTTCTTAGTGGTACCAGTTTCCACGAATATGGATGAATTAAATTAGGTTGAATGCTCACAACAAACACAATATCATGTAATGAATAAATTCAATAATTGTATAAATAAGCTCAAATCTCCCCAAATATCAGTAGATAATGATATAAGTCATCGCATGGCAGCATTGTAGGAAAGAGTCATGTAAGAAATCAATAATATCAATCCAAGCCCCTCACTTGGGTATCACAATAATGGTAAAGGCAAATAATGCTCAAATAAGATATAATATCAATCGACGCCCCCACTTGGACGTCACGATAATAATAAAGGAAAATAACGCACAAATAAGTCTAATAACAGCCCCACACGAGCATCATAATAATAATATTCACATAAGCCCCTCAGAGGCAACACAATAAGTAATGATATGAATCGCACGATAAAAATTCCCCAACCCATAGCATACTTTACATGAATGATTAACTACTCAGTCAGGAATGAAAAAAGTTAAGTCATAACCTACCTTGAAAAGCTGTAACCTAAGTCTGAACCCTTCAACAAGGAGTTTTTCCTTTTTGTACGGTCTTTGAATGAACCAAATTTATCAAAAATATAATTTACACATCAAAAGGAGTCCAATGATACCTATATTAGCTACTTTTATTCTGGGTCCAAAATTACAACATAAATCGACCCCGAAGGGAAAAGGTTAAAACAAAAATTTTATTTAAGAATCAAGTTTCCCAAACTCTAAGGATTCTAAATATAAAAACCCTTTCAAAAATAAATTGAAATCGAGGTCGAAATCGAAGAAAAAATATTTTCTCAATTTAACGGGTGAAACCCCAAAATTCAAGTTTTAATCCAAGTTTTGAAGATGAATTAGCGAAATAATTAATGAATAAAGATAGAAATCATGTTTACAAGCCCACCCAAGTCCATTTTTATGAAAAATCGTCTTTGAAATTGCCAAAATCGAGATCCCAAAGCTTGAAAATAGAAGAATGGAAAAAAGTAAATAAAAAGAGAATTTATACTAGCTACGTCCCTAGGTTGTCAAATGATTGCCTAAGTGACACAGCTAAGGCTGCAATCACTTGCCACGCAGGCTCGTCGCCTAGACGGTCACTCACCCGCTAAGTTGGCATCGCTAAGGCGATGGTGCTTGGTCGGTTAACCCATTGCTAAGACGACCCATGATCACCTAGGTGATACCGCTAAGGCGACCAAATGGCCGCTTAGGAAGTTGCACAGGAAACCGGACTTAGATGAATCTTGTGCAACTAAAATGTCTCCGAATGGACCCTCAGGATTCGATTGAGAGCTCGTTAAAATAATCCAATAATGCTACTAGGCTTAGATTTGACATTTTGGACTCAGTGGAACCATCAGATTTACCGAAAGAGTTGTTATCAATAAGTTAACCCATGAGAACCCCTTTAGGCTATTTTAACTAATTTCTCATCTAAAAGGTCAAAACTCAATATAAAGGCTCGAAACACTAACTAACCACGCTAGTAACCCAAAATATACAGTCCAAATCTATAGAACTGACATAATCACCATCCAACGCTCGAATTACAAGATGTTGACCAAAGTCAAACTAGACACTCTCAAGGCTACTTAAACACACTCAAATCACTCCAAACACTTTGGGGACCGTATCATCCATATCCATAACTCATAAATTATATATAACAACTATGGTGTCGGGTTAAATAGTCAAAACAAAGAAAACTGTGAAAATCACAACAAGGATTCTTACATTATCTACCACTAAAATAAGAGTTCGTCCTCGAACAAAAAAAAAAGGAAAGTACTTGAAGCGGTAAAAAGTTGAGGGTATCTACTCCTCATATTAGACCTCACCTACATGTAGCATCCTTAATAGGGCAGTGTCTTTATTGAACCTTCACATAATCAATATGCTTAGTCCTCAGCTTCCTAGTCTATCTATCTAGGATAGCAATGGGCTCCTCCACATAGGACAAATCATGAACAAATACAGCAGAATCCCACCGAATCACATGAGTATCATTTGGACGGTATCTTTTCAAAATAGAAACACGGAATACCGAATGAACAACTGACAGATATGGAGGAAAAGCTAGCATATACGCCACATCTCCAAGCATCTCAACAATTATAAAAGACCCAATAAATCTCGAACTAAGCTTCCCTTTCTTCCCAAATCACATAACAACCTTCATGGGTGATAACTTAAGCAAAACCCACTCACCAAGAATAATTTCACATCACTAACTCGATGATTGATGTAACTCTTCTACCTACTCTGGGCAGACACAAACCTCTACTGAATCAATCTCACTCGATCCATCTAGTCCCTCAAAAAATCAGTGTCCCAAGGTCTAACTTGAAACAAAGCAAACCATTCTATGGGGGATCTATACCACAACCTATACAAAGCCTTAAAAGGCCATATCTGACTACTGGAATTGTAATTGTTATTGTAGGTGAATTATGCTAAGGGAAAGAACTGGTCCTAATGACCACTAAAATCCATATAACACGCTTGAATCATATTCTCTACAACCTACGTTGCCAATATTCCCTCCCTTAAACTGAAGTATCTTTCAATTTAATTTGCAAACACCAAGCTGATCACATAGCTTTAGGAATGAAACTGGATTCAAGGGCTTCGTGAATATGTCTACAACCAGCTCTTCACTTCTTTAATAAATAAGGCTAATCTTTGCATCCTTAGTTAGATCATGCAAGAAGTGATACTTCACATCTATATTCTTACTATGTTCATATTCAACTTGATTATTTGAAAGATTAATCGCCGAAGTATTATCACAATAGATTGGTGTTGGTCCTTCCCATAAAATGAAGTTCCTTAAGAATATTCCTCAGCCAAATAGCTTGACAAGCACATGACGTTGCAGCAACATATTCTGACTCAAAGTTAAAATAGGTTGTTTTTTTAAAGACCAAGAAATAACTCTAGACCCCAACATAAAAACACATCCTGATGTACTTTTTCTGTCTTCAAGATTTCCAACATACTCACTATCAGTGTTACAAACCAAATCTCTAGCTGTTTTCTTCTTATAAATTTTTTTGAAGTTACTGGTACCATTCAAGTACCGCGGAATCCTCTTGGCCGCTTGCAAATGTATTTCTTTTGAAATCTCCATGAACCTGCTAATGAGACTTATAACGCTCATAACATCAGGCCTTGTTGACGTCAAATACATCAAGCTTCCCACAATTTGCTTGTATAAAGTATTGTCCACCTTTCTACCTTCTAGTTCTTTGACGAGCTTCAGACCCTTCTCCATTGGTGTGCTCATAGAGTTGCAAGTTTTCATCTAGAATATGTCCAAAATATCTGTCACGACCCAAAACATGGATTATAGGGGCACCTACCCAACTCTACCCTATATAGGAGAACCCTTACCACCCAACCATTCAATTATTGTGAAAGACATTATTAAACCTTAAACATAAATAAATAACCTTTCTTTTTCAACAATAAACTTTATTACAAAAAGATACATCATAGAATTCTACTAAATAACTTCCCAAACCTAGTCTAAACTAGTACAAGTGCACTAAACAAATGGAGGAACTACTCGATACACAGAATCCATGTAGGAGTAGGATGACAGAAGCTACTACAGAATAAACGTCGTTGTACCTATTGAAACTCTAACGAACCTATAATATGGCTATATAATGGAGATATAGTAAGTTTAGTATCAATACAATCACATATGCAGGTAGGTATCCTCGACCGACTAGGGTTAGAAATATATAACAACATATAGCAAACAAGAAAGATCATGACAAGAATACAGGCTTAACAATTGAGCATACTGAACTTACTTCGACTTCCAACCTTATCGCCTTTCTTTTATTTAAGAAATATTAATTACCCCTTAGGATACGACTAACTAACTACCTTTCATAAATTAATCTAACCGTCAATTCTTACGCACTTATCTTATTATAGCAACTATATATACTTTTCTCTCTCTCTCTCATTAATCTTCTTTTGTGACAAACCTCGCTCCCTATTATACTACCATTAACCATTGGGATTGCAAAATTCAAGACAATTACTAGCCTCAACGACTTTACAAGCAAGGACACTATAATATACATCAAGTTGGCAACTCTAAACATAGGAGAGCAATATTTATACATAATTTAGGATGTACCTTATATTCATACTTTGCTACCATGCCAAAACATATCCATTAGATTTAGACAAGGAACCACAGTATCTCATCAAATAATTGGTCCACACAAGGAAACATGATTTTTCATAAACATAACTCGGTCCACTCAAGGAACCACCAACCACATATATTATAAATGTACATTCAATGCATATGAATGAAAGTGTGAATGCAAGATGTGCACATCATATCTTTCTCTTCTCAATCTCATTAACATCATTCTCAACATCATGAACATCATGATTTCAATATCAACATCATCATCATCAATATCATTAACAATAGCATGATTTCAGTATCATCATCATTATCATCAACTCATCATCACCAATATGTATGAATATGCAAATGCAGGATGCAATCAATAATTATAAGCAATGCCTGAAGGCGAATTGTAAACACCCGTTTGAAATCAAATGCAATCAATATCGATCAAAATAGAACTTAAAATTAATGACAACCAAGTAAATACAGTCAATAATCACCAGTTCATTATTTTAGATAACAACGAATGTCCACTAACACATGAAACTACAAGTATGCCCGAAGACCAATTCTTCACTTGCTCAATTGAGCATTATCAAATACCATAATCAATCAAAAACATATACGAAGACCAATCAATCAAGTACCTCTTTTAGGAGTACAAATTTCATCAGGACTGATATCTACACTCTAAATCATTCACCAATATAAATATCTTTTATTCATAATGAACCAGTAAATTCAATTATGAACTAGTAACCCTTACACTCAAGTAATAACTAAGTTCAAGGTACTATCCCCTTTATCCGATTATTCAACCACTCAACTCTATTCAACTTACAATTCTAGCACTTAGCAAAACTTAACTTTAGGTTCTTAAGTTAAATCATTTCCTCCTCTTATCATAATCAATCTTTCTAACTATGTTCTAGCAGGAATACCTCATACTTAAATTATACCTAATATTGAGTTCGCTCTTTTTAAGGTATTAAAGACTAGCTCTATAGATTAGAAGGTCACATAATCTTTCTATTAGTATTCACATTCATTTATTAACGTTATAAATAATCAAGTAAGTCATATAATACAAACACCTATCAAGGGATCCATACAAACCACAATAACATACAATTATATCATTATTACACTATTTCTATGTTTTATCCATCCTGTCTCTGTGCCTATAGGCCTAGACGTGAAATCCCCCATTAACTATAGTTATTACATGCATCTAAACTAAGTCTACTACATATTAAACCATAATCTACCTCAACCGATGATCTTGGAAGAAGCAAGCTACACCACTGATGCTCCTTCCCTTCCTTTAGGCCTTAGAATGCTCAATCATCTAACAAACAAGTAGTTATAAGAGTAATTAATCAATTACTCTTTAAACAAATAGTTTGGGAATTCAAACCCGCTAATTCTACCCTTATTAATGCTCTAAAATATTATCCAAGGGTCAAATACCTATTAACAAGCTCTAACATGTTAAACCCATCTCTATTAATGGAGTTTCAAGGCTAAAGATTCTATTTTTATTAAATTCAAGGTCTCTAACCATCAATTTCATGTTTTAGAATCACTAATTCATGCTAGGAATCATTAATTAACAATCTATAAGTAACTCTAGATGATATTAACCCAATCCATAGGTTTTCCCCAAAATATCATGAACTTAGGGTTCAAATCCCCAATAATTCCACCATTAAAGATCATTCTAAGGATTCTAGGATGTTAAAGGATTGAAATACTTAGAATATGATTGAAAAATCTTACCTCAACGATGAATTTTCACCCAAGAAGTTGAAAAATCGCCTTCCTAGGGCTTTGGGACTAAGTTTTTTAGTTAAAACTCAAAACCCAATAAAAAATACTATTATAAACTACTCAGTTACCACTGCAGTAGTAATTTTACTACTACAGTGGTTAATTTCTTAGCTCGGATAGTGTTCAGTAAAATGACCATAATATTCTACTTCAAAGGCGAATTAACCAACGGTCGGATGAGTTGAAAAGAAGACTCAAAGATATTTCATTTGGTTGGTTTTTGGCCCTATAACTCTTTATATCCTAGGATATATTCTCATTTGAAGTTGATCCTAGTTTAAACTTAGCTCGAAACTTAATCGATAAGAACACTTCAAATATAACTTGGTGTTGGGGGTATTGTATGACCTTGGTACATGTCAAATGCACTCTCATACTGAAGAATTGGTCCAATAACTTAGGGTGAAAGAGTTTCTCATGCCTTTAAAACATATATTTTTAGTAATGATAGAATGGGTTGTTACAATATTGTGCACATATTTCTTTTGGGAAATATAAATGCCATCAGTAGATTGATTCACTCATAGACCAAGAAAATAATGCATCATACCCAAATTTGACATGTCAAACTCAACCATCATGGACTTCTTAAAATTCTCAATCATAACCATATTACTTCGGATATAGATTAGGTCATCCACATCTAAACACACTATTAAGATTCCAACACCCTTCTTTTTTTATATAAAGAGTATGTTCATATGGACACATTCGAAATCCCTCTTTTGATAAATAAGCATCTATACGACTATACCAAGATCTTGGAGCTTGTTTTATTCTATACAGAGCCTTTTTCAATCTAAACACTTTTTTCTGAGCAACAACTTTCACATAGCTAGGAGGTTGTTCCATAAATACCTTTTCTTGTAGTGCACCATGTACGAAGGCAGACTTCGCGTCCAACTGGAAGATTTTACAAGAATTTTGAGTAGCCAATGCAATCACCAATATTATGGTATCTAACCATACAATAGGACGAAACACATTTTCATAGTCAAACAATATTCTTACTTGTAGACTTTTGCTACTAAGCAATATTTGAACTTGTCGACCTCTCTTTTTTCCTTAAACTTTGTTTTGTAAACCCATTTGACACCGATGGTTTTATTATTTTTTGTAATATTTGTCAACTCCCAAGTATTATTTCTTTCAATTGCTCTAATCTCCTCATCCATGGCTTGCTGCCACTTTGGAACTTTGATGGCATCGGTAAATGTGATAGGATCACAATTTGAAAATAAAAAAAAGTGACTAACTGTATTTTCAGATTTATGTAATGACCCTTTCCATTGTTATGGATAAGTCTATTGTGCAAAAAATATGGTTAAGTTTTTCCACAAAATGAAAGTTAAAAATTTTGGGTTAGGCTAAGTTCGGACAAAATTAGAGCGAGGGATGGTCTAGGATAATCCGGAAATGAATCGGATAAATTTAATAAGGTTTATCTTGATTTTATGTTAGCTAACTTAATAAGGAATTCGTAGACTTTTTAAAAGTGAATTCGTGTGAGTATAACTCCCAATATCAAACTTGATGCAAAGGGGTTAGTCCGAGATGTCATGGTTTGAGGGTGCATTTCAAAAAAGGCAAAACTGGGAACTTTTCAAGTTTCTGCCTCATCATACCTACTATAGCAGGTGGCATACTGCTATGGGGATATCGCTATAGCGGAATAATTCTCTCTATACGGTAGGATGCTGCTATAGTGATTTCCCTATAGTGGGATCAGGTTGCTATATAGAGGGGTAAATCGCTATTAACGCATAAATTACCCCAAAAATGGTTTATTATTCTAAACTCATTTTTAGGGAAGGGATTAGGTGATTTGTGCATATTTCATCAGTTTTCCATCGATTTTCATCGTAAAAGGTAAGTATTTCAACCCCATTAACTAGTTTTTTGGTTAATTAACCTTAGAATCACTAGTTTATGGGTCTTGGAGAGGGTTTAAGCTTGAGTTAATGTATTTTATGGTGCAAGAGGTTAAATTGGTGTAAAACCTTTGGGTTTTAGTTGTTAATCGTTAAATTACTCTTGCATGACTATAATTCACTAATGTAACCATGGAATTAGTAGTTTAAGGTGAATTTATGGTGAAAAAGCCCTAGAATGGGGGTGATTATCAAATTGGCCTTGGGGTTTGGTATTAAGTTGTAATCCTTGATGTTATAGGTCATATAATTGATTATGTGTTTATATTCTTGTTTTTAGACCAGGACCAAGCGAAAATTACACAAAAAGGTAAAACTTAGGCTTAATTGAGTGGTGCAAGATTGAATTGAGGTAGGTGATGGTTTTAATGTAGTTGAAACCCAATTTGTGTTATGTGTGCATGATAACTAATTCTTAGTATTGCTTGTACAATGCATGTTCAAGGAAAGTAAATAACTGTTTGATATCCTAAGTGTTAATCGCATGCAATGAACTTATATGAAAGCTTGTTGGATTTTACAAGTGTTGTTCTGTTATCATTGTGGTTGTGATTGTTGTGATATATGCCATTAATATGGAATGTACTAATATTTGGATATCTCTACAAGATTGGTGATATAAGGTAGGCAGACACTTGATTTCTGGGATTTGGTACATGGACAAGGACTTGTCCCCTACAGGTCATGACTAAAAGTGCATACATAAGACATTTAGCATGTGTGTCAAGGTACATGTGAGTGTGATAGTTCCTTTTGTAACACCCCGTACGTTTCTGAGTCAAGCTGACTACCGTAATATTGATGGGAATAATGAAACATGAGGAATTTGGTGAGTTATGCATTAAATGGTGGGCATAAATGAGTCTTGTGTCATTTGGGCCAAATGAGGCCCAATAATCAAGAGAAAGACATGGCCCAAAAGAGATTTGACCCATTCTTGCCTAGTCTTCCATTGACCAAAGTAAACACACCAAGTGTGTGGATGAGGTTCATTATAAAGGGGCTATATAAAGATAAAAATCAGATTTTTATCCAAAAGAATTCTCATGCCATTTGCAAGACTTATCAAAAACTTTTCTCTCAAAATACCAACCCTAAGCTCTCATCTCTTTTGGAACAAGATCATCTTGTGGTAAGTATTCTTCTCATGGTTATGTATATTATATGTTTAATATGGTCTATAAATTATGTTGATGGTGTTGGCAACGTCTTGGACAGTGTGCTATGTAAAAAAACTGTCTATTTTTACAATCGGAGAATGGTTTGGTCTTGTAAACTTGAACATGGACTTGTGATCTTGAAGTAAATGAACTTGATGGAGTTAGTATTGACATGTGAGATGTGATTATAGTTTTTCCTTGTTTTGTCATGGTGTATAATGTTTGGAATTTCTATTGTGAAATTTGTGATGGTTTTGGGTGGCGTATTGACCGTAAAGTGTAATTTTGGTGATGTTATGTGTGTTGTGAGACCATGACTGATTTTTGGCATTCAAATGATCAAAAATATGTTAAAACCAGTTTGGTTATGATCATGGACCATTCATTGCATGAAAAGACCCAAAAAGGACCCATTTTGGCAAAAATGGGCATCCGCCCCCGCAGACGGAGGCATCTGCGGGCACACATGCCAACGTAGATGCTCCTGGAATCTTCCAGGAGCCATCTTCGGGCGCAGGTGGTAGCACAGGTCAGCCAAGGTTTTGATTTTTTATGTTTTCGCATCTAGTTGATCCCCGAAGACCCCGATACTTTTTTTTGATGTAATTATCAACTTGTGATGTCGTGGTAATGACTTTAAAGTGTCGTATGGGGACATGTTTGATTATGTTAAGTATGAATTGACTTTAGTGTGTTGTTGTGAAAGATGTTTGGGTGACGAAATGACGTAAATGTAACTTAGTATCGAAGAGGAAGTGTAAAGCATGATTTTCGTGGGGAATGTTAATAATGTGTGATGCCATGGGTGATATGTGGCTTGTTTTGGTAATGGTGAAGCAGTACATGATATTGTACGAAGGTGAAATTACGTTGTGTGACAACTATGTAACTTATTGTCATGTTATACACTTGAAATGAAGTGAGTGGTTAATGCAAGCTTCGTTATATACTTGTGTGTAGAGTAGACATAAAGGGGAAGCTAAAGTGTTGTATTCGCGAGTAAGATTGTGTATCCATATTGAGGAATTAAGGTATGTAAGGTTCCTTTTTTCGTATTATTCTGCAGCATGTAGTGTACACCTTGCTAGGGTACTTACTCAATTCCGAATTGTCTTAAGGTATTTCATTTCGAGTTATCGTTTATTGTTAATCACTTATATCTCATTCTTGGTCTATTATAATTCAAGTGTCACATAATCATGAACATGGTTCCAAGTTCCAATAATGTTATATTCAAAAGTTCCCAAAAATGAAGTAACCATTGATTGAGCTATCTCAAAGATTAAAGAAGTAATGTTGTAAAGAGGAGAGATGTTTTCATGGGTGGTATCCTAGGGGTTAAATAACCTAGCATTGGTTGATCCCAATATTTACGGATGGTATCCCAGGGGTGAGAAGAACACCTAGCATGGGTCGATTCCGCTACGGGTGGTATCCCAGGGGCAAGGAAAAGCCTAGCATGGGTCGATCTCGATTACTATTGATTACCCACTGATCAGCTTGGGGCTCGGTCATTATATGAATGGATGAATGAGTGATGGATAAAGGAATGAGTGAATGATCGATTGAGTATAAAGGTAAAGAAAGTAATTCATAATGTACATATCTCTTTGTATACAGATTGGTGACTTATCCCTTTTGAGTACTCTTTTATATTTGATTTCATTAAAGTATTTATGTATCATACAGTTTCATACAGCCTTACATACTCAGTAAATTCTTCGTACTGACCCCTCTTGGGGGATTTACTTTACTTGCTGCAGGAGCAGGCACTAGTAGACCTCCCCAGTGAGCTGCAGGACTTCTACTGACTTTTGGTGAGCTCTAGTCGATTCGGGGCTTTCCGTGTCACCGTTGTACATGTATTTTGGTATTGTAAATGTTATGTAAAGTGGGGCTTGTCCCAAATTTAGGTTGGTCATGTATGTACTTCTATTAGAGTCTTTTGTAGACGTACATGGGTATGTGAAGTAATGTGAGAAGAAGAGATGTGTGATGTTTGACTTGATGGCTATGTCGGCCAAGTTTCTCATATGTCTCTCTATATATATCTTACATGTTCCATGCTTTTCGATGTTAGCCTATTATGTTCTTATGTGATGGTGGTTTTTCTTATGGCATGCGTATGAATGAATGTAAGCAGATCTTGGTTCTCTCGGGCCTTGTCGGCTACGAGTGCCAATCCGTCCCGATACGGTTCGGGGCGTGAAAAAAGTGGTATCAGAGCGGGTCGTCCTAAGGGTGTCTACAAAGCCGTGTCTGAGTAGAGTCTTACTTATCGTTGTGTTGTGCACCACATTTATAAGTAGGAGGCTATGGGACATTTAGGATGTAGTTTCTTTTTCTTCATTTCTAGATCGTGCAGTAGAGCCGAAGTTATAAGTGAAATTGTTCCTGACCATAAGTATTGTTGTTCTTGTATATGATAGAAAAATGCCGATGGAAAGAAGAGGACGCGGTAAAAGTAAGAGGATAGACAGAATTGCGGGTGAAGGAACTAGTAGAGCCCCGCCTGAACTAGTCAATCAGGGAGGCGCTGAACCAGAAGTGGCATCACAGTCCTCTTCTACTCTTCCATTTTCAGAAGAGTCAAGAGGAGGGGAAATACCTGCAGAAACACCAGTGAATACTATTGATCAGGTCTTAAAAGATGCAGTACGAATGTTGACTAGAATTGTTGCTGCACAAGTTCAGGGACATGGTGGTCCAGTTATAAATAATGATAGTGCAGCTAGGGCAGCCAGTCGACGAACGCAGGATTTCCTGAAACTAGATCCTCCTACATTCACTGGATTAGATTTGAATGAAGATCTACAGGACTTTATAGATCAAATTCAGAGGGCTCTGGAAGTTATGCACGTGACGGGGGTTGAAACAGTCAAACTTGCTGCGTATAGATTAAAAGGGGAGGCAATATTATGGTATGAAGAATGGAAGAAGTATCGTGATATTTGTGCAAACCCACCTAGTTTGGAAGAATTTAAAACGGCTTTCCTCGACCACTACCTTCCTTATGGGATTCGAGAGGCTCGTGCGGATCAATTCTTTAATCTCTGTCAAGGGAATCTGAGTGTAAGGGAGTATAGCTTGAAGTTTAATTCCTTGGCTCGAAATGCTCCAAACATAGTGGCCACAATGATGGATAGGGTACATCGATATGTGGACAGGTTTGAGCCGTATTTGGTGAGAGACTCCACCATTGCCGCTTTGAACAAAGATATGGATATAGCTCGAATTCAAGCATTCGCTTAGAAAATGGAGGAATAAAGACAGAGAAGAAGGGTACATGAATCTAATAGAGGGCAGTCCAAGAGAGCTAGACCCATGGGACAGTTTATGGCATCCCAAACCGAGTTCAGGCCTCGAAGTTTTAGTAGACCGCCTAGACCTTCATTTTCACACTCCACAGCAGGCGCACAATCTCAATTTTAGAGGTTCAGAGGTAGCAATGCTGGGCAGAGTAGTGGGATTTGAGGTTCGCAGACCGCGGGATTCTCTCGTCCACCATGTCAGCAATGTGGATGGTTTCATGTAGGTGAATGCCGAATGGGGTCAAATGCTTTTTTCTGGTGCGGTCTGACAAGACATATGATCAGAGATTGCCCACGTAGAGGCTTGGGTAATATGGCACGACCGGCCGGATCGACTGTTGCTTCATCATCATCGATTCCTTCGTTAGGCCGAGGTATGCAGTCTGTCGGTCTTGGTAGAGGTGCCAGAGGAGCAGCCAGTACTAGTGGGGTGCAGAATCGCACTTATGCTTTGGTAGACCGACAAAATTCAGAGGCTTCTCCTGATCTCGTCACAGGTACATTATCCATATTTTCATATAATGTATATGCATTGATTGACCCGGGTTCTACATTGTCCTATTTACTTCCTTAGTTGCTGTAAAATTTGCAAAGGCACCAGAATTGTTAATTAAATCAATTGAAGTGTCTACACCGGTTGGTGAATATATTGTTGCAAAGAGAGTGTATCAAAATTGTGTGGTAACTGTGTGTGTTCATGATACACTGGCCAACCTCATTGAACTAAATATGGTGGATTTTGACGTGATAATGGGGATGGATTGGTTGGCTTCTTGTTATGCCACGGTAGATTGCCGAGCCAAGAAGGTAAACTTTTATTTCTCACAAATGAATGCTCTTGAATGGAAAGGGGATGTAGGGGCACTGCGAGGAAGATTTATTTCCTATCTGAAAGCAAGGAAAATGATTGCTAAGGGGTACATATGCCACCTAGTTCGAGTGAAAGATAATGATGTGGAACCACCAACCCCACATTCGGTTCGAGTAGTTAATGAATTTCTGGATGTATTTCCAGAAGATCTTCCCGGCTTAGACCCAAAATGGGAAGTAGAGTTTGGCATTAATGTGATTCCAGGCACTCAGCCTATCTCTATTCCTCCCTATCGAATGGCTCCAGCAGAATTGCGTGAATTGAAGGAGCAGTTGAAAGATTTGCTGGATAAAGGATTTATCAGGCCTAGTATGTCCCCGTGGGGTGCACCGGTACTATTTGTACGGAAGAAAGAAGGCACATTGAGAATGTGCATTGATTATCAGCAGTTGAATAAGGTAACGATCAAGAACAAATATCCCCTCCCTCGAATTGATGATTTGTTTGATCAGTTACAGGGTGCCAAGTGTTTTTCAAAGATTGACTTGAGGTAGGGGTATCACCAAGTCAGGGTTAGAGAAGAAGATGTACCTAATACAGCGTTTCGAACACGGTATGGCCATTATGAATTTTTAGTTATGTCATTTGGACTAACAAATGCACCAGCTGTGTTTATGGATTTGATGAATAGGGTGTTTAAGCCATTTCTAGACGTGTTTGTGACGGTATTTATAGATGACATACTGGTTTACTCAAGATCACCAGAGGATCATGATAATCACTTACGGCAAGTGTTGCAGATTCTCCGTGAGCGTAAGCTGTATGCAAAGTTCTCCAAATGCGAGTTTTGGTTAAAATTCGTCGCATTCTTGGGTCACATTGTGTCAGATGAAGGGATACATATTGATACACAGAAAATTGAAGCCGTGAAAAATTGGCCAAGACCTACAACGCCTACAGAGATTCATAGTTTTTTGGGATTGACAGGTTATTATAGGAGATTTGTGGAAGGATTTTCTTCTATTGCTGCAACATTAACAAAGTTGACTCACAAGGCAATTAAGTTTCTATGGAATGATGCAGGTAAAAAAGGTTTCCAGGAATTGAAAGATAAGTTAACTTCCACACTAGTTTTAGTACTTCCTGAAGGCACAGAGGGCTATGCAGTGTATTGTGATGCTTCTAGGACTGGTCTCGAATGTGTGTTGATGCAACATGGTAAGGTTATAGCATATGCCTCATGACAGTTGCGGCCACATGAGAAAAATTATCCCACGCATGATCTTGAATTAGCAGCGGTGGTCTTTGCCTTGAAGATATGGTGTCATTATCTGTATGGAGTTCATGTTGATATTTATACAGATCACAAAAGTTTACAATATATCTTTAAGCAAAAGGAACTCAACTTAAGGCAACGAAGATGGTTAGAGCTCTTGAAAGACTATGATGTTGATATTCTATACCATCCAGGGAAGGCAAATGTAGTAGCAGATGCATTGATCCGTAAGGAAATAGAAGTTACTAGTAGTCAATCGACAGAAAATAAGGAGATAATCAAAGAATTATATCACTTAGCCAGCTTGGGAGTTCGTCTACTTGAATCCTCAAAGGAAGGAGTTATTGTACAAAATACAGCTGAATCCTTGTTGATAGCTGAAGTGAAAGAAAAGCAGTTTGCAGATCCCCTGTTGTTGCAGCTAAAAGAAAATATACAACAGAATTTGACAAAGGCATTTGATCTTACGCAGGAAGGGGTACTTCAATGCCAAGGTAGGTTATATGTACCGGATGTAGATGAGCTGAGAAAATGAATTATGACAGAGGCGCATCACTGGCGCTATTCTATTCATTCGGGTGCTACTAAAATGTATCACGATTTGAGGGAAGTGTATTGGTGGAGAAATATAAAGAAGAATATTGCAGAATTTGTTGCCCAATGCCCGAATTGTTAACAAGTGAAAGTAGAGCATCAGAAACCAGGAGGTTACATGCAATGTATCAATCTTCCAGTCTGGAAATGGGATATGATT
Organism: Capsicum rhomboideum; assembly: GCA_031232105.1. Classification (NCBI taxonomy): domain Eukaryota; kingdom Viridiplantae; phylum Streptophyta; class Magnoliopsida; order Solanales; family Solanaceae; genus Capsicum; species Capsicum rhomboideum. The sequence continues at coordinate 24,103,145 of CP124718.1, forward strand.
AATATGGATTTCATTACAGGTTTGCCTTGTACACTGCGGAAATTTGATTCTATATGGGTTATAGTTGACAGGCTTACCAAGTTAGCGCATTTTCTACCAGTCAAGACCACCTATACAGCTGAGGACTATGCGAAGTTGTATGTGAAAGAGATAGTACGATTGCATGGTAGTCCACTTTCCATTATATCAGATAGAGGAGCACAATTTACTGCGCATTTTTGGAGATCTTTTCAGCAGAGTCTGGGTACACAGGTGAACTTGAGTACGGCTTTCCATCCACAAACAGATGGCCAAGCAGAACGTACTATTCAGACGCTTGAAGATATGCTGCGAGCATGTGCATTAGATTTTCAAGGCAGTTGGGATGACCATTTACCTCTTATTGAATTTGCTTATAACAATGGCTATCATTCAAGTATTAAAATGGAACCTTATGAAGCTTTGTACAGAAGGAAATGTAGATCACCAATTGGGTGGTTTGAAGCAGTGAAACTGCTTTACTTGGACCGGATATGGTGCATCAGGCTGTGGAGAAAGTTAAAGTGATTCAGCAGCGATTGCAAATGGCCTAGAGTCGACACAAGTCCTATGCTGATATTAGAAGAAGAGGACTTGAATTCGCCATAGGTGATTGGGTATTCCTGAAGGTGCCACTAATGAAAGGAGTAATGCGGTTCGGAAAGAAAGGAAAATTGAGTCCATGATATATAGGCCCATATGAAATTATTAGAAGATTTTGGCAAGTTGCCTATGAGTTGGCACTACCCCGAGGACTTTCCTCAGTCCACCCGGTATTTCATGTATCAATGCTTCGAAAGTGCATAGGGGATCCATCTCATTTTACTGCTATTGAAGATGTACAAGTTACAGAGGATCTTTCCTATGAGGAGATACCTATTTCCATCTTGGATAGACAAGTGAAGAGACTGAGAAATAAGGATGTAGTGTCAATAAAGGTACTTTGGAGAAATCAACAAAAAGAAGAGGTCACATGGGAAGCTGAGGAGATGATGAGATCCAAGTACCCTCATTTGTTCCAAAGGGAAGAATGAAAAGTAAGTATTTATAATCTTTGAGTGTATATCTATATGATGACATGTATAATGTTCTTCTACTTGTAATTTTTGATGTTGATCTTGAATAATGACCCTAACATTCGAGGACGAATGTTTCTAAGGGGGGAAGAATGTAACACCCCGTACGTTTTTGAGTCTAGCTGACTACCGTAATATTGATGGGAATAATGAAACATGAGGAATTTGGTGAGTTATGCATTAAATGGTGGGCATAAATGAGTCTTGTTTCATTTGGGCCAAATGAGGCCCAATAATCAAGAGAAAGACATGGCCCAAAAGAGATTTGACCCATTCTTGCCTAGTCTTCCATTGACTAAAGTAAACACACCAAGTTTGTGGATGAGGTTCATTATAAAGGGGCTATATAATGATAAAAATCATATTTTTATCCAAAAGAATTCTCATGCTATTTGCAAGACTTATCAAAGACTTTTCTCTCAAAATACCAACCCTAAGCTCTCATCTCTTTTGGAACAAGATCACCTTGTGGTAAGTATTCTTATCATGGTTATGCATATGATATGTTTAAGAAGGTCTATAAATTATGTTTATGGTGTTTGCAAAGTCTTGGACAGTGTGCTATGTATAAAAACTGTCTATTTTTATAATCGGAGAATGGTTTGGTCTTGTAAACTTGAACATGGACTTGTGATCTTGAAGGAAATGAACTTGATGGAGTTAGTATTGACATGTGATATGTGATTATAGTTTTTCCTTGTTTTTTCATGGTGTATAATGTTTGGAATTTCTATTGTGAAATTTGTGATGGTTTTGGGTGGCGTATTGACCGTAAAGTGTAATTTTGGTGATGTTATGTGTGTTGTGAGACCATGACTGATTGTTGGCATTCAAATGATCACAAATATGTTAAAAGAAGTTTGGTTATGATCATGGACCATTCATTGCATGAAAAGACCCAAAAAGGACCCATTTTGGCAAAAACGGGCATCTGCCCCCACAGACGGAGGCATCCGCGGGCGCAGATGCTCCTGGAATCTTCTAGGAGCCATCTGTGGGCGCAGTTCATCCACCTTCAGGCACAGATGGAAGCACAGGTCGGCCCAGGTTTTGATTTTGTATATTTTCACATCTAGTTGATCCCCGAAGACCCCGATACCCTTTTTGGATGTAATTATCAACTTGTGATGTCGTGGTAATGACTTTAAAGTGTCGTATGGGGACATGTTGGATTATTTTAAGTATGAATTGACTTTAATGTGTTATTGTGAAAGACGTTTGGGTGATGAAATGACGTAAATGTAACTTAGTATCGAAGAGGAAGTGTAAAGCATGATTTTGGTGGGGAATGTTAATAATGTGTGATGCCATGGGTGATATGTGGCTTGTTTTGGTAATGGTGATGCAGTAAATGATATTGTACGAAGGTGAAATAACGTTGTGTGACAACTATGTAACTTATTGTCTTGTTATACACTTGAAATGAAGTGAGTGGTTAATGCAAGCTTCGTTATATACTTGTGTGTAGAGTAGACATAAAGGGGAAGCTGAAGTGTTGTATTAGCGAGTAATATTGTGTATCCATATTGAGGAATTAAGGTATGTAAGGTTCCTTTTTTCGTATTATTCTGCAACAAGTAGTGTACACCTTGTTAGGGTACTTACTCAATTCCGAATTGTCTTAAGGTATTTCATTTCGAGTTATCGTTTATTGTTAATCACTTATATCTCATTCTTGGTCTATTATCATTCAAGTGTCACATAAGCATGAACATTGTTCCAAGTTCCAATAATGTTATATTCAAAAGTTCCCAAAAATAAAGTAACCATTGATTGAGCTATCTCAAAGATTAAAGAAGTAATGTTGTAAAGAGGAGAGATGTTTTCATGTGTGGTATCCCAGGGGTTAAATAACCTAGCATGGGTCGATCATAATATTTATGGATGGTATCCCAAGGGTGAGAAGAACACCTAGCATGGGTCGATTCCGCTACGGGTAGTATCCCAGGGGCAAGGAAAAGCCTAGCATGGGTCGATCCGGATTACTATTGATTACCCACTGATCAGCTTGGGGCCCGGGCATTATATGAATGGATGAATGAGTGATGGATAAAGGAATGAGAGAATGATCTATTGAGTATAAAGGTAAAGAAAGTAATTTATAATGTACATATCTCTTTATATACAGATTGGTGACTTATCCCTTTTGAGTACTCTTTTATATTTGATTTCATTGAAGTCTTTATGTATCATACAGTTTCATGCAGCCTTACATACTCAGTACATTCTTCGTACTGACCCCTCTTGGGGGATTTACTTTACTTGCTGCAGGAGCAGGCACTAGTAGACCTCCCCAGTGAGCTGCAGGACTTCTACTGACTTTTGGTGAGCTCCAGTCGATTCGGGGCTTTCCGTGTCACCGTTGTACATGTATTTTAGTATTGTAAATGTTATGTAAAGTGAGGCTTGTCCCGAATTTAGGTTGGTCATGTATGTACTTCTATTAGAGGCTTTTGTAGACGTACGTGGGTATGTGAAGTAATGTGAGAAGAAGAGATGTGTGACGTTTGACTTGATGGCTATGTGGGTCAAGTTTCTCATATGTCTCTATATATATATCTTACATGTTCCATTATTTTCGATGTTAGCCTATTATGTTCTTATGTGATGGTGGTGTTTCTTATGCCATGCGTATGAATGAATGTAAGCAGAGCTTGGTTTTCTCGGGACTTGTCGGCTACGAGTGCCAATCCATCCCGATAGGGTTCGGGGCGTGACACCTTTAGTGAACCGGGGATTATGTATTTCTCGATTGCTTTGGTTCCTTGAGTAAACCAAGTTTGTATGCTTAATTGCTAAGGTGATTTTTTGTGTTAACTGGGACACATGTATTGTTATTGTTGTTGTTATTGAGGTGCTTTGATTGGTCCAGGTTAATTGCAAGTCGTGACATAATTCTTTGTTGTCTATTACTTGTGCAATTGGGACATGATTTATATGATAGTTACGTTATGATTATTGACTTGGAGTCTTATTGTTGGTCTTAGCTGGACTTGACTAGTTTTTCTTGTTGACTTTTTTTTTACTAAACTTCATGTTGTACTTGTTTACAGGGTTAAGTATTTTGAACTTAAAAGATAGTTGCATGATAGGTTTTATGGTTATCTTTTGTACTATGTTTTGGTTATGTGTCCATATTTATCATTTTTAGTTGGACGATGGACCTACCAGTATACCGTTGTTTCTTGTGTGTTGATACTAAACATGCTCTTCTTTTTGTTTAGTACAGAGCATATTCTAGCGACTGTTGCAATAGCTCAGCTGTGATTCAGACCATATCCAAACTCATGAGTGAGCTTCATCTTTTGGGCTACCATGGGTTAAACCATTATTTTATGGTCCATTTGTCTCGAATTCAAACATTACATTGGTTTTGGGGGTTGCATCCCTTTTTTTTGACATTTCGTAGAGTTTTGGTACAATGACTTTCAGTTCCTAAGGAACGGTTTTTCGTATTATTATATTCTTGTTTTTGTCATGATATTGGATATTGATTTTATTCAATGAAATTGGTTTTAGCTATCTATTTTGGCTAAGTGCGGGGTTGATGGTTTGGGTTAGTTGATTCTCCCATCAGAGGCTTAGTGTGGGAACCACACACAATGGTTAGGGCGGTGACAAAGTTGGTATCAGAGTCCTAGGTTCGTTGATCTCATCCTACCAAAATTGGTCTAGTAGAGTCTTATGAAATGGTACGGAGACATCTGTAATTTTCATTGAGAGGTTATAGGACCGACCTTAGGAAACTATTCTTTCTTTCTTCTTTTGTGTTATAGGTTGATTCCAATTGGTATCTTGTGATCCAAATTGGTGTTTGACCACTTCATTCTTTTGTCCACAGATGGTGAACACTAGGTCGAATAGAGTGAAAGAAGCAGCCCCAACACCAGTATCTCCAGCTGTGGAACCGACTATGTAGGGACGAGGATGAGGTAGGGGAAGGGGAAGGGAAAGGAGAAAAGAAGAGCAACACTCGTCAAGGGGTGGATCTCAAGCAGCAGCTGACCAGGCTCGTCAGAGGTCAGTATCACCTCACCCACTCCAAGAACAATTTGAGAAGGCTGAAGCAGTGGATGAGGATGGTTTGGGACTAGAGGTGGCGACATCAGCTGGAGGTGTAGTCCTTCTTTCGATGTCTTTAGAGATTGTTCAATAGGTTTTGGTTTTTTTGAGTGGGTTAGCTGGTATTGGAGAAACCCCCACTGTGCTGACTTTCTAGGTTTTGGATGCTCATCCTACTACTATTTTAGCTCCTAGAATGGTTGAGGCTTGGGGTACTGATGCATTTCCCTATCTTGTATTAGGCCCCGTCATGACGGGGACCGAGCATGAGTTGTTGACCAAGTTTTTTAAAATGAAGCCTCCTTCATTTCATGGTAGTAAGAATGAGGATGCATTTGAGTTTATCATTAATTGCTATGAGAGGCTTACTAAGTTGGGGATTGTGTAACAACATGGTGTTAAGTACGTGACTTTCCAATTGCAAGGGGATGCGAAGCAGTGGTGGAGAGACTATGTGGAGTGTCGGTCACCAGTTTTCCCCCTATTGACTTGGGCCCAGTTTTATGCCCTATTTTTGGAGAATTATATGCCTCATACCCTTTCTGATCGTAAGAAGTATGAGTTCTTGGCCGTTGAACAGGGCAGTATTTCAGTTGCAACCTATGAGGCCAAGTTTCAGGCTTTGTCTCGCTATGCTACCTAGTTATTGGGCGCTGAAGAGGAGAGGATCTGGTTATATGTTAAAGGTTTGAACACTGATCTTCAGGTTTTGTCTCTTCACATGACTTCTTCAAGAAAGAGCTTCAATGATGTATCTGATTATGTGAAAAATCTTGAGGGAGTTCAGCAGGCTGGTCAGGCTAAGGCATTAACCAAGAGTCCCAGAATGTGGGTAACTTTAGTGGTTCTTATTCCAGGGGTCATAGCCAGCAGGTTCATTTGCCTAGCCCCATTCAGTCAGCTTTGTCGGCCTCCACAGTGTGTTATTCGAGGGCTATCTAGTAGCCTTTAGTTTCTAAGAAACAAGGGGCTTCCTATTATTCAGCCATTCTCTTGAGCGAGGTTGTTATTATTGTGGTTCTACAGGACACTTCAAAAGGGAATGTCCTTTGAGGTAGTTAGGTAATCAGGCACAGTAACAGACCAAGGCAGTGGTTCCAGCAAGTAGAGGTAGAGAAGTGGCAATGGTAAAGGTCGTCCATAGGGTGGCCGGGGTAATAATTAGGGAGGTCGTGGTGGAAATAGAGGTAATGGTAATGCAGGGTAGGGTGGAGTGCAGCTAGCTAAAAAGGTTGCCTATCTTGATGATAGAGCTCATTGTTATGCCTTTCCAGGAAAGACTGAGGCGGAGGCATCTGACATCATTATTATAGGTACTGTTCTAGTCTGTGACCCAATGCCTTTTGTTTTGTTTGATTCGGGTTCCACTTACTCTTATGTATCTGTTAGATTTGCTTTGGGTATGGATTTGGTTTGTGATGTACTTGAATCTCTTGTGTATGTTTCCACTCTAATTGGAGATTCTGTAGTGGTGACCCATTTTATCGTGCATGTTCTGTATCATTTATATGTTTTCAAACCTGGGTAGACTTAATCATTTTGGACATGCTTGATTTTGACATTATTTTGGGTATGACTTGGTTATCACTTTATCATGCTGTCTTGAACTGTAATGCTAAGACACTGACTCTAGAAATGTCGTGTATGGGTAAACTAGAGTGGGAGGGAGAGAATAAGTCTAAGCTAGTGAAAATCATATCTTTTGGTCGGGGTAAAAAGCTAGTAGGGAAGGGGTGTTCGACCTTCCTAGATTATCTTTGGGATGTTAGTACAGAGTGCCTTTCAATTGAGTCTGTTTTTGTGGTTTCTAAGTTTCAGGAGGTATTTCCTATGGATTTACCCGAGATGCCTCGGGACAGGGATATTAATCTTTGTATTGATATATAGCCGGGAACTCGCCTAATTTTGTCTTCCTCCATATCTCATGGCTCCGACGGAATTGAGGGAACTTAAAACTCAGTTATAGAAACTCCTTTATAAGGTATTTATCTGTCTCAGTTCTTTACCTTGGGGTTCTCCAGTGTTATTCGTTAAAAAGAAAGATGGTAACAAGATGATGTGAATTAATTATAGGCGGTTGAATAAGGTTACCATAAAGAATAAGTATCCCTTGTCTCATATAGATAACCTCTTTGACCAGTTATAGGGTTCTTCGGTATTCTCTAAGATTGACTTGAGGTTGGGTTATTGTCATCTGAAAATTTGACCAGAGGATATACCTAAGACAGCTTTTAGGACTCGATATGGGCATTACGAGTTCTTAGTGATGTCTTTTGGGTTGACCAATGCACCAGCAACCTTCATGAGTTTGATGAACTGTATTTTTAAGTCTTTCTTGGATTCTTTTATGATAGTTTTTGTTGATGACATTTTAGGTTACTCCAAGAGCAAGGAGGAACATGCAAGTCATCTTCGTATTGTCTTAGGAATTTTGAAGGAGAAGCAGTTGTATGCAAAGTTCTCACAATGCGAGTTTTGGTTGTTTTCGATTTCCTTTTTAGGGCACGTGGTCTCAAAAAAAGAGGTGATGGTAGATCCCCAAAATATTGAGCCAGTTAAGAGTTGGGTTTTGCCTAGCTCTGTGACTAAGCTTAGGGGCTTTGTGGGTGTTTCTAGTTACTATCGTAGGTTTGTCAATAATTTTTCTTTTATTGCTACTCACTTAATGAGGTTGACCCAGAAGGAGGTGCCCTTTGTATGGTCGGATAAGTATGAGGAGAGATTCCAAAAGGTCAAGAAACTTTTGACTACAGCTCGTATTCTTTCATTTTCGATTGAAGGTAAGGATTTTGTTGTATTTTGTGATGCTTTAATCTTGGGTTTGGGTGATGTGTTGATGCAGGACAGGAATGTCATTACTTATGCTTCGAGGCAGTTGAAGCCTCATGAGAAGAATAACCCAAATCATGACTTGGAGTTGACAATGGTGGTGTTTGCATTTAAGATTTGGAAACACTATCTTTATGGTATCAAGTGTGAGGTGTTCACAGACCATCGTAGCCTGAAACATGTGTTCACATAAAAGGATTTGAACTTGAGACGAAGGATATGGATGGAGTTGTTGAAAGATAATGATGTGACCATCTAGTATCATCTGGGCAAGGCCAATGTGGCGGCAGATGCATTGAGTCAGAAAGCGGTAAGTATGGACAGTTTGGCCTATTTGAGGGTGTCAAGATGACCCTTGGCTAGAGAGTTTCAAACTCTAGCATCTCAGTTTATACAGTATAGTGTTTCAGAAAGGGTTGGAGTGTTGGCTAGTATTGAGGTAAAGTTAACTTTCCTTGATGAAATTAAGGCCAAATAGTTTAAGGATGTGGAATTGAATAAACTCTGGAATAATGTGGTATCTAGAGAGGCTTCAAATGCCATACTTCATATGTATGGAGTATTGTGGTTTAGAGAAAGGGTCTGTGTTCCTCGGGTTGGTGATTTGATATAGAATGTGCTTGCTAAAGCTCATGGGTTGCAATATTCTATCTATCCAGGTGCAACCAAGAAGTACCGTGATTTGAGGAAGCTTTATTGGTGGATTGGGATAAAGAGGTACATAGTGGAGTATATATCTAAATTTCATAATTTTAAGTAGGTAAAGTATGAGCACTAAAGGCATGCGGGATTCCTCCGACGATTACCCATTCTCGAGTGGAAGTGGGAGACGATAGTTATAGATTTTGTGGCAGGTCTTCCTAAGACCTTGGGAAAGCATGACTCAATTTGGGTCATAGTAGATAGGCTGACTAAATTAGCCCATTTTATTCTGGTTAGAGTGGATTTCAGCTCTAAACAGTTGTCCAAGATCTCCGTAAAGGAGACAGTGAGGTTGCATGGGGTGCACCTTTCTATAATTTAGATAGAGGTATGTAATTCACTTCTAAATTTTGGTAAGGCTGCATGAAGAGTTGGGCACCCAACTTACTTTGAGCATAATATTTTATTCTCAGACTAATAGATAGTCGAAGAGGGAGATTTAGGTACTTGAGGGCATGTTGAGGGCATGTATGAGTGACTTCGGGGGCCATTGGAATCTGTTCTTGTCGTTGTGTGAGCTTTCATACAACAACAACTATCACTCTAGCATTGACATGGCCCCATTCGAGGCACTCTATGGGAGGAGGTGTAGATCGCCCATAAGATGGTTTGAGACTGGTGAAGGGAAGCCTTTGGGTACTAATTTGGTGAAGGAAGCTCAAGAAAAGGTAAGGTTCATCCAAACCAAGTTGTTGGCAGCCCAAAGTAGGCAAAAGTAATATACAGACCATAAGGTCAGGGATATGTCATTCAAGGTGGGTGAACAAGTTTTGTTAAATGTGTCTCTTATGAAGGGAGTTATAAGGTTTGGAAAGAAAGAAAAGCTTATCTCTCTATATATCTGTCCGTTTGATGTACTTGATGATGTGGGTCTAGTTGCATATAGGTTGGCATTGCGAATAAACTTGTCAGGGGTCTATCCGGTGTTCCATGTATCCATGCTTAAGCAAAACCATGGGGATAGGGATTCCACTATCAAGTGGGATTTAGTTTTTTTAGATAAGGATCTTACTGATTATGAGGAGCTGGTTGCCATTCTTGATTGGGTATCTGGAAGTTGAGGACAAAAGAAATTTGATCGGTAAAGAAGCATCGTTCAGTTGAATAAGCCACTTGGAAAACTAAGAAGGACATGAGGGAAAAGTACCCTCACTTGTTTGAGAATACAGTGCGCTTTCTTTTATTGACTTAGCTTATTTTTCTTATTTGATCATTCGATGATGAATGATGGGTAAATTGGTATCAGTTTTAATAACCATTTCCATCATTACGGGTAAATCTATCATGCAAAAATTTGGATTACGTTTTTCCTTGAAATAAAAGTTAAATTTTTTAGGCTAGGCTAAGATCGGATGAAATCAGAGCGAGGTATGGTCTAGGGTAATCTGAGAATAGATTGGGTAAATGTAATAAAGTTTTGATTTTATGTTAGCTAACTCGATAAGGAATCTGTAGGATGTTTTTGAAGTAAATTCGGGCGAGTAAAACTCTCAATATCAAGTTTGACGCAAAAGGGTTAGTTCGGAATGTCATGGTTTGAGGGTGTGTTGCAAAAAAAAGGAAAATTTTGGAACTTTTCTGAGTTTCTACCACTATGTTTTGGTGTAAAACCTTTGGGTTTTAGTTGTTAATCATTAAATTACTCTTGCTGTAACACCCCGTACATTTCCGACCCTACATGATTGGTGATCTAGGGCATATTTATGCCTTATTTGAACCATGTTTACCTTAGTTTTGAGAGCAATAAATGCGTATTTTGTATTGTTTTTGAGGGACTATTGATATTGTGCTAATGCCCACAAAGAAAAGTCGAAGAAAGGAAGAAAATTGGATTTTTGGTGTCAGGCGCGCCCAGGGGCATGCCAGAACGCTTTCTGCCAAAAATTTTCTGGCACAAGCAGCAGAGGGGCATGCCAGGCATCGTGCCAGGCCTCTCATGCTCACCCTTTCAGGAGCAGAAATTTTGCTAAGTCCCAGGGGCGTGCCGGGGTGCTTTTTTCCAAATTTCTTCTCCGATTATTAGTCTATAAATAGGACTCTTGGGCTATGGTATCATTATTCCATCGTAGTAGGACTACTCTTGAGCGAGTTTGGCATCCAAGTTTGGGTTAATTCGTCGTCATAATTATTTTATAATTATGTTAAATTAAGTCGTGAGTGGCTCAAATAGCTTATTCGTGGGATTGAGACTACCAACATGAATCTCGTGAGTTGAATATTGTCGTAACATTAATGGAATATTTAAACATGAGATAGTTGGTGGATCATACATTAAATTTGGTGGGCTAAGTTAACATGTGTTAATGGGCTCAATTTGAGGCCCAAAATGAAGCCAAAATGCATGGCCCAAATGGTAATGATCTATTCTATCATTGACCAAGTAAGCATAGAAATTAATGTTTGGCTAAGGATGAATTGAGGGTCTATATAATAAAAGGAAAAATCAGATTTTTATTCACATTAACACACGTCATTCTAGACATTTCCAAGATTTTCCTTTTAGCTCTCAAAACCCTAAGCCATCTCTTTGGGCAAGATCATAATTTTGCAAGCTTGGGTAAGCATTTATTATTGTGATTTAATATCATATATACATGAGAGATTGTGTAGATCATTATGGTGGTGTCTAAAAGTGTTGAGTAGTGCACTTTTGCTTTTGCTAAAAGATGTGTCATCTATGTGACTTGAACTTGAAAGGAGACTTGAAGTTTTGATGGAAGTGAATAGTGTGGATGAAATATCAACTTGTATGGTGTGATTATGTCCATACCTTTCTTTTTCTATGTATGTGTCTAACTTGTGAGATTGTTGTGATGCAACATATTGAGGTGACTCGATGGAGTAATTGTGATGTTGTGTTGAAGGGGAAGTGTAAAGTATAAACTTGGTGTGAAATAATATTGGTTTATGATTCCTTGGTCAATGTGTGGAATGTTGTGGTATTGTTGGTGTGACAGTGCCGTGAATGGTATTGTAAAGGGTGAAATGACATTATAGGGCAATCATGTAACTCATTGTCGTCTTAATGCACTTGTAAGGTAGTTAGTTATTAACGTGAGCTCCGTTATGTACTTGTGTTGTAGAGTAAAATGTAAGGAATGAGCTGGATTGTTATATTCACATATAGGACTGTGTATTCATATTTGGAATATACGGTATGTAAGGTTACTCTTTTCGTATCTTTCTGCAGCACATATTGTTCCCATTGACATTGTACTTGTTCCATTCCGAAATATCCAAAGGTATTGTCATATAGTATTACTCACCAATTATGATTCACATGTCTCATGTTCATTGATGAATGTGTCAAAGTTCCAATAATGTAAAATCACCAACAATGTATCACTCTTATACTAAAAGACTTGAAGTAATGCACACTTGTTAAGTACGGGTGGCAACCCAAAGGGGAAAAAGCCTAGCTAGAGGCTATCCCGAATAAATGTTGAGAACGGGTGGCAACTTGAAGGGGCGTAAGCCTAGCTAGAGGCGATCCAGAAGGAATATTGGGAATGGGTGGCAACTGAAAGAGGCGTAAGCCTAGCTAGAGGCGATCCTGAAAGATGATATGAATGATATTGCATGAATAATATTTTATGAATGATTGTGACAATATTATGAACGAAAATGAAAGAAATGAATGAAATGTATACAACTCCACACATGTATATTCTGGTGGCTAATCTATATTGCCCACTCACTTGTACTTGATTTTATTGAAGTCCTTATATCTTATGCAGTTACTTATAGCCTTACATACTCAGTACATTCTTTGTACTGACGTCCCTTAGGGGACTTACCTTACTTGTTGTAGGCACAGGTGCTAGTAGACCTCCACAGTAGTTTGCGAATCATCTGTCGATAATTGGCGAGCTCCATTTGGTTCGGGGCTTTCCGAATCACTATGTATATTTGTTTTGGTATTGTAAATGTTGTATAAAGCGAGGAATTGTCCCGACTTTAAGTTGGTTATGAATATGCATCTGTCCGAGGCTTTGTAGATGTACGTGGGGAGATGAATGAAAGAATGTATGTCCCTTTTGACTTGGTGGCCCTAACGGCCAAGTTTCATATATGTATATATCACATGTTTCCATGACTTTCGCCATTAGCATTTTGTATCTATACGTGATAATGATGTTCCTTGAGTGACATGCGTATGAGTGTATATGAATGAAGATTGGTTCTCTCGGGCCTTAATGGCTTCGGGTGCCAGTCTGCCCCGTTGGAAGCCGAGGCGTGACAAAAGTGGTATCAAAACAGGTCGTCCTAAGGGTGTCTACAAAGTCGTGTCTGGGTAGAGTCTTGCTTATGGATGCGTTGTGAACCACATTTATAAGTAGGAGGCTACGATACATTTAGGAGTTTTTTCTTTTCTTCATTTCTAGATCGTGCAATAGAGCCAATGTTGTAAGTGGAATCATATCTTACCATTGGACTTGGTTTTCTTTGTTCTAGTACAATGCCGATTACAAGATGAGGTAGGGGTAAAGGTAAGCAGGTAGATATGCTTGCCAAAGAAGGAACAAGTAAATCACCACCTGACCAAGATAGTCAAGGTAGGGCTGACGTTGAGTTTGTATCGAGGGCTTCTTCTACTTTTCCAGCTTCAGAAGAGCCGAGAAGGAGAGAAAAACCTGTTGAACCAGCTGTTAATGCTACTGAGCAGGATCTAAGAAATGTGGTGCAAATGTTGACTCGTATAGTTGCTGCACAAAATCAAGGAAAAGTTGGTCCAATGACAAGTAACGACAGTGAGGCTAGAGTAGCTAGCCAAAGGACACAGGATTTACTGAAATTAGATCCTCCCACATTCACTAGGATAGATCCGAATGTAGACCCACAGGACTTCGTTGACCAAATTCAAAAGGCTCTAGATGTTATGCACGTGACTGGTGTAGAAACAGTTGAGCTTAAAGCCTATAGATTGAAAGGAGAAGCTATATTGTTGTATGAAGATTGGAAGAGATCTCGTGGTATTGGTGCAATTCCAGTTAGTTGGGAAGATTTTAAAACGACATTCCTTGATCACTATCTTCCCTATGAGATCCGAGAGGCTTGCATGGATCAGTTCTAAAATCTCTGTCAAGGGAATATGAGTGTCAGAGAATACAGTCTGTAGTTTAATTCGTTGGCTCGATATGCTCCGAATGTAGTGGCCACAATGACAGACAGAGTCTATCGTTATGTGGACAGATTGGAGCCATATATGGTGAGGGACTGCACTATTGCTGCTTTGAACAGAGATATGGATAAAGCCAGAATACAGGCTTTTGCACAGAAAAAGGAGGACCAGAGGCAAAGAAGAAGGGTACACGAATTTAAACGAGGGTCGTCAAAGAGGGCTAGACCTATGGGACAGTCTATGGTGTCCCAAGGAGAATCTAGGCCTCAGATTTTTCCTAAACCGCCTAGACCATCATTTTCTTCCCCTAGAGCAGGTACTTCATCCCAGTTCCGGGGATTTAGAGGCAGACATTTTGGGCAGAGCAATGTGGTTTGAGGTTCACAAATGGAAGAATTTTCTCTCCAATCGTGTCAGCATTGTGGGAAGTCTCATTTAGGTGAATGCTGGGTTGGAATGAATGTTTGCTATTTTTGCAGCGTGTCGGGGCACATAATGCGAGAATGCCCACAAAGAGGCACAAGTGGTATAGCACGACCTACGGGATCAACCGTTGTATCATCATCATCAGCTCCTTCCCTAGGCAGAGGTGTACAGCCTGCTGGTCGTGGTAGAGGTGCTAGCGGAGCAGCTAGTTCCAGTGGAACCCAGAATCGTACCTATGCTCTAGTGGACCGGCAGAATTCGGAGGCTTCTCCTGATGTAGTCACAGGTACATTATCCATATTTTTGTAAAACGCATATGCATTGATTGTTCCATATCCTACATTATCATATGTTACTCCGTTGATTACTGCAAAATTTGAAACAACACCAAAATTATTAATTAAGTCAATTGAAGTATCTACACTAGTTGGTGAATCTCTTGTTGCAAAAAGAGTATATTGCAATTGTGCGGTAATTGTGTGTGGTTATGACACACTGTCTGATCTTATTGAACTGGACATGATGGATTTTGATGTCATAATGGGTATGGATTGGTTGGCTTCTTTTTATGCCACGATAGATTGCCGAGCTAAGAAAGTACATTTTCATTTTCCATAAACAAATGTTCTTTAATGGAAGGGTGATGTGGGGGCACCGAGAGGTAAATTCATTTCCTATCTTAAAGTAAGGAAAATGATAGCCAAGGGGTACATATGTCACTTAGTAAGAGTGAAAGATACTGATGTGGAACCCCTAACTCCTCTGTCGGTTCCAGTGGTCAATGAATTCCTTGATGTATTTCCTGAGGATCTTCCAGGTTTGCCCCCAGAACGAGAAGTAGAGTTTGGTATTGATATGATGCCAGACACTCAGCCTATCTCTATTCCCCCGTATAGAATGGCTCCAGCAGAATTGCGTGAATTGAAGGAGCAATTGAAAGACTTAATGGACAAGGGCTTCATCAGGCCTAGTATGTCCCCATGGGGTGCACCAATATTATTTGTACGAAAGAAAGAGGACACATTGAGAATGTGCATCGACTATCGGCAATTAAATAAAGTAACGATCAAGAACAAATATCCCCTCCCCAGAATTGACGATTTGTTAGATCAGTTATAGGGTGCTAGAGGTTTTTCAAAGATTGACTTGAGATCGGGCTACCATAAAGTCAGATTTAGAGAAAAGGATATACCCAAGACAGCTTTTCGAACACAGTATAACCATTATGAATTTTTAGTTATGTCGTTTGGACTAATAAATGCACCAGCTGTTTTCATGGATTTGATGAATCGGGTGTTTAATCCATTTCTAGACGTTTTCATGACGGTGTTTATAGATGACATCCTGGTTTATTAAAGATCACAAGAGGACCATGCTAATCACTTACGACAGGTGTTACAAATTCTTCATGAGCATAAGTTGTATGCAAAGTTCTCTAAATGTGAATTTTGGTTAAAATCCATAGCATTCTTGGGTCACATTGTGTCAGATGAAGGAATTCAGGCTGATACGCAAAAGATTGAGGCGATGAAAAATTTAGCTTTCCTAGGTTGGCAGGTTATTATCAAAGGTTTGTTGAAGGGTTTTCTTCCATTGCTGCACCTTTAACGAAGCTAACACACAAGGCAATCAACTTTTAGTGGAATGATGCATGTGAGAAAAGTTTCCAAAAGCTGAAACATAAATTAACTTCCACACCCGTATTAGTACTTCCGAAAGGCACAGAAGGGTATGCAGTATATTGTGATGCATCCGGAATTTTCCTAGGATGTGTATTGATGCAACACGGTAATGTAATAGCATATGCCTCATGACAGTTGCGGCCACATGAGAGAAACTATCCCACACATGATCTTGAGTTAGCAGCGGTGGTGTTTGCTTTAAAGATATGGCGCCATTATTTGTCTGGAGTTCATGTTGACATCTACACTGATCACAAAAGTTTACAATATATCTTTAAGCAGAAGGATTTAAATCTAAGGCAGCGGAGGTGGCTCGACTATTGAAAGACTATGATATTGACATCCTATATCATCCAGGAAAAACAAATGTGGTAGCCGATGCGTTAAGACACAAGGCAATAGGAGGCACTAGTGGCCAGTTGACGGAAAAGCAAGACCTAGTCAAAGATCTACATCAACTAGCCAGCTTGGGAGTTCGTCTTCTTGAATCTCCAAATGAAGGGGTTATTGTGCAAAATGCAGCAGAATCTTCCTTAGTAGCTGAGGTGAAAGAGAAGCAGCATGTGGATCCTATTTTATTTCAGCTGAAAGAAAATGTACAACAGGGTATGACTAAGGCATTTGATCTTACGCAAGAAGCAGTAGTTCAATGCCAAGGTAGATTATGTGTACCGGATATAGATGAGCTGAGGAGACGAATTATGACAGAGGCGCATCATTCACGATATTCTATTCATCCAGGAGCTACCAAAATGTACCATGACTTGAAAAAAATGTATTGCTGGGAAAACATGAAGAAGAACATTGCAGAATTTGTAGCTCAATACCCAAATTATCAACAAGTAAAAGTAGAGCATCAGAAACCTGGAGGTTACATGCAATGTATCAATCTTCCAGTCTGGAAATGGGACATGATTAATATGGATTTCATCAATGGCTTGCCTCGTACACTGTGAAAATTTGATTTCATATGGGTAATGGTGGACAGTCTTACCAAGTTAGCACATTTCCTATCAGTCAAGACCACCTATACAGCTTAAGATTATGCAAGGTTGTATGTTAAGGAGATAGTGCGATTACATGGGATTCCAATCTCCATTATATCAGACAGGGGAGCACAATTTACCACACATTTTTGGAGATCTTTTCAGAAGATTTTGGGTACACAAGTGAATCTAAGTACGACTTTTCATCCTCAGACAGATGGACAAGCAGAACGTACTTTCCAAGCGCTTGAAGATATGCTACGAGCTTGTACGTTAGATTCTCAAGGCAGATGGGGTGATCAGTTGCCTCTTATTGAATTTTCTTACAACAATAGCTATAATTAAAGTATTAAAATGGCACCTTATGAAGCTTTATACGGAAGAAAACGTAGATCACCAATCGGATGGTTTGAAGCGGGTGAAACTGCTTTACTTGGGACAAATCTTGTTCATCAAGCTATGGAGAAAGTTAAAGTGATCTAACAACTTCTACAAACGGCCCAAAGTCGACACAAGTCATATGCTTATGTTAGAAGAAGGGGCCTCGAATTTGCCATAGGTGATTGGGTATTCCTGAAGGTGTCACCGATGAAAGGGGTAATGCGATTTTGAAAGAAAGGGAAGTTGAGTCCATGTTATATAGGTCCATATGAAATTGTCCAAAAATTTGGGCAGTTGCATATGAATTAGCATTACCCCAAGAACTCTCCACAGTTCATCTAGTGTTTCATGTTTCGATGTTTCGAAAGTGCATAGGAGATCCATCTCGTATTGCTCCCATTGAAGATGTACAAGTTATGGAGGATCTCACCTATGAAGAGATACCTAGTGCTATTCTAGATAAACAAGTGAAAAGGTTAAGGAATAAAGACGTAGCTCCTGTAAAGGTACTTTGAAGAAATCAACAAGTAGAAGAGATTACATGGGAAGCTGAAGAAATGATGAAATCAAAGTACCCGTATTTGTTTCACATGGAAGAAAAATTTTAAAGTGCGGTTGAAGAGCAATAACAAGTAAGGATCTATAAGCATTATGTGTATATATATATATATATATATATATATATATATATATGCTAACATAAAGGTGCATTTTTTGTAAATGGGAAGATGGTATTAACATTTGAGGACGAAGGGAAGGATGTAACACCCCGTACATTTCCGACCCTACTTGATTGGTGAGATAGGGCATATTTATGCCTTATTTGAACCATGTTTACCTTAGTTTTGAGAGAAATAAGTTCGTATTTTGTATTTGTTGTGATGGACTATTGATATTGTTCTAATGCTCGCAAAGAAAAGTCAAAGAAAGGAAGAATATCAGATTTTTGGTGTCAGGCGCGCCCAGGGGCGTGCCAGGCCACTTTCTACAAAAAAATTTCTGGAACAGGCAGCAGAGGGGCACGCCAGGCAGCGTACCAGGCCACTCATGCTCACCCTTTCAGGAGCAAAAATTTGGCAAAGTCACAGGAGCGTGCCGGGGTCCTTTTTGCCAAATTTCTTCTCCGATTATTAGTCTATAAAGAGGACTCTTGGGTTATGGTATCATTATTCCATCATAGTAGGACTACTCTTGAGCGAGTTTGGCATCCAAGTTGGGGTTAATTCGTTGTCATAATTATTTTATCAAATTATGTTAAATTAAGCCGTGAGTGGCTCAAATAGCTTATTCGTGGGATTGAGACTACCAACATGAATTTTGTGAGTTGAATATTGTTGTAACCTTTATGGAATATTTAAACATGATATAGTTGGTGGATCATACATTGAATTTGGTGGGCTAAGTTAACATGTGTTAATGGGCTCAATTTGAGGCCCGAAATGAAGCCAAAATGCATGGCCCAAATGGAAATGCTCCATTCTATCATTGACCAAGTAAGCATAGAAATTAATGTTTGGCTAAGGATGACTTGAGGGTCTATATAAGACAAGGATAAATCAGATTTTTATTCACATTAACACACATGCCATTCTAGACATTTCCAAGATTTTCCTTTTAGCTCTCAAAACCCTAAGCGATCTCTTTGGGCAAGATCATAATTTTGCAAGCTTGGGTAAGCATTTATTATTGTGATTTAATATCATATATACATGAGAGATTGTGTAGATCATTATGGTGGTGTCTAAAAGTGTTGAGTAGTGCACTTTTGCTTTTGCTAAAAGATGTGTCATCTATGTGACTTGAACTTGAAAGGAGACTTGAAGTTTTGATGGAAGTGAATAGTGTGGATGAAATATCAACTTGTATGGTGTGATTATGTCCATACCTTTCTTTTTCTATGTATGTGTCTAACTTGTGAGATTGTTGTGATGCAACATATTGAGGTGACTCGATGGAGTAATTGTGATGTTGTGTTGAAGGGGAAGTGTAAAGTATAAACTTGGTGTGAAATAATATTGGTTTATGATTCCTTGGTCAATGTGTGGAATGTTGTGGTATTGTTGGTGTGACAGTGCCGTGAATGGTATTGTAAAGGGTGAAATGACATTATAGGGCAATCATGTAACTCATTGTCGTCTTAATGCACTTGTAAGGTAGTTAGTTATTAACGTGAGCTCCGTTATGTACTTGTGTTGTAGAGTAAAATGTAAGGAATGAGCTGGATTGTTATATTCACATATAGGACTGTGTATTCATATTTGGAATATACGGTATGTAAGGTTACTCTTTTCGTATCTTTCTGCAGCACATATTGTTCCCATTGACATTGTACTTGTTCCATTCCGAAATATCCAAAGGTATTGTCATATAGTATTACTCACCAATTATGATTCAAATGTCTCATGTTCATTGATGAATGTGTCAAAGTTCCAATAATGTACACTCTTATACTAAAAGAATTGAAGTAATGCATACTTGTTAAGTACGGGTGGCAACCTAAAGGGGCAAAAGCCTAGCTAGGGGCTATCCCGAATAAATGTTGAGAATGGGTGGAAACTCGAAGGGGCGTAAGCCTATCTAAAGGCAATCCCAAAGGAATATTGGGAATGGGTGGTAACTCAAAGGGGCGAAAGCCTAGCGAGAGGCAATCCCGAAAGATGATATGAATGATATTGCATGAACAATATTTTATGAATAATTGTGACAATGATATGAACGAAAATGAAATAAATGAATTCAATGTATACGAATCCACACATGTATATTCTGGTGGCTAATCTATATTGCCCACTCACTTGTACTTGATTTTATTGAAGTCCTTATATCTTATGCAGTTACTTATAGCCTTACATACTCAGTACATTCTTTGTACTGACGTCCTTTGGGGGACTTACCTTACTTGTTGTAGGCACAAGTTCTAGTAGACCTCCACAGTAGGTTGTGGATCATATGTCGATAATTAGTGAGATCCAGTTGGTTCGGGGCTTTTTGAGTCACTATGTACATTTGTTTTGGTATTGTAAATGTTGTATAAAGCGGGGACTTGTCCCGACTTTAGGTTGGTTATATATATGCATCTATTAGAGGCTTTGTAGACGTATGTGGGGAGATGAATGAAAGAATGTATGTCCCTTTTGACTTTGTGGCCCTAACGGCCAAGTTTCATACATGTAGCTATCACTTGTTTCCATGACTTCCACCATTAGCATTTTGTATCTATATGTGATAGTGATGTTCCTTGAGTGACATGCGTATGAGTATATATGAATGAAGATTGGTTCTCTCGGGCCTTAATGACTTCGGGTACCAGCCCGCCCCATTTGAAGCCGAGGCGTGACACTTGCATGACTATAATTCACTAACGTAACCATGATATTGGTAGTTTAAGGTGAATTTATGGTGGAAAAGCCCTAGAATAGAAGGGATGATCATGAAATTGGCCTTGGGGTTTGGATTAAATTGTAATCCTCAATGTTATAGGTCATATAATTGATTATGTGTTTATATTCATGTTTTTAGACCACAACCAAGTGAAAATTGCACAGAAAGGCAAGGGTCAAGCTTAATTGAGTGGTGCAAGCTTGGATTGAGGTAGGTGATGGTTTTAATGTAGTTGAACCCAATTTGTGTTATGTATGCATGATAAGTAATTCTTACTATTGCTTGTACAATATATGTTCAAGGAAAACAAATGATTGTTTGATATCCTAAGTATTATCTTATGCAATGAACTTATATGAAAGCTTGTTGGATTTAACATGTGTCATTCTGTTATCATTGTGGTTGTGATTGTTGTGATATCTATCATTATTGTGGAATGTATCAGTATTTGGACATCTCCACGGGATTGGTGATATAAGTTTGGCAGACACTTAATGTCTGGGATTTGGTACATAGACAAAGATGTGTCCCCTGCAGGTCATGACTACTGGATGCACTCATAAGACCCTTAGCATGTGTGTACAAGGTACGGGTGGGTGTGACAGTTCCTTGAGTGAACTGGGGATTATCTATTTCTAGATTACTTTAGTTCCTTGAGTGAATCGGGTTTGTATGTTTAATTGCTAAGGTGAATTTTTATGTAAATCGGGATGCATGGCATTGCTATTGTTGTTGTTATTGAAGATCCTAGAGTGGTCTAGGTTAATTGCAAGTCATGAATTAATTCTGTGTTGTCTATTACTTATGCAATTGGGACATGATTTATATGATAGTTATGTTATGATTATTGACTTGGAGTCTATTGTTGGTCTTAGTTGGACTTGGTTGGTTATCCTTGTTGACTCTTTTTGACTAAACTTCATGTTGTACTTGTTTACAAGGTTAGGCAATATGAACTTGGAAGATAGTTGCATGATAGGGTTCATGGTTGTCTTGTTGTACTAGTTTTTGGTTATACATCCATATTTCTCATTTTGGATTAGCCGATGACCCTATTGGCACACCATTATTTCTTGTGTGCTGATACTACACATGCTCTTCTTTTTGTGGAGTGCAGAGGATATTCCAGTGACTGTTGCGAGACCTCAATTGTTATTCAGACCATATCCGAACACAAGTATGAGCTATATCTTTTGAGCTACCATGGGTTCTTCCATTTTTACTGGTCCATTTGTTTTGCACTTAGACATTACATTACTTTTTTTGGGTTGCATCCCTTCTTTTAGACATTTATTAGTGTTTTGGTATGATGATTTTCAGTTCCTAGGGTATGGTTTTCCTCATTATTATATTCTTGTTTTCATCATGATGTTGGAAATTGATTTTAGCTGTCTATTTTGGCTAAGTGTTGGTTTGATTGTTTGGGTTAGTTGGTTATCCCACTGGAAGCTTAGTATGGGTGCCACTCATGATGGTTTGGGTCGTGATAATTTATTAATCCAATATACCTCATAATCTTCTATCCAGATTGGTGCACCTCTGCTACGTTGAGGACGTTCATTATTGAACTGAGCATCGCCTGATTCATCTTCAACACCTCCAATATCTTGTACTATTAGATTTGCTTGTGAACTGATCTCCAAAGGTCGTTCTGGTTCTTCTTCTTCTTCAACATAAAATTGAGTATGTTGAAACTAACTGTTATTGCTCCAAATACAAATTGCTTCTTCATCAAAAATAACATCTCGACTAATAACAATTTTCTTGGTAGTAGGATTGAACAAGTGATAAGCTTTTTATTTGTCACTAATACCAAGGAAAATGCATTTCTGACCCTTATTGTCCAACTTCTACCTTATAGCATCTGCAAAGTGTGCATATGCTATAAACCCAAAAATCTAAAAATATTCACCTTTTGGTTTAGGTCCGCTCCAAGCTTCATGAGGTGTCATATTTTGAATAGAGATGGTAGGACATCTATTCAATATATTAATGCTCCAATGAACTACTTCTACCCAAAAGTCTCTAGGTAAGCCACTTTTTTTCAAAAGACTATGTACCATATCATGATTTGTGTGATTTTTCGTTTCACATACACCATTTTGTTGAGGTGTGTAGGCTGCCGTAAGTTGACTCCTAATTCCATACTTCTCACAAAATTCTATAAATTCTTGTGAGTTCTATTCACCACCATGATCAATCCGCAAACACTTAATTTGACAACTAACTTCATTTTCAGTAAACACTTTAAACTTCTTAAAAGTTTCGAATGCTTTAGATTTTTGTTTTAGGAAACAAACCCAAGTATTTTGGTTATAATCATCAATGAAGCTAATGAAATAGCGTTTACTTCCAATTGATGTAGGACTTATCAGACCACATATATTTGTGTGCACCAACTCGAGAACCTTCTTTGCCCTCCAAGACTTGCTTGTTAGAACAGGTTCATGGTGTTGCTAGCTAACAACACACTCTTCACATACTTCATTGGGAGATTCGAGTTGTGGAAGACCCAACACCAACTATTTTTGTTTTAAGAACTTCAAGCATCCAAAATTTAAATGCCCATAGCGAAAATGCCACTTCCAGGAATCCTCTTTCACTTTTACAAAAAGACAAAAATTTTGTAGAGTTGTGAAGATATAAAGGGAACAAACGATTTGATGACATCTGAGCGATTAATCCCAAATGAGGATCTGGTATCTTACAAACTCCACATTTGATATTAAGTTCATATCCCTTTTCTTGGAGCTGCCCAACACTTAATAAATTTGTCTTCAATGCAGGGACATAAAATACATCACCTACGGTATGAATGGAGTTATTTTTGGTTGAAACTTGAACCTTCCCTTTTCCCATGGCAAAGACCACTGAATTATCTCTAAATCTCATAGTTTCTTGAAAAAATTGATCCAACTCTGAGAATGCTTCTTTTTGCCCACGCATGTGATTACTGTAACCGGTATCGAGATACCACAAATTAGTGGGAAATTTCTCTTTGGAAGTATATGCCATTAAAAGTGAAACATCTTTTTCTTTTTCCTTAATTTTTGCATCTTTCTTTGTCTCTGCAAAGTTAGATCTGCCACCATAATTCTTATTTAAATTAGTACGACACTCATAGCGATAGTGTCCAAAGCAATGGCATCAATAACATTCAACTTGAGACTTGTCATGTCCCTTTTCATTTTTTTTCCACAGAATTGCCAGCTCTACTCTTCGTCTTTTTGTGGTGCCAATTTTTTCCCTTCCATTTGGTTTTATCCTGATCTATTTCTTTTGAAGGCATCACTGCCTTCAATGCTACTTCATCCTTGTCTTACAAATTTATTTTCTGCTCATGAACCAACAAATAAACCTGCAACTCGTCAATAGAAAGAGTATCGATATCTTTGGATTCTTTAATTGAGCAAATAATACAATTGTACTTTGATGTCATTGCGTGAAGTATTTTCTCAATGATGGTAACATCCTCTAATTTTTTACCATTAATTTGCATTTTATTTGTGATAGCCAACATCCTAGAGAAATTGTCTATTACCGATTCACCACCTTTCGTATTATAATTCACCTTCAAAGGTATGAAGCAAGCTAATTTAGTCAACCTATCCACAATCACCTAAATAGAATCAAACTTCCCCATAGTCGAAGGTAGGCCAACCACAAAATCCCTAGTGATTCACTCCCACTTCCACTCAGGAATCGGCATCCTCTGCGTTGTACAAACCGATCGTTGATGCTCATACTTCACCTGTTGACAATTCAAACACTTGGACATCCCACACCACGAGTAGTGTTGCTTCAATTCATGGTACATATTAGAGGCTCCTGGAAGAATTGAATACTTCAAAAAATAAGCCTCCTCCAAGATCAGTCTAATCCAACCATAAACTCTCGGTGTACAAACACGATCACCAATCCTCAAAGCACCATGGGGATTAGGAAATGCCATCTTTGCATCACCACTGGAGACTTTATCATGAATTACCCTCAACTTCTTATCATCAAACTATCAAGCTTGAATCTGGTCCATCAATAATGATCTAGCCTCAACAAAGGCAAAAACATGCCCAGGTCTTGAAATATCAAGCCTAACTATATAGTTGGCTAATGAATGAACATTTAAGGCTAAAGGCTGCTTTCGTATTAAAAAATAAGCCAAACTCCCCAAACTCATCGCCTTCTGGCTCAAGGTATCCATTAACACATTAGCCTTGCCCGGATCATAAAGAACAGTGAGATTATAATTCTTAAGCATCTCTAACCAACAATGATGTCTCATATTAGATCTCACTGAGTGAAGAAGTATTGAAGGCTATGATGATTGGGGAAAGTCTCACAATGAACTCCATACAAGTAGTGTCGCCACAATTTCAACACAAACACAACCGCGACTAACTCCAAATCATGAGTAAAAGAGTTCTTCTCATGAGTCTTCAACTGTCAAGAAGAATAAACAATGTCATGACCCAACTAACCAAATCATGTAGGAACCTACTCTAATCTACCTAGATAGGAGAACCCTTACCACCCAATTAGAAATATATGGAAGTCATAGAATAATATTATTAACCTCTTTATAAATGATATAAAACTTATTACAATTTCTTTAAATATATCAAAAGAAATCCTTTACCCCGATGACCTAGTCTAGACATGTAAAAGAGATGCTAAAAGAAAAGGATAATATAAAAGTCTCAGCTTCCACCGTAGGAATGAGAAGACAAAAGTTGTTGAAGATCTCTAACCATGCCAAGCAATGAAACTTCAACTGATCCTGTAGCTAGAATATACCCCAAAAAGGGTATAGCAAGAGTAGTATCAGTATAACCACACGTACTGGTAGACACCATTGGCAGACTGAGGTTAAAGCACATTACATATAATACAAAATTCAAGATAAATCATGCACATATAATGTGGTAATTTAACTTCCCTCAGTCTACAGTTCATATCATCACTTAATGTAAGTAACTTTCTTTTTTCACTCAAATATACCTGGCTTTAGATCATCAGCCTAGGTCAAATATGAGAGGAAACAACTCCATAACCTAGCCAGGAGTACAAGGATTAACTACCTCATATTTCCTTAACCACCCTGTTAATTAATCATAACTCTCAAACCATTTGTTCATTCAACCCCACCAACACTCCATGTCTTATTGTCACTTTATTCACATCCTTAAAACTTAACCAATTTTATTCATTTATAGACACCATGGGCATTGAACAATCGGTTAGTCTGTCATTAAGATATTAATGCTTATACCCGCATAAATTATTCAAGTCACTTAACCAAATAAGCTGCTTAATTATCAATTACACAATTAAGGTTTACTTTACCAATATCAAGTAAAACCATTATGATCATCTCCACTTACCATATTACAGAAAACAACTATGACATATAATTCAAGTAATCAACAACAACATCTACACTTAGAAAAATATATACCTAACTACAAGTCAACATGCAAGACTATTTTACAACCAACTCTAGTTGTTCCTTATTTCATAAAGTCTTGTCCAATATCGAATCATCATGGCCAGGATAATTATAATCCAAGAAAATATGTTCACACCAGTAACCCAAATTTAAATAGCATGTTTGAATATCAATTCAGTAGTTCACTCAAGTAAATCAACTCAGTAATATCAGCAATGGTTCACACAAAGAGCACCATATATATATATTTATCATACCAGACCACACAACGATCCCAAATATCATTATCATTAATCATACCACATAAGGATCCCAAATATCATTATCAAACTCGGACCACACAAGGATCATAAATATATGCCAAGAAACTGTACCTTCCAAGGATCTAAATATAATAAAAAATGTAAACCTAGTTCACTCAAGGGACCATCAAACTATCCAATATCGTGTACATAGATGCTAAGGTTCTTATATATGCCCACTATCCATAACCTGCAATGGCCGAACTTAGTCCATGTACCAAATAACCCAGACAACTAGTGTCTGCCTTCTTATCCCAAATCAAGTTTTATACCACCGTTATTCCAACATCCCCAACCTTATACTCTCTGAATTCCACTAATTTTGTGATGATCAACCTTTAATGGTTCATTTCACAATATCAAAAAATACCATAACTTGTACAATCATATAATAAGATAATTCAACCACACTTGCATATCAAAACAAGCCCTATTTATATAATCTCATTACAGGTGATCAAAAACCAACTTTTATATACATTCATTAGAAAGCATTACGACAAGTAGACAAATAGTCAGTTAACATACACACATAATTCAACTTGAGTTCTTAATTCAAATTCAACCATCACCTAATGGTTCAAGTGCAATCATTAAGTAAGTTTACAAATATCATCACTTGCACCACAAAATAGTCCTTATCTAAAATTACTATGATTTAATTATTCAACAACATTTGTGATAAATTATTTAGTAGGTTCAATACCCACTCAAGTGACATCGAGTATTAATTTAAATATACTCATTTATGGACAATTAGCCTCATTTTGATTCTTAATAATCATACAACAAAATAATTCATTAGCAAAACAAATTCTTCACCTTATCACTCAAATATGAATACAATCCCTTAGTTCAACGAAACTTTCCAATCTATACATTACCATTCCTTCTCTACTACAACTAGTTTACATCACACCTTCCGAATTCGAACAATGTCCAAATTATTAATTATTAGATCCACAACCCCTAGTCCCAAAATCATGCAACAACATGCATGTATTCCCACGAAATATCACAATAACAAATAACTCACAGGATCATCCGAGTTCTGCTAAAAATAGTAATTATACCAAATTAGGTTCAATTTAACATCATATTTTGATTATTACCAACAGTTCACCATGCCCGCAGACCTAAGCATGAAATCTTCCATCAAACTATATTACAGTTATGCAATTTAACCAAGATCTACTACTCCATAAACCTAGCCTACCTGGCCACCAAGCTACTGCAACAAGTAAGCTATACTACAGATGCTCTTCCTTTTTTTCATGTTTTTGAATGCTAAATCATCTAATAAAAAAGGAATTATAAGAGTAATTAATCAACTACTCTTCAAAAAAATACTATGGGAATTCAAACCCACTACTTCTACCCTTATTCACGGTATACAAGATTATCTAAGGGTTGATTAATTATTAACTAGTTCTATCATACTCGACCCATCTCCATTAATGGAGTTTTTAAGCAATAGATCCCATCTTTTTTATTAAATTCAAGATACCCAAATGTCAAAATGCATCTTTTAGAGTAATGAATTAGAGTTAGGGAACGTTAGTTAATAATCTAGATGTAATTCTAGGTGATATTACCCAAACCCATAGGTTTTCCCCAAAATTTCATAAACTTAGGGTTCTAACTCTCAATTCCACCACTAGAGATCGTTCTAATGATTCTAAGATGTTATTTGATTGAGGACGACAAAGATGTCAGAAGAACTTACCTCAACAAAGAATTTTCAGCCTATACCTTGGATAATCACCTCTCTAGGGCTTTGGAATGAAGTTTTTGAGTTCAGGAACTGAAACCCAATAAAAATAGGCATATATACTGCCTGAACCCCACTTTAGTGGCCCAAATCCCGCTTTAGTGGCTTGATCCTGCTACAACAAACTCAACTATTTAGCATGGACAGTCTTCAGTAAAACAACCTTAATATTTTACTCTGGGAGCGGATTAACAAACAATTGGTGGAGTTGGAAAAAAGACTCAAAGATCTTTAATTTGGTGGGTATTGGGACCAATAACTCTTTATATTCTAGGAGGAGTGATCGCTTGGAGTTAACCCTAGTTTAAACTTAGACCAAAACTCAATTGGTAAGGACACTTCCAACTTTCTTTGCACTAGGCATATTGTATGAACTTAATTCATAACTAATGAACTCCCATACTAAAGAATTGATCCTAAACCTATGAAGAATGAGATTCTTATTCCTTTACCATAGATATTTTCATTAATAATAAAACGGATCATTACATTAGATACTAATTTACAAACCATTCATTCCCGAATGGTCATTAGTGAGGAGGAGCAAGAGGTCGGGATTAGAAGGATAATACTCTCAGGGGTCGTTTGGTTGGGAAGAACTTATCCCGGGATAAATTATTCCGGGATAAGTTATCCCGGGATAAGTTATCCCACCATGTAGGTGGGATAACTTATCCCATCACTAAGGAATAAAAGGTGGGATAAATAATCCCAAGGCAACCTAATACCCCCAACCAAACGTGGGATAAAATTATCCCAAATTTTATCCCGGGATTATTTATCCCAATACCCCCAACCAAACGACTCCTCAGAGTTGCTTAGATTGCATCCTTACCTGCCCACTCTCTATCGTTTATCAACTTAATAACATTTTATACTCGACCTCTCTATTGAGGCTTTTCAAGACAAGAAGATGTGGAGCTAAACATTTATGCACAACTTAGTTATTTCTCTCACATTGGTCTACGAACGAAACCTTGAGAGTTTCTAATGAGATCGCATCTAAATACGGAGAGAACTTAACATTCACTGCATCAAGCTTGCTATAACAACCTAATTCCCGCCATAGTAGTATCAATATAGAGGGATCCGCCCGCTATAGCAGAACTAACCAAAGTTTACTTCTGCTATAGTGGAAAAATTTCCCACTCTGGGGGGACCGTGTTAGCACCCTACCTCCCACTACAGTGGGGGTTGGCAAATCAGAAACTTTTGCAATTTCCCAGTTTTTCCATTTTTTACAACACACTCTCAGATTTTAACCTTACGAACTAACCCCTTTAGGTCAAATGCTATATTCAATATTTTACTAGCCTAAATTCTGTTCTGAAAGTTTCTATGGCTACTATGTTCCTTCTCTGTCATGACATCACCTTAAATTCATCAAACACTACACCTCGAGCCATCAAATATCTCTAAACCACACAAAATTGAATTTCCATTGAAACCCTCCTTATCTTGAGGTTTTATCAACTCTTTTTCACACATCCATGGTCAGCGAACAAGAATAAATCCTCTATAGTACAACACCAACCAACACACCACTATGGGTTTCATGAACACATAAATTCTCTATTAGAACTCACATTAGTCAATTTGAACCTAAATAATCAATCTTTTATAAATAAACCAGCTTCTCAGTTATCACCCAAGGACAAGCCATACTTATTTTGCCTCACAACTAGCTTATGGTTAGTCAAATTACCGACTCATCATACCTCAACCACTCAAGGAGTAATACGAAGAAAGTATTATCATATAACAATGAGAGGGATATGAATATGCATAAACACATCTAATAACTCCACTTCCTCAATCAACCCTAATCAACACATGAATGACTCGTTTTACCAATAGACAACCACAATTACCTTATTCATGAATACAAGGGAACCTAGTTCAACCATAAGCTCATGATTTCCTCATCAACTACACATTATCATCACAATACAAGTAGTTCACTCAATCAACAATCAAAACCACTAAGTCAAACAAAGTCTAACATTTAAATATATATGTCACCTCAAAACAGACAACAATGCCCATGTCAGACATTTAACTTATCAACACATCATATCTTATCAACCACATTATTCAAATTTTATGCCAAGGACTACTATATCCACCCTCTCAACCAGCATTCTCTTATTATTAACCAATTCATGTAATTCAAGTTACAATTGCTAAGCAAGTCACACAACTGTAAATATTCATCAAAGAATACATATAACATATATTAATACAAAAATTAATAGCTATTTATGTAGTTTATGTGTTCTTATCAATCCACACACCATATTACCATTGACTCGACAAGCAACATCTAACTTAATATGATTACAAAAAATTAGGTACATACGTATCAATGTAACTCTTATTGCTAGATACCAATTGGAATCGGCTAGATTCCAATTGAAAAATCACCAAGATACCAATTGGATCAGCTAGATACAAACTGGATTCATCTAAGTGCCAATTGGAATCTATTGAACTCGAACCAGTGGATGATATACTGAATCAACATGACATGAAAAAAGGAAGGAAAATTAATTCCTAGAATGCCGCATAGCTTCCTGAAGACTTGATGTGGACGTCTACACACGAATCCTTAGGACTCTACTTGACATTTGTTATTGTACTTGTGAGAACAGTATCCTAGGTAATACCAACTATCATGATCCAACTATCTGGATTATGTAGGCACCTACTCTAATTCATCTATATAGGAGAACCACTACCATACGGTTAGAAATATGTAGAAGTAATAAAAGAATATCATTAATCTCTTCATAAATGCAATTAAACTTATTATAATTTCTTTAAATGAATCAAAAGGAATCCTTTACCCCCAATGACCTAGTCTAAACAAGTACAAGAGCTAATAAAGGATAAGGATAATATACAAGACTCAGCTTCCACCATAGGAATGAGAAAATAGAAGCTGTTGGAGATCTCTAATCGTACCAAGCAATGAAACCTCAATTGATCCTCCAACCAGACTATACCCCAAAAAGGGTATAACAAGGGTAGTATTAGTACAACCACACATATTGGTAAGTATCATCGAGTGACCGAGGTTAAAGCACATAATATATAATACAAACAAGTTAAATTTTGTACATATAATGTGACAACTTAACTTCCCTCAGTTTACAGTTAATATCATCACTTAATGTACGTAACTTTAATTATCCACTCAGATGCACTAGCCTTTAGATCTCCGGCCTCAGTCAAATATGAGCGCACACAACTCCACAATCGAGATTGGACTATAAGGATTAACTACCCAATATTTCCTTAACCTTCACAGTTCCTAAATCATCAATCTCACACCATTTGTTCATTCAACCCCACAAATACTCCAATATCTAGTTTTCACTTTATTCAAATCCTTAAACTTAGCCAATTTTATTCATTTATATCCACCATGGGTTTTGTGCAATCGGTTAGTCTGCCTTAAGGACATCAACACTTTTACCATCATAAATTATTCAAGTCACTTAATCAAATAAGCTACTTAATTATCAATTACACAGTTAAGCTTTAATTCATCAATATCAAGTAAAACTATTATTATCATCTCCACTTACCATATAACAAAAAACAACTATGGCGTGTAATTTAATTAATGAACAACAATGTCTACCCTTTGATAGATATACATAAAACTACAAGTCAACACATAAGACTATGTTACAACCAATTGTACTGGTTCTTTATTTTATAAAGTCTTGTCCAATATCAAAATTACAATTCTCATCATGATAAGAATAATTATAAGCCAAGAAAATTAGTTCAGAACAAAAACCTATGTTTAAATAACAAGTTGGAATATCAATTCAACAGTTTACTCAAGGAACTGAACTCAATAATTCAATAATGGTTCAGACAAGGAGAACTATATATATATATATCATACTAGACCACACAAGGATCCCAAATATCATTATCATTAATTTGACCATACAAGGATCCCAAATATATTCCAAAAAACCAGACCTCACAAGGATCCAAATATAATAAACAACAATGTTAACCAAGTTCACTTAAGGAATCGTCCAACTATCTATAACGTGTACACACATGCTAAGGGTCTTATAAATTCCCACTAGCCATGACCCGCTGGAGACGAGATCAGTCCATGTACCAAATAACCCAGACAAGTAGTGTATGCCCCCTTATCCCAAACCAAGCGCTAGACCACCCTTATTCCAATGTCCCCACCATTATACTCCTTGAAATCCACCAATTCCTTGACGATCAACCTTTACCAGTTTATCTAAAAATATCAAACAATATCATAACATGTATAATTACATAATGAGATACCTCAATAATCTCATTATAATTGATAAAAAATCAACTTGTATATATATTCAACAAATTCAACATTCAATAGCATTCATTGGAACAAGTAGAGAAATAGCCAGTTAACATATAAACATAATTCAAATTGAGTTTTTAATTCTAATTCAACCATCACCTAATGTGCCCCAGTGCATTTATCAAGTAAGTTTACAAATATCATCACTTGAACCACAATACTTTCCTTATCCAAAATAACTATAATTTCATTATTCAACAACATTTGTGATAATCATTTAGCAGGTTCAATAGCCTTCAAAATTACTATGATTTCATTATTCAACAACATTTTTGATAATAATTTAGCAGTTTTAATAACCTCTCGAGCAACATCAAGTATTAATTTAAGTATACTCATTTATAAACAACTAGCCTCAATTTGATTATCAATAATCATATAATGGAATAATGCGTTGGAATAACCAATTCATCACCTAATCACTCTAATATAAATGCAATCCCTTAATTCAACAAAACTTTCCAACCTATATACTTTGATTCCTACTCTTCTACAACAAATTTACATCAAGAGCTTTCGAATTTGAACAATGCCTAAATTACCAATTACTAGCTACACAACCCGTAGTCCCAAAATCGGACACTGACATGCATAACGAATTATCACAATAACATAGAACTCATAGAATTATCCAGGGTCTGCTCAAAATAGTAATTATACCAAATTAGGTTCAATATCACATCATATTTCGATTATTACCAATCATTTATCGTACCCGCAGGCCTAAGCATGAAATCTCCTGACAAACTATTTTACAGTCATGCAATTTAACCAAGATCTACTATACAATATACCTACCCTACCTGGTCACCAAGCTGCTACAATAAGTAAGCTATACCACATATGCTCTTCCATTTTCTTCACGTTTCAAAATGCTAAATTATTTAATAAACAAGCAAATATAAGAGTAATTAATCAACTACTCTTCAAAAAAATACTTTGGGAATTCAAACTCACTAGTTCTACCCTTATTCATGATGTATAAGATTACCCAAGTGATGATTAATTATTAACTAGTTCTTTCATACTCGACCTATCTCCATTAATAGAGTTTTTATGCTAAAGATCCAATCTTTATTGAATTCAAGATCCCCAACTATCAAATTCATGTTTTAGAATAATAAATTCATGCTAGGGATCGTTAGTTAACAATCTAGAAGTGTTTCTAGGTGATATTACCCCAACCCATAGGTTGTCACCAAATTTCCTGAACTTAGAGTTCCTACCCTTAAGTCCACCATTAAAGATCATTCTAATTATTATAAAATATTATTGGATTGAAAGACGAAGAAGAGAAGAGAAAAACTTACCTCAATAATGAATTTTCACCCTAGACCTTGGAAAATTGCCCCTTTAGGGATTTGGAATGAAGCTTTTGAGTTCTGGAACTAAAACTCGACAAAAATAGGCATATATACTGCTTGAACCTAGTTATAGCATCCCAGATCCCGCTATAGCAGCTTGATCCTTCTACAATAACCTCATTTTTTCTACATCAATAGTCTTTAGTAAAACAACCATAACATTTTACTCTAGAAGCGGATTAATATATGGTCGATGGAGTTGGAAAGAACACTCAAAGATCTTTAATTTGGTGGATAGTGCCCCGTAACTCTTTATATTCTAGGAGGAGTGATCTCTAGAAGTTGCCCCTAGTTTAATCTTAAACTAAAATTCAATTGGTAAGGACGCTTCCAACTTATCTTTATGATAGGGGTATTCTATGACCTTAATTCATATCTAATTCCCTCCAATACAAAATTATTGATCCTAAACCTATGAAGAATGAGATTCTTATGCCTTTAACACAAATATTTTCTGTAATGATAGAACAGGTCATTACAAGCAATCACCTTACCCTCCTGCATTCGTACACCATCCAAGCCAACTCAAGAAGCATCACTAAACACAGTGAAATACACATCCTCCTTAGGCAAAGTGAAGATAGGAGCCAAAGTCATCAAATCCTTAAAATTTTGGAAACTACTTTCACAATCATTTGACCACTAGAAAATAACCTTTTTTGAGTCAACTTGGTCAAAGGATCCATAATAGAAGAGGAGCCCTGCACAAACTGATGGTAACAACCCACTAACACAATAAAACACTGAATCTCGATAGGAAAAGTAGGTCTAGCCCAATCACAAACTTCCGCTACCTTTGCCAAATCGATCATAATACCATCTTTGGTTACTACATGACCTATGAAAGAATCAAAATCCAACAAAAACTCACACCTTATAGAACTTGGCATATAACTTCTCATCTCGTAATCTCTAATGCACAACCCTCAAGTGTCCCACATGCTCGGCCTGACTCTTGGAATAAAACAAGATATCATCGATGAATGCAATCATAAAAGAATCAAGATAAGTTCAAAATATCCTTCATCAACTCCATAAATATTGTCGAGGCATTAGTCAACCCAAAATACATGACCAAGAGCTTATAGTGACCATATCACATCCTGAAAGATATCTTCGAAACATCTGAAGCCTAAACCATAACTGATGGTAACCATATCTCAAGTCGATCTTAGAAAACACTAAAGCACCCTAAAGCTGATCAAATAAATCATCAATACAAGGAAGAGGATACTTATTCTTGACTGTCACTTTGTTCAATTATCGATAATTAATACACATGCACATAGAACCATCTTTCTTATTCAAAAACAAGATAGGAGCATCCCAAAGAGACATACTCGGTCGAATAAAACCATTAATCAATAAATCCTATAATTGCTTCTTTAATTCCTTCAATTCAGTCGGGGTCATTCGATAGGAAAAAATAGAAATAGGCTTGGTGTCTGGCTCAACATCAAAGACAAAATCAATATCTCTTTCCAGAGTCATACCAGGTAAGTCCGTAGGAAACACCTCCATGAACTCCCTAACAGGTTGAAAAAAATCTAAGAGAGGTAGTGAGTCAATAGTGGTATCGCGCACATAGGCCAAATAAGAAAGACACTCCTTTTCTACCATGCGAGGAGCATGTAGAAAAGATATAACCCCTTTCGATCAAGAGCTAGGAGTTCCCTCCCACGCTAATCCTAGCACACCCATAGTAGTTAAGGTCATGGTCTTGGCAAAACATTCCAAAACCATGTGATAAGGTGTCACGACCTGAGACAACACTCTAGTCGCAACATAATGATTAGAGCCACAAGTGACTAGCATGACCCATGGCCTAGCATGACACTAAGTACACTTAAATATATGAAATATTGAATACAGAAACTATCTAATTTAATAATAATTAATAAAGTTTGACAAAAATAAAATTGAGTTTGTAGATAAACCACAAGCTGAAATAACTAATTGTCTGAAAGCCTCTACTAAAAAATGAGTTGTTAGGAGAAGTCCCTAGCTAATTCTAACTATTTAAAACTGAAATAATAAGAAAATAAAAAGTACTGAGGTCTCATCCTCAAATGATAAAGACTCACTAAGAATTTGTTGCTGAAGGGTACTAGACCGTGCTAACCATGAGTCTGATGTTGAGAGATGAAACCTATATCATAATACGATACAACACACAAAAAAAAGTATATGATCAATACTTTAAATGTACTGAGCATGTGAGGTTTGCAACTATAACAACTAAGCATGCTGGAAAATACTGATAACTAAACTGAAATGTAAGATTGAATGCAAAAGTTGAACTAAAGTACAATAACTGTATTATGATTGCATATAAACTAATAAGGAATGATAAGTCTGAGAAATAATAATTTAAAGTGAGTAGACTAAACTGAGGGTCATGTATAAATGCTAAGTCTGAATATATAATTGTGGGAAAGTTAGTTATCTAATATAAACCACGTGAGCAAAACATGGAGTCTAATATATACACCCCATCAAAAAGGCCTAATATAACTTGCTAGGGTATAGAGGAATGGCTGGTGTGATCACAAAACTGATGCCCAAAAGATAGGGCTAAAAAATTCTATGGTGGCGCATAGTTTGAGGACTTGGGTGCACTGAATCCCAATCCAACTCGGTGCTAAGTACTAGTCCCATATTATTAATAATGTTAGATCTCTATAATGGATATACTAAAAGCTAAGTCAGAAGATACTTTTTATAAAAGTACTCAAAAAATCTAATTAACTGAGGTTATGTTATAAACTAAGGATAATTACTTTATTCAGGCTAAAAGTAATAATGTAATGGTATCGTGTGTTCATAACATCCCAAAATTATAACTGAAAAATACCTCACATGGAAATACTGTGAAATCAAGTTAAGTATCTATTTACAAAATATTAAGCTTTGCAGGATACCAAAATCATAGAAACTACATTATTATGATATGGAAAATCATGAGGGGACTGAAATCATCAAGGGATTATAAACTGTATGAAAACCCTAACGTTAATTTGTAAAGAAACTGAGGAAACTCTGTGTTATTTGGGACATAATGGGTGAAACGGTACCCATTGATGAAAAATCACATACCTGGAAATGAATTCTTGCTAAGGACTTGAGAGATTTGGAACTTTTGAGAGGAACCCTAGTTCTACCATAAGTGAAGAAGAATCATCGTTTGATTTCTATTTTCTAAGTGTTAGGAGAGAATGAAGTGAAAAGGTTACTAATCCCTATTAACTCCTCTTAAATAGACATAAATGATGTAGTGTAGGTGTTAAAAGAGTGGGAAAAGACCAAAAGGTCCCTGATAAAAGTGTAACTTATATTATTGCACCAGTCATCACAATGACTCATCGTCGCCCAGAACGACTCATTATCTAAGTAATTGTAAGGAGACTTCTTTTGGGAAACCTGATGACGGGTGGTCATAATAACTCACCGGGACACCTGACGACCCATCGTTAGATCTCATTACCACTGGATAATATTTTTATCTTTCAGTACTTTTTTAGAACGGAAGCTCATGACAACTCATCGAGATTGAAAGCAACTCGTCATCATGAATCGTTTCCACAAGGATGATTTTTTATCCGTTTTGACTTTGGGAATTTTTCCTTAGAATGAGTGTTGTGATGAATCGTTGGGACTGACAATAACTCATCATCAGCAGTCGTTGTTACTGGGAAAAAATTCTAGTCTTCTGGACTTTTTAGTAAGTCCTTAAAATGACTCACCCAATAAGTCATTGGCACTGACGATGACTCATTGCCTGAATCATTCTGTGAAGAATTTTTTTGTTTCTGACTTGTTTTTTGTGCTAAGTCTGAAATAGAACCTTAGTAACTTTTGGGGTGTTACAATATCTCCTCATTGGGAACATACATTTTCAAATAAAGACTTACTAGGCTGAAAAGACAGAGAAAGAGTTGCAATCCTAGAACTGAGTTCTAAAAGATGATTACGGACATACTAACTGATTTCTGATTGAAACATTAATTGAACTGAATTCATGAAATATGCATGCAAAATAAGACATAAGAGCGATCGCGGGACATGAAACTAAGAGGAATGCAAAGGAAGAAATAGTTACCTGAAGTTGGAAATGAATTCAAAGGGAATAGATTAAGTTACTTAGTCATTATAGTTGCTTCTACTTCCCAAGTAGTTCCCTCAACTAGCTAATTCCTCCAAAGAACTTCCACCGGAACGACTTCTTTGTTTCTCAATTTATGAACCTAATGGTCAAGAATCTCGACTAAAACCTCTTCGTATCAGAGACTATCTTTCACGCCCACACTCTGTAAAGGAACAACTAAATCTGGATCACTAATACATTTCTTCAATAGAGACACATAAAAAATTGGATGCACCGATGCTAAATTTGCAGGCAGGTATAACTCATAGGCCACATTGCTAATGCGCCTCAAAATCCTATAAGGACCAACATATCAGGGACTGAGTTTCCATTTCTTGCCAAACCTCAACACCCTTTTTATGGGTGAAATTTTTAAGTAAACCTAATCATCAACTGCAAACTCAAGCTCTCTCTCTCTCACATCTGCATAGGATTTTTTATGACTCTGAACTGTCATCAGCCTTTCTCTAATCAGATGAACCATCTTCATAACCTCATGAATTGAAATAGGCCTTTTTAAGGTAGCTTCACAAACCTCAAGCCAACTAATAAGAGATCTATACCTCCTACCATTAAGTGCCTCAATTGGAATAATTTGAATACTGGAGTGATAACTGTTATTATAAGCAAACTCGATCAGAGGCAAGTGATCATCCCAACTACCTTTAAAATCGATCATGTAAGATCTCAACATATCATCTAAGGTCTGAATAATCCACTCTGCCTGACCATTTGTTTGTGGGTAAAAGTTGTGCTAAGGGAACCTGGGTACCAGTCCCTTCTAAAAAAAATTCTAAAATTGCAAAGTGAACTAAGTACCCCTATTTGAGATGAAGTCCAAATGGATTCCATGAAACATAACCAACGCTATAAGGTAGAGTCTAGCATAATCCTCGATTGAATCTGTAGTGTTAACTGGTAGAAAATATGATGAGTTAGACATCCGATCCATAATAAACCAAATAGAATCATATTATCGGTGAGTATGAGGCAACCCTATAATGAATTCCATATTCACCACTTCCCACTTACAAGTAGGAATAATATTTTTTTTCACTCTATTAAAAATGCTCCATCTTCTCTCTAAGTAATTTTCTTAGTTATCGCTGTCGTCAAGGCCATGGAGCCATTGGTAGAGCATATCCAGCCATTGAACATAGTTTAAATGGAGTGCCATGTAAATACACACCCACCCCAAAAAGAATCATTCCAAAACTCAGCCTATAACACTGGGAAATTGCAATTGAATGAAGTGGTGCCCTTGGCGACTTCCCATGAACATTAGAAATGGGTTCACAAAATCTTTTCCTATGTTAATTCTGGATCAAGACTTGTGATTTGAAGCCAAGGAGTAATATCTCGCATCAACATCTACTCTCCATAAAAATCCAAGCCAATTCATTGCCCAAATTGAGAGATTCCAATAAGGCAAATTAGGGAAAATAATGATTATTGAGGTAAATGTGCACCGTTAAATTTGACCCTCTTCTGAGCCGATTCATCCAAATCAAAGTATGCGGGATGATAGAAGGAATCAAGATGCTTCGATTTATATAAGTTTAGAGAACTTACCAGTTAATTTGATCTCCAGATAGTCGAAGAACATTGGCGGCACTATAGCAACCAATAAAATGGAGCAAACTCAATGCCAATCTACTCAAGATGATCAACTGAAAACTCCTACACAAAAATCCACAATTGTTCATGGTCCAATTGATTCCAATTTGAAGATTAGGGTTTCTAGCCCTAATTTACAGAAATTGACCAATATTTAAATTCCAGTAGGGCAATTGCAAGATTCACAATGCCAAGAGACTCAAAATGATAAGGAGTAGATGGAAATGCAAAAACACCCATCTATAAAGCAACATAAGTCCACAAATTTGACTTTGGAGTTACCTAAACATGTGAATTTGGTCGGGGACTATGCTTCGATAATAGTGAATCAAAAGAGGCAATCCCAACCTATCAATTCTAATATGGGAATGGTGAATTTTACAAAAGCCCTATCAAATTATCCTCGGGGATCCTTTAATTTGAAAATTAGGGTTCCAGGCACTGTCCATAATTCTTTGAAAGATGATAAAGAGTCCTGCAATTCTAATGATGATAATCCTTTGCATGTGACTGCTGCACAGATTGAGAAAGTGTTAGTTAATGATCAAATACCTTGTGTTGTTAAAGAGAAAACTAACACAACCAATGCTAATCCCTCAAAAATCTCCAATAAACCTACTCAACCTTCACAAAAGCCTTATATTCCAAACACAAATCCAATAGAGGTTTCCAACAACTTAAAACCTTCAGACCAAATAGTCCTAAGCCTGATCTCAATGAGCCAAAAGATGTATTCATTAGTCCCTATCAACTTTCATAAAATCCAAACTAAAACAAGCCTAAAACCACCAAAATCCCAGAACGTCCATTGCTTATAATCCCTTATGCTATGGTGACTAAATTGAGAGATATAGAAGCTATGGAAACTACCCCTATATCTATTAGCACACCCAAGATTACTACTGAGCAAGGTTTTCCAGCATTGGTATTTAATATAGAGGATTTTATGGTGATGTTAGCTGAACGGTGTAAATTTATCCTCATTGGTAAGTTCACCAACACCATGCCTAGGATGGAGATTATTAGAAAAGAATTCATCTTGCAAACTGAACCAAGAGGAGGGATAAAGCTTACTCATTTTAACTCTAGGCACCTCAATATTGATATGGATAATGAGTTTGATCACTCCACTGTATGGTCTAAAGGAAAAATATAGATAGATGGTAAGTTCATGAGGTTACAATTGTGGGCACCTAACTTTAAACCTGAAGAGAAATACCTATCTGGGTAATGTTAGTTGAACTACTTTGGCATTGTTATTGTCTTGAGGTAGTAGCTCCACTCTTATTGTCACGACCCATGACCAGCCTTGGACATAAAGGGTAGCCTAGACCAATAAAGGCCCGAGAATAATCCTTAGCATAATATCATAAGCATATTCACTGATAAATTGCGGTAGACCAAAATATAGGAAGTTCAACTTGAATATAAATGAATAGCCAAACTTTAATCCAACCATAACATCAGTCTAAGAAGCCTCTAATCCGTAAAGAAAAGATCATCTATACTAGGACAAGGCCTCAGCAATACCATAAAACAAATACTAGAATGTCCATCAGAAAGGCTCTTTTCGAAGAAATGGAGGGCTCACCAAAGCTGGAGATGTCCCAATGAACCTAGTGCTGCACCGTACCACTGGAATATGCCTCTGAACCTACATCATGAAATGATTTAGTCATCCAGAGATGGTCAATACATGGAATGTATTGGCATACAAAACAAGTAAATAGATAAGATATGTTTCAAATAAAGTAGTCATAAGAGAAAAATCAAAATATAATGAAATATCTCAGTTGTGACTTCAAAATATGAAAACATACACATTCTATTCTTTAGTTCTGAACTAGATGGTATCACCGACATCTGTTTAAAAACCACGAGCTATGTGGGTTCGATCAATGCTCGACCGGCTAAGCCCCAATCCATGTTTTCCATATGAATTGAGATTAAATCATTATGGAAAGCACAAACATCCTCACAGAGGAACATATAAGGTCATCCAATAAAGGATCAAACCATCCCTATGTCGGCAAAATATAGGTTTCGGGTGTTGAGCCATTTGGACTCACACCTTCTTGGTTAACCATCTAATTCTCTTTAAGCCCTGATTTTAGCCATTTCATAATATCAGGCATCATTAAAAATAATTCCATTTCCATTAAGGTCATAAACCATTATTAGTACCATCATACCAAGACTTGCAAGTCATCTATTCCTTTATTAGATTAACCGTAAGGTTTTTCATCAATTTTGCATGCCAAATGTGTCAAAAGTCAAGTATAAGATATTTCTTGACCCCCAATCAAATCATTTATGAAATCTATTTAATAATTAGGAGTCACAATTTCCTCAAGTATCATAATAAACTTCTTAATATGGGTCAATCGATCCATGTGTCGTTAGAACGTTAATACAACATAAAACTCATCAAATAGTAATGTCTTTTGACCCAACAAATAAATCA
This sequence comes from Capsicum rhomboideum, assembly GCA_031232105.1. Taxonomy (NCBI): domain Eukaryota; kingdom Viridiplantae; phylum Streptophyta; class Magnoliopsida; order Solanales; family Solanaceae; genus Capsicum; species Capsicum rhomboideum. The sequence goes on from CP124718.1 coordinate 24,145,302, forward strand.
AACACTCTAAAAATGTATAATAGAAAATAAAATTCATTTTAGCTTTTCAAGGTTTAAATAAATATTTAGTTAAGCACAATTTCAAGTAAAAGATGTTGTATCACTATTTCATGCTTCTTTCATAAATTCTATCTACATATACTTGCAAACCTAATTTAAAGTTCATAATACATATGAGTATATAAGGGTTTACAAATCATAAATTCCAGATTTGAATACAAACACTAAGGCATGAATATGAGGAGATTAAAGATGAGTATAGGATGGGTACCTTACACAACTTCATCCAAAGTTAAGACTAAAAAGGGATATCTATCCTTAATGTCCTCATCTGATTCCCAAGTGGCTTCTTCTACTTTATGATTCTTCCCCAACACCATCGCTGAAGCTATTTCTTTGGTCCTCAAATATCAAACTTCTCAATCCAAAAATTCTATAGGAGCTTCTTCATAGGACAAGGAATCCTTCTCAACAATATTCTCTACAGGGAATACAATAGAATGGTCACCCACACACTTTTTGAGCATAGACATGTGAAATACAGGATGAACCGATGCCAAACTCACGGGCAAGTCTAGATCATAAGCAAAATTTCAAAAATTCCTCAAAATCTGATACGGACTAATGTAACGAGGACTGAGCTGACCTTTTCTTGCAAACCTCATCACTCTATTCATGAGAGAGACTCTCAGGAACACCCAATCACCAATATTGAACTCTAACTCTCTTCGCCTCATATCGGCATAGGACTTTTGAAAACTTTGAGTAGTCTTTAGCCTCTATCAAAAAATTTAACTTTGTCCATCGCTTGCACAAGGTTTGGTCCCAACAATTTAGCTTCGCCCACCTTATACCACCCAATAGGTGACCTACACCTCCTATCTTAAAAAGCCTCAAAGGGTGCTATTTGGATACTAGAGTGGTAGCTCTTATTGTAGGCGAACTCTATAAGAGGCAATTTATCCACCCAACTAACTTTAAAGTCAATAACACAATCTCTCAACATATCCTCTAAGGTTTGAATAGTGTGCTTCACTTGCCCATATGCTTAAGGCTGGAAAGTGGTGCTAAGGTTCACCTGAGTACCCAAACCTTTCTGAAAAGCTCTCCAAAATTGAGAAGTACATTGCGTACCTCTGTCGAATATTATGGATACAAGAGCTCCATGCAATTTAAAAATCTCTTGAATGTACAGCTTTGCATAATCCTCTCCCGAATAGGTCATCCTCATAGGCATAAAATAAGCAGACTTGTTCATTCTATCAACAATGACCTATATAGAATCATATTGGTTGTGAGAATGCGAAATACCGGTGAAGAAATCCATAGTTATAATCTACTATTTCCACATGAGAATATCTATGTGTTGCGATATTCCACCAGGCCTTAAGTGCTTGACCTTAACTTGCTGATAATTGGAGCACTTAACAACAAAATTGGCGACATCCCTTTTCATTTTATTCCTCCAATATAGTTCCTTCAAATCATGATACATTCTAGTATAGCTAGGGTGCACTGTTTACCTGGATACATGGGCTTCACTCAGGATTATTTTGCACAAATTGTCAATATCAGGAATAGACAATCTCCCTTAGTACCGCAAAATGGCATCTCCTCCTATATCAAATGGCATTACTTTCTGTTGACCAACATCTTCTTTGATTTGCATAAGTATAGGATCATTGGTCTATTTTTCCTTGATAAAAGGCACCTAGGGATGACTTATCCAACACATGAATGATCACTCTCCCAACTTCAGAGTCCAAGAGTCAGACTCCTAAATTAGCAAGTCAGTGAATATCCTTCACCAATCCTCACTTTTCCTCCTCCATATGAGAAAGACTTCCCATGGATAACCTGCTATGTGAAACAACAACTATGTTAGCTTTACCTGGGTGATAATGTAAGCTCATGTCATGATCCTTCAATAATTCAATCCACCTCCTTTGCTTGAGATTCAACTCCTTCTGTGTGAACACATATTGCAGTCTTTTTTGATCAGTGAATATGTCCACATGCACCTCATATAAATAGTGACACCAAATCTTGAGTGCAAAAACCACTGCCGCCAATTCAAGGTCATGAGTTGCATAGTTTTTATCATGAACTTTAAGTTGCTTGGAAGCATAAACCACAACCTTTCCATGCTGCATAAGCTCAAATCCAAGTCCTACCCGGGATGCATCACAGTATACCAAAAATCCTTAAGTATCCTCGGTTAGCGTCAAAATAGGGGCAGAAGTCAAACGGTCCTTCAATTTCTTAAAATTACCCTCACAAGCATTGGACCATAGGAACTTTATCTTTTTCTGACAATTTTAATAATGGGGTAGCTATAGTAGAAACACTCTCTACAATCCTCCGATAATAGCCCACCAAACCCAAGAAACTCCTAATGTCAGTCAGAGTTTTGGGTCTGGGTTATTTCTTTACCACCTCAACCTTATGAGGATCCACCTTAATTCCTTCACTAGAAATAATATGACCAAGAAAAGACATGGAACTTACATAGAAATCACACTTGGAGAATTTGGCATATAGCTCCCGATCTTTGAGTGTCTCAAGTATAATTCGAAGTTGATGGGCACGTTCCTCCTCACTCAGATAGTAGACTGGGATGTAATAAATGAAAACTATCACAAACATATCCAGTAATTGTTTGAACACCATATTCATAAGATCTATGAAGGCTGCAGGAGCATTATTTAAACAAAAGAACATAACCGAAAATTCAACGAGGGCATACTAAGTTTGGAATGCAGTCTTGGGAATATCAACTTCCCTAACTTTCAACTGATGATAACCCAAATGGAAATTTATTTTTGAGAAACACTTATCACCTTGAAGTTGGTAAAAAAGATCATCGATTCTGGAAATTGGGTACTAGTTTTTCATAGTAAATTTATTCAACTGGCGATAATCTATGCACATATAAAGAGACCCATCTTTCTTTCGCATGAAGAGTACAAGGGAACTCCAGGGAGAGATACTAAAATGGATAAAACCCTTATCAAGGAGGTCTTTCAAGTGTTCTTTAAACTTTATCAACTCTGCAGGAGCCATTCTATATGGCGGAATGGAGATAGGTTGGGTATCGGGCAATAGATCTATCCCGAATTCAATATCCCTATCTTAGGGAACTATTAAAAGGTCCTCGGGAAAGACTTCAGGAAATTCATTAACTACAGGAACTGACTAGAGTGGGGGATTTTTGGCACTAGAAACCCGGACCCAAACTATAAGGTATAGACACCCTTTGGATATTAATTTTTGTACTCTAAGATAAGAGATCAACCTTTTCTTTGGTACTAAGGAACCACCCTCCCATTCTAAAATTTGTTCATTAGGAAAACAAAATGTAGCTTTTCTGGTCCTACATTCTAGAGTACCATAACAAAAGTGAAGCCAAACCATCCCCAGAATTACATTAAAATCCACCATCTCAAGTTCTATCAAATACACCACTGTACCCCTATGAACTATAATGACAACATAATACCACTAACCTGGATAAATCCAAGTCGTTGTTCAGCATTACATCTTTAAACTCGAGCACCAAATCATCAGAGATACCAAAAGCAAATTTCCTCATTCAGTACCTCATGTTCGATACTAACTCCAAAGTATAGTGAGACAACTGAGTAATCTTTAGAGCATACTAATTAACACTTATCTTACCTTGCTTTAAATTCACAAACTCCTCAGCATTAACTTTCCTTAATTCTTAAGGAAATTAGTGATCAAGAAAGGCTTCGAAAAAGTTTTCCCAAATAGCAAGTTCAACATCTTCACCCCTATTCTCATTCCACTCATCATACCATTGATAAGCCACCCTTTTTAGCTGGCAGGATGCAAACTCTACTCCCTTACTATCACTGGCATGATAACCATAATTTTTTTCTCTATCTCATCAATAAACCCTTGAGGATCCTCCTCAACTTTGGACCCCATGAACACTGGTGGGTTTAGTCGGATAAACTGACCAACTAGAGTAACATCTGAGGAACCAGTGGCAGAATAATTATAACTTAACCGGTGAGACTGGTATGACATAATCTGAGCAATCAACTGAATAGTCTATCTAAACTCAACATTTATGACTTCAACCTGAGGGAACTGAGTACATGTGTGAATGATTCTGGGAGCCCACAGAGGATTAGTTTAGGTAGGTGGTACCCTAGTAAGAGCAGCTGGACGAAAAGTATGGACTCCACTATGGGTCTGCATAACATGAGTAGGGCGAAGTTCTTCAGCATTAGCCCATTTAGGGATAGAGGTTCCAGCTAAAGTTCTTTGGCCAGTAGTCCTTTTTGGAGGCATGATCTGAAATATGGAAAAATTAAGAGTCAGAAGAATTTTCTTAGAACTAGACTTGCTAGTACGAACTAGAACAGAAAGAAAAGGAAACATTCCTAAATGTTTTGTAGCCTCCCTTTTATAAGTGTTGCATGCTATACACCCATTTAAAAGACTCTACTTGACATGGCTTCATAAACACCCTAGGACACTTGAACCGTGCTCTAATCCAAAGTTTGCCACGACCCTAGACCAGGCCCTAGAGGTGATGGGTAACCCAGACTAATAAAGGATCAAGAATACCCCTTAGCATAATATCATAAGCATATTCACTGTTAAATTATTGAAATAGACCAAAAAATAAAAAGTTCAACTTAAATAGAAATGAAAAGCCAAACTTTAATCAAACCACAACATCAGTCTATGAAGCCTCTAATCTATAAAGAAAAGATCATCTATACCTAGACAAGAACCCGACAATACCATAAAACAAATATTAGAATGTCAATCATAAAGGTGCCTTCCAAAGAAATAGAGGGCTCACCAATCTGGAGTTGTCCGAATGAACCTAGTGCTATATCCTACCATGAGAATATTCCTCCGAACCTACATCATGAAATGATGTAACCGTCCAGAGAAGGTCAATACATGGAATGTATTGGTATACAGTACAAGTAAATAGATAATATATGCTTCAAATAAAGTAGTCATAAGAAAAAAATCAAAATATAATGAAATATCTCAGTTGTGACTCCAAAATCTGAAAACATAAATATTCTATTCTTTAGTTCTGAACTAGATGGTTTAACCAACTTTTCTTTAAACATCACAGGATAAGTGGTTCCAATCAACACTAAACCGACTAAGACTCAATCCATGTTTGCCGCATGAATGGAGCTTAAATCATTATGGCTAGCACAATCATCCTCATAGAGGAACATATAAGGTCGTCCAATAAAGGATCAAACCATCCCTATGACTGTAAAACACAGGCTTTGGGTGTTGAGCCATTTGGACTTACACCTTCTCGGTTAACCATCTAATTCTATTTAAGAGTTGATTTTAGCCTTTTCATATCATAAAGAATCATTAAAAACAATTCCATTTCCATTAAGGGCACAGACCATTATTGGTATCGTCATACCAAGACTTGCAAGGTGTCTATTCCTTTATTTGTTTAACCATAAGGTCTTTCATCAATTTCTCATGTCCAATATGTCAAAAGTAAAGTAAAAGATACTTCTTTACAACCAATCAAATTATTTAAGAAATCAATTTTATAATTAGGAGTCATAATTTTCTCAAGAATCATAATAAACTTCTTAATATGGGTCAATCCATCCATGTGTTGTTAGAACGTTAATACAACATAAAACTCATCAAATAGTAATGTCTTTTGACCCAACAAATAAATCAAACACATTAAATAAGGATAAAACAAAATAAAATTCATTTAAGCATGTCAAACGATTAAATCAATATGTAGTTAAGAGAGATTTCAAGTAAAATATATTGTATCGCGATTTCATGCTTGTTTTGTAAATTCTATATACATATACTTCACACCCTAATTTAATATTTGTAATACATATGAGTATATAAGGGTTTAGAAATCATATATTTGATATTTGATTTGATAAGGGGTTGCTCTGCATACCTTTTGACGGAAGAAAATTTGAGAAGGCTAGACTTGAGCCCTGAATTTGAAACCCTAGTTGTTCTTGCTTCTCAGAATGTTTTGGGGAGGAATGGGATTAGTTATAATAGATGGGGGATGGTTTTTAACAAAGGAAAAGACCAAAATACCCCTTAGAATGCATTTTAAAATTGTAGAAATTTCGCGTCTGACTATTAGGTGATTGACCGTCAAAACCTTGAAGAACCATCACCTGAACCGTCAAAATATGGCCAAAATTCGATCCCATTGGTTAAGCCTGATGGACCATAACAAAGGTGACGGCTCATCACCTTAGCCATCACACTTTGGCAGACAAACACCTTCTGGTAAACTAAGCATAACTTTCTCCTCCAAAATTGGATTGACAAATGGTTGGAGTTGTTGGAAACAAGAATCGAATATATTTCATTTGGTGGGTAGTTTGATACCAAACTCTTTATATTTTAGTATTTATACTCCTTTGAAGTTGACCCTAGTAAAATCATATACAAAAATTCAATTGGTAAAGAAGAATTCAACTTACCTTTGTGCTAGAGGTTCCTTGGGATTTTAATTCATATCCAAAGCTCTTTACACACTAAGGAATTGATATTAATACCTATATATCATTTGAAATCATTAGGTTCGAGTCTATACACCCTTGATAAATGGGTTGGGTCTTAGCTTAGAAAATTCAGGGTATTACATTTATCCCCTATTGGCAAGGTGTTGTTCCTGGACTTAGAGAGTTGTAAGAAGGAAAGGGGTAGTGTAGCCAATGTGAAACTACATATAGACCATACAAAGCATACACCCCACCATATTTGTCTTGGTTTTGAAGATTGATGGAGAGGGTAGAAGGCAAGTTGTGCAATATGAGTAGTTGCCTAATTATTGTGGATATTATAAGCACCAAGGCCATAGCATTATGGCATGCACTATCAAGAGAGGAGATGATGAAAACAAAAGAAGAAAATAACTAGAAGAGGCAGAGAAATTCAACAATAATTTAATGTAAATAAACAATGCTAACAACAAAACTATACAGGATAAGGACAAGTAGGCTCCTAGGAAACAATAAGGTGAAACAAACAGAATGGAGAATGACAAAGTCCAGAAGCAAAAAAAAAATGGCATATCCAAGGACGAAAGGGCAGAAAGAAAAATTAGCAACAATAATAAACACAACATTAAGTTCATGGAGTTCATGGTAAAATGAAACAAGTATATATACCTAAATCTCCACAAGCACCAAAAGAAAATGTGAAGCATATTCAACATCAACAACAATATAGTTATGTAGTGGCTAAGGAAACTAACAATAACAATGCATCAGGTATTGACCGTAATGCTCTTAAACCCCTGGAACCTTTTATTTATTTATTTGGTACTGGTTCAGAAGAAAATGCAAGTTTAGAGGGTGAGTTGGAGAATGTTACTATGGTGAAGGATAAGGTAGATGAAGTTGAAAACCTGGAGAATGCTCCTAGAGGTAAATTTAAAACCCTTGTCACCAATGTTTTAGTGAGGTCTGAGTCTGTGACTCACACTAATGTTCCAAAAATTAGTTCTGTTATGATAGAGAAGGAGGGGGTAGTGCCATGTGTTCCTACTGTTGTGCAAGAAATTCCTACTATTTAGCACATCCATAAGGTTCCCAATGTGACTTACAAAATCCCTACGATGTCTAAAATTCAGAACCCCAGTGATGTTAGTCATGGAAATTCTAATTGCATATGTCAGTTGAGCAGGAAAAAGAGAGAATTTATAAAAAAAAACAAGAAAAACTAGAAAGAGATGAAGTAAAGAGGAGGGATAAATAGCATAAGGGACATAAAAAAAATTTCTTGTGTCTAAACAAATTGATCGGCATTTCCCTTCCCTTGGAAAAAAAGTTGAGAAAATCTGCAAGTTTAAAGATAAATACACTCCCAATTCCTTCCCTGTGAATCCTAATGTGATCAAGGATGAGTATAGAGTCATACACTAAGAATATGAGTATGACAAAGAGACTCAATCTATAAAGGATAAGAAAGAGGAGGAAGATACATGTTAAAATCTCATTAAGGCATTTGGTCTGACTGCTGATTATGATTTGAAAAAAGAGAGGCAATAAGTGTCAGGAAAGAATGGATTGTCTCCCAGAAGTCACCAACAGAAGGTTCCATATTATAAGGCTACAACCATTACAGCTACAACAGATACACCTCTCACAAGGTCTTAAAGTAGGGGAGTATGACTTCTGTTTTGCTATGTGCAGTTCTTGCTATTTGATTGCTATTTTGCCCAGTACCAAAGAAGTGTCTATCACCATCACCAAAACTTTGCAAAAGTGTCAAAGAATTCCTGGAAGCTTTAGCTACCAGTTCATTTTGGGATTGCTTTTCTACAGGTCTATTGATTTTGATTCATCTACTAAACTACACAGTTTTTGTATAAACTATTTTCTGTAAATCTCTAGGCTTTTGGTTGAGTTGCTATCAAAGTTGTGGTATTTTGATTAGCTGGTTCTGGGTTTACTCTATCACTTCTTCATGCTTCAACAAGTGGTAATGTTAAAATTTTTTAGAGGTCTTGGGTGGTAGATTTTGATGATTGATAAAGAAAACCAATACATTCTAGTTTTTAGTTACTTTGCATTATTGATGACTTCTAATTTTATAACTCTTCTGTTAGGCTATGTGCCTGTATATAGCCTCTTAGAAGAGAACTTTCTGTTGAATTTCATCATAGTTTTGTTTTCCAAGTTACTAGGTACCATTTTTTTAATGGAGCTAAGTTAGCTAGTATAGGAAGATTATTAAGCTTATGTGCCATCTCTTCTTTGTTTAGAGTTTTTGGTTAGGTCGGTCCCCCTCATTGTAAATATTGCTTCGGATTTAATAAAAAGCCTGGGGGTGTTGCTTATGCCCTCACCCACCTTGCGTCTATTAAACTAAAAAAATTAAGAATACTGATATTTTGTGTCATAATACCTGGTCTCTAGTGCTCCACATTAACTTGCTAGCAATTCAGATTGGACACTTATCCACAAATTCCGCAATATCCTTCTTCATGCAATTCAACCAATAGACTTCCAATAGCTTAAGATACATCTTTGTGGATCTTGGGTAAATAGAATATAGAGAACTGTAAGCTTTTGTCAGCATCCTCTATCGCAAGCCATCAACATCTGGAATACATAATCTGGCCTGACAACAAAGAACACTATCTCCCTCTTGGGAGAAAATCTCAACTTTTTGACTTTGAACTGCTTCCTTTAACTTAAGCAAAATTGGATTACTATCCTTCTTTGTCTTCACATCTACTACTAATGAATATTATGGACCATAATACAACCTTCAGCTAAATTAACCAACAAAACTCTAAATATAGCAAGTTTATGGACATAGCGAACCAATTCTTTCTTTTTATCCTCTACATGAGCAACACTACCTATAAAAAGTCTTCTAAGAGCATCATCCACTATATTGGCTTTACTAGGATGGTACAAAATACTCATATCATAATCTTTCCACAACTCTAGCCATCTCCTCTGAAGAAGACTTAGATGTTTCTTACTGAAAACATATTGAAGGCTCTTGTGATCCGCGAACACATCTACATGAACTCCATAAAGATAGTGCCTACAAATCTGTATGGAGAAAATAATTGTTGCCAACTTGAGGTCATGAGTCGGGTTATTTTTCTTATAGGGTTTACGATTTCTAGAGGCATATGATATAACCTTACCATGCTGTATCAACACATAATCAAGTCCACTTCTTGAAGCATTATAGTATCAAACAAACCTATCTGGACCCTCTGGTAAAGCAGAAGTGAGTTGAGTCTTCAACTCTTGAAAAATCTTCTCACAAGCATCGAACCACTGGAATTTGACTTTTTTATGAGTCAATCTGTACATTAGAGAAGCAATAGAGGAAAATCCTTCAATAAAACGTATGTAGTAACTGGCTAAACCTATGAAATTCCTAATGTTTGATAGAAAGATGGGTCTAGGCCAGTTCCTTACTGCTTCAGTCTTTTGAGGATCAACCTGAATGCCCTCATAGAAAATAATGTGACCAAGGAATGTTGCTGATTTCAAAAAAAATTCACACTTACTGAACTTAGCAAACAACTGGTGATCTTTGAGAGTCTGCAAGATAATCCTCAAATGGTTTGCATGTTTATTCTCATTTTGAGAATAAACAATGATGTCATCTATAAAGACAATGACGAATATGTCCAAGTACTGCTTGAACACTCTTTTCATCAACTCCTTAAAAGCTACAGGAGCATGCATTATTCCAAACGACGTAACAATAAATTTGAAGTGACCATACCAAGTTCTAAAGTTTGTCTTTGGAATGTCAAATTCTCTGATTCTGAGCTAATGATAGCTGGATCTAAGGTCTATCTTTGAAGAACAACTGGCACCCTGGAGCTGGTCAAACAAGTCATCAATCCTAGGAATGGGATACTTTTGTTTGATTGTGACTTTATTCAACTGACTGTAGTCGATGCACATTCTGAGGGAGACATCTTTATTACGCACAAAAAGAACTGGAGCATCCCATGGAGAGATATTATGTCTGATAAAACCATTATCTAAGAGGTCTTTTAACTATTCCTTAATACCTTAAGCTCTGCTGGAGATATTCTGTAAGAAGGAATTGAGAAAGGCTAGGTATTTTGAAAAAGGTTCTATCTCCCACTCGGGAGGAACTTTGGGCAGATCATCAGAAAATACATCTGTAAATTCATTCACAATTGGGTATTAATGGAGATTTTAGGAGTTAGAATACTTGACCCAAACTAGATGGTAAATTGAATCCTTGGAGATCATTTTTCTGGCCTTAAGGTAAGAAACAAACAGACCTATAGGATCTAAAGTATTACCCTTCCATTCTAAGACTAGCTCATTAGGAAACTAAAACTTAACGACTCTGTTTCTACAGTCAACTGAGGAATGACAATAATGTAACCAATCTATGTTGATAATGACATCAAAATTGGTCATGTTTAACTCTAGTTGATCAACTGTGGTGATTTTCTAGGAAACTGATATTGGGAAATTTTTGTATACCCATTTAGTTATAACTGAGTAACCAATAGGAGTAGGTACTGAGAAGGGTTCTAAAATAATTTATGGACTGAAACTAAAGTTTACTGCAATATAAAGAGTCACGAAAGAAAGTGTGGCTCTTGGATCTAATAAGGCATAAACATCAATATAGAAGGCTCATACATTACTTGTGACTCCATCAGTGGAACCCTCGTGATCTTGTCGAATATGCAAGGCATTGAACCTGCTCTCGTGATGAGCACCACCTAAACTAGCTGAGGCACCCTACTATATAGGGTGACTTGTTGGAGTTGTTGAATTAGTATACTAAGCCTTGTTAAGCACATTTTCTTGTCCGATTGAAGGACACTCTCTTAACCTATGTCCCATCTGACCACATCCAAAGCAGTCCTCCTAACTGAGGTGACACTCACTTGGATGGTTCTTACCTCACTTGGTATATGCTGGAAAAGTGTAGCCACCTGAAATACTGCCTATTGACTTAGAGCCTAATGCTTTATTTTGTCGATTATCACAAGGCCTAGGGGATGACATACTAGCTGAAGACCTCTGAAGATATTGGAACAATTACCACCACCCGACCTCTACTAAGAGTAGTCAAAATTTCTTATTCTCGCTCTCTTAGTCTCCTCCTCCTTTTCATTTATATTCTCTTTTTCAATCTGCTGAGCATGAGTCATAAGCTTGGAGATGTCCATTTCCTTGAATAGCATAGAAGTCCTACACTCCTTTACCACTAACTCAAACACACCCAAAAGAAACTTACTCATGCGGACCATTGAGTCGGCCAACATCCTTAGAGCATAAGAAAAGTATTGAGTAAACTTCAGAGAATACTCCTTCACAGTCATGTTACCCTATTTCAGTTTGATGAACTCCTCAACCTTATATTCCCTTAACTCAAGGGAAATAATCTATCTAGAATGGAAATAATGAACTCATCTCAATCCACTATGTCTGCATCCACACATCTACCTTCCTTCTACTATTTTCACCAACTCTAAGCCACTCTTTTCAATTGATAGGTGGCTAAATCTGCACTTTCTACTGGAGTTAAGCCCATAATATGAGAGATCTTTAGAACCTCATCAAGGAAATACTATGGACTCTACTCCACTTTCAAACTATGAAACTCAGTAGGATTCATTCGAGTAAAGTCTCGGACTCTCTTTACTGTCGGATTTCTATTTGGATTAGCTAGTGCAGCAGTCTGCTATTTGACCAGGGTGGTGATAGCCTGAGCAAGTCCTAAAAAAGCAACTCTAAATGCTGTATGAGTAACTTGTTCTTTCAAGGGGTCTACCGGAGCTGGTGGGGCTTGCCCATTTTTGTTGTCGTTCCTTCTTCCATTTTCTTTTCTAGGAGGCATTTTCTATAAACTTGCAGAGCACGAGCTAGAAGGAGATTAAATAGAGTTCACCACCTATCACACGATATGAACATAAAAGTAGTGAGACTTTGCTAAAATGTTTTGTAGCCTCTTACTAATAAGTATGGCATGCTTCACACCTATGAACGAGACTCTACTTAATGCAACTTTCAAACACTCGAGGACACTTTAAACCTGATACTCGATACCAAGATTGTCACATTCCGAGACTACACCTTAGTCACAACACAATGCTTAGAGCCAGAAGTGACTCCATGCTAACATATGGCCTGTCATTAGACTAGGAACACTAAAATATAAGAAATACTGAATGTAGAAACTATCTGATTTAATGTTAATTAAAAGAGTCAGATAGAAATAAAACTAAGTCTATAGATAAGCCACAAGCTAAAATAACTAATTATCTGAGAGCCCTAACTAAAGGATGAGCTGATGGGACAAGTCCCCCGCTAACTCTAACTATCTGAAACTGAAATAAAAACAATATAAAGAATATTGAAGTCTGTTCCTTGGATGATGAGGACTCACTAATAATCTGCTTTTGAATGGTACTGGACCATGCTAACTGTGAGTCTAATGTTGAGCACTAAAAATTATATCATAATACGATATAGTGCAAAAATGAAATTATATGGTCAGTACTTTGAATGTACTGAGCATGTGAGTTATGCAACTATAAACAACTAAGAATGTAGGAAAATACTGATCATTAAATTGAAATGCAAGACTTAATCTATAAGCTGAACTGAAGTACAATGACCCTATTATGAATCCATTTAAACTGACAAGGAATGATAAATCTGAGAAATCATAATTTAAAGTAAGTAAATTGAACGAAGGTCTTGTACAAATACTAACTCTGAATCTTAAACTATGGGAGAGTCTGTTAATCAACATAAACCACAAGAGATAAACATGGAGTCCGATGTATAAACCCTATAGAAAGGGTCCAATATACCTTGCCTGGGTATAGAGGCATGGCTGACGTGATCATTAAACTGATGCCAAACTGATATGGCTAAATAATCCAATGGTGGCACGTAGTTCTAGGACTTGGGTGCACTGAACCCCAATCTAGCTCGGTGCTAAGTACTACTCCCATATTATTTATATTTTTAGCTCTTTAAGACTGATATACTAAAATCTACTTCAGAAAATACTTCTTCGAAAAGTACTCTAAAAATCTAATTAACTGAGGTTATGCTATACACTGAGGTTAATTACTTTATTCATGCAAAAATTAACAATGGAATGGTATCATGCGTTTATAACACGACAAGCTTTATACTAAAAAGCAATTAATATGGAACTACTGTGAAATCAAGCTAAGTATCTATTTAGAAAACATTAAGCTGTCTAAGATAAAAAAATCATCAAAAATACATAATTATGCTATGGAAAATCATGAGAGGACTGAAATCATTAATTGTATGAAAACCTTAACTTGAATGTATAAAGTAACTGAGAAATATCTGAGTTATTTGGGACTCAATAGGTTAAAGGGTACTCATTGATGAAACCCCACATACCCGAAATTCTTGCTAAGGACTTGAGAGATTTTGAACTTTAAAAAAGAACCCTAGTTTTGGCTTGAGAGAAGAAGAATCATATTTTGATTTCTATTTTCTATGTATTAAGAGAGAATGAAGTGAAAAGGGTCAACTAATCCCTATTAACTCCCCTCTAATAGCCTTAAACGATGTAGTATAAGTGTTAAAAGAGTGAAAAAAGACTAAAATATCCCTTATAAAAATGTAACTTAAACTAATGTACCATCATTACGCATCACACGATGACTTATCAGCACTTACAATGACTTGTCATCTAAGTTGTTATGAATAGACTTGTTTTGGGCAGCCTGACGATGGGTGGTCACAATGACTCATCATGGTACCTGATGACTTAGCGTCAGAGCTCGTCACCACTGCGCAATATTTTATCTTTCAATACATTCTTAGAATGGATGCTCATGATGACTCATCAAGACTGATAACTCATCTTGAAGAATCGTTCCCACTGGGATGAGTCTTCATCCTTCTGGACTTTGGTAATGTTTCCTCAGATTGAGTGGTAGGACGACCTATTAGGACTGATAATGTCTCATCGATAGCAGTCATTCTTACAGGGAAAATTCTATTTTTCTGGACTTTTTGCTTAGTCCTCAGAATGGCTCAACCAACAAGTCATTGGCAATAATGACGACTCGTTGTCTGAGTTGTTGTGTGAAGATTATTTTGGTTTTCGACTATTTTTTTGTTCTCTGTCCAAAATGGAATCTTAGGAAGTTTTGGGGTATTAAATAAATATCCAACCAATTCATACCCAATATGACATCAAAATCAACCATGTCGAGAATAATAAAGTCCATCCAAGTTACACACTTCGAAATGGTCACCACACATGATCGGTACACACGATCCACCACTAAAGAATCACCCACGAGGGTAGAAACACAAATAGGTATAGCAAGGGACTCACACATAACATCAATGACAGTAGCAAAATATGCAGAAACATAAGAGAATGTAGACCCAATGTCAAATAACAGAGAAGCAGGACAATGGAAAAGTAGGATGATACCTTTAATCACAGCACTAGAGGCTTCTGCCTCAAGTCTCCCAAAAAAAGCACAGCACTGACCACACCAACTACGGGGCTGAGAAACCTCTCATCCACCACCACGTACTCCCTAAGTCCAACTTTATATACCTTTAGGACCACTTTTACTGCCCTATGTATAACCTCTAACTACAGACACTAGAGTCGGACAAAGCTGGAGCTGAGAACCCTAATGAGGAGGACCTAGTGCATGTCGAGGACAATCCCTCACTAAATGAATAAACTCATCACACAAAAAATATGCCCTGATACCAAAATCACACTCAGAGGGCGAAGAAGAACCATAACCCCCTTCATAACCTAATGAACTAGAACGAGACCCTCAACCCGTATGACCTGTGCTCTGAATGCCTAAAGCCTCTGAACCCACAAAACTACTATCTGAACCCTGTAAAGCTTCCTTAACTGGTCTACCATGGCAACCATAAGAACCTATACTGAAGAAATCCCTACCTCGAGATAAATGACCACTGAAATTTCTCTATCGGTGTATCTTTTTGGCACCACTACTCTGAGTATCCTGGTGAATAAACTCAATTATCTTAGCACCTCTCAAGCTCTGCAAAGATACTAGTAGTGGCATATTAAACTTGTGTTAAATACACAATATTCTTGACCAAATTACACAAACATTATCACACTAGGAAAAAACCCAAAAATAAGTTAATTTATTCTTTTTTTGGCAATAAAATGTAAATATTACCATACCAACATAATTGTATCTACAACCACAGAGCACTTAGTTGCTAGAACATAATGTTCAAGCTAGCCTAAGCCTCAAGTGAACAAAAAAACCACAAACCAAGACTAATTAGAAACTCTATCTACATAATCCTCATCCTGTCCACCTAGTATAGACCCTCTATACATTTCAATTCTTTCTTTAACTATAGCCTCCTATATTTGTTAAAAAAGAAAATTGGTATTCACTTCATGTCCTCTAAAAATCTTTGCATTCATAGCACCATAACTAGCTGCTACTATCTCCTTCTTTACTCTCTTCCACTGCTTCTGTCTTATCTATCTGATTGTTTCTTCCAAATTCCTTAGCCCAACATGTATATCCCACCATTGTGCTACTCTTGAACATAAAAAACTTATCATAGAACAGCCACCAAATAGATGATAAGTTGTTTTAAACTGATCTTGAAAACACAACACACACTTAGTATCATCACATTAGATGCCCATCCACACAAGCCTCTCCCTAGTTATCATTTTCTTTTGCACAGGCACCCATATCTTGAATCTATGTTTAGGAATGAGAACTCTACACCACACTAGATCAGAACCTCTCATAGCAAGCCTTGCCCCCTTTAAAGCACAATAGCACCTTGATATGGAATATTTTCCAATTACTGTTAGATTGTTCTATCATGAGTGTACAATGGAAACATTTTTACTTTGATCTTATTTAACTTTTTCCAGTACCAACTATAGTTCTTAGGTACTTAATGATTCCATATAGTCTCCCCTTCTTTC
The DNA here is from genome assembly GCA_031232105.1 of Capsicum rhomboideum. Classification (NCBI taxonomy): domain Eukaryota; kingdom Viridiplantae; phylum Streptophyta; class Magnoliopsida; order Solanales; family Solanaceae; genus Capsicum; species Capsicum rhomboideum. The sequence goes on from CP124718.1 coordinate 24,161,814, forward strand.
ATATAGATGTTATGGACCCATTGAACCCATAATTGCTCTTTATCTTACTACATCCACCATATCATCTTACCTATATCTGCTAGGTTCCATAATCTACAAAACTTTATGTTCAAACCTCCCTGAGTTTTTGGATTGTACACTAAAGACATCTTTCTCTTCACCACTATAACCCCCCCTCCCCCAAATAAAAATCTTCTACATTTTTTTCCACTTCTTTGATAACACTTTGAGGTGACAATAGAAATGATCCCTAAAAAATTTGCAAAGAAAAAATAACAAAATTAATAACTTGAAGTCTACCTATATAAGACAAGTGCCTAGTTGAAGTAGCCTGCAGCTTCTGAGTGATCCTTTGAAAAAGCTGATGACAGTCACATTTATTCCACTTCTTGTGAGATAGTGGTAGACCTATCAAAATCAAGTTATTGTAAGTAGCTTTGCTTTATTATTTTTATTAACACCTGATATAAACATGCTTGACTTCTCATGGTTGGCAGAAAGTTATGTAGTCTTAGAAAAACATTTAATAGCTTCCATTACTAGTCACTGATTGCTCATTCCCTTTACAAAAGGTCACAAGATCATCTACAAATGTAATATGAGTGAGCTGCTATATTTTACACATAGGATGCAACTTGAAATCTGGTAAACTCCTTATTCTAGTCATCAATCTGGAAAAGTACTCCATAACTAGTATAAACAACGGAGGTGAGATAGGATCTCCTTGTCTCAACCCCCTCTTTCCTTTAAAAAAACCACAACTCTCTCCATTCACTTTAACTAAATATTTAGTTGTTGTTACACATTCCATGATAAGTTGTTTAAACATAGGTGGAAATCCATAATCTATCATCATTTCCTTAATGAACTACTATTTGACCATGTCATATGCCTTTCTCAAAACAATTTTCATCTAACACCTTGGTATAGTTTTTCCGCCATAGTGCCTTAACAAATAATGACATATCAGCACATTTTGCATCAAGGATCTACCAGTAACAAAAGTTGCTTGAGTAGTATCAAAAGGTCTGATAACACACTCTTTAACCTCTTTCTCAGAATCTTAGAGATGTATTTGTAGATAGTGTTATAACAAGAAATTTGCCTGAATTGATATGCACTCTGAGGATTTTCAATCTATGGGATCAGTGCTACCATTAAAGTGGTAGGGCCTCCACTAAAGCAGACTTGCGGGACTAGTTCCTAGCCTCTAAAGTGGTGCCCAAGCCGATAAAGTAGCTTCCGCTTAAGCGGTGACACCACCTGAAGTAGCATTAGCACTTGGCAATATTTTGCCAAGTTTCCAACTGGCCCTCGGGATTCATTCGAAACCCCATGTATGCAAATCAACTATGTTGCCCTATCAAATTTGAAATTCCAGACTCAACGAGGCAATCTAAATGGTCGTTTTCATCACATTTCACCCAATAGCCCAAAATGAGTTCGAAAGCCTCGAGACCCGGACCAAGGGTCCTCCTAGCCTAAAATCAACATTCTAGAGCTGAGGAAACTGTCCGAATTGGCAGACGAGGTCGTTTATCTAGAGTTTAGGCCCAGTATACAAATTTAAACAGCCAAGACTTTAAAATAGGGAATTACCTCTAAAAAACAAACAAATTGCCCAGTAACCAAACTGTCAGCTCCAGCAAATCACAATGACTTGGGGAAGCTATGTAAAAGGTCTAAATGCTGAAATAATGTAGAAATGCATAAAATGGTCAGGAGGATCATTACAATATTCAATACTAAAAGGACATTCGTCCGTGAAAGTAAAGAGTGAAGAAGTACTAGAAGGCTCGAATAGGTGGGGATACTAGGTCCACAACTCTTTCTCAATCTCCAAGGTAGCCTCCTCAACTTGATTGTGCCTCCGCTGAACCTTAACCACAGGAATCTTTCTATGCAAAACCATCTGACATCCCTGGATAAAATGAGGACTGGCTCTTCTACGAATGTCAACTTCTCGTCAAACTGAATCGAACCCCATAGAAGAACATGCGACTCATTCGGGATATAACACCACAATATGAAGCCATGAAAAACTGAACAACTGTGAAATCTGAGGGTAAGGCCAATTCATAAGCTACCTCTCGAACTATCTGTAATACCGGGGACCGAGCTTACACATCCTCCCGAACTTCATCATGCCTTTAAATGGTGATACACGGAGGAAAACCTGGTCACCAACTCCAAATTTTAAGGCACGAAGTCTACATTTAGCGTAGCTTTTCTGCCTACTTTGTGTTGCCCTCAACCTATCCTGAATCACACGCACCCTATCCACGTACTCAAAAAGTAAATCAGTGCCACGGGGGCTAACCCTTGAAGTCTGAAACCAGCCAATCAGAGACTGACAATGCCTACCATATAATGCCTCAAATAGTGACATCTCAATGCTCAAATGGTAGCTATTATTATAGGCGAACTCAGCTAAAGCTAAGTGTTGCTCCTACTGACCTCTAAAGTCCATCACGCAAGCACGAAACATGTCCTCAAAAACCTTAATAGTCTGCTCCGACTGACCGTCAGTTTAAGGATGAAATACAGTGCTAAGGTCAACCTGAGTGCCCAACACTTCCTAAAAAAGTCCTCCAGAAGCTAGAAGTGAACATTGAGCCCCTGTCTGAAATAATGGACACTGGTACTCCATGAAGGTGAACTATGTCACGAACATAGATGCGGCCTAACCTCTCGGCACTGAAGGACATCTAAATTGGGATGAAATAAGCCAATTTGGGCAACCGATCAACTACGACCCAAATACTATCTGAACCTCGGGAAGTACTAGGCAAACCAGTCATAAAGTATATAGTAATGTGTTTCATTTCCACTCAGGAATAGGTAGCCTCTGAAGTGATCCACCCGTTCTCTGATGCTTGGCTTTTACCTGCTGATAACATAGGAAACGAGCTACAAAATCTGCAACAACTCTCTTCATGCCACTCCACCAATAATGTTGTCTCGAATCTCTTTACATCTTGGTTATCCCAGGGTGAATAGAATATCTAGAGCTATGAGCCACCCGTAATATCAACTGAATCAAAACCCCAACCATCAGAACACAAATACGACCATCAAATTTCAGGATGCCCTCTGAATCTACGGCAGCCCAATTAGACTCACCTATCAGAATTTGGCCACACAGGCCACAAAGTCTACTATCCTCAAACTGGAAACTTCGAATCTTGTCAAATAAAGTAGACCTAGCCTTAACACTAACAAGGGTCTTCCTGAAGTATGAAATATCAAGCCACACCATCAAGTTAGGTAAGTACTAGATGTACCAAGCCAATGGCCTCTCTGAAATAAAAATAGAGGCCAAACTATCCAAACTCAATGCCTTTTGGCTCAAGGAGTCCACTATCATGTTCGCCTTGCCCGGATGGTAAAAAATAGAGATCTCATAGTCCTTTAGTAATTAAATTGTCTAGAATTAAGCACCCTCTAAGTCATAAAGTGCTAAAGACTACGATGGTCAGTGAAGATCTCGCAATGAATACAATATAAGTTATGCCTCCAAATCTTAAGTGCTAAAACTAGCCAACTCCAAGTCATGTGTGGAGTAGTTGCACTTATGAACCTTAAGTTGCCTCGATCATAAGCAATAACTCAGACCTACTACATCAGAACACAACCCAAACCAACATCGAAAGCATCACAATAAACTATATACCCCTCGCTCTCAACAAGAAGAGTCAATATAGGAGATGATATGAACATCTCCTTGAGCTTTAGAAAGCTCAATTCACACTCAATGGACCACTAAAAAGGAACTCTTTCCTAGCCAACTTGGTCATAGGAGAAGTAATAGAAGAAAAACCCTCAACAAATCATCTGTAGTAACCTGCCAAATCAATAAAGCTAAGAACCTTGGTCAGAGATGTAGGTGTTGCCCAATCACGAATAGCCTCTATCTTCGCTGGGTCCACCATAATCCCATCCTTAGACACCACATGTCCTAGTAAAGTAACAGAATCGAGCCAAAACTCACACTTTGGGAATTTGGCATAAAGCTTGTGATCTCTCAAAGTCTGATGCACAATTTTCAAATGTTGCTCGTGCTCCTCCCTACTCCTCAAATAGACTAATATGTCATCAATAAACACAATCATGAAGGAGTCCAAATAGAGCTTGAAAAATTGATTTATCAAATACATAAATGCTGCTGGGGCATTGGTAAACCCAAAAGACATCACCAAGAACTCCTAACGGACATGCCGAGTCCTGAAGGCTATCTTAGGGATGTCCTCCACCTAAATCCTCAACTGATGGTAACCGATCTCAAGTTAATCTTAGAGAAAACTACCGCATCCTGAAGCTGGTAAAATAAATCATCAATGCGAGGCATAGGATACTTATTCTTCATGGTCAACCAATTCAGTTGCCTATAGTCAATACACATATGCATAGAACCGTCCTTCTTCTTCACGAACAAGAAAGGAGTACCCCATGGCAATACGTTTGGTTTAATGAAACCCTTACCCAATAAATCCTGGAGCTAATAATTTAGCTCCCTGAGCTCAGAAGGAGCCATATGGTAAGGATCCATAGAAATAGGTCGGGTGCCCTAGATCAATAGAAAACTCAATATCACGGTCAGAAGCAAAGCCAGACAGGTTGGTAGGGAACTCATCAAAAAACTCACGGACAATAGGAATAAAATCAAGTGAGGGACTCTCCCCATGGACATCATAGATATAAGCAAGATAAGACTCACAACCCCTCGACACCAATCTCCTAGACAAAACATAAGAAATAATCCCCATCAGTGTGCATCTAAAAGAACCTTGCCATATATTCAAGGGAATGCCAAGCATGGCTAAAATAACGGTCTTGGCAAAGGATAACCAGTCCATGCACAGAATCACATCAAAGATCACCATATCTAACGCAATAAGATCAATCCGAGTATTAAACTCTCAAACGGTCACAACACAAGACCTATAAATCTTATCCACTACTAAAGAATCACCCACGGGAGTAGATACATGCAATGGCATAGATAAAGGCTCCCAAGACATATCTAACTATGGAGAATAATAAGCAGAAACATATGAATAAGTGGATCCCAGATCAAATTAAGCAATAGCCGACTGACGGCACACTAAAATCATACTTGTAATAACAGCATTCAAAGACTCTTCCTTCGGTCTACTAGGTACAACATATAAATGGTCTCACCCACCACCTGCCTGGGCATCTGACCTACCACCCATCCTACCAGCCTGAGAACCTCCTCAAAACCCTGGGGACCACCACTGCAACCCTGAACACCACCTCTAGCTTGAGGCAACACTGATCTGATCAACTGAATACTCTGCACTGAAGGTTGAATCATCCCATGCTAGGGATACTCCCTAGCAAAATGTCCAATCACTCCACAAGTGTAGCAAGGTCCAGAAATGCCACTCTTTCAGAAGATTCGACTGACCCGAAATAGCTACCTTAACTGAAACACCCCAAATATGCACCTCTCAAAAACTGGCCGCTGCTCGGGCTATGGTAAATACTGAAGCCTTACTGACCTCTGTCAGTAATCAGAAGTGCTTCCTGAACGGGCCTAATAGACTGACCCAGGGGCTGGAAAGGCTGACGTGGAGGATACCTACACTGAGAACCTCTATCTCTGAACCATAAGCCTTTATGGCCTTATCTCTTCTCTCTTGGGCCTCGCAATTTATCTCCTTCATAGTCTGGGTATGATCAGAAACCTCAACAAAAGACCTGCTAGCCGTAACCAAACTCTGAGTAGCCATGCGAAGAAAAAGTCTCAGTCTCTTAACATAACACCAAATCCTATAATACTTGGTAGGCAAGATCGCACTAGGATGTCTGGCCAACTCATTGAACTGTGCCTCATACTCAATTACAGTCATAAAACCCTTCCATAAGTAGGTGAACTGATCTCTGAGGAGCTCATGAAGTCTGTGAGGCATATACTTCTCCAAGAAAGCCTCAGAGAACTGAGTCCATGTTATAGGGGAAGATCCAGCTAGCCTGGAATTAACATAACCTCTCCGTAAATATCTAGCTGTCGAGTTCAACTAAAAAGTGGTGTAGTCAACTATACAAGCCTCTACTAGGAAAAAATTACGGAGCCTATCCTCGCATGAAGTTAAGAACTCAAATGCATCCTCTCATAGAGCCCCTGTAAACCTCGTTGGAGAATATCTCATAAATTTACCCAACATCTTCTGCTTCTCAATAGACATAGTAGGCTGGGCGGCTACTACCTAAGCAATTATCGATGTTGTAGGGATCTCAACTCTAGAAGCCACAGCAATAGGTTACGCCCCTATAACTGTACCACTTTGATCCACAGACTGTGCAACATCAGATAGTGCACCACTAACTAATCCCAATAATAGGACCAGGGCATTTCTAAGACATGTAGAAGAAATAAACCCTGGTGGCGCTTGGACTGCCCCTGGCCCACCAATGGTTGAGGTGGCAGAAACTCTGGCTCTGGAGTAATAGTAGGATCTGGTGATGGATCTCTATCCTTCCCCTTAGCTGGGGATGCAACTCTAGCATGGCCTCAACCTCTAGGTTGGCCACGTCTCCTGACAGGTGCCCTAGTCATAGGCTCAGGATCTTCATTGCAGGTCGCAATACCGCGCGTCCTGGCCATCTCAGAAAGAGTGAAACAATAAGAACCTTATAGACCAACACAGACTCAATGCACAAGATGAATAAAGAAAGTGAAGTCATCCTAAGAATGTCTTATAGCCTCCAGTAGATATGATAAGGATGTCATCGTTCCAATCTGCAGGACTCTACTAGACACTTGCTCTTGTACTAACAATACCAGTGAACCTAGGCTGTGATACCAATCTGTCAAGTAGGTAAGCCAAACTGTAGCTCGGAAGGACAAGTAATGGGCTAAATGGTGGAAGACGGGATAAATACCAAGATAAAAGCATAAAATATGATCAAAGGCGATTTAGATATGAATATGATTCTAAAATACCCAACAGAAAAGAGGAATAACAAAAGAAACATCCCACGACCTAGTAAGGCCAGTACAAGAGCCACTAATCAAAAGAATAAAAGTACTAGTTGTATTAATATACAGATAGTCTAGAATGTAAAGACTGTCCCAAAATCTAAGTAGGAGAGGGGATCAGCTCTGGCCCTAAAAACTCACCCTATCTTAGGATCTTGTAAGCAAGTTGGAAAAAATATCAGTGACGGCGGCTAGTACTCGGATTTGTATCAGAAAATGATGCAGAAGTGTTGTATGAGTACCAAAACAATGGGTACTCAGTAGGAATCATCGGTCGACTGACTAAATCATAATAAAAGCATAATAAAATGCGAGAATGTAAGAGAAGTCAAGGAGAAAGGGGCACACCTGAGATCATGCTCCAACACATGAAAATAAATAATTAAACACGCGATACCAAAACTAAAGTAAACTAATTATAACCTAAATAGGCCCCCATAAGCCTAGAAGGTGCAAAAAAGAGAAGACTAACCCAACTGAGACCCCATAAGACTGATGGATACAATCAATAGGAGATCTATAGACGCTAAGCATGATATAACCAACCAATAGTCCTATATCCATTAAACCATTCATACTACGCAATACCGGACTAGAACTGGATTCACAATACCATAGTAAATCATAAAGTGACAGACTCAAACCGGTCTTTAACATCATAACTATATCATAGATACCGGACTCGAACCAGTTTTTAACACCATAACCATATCATAGATGTCGGACTCGAACCGGTCTTTAACACCATAACCCTATCATAGATGCCGAACTCAAACTAGTTTTTAACACCATAACTATATCATAGATGCCAGACTCAAACTGGTCTTTAACACCAGAACCATATCATATATGCCGAACTCAAATCGGTATAATAAGGTAAAGTCCCAATAACTAGCCTAGCCCCGAACTAGGTAAATGCTATATAGTCTAAGGTTCAAAATGAAGTGTAATGTTGTGAACGAAGGCCTCCTAAGTCTACAAGGAGCTAAAAGAGATTGCACAACCTAAAAGAGGGCCATCGGGGTTTGCTTCTAAACCTGAAAGCCCATACTAAGGCGATTACTACCCAAAAATTAAAAAGTCTCCAAAATTCCACTATAAGTTATTACATGAAGCTAAATAAAGCCTAAAAGCATCATTTGACTTAAAAGAAGGGTAAAAGGGTCAATTCCACCTCTGAAATAGCTCACAAATCAGCCAAATAAGTCAAACTTCACTAACTAAGCAACCAAACCATAATTTCCAACCCAAAACTAGCACAATATCATACTAATACCACAATAAATATCAATCTAAAGGTAAGGTAAGCGTAGCCTACCTGGACGCCAAAGGAATGCTAGATAAAGTCCGCTAAATTGGGGCTTTTCCTTTTCGAGAAGCCTCCATATGATGCCACGCAATAAAAATAACAATCTACTCATTAATACGAGAATAATGAATTGCATATATATGCTTCGGGTCTAAAATTGAGGTAAAAATTTTATGTGGGCTCGCTTACTGAATCATAAATTTGAAACCGTCAAAACGTTCCTCAAATCTCAAGGATCATTTACCCTTAACGATGAGTAAATTCCAAGCTCCAAAATATCCAAATCAACCCATAAATGAATTAGGGATTTAAACCAAAAACTAAGAATTTATCGAGAAATTAGATGAAACTTACAAGGGTTAAGACGAGGAAAAAGGCTTTGACGAACTCTCTAACCTCTCTTGATCACCCAAGAATTGCCTCCCCTCTCTCACTATCTCTCTAGGGTTTTTAATTCCCAACACTTAGAGAAAATGAGAGAAAAATGGGTGAAAGGGCATTAAATATGCTTTAGGTACCGCTAAAGCAGCCACTCGACCCCTAAAGCAGTCACTGCTTAAGCGAAAACCCACTGCTAAAGCGGTTTGAAGACCTCAGCTAACCTCTGCTAAAATAGATATGTGATGCTCAAGCGCACCCAACTAAAGCGGTAAGGGCTCCGCTTAAGCGGACTCGCGGGACTAGTGCCCAACTGCTAAAGTGGTGCCCAATCCACTAAAGCGGCTTCTGCTTAAGCAGTCGCACCAGTTGAAGCAGCATCAGCACTTGGCAATATTTCGCTAAGTTTCCCATGGGCCCTCGAGATTTGTTCGGAACCTAATGAATGCAAACGAACTATGCTACGCTATCAAATTCAATATTTTGGACTCAGCGTAGCAATCAAAATTTCCATCTGGAGTTGTTTCAAGAAAATGTATCCCACACCCGAATAGCCATTTTCATCACTTTTCACCCAATAGCCCAAAATGAGTCTGAAAGCCTCGAGACTTGGACAAAGGGTTCCCCTAGACTAAAATCGACGTTTCAGAGCAGATGGAACTATTAGAATTGGCATACAACGTCTTTTACTTAAAGTTTTGGCCCGATAGTCAAATTTGAACAACAAAAACTTTAAAACATAGAATTGGCTCTAAAAAACAAATGAATTACCCGATAACTGAACTGTCAGCTCTAGAAGTCATAAATGACTTGGGACAGCTATGAAAAACTTTAAATGCCAAAATAATGTGAAAAATATAGAAAATAACCTTGAGGGTCATTACATTTATACTCTAACATAGTCTTATTAATTTCCAGATTTAAAACAGGCATCAGGAGAAGATCCTGGTGATTCTTAGTTAGTATATGCCCCGGCTAAGAAATTTTCCTGCTTGCATTCTTTCTTGAACCACCAGTCTACCTTATAACCCTTAATTGTATCTCACAAAAATATTAGAATTCTGTTGGCCATCATGGTGCATCTACCCTACCTCATCTCTCAGTTGAGTCACTGACTATACCAACCTCCTCTTATTTAATACTGAGAAGAAGTACTTAGCATTATCATCTCCTATCCTTAGCCATTGAACTTTACATCTCTGCAACATCATAGACTCAACAAGATAAGAAGACTTTTGAAATTATTGTCTTAATGCTATCTTGATAAGTTGCAACCCTAAATCTAAAGGATTCAATTGAAGTTTGATTTGCACCTGCTACATTGCATTTCTATCTGCATCAGCCTGTTCTACCAGATGGCTAACATATTATTTACACAATTTACTTAGATTACTCTTCAGTATCTTAAGTTTCCTAACTACACAGTACATATTGTATCCATCTGTTGACCTTTCCCACACCTTCTGAACTATAGACTGGAACAAAGGATGAGTACTTTATACATTGCAGTACTTGAAAACTTTGATTTTTCTATTTGTTGTCTGAATCATTTGAACTACTACAGGGCAATGATAACTCACTCACTCTGGAATCACTTTACTCTTAATGTTAGGTATGGTATCAATCCAGTCACCATTTACAAGTACCCAATCTAGGTTTGAAAAATCCTCTCCTCCTGTCTGTCATTCCAAGGGTAGTTTCCTCCTGAGTTATACATCTCTTCAAGTTGAGAATCAGTGATACAATCTTGAAAATCCATCACATCGGCAAGTGTAACTGGATTATACCTAATCTAACTTCACTATGTAGTATTGCATTAAAATCACCAAGAACAATCCAAGGGTGTTGACATCCCTAATGAACCATTCTTAGATGATCCCATAACATCTTCCTCTCATATTTTTGATTGAAACCATATACAAATGTAGCTATAAATTCAATTTACATAGGAATATATTTGACCTAGCATGTTACAGCCTGTGCAGTGACAAACATAACCTCAACTTTAAACCAATCATGTCTCCAAACAACCAAAATACACCCATTATAATGATATAAGTGATTATTATAATAGGACCAACCACCAAAAATGGAATATACTATACTCTTGACTTTAATTACTTTTATTCTAGTCTATAAAAAACTCATTAAGCCAATATCAATATTTGTGTAGAAACGTTTTACCTCTTTCTGCTTATTGAGACAATTGAGGCCTCTAGTATTCCAACTCAAAACATAACCATGATCACCTGGGGAGGTAGCACTCCCCTCTTCACCAGCTTAAGTGGTTTGTTGGTCATCTTTAGTAATGCATTCACCCAATTCCTAAAAAGAGTTATGGAGTTGTATTGGTTGTCTTTGCCAAACACCAGCTACTCTACCATTATTATGTCCACTCTCTTTCTTTTTGGACTACATATTTCTCTGAACCTTGTTACCTACTAGCTTTGCAACCTCAGTTTTCTGTTACTGGATCAGGTTGACTATCTTTACTTTTGTTTTTCCTACACACCTCATAGATGTCGTCATACTTCTTACATGTAGCATAAATAGTTGGTTTCGAGTGAGAACTGACAGGCTGCTCAACTATTTAGCATTTTTCATTCATGAACATAACAATCTCTGCAATTGCTTACAAATTTGAACTTCAACAAGTAGTTTGGCAAAACTCAGTCCATTTTTCTATTTTGTGTTTTTATCAACTATCAAAGGCTTACCAATGAGGCTTCCTATTTTAATGAAAAATTTAGCACTCAAATATTTAATATCCAGACCTTGCAGCTTAATCTAAATTGGGACTGAAAATAGCTCCTCCTTGGAAAAATTCCTTTTCTGAAGTCCATCCTTTCATAACCAAAGGTTTGTTAACGAAGTGATATATACAACCTCAAAACACCTCCTCCTTCCCCTCAGCATTATCAAACCTCACAAGAAGCACACTATTCTTCATTACAGCCACCTTATTTATACCCAATTTACCGCACTTCCTCTATACAAATCTATTTAGAACACTAAATGGGGGATATGCACCTAAGACATAACACATAATAGCATGTTACCAATACTCAATTTTATATTCAATATCTTCTTCATCAATTTCCACCATGTTTACCTCCCCTACCTTATGAGGTGGATTATAATTCATTTTGAAACTTGAATTATTCACCTTGGTAATGTCAAATTTGTCCCAAATTGACTCTCTAGGAGCACTATTTTGACCCTTCACAAGACTATTACTCATATTTTCTACCTCATCAGTCCACGATTTAGGAGAATCATTAAGCTTTTTCCATTTCTGAATATTGTCCTTAGCTAAAGCTGCTTTGGATTTCAAATTGACATTCGAGTTGCCTACCTTGCTCACAGTAGCTTGTTCTGAGCTTATTGATGAGCTCATGTCATTGTTTATCTCCACTCCTCCAATTACCAGACTCAATTTTCTCATCACAATTCCCACTGGACTTTGGTCGCTAGTTACTGTTACATTGCTTTGCACCTTGTTACTGCTAGTTATCGCATCTTTACTGCCTCCTACTATATGTGTGAGCTTTCCCAGAGTGCTTCCCTCATCTTTCCCAGGTAGAGTGAAATCTTTAACCCTCTTTCCCATGGCGTGCATATGTTAGTATAGCTGCTAATGCACTGCAAGAAAGAGAAAACCTACCATCCCCTTACAATTTTAATTTATTCTAGGACTTCTAAAATGATAAATATTTTTTAGTAAGGAGACAAGTATTTTTATATAAAATACAAAATATTTTTTACTGTAAAATACTTAATGTTATATTTGAAAAGATAAACAATCTAAAACTGTGCAGCTAAGCTAATTATAATCAAATTCTATATTAAAGTTTCTTTAAAAAGAATGAAGATGATGCTTCCCTTTTAAAAAAATACTTCAAAGGGCAGCCGGTGCATTAAGCATCCTGCTTTCACATACGATTTAGAAAAATCGCATCCTCGTACATACATAAAATTAATTCATGAAAATACCAATGAGCCAGAGCTAATCATATTCTTAAATGTACCATTTAATCATTCTGTGTAATTAACTATTTAACCATTTGATATGATTAAATTCTCACAACACAAATATTTAAAAAGCGATAAAGTAGACAAATATTTTCCAATTTGGGTAGAAACAGAAAGAGGGAGAGAGTCACCTAATCAGTCAATATTTGAGAGAAAAAGGCTAAGGTGAAAGTTTTATACATACCTATGAAAATGAAGCATAATGTACTGTTCGCGATGATGATTCCCATGATGGAGATTCTGAATAGGAAAAAGAAATCTTTTTTGTTTTGTTAGTAGAAAGTTTCTTGAATGAAGAGTTCGCCAAAGTTTTAAATTGAGATGGAGATCATATAAAATGATATAAATGATGCACGTTTATATAGAGAGCAAAAGGGAATTCAACTCTAAATTTCTTACATAAGAATAGTAAGTAAATAATATGTCACAATATAATATTCTTACATAACCAGTATAATTTTACATGTAATAATATGTCACTTAATATTCTTATTATGTTACGAATTAATAATTTATTATCAAAATGAATATGTAATTAATTCAAAAATAAATGATTGTATAAATAATTTTTGTATCGCTAACATGTATTTTGTATTTTGTATTAGGATGGTGGGTAGGGATGGAAGTAAAGGTTAATTCTAGATCCTAATATAGTTTATGACATTTCGATAATATTGAGGGTAAAATTACTTATGATTGTTCCATTGAAGAATAATAAGCATCCACCTTTATTATTAATAAGTTACATTAGAATGTCTATATTTTGTATCCAATTTATATTTTAATTCTTATTTGGATGTAATCTCATTTACAGTAAAACACGCGTGCAAGATTTCTATTGGGTAATTGGAAGATCAAAGTTAAATTAAAGATGTGGTTCTCAAATTATTAACAGTTTCAGTTGTAGTGTTATCACCTTCTTGTAAAAAACTTGGAATGCACGTGCAGCGTACGTGTCTAGAAATAAGTAACTAGATAAATGAATCAGAATACATGTCCAACGCCTGTGTCTAGAAACTAATAACTAGATAAATAAATCATAAATTCCTTCTCTGTTGCATTTGACATAGGTCTCATTTTTACCAAATCATAACAAGATAAATCAATTATAAATTCATCCTCTTTTGCATTTGACGTAGTTCTCATTTCCTCCAAATCATAACTAGATAAATTAATCATAAATTTCTCCTTTGTTGCATTTAACGTCAGTCTCATTTTCTACAAATATATATATCAATGTTTAGAGGACATTTTGTGATGAACTCACGATTCCCATTATCGACCCTTTTTCTTTTCCTCCTACATAAACTCTCTGGAACTGAGGCATCCCTTGAATCCATATTGCACCCGAGTTTAATACACAATTTTCATTAGCAAATCGCACAACCATTAGTACACTAGAAAAATAAAGTTAATTTAGACTAGGACTTCTAAAATGATAAATAATTTTTAGTAAGGAGACAAGTATTTTTTTATAAAATACAAAAATATTTTACTATAAAATATCTAAAAGAATGAAGATGTTCTTCCCTTTAAAAAAATACTTCAAACGGAAGCCAGTACATTAAGCATTTTGCTTTCATGCACGATTCGAAAAAAGGTCGCATCCTCGAACATACATAAAATTAATCCATGAAAATACCAATGAACCAGAGCTAATCATATACATAAACATACCATTTAACCATTCTATATAATTAACTATTTAACCATTATATGTTATTAAGCGTTCAAAAAGCAAAAATTTAAGAAGAGATAAAGTAGACAAATATGTCCCAATTTGGGTAGGGATAGAGAGAGAGAGATTCATCTAATCAGTCAATAATGGAAAAAAAAAGATAATGGTAAAAGTTTTATGCGTACCATGGCAAACGAAGTCTGATGAACTGTTCACAACGACGATTCCCACAATGGAGATTTCCAATCGGAAAAAGAAATTTTCTTTATTTTGTTATCAGAAAGTGTCTTGAATGAAGACTTCACCGATGTTTTAAACTAAGATAGAGATCATATAAAATGATATAAATGATGCACTTTTATACAGAGAGCAATAGGGAATTTAGCTCTGATTTTCATACCTAAGATTAGTAAGTAAATACTCCATCACAGTATAATTTCTTACACAACCAATATAATTTAACATGTAATAGTATGTCACTTAATATTCTTATTATGTTATGAATCAATGTTTTTTACCAGAATATATACGTAATTAATTCATCAATAAATGACTGTGTAAAAAAAAATTATATTGATAACACGTTTTTTATTTTTTGGATTAGTGTGGTGGGTAGGGATGGAAATATAGATTAATTCTAGATCCTAATATAGTTTATGACATTTCGATAACATTGAGGGTGAAATTACTTATTATGGTTCCATTGGAAAAAATAAGCATCCATCTTTATTATTGGTCAGTGACTAACTAGAATGTCTATATTTAGTACCAAATTTATATTTTAATTCTTATTTCAATGTAATCTCATTTATAGTACAATAAATGTGCAAGATTTCTATTGGATAGTTGGGATATCAAAGATAAATTAAAGATACGATTCTCAAATCATTAACAGTTTCAATTGCAGCTGTAGCACCTTCTAGTAAAAAACATGGAATGTATGTGTAACGTATGTGTCTAGAAACTAGTATCTAGATAAATCAATTGGAATACATGTGCAAAGAACGTGTTTATAAACTATTAAATAGATAAATCAATCATAAATTCCAACTGTGTTGAGTTTGACATAGATCTCATTTTCTCCAAATCATAAATTCCTCCTCTTTTACATTCGACATAGTTCTCATTTCCTCAAAATCATAACTAGATAAATCAATCATAAATTTCTCCTTTGTTGCATTTAACGTTGGTCTCATTTCCTCCTAATATGTATCAATGTTTACAGGATATTTCGTGATAAACTCACGAGTTCCATTATCTACCCTTTTTCTTTTCCTCTGACACAAACTCTTTGAAACAGAGGCATCCCCTGAATCCTTGTTGCACTTGTGTTAAATACACAATTATCTTGAGCAATTTGTACAACCATTAGCACATTAGGAAAAAAACCAAAAAATATTTAATTTATTTTAGGACTTCTAAAATGATAAATAATTTTTAATAAGGAGACAAATATTTTTATATAAAATAGAAAATAATTTTTATTATAAATACTTAATTTCATATTTGATTAGATAAACAATATAAATCTGTACAATAAAGCTAATTATAATCAAATTTATATTAAAATTACTTTCAAAAGAATGAAAATGATGCTCCCCTTTAAAAAAAAAAATACTTCAAAGGGAAGCCACCGTATTAAGCATCCCGCTTTCACGCACGATTTGAAAAAAGGTCGCAACCTCGAACTTACATAAAATTAATCAATGAAAATTCCAATGAATCAGGGCTAGTAATATTCTTAAATGTACCATTTAACCATTCTATGTGACTAAATGCTCACAACACAAAAATTTAAAAAGCGATAAAATAGACATACAAGTCCCAAATTTAGGTTGAGACAGAAAGAGAGAGAGAGAGAGAGACATCTAATCAGTCAATAATGGAGAAAACAAAGATAAATGTAAATTTTTTATGCATACCGAGGCAAATGAAGCCGGATGAACTATTCGAGACGACGATTTCCACAATGGAGATTCTCAATCGGAAAAAGAGATCTTCTTTATTATCAGAAAGTGTCTTGAATAAAGAGTTCACCGAAGTTTTAAATTGAGATGGAGATCATATAAAATGATGTAAATGATGCACTTTTATATAGAGAGCAAAAACGGAATCCAACACTAATTTTCTTACCTAAGATTAGTAAGTAAATACTCCGTCACAATATAATTTTCATACACAATTAATATAGTTTAACATGTAATACTATGTCACTTAATATTCTTATTATGGTAAGATTTAATGCTTTCTTATCGAAATGTATACGTAATTAATTCATCAGTAAATAATTGTGTAAAAAATATTTGCATCGATAACACGTTTTAAATTTTTTGGATTAGAGTGGCGGATAGAGCTAGAAATAAAGGTTAATTCTAGATCCTAATATAGTTTGTGACATTTGAATAATATTGAGGGTGAAATTACTTATGATGGTTCCATTGGAGAATAATGTGCACCCATCTTTATTATTGGTCAGTGACTAATTAGAATATCTATATTTAGTACCAAATTTATTTTTTAATTCATTGGAGAATAATGTGCACCCATCTTTATTATTGGTCAGTGACTAATTAGAATATCTATATTTAGTACCAAATTTATTTTTTAATTCTTAATTTGATGTAATCTCATTTACAGTACAGTACACATGCATGAATTCTATTGGGTAATTAGGAGATCAAAGTCAAATTAAACATGCCGTTCTCAAATCATTAATAGTTTTAGTTGTAGGTTTAGCACCTTCTAGTAAGAAACCTAGAATACACGTGTAACGCACGTGTCTACAAACTAGTAACTAGATAAATCAAATGGAATATATGTGCAATATAGGTGTCTAGAAACTAGTATCTATATAATTCAATTAGAATACATGTGCAACGCACATGTCTAGAAACTAATAAATAGATAAATTATTCATAAATTCCTCCTCTGTTGTATTTGACGTAGGTCTCATTTTCTCCAAATCAGAACAAGATAAATCAATCATAAATTCCTCCTCTTTTACATTGGGAATAGTTTTCATTTCCTCCAATTCATAGCTAGATAAATCAATCATAAATTTCTCCTCTATTGTATTTAACGTAGGTTTCATTTCCTCCAAAAATATATCAATATTTAGAGGATATTCCATGATGAAATCACGAGTCCCATTGTCTACCCTATTTTTTTCTCCTACACAAACTCTTAGGAACAGAGGCATCTCCTGAATCCATGTTTCACCTGAGTGAAATACACAATTCTCTAGAGTAAATTGCACAACAATTAGCATATTACAAAAAAAAACATAAAATAGTTAATTTAGTCTAGGAATTCTAAAGTGATAAATTGTCACAACCCAAAAGATGAGGTCATTATCGCACCTGCCTTGACCCAACCTTGGTAGGTAAGCAAAAACCCCACAAAAGAAAACAAAGTTGAAATAAGATAGAAATGAAATAAATACATGACTTCTAGAACAAAATCAGGGCATGATACATAAATAACATAACCATCCAAAAAAAAAAATACATCAGTCCACAAAACCTGGTGTCAAGAACATCTAATATAAATCCAAAATGTGAATAATACATAAGTATGTCTCTGATAATAAATAAAGGCATAATGATAGAAGGAGGCTGGAACAAGGTTCCAGACGGGGAGCTCACTTGATCTCCAAAATAGCACTCTCAACGCATGAATCAGCCACCACGAGTCACACCGATACTGGGATCTGCATCGAAAGGGAAAAAAAGTAGGAGTGAGTACGGTCCACTTGTATTCAGTAGGTATTATATGCCAACTGAGCAAAGTATAAAACTAAGCAAGTAAAAGATACAATGAGCATGCTTCCACCGGCAAACAGAAAAGTTTCCAAATGGTAGCTCACACCATCTCCACTAATAGTTTTATAATATACATTTCAAAAGGAACACTACACATGAATTATATAAAGAAACTAACTACACGACAATAAATATATAAGTATAAGTACAAATGATGTAATGCAAAGAAATGTTGGTGGAATAATGATGATATTAATCATCACATAGCTCTCGTATATGTATTTCGTGCCTCCTCACTTCTTGGATGGGACAATATACCTTCAGAGTGTCAGTCTCAAGTATCGTATACATCTTCGAGCCTACTCGCTTCAAGGATAGGACAATATAATTTCACAATCTCAAATCTCAAGTATCAATCACCTTACTGGCACATCCCTGGTCAAGGGTTATGTAAAATGTTTCATTTTCAGTCAAAATTAGTGTTTCTCAGTGATGCCAATCTCATGAATATGTATAGATGAAATGAGGATGTAATGCCCACAACAAATCAGTATGAAGATAATGATCAATTCGAAACAAGTATACATGAGCTCAGAATCAACTCAATATGACTTTAGTTCATGATATAAGCCATCGTATAACATCACTAGTATAAATAGTCATGTAAGAGCTAAATAATGTCATTTAAAACCCCTCAATCAGGTATCACTAATATGATAGAGGCAATTAAATGCTCAACTATGGCCTATAATGTAAATTCAAGCCCCCATACGGCATCTTAATGATAATAAAGGTAAATAAATGCACAAACAAGGCCTATAATATCAAATAAAGCCCACACACAGGCATCAAAATAAATAAAATCTCTCAAGTATGCCCCCACACGGGAAATATGATAATAATAATAACTTTGGAATGCAATTCCCACGCCTAATTCCCCAGTGCTTAGCATGCTTTACATGAATGGTTAACTACCCAACCCAGTCTAAAGAAAGTTAACCTACCTCAAAAAGCCAAAATCCAAGCCTAGACCCTTCAACGCAGAGCCTTTCCCTTAAGAGAAGTCTCGGAATGAACTAAATCTATCAAAAATGAAATTTACACATCAAAAGGGATCTTACAATACCCATATTTGCTATATTCTATCTGGGTCCAAACATAGTTCAAAAATCGACTCGAAATCAAAAAGGGTAAATCTGGAATTTTATTTAAGAATTATATTTCCCAAGTCAAGAGGAGTCTAAATTTCAAAACCCAATAGAGAATGAGTTGAAATCATACATTAAATTGATGAAAAACCAATTTTATACTTTAGCAGGTGAAAACCCAAAATACAAGTTTGAATACAAGTTTTTAGAGCTATTTTGAAGATAAAATCAATAGGAAATGCTGAAAATAGAAGTCTAGAGATTATTCAAACAAGATTGATGAAAAACTCTCCTTAAAATCATCTTTCCCAAGGTCTCAAGTTCCAAAAATGGTGAAAATTGCAAAAATGGGGAACTTATATTGTTCAGGTGAACACCTTGCAATTACGGTCCCTATCTTGCGATTGTGAGGGTCACCGTTAACGGGGCATAAATTTTTTCTTCGCATTCGCGAAGGCTGTTGACGCAGACCTCTCGCAATCGTAAAGTTTCGATCTCAAACGTAATTACTGTCATGACCCAATTTCTGGAATCATGATGGAACCAACGTTAACCCACTAGTAGGTAAGCCAAACCATAGCCCGGAATGATGAGTAATGGGCCAAACGATAGGAAGTAAAAGAATACAGAATTTAGACAGGCAATAGAAATACTAAACAACGAGATATATAAATACGATAGTACTAGATAATAGAAAAAAGGAGAAAAATGTGCAAAAGAGTATCCCATGACTAAGTAAGGTCGATATAAGAGTCACTAAATCAAAACAAGAGTACTAGATAGTAGCAAATATACAGGTAGTCTCG
This sequence comes from Capsicum rhomboideum, assembly GCA_031232105.1. Lineage (NCBI taxonomy): Eukaryota > Viridiplantae > Streptophyta > Magnoliopsida > Solanales > Solanaceae > Capsicum > Capsicum rhomboideum. The sequence goes on from CP124718.1 coordinate 24,181,932, forward strand.
GAATAAGTAAAGACTATCCAAAAATAGTAGAAGCAGAGAGAATCACCTCTGACTCTTAAAGCTGACCTTATCGCCAAAACCACAGCAAGGCCGAGTGAAGCGTCAACGGTGGTAGCTCATGCTCAAATTTGCATCAGAAAAGATGCAGAAGTGTATTATGACTACCTAAAACAATGGGTACTCAGTAGGCATCATCGGCCGACTGAGCTAAATCACAATAAAAGTATAATAAAATGTGAGAATGTAAACTATGTCAGGAATAAATGAACATAAATAGAACTAATGTTTCACTAAACGAAAATGGTAAGTATATGGAATAAAAGGAAACCAAAAGTAAATGCAAGCTAACTACACCTAACTGGGCCCCCATAAGCCCAGAAGGCACAAATAAGAGATAAATAATCAATGGAGCCCCCATAAGCCCGATGGATACAAATAAGTAAGAATTATCGAATATAATAATACAACATGAGCCAACAAGTGATGACATACATGGAACCCCCTTCGAACCAAAAATGCCAGACTTGAACCAGAACTAGTGAGTAGTACACCATAGAAAAGTGCCATATATCTATAATGAATGCTGGACTTGAACCGAAACTAGCAAATAGCATGATCATAATAAAGTGCCACATGTGGGTCATGAATGCCAGACTAGAACTGGAACTAGTAAATAAGTTTAAAGTAATAATAACCCAAGGTTATACCTTCCTCCATGCCCAAATAATTCCAAATCCCCAAGATGAATAGTCAAATCTAAAAGTTAAGCAACTTTCAGTTACTAAGTCTAGTACGAGGTTCTAAGGGTCAATGGTCCTTCTGACCCGAGTAACCAAGCTAACCAGGAGTCATTAAGTGACCTAAGTCTCCTTAAGGTTCAAGGTTTAGTCTAATGTGATGAATAAAGGACTTTTAGAGCTACAAGGGGCCAATCTAGGTAATTGACCTAAAAGAAGGGCCGATGGGGCCAACTACTAGTTCCAAAAATCCATACTAAGGCACATACAATTCCACTTCAAGGTCTTAAATAAACTAAAACTAAACCTAAGGTATTATTAGTACTATTATGAGGGAAAATGGGGTCAAATTCTACAAAAGAGGCCCCCCCAAATCGACTAACTTTAAAAAATAAAACACTAAACTAATTAACCAAGTCGTAAATACCCATCCATAGCTAGTATAATACTACACTAATACCATAGTAAAACCCAATCTATGAGGAAAGTGAGCCTAGCCTACCTGGATTCCGTCGAAAGCTCGTAAAGTCTACAACTCCAGAGCTTTTCCTTTTTGAGAGGCCTCCGAACGCTGCCACACTATCAAATTAATAATCTATCCATTAAAATGAGAACATGGAAACCCATATTACATGTAAATTCTCTGGGTCAAAAGTCAAACTAAAATTTCCATGCGGGGCTTGCTTTAGGAATCATGAATTTGAAACCGTCAACACGTCCCTTTAAACTCAAGGATCATTTATCCTAAAAAAATAGGTGAAATTCGAGCACAAATAATCCCCAAATCAGCCCACAAAGAACTAGGGTTTAAATTTAAATTGGACAGTTAAGCAAGAAATTAAGCGGACACTTATGAAATAAGGATGAGGAACTGACCACAACAACGTCTCCAACTCACCTCCGACACCCAAAGATCGATCTCCCATAATTTTGTAAGTTTTCTAGGGTTTAGTGGTGTTGGGACTTAAAAAAAATGGGAGAAAAATGGTTCCACATCAATAAATAAACCCAGGGGTCCCTTCATCGAGATCGCGGGACCCCTTTCATGAATGCAGAGACCGACCTTGCCAGGCCTACACAAACGTGGTCGGCACACTACAAACACAATGGAGAAAGCTTGGATAGGTCGTCCATCTAACCCATTGGGAACACGAAGTCCGGTTCGCAAACATGGAGGCTAAGATTTCTTGATCTACGCAAAGGCTAAAATATGGCTGCACCAGCGAACTTGGCTAAGTGCCAAGTTTTCAATCGGACCCTCGGGATTCGTTTGGAATCCCATGAATGCAAACAAACTATGCTACCCTACCAAATTTATCATTCCGGACTAAACTATGGCATCGAAATTTCCATCCAAGGTTTTTTGATCAAAAGTGGGTCCCACAACCAAAAAACAATTTTAACTAAAATTCTCCTAATAGCCCGAAATGAGTCCGGAACCCTTAGGACCAAAACCAAGAGTGACTCTAGCCTAAAATCGACAATTCGCAGCTAATGAAAATGCCAAAAATTTGCATCCAGGACCATTTACCTGAAGTTTAGGTCCGATACCCATTTCTTAACAACGAGAGCTCCAAAATAGGGGATTGGCACTAAAAACCAAATGAACTACCCGGCGACCAAACTGTCATTCCCAGCAAGTCATAAATGACTTGGTGCAGCTGTGGGAAAGTTCTAAACATAAAAAAAACACAAAACCAATGGAAATGACTTGGAGGGTCATTACAATGACTACGACTTGACCCGATCCCCGGGGTTATCCTTCAAGAATTTGGTCACCACGTCGCATTTGGAATAAAGTACATTTTCCTTCTCTACTTTTGCAAAGAAGGATTTACCTGCACTAGATTGTAGAAAGCCTAGCAATCTCATAAGTCATCAAATGTCTTTGAACGGACCCTCAGGATTCATTAGGCACCCTACAGAAATAAACCAAATATGCTACTAGGCTATTTTTGATGTTTCGGACTCAATGGACCCATCAGATTTTTGAAAGGATATCGTTTACAACATATTAGCCCCCCGGACCCCTTTTAAGCCTAATTTACCTAATTTTTGCCTAAAGGGTCAAAATACAATTTAAAGGTTTGAGACTAAACTAACTACGCTACTAATCCAAAATTGACATTTCGATTCTAATGGAACTATCCAAATCACTATCTGACGTGCGCATCACAAAATGTTGACCGAAATCAAACTAGTAGCTTTAGAAGCCTCTAAGGACCTCAAACTCACCCAAATCATTTTTGAATACATCGGCGACCACCCTTTCAACCAACCCCACAACTCACAAATAGCATTTTACAACTATGGGGAAGGGCAACATGGTCAAAACACATTAAAGGTGAAATTTAAATCTACTGTTATTACATTATCCACCACTAAAACACAAGTTCATTCTAGAACTAAAAATTCAAAAAAGTACCTGAAACGATTAAAAGTTAGAGGTATATATGTTGCATATCGTACTCAACCTCCCAAGTAGCCTCCTCAATAAGATGATGTCTTTTATTGACATTTACTTAATGAATATGCTTAGACCTCAGCTTCCTAGTATTCCTATCTAGGATAGCAATGGGCTCCTTCTCAAGGGATAAATCATGGACTAAAACAATTGAATCCCATCGGATCATATGTGAATCATCGGGATGACATCTCTTCAACATGGAAACATGGAATACCGAATGAACAACTGACTGATGTGTAGTCAAAGCTAGCATATATGCTAACCCATACTTCTTAAGAATCTCAAAAGGGCCAATATACCACGGACTAAGCTTTCCATTCGTCCCAAACCTCATCATACCCTTCATGGGTAAACCCTTCAACAAAACCCGATCTCCAATCATGAAGACAATAACACAGACTCAATGATCGGCATAACTCTTTTGCCTACTCAGGGCAGCCACTACTCTCCATTGAATCAGTCTCACTTGATCCATCGAATCTCTAAACAAATTTGTGCCCCAAGGTCTTACCTCAAAAGAGTCAAACGATCCCACAGGGGATCTATACCTCTGCCCATATAAACCCTTAAAGGCACCATCTGAATACTGGAATGGTAACTGTTGTTGTAGGAAAACTCTTCTAAGAGCAAGTACTTGTCCCAATGTCCACTAAAATTTATAACACATACTCGAAATATGTCCCCTAGCACCTGAGTAGTCCTCTCATACCAACCATTTGTTAGGGGATGAAATGTTGTGCTCAAGTCCAGCTTAGTACCCACTACTCTGCATGGTACTCTAAAAACTTGAGGTAAACTAGGTACCTCTATCAGAAATAATGGAGATAAGTACACCATGCAATCCAACCAACTCTCTAATGTAGATCTTGGTCAACTTATCCACTTTATAATTCACTCTTATAGGTACAAAAGACGTTGATTTGGTCAATCTGTCTACAATCGTCCAAATAGAATCAAACTTCTCCCAGGTCGTGGGTAGGCCAACTATAAAATCCATGGTGATCCACTCCCACTTCCACTCAGGAATGGGTATCCTATGCATCATACCACCTGGTCGGTGATGCTCATACTTTACCTGTTGGCAATTAAGACACTTAGCCACAAACTCTGCAATCTCTCTCTTTATACCACCCCACCAATAATGTTGCTTTAGGTCATGATATATTTTAGCCTCTCCTAGTTGAATAGAGTACCTCAAACAATAAGCCTCCTTCAAGATCAATCTAACCCATCCACTAACTCTCGACACACAAACTTGGCCACTAATCCTCAAAACACTATCGAAATCAATAGATGCAACCTTTGCTTGGACAGTCAACACTCTATCATAAATCACCTTCAATCTATCATCATCAAACTGATGAGCTTAAATCTACTGCATCAAGGAAAACCTAGCCCCAACAAAGGACAAAACATGCTCGAGTGATAAAATATCAAGTCCAACCAACAAGCTAGCTAAAGACTGACCTCTAAGACAAAGGTCATTCTTGGGTCAAGAGATGAGCTAAACTCCTCATACATGTTGCCTTCTGTCTCAATGCGTCCTCCACTATGTTGGCCTTGCCCGAATGATATAGTATAGTAAGATAATAGTTCTTAAGCAAATTAAGCCAATGTTGCTATCTCATATTTTGATCTTGCTGGGTAAAGAGCACTGAAGGCTATGATGATCGGAGAAAATGTAACAATGGACTCCATACAAGTAGTGTCGCTATAACTTCAACACAAACACAACCGCGCCAACTATAAATCATGGGTAGGGTAATTCTTCTCATAAGGCTTTAACAGTCGAGAAGCATAGGTAATCATCTTACCCTCTTGAATCAACACACCACCCAAGCCAACTTCAGAAGCCTGACAAAACACGATAAATCCCATGCCCTCCTTGGGCAAGGTAAATATATGAATAGAAGTCAAAAACTCCTTGACCCTTTGAAATCTCTCTTCACATGCATCCAACCACTGAAAAACAAGTTACTATTGAGTCAACTTGGTCAAAGGAGCCACAATAGAAGAGAAACTCTGTACAAAGCACCGATAATAACTCGCTATTCCAACAAAACTCAGAATCTCAATAGGACAAGTAGGCCTAGCCTAATCACAAACTGCAACTATCTTGGTCGAATTGACTAGAGTACCATCCTTTGTCACTACATGACCTAAGAGAGAAACAGAATCCAACCAAAACTCACACTTGGTAAACTTTGCATACAACTCATTATCTCGCAATCTCTGAAGTACAGTCCTCAAGTGCCTATTATAATTAGCCTCATTCTTGAAATAAACCAGGATATCATCAATGAATACAATCACAAAGGAATCAAGATAAGGTGAAAATACTCAGTTTATTAACTCCATCAATGCTATTGAGGCATTATTCAGCTCAAAAGACATGACTAAAAACTCATAATGACCATACCGTATCCGAAAAGCTATTTTTGGAATATCAGAAGATCTAATCCTCAACTGGTGGTAATCGGATCTTAAGTTAATCTTTAAAAACACCGAGGTGCCCTGAAGCTACTCAAAAAAATAATCAATGCGAGAAAAAGGACATTTGTTCTTGACTATCACCTTGTTCAACTGCTGATAGTCGATACACAAACACATAGATCCATTATTTTTCTTCACAAATAAAATAGGAGCACCCCAAGGAGACATACTAGGTCTAATAAAACCCCTTACCTAACATATCTTGCAACTACTTCTTTAATTCCTTCAATTCAGCCTGAGCCATCCTATATGAAGCAACAAAGATGGTTTTGGTGCGTGAATCAACATCGCTAGAAAAATCAATATCTTGATCTGAAGGCATACCAGGTAAGCCCATTGGAAACACGTCCTAGAACTCTCTAACCACCTGAACAGAATCCAAGGGAGGCGGTGAAACAATTCTAGTATCACAAACATAGGCCAAATAAGAAAGAAACCCTTTTTCTACCATGAGATGATCATGTAGAAAAGATACAACTGCCTTTTGACAAGAACTAGGCATACCCTTCCATGCTAACCTTGGCCCACCCGGAGTAGCTAAAGTCACGAACTTGACAAAATAATCAAAAATTGCACGATAAGAAGCTAACTAATCCATACCCAAAATAACATCAAAATTAACAGTGTCAAGGATAATAAGTTCTATACCCAGGTCTTACGCCCTGCAAAGGTCACCACACAAGATCGGTACACCCGAACTACTATTAAAGAGTCTCCTAGAGGGGTCAAAACATGAATAGTCACATCAAAGGACTCATATGCAGTATCAAAACCAGTAGCAAAGTATGGAGACACATAGGAGAATGTAGACCTAGGGTCAAATAAAATGGAAGCAGAACAATGGCAAACTAGGAAAATACTTATGATAACTAAAAGAGGCCTCTTCCTCAAGTCTCCCCGATAGAGCATAGCACTAACCTCGGCCCTTACCAGACTGTGCAAAATATCACACCTACCATGAGCTCTCTAGGATATGCCTCAAGCACTCCTAGAACACCTCTAACAGCAGAAATAGTAGTAGGACAAAGCTTAATCTGAGAACCTGGCTTAGCTGGACCCGATGATCGCCGAGGGAACTTCCTCACATCCTGACCAGGCTCACTACATACATAACATAACTTACTACCAAAATCATGTTGCAAGAGACCAAAAGATCCAAAATGCCCTATATATTCTAAAGAACCAAAACTAGAGGCTCTACCCATATGATCTGAGCCCTGGCTACCTGAAGCTATAGAAACCACAGACCTACTATCCGAACTATCTAAAGCTTTCTGAACTGGCCTGCCCTGATAACAGTGAGTACCCATGCAAGGAGAAATCCCTACCTCGCAGATGTATGTCTAATGAACTCACCCTGTAAGTGGATCTTCTTAGAACCACCACCATCCCGAGTACTCTGACGAATTGACTCAATATACTTAGCAAGCTCTATGATATTCTGGAAAAAGCTCCTAAAACCACCATCTAAGTTGTAATAAACTAATAATAACATGCCAAACACTTGACAAACTTCCTGATCCTCTAAGACTCGGTGAAGATACTAGCAGTAACATATCTGGTTAGTGTATGAAAACTTATTTAATACTCTGCAATATTTAGGAAGCCCTGCTCCAGTTGATCAAATTCATCTCTCATCTGATCCCTCAAACTGTAAGGCACGAACCTCTCCATAAAAGCCTCAACAACTAAGTCTATGTCAAAGCAGGCAAACCCAATGGCCTACAACTAGTAAGAGACCTACACCACTGCATAGCCATATCAATCAACTGATAAGTTGTATAAGTAAAACTATGGGACTCAAGGGATTGAGATTATGCAGCCTCTCCTAACATTCAAGCAAAAACTCATAGGTGTCCTTTCCAATGGAATCACTAAACTTGGGAGGAGCCAAGCGAATAAATCTCTCAAACCTTTACTGATCATCAGAAGACATAACATGACCTGAAGTAATAGAAGAAACAGTGAGTCTAGTAGGCAAAGTATCAATACGAGGGGGTGCCTTAGTAACTGGTTGTACCCCTGGAGTAAGAAAACCATAGGAGCCTTCCTTAATGGTTGAATACCTTTAGAATCTGAAAAATACCTTGATGAATACCTTTACAAGATTTGGCATCCTCTGTCTTATAATCCTTTTCATAATAACTCTTAGGCTTGGAAGAGGCCACCTTAGCCAGTCCTTTTACTGGAGCAGCTTCTCTTGCCTGACCTCTACTCTGGCTCGACCTCAACCCCTACTTCGCCTCCTGAATAGGGCTTCAACAGTAGGTGATGCCTTAACATCCTCAACATCTCTGAATCTAGACCTCACCATCTACACAGAAAAGAATGGAATACAAGTTTAGAATGTTGGGCATGAATGAAGGAATCAAATTAGAAAAGTTTTTCCTAAGGATATCATACAGTTTCTCGAACATAGATACGAACATCAATGTATCAATCCGCGAGACTCTATTAGGCATCCTGCACTTTCACTTGTGAGACCAATGAACCTAGTGCTCTGATAAAAATTTATCACAACCCAAAAGTTAAGGTCATGATGACACCTACCTCGACCTAACCTTGGTGAGTAAGCCGAAACCACACAAAAGAAAAGAAAGCCAAAATAAGACAAAAATGAAATAAATATGAGACTTCTAGAATAAAGTCAGGCCATATTATGTAAATAACAAAAACGTTCAAAAGAAATACATCAATCCCCAAAACTTGGTGTCATAAGTGTGAAGAGCATTTAATATGAATTCGAAATCTGAATAATACATAAGTCTGTCTCTGATAATAAATAAAGACATAATGGTAAATGGAGGCTAGAATAAGGCTCCAAATAGGGATCTTATTATGTCTTTGAAAAAACTCACTCATTGCACAAATCATCCATCGTGGGTTGCACTCGTACTGGGATATGAATTAAAAGGGCACAAAAGTGGGAGTGAGTACAGTTCACTTGTACTCAGTAGGTATCATAAGCTAACTGAGAAAAGTAGAAAACTACGAGAGTAAAAGATACTATGAGCATGCTTTCACCTGCAAACAGAAAAGTACCCAAATTGTAGCTCACGCCATCTCCACTGCTAGTTCTAAAATATACATTTAAAAAGGAACAACTACACATGAATTATATTACGAAAATAAGTACATGACAACAAACATATAAATAGAACTACAAATTATGCAATGTAATGCAACGATGGTGGAATAAAAATGATTTTAGTCATCACATAGCTCTCGTATATTCCTTTCGAGCCTCCTCGCTTCTACTAGAGGAACATATACCTTCATAGTCTCAGTCAAAAATATCGTATATGCCTTATGAGCCTACTCGCTTCAAGGATAGGACCATACACTTTAACAATCTGAAATCCCAAGTATCAATAATCTTTTCGCCGCATTCCCCGATCAAGGATTTTGTAAATTGTTTCATTTTTTTCCAAAATCAATGTTTCTCAATGATACCAATTTCATGAATATTAATAGATGAAATAAGCATGTAATACTCACAACCAATCAGTATGAAGATAATGATCAATTTGATATAAGTATAAATGTGCTCAGAATTAACTCAATATGACAATAGTTCATTATATAAGCCATTGTATAGAATCACTAGAATAAATAGTCACGTAAGACATCAATAATGTCATATAAAATTCTTCACTTGGGTATCACTAATATGATAGAGGCAATTAAACACTCAAATATGGTCTATAATGTCAATTTAAGCCTCCGCACGACATAGCAATGATAATAAAGGAAAATAAATGCATAAACAAGGCATATAATATCAAATAAAGCACCGACACAGGCATCACAACATATATAATCTCTCAAGTTAATAATAATATCCATATAATCTCACCACACGGGCAACACGATAATAAAAATGACTTTGAAATACGATTCCCATGCCTAATTTGTCACTCCTCAAATTCCAACGGGGCGGACTGCCACCCAAAGCTGTTAAGGCCCGAGAGAACCAATCTTCATTCATGTACGCTCATATGTATGTCACACAATGAAGATCACTATCACATATAGATACAAGATGCTAATGGCAGAAGTCATGGAACACGTATGATATATATATATATATATATATATAAAACATGGCCGTTAGGGCCACCACGTCAAAAGCATACATCCCTTATACTCCTTCATTTGTCCCACAACATCTACAAAGCCTCTACAGATACATAGACATACCATCCTAAAGTTGGGACAAGTTCCCGCTTTATACAACATTTACATCATACCAAAAAAATTATACATATGTAACTCGAAAAGCCCCGAACCAACTGGAGCTCACCAATGATTTGCAAATAACCCGCTTCCTACTGTGGAGGTCTACTAGAACCTGTGCCTTATCTTCCCAATATGAATACACAGTCCTATATGTGAATACAATAATCCAACTCCTTCCTTACGTTTTACTCAAAGCTTGCAAGAGGATGATCTTGTTCATAGAGAGTTATAGCTTAGGGTTTGTGTGAAATGAGAAATGTGTTGGAAAATTCTAGAAATGGAAGGTGTGTTGTAATGAATAAAAATATGATTTTGTACCTTATATAGTCCCTCAAGTCATCCTTAGTCAAACATTAAATGTGTTTTACTTGGTCAATGGTAGAATGGATCGTTTTCTCCCTTTGGGCCATGTCTTGTGACTTAATTTTGGGCCTTAAATTGAGCCCATTAGCACATGTTAATTCAGCCCAACAAATTAATGCATAATTCACCAACCATCTCATGTTTAAATAATTCCTTAAATTTTAAGGTAGTCTCATGGGTTAGGAAATGTACGGGGTGTTACATCCTTCCCCCCTTAGAAACATTCCTCCTCGAATGTTAGTGACATTATCCAATTCATACAAATTCAAGTATAGGATCATTCTTCATGTTATCATATATATACATAATGCTTATAGATACTTACTTGTTATTGCTCCGATTCCGCATCTTGAACTTTCTCTTCCATTTGAAACAAATGAGGGTATTTAGACCTCATCATTTCTTTAGCTTCCCATGTGATCTCTTCTACCTGCTCATTTCTCCATAGCTCTTTTATGGAAGCTACTTCTTTATTCCTTAACCTCTTTACTTGTCGATCCAGAATAGCAATAGGTATCTCTTCATAGGTGAGATCCTCCGTAACTTGTACATCTTTCATGGGAGCAATATGAGATGTATCTCCTATGCACTTTTGAAGCATCAAAACATGAAATACTGGATGAACTATGGAGAGTTCTTGGGGTAATTCTAATTTATCTGCAACTTTCCCAAATCTTTGAATAATTTCATATGGCGCTATATAACGTGGACTAAACTTTCCTTTCATTCCAAATCTCATTACCCTTTTCATCAGTGACACCTTCAAGAATACCCAATCACCTATGGAAAATTCGAGCCCTCTTCTTCTAACATCAGCATAGAAATTGTGTCGACTTTGGGCCGTTTGTAGCCGCCGTTGGATCACTTTAACTTTCTCCATAGCTTTATGAACAAGATCTAGCCAAGTAAAGCAGTTTCACCCGCTTTACACCATCCAATTCGTGATCTACACTTCCTTCCGTAGAAAGCTTCATAAGGTGCCATTTTGATGCTTGAATGATAGCTATTATTGTAGGCAAATTCAATAAGAGGTAGATGATCATACCAACTACCTTTAAAGTCCAACGTGCAAGCTCGTAGCATATCTTCAAGTGTTTGGATAGTACGTTCTACTTTTCCATCTGTCTGAGGATGAAAAGCCACACACAAACTCACTTGGGTTCCCAAACTCCTCTGAAAAGATCTCCAAAAATGTGCAGTAAATTGAGCTCCCCTGTCTGATATAATAGAGATTGGAATCTCGTGTAATTGTGCTATCTCTTTAACATACAACCTTGCATAATCTTCAGCTGTATATATGGTTTTGACTGGTAGAAAATGCGCTGACTTGGTAAGCCTATCAGCTATTACCTATATGGAATCAAATTTCCGCAGTGTACGAGGCAAAAATGTGATGAAATCCATGTTAATCATGTCCCATTTCTAGAATGGAAGATTGATACATTGCATGTAACCTCCAGGTTTCTGCTGCTCTACTTTTACTTGTTGACAATTTGGGCATTGAGCTACAAATTCTGCAATGTTCTTCTTCATGTTTCCCCACTAATACATTTCTTTCAAATCATGATACATTTTAGTAGCTCCTGGATGAAAACAATATCGTGAATGATGCGCCTCTGTCATAATTCATCTCCTCAACTCATCTACATCCGGTACACATAATCTACCTTGGCAATGAAGCACTCCCTCTTGTGCAAGATCAAATGTCTTCATCAAACCTTGTTGCACATTCTGCTTTAGATGAAATAAAATAGGATCTGCATATTATTTCTCTTTCACTTCAGCTACTAATGAAGATTCTGCTGCATTTTGCACAAGAACCCCTTCGTTTGGAGATTCGAGAAGACAAACTCCCAAGCTGGCTAGTTGATGTAGATCCTTGACTAGGTCTTTCTTTTCCATCAACTGGCCACTAGTGCCTCCTATTTCATTGCGGCTTAATGCATCGGCTACAACATTTTCTTTTCCTAGATGATATAGGATATCAATATCATAGTCTTTCAATAGTTCAAACCACCTTCGCTGCCTTATATTTAAATCCTTCTGCTTAAAGATATATTACATACTCTTATGATCGGTATATATGTCAACATGAACCCTATACAAGTAATAGTGCCATATCTTTAAAGCAAATATCACAGCTGCTAGCTCAAGATCATGTGTGGGATAGTTTCTCTCATATGGTCGCAACTGTCGTGAGGCATACGCTATTACATTACTGTGTTGCATCAATACACACCCTAGGCCAACTCTGGAAGCATCACAATATACTGCATACCCTTCTGTGCCTTTCGAAAGTACCAATACCGATGTAGAAGCCAATTTATCTTTCAGCTCTTGGAAAATTTTCTCACATGCATCATTCCACTTAAACTTGATTACCTTGTGTGTAAGCTTTGTTAAAGGTGTCGCAATGGACAAAAACCCTTCAACAAATCTTCTATAATAACCTGCCAACCCAAGGAAGATACGAATTTCTATAGTCATCGTAGGTCTTGGCCAATTCTTCACTGCCTCTATCTTTTGTGTATCAACCCTTATCCCTTCATCTGACACAATGTGACCCAAGAATGGTATGGATTTTAACAAAAATTCACATTTAGAGAACTCTGCATACAACTTACGCTCACGAAGAATTTGTAACACCTATCGTAAGTGATTAGCATGGTCCTCTTATGATCTTGAATAAACCAAGATGTCATCTATAAACACCGTCATGAACACGTCTAGAAATGACTTAAACACCCTATTCATCAAATCCATGAAAACAGCTGGTGCATTTGTTAGTCTAAACGACATAACAAAAAATTCATAATGGCCATACCGTGTTCGGAAAGCTGTCTTGGGTATATCGTTTTCTCTAACCCTGACTTAATGGTAATCCGATCTCAAGTCAATCTTTAAAAAACATTTGGCACCCTGTAACTGATAAAAAAAATTATTAATTCTGGGGAGGGGATATTTGTTCTTGATCGTTACCTTATTCAATTACCGATAGTCAATACATATTCTCAATGTGCCATCTTTCTTCCATACAAATAATACTGGTGCACCGCACGGGGACATATTAGGCCTTATGAACCCCTTTTCCAGCAAGTCTTTTAATTGCTCCTTTAGTTCTCGCAATGCTGCTGGAGCCATTCTATACGGAGTAATAGAGATAGGCTGAGTGTCTGGCATCAGATCAATACCAAACTCTACTTCCCATTCCGGAGGCAAACCTGGAAGATCTTCAGGAAATACATCAAGGAATTCATTGAACACTGGAACCGACTGAGGAGTTAGTGGTTCCACATCACTATCTTGCACTCTTACTAGATGACATATGTACGTCTTAGCTATCATTTTCCTTGCCTTCAGATAGGAAATAAATTTACCTCTCGGTGCCCCAATATTACCCCTCCATTCAAGGATATCCTTTTGTGGAAACTGAAAATGTACTTTCTTAGCTCGGCAATCTATCATGGTGTAACAAGAAGCCAACCAATCCATACCCATTATAACATCAAAATCCACCATTTCCAACTCATTAAGATCGGCCAACGTATCATGATCACACACAGTTACTACACAATTACGATATACTATTTTTGCAATAATAAATTCACCAACTAGTGTAGATACTTCAAATGGCTTGACTAGTAATTCTGGTGTTCTTTCAATTTTTCAGCAATCAATGAAGTAACATATGATAGGGTAGAACTCGGATCAATCAATGCATATACAATAAGTGAAAAGACGGATAATGTACCTGTCACTACATCAGGAGAATCCTTCAAATTCTGCTGATCCATTAGAGCTTATGTACAGTTCTGTACTCCACTAGAACTGGCTGCTCCTCTGTCACCTCTACCACGACCAGCAGGCTGTACACCTATGCTTACGGAAGGAACCGATGATGATGATGCAACGGTTGATCCCGTAGGTCATGCTATACCACTCGTGCCCCTCTGTGGACACTCTCTCATCATGTGCCCTGACATACCGTACCAAAAACAACCAGTTGTTCCCAACCGACATGTACCCAAATGAAACCTTATGTAGTGCTGACACGACTAATGAGAAAATCCTGTTGTCTGCGAACCTCGAATCCCACTACTTTGCCCAAGATGGCTGCCTTCTAAACCCTCGAAATTGGGATGAAGTACCTACAGTAAGGGAAGAAAATGATGGTCTCGGCGGTCTAGGAAAAATTCGAGGCCTAGATTCTACTTGGGACGCCATGGACTATCCCATCGATCTGTCCCTCTTTGACGACCCTCTTTCAATGTCGTGCGCCCTTCTTCTTTGCCTCTGATCCTCCATCTTCTGTGTAAAAGCCTGTATTCTGGCTATATCCATATCTATGTTAAACCCAGCAATAGTACAATCTCTTACCAAATATAGATCCAATCGATCCATATACCGATGAACTCTGTCGGCCATAGTGGCTACCACATTGGGAGCATATCTGGCCAAAGAGTTAAACTGCAGACTGTATTCTCGGACGCTCATATTCCCTTCACAAAGATTTAAAAATTGGTCTGCACGAGCCTCTCGAATCTCATATGGAAGATAGTGGTCAAGGAATGCTGTTTTAAATTCTTCCCAATTAGGTGGATTTGTACCGATACCACGAGATCGCTTCCAATCTTCATACCATAATATTGCCTCTTCTTTCAATCTATATGCCGCAAGCTCAACTGTTTCTATACCAATCACATGCATAACATCTAAAGCCCTTTGAATTTGATCAATAAAGTCTTGCGGATCTTAATTCAAATCTGACCCAGTGAATGTGGGAGGGTCTAATTTCAGAAAATCATGTGTCCGCCGACTAGCTGCCCTAGTCGCACCATCATCACTTATCGTTGGACCAACTCATCCCTAACTTTATGTAGCAACTATATGAGTCAACATTTGCACCGTATTTCTGAGATCTTGCTCAGTAGCATTAACAGGTGGTTCTGCAGGTTCTTCTCCCCTTCTCGACTCTTCTAGAACTGGAATAGTAGAAGAATCCCGCGACGCAAACTCAGCATCAGCCCCACCTTGACTAGCTTGGTCAGGTGGTAATTTACTCATTCCTTCTCCGACAGGCATATCTACCTGCTTACCTTTGCCTCTACCTCATCTTGTAACCTGCATTTTACTATAACAAAGAAAACCAATTACAATGGTCAGATAGGATTCCACCTACAAATGTGGTTCTAATGCACGATCTAGAAATGAAGAAAAGAAACAACTCCTAAATGTCCTGTAGCCTCCTACTTATAAATGTGGTGCACAACACATTCATAAGCAAGACTCTAATCAGACACGACTTTGTTGACACCCTTAGGATGATCTGCTCTGATACCACTGTTGTCACGCCTTAAATTCCAACGGGGCGGACTGGTACCCGAAGCCGTTAAGGCTCGAGAGAACCAATCTTCATTCATGTACGCTCATATGTATGTCACCCAATGAATATCACTATCACGTATAGATATGAGATGCTAATGGCGGAAGTCATGGAACACGTAATATATATATATATATATGAAACTTGGCCGTTAGGGCCACCAAGTCAAAAGCATACATCCCTTACACTTCTTCATTTATCCCACAACATCTACAAAGCCTCTATAGATACATAGACATACCAGCTTAAAGTCGGGACAAGTACCCGCTTTATACAACATTTATATCATACCAAAACTTTATACATATGTAACTCGAAAAGCACCGAACCAACTAGAGCTCACCAATGATCTACAAAGGACCCGCTTACTACTGTGGAGGTATACTAGCACCTGTGCCTTATCTTCCCAATATGAATACACAGTCCTATATGTGAATACAATAATCCAGCTCCTTCCTTATGTTTTACTCAAAGCTTGCAAGAGGATGATCTTGTTCAAAGAGAGTGATAGCTTAGGGTTTGTGAGAGATGAGAAATGTGTTGGAAAATTCTAGAAATGGCATGTGTGTTCTAATGAATAAAAATCTGATTTTTTGCCTTATATAGTCCCTCAAGTCATCCTTAGCCAAACATTAAATGTGATTTACTTGGTCAATGGTAGAATGGATCATTTTCTCCCTTTGGGCCATGTCTTGTGACTTAATTTTGGGCCATAAATTGAGCTCATTAGCACATGTTAATTAAGCCCAACAAATTAATGCATAATTCACCAACCATCTCATGTTTAAATAATTCCTTAAATTTTAAGGTAGTCTCATGGGTTCGGGAATGTACGGGGTGTTACATAATTCCCCAACTCATGGCATTTTTTACATAAATAGTTAACTACCCCGCCGCCCTGTCTAAAGAAAGTTAAGCCATAACATACCTCGAAAAGCAAACATCTAAGCCTAGACCTTCAAAACGGAGCCTTTCCTTTACGAGCGGTCTCAAAATAAACTAAATCTATCAAAATTATAATCTACACGTCAAAAGAGATCTAACAATACATATATTGTTTATATTCGATCCTGGTCAAAAAATAGTTCAAAAATTGGCTTAGAATCAAAAAGGGTAAATCTGGAATTTTATTTAAGAATCATGTTTCCCAAGTCAAGAGGAGTCTAAATTTGAAAACCCAAGAGAAAATGAATTGAAATCAGACTTTAAATCAATGAAAAAACTAATTTTATACTTTACCGGGTGAAAACCCTAAGTCCAAGTTGGAAAACAACTTTTTAAAGCTATTTTGAAGATAAAATCAATAGGATATGATGAAAATAGAACTTTAGAGATTACCCAAACAGGATTGATGAAAAACTCGCCTTAAAATCGTCTTTCCAGAGGCCTCAAGGTCCAAAAATGGTGAAAATCAGTAAAATGGGGAATTTATACAGTTTAAGTAAACAATAGCTCGCGATCACGGTCCCCAACTCGTTATCCCGAGGGTCAGCATTGATTGGGCATAAATTTGTTCTTTACATTCACGGTCAACCCTCTGCATTCATGAAGGCTATTAACCCAGACCCCTCGCGATCACGAATTTCTGATTGCAAACGTGATGACTACGACCCGACTCGATCCCTTGAGTTACCCTTTGCAAAGATGGTCCTACCATCTCATTTAAGATAAAGGAAATTTTCTATCTCTGTATTTGCGGTCAAGGGACCACATTCTCAAAGAAGGATTTGGCTTCACCAGATTGCATAAAAACCTGCAATCTCACAAGTCATTAAATGTCTCAAAAAGGACCCTCGGAATTCATTCAGGACCCCACAAAAATGAACTAGATATGCTACTAGGCTATTTTTGATGTTTCAAACTCAATGGAACCATCAAATTTCGAGAAGAGATCGTTTACGAATGAGCCTCTGGGACCCTTTTGAAGCTTAATTTAACTAGTTTCTGCCTCCAGGGTCAAAATGCAATATAAAGGATCGGAACACAAACTAACTATGCTACTAATCCAAAATCGACATTACGAATCTAATAGAACTATCCAAATCACCATTCGACGCACGAATCACTAAATATTGACCAAAGTCAAACTAGTCACTTTAGAAGCCTCTAAGGACCTTAAAATCACCCAAATCATTCCCGAACGCATTAGAGACCTTGCCAACCAATCCCACGACACACAAGTAGAATATAACAACTACAAGAAAGGGAAAAATGGTCAAAACTAATTAAAGGGTGAAATTTACAACTACGGTTGTTACATTAAAAAAATTTAGTAAGGACACAAGTATTTTTTATATAAA
Source organism: Capsicum rhomboideum (assembly GCA_031232105.1). Classification (NCBI taxonomy): domain Eukaryota; kingdom Viridiplantae; phylum Streptophyta; class Magnoliopsida; order Solanales; family Solanaceae; genus Capsicum; species Capsicum rhomboideum. Next base: position 24,199,914 of record CP124718.1, read on the forward strand.
ATACAAAATATTTTTTATTATAAAATACTTAATTACATATTTGATTAGATAAAAAATTTAAAATTGTAAAGTTAAGCCAATCATAATCAAATTCAATAATAAAATTCCTTTCAAAAGAAAGAAGATGATGCTTCCCTTTAAAAATACTTCAAAGGGCAGTCTGTGCATAGGCATCTCACTTTCATGCACGATTTGAAAAAAGTTTGCATCCTCGAACATACATAAAATTAATCCATGCAAATACAAATGAACCAGAGCTAATCATATTCTTAGAAGTATCATTTAAACATTCTATGTAATTAACCATTTAACCATTCAATGTGATTAAACGCTCACAATGCAAAAATTTGAAAAGCCATAAAGTAGACAATTATGTCCCAATTTGGGTAGAGAAAGAAAGTGAGAGATTCATTGTCACGACAAAATTTCTCAGGTCATGATGGTACCTACTATAACCCACCAGTAGATAAGCTAACCCATAATTATGAACGACTAGTAACGGACTATCAAGGGAAATGAAAGAAAACAGAGGAATAAACATAATAAAAGGGCTAATATAATCCCAAAACCTGGAGTCAAAGAAAGTACATGAGGTTCATAGATATACGGACACACAATAAAGGGTTAAGAAAAGAATTTCTTAAGAATTCCATGTAGCCTCCCGAAGATAGGAAACATACATCTCCATACCGATCCACAGGACTCTACTAGACACTAAACTCTTGTACCAACAGCACCGATAAACCTAGGCTCTGATAATAATTTTTCATGACCTAATTTCTCAGGTCATGATGGAACCTACTATAACCCACCAGTAGGTAAGCCAACCCATAATTCGAAATGGCTAGTAACGGACTATCAATATAAATAAAAGAAAATAGCAGCATAAACATAATAAAAGGTCTAATATATTCTAAAATCCTGGTGGAACCAGTACAAGAGCTTCTAATATATCAAGAGTATAGGTGAATTGTAGGATAAATATATATATAAATATGTCTCTAAGTACAACATACAGATCAGTCTAATCAATAAGAGAGAAAGAGTATGCACAACTCCGAATGTCAGGAGTTAGCCCCAAGTCTTCGATTCATAGCTGATCCGCATGATGCGTACATCAATGGCGATATCTTGAACTATGATCTGCAGGCTGCAGAAGTGTAGTATGAGTACCAAACACATGGTACCCAGTAGGCATCGGCCAACGGAGCTCCGAAAATAATGTAAGCATAAAATGACATGTAAGGCATGAATGCAACTACAGGAAACTATCCAAGGAACTAGGCATAACACTGCTAATGGAGAAATACAGATAACTACCCTATCCTGACAGTACTCAGGAACTGAAGTTCAATATCGTATATCCCTGGTCAATACATGAATAAATAATGAAATAAATATATATGGTAATATACAAGGCCAAATAATACATATAAAATATGATAGATCAAGGAAGAGAGGAGTATACCGTAGTAATGTACATATATGTATACATATAGGACTAACTCTGAGGTAAATACTTGAGGGAGCCAACCTAATACCTCGAGGATCAAAACCAAGTAAGGGAGCTGATACCAGCATCATCAAATCTCTAACCATAGGGTGACAAATCATGGGGTAATCCAACAATAATATAATTCACCTAAATATAGAAAGGAATTAGAAATGTACTGCCATTCTAGGGTACCAGTGCATAACCAACCTCCCAAGAACTAACCATAATAACCAATAAGAAAGTAACTTGCTAGTCTGGACACACAAATACCTAATCGTAACCTCATAAGCCTTGAGGGTTCACAACACTCAGCAAATAGCAACCATAACTTTTACTTATACAGCCCCTAATAAGACCGATAGATACAAGCGCCAAACTATCATACTGGTGATAGGCGATGCATATAAATGAGTGAATGCAACAAATACATATATACCATATATGATCCAAGAGCCATAACATAGCAAGTGTATACACCTCCTCCAGCTCAGTAGCTCATAAAGGTAGGACCTACGGCGACCATGTTTCTCCGACATTGTGACTCACAAACGAAAGAGCCCATAGGGGATTCGAGATATTAGTATATGCTGCCTGGTACCGACCTAGGACTTCTAATAGCCATTATAATCCATCTACTCCATCCAGTACCATAGATATATATAAGTATAATAAGTGCATGAACTCGAACTGTGACTAAAAGAGTGTACGTAGTGTAATAAGTGCACGAACTCAAACCGTGACTAAAGGAATGTACATAGTATAATAAGTGCACGAACTCAAACAATGTATAAAGGAGTATAAATCTGTAAATCTATTGCCTAATATCAAATTTGGGATGAAATCATCATCATAATATAGAAAGGGTCAGAATCTCCTTCGACCAAAGTAAATAGTAGTTGTAAAATGAGTGTATTAATAACAGATCAGAATCAATCTTGGTCTACTTTCCAAAATATCATTTGAGTTATAAATCATCAAATAAGGTGGTACGATTCCTATTATAAAAGAATCCATTTTAAAAGTGAAAGGTGAGAATAAATCCCTTTTTGGAAAACAATAGTAAAATTAAGGTTTGGGGTCACAATCGTACCACTAAGTGAGCATGAATGCTCCTAACAGTATGCGTACCATCACCAGTATCCAAACAATACAACCATAAGAGCCAAAGCATTTATAAACCTGAATCATGCCCTCTTTAAGGGTGAAATGCTCACCTGGAGTCCAACTACTATCGTAACCACGACCTCTGGCCCAATAATACATAATAAACATAACAAGCCTCATAACTTGAGAATCCATAGTAATCAAAGGAATAAATCCACTACAAGGATCTAATCGGGGATATACCACCCAAATCACTAAGTCAAATGATAAATATTATACTAAGGGATCCTTGATATTAAACAAAGGTTAGCATGCTTATAATTGAGAGTAAAAGGATTTTATAGCCCTGACAAGTGTTTTACACTAAGGATCGGGTCAAAATTCTACTCCAAATTCCCTAAATAGACAAAGTGATGATATACTAGTCATAAGCCCAACATATAATCCCTACCTAGCATGCATTATATACCATACACAATCTGATATAGAAAAGTAGACTGAAGCCTACCTCGATGTTGAACCGCAAAGCTTGAATCGCCTCCAATTCACTCGACTTTGCTCCATGCTCCTGAAATGCCACCACACTATCAAAACAATCATCTACAAGTCAATACGAGTAAAGTGTGACCCATATTGCTAAGATTGACTGCAGAGATGGTTATCATTAGCTTAGTGTTAGGGAGTGTGAAGGTCACTATGAATTTGTAGTTACATCATATGGACTAACAAATGCTCCTGCAGCTACTCCTGCAACCTTTATTGACTTGATGAACAGGATATTCAAATAGTACTTGGATATATTCATCATTGTCTTTATAGATGAGATCCTTATCTACTCTCAAAGTGAGAAGGAACATGTAGATTATTTGAGAGGTGTTGAAAGCTCTCAAGAATCATCAGTTGTTTGCTTAGTTTAGCAAGTGTGAGTTTTGGTTGAAGTTAGTTATATTTCTTAGGAATTTGGTATCTAGTGAGAGTGTTTAGGTACACTCTCTAAAAATAGAGGCAGTGAGGAACTAGCCTAGACCTATTTTTCTATTCGACATCAGGAGTTTCTTAGGTTTAGTTGGTTACTACAGGAGGTTCATTGAGGGGTTCTTGTCTATTGCTTCTCTGTTGACCAGGTTGACTCAGAAAAAGGTTAAGTTTCAGTGGGTAAAAGCATGTTAGAAGAGCTTTCAGGTGTTAAAGTTTCAACTCACTTCTACTCTAGTGTTTACTCTGCCAGAGGGTTCATACAGTTTTATGGTTTACTATGTTGCTTCCATAGTTAGCCTTGGGTGTGTGTTAATTCATCATGGTAAATTCATTGCTTATGCTTCCAAACAACTTAATGTTCATTAGAAGAATTACCCGATTCATAATCTTGAGTTAGAAGTGGTAGTGTTTGCCTTAATGATTTGGAAACACTATTTGTATGATGTTCATGTTGATGTGTTCATTGATCATAAAAGCCTTCAGTATGTGTTCAATCAGAAAGATCTGAAACTTCAACACTAGATATATATTGTGCTTCTTATGGATTACAATATGAGTGTACTTTATCATCCAATAAATCTAACATAGTAATTGATGCTCTTATTAAGTTGTTCATGGGTAGTGAATCTCATGTTGATGAAGAAGGAATGAATTGTCTAGGGATGTTCATTGGCTCACTCTAGTAGGAGTTCATATTGAAGACTTAGCTGATAATGGTATTATTGTTCAGAATAGTTTGGATTCTTCTCTTGTGATGGATGTTAAGCCAAAGAAAGAAAATGACCTTATTTTTATTAAGTTGAAAAAACTATCCATAATTAGAAAAGAGAGATTTTCTCGCAAGGGGTAGATGGTGTTCTTCATAATCAGGGTCATTTATGTGTTCCAAATGTGGGTGATTTGAGATAGTGAATGTTGTCAGAGGGTCACAACTCTAGATATTCTATTCATCTAGGTGCCACGAATATATATTATGACTTATGAGAAGTCTATAGGTTGAATGACATGAAAAGAGATATTGCAGAGTTTGTGGCTAAGTCCCCATATTAATAACAGGTGAAGGTAGAGCATCAGAGGATAGGAGGTAGGACTCAGTACATTAGTATTCCTACTTGTAAGTGGGATATGATTAATATGGACTTCATAACAGGTTTACCTCACATGCACTAACAACATGATTCTATTTAGGATTAATATGGACTTCATTACAGGCTTACCTCGCACATGATGACTTCATGATTCTATATGGGTGGCAGTAGATAGAATGAAAAAATTAGCTCACTTATTGCCAGTTAAGACTACTGATTTAGTAGAGGACTATGCCAAGCTTTATATCCTTGAATTAGTAAATTTCTTGGAGTTCCTCTGTCTATCATCTCATATAGGGACACTCAGTTCACGTCTTAATTGTGGAAGTATTTCCAGAAAGGTCTTGATAACCGAGTAGATCTCAGTACCACATTTCAGCCACAGAAAATGGTCAGGTAAATTAGACTATTTAGACTATAGAGTATGTGTTGAGGGCTTGCGTGATAGACTTGAAGGGTAATTGGGATGATCACTTACCTCTTATAATGTTTAGTTATAATAATAGTTTCCATTATAGCATCCAATGGCCCCTTTTGAGGAACTGTATGGGTGGAAGCGTATATCTCCTATTGGATAGTTTGTGGTATGTGAAGCTATATTGATAGGGTCAGATTCAGTTCATGAGGCTGTGGAAAAAGTTTAGCTAATTAGAGCGAGGTCAAAAACTACTCAGAGTCATCATAAATCTTTTGCAGATGTAAGGAGTAGAGCGTTTGACTTTGCTATTGATAATTGGGTATTTCTAAAAGTTTTGCCCATGAAAGGGGTGATTTTGAATGTCAAGCCAAGTACCCACTTCTTTTAACACCCAATACCGAAATATCTTGAGGAAATAGTTTTCCTTCTATGTTTCTCTTAAGTTTCATATCTCCATCAGTCATTCATGAAATCTCAGTATACATGCATATTCCATGAGTCTTAATTGAGTTTTACTCTCAATCAGATCATTTATCATGCAGTATTTCAAGTTTAGAAATTTAGTTTCATGTTAGTGGTTCTTTCCCCATTCAGTTAGGTTAGTTCCATTCTCCATTCGAGGACGAATGATATGAAGGAGGAAATATTATAACACCCTAAAAGTTTCCCATGCTTAAACCCTGACTTAGACCAAAAACCTAGCTGAAAATTTCAAGTTTCTAGACTAGTACAACTAGTCCTACGAGTCGTACTATCACGCCCCAAAATGGTAGGGACGGACAAGTACCGTATACACTTACTTTACAAGTACTCTATGACATATACGAGATTATGAGATAATAACGCGCAAGATATCTAATATGAGTTGTAAATATATACACGAGGGAGTTATACTAACAAAAACTGTACAATACACTGCTGCATAACGTCCATGAAGCCTCTAGTCAGTCTAACACACTATCCTATGAACAACTAGTTGGCATAGGACCTGACATACCTAACTAAAGACCTGTACATATAACTAACAGTACTAAACATAAACTGGCACCAGAGAGATATGGAGCTCACCAAAAATATCAGCGGGAAACGGCAATAGAGCCTAACGTGGACGTATGCTATCCTGTGAAACTGAGCCTGCATCAATAGTATGTGACAATGTGGAGACGTCAGTACATATATAATATGTACTGGTATGAAAGCAGACAGAATAACAGCCAGACAAGTGCGGAAGCTCATATGAATCAAATATCAAGTGAAAGAATTATGAGCATACAAGTACACTATGTATGATATGAAACTATAACCTATGCACCAACCTTATTAGCCCCTAGTATAACGTCGAGGAGGGCATTCTTTATAATGTAAAACCTATAGTTTGCCTAGGTGACATACTTAAACTACCTATAGTACAAATAATCATAAGGTGGCCTACCGAAGGCGATCTGAATCACATATAAGGCGTATATCGCCCCAAGTACATATTACAATGATTTATACGTATAACTATAATCGCAGTCTGATATAAGGTACGCCCTTCCAGGGGATCACTATGAGGATCTGCCCGCGGCCATATATGCCATATGTTGGTTCGAGTTAGGGGGAAACAGTGCATGACGTTCCTGCTGACTCCAAATACAAATGATGCCACAAAGGCGGGTACGCCCCAATGTTCGGGCTCACTATAATGGTTTAGTCTCGATCCTGTGCACAGAATCACGTCGAGCGCATATGCCAAGTAAAACCTATGTACCCTCCCGTCGTTAACGTTTATCAAATAATGCCTCAAAGTCCTATTACATATGAATTACGATAATGGTCATTTAGCTACTATATATAAGTGCAACTATGCTATGGATATTCACTTCCATTCGTAACATGTGACATATATATATATATATATATATATATATATATATATATATCATGAGTCCTAAGAAATTCAAGTAAAGGAACTTACTATAATATGGAATATTATAAAGATTTACCATAAAGAGAGAAAAGTGGATGCGTATAGGCTTAATGGTAGAACGAGGGAACAATGTATAAAACAATTGAAATGCCTTCCTTCATATTCTATGAGAACTATACTAATGTTTATAGAAAGGATCACATGACGTAGGTGGTGCCTTAGTGGCGAGGGAAGGTTTAGCTTTACATACCTTAGTGCTTTACTAGCTACGATAATATCCCGAGCCTCAAACAACTCAACCCACAATAGCGTAGCTTTTCTCTTCTCAATCATAAGTGTCTGCTATTTGACAAATAACCAACTAACTACAATAATAATGTATGTCCATCAATAACCCATATTCACAATTAACAATTTATTCCAATAAGCTTCACTTATATTCGAAATTAATCGAATTTCTTACTAAAAATCCAAAATGAATTCTTTAATTTTCAACTTATAAAATTCAACATTAAATCCACTCAATTGATAGGAATTTTCTAAAAACATCACTTTCATCAAAACTTTACCTTTTTCCCTTTTCTCATGAACCCTAATTAAAAGACCCATTTCAAGAACTTAAGAGAAATTCAAACTAATATCTTCAAATACTTATCTATAACTAAATTCAAAAAGGGTAGAGAATTTACCTCTTGAAATTCAATCCCAACTTTAGATTATTGAAGTCACTTCTTGAAGATTCTTTCAAATTACCACAAAAATCTCTTAACGTGGACTATCGAAACGAGCCGGGTGAAATTTCTCCTTTACTCTCTTAATATTTCCATGGATGATGCCAAGAAAAATAAAGTAATGAAGTACCATGGATTACTAGTAGCAGTACTGTCCGCCCCTGCTTCTATCTTTTCTTTTCTTTTGTTTGAACATTAGAAAGTACTAGCACTACTACTGAGTGCCCTTGTTTTTCTCCTTGCCCTCTTTTCCCTTTTTTTTTTTCTTGTTAATAGTACTAGTTCTGCTTGCTAACGTGACTTTCCCAATTTATATGCTTCCTTTATTTGCCACTTCACTTAAAGAATTATAGGAAACAAAACAACAACAACAACAAAAAAAAAAGTCAAAATCAAAATCAAAATGACCCATAACTTAAAACACACATATTATATTAATTACTTTTCAATATCCTTTATCTCACCGGCAGCAAACATGTTAATATACACTAAACAATTTACTAATGCACCACAATTATCGTTATAGACCAAGAGTTATACTTGTCTAAGGCGTTAACTTAAATTTAAATTTTTCCGAGGTGTTACAATCTTACCCACTTAGGATCATTCGTCCTCGAATGATGCTTATAGCTTACTTCCTATTCCACAACTATCCAAGATATCCACAAGACCATGTAATCCACTTCGTTCTCACTTCATCCCATTCTATGGTCTTAAAATTTGGCTAACTCTCCAAATTTCCAAAAAATTTGCCAGAGTTTCCTTTGTAAATAGGCCTATCGGGAACCTGTCAGCAAGCCAGAATATATCCAAATATGCTTCACAGAGCTTCACAACACATATAATGCTCAACATAAAATACACGAGGCTCCGTTTGGCCTTAAACTCAACAAATAATACACGAGGCTCCTCTTGGCCTTAAGCTCAAATAAAAGTTATAACCAATGATGCAACTTACCCTATATTGCGTATCCGCACATTGTATCCATGTAAATCTCAAGAATCATAGGCACACATTATGTACCTAAACATATCAAGTAAGAATCAAATGTTAACAAAATAAAATATAGTAGAAATTAATGATCATGTAAAGGAAAAAGTAGTTAAGAACCTTCTAATGGTTCCTGGAACAAGTATGGATATTTAATTTTCATATCCGCTTCTGATTCCCAAGTGGCTTCTTCTATGTATTGATTCCTCCAAAGCACTTTAACCGAAACTATGTCTTTAGTTCTCAGCTTCCTGACCTGCCAATCTAGTATAGCCACAGGGACTTCCTCAAATGATAAGTCTCCCGCAAGCTCAATACCCTCTGTAGGAACAACGTGTGAAGGCTCTCCTAACCATTTACGTAGCATAGACACATGAAAGATAGGATGTACTGCAGCTAACTCTGGAGGTAATTCTAACTCATAGGCTACAAGGCCAATTTTACGAATAACTCTGTGAGGCCCAATATACCTGGGACTCAGTTTACCCTTATTTCCAAATCGCATAAGGCCTTTCATAGGCGACACCTTCAAAAATACCATATCATCAATTTGAAACTCTAAATCTCTACGCCGACATCTGCATATGACTTTTGCCTACTCTGAGCAGTCTTCAACCGCTCTCGTATCAACTTAACCTTCTCAACGGCTTGATGGACTAAATCTGGTCCTAACACCTGAGTCTTGCCTACATCGAACCAACCAATAGGTGATCGACATCGTCTCCCATATAGGGCTTCGAATGGAGCCATGCCAATACTGGAGTGATAGCTGTTATTATAAGCAAATTCTATTAAGGGCAAATGATCATCCCAATAACCTTTAAAGTCCAGCACGCACGCTCTCAACATGTCTTCGAGCGTCTGAATTGTGCGCTCGGCTTGGCCATCTGTCTGTGGATGAAATGTCGTGCTAAGATTCACCTGAGTGCCCAAACTCTTTTGGAATGATTTCCAAAAATGTGCTGTAAACTGGGAACCTCTATCTGAAATAATAGACATTGGGGTCCCATGTAGGCGAACAATCTCTTTTATATATAACTTGGCATAATCTTCAACCGTGCTAATAGTCTTAACATGAAGAAAATGGGCCGATTTTGGCAGACGATCAACTATTACCCAAATAGAGTCATGTTTCCGATAAGAAGAAGGTAAACCTGTAATGAAATCCATATTGATAGCGTCCCATTTCCACACTGGAATACTAAAGGTCTGAGCTAGGCCACCGGGCCTCTGATGCTCGGCTTTCACTAGCTGGCAATTGGAGCACCGTGCCACATACTCTGCTATATCTTTCTTCATGTCATTCCACCAGTAAATCTCTTTAAGATCATGGTACATCTTTGTAGAGCTGGGATGGATTGAATAACGGGAGCAATGTGCCTCATCCATAATCTGTTGTCTCAACCTATTTACGTCTGGTACACATAATCTACCTCGGCACCTCAAAGTGCCATCGCCTGCTAGCTCAAATGTTATGACTCGATGTTGGTGAATTCCCTCTTTGTACTGGAGTAATAAAGGATCTTCATACTGCCTCTGTTTCACCAATGCTACAAGTGATGACTCAGCTGTATTGAGTACTACAACACCACCATCTTCGGAATCCATAAGACGGACTCCAAGGCTGGCCAATCTATGAACATCTCTGGTGGCCTCACGCTGAATAAGTGACAAATGTGCTAGACTACCCATGGATAGTCGACTAAGATCATCTACGACAATGTTACCTTTACCTGAATGATAGAGAATATCGACATCGTAGTCTTTCAGTAACTCTAGCCACCTCCTCTGCCTTAAGTTCAGCTCTTTCTGCTTGAATAGATAATGAAGACTCTTATGATCTGTAAAAATATCAACATGCACTCCATATAAATAGTGGCACCATATTTTCAGCGCGAACACCACTGCTGCAAGCTCCAGGTCATGAGTGGGATAATTCTTTTCATGCTTCTTCAACTGCCGAGAAGCGTACGTTATAACTCTTCCATGCTGCATAAGAACGCAACCTAAGCCAATACCTGAAGCATCACAGTACACAACATACCCTTCTGTGCCCTCTGGTAAGGCTAATACTGGCATCGTAGTCAATCTATGTTTCAACTCTTGAAAACCCCTTTCACAAGCATCCGACCACTGGTACTTGACTGCTTTCTGTGTCAATTTAGTTAATGGGGCATAAATAGAGGAAAATCCCTCCACAAATCTCCTATAGTAACCAGCTAACCCCAAGAAACTACGCACCTCTGTAGGAGTGGTTGGTCGAGGCCAATTCTTCACAGCTTCTATCTTCTGAGAATCTACTTTGATGCCTTCTCCAGATACCACGTGACCAAGAAAAGCTACTAAGGTCAACTAGAATTTACATTTAGAAAATTTAGCATACAACTGGTGCTCTCTGAGTTTCTGCACTACTGACCTCAAATGATCTGCATGCTCAGCTTCATTACGTGAATATATCAAAATGTCATCTATAAATACAATCACATGCATATCCAAAGGTTTGAAAACCCTATTCATCATATCCATGAAGGCTGCTGGAGCATTCGTCAGTCTAAATGACATAACAAGAAACTCGAAATGCCCATATCTTGTTTGAAAAGCTGTCTTGGGAATGTCTACTTCACGAATCCTTAGCTGGTGATAATCGAACCTTAAATCGATCTTTGAAAAGCATCTAGGTCCTTGTAATTGATCGAATAAGTCATCTATTCGGGGAAGAGGATACTTATTCTATATTGTCACTTTGTTCAGCTGTCTGTAATCGATACACATTCGCAACGTTCCATCTTTCTTGCGTACAAACAGCACTGGCGCACCCCAAGGTGATATATTGGGTCGAATAAAGCCTTTATCTAGCAAGTCTTTCAACTGCTCTTTTAGCTCTTTCAATTCTGTAGGTGCCATTCTATAAGGTGAAATTGATATCGGCTGAGTACCCGGACCCACATCAATACCAAAATCGATCTCTCTGATGGGAGGTAATCCAGGAAGTTCATTAGGAAACACATCTGGATACTCGTTCACCACTGGTACAGATTGGAGAGTCGGTGCTTGTTTTTCAGCTTCAAGGTCTTTTACATGGACTAGGTGGTACAAACACCCTTTTACAATAAGCTTTCGTGCTTTAAGATAGGAAATAAACCTCCCTCTAGGCATCATAGAATTACCCTTCCACTCTAGGATTGGCTCTCCTGGGAAATGGAATCGGGCCATCTTGGCTCGACAATCAACTGTAGCATAACAAGAGGATAACCAATCCATACCCATAATGATATCGAAGTCGACCATTTCAAGTTCAACTAGATTAGCCAATGTAGCACGACCACATACTGTCACTACACAGTCATAATAGACCCGTCTAGCTATGATAGACTCTCCTACTGGATTCGATACTGCAAATGGTTTACGTAACAACTCTGGCTCTATTCCAAACTTCTTAGCAACAAATGGAGTAACATATGACAGGGTAGATCCTAGGTCTATCAAAGCATATACATCATATGAGAAAACAACTAAGGTACCTGTGACCACATCTGGAGATGCCTCTGAATCTTGCCGACCAGCTAGTGCATACATACGATTTGGGCCAGCGCTCGAACCGGACCCTCTGACTCTACCAGATCCTCTACCTGCTGGTGCCTGAGGACCGCGATAAGAAGTAGGTACTGATGACGAGGAGGCTGATGCAGACCCTGTAGGCTGTGATCGATCACCTCTACCTCTATCTTTGAGATGAGGACAATCTCGTACCATATGACCCTCTACACCACACCAATAACAGGCATTTGAACCACGCCGACACTCTCCTCCATGTGCTCGACCACACTGTCTGCATATAGGTCGAGGTGGTACTCCTCGACTGATGCTCCTCTGAGGACGTGAGTCTGATGCTCTAAAAGTCTGACCCTGCTCATATCTGTGTCTCGATAATGGAGCTGGAGCATTAGATGTGAAGCTCACAGCTGACTGACCATGCCTAGGTGGCCCTCTACTAGTGGAAGCTCCACTGCTCCCCTAATATTGGCTAGCCTTCCTGGCTCTCTTACTCTGCTCCCTCTCGTTATCTATCTCACGATTACGCTGATCCTCCTCTAACTGCTGAGCACGTGCCATGATTCTTGCTATATCCGAATCTTTATTCATAGCAGCAACAAAAAGAAGGTCTTTCAAAGGATCGGTGAGGCCATTTACAAAGCGATGAATCCGTGATGTCTGAGTACTAACCAACTCTGGAGAAAATATGGACAACTGTGTAAACAGCAAACAATACTCTTTGACACTAAGATTGCCCTGCCTTAGAGATAAAAATTCATCTACCCTAGCCTGTCGGAGGTCTAATGGCATGAAATGATCCATGAATTCCCTCGTAAAGTCCGTACAGACCGCTGGGGAGCATCCTGACCCCTTGAGGCTACCCACATATCATACCAATCAACGACAACCCTTTTCAATTGATAAGCGGCCAATTCCACAGCATCTGTATCCGATACCCGCATCACTCTGCAAATTCTATGAGTCTCATCAATGAACTACTGAGGGTCATCTGCAAGATTAGAACCTGTGAATTCTGGCGGATTCATACGGAGGAACTCTTTGATCTTAGATTCGGCTACCCCACCCTGAGCAACAATAGGTATATCCACATTCTGTCTCTAGGCTTGAGCGGCTACCAACTATGTAAGCAATTGTATCACTCCTCTGAGATCCTGGTCTGAGGCACCTGGTGGCTGAATTGGAACTACTGTTGGTTCCACTGGAGGTGTAGAAGCCCCTACAGGTCCTTCTATCCTGGGAATTTGAGAACCTGGAAGCATAGAACCCACCAAACTTTCTTGAGTCCTATTCAGATCCACCAATATGGGATATTGCCCTGTAGTGGTTGCCTCTTGAGTGGTGCTAGTAGTGGTCTGTTGGGTTGCTTTATCCTTTTCTGTAGCAGAAATGGTCTGTATCACAGATAAGCAGAATATGAGTCAGAAGTAACTTTCTATGACTCAGCTCTATTGCACGATCTAGATTATAAATGAAGGTCAAATTCCTAAATGTCCATGCAGTCCCTTAATTATAAATGTGGCGTGCAACACATTAATAAGTAAGGTCCTACTAGACACGGTTTCATAGACTCCCTGGGACAACTGAACCTAGGCTCTGATACCAAGTTTGTCACGCCCCAAACTGGTAGGGGTGGACAAGTACTATATACACTTACTTTACAAGTACTCTATGACATATACGAGATTATGAGATAATAACGTGCAGGATATCTAATATGAGTTGTAAATATATACACGAGGGAGTTATACTAACAAAAACTGTACAGTACACTGCTGCATAACGTCCATGAAGCCTCTAGTCAGTCTAACACACTCTATGAACAACTAGTTGGCATAGGACCTGACATACCTAACTAAAGACCTGTACATATAACTAACAGTACTAAACATAAACTGGCTCCAGAGAGATATGGAGCTCACCAAAAATATCAGCGGAAAACCGCAATAGAGCCTAACGTGGACGTCTGCTATCCTGTGAAACTGAGCCTACACCAATAGTATGTGACAATATAGAGACTTCAGTACATATATAATATGTACTGGTATGAAAGCAGACAGAATAACAACTAGACAAGTGCGGAAGCTCATATGAATCAAATATCAAGTGAAAGAATTATGAGCATACAAGTACACTATGTATGATATGAAACTATAACCTATGCACCAACCTTATTAGCCCATCGTATAACGTCGAGGAGGGCATTCTTTATAATGTAAAACCTATAGTTTGCCTAGGTGACGTACTTAAACTACCTATAGTACAAATAATCATAAGGTGGCCTACCGAAGGCGATCTGAATCACATATAAGGCGTACATCGCCCCAAGTACATATGACTATGATTTATACGTATAACTATAATCGCAGTCTGATATAAGGTACGCCCTTCCAGGGGCTCACTATGAGGGTCTGCCCGCGGTCATATATGCCATATGTTGGATCGAGTCAAGGGGAAACTGTGCATGACGTTCCTGCTGACTCCAAATACAAATGATGCCACAACGGCGGGTACGCCCCAATGTTCGGGCTCACTATAATGGTCTAGGCTCGATCTTGTGCACAAAATCACGTCGAGCGCATATGCCAAGTAAAACCTATGTACCCTCCCGTCGTTAACGTTTATCAAAGAATGCCTCAAAGGCCTATGACATATGAATTACGATAATGGTCATTTAGCTACTACATATAAGTGCAACTATGCTATGGATATTCACTTCCATTCGTAACATGTGACATATATATATATATATATCATGAGTCCTAAGAACTTCAAGTAAAGGAACTTACTATAATATGGAATATTATAAAGATTTACCATAAAGAGAGAAAAGTGGATGCTTATAGGCTTAATGGTAGGACGCGGGGAACAATGTATAAAACAATTGAAACGCCTTCCTTCATACTCCATGATAACTATATTAATGTTTAAAGAAAGGAGCACATGACGTAGGTGGTGCCTTAGTGGTGAGGGAAGGTTTAGCTTTACATACCTTAGTGCTTTACTAGCTACGATAATATCCCGAGCCTCAAACAACTCAACCCGTAATAGCGTAGCTTTTCTCTTCTCAATCACAAGTGTCCGCTTTTCGATAAATAACCAACTAACTACAAGAATAACGTATGTCCATCAATAACCCATATGCACAATTAACAATTTATTCCAATAAGCTTCACTTATATTCGAAATTAATCGAATTTCTTACTAAAAATCCAAAATGAATTCTTTAATTTTCAACTTATAAAATTCAACGTTAAATCCACTCAATTGATAGGAATTTTCTAAAAACTTCACTTTCATCAAAACTTTACCTTTTTCCCTTTTCTCATGAACCCTAATTAAAAGACCCATTTCAAGAACTTAAGAGAAATTCAAACTAATATCTTCAAATACTTATCTATAACTAAATTCAAAAAGGGTAGAGAATTTACCTCTTGAAATTCAATCCCAACTTTAGATTATTGAAGTCACTTCTTGAAGATTCTTTCAAATTACCACAAAAATCTTTTAACGTGGACTATCGAAACGAGCCGGGTGAAATTTCTCCTTTACTCTCTTAATATTTCCATGGATGATGCCAAGAAAAAGAAAGTAATGAAGTACCATGGATTACTAGTAGCAGTACTGTCCGCCCCTGCTTCTATCTTTTCTTTTCTTTTGTTTGAACATTAGAAAGTACTAGCACTACTACTGAGTGCCCTTGTTTTTCTCCTTGCCCTCTTTTCCCTTTTATTTTTTGTTAATAATACTAGTACTGCTTGCTAACGTGACTTTCCCAATTTATATGCTTCCTTTATTTGCCACTTCACTTAAAGAATTGTAGGAAACAAAACAAAAAAAAAATCAAAATCAAAATCAAAATGACCCATAACTTAAAACACACATATTATATTAATAACTTTTCAATATCCTTTCTCTCACCGGAAGAAACCATGTTAATATATACTAGACAATTTGCTAATGCACCACAATTATCGTTATAGACCAAGAGTTATACTTGTCTAAGGCGTTAACTTAAATTTAAATTTTTCCGAGGTGTTACACGTACATTGAAAAAACTTGTCATGGGATGACTCGTGGTAAGTTGTCCAATTTTTCTCAATAATTCCAGTCATTGTGAATCAACCCATGAGTCGTAGGTTCAAAGTATGAATTGTAGGTTGACTCTTACTGATGACCAGTGGGAAAAGTGCTGAAGATTAAAAATTCCTCTTAAAGATCACAAGTTCAAACCACGACACGTGGATTGATCTCACGAGTCGTGGAATGAGATTATGCCCCCAATGAGAAAGTTGGATCTAAAAACCACGAGTCAAGGTACAACTTGTGTAACCTTGGTACAAGTCATATTGTTGACCCGTACTATCTAAATCAGAAGCAAACCAAAATATCTAAGGACCACGATTCCATGTATGACTTGTAGGTTCATGGTACTAGTCGTACTATAACTTGTGAAGTCTGATTTCCAAAAATTCTGAAATAGTTTCTCAGGGGTATTTTCATACTTTACCACTCTTTAGTCTATAAACTATGTCATTTTAAGCCTTGTTAGAGGGAGATTAAAGGGTCCTTTTATGATTAATCCCTCATTTTATCAACTAACACTTAGAGAAAAACAGAAAAGAACAATTGAAGTCCTTCAAGACTAAAAGCTTAGGGTTCTTCATCAACTTTCAGAATTCCAAGTTCTTGTTAAAGAATTCTTCGGTCCAGGTATGTGGGAATTTCATTAAGGATTTCCTTTCACCCTTATGCCCAGGAAACTTTAGTTTTACTATGGATTTATGAAATCATGATTTAGGGTTCATACCCATTCACATATAAACTCCATGATCTTCAGTGTAGCATGTTCCCCTTTGTGATTTTTATTTGAATTATACACTTATGCATGAATTATATTGTCAAAAATCTTAACTAGATATCTTATAAAGAATTTAGCATTATTCAAAATGATTAAGTATAATTTGATCTTCTGATCACAAAAATTAGTTACAATAAGCATGACTAGTTCTAGTATTTCAGAACTTTAGTTAATTAGATAATTTGAACAAGTTTATGCTTATTTTCTGATTTTTAGTGATCTATTATGAGCATATATATATATATATAGATAGATAGATAGATAGATAGAGATAGAGATAGAGAGAGTTTAGAAGTAGTGTTTGGCACCGAATAGACTAGGCTTCCAGATAAACCAGGTTCCAGAATTACATGCCACCATAGGTCTTATTTCATCAAGAAGGGATTTGTTTAGTGGATCCATGTCAGTCATTTCTTTATACCCTTGGAAAGATATATTGGTCCCTCCCGATGAGGTGTATATATTGGACTCCATGTTTGCTCATATGTTTTATGTCGTTTAAGAGAACCTCCCAAAGAAATAGTTTTAGTATGACTTGTACATGACCCACAACTTCAGGTAGAATGGATTCCTTCATGATTTATAGATTCGTTTCACCATTTAATTACGTTATTTTACTTTTGGGTCATTATACACCAGATTATACTCTTTTTAGATAAATTATTTATTTCGGTATGATTTCAGTTATTAGCATGTTTATATACAGTATTTATGACATACATGTCTCACATGCTTAGTACATTTGAAGTACTGACCGCATACCTTTCTTTTGCACTATATCATGTTATGATATAGATTTAGGTGCTTAGACTCAGCCGCACAGTTAGATACGTTACAGTGCCAATTTAGTTATAATTATAGTGAGTCCTCATCATTTGAGGACGATTTATTTTAGTTTTGTTTTTACCAGACTCTATTTTAGATTTAGTTGTTTGGAGTTAGCTTGGGTCTTGTCCCAGAAACTTGTTAATTTACTTATAGCTTTCATACAAAGTTATACATTTTATCTTACTGTTCAGTACATATTTGATTTCAGATTAAATTCTTATTTTATTTATTCCAGATTTATTCAGCCATCTAAATGTTTGTTTAAGTGTCATGCCGGTATCGTAGGTTATTTTGGGACCACTTGTTGTTCTAAGTATTATGTCGCTTCCAGGTCATAGACTCGGGTTGTGACACTAGTATGATCGAATACACACGATAAGAAATGAAAGAGTTGAAGTTTTCAAAATCTACTATATGTCTCAAAGATATATATGAACATCCAAAATACTCTAATAGACATTGTTCTTGTACTTGTGGGACCTATTAACCATGTTCTAATACCAAATTATCATGATCCAAAATCCTATCAATCTATGAGTTTACCTACCCTTCCTCATAAGTGAACCCTATTAATTATTAAACCATATTAGATGAGTCAAAAATAGAAATATGTAGAAGTAAGGTAACATCATATTAAGTCCAAAATTTGAATCATAAAACCAAAATGTAAAATTGGTACAACCCCCAGAACTAGTGACATAAGTATAAGAGTAACTAATATTGAAAAATACAAGTCTGAGTACTACCAAAAAAAATCCGTAAAGAAAAAAATACAAAATTAATAAAGTAGAGCTTAAATTAAATGCTACCAAAGTTAAGAAACTAAACTTGAACTCTAGAATGTCTCCTCAAAGTTCGATGATGAATCCAACACCACTCAAACTTGAATAGAATCGACACATAAAAGGTGCAACATGTATAGAGTGGGTATGGAAAATACATATACTCAGTAATATTATTGGCTGACCTTTTAAGAAATGATGAAAGGTTTGTCCTAACACTGTTATTCTCCATATTGTATTAGATATTTAAATAAAATCTCAATTTAGACCATCTTAGAAGTTAATAACAAATATAATCAAACTAAATGAAATATCTGAATTCAGCCAACTAAAAGAATAAATCATAATTTGTTTCAAGAATAACACATTGTTTCATTTAATCATCCTAACCATGTAGGGAGGAAAATAATATAATTACAGTGTAACACTTGATGACGTCTAAATCCACTCCTTACGTAAAGGCAGTGTACATGGTTCTCTCAATGTAATTTACCCTACAAAAGTAGGGTTCAATCCCACAGGAAATAAAACTAAAGCTTTAACCCTACTAGTGCAATAATTCACTGGGTGTTTGCAACATTTAAATGAATAAAAATTGGGGTGGGGGGTGGGGGGTTGTTGTAACAAAAGTAAGATTGCAAGATTATCAGTTGTTTGTAACTCCAATTAACAAGGAACACTTATAAATTTGAATCAATAAAAGAGTGAACCTAGGCATGTGCTTGGTTATGTCAAAATAGTGTAATTAAGAGACATAATTTTTTTCTTAATCAACATTTTACATGTATAGGATAGAGTTTAGCGAAACTTTATGGTTTCTCAATCCACAAAGTCACCTCACCATGTGTTTTCTCAAACCCCAAAGTGTGATCAATTTACCCAATCTATAACCCTCAAGTTAGTTGTTCTATCTCTAGCAACAACTATTAATTGAAATAATTCAAGTCTTTGATAATAGATTCTTCCCTCAATACTTATCCTCTTTCTCAAGCAAAATAAGGATTAAAGCTTAATTGGAGTTTGCAACCCCCAATATCAATTAAACCATGTAGAATCTACTAGACTGATGTCTCCCGCATTATACCTATAAGAAAAGTATAAAGCGGTCATTGTCAAATGTCGAACCCAACTAAGGTTGGGGTTTATTCCATAGGAAATAGGCTGAAATATCAATCAAGCAGTTATTGAGGCAATCAATAACAATCTCAGTAAAAGAGGGGGGGGGGGTTGTAAATAAATAATTCAGTTGTAATAGTTTTTGATTTGTTGGATTTTTAATCAGTATGAGAGAGGCACTAGGACTGTGTTCCCTAATAATTTCATAACTCCTTAGGTTCTTCGTACTTTGAAACCTCTACCTATGTTCGGTATGCAGAATCAATAGGTTATGTATACTCAGAACAACTTTCTGCTCTTGTCTAAGTAATATCCTCAAGTAAGATTTCTCTTCTACTGAGTTTGCATTCCTAACCCCTACCTGCGATCCATATTAGCTATCCCAGATTATCGGCTCAAGCTATTAAGTGGAGGTTGGTAGCTCTAAGTCTCTGTTGTTCATCCCCTTCTTCCCATCCATTACTCATCCTTTCGTCCAGAGTAAAGATAAGGCAAGTTCTAACATTATACACCTCTAGAAAGCAATTAAACCCAAGGAAACAATAATACAAGTATGAACACCAGTTAAAAATCACTTTGTACTATGAATCATATTTCGTTAATCCGTCATGGTTCCCATAACCCTAGTTGTAGTGTTTATCTACTCATAATTTCAAGAACACAAGAAGAATTCTGATAAGAAAGCATAATTATGAACTTACAATAATAAGATAACAACTCCAAGAGCTCACTTTGAATTAAAAACCCTAAAATCAATGTTTGTACTCACAACACTAATAATATTTCTTTGAACTAGTAATAATGTGTAATAGAATGTAAACTAATACAAAAGAAGGAATAAGGGTATTTATAGACAAAATAAACCTATCTACAATACTCTGAAAAGAAGAATCTGAAACAACCATCTGGGCTATAGCCAACTGATAATCACTTGTCAACCCCTTGACGAACTTCCTGATCCTCTCTAACTCTGTGGAGATACTGGCAGTGGCATATCTAGATAGTGTATGAAAACATGCCTCGTACGCCACAATAGTCATGAAGCCCTACTCAGGTGATCAAACTCATCTCTCATTTGATCCCTCAAATTGTAAGGCACGAAGCCCTGTTCAGGTGATCAAACTCATCTCTAATTTGATCCCTCAAACTGTAAGGCACGAACTTTTCAAGAAAAGCCTCAGAAAACTAGGTCTATGTCATAGCAGGTGAACCCAATGACCTACAACTAGCAAGAGATCCCACTACTATCTGGCTACATTAGTCAACTAATAAGAAGTATATGCAACTCCATGGGACTCAAGAGATTCAAGGTTATGAAACCTCTCCTGGAAATCAAGAAAAAACTCATAGGTGTCCTCTCTAACAATACAACAAAACTTGGGATGAGCCAAACAAATGAATTTCTCAAATCTCTTATGATCATCAAAAGTCATCACAGGACCCTATGTAATAGGAGGAACAGTGAGTCTAATAGGCAGTGAATCAATACGAGTGGATATAATAGAAGATGGTTGTACCCCTAAAGTTGAAAAACCATAAGTAAGAGTCTGCCTTGACGGTAGAATACCTCTTAGAGTCTAAGAAATACCCACCCAATGGAACACCTATCTAGGGGACGCTATCCAAACAACCCAATCAACATGGATGTATTCCCATGAATTATCACAATAACATATAACTCATAGAATCATCCAAGTTCTGCTCAAAATAGTAATTATACCAAATTAGTTTCAATTTCACATCATATTTCGATTATTACCAACCATTCACCATGACCGCAGACTTAAGCATAAAATATCCCATCAAACTATATTACAGTTATGCAATTTAACCAAGATCTGCTACTCAATAAACCTAGCCTACTTGGCCACCAAGTTGCTGTAACAAGTAAGCTATACTACGGATGCTCTTCCTTTTTTCACGTTTTCGAATGCTAAATCATCTAATAAACAAGGAATTATAAGAGTAATTAATCAACTACTCTTCAAAAATATACTATGGGAATTCAAACCCACTAGTTCTGCCCTTATTCATGGTATACAAGATTACCCAAAGGTTGATTAATCATTAACTAGCTCTATCATACTAGACCCATCTCCATTAATGGATTTTTTATGCAAAAGATCCCATCTTTATTAAATTCAAGATCCCCAAATGTCAAAATTCATCTTTTAGAGTAACAAATTTACTCTAGGAAACGTTAGTTAATAATCTAGTTATAATTCTAGGTGATACTACCCAAACCCATAGGTTTTCCCGAAAATTTCATAAACTTTGGGTTCTAACTCTCAATTCCACCATTAAAGATTGTTTTAATGATTCTAAGATGTTATTTGATTGAAAGATGACAAAAGAACTTACCTCAACGAAGAATTTTCACCCTATACCTAGGACAACCACCTCTCTGGGGATTTGGAATTATGTTTTGAGTTCAAGAACTGAAACCCAGTAAAAATAGGCATATATACTGCCTGAACCCCACTATAGTGGCCCGAATACCGCTATAGCAGCCTGATCCTTCTACAATAACCTCAATTATTCGTCATGGACAGTCTTCAGTAAAATGGCCTTAATATTTTACTCTGGGAGCAGATTAAAAAATAGTTGGTTGAATTTGAAAAAAGACTCAAAGATCTTTAATTTGGTGGG
Organism: Capsicum rhomboideum; assembly: GCA_031232105.1. Lineage (NCBI taxonomy): Eukaryota > Viridiplantae > Streptophyta > Magnoliopsida > Solanales > Solanaceae > Capsicum > Capsicum rhomboideum. The sequence goes on from CP124718.1 coordinate 24,222,416, forward strand.
TATTGGGACCCATAACACTTTATATTCTAGGAGGAGTGATCTCTTGAAGTTAACCCTACTTTAAACTTAGACCGAAACTCAATTGTTAAGGACACTACCAACTTAACTTTGCGCTAGGCATACTATATGACTTTAATTCATATCTAATGCACTCCAATACTAAATAATTGATCCTGACACATATGAAGAATGAGATTCTTTTTCCTTTACCATAGATATTTTCATTAACAACCAAACAGGTCATTCCATTAGATACCAATTTACCAACCATTCGTCTCTGAATGGTTACTAGTGACGAGGAGTAAGAGGTCGGGATTAGAAACATAATATTCTCAGAGTTTCTTATATTGCATCCTTAATTACCCAGTCTCTATCGCTTATCAACCCAATAACATTTTATACTTGACCTCTCTATTGAGGCTTTTCAAGACAAGAAAATGTGGACCTAAACATTTACGTACAAATTAGTTATTTCTCTAACATTGGTCTACGAAAGAAACCTTGAGAGTTCATAATGAGATAGCGTCTAAACACGGAGAAAACTTAACATTTACTACATCAAGCCTGCTATAACGACCTAATTCCCGCAATAGCAACGTCGATATAGCGAGATCCGCCCGCTATATAAGAGCTAACCAAAGTTGACTTCCGTTATAGTGGAAAAATTCCCACTCTAAGGGGACCGTGTTAGCAGCCTGCCTCCCGCTACAATGGGGTAGGTAAAGAAGAAACTTTTGCAATTTCCCTGTTTTTCCATTTTTTACAACACACTCTCAGATTTTAACCTTACGAACTCGCCCCTTTAGGTCAAATGCTATATTCGATGTTTTACTAACCCAAATTTTGTTCTGAAAGATTCTATGGCTACTATGTTCCTCCTCTATCATGATATCACCTTAAATTCATCAAACACTACACCTTGAGACATCAAATATCTCTAAACCACACAAAATTGAATTTCCATTGAAACCTACCTTAGTTTGAGATTTTATCAACTCTTTTTCACACATCCATGGTCAGAGCACAAGAATAAATCCTCTAAAGTATAAACACCAACCGACACACCACTATGTGTTTCATTAACACATAAATTGTCCACCACAACTCGCATTAGTCAATTTGAACCTCAATAATCAATATTTTATAAATAAACCAACTTCTCAGTTATCACCCAAGGACAAGAAGTACTTATATCGCCTCACAACTAGCTTATGGTTAGGAAAATTACCCACTCAACATGCCTCAACCACTCAAGGGGTAGTACCAACCAAGTATTATCATATAACAATGAGAGGGATATGAATATACATAAGCAAATCTAATAACTCTACTCCCTCAATCGACCCTAATCAACACATGAATGACTAGTTTTACCAATAAACAACCACAATTACCTTATTCACGAATACAAGGGAACCTAGTTCCACCATAATCTCATGATTTCCTCATCAAATACACATTATCATCACAATACAAGTAGTTCACTCAATCAACAGTCAAAACCACTAAGTCAAACAAAGTGTAACGTTTAAATATGTATGTCACGTCAAAACAAATAACAATGCCCATGTCAGACATTTAACTTATCAACACATCATATCTTATCAACCACATTATTCAACTTTTATGGAAAGGGCTACTATATCCACCCTCTTAACTAGCCTTCTCCTATTATTAACCAATTTACATAATCCAAGTTACAATTGCCAAGCAAGTCACACAACTATAAACATTCATCAAAGAATTCATATAGCATATATTAATACAAGAATTAATAGCTATTTATGTAGTTTTCGTGTTCTTATCAATCCACACACAATATTACCACTAACTCGACAATCAATACCCAACTCAATATGATTACAAAAAATTAGTTACTTACGTATCAATGTGACTATTATTGCTAGATACCAATTGGAATCGACTAGATTCCAATTGCAAAATCACTAAGATACCAATTGGAATCAGCTAGCGACAAACTGGATTCATCCAAGTACCAATTGGACTTGATTAGATACCAATTAAACTTGAACCAGTGGATGATAGACTGAATCAACACAACATGAAAGAAGGAAGGGAAACAATTCCTAGAATGCCTCATAGCTTCCCAATGATTATATGGACATCTACACACCAATCCTTTGGACTCTACTTGACATTTGTTATTGTACTTGTGAGACCAGTATCCTAGGCTCTGATACAAACTATCATGATCCAACTATCTGGATCATGCAGGCACCTACTCTAGTCCACCTATATACGAGAACCATTACCATACAGTTAGAAATATGTAGCAGTCATAAAATAATATCATTAATCTCTTCATAAATGCAATTAAACTTATTGTCATTTCTTAAAATGCATCAAAATGAATCTTTTACCCTAAGGACCTAGTCTAGACAACTACAAGAGCTACAAAAATATAAGGATAATATACAAGACTCAACTTCCACCATAGGAATGAGAAGACGGAAGCTGCTGAAGATCTCTAATCGTACCAAGAAATGAAACAACAATTTATCCTACAACCAAACTATACCCCAAAAAGGGTATAACAAGAGTAGGTATCAGCAAAACCACATATATTTGTAGGTATAATTGGCCGACCGAGGTTAAAGAACATAATGTATAATACAGACAAGATAAATTATATACATATAATGTGACAGCTTAACTTCCCTCAGTCAAAAATTAATATCATCACTTAATGTAAGTAACTTTCATTTTCCCCTCAATAGTACAAGCCTTTAGATCTCAAACATAGGTCAAATATGAGCGCACACAACTCCACAACGTAGATAGGACTACAAGGATTGAATACCCAATATTTCTTTAACCTTCATTCTTCCTAAATCATCACTCTCAAACCATTTGTTCATTCAACCCCACAAATACTCCAGTATCTAATTTTCACTTTATTCAAATCCTTAAAACTAAACCAATTTATTCATTTATATCCACCATGGTTTTTGTACAACCAGTTAGTCTGCCTTAATTGTAACACCCCGTACCCTTTCGACCCTAATTGAATGTATTAACATTTATGAAATTATGTAAACATGAGATTGTTGGGGTATTATACATTTAATTAGTTGGGCTGAATTAACATGTGCAATTGGGCCCAATTTAAGGCCCAAAAATTACCAATAAGACATGGCCCAAAAGGGGAATTGACCCATTCTTGGTCAAATAATGGGGCTAAGGATAGACTTGAAGTGGGAGTATTTAAGGTAACAAAAATCAGATTTTTATTCCACAAAATCCGCATGCCATTTTCTAGAATTTTCCACAAAAGAGATATTTCTCTCTTCTCTCAAACCCTAAGCCACCATTCTCTTTTGACAAGATCACTCTTAGGAAGCTTTGGTAAGTGTTTATGCTTATGATTTAGTATATGATATGCTTAATATGGTGTGTTCATTATTTTGGTTATGTTGTCAAAGTGTTAGACAGTACACTATGTGTGAAACAATGTGTTTTTGCTTAATCAGTGAAGGGTTTTGCCTTCTAAACCTGAAAAGGAACTTGTGATCTTGAAGGAAGTGAGTTTGATGTATTAAATATCAACATTTATGATGTTTTTATGTCCTTCACTTATTTTATTTTTGTATATAACATTTGGAATTGTTGTTGTGAAATTGTGCATGGAATGGGTGACGTATTGAAACGAAAATGCAGTTTTGGTGATGTTCATGTGTGTTGTGAAACCATGGATGTTTTTTGGCATCCAAGTGACCAAAAATATGTAAATAAAATCTTACTTATGTTCTTGGACTATTTATTACACAAAAGGACCCAAAAGAGACCCTTTTTGGCCGATTTGGGCATCCGCCCCCGCAGACGAAGGCACCTGTGGGAGCAGATGCCAATGCAAGTGACCCTGGACACTACCAAGGGTCACCTGAGGACACATGTCAGCCACCTGCAGGTGCAGGTGGCTTCGTAGGTCACTCCAGAATGTCATTTTGTATGGTTTTGTCTTTCTTTGATCCCCGAAGACCCCTATACCCTTTTTGGATATAATTATCAGCTTATGGTACCTTTTGAATGACGTTAAGGGGTTGTTTGGAGGTATTTTGGATTATAACAATTATGGGTTGTTGTTAAAATGTTGTTATAAAAGGTATTGAGGTGACTTGATGGAATAATTGTGATGTAATGATAATGAGGAAGTGTAAAGAGTAAACTTGGTGTGAAATGCTATTGGTTTATGATGTTTTGGTCAAGGTGTGGAATGTTATGATGTTTTTGTCATGTTAACACAGTGTATTGTATTTTAAAGGACAAAATGATGCTATATAGCTGTCACGTAACTCATTGTCATCTTATGCACTTTTAAGGTAACCAATTGTTAACGTGAGCTCCGTTATGAACTTGTGTTGTAGAGTAACACGTAAGGAAGGAACTGTATTGTTGTATTCACATCTAGGACGGTATATTAATATTGGGAAGATAAGGTATGTAAGGTTACTCTTTCCGTATCCTTCTGCAACACATATTGTTCACATTGACATCGTACTTGTTCTATTTCGAAGTGTTCTAAAATATTTCCAGCTCAGGTTGACATATATTGTTATTCATATGTTTCTTATTCTTAGAACAAATGTGATTCACATATCTCTTACTCATTGACTGAAGCTCCGAAGCTCTCATAATATTGTAACTACTAAAAGAACTATCTCAAAGAAAGTAATGATGAAAAGAGAATCAATTCATTCTTGAGTAGCATTTCCAATAACGTTACATTCTAAAGTTCCAATAATGTTATGACGACAAATGTATCGATCTCTCACAAGCGAATGTATCAATCTCGCAAAATTAAAGAAATAAAGTAATGCATTTATGGTTTAATGTTTGAGAATCGGCACGGCTCAAAGGGGCACATAAGCCCAGCTCGAGCGGACCCTAATACTATTTATTTTGACCCACTACTAAAGTGGATGACTACCACTACCAAAGTGGATGACTACCCACTACTAAAGTGGATGACTACCCACTAATAAAGTGGATGACTACCCACCAATAAGGTGGATGATTATACTATTACCCACTGATAAGATGGATGACTAATAATGATGATGAACGTAAAGGCAAGTTAAGTAATGAACGTAATGTACATAGTTCCAAACTTACAGATTGATGGTTATTCATATTGGGTATTCTCTTATAATTATTTCCATTGAAGTTCTTATGTATTGATGCAGTTTCTTATAGCCTTGCATACTTAGTACATTCTTTGTACTGACCCCCCTTTGGGGAAACTTACCTTACTTGCTGCAGGCACAGGTGCTAGTAGACCTCCATAGTACGTTGCGGATTATTTACCAGTCATTGGTGAGCTCCAGTTGGTTCGGGGCTTTCCAAGTCCCATGTGTACATTGGTTTTTGGCATTGTATATGTTGTATAAAGCAGGGACTTGTCCTGACTATAGGTTGGTTATGTATATGTATCTATAGAGGCTTTGTAGACGGTTGTGGGAAGACGAATGTAAGAGATGTATGTCTATTTTACTTGATGGCCCTAACGGGCAAGTTTCATGTACAATATGTTTTTCATGACTTCCGCCATTGGTATCTAGTTACATGGGATAGAACGATATTCATACAAATGCATGCATATGAGTAGACATAGATGAAGATTGGTTCTCTCGGGCCTTATCGGCTTCGGGTGCCAGTCCATCCCGGATGGGATTCGGGGCGTGACATTAATGACATCAACACTTTTACCATAATAAATCATTCAATTCACTTAATCAAATAAGCTACTTAATTATCAATTACACAGTTAAGGTTCAATTCATCAATATCAAGTAAAACTATTATTATCATCTCCACTTACCATATAACCAAAAAAAACTATGGAGTGTAATTTAATTAATCAACAACAATGTCTACCCTTAGGCAAATATACACCAAACTACACGTCAACACACAAGACTACTTTACAACCAACTGTAGTGGTTCTTTATTTTTTAAAGTCTTGTCTAATATCAAACTTACAATTCTCATCATGATAAGAATAATTATAAGCCAAGAAAATTAGTTCGCAACAAAAACCCATGTTTAAATAGAAACTTGGAATATAAATTCAACAGTTCACTCAAGGAACTCAACCCAATAATTCATTAATGGTTTAGACAAGGAGAACCATAAATATATTTATCACACTAGACCACACAAAGATCCCAAATATCATTATCATTAATTGGACCATACAAGGATCCCAAATATATTTCAAGAAACTAGACCTCACAAGGATCCAAATATAATAAACAACAATGTAAAACCAGCTCAGTTAAAGAACCATCAAACTCTCTAATACTGTGTACGCACATGCTATGGGTCTTATAAATGCCCATTAGCTATGACCTGCAGGGGACGAGCTCAGTCCATATACCAAATAACCCTGACAAGTAGTGTCTGCCCCCTTATCCCAAACCAAGTGTTGTACCACCCATATTCCAATGTCCCAACCCTTATACTCCTTGAAATCCACCAATTCCTTGACGATCAACCATTACCAATTTATCTAAAATTATCAAACAATATCATATGATGTACAATCACGTAATAAGATACTTCAACCACACTTGCATATCAAAAAAAGGTTTTTATCCATAATCTCATTATAGCTTATAAAAAAACAACTTGTATATATATTCAACAAATTCAATATTCAATAACATTCATTGGAAAAAGTAGAGAAACAGTGAGGTAACATATAAACATAATTCAAATTGAGTTTTTAACTCCAATTTAACCATCGCCTAATGGCTCAAGTGTAATCATCAAGTAAGTTTACAAATATCATCACTTGCATCACAATACATTCCTTATACAAAATTACTATGATTTCATTATTCAACAACATTTATGATAATCAGTTAGCAGGTTTAATAGCCTCTCAAGCAACATCAAGTATTAATTTAAATATACTCATTTATGGTCAATTAGCCTCAATTTGATTCTCAATAGTCATACAATGGAACAATGCATTAGCATAACCAATTCATCACCTAATCACTCAAATATGAATGCAACCCCTCAATTCAACTAAACTTTCCAACCAATACACTTCCATTCCTGCTCTACTACAACCAATTTACATCAACAGCTTTCGAATTTGAATAGTGCCTAAATCACTAATCACTATCTCCACAACCCGTAGTCCCAAAATTGGACACCAACATGCATAACGAATTATCACAACAATATATAACTCATAGAATCATCCAGGGTCTACTCTGCTCAAAATAATAATTATACCACATTCGGTTCAATATCACATCATATTTCAATTATTACCAATCATTTATTGTACCCACGGGCCTAAGCATGAAATCTCCCAACAAACTATATTATAGTCATGCAATTTAACCAAGGTTTACTACTGAATATACCTAGGCTACCTGGTCACCAAGCTGCTACAATAAGTAAGCTATACCATGGATGCTCTTCCATTTTCTTCACGTTTCAAAATGCTAAATCATCTAATAAACAAGCAAATATAAGAGTAGTTAATCAACTACTCTTCAAACAAATACTTTGGGAATTCAAACTCACTAGTTCTACCCTTATTCACGATCTACAAGATTACCCAAGTGTTGATTAATTATTAACTAGTTCTATCATACTCGACCCATCTCCATTAATGGAGTTTTTATGCTAAAGAACCCAGCTTTATTGAATTCAAGTTCCCCAACTATCGAAATTCATTTTTTAGAATAATAAATTCATGCTAGGGATCGTTAGTTAACAATCTAGAAGTAATTTTAGGTGATATTACCCCAACCCATAGGTTGTCACCAAAATTTCCTGAACTTAGAGTTCTATCCCTTAACTCCACCATTAAATATCATTCTAATTATTATAAGATATTATTGGATTGAAAGACGAAGAAGACAACATAAGAACTTACCTCGATAATGAATTTTCACCCTAGACCTTGAAAATCCCTCTAGGTCTTTGGAATGAATCTTATGAGTTCTGGAACTAAAACTCGGCAAAAAATAGGCATATATTCTTCTTGAAACCAGCTATAGCATCCCAGATGTAATGCCCCGTACATTTCTGACCGTACTTGATTGGTGATCTAGGGCGTATTTATATGCCTTATTTGAACCATGTGTACCTTAGTTTTAAGAGCAATAAGTACATATTTTGTATTGTTTTTGATGTACTATTGATATTGTGCTAATGTCCGCAAAGAAAAGTCGAAGAAAGGAAGAAAATTGGAGACTAAGTGTCAGGCGCGCCAGGCAGCGTGCCTGGCCGCTTTTGACAGAATTTTTTTTGGTATGGGAAGCATAGGGGCGCGCCAGGCAGCGTGCCAGGCCGCTTTTTGCCAAAACGTTTCTGGCATAGGCAGCAGAGGGGCACGCCAGGCAGCATACCAGGCCGCTTTTTGCCAAATTTCTTCTCCGACCACTAGTCTCTAAATAGGGCTCTTGGGTTATTATGTCATTATTCCATCTTGGTGCGACTACTCTTGGACTATTTTGGCATCCAAATGAGAGTTAATTCTTCTTCCTTTTTATTTTTATTTCTTTTTTTTATAATCTTTATCAATTTATGATAAATTAAGCCATGAGTGGCTAAAATCGCTTAGTATTGGGGATGAGGCTACGAACATGGATTTCATGAGTTGAATATTGTCTTAAAATTTATGGAATTCTTTAAACACAAGATAGTTAGTGGAACATGCATTATATTTGTTGGGCTAAATTCATCTTGTGTTAATGGGCTTAATTTAAGGCCCAAACTAAAGACAAAAGACATGGCCCAAATGAGGCAAATGACCCATTCTTGTGTTGACCAAGTAAACACGACATTTATGACTAAGTAAGTGGCTAAGGATGACCATGAGGGCCTATATAAAGGCACAAAAATCAGATTTTTATTCCACAAATCACACATGCCATTTCTAGATTTTTCTACACTTTTCTCTCTACTCTCAAACCCTAAGGCAACCATCTCTTGGGACAAGATCATCACTTTCCAAGCTTGGGTAAGTGTTTATTCTTGTGATTTAATATATTATATGCATTAGAGATGGTATAGATCATGATGGTTATGTCTAAAAGTGTTAAGTAGTGCACTTTTGCTTTTTGCTAAAAGATGTGTCATCCATGTGACTTGAACTTGAAAAGAGACTTGAGGTTTTGATGGAAGTTAATGGTGTGGATGAAATATCAACATGTATGGTGTGGTTATGTCCTTAACTTGATTTTTTCTATGTGTATAACTTGTGGGATTGTTGTTATGAAACGTATTGAGGTGACTTGATGGAGTAATTGTGACGTAGTGTTAATGAGGAAGCGTAAAGGATAAACTTGGTGTGAAGTGCTATTGGTTTATGATATCTTGGTCAATGTGTGGAATGTTGTGGTATTGTTGGTATGAAAATGCTGTGAATTGTATTGTAAAGGGTGAAATGACGTTATAGGGCAATCATGTAACTCATTGTCGTCTTTTGCACTTGTAAGGTAGTTAGTTGTTAACGTGAGCTCCGTTATGTACTTGTGTTGTAGAGTAAAACGTAAGGAAGGAGCTGGATTATTTTACTCACATATAGGACTGTGTATTCATATTGTGAAGATAAGGTATGTAAGGTTACTCTCTCCGTATCCTTCTGCAACATATATTGTTCCCATTGATATTGTACTTGTTCCATTCCTAAATGTCCAAAGGTATTGTCATATAGTATTACTCACCGAACCAATTATGATTCACATGTATAATGTTCATTGACAAATGTATCAAAGTTCCAATAATGTACAATGGCCAGTGTATCACTCTTATAATCAAAGAAATAAGTAATGTGTAATTGTTTAAGTATTCTTGGGTGGTATCTAAGGGGTGGAAGAAACACCTAGCTTGGGTCAATCCCAATATCATGGGTGGTATCCCAGGGGTGAAAATACCTAGCATGGGTCGATGCCAATATCATGGGTGGTATCCTAGGGGCGACAGAAAAGCCTAGCATGGGTCGATCCTAATATCACAGTAGCATCCCAGGGGTGACAAAAAAGCCTAGCATGGGTCAATCCTGATTTGTATATGTATGAGGACCGCATCCCAGGGGTTAAAATACCTAGCATGGGTCATCCTCTTTTACCACTGATTAGTTGGTCATAGAATGATGAATGAACGCAAAAGCAAAGAAAGTAATGAATATAACGTACATGGTTCCTCACATACAGAACGATGGTTTATCCATATTGACTATTCTCTTATATTTGATTCCATTGATGTTCTTATGTATGATGCTGTTTCTTATGGCCTTACATACTCAGTACATTCTTCGTACTGACGTACCTTGGGGGACTTACCTTACTTGTTGTAGGCACAGGTGCTAGTAGACCTCCACAGTAGGTTGCGTATCATTTACCGATCATTGGTGAGCTCCAGTTGGTTCGGGGCTTTTCGAGTTACATGTGTACATTTGTTTTGGTATTGTAAATGTTGTATAAACCAGGGACTTTTCCCGACTTTAGGTTGGTTATTGTCCATGTATCTGTAGATGCTTTGTAAATGTTGTGGGACAAATAAAGGAAATGTAAGGAACGTATTCTTTTGACTTGATGGCCCTAATGGCCAAGTTTCGTATATATATATCATATATTTTCAATGACTTTCGCCATTGGCATCTTATATATCTATGTGATGGTGATGTTTATTGAGTGACATGCGTAGGAGTGTATATGAATAAAGATTAGTTCTCTAGGGCCTTAACGACTTTGGGTGCTAGTCCGCCCCGTTGGAATTCAAGGCGTGACAAAAGTGGTATCAGAGCAGGTCGTCCTAAGGGTGTCTACTGTCACAACCCAAAATCCCATTCGGGACGAACTGGCACCCGAAGCCGACATGGCCTGAGAGAACCAATCTTTGCTTATGAATACTTGTATGCATCTCCTCATATGGACCTTATGAAACCCCATGCAACTATGCAAAAGTCATGGATATGGAAACGGATATGGAAACATATGCCATATATATATATATATATATATATCAACTTGGCCGTTGGGTCCAACAAACCAAAATGATCATACATATCTTACATTCTGTTCCCACATAAGTCTACAAAGCCTCTACAGATACATGACTATGACAATCCTAGAGTCGGGACCACACCCCGCTCTATACGCATATACAATACCAAAATAAATGTACATAGCAACTAAGGAAGCCCCGAACCAACTGGAGCTCACCAAAAGTCGGCAAAAGATCCGCAACCTACAGTGGAGGCCTACTAGTACCTGCGCCTACAGCAAGTAAGGTAAATCCCCCGAGAGGGGTCAGTACGGAGAATGTAGTGAGTATGTAAGGCCATAAGAAACTTGTTATAAAGACATCAATAGAATCAAAATGTAATAGAATAGGCAACATGAACAACTCATCGATTTGCATATGTGGAATAGTGTAGCTTACATAAATTAAGTTCTTCTCTTTATGATTTATTCCTCATTGCTCATATCATAACGTACCCGGGCTCCGACTAATCAGTGGGTCTTAACATCACATCATGTGATGTTGGGATCGGGTCGAGCTAGGCTTATGCCCCTAGACTTGCCGCCCATAAATCAACACATCGGGATTGAGTCGAGCTAGGCTTATGCCCCTAGACTTGCCACCCATAAATCAACACATCGGGATCGAGTAGATCTAGGCTTATGCCCCTAGACTTGCCACCCATAAATCAACACATCGGGATCGAGTCGAGCTAGGCTTATGCCCCTAGACTTGCCACCCATAAATCATAACCAACAACAAATGTGTATTACTTTAATCTTACTTTTGATTGATTGATACTTGTGAGGAATTGATTCATCCTCTTATGAGAGAGTGATACAATCAGTGATGAGAGATTAACGTATGTATATAGCCACAACATTCTTAAAAACGCAAGAACACAACATGATTGGGACTTTTGGAACATGTCCATAATTATGTAACCCATGAACCACAATAACTCATGAATGAGGAGTATAGGACTCAACAATAGATAACATTATTGGAATCATGCAACACAAGTCAATGAACAAGAGGTATGTGTATAGCCACTATTGGCACTTTGGAATATAACCTTTTTGGGATTTTGGAACATTGACTAACGAATATGAGACATACAATTCCCAAGTGATCAATGAGTAGGGAATATGTAATAAGAACCATTTCTAACCGGATATAGAATACCTTAGCACATTTTGGGATAGGACTAGCATAATGCCAAAGTGAATACGACGTACCGCAAAAAGATACGAACAAAGTAACCTTACATACCTTGTATTCTCAATACCAACACACAATCTTAAATGCGTATACAATCGTTCCATTCCTTCCTTATGTTCCACTCTATAACAAAAATACACAACGGAGCCAACATTAACCACCAACTACTTAATGCATATAATAAGTAACATTCTCATGTTTGCCTTTAAACATGCCATGTCCCACTTGACACAACCATTCATGAAAGTATTATTCCAAAAATCCCACAATATTCCCAACATTGACCAACACATGATAACCAATAGCATGTCATGCCATGTTCACACTCTCCACTCTCCATTATCACCACATCATACTTATGCCATCAATTCACCTTAATACACTTCATAACACATATCGGCCAAATTCTCACAATTTACACTTATAGACAAGAACAAGTTTAACAACAAAAATAACACCATAGACGTTCATATTTTATCCATACCATGATCTTTCATCAAAGGCACAAGTCCTAATTCAAGTTCAAATCCCATGGATCACAAATCTTATACAAAAGCACAAAGTACCATATCCAACATTTCCAAGCACAACCAACATGATTTATATACTCTTTCATGCATATAATATATTAATCCATAATAATATTCACTTACCCAAACTTGCAAAGGGATGATTTTGCTCCAAAATTGCCTTTGAGTCTTTAGGGTTCTTGAGAGAATATTGTAGAAGGTTTGAGAAAATATCTCAAAGAACATGAGAGTTTAAATGAATAAAATCTGATTTTGTGGTACTTTATATAGTACTTGGGTCATCCTTAGCCTTTCTTGATATTTAATGCTTCAATTGACCAAGTCAATAGAAGATTGGGTCATGTGACCCATGTCTTCTATCCCATTTTGGGCTTTTATTGAGCCCAAATCACTTAACCCAATAAAATCAATAATTTCTCGTATTATACATATTACAATAATATTCCCACTCATAATATTCATATCCGTAGTCTCAATCCCAAAAACAAGTGATTCTAGCCACGTTTGGCTTATTTTGACCTTAGGGGCAAAACTGTCATTTTGACCCCAAATTCGTTCTCGAGTAATTTTATCATACTAATGTAATATGTCATTCATTTCATGTATATACTCTTGGTTGTAGAAGAAACGTAGCAAAAATCGGCTCGGTACATCCCCGGATACCCTTGGGACTTAGAAATTTCCAACTTTTGAAAAAGTGGAAAACCCAAGGTGGAACGCCCCTGGGCGCGCCAACCCACTGCCTATGGGATAAAAATTTTAGCCCAGAGCGGCGTGGTACAGTCCAAAATGCGCCCCTCCTTAAATTTTTTTGAAAATTCCATTTTTTGACTTCTCTTCGCGGGTTTGGTTAGATACTTCAAGTCCTATTCTTTAACTCACTTCTTAACCTTAATATCCTTTGTTTAGAGGTCCTCTGAACCTTTTTTTGAACCCCACAACTGTACCATGAAAATCAAAAAACACTTCCACAGAGGTTTAATCCCATATAAGAGGCCAAATTCAATTTTTCTCATCCTTAGCATTACAAAATACACACGTATGGCTCTCGATACCTACATAATCATTGTTCAATGTCGTCAAGTAGGGTTAGGAACGTACGAGGTGTTACATTATTCCCCCCTTAGGAACATTCATCCTTGAATGTTAGTAACATCGTCTCATGTACATCCCGTGCATCTCTCTCTTAGCATATATACGCATATCCACACAATCCTTATGCATACTTCCTTGTTATTTTTCTAACTCCATACCTTGAACTTCCTCCCGCAGGTACTTTGACTTCATGATTTCTTTGGCTCCCTATGTGATTCGATTTCTCCACCGTATCCCTTCATAAGGGACATCCCGCATAGCTTGTCCATGTAATAAACTAATGACTCTCAGCATATGACTTGTGTTAGCCTGAAGTTACTGTTTTACCATCTTAACCTTCTCCGTAGCGGAGTGAACAAAATCTAGCCCCAAATAAGGCAATTCCACTCGGTTTAACTCGCCCAGTTGACGATTTACACTTTCTTCTGTATAAACCCTCGCAGATACCATGATGATACTTGAACAATAGCTATCATGATAAACACATTCAATAAAGGGTAAATGATCATCCCAACTACCATTTGAGTCTCTCGCACAGACTCGTAGTATACTGTCAAATGTTTGGATAGTCTACTCTATTTGTACCTTCATATGAGGGTGAAAAGTTGCACTCAAATTCACGTATGTACCAACTTCCAAACCTATATAGTAAATTGAGCATTTCAGAACTCCGTATAGTTGTACTTCCTCTTGAATAATTACCTCGCATATTCGTCAACCATGTAAGTGGTCTTGAAAGGCAACATGTGTTATGTAGGTAAACCTGTCAATTAGCTCTCATGTGGAATCAAAATTCCCAAAATATATATAAGGCAACCCTTATGTGTATGAGGCAAACTTGCAATAAAACCCATGTTAACCATGTCTTAATTTAACCTGGACAACATATACATGGCATATAACCTCCAGGTTTTTTTTTGATGCTCTGCTATTACCTATTGATAATTTGGTCAAGGAGTTACACTTGCTTCTTTTTTTTTTATATTGCCTCGCCAATGTATTCTTACCAAACCATGGTACATTTTTGTTTCTCTCCCAATGACAATAGAATTCTATGAATGATGTGCTTTGGTTCTCCTTCCTTTCCCTCGTGCGTAAGGTCAAATCTCATCGACCCTTGTGGTACGTTCTTTTTGCCGAATCAAACATAAAATGCACATGTTGCTTTTCCTTCATCTCAAATTTGAGTCCCTCTATTTAAAAATGTATGCAAGCTCCTATGAGAAATAGTCATATATCAATATGAACCCTAAGTAGTAGTGTTATATTTCATATCTCCTATCTGTCAAATAACTCCCACACCTGTTACCTCAAGATCATGTATGATATAGTTTCTGTCATGTGTCCACAACTGCCATGAGGCATACGCTGTTAGCGAAGCATCATACTGCATCAACACACATCCTATGACAACCTCAGAAGCATCACCATACATTGCATAACCTTTGTGACTTAACGAAATATAAAACTGGTGTAGAAGCTAATTTACCTTCTAACTCTTTGAAACTTGTCTCATATGCATCACTCCGCTGACACTGAGTTTCTTTGTCTATTAGCACTGTAAGGGTCCAGGGATAGAAGAAACTCCTTTAGTCATTCTCCTCGATCACCAGCCAACCCAAAGAAATGAAGAATCTTTGTAAGCATCGCAGGCCTTAGCCAATTTTTGTTTTGCACTGTTTCTATCTTTAGCGTATCGACCTTCATTCTGTCATCCTATATAATGTGACCCTAAAACGCTATGGATTTTATCCAAAATGCATACTTGGAGAACTTTGCATTCCACTGACGATCCCATCTTGTAACACATGCCGTACATAATTGACATGGTCCTCTCGTGATCTTGATTAAACCAGAATATCAACCATGAACACGGTTACAAATACATCGAACAATAGTTTGCACACCCTATTCATTCGCTCCAGAACAGTAGCTGGTACATTTGTTAGTCCCAATGACACAACTTAAGAACCATTACAGTCAAAACGTGGTCGCAAGTCTGTCTTGGGTATATCTTTGTTTCTAACTCTGACTTGGTGATAACCCGAGCCCAAGTTACTTTTGTTTCCGAGACATTTGGTGCAAGAACGAGTGAATACAATCTGTTTGATAAAAAGGAACAACACACTTGGCACCCTGTAACTGATCAACCAATTGTCAATTCGTAGGAGGAGATAGTTGTTCTTAATCGAGACTTTACAGAACTGCTAACAGTCAATGCACATTCTCAAGTCCCATTTCATCATTTCTTTCTTTTTTTTTTTTTTCCCCCCATTTACATAGATGCGCTCTCTTAATTACTCTGTTTCATTCCGATAGTGTTACTGGGCCATGGTATATATAGAAGAAGAGAGATAAACGGAGGGTCTGAAATCACATCAATATTAAGCTCTACTTCCTGTTTCGGGGGTAAGCCTGGACATTTGTCAGGCATGATATCAAGAGAGTCATTTGACCACTGGAACCTATTGAGGACTTGGTGGTTTCGCATCAATCGCTCACTCTCGGATTAACTGGCATACATACCCCTTGGCTATCAATTATGTCACTTTACAATAGACAGTAAAATGTTTCCTTGGTACCCCCCCATTGCTCTTCCACTCAGGAACATGTTCGTATGGATAGTGAAAATATACCTTGGCAAGTCACCGTGGTATAACAAGAAACCAACTAATCCATTCCTATGATCACATGAACATCCACCGTTTGCAATTCATAAGATAGACAATGTATTATACCCCACATCGTTACCACATAATCATGACGCATGTCTTTTAGCCACAATAATTTCCCCTTTTTGGTGTAGAGTTGTGTCAAATGGATGAACTAAACCTTCTACTATCTTTTCACAAAGTTTCTTCTTTTTTTTTTTTTCAACAATCAATGGAATAACATAGGATAGGGTAAATCCCCAAATCAATCAATGTAAATACGTTACATAAAAAGACATATCATATACCTGTTGCATCATCAGGAGAAGCCTCGAATTTCTTCCGATCCACCACGGCGTAGGTACTGCCCTGGATATTACTAGAACTCGCTTCTCCTCTCACACCCTTGGCATGACCAGCCGCTTATGCACCTCTACCTAGAGGGAGCACATATGATGTCGATGCAAAGGTTGGTCCCGTGGGTCGTGCCATGCAACCTGTGTTCCTTCATGGACACCCCCTTACCACATGCCCTGGCATACCGCAATAATAGCAAACATTCTGTCCAAACCGACATTCACCTGCATGAAACCTCCCGCAGCGCTGGCACAACCGACAATGAAACCTCGGGCGGTTCATACTGTCTTGTGCTTGGTACCCCACTGTACGTAAACCCTGAATCTCACCTCCTTTCCCAAACTGGTTGCTTTAAAATCCTTGGAATAGAGGAGGAGTAATTGTGGTGGTATGGGGAAACGATGGCCTGAGTGGTTTGTGAAAGTCCTATGCCCAAATCCTCCTTGGGACGTCATATTTTGTCCCATGGTTTTAGCCTTTTTTGGCGATCCTTCTTCCACTTCTTTCATCCTCTCTCTCTGCCTCTGTCCCCCCTTCTGCTGCATGAGAGCTTGTCTTTGAGCTTGTGCAGCAACTACACAGGTCAATATTTGCACTGCACTCATCAAGTCCTGCTCAATGGTATTGTCGGGTAGTTTCGAAGATACTACTCTCTTTCCCAGCTCTTCTGGTGTTGGAAAAGTCGGAGAAACCCGTGATGCAAATTCGGTATCAGCACTACCTTGACTAGCTGAGTCAGGTGGTGATCCACTCACTCCTTCCTCGGTGGAAAGCATGTCAACCTGCTTACCCTTGCCTTTATCTCTTCTTGTCATCGGCAGTTTCTATATCACAGAAAACCAATCGCCATGGTCAGATATAATCTAACTTACAACACTGGCTCTACTGCACGATCTAGGAATGAATAAAAGGAACAACATCCTAAATGTCCCGTAGCCTCCTACTTTTAAATGTGGTGCACAACACATTGATAAGTAAGACTCTATTCAGACACGGCTTTGTAGACACCCTTAGATCGAACTGCTCTGATACCACTTTTGTCACGACCCAAAATCCCATTCGGGCCGGACTGGCACCCGAAGCCGACATGGCCTGAGAGAACCAATCTTTGCTTATGAATACTTGCATGTATCTCCTCATATGGACCTTATGAAACCCCATGAAACTATGCAAAAGTCATGGATATGGAAACGGATATGGAAACATATGCCCCATATATATATATATATCAACTTGGCCATTGGGGCCAACAAACCAAAATGATCATACATATCCTACATTCTGTTCCCACATAAGTCTACAAAGCCTCTACAAATACATGACTATGACAATCCTAGAGTCGGGACCACACCCCGCTCTATACGCATATACAATACCAAAATGAATGTACATAGAAACTAAGGAAGCCCCGAACCAACTGGAGCTCACCAAAAGTCGGCAAAAGATCTGCAACCTACAGTGGAGGCCTACTAGTACCTGCGCCTGCAGCAAGTAAGGTAAATCCCCCGAGAGGGGTCAGTACGGAGAATGTACTGAGTATGTAAGGCCATAAGAAACTTGTTATAAAGACATCAATAGAATCAAAATGTAATAGAATAGGCAACATGAACAACTCATCGATTTGCATATGTGGAATAGTGTAGCTTACATAAATTAAGTTCTTCTCTTTATGATTTATTCCTCATTGCTCATATCATAACGTACCCGGGCCCCGACTGATCATTGGGTCTTAACATCACATCATGTGATGTTGGGATCAGGTCGAGCTAGGCTTATGCCCCTAGACCTTCCATCCATCGGGATCGAGTCGAGCTAGGCTTATGCCCCTAGACTTGTCACCCATAAATCAACACATCGGGATTGAGTCGAGCTAGGCTTATGCCCATAGATTTGCCACCCATAAATCAACACATCAGGATCGAGTCGAGCTAGGCTTATGCCCCTACACTTTACACCCATAAATCAACACATCGGGATCGAGTCGAGCTAGGCTTATGCCCCTAGACTTGCCACCCATAAATCATAACCAACAACAAATGTGTATTACTTTACTCTTAATTTTGATTGATTGATACTTGTGAGGAATTGATTCATCCTCTTATGAGAGAGTGATACAATTAGTGATGAGAGATTAACGTATGTATATAGCCACAACATTCTTAAAAACGCAAGAACACAACATGATTGGGACTTTTGGAACATGTCCATAATTATGTAACCCATGAACCACAATAACTCATGAATGAGGAGTATAGGACTCAACAATAGATAACATTATTGGAATCATGCAACACAAGTCAATGAACAAGAGGTATGTGTATAGCCACTATTGGCACTTTGGAACATAACCTTTTTGGGATTTTGGAACATTGACTAACGAATATGAGACATACAATTCCCAAGTGATCAATGAGTAGGGAATATGTAATAAGAACCATTTCTAACCGGATATAGAATACCTTAGCACATTTTGGGATAGGACTAGCATAATGCCAAAGTGAATACGACGTACCGCAAAAAGATACGAACAAAGTAACCTTACATACCTTGTATTCTCAATACCAACACACAATCTTAAATGCGTATACAATCGTTCCATTCCTTCCTTATGTTCCACTCTATAACAAAAATACACAACGGAGCCAACATTAACCACCAACTACTTAATGCATATAATAAGTAACATTCTCATGTTTGCCTTTAAACATGCCATGTCCCACTTGACACAACCATTCATGAAAGTATTATTCCAAAAATCCCACAATATTCCCAACATTTACCAACACATGATAACCAATAGCATGTCATGCCATGTTCACACTCTCCACTCTCCATTATCACCACATCATACTTATGCCATCAATTCACCTTAATACACTTCATAGCACATATCGGCCAAATTCTCACAATTTACACTTATAGACAAGAACAAGTTTAACAACAAAAATAACACCATAGACGTTCATATTTTATCCATACCATGATCTTTCATCAAAGGCACAAGTCCTAATTCAAGTTCAAATCCCATGGATCACAAATCTTATACAAAAGCACAAAGTACCATATCCAACATTTCCAAGCACAACCAACATGATTTATATACTCTTTCATGCATATAATATATTAATCCATAATAATATTCACTTACCAAACTTGCAAAGGGATGATTTTGCTCCAAAATTGCCTTTGAGTCTTTAGGGTTCTTGAGAGAATATTGTAGAAGGTTTGAGAAAATATCTCAAAGAACATGAGAGTTTAAATGAATAAAATCTGATTTTATGGTACTTTATATAGTACTTGGGTCATCCTTAGCCTTTCTTGATATTTAATGCTTCAATTGACCAAGTCAATAGAAGATTGGGTTATGTGACCCATGTCTTCTATCCCATTTTGGGCTTTTATTAAGCCCAAGTCACTTAACCCAATAAAATCAATAATTTCTCATCTTATACGTATTACAATAATATTTCCACTCATAATATTCATATCCGTAGTCTCAATCCCAAAAACAAGTGATTCTAGCCACGTTTGGCTTATTTTGACCTTAGGGGCAAAACTGTCATTTTGACCCCAAATTCGTTCTCGAGTAATTTTATCATACTAATGTAATATGTCATTAATTTCATGTATATACTCTTGGTTGTAGAAGAAACTTAGCAAAAATCGGCTCGGTACGTCCCCGGATACCCTTGGGACTTAGAAATTTCCAACTTTCGAAAAAGTGGAAAACCCAAGGTGGCACGCCCCTGGGCGCACCAACCCACTGCCTCTGGGCTAAAAATTTTAGCCCATAGTGGCGTGGCACGGTCCCAAATGCGCCCCTCCTTAAATGTTTTCAAAAATTCCATTTCTCGACTTCTCTTTGCGGGTTTGGTTAGATACTTCAAGTCCTATTCTTTAACTCACTTCTTAACCTTAATATCCTTTGTTTAGAGGTCCTCTGAACCTTGTTTTGAACCCCACAACTTTCCCATGAAAATCAAAAAACACTTCCACAGAGGTTTAATCCCATATAAGAGGCCAAATTCAATTTTTCTCATCCTTAGCATTAAAAAATACACACATATGGCTCTCGATACCTACATAATCATTGTTCAATGTCGTCAAGTAGGGTTAGGAACGTACGAGGTGTTACATCTACAAAGCCATGTCTGAGTAGAGTCTTGCTTATGGATTTGTTGTGCACCACATGTATAAGTGGGAGGATACGGGACATTTAGGACTTGTTTCTTTTGTTCAATTTCTATATAGTGTACTAGAGCCAATGTTGTAAGTGGAATCGTATCTAACCATTGGAATTGGTTTTCTCTATTATAGTACAATGCCGACTACAAGATGAGGCAGAGGCAAAGGTAAGTAGGTAGATATGCTTGCCGAAGAAGGAATGAGTAAATCACCACCATACCAAGCTAGTCAAGGTGGGGTTGACGCTGAGTTTGCATCGCGGGCTTCTTCTACTTTTCCAGTTCCAGAAGAGCCAAGAGGTAAAGAAGTACCTGCAGAACCGCCTATGAATGCCACGGAACAGGATTTAAGAAATGCAATGCATATGTTAACTCAGATGGTTGCTGTACAAACTCAGGGACGAGCTAGTCCAACGACAAGTGAGGATGACGCGGCTAGAGTAGCTAGTCGGCAGACACAGGATTTTCTAAAATTGGACCCTCCCATGGTCACCGGGTTAGATCCGAAAGCAGATCTACAGGACTTTGTGGACCAAATTCAAAGGGCTTTAGATGTTATGCACGTGAATGGTGTAGAAACAGTTGAACTTGTGGCCTATAGATTAAAAGGTGAAGCTATATTATGGTATAAAGACTGGAAAAGATCGAGGGGTATTGGTGCAATTCCAGCTAGTTGGGAGGAATTCAAAATGGCCTTTCTTGATCACTACCTTCCATATGAGATCCGGGAGGCACGTGTATACCAGTTTCTAAATCTTCGTCAAGGGAATATGAGTGTTAGAGAATACAGTCTGCAGTTTAATTCATTAGCTTGATATGCTCCGAATGTAGTAGCCACAATGACAGACAGAGTCTATCCATATGTGGACAGATTGGAGCCATATTTGGTAAGGGACTGCACTATTGCTACTTTGAATAGAGATATAAATATATCCAGAATACAGGCCTTTGCATAGAACATGGAGGACCAGAGGCAAAGAAGAAGGGTACACGAATTTGAACGAGGGCCATCAAAGAGGGCTAGACTTATGGGACAGTCTATGGCGTCCCAAGGAGAATCTAGGCCTCCGATATTTCCTAGACCGCCTAGACCATCATTTTCTTCCCCTATAGCAGGTACTTCATCCCAATTTTGGGGATTTTGAGGCATCCATTTTGGGCAGAGTAGCAGGCTTCAAGATTCCCAAACAACAGGATTTTCTCATCAGTCGTGTTAGTGCTGTAGAAGGTATCATTTAGGTGAATGTCGGTCGGGAACAAATGTTTGTTTTTGGTGTGGTATGTCAGGGTACGTGGTGAGAGAATGCCCACAAAGGGGCATGAGTGGTATGGCATGAACTACGGGATCAACCGTTGTATCATCATTATCAATTCCTTCCCTAGGCAGAGGTGTACAGCCTACTTGTCATGGTAGAGGTACCAGAGGAGAAGCTAGTTCCAGTGGAGCCCAGAATCATACCAATGCTCTAGTGGATAGGAAGAATTTGGAGGCTTCTCCCGATGTAGTCACAAGTACATCATCCATATTTTTGTATAACGTATATGCATTGATTGATCCGGGTTCTACATTGTCATATGTTACTCCATTGATTGCTGCAAAATTTGAAAGAGCACTGAAATTATTAATTAAGTCAATTGAAGTATCTAGACCAGTTGGTGAATCTATTATTACAAAAAGAGTATATCGTAATTGTGTAGTAAATGTGTGTAATCATGATACGTTGGCTGATCTTATTGAACTAGAAATAATGGATTTTGATGTTATAATGGGTATGGATTGGCTGGCTTCTTGTTATGCCACGATGGATTTCCGGGCAAAGAAAGTACATTTTCATTTTCCACAAACGAATGTTCTTGAATGGAAGGGTAATGTAGGGGCACCGAGAGGAAAATTTATTTCCTATCCTAAAGCAAGGAAAATGATAGCCAAGGGGTACATATGTCACTTAGTATGAGTGAAAGATACTAATGTGGAACCACTAACTCCTCAGTCGGTTCCAGTAGTAAATGAATTCCTTGATGTATATCCCGAAGATCTTCTAGGTTTGCCTCCAGAACGGGAAGTAGAGTATGGTATTGATGTGATGCCAGGAACTCAGCCTATCTCTATTCCTCCATATAGAATGGCTCTAGTAGAATTGTGTGAATTGAAGGAGCAATTAAAAGACTAGCTGGACAAGGGATTCATCAGGCCTTGTATGTCCCCATGGGGTGCACCGGTATTATTTGTACGGAAGAAAGACGACACATTGAGAATATGCATTGACTATCGGCAATTGAATAAAGTAACGATCAAGAACAAATATCCCTTCCCCAGAATTGATGATTTGTTTGATCAGTTACAGGGTGCCAAATGTTTTTCAAAGATTAACTTGAGATCGGGTTACCATCAAGTCAGTGTTAGAGAAAAGGATATACCCAAGACAGCTTTCCGAACACGGTATGGCCATTATGAATTTTTAGTTATGTCATTTGGACTAACAAATGCACCAGCTGTTTTCATGGATTTGATGAATAGGGTGTTTAAGCCATTTCTAGACGTGTTCGTGATGGTGTCTATAGATGTCATCCTGCTTTATTCAAGATCACAAGAGGACCATGCTAATCACTTAGGGCAGGTGTTACAAATTCTTCGTGAGCAAAGTTGTATGCAAAGTTCTCTAAATATGAATTTTGGTTAAAATCCATAGCATTCTTGGGTCACATTGTGTCAGATGAAGGAATTCAGGTTGATACGCAATAGATGAAAGCGGTGAAAAATTGGCCAAGGCCTACGACACCTACGAAAATTCGTAGCTTCTTTGGGTTGGCAGGCTATTATCGAAGGTTTGTTTAAGGGTTTTCTTCCATTGCTGCACCTTTAATGAAGCTCACACACATGGCAATCAAGTTTCAGTGGAATGATGCATATGAGAAAAGTTTCCAAGAGCTGAAAGATAATTAACTTCCACAACCGTATTAGTACTTCCGGAAGGCACAGAGGGGTATGCAGTATATTGTGATGCATCCGGAGTTGGCCTAGGATGTGTGTTGATGCAGCAAGGTAATATAATAACATATGCCTCACGACAATTGCGGCCACACGAGATAAACTTTCCCACACATGATCTTGAGTTAGCAGCCATGGTATTTGCTTTAAAGATATGGCGCCATTATTTGTATGGAGTTCATGTTGACATCTACACTGATCACAAAATTTTGCAATATATCTTTAAGCAAAAGGATTTAAATCTGAGGCAGTGGAGGTGGCTTGAGCTATTGAAAGACTATGATATGGATATCCTATATCATCCAGGAAAAGCAAATATGGTAGCCGATGCGTTAAGCCGCAAGGCAATAGGAGGTACTAGTGGCCAGTTGACGGAAAAGCAAGACCTAGTCAAAGATCTATATCAACTAGCCAGCTTAGGAGTTCTTCTTCTTGAATCTCAAGATGAAGGGGTTATTGTGCAAAATGCAGTAGAATCTTCGTTAATAGCTGAAGTGAAAGAGAAGCAGTATGTGGATTCTATTTTATTGTAGTTGAAGGAGAATGTACAATAGGGTCTGACTAAGGCATTTGATCTTGCACAGGAAGGAGTACTTCAATGCCAAGGTAGATTATGTGTACCGGATGTAGATGTGTTGAGGAGACGAATTATGACAGAGGCGCATCATTCACGATATTCTATGACTTGAACGAAATGTATTGGTGGGGAAACATGAAGAAGAACATTGCAGAATTTGTAGCTTAATGCCCAAATTATCAACAAGTAAAAGTAGAGCATCAGAAACATAGAGGTTACATGCAATGTATCAATCTTCCAGTTTGTAAATGGGACATGATTAATATGGACTTCATCACGGGTTTTCCTCGTACACTACGGAAATTTGATTCCATATGGGTAATAGTTGACAGGCTTACCAAGTAAGCGCATTTTCTACCAGTTAGGACCACCTATATAGCTGAAGATTATGCAAGGTTGTATGTTAAAGAGATAGTGCGATTACATGGAATTTCGATCTCCATTATATTATATAGGGGAGCTCAATTTACTGCACATTTTTGGAGATCTTTTCAGAAGAGCTTGGGTACACAAGTGAATCTTAGTACGAGTTTTCATCCTCAAACAAATGGACAAGCAGAACGTACTATCCAAACACTTGAAGATATGATACGAGCATGCACGTTGGACTTTAAGGGTAGTTGGGATGATCACCTACCTCTTATTGAATTTGCTTACAATAATAGTTATCATTCAAGTATCAAAATGGCACCTTATGAAGCTTTATACGGAAGGAAGTGTAGATCACCAAACTGCTTTACTTGGGCTAGATCTTGTTCATCAAGCTATGGAGAAAGTTAAAGTGATTTAACATCGGCTACAAATGGCCCAAAGTAGACACAAGTCCTATGCTAATGTTTGGAGAAGAGGGCTCGAATTTGCCTTAGGTGATTGGGTATTCTTGAAGGTGTCACCGATGAAAGGGATAATGCGATTTGGAATGAAAGGAAGTTGAGTCCCCGTTATATAGGTCCATATGAAATTGTCAGGAGATTTGGGCAAGTTGCGTATGAATTGGAACTACCCCAAGAACTCTCCACAGTTCATCCAGTATTTCATGTTTGGATGCTTCGAAAGTGCATAGGAGATCCATCTCGTTTCTCTCCCATTAAAGATTTACAAGTTACGAAGGATCTCACCTACGAAGAGATACCTATTGCTATTCTGGATAGACAAGTGAAGAGGTTAAGGAATAAATACGTAGATTCTGTAAAGGTACTTTGGAGAAATCAGCAAGTAGAAGAGATCACATGGAAAGCTGAAGAAATGATAAAATCAAAGTACCCGTATTTATTTCACACGGAAGAAAAAGTTCAAAGTGCGGAAGGGGAGAAATAACAAGTAAGTATCTATAAGCATTATGTATATATGTATATATGCTAACATAAAGATGCATTTGTTGTAAATGGAAAAATGTTATTAACATTCGAGGACGAATGTTTCTAAGGGGGGAAAGATGTAACACCCCGTACATTTACGACCCTACCTGATTGGTGATCTAGGGTGTATTTATATGCCTTATTTGAACCATGTGTACCATAGTTTTGAGAGAAATAAGTACATATTTTGTATTTTTTTGAGGGACTATTGATATTGTGCTAATGTCCGCAAAGAAAAGTCGAAGAAAGGAAGAAAATTGGAGACTAAGTGTCAGGCGCGCCAGGCAGCATACCGGGCCACTT
Organism: Capsicum rhomboideum; assembly: GCA_031232105.1. Taxonomy (NCBI): domain Eukaryota; kingdom Viridiplantae; phylum Streptophyta; class Magnoliopsida; order Solanales; family Solanaceae; genus Capsicum; species Capsicum rhomboideum. The sequence continues at coordinate 24,248,694 of CP124718.1, forward strand.
TTGATAGAGTTTTTTTTGGCATGGGCAGCATAGGGGCGCGCCAGGTCATTTTTTGCAAAAACTTTTCTGGCATAGGCAGCAGAGGGGTGCGTCAGGCAGCGTGCCAGGCCGTTTTTTGCCAAATTTCTTCTCCGACCACTAGTCTCTAAATAGGGCTCTTGGGTTATTGTATCATTATTCCATCTTGGTGGGACTACTCTTGGACTATTTTGACATCCAAATGAGGGTTAATTCTTCTTTCTTTTTATTTTTATTTCTTTTTTTTTATAATTTTTATCAATTTATGATAAATTAAGCCATGAGTGGCTAAAATCGCTTAGTATTGGGGATGCGGCTACGAACATGGATTTCGTGAGTTGAATATTGTCTTAACATTTATGTAATTCTTTAAACACAAGATAGTTAGTGGATCATGCATTAGATTTGTTGGGATAAATTCATCTTGTGTTAATGGGCTCAATTTAAGGCCCAAACTTAAGACAAAAGACATGGCCCAAATGGGGCAAATGACTCATTCTTGTATTGACCAAGTAAACACAACATTTATGACTAATTAAGTGGCTAAGGATGACCATGAGGGCCTATATAAAGGCACAAAAATCAGATTTTTATTCCACAAATCACACATGCCATTTCTAGATTTTTCTACACTTTTCTCTCTCCTCTCAAACCCTAAGGCAACCATCTCTTGGGACAAGATCATCACTTTGCAAGCTTGGGTAAGGGTTTATTCTTGTGATTTAATATATTATATGCATGAGAGATGGTATAGATCATGATGGTTATGTCTAAAAGTGTTGAGTAGTGCACTTTTTCTTTTTGCTAAAAGATGTGTCATCCATGTAACTTGAACTTGGAAGGAGACTTGAGGTTTTGATGGAAGTGAATGGTGTGGATGAAATATCAACATGTATGGTGTGGTTATGTCCTTAACTTTCTTTTTTCTATGTGTATAACTTGTGGTATTGATGTTATGAAACGTATTGAGGTGACTTGATGGAGTAATTGTGACGTAGTGTTAATGAGGAAGCGTAAAGGATAAACTTGGCGTGAATTGCTATTGGTTTATGATATCTTGGTCAATGTGTGGAATGTTGTGGTATTGTTAGTATGAAAATGCTGTGAATTGTATTGTAAAGGGTGAAATGACAGTATCGGGCAATCATGTAACTCATTGTCGTCTTATGCACTTGTAAGGTAGTTAGTTGTTAACGTGAGCTCCGTTATGTACTTGTGTTGTAGAGTAAAACTTAAGGAAGGAGCTGGATTATTGTATTCACATATAGGACTGTGTATTCATATTGGGAAGATAAGGTATGTAAGGTTACTTTGTCCGTATCCTTCTGCAGCACATATTGTTCCCATTGATATTGTACTTGTTCCATTCCTAAATGTCCAAAGGTATTGTCATATAGTATTACTCACAGAACCAATTGTGATTCACATGTCTCATGTTCATTGACAAATTTTTCAAATTTCCAATAATGTACAATCGCCAGTGTATCACTCTTATAATGAAAGAAAGAAGTAATATGTAATTGTTTAAGTATTCTTGGGTGGCATCCCAGGGGTGGAAGAAACACCTAGCATGGGTCAATCCCAATATCATGGGTGGTATCCCAGGGGTGGAAGAAACACCTAGCATGGGTTAATCCCAATATCATGGGTGGTATCCCAGGGGTTAAAATACCTAGCATGGGTCGATCCCAATATCATGGGTGGTATCCCAGGGGCGACAGAAAAGCCTAGCATGGGTCGATTCCAATATCACAGTAGCATCCCAGGGGCGATAGAAAATCCTAGCATGGGTCAATCCTGATTTGTATATGTATGAGGACCGCATCCCAGGGGTTAAAATACCTAGCATGGGTAATCCTCTTTTACCACTGATCAGTTGGTCATAGAGGATGAATGAACGCAAAAGCAAAGAAAGTAATGAATATAACGTACATGGTTCCTCACATACAGAACAATGGTTTATCCATATTGACTATTCTCTTATTTTTGATTCCATTGATGTTCTTATGTATGATGCAATTTCTTATGGCCTTACATACTCAGTACATTCTTCGTACTGACGTCCCTTGAGGGACTTACCTTACTTGTTGTAGGCACAGGTGCTAGTAGACCTCCACAGTAGGTTGCGGATCATTTGCCGATCATTGGTAAGCTCCAGTTGGTTCGGGGCTTTCCGAGTTACATGTGTACATTTGTTTTGGTATTGTAAATGTTGTATAAAGCGGGCAATTGTCCCGACTTAAGGTTTGTTATTTTCCATGTATCTGTAGACGCTTTGTAGATGTTGTGGGAGAAATGAAGGAAATGTAAGGAACGTATGCTTTTGACTTGATGGCCCTAACGGCCAAGTTTCGTATATATATATCATATATTTTCCATGACTTCGGCCATTGCCATCTTATATCTATATGTGATGGTGATGCTTATAGAGTGACATACGTAGGAGTGTATATGAATGTAGATTGGTTCTCTCGAGCCTTAACGGCTTCAGGTACCAGTCCGCCCCGTTAGAATTTGAGGCGTGAGACCAGATCCCACTATAGCGGTTTTATCCTGCTACAACGGCCTCAATTTTTCTGCATCGACAGTCTTTAGTAAAATAACCATAAAATTTTACTCCAGAAGCGAATTAACATACAATCAATGGAGTTGGAAAGAAGACTCAAAGATATTTAATTTGGTGGATAGTGCCCTGTAACTATTTATATTCCAAGAGGAGTTATCACTAGAAGTTGCCTACTTAAACTCAATTGGTAAAGACATTTCTAACTTATCTTTATGTTAGGGGTATTGTGTTACCTTAATTCATATCTGATTCCCACCAATACAAAAGTATTTAACCTAAACTTATGAAGAATGAGATTCTTATGCCTTTACCACAAATATTTTTAGTATGATGGGATGGGTCATTACAAGTAATCACCTTACCCCCTGCATTAGTACACCATCCAAGCCAACTCAAGAAGCATCACAAAATATTATGAAATCCATTCCCTTCTTAGGTAAAGTCAAGATAGAAGTTAAAGTCATCAACTCTTTATGCTTTTAGAAGCTACTTTCACAATCATCTGGATACTGGAAAATTACCTTTTTTTAGTCAACTTGGTCAAAGGATCTGCAATAGAAGAGAAGCCCCGCACAAACCGAAGGTAATATCGCACTAACCCAACAATACACTGAATCCCAATAGGAGAAGTAGGTCTAGCCCAATCACGAACTAACGCTACCTTTGTCGGATCAGTCATAATACCATCCTTGGTTACTACATGACCCAAGAAAGAATCAAAATCCAACAAAAACTCACACCTTACAGAACATGGCATATAACTTCTTATCTCGCAATCTCTGATGTACAACCCTCAAATGTCCCACATGCTTGGCCTGACTCTTGGAATAAACCAAGATATCATCAATGAATACAATCACAAAAGAATCAAGATAAGGTCAAAATATCCTTCATCAACTCTATAAATATTTTTGAGGCATTAGTCAACCCAAATGACATGACGAAGAGCTTATAGTGACCATATCGCATCCTGAAAGATATCTTCGGAACATCTAAAGCTCTAACACATAACTGATGGTAATCAGATCTCAAGTCGGTCTTAGAAAACACTGAAGTACCCTTAAGCTGATCAAATAAATCATCAATACAAGGAAGAGGGTACTTATTCTTGACTGCCACTTTGTTCTATTACTGTTAATTAATACACATGTGCATAGAACCATCTCTCTTATTCACAAACAAGATAGGAGAATCCCAAATCGACATACCCGGTCTAATAAAACCATTAATCAATAAATCCTATAATTTCTTCTTTAATTCCTTCAATTTTGTCGGGGTCATTCTATAAGAAGAAATAGAAATAGGCTTGGTGTCTGGCTCAACATCAATGACAAAATCAATATCTGTTTCCAGAGGCATACTAGGTAAGTCTGTAGAAAACACATCCATGAACTCTCTAATAGCTTGAATAGAATCTAAGGGCGGTAGTGAGTCAATATTGGTATCACACACATAGGCCAAATAAGAAAGACACTCATTTTCTACCTTGCGAGAAGCATGTGGAACAGATATAACCCCCTTCGGTCAAGAACTAAGAGTTCCCTTCCACGCTAATCTTGGTACACCCAGAGTAGCTAAGGTCACGGTCTTGGCAAAACATTCCAAAACCACATGATAAGGTGTCATGACCTGAGACTACACTCTAGTCGCAACATAATGCTTTGAGCCACAAGTAACTCTAAGATAACCCATGGCCTAGCATGACACTTAGAACACATAAATATATGAAATATGGAATACTAAAACTAGCTAATTTAATAATAATTAATAGATTTTGAAAAAAATAAAATTAAGTCTGTAGATAAACCACAAGCTGAAATAACTAATTGTTTGAAAGCCTCTACTAAAAGATAAGCTGCTAGGACAAGTCCTTAGCTAACTCTAACTTTCTGAAACTGAAATAATAACAAAATAAAGAGTACTGAGGTCTCATCCTCAAATGATAAAGACTCACTAAGAATCTGTTTTTGAAGGGTACTAGATTGTGCTAACCGTGAGTTTGATGTTGAGCGACAAACCTATATCATAATACGATACAACACAAAAAGAAAAGTATATGTTCAATACTTTAAATATACTGAGCATGTCAGGTATGCAACTATAAACAACTAAGCAAGTCGAAAAATACTGATAATTGTACTGAAATGTAAGACTGAATACAAAAGTTGAGCTGAAGTACAACAACTGTATTATGAATGCATATAAACTAATAAGAAATGATAAGTCTGAGAAATCATAATTTAAAGTAAGTAGACTGAACTGAGGGTCATGTATAAATACTAAGTCTAAATATATAATTGTGGGATAGTTTGTTATCTAACATAAACCACGTGTGCTAAACATGGATTCTTATGTATACACCCCATCAAAAGGGCCCAATATACCTTGGCAGGGTATAGAGGAATGGCTGGTGTGTTCACAAAATTGATGCCCAACTGATAGGGCTAAAAACTCCTATGGTGGCACTTCTAGTTTAAGGACTTGGGTGCACTGAATCCCACTCCAACTCGGTGCTAAGTACTACTCCCATATTATTAATAATGTTAGCCCTTTAAAAATGATATACTGAAAACTGAGTCAGAAGATACTTTTTGAGAAAGTACTGAAAATATTTGGTTAACTGAGGTTATGTTGTAAACTAAGGATAATTACTTTATTCAGGCTAATATAAAAAATGTAATGGTATCGTGTGTTCATAACATCCAAAGCTTTATAACTGAAAACCAATTCATATGGAAATATTGTGAAATCAAGTAAAGTATCTATTTAAAAAATATTAAGTTTTGCAGGATATCAAAATCATAGAAATTGCATTATTATGCTATGGAAAATCATGAGAGGATTGAAATCATAAAGGGATCATAAACTGTATGAAAACGCTAACTTTAATTTGTAAATAAACTAAGAAAACTCTGTGCTCTTTGGTACATAATGGGTGAAAGAGTACCCATTGATGAAAAAACACATACCTGGAAATGAATTCTTGCTAAGGACTTGAGAGATTTGGAACTTCTGAGAGGAACCCTAGTTCTACCTTGAGAGAAGAAAAATCACCTTTTGATTTCTATTTTCTAAGTGTTAGGAGAGAATGAAGTGAAAAGGGTACTAATCCCTATTAACTCATCTTAAATAGACTTAAACGATGTAGTGTAGGTGTTAAAAGAGTGGGAAAAGAACAAAAGGTCCCTAATAAAAATGCAACTGATATTGTATTCCCAGACATCAAAGGTCACCACAATGACTCATCGTCGCTAAAACTAACGCATTATTTGAGTTATTGTAAGGAGACTTGTTTTGGGAAACCTGATGATGGGTGGTCACAACAACTCACCGGGACACCCGACGAAGCATCGTTAGAGCTCATCACCACTAGGTAAAATTTTCGTCTTTCAGGACTTTTTTAGAATGAAAGCTCAGGACGACTCATCGGGATTTACAATAACTCATCATCATGAATCTTTTCCACAAGGATGATTTTTTATCCTTTTGGACTTTGGGAATTTTTCCTCAGAATGAGTGTTGTGATGACTCATTGAGACTGACAATGACTCATCGTCAGCAGTCATTGTCACTGGGGAAAAATTCTAGTCATCTAGACTTTTTGGTAAATCCTTAAAACGGTTCACCCAATGAGTCGTTGGCACTGGCGACGACTCACTGCCCGAATCGATCTGTGAAAAATTTTTGGTTTTTCACTGGTTTTTTGTGCTAAGTCTGAAATAGAATCTTAGGAACTTTTGGGGTGTTAGAATATCTCCCCCTTAGGAATATACATCCTCAAATAAACACTAATTAGGCTGAAAAGATAGAGAAAAAGTTGCAATCTTAGAACTGAGTTCTAAAAGATGATTACTGACGTACTAACTGATTTTTGGCTGAAACATAAATTGAACTGAATTCATGAAATACGCATGCAAAATAAAACTTAATTGGAAATGAATTCAAAGGGAATAGATGAAACTACTTGGTCATCATATCTGTTTCTGCTTCCCAAGTAGCTCCCTCAACTAGATAATTCCTCCAAAGAACTTTCACCTGAGTGACTTCTTTATTTCTCAACTTATGAATCTAATGGTCAAGAATCTCAATTGGAACCTCTTCGTATGAGAGACTATCTTTCAAGCCCACACTCTATAAAGGATGAACTGAACCTGGATTACTAATGTATTTTTTCAATAGAGATATATGAAAAACTGGATGCACCGATGCTAAATCTGCACGCAGGTCTAACTCATAGGCCACATTGCTAATGCGCCTCAAGATCCTATAGGGACCACCATATCGGGGACTGAGTTTCCATTTTTTGCCACACCTGAACACCTCTTTCATGGGTGAAATTTTTAAGTAAACCTAATCATCAACTGCAAACTCAAGCTCTCTCATCTTCACATATGCATAAGATTTCTGATGACTCTGAGTCGTCTTCATCCTTTCTCTAATCAGCTGAACCATCTTCATAACCTCATGAATTGATTTAGGACCTATTAGGGTAGATTCACAAACCTCAAGCCAACAAATAAGAGATCTACACCTCCTACCATAAAGTGCCTCAATTCGAATAATTTGAATACTAGAGTGATAACTGTTATTATAAGAAAACTCGAACAAAGGCAAGTGGTCATCCCAACTAACTTTAAAATCAATCATGTAATATCTCAACACATTTTCTAAGGTCTGAATGATCCACTCTGCCTGACTATCTGTCTGGGGGTAAAAGTTGAGCTAAGGGAACCTAGGTACCAGACCCTTCTAAAAAGACATCCAAAACTGTAAAGTGAACTAAGTACCCCTATTTGAGAAGATGGCCAAACGAATTCCATGAAACTTAACCAACTCTCTAAGGTAGAGTCTAGCATAATCCTCGAATGAATCTGTAGTGTTAACTAGTAGAAAATATATTGAGTTAGTCGTCCGATCCATAATAACCCAAATAGAATCATACTGTCATCATATACGAGGCAACTCTATAATGAAGTCCATATTCACCACTTCCCACTTCCAAGTAGGAAGACTAATTTTTTTCATTCTTTTAAAAAACTGCTCCATCTTCTCTCTCAGTAATTTTCCTAATTCCCTCTACCGGCAAGGCCGTGGAGCTATCGGTAGAACATCTCCGGCCATGGAACATAGCTCAAATTGAGTGCCTTCTAAATACACACCCACCCTAAAAAGAATCATTCCAAAACTCAACCTACAACACTGGGAAAAGTGCAATTGAATGAAGTAGTGCCCTTGGTGATTTCCATGAACATTTGAAATGGGTTCACAAAATCTTTTCCTATGTTAATACTAGATCAATACTTGTGATTCCAAGCCAAGTAGGTAATAGCCCACATCAACATCTACCCTCAGTCAAATATCCAAGCCAATTCGTTGTCCAAATTGAGAGATCCCAATAGGGAAAATTAGGGAAAATAGCGACTATTGAGGAAAATGTGCGCCCTTAAATTTGACCCTCTTCTGAGCTGATTTATCCAAATCAAAGCATGCAGGATGATAGAAGAAATCAAGATGCCTCAATTTGTATAAGTTTAGTGAATTTACCTGTCAATTTGATCTCCAGCGAGTTGAAGAATGTTTGTGGTACTATAGCAACCGATGGTATGAAGTAAACTCAATCCCAATCCACTCAAGATGATCAAGTGAATACTCCTACACAAAAATACCTAATTTTTCATGGTCCAATTGGTTCCAGTTTTATGATTAGGGTTTCTAGCCCTAATTTGCAGAAATTGACCAATATTCAAATTCCAATAGGGCAATTACAAAATTCATAATGCCAAGAGATTCAAAATGTTAAGGAGTAGATGAAAATGCAAAAAGTTTCATCTATAAAGAACCATTAGACCACAAATTTGACTTTGGAGTTGCCTACACAGGTGAATTTGGTCGGGAACTATGCTACGGTAATAGTGAATCAAAAGAGGTAATGCCAACCTATAAATTCTGATATGGGAATGGTGAATTTCATAAAAGCCCTATCAAATTATACTCAGGGATCCTCTAATTTGAAAATTAGGGTTCAAAGCTCTGTGCATAATTCTGTAAAAGTTGATAAAGAGTCCTGGAATTCTGATCATGATAATTCTTTGTCTGTGACTACTGGACAGACTGAGAAAGTGTTGGTTAATGATCAAATATCTGGTACTATTAAAGAGAAAACTAACATAATCAATGCTAATCCCTAAAAAATCTCTAATAAACCTACTCAACCTTCACAAAAGCCTTCTATTGCAAACACAAATCCAATAGAGGTTTCCAACAACTTAAATCCTTCAGACTAAATAGTCCTAAGCCTGATCTCAATGAGCCAAAAGATACAATTGTTAGCCCCTATCAACTTACATAAAATCCAAAAAAAAATAAGCCTAAAACCACCAAAATCTCATAACCTCCATTGCCTATAATTCCTCATGCTATGGTGACCAAATTGAGAGATATAGATGCTGTGGAAACTACCCCTATTATTATTAGCCCACCCAAGATTACTACTAAGCAAGGTTTTCTAGCGGTGGTATTTAATACAGAGGATTTTATGGTGAAGTTAGCTGAATAGTGTAAATTTATCCTCATTGGTAAGTTCACCAACACCATGCCTAGGATGGAGATTATCAAAAAAGAATTCATCTTGCAAACTGAACTAAGGGGAGGGTAAAGCTTACTCATTTTAACTCTAGGCACCTCTATATTGATCTAGATAATGAGTTTTATCACTCTACTGTATGATCTAAAGGAAAAATGTATATAGATGGTCATTTAGTGAGGTTGCAATTGTGGACCCCTAACTTTAGACCTGAAGAGAAATCTCCCTTGGTACCTATCTGGGTAGTGTTAGCTGAACTACCTAGGCATTGTTATTGTCTTGAGGTAGTAGCTCCACTCTTATTTTCATGACCCAGGACCAGGTCTTGGACATAACAGGTAACCCAGACCAATAAAGGCCTGAGAAAATTCCTTAGCATAATATCATAAGCATATTCACTGATAAAATTATGGAAATAGACAAAAAAAATAAGAAGTTCAACTAGAATAGAAATCAAGAGCCAAACTTTAATCCAACCATAACATTAGTTTACGAAGCCTTTAATCTATAAAGAAAAGATCATCTACACCAGGACAAGGCCCCAAAAATGCCATAGAACAAATACTAGAATGACTGTCAAAAAGGCTCCTTCCAAAGAAATGGAGGGCTCACCAAATCGGGAGTTGTTCGAATGAACCTAGTACTGCACCGTACCACGAGATTATGCCTCCAAACCTATATTATGAAATGATGTAGCCATCCGGATATGGTCAATACATGGAATGTATTGGCTTATAGAACAAGTAAATGGATAAAATATGCTTCAAATAAAGAAGTCACAAGAGAAAAATCAAAATATAATGAAATATCTCAGTTGTGACTCTAAAAGTTTAAAACATACATATTCTATTCTTTAGTTCTGAACTAGATGGTATCACCGACATCTATTTAAGAACTACGAGCTATGTGGGTCCGATCAATGCTTGACCTGCTAAGCCCCAATCAATGTTTGTCGTATGAATCAAGATTAAATCACTATGGACAGCACAAACATCCTATAGAGGAACATATAAGGTCGTCCAATGAAGGATCAAACCATCCCTACGTCAACAAAACACAAGTTTTGGGTGTTGAACCATTTGGACTCACACCTTCTCGGTTCACCATCAAATTCTCTTTAAGCCTTGATTCTAGCCTTTTCATATAATCAAGCATTATTAAAAACAATTCCATTTCCATTAAGGGCATAGACCATTATTGGTATCGTCATACCAAGACTTGAAATTCATCTATTCTTTTATTAGATTAACCATAAGGTTTGCCATCAGTTCCTCATGCCAAATGTGTCAAAATAAAGTATAAGATATTTATTGACCCCCTATCAAATCATTTAAGAAATCTATTTAATAATTAGGAGTCACAAGTTCCTCAAGTATCATAATAAACTTCTTAATATGGGTCAATCCATCCATGTGTCGTAAGAACGATAATACAACATAAAACTCATCAAATAATAATGTCTTTTGACCCAACAAATAAATCAAACACTTTAAATATGGATAAAAGAAATTAAAATTCATTTTAGCTTTTCAAGGTTTAAATAAATATATAGTTAAGAGCAATTTCAAGTAAAAGATGTTGTATCGTGATTTCATGCTTCTTTCATAAATTCTATATACATATACTTCCAAACCTAATTTAAAGTTCATAATACATATGAGTATATAAGGGTTTTGAAACCATAAATTCAAGATTTGAATACAAACACTAAGGCATGAATACGAGAAGATTAAAGATGAGTATAGGATGGATACCTTACACAACTTCATCCGAAGTCAAGACTAGAAAGGGATATCTAGCCTTCATGTCCTCATCCGTTTCCCAAGTAGCTTCTTCTACTTTATGATTCTTCCACAACACCATCACCGAAGCTATTTCTTTGGTCCTTAATTTTCAAACTTGTCGATCCAAAATTTCTATAGTAGCTTCTTCATAGGACAAGGAATCTTTCACAACAATATTCTCTACAGGGACTATAATAGAATGGTCAACCACACAGTTTTTGAGCATAGACACGTGAAATACTAGATGAACCAATGTCAAACTCGCGAGAAGTCCTAGCTCATAGGCAACATTCCCAAAATTCCTCAAAATTTGATAAGGACCAATGTAACGAGGATCGAACAGACCTTTTCTCCCAAACCTTATCACTCCTTTCATGGGAGAGATTCTCAGGAACACCCAATCACCAATATCGAACTCTAACTCTCTTCACCTCATATCAACATAGGACTTTTAACAACTTTGAGAAGTGTTTAGCCTCTCTCAAATAATTTTAACTTTCTCCATCGCTTAGTGCACAATCTTTGGTCCCAATAATTTAGCTTTTCCCAGCTTATGCCACCCAATAGGTGACCTACACCTCCCATCATAAGGAGCCTCAAATTATGCCATTTGGATACTAGAGTGGTAGCTATTATTGTAGGCGAATTCTATAAGAGGCAAGTAATCCACTCTACTAACTTTAAAGTCAATAACACAATCTCTCAACATATCTTCTAAGGTTTGAATAGTACGCTTTGTTTTACGTTTAATGGTGGAAAGCGGTGCTAAGGTTCATCTGAGTACACAAACCTTTCCTAAAAGTTCTCCAAAATTGAGAATTAAATTACGTACCTCTGTCGGATATTATGGATACAGGAGCTCCATGCAATCTAAAAATCTCCTGAATGTACAACTTTGCATAATTCTATCCCAAAAAGCATCCTCATAGGTATAAAATTAGCAGATTTGGTCATTCTATCAATAGTGACCCAAATAGAATCATATTGGTTACGAGAATACGAAAAACCGGTGATGAAATCCATATTTATCATCTCCCATTTCCGCATGGGAATATCTATATCTTTCAATGTGCCATCAGGCCTTAAATACTTGACCTTAACTTGTTGAAAATTGGAGCACTTAGCAACTAAATTCGTGACATACCTTTTCATTTTATTCAACAAATATAGTTCCTTCAAATCATCATACATTTTAGTAGAGCCAGGAAGCACAGTATACCTAGATACATGGGCTTCAGTCAGGATTCTTTTATGCAAATTGTCAATATTAGGAACACACAATCTCCCTTCGTACCACAAAATGTCGTCTCCTCCTATATCAAATGCCATTACTTACTGTTGACCAACATCTTCTTTGATTTGCATATGTATGGGATCATTGGTCTGTTTTTCCTTGACTATGGCACATAGGGATGACTTAGCCATTTCATGAACGATCACTCCCCCACCTTCATAGTCCAAGAGTCGGACACCTAAATTAGCAAGTCGGTGAATATCCCTCACCAACCCTCTCTTTTCTTCCTTCATATAAGAAAGACTACCCATGCTATGAGAATCTATAACTATGTTAGCTTTACTTGGTGATAATGCAAGCTCATGTCGTGATCCTTCAAAAATTCAAGCCACCTCCTTTGCCTAAGATTCAACTCCTTCTGTGTGAAAACATATTGCAGACTCTTGTGATCAGTGAAGATGTCCACATGCACCCCATATAAATAGTTACACCAAATCTTGAGTGCAAAAACCATTGCCACCAATTCAAGGTCATGAGTTGGGTAATTTTTCTCATGCACTTTAAGTTGCCTAGAAGCATAAGCCACAACCTTTCCATGCTACATAAGCTCACATCCAAGTCCCACCTGTGATGCATCACAGTATACAAAAAATCCTTCAGTATCCTCGGGTAGAGTCAAAATAGGGGCAGAAGACAAATGATTTTTCAATTTCTCAAAACTGTCCTCACAAACATTAGACCATAGGAGCTTTATCTTTTTCTTACAACTTTGTTAATAGGGCAGCTATAGTAGAGAAACTCTTTGAGGATCCACCTTAATGCCTTTACTAGAAATAATATGACCAAGAAAAGCCACGGAACTTAGATAGAATTCACACTTGGAAATGAACCTTTCCTTTGGTACTAAGGAACCACCCTCTTATTCTAAAATTGGTTCTTTAGGAAAACAAAATGTAACTTTTCTGGTCCTACATTCCAGAGTAGCATAACAAGAGTGAAGTTAATCTATCCCTAGAATTACATTAAAATCCACCATCTTAAGTTTTATCAAATCCACCTCTATATCCCTATACAATATAGTCATAACATAATACCACTAACCTGGATAAATCCAAGTTGTTATTCATCATCACCCCTTTACACTCCAGCACCAAATCATTAGAGATACCGAAAGCAAAATTTCTCATTCGGGACCTTATGTTCGATACTAACTCTACAGCATATCAAGACAATTGAGTAAACTTTAGAGTATACTCCTTAACACTCATTTTACCTTGTTTCAAATTCATAAACTCCTCAGTCTTCAGCTCCAGCTCCATCATCCACTAGTTCTCTAGTGTCCAAGTTCAGGAAGGATAATCGGGATAGGGCACTAGGCTCTAAGTCCCAAGGCAGTGTTACTAGTGGTCGTACCAATAATTTTTGCAAGAAGTGTGGTAAGAACCACAAGGGTGAGTGCATGGATGATAGTGATGCTTGTTTTGGGTTTGGTAAGCTAGGCCACAAATTAAGAGAGTGTCCATGGCTTCGTAGAGAGGTAGAGATACTCGTCAGTAGAATTAGTCTAACTCTGCAGCAACTCTAGAAGGTCGCTCAAATCAGTAGGGTGCTTCATCTAGTGCAGCTAGTGGGAAGCATCAGAACAGGTTTTATGCCCTTCAGACCTAACAGGATCAGATAGGTTCTCATGATGTAGTCACTAGTATGTTACAGGTCTTTCATATTCATGTCTATGCATTATTAGATCCCAGGGCCACACCTTCTTTCGTGACTTCTTAAATAGCTATAGACTTTTATGTCAGTCTAGAAATTCTTTCAGAACCCTTTTCAGTCTCTACTCTAGTTGGTGATTCAATCATAGCTAGACGAGAGTATACAAAAATTGCCAAGTCACCATTTCTCAGAAAGTCACCTCAGTTGATCTTGTAAAGCTAGACATGATAGCTTTCGATGTCATTCTTGGCATGGATTCGCTCCACTCTTGCTATGCCTCTATTGATTGTACAAATAGAGTAGTCCAATTTCAGTTTCCAAATGAATCAGTCATAAAGTGGAAAGGTAATACCTCAGTGCCTATAGGTCGGTTTGTCTCTTACCTTAAGGCTAGAAAAATAATTTCCAAAGGGTGCATCTATCATCTTGTTCGGTTTAAATATTCAAATTCTGAGACCCAACTCTTGAGTCAGTTCTGGTGGTAAATGAGTTTCCAAAAGTGTTTCCAAAAGATCTACCCGGAGTTCCTCCAGAATGGGAAATTGACTTTGGAATAAATCTCCTTCTAGAAAACCAACCTATCTCAATTCCACCCTACAGAATGGCTCTAGGTGAGCTTAAATAATTGAAGAAGCAGTTAAAAGATATTTTAAACAAGGATTTCATCAGGCCCAACATCTATTCATGGAGTACTCTAATTTTTTTTCATGCGAAAGAAAGATGATTCTATCAGAATGTGCATTGAATACCGTCAGTTGAACAAAGTAACAGTTAATATTAAGTATCTAATCCCCAATATTAATGACCTGTTTGACCAACTTCAGGGTGCCAATTGTTTATCTAATATAGACCTCAGATCTGGCTATCATCAGCTCAGAGTCAGAAAATGTGGCAATCCGAAGACAACCTTCAGAACTCGGTATGGTCACTTCGAATTTGTGGTTATGTCTTTTGGACTAATGAATTCTCCTACAGATTTTATGGACTTGATGAACAAGGTGTTCAAGTAGTACTTAGACATGTTCGTTATTGTCTTCATTTATGACATCCTCATTTATTCTCAGAGTGAGGATGAACATGCATACCATTTGAGGATTGTCTTACAGACTCTCAAAGATCGCCAATTTTTTGCGAAGTTTGATAAGTGTGAATTCTTTTTGAAATCAATAGCATTCCTTGGTCATATTATTTTTGGTGAATACATTAGGGTTGATCCTCAAAAGACTGAAGCAGTGAGGAATTGGCCTAGACCTATCTCTCCATTAGATATCTAGAGTTTTTTGAGTTTATCCAGTTACTACAGATGGTTTGTTGAGGTATTTTCCTCTATTGCTTCCCCTATGTCCAGATTGACTCAGAAGAAAGTCAAATTTCAATGGTCCAATTCTCATGAGAAGAGTTTTTAGGAGTTGAAGACTCGACTCATCTTTACTCTAGTTTTGACTCTGCCAGAGGGTTCATATGGGTTTGTGGTTTATTGTGATGCATCCATAGTTATCCTTGGTTGTGTGTTGATGTAGCATGGCAAGGTTATGGCATATGCCTCTAGACAGTTCAAGCCTCATGAGAAGAATTACCCTACTCATGATCTTGAGTTGGAAGTTGTCGTTTTTACCTTAAAGATTTGGGCATTATCTTTATGGGGTTCATGTTGATGTTATCACCGATCACAAAAGCCTTCAGTATGTGTTCAGTTAGAAAGAGCTAAATCTTCATCAGAGAAGGTGGTTAGAGTTATTAAAGGATTATGATATGAGTGTCTTGTACCATCTAAGTAAATCCAATGTTGTGGTTGATGCTCTCAGTAGATTGTCTATGGGAAGTGTTACTTATATTGAGGACGAGAAAAAAGAGTTAGTTCGTGAGGTTCACCAGCTTGCTAGATTGGAAGTTTGGTTGGTTGATTCAGCCGAAGGTAATACCTTGATTCTGAATGGTTCAGAATCTTCCTTAATAGCTGAGGTAAAAGAAAAGTAAGATAATGATCCCATTTTGCTTCAGTTGAAAGAAGCGGTCCAGAGTCATAAGGTTGAGGTTTTCTCCTAAGGGGGAGATGGTGTTCTTCGTTGTCAGGGCAGATTATATGTTCCAGATATAGATGACTTGAGACAGCGGATGCTAGATGACGCTCATAGTTCTCTATATTCTATTCACTCAGGAGCCACTAAGATGTACCGTAATCTATGGGAAGTCTATTGGTGGAATGGCATGAAGAAGAATACTGCAGAATTTGTGCCTAAGGTGTCCAAATTGCCAGCAGGTTAAGGTTGAGCACCAGACACCTAGTGGTAAGCTTCAACATATCAGTATTCTTACTTGAAAGTGGGAAGTGGTGAATATGGACTTCATTATAGGGTTGCTTCATACTCGTCGACAATATTGTTCTATCTGGGTTATTATAGATCGAATGACTAAGTCAGCCTATTTTTTGCCAGTTAATACCTTAGACTCAACCGAGGATTATGGTAGACTCTATATTTAGGAGTTAGTGAAGTTACATGGTGTCCCTCTGACCATCATTTCAGATAAGGGTAGCTAGTTTACCACTCAGTTTTGGAAAGTTCTTGGTACCCAAGTTCACCTCAGTACAGCTTTTCACCCGTAGATAGATGGTCAGGCAGAGTGGACCATTCAGACTTCAGAGGATATAGTGAGGTCATGTGTGATCTATTTCAAAGGTAGTTGGTATGATCATTTGACTTTGATTGAGTTTACTTATAATAACAGTTATCATTCTAGTATTCAGATGGCCCTATTTGAAGCACTTTGTGGTAGGAGGTGTAGGTCTCCTATTAGATGGTATGAGGTTGGTGATGCTACTTTGATAGGGCCTGATATCGTCCATGAGGCAATGGAGAGGTTTCAGTTTATTAGAGAAATACTGAAAGCAACTCAGAGTCATCAGAAATCCTATGCAGATGTGAGCAGAAGGGAGCTTGAGTTTGCTATTGGTGATTTTGTCTACTTGAAAGTTTCACCCATGAAAGGGGTGAAAAGGCTTGGTAAGAAAGGGAAACTCAGTCCCCGCTATGTTGGTCCTCATAAGATTGTGGGTCATTTTGGCAATGTAGCCTATAAGTTTGATATGCCCACAGAATTAGCATCGGTGCATCAAGTTTTTCATGTGTCTCAACTGAAAAAATGTATTGGTGATCCCGCATCGGTTGTGCCTTTAGACAATGTGGGTGTGAAAGATAACCTTTCTTATGAGGAGGTCCCAGTTGAGATCCTTGATTGTCAGGTTTGTAAGTTGAGGACTAAAGAGGTCACTTCAGTAAAGGTTCTATGAGAAATTACCTCGTTGAGGGAGCCACTTAAGAAGCAGAGGTAGATATGATGACCAAGTATCCTCATCTTTTCTCTTCGAACTCTGTTCCAGCTTAAGGTAATAGTTTCCCCTTAATTAATTCTTTCCGTCTCATGTCACCCAGTTATTTTCATGTCATATCATGCATTCACAAGTTCAAATCAGTCCTTGTATTAATTATAGACTCAGTATCATGTCAGTATTCAAATCTTAGAGTTTCAGTGTTGGGATTGCAGCTCCTTCCCTAACTTTTCAGCTTAATCAGTTTTTATTTAGGGATGAATGACCCCAAGGGGGAGATATTGTAACACCCCAAATATCTTAGCTAAGATTAGAACCATGCCCAAAGTACATGTGAAATCAAACTTCATGTTTGATCTGAATTAGAAGTGATTTATACATGTATTAAGGCCTCAAGTAACTCCTAGCTCATGGCCAACCAAAACATCCTTTACCAATTGAATTCTTGTGAAGAATCTTGCTATAGTCTACTTCAAATGAGCATTACTCATATATTTTGAGGTATTGTTGAACTCAATACCCAACAAATGATAGATACTTTAATTATCTTTCCAATGCATCCATATTCACCTTAATCCAATGTCGGAGTTGAGAGTTATGGCCATTTTAGTGAAGCACTGTCCAACAATGAGAACATACGAGCGTAGGTACGATCGTGGTTACAAAGTACGATCATACCATGCTCCCGTATGATCGAAACAGACCCAAAAACCTTCAAGTTGACTTTTATACCTTCCAACCATGAAAGGGTACCACGACCTTGGTTAGAAACCACGATCTTAGGTACTATCTTGACTTCTAAAGTTGATCCGGTTGAGACCTACGACCTTTGGACCAAGGCATGATCGTGAGTGGGTACCACGTCTCATCCAATCATTTTAGAGAACCCAGAAGTCCATCCTATATTATGATCACAACCCATAATCGTAGGTGGGACCTATAATTATGCAAAAGTCTCGTGGGTTCCTCCCAGTAGTTTTTCCAGTACGTTTTTATAAAGGCACTACAGTATTTTTCCACTCTTTTAACATCAAAACTACGTCTTTTAAGCATTCCCAAAGCTGCTTACTAAGGTTAATATTACCCTAAGCCCTCATTACATATAAATCAATCGACACTTAACATTAAAACAAGAAAAAGGGGATTTTTCTTTCTCCAAAGCAGAGTTAGGGTTTTCAACTTCAAGCTTCCAATTTCAAGGATTTTTTCAAGGTTTTCATATCCATGTATGTGGGATTTCATCAATGGGTTTTCTTTCACCCATTGAGTCCCAAAGTTAACTCAATTCTTTAGGTTAATTCTAGTAAACTCAATTCTTTAGGTTAATTTCCTCCTCAAAGCTTAGGGTTTATGAATGTTGTGAATTTCTTGATATTTCAGTTCCTTGATATCAATGAGTTATAAACCCATGATTTTACATTAATTTCAGTATCATTAAATGTTCAATATTATAAACCCTAATTATATTATAAAAATCATGATGTTTGGATTTCGGTTATTAAATTCCTTAATTCACTCAGTTTATGGAATTATCATGATAGTTGCATTCTTCAGAGATGGCGGGTTATGAACACCCAATGACCTAGTATTTCATGCATATATTTATAAGTATTACATTCTCCAAATTACATGTTTGAATACTTTCATATAATGCATTTATTTCTAGTCTTCGGAATATTACTATTATTTAGCATTTCAGTTATCAGTGTCATTCAGTTGGAAGTAGTACTTAGCATCGAGCGGATGCAGGGATGAAGGTTCACCTGTCAGTTAGGCTCAGACCTTTAGTAGAAATCCCTAAGTCCCAGAATTACGGCACCACCGTATGTTCTAAAGTTTCACCCGTCAGACCAGACTGGCACCTTAGTCCTTTTGGACATCAGTTAGTGGATCCATGTCAGTCAGTGTTCGTACCCTTGGCAAGGTATGAACACCATTCCAGCTGAGGTTACAGGTTGGACCTCGGTTAACTCAGATTGGGGTATCTCGGTTAACAGTAGCTCCCACAATCCATAATTCATATTTTAGATTCAGATACCTGCATGACCTTGTATTCAGTTGTTCAGCTTATCATACAGTACATTTTTATTACTTGATCTCGCATCAGTTTATCACGTTACATGCATTATGTTCAGTCTACTTCAGTATTTTCCCATCTCATATACTCAGTACATTCAAAGTACTGATACTGATCACATACCTTCTTTTGTGCTATATTGTCTTATAATATAGGTGGAGACGTTCAATATCCAGACCACGCTTAGTGCGATTCCATATAATATCAGCAGCAGTATTGGTGAGGCCTCATCATTCGAGGGCCAATCATCAGTCTTTATTTTTAGTCCTATTTAGTTTCAGACAGTTGGAGTTAGCTGGGGGCGTGCCCCAATAACTCATATGATTTAGAGGCTTTTAGACTGTCAGTTAGATTATAATTTCAGCTTTATGAGTTTTATTCAGATATTGTCACTTGGGCATTTTGCCAAACTTATTATTCAGATATTAACTTCCGCATAAGTGATTTCCAGATTATTTCAGTACTTATAGTGTCATGCCAGGCCATGGGTTAGCTTGGGGTCACTTGTGGCTCTAATCATCGTGTTACGACTAGGGGTAATCTCGGGTCATGACAGACACTAGACTCCATGATGCTAACATGGTTTATGTAGGTTATAAGAAACACCCATCTAAAAGAATTCTTTAATTTTGTAGTTTACATGATATGATCATTATACAATTTCATATGGTATAACTTCCTACTACGTATTGTTTACAGAATAGTCATTATTTTTGTCTTTAAACTGTTGTACCCTCAGTTGATATGAATTTTTATGAAATCTACAGTTTTTGTCATCATCTTTAAATTATGCTAAGATTGTATTTTTCTATTAGTTTGCTTAATTCCTACATACTCAGTACATTCAAACGTACTGATCACATACTTTTTTTCCCTATATTTTTCATGTGATGTAGATACATGTGATCATTTTCAAGCATGTGGATAGTCATCTGCCGTCCAAATTTTAGTAGTGGTGAGTCCTCATTATTCTGGAAACTAGATTAGTTGTTCTTTTCAATTTTCATTATAGACATTGTTTTAAGGTTAGCTGGGGGCCTTGTCCTAGCAAACAATGTTATTCAGTTTTAAAGGCTTTAGATATTATTTTTGTGGTTCATGTTATCCCTTTGAGCTTTTCCATATTTTCTACCTTATGGTTTCAAATTATATTTAATAGCTTTCCTTTATGATTTGTATTACAGCTTCTATTTCATTGCATATGGTATGCTTAGTTATGCTATGCAAAGGGTTAGCTTGGGATCACTTGTGGTTCCAAGCATCGTGTCTCGGCTAGGGTATAGACTCAAGTCAGGACAAACTTGGTATTAGAACATTAAGTTGAAGTGTCCTAGGAAGTCTAAAATGTCGCATTCAGTAGAGTCCTTTTTGTAGGTGTGAAGTGCGCCACACTTATAACGAGGAGGCTACAGAGCGTTTAAGAAGTATTTTACCTGCTTTCATGCATTAGGTTCATGCAATAGAGTTTAACTCTATGAATCTTTCCTAACTCCAACTTTGCATGTATTTCAAATTGTGCCTCTACATAGAGCCGCTGGACGTCCATGAAATCCTCAAGAGCAGCCAGTGCCATCTTAAGCCGATGTTACTAATGCCAAATTTAGGAATGCTATCCAAATTATTGCTTAGGATGTAACAACTCAAGTTGATCATCAGGGAATAGCACCTACTGGTCCTCAGGGTTCTCCAGACACTACCTAGATTTGTGACTTTCTCAGGATAAATTCATGATAGTTCTTTAGGTTTAATGTGGGTTAGGATTCAGAGAACTTCATTAATGAATTTTAAAGGATTGTTCGTGTGATGCATGTGAATAAATTTAAAAGTGTTGATCTTGCTTCTTATCAACTTAAGAGTGTTGCTAGAACTAAGTTTGATTAGTGGAAGAAAAACAGGGGTATGGGTTTTGCACCTCCATATTAGGATATGTTTGAAGAGGCTTTCTTGTTACAGTTTTTCCCTCGAGAGCTGAGAGAGGCAAAGATCTGAGAGTTTCTCAACTTAGAGCAAGGCTGTATGAGTGTAGCAGAGTACAACCTCAAGTTCACTCAGCTATCTTGTTATGCTCCAGAATTCATGTTAGCCCTTTGGGATTTTCCATATTTTCTACCTTATGGTTTCAGATTATGTTTTAGATCTATCTTTTATGATTTATATTAAAGTTTCCGGTTTAGTTTCATATGATATGCTTAGTTATGCTATGCTAAGGGTTAGCTTGGGATCACTTGTGGTTTCAAGCACCGTATCTCAGCTAGGGTGTAGACTCGGATCATGACATCTATCTATAATCCCCTCAAATCATCTCTCAAGAACACCATATAGTACATCATTATCCTTCTATACCCTGAGCAACTCAATGGTACTAGCTAGGCACACATAGAACTTATAAACTTAGTATCATATAACAACAAACGACCTTGGGTACACCTTTTTCTTTATAAAACCTAAATCTCTTCTCTATCTAATGACTTAGACACAATTTATTGTTTCATCTAGGGATCACATATATATCATAGCTGAATCTTCGCATTTCCCACAAGCTAATCAACTCAGATTCCTATCTACGTTATGTCAAACCTACTAGATCAATTTCGTTAAACTAGCATTATTATTTCCAAACTATCATCCTTTCCACCTGGGTAATCAGCCATAGTTCAACATACCGTCTCGTACTAAAAATGGATGGCAACACAACCTTTTACATACTATTCTGGCCCACAACTACTAAATAAAAATCAAGAATCACTGGTCCCCTTAAGTCTCATGGAAAAATAGTCGATCTTAATCTTACAGTCTATCTACTTACAGTCTATCAACACATTCTTTTTTTCATATCGCTACTACTTATCTATTCATCTGCCTAGCCAACATTTGTAGCTCTATAAGCATCAAGGGGGTTCCCTCTTCATAATCACAAAGTGTAGTCTAAATCTATAAATTCTTAACCATTTTAAACATCCATGCATAACCTATACTTGGTCTTTACTAACACAATGACCTACTCTTAAGTCATTTTAACCAACAAATGTTTATCACCATACTACCATGCAACGTATCCAAGACCTATTACACTTAGTCAATACCTAAGAAAACATCACCACATTGCTTAATTAATAAACAAGTGATTCTAGATACATACCTCAATCAATCATTATACTCACTTAGGCTACTACACTTTTGAATTTGTACTTCTGGTCTAGGTTAGTTCGACTATTATGACTTTTATTACCCCATTTACACTATCTCCTAGGTAAAAACACTACCCAAGGATTAGGATACATACTTTCTCCCTTAAAGGTGTCATCAGTAATGAGGTTTTAAAAAGGTCTAAGAGCACATATTATCGCAAGTTCAAACATACTATTTACATAAACAAGAGTGCATTCCTCCAAAATTACAGAACTTGAACACACAAGTGGGCTTCCTAGAGCCCTTATGCAATCTCTTAGATTTTTATAGCTCTATTTGAGAGCACCAGATTGATAAGGATATGATCTTCACAACTTCTTCCATCTTAAAGATGAGGTGTAGATGGAGGAATTTTAGCAAGGCATGAATTTGAGTAAGTTTCTTATGGTGCCACTATTTTGGACGATATAGAGTATGAAATAATAGGAAACCTCTCCTAAATGCCCTGTAACCTCCCAATTATAAGTGTTGTATAATTCACACCCATTAAAAGGAATCTACTAGACACGGCTTCACAAACACCCTAGGATACTTGAACTTTGTGTTCTGATACCAAGTTTGTCATATCCCAAGTCGAGGCCCTAGACATGGCACGCACCCAATACTATTACTAGTATGAGCAAATGTTCTAGCATATCACATGAGCATACATCTAAGGTAATGAATAAAGTGGAAAGAGTATTAAATTGAAATAAGATTCCTTAAGGGAGAAAAACTTTCACCAATACTTTTTAACACTACATAATATCCAACGATACTAATAGTCATGATAAATAAAGAGTGAAAATTACAAAATTTGTTTGACAACTAAACCAATCCGTGAAGCCTCTAATAAGTAACAATGACCACCGGCACAAGACCCCGACATTACCTAAATACTGGAAGAAATATAAGGAAATCATCATATCTAAACTTTCCCAAGGTAGAAAGGAGGCTTACCAATGATAGAAAATAGAGATTCCAGTGATGCGCGTGGTCATGAACTTGAGATCCTGAATCTACATCATGAAATAATGTAGCACCAAAGATGGTTAATACATAAAATGTATTGGTATGTAAAACCATACCAGGAAAATAATGGTGCATGAAAATACCAACATATAGAGTTTATTCCAAATAATGACAAGCTGGAAATAAATAAGAACATAAACTAAAGTAATAACCGACAAAGTAAAATAAGTAAGATATTTATGAGAGCCATTGGTGAACATACATAAACCACTATATGAGCGCGTGGAGTTTGATCTCGGCCCGATCAACTAAGTCATCCTATACCTTTCCCATCATAGGACATGACATGATATGATTTGCTAGAAAGGATTCATAATTAGCCCCTTTTGGGACTCATGAAGAAGAAGCATCTAACTTGTGGAGTAATCTCTATCCTATGTCGGCAAACGTAGTTTTGGGCATTTATCATTTATACCTATGCCTTCTTGATCAGTCAACTAACTCCCTTAAGCTCATAATGTTTCATAGATATCATATTAGTTCTTGATCATATTGTTAGCCTTGTTAGACTCATGCTCATAGTTTAGCCATGTTAGGCTTTTTAGTCATAAATTTCCACTTTAGGGCTCACGCCAAAGAACAAACCATAATGAGTTTATAAATCATGAGTTTTCTATCATTCCTTAACAAATAAATAAATAAAATAAAATAGTGAAGGATATAAGTTATGATACTTCATGTTAATGGTTCTTTTCAAAGTCTTCACAACCTTAAAAGGAATTAAGGAGCAGGAAGAGGTTTTGGTTGAGTTCAAGTATTCCAATGATTATCCATTCTATTCATTCTATGTATAGATGATATGATCTGTCTCTAAAAATATGCCTCTAAAATAAGACATGATTATAATTAGTAAGTCTTTTTCCATTAGAGGTCACCAAAAGGGCTACTTAGGAAGTCCTTCCAACTATTCTTATTATGAGTTTTAATTTTATACACTTAGATGCATGAAATTTCCTATCAAGCAACTTAAAGGACATAATTATATATAGCAAGCATGGATATGTGAATCACAAAAGATGGTCACGTATCTATTGCAACTAGAAATATTACAACCAGTAACAATGTTGACAGATGTTGGTGTAAATTAATCCTTCACAACACATATACAAACACATATGTATATCCATCATTAATAAGCGCATCAAGATCTATAAAAAAATAAGTTAGTACATATTCAGATTGTTCAGGTATTAGAAAATTGAATATAACTGATGTCAATCCTCGTATATAATGTGCTGCACTTAATTTAAAAAGTTTTCATAAAATAGGAAAATTTCCAAAAGGACTAATTTAGTTGAAAAAGATGAAGAAATACCTTTAACCTTAGACATATTGAGAATAATTTGAATTGGGAGAAACAATAAAACTCAAAAGAAATATGAAAGAGATAGTCTTACATACCTCAAATCTTTAGAGGAACTAGTGATTGAGAAGGAGAAATTTTGACTTAATTCTTGAACTAATTTCTTTTAGATAGTTGAGAGCAATGTTTGGGAAGAGAAAGAGGGATATTTAGTGATGGGATAATGTGTAAAACTAATGGAGAAAGAGACGTGTGAAACTAATGGAGAAAGAGATGTGTGAAACTGATGGAGAAAGAATTGATTAAATAACATATGAAACTAATAGGAAAAAGGGGAATTTTAATCATTTGGGGTTAAGGTAAAAATAAAAGGATGCAATTCCCTGAAGGGGTTTCCTAGGCATCCACTTGCTGCTCTTCTTCATTCCCATGCACTACTGCGATGATGTAACGGTGAAATCTTTGTCCTCCGGGTATGATTTACACCCCTTTAACCTCTGAAATATATGCAAATAATTCCAAGTTTGTTTTCAACTAAATTTAAAGCACAACTATCACGATCCAAATCACAGATCGAGCAGGCACCTATTCAACTCTACCCTAGATAGAAGAACCCTTACCACCCAACCATTCAATTATTGCAAAAGACATTATTAAACCTTAAACATAAGTAAATCCATGAATAAATAACCTTTCTTTTTCAAAAGTAAAACTTTAATATAAAATAATACATTGTGGAATTCTACTAAACAACTTCACAGAACCTAGTCTAAGCCGATACAAGAGCACTAAAAAAATGGAGGAATGACCCGAGATACATCATCCATGTAAGAGTAGGATGATAGGAGCTGCTGCAGAATAAATGTCGTTGTACCTATAGAAACTCCAATTGACCTGCAACATGGCCATATTCACAAATGGAGATATAGTAAATGTAGTATCAGTACAACCACACATACTGGTAAGTATCATTAGCCGATCAGGGTTAGAAACATATAACGTCATCTAGCAAATAAGAAAGATCATGACAAGCATACATGCTTAATAATTGAGCGCACTTAACTTACTTCGAATTCCAACCTTATCGCCTTTCTTTTATTTAAGAAATATTAATTTACCCTTAGGGCCTGACTAACTAACTGCCTTCCATGAATTAATCTAACCCTCAATTCTTACGCACTTACTTTATTATAGCAACTCTCTATACTTTTCTCTCTCTCATTAATCTTCTTTCATGACAATCCTCACTCCCTATTATACTACCATTAACCATCGGGATTGCAACACCCAAGACAATTACTAGCCTCAACAACTTTACAAGAAAGGACACTACAATATACATCAAGTTTGCAACTCTATACATAGGACAACAATATTTATACATAATTCAGGACGTACCTTATATTCACGCTTTGCTACCATGCTAAATCATATCCATCAACATAATTGGTCCGCTCAGGAAACCACAGTATCTCATCAAATAACTGGTCCACATAAGGAACCATGACATATCATCAATATAACTCTTTCGGGCAACCAATAAAGCCCCCTTAAGTCATGGTACATTTTGGTTGTTCCCTAATGAATAGACTAATGTGAACCATGGGCTTTTGAAAGTACATCACAAATCAAATCACCAACCCAAGGAACACATAACCTTCCCTTAAACCACAACACACCACTCATGTCAAGAGTGGCGTCCGCCACTTCCCCATGCACCACTTTATTTCGGAGTGCATTCAACTTCTTGTCCTCAATTTGCTTGGCCTTAATTTAATCTAGAAATATTGACTTCACCTAAATGCTAGCCAACACTCCACCCCTGTCTGAAACTCCAAACTGCATACTCTGAGATGCTAGAGTTTGAAACTCTCTATCTAAAGATTGAAATGACAAACTACCCATACTTACAAATTTTTGGCTCAATGCGTCTACCACCACATTGGCCTTACCTGGATGGTACTAAATAGTCATATCATAATCCTTCAATAATTCCATCCATCTTCGCTTTATTAGATTCAAATACCTTTAAGTAAACACATGTTGTAGGCTACGATGGTCTGTGAAGACCTCACACTTGACACCATAAAGATAGTGTCCCAAAATATCTAATGCAAACACCACCACTGCCAACTCTAAGTCATGGGTTGGATAGTTCCTTTCATGAGGCTTCAACTGCCTCGAAGCATAAGCAATGACGTTCCTATCTTGCATTACCACAACACTCAAGCCCAAAGGTGAAGCATCGTAAAACACTATAAAGTCATTACCTTCAATAGGTAAAGAAAGGATAGGAGCTGTAGTCAAGAGTGTCTTAAGTTTTTGGAAACTCTCCCCATATTGATCTGACCAAACAAATGGCACTTGCTTGTAAGTCAGCCTTGTCATGTGTTACAATGGATGCAAAGTTCTTGACAAACCTGTGATAATAATTAGCAGGACCCACAAAAATCTATACCTCGGTCACTGAGCTAGGTCGGATCTAACTCTTAACTGCCTCAATCTCTTGGTGTTCCTCTATCACCCCTTTTTGGAAACAACGTGACCCAAAAAAGAAACTGAAGACAACCAGAACTCACACTTTGAGAATTTGGAAAATATGCGCTTCTTCCTTAGAATCTCCAACACTATGCGAAGGTGACCTGCATGTTCCTCCTTACTCTTGGAGTAAACTAGAATGTCATCAATAAACACAATAACAAAGGAATCCAAGAATGACTTGAAAATACCTTTCATCAAGCTCATAAAGGTTGTAGGAGCATTAGTTAGCCCAAAATACATCACCAGAAACTCGTAATGCCCATACCGATTTCTAAAAGTTGTCTTTGGTATGTCCTCCCATCTAATTTTCAGCTGACGATAACCCGACCACAGTCAATTTTGGAAAACAACATCACACCCCTGTAACTAGTCAAACAGATCGTCTATGTGAGGCAAGGGGTATTTATTCCTGATGGTAACCTTATTCAGCTTTCTATAATCAATAGACATCCTCATACTGTCATCCTTCTTCTTAACAAATAAGACCGGAGCACCCCAAGGTGAAGCACATGGATGAATAAACCCTTTGTCTAGTAGTTTCTGCAATTTATTTTTGAGTTCCCTCAACTCTACTGGAGCCATTCAATTAGGTGGAATAGATATAGGGAAAGTACCCAGCTCTAAGTCAATACAGAAATCAATATTTCTATCTAGAGGCATACCCGGTAAATCTAAAGAAAACACTTCTTGGAATTCGGAAACCAGAGATGAACTAAAAATACTGAACACCCCTTCCCCCTAACCTTCTAGCCCGAACAAATGATATAATTTTCACTGGTTTGACCTTATACACTCCCTCCCTCTCTAGTTCATCCATCCCAGGCATAGCTAGAGTTACTATCTTAGCATTACAGTTTAAGACAACGTGATATGGAGATAACTAGGTCATACCCAAAAGTACATCAAAGTCTAACATATCTAGAATAATCAAATCTAGCCAAGTCTGAAAACCCACAAACAACACAGAATAAGAATAGTAACCATGGGTTACTACCACAAACTTACCAACCAGAGTAGACACATAAACAAGATAGTCAAGTACATCATAAACCAAATTCGGACCTACCACAAAGTGGATAGATACATAATAATAAGTAAACCTCGGGTCAAATAAAATAGAAGCTATCCGATCACAAACAGAAATGGTACCTGTGATAAACACATCAGAAACCTCGGCATCAGTCTTTTCTGAAAAAGGCATAACACTGAGCCAAGTCATCAATCTGAGCTAATTCTCTCCTTGGTTGTGCTTCTCCCCTTGCGCCGCCATTTACCCGTCCACCCTATGGACAACCTTTGTGGTTACCTCCTCCTCCTTTACCCACTGGAACTATAGCCCGAGTCTGCTGCTACGCCTGACCATTCGTCTGCCTCAAAGGACACTCTCTCTTAAAATAACCAACAGCACCACAATAGTAATATCTCTGCTCAAGAGAAGGCCGACTGGTAGAAGAGTAAGAAGTGCCTTGGCTCCTAATAACCTGCGACTGAGAAAAGATCTTAGCTAGACCTACAGTAGAAGCTGGCAATGCTGATCAAATAGGGTGAGCTGGGTAGGCCTGCTGACCGTGGACCTTAGAGTAAGATTCGCTAAAATTCCCAACATTATGGGACTTCTTTGCTAACATCTTAACCTGAATCGTTTGCGTGTGTCACGCCCCGACTTCCAACGAGGCGTGATTGGCACCGAAGCCGATATGGCTCGAGAGAACCAATCTTGGCTTATGTTCGATCATATGCATGTCTTAAGAAATACCATTACCACATAAGAACTTATCATGCTCATAATGGAAGTCCTGAAACATGTGATAAGTATATACATATGTAAAACTTGGCCGACAAGGGCATCATATCAAAACGGACATACACTTCTTACATTTGTCTTCCCACAACCATCTACAAAGCCTCTACAGATACATGAACACGTCTATATAATATTTACATAATACCAAAACCTAGTGTACAAATGTGACATGTAAAGCCCCAAAGCAACTGGAGCTCACCAAAGAGTTGCGAATACCCGATAATCTACTGTGGAGGTCTACTAGCACCTGCGCCTACAGCAAGTAAAATAAATTCCCCAAGAGGGGTCAGTACGAAGAATGTACTTAGTATGTAAGGCCATATAAAACTGGTAAGCTATGAAAACATGTCAAGAAATCAAGTTCAAATACATAACCAATATAGATAAATCACAATATAAATGAGTCACTATTCTGTACTTTGGAAACCATGTATATTACATTCATTTTTTCTCTTGCCTTTACTTTACTTTACATATGTTGTCTGGGCCCTCATCATGCGGGTGTTATTTTCACCCCATGGATAACATGTCATCGTCATGCAGGTATTCTTTTCACCCCATGGATAAGATCATATCATCATGCGGGTGTCCTTTGCACCCCATGGATAAAGTAACATCATCATGCGGGTGTTCTTGCACCCCATGGATAGTATATCATCCTCATGCAGGTGTTTGCACCTCATGGATAAATGAACATAATCAATATGCATTACTTTTTCTTATTTCATTTCTTTACTTTTGAGATTGATACCTTTACTTGTGAGAGATTGATACTTTTGTTTATGAGAGATCGATACAAGCACTTATGAGAGATTGATACTTTTGATAGTCATAACTTTACTTGAAGCTTTGGGTCAATCATCAATGAGTGAGAGACATATGAATAACTTGGCAATATAACATTCTTGGAAACATGACACTATTGAAACCATTGAACCATAATCAATGAACAAGAGACATGAGTATAATCACTATTGAAACATAACCTTATTTGAGCTTTTGGAACATTAACCATGAATATAAGACATGAGATTCACCAATGATCCATGAGTAGGAAATATATGACAATGACCATGGATAACCGGATATGGGATACCTTAGCACATTTCGGGATGAAACAAGCGTAATGTCAATGTGACTACTATTTGCCGCAGAAAGATACGGACATAGTAACCTTACATACCTTATCTTCCCCAATGTAAGTACACAATCAAATATGTGAGCGCAACAATTCCGATCCTTCTTTACATTTCACTCTACATCACAAGTACATAATGGAACCAACATTAACCACCAACTACCTTACAAATGCATACAATAACAACAAGTCACATGTTTGGCTTTAACATGTCATTTCCCCTTGAAAATACCATTTATGAAATTATCTTACCAAAAATCCCACAATATTCACAGCATTGACCAATACATGATAATTAATACATTTCACCACAACACTTTTCCTTTACCCTTTCTTATCCACACCACATCACAAATAATCCATCCACTTACCATAATACACCTCATAGCACATATCGGCCAAAATCCCACAATTTCCACTTATAGGAAAATAACAAGTTTCATAACAAAATCACACCATACATGTTCATATTTTATACATACCATGCTCTTTCATCAAAGTCACAAGTCAAATTCAAGCTTCAAGCTCATGGATCACAAATCTTATATAAAAACACAAAGTACCATGTCCAACACTTCCAAGCATAACCAACATGATCTACATAATTTATCATGCTTATAATATGTTAAAGTAAAAGAATAATCACTTACCCAAGCTTGGAAGATGATGATCTTGTCCAAAAATTTCTTAGGGTTTGAAGAGAAATATCTTGCTTTGGCTTCTTGGAAAAGTCTAGAAATGCTTGTGTCTTTGGATGAATTAAAATCTGATTTTTATTTGATTTTTATAGACCCTTTAATTCATCCTTAGCCACTTTTCTCAATCATTGACAAGTCAAGGCAAGAATGGGTCATTTGACCCATTTTTGGCCCATGACTTTTGCCTCATTTTTGGGCCTCTTTTGAGCCCAATTCACTTGATCCAACAAAATCAATAGTTTCTCATGTTTAACTTATTTCATACACGTTACGACAATATTCCCACTCATGCAAATAACATCCGTAGCCTCCATTCCAAAAACAAGCAATTCTAGCCACGTATGGCTTATTTTGGCTACAAGGGTAAAATCGTCATTTTGATGCCAAATTGGTTCTCGACTAATTTTATCATACCAATATAATATTTCACTCATTTCATGTATATTCTCGTGGTTGTAGAAGAAACGTAGCAAAAATCGGCTCAATACGTCCCCGGGTACCCTTGGGACTTAAGAAAATTTCCAACTTTGAAAAAGTGGCAAAACCAGCGTGGCAAAGGGCGCGCCAGCTTTATGCCTATGGACTAAAAATTTTAGCCCAGAACGACATGGCACGCCCTCCAGCGCATCCCAGACTTAACATTTTCAAAAATTTCATTTTTCGACTTTTCTTCGCGGGTTTGGTTAGATACTTCAAATCCTATTTTTTAACTTACTTCTTAACCTTAATATCCTTTGTTTAGAGGTCCTCTTAGCCTCGTTTTTAACCCCACAAACGCTCCACGAAAATCACAAAACACCTTCTACGAAGGGTTAATCACATGTACGAGACCAAATTTCAATGTTCTCATCATTAACATTACCAAATACATACTCATGACATCTCGACACCTAAGTAACCATTGTTCAATGTCATCACATAGGGTTGGGGAAGGTACGGGGTGTTACATTCTCCCACCCTTAGAAACATTCGTCCTCGGATGTTAACGATGTCTCTTAAATTACAACACATGCATCTCTATATTAGCATACACATACATAAACACTTAAGGCTCATGGATACTTTCTTAGTATTGGTCCACCTCCACATTTTGAATCTTTTCTTTGCAACAAATATGGGTACGTTGATTTCATCATTTTTTTTAGCTTACCATGTGATCTCCTCTACCTGTTGTTTTCTCCAAAGGACTTTTACAGAAAGTACGTCTTTATTTATTAACCTTCACACTTGTCATTTTAGAATAGCCATAGCTATTTTTTCCTAGTGAGATCCTCCGAACTTTGTATATTTTCAATGGGAACAATATGAAAAGAAATCCTTATACACTTCCGACAATTTCACATGGCATGTAGTATAGGGTCACTTTTTCCCTTCTTTCTGAAATGCATTATACCTTTCATGAGTAACGCTTTTAAGAGTACTTAGTCATCTAAGATCACAATGTCTACTATATCATTATGGTGGTTCTTTTACCTATACTGTATTCACCGACAGGTAGAGATATTTCCTGTGATTTAACTAATAACTCTAGTGCCCATTATATTCTGATTATAGTAGCCGATGGAATAACATACGATAGAGTAGAGCTCAGATCAGTCAATGCATATACATCATGTAACAATATGGTAATATACCTAAATACCTGTATCGTCATCAGGAGATGTTCCCTCATTCTGCCGGTCCACTAAAGCATAAGTGCGATTCTGGACCCCACTAGTACTGGTTGCTCCTCCGGCACCTCTGCCACGACCAACAGACTGCATACCTTGGTCTAAAGAAGGAACCGATGTTGATGATGCCACAGTGGACCCTGCAGGTCGTACCATACTACCCTAGCCTCGTCGTGGGCAGTCTGTCATTATGTGACCCGACATACCACACCAATAACAAGCATTCATTCCCCTCCGACATTCATCTTCATGAAATTTTCTGCAAAACTGGCACAGTGGGTGAGAAGACCCTGTTGTCTGTGAATCTGGCATCCTACCACTCTGCCCAATATGACTTTCCCTGAATCCTCGAGAGTGAGATGGAGCACCTGTTGTGGAATAAGAGAATGAGGGTCTAGGCGGTAACATGTGAGATCCAGATCCTCCTAGGGACACTATAGACTGCCTCATGGATCTTGCCCATTTTACTGGCCCTTCCTCAGATTTCTGTATCCTCTTTTTTGCCTTTGGTCTTCCATTTTCTGCGCGAAGGCCTGAATTCTTGCTATGTCCATATCTCGGTTTAAGGCAGCGATAGTGCAGTCCTGTACCAAATAAGGCTCCAATCTGTCCACATATCTATGTACTCTATCTTCCATCGTGGCCACCACATTTAGAGCATATCGTGCCAAGGAATTAAACTGCAAATTGTATTCTCTAACACTCATATTTCCTTGACGTAAATTTAAAAACTGATCCGCACGAGCCTCACGGATCTCATAGGGAAGATAGTGATCCAGAAATGCCGCTTTAAATTCTTCCCACGTAGGTGGGTTTGCACCAATACCTCGAGCTTTCTTCCAGTCCTCATACCACAATATTGGCTCTCCTTTCAATCTATAAGTTGCTAATTCAACTGTTTCTACACTTGGTACGTGCATCACCTCTAGTGCTCTTTGAACTTAGTCCACAAAATTCTGTGGATCCGCTTTCAGGTCTGACCCAGTAAATATAGGAGGGTCCAATTTTAGAAAATCTTGTGTACGCCGACTAGCTGCTCTAGCCACGTCATCTTCATTTACTATTTGACCAGTTCGTCCTTGTGCTTGTGCAGCCACTAACTGAGTCAACATATGTACTGCATTTCTTAAATCCTGATCGGTGGTATTCATTGGTGGTTTTGCAGGTACTTCCCTACCTCTTGGCTCTTCTGGAGCTGGAAAAGTAGAGGAAGACTGCGATGCAATCTCAGCGTCAGCTCCACCTTGACTAGCTTGGTCAGGTGGGAATCTACTCATTCCTTCTTCAGCAGGCACATCCACCTGCTTCCCTTTACCTCTACCTCCTCTTGTGATTGGCATTGTTACTATATCAAAGAGAAACATTTACCATGGTCAGACACAATTCACCTTATAACACTGGCTCTATTGCATGATTTAGAAGTGAAAAAAAGAAACAACATCCTAAATGTCCCGTAGCCTCCTACTTATAAATGTGGTGCACAACACATCGATAAGTAAGACTCTACTCAGACACGGCTTTGTAGACACCCTTAGAACGACCTGCACTGATACCACTTTGTCACGCCCCGACTTCCAATGAGGCGTGATTGGCACCCGAAGCCGATATGGCCCGAGAGAACCAATCTTTGCTTATGTTCGATTATATGCATGTCTTAAGAAATACCATTACCACATAAGAACTTATCATGCTCATAACGGAAGTCCTGAAACATGTAATAAGTATATACATATGTAAAACTTGGCCGACAGGGCCATCACGTCAAAAAGGACATACATTTCTTACATTTGTCTTCCCACAACCATCTACAAAGCCTCTACAGATACATGAACACGTCTATACAATATTTACATAATACCAAAACCTAATGTACAAATGTGACGTGTGAAGCTCCGAAGCAACTGGAGCTCACCAAAGAGTTGCAAATACCCGATAATCTACTGTGGAGGTCTACTAGCACCTGCGCCTGCAGCAAGTAAAATAAATTCCCCAAGAGGGGTCAGTACGAAGAATGTACTTAGTATGTAAGGCCATATGAAACTGGTAAGCTATGAAAACATGTCAAGAAATCAAGTTCAAATACATAACCAATATAGATAAATCACAATATAAATGAGTCACTATTCTGTACTTTGGAAACCATGTATATTACATTCATTATTTCTCTTGCCTTTACTTTACTTTACATATGTTGTCTGGGCCCTCATCATGCAGGTGTTATTTTCACCCCATGGATAACATGTCATCGTCATGCAGGCATTCTTTTCACCCCATGGATAAGATCATATCATCATGCGGGTGTCCTTTGCACCCCATGGATAAAGTAACATCATCATGCGGGTGTTCTTGCACCCCATGGATAGTATATCATCCTCATGCAGGTGTTTACACCCCATGGATAAATGAACATAATCAATATGCATTACTCTTTCTTATTTCATTTCTTTACTTTTGAGATTGATACCTTTACTTGTGAGAGATTAATACTTTTGTTTATGAGAGATCGATACAAGCACTTATCAGAGATTGATACTTTTGATAGTCATAACTTTACTTGAAGCTTTGGGTCAACTATCAATGAGTGAGAGACATATGAATAACTTGGCAATATAACATTCTTGGAAACATGACACTATTGAAACCATTGAACCATAATCAATGAACAAGAGACATGAGTATAATCACTATTGAAACATAACCTTATTTGAGCTTTTGGAACATTAACCATGAATATGAGACATGAGATTCACCAATGATCCACGAGTAGGAAATATATGACAATGACCATGGATAACCGAATATGGGATACCTTAGCACATTTCGGGATGAAACAAGCGTAATGTCAATGTGACTACTATTTGCCGCAGAAAGATACGGACAGAGTAACCTTACATACCTTATCTTCCCCAATGTAAGTACACAATCAAATATGTGAGAGCAACAATTCCACTCCTTCTTTACGTTTCACTCTAAATCACAAGTACATAATGGAACCAACATTAACCACCAACTACCTTACAAATGCATACAATAACAACAAGTCACATGTTTGGCTTTAACATGTCATTTCCCCTTGAAAATACCATTTATGAAATTATCTTACCAAAAATCCCACAATATTCACAACATTGACCAATACATGATAATCAATACATTTCACCACAACACTTTTCCTTTACCCTTTCTTATCCACACCACATCACAAATAATCCATCCACTTACCATAATACACCTCATAGCACATATCGGCCAAAATCCCACAATTTCCACTTATAGGAAAATAACAAGTTTCATAACAAAATCACACCATACATGTTCATATTTTATCCATACCATGCTCTTTCATCAAAGTCACAAGTCAAATTCAAGCTTCAAGTTCATGGATCACAAATCTTATATAAAAACACAAGGTACCATGTCCAACACTTCCAAGCATAACCAACATGATCTACATAATTTATCATGTTTATAATATGTTAAAGTAAAAGAATAATCACTTACCCAAGCTTGGAAGATGATGATCTTGTCCAAAAATTCCTTAGGGTTTGAAGAGAAATATCTTGCTTTGGCTTCTTGGAAAAGTCTAGAAATGCTTGTGTCTTTGGATGAATTAAAATCTGTTTTTTCTTTGCCTTTTATAGACCCTTTAATTCATCCTTAGCCACTTTTCTCAATCATTGACAAGTCAAGGCAAGAATGGGTCATTTGACCCATTTTTGGCCCATGACTTTTGCCTCATTTTTGGGCCTCTTTTGAGCCCAATTCACTTGATCCAACAAAATCAATAATATCTCATGTTTAAATTATTTCATACACGTTACGACAATATTCCCACTCATGCAATTCATATCCGTAGCCTCCATTCCAAAAACAAGCAATTCTAGCCACGTATGGCTTATTTTGGCTACAAGGGTAAAATCGTCATTTTGATGCCAAATTGGTTCTCGAGTAATTTTATCATACCAATATAATATTTCACTCATTTCATGTATATTCTCGTGGTTGTAGAAGAAACGTAGCAAAAATCGGCTCAATACGTCCCCGGGTACCCTTGGGACTTAAGAAAATTTCCAACTTTGAAAAAGTGGCAAAACCAGCGTGGCACGCCCTTGGGCGCGCCAGCTTACTGCCTATGGACTAAAAATTTTAGCCCAAAACAACGTGGCATGCCCTCCAGCGCTCCCCAGACTTAACATTTTCAAAAATTTCATTTTTCGACTTTTCTTCGCGGGTTTGGTTAGATACTTCAAATCCTATTCTTTAACTTACTTCTTAACCTTAATAGCCTTTGTTTAGAGGTCCTCTTAGCCTTGTTTTTAACCCCACAAACGCTCCACAAAAATCAAAAAACACCTTCTACGTAGGTTTAATCACATGTACGAGACCAAATTTCAATTTTCTTATCATTAACATTACCAAATACATACTCATGACATCTCGACACCTAAGTAACCATTGTTCAACGTCATCACATAGGGTTGGGGAAGGTACGAGGTGTTACAGCGTGACCCCCTCTAACTTTTTTACATAATCTGTAACCTCATTGAATCCCTTCCCAACAGAAGTCGTATGCACAGACAAAACTTGAAGATCGTAATTCAAACCTTTAACATAACGTTGAATCCTCTCCTCCTCAGTATCCAACAACTAAGTAGCATAGTGAGACAAGGCATGGAACTTATCCTCATAGGATGCAAATGACATGTCACCCTACTCTAATTCCAAGAACTGGTGATCAACATTCAACATACACCCTCCACCATTGCTTAGCATTATTCTCTAATAGAAAGGTCACGAACTCAACTCCATGTTGTTACATAATATTCATCTTATGTAACCTCTCGTAACAGTCAATGATGAACTCAAATGTGTCCTCAGACTCAGTACCCTGGAATATTTATGGTTTCATCTTTAGAAACTTGGTCGCAGATCATGTTCAGTACCAGTTATCACAGAACCCAAAACCAGATGAGGAAAGACATCAGTCCTTAAAGCCTCATCCATCCTAGGATCCATAGCAACAGTAGGGTACACATCTAGATCCTGAAAAGTTGATATAGTAGGAGTGGCTCCACTACCATCCAACCCACTCAAAAAAGCTAACATTTGTTAAACAACCTCAGCAGGCATAGGAGGTAAGGCTACAATTCCAGCTGGTGCCGCCACCTCGGGCTTCATTACCTGCTCCTCTACTACTTCCATCTCCTCAAGGTGATCCTGACCCATCATGAGTCTGGACAACAGTTGCTTGAACTCCACCCCTGGTGGGTGTGGCTCGTCCACTTCTTTTTTTAAATCTCTATCTTACTCGTCCTCTTTTCTTTACGGCTGGCACCGAAGCTGGAGTGACTGGTACGGGGGCTGCTACTCTGGTTCCATTTGAATTAGTAGTCACCATCTGCGTAAAAAAGAGTAAAGACACTAGATACCAATTTGGAGAATTATATACCAATTGGAATCAAGTTATAGCACGAAAGAAGCAAAAATGATAACTTTCCTAAAGTCCTATAGCCTCTCGAAGAAAAGTACAGACTTCTCTGTACCGTTCTGCGAGACTTTACTGGACCTATTTTGGTACAATGAGATCGATGAACCTAGGCTCTGATACCAACTTTGTCATGACCCAAATGGACGTGAGTGGCATCCACCCCATTCTCTGGTGGGAGAACTAATAACCTCGAAAGCATTAACCATCACTTAGAGAAAAAGAAGAAACCTATCCCATTAATAGTTCAAGGATTATCCAGTCTAACAAACTAAGAAAAGTGGAAATAAATACTAAAACAAAGCATCCCTAGAATAAGAAAGTCGGTGTACCAAAACATACTAAGAATGTCTAAAAGGGGATACAACTCCAAAACTAAGAAGAATGGACAAGTCCAAACAATGACAATATCATAAAAGTAAGATTTCATGGTAGCCAAAATATGCTGCTCAGCCTGAAATCCAACTCACACGCTAGAATCATAAGTGAGGTCTTGTAGGAGCCACTGTAATATGTGTTGCACTCAACAAAAGTAAGAGCAGGTGTAGTATCAGCACACAAGAAAATAACAGTGTACAGGTACGGTCATTTGGCCAACCTAAGATGAGAATATGAACACTTAACAAAAACATAGTACAATAAGTTAATCCATGCTCATTCTAACCTATACCTAGTACCACAAGTATCAAATAAGCAGCTTAGGATTACAAGCAACAAGTCAAAAACTTTACAACCAAGTCAAGTTTAGCCAGCTCACCCAAAAGCAAGTCAAGACAAGTTAAGCAATTATCAAACATAAAAATATATTCCCTGGTTCACTCATGGAATCATCAAACTCACCTGAACCTCGTACATACACGCTCTGGGTATCATAACCACCCTCTAGTTATGACCTACAGGGGACAAATTCCGTTCATATACCAAAACCCCAGAGACGAATGTATGCAAACCTTATTCCACTAATAAGTCGAGAAAATTTTCAAATACCAAACATTTCATATTAACAATAAGGCAGGTCAAACTCATACAACAAGAAAAATTCAGTAAATTGACCACACCATACAACATGCACTAGCAAGCCGTACTAAGAAGTAGTTAACATGCACATATGGTACAAATTGAATTAAACTACAATAACATCGCTCTCAACTAAGCTTGAGTGTCATGACCCGAATTCCAACGGGGCGAACTGGCACCCGAAGCCGATAAGGCCCGAGAGAACCAATCTTCATCTATGTCTATTCATATGCTTGTCACTCAATAAGAAGCACCATCACATAGAGATACAAGATGCTAATAGCGAAAGTCATGGAAACATGTGATATATACCTATGTGAAACTTGGCCGTCAGGGCCATCAAGTCAAAATGGACATATATCTCTTACATTCATATTCCCACATACGTCTACAAAGCCTCTAACAGATGCATACACATAAACATCTTAAAGTCGGGACAAGTCCCCACTTTATACAACATTTACAATACTAAAACAAATGTACAACTATGACTCGAAAAGCTCCGAACCAACTGGAGCTCACCAAAGTTCTGTAAATGACCGGCAACCTACTGTGGGGATCTATGAGCACCTGTTCCTGCAGCAAGTAAGGTAAGTCCCCCAAGGGACGTCAGTACGAAGAATGTACTGAGTATGTAAGGCTCATATGAAACTGTATGATACATAAATACTTCAATGAACTCAAATACAAATGAATATCTAATATGGATAAGTCATCATTCTATATGTTAGTAACCATGTGTTTTGCTTTCATTACTTTCTTTGCTTCTTTACTTCTATGTTTGTTCATCATCACTTGTGTCACTTTGTACCCGGGCCCCGACTGATCAGTGGGTCTTAACATAACACAACGTTATGTTGCGATCGGCTCGAACTAGGCTTATGCCTCTAGAGCTACCACCCATAAATCAATACATCGGGCTCAGCTCTAGCTAGGTTATTACCTCTAGAGCTGCCACCCATAAACCAATATATCAGGTTCGGCTTGAGCTAGGTTCTTACCTCTAGAGCTACCCCCTGTCAGGTTTGGCCCGAGCTAGGCTTATGCCACTAGGACTACCCCCTGATCCAATAATCTCGGGATCAGTTCAAGCTAGTCTTATGCCTCTAGAGCTACCACCCATACTCTTGCAATCAACAAATACGCATTACTTTATTTCTTACTTTTGAGAGATTGATACAATGATAGTCATAACATTATTGGACCTTTGGAACATTAGTCAAAGAACATGAGACATGTGAATCGTAATTGATCAATGAGTAAGAATCATGTGAGTAACAATAATTAATAACCCGGAATGGGATACCTTAGAACATTTTGGAATGGAACAAGTAAAATGTCAGTGTGAACACTATGCTGCAGAAGGATACGGAAAGAGTAACCTTACATACCTTATCTTCCCAATATGAATACACAATCCTATATGTGAATACAATAGTCCATATCATTCCTTACGTTTCATTCTACAACACAAGTACATAACGGAGCTTACGTTAACAACCAACTACCTTACAAGTACGTATGACGACAATGAGTTACATGATTGCCTTAACATGTCACTTCCCCCTTGACAATACCATTGATGAAATTATCATGCCAATAATAACACAACATTCCATACATTGACCAATATATCATAAACCAATAGCATGTCACACCAAGTTCATACTTTACACTTCTCCATCAACACAACATCACCATTACTCCATCAAGTCACCTCAATACACTTCATAACCACATATCGACAAAAATCCCACAAATTATAATTATAGAAAAATAACAAGTCAAGGAACATAACCACACCATACATGTTGACATTTCATTCACACCATTCACTTTCTTCAAAACCTCAAGTCTCCTTTCAAGTTTAAATCCAATAGATGACACATCTTTTAGCAAAAAGAAAAAATGCATTATTTACACTTTTAGACATAACCATCATGTTCTACATACTCTACCATGCATATAATATATTAATCCATAAGAATAATCACTTACCCAAACTTGCAAATGAGTGATCTTGTCCAAAAAGATGGCTTAGGGTTTGAGGGCTTGAAGAAATATCTTGTAGAAATGTATAGAATGGCATGTGTGCTTTGTGGAAATAAAATCTAATTTTTGACACCTTATATATCCCCTCAAGTCATACTTATCCACTTCTTGCATTAAATGCCATGTTTCCTTGGTCAAAGTGGAAGAATGGGTCATTTTCCCTTTTGGGTCATGCCTTTTAATCCATTTTGGGCCTTAAATTGAGCCCATTTACACATATTAACTTAGCTCACCAATTTCAATGTGTAATACACCCATTATTTCATATTTAAATAATTCCATAATGTCAAGATAATATTCAACTCGCGAGATTCACATTCGTAGCCTCAATCCTCAAGAATACGCGATTTTTACCATTCATGGCTTAATTTAACATAATTTGATAAAATACTTGTGACGAAGAATTAATCCCAAATCAAATGCCAAACTTGCTCGAGATTAGTCCTAATATGATGGAATAATGATACCATAACCCAAGAGTCCTCTTTATAGACTAATAATCGTAGAAGAAATCGGGCGAAAAGCACCCCAGCACGCTCCCGGGCACCCTAGAGACTTAGAAAAATTTCAGCTCTGGAAAGGTGGCCAGGAACGGCCTAGAACACCCCTGGTCCCACCCCCTTTCTACCTGTACCAAACAAAATTAGGCCATAAGCGGTCTGGCACGCCACCTGCAGCGCCCCATGCTAAATTTTTTATTTCGACATTTCTTTGCAGATTTGGTTGGATCTTTCAAGTCCCAACCTTTGATTGCCTCTTATATTTAAGATACTTTGCTTGGATGTCCCTTAAACCTCACTTTTCACCCCACAAATGCTCCACAAAGTCACAAACACCACCTACTACAAAGGTCTAATCACATTTACTAGCACAATATCAAATGTTCCATCAATAACAATGAAAAATACGTACTTATTGATCTTGAACCTAGGGTAAACATGGTTCAAGGTTGTCAAGTAGGTTCGGGAAGGTACGGGGTGTTACATTCTTCCCTCCTTAGGAACATTCATCCTCGAATGTTAACAACATCTTTTCAATTACAACAAATGCATCTCTATATTAGCATATATATATATATACACATAATGCTCATAGATACTTACTTGTTATTGCTTCGATCCCGCATTTTGAACTCTCTCTTCCATTTGAAACAGATGAGGGTACTTGGACTTTATCATTTCCTCTGTTTCCCAGGTGATCTCTTCTACTTGTTGATTTCGCCAAAGTACCTTTACGGAAGCTATGTTTTTATTCCTCAACCTCTTTACTTGTCGATATAGAATAGAAATCGGTATCTCTTCATAGGTGAGATCCTCCGTAACTTGTACATCTTTAATGGGAGCAATACGAGACAGATCTCCTATGTACTTTCGAAGCATCGAAATATGAAATATTGGATGAACTGTGGAGAGTTCTTGGGGTAGTGCCAATTCATACACAACTTGCCCAAATCTTCGGACAATATCATATGGCCCTATATATCAGGGACTCAACTTCCCTTTCTTCCCAAATCGCATTACCCCTTTCATCGATGA
The DNA here is from genome assembly GCA_031232105.1 of Capsicum rhomboideum. Lineage (NCBI taxonomy): Eukaryota > Viridiplantae > Streptophyta > Magnoliopsida > Solanales > Solanaceae > Capsicum > Capsicum rhomboideum. The sequence goes on from CP124718.1 coordinate 24,291,440, forward strand.
CACCTTCAAGAATACCCAATCACCTATGGTGAATTCGAGCCCTCTTCTTCTAACATAAGCAAAGGACTTGTGTCGACTTTGGGCCGTTTGTAGCCATTGTTGGATCACTTTAAATTTCTCCATAGCTTGATAAACAAGATCTGTCCCAAGTAAAGCAGTTTCACCTACTTTAAACCTTTCGTATAAAGCTTCATAAGGTGCCATTTTAATACTTGAATGATAGCTATTGTTGTAAGCAAATTCAATGAGCGGCAAATGGTCATCCCATCTGCCTTGAAAATCTAACGTGCACGCTCGTAGCATATCTTCAAGTGTTTGGATAGTACGTTCTGCTTGTCCATCTGTCTGAGGATGGAAATCCGTACTCAAATTCACTTGTGTACCCAAGCTCTTCTAAAAAGATCTCCAAAAATGCTCAGTAAATTGAGCTCCTCTATCTGATATAATGGAGATCGGAATTCCATGTAATCTCACTACTTCTTTAACATACAATCTTGCATAATTTCAACTGTATAGGTGGTCCTGACTGGTAGGAAATGCGCTGACTTGGTAAGCCTGTCAACTATGACCCATATGGAGTCAAATTTCCATAGTGTACGAGGAAAACCTGTGATGAAATCCATATTAATCATATCCCATTTCCAGAATGGAAGATTGATACATTGCATGTAACCTCCTGGTTTCTGATGCTCTACTTTCACTTGTTGGCAATTTGGGCATTGAGCTACAAATTCTGCAATGTTCTTTTTCATATTTCCCTACCAATACATTTATTTCAAGTCATGGTACATTTTGGTAGCTCCCGGATGAATAGAATATCGCGAATGATGCGCCTCTGTCATAATTTGTTTCCTCAGCTCGTCTACATTCGGTACACATAATCTACCTTGGCATTGAAGTACCCCTTCTTGTGTAAGATCAAAGGCCTTAGTCAGACCCTGTTTTACATTTTCTTTCAGCTGCAATAACATAGGATCCTCAAACTTCTTCTCTTTCACTTCAGCTATTAATAAAGATTCTGCCGCATTTTGTACAATAACCCTTTCATCTGAGGATTCAAGAAGACGAACCCCCAAGTTGGCTAATTGATGTAGATCCTTAACTAAGTCTTGCTTTTCCGTCAATTGACCACTCGTGCCTCCTATTGCCTTGCGGTTCAATGCATCAGCTACCACATTTGCTTTTCCTGGATGATAGAGAATATCGATATCATAGTCTTTTAAGAGCTCTAGCCACCTTCGTTGCCTCAAATTGAGTTCCTTCTTCTTAAAGATATATTGCAAACTTTTGTGATGAGTATAGATATCAACATGAACTCCATACAATAATGACGCCATATCTTTAAAGCAAAAACCACGCTGCTAACTCAAGATCATGTGTGGGATAGTTTCTCTCATGTGCCGCAACTGTCGTGAGGCATATGCTATTACATTACCGTGCTGCATCAATACACATTCAAGGCCAACTCTGAACGCATCACAATATACTGTATACCCTTCTGTGCCTTCCAAAAGTACCAATACCAGTGTAGAAGTCAATCTATCTTTCAGCTCTTTGAAACTTTTCTCACATGCATCATTCCACTGAAATTTGACTGCCTTGTGTGTAAGCTTTGTTAAAGGTGCCGCAATGGAAGAAAACCCTTCAACAAACCTTCGATAATACCCTGCCAACCCAAGGAAGCTACGAATTTCCATGGGCGTCGTAGGCCTTGGCCAATTTTTCACCACATCAATCTTTTGCGTATCAACCCGTATTCCTTCATCTGACATAATGTGACCCAATAATGCGAGGAATTTTAACCAAAATTCACATTTCAAGAACTTCGCATATAACTTACGCTCACGAAGAATCTGTAACACCTGTCGTAAGTGCTTAGCATGCTCCTCTTGTGATCTTGAATAAAACAGGATGTCATCTATAAATACCATCACGAACACGTCGAGAAATGGCTTAAACACCCTATTCATCAAATCCATGAACACAGCTGGTGCATTTTCTAGTCCAAACGACATAACTAAAAATTCATAATGTCCATACTGTGTTCGGAAAGCTATCTTGGGTAGATCTTTTTCTCTAACTCTGACTTGATGGTAACCGGACCTCAAGTCAATCTTTGAAAAGCACTTGGCACCCTGTAACTGATCAAACAAATCATTAATTCTGGGGAGGGGATATTTGCTCTTGATCGTTACCTTATTCAATTGTCGATAGTCAATGCACATTCTCAATGTGCCATCTTTCTTCAGTAAAAATAATATCGGTGCACCCCACGGGGACATACTAGGTCTGATGAAGCCCTTGTCCAGCAAGTCTTTCAATTGCTCCTTCAATTCACGCAATTCTGCTGGAGCCATTCTATACAGAGGAATAGAGATAGGCTGAGTGCCTGGAATCACATCAATGCCAAACTCCACTTCCCGTTCTGGAGGCAATTCGGGAAGACCCTTAGGAAATACATTAAGGAATTCATTGACCACTGGAACCGACTGAGGAGTTAGTGGTTCCACATTAGTATCTTTCACTCGTACTAAGTGACATAGGTACCCTTTGGCTATCATTTTCCTTGCTTTCAGATAGGAAATAAATTTCCTCTCGGTGCCCCTACATCACCCTTCCATTTAAGAACATTCGTTTGTGGAAATGAAAATGTACTTTCTTAGCCCGACAATCCATTATGGCATAGCAAGAAGGCAACCAATCCATACCCATTATGACATCAAAATCCACCATGTCCAATTCAATAAGATCAGCCAGTGTATCATGACCACACATAATAACCACACAATTACGATATACTCTTTTTGCAATAATATATTCACCAACGGGTGTAGATACTTCAATTGACTTAGTTAATAATTTCGGTATTCTTTCAAATTTTGCAGCAATCAATGGAGTAACATATGAAAATGTAGAACCCGGATCAATCAATGCATATACATGATACGAGAATATGGATAATGTACCTGTGATGACATCAGGAGAAGCCTCCGAATTTTGCCGGTCCACTAGAGCATAGGTACGATTCTGGGTTCCACTGGAACTGGCTGCTCCTCTGGCACCTCTACCACGATTTGCAGGTTGGACACCTCGGCCTAGGGAAAGAACCGATGATGATGATGCAACAGTTGATCACATAGGTCGTGCTATAGCACCCGTGCCCCTTTGTGGACATTCTCTCATTAGGTGCCCCATCGTACCACACCAAAAACAAATATTTGTCCCCAACCGGCATTCACCTAAATGATACTGTCCGCAGCACTGACACGAACAATGATAAAATCCTGCTGCCTGTGATTCGTGAATTCCACTACTCTGCCCAAATTGACCGCCTCTAAACACTCGAAATTGAGAGTGAGTGCCTGCTGTGGAATAGGAGAATAATGGTCTAGGCGGTCTAGGAAACATCCGAGGCCTAGATTCTCCTTGGGACACCATAGACTATCCCATAGGTCTAGCTATTTTGGACTATCCTCTTTTAGATTCATGTACCCTTCTTCTCTGTCTTTGATCCTCCATTTTCTGGGCGAAGGCCTGTATTCTGGCTATGTCCATATCTTTGTTCAAGGCAGCAATGGTGCAGTCCCTTACCAAATATGGCTCTAATCTGTCCACATATCGATGGACTCTGTCTGTCATTGTGGCCACTACATGCGGAGCATATCGAGCCAAGGAATTAAGCTGAAGACTATATTCTCTAACACTCATATTCCCTTGACGTAGATTTAGGAACTGGTCTGCACGTGCCTCCCGGATCTCATATGGGAGGTAATGATCAAGGAATGCCATTTTAAATTCTTCCCAACCAGCTGGAAGTGCATCAATACCCCTTGATTTTTTCCAGTCTTCATACCACAATATAGCTTCACCTTTCAATCTATAGGCCGTAAGTTCAATTGTTTCAACACCAGTCACGTGCATAACATCTAGAGCCCTCTGAATTTGATCCACGAAGTCCTGTGGATCTGTTTAGATCTGATCCCGTGAATATGGGAGGGTCTAATTTCAAAAAATCTTGTGTCCGCCGACTAGCTACTCTAGCCGCGTCATCCTCACTTGTCATTGGACAAGCTCATCCCTAAGTTTGTGCCGCAACTAGCTGCGTCAACATATGCACTGTATCTCTTAAATCCTGATCAGTAGCATTCATAGGCGGTTCTGCGGGTACTTCTCTACCTATTGGCTTTTCCAGAGCTGGAAAAGTAGAAGAAGACCGTGATGCAATTTCAGTGTTAGCCCCATCTTGACTAGCTTGGTCAGGCGGTGATTTGCTCATTCCTTCACCGGCAAGCATATCTACCTTCTTACCTTTGCCTCTACCTTGTCTTGTCATTGACATTTTACTATAACAAAGAAAATCAATTCCAATGGTTAGATACGATTCCACGTACCACATTGGCTCTATTGCACGATCTAGAAGTGAAGAAAAGAAACAACTCCTAAATTCCCCATAGCCTCCTACTTATAAATGTGGTGCACAACACATCCACAAGCAAGACTCTGCTCAGACACGGCTTTGTAGACACCCTTCAGACGACCTGCTCTGATACCACTTTTTTTCACGATCAGAATTTCAACGGAGTAGACTGGCACCAAAAGCCGTTAAGGCCCGAGAGAACCAATCTTCATCTATGTCTATTCATATGCATGTCACTCAATAAGCAGCACCATCACATACAGATACAAGATGCTAATAGCGGAAGTCATGGAGACATGTGATATATACCTATGTAAAACTTGGCCGTCAGGGCCATCAAGTCAAAATGGACATCTATCTCTTACATTTATATTCCCACATACGTCTACAAAGCCTCTAACAGATGCATACACATAACCATCTTAAAGTCGGGACAAGTCCCCGCTTTATACAACATTTACAATACCAAAATAAATGTACAACTATGACTCGGAAAGCCCCGTACCAACTGGAGCTCACCAAAGTTCTGTAAATGACCAGCAACTTACTGTGGGGGTCTATGAGCACCGGTGCCTACAGCAAGTAAGGTAAGTCCCCCAAGGGACGTCAGTACGAAGAATGTACTGAGTATGTAAGGCTCATATGAAACTGTATGATACATAAATACTTCAATGAACTCAGATACAAATAAATATCCAATATGGATAAGTCACCATTCTGTATGTTGGGAACCATGTGTATTGCTTTCATTACTTTCTTTGCTTCTTTACTTCAATGTTTGTTCATCATCACTTGTGTACTTTGTACCCGGGCCCCGACTGATCAGTGGGTCTTAACATAACACAACGTTATATTGGGATCAGCTCAAGCTAGGCTTATGCCTCTAGAGCTACCACCCATAAATCAATACATCGGGCTCGGCTCGATCTAGGTTATTACCTCTAGAGCTACTACCCATAAATCAATATATCAGGTTCGGCTCGACCTAGGTTCTTACCTTTAGAGCTACCCCCTGTCAGGTTCGGCCCGAGCTAGGCTTATGCCTCTAGAACTACCCCCTGATCCAATAATCTTGGGATCGGCTCGAGATAGGCTTATGCCTCTAGAGCTACCACCCATACTCTTGCAATCAACAAATACGCATTACTTTATTTCTTACTTTTGAGAGATTGATACAATGATAGTCATAACATTATTGGACCTTTGGAACATTAGTCAAAGAACATGAGACATGTGAATCGCAATTGATCAATGAGTAAGAATCATGTGAGTAACAATAATTAATAACCCAAAATTGTATACCTTAGAACATTTCGGAATGGAACAAGTACAATGTCAATGTGACCACTATGCTGCAAAAGGATACGGAAAGAGTAACTTTACATACCTTATCTTTCCAATATGAATACACAATCCTATATGTGAATACAATAGTCCAGCTCCTTTCTTACGTTTCACTCTACAACACAAGTACATAACGGAGCTTACGTTAATAACCAACTACCTTACAAGTGCATACGACAACAATGAGTTACACGATTGCCTTAACATGTCACTTCCCCCTTGACAATACCATTGATGAAATTATCATACCAACAATACCAAAACATTCCATACATTGACCAATATATCATAAACCAATAGTATGTCACACCAAGTTCATACTTTACACTTCTCCATCAACACAACATCACCATTACTCCATCAAGTCACCTCAATACACTTCATAACCACATATCGACAACAATCCCACAAATTATACTTATAGAAAAATAACAAGTCAAGGAACATAACCATACCATAAATGTTGATATTTCATTCACACCATTCACTTTCATCAAAACCTCAAGTCTCCTTTCAAGTTTAAATCCCATAGATGACACATCTTTTAGCAAAAAGCAAAAATGCATTATTTATACTTTTATACATAAACATCATGATCTACATACTCTCCCATGCATATAATATATTTATCCATAAGAATAATCACTTACCCAAACTTGCAAATGAGTGATCTTGTCCAAAAAGATGGCTTAGGGTTTGAGGGCTTGAAGAAATGTCTTGTAGAAATGTCTAGAATGGCATGTGTGCTTTGTGGAAATAAAATCTGATTTTTCCCCCTTATATAGCCCCTCAAGTCATACTTAGCCATTTCTTTCATTAAATGCCATGTTTCCTTGGTCAAAGTGGAAGAATGGGTCATTTACCCTTTTGGGCCATGCCTTTTAATCCATTTTGGGCCTTAAATTGAGCCCATTTACACATATTAACTTAGCTCACCAATTTCAATGTGTAATACTCCCATTATCTCGTGTTTAAATAGTACGAGTTCCAAGGGACTATTCATAGTTTTTGATATTTACCTTGTTGCTGATGTTTGTTGTTTGTTGGTGCAGGACATTTCCGTCTTCGCATTCGTGAAGGAATCTGTTGGGTCATCACAATTTCTTAGGGAGAAACCATGATTGTGAAAGCATTTTGAGTGGGTTTGGGTTTAGGTTCCAATTGACCTAACTCGGGTCAGATAATGTCGCAATTGCGATGAATAAAATGCTTGGACAGACTTTGAAATGTCAAGAAGCATAACCACACATAAAAACCTTTTAACAGTTTCCAAATACGTACCAAGGATCGTAGCCGAACACACGGTTAATATTTTCAAGATTCCTTTTCATTTTTTTTTATTTTTTTTTTGAATTAAATTGTTATTATTTTTTGTCACGATCCAACTAAGCAGACCATGCGGGCACCTAGTCTAATCTACCTAGATAGGAGAACCTTCACCACCCATTACAAAAGATATGCGAAAGTTAATAAGAAATAAAGAAATGCCTTTAATATTACACCCAGTTTGCAAAACTTTAATTACAACTGAAAACCTCTTTAATAAAACTGTACCCTTCCCTAGGAACTAGTCTAAACAGGTACAAGAGCGGCTAGTAGGAAGTACAACAAAGACACAACTTCTACCATGAGAAAAAATACAGAAGCTACTGGAGATGTTTACCATGTCAATCCTGAAACACCTATTGATCCTGCAACCAGACTATACCCCAAAAAGGGTATAGCAAAAGTAGTATCAGTACATAACCACACGTACTGGTAAGCATTATCAGTCGACTCGAATTAAATCACATAAATATTTGAAAAGAAACATACAACTTGTGGGGTATTACCAAATCATACATTTAGCCGATTATTGTCTTTGGATATTAACAACCTTATACACCAAGTATCTATCACTTGCTAAATCAAAGCTCACTCTATAATTTATCTGTGAGTCCTATAATCTGACCCCCAAGTTTTTTACCCTTAACCCATCACAATTAATACCCTTAGCCTTGTTCCACCAACCCAGTCATACTTTGACACTCTAGCATCCTTTGGTTCATTTAAGTCAACAAGAACAATCTAGAAGATGGTGACACCCACCTTCCCGACCATAAATACAATAACAGCTAGGCCACCTAGCATATCACCATATACAATGAAGGGCACCTATCCAGTGAGGGTCCACCTCAGACTCTCCGACAAGTATAGCCAATATAGGCGTATAACAGTTCAACACTCTTGAACCCTAACATGCAACTATCTTTCAAGTTTATATTACTTAACCTTGTAAACAAGTATAACATGAAGTAGTCCTAAGAGTCAACAAGGATAACCAGTCAAGCTAACTAAGACCAATAATAATACTCCAAGTCAACAACCATGATGCAACTACATATAAATCATATCCCAATTGAACAAGTAATAGACAACACAGAGTTGTATAATGACGTACAATTAACCCAGACCACTCAAGGATACTCAATAACAACAACGACAACATTATCATGCTTTCCGATTTACAGATAGAAACTAATATATCAATTAAACAGATAAGTCCGGTCCAACTCAAGGAACCAACATGTACCTCAAATAAATAGATAAGCCTGGTTCAACTCAAGGAACCAACATATACCTTAAATAAATAGATAAGCCCGGTTCAACTCAAGGAATCAACATATACCTTAAATAAACAGATAAGCCCAGTCCAACTCAAGGGACCAACGTAATCAAGAAACACATAATTCTCATTTCACTCAAGGAACCATCACACTCATCTGTACCTTGTACATACATGCTAAGTGTCTTATGTGTAAGCCCACTAGTCATGACCTGTAGGGGACAAGTCCTTGTCCATGTACCAAATCCCAGGCATTAAGTGTCTGCCAACCTTATATCACAAATCCCCTAGAGCTGTCCAAATATTGGTACATTCCACAATAATAACAAATATCACAACCACTATGATAACAAACAACACTTGTAAAATCCAACAAATTTTCATATAAGTTCATTGCACGTGATTAACACTTAGGATATCGAATAGTCATTCATTTTCCTTGAACATCCATTGTACAAGCATTACTAAAATTTAGTTATCATACACATATAACACCAATTGGGTTTCAACTATATTAAAACTATTACCTACATTTTACACATGTACATAACCGGTGGTATACCCCACCCCCACTGTCCATCCTTCTATTTTACATATTACCAATTTACTATTCCTTTGGTTACCACCATAGATTCTTCTAAATCCACCAACACTAATCATCTCTAATAAAATAAGCATATAATTAAGTTTTCCCCCAATTTCCTTGTACTACACCATTTTTAACCAAACAACGATGAACAATAACAATGTAACATGTAATTCCATGCATCAACTAAATAATAAAATCATAACAACCATTTCCCCACCTAATTATCCGGGTTTAATCTGTTTTATCCATCCAAACATCGTGCTCGAATACCTTAGCATGCAATCTCCTGTCAATCTACGTCATGCATATGCTTTCTAACCTAGGTCTAAACTACTCAGTTACGCCTAGCCTACCTGGATGACAAACAGCTGCTACGGAGGTATGAATACGGGTTTTTGATCCGTAAAGGTGAGTATTGGCGTGCAATCAACGAAAAATCCATGGTTTTCACCCCATTAATATGAAATTCCTCCTCCCTATTGCTCCTAGTCCATGAGGTAACCCTAGGAGAGTTTTTGAATGAACCTCGTCCTTTTTACAACTGAAGAGGAGAAAAGAGAATCTAAAAATCTGCACTTGGGGTTTCTGATCCCGTCATCCTGCTATAGTAGCCTGCCGGCCACTATGGTACCATTCCTATAGCGAGAAATTTTTTGCTATAGCAGGATGCCGTCAACGCAACCAAAATTTTAAATTCTAAAATTTTAAGTTGTGTCACTCCATAATAATTCGAGATCGTATTTTAAAATTGTTTCATAACTCGTGCCCATAACGAGGTGTCCTTTAATAATGACGGAACAGATCATTACATTTTTTCATGTGAATTTCTTTTTAAAAAAATAAAGTGAACATCTCTTATTTATTTTCGAAAATGACAATATTCTATAGTGAAAAAATTGCAAAGAGAATAAAAAATTATTTTATAGTTTTTTTAATAAAAAATAATTTCTTAAAGTATTAAGTAGTTGCTCTTTTTTATTTTAGAACTAACCCTTTAAGTTGTAGCCTCTTTTTTAAAAAAAATTAGTTTGTTTTGCACTCCTTTTCAAAAATAACATTTTTCTAAATGACTGTTTCTTTTTTAAAAAAATTACAAAAATGGTCAACTTTATTTAAAATTTCATCTATACAAAATGGGCTAATTTTTACATGTTTTACAAAAAAAAAAAAAAAAAATTGTAGAATGACCAGATTTACCTAAAATTTCAGTTTTTGCATAAATAGCCAGATTTGTGTTTTTAAAGAAATAATCAATTTTACAAAATATAGATTTACAAAACTGGCAAAGTACTGCTTGGAATTTCAATTTTGTAGAATTGGTTAGTTTTTTTTCCCGCAGAAATAGCTAATTTGTTTTTTTTAAAAAAAAAATATGCTGGAATGTTCGATTTTATAAAATATTAGCTCCTTTTTTTTAAGGCAAAAATTAATCATCTAAGTGCTAGTTTACACAAAAAATAATTTAAAGCTAAATGTTTGTGAAGGAACCACATTTTGTTAATATGATTTACTAGCGAAGAATGATCACTTTGAAATATTAAGTCCTTAAACATCAACAATTATAACAATAACATCAAGACATAACTAAAGCAATTCAAGCAAACTTAACATTAATAGAGTCAATCGAAGAATGTCAAAGAGATAATATATTTCATTGCTTGAAAGATATGAAACTACATTGCAAATGTAAGAAGGAGAATACCTAAAAATAGTGACAAATTAGGAAAGGATGGAAGCCCGATTTGAACCAAAGTACTAACCAAAAGCTAATTGAAACAATAATCAAACAATGAAGAAAGTTGTTTGAACCTGATTCTTGAATTTTTTTCTCTAGCCTTAATTGTCTCTCCTTTTTTCTCTCTTAAACTCTCTCCTCTTCTATCTTCAATTCCATCTCCTAAAAATCTACCCCTCAAATGAAAGGAAAAAATATTTTTTACTCTTTCCTTGTCTTTTTTAAAATAAAATAATTGAGAAAAGACCCCTTTACCCGGTTGGCTCCATTATCTTATTCATTATTTTGAATAATAAGTCATATGAAATTTTAAAATGGATCCAACATAATACATTTCAATCATATCTTTCCCTAAACACAACAAATCAGCCCATAAAAAAATTCAACAACCAAACTCCATTATGAAAATCAAACAATCCCAAATTCAAACAAAAATAGCAATCCAAAAATAAAATTAAGAAATTAATAATCATCAAAGTTCACATAATTTACAAGAAAATAGACTAAAAGAAAGACAAAAATAATCTAATAGCAAGGTGACTCGTAACATAATTCTCCAAACAACAATGGTAGTGGCAGCTTTGAGTATAGGATGAGACGAGGAAGAGATTGATATATGTTTGGGGATAAACGGAGGTTGCCGAAAAAATTTATTGAAATTTTTTTTGGCATAGCTTTTTTTTTATCAAATGGTAGCTCTTACAGAGATCTACAAGTCTATGATATAGTGTAGGGTGTAGATGACCGAAATTCGATAAAAGTGAAAAGGAAAGTGACGATTGATGCTCGATTTTTTCTCCTTCAAATCTATGGAGTTTTTTAGGAATTAGAAGAAATGGTTTGTGAATTTGTGTAGATGATGGTGAGAGGAAAAAATGATAAAATTTTGGCATTGATTGGAGGTGGCCGACGATAGTTCGGAGAGAAGAAAAAAGAGAATAATGAAGGTCAAAATCTAATTTTTGAGATCTTTTATACTTGGATGGAGTGTTAAATAAGGTCCATTGGATCAAAAGAGGATGAATGGATGAAATTGAATCCGACACATTTAATCAAAATGACATAGTTTTGAGCCACAAATGATGGATCGAGTTGGGGTTGGTTGAGTCGGCGGAGTATAACGACCCAATCCGTTATTACTAAAATCATCTTGTTCAGAGGGCACGGGTTACAGGAATTTGTAAACATCCTTCAAATAGTTACTTGAAAGACGTGGTTGAATAATTTTGAAAACTGAAATTTTTGGGCGGGCTGAAGTCATCATGCTATAAAGGGAATTTTCCCACTATAGCAGTGCCATAGCAGCAACCTACCAGTCGCTATAGTGGGATCCCAATAGATAGAAGCATTCCCTCAATTTTATTTAATTTCTTTCTCCCTTCAGTTGCAAAAGAGGATGAGGTTTCATTCTAAAAACCCTCCTAGGATTGCTTCAGAACCCTGAAGTAATGGATAGGAAGAGGTATGCATGAATGGGATAAAATCCATCATTTTCTTAGAGATTTCATGCCAGAAATCACTAGACCTATATTACAAATATAGGTTTAATGTAGATAGGTTTAACTGAGTAGTATAGACCTATATTACAAATATATCCATAATGTAGATTGATGGGAGATTTCATGCTTAGGCATGCGGGAAAGGTGTTTGGTTGGATAAAAATAGTAGTTTAGGGCTAAATGAATGAGAATTGTATTCTTAAATGCGGTGGTGAGTTGTTATTATAGCTGGTATGTGTTATCTATTCAGGCTAAGTGAATAGTAGGTAGATATGATATGGTTATGCTTCATCAATTATTATTAAAGAAAAATAAACGTTGATTCGGGTTGATTTACGAGCATGGCGTAATATAGGTGAGAATGCTAAGTGGTGGAGCAACCATGGTGATAACTTAAAATTTAAGATGGAAGTTGAGTGGATAATGGTGTGATAGGTAGAAGGAGTAGTGTATCCCCCCGGTGGAAAAACTAAAGGAGAATCCAAAGGTAATGCGTGTTTTATTTATATATATATATATAAATAATGGGTAATGCGTGTCAAACCCCAATGTTATTGTGGTAGATGATGGGTGAATTGTATTTGAAACTCAATTTAATTTATGTGTGCATTTTAACTGCCTTTTTGTAGATTGACGGGAGATTTCATGCTTAGGCCTGCAGGCAAGGCGTTTGGTTAGATAGAAATAGTAGTCTAGGGATATATGAATGAGAATTGTATTCTTGAATGCAGTTTTGAGTTGTTATTATAACTGGTATGTATTATATATTCAGGCTAAGCAAATAGTAGGTAGATATGATATAGTTATGCTTCATGAATTATTGTTAAAGTGCTTTGAACCTTGATTAGGGTTGATTTACTAGCATGGCGTAAGATTAACGAGAGATTTATGCCTCCATAGAAGCTACTTGGTGCCCAGGTAAGCTAGGTTTAATTGAGTAGTATAGACCTATATTAGAAATATATGCATAATGTAGATTGACGGTTGATTTCATGCTTAGGCCTACAGACAAGGCATTTGGTTGAATAAAAATAATAGTCTAGGGCTATATGAATGAAAATTGTAATCTTGAATGTGGTGTTGAGTTGTTATTATAGCTGGTATATATTATCTATTCAGGCTAAGCGAATATTATGTAAATATGATATGGTTTATGCTTCATGAATTGTTGTTAAAGTAGAATGAACCTTGATTAGGGTCGCTTTACTAGCATGGCATAAGATAGGTGGGAATGCTAGGTGGCAGAGCAACCATGGTGATAACTTAGAATTTAATATGGAAGTTGAGGGGATAATATGTGATAGGTAGAAGAAGTAGTGTATCCCCCCGATGGGAAAAACTGAAGGAGAATCTAGAGGTAATGTGTGTTTTACTTGAATATATATATGTATTGCTAGACCCCGATATTATTGTGGTCGGTGATGGTTGAATTGTAGTTGAAACTCAATTTAGTTTATATGTGTATATTAACTGCCTCTTTATCTATTTGTAGCAATGCATGCTGTGAATGTTGAATTATTGAAAGAGATTACAAGTGTTTAATCATCTATAATGAGTTTGTATAAAAAGTCTTGTTAAAGTGTAAGTGTCGTTGTATTATTTCCTTGGTGATTATACGTGTTATAACATAGATTGTTATTATGAGATGAACCAGTAAAGGTTATTGTCACAGAATTGGTGGAATTCAGGGAGTATAAGGGTAGGGACGTCAAAATAAGGGTGACATAACATTAGTTTGGGATAAGGGTGACAGACACTAGATGTCTGGGATATTTGGTACATAGACTGAGGTCGTCCCCTGCAGGTCATGGCTAGTAGACAATCATAAGACCCTTAGCATGTGTGTATATGGTATTGGTGATTTTGACAGTTTCTTAAGTCGACCGAGTTATGTTGATATTGATATATAGGGTTCCTTGAGTGAACCAGTTGACACTGTTGTTGTTATTGGATCTATGAGAGATCCGAGCTATTGATATATTTGAATTGTGTAAATAATTGTTGAAGTCTGTTGAAAAGAGATACTGTGGTCATGTTGCATTTATGGTTGTTAGTCATAGGATTAACTTGGTGAATTATCTGTATTTTCTTATACTTGTCTGAATTCTTTGGTATGGTTGAGAAAAACTAAGTGGAGGTTAAGTACTTAAGTATATATGACGATACTTGTTTACAAATAATTGGCTATGCGTTAATAATATATGGGTGTTTCCCTAAATTGTGAATAGTTCCAAAGCATGATTATTTAATAGTCTGAACTGAATGACTTATAAGGGATTGGAAATAAATGTAGTTATATATGGTTGAGTTCATAATTAAGTGAGTGTTAACTGCATAGCTAGAGTTGGCAAAATTATTGAAAGGTGGTGCATTAGAGTTGAATGTCGGGTAGTGGTTGACTTGAGACTTAGTGTAACTGTTATGTGGTAAGTGAGGCTTTAATAAGGGTAGTGCTAAATTAGAAAGGTAAATATGGTGATATGAGAGGTCATTATGATTTATGGTATTAATTAAGTGCATATTTTATTTCGGATATTTATGATATGTCTATGTCTATTTATACACTACTTCTTCTACCTATCACACGTTATCCCCTCAACTTCCATCTAAATTCTAAGTTATCACCATGGATGCTCCGTAGCAGCTGCTTGATGCCCAGGTAGGCTAGGTTTGATTGAGTAGTACAGACCTATGTTAGAAACGTATGCATAATGTAGATTGACGGGAGATTTCATGCTTAGTCCTACGGGCAAGGCGTTTAGTTGGATAAAAATAGTAATCTAGGGCTATATGAATGAGAATTGTATTCTTGAATGTAGTGTTCAGTTGTTATTATAGCTAGTATATATTATCTGTTCAGGCTAAGCAAATAGTAGGTATATATGATGTGGTTATGCTTCATGAATAATTGTTAAAGCAGAATGAACCTTGATTAGGGTTGATTTACTAGCATGGCGTAAGATAGGTGGAATTCTAGGTGGAGGAGCAACTATGGTGATAATTTAGAATTTAAGATAGAAGTTGAGGAGATAATGGTGTGATAGGTAGAAGGAGTAGTGTATCCCCCCGGGGGAAAATTGATAAAGAATGCAAAGGTAAGGTGTGTTTTACTATGCTACGAATGTTGACTTATTGTATGAGATTGTAAGTGTTTAATCACCTATAATGAGTTTGTATAAAAAGGCTTGTTAAAGTATAAGTGTGGTTGTGTTATTTCTCTGGTGATTATACATATTGTGACGTGGGTTGTTAATGTGAGATGAACTGGTAAAGGTTATAATCACGAAATTGGTGGAACTCATGGAGTATAAAAGCGGGGACATTGTAATAAGATTGGTATAACATTGGTTTGGGATAAGGGTGGCAGACACTAGATGTCTTGGATATTTGGTACATGGACTGAGCTCGTCCCCTGCAGGTCATGGCTAGTGGGAAACCATAAGACCCTTAGCATGTGTGTAAATGGTATTGGTGAATTTGATGGTTTTTGAGTGGACATGATTATGTTGATATTGATTTATAGGGTTCCTTGAGTGATCCAGTTGATACTGTTATTTTTATTTAATCCATGAGCGATTTGGGCTAATAATGTACTAAAATTGTGTAAATAATTGTTGAAGTATGTCGAAAAGAGATAATATGGTCAGGTTGCATTTATGGTTGTTAGTCATAGTATTGACTTGTTGAATTGTCTATATTGTTTTATACTTATCTTAATTTTTTGGTAAGGTTGAGAAGGACTAAGTGGAGGTTAAGATCTTAAGAGTACATGGTGGTACCTTTTTACAAATAGTTGGCTATCTGTTTATATTATGTGGGTGTTTCCCTAAATTTTGAATAGTCCCAAAGCATGATTATTTAAGAGTCTGAATTGAATGGTTGCTAAGGGATTGGAAATCATTGTAGTTATGTATGGTTGAGTTCATAATTAGGTGAATGTTAACTGCATAGCTAGAGTTGACGAAATTAATGAAAGGTAGTGCATTACAGTTGAATGTCGGGTGGAGGTTGACTTGGGAATTATTGTTACTATTACGAGGTAAGTGAGGTTTTAATAAGAGTGGTGTAAAATCAGAAAAGTTAATAGGGTAATATGAGAGGTCATTGTGATTTATTGCATTAATTAAGTGCATGTTTTATTTTGGATATTTATGTTATATCTATGTGATTTAACTTGGGTCGTCCGATGATGTTTACCAGTATGTGTGGTTGTACTGATACTACTAGCTATACTCTTTTCTATGGTATAGTCTGGTTGTACGATCAGTTGATGTTTCTTTCTTGATGTGGTAGATAACTCCAGCAGCTTCTATCTTTTGTCTCTTATGGTGGAAGCTGAGTCATATGTACTTCAGATTTTCTTGTAGTAGATCTTGTACCTGTCTAGACTAGATCTTCGAGGTAGCATAATTCTTTTAGTAATTGAAGATTTGGAGCCAGTTTAGTAACAATTGAAATGTTTAATGTTTTGCCAGTTTAGTAACAATTGAAATGTTTAATGTTTTCTTTTATGGCTTCCGCATGTTGTATAAATGGGCGGTAAGGATTCTCCTATCTAGGTGGATTAGAGTAGGCGCCCATACGATCTGATTAGTTGGGTTGTGACACAGAGTTGGGTCCAAAATTGAGTCTTTTTAACCCCATTGTAAATACAAAATATAGAAACAATACTCTTTAAAAAAATGCATAAATAATAAAGGAAAACTAAAAAAGGGTGTAAATTAAAAATGCTCAACTAAGAGAAAATAATATTTTTAGGAGTAATTAAAGACATCAAAAATTAGATGTTCACAGTACTTGAAGTTTTTGCTTCAAAAAGTGACAAGCATGATCATTTTAATTTATCTTTGTCGTCCTTGATACTTTCGCTAAGAAGAAATTTAGGAGGTACGTGTGATAGTGGTAATAATTTCAAGATAAATTTTGAAATTAACTTTATCTCGTATTTTGTTTGAGATATTAGCTAATCTTGAGATTATTTTATCTCATCATGAAATGGTGAGATTACTGTTAGCCCCAATATTGTTTCAATGATGACAAACTAATCTCTATTTATGTGCGGGACTAATGTGGAAGCAATCAGCCGAGTATCAATTCAAAAAGAAAAGCCTCACATAAAAAGAAAAAAATCAATCAAGATCTCAATCCAACAAGGAAGCAAAGCCCATGGAAAGAAAGAGTATATTCAGCTAAGAAATCAAGACAGTTAAAAATAAGGAAAGAAATATGGACATATCTGATACGGACATAGAACATCATATAGGTACCCTAAATTCAACGTAGATGAAACTGAAAAATCCCTTGGGTTCCCCAAAGTATTAGAGCTTGAAATTAGAAGAAAGGGAATTCTAGTTCCCCTAAATCAAGGCAAATCAATTACTGGCCATATATGGCAAGAGAAGATCCATCAAGATTTTGAGTCAGTAAGCTACAACGGTCGCATGGTCAAATCTTTGTATAAATAGGACATAGAAATTTAGGTTTATCCTTGTACAACTTCACTTGAGTAATATCTTAGTTACTTCTACATTCTTATACAAGTCATTATAATACATTATATTGAAAAAAAAATAGAGAAGGAATTAAATGCTATACGAGTAGAGGTTGCTACCTTTCACCAAAAGCTACAGTTACGATAAGCTATTGGGGAAATATTCTGTAATCATTCAATTTGCTCTAAAGGAAACCCTTGTAACCCAAGAAGACTGGAAGTAGGCACCACAAGGGTGTTCCAAACAAGGATAAAGTTTCTTGTGCCTTTTACTTATCTTTCTTTTCTTATACATTCTATTATCACTATTTTTAGTACTAACTTTGTTGTGCAGGAAAGTCGACTAACAGACTATCTTAATCGACTTTGTAAAGAAGAATTTCAATTCACCCCCCCTCTTGATTATCAATTGGTATTAGAGAAGGACTTACATAATTACTGCTTAACCATACGTAAGAAAAGATCAAATGGCAAATTACCAAATCCCAGGAGCAATTCTTTAGGATGATCACTCATCAAACAGACCACCCTACTTCAACTGACAACACTACTCTCATTGGAAGGAAAGATTTAGAATATTCATTTAATCAAGTGACTTCTAAGCATGGGTGGTAATTAAAAAGGGGCCAAAACCAATTCTTGGACTCATAGACAAAGAAAAAGACTATAACAATAAAATCGATCTCAAAACATTTGAGATTACAAAAGGAACAACAAGAGGTAATTCAAACTAATGCTAGAGCTATTAGTTTGCTTTATTGTGTAGTTAACGGATAGGAATATGACAAGATCTCAACCTGAAAAACCTTCAAAGAGATGTGGGAAAAGCTTGAAGTTACCTATGAAGGTACCACAAAGTAAAGGATGCATGAATTGGTGCTCTTGTCAATGAATATGAATTGTTCAAAATGAATGATGATGAGGGAGTGGAGTCAATGTTCTCACGATTCAAAAAAATTATCAGTGAACTTAAATCATTGGGAATGATCTACTCAAATATCTTACAAGACAAGAAACTTGTGAGGAGTCTCCCGAAAGCATAGGAAACAAAAGTTGCTATTCTAGAAGATGGAGATCTGCGCAAAATGGCATATGACGAACTGTAAGGTAATCTTATTGCCTATGAACAAAATCATAGCAACAGGTACAATAAGGATGAGAAGAAAAAGCCAGTAGCCTTTGGTGCTGTAATTCCTAAAGAAGAAGGAGAGCTGGAAGAAATCAATAGCGAAGGTATGACACTCATAAATCGCAGAGTAAGAACTATGTTAAGAAAAAGACAACAAAGGCCCCAACAAAACTACAAAAACAACGAGTATCAGAAAAATAATGACTGATGATATAATTGCAAAAGACCAGGCCACATAAATTTTTTTTATCCAGACTATGAAAGAAGAGGCTCCAAGAGGGATAACTCAAAAACTTTAGTGCATGGAGTGATGAGGAAGGGACCGATGACGACCAGATAGAAACAACCAACATTTGTTTCATGGCGAAAAAGGAATTTATTGAGGTAAGAACTTTATAATGTCAAAATTGTATTGATATTTAATATTCTCTAGAAATGGTTGTTGATAAATTGAAAAGGTTAAAAATGAGTATAATGAAATTTCTAAAGAAAAGAAGGAATGGCATATACTTTTGGAATCAAGTCAAATTGAAGTTGACTTGCTTCTAGAAGAACTTGGTGAATTAAAAATGCAACTAAATGGAATTAAGAAATCACCAAGTATCAGATCAAACAAGTCAAAGGACTCTAATGGTAATTCCTCTGAAAGAAGCAATTCTTTTTTTTAAATAAAATCTTCTTTCTCTCACTATAAACCTAGCAGTTTTACTTGTGGAAAAGTGGGTCACAAATCCTTTAATTATAGACAAATATCTGGAGGAAAATTGATATGGAGACCCAAAGAAACTACTTATAATCCTCAAGGACCCAAGAAAACTTGGGTACCTAAAAGAAACCAATCTTTTTATTTGGTAGAAACACACCCGAAAGACCTACAAAAAGGGAATATGGGTAATAGATAGTGGGTGTTCCAGGCACATGACATGAAATAAAGAAAATTTCAATTCTATAAAGAAAAATGATGGTGGATTTATTAAATTTGGAGATAATGAAAAAGGAGAAGTTGTGAGAGCTGGCTCAATAAAAATCAATCCTTCATGTGACCTAATCGAGGTTTACCTGGTTGATGGACTTAAGAACAACCTGCTAAGTATTATCCAGCTGTGTGATGTAGGATTTGATTTACTATTTAATGCCATCAAATGCACTATCAACAATGCTCCAAAAAATAGCACCATCATTGGCGATCAGGTTAAAAATATTTATATTCTGAATAATGTTGACTTACCTACTTTAACTTTTCTTACTGCTCAAACCTGTGATCCATGTCTATGGCATAGAAAGCTTGGACATGCAAGAATGCATGCTACTGAAAAGATATCTAGACTTGAATTAGTGAATGGTCTGCCTAAGCTAAAGTTTGAGAAGGATCACATCTGGGATGCTTGTCAACTTGGTAAATAGATTTGGACCTCTTTAAAAGTCAAGGACATTTTAAGTACGTCTAATCCACTTTAAACTATCCATATGGATCTGTTTAGACCCACCAAAATAGCCAATATTGGTGGAAAAATATATGTTTTTGTTATTATTAATGATTTCTTCCATTTTACATGGGTAATGTTTCTTGCTCACAGGCATGAAGCATTTACTAATTTTGAGATCTTTTGTAAAAGAGTTTAGAGAGAAGTAGGATATTTCATCTCTACTATTCACAGTGATCATAGATGAGAGTTTGAAAATAAAGTTTTTGAGAACCTCTGTGCATTAAATGGCTATACTCATAATTTCTCATCACCTTGTTCTCCTCAAGAAAACGAAGTAGTTGAACGAAAGAATATATCTCTTCAAGGAACAGCCAGAAGCATGCTACTGGAACAAAGCCTTCCTAACCATTTCTGTGCAGAAGCAGTAAGCATATCAAGTCACATCCTCAATAGGTGTTTAATCAGACTTATCTTGAAGAAGACCCCCTATGAGCTCTGGAAAGGAAAGAAGCCAAACATCAGCTATTTTCATCCTTTTACCTGAAAATGTTTCATTCACATTAATGGTAAGAATCTCAAGGAAAATTTGATCCTAGGAGTGAGGAAGGTTTTTTTCTTGGGTATTTTCCTACTAGTCATGCATATAGGAATTTTACTAAAATAACCTTAAGTGTTGAAGAGTCTATGCATGTAATTTTTGATGAATCTAATACAAGTCCAATGAGCATGAGTTATGATGAAGAATATGTAAACAATTCATCAATTAAGGCTCCTACAAAAATTACAACACAAATTGACATTGAATTGACTATTGTAACACAAGAGTCGATTATCCCCTCTAAACTACAAAGGTAAATGTTCCAAGGGAATAGATACACAGTGTAAGATTTCCAAATAATTTCATTATTGAAAATCCAAATGATAAAATACAAACAACGGTGTCATTGAGAAAGCAAGCATCTGTAGCTCTAGTATCACAATTTGAGCCCAAAGGCATTGATGAAGCACTAGAGGATGAATCATAGTTTCAAGCCATGAAAGAGGAAGTAGATCAATTTGAAAGAAATCAAGTCTGGACCTTAGTGATATGACCAAAAAATTGTTCAATAATTGGAACCAAATAGGTTTATATAAACTAAATGAATAAGAAAGATAAGGTCGTCAGATTTAAAGCCAGGTTAGTTGCTCAAGGTTATTCTCAACAAGAAGGTAATGACTATGATGAAACCTTTGCTCCTGTAGCAAGGTTGGAATCTATTCACATTCTTTTAGCTTATGCCTCTTTCAAACATTTTAAATTATTTCAGATGGACGTAAAAAATGCTTTCTTAAATGGTTTCATTAACAAAGAAGTCTTTGCCAAACAACCCCCGAGTTTCAAAAATTTGTCTTGCCCTGGCTATGTTTTTAAACTCTCAAAGACACTCTATAGTCTCAAACAAGCCTTAAAGGCTTGGTATGAGCGACTAAGTACCTTCTTATTAAATAACAATTTTCAAAGAGGAAAAATTGATACCACTATTTTTATTCATACGTTAGATTCAAGCATGCTCATTGTACAAATTTACCTAAATAATATTATTTTTGGAAGACCTAACACTTCTCTGAACGAGAACTTTATTAATATTATGAAAGGTGAATTTGAGATGTGTCTCATGGGAGAGCTGACTTTCGTATTGGAAATTCAAATAAAGTACTCGACTTTTAAAACTTTTATAAGCCAAATCAAATATACAAAGGAGCTGATTAAGAAATTTGGCATGGAAAAGGGGAAGGCATTCGGAACGCCCATGAGTCCCTCAACCTGTCTTGAGTCTGATGCTCAAGGAAACACTGTGGATGAAAAGACTTATAGAGGAATGTTTGGATCACTACTATACTTAACTGCTAGTCGCCCAGACATTATGTTCAATGTATGCAAGTATGCAAGGTTCCAATCGGCTCCCAATAAATCTCATCTCACAGCAGTGAAAAGGATAATTTGATGTCTTATCTGGACTCAAGAGCTTGGATTATGGTATCCTCATTGCTCAAATTTTGATTTAATTAGTTATTCTAACACTGACTTTATAGGTGATAAAAATGATCGAAAAAGCACTAGTGGTACATGCCAATTGCTCAGAGATGCTTTTGTCTCATGGAATAAAAAGAAGCAAACTTCTGTTGCATTATCCACCACAGAATCTGAATACATAGCCGTTGGTAGTTGTGGTACTCAATTACTTTGGATTATGCATTAATTACCTGATTATGATCTGTCTTATGAATTAGTTCCTATTATGTGTGGCAATACAAGTGCTATTAGTCTTTCTGAATATACTGTTCATCATTTGAAACCTAAGCATATTGATATTAAGCATCATGTCATTAGAGATCATATTAAAAAAAGTGATTTTGTACTCAATTTTTTTTATTCTGAAAATCAGTTTATCGATATTTTTACAATATATATATATATATATATATATATATATATATATTGTATTTTTGTCTTATTATTTAATTTCCTTGTTTAGCCTCTGTTTAAATTATTTATTTCCTTGCTTACTTATTTACTTCCTTGTATAAAGTCCCTCTTTGTTCATGTTTTTATATGTTTTTTCTAGAAATAAAATCCTCGACTCCCGGACTTTTATCAGTGCATCTCTCTAATCGAGGAAGAAAAACCCTTCACTTCTCATTATTACTCCCCCCTCTCATGTCATTTCAGATAATTCATAGAACAGACTCTTCTCCTACCTCTACCTCCTCTCAATAAATCCCCTTTTTCAAACCCTTTTTCACTCACTCTCTTCTACCATTCCTAGAACCAAATTCATGGCCTCTCATCTTCCAACTCAAGCCGACTTGTCCAAAACTTCCTCCATTGACATTCTCAATCTCTCTTTGGAATCTTCTAAGGGAGAATCCCATGTTCCTATAGAAAATATCACTAAAAATCAGTGTAATGGTGACAAAGGTTCAACTAGCAAGAAACCCCGACCAGAACACTGTGATTCTTTCACTCAAGAAGACATGTAAAACTCTAGGGGATTGAACAACTTCAAGAGTCGCCCTGTGGTTTCTGGGAGAGTGATAAATCTAAAACAACTTAAGGAGTCACATTATCTGGTAAGTGATATATTTTGTTTCTTGAGGTCTGTGGTATTGAAGTTTATGAGGACCCTGTTCATTGTTCTATGCAAATCTTTATGTTTCTAAAGATTGTGGAGAACTTGAAACCCTAGTGTTGGGCACTAGGATTGTGGTTAATGGTTTTCTTTTTGATAAATTCTTCAGTATTGAAACTTCTGATGGAATTCCTTACATGAATGGTGTCTGGCCCTATGACTTTGAGGTTTTTTTTAAGGGGATAAAGTGGTAGTTGCTAAATCTGGAACTGACCTCTCTGATTTTAGACCTCTGTCTTTGTGTTTTAAAAATAGAATTTTAGCCCATATGATTGCTACCGCCCTGGTTCCTCGAAAAACCTCTCTTAGTATCATCTCTACAAAGGATTTGTTTGTTTTGTACTATTTGACTAAGAAATATCACCTAAATTGGTGTATTTGGTTTAGAGAGTACATGATGGAAAGTGCTCAAGATCCTAGTGCCTCCTCTAGTCTGCCTTATGGAGAACTTGTCACTCGCATTCTGCTTTACCTCATGATTGATCTGTCTAAGTTTGCTCTAGTGGATATCGTTGGTACTTATGACACCAAGCTTTTAAAAGCATGGGTTACGTACTTGTGAATTTTCAATAGTGTATGAAGGATTTCGTTAAAGCTCGAACTGTAAAACTGAAAACTAGAACAACCCCCATTGACTCATTGGTTGTGCTTCTCAAGGAAGTAGAATGTATATATGAGCGTTTGATGATTCTGGAGGAAGGTATGATATCTTTGCAAGAAACCATTGGGAAAATTTCTCTGGTAACAAAAGATACAAGTGCTGATGTAGGAAAGTTGCGGCTAGCAGTGGACAACTTGAAAAGTGAGGGTGTCAGAACTGTGAACAAATTGATCCAGCAAGTCAACTCTATCAAAGCAGGAGCCATCTCCTCCTAGAATGTACTTGCTATCACATTTTAGACATCTTATTCTAGATATTCAAAGAACATTAAAAAATTCTACAACACCTTCTGCAGGAATGTGATTAACACCTTAACCTACTTTCTGAAGAAATAACTTCTCTGGTCCGTATTCAATATGGGTGTGTCCCTATAAGACAATGTGTTTTTGTAACTCTTGCACTGGTCTCACGACTCTTCTCTTTCCCATAAGGGGTATGTCCTTTCGTACTAATCCATCTGCTCTTATGCTTATCCTATTTTATGTGTTATCTGTATGTATGTACATTTTTTTAATTATGCCAAAAAGGGAGAAAGTTACAGGTAAAAACAGTAGCATGATTTGAGGGGGAGCCAACATAATCTAAAGGGGAGCCAATACAGAAACATCACTCAATCAGGGAAGTTTAATTAATAGAATTTTTTACATTGTCATCATCAAAAAGGGAAAGATTGTTAGCCCCAAATATAGTTCTAATGATGACAAACTAATTTCTTTTTATGTGCAGGACAAATATTGAAGCAATCAGCTGAGTATCAATTCAAATTCAAAAACCTCACATAAAAGGAAAGCATCAATCAAGATCTCAAGACAACAAGGAAGCAAAGTCCACGGAAGGAAAAAGTATATCCAACAAAGAAATAAAGGTAGCTCAAAATAAGGAAGACAATATAGACGTATCCGATACGGACATATAACGTTATCTAGGTACCCCTAAATTCAACCTAGATGACCCTGTCGAATCCCTTGGGTTCCCCAAAGTATTAAAGATTGGAATTAGAAGAAAGGAAATTCTAATCCCCCCAAATCAAGGTTAATCAATTCTGGCCATCTATGGCAAGAGAAGATTCATCAAGATTTTGAGTTTGCAAGCTACAATGGTCACCTAGTCAAATCATTGTATAAATAGGGCATAGGAGTTTAGTTTTGTTCTTGTTCAACTTCACTTGAGTAATATCCTAGTTAATTCTACATTCTTATACAAGTCATTGTAATACATTATAGTGAAAACAAAAGAGAGAAGGAATTAGATGCTATATATTAGAGGCTGCTACCTTTCACCAAAAGCTATAGTCACGATAACCTATTGGGGAAATCTTTTGTAATATTTTGTAATTTATATCAAAACAAATTAATTTAGTGGACTCATAAAACAACTCATGTTCAATACATTTGATAAGTAAATACAATGCGGAAGATAAAGTGAATCTCCAGAACCTAGTCTAACCGGTACAAGAGCACTAGACAACAACAACAACAACAATAATAATAATAACTTACGCAGTAAAATCCCATAACTGAGGTCTGGGGAGGGTAAAATATACGTAGACCTTACCACCACCTCGGGGAGGAAGAGCTGGTGTTTTTGAAAGACCCTCGGCTCAAGTATAGCAAATCCAGGTACAAAGAATAGTAAAATAGTGAAGAAAATATGACAACTAATCAGCCACATAAAAACACTAATCAGCCACAAAATAGTGCAATAATTGAAACACTATAAACAAATATCATGATATATATCAACGGATAAACCCTAAGCTACCATCCTATGGTGCATGACACCACTCCTACCCGACTAACCTTCTACTCAAATATGTGTCCTCTATATCTCTCTATCTAAGGTTATGTCCTGGATAACCTGAATATTCTCCATGTTATGTCTAATTAGCTCACCCCAATACTTCTTTGTCCTACCTCTACCCCTCCTCATACCTACAATATCCAACTTCACATATCTTCTCACTGGGGCATCTGAGCCTCACCTCATCATATGTCCAAACCATATCAATCTCTCTTCCTTAATCTTGTCCACCATGGAGCCACTCCCATCTTATCTCGAATAACCTTATTCCTGATTCTACCACACCTAGTATGTCCACACATCTATCTCAACATGCTCATTTCTGCGACATGCATCTTCTGAACATGGAAGTTTTTGACTGGCCAATATCTATCCTATAAAGCAATGTTGGTCTAACCACCACTCTATAAAACTTTGCTTTAAGTTTCAACAGTATCTTTTTATCACACAAGACTCCAGAGGAAAGCCTCCACTTCATCCACGTCACACTAATATGATGAGTGACATCATCGTCTATGACTTCACTACCCTGGAAAATAAAGCCAAGATGTTCGAAATAATCACTCTTAGGGAGAGCATGTATGTCCAGACACGCTCTCATATCCTCATCATGCAACCCCTTACTGAATTTGCACTCCAGATACTATATTTTGGTCCTGCTCAACTTAAACCCTTTAGCTTCCAGAGTTTGTATCCACACCTCTGTTGCGACCCAGGTATACACGCAAGTGTACGTGATCGTTTAAGTAATAAAATAGCTCCTTTAAAAGATCCGAATATCGAACCCAAGGGACTTTCGTCAACAAAAATCAATTCTAGACGTCAAACAATAATTAAAACTAGTGTTGCAAAAAGGGAAAGGGATTTGGTACTAGAAATTAAATGATTGCGGACTATGAACTCCTATCTCCGCTACCGTAATTTTAGTTGTTGCAAATATGTTGAGAAATCAATAAAAAGTGAATTCCCAGGGCTAAGGCACTCTGAACGTCATCTCTTGAGTACAATTGTTATTGGTTTTACGCAATTTGAGTTGTTTATCTTGGTTATTGATCCCGAGGTTAATTTTACAATTATATTCGTCTCCAAACTATAATCTTCTACTAGAAATTGGAAACCTAGCTACATCAATGAGCGGTGATAAGTTTAACCAATTCTAATGCATTTAAGTTTTCTTCTCGTAATTGACTAAGTGCGGCGGATTAGGTACCTCTCGGTCCTACCCATATGTCAATCCCTTGGAATTCCTTCCCCGAGAAAAACCACACTTCTTATATTCCACGTTCTATCTCTTAGTTTCTCTCTAGAGCTCACCTCAAGACAAGGAATTTATTTCAATGGTGATCAATCATCAAAATAGTGAAATTAAGAATATACGAATAACCAATTTCTGATAAACTTCAGCAAAAACCACTAAAATTAACCCAAGACATTCATGTTCTTGGCCTTAACCCCAAGAAAGAGGGATTTTAGCCACTTATAATGTCAATTAACATCCAAAAGTAATGAAATACCTTAAAAAGAAATAAAAACTGAAAAGATGAAGAATGAAACCTAATTTCAATGCCCAAAAATGCCCAAAGTAGTCTAGTGTTGATGGAATGTGGTACAATAACTCAAAAGCCCTATTTATAGAGAGAATATCGAGGAAAAAATTTGCCAAAAAGTGGCCCGGCACGCCTGCCACTTAGGCAAATTTTGCCTCTGCACAGGTGCTCCCAGGCGGCCTGGCACGCCCCTTGGCGCGCCAGGCCCTTAATTTTTGATTTTCTTCTTTTGTCGACTTTTCTTTATGGATTTGGCATGATTCTTCAAGTTCAACTCTTTGGCTTGCCACTTATCTTCAATTTCCTTTGCTCGTAGCTTCTCCAAGCCTCGCTTTCCTCGCCAAAAATGCTCCAAATAGTCGCAAATTCCACCTACAAGGGTCTAATCATATTGGTTAGCACAATATCACATATTCCATCAAAACCATACGAAATACATACATATTTTTCTCAAAACTAAGGTAAACATGGGTTAAAGTCGACATTAAGGCATATAAATACGCCTTAGATAACCACCCCACACTTGATCCTTTGTTTGTCCTGAAACAATGACTACACTTAAACCCGGGCGACTTAAAATAACCAACACCCAATAGGTATTCATGCATAGCTACACAACCACATTTATCAAATTATGCACCAACATACTAGTATCACCAAAAAGTGAATAATAAATTGAAAAAACCTATCCTCACAAAACAACTTTACTAGTTGCAAATTCATGCTTGACACGTTATTAATAGATCACCACACTTCGCTAAACATGCGCCCTCACCACAAGATAATCACCCAACACTTCACACAAAGGGATTACTAAATGGGTGCATGAATAAGAGTTCACTCACTCTCAAAAAAAAAAAATTACATGCAACACAAGATGAACCATAAGCTTGACCGTAGTGTAATACTCCACTAATGTTAAAATGTTAAAGCTCAAGATCAAGTAGGACTTTAGGGGTTGTAATGTAGGCTAAGGGACGGGTAGAAACTATTTGGTCAAGAATAGTGACTATATTCCCTAAGCGCTTTAATACACTACAAATTACATTCAGACCACCTTCAACCAACCTATTTTCCACCACTTTTATCTTTCCAACTCTCTTTTGTTTTGCCCCAATATTTTTAAGCTAGCTTAAGCATATTAGGTAGGGAGTAACTGCTATCAACCATTGATTTAAAACCAAAAAAATATTATTATTTTTTTCATTACCATACTCCCTACCAACACACACAAACTTTTTCACACACCCAAAGGATATATACTTGGGGCTTCAACTTAACTCTTTCCTTCTTCAATTTTTTTTTTTTTTTTTACACTCCTTCACATCTTAATTTTTCAATTAAAGCGCTTAGGAGTTTTTTTTTTGGATCAAATTGTGGTTTATTGAAAGAAAAGGACCAAGCTACATGTAAAGCTACCAAAGAATAGGCTAAAGGCTCAACGGGGCTAACTAAGATCATGCACAAAGGGTAGATAAAGTAGGTCTAAAACATGGCTATCAAAGAAATGCCTATATCATCTCCTAAACTCAATACCTTTTATTTCGCTTTGCAAACACACCGGGAAAGTTCTAGACATCATTATGCATATGGAATATCACAAAAACCTTACTCACACATGGCACATGTTCAGCTCAGCAGGCTCAACATAAAATATTCAAAATCATGCATAAGTTCAACATTAAGCAACTTAGCTAGTCAACTAAGTGAGGATTAGGCGTCTCAACACTTGCTATTGTATATCCTAGCATGTTTAACACGTGTATGCACAATTGTATAGCAAGCTAGAACACCCACCACTACATGACTAATTTTCTCTTAAGACGGTCGTCATCCATCCATCATAGAGCAAATCCCTTAATCCTATGACTAAAAGCGACTCAAACATAATAAACACCAAAAACAACATAAAAATTAAAAACTTTTTGTGGTTTTCTACGATTCAAAGGGACTCTCCTTAGTAAAAGAACCAAAAAAAAGGCTAAGGAACCCAAAATAAAAGCAACTAGAAGCATACAGAAACACACATATACATACATACAAAGGAATCCCATAACACCCCACCCAACACTTAAAAGATTAGCACTGTCCCCAATGCTAAAAAAAAAACAATGCAAGAGTAGGGTGTAAGGAGCTCCCTGGTCAGTCAAGGAATTCGTTGTCCTTTGACCTGCGGACTTCTAGCGGTGTATCATCCGCTTCCACCTTATCATCATCGAAATCGGTCTGGTGGTCATTCTCATCTGTGGGGATATCATCATCCACAGGCTCAACAAAATCAAGCCCAATTCTCAACAATGCCATGGTATGCTCGTTAAGAGGATAGTCCCTCTCAACCTGGCTCAGCTCTTCCACCGTAAAGGGCCTACCCCCAGTCCTATGCCGCAACATCTCCAACCCATACATACGGTCTAAAATCCCATCATCTCGAGGGTGACGCTCCGCTAAGGTGAGAGTGGGGTCGAGTGCATCGGGTTCCCTGGTTTGGGTGACATCCACAGGGGTCTGCACCATAGGAGGATGATAATCAAATGCCTCTTCGGGCACTTTGAATGCTCGCATCAATTTAGTCAATAACCCGCCAAAAGCATAACGAAGACCTCCTTGCAAACGAGCTCGCACATAGCCGACAACACTATAGACCCCACATCAATTTCCACATCAGTCATGAAAGCATACACCAGACATACACGATCCCGCGTGACCTCTGTCATGTGGCTACCCAGAATCAAGCAACAATGCATGATCCGTGTATACAATCTTCAACCAGATTTGTGCCTCTTTATTCAAATGAGCATAGGGTAGACTCAAGTGGTACCCTCTTTTGTGATGGCACAACCATATCACTGTCGAACGCTGGCCGCAAAGAGTGTGTCGAATTTCAGCATAGGGGGGCCTAGCATTTAGCCTGAGGAGGTCGTGGGGACTAGACCAAGTGTGTACTCCCAATAATCCTGTAATGCCCAAGGAATCAAGTATAACATCCGTACCTGATACAACCACCGAGTTGGTAGGTGCATCCGGGTTCCAATTTGCATATAATTCCCTCACCAGATGGAGGTTACAATTCGTAGGTCTGTCGAAGATGAACTCCATACCTAATTGCACAATTCGAGCCAATATCCTAGGGTAAGTTGAGCTAGACTGGCCCTATCAATATATTCATCCGCAAAGTATTTAGCTTTAGTGTGGCTTTTGTACCAACTCTTGCCAGCACTAGATACAGCATGAATCCCATACTTGCGTTTTTGGCCTTTCGGGACTGGGGGAGCCGCGGGGACCTTATTTCCTGAACGACGTCGCTTGTGAGAGCTGGAAGTAGCCACATTAGTATATGACATTGTAGCTGTAGCAAAGATCCACAAGCAAGTCAATTTCCCATGTAAAGATAGCAAATCAACTCAATGGGCGTTGTCTTTAAGGGCCACCCCACACCTAGTTTCTTAGCACCACTCAAATTATAGGGGTATAGGGTACTCAGACTTCCCCATATCACTTAATGCCCAATAACCACGTCCAAACCATAGACAAATTGCACATACCCAACACAAGTTCAACAATTCCATACTTATCATTCGAATGACTTACTTGTTTTACTCAAGAATTCAAACAAGACTCATACATATTCAACAACATATAAGTTGTATCAAGTGATTTCAATCACCAATTTGCTCAACTATCACAAATAAAGCTAAACCCACTTCTAATTATTTCAACTAAAATAAGATTAGTAAAAACAATTGCACATGCCTTTCAAGTTCATCTTAGTAACACCCCATAAAGTACAACCATATCATAATAATCAAGTCAAAATACCAAGAACATACAGGCATCACAAACAAAATTCAATAATTCCCCAAATTTGAATCATCCTCATAGCAATCTAGAGAGAGAAAGCTTAAGAAAACATACCTTGATAGCTTGAATGGAGGCTTGTGAACACAATCCAAAGAAGAGAAGGCAAGAATTTGAGCTATGTGTGGGCAATAGTAGAGAAAAGGAAGAGAGAATTGTTGATGCTTTGGGAGTAAAATCGGGTCTTAGGGTGTGGAGTTTGGGAAAACTTGTGAAGAATAAAGAAAATTAGGGATTTAAAAGAGAAGGGGTGGGGTGGGTCGGGTCATGGAGCCCCTATTCTTTTTAAAAATTATGCCAAAAACTTAAGGGGGTAGCGGCCTGGCACGCTACCTAGCGCGCTACCCCACTACCAGTCTTTAAAAAAATATTGGGGCAGGTGGCCTGGCACGCCCTGTGTCGCGCCTGCCCACTGCCAATCTTAAAAAAAAAAAATGGGGGCAGGCGGCCTGGCACGCCCTGTGTCGCGCCTGCCCACTGCCAGTCGAGAAATATTTTTGAGCAAGTGCGCCCTGGCACGTCAGGTAGAACGCCCACACTTAACATCATACCTGAGCGATTTTCCACATTTTTCACATAATCTTGGGGGGTTTACAAGTCGATAAGTTAACATTTTACCCGATTCTCAATATATTTGAGCTTGAATTATCTTGAAATTCGCATTGATTCGATATAAATTCTCATGTTACATGGCTCTTGTATGCAGGTAATGGATGAATTCGAGCCCGAGCTAACCATACGAGTCAATGGGAGTTCGAAAAGTGAGGAAAGGAGGCTTAAATTGACACCCAGGGAGATTAAAGGCCACCTGCGCACGTATTTCATGGGCTGCGCACGCAGGTGGCTGACTGAGTAGCTGAGCAGCACAGGGCAGTGTCACCTGCGCTAGCCTCCTGCGTTCGCAGGTCAGCCATCTGCGCTGGAACCTGCGCCAGCAGATGGCTAGTGCAGTGGCATTTCTGTAATTTTTAGTGACGCGATTTTTAGCTATAAAAGGGAACTTTTCCAGCTCTGAAGGGGATCTTTTTGGGCATTTTTGGAAAGATAGAGTAAAGGAGAGTGAAACCCTAAGGAGAAACAAGTTACATTCTTGCATTTTTGGATCAATTTCTTGTAAGCATTTGGATTCAATGGAAGTTTGGGAAGAGAATTTGGGTGATTTTCCTCTCTCTTTTTCTATGAGTAGCTAAATTCTCTACTTGGGGTTATGCTTGAATA
Organism: Capsicum rhomboideum; assembly: GCA_031232105.1. NCBI lineage: Eukaryota > Viridiplantae > Streptophyta > Magnoliopsida > Solanales > Solanaceae > Capsicum > Capsicum rhomboideum. Next base: position 24,323,927 of record CP124718.1, read on the forward strand.
AGATGTGATAATTGTATTGGTTTTGTTTATTTGATTTATGTTTAGATAATTGCCATGGGTTTAAATCCCATTCCATGTTTTCATTCAAATTAGAGGTTGCAAACTCTAATTAATTATAGAAATCTTTTCATCCTTGACAAAGGGGACAAGGGTGAGGAATGGGTGTGAACAATAACTTGATGTGTGTCATTTAATAGCATCTCTTAGACATAAGGATGTAAATTGAGGTATTGGATTGGTCTTATAATATGCACTTTTAAGGTGTTCGAAAGAACCCAATTGTGAACCCTTGGTGTTTGGTTGACAAATCAACACCGAGCACCTGTGATCTAACCTACCCAAGGTTCTTAGCTAAATGTAGTCAAATACTCAAACTACCCATACACAATTTCACTCTTATGATGGCGTAACCCCATGTCTCGTAATACACTAGGTTTCAACTTCTCTCCTCTAATCTTGAACTTGTGTGTCCCAAGTTACAAAAATCTAAATAGTTACAAATTAACAGATGATAACCCCCCATTTATTTTCACGTGTTATTTTCATAGCATCACGCATTAGCACTAGTTGCTTCTGACATTTAGAGGTGAAAGCTATCGCATTCATTCCTCGTGGATTCGACCCCGACTCCAAGTTGGGTAATTATATTGCTAACGACCGCTTACATTCTATTCTGGGGTGTAATTGAGCGTTATCAAAAATGGCGCCGTTGCCGGGGAATGAAATGTAGCATTCATTTCTTTTAGTGTTTTAAGTTACTTGTGTTTACCGTGGTGTAAGTTTACTTTATTTGTTGTTTTTGTTCTTCATAGGTGACGACCAAAGTCTTCACGATTCAATGAGTCAACATGGTAGCCTTGCCGCTTCATTTGACGGACATTTTGAAGATAAAAATCATTTGGGAGATGCCGGGAGAGCTAGTGCTATCCGTATCCCACCCGCGGACGGCAATGGAGTGTTCCACATTACTAGTGTGATGCTTCACCTCCTTCAAATGAAGGGGTTATATGGGGGTCAAGCACATGAAGATGCAAATCTTCACTTGACAAATTTCATTGAGGTATGCATGCCGTTTGATATCGCACACATATCACAAGAGTCCATCCGGTTGAGACTCTTTCCTTTCTCATTAACGGGTGAGGCTGCATTGTGGTTGAGGCAATTTCCCGCTGGTTCAATTACTACATGGTCGAAATTGACGGAAGCATTCTTTGATCGGTTCTTCCGATGTTACAATTGAGAGATGAGATTATTAACTTCCGTCAATTAAATGGTGAACCGTTACATGAGAATTGGCAAAGGTTTAACACGAAATTGATGCAATGCCCGACTCATGAAGTTTCGGATAAGATGCTCCTCCAAATATTTTATCTAGCATTAGATCAATTAAACAAAACGGTTGCGGACAATGCAGCTGGGGGGTCTTTGGTGAAACAAACTTATGGTGTTGCATCGATAATATTAGACCAAGTTACCAAACAAAGTCGGGGTTGGCATACAAGAGATTCCGAGGTGGCCGTGGGGGATCCCTCTGCATCTTTTGTAAGCCACGAACAAAGAAAGAAAGATGAGGAGAGAGACGAGAGTATGGCTAAGATGATGACACAACTTGAACTCCTCACTAAACATGTAATGGGTTTAACACCAAAGGTGTTTAACGCCGTAGCCTCCAAGGATGCTAAGAGCTACGATGATGATGAAGCGGAGATTCTTGATGAAGAAATCTGAGTTATGTCAAATCAAGCGGGGGGGTCCCACCCCACCTACCAAAGGAAGGGCGGGAATCAAGGTTGGATGGATAAAGACCGTGATTGGAAAGATTGTGAGTGGAAGGATCGTGATAGATATTGTGATAGAGACCTAGATTGGAGGGATAAAGATAGAGACCGTGATTGGCGAGATGCGAATCGGGATTATGATAGGTATATTCCTCCGCATGATAGGTCCAAGGGTAAAGAAGCAACCTCTGTTGATCCGGAGAAATATAAGAATGAAGATGTGCTTGCTCGTATCCTCTTGGGAGTTGAAGGAAGTGATAAGATGTTGAGGGAAATGAAAGGGGATTTTTCGCATCTCAACCAAACTGTCACCTCACACTCAGCTTCAATAAAGCAAATTGAAACCCAAATGGGTCAACTCTCCTCCCAAATGAATACAAGACAAAGAGGAGGACTCCCTAGTGACACGGTGGTGAATCCAAAAAATGATGCTCACGTCATGGCCATTGTTACTAGAAGTGGGAGAACCCTTGGAAATGATGTTGAAAATCTTGATGAAAACCTTTGTGATAAGGGTGTTGGGGGCCAAGTGAGCAAAACGAGAACTCGGCTTGATAATTCAAAAGAGAAAACTCAAATGTCATAAGAGCAAGGTGTTGATGGGTCGTAAAAGGTAGAAGTGAAGGAGGTAAGCCCACAAGTGGGAGATTATGGTAATGCAAAACCGAATGAAAACTCGGTTGTCTGTAAGCCACAAGTTAAAATTCCCCCTCCATTCCCACAAAGGTTTAAGAAGAAAGAAGATGATTCGAAGTTCAAGAAATTCCTTTCTAAATTTAGCAACCTTTCGGTAAATATACCATTGTTGGAAGCCCTACAAGAGATGCCCGGGTATGCTAAGTTTATGAAAGAATTGGTAACAAAGAAGAGAATCATGGACTTCGAAACAATTGAAGTTACTCATAACTGTAGTGCTATAATGTCTAGTACATTGATTGTAAAGAAGGATGATCCGGGGGCATTCACTATCTCATGTACTATTGGGGTGTATCAATTTGGGAAAGCCTTATATGATCTTGGGGCAAGTATTAATTTGATGCCATTAGCCATATTTTGGAAGTTGGGTTTAGGATTAGCCATATTTTGGAAGTTGGGTTTAGGAGCCCCGACACCAATGACAATGCGGCTATTGATGGCCGACCGCTCTATAAAAAGACCCATGGGTGTGTTGTGTGATGTGCTTGTGAAGGTGGATCATTTCATTTTTCCAGCCGATTTTGTGATCTTGGACTGTGAAATTGACCATGAAGTCCCCATTATTCTTGGTAGACTATTTTTGGCTACTGGTCGAGCATTAGTTAATGTTGAATGCGGTGAAATGAAATTTCGAGTAAACATTAAAGAGGTCTCATTCAATGTATGCAAGTCAATAAAACAACCTATGGATTTAAAAGTTGTCTCCGTAATCGATGCGGTTGATGATGTAGTGGCTAATACTATGGAGGCTGAATTTGTTAGAGAACCTTTGGTGGGAGTCTTGTGGAATCTTAAAAGCGAAGGGAATGAAAGATATGAAGAAGAAGTTGCATCCTTTAAAGGTTTTGGGTCTTACCCAAAAAATCCTTGTAAGTTGGATCTTGACTTGAAAAATCAGAAAACTCCTCCCGCAAAGCCTTCAATTGAAGATCCACCACAAATCAAGCTCAAGCCATTCCCACCTCATCTCCGGTATGTGTTCTTGGGAGAAGGGGAGACTCTACCCATTATTATTGCAAGTGATTTGTCACCTTGGCAAATTGAGGTGTTGAAATCAGCAGTGAGTCGGTATATTCGGGGACTTGGATGGACTATAGTGGATATTATTGGGATTCCACCCGGCATATGCACTCATAAGATCAAGATTGAGCCTGAGTTTGTAGCAAGTGTAGAACATCAAAGAAGATTAAATCCTCCAATGCAAGAAGTTGTGAAGAAGGAAATCATCAAGTGGCTTGACGTGGGTGTAGTTTATCCTATCTCGGATAGCACTTGGGTGAGTCCAATTCAATGTGTTCCAAAGAAAGGTGGTATCATGGTAGTCCCAAACAAAAATAATGATCTTATACCCGTCCGTCCAGTCATGGGTTGGAGAGTGTGTATTGATTATAGAAAGTTAAATGTGTATTGATTATAGAAAGTTAAATTCATGGACTGAGAAGGATCACATCCCCATGCCCTTCATAGATCAAATGCTTGATAGGTTGGCGGGTAGGGGTAGGCATTGCTTCCTCGATGGATATTCAGGCTATAATCAAATATCCATAGCTCTCGAAGACCAAGAAAAAACTACTTTCACTTGTCCCTATGGAAATTTTGCCTTCAGGCGCATGCCCCTTAGGCTATGCAACGCACCGACCAATTTTTAGCGGTGTATGCTTTCTATCTTTTCTGACATGGTAGAGAGTTCTATGGAGGTGTTTATGGATGATTTTTCAGTGGTTGGCGATGCATTCGAAAATTGCCTTGAACATTTGGAGAAGGTGCTTGAAAGATGTGTGGTGAATAATCTTGTGTTGAATTGGGAGAAGTGCCACTTTATGGTTAAGGAGGGGATTGTTCTTGGACACAAAATATCAGGCCGAGGAATCCAAGTCGATCGAGCCAAGGTGGAAATCATTTCTAAGCTACCACCTCCAATATCTGTCAAAGGGGTTCGAAGTTTCCTTGGCCATGCGGGTTTTTATAGGAGGTTCATTAAAGATTTCTCTAAAATTGCCCATCCGATGTGCAAACTCCTTGAGAAGGAGGTCACTTTTGAATTCAATGAAGAGTGTTTGAAGGCATTCCATTTCCTTAAAGAGAAGCTTGTCTCAGCCCCGATTATAGTGACCCCAAATTGGTCACAACCATTTGAACTCATGTGTGATGCTAGTGAGCTGGCATTGGGAGCTGTGCTTGGACAATGCAAAGAGAAACTTTCTCATCCCATCTATTATGCTAGCAAGTCATTGAATGATGCTCAAAAGAACTACTCTATTACAGAACAAGAATTGCTAGCCGTGGTGTATGGGTTTGAGAAATTTCGAGCTTATTTGTTAGGCACAAAAGTCATTGTGCACACCGATCATGCTGCTCTCCGGTATTTAATGGCAAATAAAGAAGCAAAACCCCGATTAATAAGGTGGATTCTACTACTTCAGGAATTTGACTTTGAAGTGAAGGATCGAAAAGGGTGTGAAAACCAAGTAGCCGACCATCTGTCACGTCTTGAGACAAATGAGAAAATTTGGGGAGATGTTGATCTTGATGATTCATTCCCGGACGAACTTGTCATGAGCTTGAAAGAGAGCACTATGCCATGGTATGCTGATTTTGCAAACTATATAGTGAGCGGACTCCTTCCTGATGAGCTGAGTTACTATCAAAGGAAAAGATTCCTCCATGATATGAAGCGGTACTTTTGGGATGAACCCTATCTTTTTAGGGAATGTCCAGATGGAATCATACGGCGATGTGTCATGGAAAAGGAGATAAAACCCATTCTTGGAGCATGCTATTCTTCTTGTTTTAGTGGCCACCATGGTGGTGTGAGAACTGCAGCGAAAGTCATTCAGTGTGGGTATTATTGGCCTACCATTCACCGTGATGCTCACGAATTAGCAAAGACTTGCATTCAATGTCAAAAGCATGGTGGTGTCTCAAGGAGGCATGAAATGCCTTTAAGACCCAATCTTGAGGTGGAGCTATTCGATGTATGGGGCCTTGACTTTATGGGTCCGTTTGTGAGCTCATATGGTAATAAGTATATATTGGTGGCCGTTGACTACTTGTCCAAATGGTTTGAGGCCATTGCCTTACCAACCAATGAAGGTAAAAGTGTAACTCTCTTCTTAAAAAAATGCATTTTCACCAGGTTTGGAACTCCTCGAGATATCATTAGTGATGGTGGTTCTTATTTTTACAATCGGCTATTTGAAGCTTTGCTTGAAAAATATGGGGTGCGGCATAAGGTGGCGACCCCATATCATCCTCAAACGAGTGGCCAAGTGGAGGTTTCTAATCGGGAGATCAAATTGATCTTGGAGAAAACTGTAAATGTAGGGCGTACAAATTGGGCAAGACAACTTGATGATGCGCTATGGGCATATAGGACCGCATTCAAGACTCCTATTGTCCTGTCACCCTATTAGTTAGTGTTTGGAAAGGCTTGTCATCTCCCGGTGGAATTAAAGCACAAAGCATTATGGGCCTTGCGTAAATTGAATATGGATTGGGTGGATGCTTCAAAATCAAGAATATACCAACTTCATAAGTTGGATGAGTTTTGACTTAAGGCATATGAGAGCTCAGCATTATAAAAGGACAAAATGAAGAAATGGAATGATGCTAAGATCTTAAAAAGAGAGTTCCATGCGGGTGATAAAGTGCTACTCTTCAATTCGAGGTTAAAACTCTTTGTAGGAAAGCTAAAATCCAAGTGGTCTGGCCCTTTTGTTGTGGTTAATGGCTTTCCTAGTGGTTCTATTGAGCTCGAGGACCATGAGAAAAGGAGGTTCATGGTGAATGGTCAAAGATTAAAACATTTTTATGAGGGCGGACCTGGAGCGGCAAAGGTTGAGTTGCTCCGTTTTAAGGATGCGTGATGATGAGAAACAATGTCGATCCACGACGATAACCAAGGCGCTTCTTGGGAGGCAACCCAAGTTTACTTATCATCATTTTAAATTTGTTTGATTGCTAATTCTTAGTTGTTTTGGTGGATGCAGGTGAATAATACTAAGTGTGGGAGCTTGGATACACTGTTTTGAGCTAAATTTGTCACCTGCTAGCGCACATGCCCACATGCCCACGCATGTTGGGATGCATGAGGCCAGTAGGTGGAGGGCAACATTCTGGCTGGAGCCAAGAAGCCACCTGCGTGCGCAGGCCAGGCACACACGTGCGCAGGCTAGCCAACGCAGGTGGATCTGCCTGGAACCTGCCTTGAGCTTCTTACTAACCTGCGTGTACAGGACTTTAACATGCGGGCGCATATTCCCTTTGCAGCTGCTCCAGTGCCCAGGCATTCTGCCCAGGTTAGGCAGCCCACCTGCGTCCGCATCTCCCCACATGTGTGCGCATGGTGGGGCGTAGGTGGGGGTTGGACTTCTGAATTTTTTTTTAAGTGATTGGGTCAACCCGACCCAGGTTGACCCATTCTCTTCTTTAAAACATGACCCATAACCCACAACCCAATTCTTTAAAACTTTAAAGACCAACTCCTCCTCACAACACAACCATCGGCTCTTCTCTCTCTCTAAATTCAAGGTCTCTCTTTTCTTCATCTCACCTTCACTTTCAAAGATGATTGCACACATTACCTTTTTCATCTCAAGAGTCTTCATCTTCCACATTCTCTTGTCATTACTTAACCTCTTCTTTTAAGTTTGGTAAGTTTACTTGGTTTAATCTTTTCTAAGAAGATTTTAGACACAAATGGTGACTCATGGTTTATGCTAGATTTTTGTGAAGAATTGATTCATATGGACTTCCTATTGTGTAGTATTGATGTTGTTGTGGCTTGTTTGAGTTGGGGGTGATGCTTCATATACAATTGGGGAAGTCTTGAGTACCCAAAAATTTATGCCCACCATGTGTTTGATTATATTCCCACATGAGCATTTCCTTGTATTTTCTCTTGTGCATGTATTAAGAGACCTACACATGGTTCCTTGAACTTATCTTGAGTATTATTCCATCCCTAAATGATGTGTTAGAATATTGTAGTGAAGATGTGTGAGTTACATGATTTTTCAAGTGCCATGATTCTTAATGTATTTCTCCACTTCATGAGGCATAATTGGTGATTCTTGTTGGCAATATGAGTTAGTAAGCATACTTGTTCATAGCAAAAATGCATAGTTTGCCCTATGATAGATTAGGTGACACCATTCTTAAGGGTAAAACGTCATTTTTGTTCTCATTAGGGTCATGATGGATTGTGCACTTTGAGATGTAATGGATTTTGTTTGAGATATAGTGGTCCACATATACTCCTCTGTGCTTTCATATTGCATTTTGCCTTGCATTCACATTAGTTAACATAGTTTAATTTTCTTTTACATAACAAAAAAACCCAAAAATATGTTTTACCTTTTTCGTTTTGTGTGGTTTGTTTCTTTTTGTTCTTTTTAGGGGATGTCTCCAAGGAAATATATGCCACGAGGAGCAAATAAAGATCATCACAAGGACAAAGGCAAGGCCATCGCTACTACATCAAAGAGAACAACTCCGACACAACAAGAACATCCTACCATCCCCAATGTGCAAAGTGCACTTGATATCTCAAGGGGATTGGCCAAGGATGTTGATACAATCAGATTTGCCAGCAAAGAAATGCGTGACCTTTATAATGAATGGGTGCATACTCGGGGTTTCAACCCCGAGAAGGTGTTTAGTTTGAAGGGTGTCCATGATCATTTCCCGAACATTGTTAGACAAGTCAACAAGTATGCTTGGGAGATATTCACAGACATCAATCCCGAGTCTCCCCCCGAGGCTTATTATCCTTATCTTGTCAGGGAGTTTTATGCTTTTTATGTCATCCGGCACAATCAACACAAGTATAAATCATCGGTGGCTGACTAACCTTGCCTACGTAGTGTGCTTGTTAGGGGAGTAAAAGTGCCTTGCTCCACCTCCGCAATAAACAAGTTATATTTTGGGTGCGACCGTGCACCTGGGGCTGAGAGCAAGAGGTGAGTGCTAGAGGGACGTGCTCATTTTCCATGGCTTTCCAAAACAATTGCTAAAGGTCTTCCGTTATGGGCGAATGGGATTGGACAAATCAAACGATGGGATCTTATCATTCAGGCCAAGCATTGGCTTGGCTTTGTGGGAAATCTGTTGCTTCTTTCCACCAATGATCAATATGTCACTATCAAAAAGGCTATACTTGTGGGATGCATTATGGATGGGTTGGATATAAATCCTAGAGAGATTATTGCTGATGTGATAAAACTCCGATCAAAGCAAGTGGACACTTTACTACCTTTCCCCTCTCTTATATTGGCATTATGTGCAGTCCACAAGGTTCCTCTCTTCCCAAAGATTGATAAAAAAATTAAGTGTCCGGGAATCATTGATATTCAAACAAGTCAAGATGATGACAATCCGGTGGGCCTAAAGAGAAAGTTGGGTGAGAGTACCGGTTCATCCATGAGAGAGGTACCCATTGCTAGTACCTCCCCTATGACTTCTCATGCATCCGAGGCTCCTTCTATCCATGGTGACATTACTCTAGATCGTGATCTCCCTCAGGCACCGCCTCCCTCACATACTACGCAGCCGGCGCCACCTCCTCGGTCTTCCACATTGACATTTGCTAAGGTTGCAGCCATGACTTTGGCAAATGATAGCTCTATCTCTCTCTTGGTGGCCGACATTCCTCATTTCATTCAGGTGGCTATTAAGCGGATCCTTGGGCCATTACGTGCTCAGATGGTAGACTATGAGCGGAGATTATCCGCGGTTGAGGCCCGGGGGGATAGTGAGGCGGTTACTACTCTCAGGACAGATCTTGATAGTCTGCGTGAGGAGATGCGGTCTATACAACCCTCCATCTCTTTTGATGATGCCCAGTTCACTATCCCACAGGCGGAGACTGGCCCTATCCTTCCATTTGCAGACTTGTTCAGGTATTCTCCTGTGGGGGAAGAGACAGGGATCGACTACAGCACAGGGCTCTCTGAGGATCAACAGGTGGAATTGGCCAAAAGAAAGTCCATTGAGGAGCTACATGCACGGACAGTTGGTGTTGGCCATAGTTTTCGACCTCTTGAGGAGGTTCATACAGGAGCTCAGTCTGAGGAGGCTCCTACTGTTACAGCCACAGCACCGGCACAGCCATCACATGATACTGATGCGAGCGCTTAGTGCGCCTCAGGGAGTTTTGTCTTTCACTTCCTTCCTTCTTGTTCTATCTTGATTGCATTGGGGACAATACAGTACTCTTTAGGGAGGGGGGGGGGCAATTCATTTTACTTTATGGTATGTAATATTAATGCATGATTCTATTTGGATGCCATCTTTTTATGAGTTGTGACTCGGATATTGCCCTTGTCGGGCCATTTTTGTTGATTCGGATATTGCCCTTGCCGGGCCAATTTTGTTGATTCAAATATTGCCCCTTTGTCGCCCATTTTTGTGAAATGTGATTTGGATAGTCCCCTTGCCGGGCTCTTTTTGCATGCTAGTCCTAATTTAGAGTTGTGTAGTAGTTGAAGAGGTTCAAAGGCCCCTCCAAAATTGTCGTGGCAAACAAAAACGATTTGATAAAAAGATTTTTGAAAAGAAAAGAGCAAAGTGATTCCAAGCCTCCTCTTGTGTGTGACCTGTTAATTCAGTTTCTGGATCATTCTTCATAAGTCTTTGACTTAGAGTAGGTTGTCAAGTTCATTTGGTCAAGTTGGGGGGAAGACTAGCTTTCTATTTTAAAGAAAAAGTGCCTAGTGTGGTGAGGTTTTTGATTAATTCTTGTACACACATAATAGTCTAGAACTTGCCCCGCGTGTATTCAAGGCAAAATCTGGGACCTAACTTGGTTTGGAGAATGACCTGAGGCCATCTTGATCCACCATTTGACCTAAATTCCCACCTTGACATTTGTCCCTAGTTAACCCACTTGAGCCTTTCACCACTTTCTTCTTGGATATGACCATACTATGACACCCCACTTTCGTCTTTGTCAAATCTTTTTCTTGTCTATCACTCAATCTCTGTAAACACATCGCATGGTTTTAATGTGAACCAACATAGGCAAAGGCCTGACCTCGGAGAAGCATGAATGTGAAAATGGTTGAGATGGAGTTAAAAGTTAAGTTGGGGAAAAAGGAGATGTATAAGATTGTAAAGAGAGGTGTATGCTTGGTTGTTGCACAAACAAATAAATAAAGAAATAAAATGATGAGAAAAGTTTGTAGAAAGAAAAGAGAGGCATGAGTTGCTAAAGAGTAAATGAAAGTTCCCCAAAAGCAAGTGAAGAGGGAAGTTCGGTTGTTACCTTATTCAATTGCCGATAGTCAATACACATTCTCAACTTGCCATTTTTCTTTCATACAAATAATACTGGTGCACCCCACGGGGACATACTAGGCCTTATGAATCCCTTGTCCAACAAATCTTTTAATTTCTCCTTTAATTCTCGCAATTCTGCTGGAGCCATTCTATACGAAGGAATAGAGATAGGCTGAGTGCCTGAGATCACATCAATACCAAACTCTACTTTCCGTTTTAGAGGTAACCCTGGAAGATCTTCAGGAAATACATCAAGGAATTCATTGACCACTAGAACTGACTGAGGAGTTAGTGGTTCCACATCAGTATCTTCACTCTTACTAAGTGACATCTGTACCCCTTGACTATTATTTTCCTTGCTTTAAGATAGGAAATAAATTTTCCTTTCGGTGCCCCTACATTACCCTTCCATTCAAGAACATTCGTTTGTGGAAAATGAAAACGTACTTTCTTAGCTCAGCAATCTATCGTGGCATAACAAGAAGTCAACCAATCCATACCCATTATGACATCAAAATCCACCATTTCCAATTCAATAAGATCAGCTAACATATCATGATCACACACAGTTACTACACAATTACGATATACTCTTTTTGCAATAATAGAATCACCAATTGGTGTAGATACTTCAATTGACTTATTTAATAATTTCGGTGTTCTTTCAAATTTTACAGCAATAAATGGAGTAACATATGACAATGTAGAACCCGGGTCAATCAATGCATATACATTATGCGAAAATATGGATAATGTACCTGTGACTACGTCAGGAGAAGCCTCCGAATTCTACCGGTCCACTAGAGCATAGGTGCGATTCTAGGCTCTACTAGAACTAGGTGCTCCTCTAGCACCTCGACCACGCCCAATAGGCTGCACTCCTCTACCTAGGGAAGGAACCGATGATGATGATGCAACGGTTGATCCCGTAGGTCGTGCTATACCACTTGCGCCTCTTTGTGGGCATTCTCTCATTATGTGCCCCGTTGTACCACACCAAAAACAAACATTTGTCCCCAACTGATATTCACTTAAATGACACCCTCTGCAGTGCTGATACGGTTGACGAGAAAATCCTGTTATCTGTGAACCTTGAAGCCCACTACTCTGCCCAAATTGGCTGCCTCTAAATCCTTGGAATTGAGATTGAGTGCCTGTTGTGGAATAAGAGAATGATGGTCTAGGCGGTCTAGGGAAAACCCGAGGCCTAGATTCTCCTTGGGACGCCATAGACTGTCCCATAGGTCTAGCCCTCTTTGACGGCCCTCTTTCAAATTCGTGCATCTGTGCAAAAGCCTGTATTCTGGCTATATCCATATCTCTGTTCAAAGCAGCAATGGTACAGTCCCTCACAAAATATGGCTCTAATCTGTCCACATATCGATGGACTCTGTCTTTCATTGTAGCCACTACATTCGGAGCATATCGAGCCAAAGAATTAAACTAAAGACTGTATTCTCTGACACTCATATTCCCTTGACGGAGATTTAAGAACTGATCCGCACGAGCCTCTCGGATCTCATATGGAAGATAGTGATCAAGGAATGCCGCTTTAAATTCTTCCCAATTAGGTGGATTTGCACCGATACCACGAGATCTCTTCCAATCTTCATACCACAATATAGCTTCTCCTTTCAATCTATAGGCTGCAAGCTCAACTGTTTCCACACCAGTCACATGCATAACATCTAGAGCCCTTTGGATTTGGTCCACGAAGTCCTGTGGGTCTGCCTTCGAATCTGACCAGGTGAACATGGGAGGGTCTAATTTTAGAAAATCTTGTGTCCGCCGACTAGCTACTCTAGTCGCACCATCCTCACTTGTCATTGGACCAACTTGTCCCTGAGTTTGTTCAGCAACTATCTGAGTCAACATATGCACTGCATTTCTTAAATCCTGTTCAGTGGCATTCATAAGCGGTTCTGCAGGTACTTCTCTACGTCTTGGCTCTTCCGGAAATGGAAGAGTAGAAGGAGCCCGCGATGCAAACTCCTGTTCAGCGCTACCTTGACTAGCTTGGTCAGGTGGTGATTTACTCATTCCTTCTCCGGCAAGCATATCTACCTGCTTACCTTTGCTCCTACCTTGTCTTGTCATCGGCATTTTACTATAACAAAGAAAACCAATTACAATGGTCAGATATGATTCCACCTACAACATTGGCTCTATTGCACGATCTAGAAATGAAGAAAAGAAACAAATCCTAAATTCCCCATAGCATCCTGCTTATAAGTGTGGTGCACAACACATCCATAAGTAAGACTCTACTCGTAAACGGCTTTGTAGACACCCTTAGGACGACCTGCTCTGATACCACTTTTGTCACGCCTCGAATTTCAACGGGGCGGACTGATACCCGAAGCCGTTAAGGCCCGAGAAAACCAATCTTCATTCATGTACATTCATATACATGTCTCTGAGTGAACAATATTCTATCTCATGTAAATACAAGATACCAATGGCGTAAGTCATGGAAGACATATGATATATATGAAACTTGGCCGTTAGGGACACCATGTCAAAAGCATACATTCTTTCGTTCATCTTCCCACGTATGTCTACAAAGCCTCTAACAGATACATGTACATAACCATCCTAAAGTCGGGAAAAGTCCCCACTTTATACAACATTTACATAGTACCAAAACCAATGTACACATATGACTCGAAAAGCCCCGAATCAACTAGAGCTCACCAATGATCTGCAAATGACCCGCAACCTACTGTGGAGGTCTACTAGCACCTGTGACTACAACAAGTAAGGTAAGTCCCCCAAGGGACGTCAGTACGAAGAATGTACTGAGTATGTAAGGCTATAAGAGACTGCATGGTACATAAGTACTTTAATGGAATCAAAACAAGTGAGTAATCAATATGGATAAACCTCCGTCTGTATGTATGGAACCATGTACATTACATTCATTACTTTCCTTGCTTTTACGTTCGTTCATCATTACCGATCATTACTTAACTTTATCCTTATTTTTATTAAGAAATTGTAAAGCGTACAATAAACAAATGACCAACTGATCAGTGGTAAAAGAGGATAACCCATGCTAGGTATTTTAACCTTGGGGATGTGATTAACCCATGCTAGGCTTTTCTGTTACCCCTGGGATGAGATTAACTCATGCTAGGCTTTTCTGTCGCCCCTGGGATGTTACTGTGATACTGGGATAGACCCATGCTAGGTATTTGAACCCCTAGGATACCACCCATGATATTAGGATTGACCCAAGCTAGGTGTTTATTCCACCCCTGGGATGCCACTCAAGAATATACAAACAATTATACATTACTTCATTCTTTCATTAGAAGAGTGATACATTGGTGATTGTATATTATTGGAACTTTGAAACATTAGTCAATGAACATGAGACATGTGAATCACAATTGTTCCTATGAGTAATACTATATGACAATACCTTTGGACATTTCGGAATGGAACAAGTACAATGTTAGTGTGAACAATATGTGCTGCAGAAGGATACAGAAAGAGAAACCTTACATACCTTATATGACCAATATGAATACACAAGCCTATATGTGAACACAACAATGCAGCTCCTTCCTTACGTGTTACCCTACAACACAAGTACATAACGGAGCTCACGTTAACAACTAACTATCTTACAAGTGCATAAAATGATAATGAGCTACGTGACTGCTATATAATTTCATTTCACCCTTCATAATACATTTCACTACATTACCATACCAAAAACACCACAACATGTCACACATCAACCAAGACATCATAAACCAATAGCATTTCACACCAAGTTTATACTTTACGCTTCCTTAGTAACACCACGTCACATTTACTCCATCAAGTCACCTCAATATCTTTCATATCAACATATTAACAACAATCCATAATTGATATAATTCAACATGCCTTCAAACGACCCCTTAAAGCCATTCAAAAGGTACCATAAGTTGATAATTGCATCCAAAAAGGGTATAGGGGCCTTGGGGGATCAAAGAGAGACAAAAACATGCAAACGAAGTTCTGGGCTGACCTGCGAAGCCACCTACGCCCGCAGGTGGTTGAGGTGCGGCCGCAGGTGACCCTTGGCCCTGTCCAGGGCCACCTGCGTTGGCATCTATGCCCGCAGGTGCCCTGTCCGCGAGGGCGGGTGCCCGTTTCGGCCAAAAAGGGTCTCTTTTGGGTCCTTTTTTGTAATAAATGGTTCAAGGCCATAAGTAAGCTTTTATTTACATATTTTAGGTTAACTTGGATGCCAACAAACAACCATGGTCTCAAAACACACATGAACATCACCAAAACTACATTTTCCTTTCAATACGTCACCAATTTCATGCACAATTTCACAACAACAATTCCAAGTGTTATACACATAGAGAAAGCAAGTTAAGGACATAACCACATCTTACATGATGATATTTAATCCATCAAATTCACTTCCTTCAAGACCACAAGTCCACTTTCAAGTTTATGAGGCAAAACTCTTCACCGATTAAGCAAAAGTAGACTGTTTTACGCATAGTGAATTGTCCAACACTTTGCCAACATAACCAACATGATTTATACACCATCTTAAGCATATAATATACTAAACCATGAGTGTAAACACTTACCAAAGCTTGCAAGAGAGTGATGACTTAGGGTTTGTGTGAGATGAGAAATATCTTTGAAATTTCTAGAAATGGCATGTGTGTTACAATGAATAAAAATCTAATTTTTTTTTTTTGCTTTATATAGTCCTTGTAGTCATCCTTAGCCACATTAAATGTGTGTTTACTTGGTCAATGGTAGAATGGATCTTTTCTCCATTTTGGGCCATGTCTTCCTTACTAATTGTGGGCTTCATTTGAGCCTAATGGTATAAGACTAATTCAGCCCACCAAATTTAATGGATAATACCCCAACAATTTCATGTTTAAATAATTCCACAATTGTTATGGTAATTAACTAGGTTCGGAAATGTACGGGGTGTTACAATATACTTACAAGATTCTTCATCAATTTAGTGCAGAAACACAATCAGTTGTATCTGAAACTCAAGAAAATCAAAAAAGAAGAGAACAAATCTGGAAAGAGAAAAAAAGGTATCAGTTATTCGAACGAATAAATACTGTTACATTGCTATGCTACTTGAGCAATTTGTGTGATGAATAAATTATGTCTTTTTAACTTAACCTCTTCGGTACTTCCTTTGTCACTGGACGGAAGAGAAAAAAGGAAAAAAATTGACCTATGCCGAAGGTAAATATGTGCATTTAAAAAAATCTAAAAACATTCACATATTGTAGATCTATCCTGGATAAATAACATTATATGTGTGAAAAGTTAAACATATTCGAATTACAAGAAATATATCAAATTGTAGTTTTTCCAACAACGTTTTGGATGATGGAAATGCCCTTCCGGCTCCGGACTCAAATGTTTTACTTGACTTGGTATTACTTGAATTTGCCAATAGCTCTCAGAATTCCTCTGAATTTGCTGCTTTTAAGATTCAACCAGTTAATTGCGAAAGTTTGTTGTAGTTTTCTATTATAATTGATGTATCCATTAGTGTTTTCATTTTTCTTCAACAATAATTAGTTGATATTGGAGTACTTGATTGCTTTGCGAGCATTATTAGTTAAACATGCATTTTTTCATTCATAAACAAACAAAACTGATGTTCTGTTGTAATGGTGAGGAAGAACATTGCCCCAAACGACATTTTTTATTTTATTCATCATTATTTTGTGTAATTTCTTCTTTATATGTATTTCCAATTTTGCCCTTGTGAAAATTTAAAAAAAGATTGTTCTCATTGTTTTGCAAAAATAAAATAAAATAAAGAGGTTAGGGTGCGAGTCATTAAAAAAAATAGGATACAGTGCAAATCACAAAAGAGGACATAAGTTGAGGGTGCAAAATGCAACGAACTCCATACTTGTGTCTATTTAAATAATTTTACGTTGCATTTTGTGGGTGGGGTGGGGGTAGCGGGGTGGCAACTAGCGGTGGGGGCATGGTATGGTATGGTACCGTATTTAAAACTTTGGTACTGTAATTTTAGTAGTCGATTTTTTAAAATGCTATATCATTACCATAACAAATTAATTCAGTATTTTAAAGTTCGGTTTCAGTATTTTGCAGTATGGTAAATCGGTAACCATAGTTTGTTCAACTTAGACAATATATATTCGTATAATAGAGTATTATGACTTCGACTTTTTTTTAAAAAATGTCACAATTGTATCATACTAACACATTATGCATGTAGAAATGTATATTCAAAAGAAAGTACAAAAAACTCCTTCTATTAATCAATTACATAAAATATACATTTCAATTAAGATAGAGCAGTCAAAGTTCCAACGTCTAAACATTTGAGTTTATATTATTCTAGGTTGTATATTTGTTAGTATTTTAATAATATATATAAATTATTTATATAATTATATACTTCGGCATGATATTCTGTATTTCTATATGTTATTTATAAATATCGAATACCACACTGAATACCAAAAAAATTAAAAAAGATATCAAATACCAAAATACTAACACCACGATATCAAAAATTTCGATTCTCTATGGTAATTCGATATATATCAAACCATTCCCACCCCTAATTGCAACTAAAAAACTAGTTTTTGAAATTTTGTGGAAGATTTGAAAAAATGAGTCGGTAAATTTTCAAAAAGAAAATTATATTTTTTTTTCTACAAAACAAAAGCAAGAAGAGATATGAAAAGGGTAAGTACGTTGTGTTTGAAACAAGTTTTGCTGATCGTCGTAATTTTCCGACACTAGAAATTCAAAGTGAAGAATGCAACGGTTATTAACTTCCCCTTCACTCCCGCCCCTTCCTACTATATATTATACTGTACTATTCCATTGAAATATTTTCAATTTTCTCCTCTCTTTACTTGTCCAGAAGGCGTCGCTTGGTCTTGGCCAAGCGTCGTCGTCGTCGTCTCAAGAAAATGGATAATCCAACAGCCATTGTGCCTTATCATGACCCTTTTGATGATTCTTTTTCTTCTCTTGTCCAAATTTCACTCTTTGATGATGAAAATCCAACCATTGGCGGCCCGTGGGACAACGAACCCTTTTCAGTCTTCCATGAAAATCCAACAATTTTGATTTCTGATTTTGGTGTCTCCGACACTGATCCAATTTTGCTTCAATGTAGTAATTATTTGGTTGGGAATAATACCACCAATATTGAGGGTGGGGTTCCGGAGACTAATTATTTTAGCACTTCTCATAATTGCCAAATTTTAAGAGAAATAACTCATTCCGATGGTCAGTCAGTCAGTCTTTATCTCTTAAATTTCTCTTGCTTATCTCTTTGTGCTAATTATTTTATTGGGTTGTTTCCTTCACAGGCTTGCAGATATCTAAGCTTGACATTTATGGAACACTAGGAAAGATCAGTCATGCAGTGCTTGAGAAATACACAATGGATTTTTCTTCTCAAACCCATAAGTCATCCCAGATATTTGAGTATTGAGTTACTTCTTTTTGTACTCCTCATTTGTTTGCTCTATTTTATTATAATGTACCTTTCTCACTTGTTTGACGAAATTATAACTTTAGTTTTATCTTCTGCTTCAACAGTTTTAGCAATGACAGTACAAGCAGTGTGAAGCAATTTTTGGTTCAATATTTTGAGGATTGTAAGCGTGAAGGTTACATTGTACTGCTAGATCCACTATGTGATTTCTATGAAGCTTTAGGCGTTGGATCTGATGGTGGTGACTGTCTTGACATTGATAGTCTACTTCAGTTATCTCCAACAACTTCGCGTCAGTAATGTCATTGCTTACTCCTTTAATCTAAATAAATGATACAATAACTTACTTCCAAATGATCTTGCATGATATTGTCCTGCAGGTGATTTCCAAATAGACCAGCAAGAAATGATAAACGAAAGCAAGGACAATAACAGTGACGTGAGACATGAAAAGATCCCCCTTTCAGCACAGGTTTGTAGTATGCACGCTGAGAGCTTATTAATATGACATTAAAAAAGGACTTAATTGTACAATTTCTTCGAAGTTTCTTTGTTATTATAACATTTATGTAGAGATTTTGCGTTCTGATCACTTTTTTCTTTGATAGAGCAGAGGGAAAGA
This sequence comes from Capsicum rhomboideum, assembly GCA_031232105.1. Taxonomy (NCBI): domain Eukaryota; kingdom Viridiplantae; phylum Streptophyta; class Magnoliopsida; order Solanales; family Solanaceae; genus Capsicum; species Capsicum rhomboideum. The sequence goes on from CP124718.1 coordinate 24,342,783, forward strand.
ACTGGAAAGTTGAAATTGAAAGACTTTGCAGGATATCTCCATCTTCCCATTGAGATAGCAGCTAAGAAATTGAACATATGTCCTACTGTGATGAAGAAGGTTTGCCGAAGGGATGGCTTGTCAAGATGGCCATACAGAAAGGTCTCTTTCTTTTTGGCTCCTCACCCCCACCCACCCCACCCACCCCAAAACCTCATTTCTATATTGCCTCGGTAATTGAGGTCACAAAATTTTCATACTGCGTTGGAAATTATTGCAGATTAACAGCATTCAGAGGAAGATATCACTGAGAGAAAAGTGTTTAAGCTCTAATCATGTTGAAGAAAGGGCGAGTGCAAAGGCAGACATTGCGAAGCTGGAGCATGAACTTGCCAACATTTTTGAAGCATTCAGTAACTAAGTTGATGACTTTTCCTTCAATGAAATCACATAGGTTTCTTAAAAGTTAATAGTAATGTTCAACCATTTTTGTCTCCACAGATTAGCTTATTACTACTAACTTATATTGTATTTATAGTTTGAAGGCCGATCTAAATGTACAAAATGAGCTATATTGTATCTATACTGAACATAAGAGTTTGAAAGTCTCATATTTCTTCCTTATCCAGATTTTTTATATAGTAAAATTTGTTATGTATGACAGGAATGTGTGCACTTTCTTTTCCCCGCATTTTGTGTGAAATTTCTTTTCCCCACATTTCCAATAGGCTTATGGTCACAGACCGAAATAAAATAGTTTCTTAGACTACATTTCATTGGTTGTTCCATGTGTGATTTTTGTTTGTACTTATGCCAACTTCCTAGCTAGTTAAAGGACAAAAATATGCTTATTTTATTCTCATTCAATTCTCAGAATATAACATGTTCTGGAGCAATTTCCATTCTAGCTCAGATTGTTGTTTTGCCACTTTGTTGACTTTTTGCTCACAAGAATCCGTAGAGCCGGCCTGTTAGCTAAATGGCCCTTCGAATACATCAAACCAGAGGATATTTCTCTGAGCAAATTATTGAAGGCCTTAGTACCTTTCTGACGTTCACAACTAGAAATCTACTTCACCTAGAGGTGTCCGTGTTCGAGTTCATTAACCTTTTTTGACAAGAGGGTTGATCAGTGCTGGATATAAATGAAGCTATTGTGGCTACTCAACAAATACTACTGTTCCATCTTCAAGAAGAAGAAAAAGAAGAAGAAGATGGCGAATGTTGAAAAAGTTGTTGGTGTGAAGAAAGTGAGGCAAAAAGATCCAGACGGATGGGATGTGAGCATGCCACTCCCAGGGGACATAATAGAAGGCATTTCTGAATCAGCTGTTGATGATGACTCCTTTGTTCAAGCCAAGGCATGGTCAGAGTTAACCTTATTTCTTGGTAAAATTGCTGGACATTTTATTTGGTTGAAGGTTAGGAGGGGAGAGAGCACACTTAAACTCAGAGGATATGTCTTAGTTGAACGACGTTCCAATCTGCAGAAAAGGTTTGTGGTTAGAGCAGCATCTGATGAGAGACATCTCGCTGTTATAGCAGAATTAACTTTGGGACTTTGCACTGAACTCCAGGGTATGATTCTTCTTTTCCGGTACTACACATGTTAAACTCAACTGATAGCGTAAAAAATCTTTATACTGTCAGCGTATGTATTTTTGCAGCAGTCTACCAGGAACATCGTACATAGCACGAGCTTAGTGCACTAGGCTGCCTCTTTTGTTTTCTCTACCTGGAACATTGTACATAAATTGTTAATAGCGGAATTTTGTTTGATGATGCAGAAATGAGCAGAAGAATGGTCAATTCGGGATCACGCGGATATAACCAAATGGGATTACAATATGACTGGAAGATGAAGGTGGGGACTTATCTACCAGATTCTCGTTCAACAGTTGTTAGCTCCATAGTTTTCATGCCTCTAACAGGAGAGTATAGAGTAGAAGCCACAGTGGTTCGTACCATGGCCTGGTTTTCAGCAGCAGTATCTTCAGGAGTCCCTCTTGTTTTTGTTAACATTCAAACCGAGCAAATCAGCAATTTGGTATTCCTCTCTACCTTTTCTGGTCGAGTTTAACTGCTATCCACTGACAGTGTAAAAGAAGTTTTTACAATATCAGGTCACTTAAAATCACTACAGATAGTCCAAAATAAGGGGATTACTAACCTGGATCACAAGTGACTGTCAGTGTATATAACTAAATTCCTAATGAGTTTACCCAAACAAAAAGTTGCATCGTGAACTATTCTTTTTATTCTTCTTCATGGTTATTTGTGTAAAGGAGAGGAGAAACACCAGTGGAAAAGATCTCACTTGGAGTAAGCAACTTGATGGCTATGTTGGTAACCAATCCGCACAAGGTGCAAGGCTGTGGTATCTACCAGGAATTTCAGAAAGTCCACTTGAATTAACACCTGAACCAAGAGAAGCCAGATTTGGGATAGACATTAAACGAACAGATGAAGTAACAGTCAATCGCCTTTTCTTTTCAGAAAACAGCATATTAAATAATGTAACTATGACATGACAAGTTAAATTTTCTTTTTATGAAATTTCTTTTCAGGGATTTGTGAGTATTTACTCAGTAGCAAAAGGGACAGCTGCAGAACGAGCTGGTTTAGTGCATTTATTTGAGGAGGCAAACAAAAGCAAGCACCATCTTGTTATTTCAAGGCTAGAAGGGAAGAGTCTTTTGCCATCAGCTGTTAGCTCAGAAGGTCTAATATACTGTTGTGATCATGCTGATATTAAGGACACACTCAATTTAGCAATGGAAAGAAGTGAAAGTATTAGACTGCATATCATGTCTTGGCCTAATCAGATAACTCAAAATACCACAGGACCGATTGGCGCTGCAGCTCTTATGCCTCCAAATTGAGACATCAGCTGTTCAACACGTACAATACAACAACCAAGTCTCAATCCCAAACAAGTTGGGTTACTCTCTATATGAATACTCTTCATTTTACATGTCGGTCTATTTAATCTCATCTCAGTTAGCAGTTCAACACCATGTATAGAAATAACGTCAATTTATAGAAATTTTGTCGACTAATAGAAGGAAGTGAAATTGTTATATGCATATTGTTTGTTTTAATACAGTTAAGGGAAATAACGCAGTAAGGAAAGCCAAAAAATAGCAGCTGAAACTGCGATGGAGTAAAAGAAGAAGAGATGCAAAGAGGTTTTTTCTTTTCAGGTTAAAGCAACCACATTTATTGATAATCATTTCCTAACTTAAATAGTCCCTATTACAACTAAAAGTAGGTTAAAACTTGCCATAATAAAGCAGTCCTATTTGCTAACTAAAAATTAAAAACCGACTAACAGTTTTCTAACCAAAAATAGGAATCCCAATTTGACTAGGAGTCGTATGGGAAAAAGCTGGAGAAAAAAGAAAAAAAAAGTCACGTGCATTATTCCTTAACGCAACTTTTAACACTCCTCCTTGCTTTAGGAAATGCAAACTCCAATTTTTTGCCTTAGAAGCTCGAACTTGTTGACTGGAAGTGGCTTAGTAAATAGATCCGCTAGCTGATTTTCAGACTTGCAGTAGATTAGAGTCACTTCTCCCTTTTGCTGCACTTCTCTCAAGAAATAGAACTTGTTGTTGAAATACTTGGTCTTCCTATGAAACACCGGATTGTTTAAGATTGCAATAGCTGCCTGGTTGTCTACTAGAATCTCAGTACTGTCCTTCTGTTCCATATGTAAATCACCTATGATCTTTCTAAGCCATAGGACTTGGTTTACTGTTTCCGTTGCTGCTATGAATTCAGCCTCTGCATTGGATTGTGCAATAATTTCCTGCTTCTTAGATGACTTTGAAAAAATTCCTGAACCTAGGCTGAAACAATGTCTAGAAGTACTACTCATATCATCAGCGGATCCAGCCCAATCGCTATCTGAGAACCCAAGCAACTTGAAGCTTTGACACTTCTCAAACTTTACACCATAGTCAACAGTTCCTTTGATATATCTTATTATTCTTTTTGTTGCTCTTAAATGCATCTCACTTGCACAATGTATAAAATGAGGTAAGAGACTTACAACAAATAGAATATTTGGCCTTATCGTAGGAGATACATTAAGCGTCCTATCAAGCTTCTGTAATACCCTTCATCAAGTTTATCGGCTCCATCTTCTTTACAGAGTTTCTCTTCTTGATTCATCGTCTTGCATTCCTCGACTTAAAATTTCTTCAGAATCTCCTTTGTGTATTTGTTTTGGCAGATAAACACTTCACTTTTGTTTGCTTGATCTCCATCCCAAGAAAATAGGCCATGAGACCAATATCTGTCATTTCAAAAACTTGCACCATTTCTTCTTTAAACTCCTCAACCAGCTTTGTATTATTTCCTGTTAACAGAAGATCATGAACATAAAGAGACACAATAAGAATATCATTGTCTATGTGTTTTACATAAAGAGTGGATTCCGATAAGCTTTTTTTGAAACCCAAGCTCAACAGATGATCATCTATCTATACTAAGCTCTTGGTGCTTGTTTTAGGCCATAAAGAGCTTTTTTTAGCAAATAGATCTTGTCCTCAACACCATGTTTCACGAAACCAGATGGTTGCTCGACATATATTTCCTCCTCCAGTATGCTATTTAAAAAGGTTGATTTGACATCGAGTTGGAACACTTTCCATTCCATTTGTGCTGCTATTGCAAGCAACAATCTAATTGTGTCTAATCTTGCAACAGGAGAGAAAGTGTCAGAGTAATCAACACCATAAATTTGTGCATACCCCTTAACTACAAGCCTTGCTTTATGCTTGTTGATTGAACCATCAGCATTTAGCTTGGTCTGAAACACCTATTTTACCCCAATTACCTTTCTGCCTTGAGATTTGTCAACAAGTTGCCAGGTATTATTTTTTTCGATCATGAACAACTCCTCCTCCATTGCATTTTTCCACTTGGGATCTTTGAGAGCATATTCAGGGTTAGCGGGTTCACATATTACAACATTACATCTATGATAAATGTCATAAAGCAGTTGAGTTTTCCTTACAGGTGGATCATCCTCCCTTTCTGTAACACCCCGTACATGCCCGAACCTATGAGACTACCTTAACATTTATAGAATCATTTAAACATGAGAGAATTGGTGAATTATGCATTTATTTGGTGGGCTTAAATAAATCTTGTGCCATTGGGCTCAAATGAGGCCCAAGATCATAAGAAGACATGGCCCAAATGGAATTTGACCCATTATTCAAGTTGACCAAGTAAGCCCCTCATTTAATGTGGTGTATTGGCTAAGGATGACCATTAAAAGAGGCTATTTAAAGGGACTATATAAGGTGGGAAAAATTAGATTTTTATTCATTTATACACACATGCATATCTAGAAATTTCCACAAGATATTTCTTATCTCAACTCAAACCCTAAGCCTTCATCCCTTTGGACAAGATCACTCTTTGAAAGATTTGGTAAGTATTTATTCTCATGGTTTTATATATGATATGCTTAAGATGGTGTATAAATCATGTTGGTTATGTTGGCAAAGTGTTGGACAGTTCACTATGTGTAAAACTGTCTATTTTTGCCATCGAAAAAGGGTTTTGCCTTGTAAACTTGAAAATGGACTTGTGGTCTTGAAGGGCCTTACTTATTCAGGGGGGACTTGATTCTGAAATGGAATGATTGATAGAATAGATATTTCGGCCCCTCCTTACTGACTTTGGTCAGGAAAGGGAATAGGGCAATAAATAGAGCTTCGGGCTTCAGCAAATGATTCAGGTTCATGAGAAGATTGAACTGAGATAAGGTAAGCTCGAAATGCTATTTGCTTCATAAGAATAAGAATGAACTTCTATGAAAGAGTTTCGGGCTCAGTCTTTCAATATTCAATCTTTCCCCTTCCGGTCCCAGGGAATCGCTCTTATAGTAGGAGGTTTACGATTATCATCCCTAATCAGAAAGACTTTTTGTTTGCGCGGGTTTACCCAGTAGAACATAGCGCTAACCCATTCTGCTATCATGCTTTTATTGAATTCTTCTTTCAGCAGCCATCCTCCCAGATGTGGCTGGAAAGTGCGGAGCTTCCCACTTGTCTGGGTTACCGGGCTGGCTAACCTAACTATGAATTTCTATCAATGTCGGGATAGACAGAGGTCTAGGATAGTATGCTGTCGGAGTGAGACCGGGGTACAGTAACGAAGTTAGACCGAAATGAACGACTCAATTCCTCTAGAAGAAAGGAGAGAGAAAGAACAATAGGAGTGGCTTTCGTCCGTAAGAAGCGGAATCGAATAAAAGAAGGGCTTCGATCGATTGAACTTTAGCAAATAGTCCATAGCAGATAGATTGAGTTTTAGGCCACCGCCCAATGGTGCTTTTACGAAAGTATGGTCACCGGTGGATAATACTTTCTCGAGACTATCGAACTTGAAATCCACTTTCCATCGCTCTTTTTAGGTTGGCATAATATAGAAAGAGAGTGCCAAATGGTTGAATAATTGAAAAATGAGATTATTCAGGAATACACATTGAATGCTGTCAAAAGCTTTGAATATTCTACTAGAAATCTTGCTTCTAGCTTTGGGCACCTCTGACAGGGTCTAGGTGCTTTTGTTCTAGTATTCAAGGCTCTTTATTTTGGGGGCGTATATGATACCTGGGCTCCGGGAGGGGGAGATGTAAGAAAAATTACCAACTTGACCCTTAGCCCGAGTATCATATTTGGTTATTTACTAAAATCCCCTTTTGGAGGGGAAGGATGGATTGTTAGTGTGGACGATTTAGAAGATATAATTGGAGGACATGTATGGTTAGGTTCCATTTGTCATCCAAAAAGAAAGACCACCAAAAGTAACGACCACCAAGATAGGCATAGTAATTCGATCTTTTGATCACCCATTTTTGAGACAAATGTATGCATTTCGATTAGGGTCGTATTCTATGGTTCCGAACTACTCTCCTTTCTCATTATCTAGAGCACCTTCTATTCATCAGATTTTTGGCTTTGACCCAGTGAAAAATGGGGTTGATGGTGTTGGCTAAAAAAGGGGGAGAGAGGACTTAGTGGTGTATTGAAGGAAAAGTATGGCTTTGGTGATGTTCATGTGTGTTGTGAAACCATGGGTGTTTGTTGGCATCCAAGTGACCAAAAATATGTGAATAAAATCTTACTTATGGCCTTGGACCATTTATTACACAAAAGGACCCAAAAGAGACCCTTTTTGGCCGATTTGGGCATCCGCCGCCCTTGCAGACGAAGGCACCTGCGGGCGCAGATGCCAACGCAGGTGCCCCTGTACAGGGCCAAGGGTCACCTGGGGCTGTATGTCAGCCACCTGCGGGCGCAGGTGGCTTCGCAGGTCAGACCAGAGACTCTTTTGTATGTTTTTGTCTCTCTTTGATCCCCGAAGGCCACTATACCTTTTTAGGATGTAATTATCAACTTATGATACCTTTTTAATGACTTTAAAGGGTCGTATGGAGGGATGTTGGATTATATCCATTATGGATTGTTGTTAATATGTTGTTATGAGGAGAATTGATGGAGTAATTGTGACGTAATGATAATGGGGAAGCGTAAAGGGTAAACTTGGTGTGAAATGCTATTGGTTTATGATTTCTTGGTCAATGTGTGGAATGTTATGGTGTTGTTGGTATGATAATGCAGTGGATTGTAGTATAAAAGGTGAAATGACGTTATATGGTAGTCATATATCTCATTGTCGTCTTGTACACTTGTACGGAAAATAGTTGTTAACGAGAGTTTCGTTATGTACTTGATTTGTAGAGTGAAATGTAAGGAAGGAGCTGGACTATTGTGTTCATATATAGGATTGTGTATTCATACTTGTTAGTGAAGGTATGTAAGTTTATTCTATCCGTATCCTTCTGCAGCACATATTGTTCACATTGACATTGTGTTTGTTCCATTCTGAAATGTTCTAAGGTATCCTATTTTCGGTTATCAATTATTATTATCACATGTTCCCTGCTCATTGATCAATTGTGATTCACATGTCTCATGTTCATTGACTAATGTTCCAAAGGTCCAATAATGTTATGTTCCAAAGTTCAAATAATGTTATGACTATTATTGTATCAATCAATCTCAAAAGTAAAGAATGACGTAATGCATATATGGTTGATGATTGATTATGTGTGGTAGCTTTGGGGGCGAAAGCCTAGCTCAAGCCGATCCCGAGATTATTGCATCAGGGGGTAGTCCTAGAGGCATAAGCCTAGATCTGACCCAACCTGGCAGGGGGTAGGTCTAGAGGTAAGAACCTAGCTCAAGCCAAACCTGATATATTGGTTTATGGGTGGCAGCTCTAGAGGTAATAACCTAGCTCGAGCTGAACCCGATGTGTTGATTTATGGGTGGTAGCTCTAGAGGCATAAGCCTAGCTCGATCCGATCCCAACATAACTTTATGTTATGTTAAGACCCACTGATCAGTCGGGGCCCGGGTACATAGTGACACAAGTGATGATGAACAAACATAGAAGTAAAGAAGCAAAGAAAGTAATGAAAGCAATATACATGGTTCCCAACATACAGAATGGTGACTTATCCATATTGGTTATTCATTTGTATTTGAGTTCATTGAAGTATTTATGGATCATACAGTTTTATGTGAGCCTTACATACTCAGTACATTCTTCGTACTGACGTCCCTGGGGGGACTTACCTTACTTGCTGCAGGTGCAAGTGCTAGTAGACTGCCACAGTAGGTTGTCGGTCATTTGCAAAACTTTGGTGAGCTCCAGTTGGTTCGGGGCTTTTCGAGTCACAGTTGTACATTTGTTTTGGTATTGTAAATGTTGTATAAAGCGGGGACTTGTCCCAATTTTAAGATGGTTATGTGTATGCATCTGTTAGAGGCTTTGTAGACGTATGTGGGAATGAGAATGTAAGAGATGTATGTCCATTTTGACTTGATGGCCCTAACGGCCGAGTTTCCTATATGTATATATCACATGTTTCCATAACTTCCACTATTGGTATCTTATATCTCTATACGTGATGCTGGTGTTTCTTATGACATGCAAGTTAATGGACATGAGCAAAGGTTGGTTCTCTCGGGCCTCATCGGCTTCGGGTGCCAGTCCGCCTCAATGGGATTTGGGGCGTGACAAAAGTGGTATTAGAGCAGGTCGTCCTAAGAGTGTCTACAAAGCCGTGTCTGCGTAGAGTCTTGCTTATGGATATTTTGTGCACCACATTTATAAGTAGGAGGCTACGGAGCATTTAGGAGTTGTTTCTTTTCTTCACTTTTAGACAGTGCAATAGAGCCAATGTGGTAAGTGGAATCGTATCTAACCATTGGAATTGATTTTCTTTGTTATAGTAAAATGCCAATGATAAGACGAGGTAGATATGATTGCCGGTGAAGGAATGAGTAAATCACCACCTGACCAAGCTAGTCAAGGTGGAGCTAACACTGAAATTGCATCGCGGTCTTCTTCTACTTTTCCAGCTCCGGAAGAGCCAATAGGTAGAGAAGTACCCGTAGAGCCACCAATGAATGCTACTGACCAGGATCTAAGAAATGCAGTGCATATGTTGACTCAGTTAGTTGCCGCACAAAGTCAAGGACGAACTGGTCCAACGACAAAATGGGGATGATGCGGCTAGAGTGGCGAGTCGCAGGACACAGGACTTCCTGAAATTAGACCCTCTTATATTCACTGGGTCAGATCCGAAAGCAGATCCACAGGACTTTCTGAAATTAGACCCTCTTATATTCACTGGGTCAGATCTGAAAGCAGATCCACAGGACTTCGTGGATCAAATCCAGAGGGCTCTAGAAGTTATGCACGTGACTGGTGTTGAAACAGTTGAACTTGCGGCCTATAGATTGAAAGGTGAAGCTATATTGTGGTATGAAGACTGGAAAAGATTGAGGGGTATTGATGCACTTCCAGCTGGTTGGGAAGAATTTAAAATGGCATTCCTTGATCATTACCTCCCATATGAGATTCGGGACGCACGTACAGATCAGTTTCTAAATCTACGTCAAGGGAACATGAGTGTTAGAGAATATAGTCTTCAGTTTAATTTCTTAGCTCGATATGCTCCGAATGTAGTAGCCACAATGACAGACAGAGTTCATCGCTATGTGGACATGTGTACAGGTTAGAGCCATATTTGGTAAGGGAATGTACCATTGCTGCCTTGAACAAAGATATGGACATAGCCAGAATACACGCCTTCGTACAGAAAATGGAAGATCGGAGACAGAGAAGGAGGGTACATGAATCTGACAGAGGACAGTCCAAAAGAGCTAGACCTATGGGATAGTCTATGGTGTCCCAAGGAGAATCTAGGCCTCGGATGTTTCAAGACCGCCTAGACCCTCATACTCTTATTCCACAGCAGGCACTCAAGCTCAATTCCGAGGGTTTAGAGGTAGCCAATCTGGGCAGAGTAGTGGAATTCACGGATCACAGGCAGCAGGATTTTCTCGTCAGCAGTGTCAGCACTGCGGGCGTACTCATTCAGGTACATGCCGGCTAAGGACGAATGCTTGCTTTTGGTGCGGTATGTCGGGGCACATGATAAGAGAGTGTCCACAGAGGAGCATGGGTGGTATAGCATGACCGACGGGATCAACCATTGCTTCATCATCATCGATTCCTTCCTTAGGCCGAGGTGTACAGCCTGCTGGTCGTGGTAGGGGTGCCAGAGGAGCAGCCAGTTCTAGTGAAACCCAGAATCGTACTTATGCTCTAGTGGAACGGCAGAATTCAGAGGTCTCTCCTGATGCAGTCACAGGTACATTATCCATATTTTCGTATAATGTATATGCATTGATTGATCCGAGTTCTACATTGTCATATATTACTCCATTGATTGCTGCGAAATTTGCAAGAACACTGAAACTATTAACTAAGTCAATTGACGTAGCTACACCAGTTGGTGAATATATTATTGCAAAAAGAGTATATCGTAATTATGTGGTAACTGTGTGTGGTCATGATACACTGGCCGATCTCATTGAACTAGACATGGTGGATTTTGATGTGATAATGGGAATGGATTGATTGGCTTCTTTTTATGCCATGGTAGATTGCCGGGCCAAGAAGGTACATTTTCATTTTCTGTAAGAAAATAGTCTTAAATGGCAGGGTAATATGGGGGCACCAAGAGGAAAATTTATTTCCTCTCTGAAAGCAAGGAAAATGATTGCCAAGGGGTATATATGTCACTTAGTACGAGTGAAAGATACTGATGTGGAACCACAAACTCCTCAGTTGGTTCCAGTGGTCAATGAATTTCTTGATGTATTTCCAGGGGATCTTACAGGTTTGCCCCCAGAACGGGAAATAGAATTTGGCATTGATGTGATTACAGGCACTCAGCCTATCTCTATTCCCCCGTATAGAATGGCTCCAGCAGAATTGCGTGAATTGAAGGAGCAATTGAAAGACTTGTTGGACAAGGGCTTCATCAGGCCTAGTATGTCCCCGTGGGGTGCACCGATATTATTTGTACGGAAGAAAGATGGCACATTGAGAATGTGCATTGATTATCGGCAATTGAATAAGGTAACGATCAATAATAAATATACCCACCCTCGAATTGATGATTTGTTTGATCAGTTACAGGGCGCCAAGTGTTTTTTCAAAGATTGACTTGAGGTCGGGTTACCATCAAGTCAGAGTTAGAGAAAAAGATGTACCCAAGACAGCCTTCCGAACATGGTATGGCCATTATGAATTTTTAGTTATGTCATTTGGACTAACAAATGCACCAGATGTGTTCATGGATTTGATGAATAGGGTGTTTAAGCCGTTTCTAGACGTGTTCGTAATGGTATTTATAGATGACATCCTGGTTTATTCAAAGTCACAAAAGGACCATGCTAAGCACTTACGACAAGTGTTACAGATTCTTCGTGAGCGTAAGTTGTATGCAAAGTTCTCTAAATGTGAATTTTGTTTGAAATCCGTAGCATTCTTGGGTCACATTGTGTTAGATAAAGGAATTCGAGTTGATATACAGAAGATTGAAGCGGTGAAAAATTGGCCAAGCCCTACGACGCCTACAAAAATTCGTAGCTTCCTTGGGTTGGCAGGTTATTATCGAAGGTTTGTTGAAGGGTTTTCTTCCATTGCTGCACCTTTAACGAAGCTTACACATAAGGCAGTCAGATTTTAGTAGAATGATGCATGTGAGAAAAGTTTTCAAGAGCTGAAAGATAAATTGACTTCCACACCCGTATTAATACTTCCGGAAGGCACCAAAGGTTATGCAGTATATTGTGATGCTTCTGGAATTGGTCTAGGGTGTGTATTGATGCAGCACGGTAATGTCATAGCATATGCCTCACGACGATTGAGACCACACGAGAGGAACTATCCCACACATGATCTTGAGTTAGCAGCGGTGGTATTTGCTTTAAAGATATGACATCATTATTTATATGGAGTTCATGTTGATATTTACACTGATCACAAGAGTTTGCAATATATCTTTAAGCAGAAGGAACTCAATCTGAGGCAGCGAAGGTGGCTTGAGCTATTAAAAAACTATGATATTGATATGCTATATCATCTAGGAAAAGCAAATGTGGTAGCTGATGCATTGAGCCGTAAGGCAATAGGAGGCACTAGTGGCCAATTGACAGAAAAGCAAGATTTAGTCAAAGATCTACATCAATTAGCCAGCTTAGGGGTTCGTCTTCTTGAATCCTCAGATGAAGGGGTTATTGTACAAAATGCGACAAAATCTTTATTAATAGCTGAAGTGAAAGAGAAGCAGTTTGCGGATCCTATGTTATTGCAAATAAAAGAGAATGTACAACAGAGTTTGACAAAGGCATTCGATCTTACGCAAGAAGGAGTACTTCAATGCTAAGGTAGATTATGTGTATCGAATGTAGACGAGCTGAGGAAACGAATTATGACAGAGGTGCATCATTCACAATATTCTATTCATCCGGGAGCTACTAAAATGTATCATGATTTAAAAGTAGTGTATTGGTGGGGAAATATGAAGAAGAACATTGCAGCATTTGTAGCTCAATGCCCAAACTATCAATAAATTAAAGTGGAGCATCAGAAACCTGGGGGTTACATATAATGTATCAATCTTCCGGTCTGGAAATGGGACATGATTAATATGGACATCATCAGAGGTTTGCCTCGTACACTACAGAAATTTGATTCCATATGGGTTATAGTTGACAGGCTTACCAAGCCAGCGCATTTCTTACCAGTCAAGACCACCTATACAGCTGAAGATTATGTAAGATTGTATGTTAAAGAAATAGTGCGATTACATGGGATTTCGATCTCTATTATATCAGACAGGGGAGCTCAGTTTACTGCGCATTTCTGGAGATCTTTTCAGCAGAGTTTCGGTACACAGGTGAATTTGAGTACGGCTTTCCATCCTCAGACAGATGGACAAGCAGAACGTACTATCCAAACACTTGAAGATATGCTACGAGCTTGTACGTTAGATTTTCAAGGCAGTTGGGATAACCATTTGCCTCATATTGAATTTGCCTACAACAATAGCTATCATTCAAGTATCAAAATGGCACCCTATGAAGCTTTGTATGGAAGAAAATGTAGATCACCAATCGGATGGGTTGAAGTGGGTGAAACTGCTTTACGTGGGCCAGATCTTGTTCATCAAGCTATGGAAAAAGTTAAAGTGATCCAACAGCGGCTACAAACCGCCCAAAGTTGACATAAGTCATATGTTGATGTTAGAAGAAGAGGGATCGAATTCCCCATAGGTGATTGGGTATTTTTGAAGGTGTCACAGATGAAAGGGGTAATGCGATTTGAAAAGAAAGGAAAATTGAGTTATTAGAAGATTTGGGCAAGTTGCGTATGAGTTGGAACTACCACAAGAACTCTCCACTGTTTATCCAGTATTTCATGTTTTGATACTTTGAAAGTGCATAGGATATCCATCTCGTTTTACTCCCATTGAAGATGTGCAAGTTACGGAGGATCTTACCTACGAGGAGATACCTATTGCCATTCTGGATAGACAAGTGAAGAGGTTAAGGAATAAAGACATAGCTTCCGTAAAGTTACTTTGGAGAAATCAGCAAATAGAAGAGATCACATGGGAAACTGAAGAAATGATGAAGTCCAAGTACCCTCATTTGTTTCAAAGGGAAGAACAAGTTCAAGATACGAGATCGGAACAATGAAAAGTAAGTATTTATAAGCATTAAGTATATATATGATAACATGAAGAATGATACTAGAATTGCATTTGTTTAACTTGAATAATGTCACTAACATTCGAGAACGAATGTTTCTAGGAAGAATGTAACACCCCGTACATGCCCGAACCTATGAGACTATCTTAACATTTATAGAATCATTTAAACATGAGAGAATTGGTGAATTATGCATTTATTTGGTGGGCTTAAATAAATCTTGTGCCATTGGGCTCAAATGAGGCCCAAGATCATAAGAAGACATGGCCCAAATGGAATTTGACCCATTCTTCAAGTTAACCAAGTAAGCCCCTCATTTAATGTGGTGTATTGGCTAAGGATGACCATTAAAAGAGGCTATTTAAAGGGACTAAATAAGGTGGGAAAAATCAGATTTTTATTCATTTATACACAATGCATATCTAGAAATTTCCACAAGATATTTCTTATCTCAACTCAAACCCTAAGCCTTCATCCCTTTGGACAAGATCACTCTTTGAAAGATTTGGTAAGTATTTATTCTCATGGTTTTATATATTATATGCTTAATATGGTGTATAAATCATGTTGGTCATGTTGGCAAAGTGTTGGACCGTTCACTATGTGTAAAACTGTCTATTTTTGCAATCGGAAAAGGGTTTTGCCTTGTAAACTTGAAAATGGACTTGTGGTCTTGAAGGAAGTGAATTTTATGGATTCAATATTGACATGTGGGATGTGATTATAGCCTTAACTTATTTTATCCCTGTACATAATGTTTGGAATTTTTATTGCAAAATTGTGCATGGACTTGGTGGTGTATTAAAGGAAAAGTGTGGTTTTGGTGATGTTCCTGTGTGTTGTGAAACCATGGGTGTTTGTTGGCATCCAAGTGACCAAAAATATGTGAATAAAAGCTTACTTATTGCCTTGGACCATTTATTACACAAAAGGACCCAAAAGAGACCCTTTTTGGCCGATTTGGGCATCCGCCCTCGCAGACGAAGGTACCTGCGGGCGCAGATGCCAATGCAGGTGCCCCTGGACAGGGACAAGGGTCACCTTCGGACTTATTTCATCCACATGCGGCCGCAGGTGGCTTCGCAGGTCATCCCAGAGACTCGTTTTGTATGTTTTTGTCTCTCTTTGATCCCCGAAGGCTCCTATACCCTTTTAGCATGTAATTATCAACTTATGATAGCTTTTTAATGACTTTAAGGGGTTGTATGGAGGCATGTTGGATTATATCCATTATGTATTGTTGTTAATATGTTTTTATGAGGAGAATTGATGGAGTAATTATGACGTAACGATAATGGGGAAGCGTAAAGGGTAAACTTGGTGTGAAATGCTATTCATTTATGATTTCTTGGTCAATGTGTGGAATGTTATGGTGTTGTTGGTATGGTAACGCAGTGGATTGTTGTATAAAGGGTGAAATGACGTTATATGGTAGTCATATAGCTCATTGTCGTCTTGTACACTTGTACGAAAAATAGTTGTTAACGAGAGTTCCGTTATGTACTTGTATTGTAGAGTGAAACGTAAGGAAGGAGCTGGACTATTGTGTTCATATATATGATTGTGTATTCATACTTGAAAGTGAAGGTATGTAAGGTTATTCTATCTGTATCCTTCTGTAGCACATAGTATTCACATTGACATTGTGTTTGTTCCATTCCGAAATGTTCTAAGATATCCTATTTTCGATTATCAATTGTTATTATCACATGTTCCCTGCTCATTGATCAATTGTGATTCACATGTCTCATGTTAATTGACTAATTTTCCAAAGGTCCAATAATGTTATGTTCCAAAGTTCAAATAATGTTATGACTATCATTGTATCAATCAATCTCAAAAGTAAAGAATGACGTAATGCATATATGGTTGATGATTGAGTATGGGTGGTAGCTTTGGAGGCGAAAGCCTAGGTCAAGCCGATCCCGAGATTATTGGATCAGGGGATAGTCCTAGAGGTATAAGCCTAGATCGAACCCAACCTGACAGGGGGTAGGTCTAGAGGTAAGAACATAGCTCGAGCCAAACCTGATATATTAGTTTATGGGTGGCAGCTCTAGAGGTAATAACCTAGCTCGAGCCGAGACCGATGTGTTGATTTATGGGTGGTAGCTCTAGAGGCATAAGCCTAGCTCGATCCGATCCCAACATAACTTTATGTTATCTTAAGACCCACTGATCAGTCGGGGCCTGGGTACATAGTGACACAAGTGATGATGAACAAACATAGAAGTAAAGAAGCAAAGAAAGTAATGAAAGCAATATACATGGTTCCCAACATACAGAATGGTGACTTATCCATATTGGTTATTCATTTGTATTTGAGTTCATTGAAGTATTTATGGATCATACAGTTTCATGTGAGCCTTACATACTCAGTACATTCTTCGTACTGACGTCCCTTGGGGGACTTACCTTACTTGCTGCAGGTGCAAGTGCTAGTAGACTGCCACAGTAGGTTGTCGGTCATTTGTAAAACTTTGGTGAGCTCCAGTTGGTTCGGGGCTTTTCGAGTCACAGTTGTACATTTTTTTTGGTATTGTAAATATTGTATAAAGCGGGGACTTGTCCCGATTTTAAGATGGTTATGTGTATGCATCTATTAGAGGCTTTGTAGACGTATGTGGGAATGAGAATGTAAGAGATGTATGTCCATTTAGACTTGAAGGCCCTAACAGCCGAGTTTCCTATATGTATATATCACATGTTTCCATAACTTCCGCTATTGGTATCTTATATCTCTATACGTGATGGTGGTGTTTCTTATGACATGCAAATGAATGGACATGTGCAAAGATTGGTTCTCTCGGGTCTCATCGGCTTCGGGTGCCAGTCCGCCTCAATGGGATTTGGGGCGTGACACTTTCATTTAACGATGAGCTTATTTTCTGGACAGAATTCCTTGAATCTTTCCAATCCCATTCTTCATTTTCCACGAAGTGCACATCTTTGCTGATAACTATCTTCTCAACGTCTGGTTGAAAGATTTTGTACGCCTTCAAAACAGTGTTGTATCCAATAAAAATGCCTGAGACAACCTTTTTGTCTAGTTTATCTCATTTAACCTGAGAAACATAGGTAAAACAAAGACAACCAAACACTTTAAGAAAATGCAGTGGAGGCTTGTATCCATACCATGCTTCAAAAGGAGTTAGATCTTTCATAGCCTTTGAGGGAAGTCGATTCTATAGGAACACGGTTGTGTTTGCTGCCTCTACCCAAAACATCTTTGGCGAATTCTTCTCATGCAATATACATATTGCCATTTCCATAATAAATCTGTTTCTTCTTTCACTAACTCTATTTTGTTCTGGAGTATAAGGAGTAGTAAGTTGACGTTCAATCCCTTCTTTTTCACAAAACAGATTGAACTAATGAAAAGTATACTCTTTTCCGTTGTCAAATCGTAAAATCTAAATTTTGTAGCAACTTTCATTTTCTACTTTCATTTTGAACTTCCAGAAAACACTCTTGACCTCTGATTTGAACTTCAGAAAATAAATCCAGCACAACCGGGTCAGATTGTCAATAAAAATAATATAGTAAAGACTAACTTTAAGTGAGGGAGTCCTTTGAGGTCCTCCAATATCGGTGTGAACCAGCTGCAATTTCTTGTCGCTCTCAAAGTTGCCTTTGGGAATGGAAGTCTACTTTGTTTTCCAAATTGACAAGCACGACAATCTATTAAAATCACTTCCAGTTCAAGAAGGTTCTCCACCATCTCCAATTTTTGTATTTTGAGAAGCCCTTGATAATAATAGTGTCTGAGTCTCCTATGCCATAGCTCGGCAGCATCTTCTTTTGCTGAATACACCACCTACTCTTCCTCTGATAGATTAAACGAAAAGCTTTTTCCTCTCATTTTAACTTAACAGATTTCTTGACCCTTTGGATCGAATATCACACACTTCTTGTCCCCAAAATTAAGCTTAAAACCATTCTCCAAAAGCTGCCCTACGTTTAACAAATTTTGATCAAGTTCTGGAACCAAATGTATATATGAAATTAACTTTAGACCTGAGTAGCTTTCAATAGCTACCATCCTTTTCCCTGTGGCAGGAAGATAATCACCATTACCGATTCTGACTTTAGAGATTGCATATCTTTCTAAATCTCTAAAAATCTCCTCATCGTGAGTCATATCATTTTTACAACCGCTATCAATTAACCAACTTTCACTTGAAGTTTTACTTGTAAAACAGGATGCGACAAAAAGTTGATCCTCTTCCTGTTCATTAACAACTCGAGCATCTGCATCCTGTTGCTGATTTTTATTCTTACAAATGATCGCTTCACGCCCAAGCTGATTGCACTTAGTACACTTAGCATCAGTCCTTTTCCAGAACTTGAAAAGTACTTGTCCAAGCTTGCCGCAATGCTTACAAGGAGGGTAGTTTTCCTTGAAGCTACCTACTTTGTTTTTGTTTTTGTTGTTGCGTGCTGCACCTTCTCCATCTGTTGGTTGGTACTTTTTATTTTTCTTCTTTTTATATCGTCCATCATCATGATGCTTAGCTGGTAAGACACCTTTAACAACTCCTTCTTATCTCATAACACATCATTTCTCTTGTGCTTGAAAAGTACTTAAGAGCTCTACTAGTGTAATTTTAGACAAGTCCTTAGTATTTTCTAAGGTTGTAATGGTAGCCTCAAATCTTTCAGGTACCGTTACAAGGATTTTCTCAATGATCCTTGAATCATTAAAAGTGGAACCCAACAATCTAGTGCGATTTGCTATGTTAAGAAGTCGGTCAG
Source organism: Capsicum rhomboideum (assembly GCA_031232105.1). Lineage (NCBI taxonomy): Eukaryota > Viridiplantae > Streptophyta > Magnoliopsida > Solanales > Solanaceae > Capsicum > Capsicum rhomboideum. Next base: position 24,361,679 of record CP124718.1, read on the forward strand.
AGTACTCCTTTATGGTTTCACTTTCCTTCATCCTTTGCAGCGCAAACTCATGTACCAGATTCAACACTTGCTTCCCTCGAATCCTTTCATCTCCTTCATACTCAGTTTTGAAATAATTCCATACCTCTTTCACTGAGTTCAGAGACATGATACGAGTGAAGACATTGGATGAAACTACAGTAAATAAGCATGCCTTTGCCTTTGATTTCCTGATTTTCCTCTCCTTGTAAGTTTTAATCTGCGGCACCGTGGGATTGTTTGGAAAGGGAGCTATCTCGTATTCATCTTCGACAGCCTCCTAGAGATCCAAAACTTCTAGATATGTCTGCATTCTAACTGTCCAGATTTGATAACTTTCTCCGTCGAAAGTTAGTGGTGTCACTGAAGAAAAACTTGCTTCTCCGTTCATGGTATCCACTGAATCTGATATGATGCACACACTCACAGGTCCTTCAAGATTAAAGCTCTGATACCAATTGTTTGTTTTAATACCGTTAAGGGAAATAAAGCAGCAAGAAAAGCCAAAAAAATAGCAGCTGAAACTGAGATGGAGTAAAAGAAGAAGAGACGCAGAGAGGTTTTTTCTTTTCAGGTTAAAGCAACCACATTTACTGATAATCATCTCCTAACTTAAATAGTCCCTATTACAATTAAAAATAGGTTAAAACTTACCATAATAAAGCAGTCATATTTGCTAACTAAAAATAAAAAACTGACTAACAGTTTTCTAACCAAAAATAGAAATCCCAATTTTACTAGGAGTCGTCAGTGGCGGAGCCACCTTGTACCCAGGGGGTTCATCCGAACCCCTTTTGGCAGAAAATTGTATTAATTATACATAGTTAAAATTATTTTTTACGTATATATAGTAGACGTTGAACCCCCTTCGATTAGTTCATGTGTTTACTTCTTTCGATCTTGAACCCCCTACTTGAAATTTCTGACTCTGCCACTGAAAATCTTATGTAAAAAAACTAGAGAAAAAAGAAAAAAATAAGTCACGTGCATTATTCCTTAAAGCAACTTTTAACACATATCATGGCATGTTTTGGTCTAATCAGATAATTCAAGAAACCACATAATCTATTGGCTCTCTTATGCCTATTGGTCGTTTGATACCGTCAAAATGAGCTCAACAGCTTGATACATATTGTCTGTTTGGTTGAAAATTTTGTCGACTAATGGAAAGTCTGTTTGGTTGAAAATTTTGTCGACTAATGGAAATAACCAACTTGAACTTGCTTTTGTACTTGGTAATATCATTTAGAAAGAAGAGGATTTGTAATAAGTTGTAGTCAATATGTTCTTAAAGCTTTCAATTTCCACAGTACTGTACTTGTACAAATGCAATTGCAGAAACAAAAGAAAACATTCTTGTCCACTAAATTAGATCCCATCAAGAACTTACTAATTAGAATCTAAGAACTAACATCAGAATTGTATATATCTGGCAGGTCATGAGTGTAATAAGTCTTGAACTGAAAGATTGTCCATTGCTATCTTTAAATCAGCATGAGCGTTAGTGTCTGAATCATCCTTTTAAGCGCATTAGTACCCAAGAGTGCCTGCAAACGCATGAATTGAAGAAAAATATTTCCTTTTTGCAGCCTTTTCTTTTCAGAACATACATCCATGCATTCGCAGTTCCCCATTTATACATGTTTATCGGGAAACGGTACAGTTGAATATGTAATGAGGTCAAGGACACGCGTTATGATTTAACTCATTAGATTTGATTATTAGCAATTAAATTATTTATTAAATAAATAAACGAGAGTAAGTAAGCAAATAAATAAAGCCGACTGTAGCGGTAAAGCTCTGGTGACGGGTATGGATTGGATCCGAAGATGTTAAGAGTAATCCTAGTCTCTGATCCGGGGTCGTTTCCTTCAGAGAATATAGCAATTAATAAATGCTACACTACTCACAGTTGCATTAGCACTTAATAAATCAATGAACGATCTAAATTACGCATGTTCCAAACTTCTTACATTGGACAGTGAATACAGATGGTACCTCTAGCAATGGAACAACTAAGAGATGACTTATATGTGGCCTGGCTACAAATAAGAGATGAATTATTGTCCAGTTACCAAAACTTCACACAGAACTGCTCCCTCTGCCCCACGACACGTTCATTTTTAGTCTGTATTGAGAAGAATTTCATCTTTATGTTTGGAAATAATACAACTTGAAATTTTTATTTTACCCTCAATGAAATGATGTATGACGCACAAATATTTAAGATTTGTTTTAAACAATAAATTCTAAAGTCTTTTTATTTATCTTAAACATTTCCTTCATAACTTGGTTTAGTCTTATTAATATATATGTTGAATGTTGGTAAATTGATTCAACTCATTAAGGAAAGAAGGTTTTAAATGACAGAAATAGAAGAGTAAATTTTTATGAACCTGTTTTAAGATAAACATGCTCTGGTTTTTTCGCTCATAAATAATAACACATCCGTCTATTCTTACTTGTCCACTATTGACTTGATATATATTTTAAGAAACAATAAATAATATAATAATTTTACTATATCATTCTTTGAATATAATAAATATAATAATATTTTGAAAAATATATTAAGTAATGAATAATATTTAATAACAAGAGTAAAATACACAAAAAGGTAAATTATTCATTAATTTTTTAAATTAAATAAATATTATTGAACATTTATTTTTCATATAGTGAACAAATAAAGATGAACGTAGGAAGTAAAAGAAGACATTTTCTCATCACTTCTGACATTATTACTTTCGAAGCATATGCGAGCTTCAAAAGAAGGAACATCTTTTCATCAAAATCGATGTTGTGAACCACTATATATAGTCTCTCTCTATATATATGCAATTTACTCCTTGTTGGGTTTGGTTGATAAGAAGTAAATGGAAAATGGTTTGTAGAAACATGGAGGAAGGTGAAGAGTAAGTGAAGACTTTAAGTAAGTGAAGTTCTCCCACATTAGTTGGAGAAAGAGACTTTCTGGTGTATTTAATAGAATACACTTCTTCATGTGGATAGTGAGGCAAGAACAAGACAAGCCTCGCGCCATCGTCGTAGTCGCTTGGCTTCGGCTTCGGCTTCGGATTTGGCAAATCGATCGAGAGACTATCTTTTTGGACAAAGTTTATTTGAAACTTGAGAATTATTGATAGTTTAATCCAAAAATCCGATAGGAAATCATTTCTCCATATCCAGACTCATGTCACAACGCACTTCGAAGGGACGCGATCCTTTGAAGCAAGAGACGCACTGGTTGGAGGCGATGCAGTGACCTGCGCGCGCACCTGGCGACCTGCGGGCGCAGGTGCCAACACAGAAGCTTCTGCTTCATGCAGTATCGTCACCTGCGGACGCAGGTTGACCACCTGCGGGCGTAGGTGGTCGTGACGTTCCAAACAGATGCCTCTTTTCTTTAACCATTGCTTCTCTTCTAAAACACCACCTCTTAGGCTATAAATATGTATGTTTTTCTCAGATAAATGAGCTACGAAATTATTATTTTTCACAAGTTAAAAGCTTTCTTCTTTACAAAAGAATCAAAATAAGTGTGATTTACTCCATTAATTGAGTTCGACGAAGTTCAGCAAATTCCATTGCCGGTTTTGCTGAATAGTGTTCTATTTTATCCTGGGAGGAATTAATCCAAACTTTGGGCAATTGTGAGGGGATTATATTCTTTATGGAAACACAGTCTAACTGTGGACTTAGAACTTTCATTTTAATCAATTTTCTGGTTTGTACTGCTGAAGGAAGTAACAAGAGATGACACTCCCTTCGTTGTGTTTTTCTTCTCACTATTTTCTTAATTAAATTTTTATTTTTATTTGTCATTTTTAACATATCAAAAAAAATAAAAGATTTTTTTAAATTTTGTCCTTAACATTAACTGCTTATTCTTCAAACTATTTTCAAAGCATATTACTCTAAATATCAATTAATAGAGGCAGTATGGTAAAATATACATATCAATAATTATTTTTTAATGGGTGTGTCATGTCAAAAAGTGACAAGTAAAAGCCTACGGAGGGAGTATGCAATAAGATTCATTTATTAATGCAATATGGCACTCTTACAATCCCTTGTCCTTCCCTTGTCCTTAGTTCTCTTATTGTCATCAACATCTATAGTCACCGTAGTCTCCTTCCCTGGCAGTGGCAGCTCATCCTCAAGCCTTATGGTTTATGTACCAGTCTCCTCCTCCCTTTCACTACACATACCCATCCCCACCCCCAAGGACACATCACCATTATCATCACAAGCATAAATGCCCATCTCCACCACTTTCATATACCTATAAATCACCACCACCTCCGCTAATTTACAAATACAAGTCACCACCACCACCTCCATTGTACATGTACACATCACCACCACCGCCGCCTGTTTACAAATTCAAGTCACCACCACCACCGCCCGTTTACAGGTACAAGACACCACCACCACCTTATTATCATTACGATTCACTCCACCACCACCACCTAAAAATCACCATGATCACCATCACCATCACCATCATCACCACAATCCCAAATGGTCACCATATCCATATATTTACTACAAGTCCCCACCGCCACCGCCCAAACATCATTACTGGCGTCCACTTTCTCCGCCACCTCTTGTTGTCGCATGATTATATATAGTGGATGAATGGATGATCCGATTCCGCACTGGTATGAGTTGGGGCCTTTAATCTTATTGTAACCTTCTAGCTACAGCCCATGTAATAAACAAAGAACCATGCATGAATGTCGAATGATGATGTTAGTGTTTCTGCGAACTAGACAACGTTGTAATATAAATAATTCGAAACACTCCTATGTTTTTGTTTTGTATATTTATCCTAGTAAAATGCATAACTTTCCATAAATGTTGCATCTCAACTCGGCATTTACCTAGAGGAGTCGGGTGTACAATTTCTATGGAGTTCCTCACAATTACAACTACATACAACCAAAATTAAAATGTTAACTCCTAAACCTTACATAAATTAGCACTCCATAGGACAATTTCTATGGAGTGATAAAAATGAATGTTCAGATTGTGCTGCTCAATGCTAGCTCATACATATCCTACACGGAATAGTGCAAATATGTAATTGAACTAGTAGTTCTGGACAAACTTAGGTCATTCCAATATGATTCTGTAAAAATACATAGGAAGTTGGCTTAGCTAACGTAGTCTTTGATATAACCAAAACGTCCTTCAGACCTATAAACCCAAAGGTAGCATATAACCTCATTGATAGGTCTTGTTTAAAGTATAATTTTGACTATTGAAGAAAGTATTCATTGAAAAAAGAAATATTTTGAAACTTAAGATGTGAAACATAAATAGTACTTCCTCCCTCCTAATTTATGTAGTGGCATTTCATTGGCCCGAAAATTTAAGGAAAAAAAGAATTTTAAATATTGTCGTCTAAAACAAGCCATTTAGATATTTGAGTGGGCATAATTAAATTTCTTATTTAGGATAAAATAAAAAATTTGAAGTTAAATTAGTTCTAAATTAGGAAGTATGATATTATTTTTGGGACAAATAAAAAATTAAGTATGATACATAAATTGGTGCAAATAAATGGTAAATTAGAAGTCATACTCCTTTCGTTCCATTTTACTTGGCCTTCTTTCTAAATATGTTTGTTTCAAATTAGTTGATCATTTTCACAAATCAAGAGTGTTTTAATACTTCTTTCCCATATTACCTTCAGTATTAAATAACTAAAGAAAATAGTAATAGTCAGTTTTTTAAAAGGCTGGGGCATTTCACTTAGCACGGGATGAGGCGTAAGCCTCGAGGCGATGGGCCGTAAGCCCCATAGAGCTTAAAATTTTTAATTTATAATATAGTAAAATAGTTTTATAAAGCTAAAATTATAAACAATAAATTAATAATTAAAATAATTAAAAACATGATCAAACAAATTCATAGAAAATAAAACCTCTAACACAATTTTACAAGTATAAATAAAGAAATGTATGCAAATCAATTCTAACATCTTAACTTTCAACTAATAAAAGAATCACATTTTTGTAAAATATTATCGTACTATGCAATTTATATCGTTGAAAGAAAATAGTCAATAAACTTTATTAGTAACATCACAATAATTTTGAGCTAATAAAACACAATAATTTACTTTCAAATAGTGATTATTTTGAGACGTAAGGAAATAATATGAAGACCAATATTGATAAGTGAAAATGTAAAATCGGCTAATTAAGTATTTTTAAAAGAAATGTTAAATGATATTCACCCTCATGGTTCTTTCAAATAATAAATATGCAATACAATGACTTGTTATTTGAGTTATTCTCAATCTTCTAATTTCTATAGATGAAAAAAACTATAAAGCATCTTTCCTAAGATTAGTTAGGCGAGCCCCGAGCGTTGGGCGTTAGGCGTTTGTAGGGTGTATCGTCGGGCGCTTAAGGCGTAAGCCTTACAGGACTTAAGCCTCACACCTATGCCTCGAGGCATTTTGCCAGTGCCCTGTCCTGGGGCGAGCCCCAAAACTGCCTTTTAAAACACTGGTAATAGTTAGATTTAGAGTTTCAAAACATCATTAATAGGCTTAATTTTATAAAATACACTTATAACTAATATTTTCTTAATGAATATGTCAAATTAAAAGAGACCAAACAAAATGAAACGGAGGAAGTATAACCAAAAGGAAAATAAAAGGACTTCATTTGAAAAATGGCGGAATGTAACGAACACTTCCCAAATCTGAAAACTTGAAGGTATTTTGGGCTTTGTAAAGAAAGTATAATGGGTAATAATAAAAACTAATTGGTCAAATGTTCCAGTTTACCTTAAGCTTTGTAAAATGGTCTAAATATTTCCTAAGTTAATACTCCCTCTATCCAACAATACTTGTCCACTATACTAAAAATATAGATGTCCAACAATACTTATCCAGTTTGAAAGATCAATGGATAATTTACCTTTTCAACCTATTTTATCCTTGCTATAAATACTATTCATCACTCAATGTAGTTCTCAAAACATTAAATTTATTATATTCAAAAGCTGATATAGTAAAATTACTTCTATCATTTATTATTTTTTAACATGTGTGACAAGTTAATAGTGGAGAAGTATTGTTGGACGAAGGGAGTAGTTGGGGTTAGATATAACCTTGTCATTATAAAAATGGACTAGATTTGTCCTTATTGACTAACAATGAAGGCTTCCAATACGTGGAGATTTTTATGAAGGAAAATAGTCAAATTATCCTTTGAATTATGTGAAATTGTTTATTTTTGCTCATGAACTTTGAAGAACAAGGTCACTATTTGTTAGGAAAAATGATTCTAATATTTCAAAAAGAAGTATTCATATTATTATCTAAGTTCATTTCATAATAATTTATTGATTTGTATTTAATATCCTAACATTGGTTTTGGTCAATTGCTGACTCCTTGAACAACCTTAATTAGCGATTATTTTAGTATAACAATAACGTTTTTGGCTTTATTGTTCAACCATTAACTTTGACAATTAAATTATTCTTTAATGCGAATATTATAATTAGTAACCTCTTGATGCCTGATTATAATTGTTGAAGCCTAGCACTATTCTCAAGTCATGATTCTTATATATGTTACAAAAGTTTTTTCATTTGGCAGTAGAAAAGGTAAAAGACAAATTTCTTCAATATATTTCTACTCCTTTTGTTTTGGTCTTTTACCCATATTTAATAAGTTTGCTGGGGTTTCTTCTTTATATAATCTTTGTTAGATTCTAACTCCTAGTTAAATGCTAGAAGAAGTTGTTGAATTCTGGGGAATACACCTATTCGGGTAAAATATCCTTAAGTACAATGTCTTTGACATGCCCCAAACTTTGAATTTCCTACAATGTTCGTGATCAAGTATCTTCCATAAAAATTCTAGCACTATTTTGAGCAATCCCGTCTTCTTCTTCACTCATAACTTATAATGACAAGGTCTCAAAAGATCAAATTAACCATCCTCAAACCTCAAATAAGCCTAAATGTAACTTAAACAATGATCAATTGTACCACCAAATTGAACTTTCACCTTTCTGGTTGGGTCTCCATTGACACAAATCTATCACCAAACATAATGTCACATCTTCATATTGACCTCCCAATGATAAAATAAACTTAGATACACATTATGCATCACCTAATCATTTGTAGCGGTATTGTAGCGATCAAGGTAGTGTTATAGTGGTTGCAGATTAGTGGTCTTTTAGTAGAGATAAGACGGAAACTAAAAAAAATAATAAAGATAAAGTTATCAGAAAGATTATTTGTCTGGATCATTTCACAAAGTTTAACGGCAAGACTAGATCATTTCATATAGTTCAAGAAAAAATTTGACTCTTTTTTCTTTGTAAAATATGCTCACATTTTGAATATCCTTCGTCGTTAGTCAATAAGGCAAAATCTCTCCACTAAGTGCAAGTTTAGTTTTGGGAAAATAATTTTCTTTTAGTTTAGTTCTCTTATAACTGCTCTTACCATTCTTCTTATGATGCTTTCTGAGTGTGTTTATGGATTTGACTCCCTTACTCTTTTGAATCTAAACTCTTTATCTCAAAATATTGTTAAAAGCTTAGATGCAAAAAAGAGAGTCAAAGAGTAAGTGAATCAATGAAAAGACAAGAAGACAAATTGAGAAGAGTTAAAAGACAACTAATTAAGAGAGCAAAAAAGGAAGGAAGATAATAGATTTTGAACCCGGTGATTAAGTGTGGTTTTATTTTAGGAAAGAAAGATTTCCCCATCAAAGAAGAAACAAGCTTCTACTTTGAGGAGAAGGACCTTTTCAAGTCCTTAAGAATTTGAATGATAATTCTTATAAAATTAATTAGCCTAGTGAATTTCATATTCATAATGTTTTCAATGTCAGTGACTTGTTTCTTTTTTATGTAGGTGTTGAAGCAAATTCGAGAATGAACTCTTTTCAAGAAGGGGGGACGGGGGACTATAATTCCGAGCTCATGTCTATGCCTTCAAAGCCTTGTATTCTTATCTAAGCTAAGGAGATACATGCATTGAATAGACTCGATGAATATTGGTGATAACACCTTACTTTTTAGTCTGGAGATCTTTTAATTGATTCCTTTAATTTAACCTAGAATTTACAAGAATGTTCCGTCTCTTGAGGATTCTAGAATAAAATTAAATGCTTTCTTAAATGTTATTAAAGGTGATTAGGATTTCCATCCATTAAATGCTACTAGTTTCAACTTCAAGTTATGTGTTTACCTTTTTTTTTTTTAATTAAAGTCTAGAGAAAGCCCCTTTTATTGAAAATCAAACTAGTTATGTGTTTATCTACTGTATTTTACTTATTTTTAAATTTCTTTTCTTTCCATTCTTGAAACTTATCATACCTCCAAACATCTACATCTATTTAGGGTATCTGATTTTGTTCTATATGGACTTCACTAGCGGATTCATCACAATCTTCTCTAAGGATATATCTTATAATCATTGATAACGCTCAAATATATCCGTCGAGAATGTATGCGGTTGCTAGCAGTATATTTTACCCAACTTTAGAGTCGGGGTCGATCCCACGAGGAATGAAGGCAATAGGTTCACCTTCGAGTGTCACAAGTGACTAATTGCTTGCTTGTAATGCCAAAAAATAATGCAATAAAGTAAAATGGGAGAGTAGTTCAAATGTTGTTATGTTCAATTTCATCAAATGCACGTTTCGAATGCAAAAGTGAGTTCTAGAGTTTGTAATCAAGATTTAAATATACTTGGGGTTATGCTTTCATGAGAGTGAGTACATGCATGGGTAATTGAATATTTTCCTAAGTTCAATTAATAGATATTGGTAGACTAGGTCCTAGATTTTAATGACAATCTTTAAATAAAACATTAATCATCACAAGTGGGTTCTTTCGAACACCTCACAAGTGGTACATTATAACCAATCTACAACCTCAATTTAGTAGCCTTATGTCTAAGAACTACTATTAAGTGATGGACATCAAGTCATAACTGACCACTACTCCTTACCCTTATCCCCTTTGTCAAGGATGCATGGTAAGAGATACAGGGTTAACTAGAATTTGCAACCTCCAATTATGAGTTAATAACACGGAGTAAAGGTCAATCCCATAATAATTAATCAAATAAAGAGGCAAATAAACAACACCCATACAATTATCACTGCTCATTCATATATAACCCCAAGATGAAAATTTATCTACTCATGACAAAAGATAAAAGAAATATACTAATATCTATATTGAGATCTGCCATCGAATCTAAATAATCTAAGAGAATTCCAAATTCAAAGCAAAAACTCAAACACAAATAGCAAAAATCCACTATAGGGTTTCAATTACAAACTCTCAAATCTCAAAATTGACAAGCATAGGGTTTTCAGCTGTCAAAAAGGCTTTTATAGCTTCAGTAAAAATTGGGCAAAAAATTACAGAAATGCCACCACGTCCACTTTGACAGAGAGATAAACCATCGGGGAACAATTCTGCGATACGTCGAAGTGATTGAGAATCACTAAATCAGTGTTGACCTTGAGATTCAGGGGTTGACTTCTGGTGATTTTGGTGATAGATCTTGGCTTCGCCTATCCATTCAACGATATGCCAAACCACTCTCTTCATCGTCGAGTTATTTTAATTGGACTTAGGTCAAACTGTTAGAGTTGACGATGGAATCCCATTGTCGGCGATATGCCGATTACTTTAGAATACCCATGGCGATGCTTCTTTACACTTTTTGCTCTAATTCTTTATGTTTTTGCACTATTACGCTCTATCAACCACTTCTTGGCCTCAACCCTGAAAATAAACTAAATTAACAGTAAAACTAGCTCAAATTTGCATTGCGAACTTGATTTCTACCATTTTTAGGCCAAATGAGTTGCAATTTTCAGACTTATCAATAACTCTAACTTAAATCTTTGCTCATCCTCAAGTAAATCAATACATACACAATAAAGACAACAATTCCTACAAACGCTAATACTTGGGAGCTTAGACACATATTTCTTTTGTGAAAACAGATTGCTCTCATGGTTTTGAAAATAATGGCACAAGTTTCACTTATCAAACACTCAATTTGTGAACAACAAGCCTCAAATATTGACTAAATGTTACCAAACCACACATATGCTCATAGACTCCAACTAAGATTAAAGAATGTTCAAATATTGCAATCAAGTGCCCTCACACAAAGAAGTCCCTTCCCTCAAGAAATGATCAACATTAAAACAAAGGACTACTATGATTCACTTACACTCTCAAAGATGATCATGAACATGAGTATCACACAATAAGCTTGCCCATAAGCTCCACTTCACCACATTCAAGCATGCTACTTTAGAGATAACTAAGATCTTACTTTGGCTTGTAGCGTAGGCAACGAGTAAGGTAGGTGAGGTTAGGGTTATAGTGACTCTACCCCCTCAAAACATCTAAAGATACCTCAATTACATTTCTTTCCCAAAACTTGCTTCTTTTGCAACTCCAAGGACCGATTCTCTAAAATTTTCAAGATATCTTCCTCCTTCTATCCTTTCAAACATTCAACTACTTTGACTATTTATAAACTAGAAACACAATTACAACTCTTTTTCCACTTCTTTTCAACCCTTTTCTCTCTTATATATATATATATATATATATATATATATATATATATATATATATATAGATAGATAGATAGATAGATAGATACAAAGGATACGAGGATAACTAGAAGAGGAAGTGAATGGTCCCCACATTATGAACTTCCGATCACAAAACTAACCCCAAAAGCTGCTCCACCCCCAACTTAGGATTTTGGCCTAAGTTGGTTTACTACCTCACCTAGACACTTCAAGATGGTTTTGGTTCAAGAGAGGGACTTGTGGAAGAAGGGTTTTGACTTGTAATGAGGTTGTCCACGAAAAAGGGTTCCAAGACTCAAATTAGGGACAAAATTTATCACTCAACTTTCAATGGGATGGCTATTTTGGTCAAATTGGAAGTTCACTCTCGATCAATGGCCTAAGGTCACTTCTCCAACATCGTACACTCTTTGGTTAGCTATAAGCAACCAGGTAAGTTTTAGGTGGACTCAACAAGCAAGATCAAGTCGAATTCTCACCCACACATAGCATTCAATTGCACACTCGAACCACGCTTCCTCAATTAATGTACCACATTCATAGCATATATCAAAAAAAGGTACTCAAGTAGTCAAAACAAGATGTGGGTGTTCACAAATAATGAGCTCCTAACTAGTTCAACTAAACCAAAGAATTTTTTTGAAAAGGGGCATATTTTGAAAAATAGAGCAATTCACAATAATTTATCATTTTTTAAGAGTCGTGCATGTGAAAAATCTCCCCAAGAGTACTATCGAGTCAAAGTGTTCTATTGCTAGTGCATTTTTTTCTTAAGTACGTATGCTAAAATGGATTTATTTATGACTAAATTATGAACTACTAACTAAAATAAAAAGTAAGGAAAATGAAGATGAAAAGATCACACACCACACTGAAAGCAATCCAAACACTAAATCTAGAATATTACAATCCAAATAAAAATATCCAAAACATCATCCGAATTAAATCAAAATCGCACACCAAAAAAAAGTATCCAAAACAGAATATCATTAAAGCAGAACTGAATATTACAGATCCAACATAAATAACACCCCCAACTCTAAAGTATGCATTGTCCTCAATACAATAGGACTAAGATAAATAAAGGAGAATGAGAGTGAGGGTCCCCCTGAATGATACTAATCCTGGGATGGTGAATGGCTCAAAAAAGTGGCCTTTGTCTGGGCATCAGTGTGCAGCTCAGCTCCAGCAGTGGTCTGTGGGGGTGGATCTGGTATGGTGACCTCTGTATCCATAGCAATAATTGAACTGGAGGTCCCAATCTGGGTCGTTTATCTAGTCGAACTCTCCAAAGTAATCACATAAATGACATACTCAGTCTCCTGCCTATCATCCTGTAAATCAACCTACACCTGCTCAACTCCACCGGGAGCTAATTCTCTCTCAAATATCTCCTCATCATCAGAAATATGATCCTTCTCGTCCGTCTTCTCCTCTTGTGACACTGGAACATCCTCATGAATAGGTGCTACTGTCGGTGTCTGAGATAAAGCTCCCCATACGTGTGATAAATCTGGGAACCGAAGCTCATCCACATACTTCTAGAGGGAAGCAAGCTCAGTCTGCATCTGCTGTAGCACACCATCTAGGACTGCAGGCTGTGGGGTGCTCAACTTGTCCAGCTTGGTACCATAGATATACAGAGTCTCACGAATACCATGTAACTCATCATGAACAAACACCATGTATGCTTTTACCTTAGAAGCAATCATCTGAGGCATCTCTGTCTCCAATCTACACAGTATTATATCACTTGAATAAGCCAACTGGGCTATCCAAATAATGTCAGCCTGAGTCAAAGGGACCCTTAAGGTGCCCGAGTAGTGGATGGGCGAGGGCAAAGAGCAGTGGGTCTAGGAGGTTGTAATGATGAACCTTTGAAGGAAATTAAAGGAGTAAGAGTAGGTTGGTTGGCAACACTATCAAGGGAGTCAAGATCAATTTTCAGGGAATCATCCACCTGGGCTTTCATCTTCTTAACTTCTTGCACCGTCTCAAGTCGAGTAATGTCTATGGTAGAGGTAGGAGTGTACTCAAAATCCTTCTTCTTATCAAACAGAACATTTACATGATGGCACAACTATGTAATGAGGCATGGGAAAGTAAAATAGGTTTGCTTTTGTTGGTCCCGATAAGCAATGTTTGGGGTAATGACCATAGCAAGATCTAACCTTGCTTTTTCTATAATTGTTCCTACTAGCACTTCTCAAGGGTGCATGAGGATTGTTTGATTCTACGAGGGTAAGAGATTGCTGAATACAAAGCTTAACCAATACCAAGCTTCCTAATTTATATCACCTTTCTCAATGTTAACCTTCGATACAAGCCATGAAGGTAGACTATCACTTAACAATGGGGCTAACCAACCCCAAACTTTATCAACCAATATTATTACTCTAGAGGCAAAGTAGTGCAGATTCAGTGTTTTTCATCTATACACAGTGTTTATAATGCCCTCATCATAACGAATGTTGACACCACGAACCTTAAAAAGATCTCTAGTCTCTTGTCGTCCCTTTTTTTCTTGGCTAGCAATAAATTCCCATAGGACTCATAAAACTATCGTACCCAACTTTCAACATAAGGCTATAAGGTTTTAGTAAATACCTCAAAGTCGTGGTATTTCAATGCAGATAACACTCTAGGATGCTTGCCTTCTAACCCGTTCAGACTCAACCTTTGCTCCTCAATGATTATACATTGTTCGAGCACTTTTAGGCAATTGAGGAACCGATGACCCCCGTGAGGGTGAAGGTTTGCTGCAGCAAGAGGAGGTTGTTCAACTATTTTTTTCTTCGATTGTGCAGCCTCAGGAGTATTTAATGGCTCATGGATGGAAGTGGTATTTCCCTTCTCCAAGGAATCAATGTAGTACCTCTCAGAGTTAGATTTATGTTTCGAGCTTTGCTTCTTATTCACAGGAGCTTTGCTTCTACTCTCCCTAACCCTTTTTCATTTTTGAGCCACTTTTTTTGGTTGTGATTCTCCCGTAATCTTTACCCCTTTTAAAACCATTGATGTAGGGGAGGAGAACGAGTTTGTTTCATAGATATGCTCTTGTTTTGAGAATATCTGTAAATAAGAAAAGAAATGCACTAGACAACGGTTAGCAAAAGCAATAATATCATTTTTCAGTCATGCATCACCAAACAATTTGGTTGATTGCTAAAGGGTTCAGCGATGTAAGTTGGCTATCACTGAGTGGAACAGTCAGGAACATAAGATGTGGCGAAAGAAAGTTGGGAATCAGCGATTCACTGTGTAGTTTGGTGATACTCCCCGAGCATCAATGAACTACTAAGGCATCTCCAAAATATCACCTTGATTAGCCCAATCCACTGTGACTTTCTGTGATATGAGGAGTGCTTCAGTGATCTGCTATGAAGTTTGGCGCATCACCAAAGCTCTCAACCCATCGTCGAAAGTCATTGTCCCTAAGCCTTCAATTATGATTTTGAGTTTCTCAAGCAATTTTCATGGCAATTTCAGTCCAAAAACAACCATGGGTACTCAGACTTCCCCAGGTTTCAACACCTCAATAACAATTTCGATAATTTTGCCCTTAAGAACGACGTCACCCAATCTATTATCGAGCAAATCACTTCATTTCACGACAAATGTATACCCAACAAAATTTTGACTCAAAACACATGAAATTCAACCCAAGGAGCAGACAAAAATAAGTTTCAAACTACAGGTTCGTTAATTCCAACAGATTCGAACCCCAACTCCACTAAACTCAACATTTTAAGACAAGAATTTGAACAAAACAAGTATGCCCACCAACAAATTTTGAATAAGAGCATGAGTACATACCATTCCTAATGTATAAGTACAAATACGAGCAACAAAAGGATTTAGAGCAAGAAGCAAGATCTAACCTCAGATCTAGCACTAAAATCAAGTTAAAAAAGAGAAGAAATAGTAGTGACGGACAAATCCGGTGAGTAAACAATGATGAAAATGGAGATGGTGTGCTCGTGCAGTGTTGGTGATTGGATAGAAGAAAATGAGTGTGTGTATGTGTGTTTGTGTATAGGCTAAGTGATAGATGAAAGAGAAATGGGGAATGGAAAAAGGTTTAAAGAAAACAAAGCGACAAAAGTTGAAAAGTCAAGGGTCAAAGAAAGTCAAACCATCATCCTTTATTATGCAACCCATTTTTGCAATATGGGCATACATCTCTAAATCATTTGGCGATACGCCAAACACCCCATGGCATTGCCAATCTTCTAACCAAGTCATGAGCATCTCTATGTAGTGTAGGCCAATAGAATCTTATTTGAAAAACCTTGGCGGTCGTTCTCATACTCCTATGGTGACCACAAAATTAGGAAAAATGACAGTCCTTAAGAATGGCCTGCATCTCCGACTCCATCACACATCTATGGATAACTCCATCTGTTCACTCCCTAAGGAGGTAGGGTTCATCCCGATAGTAGTTCTTCACATCATGGAGGAATTTTTTTGTTGATAATGATTGAAATCCTCGAGAAGTAAACTAAATATCATATAATTCACATAATCCATATACTATGGTTCAATACTGCCCGAGAGTGCCATCACAAGTTTATCAAAAAAGGTTCTATCAATATTGATCTCACCCAACTTCTCTTTGTTAGACTCGAGGCAGGATAAATGATTCTCCACTTGGTTTTCACACCCTTTGCTATCTTTTACTTCAAAATTAAACTCTTGAATTAGCAAGATCCATCAAATCAACTGAGGCATGGCCTCCTTTTAAGCAGTGAAATATCGGAGAGCCACATGGTTGGTGTGCATAATGACTTTCATGCCCAACAAGTATTTACATAATTTCTCTAAAGCATAGACTACGGCAAGAAAATCTTTCTCCGTAACCATATAATTTTGTTGTGTATCATTCAAGGATTTGCTAGCATAATATATTGGATGAAAAAACTTGTCCTTCCTTTGGCCTAACACCACCCCCAACATTAAGCCAGTTCATTACACATCAATTCAAAATCTAGTTACCAATTTGGGGCCACAATGATAGGAGCCGACACAAGTTTCTCCTTCAGGAAATTAAATGCTCTCACGCAATCACCATCAAACTCAATTTTTTCTTCCTTCTCAAGAATCTTACACATCAGATAAGCTATCTTGGAGAAGTACTTGATGAAACGTCTATAGAAACCGGCGTGTACAAGAATGGTTCGAACAGCTTTTATAGAGATTGGAGGGGGTAACTTGGCAATAACTTCAACTTTTGTTTGGTCAACTTGAATACCTTGAGCCGAGATCTTATGCCCAAGTATAATACCCTCCTTTACCATAAAATGACACTTCTCCTAATTCAACACTAAGATTAGTTTCGACACATCTTTCAAGTACCTTGTCCAAGTTTTCAAGACATGATTCAAAAGTGTCACCCATAATGAAAAAGTCATCCATGAAGACCTCCATAGTATCCTCTACCATATTCAAAAAGATTAATAGCATGCACCTTTGAAAAGTGGCAGGTACATTGCATAAACCAAAGAGCATACACTTGAAGGCAAAAGTACCATATGGACATGTGAAGGTAGTCTTCTCTTGGTCCTCTTATGCGATGCATGTTTGGTTATAACTGGAGTACACATCTAAGAAATAATACCAACCACGCCCCGCCAATCGATCAAGCATTTGATCAATTAAAGGCATAGGGAAATGGTCCTTTTCGATCCACGAGTTAAGCTTTTGATAATCTATGCACACTCTCTAACCCATAACTGGTCTCATAAGGATAAGCTCATTATTTTCATTTGGAACCACCGTGATTCCTCCTTTATTTGGGATGCATTGAACCGGTCACACCCATGTGCTATCCAAGATTGGATACACGATGCCCGTATCTAACCACTTGATTGTCTTTTTTTAACAACTTTTTGCATTGGAGGATTTAACCTCTATTATTGCTCAACACTCGGTACACAATGGGGCTCCAACTTTATCTTGTGAGTATAAATACCGGGAGAAATCCTGATAATATCCATAATAGTCTATCCAATGGCCCGAATAGATTTTCTCACAACTGACTTCAACGCTTATACTTGCCATGGAAACAAATCTCCCGCTATAATAATGCATAATTTATTATCTTCCCCTAAAAATACATTACAAAGGTGAGATGGTAATAGTTTAAGCTCAAGTTGTGGTGGCTCCTTAATTGAAGGCTTGGCGGGAGGACTCTCCCGATTTTTCAAGTCAAGATCTAATTTACATGGATTCTTGGTGTAGGAACTAGACCTATCAAGGAAGCCACGATCTCATCATACTCTTCAAAATCTCTACTTCCATAATTCCACAACACTCCCGCTAGTGGCTCACTAATAAAATCTACCTCTATAGCATCGACCATCTCATCATAAATCATATCAATCATTGAAATCACTTGCAAGTCCTTTGGTTGTTTTATGGATTTGCACACATT
Organism: Capsicum rhomboideum; assembly: GCA_031232105.1. Taxonomy (NCBI): domain Eukaryota; kingdom Viridiplantae; phylum Streptophyta; class Magnoliopsida; order Solanales; family Solanaceae; genus Capsicum; species Capsicum rhomboideum. The sequence continues at coordinate 24,379,745 of CP124718.1, forward strand.
AAATGTCACCTCTTATCCATTCACCCTAAACTTTATTTCACCACATTCTACATCAACTAATGCCCTTTTTGTAGAAAGGAAAGGACTAACGAGAATGATTAGAACTTTGTAATCTTTCTCACAATCTAGGATCAAAAAGTCGGTGGAAAATATGAATTTGTCTACCTGAACAAGAACATCATATAGAATTCCCACCAGTCGTTTAATTGACCGATTCTCCGTTAAGAGTCTCAAGGTTGTGAACTTTGGAGCTCCCAATCCCAACTTCTCGAATATAGCTAGAGACATCAAGTTTATACTTCCCCCTAAGTCACACAATGCTTTGCCAAATTGATACACCCCAAATGGGTCAAGGGATATTTAATATACCAGGCTCTTCTTTCTTGACCACCATATGGCTTGACATGATGGCACTACAACTATGTGAGTTTTTCACCGTTTCGAAGTCCATAGTTCTTTTGTTTGTTACCAAGACTTGGCATACCTCAGCATCTCAAGTAAAGCTTCAACCAGAGGATTGTTCACCAACAAGTTGCTAAATTTTGAGAGAAACTTCTTGAACTTGGAATCCTCCTCCTTCTTTTTGAGCCTTTGAGGGAATAGGGGAGTTATTTTGATTGAAGGCTTTGCAGCAACTGGATTTTTCTCCAGTTTTACGATATTTTCATCAACCGTTTGTTGTTCCTCTATACTTTCAACCATCTCTTTAACTTTTTCCAAGTTTTTAACATTTTTCTTATTTGGAATAGGGATTTCATAATTCAACTTGTCAAGCCTTTTCCTCTTTCCATTTACTTTCTCGTCAACTCTCTTCTCATTGGGGTCTTCATTAAGACTCACAATATTAATATCGAGAGTGTTACCACTTCTAGTGACAATTTCCATACAATGAACATCATTTATAGGATTCGTCATGGTATCACTAGGAAAACCTCCCTTTTGTCTTGTGTTTAAGTGAGCAAAAATTTGTCCCAATTGTATTTCAAGTTGCTTGATTGAGGCTGAATGTGAAGTGACCATTTGATTTGGTTGCAAAAATTCACTCTTAATCTCCCTTAGTATTTTGTATCTCCAATTACAATCCCTATATCTATCCTTATCTCTCCAATATCAAGATCACGATCTCTCTAATCTCAATTCTTCTAATCTCTATCCCTTTCTTTCCAACCTTGATTCCCGCCTTGCCTTTGATAGGTAGGTCCGGAACCCCTCATTTGATTCAATAGGTAATGGATCTCCTTATTAAGTTTCTTGGCCTCTTCATTTTCATAAGCCTTACTTCCTCTTGAATCCATGACATTAACCACTTTAGGCTTGACGCCATGACATGCTTTGTTAGGATATCTATTTGCCTCATGATCTTAGCCATGTTCTCATCTCTTTCTTCATCCTTCCTTCTTTTCTCTTGTCTCACGTAAGACACAGAGGGAGTCCCTACGGCCACCTTAGTATCTTGTGTGTGCCATTCTCTAATTTACTTGGTGCTTGTGTCTAATAAACCCAAGGCCACTCCAAAAGTTTGATTGATTAACGAACTACTAGCCTAGTTATCGGCCATAGTTTTATTCAATTGGTCCAATGACCTATAGAATATTTGGATTAGAATTTTATCTGGAAATTCGTGGTTAGGAAAATTTAGCAATTTCTTCTTGAACCTCAACCATGCTTCATACAATGGCTCCCCATTTACTTGCCAAAAGTTCCTGATCTCATCTCTTAATTGAAGCATAGGGGATGGTGGGAAAAAATTCAACCCACGATGTAATAGAGCCTTTGGGTAACTCCCATAGCTACAACACCACTTCACCCATCAACAAAAATGGAAACAACCTCAAGTGGATAGACTCTTGTGGAATATTAGCATTGTCAAACGGGCTGCAAACTTTTATAAAATTCTTCAAATAAATTTTTGGTTCCTCATAAGATTGCCCTCCAAATAGTCCCTTTATTTGGAGAAGGTGAAGCATAATAGTTGTGACATGGAAAACCACATTGCCCACCGTAGGTGGTATGTAAATTACACTTTCCCTTTCGGTGTCATCCAAGTGATCCTCATCTTCAAGTTGCCCATCAAAAATAGCAGTGTCGCCACCATGTTGACTCGTAGTACCTTGTAGGTCTATGTTATCAAAAAAAACAAGATAAAAACAATAAATAAAGTAAAGTTTACACTACGGCTAACAAAAGTAACTTATAACACTACAATGAATGAATGCTACATTTCATTCCCCAGCAACGACGCCATTTTGATAACACTCAAATATACTGATTGAGAATGTATGCAGTCGCTAGTAATATATTTTACCCAACTTTAGAGTCGGGGTCGATCTCACGAGGAATGAAGGCAATAGGTTCAACTTCAAGTGTCACAACTGACTAATTTCTTGCTCGTAATGCTAAAAGACAATGCAATAAAGTGAAATGGGGTAGTAGTTCAAATGTTGTTATGTTCAATTTTGTCAAATGCACATTTCAAATGTAAAAGTGAGTTCTAGAGTTTGTAATCAAGATTTAAGGATACCTGGGGTTATTCTTTCATGAGAGTGAGTACATGCATGGCTAATTGGATATTTTCCTAAGTTCAATTAATAGATATGGGTAGTCTAGGTCCTAGATTTTAATCTCAATCTTTCAATAAAACATTAAACATCACAAGTGGGTTCTTTTGAACACCTCACAAGTGGTACATCATAACTAACCTAAAACCTCAATTTAGTAGCCTTATGTCTAAGAACTACTATTAAATGATGGACTTCAAGTCATAGTTGACCACTACTCCTCACCCTTATCCTCTTTGTCAAGGATGGTAAGAGATCTAGGGTTAATTAGAGTTTACAACCTCTAATTATGATTTAATAACATAGAGTAGAGGTCAAACCCATAACAATTAGTCAATTAAAGAGGCACATAAACTACACCCATAAAATTATCACTACTAATTTGTACATTAACCCCAAGATGAAAATTTAGCTACTCATGACAAAAGATAAAAGAAATATACCCATATCTTCATTGAGATCTGCCATAGAATCCAAATAATCTAGGAGATTCCCAAATTCAAAGAAAAGCACAAATAGCTAAAATCCACTTAAGGTTTTCAATTACAAACTTTCAAATCTCAAAATTTACAAGAATAGGGTTTTCAACTGTCAAAGAGGCTTTTATAGCTTCAGTAAAAATGGGCAAAAAAATTATAGAAATGTCATCGCATCCATTTTTCCATAGGAGACCATCGCTGAACCATTCGATGATATAAAAAATTGATTGAGAATCACCGAATCGACATTGACCTTGAGCTTTAGGGGTTGACTTCTGGTAGTTTTGGCGATGGATCCTGGCTTCGCCTATCCGTTTGGTGATATGCCGAAAAACTCTCTTTATTGACAAATTGTTTTAATTGGACTTAGGTCAAGATGTTAGAGTTGGTGATGGAATCCCACTGTCAGTGATACGCCGGTTAATTTGGTTATCAGCCAAACACCCATGGCGATGCTTCTTTGCACTTTTGGCTCTAATTCTCCATCCTTTTGCTCCATTTTGCTCTATCAAGCACTTCTTGGCCTCAACCCTGATAATAAAATAAATTAACATTAAAACAAACTCAAATTGGAATTGAGGACTTGATTTCCTACCATTTTTTAGGCCAAATGAGTTGCAATTTACCAACTCATCAAGCATCACTCTCAACTAGCTTAGAATCACTCTTATTGATAAAACAATCATTCTCATTGAGAATAAAAAGAAGTGAATAAAGTACATGATAAAAAATTTCACTACATCCCCATTTGACTTTTATGGATTAATTAAAAAGCATTCTAACAACTAAACCCTTATTACCTTTTCAATATTGAGAAAATATATATCCATCAACTTATTCATCTCCTGACATCATACACACTGTCATCATATAAACACTTTAATATCATTATAATCTCAAATTCATCAAGACCATAGTTTCTAACCATTAGTATTGAACATAACTCATTTGACTTCTATAAGGCAACCTCCCTCAACAACTATGAATGGATAAGCTGATTCTAAAATTTAAAAATAAGCAAGTAAAGGAAATAGCCAAAGCAAGTTTCTTAAAATAGCTTCAATTGCTAATGTAACGACCCTTTTCATTATTATGATTATTTCAAGCGTGCCAAAATTTGGGTTAAGGTGTTCCCAAAATAAAGAGTTAGAAATTTTAAGTTAGGCTAGTCTTGGATAAAATCCGAGTGAGGTATGATCTTTAGAAATCCGAGAATAGATTGGGTAAATGTAAAAGGATTTAATATCTTTTCATGTTATCTAAGACGATAAGAAATCCGTAGGATCTTTCAGAAGTAAATTCGGGTAAGTAGAACTTCCAATATTGAACTTGACGTAAAGGGGTTAGTCTGGAACGCCAAGGTTTGGGGGGTGCATTGTAAAAAAAGGAAAAATTGGGAGCAATCCATAGTTTTTGACTCACCACACCCCCAATAACCGGTGGCAGGCTGTTACTACTACACTGCTATAACGAGAATTTTTCCACTATAGCTGGAGTCAGCGATGGTCAATCTTGCCATAGCAGACGAATCCGCTATAGCAAGGCTGCTATAGCAGGATAGGGCTGTATAGATGGATATGTGATGATTAATGAATAAAAATACTCCAAAACATTTCATTATTTCAAAACATGTTTTAGGAAGGGCTGAGGCAATTTGGAGTGATTTCCACTGAAAATTCATCAAAGCTCTTCATAAAGGTAAGTTATTCCTTCTGTTAATTCGTAGTTCAATTGTTAACTACTATAAATACTATTTTATGTGTTTTTAGGGAGGATTTAACTTAACCTAGCTAAATTTCTAATTCAATTAAGTGAATTGGGTAGAAAACCCTTGGGTTTTGGTTAAAGGTTGCTAGTTTACTCTTGCATGTTAATAATTCACTATTGTAACCATGAAATTGGTAGGATTAAGGTAGAATTATGATGAAAAACCCAATAATAGAAGGAATAATCATGAAATTGGCCTTGGGGTTTTGGATTTAGGTTATAATCCTTGATATTGTTAGGTCATTTGGTTGATTATATGTTATATTCATATTTTTAGACCACAATCAAGCCAAGGTTGCAAGAAAGGCAAAATATCGAGTTTGTTAGAGTATTTTGGGCTTGTATTGAGATAGGTATTGGTTTAATGTAGTTGAAACCAAACTTGTTTTATGTGTGCATATTAATTATTCCTTCGTATTAGTTGTTACAATGCATGTTCAAGGAAAGTGAATGATAATTGATATGTTAATTGTTAATCACATGTAATGAAATTATATGAAAATCTTATTGGTATACAAATGTTATGTTTGATTATCATTGTGGTTATGATTGTTGTGATATCTATTAATTATTGTGAGATCTTCATGGGATTGGTTGGTATAAGGTTGGCAACCTCTTGATATTTGGGATTTGGTACATGGAAAACAAGATCTCATCATCTGCAGGTCATGGCTGGCGACTATAAGACCCTTAACATGTATGTACATAGTACATGTGAGTGTGACAGTTCCTTGAGTGAACTGGGGTTATGTTTTTATTTGTTATATAGGTTTCTTGAGTGAACCGGGCTTAAGTGTTAACTTGTTATATTGGTTCCTTGAGTGAACTGTGCTTACGCATTGATATGATATATTTGGTTTCTTAATGTAAATTAGGCTTCATGATTATTACCATTGTTTGTAATGGATCCTTGAGTGGTACGGGTTAAGTTGTAAGTTTTGGCATGACTTTATATATTTCTATTTACTTGTGTAATTGATACATGGGTGATATATTTAATTGAGTCATGGTTTGTTGACTTGGATATCTTTTTGGTAGTCATGGTCTTGACTTGACTTGTTGTCCATTATGACTTGTATTAGCTGAATTCTAAGGTTTTGTTGAATAAGGTTAAGTGTCATAAACTTGGGTAAGGTGACATAGTAGGTGTTCATGGTTGTTCTTTCTTTACTAAGTTATGGTTACTTGTTCATATGTCTCATTTTGGGTTGGCCGATGACCCTACCAGTACACCATTGTTTTTGTGTACTAGTACTACACATGCTCTTTTTTTGTTGAGTGTGGAGCATTTTCCAGAGACTATTTCAAGACCTCAGCTGTAGAGCGGATAGCATTCAAACTCAATGGTGAGCTACATCTTTCGGTATTCCATGAGTTCTTCACTTTGTTTCTTGTCCATAATTTTAGACTTGGACATTTTTAGTTGTTTTTGTGTTGAACCCTTTTATTGACATTATAATATTTTGGTATAATAACTTTTAGATTCTAGGGGATTGTTTAGGTGTTTGTTATTTTCTCATGGTTATCATTTAGATTGTTGATGACATTATCTTATTTAATGCAAAATAGCTAGTTTGCCTTATTTTGGCTAAGTGTTGGATTTGCACATTTTGGGTTAGATAGTTCTCTTACCGGGAGTTAGTTGGGTTCCACTCACGATGGGTTTGTTGTGACAAAGTTGGTATCAGAACCCTAGGTTTGTTGATATCGTTGTACCAAAATGGGTCGTGTAGAGTCTTATGGAATGGTACAGAGATGTCTGTACTTTTATTTGAGAGTCTATAAGACTTTTGGTAACTATCATTTCTTTCTTCTTTCATTCTATGACTTGATTCTAATTGGTATCTGACCCTCTTTATTTTTTTGTCCACAGATGGTGAGTATTAGAGCAAATAGATCCAGAGAAGCAGCCCCTACACCAACAACTCTAACTATAGAACTGTTTGTTCGGGGATAAGGATGAGGAAGGGGTAGGAGAAGGGGATGAGGGAGAGAAACACCCGCTAGGGATAAAGCTCAAGAAGCAACTGACCAAGCCCGTCAGAGGTCAGTGACACCTACCACACCCCAAGATCATTATAAGAAGGTTGAGTTGAAGAATGAGTATGTTCTAGAGTAGGACTAGGTGGTGCCAGTTGGAGGTACAACTCTTCCCCTAATGTCTTCTGAGATGATTCAGCAGGTGCTTTCCTTTTTGAGTGGCTTGGCCGATAATAGGACCACTTCTGCTATGCCTTTTTATTAGTTTCCAAATGTTCAACTGACTGCTACAACTGCTCTTAGAATGGGTGAAGCTTTAGGGAATAATATTTTCCCTCGCTCAGTGTTAGGTCCTGTCATAACTGGGACTGAACATGACATACTGAGGAAGTTCCTGAAGATGAAACCTCCTACCTTTGTTGTCTCTAAGAATAAGGATGCATTTGAGTTCATCGATGATTATTATGAAAGGCCGCATAAGATAGGTATTATTGAGCACCACGATGTTGAGTGTTTTACCTTTCAGCTGCAAGGTGATGCCAAGCAGTGGTGGAGGATAGATGTGGAGTGTCGGTCACCATATTTTCCTTCACTGACATGGGCTTAGTTGCATACCCTATTTTGGAGAAGTCTGTATCATGTACTCTTTGCGATCGTAAGAAAGATGAGTTTTTAGCCGTTGAGTAGGGCAATACGTCTGTTATGGCCTATAAGGCTAAGTTTCATGCCTTGTCTCGATATGCTACTCAGTTACTTGGTACAGAGTATGAGAGGAGCTATTTGCGAAAGGCCTGAACACTGACTTGTAGGTTTTGTCTACTCATATGACTTCTACTGGGATGACCTTTAACGAGGTTGCTGATTATGTGAAAAAGGTAGAAGGGGTAAAGTAAGTTTGTCAGGCAAAGGTGTTAGAACCCTAGGTTCATGAGATTTTGGGTAAAACCTATGGGTTGGTGTAATATCACCTAGAATTACTTCTAGCTTGTTAACTAGCAACTCCTAGCATGAATTTATTATTCCAAAACATGAATTTTGATAGTTGGGGACCTTGAATTCAATAAAGATGGGGTCTTTAGCTTTAACACTCCATCAATGGAGATTGATTGAGTATGCTAGAACTAGTTAATGGTTAATTGACCCTTGGGTAATGTTATAAACCATGAATAAGGATAGAATTAGTGGGTTAAATTCTCAAAGTATTCTTTTTGAAGAGTAATTAATTAATTACTCTTATAATTGCTTAATTTCTAGATGATTGGTCATTCAAAGGAATGAAGGAAAGGAAAGACCAACCTTGGTGTGGCTTGCTTGTTCCAAGATCTTTGGTTGAGGTAGGTTATGGTTTATGAGCAATAGACTGTTGTTAGAAATTACATTCGTAATATAGATTTGGCGGGAGAGATCATGATTAGGCCTGCATGCACGGAGTTTTGATGGAAATATATGGAATTAATATAATAAAGATATAATTGGGTGTTGTTATATTTTGTACAAATCCCTTGATGTGTGTTTGTATTTGTATGACTCACTTGATGAATTACAAGGTAAATATGTGAATGTGGGTGACAATAGAGGAATCGTGTAAGCTTGTAATCAATAAAACTCGTCTTTAATACCTTAAAAAGGTGAATTCAATATTGTATGTGTTTGGAATATGGGATATTCTTGATGAAAGGTAGTTATGAGAATTGATTATGATAAAAAAGGACGGTGGCATAATTTAAGAACTAAAAGTCAAGTTAGGCTAAGTGTTAGGAAGTTAGATGTGTAAAAGTGCATGACTAAAGCTAGAATAAGATAGAAGTTGGGAAGTAGAATGGGTCCAATCTTAATAAGTGGTTGTGGTAGAGGAGTACGTAAGGAGGATGTGGAATAGTAGTGTTTGGTTAGGATCAAACACTTGTTTAAAAGAAGAATCTTGTCAGGAAATTTTGTGTACCCCTGGGTGTTTATAATAGAAGGTCAACTTAAATTGATTTTGTGTATACTCACTTATTATATGTTGCTTAGCCCCCGAGTACTAATTTTTGTTGAGTAAGTGATGGTTGAATGAGAGTTAAAGCTCAAGTTTATTGTATATGTGAATGTTTAATTGATTGTTGTTTATTTAGTTGCAACACATGCTAATGAATGATGAATTTGTTAATTAATGAATGTGAATTTAGAAATTGATAACCTATAATGAGATTAGTAAAAAAGAACTTGTTTGATATGAAAGTGTGGTTGATGTATCTCATTATGTGATTGTACCTGTTGATGATACTAGTTATAGGTTGTGAATGATTTTATAAATATTGATTATGATTGAATTGATAATTTTTAGGTAGCATAAGGGTGTGGACATTGGAATAAGGGTGGCATAACACTTCATTTGGTTTAATGGTGGAAGACACTAGTTGTCTAGTATATATGGTACATGGACTGAGCTCGTCCCCTGCAGGTCATGGCTAGTGGGTAGTCATAAGACCTTTAGCATGTGTGTACAATATGATTTGGAGAGTTTAACAGTTTCTTGAGTGAACCGGGTTATATTTTACAATTTATATTTTGAGGTTCCTTGTACGGACAATTGGTTGTTTATATTGTCCTTAAAATAAGCTAGTACTTGATGTTGTATAATAATAAGATACTTCTGAAACAGTGATGAATCGAATTGGTTTTATGAGTCTTTGTGGTGGAATTGAATTGAACATAACATGCAAAAGGTTTTCATTTATTTACTTGACTTGGTTGGTTTAAAGTGGAATTATGGTGGAAAAACTCATTTGTATGCATATTGTTACGGAGTAACAGCCCATTCCCTATTTACTAAAAATATCTATTGTTAATTTGTAAGAGTCTCATTTGTCATAGGTGTTAAGATCAATTCTCTAGTATGGGAGTGAATTAAATATGAATTAGTGTCGTACAACACCTCTCGCACAAAGTTAAGTTGGAAGTGTCCTTACCAATTGAGTTTTAGCCTAAGTTAAAACTAGGATCAATTTCAAATGATCACTCCTCCTCGAATATATAGAGTTATGGCGCTCAATATCAATCAAATTAAAGATTTTTGAGTTTTCTTTCCAATGCCACCGACCGTTTGTTAATCCGCTTCAAAAGTAAAAAGTTATGGCCATTTTATAGAAGAATATCCATACTGAAAAGTTGAGGCTGCTGTAGCGGGACTAGGCAGCTATAACAGGGTTTAGGCCACTATAGCGGGCTTTGGAAGTACTTATGATTATTTTTTATGGGTTTTGGGTTTTTAACTCAAAAACTTCATTCCATAGCCCTAGAGGGGTAATTTCCTAAGGTCTAATGCAAAAATTCTTTGTTGAGGTAAGTTTTTCCGTCATCTTTTTTGTGTTTTGATCCAATAACATCTTAGAATTATTAGAATGATCTTTAATGGTAAAATTGAGGGTTAGAACCCTAGGTTCATGAGATTTTGGGTAAAACCTATGGGTTGGGGTAATATCACCTAGAATTACTTCTAGATTGTTAACTAGCAACTCCTAGCATGAATTTATTTTTAAAACATGAATTTTGATAGTTGGGGACCTTGAAGTCAATAAAGATGGGATCTTTAACTTTAAAACTCCATCAATGGAGATGGATTGAGTATGATAGAACTAGTTAATGGTTAATTGACCCTTGGGTAATGTTATAAACCATGAATAAGAATAGAATTAGGAGGTTGAATTCCCAAAGTATTTATTCAAAGAGTTATTGATTAATTAATCTTATAATTGATTTATTTCTAGATGTTTGGTCATTCTAAGGCATGAAGGAAAGGAAATAGCAACCTTGGTATGGCTTGCTTGTTCCAAGATCTTCGGTCGAGCTAGGTTATGGTTTTTGAGTAGTAGACTATTGGCAGAAATCACATTCATAATATAGATTTGGTTGGAGAAATCATGCTTAGGCCTGAATGCACGGAGTTTGGATGGAAATATATGAAATTAATATAGTAAAGATCTAATTGGGTGCTGTTACATTTTTGTACGGATACCTTGATGGGTGTTTGTGTTTGTATGACTCACTTGATTAATTACAAGGTAAATATGTGAATGTGGGTAACAATAGAGGAATAATGTAAGCATTTAATCTATAAAACTCATCTTTAATACCTTTAAAAAGGTGAATTCAATATTATGTGTGTTTGGAATATGGGATATTCTTGATGAAAGATAGTTATGAGAATTGATTATGATATGAAAAGGCGGTGTCATAACTTAAGAACCTAAAGTCAAGTTAGGTTGAGTCTTAGGAAGTAAGATGTGTAAAGGTGCATGACTAAAGCAAAAATAAGACAGAAGTTGGGAAGTAGAATGGGTCCAATCTTAATAAGTGGTTGTGGTAGAGAAATACATATGGAGGCTGTGGAATAGTAGTGTTTGGTTAGGATCAAACAATTATTTAAAAGAAGAAGTTTTTCAGGGAATTGTGTGTACCCCATCGTGTTTATAAAATAGAAGGTCACCTTAAATTGATTGTGTGCATACTCACTTATTATATGTTGCTTAGCCCCCGAGCACTAATTTTGGTTGAGTAGGTGATGGTTGAATTGGAGTTAAAGCTCAAGTTGATTGTAAATGTGAATGTTTAACTGATTGTTGTTTATTTAGTTGCAACACATGCTAATGAATGATGAATTTGTTAATTAATGTATGTGAATTTGAAATTGATAACCTATAATGAGATTAGTAGAAAAGAACTTATTTGATATGCAAGTGTGGTTGATGTATCTCATTATGCGATTGTACTTGTTGATGATACTGGTTATAGGTTATGAGCGATTTGATAAAGATTGATTATGATTGAATTGGTGGATTTTAGGGAGAATAAGGGTGGGGATGTTGGAATAAGGGTGGCATAACACTTAATTTGGGTTAAGGGAGGAAGACACTAGTTGTCTAGTATATATAGTACATGGACGGAGCTCTTCCCCTACAGGTCATGGATAGTGGGCGGTCATAAGACCCTTAGCATGTGTGTACAATATGATTTGGAGAGTTTGACGATTCCTTGAGTGAACCGGGTTATATTTTACAATTTATATTTTGAGGTTCCTTGTACGGAAAATTGGTTGTTTATATTGTCCTTAAAGTGAGCTAGTACTTAATGTTGTGTAATAATAAGATAAATCTAAGGTAGTGATGAATTGAATTGGTTTTATAAGTCTTTATTTTTGAATTGAATTGAACATTACATGCATAAAGGTTATTTCATTTATTTACTTGACTTGGTTGGTTTAAAGTGGAATTATGGTGAAAAGACTGATTTATATGCATATTGTTAAGGTGTAACAACCCATTCCCTATTTGCTAAAACTATCTATGGTTGAGACATAAGAATCTCATTTGTCATATGTGTTAGAATCAATTCTTCAGTATTAATGTCGTACAATACCTCTCTCACAAAGTTATGTTGGAAGTGTCATTACCGATTGAGTTTCAGTCTAAGTTAAAAATAGGATCAACTTCAAATTATCACTCCTCCTAGAATATATATAGTTATAGGGCACAATATCAACCAAATTAAAGATCTTCGAGTTTTTTTTTCCAATGCTTAATCCGCTTTTGAAGTAAAAAGTTATGGCTGTTTTACAGAAGAATGTCCATTCTAAAAAGCTGAGGCTGTTGTATCCCACTAGGAAGCTATAGAAGAAGGCCTCTATAGCAGGCTTTGGGAAGTATTTATGCTTATTTTTGATGGGTTTTGGGTTTTTAACTCAAAAACTTCATTCCACAGCCCTAGAGGGGCTATTTCCCAAGGTCTAGTGCAAAAGTTTTTTGTTGAGGTAAATTTTTCCATCATCGTTTTTGTCTTTTAATCCAATAACATCTTAGAATCATTAGAATAATCTTTAATGGTAAAATTGAGGGTTAGAACCCTAGGTTCATGAGATTTTGGGTAAAACCTATGGGTTAGGGTAATATCACATAGAATTACTTCTAGATTGTTAACTTGAAACTCCTAGCATGAATTTATTATTCCAAAACATGAATTTTGATAGTTGGGGACCTTGAATTCAATAAAGATGGGATCTTTAACATTAAAACTCCATCAATGGAGATGGATTGAGTATGATAGGACTAGTTAATGGTTAATTGACCCTTATGTAATGTTGTAGACCATGAATAAGGATAGAATTAGTAGGTTGAATTCTTAAAGTATTCTTTTCAAAGAGTAATTAATTAACTACTCTTATACTTGCTTAATTTCTAGATGAATGATCGTTCTAAGACATGAAGGAAAGGAAATAACAACCTTAGTGTGGCTTGCTTATTCCAAGATCTTCAGTTGAGATAGGTTATGGTTTATGAATAGTAGACTATGGTTAGAAATCACAATTGTAATATAGAGTTGGCGGGAGAAAGCATGCTTAGGCATGTATGTACATAGTTTGGACGGAAATATATGAAATTAATATAATAAAGATCTAATTGGGTGTTGTTATGTTTTTGTACAGATCCCTTGATGGGTATTTGTATTTGTATGACTCACTTGATGAATTATAAGGAAAATATGTAAATGTGGGTAGCAATAGAGGAATCGTGTAAGCTTGTAATATATAAAACTCATCTTTAATACTTTAAAAAGGTGAATTCAATATTGTGTGTATTTGAAATATGGGATATTCTTGATGAAAGATAGTTATGAGAATTGATTATGATAAGAAAAGGCAGTGGCATAGCTTAAAAACCTAAAGTCAAGTTAGACTGAGTGTGAGGAAGTAAGATGTGTAAAGGTGCATTACTAAAGTTAGAATAAGATGGAAGTTGGGAAGTAGAATGGATCTAGCCTTAAAAAGGGTTGTGGTAGAGGAATATATATAGAGATTGAGGAATAGTAGTGTTTGGTTAGGGTTGAATACTTTTTTAAAAGAAGAAGCTTGCAAGGGAATTGTGTGTACCCCTAGGTGTTTATAAAATAGAAGGTCAACCCAAATTGATTGTGTGTATATTCACTAATTATTTGTTGCTTAGCCTCTGAGCACTAATATCTATTGATTAGGTGATGGCTGAATTGGTGTTAAAGCTCAGGTTGATTGTATGTGTGCATATTTAAGTGATTGTTTTTTATTCAGTTGCAATGCATGCTAATAAATGATGAACTTGTTAATTATAAAATGCACATTTGGAAATTGATAACCTATAATGAGATTATTAAAAAACCTTTTTTGATATACAAGTGTGGCTGATTTATCTCATTATGTAACTGTAATTGTTGATGGTAATGGGTATTTGTTGTGAGTGATTTGATAAAGATTTATTATGATTTGATTAGTGGATTTTAGGAAGGATAAAGGTCGGGACGTTGGAATAAGGGTGGTGTAACACTTGGTTTGGGATAAGGGTGGTAGACAATAGTTGTCTGGGATATTTGGTACATGGATTGAGCTCATCCCCTGTAGGTCATGGGTAGTGGGCAGTCATAAGACCCTTAGCATGTGTATACACCACTATTTGGAGAGTTTGATGGTTCCTTGAGTGTATCGATTTATGTTGATGATATATTATAGTTCCTTGTGTGGACCAATTCTTTGATGAGATATTATGGTTCCCTGTGTGGATCGATTATATTGATTAGGTGTTCTATGGTTCCTTGTGTAGACCATTTTATGTTTTGTGGTATATTGTGGTTCCTTGTGCGAGCCGATCCTTGATTTGATAATATGATAGTGAAATTCTTGACATCCTAAATGGCAAGCTGAAATGGGTGTAATTTGCCCTTGTGTGAGATTATTGATATGAGCATTGTGAAAGCTTACTTGATAACTTGCTTGTCTATTTAATTTATGTTAAATGGTAGTGCTTGTTTATTAGTTGGGATATTTTACCTATCGTGTGACTTTCACGCCTTGACAATTATTGTGACAATGCCTTAATTGGATAAGAGTTTAGAAAGATAGTGACTACTAGCCCGTCTCATAGAGTTAATTATGAAGTTAGTACTTGTTGTGTGTGTGCGTGGTGTCAATAGTGAAGAATCTGAGGTTAATCCATGAGTTGGAAATTATGAGGAGTTGACTAGTTGGACAATGTTTACAAGTTTAGTGAGGAGGTAGGGTTATTAGATGGAACTTGAATTGGCCATTGAATTCTAGTTAAATGGGTTACTTAAGCCAGTGTAACACCCCAAAAGTCCCTAAGATCATGTCTCAGACTTAGCTAAAAAACCCAGTTGAAACTAATAGAAAAACGCACAGGACGACCTAAGACCATAAGTCATGGTCAGTACCAACAAATCGTTGGATCATCTATTTTGAGCATCAAGTGAAAAGTCCCGAAAAGTGACATTTCCTCCCAGTGACTATCACTCGATAGGATGAGTCATTGTCACCTAGGATGACTCGTTAAGTCATTCGTTCTGACAAGGACATGAGAGTTGACATTGAGGTCCAAAGGGATGAGTCCATACCATGACTCGTCATCAGTAATAAGAGTTGTGGTATCTCAGTCGTGCCTAGGACAAGAAATCCTGCCCAGTCACCACGAGTCCAACAATAAGTCATGGTGAGATAGGATGACTCATTGTGTTAGCCCGTGACAACTGGGTACAATAGAATAGTTGCAATTTAATCAGGGTGTTTTCATCATTTTACCTTCCTGACTCCCTATAGTACTTTGTTTAGGACTATTTTGAGAGGGATTAGTTGACCCTTTATGCTCATTCTCTCCTAAACACCTAGAGAAACATCAAAAAGCAATTCTTCTTCTCTTAAAGGCAGAAACTAGGGTTTTCCCCCAAAAGGCTTCATAGTTTAAGTTCTTAGCAAGAACTCAACATCCAGGTATGTGGGATTTCATCAAGGGTTCCCATTCACCCTTGTGTCCCAAAAAGTTTTCAGTTAAACATCAAATTCAGATATTATGATTTTAGGGTTCTTATCCAGTTTAAGAACTTCCTTTTATTTTAGTAATCCTATAAGTACGGGTTGATAATTGCATTCTTTAGATTGGTTTTGGTATCCAACTAACCTAATATTTTATGAAATTATACTTAGCTTGATTTTATAGTAATTTCATATGGATTAGTTTTCAGTCATAAAGCTTGCCGTGTTATGAACACACGATCCCAATAATTGTTGATGTTAGCATGAACAACATAATTAGTTTTAGTTTACAGACTTACAACATATTCTCAGTTATTCAGATCTAAAGGATACTTTTAGATAAAGTATGTTTTAATTCAGTTCCAGTATATCAGTTTTTATGAGCTATCGGTATAAACTAGTATGGGAGTAGTACATAGCACCGAGTTGGACTAGGGTTCAGCGCACCCAAGTCCTAGAATTACATACCACCATAGGTTATTTATCCCTCCCAGTTGGGCATTAGTTTAGTGATTATGCCAACTATACCTTTATACACTGGCAAGGTATATTGGGCCCTCTCGATGGGGTGTATACATTAGACTCCATATTTAGCTCATGTGGTTTATGTTGGTTAACAGGTCCCACAGATTCAGACTTAGTATTTGTACATTACCCTCAGTTCAGTATTATTTGCTTTGAAACTATGACTTTTCAGATTTATCTTTTCATATTAGTTTATTTTCATCTATAATAGAGTTATTGTACTACATTTCAGCCTTGTATTTAGTATTGTATTCAGTATAGTATATCAGTATTTCCCAATATGTTCAGTTTATTTTACAGTTTTATATCTCACATGATCAGTATATTCAAAGTACTGACTACATAGTTTCTCTTTGCGCTATATCGTCTTATGATATAGGTTTGGACGCTCATTCTCAGCATTGCGGTTAGTACGCTTCTGTGCACTTCAGCTGCTGTTAGTGGTGAGTCATCATCATTAGAGGACAAGGAATTTATTTCTTATTTTTTAGTGTTTTTAGTTATAGACATTTAGAGTTAACTGGGGACTTGCCGCAACAACTCATCAGTTAGTAAATACATCCAAACAAACAACTAAACATTTCAGCTTTATGGTTTGTTTCAGACTTAGTATTTATTTCAGTGATTTATTCAGACTCATATTTAATCCAGATAGTTATTCTTAATTCAGCTAGCTTTCATATCAATTAATCAGTCAATTAAACATATTAGTATTATGACAGGCCATGGGTTAACTTGGGGTCACTTGTGGCTCTAAGCACCATGTTACGTCCAGGGTGTAGGCTCGGGTTGTGACAGCTAATGAATTATAATTGGAAGATCCTAAGAAGGTGATGTGTGGACATATGAATTGTGAATTGGAAATTAAACTATTATTTAAGTTGTCATGTTTTCTTTTGTTATTTCTATATGATGTTTATGTGATCTAACCCTAGTCGGTCGATAATACCTACCAGTATATATGGTTGTATTGATATTACTTTTGTTATATCTTTTTGGGGTGTAGTCTAGTTGCAATTCAGTTGATGTTTCTTAGGTTATGTGGATAGTGGTCTCCAACAGCTTCTACTCATTTCATTCCTATGGTGGAAGCTATGTCTTTTATTTTGACTTTTACTGTATTAAAAGCTCTTATACATGTCTAGACTATGTCCTCGAAAAAAGTGTTTTCATTTATGGTATTCTTGAAAAAGGATGTAACAATTATCAGATTTTGTAATCTTTAATAAAACTTTTTATAACTTCCGCATGTGTTTTGAATGGGTGTTAAGGGTTCTCCTCTCTAGGTGGATTAAAGTAGGCGCCCGTACTATCCAGTTAGGTGGTTCATGATAGTTGGTATTAGAGTATAGGTTATTGATCTTACAAGTATACGAAGAAATATTGAGTAGAGTCCTGCGGATTGGTATGTAGACATCCACATCAAATCTTTGGGAAGCTTTGAGGCATTCTAGGAATTATTTCCTTTCCTTCTTTCATGTCGTGCTGTTTTAGACTATCGTCCACTGGGTTGAGCTCAATTGGTATATAGTTGATTCCAATTGATACTTGGATGTGTCCAACTGGTATCTATCCAGTTCCAAGTAGTATCTTAGTGATTTTGTAGTTGGAATCTAGATAATTCTAATAGTATCTAGTAATAATAGTCACGCTGATGTGTAAGTAACTAAATTCTGTGATCACTTGGTTGTCACGATCCAAGTATATACCTTGAAAATAACACGGTGCTTAGACTCACAAGTGGTCCCAAGATAACCCTTGATACTAGCATAATTCATGTGCAACTAAACTGAAAGATATAACCTAAAAAATAGATACTAGAAACACTCTGCGGAAGCTTAATCATGACAACTAGGCAAAACTAAAATTTTTCTGAAAGAATAAAAGTTTTATACAACAACTGTATCACGAAGAAATTGAAAAAAACAAACTAAATACAACCCTGACTGATTATCTATGTAGCCTCTATTAATACTGACTATAGGTAGCTGGGATATGACCCCCAACTTTCCCTAATCAATTGATACAAATAAAAATAAAATACTAGAACTACAAACTAACTTGAGTCCTCAAATAAAGAGAACTCATCACCTGCTGGCTGGAAGCTGTAATCTACCTGACTATGATCCTGATAGTAAGCACTTGACTCTACATCACATGAAAAATATAGGCAGAAAAGGTATGCAGTCAGTACTTTGAATGTAATGAGCATGTGAGATATGCACTAATTATGAAAAACACTTAAAACATGCTTTAGAACTAAGGACATAAACTATTTACTAAAATATACATTTAAATCATGTTAGTACTGAATAGCCGTGAGACATAGTGAAGTCTCTGAATCATGAGCTAAAATATTTTTGAAAACTAGAAAGTTGTAGAAGCATAAATATAATATGATTTAAAACTAATTCTGAACATGGTATAAAACTATACTGGATGAAAAGAACTGAATTGTAGTACAATAACCCCACATCAAATACATATATACTGGCAATTTGAAAAGTTATAGTATAAAAGCAAATAAAACTGAACTGAGGGTCATGTACAAATACTGAGTTTGAAACTGTGGGAGCTACTATTAACCTACATACCCCATCTAAGCTAAATGGAGCACAACCTATAACCCCAGCTGGAAGGGTGCTTTGTACCTTGCCAAGGGTATGAATATTAACTGATGTGGACCACTAAACTGACATCCAAAAGGACTAAGGTGTCAGCCTAGCCTAATCTGGCAGGTGACCCTTTAAAACATATGGTGGCAATATAGTTCTGGAACTTAGGGACATCTACTAAAGGGCTCAGCCTAACTGACGAGTAAGCCTTTATCCCTACATCCGCTCGATGCTAAGTAATACTCCCAACTGAAATAAACTGATATACTAAATAGCTCAATAATACAGATGTTCTGAGACTAAATGATAAATGCTTTGTTTGAAAGTATTCTAAAATCTGTGGAACTGAATGACTGAATACTGAACTAACAATTTATGGAATGGTAAGTCATTGGGTGTTCATAACCCACCATCTTTGAACTATATACTTATTCATGAAAATTGCTATATTTTTGATAGAGTTAGAAATCATAAAAGTACAAGTCCAAAATACTGAATATCAATATACCGAGGAGCCATAAAATGACAAGTTAGTAAAGGTACTGAATTTCATAGGAAAACATGTCATGTCAAACTAATATAGATTGAAATCCATCAAATTATGCATAATTCATTCTGAAAGAGGGTGAAGTCTATAAAACATGCATAATTCTTCACGTATTAAATTAAATGATTTAAAGCCATGGTAATTATGTATAATAACTTTGAATGGGAATCATAATTATGAAAAAACGTGAGGGAACTGAAATTCAAGAATTTGGCATAATTGGGTGTGAACCCTAGATCATGAGTTCATAAAATCATAACTGAAATCGGTATTTTAAAATAATGTTTTGGTCATAAGGGAGAAAGGAATACCTTATTGAATACCCACATACCTGATTACTAAAGATTCTTGGACTAAAATTTGGAGGATTTGAGCTTGAAGATAAACCCTAGGTTTTTGCTTGGGAGAAGACTTGAATCACTTCTTTTATGATGGTTGGGAGTTTTATGATGTTAATGAGAGATAAGTAAACTTATTTCCCTTTTAATTCCCTCTAAAAGAGTACAAACGACATGGTTTTGGTGTTAACGAGTGGGAAAAGACCAAAAAACGACATGGTTTTGGTGTTAAAGAGTGGAAAAAGGCCAAACAACCTTTCTAAAATTGTCTGGAAAATTATTGGTGCCAGTTCCGATGACTCATGTGATGACGCATCACTTCTAGGGATGATTCGTGGTCTAATTCGTCATCTAGGACCCATTTTTCACTTCCTTCTGTAGTCTATACAAGTCACTGAACATCTGGTGGCGTCACCCAATGACCTATAGTGTCACCTAATGACCCGTAGTGTTGAGTCGTCTCCATTGAAAACTTTGATAGTGCTTAACTAAAATGGCCATAACGTGTGACTCTGGATTTAAATTGACAAACGATTAGTGGCATAGGAAAGATAATTCAAATACCTTTAATTTAGTGGTAGGTACTAGGTCATCTAACGCTTCATATAATAGGAGCAATAATCGATTGAAGTCAACACAAGAAGAATTTTATACTAAAAATTGGTCGAAAAAGGAGTTTTCAATTCTACTTGGTGTTAGGGACTTCTTATGACCATAAAAAACTTCTAATACTATCATTACACTTATATATATATATATATATATAGATTTTTGGTAGTTTACATGTCATGGGATAGGGAAAGGACCATTTTAAATGACTGCTAAAACTAGATAGGCACCCTAAGAGTCATAATACTACTCGTCGTGCCTGATAACGATTCATCATTAGGGGTCGTTACCACTAGGATGAATTTTCATCCTTTTGGACTCAGTATAACTCACCTAATGAGTTATTGGCACTGATGACAACTCGTTGCTTGAGTCATTATGCAAATAATTTTCTAGTTTCAAACTGTTTTTTCATGCTAAGTCTAAAATGGAATCTTAGGAATTTTTGGGGTGTTACAATATCTCTCCCTAGGGATCATTCGTCCTTGAATGAAGGCTAAGGCTGGACTGAAAATGAGGGAACTTACTAATGCTGTCTGACTGATTTATGAGACAAGATAACTAACATGATAACTGATTTTTTTGAATCTGGATATTTGTCATGTTTGGGACTAATTTAGACTGGATCAAGGACTCAATTGAATTAAAGCATAACATGAATGAAAATAAGGAACTGCATGGAAAAGGCATATACAAGAAACTTAGGAGAGTAAGACTAGAAGGAAGGATGGGAAACTACTAGAATTGTCTGTCTAATCTCTAAACTGAATTACTGGCTATAAGGGTAGGTTCATAATGAGAGTTTATAACTCAACTGAAGTATTCATGACACGTACATGCACATATAACTGTGAAGTAATAGATGCCACAGTGAAAGTTTCTATGATTCTCTAAGAATAGAATATATGATTCCTCTAAATCTCCTTGTCAGAATTTCTAATAACATTAGGGGGAATGAATCTCAGGAATGATCTGAGTGAGATATCTGAATTAAGATTCTAACATGGTCTGAGCATCCTAGGCTGTTGATCTGAAATTATAGAATAGGGCGACTTAGAGTTGAACATGAGACACCTTTAGTCTGAAGTTATATATCATGAAACAAGAGTATCTCGAGTCAAAAGTAAGAATAGGACTACTATAGCTTAAGCAATGCGACTGATAACTTTGCAATTTATCAACATTTCTCAACCATGCTTCTTCTTACGAGAATACTACACATAACTAGCTGAAAATTCTAACCATTTTAAGGGTACACTACATATGGCTACCAAAGGCTAAGTCTGGTTGTACGCTCTTACTCTGTTCAAGCTTTACTCGAAGATATAAAGATCTACCACTAAAATGACCATAACTCTACCACTAAAATGACCATACTGGTTTCAACCATGGAAATCTATATTCTATATCCTCTAGGAGCTATCACCCTAAAAAAATAACTTCTTCGTGCCTCCTTAAAGCATCAATCTTATGTTCAAATACAAGGGTCACTAACCACCAAATATAACTATCTACTGGTATATCGACATATCATTCAAGCCTACCACTCAACTGCCATCAACATCACCATCAAAGTATAAGAGGGGGCACTGAAGAACTAGAACATGAGGATCTGGTGTAAGAGGACTACTGTGAAATCTTGACTCAAGGATTTTGATAACTTTGACACTCAACTGAGACCTGAGGAGTAAAGTATAATATGAATGAACTTGTTCAAGAGATTTGATCTCAGAGCATACATAACATAGTGTGATCTCACTAATCATTAAGGACATATCATGAGTACCTGGAACTGAGCATACTATAAAACGTGTGTGTATAAGTCATGAGCTGCATGACATGAGACTAGAATTCCTAGATTCATGGAGTATGATTTAAACTACTAAGTAAACTATTTCTCTTTATACTAGAAACTGAGAATGGACATAATTCTATATGAACTGCATAATTATGAGTTATGATCATGGAGCTGATATGCAAGGCATGAGTAGAGTGTCATATTGATTGAAGTACAAGGAATATAATAATATAAGAATGGGTTGGGTATCTTCTTTTCCCTAGCTCTGTTCTAGAACTCACTAGCATTACTACTAGAATCTCAAAACCTGACATGGGTGATCACTCTATCATCCCCCCTTAGATTTAAGCCATCATTATAAGTTTGTATATCTCTTTTTAATAAGCTTTAAACTGAACTGTAATTATTTTACTCTAACGGTCAAGGTATAACTGTACACATAAATACTAAACTCCCATTGAAAGACTTTATTTGAAAGTGTAAACCCTATGCTAGTCTCTTAACTTCCTATAGCCTCTATAGTTATCATACTATAACTTAAATGTTTACTAAATTAGAATCTTATGAAGTATCACAATATCCTGAGTATGCTCTTTTTCCTTCTAGAATTCATAACTCTTTCTCTCTATTAGCTTGATCATTCATAGGTCAAATTTAGATTCTAGTACTTAACATGTTTAGCTACACAATTCCTCATACACTATACCAACTTACCACTACTGGATAGAAATCAGGGAATGCTAGTCCACTCAAAATATTATTAAAATAACAATCTTAACCACCTTCTCAATCTAACTTCAGTCTACAAGCACATTTTATTTCAAGATCTTACTATACTTCCTTACTACCTCATTATGCATCTCTTCCCTAAATGAGCTTCATAACATCTCAAGGATCATGGGTCTTTTCTTTAAATCATAAGGTGCTATCTAAAGTATTCCCCATATTTTAACCATTCTATAGCTTCTACATATCTAAACTCACACTTCTAACTCTGAGGTAAATCTGCCATCGAGTTTTGAGTCAAAAAGGTTTGAGAACATATCTTAATTCAGCTCAATGCATGATTTACATGAATACGAGTGAACTCATTAATATTTCTGAACTTAGAGGAAATGATGGGATCCCCTCAAGCCCTTGTCAGCCTCATAACTGTCTGATAAAATATCAGTAGAAATTTAAGCTTTACTATTTCTATTACCTCGAAGATGAGCCATAGTTAGCGAAAAAAGAGAAATGAATGGATCTGTATAAATTTCTTAGAAACCATCTCTACTTTATGATCTAGGCTATGAAAGAAGGGAAATGTTTCCTAAATATCCTGTAGCCTCTTAAAATAAAATACAGACGTCTCCATACCATTTTGTAAGACTCTGCTAGACATAACTTCATAGACACTCTAGGAAACTTGAACTATGCTCTGATACCAAGTTTGTCACAAATTGAGTCTACACCCTGTAAGTAACACGATGCTTAGACCCACAAGTGGTCCCAAGCTAAACCTTGATATTGGCATAATTCATGTGCAACTAAACTGAAAGATATAAACTAAGAAATATATACTAAAAATACTGTGCAGAAGCTTAAGCATGATAATTGGGCAAAACTAAAATTTTACTAAAAGACTAAAAGTTTTATACAACAATTATATCATGAAGAAACTAAAAAAAATAAACTAAAACTACTCTGACTGACTGTCTATGAAGCCTCTACTAATGCTGACTATAGGTAGCCGAAACATGACCCGAACTATCCCTAATTAATACATATGAATAGAAATAAAATATTAGAACTACAAACTGACTTGAGTCCTTGAATAAAGAGAACTCATCACCTACTGGCTGGAAGCTGTGATCTGCCTGATTATGATTCTGATAGTAAGCACCTGTATCTGCATCACATGAAAAATATAGGTAAAAAAGTTATGCAGTCTATATTTTGAAGGTACTGAGCATTTGAGATATGCATTAATCATGAAAAACACTTAAAACATGATTTTGAACTGAGGACATAAACCATTTACTAAAATATATGTTTAAATCATGTCTGTACTGATTAGCTGTGAGATATAGTGAAACCTCTGAATCATGATCTAAAACATTTTTGAAAACTGGAAAGTTGTAGAAGCATAAATATGTTTTATGATTTAAAACTAATGTTGAACATGATGTAAAACTATACTGGATGCAAAGAACTGAACTATAGTACAATGATGCTGTATCAAATACATATATTCTAATATGTAATGATAATCTGAAAAGTCATAGTATAAAAGCAAGTAAAACTAAAATGAGGGTCATGTACAAATACTGAGTCTGAAACTATGGGAGCTATTATTAACTGATATGGCCCATCTGAGCTAAATGGGACCTAACTTGTAACCCCAGCTAGAAGGGTGCTCTATGCCTTTCCAAGGGTACGAACACTGACTGATGTGGATCCACTAAACTAATGTCCAAAAGGACTAAGGTGTCAGCCTAATATGGCAGGTGACCCTTTAGAACCGATGGTGGCAGCATAGTTTTGAGACTTCAAGACTTCTACTAAATGTCTTAGCCTAACCAATGGGTAATCCTTCATCCCTGGGTCCACTCAGTGCTAAGTACTACTCCCAACTTAAATAAACAGATATGCTAAATTTCTCAATAATGCTGATGTTCTGAGACTGAATAGTAAATGCTTTGTCTGAAATAATTCTAAAATCTGTGGAACTGAAAGACTGAATACTAAACTAACAATTTATAGAATGTTAAGTCATTGGGTGTTTATAATCTGTCATCTTTGAACTATACAATTATTCATGAAAATTTCTATATTCTTGATAGAGTAAGAATTCATAAAAGTACAAGTCCCAAAATACTAAATATCAATATACTGAGGAGCCATAAAATGATAAGTCTATAAAGGTACTGAATTTCATGGAAAACCATGTCATATCAAATTAATATAGACTCAAGTCCATCAAAGCATGCATAATTTATTCTAAAAGAGGCTGAGGTCTATCAAATATGCATAATTCTTCACGTATTAAAATAATTAAGTTAAAGACATGAAAATCAATTATAATAACTTTGAATAGGAACCATAATAATAAAATAACATGAGGAAACTGAAATTCAAGACTCTGGCATAATTGGGTGTGAACCCTAGATCATGAGTTGATTTACAGAAATCTGTATTTTAAAACTATGTTTTGTGCATAAAGGTGAAACGAATCCCTTATTAAATACCCATATACCTGAGTACCGAAGATTCTTGAACTAAATTTGGATGGTTTGAGCTTGAAGATGAACCCTAGGTTCTTGCTTAAGAGAAAAACTTGAATAACTTCTTTTCTGATGGTTTGGAGTTTTATGATGAATGAAGGATAGGTAAACTGATTTCCCCTTTAATACCCTTTAAAAGAGTACAAAATATGTGTTTTTGGTATTAAAAGAGTGGAAAAAGATCAAACAACCCTTCTAAAACTGTCTAGAAAATTGTTTGTACTAGTCCCAATGACTCACGTGACGATCCATCGTGTCCGGGGTTGAGTCGTACCTTGAGTCATTGTTTAAGACCCATTTTTAACTTCCCTTTACAGTATCTATGAGTCATCCAATGACCCGTAGCATCACCCAACGATCCGTAGTGTCACCCAACGACCCATAGTGTTAAGCTGTCGCCATTGACAACTTTGATAGTGCTTCACTAAAATGGACATACCTTTTTACTCCAAAATTGGATTGATGAACAATTAGTAGTGTTGGAAAAAGAATTCAAATACCTTTAATTTGGTGGATATTAGTCTATCCAACTCTTCATATACTAGAAGCAATGATCGATTGAAGTTGACCCAAGAAGAATCTTATACTAAAACTTTGTTGGAAAAGGAATTTTCAATTCAACTAGGTGTTAGGGACTTCTTATAACCTCAAATAAGTTCTAATACTATCATTACACTTGTGTGTCTATATATATATATATTTTTGGTAGTTGACATGTCATGGGATTTGGAAAGGACCATTTTAAATGACTACTAAACTGGATAGGCACCATACGAGTCATACTATGACTTATCATGACTAAAAATGCCTCATCGTTAGGGTTCATTTACACTGGGATGAATTTTCATGCTTTCAGAATCAGTACGACCCACCCAATGAGTAGTTGGATCTGACAAAGACTCGTTGCCTGACTCATTTCCTGAAATGAAATCTTAGAAATTTTTGGGGTGTTACATTAATGTTGATTGACTGATTGTGACTTTTTGATGTTAGGTTTTTCTTGTCAAGTCAATGGTAATATGGCATGTGGATAGATAATAACATGAAAACTACGTAAATAGTTCTGAATTTTTGTATTGATATGTGTTATATGAATTGTTTGATGAATGTTTGTTGTTGTGTGACTTCTTGACAATGATAACTTGAATTACATAAATTGAATAATAATAAGAGAAGGATGGTTGATAGGGTGTATATAGTATCCCTTGGCATAAAGTTGAATGATGTGGTTGATAAGATATGATGTGTTGATAAGTTAAATATCGAATATGGGTGTTGTTGTTTATTTGAGGTGACATACATATTTAAATGTCAGACTTTGTTTTACTTGTTAGTTTTTATTGTTGATTTAGTAAACTACTTATAGTATGACGATAGTATGTAGTTGATGAGGAAATCATGAGATTACGATGGATCTAGGTTCCCTTGTATTTGTAAAATGCTAATTGTGGCTGCCTATTGGTAGAACTAGTCACACATGTGTTGATTAACAAAATGACTTGTAATTGGCTGGCTATGGTTTGACATTTCATGTATGCTCATTGTACGAGAATAATTACCAGTTAATAGTTTCCCTTGAATGTAGTATAATTGAGTTGCTAAGGTTTGTGAAATAAGTTAGCTTGATTATGATTGATAATCCTTAGTTGTCGAGTTGATTGAGGGAGTAGAGTTATTGGATGTATTTATGTATATTCATATCCTTCTTATTGTTACATGATAATACTTGGTGTGGTTGAGGTATATTGAGTTGGTAATTTCACCAATAGTAAGGTAGTTGTGAGGCTAAATAAGGTTAACTTGTCCTTGGGTGGTAACTTATAAGCTGGTTTGTTTATAAAAGATTATTGTTGAGGGTTTAATAGACTAATGTGAGTTATGGTGGATAATTTATGTGCTAATGAAACCCACAGTGGTGTGTTGGTTGGTGTTTGTACTATAGAGGATTTGTTCATGTATGCTGACCATGGAGGTGTGAAAAGGAGTCATAAAATCGATGTCCCAAGGGGAAAACATGGTGTAGTCTTTGGTGGTGTTTTGTTCGTTATAGCATTGGTTAGGGTGTAAATGCCCGGGTAGAGTTTTCCCTTGGATGAGAGCTGATAAAATCTTAGGCTAGGATGGGTTCCAATAGAAATGGGGTTATTAGAACTCCTTTTATAGCATTTAACATAAAAGAGTTAGTTTGTAAAGACAAAATTTGGGTATTGTGTTGTAAAAATGGCAAAACTGAGAACTAGTCCTAAGTTTCTATCTCGCCTACTATGCTGTAGTGGGTAGTAGGCCACTATAGTAGTCCTACTATAGTAGGAATTATACTGCTATAGCGTGAGTCAACCTTAGTCAGCATCATGATAGCGGGAGGATCCTGTTATAGCAATATCACTATAGGGGGAATCGAGCTGCTATAGCAGGCTCGACGTAGTAAATATCTAGTTTTCTCCATGTTTAGAAATTATTTCGTCAGGCACTCTCAAGGGTTCATTTTTAAATCGCCATGAGAGAGTGATTCTTCCCTTGTTGTTTTTGCATGATTTCTTGTTGATGGCTGAATGGTACAAGCCCTAGCATCCCACTAGCTCCATATTCTCTTGTTTATTGATTGTTGATAAGAACTTGCGTAAATATAGTATTTCCCAAGTTTGGAAATCATGAGCGAAATAATTTTATTTGTGCTTAAATATTTAGCTCCGTATCTTCTTGCCTTGAAAAGTGTCCATAGAGAGGCTGAGTATAAAATATGCTTTAGTTGATAAACGATAGCGAGTAGTTAATTAAGGGTGCAGTATAAGCAACTCTGAAAGTATTGTCCTTCTTATCCTGACCTATTACTCCTCTTCACCAATGTCTATTTAGGGACAAACAATCGCTAATTAGTATCTAATATAATGACCCATTCCATCGTTACTAAAAATATCTGTGGTAAAGGCATAAGAATCTCATTTGACATAGGCATTAGGATCAATTCTTAAGTATAGGACTGAATTAGCTATGAATTAAGGTCATACAATACCCCTAGCTCCAAGTTAAGTTGGAAGTTTTCTTACCAATTGAGTTTTGTTCTAATTAAAACTAGGGTCAACTTCAAACAATCACTCCTCATAGAATATAAAGAGTTATGGGACCTAATATCACTGACCGTTTGTTAATCCACTTCCGGAGTAAAAAGTTATGGCCATTTTACTGAAGATTGTCTGTGCTGAAAAGATGAGGCTGCTATAGCAAGGTTAGGCCGCTATAGATGGGCTACTATAGCGGCATTCAGGACACTATAGAGGGATTAGGGAAGTACTTATGCTTATTTTTGATGGGTTTAGGGGTTTAAACTCAAAAACTTCATTCCAAAAACCTAGAGGGGCAATTTTTTCCATGGTCTAAGGTGAAAATTCTTCATTGAGGTAAGTTCTTCCGTCATCTTCTTCATCTTTTATTCCAATAACATCTTAGAATCATTAGAATGATCATTAATGATGGAATTTAGAGTTAGAATCCTAGGTTCATGAGATTTGGAAAAACCTATGAGTTGGGGTAATAGCACCTAAAATTACTTGTAGATTGTTAACTAACGACTCCTGGCATGAATTTATTATTTCAAAACATGAATTTTGATGGTTGGGGACCTAGAATTTAATAAAGATGGGATCTTTTGCTTTAAAACTCCATTAATGGAGATGGATTGAGTATGATAGGACTAGTTAATGGTTAATTAACCCTTGGATAATGTTATAAATCATGAATAATTAGTGGGTTGAATTCCCAAAGTATTTATTCAAAGAGTAATTAATTAATTACTCTTATAATTGCTTGGTTTATAGATGATTGGATGTTCTGAGGCATGAAGGAAAGGAAGGAGCAACCTTGGTGTGGCTTGCTTGTTCTAAGATCTTCGGTTGAGGTAGGTCATGGTTTATGAGTTGTAGAATATGGTTAGAAATAGCATTATTAATATAAATTTGATGAGAGAAATCATGCTTAGGCCTATAGGCACAGAGTTTGGATGGAAAAAACTATGGAATTAATGTACTAAAGATCTAATTTGGTTTTGTTATGTTTTTGTGTAGATCCCTTTATGGGCGTTTGTGTTTGTACGACTCAATTGATGAATTATAAGGTAAATATGTGAATATGGGTAACAATAGAAATTGTGTGGGCTTGAAATCTATAAAATTCATCTTTAATACCTTAAAAAGGGTGAATTCGATATTATGTGTGTTTAGAATATAGGATATTCTTGCTAAAGATAGTCATGAGAATTAATTATGATAAGAGGAGGCAATGGCATAACTTAAGAACTGAAAGTCAAGTTAGGCTAAATGTTAGGAAGTAAGATGTGTAAAGAACATGACTAAAGCTAGAATAAGATGGAAGTTAGAAAGTAGAATGGGACCAGTCTTAATAAGTGGTTGCGGTAGTGGAATATGTATAGAGGCTGAGGAATAGTTGTGTTTTGTTACGGTCAAATGCTTTTTTAAAAGAAGAAGATTGTAAGGGAATTGTGTGTACCCCTGGGTGTTTAGGTGTTTATGAAATAGAAGGTCAACCTAAATTGATTGTATGTGTACTCACTTATTATATGTTGTTTTTCCCCTGGGCACTAATGTTTGTTGAGTAGGTGATGGTTGAATTGGAGTTAAAGCTCAAGTTGATTGTATGTGTGCATGTTCAACAAATTGTTGTTTATTTAGTTGCAACGCATGCTAATGAATGAACTTATTAATTATAGAATGTAAGTTTGGAAATTAATATGATAATATGATAATAAAATTCTTGATGTCCTAATTGGAAAGCTGAAATGGATGTAATTTACCCTTGTGTGAGATTATTGATATGAGCATTTTGAAAGCTTACTTGATGACTTGAATGCCTACTTGATAAATTGAAAGCTTACTTGATGACTTGCATATCTGTTTGATTTATGTAAGTGTGGTAGTGCTTATTTGTTAGTTGAGATATTTTACGTGTCGTGTGACTCTCATGCCTTTACAATTGTTATGATGTTTCCTTAATTAAATATGAGGTTAGAATGATAGTGACTACTCGCCTAGCTCATAGAGTTAATTATGGAGTTAGTACTCTCCTTGTGTGTGTGTTTTCAATAGGGAAGAACCTGAGGTTTATCCTTATTTTAGAAATTATGAGGAGTTGACTAGTTGGATAATGTTCACAGGTTTAGTAAGGAGGCAGGTTTGTTATATGGAACTAAAATTGGCCATTGAATTCTAGTTAAATGGGTCACTTGAGCTAATGAAATATAATTGGAAGCTCCTAAGAAAGTGATGTGTGGACATATGAATTATGAAATGGAAAGTAAACTTTTATATAAGTTGTCATGCTTTGTTTTTGTGATTCCTATTTGATGTTTATGTGATCTAACCCTGATCGGTTGATGATACCTATAAGTACGTGTGGTTGTACATATACTACTCTTGCTATATATTTTTTGGGGTATAGTCTAGTTGTCGGATCAGTTGATGTTTCTTAGGTGACATGGATAGTGATCTCCAAGAGATTCTACTCATTTCATTCCTATGGTGGGAGCTGTATCTTTTGTTTTATCTTTTACTATATTAGAAGCTCTTGTACATGTCTAGATTAGGTCCTTGAGAAGAATGTTTTCATTTATGGTATTCTTGAAAAAGGTTTTGATAATTATCAGATTTTTAAATATTTAATAAAATTATTTATAACTTTTGTTTGTTTTTTGAATGGATGGTAAGGGTTCTCCTATCTAGGTGGATTAAAGTGGGTGCTTACACGATCTAGTTAGTTGGGTCATGACACAAGGTGACATGTGTTGCTACTTGTTTACAAACTTTTAGCTAAGTGTTCACATTGATTAAGTTGAGTTGTCCTATGATCCTACCAGTACATAGTGGTTTTGTATTGACTATCCTATAATCTTCTTTTTGTTGAGTACAGAGCATATTTTAGTAGCTTCTATGAAACCTCACTTGTGGTTGACAGAGCAACATCAGATCCAAGGGTGAGCATTCATCTTCAAGGCAGTCATGGATCTATCTTACTTCAATCTTGTCCACTTTTTTTGGGCAAATTCAATTTTATTTATTGTTGGTATTTTTTGGGTTGTACCTATAGACATGCTCTAGTTATAGTTCTAGCACGATGTCACTCAGTTTCTGGGGATGTTTTTTAGATTCGATGACATTATTTATGCACTTATTAAATTGTTACATATAATATTTCTTATTAATGGATTTGGTTTGTTCTTATTCAAATGGCTAAGTAATTTGGTAGTAGTATTTCGAGTTAGATGGTTCTCCAACTAGAGGATTAGTGTGGGTGCCACTCACGATGGATTTGGGTCGTGATATCTACATAGAAATAAACTAAAAGATTCACGGAAAAAAACTGAAATAACAACCTATGGATAAAATTGATGCAAACATTTTGCAAAGCAAGAAATTCATAGAAAACAAGTCCAAACAAAAGAAAAAAAACTAGCCTAATTTTAGAATAATCGAAACTCATGAGATTGTTGTAAAATCAAGAACAAGAATAAAAATATAAAGATAAAGATGAGGAATAATATAACTTTCTTCTTTCAAGTGTGTATAACATAATTTTCAAGACCTCTATTTATAAGATTACATTTATAAACATAAAAGAGTGTCATAAGCATGCCATTAATCTTTGAAACTGTGGAGAAGCTTATGGAGTTGTCGAAGATCAATGGAGAGGTAGTGGAGTTGTAGGTATTACTATAAATTATGAAGGAAACTATATCTAGGGGTTATGGGCATCAGCAATTTTAATAATATTATTTACAACATTCCCTCTTGGATAATCATAGATAGATATTGTGCTTCATTAAAATCATAATAGGAAAATACCATGTAGAAAAAAATTTCAGTGAAGAAAAAAGAGTACACATATCTTGTAGTAAGAACTATTTGCTGCCTCATTAGAAACTTTGCCAAGAAAATCCATTGGGACAAAACCTAGGCTAAGAAAAAGAGTGTTGCGCGTGTTTTACTCCCCCTGATACACATTTAATTTCTTAGAAACAACGCATCTCAATCTTGAAGACTAACTTTTTATATATTAAGGTTGGTAATGATTTAATGAACAAGTCCACAAAATTATCAACTGAGAGAATTCATTGAACATCTATTTCACCTTCTTCTCAAGATCATGACTGAAAAATAAATTTTGGTGAAATATATTTTGTTTTGTCTCCTTTAATGTTATATGCTAGTAGCTAAGATATACATGCAATATTGTGTTCATGTAATATAGTTGGAACATTCTTTTTTTAAAGAGAAATCACATATTTCTTGAATATGTTAGCCATTGATCTCAATGAAACATGCATTCAACTTGATTCATGGATTGTTATTATTTTTGTATGATTTGAAGGAGTGGAAACTAATGTTTGTTTCATTGAACACCATGATATAGCTATACCTCCATATGTAAATAAATAATCTATCCAAGATTTGACTTTTTGTGGATCAAAAAAATATCTTGTATATGTATAACTAATTATTTTTGACTTGGATTCATTATTTTTTTTTATCTCATAGCAATAGTTAATATATTATAAAAACCCTCATGGTTGAATGTTCTTTTTATTTATTTTGATTATTTTACCCCCCTTAATAGTTGCTATAAGGTATTTGTGATATGCGAGTATGGGTTGTAACACCCCGTACCTTCCCGACCCTACTTGACGACGTTGAACAATGTTTACTTAGGTGTCGAGAGCCACAAGTATGTATTTTGTAATGTTATTGATGAGATAGTTGTTATTGGCCCTCGTACATGTGATTAGACCTTCGTAGGAGGTGTTTTGTGACTTTGTGGAACATTTGTAGGGTTAAAAACGAGGCTTGGAGGACCTCCAAACAAAGGATATTAAAGGTAAGAAGTAAGTTAAAGAATAGAACTTGAAGTATCTAACCGAACCTGCAAAGAAAAGTCAAAAACAATTTTTTTTTTAAAAAATAAGGGCCAGGCACGCCAGAGGGCGTGCCAGGCCGCTTATTGCCCAATATTTTTGGGCACAGGCAGCAAGTTGGCGTGCCCAAGGGCGTGCCAGGCTCCTTGTGCGTACCTTTCAAAAGTTGGAAATTTTTGAAGTCCCAAGGGTGTCCGGGGACGTACCGGGCCGATTTTTGCCACATTTCTTCTACAACCACGAGCCTATACATGGAATAATTGAATTAATTGGCATTCCATTTTATAATATTATTCGTGGATGAATTTGGCATCCAAATGCCGGTTTTACCCTTTCGGTCAAAATAAGCCATACGTGGCTAGAATCACTTGTTTTTGGGATTGAGGTTACGAATGTAAATTACGTGAGTGGGAATATTGTTGTAACGCGTATGAAATGATTTAAACATGAGAAATTATTGATTTTATTGGGTTAAGTGATTTGGGCTCAATAAAAGCCCAAAATGAGGAAGAAAACATGGGCCAAGAATGGGTCAAATGACCCATTCTTCAATTGACCAATCCAAACTTAGCATTAAATGACAAGAGTGGCTAAGTATGACCCCAAGGGCTATATAAAGGGCCAAAATATGATTTTTATTCATTTGGAACTCTCATGCTTTCTAGATATTTCTCAACCATTTTTCTCTCAAACCCTAAGAACTCCATGCCATCTTTTGGAACAAGATCATCATTTCTCAAGGTTGGGTAAGTGATTATTCTTATGGATTAATATATTATATGCATGGGAGAGTATGTACATCATGATGGGTATGTCAAAAAGTGTACATAATGCATTCTTTCCTTTTGGCTAAAAGATGTGTTATCCATGGAACTTAAACTTGAATTATGACTTGTGGTTTTGATGAAAGAGCATGGTATTGATGAAATATCAACATGTATGGTGTGATTATGTTATTAAACTTGTTATTTTTCTATAAGTCTAAATTATGGGATTTTGGCCGATATGTGCTATGAGGTGTATTAAGGTGACTTGATGGAGTATAAAGAAGAAGCTTTGTGTTGAAATGTTATTGGTATATGATGTTGTGGTCAATGTATGGTATGATTGAGGTATTGTTGGTATGAAAATACCGAAAATGGTATTGTAGAGAAGGAAATGACATTTTAAAGGCAAACATGTAACTCATTGACGTCATATGCATTTGTAAGGTAGTTAGTGGTTAATGTAAATTCCGTTATGTATTTGTGTTGTAGAGAGAAACATAAGGAAGGAGCGGGACATTGTATGCACTTTTAAGATTGTATATTCGTATTGAGAATACAAGGTATGTAAGGTTACTCTGTCCGTATCTTTCTGCAGCACATAGTATTCACATTGACATCACACTTGTCCTATCCCGAAATATGTTAAGGTATCCTATATACGGTTATCAATTGTCAATATCACATGTTTCCTACTTATTGATCAATTGTGAATCACATGTCTCATATTCATTGATAATGTTCCAAAAGCCCAATAAGGTTGTGTTACAAAGTTCCAATAGTGGTTATACTCATGTATCTTGTTCATGGATTATTGTCCAATGGTTCCAATAGTGTTATGTTTCCAATAAAGATATGTTTCCAATAATGTTGAGTCACATGTCTCTCACTCATTGATTATTGATCCAAAGCTTCAAATAAAGTTATGATTATCATTGTATCAATCTCAAAAGTAAAGAATGAAGTAATGCATATATGTGGTTAATGATTGAGTATGGGTGGTAGCTTTGGGGGCAAAATGCCTAGCTCAAGCCGATCCCAAGATTATTGGATCAAGGGGAAGTCCTAGATGCATAAGCCTAGCTCGGACCGATCCTGACAGGTGGTAGCTCTAGAGATAATAACCTAGATCGAGCCGAACCTGAGATATGAGTTTATGGGTAGAAGCTCTAGAGGTAATAACCTAGCTCGAGCCGATCCCGATGTATTGATTTATGGGTGGTAGCTCTAGAGGCATAAGCCTATCTTGAGCCGATCCCCACATAACGTTACGTTATGTTAAAACCTACTATTCAGTCGGGGCTCGGGTATCACAGGTCACAGGCAAAGATGAATAATCATAGAAGCAAAGAAGCAAAGAAAGTAATGAAAGCAATTTACATGGTTCCCAAAACACATAATGATGACTTATCCATATTGGTTATGCATTTGTAATTGAGGTCATTGACATATTCATGATTCATGCAGTTTTATTTGAGCCTTACATACTCAGTACATTCTTCGTACTGACGTCCTTTGTGGGACTTACCTTAATTACTGCAGGCGCAAGTGCTAGTAGGCCTCCACAGTAGGTTGTCAGTTGTTTGCGGATCATTGGTGAGCTCCAGTTAGTTCGGGGCTTCTCTGAGTCACAGTTGTACATGTTTTTTGGTTTTGTACATGTTGTATAAAGCAGAGACTTGTCCCGACCTTTAGTTCATTTTGGTCAAGGCATCTGTTAGAGGCTTTTGTAGACGTATTTGGGTGTATGAATGTAAGAGGTATATGTTGTTCTTGACTTGATGGCCTCGACGGCCAAGTTTCACATATGTATATCTATCACATGTTCCATGATTTCCGTTTTTAGCCTTTTATGCTCGTACATGATAATGGTATTTCTTATGTCATGCATATGAATGAACATAAGTACAGTTTGGTTCTTTCGGGCCTTATCGGCTACGGGTGCCAATCCGTCCCGATGGGATTCGGGGCGTGACATGGGTAACATGATTCCTAAGGTGATTGAATGGAAATTATGTAATATCTTCATTTGAGAAGGTTGAAAATTTGATATCGTTGGTCAAAATCAACATTTTATGGAGATGAGCTTGAATTGAAATTTCAATAGTTTCGTTATCTCTGAAAAGTGATTTTTGAATCTTAGATTCAGATCTCAAGGAGTTTGGAAGGATTTTGAGTCATTGGTTGGAAATTTGTAAATTAAGAGTTGACTTCAGTCAAAATTTAGTACGAATGAGCTCGGATAGGTGTTTTGATGGTTCCAATAGGCCCAAAATATCATTTTTAGTCTAGTAGCTTATTAGTTTGCAGTATTGGCCTGAGTGAATCTCGATAGTCCATTTAGAGTTTTTAATTTTTGAGCTTGTTGTTGTTGTTATTGTCAGCTGGTGCAGATAATCCTCTTCATAGTGATCGTGAGGAGATGCTCACGATCATGAAGTGTCTTGGTCTTTCTTCATCGCAATAGTGAGTTAATGGCTGCAATCATGAAGGGTCTTAGTTTCTGGAAATTGCAATTATGATGATCCCTTAATCATGATAAGTAACTTCACCTGGACAAATTTAAATATCATTTTGAACATAAGTTTCATAACTCAGTTTTTGGAGCTTTGAAAACTCATTTTGGGTGATCCAAAAGGTGATTTTTAAGATTTCTTCATTGGGTATGATTCTAAACCTTTAAATTTAGATTTCCTAATACTTTATTAGTATTTCATTCTTAAATCATGATTTTAAATTGTAAAATTTGAAATTTTTGGGGCTAAAGTTATGAAATTATATTTTAAAGGTCGATTCAAGCTTCATTTTGATGAAATTTTATATTTGAGTTTTATATTATGAGTAATATGATTTTTCAATAAAATTCTAGTTTTGTCTTTGTGGCTTGAAGTTGACCTATTGGAACCGAAATTAAAGTATAGTAATATGAGTGTATATGGATTCATTTTCTTATGTAAAATACATACTTGATCAGATTAGACCTATTTGGAGGCTTTAGGAAAGAGAAGGGCTTTGATTTAACTCTTTTAGCTTTATTTAAGGCAATTTGAGACATTCTTTAACTCATTTTCGATGCGTTAGTGTTTCTTTGTTTGTGTAAATTGATAATGGATAATGGGGTTCCCATATAAATGAGATGATGAGCATTTTTATGGGTATTGCTATTATGTGAGAGGAATTTGAGACTATATTTCTGAGTTATTGACTTATATGCTTACGTGAGCCTAATGTTAGTTGTAGCATTGGTTTAAATGTTTATGTTTGCTCACTAATATGTGTCTAGATGACTGATACTTGAAAGTTATCTTATGATTTGCTATTTAATCATACCTCTACTATTTTATCATATTGATGACTATTATAGGTTGATTATGAGATGGTGATGAGATCTTTACCGATAATGTGAGGTGTTGAGGTCCTTACCTGCAATGTGAGTCTAAGGTTATTTTGGATGGTGTCGAGGTCATTTCTAGTTAGTTGTTTGGGGTTATTTTTGGATAGATTTGAGGTTTTTTTCAGATGGTATATAGACCTCATGAGTTCTTCATAGGTCCTAGCTAGTTACATTATGACAACGAGAATATACAAATACTGATTAGATAGAAGGCATACATCATATACATTAGTTTACTTTATTTATACTGCCTTGGTTTGAAAAGTGATTGAGTGACTATGGTGTTGACGTTGCTACTCATCTCTTGATTTTCCTGTAACTTAAGATATCTGTACTTGGTTTATACTTGTTGATGTTGACATTAGCTGCTAATCCAGGTCTTTCTTTCTTTAAAATAGAAACTTTATTGTGCTAAGTACGAAAAGGACCAATATAGGACTGACCCTTACTATCGCTTCAAATTTGGGTTAGTCCACAATGCTGCTGAGTACAGGTGACGACTCATCCCATTGTTAATGAAACATCCATGGTAGGAATACAAAAAATTAAAACTTTACATCGATTCAAAATTGAGCCAGGGTTAACTGGTTATTTTGTTTAACAATTATTTTGGTTATAAGACTAAAGAGTGGAGATAGAACTACTTAAAGGCCGCTGCAACAGTCCCTTGGCCACTATAGCAATGGGATGGCTACTATAGCGGTGCCAAACCAATGATCATGTAAATTGAAGCCTATTTTTATTCAACACTTATTCTAAATAGAAGTGTTCTCTCTTAAAAATGCCCCTAGGGCTATTCCCACGCTAGAAAAACCATAACAAAGAGTAAAATCTATTAAGGAATGTGGCCCCATTATTATCGTCGTGGATTCTTCATCATAACTGATAGACTAGGAATGAGGAACAAGGTTGTATCTATTCTATGATAGCCACCTGACATCGAGCTAGACTATGGATTAATGAGTAGTAGACTATGATTAGTAAATGTAGGTATAGTATAGAATTGATGGGAAAAGAATGATTAGGCATGCAGCATGGTGTTTTGATGGATAAAATATTGAATTACTATAAAAAGATCTAAATATTTTTGTTCAACACTTATTCTAAAACGAAGTGTTCTCACCTAAGAATTCTCCTAGGGCTATTACCAAGTTAGAACGGCCATAGCAGAGAGACAAAGATCTCAAGGAATATGGCCCCATTATTATCCTTATGTATTCTCTATCAAAACTACTAGATCGGGAATAAGGAACAAAGTTGCATGCATTCTGTTGTAGCAACTTGGCATTGAGGTAGCCTATGGTTTTATGAGTAGTAAACCATGATTAGTAAATATAATATTTTAATGATAAGATAAGCATGATTATGTCTGTGGGCATGGCGTTTGGCTGGATAAAATATTGAAATAATATAAAAATATCTAAACGTATGGTAATATGTTTATGAATGAGTTCCTTGATGTGTGATATGTGATATGTGTTTGTATGAATCCTATGACGAGATGTAATATGAATAAATTGAATGTCGGTAACGATGGAGAATTTTTGTATGCATGTAATCTATAAGAACCCAGTTCTTAATACCTTTAATGGGTGAAATCATTCTTGTGACGTGCTTCATTATGTGATTTCCTTACTACAATATTATTCTGTGAATTGATCATGAAAGGGAAGCAATTCATAATATAAGGGTTCTAAAGGAAAGCTTGGCTTTTCACTCTCTTAATCATTGGGGAAAATTTTGGCGGGATACTAAGACATGAAACATTCTTTTTTCATTATTTTATCAACACACAAAGAAACTTAATATACATCAATGCACCATATATCATCATTATCTCAACATACGTTGATTCTTATTATCGACTCAACAATGATAATAAACCAATTCATTTCACCAAAATTCATACAAGCAAACGTAAATCCTGACTCTTATCGCCAGATACCAATTTAGAACAACTAAGTCCCAATTTCTAATCCATAAAAATACCAATTGGAATCAACTAGATTCCAATTGGAATTTGTCGAGTTATCAATTGGAATCGACTAGATACCAATTGGACTCAACCTAAGTAGACAACTAACTGAGGTAGCATGATAGGAAAGAAGAAAAAGAATGACTCCTAAATACGTCATAGCTTTCCAAGGATTTGATATGGACATCTACACACCAATTCACGTGTCTCTACTTGTCATTGCACTTGTACTTGTGAGATCTGTAACCTAGGGCTCCGATACAAACTTTCACGACCCAAATTATGGGGCCGTACGGGCACCTACTCTATTCTAACTAGATAGAAGAACCCTTACCACCCAATTATTTACTATGTAGAAATTTTGATAACAACGTAACTTAACAAATATAAATGACCTATACAAATATTTAACTTAACACTCAAAACAACTCTCGAGGACCTAGTCTTAACATGTACAAGATCTTTTACAAAATGGAAACGCAACTTCCGCCTGAAATGAGATGCAGAAGTTGAAGAAGTGTCACGACCTGAGTCTATACCCTAGCTGAGACATGGTGGTTAGAAGCACAAGTGGTCCAAAGCTAACACTTGGAATAGCATAACTAAGCATATTATATGAAATTTGTGTGGAAGTTGTAATGAGATCATAAGATAAGTTCTAAAACATTTCAATGAATAATCTAAATGAACAAGTACCAAGCACAAAGGGCCAACATAAACAATAATCTAATGTCTGCAAACCTCTAATAATTGAATATCATAATCTATCGGGAAAAGGCCCCGGCTAACCATAAAACAATGCCTAAAATTAGAATGGTAAGAAGCAACTAACTAGGTCCATGAATGATGAGGACTCACCTCTACTAGAAAATGAACTAATATCAACTAGCCACAAGTCTGATCTTGGTCAACAGTATCTACATCACATGAAAAATGTAGGCAAAAAGTATGCATTTTTCTAGCTTGGAAATATGAGATGAATACACCAGGACTACCCTTCCACTCTAGGACTAGTTCACTCGGGAATTGGAATTTAACGGTTTTAGTTCTATAATCAACTGAAGCATAATATGAAAACAACTATTCCATTCCCAGAATAACATCAAAGTCTATCATATCAAATTTTACTAAATTAGCTGTGGTGTACTTATGATACACTGAAATAGGACAACTTCAGTAGATTCTTCTAGCTACCACAGATTTTTCGACTAGAGTGGAAACAGTAAAAGGGTCTAGGAGTTTTTTGGAGCAGACTCAAAAGTATACAGAAACACAAGGTATGACAAAGGACAATGTAGCTCCAGGACCTAACAAGGCATACACATCAAGAGAGAAAACTTTTAATATACAAGTAAAAACATCGGGGGAGTTCTCTTGATCTTTGCAGGCATACGAGGCATAGAAATGATTTTGACTACCGCTCGCATTTGAAGTGGTACCTTTCTAAAAGTTTTGGCCTATTGGAGCTGAGGATGTATGTCACGACCCAAATTATCGGATCGTGAGGGCACCTATTCTAATCCACCTAGATAGGAGAACCCCTTACCACCCTTTCTATATGATATGCGGAAGTCTTAAGATAAGTAACAAAATTACACATCCTTATTACAACAGATTTTACAAATAAATATATATGCGGAATGAAAACTACCCAAGGACCGAGTCTAAATAGGTACAAGACCTTCTAAGTAAGAAGGCAAGACTAGAAACAAATTCCACCATGAATGAAAGAAGTAAAAGTTGTTGGAGATCACTATCCACGTCACCTGTGAAACATCAACTGATCCTATAACCAGACTATACCCCAAAAAGGGTATAGCAAGAGTAGTGTCAGTACAAACAACACATACTAGTAGGTATCATCGGCCGACTAGGGTTAGATCACGTAAACACAATAGAGAAAGCATAGAAAGAAAGCATGACCACTTATATAACAATTTAATCCATATCACTTCCATCCGTTTGTGTTACCTAAAAGAATTTCATTCTTATTCTCGTTGATCATTCATCACCTTCACATCAAGTGTCATCCATCCTAAATCTCACTTGTTTAACCTCGAT
Organism: Capsicum rhomboideum; assembly: GCA_031232105.1. Taxonomy (NCBI): domain Eukaryota; kingdom Viridiplantae; phylum Streptophyta; class Magnoliopsida; order Solanales; family Solanaceae; genus Capsicum; species Capsicum rhomboideum. The sequence goes on from CP124718.1 coordinate 24,421,166, forward strand.
AGTTATTAAGTCAATCTATTTCACTTACGCCTCAATTAACCTCAACAATATATGAAAATCCAATAATCATCACCTTGTAACAATTATAACTATGAACACACATTATGAAAAACACCTCAAGTTTATGACACTTAGCCTTTTCAAGTAACTCTACAACTACAAGTGAAGAGACAACAAGTCAAGTCAAACCATGACCAAGTCAACAACTCTGACTCTAACAACAAGAATCCCAAAATATATGTCAAGTAACCAGACCACAAAAGAATCCCAAACATATCAAGCAACATCATAATTTGGTTCACTCAAGGAACCCACAACAAAAACCATAATATAACTTGGTCAACTCATCGAACCAATATAAATAGAAACAATAAAAACAATCATATACCCAGTCCACTCAAAAAACTGTCACACTCATACATACCTTGTACATACATGCTTAGGGTCTTATGGTTTCCCACTAGTCTAACCTGTAGGGGACGAGCTCTGTCCATGTACCAAAACCCAAACATCAAATGCATTGTAACAACCAAAAGCTTTACATATAAATTCATTAAATGCGATTACAATGAGAATATCAGTTAACACATTACTTCCTTAAGTATTCATTACAACAACAGGAAATCACCCAAACACTTGGTCAACTCGAGTTAATCATTTCAGGTAAACAACAATCATACTTAAAGACACCAAATCACAAGTAAATATGAATCATTGGTTTCATCAGTTATAGCATGTACTAAGACCAATCCATAGTTTATTCAAGCAAGCATTATCAAGCCATATTCATTAAATCCAAGTACCTATTTTAGGAGAGCACATTCAACCCAAAGGAGTCTAAACTCTAGGTCAACATGATAAATTCATTCACCAATCCAACCCTCTTTTATTTATATCGATATCGGGGATTCCTCTATTATCTAGCAACCCCTACATTTAAGTCATTACTAGGCTCAAGACCTACTCCATTATCCAATCATTCAACTCTATTCAACTTATAACCTAGCTTCAGTCATTCACCTTTACACCTTTTACCTTTTAATCTTAGCCTAACGTGACTTTAGGCTCTTAAGTTATGCCACCACCTCTTATATAATCCATTCTCAAAACTATACCCCGGCAAGCATATTCCATGTTCCAAACACACATAATAATAAGTTCACCCTTTTTAAGGTAATTTTACTAAATCATTAGATTTAAGATCACACAATCTCCTTTTCACCTATATTCACAAATTCACATTACAATCCACTATGGAGCCATACCAACACAAAATACTCCTCAAGGATTCATACATTAACATACTAATACACAATGATGCCTTATTACATTAAATCCATATTTCATCCATTCAAACTCCATGCCCGGGGGCCTAAGCATGATTTTTCCCGTCAAATCTACATTATGGATATGATTACCAACCACAATCTACTACTCATAAACCATAACCTATCTGGGCACCAAGAAAATACAACAAGTAAGTTATATCACGGATGATCCTCCTTCTTCTTCACATTTTCGATGGATAATCATCTAACAAACAATAATTATAAGAGTAATTAAGAAACTACTCTTCAAACAAATACTGTGAGAATTCAAACCTACTAGTTCTACCCTTATTTATGGTCTAAAGAATTATGCAAGAGTCAATTAACCATTAAAATGATTCCATCAAGCTCAACTCAACTCCATTAATGGAGTTTTAAACCTAAAGGTCCCATATTTATAGAATTCAAGATCCCCAACTATCAACTTTTATGTTTTGAACCTAAATTTCATACTACGAAGAGTTAATTCATAAACCAACATCAATTCTAGAAGAAAATACATATACCCATGGATTTTCCCCACAATTTCATGAACCTAGGGTTCTAAACCATAAGAATGTCACCATAGATTCCCCATTATAGTGATTTTAGAAGATAAACGGATTAATCAATGTTAAAAAGAAGTAAAAATCTTACCTCAACGAAGGATTTCCACCCAAACCAAGAAAAATCGCCCCTCTAGGGGTTAGAAATGAAAATTTAGAGTTTGGGGGCTGAAACCCATCAAAAAAAGGTTATAAAGTGTTGTTGCGTTGCTATAGCGACATGCCGTCTCTATAGCGACCTGACCCGCTACAACGCTCTCAACTTTTCAGCACAGACAGTCTTCAGTAAAAGGTCATAACGTTTTACTCAGGAAGTGAATTAACAAATGGTTAGTTGCATAAGAAAGAAGACTCAGAGATCTTTAATTTGGTGGGTATTAGGACCCCTAGCAATTTATATTCTAGGAGGAGTGCTCGTTTTAAAGTTTACCCTAGTTTAAACTTAGCCCAAAACTAAATCGGTAAGGACACTTTCAACTTAACTTTGTGCTACGTGTATTGAATGACCTTAGGACATATCAAATGCACTCCCATACTAAAGAATTAACCCTAACACTTATGATGAATGAGAAGCAAATGCCTTTACTGCATATATTTTCAGTAACGATGAAATCGGTTGTTATAACAAGTACCAATTTACCATCCATTCATCCCAAAATGGGCATTGAATGAAGAGAAGCACAAGGTAGAAATTATAAAGATACTACTTTTAGAGTTACTTATGCATCACCTTACTTATCCACTCGCTATCGTTTATAAACTAAATCGCCCCAAATCGCCCTTACCCTTCCCCAAAATGGGTTTTTAGAATAATGAAATGGTTTGGGAAAATTATTGATAAACAATAATTTACCCCGCTATAGCGACATTGCTATAGCGAGACTTGCCGCTATAACAATATTGATCGGGTTTGACCGTCGCTATAGTGGGACTTTTTATTCTTTCGAGCATATCGCTATACCGACATGGGCGAGGCAGAATGTCCAATTTTATTCAAAACTCCCCTCTTTCACAACACACCTTAAATCCAAGATATCCCAAACTAACCCCTTTACGTCAAGACAGATATTGGGAGTTTTACTCGCCCGAATTCAATTCTGAAAAGTCCTATGGGTTCCTTATCATCTTAGCTAACATAAAATCTAGATAAAACTTTATTATATCTACCCAATCCATTCTCAAATTTCTCTAGACCATATCTTGCTCAGATTTTGTCCAAGACTAGCCTAGCCTAAAAATTCTAACTCCCAACCTGAGGAAAATCCTAACCTAATTTTTTGTTTGCTAGACTTATCTGTAACAATGGAAAAGGTCATTACAAAACCATACAACACCGGACTTCTATTGGAACTCACCCTAGCCTGAGATTTTATCGGTACACTTTACCCAGGTAATTACAGCCTAACAAATGCTACAGCGGACCCATCATTACCAAACACTTACACTATATTTTTCCCTTCAGACATCTACCTTATGACATTTTTTTCACCCTTCCTTGATCAACACACAAGAATAGATCATCTAGAGTACAACCACTAACCAACATACCACTATTGGTTTAATTAACACAGAGATTCTCCACCACCACTTACATTAGTCTATTCGACCCTCAACTAAGGATCATCAATCATAATCAAGTTATCTCATTGCAAGGACCCTAGCAATTCAATTATACCATTCCTAAGGGATACTATTAATCGATAATTATTGTCATATAATAAGCATATGAGCAATGTCAAACAATAATCAGTCAGTGACAAGTTATTTCATTAACCAATACATGGGTGACTATTTCTACCAATAGACAATCATAATTACTACTTCACAAATACAAGAGAACTTGGTCCCGCCATAATTTCATGATTTCTTCATCAACTACACATTATCATCACAATGCAAGTAGTTACTCAATCAATAGTAAAAACTACCAAGGCAAATAAAGTCAGATGTTCAAATATATATATGATACCTCAACAGACAACATCACCCAAATTAAATATTTAACTTTCGTGTCAAGGGATACTATATCCACTCTTTCATTTATTTGACCGACAACCCCATCATCAATTAAACCTTTAAGTTATCACAAAATTCAAAACCAAATTTTTTTTTACTTAAGTCACAATCATGAATTACCACAAGAATTTTCTTGCCGCAATTCCCACTTTTAAGCAACAATAACCCTTTTTCCATGGTACTTATTCAGATACCAACTGTTTGAAATTAGAGTTTCCACAATTTTGTACTATTTTTCCCTTACCATTTTACCAATGATAAGATTATGTCCAATATTTAGCATACTGTTTTCCATTTAAATTCCATAACAACAGTTTCCTTTAACGATTAAAACATAACCAAGTTATGACCTTTCACAATTTACAAAATTTACAATAATTCAACCAACTATGATTCACATAAGTACCAAGGCATTAACCTTGTACACCAATTTAAACCTTTAAGTTACTACCAACAAAACAAGCAACAATCATAGTCAAATTCTATTACACACCACACAACACGTAGCAACTTGCAACAGTCACCTATCATAGATTCAGAGTTAATCAAGCAACTACAAATTATAAACACATCTTATACTACACCAACAAAGTTATAACCAACCAATTTCAACATAATTCATATGAAAATCATAAGTTCCCTCCTTTATAGATAGATACCAATTGGGAACAACTAAGTTCCAATTGCAAACTCTTCAAGATACCAATTAAAATTGACTAGATCAAAATAATGATTGTATAGATACCAATAGGAATTGGGAGATACCAATTGGATTCAACCCATACAAGAAACTCTACAAACCGCACGAGAGGAAAGAAGGAAGTCAAAAAATTTCCTAAAATGACTCATAGCTCCTCAAAGATTAGATGTGGACGTCAACACTCTAATCAGCAGGACTCTACTCGATATTTTCTCTTGTACTAAGAGACCGGTAACCTAGGCTCTGATACCAAACTGTCACGACCCAAATTACCATATCGTAAGGGCACCTACTCTAATCCACCTAGATAGGAGAACCCCTTACCACCCTTTCAACATGATATGCAGAAGTCTTAAGATAAGTAAGAAAATTATAAATCCTTATTACAATAGATTTCACAACTATATATATACGGAATGAAAACTACCCAAGGACCTAGTCTAAATAAGAACAAGAGCTTTTAAGTAAGAAGGTAAGATTGGACACAAATTTCACCATGAATGAGAGTAGTAGAAGCTGCTGGAGATTATTATCCACGTCAACTGTGAAATATCAACTGATCCTGCAATAAGACTGTACCCCAAAATAGGTATAGCAAGAGTAGTATCAATACAAACAACATGTACTTGTAGGTGTCATTGGCCGATAAGGGTTAGATCGCGTAAACACAGTATAGAAATCACAGAAAGAAAGCATGACCACTTATATAACAATTTAATCCACATCACTTCCATCCGCTTGTGTTACCTAAGAGTATTCCAATCTTATTCCTGTTAATAATTCATCACCTTCACATCAAGTGTCATCCATCCTAACTCTCACTTATTTAACCTCGATAGTTATTAAGTCAATCTATTTCACTTATGCCTTAATTAACCTTAATGATAAATGAAAACCAATAATCATCAACTTGTAACAAATACAACTATGAACACACATTATGATAAACACATCAAGTTTATGACACTTAGCCTTTTCAAGCAACTCCACAACTTTAGTCAGGAGAAAACAAGTCAAGTCAAACCATGACCAAGTCAACAACCCTGACTCTAATAACAAGAATCCCAAAATATATGCAAAGTAACCAGACCACCCAAGAATCCCAAATATATCAAGCAATATCATAATCTGGTTCACTCAAGGAACCCACAACAACAACCATAATATAACTTGGTCAACTCATCGAACCAATATAAATAGAAACAATAACAACAATCATATACCCTGTCCACTCAAGAAACTGTCACACCCATACATACCTTATACATACATGCTAAGCGTCTTATGGTTGCCTACTAGTCATGACCTACAAGGGATGAACTATGTCCATATACCAAAACCCAGACATCAAGTGCCTGCCGACCATATTCCACCAAATCCTGTGAAGATATCCAAATACTGGTACATCCCACAAATAATAATATAATATCACAACAATTACAGAAAATAATGATAACAACCAACACTTGTAACAACCACAAGCTTTACATATATATTCATTGAATGCAATTACACTTAGAATATCAGTTAACACATTCCTTCCTTAAGTATTCATTACAATAACAGGCAACCACCCAAACACTTGGTTAACTCAAGTTAATCATTTTAGGTAAACAATAATCATACTTAAACACACCAAATCACAAGTACATATGAATCATTGGTTTCATCAGTTATAGCATGTCCTAAGACCAATCAACATCTTATTCAAGCAAGCATTATCAAGCCATATTCATTAAATCTACGTACTTATTTTAGGAGAGCACATTCAACCCAAAGGAGTTTAAATTCAAGTTCAACATCATAAATTAATTCACTAATGCAACCCTCCTTTATTTATATCGAGACCAGGGATTCTGCTATAATCTAGCAACCCCAACATTCAAGTCAATACAAGTTTCAAGACCTAATCTATTAGCCAATCATTCAACTCTATTCATCTTACAACCTAGCTTCAGTCATACACCTTTATACCTTTTACTTTTCAATCCTTAGTCTAACTTGACTTTAGGCTCTTAAGTTATGCCTCCACTTCTTATCATAATCCATTCTCAAAACTATACCCCGACAAGCATATTCCATGTTCCAAACACATATAATAACAAGTTCACCCTTTTAAAGTAATTAGATTAAATCATTAGATTATAAGATCACACAATCTCCTTTTCACCTATATTCACAAATTCATATACAATCCACCATGGAGTCATATCAATATAAAATACCCTTCAAGAATTCATATATTAACATATTAATACATAATTAAGCCTTATTACATTAAATCCATATTTCATCTATCCAAACTCCATGCCCGTATTCTTAAGCATGATTTCTCCCATCAAATATACATCATGGATACGATTACTAACCATAATCTACTACTCATAAACCATAACCTACCTAGGAGCTAACCTGTTGTAATAAGTAAGCTATATCACAGATGATCCTCATTCTTCTTCACATTTCTGAAGGCTAATAATCTAACAAACAAAAATTATAAGAGTAATTAAGAAATTACTCTTCAAACAAATACTGTGGGAATTCAATCCCACTAGTTCTACCCTTATTTACAGTCTACAAAATTACCCAAGGGTCAATTAGCCATCAAAATAGTTCTATCAAGCTCAACCCAACTCTATTAATGGAGTTTTAAAGCTAAAGGTCCCATCTTTTTAGAATTTAAGATCCCGAACTATCAACTTTCATGTTTTGAACATAACTTTCATACTATGAAGAGTAAATTCACAAACTAACATCAATTCTAGGTGAAAATACATACACCCATGGGTTTTCCCTATAATTTCATGAACCTAAGGATCTAAACCACATGAATTTCACCAAAAATTCCCCATTCTAGTGATTCTAAAAAATAAACGGATTAATCAATGTTAAAAAAAGTAAAAATATTACCTCAACGAAGGATTTCCACCCAAACCAAGAGAAAATCAGCCCTCTATGGATTAGAAATGAAATTTTTGTGTTTGGGGGTTGAAACCCGTTAAAAATAGGTTATAAACTGATGTTGCATCGCTATAGAGACATGCCATCTCTATAGCCACATCGCAATAGCAAAATAACCTGCTACAGCACTCTCAGTTTTTCAACAGAAACAATCTTCAGTAAAACGATCATAACATTTTACTCAGGAAGCGGATTAACAAACGGTCAGTTGCATTAGAAATAAGACTCAGAGATGTTTAATTTGGTGGGTATTAGGCCGCCTAACTTTTTATATTCTAGTAGGAGTTCTCATTTTAAAGTTTACCCTAGTTTAAACTTAGTCCGAAACTAAATCGGTAAGGACACTTTCACTTAACTTTGTGCTAGGGATATTGAATGACCTTAGTACATATCAAGTGCACTCCCATACTAAAGAATTATTCCTAACACTTAGAAGCATATGCCTTTACCGCATATATTTTCAGTAATGACAAAACTGGTCATTACAATATAGCCTAGGCTCTATTACCCCCATTTCCCTGCCTGGCAGAGGGACACTTCTTAAGCCTATGACCTTTCTTTCAACATCTATGGAAACCTTCCCTACTATATAAACACTCATAGGTATGATTCTTCACGCACTTGTCACAAGAAGGATAAGCTATAAACCTCTTTATAATACTATCTTCAGAACAAGAACCCTGCTTCTTACCCTATTGATTATACAAAGATCTAGATGCAGGTGTACTAGCTGAAGACGAAGCTAGCCCGAATGGCTTTATCTGAAAAAATGACCAATTACCATTACAGGTCTAAGACTGACTAAACTTATTACTTGAGGTCATGTCCATCTTGTTACGAAACTCCTCCCTATCCTTCAACTTGTCCTCCTTAACCTACTCAACATGGGTCATGAGCCTGATAATATCCATATCTCCTATCAATATATATTTTTTTTCCTCCTTATCCAAAAAGAGGCCAAGTCCATGAATGAACAAACTCATCTTGTTCCGCATATCAAAAACAATCTCTGAAGCATAGCGAGACAGTTAGGTGAACTTGAGCCTATACTCCTTCATGCTTATAGAACCTTGCTTCAAAGTGAGAAACTCTCGGGTTTTTGCCTCCTTCATCTCTCAAGGAAAGAATCACCCTAAGAAAGCTTCCTCAACATAGTCCAATTTGGAGGTGCGACACCCTCACGTAGATTCTTTTTCCACTGATCAAACCAAGTTCTAGCCATATTTTTGAGTTGGTAAGCAGCAAATCAACACTCTCAACCTCATTCACGTACATCGAGCAAAGAATTCTCTGGACCTTCTTAATAAAATTCTCTAGATCCTCATCTATCTTAGACCTAAAAAATTCAGGTGGATTCATCCTGAGAAACTTATGAATCCTAATAATGTCTGGAACACCCTAAAGAGCTGTAAGTACTGCTCCCTAACAATCAATATGGGCTATCACAGCTTGAGTAAGCATTTGGATTGCATTACTAAACTAGATATTAGTGACATTGTCTTGAGGTAGCACTTTGACACCTGAGAGTTTTCATTCCTAACTGTTGTAGGCGTCCGACGACTCTACATGTATGCATAATTTGAAACACATACGAAACTAGAGTTAGGAAAATCTTATAGAGTTAAACTCTATTGTATGAACCTAAAGCATGAAAGAAAGGAGATATTTCCTAAACGCTCTATAGCTTCCTTGTTATAAATGTGGCGCGCTTCACACCTATAAAAAGAACTCTACCAAACACAACTTTGCAGACATCTTAGGACTCGTGAACCTAGTGCTTTGATACCAAGTTTGTCATAATTCGAGTCTACACCCTAGATAATACATGGTGCTTAAAACTACAAATGTTCCCAAGCTAACCCTTGGAATAGCATAACTAAGCATATTATATGAAATTTGAGTGAAAGCTATAATGAAATCATAAGATAAGTTATAAAACATTTCAATGAATAATCTAAATGAACAAATAGCAAGAATCAAAGTCCAACATAAACCATAATCTAATATCTATAAGCCTTTAATAACTGAATATCATAATCTTTCGGAACAAGGTCCTGGACTAACCATAAAACAATGCCTAAAAGTAGAACGGAACAAAACAACTAACTAGGTCCCTGAATGATGAGGACTCACCACTACTAGAAGATGAACTGATATCAACTAGCCACGAGTATGATCTTGGTCACCAATATCTCCTGTACATGAAAAATGTAGGCAAAGAGTATACAATAGGTACATTTGAATGTACTGAGTATGTAGGAATAATTTTAAATGATTGAAAACAAGTTTAATAAAATCACTGTAAAACTTTCTGAGAAATATATATTTTAAATTAGACTATCTGAATACATAAGATGATCATATCGAAAGGCTATTAGAGTAAAGTAAAAAGTTGTAAGTGGGAGTTTCTTATAACTGACATACATCATTTTAAGTTAATGATGTCCAACATCTAACCAAATTGGGAGGGCTTCCCCAATACATTTACAAAGTGTAGGACCTGTGTGTATATATATGTGGATCCACTAAATGATCCTTTTAGGCTAATGATCAATCGACATTGCAGTGAAACATAATCCTATAGTGGCACGTAGTTCTAGGACTTGGGTTTTATAAACTCATATCCACTTGGTGCTTAACTATCCTCTCAAAACAATTCTTAGAATCTTATTCTCAATAAATAATTTAAATCACTATCTATCAATTGTAATGATTGAAACTTTACCAAATTCATATCTTGAAAACTATCATACTTTACCCTTCTATGTGTTTTGAATCTATTTTTCTTGAACATCTCTAATAAAACTATAGTTCTAATTTCATGCTTTAAACATAAATCTTAAGAACCATATGCAAGTTCATATCATAATTGGAAAAGATAATAGCTAAAGTTTTTCTATTCATAGAAACTATTTCGATGTTCATAAAGGCTAAAACCACCAATAAACACTTTCAAAATCAAGAATTTGATTCAAATAACATAAAGATTAAATATGGATTTGTAAATCTAACTATGGTTTTGAAATTCATAAAAAAACTCTAATGTTTTGGACATAGGGATGAACGGAAAATCCCGTTGAAGTCCTACATACTTGAGATTAGATGAATTTGAAACTTTTGGAGCTTTGGACTTGGAAACCCCCTTTCCTATCTATTCTTGCAATTCTTTGAAGGATAAAGGAATTGGGAAAAATTAGCTATGTTTATTCTGAGAATGTAACCCTTATTGGGTGTTTTATTATTGGGAGAGGTTTTGGGGTAAAGAAATGACCAAACTACCCCTTAGAAAACTCTTAAAAAGTACAGAAAAACTCATCGAATGATTTTGGGGATGAACCATGGGTCCCATGATGGACCGTGGTCCAAATCGTCAACCTGGGGATAATCTTCGAGCTTACTGGTTAGGCCCCACGGCCAAAGGGACGGACCATCACTTTTTTCGTCGTATGTTGGTAGATGGACCCCCTCTGGTAAAATGGTCATAAATCTTTACTCTGGTATTGGAATGACGAACGGTTGGTGGCGTTGGAAAAAAAACTCGAAGACCTTAAATTTGGTGGGTCATGAGCTATAACACTCTTCATTTTCAAGGAGTTTATGTGCATTTGAATTTGACCCTAGAAAAATCTTATACGAAAACTCAATCGGTAAAGAAGCTTTTAACTTAAATTTGAGCTAAAAATTGATCTTAAAACCTATGTACAACTTGAAATCATTGGGTTCGAGTCTATACACAGTTGAAGAATGGTTTGGATCTTAGTTCAGAAATTTGAGGTGTTACAAGAAGAGTACATCCCAACTAAGAAACTTCAATTCAACCTACAACACACCTACATCCCAAAAAGGACATACAAGAGTAGTATCAGTACACCACACGTATTGGTAAGCATCATCAGCCGACTATGATTAGTTCAAGCAACAATATATAAAAATAAACAAAATCAGCATGACAAACTCATATAAAAGTTTAGCACCAAAATTCACATTCCTTACTACAACTCATAAATAAGCTCAAAAGTTACAAAGTATCCTTCTTGACTCAATTAACTCTATCAGTTTCATTAATTATTCTATTTTTGTTAGAATAAGTTCACTAACTGTTAACATAATTTGCTGACATCATTCTTCAGATAACATGAATTTGACTAATGGTTTGACTAACCAATCAACTATATCCACACCACAAGCTATATAGTAAGTTACAACAATAACAAAAATATTCCACAAATCAGATAAGGCAGGTAAACATAGATCTTAACATAAAATAAGAAGTTCTCTTCAATCAACCAATCATCCCAAATAAGCTATACAGATTCAACAATAAGGACATATAAGTTAAAAAAATTATCATAATTAGCCACCACTCTACAATAAGGATATTTAAACAACAAACGTTGTCACAAGCAACCACAAACTCTACAATATCAACAAACACATTAATACCACCACATAAAAACATGTAAGTAATATTTCAAACATATCGAGCCATACAAAACTCTACAATTATAGCAGTCACCTCATACACGTCCCTACCAACCTCACAAAATGCATAATCTTTGTATATCATCAGCTTATAGTACACACTCATCTCATAAACACTCTCTCATCTATATACACACACTAAGGGGTCTTATATTTGCCCAATAGTCATAACCTACAGGGGATGTACCAGGGTCCACATACCACATTAGCGTATTACCCAATCTATAATATATATAAATATATATATTATAGACAGGTATCCAATCCATAATAATACTACTCATTCATAGCTCACTCTAGACATGAGCCACTTATCTACCATAAAGCTTATATCCATATTCTTACCTCTCTCAATGTATCACAATATGATCCCACACTTTGCTATCCACCAAGATAATATCATAGGGTACCCAATTTACAAGTATATGTCAAAGTCATATCTCAATTTAATAGTTCAACAATTAGTAGCTTATTCATTCAAGAATTAACAAATCAATAATTAATCAGCTACAAATATATCCGAAGACCAAATAGTATACCATTCATATTGGAAGTATACAAGAGACTAAACTAACTTTAACTCCAATCAAACAGTCATAATATCATTCACTTAACCAACCATCATTATTTACATCCAGGACCGTTGGATTCAATTACTAAAATGATATCCCTTATTCTCAAGTCATTATTAAATTCATAGACTCTACTTCATTAGCTATTCATTAGACTATCCGAGTTTAGTTTATGATTCTAAACTTAGTTATTTTCATACTTTTTTCCTCTTTCCGTATTTTAGGGGTTATCACATGTTGAGGAAGGAAAGAAGGAATTTTCTAAGGATGTTCACATGCTTAATCATTTAAATCTTACCAATTCAGAGGATGGTGGTGTATCATTCAAAATGGTTTAGAGTCTTCTCCTGTGATGGAACTTAAGGAAAAGTAAGACAGTGATCCTATTTCGCACAAGTTGAAGGATGTTGTCCATAATCAGAAAGTGGAGGTTTTCTCCCAAGGGGGAGATGGTGTTCTTCATTATCAGGGTTGATTGTGTGTTCAAGATATAGATGATTTGAGGTAGCATATTTTGACAGAGGCTCATAAATCTCGGTATTTAATTCATCCAGGTGCCACCAAGATGTACCATGATCTATGGGAAGCCTATTGGTGGAATGGCATGAAGAGGGACATTAGAAATTTTATGACTAAGTATCCTAATTGCCAAAATGTGAAGGTTGAGCATCAGAGATCTCAACACTAGTAGCCAAAAAACAAAAAGCTTGTACGATTATATTTATTTGTGGAGGAATTTGAACCACAAAGTTGTGTTGGGTAGTGTTGTGTTGTGCTAGGGGATTAGAACCTTAATTTTACCTAAGCTACTGGTTTAGGGCTGTTGTAGTGGTAGTGTTTCCACTACAGCGAGATTGTTGTAGCATTTGCTTACCCATCGTAGCGGAGCTAGGCTACTCGTCAACGCTGCTATAGCGGACCCTATTATGTTATACCAAAATTGTTGTAGTGGATAAAAGACCATTGTAGAAGACGTTAGGAAGTAGATAGCCCCAATTATTAATTCAAACACTTCATTTTCCAAACACAATTTAGAGGAGAGTTATAATACAAAATACAAAATTCATAGAAATACTAACCAACAAACAAGGCCATTGTTCCTAAGGATTCCACCAATGGCACCAAAAATAAAAAAACAGTCAAAATTATCCAAAAATATGAGAAAGTAAATAATGTCTAATAAAGTCCCTACAAGGGCAAAATCGAGAGAATTTGAAAAAAAAGGAAATACAGGGAGAGAGATACATATCAAGGGCCTAACTAGTGACTCCATCATTATCTCCGTCGATCGACGTGTCAGAACCATCCTCATCTAGCCCACTTAGGAAGGAGAACTCTTGTGCATCGACCGTTTCAATAGTGTGAACCTTCTCCTTCGAGGAAAAGATATTCATAATGATCTTTATCCCCTTCCACATACGAATGAAAAACCGATCCCAAAAGAGCTTCTACTTCTTCTCTGCCTCAAAAGTTTTCTTAAGCTCTACATGGGCACGTGCCAAGGTATCAAAGGCCCCCTGAAGATCAGTCAAGCCCATAATACTAGTTGATGTGGATTGCCAAGGAGGAATGGGAAACTTCATAAGTATGTCCTTTGGTACAACCAAGTACGACTCTAGACGTCAAAAGGGCCCACAGTCCAAGTAGCCTCAATCTTAGTTCCCCCACCCTTCTGAGTCACACTGTCCTTTCCCTTAGGTTGCACCTTTCCCTTTTTCTTACTGTGCCTCTATTCACCCTTCACCCTCAACTGGTCAAAAGATGCATCATACCTGACAGAAGAGCCGCTCCCCTCCCTGGGCACATCCACCCTCTAGCATAAAGTAGTAATCAGAGAAGGCAGGAATAAATCCTTTAGGTTATTAAAAAAGGCCTTCCATTTCTTCATGATTTGCTCCCCCACATTCATGTCCACCTATTCCAGTACACAAGCTATCACCAACACCCGCTGGTAAGTCAAGTCAGTGGCATTTCTGAAAGGATGAATCCTCTTAGAAACCAAATTCAACCATCATCAGGCATAAGACGTATTATCGATGTTGTTGATTGTCCTGTGGTTACGAACCAAACGAGTCCTCTCTCTCTTAATCTCCACTACCAAAATTTTATCTAACCACTATTTATCACTTTCAGTCTATTTATCTTTTTTTAGTAATCATTGAGGGGATCAAGGGTTAAACCATAAATAAAAACAATGCAAAAAGTGCTAGGAGAGGGACTTAAACCTTACCTCTTATCCTATAGTGGTTCATAAGTCAGCTAGCCTACTAAGTAATGTCACTCATCCTCATTACTAGAAAGATAAACCTAGAACTATGAACCTAAGAAGAGAGGACTCCTCTTGTTACAAAATTCTAGGAACACATAAATAAGGGAGAATCTCCCCTTACATAATAAGAAAAGAGCCTAAACAAAAAGACATCTTCATATAAGCTATACACAAGAGACCCTAGCCCAAATGAAGATGGTATACTAGTGAAAAAACCAAGAAACAGTGAATCAAGGCCTGAGAGATCAGATAACACAACAAAATTAAGGTGGTTTCTTAATCCTCTTCAACTTCCTTCTAAATTTTGTCATCCCATCATGTCAAGAATATTGTAAACTCTGGTGTCATGTGGTAGTTGTTGGAAATTGTACACCAGATGACTATGTGTAGAAAGAGTGGCAGTAGGGAAATTAGCTTCACTGTATATATGTTTGCATTTGAAACTGTCCAGCAGAGAAACTAATTCTTGAAGATCAATGATGTATTGATTAATAGTCTAAGGAGGTGTGATGTCTTTCTTGAGCCATTTTTCAAGAATTTATAAATCAACTGCTAGAATAAATATATTGTATCCATGTTGGATGCACCAAGTAATACCATAGATAGCATCTTATACTTCAGCCTGATTATTGGATCCCTCACCTAGTGGAGTTGCAAAAGCATAGATTGAGTTGCCTTAAAAATCTCTAAGAATACATCTCCTTCTCTTTGTACCCATTATTCAAGGGATTTATCACCCCTAGAAATGCATTAATCACCTTTGACCTTATCGGGACATACACGCCCCAAATGTAAATGACGGGGTTTGGGAGATTCCAATCCATGGTATGGAGCATGACATAGAACTCCCTCACCCAATTTTCATGTAACGGCCCAGCAAGCTAGTGATATATCTGCTCTGGGAGTAGGGAGTACGACTTGCTTACTTATATACCCAACATCTCTCTTATGTTTCGCCAATCTGGAAATTCTAATTCTAAGATGGGGTGTCATATTTATCCTTTTTTATAAACTCAGCATCCTTACTGAGGTTTATCCCACCGTATGGGATTTTCCTAGACTATTATCCCACCGTATGGGATTTTCCTAGACTAAGGACTTAGGTTTGCCCTGCCTTATTAGGATTTTCCTAAACTTAGTTTAAACTTTGGCCCACAACGACAAGGCTGACACAGGAGTGGCTGTGATACCATTTGTAACGGCCCAACCTACTAGTGATACTGTCCACTCTGTACCCAGGTCCGCATGACATTAAAATGCATCACAAGGGAGTAAGGCTTGCTTACTTATACGCCCAGTATATCTCTTATGTTTTGTCAATGTGGGACTTCTAATCCTAGTTTGGGTGTCACATTTCATTAAAATGCATCATAAGTTGTAGCTCGCTGTAGCAACGCCAACTTCCCTAATGAGACCCAACCCCAATAATGGACTTTTCAAGATTTTGCTTTATTTTAACAATTTTTAGTCCAGATCGGGCATAATTTAGTAGTACATGACTCATATACACCATTTTTATGGTGATTAACAACCAAATCAAGCTGCAATGGCTCAAATATTTTTTAAATACATCCCTTCATCTACCCCACTCCATTATTGAGTTCAAACCCCCATGAACTCCATAAATCTTATGCCTAGAATGCTATAAGAGTGTTGAGAATGTAAAATGAACTAGCATGAGTTGAGATTTCTTCCCTACAAAGGCAAAATCAAATCTTACCCAAAAACCATTGTGCTCAACAACGAAATTCTACTAAGTATGATTTATACAGTTTAGAAGTTACAATAATGAATAGACACGAGAATAGAGATTTACCTGAAAAATTGACATTAAGAGAGAACGGTGGAGAGAGAGTTCGAGTTTGAGAGAGTGTGGAAGTTGAAAAGTGAGATGAAATTTCCACTACACTCCCCCAGGTTCATTCAAGTCAATGTATAACCCATGGAATAGAACCACGAGTCATATTGTCAAGTCATGGAACCTAGTTTGCAAGTTCATAATTTCCATCCCAGAACCACGAACCATAGTAAGACTCATGGAACCTATTAATGAGTCATGGAATGGACTCATAGTCCTTCGGCAGAATTTTTCCCAAAATATCCCAGTGAACCAAGACTCATGGTATCAAAGTACAAGTCATACAACAACTTATGGAATGCGATTCTAGAAATTTTAAAATTATTTTTAAAAGGGAAAATTAGTCTTTTCCTTAATTTTTTACACTATACTATCATTTAATATCATAAAAAGGGTTTATAAATAACAACTCATCAGTTTCCATCACATCTTACGATTAAAAATCATTAAGTCAGGAAGTCCCTCTCAAGAAGAAAGAATGTAAGGTTTAAGTTCAAGCTTTTAGATTCAAGCCCTTAGTCTAGATTTATTAGTGCAAATATGTATGTGGGATTTCATTAAGGGTTTCCTTTCATCCCTATGCCCTAATTTTTAAAAAATTAGTTATGATTTTATGATCTCAATATTTAGGGTTCATACCCAATTATGAAAATTACTTGAATTTTAGTTTCATCATGTTATTTTATGATTATTTTCTTTGTTCAAATAATTATTCATGAACTTTTACAAGTATTTTCTTAATTCCAAATATTTGAAAAAAAAGATTTATCATCATTTGATAGAATTCAACCTCAGTTAATAAAATTTAGCATGACTAGTTCTGTGATCACAGAAACTTAGTAAAGACAGTTATTCTAAACTAGTGTCATGCTTTCTTCTCAGGCAGACAGTTTTATCTAGATATGATTAAATAGTATTATAGAATTTTTTTTGGGAAAACTATTTAGCATTGAGCGGACAGGGGTTCCATATAACCTAAGTCCCAGAACTACATTCCATCATAGGATAAAGGTCTTCCACTAGTTGAGGTTGACTCATTTATCCCAATGGTATTAATATTGAATCCATATTAGATAGAGAGGTTCCATATGATTCAAGGTATAGAGCATCCCTCCTCAATGTAAGTTAGACGTTAGACTCCATGATGCTCGCATGGTTTATGTAGGTTAAGAGAAACTCCCCAGAATTAGTTTTGAACTATATGAAATACTTATGCTTTCATAGATTTTTAGCTCAGAAAAGTTTTAGCTAACTTTACAAAAAAAGATCTGCCTTATAGTTTTGAATTATGCATTATAAAATGATTTGTGCTCACAGATTTTGAGTTGTATTTAAGATTTTGACATGTTTTCTAAAGCTTGCTCATTGCATTGTATTTAAATTTGAAAGGATAATTTAAATTTTTATATATGATTTTAGAATATCTCATATGCTCAGTACATTAAGTAGTACTGACTTTTTACCTTTCTATTGCACTATATTCTATTATGATATAGATTCAGATATCCGTTCTCAGATTTATATTTAGATTTACATCCCAACCTATCAACTAGTAGACTTGGTCATTCCTCATTATCTTGGGAAAACTTGCAGTTTCATTTGTTAATTTTAGACATTTGTTTAGTTCTAGTTCTATTTATAGTTAGCTGGGGGTCTTATCCCAGTAACTCATCTATGATTAGTAAAGGCTTTCAGACACAGATAGTCTTGCATGTTTTCAGACTTATCTTTACCATTAGTTTAGAATAGATAATCATTTTATATTATCTGTAGGTCTTATGAAAATTTTTCTGCCATGATTTAAACAAGTGTTATCTTTTAGAATTATGCTAGCGTCAAGGGTGCACTTGGGACTATTTGTAGTCTCAAGTGCCAGTCAAACCTAGGGTGTAGACTAGATCCAAGACAATTTTTATAGATTTTCTTATTTCTAGAGTTGTATTCAAATGTTAGTTGCTTGTACAAGTGACTTCTAGATTTTAGAGTTTCAAATTATTATTGTTGTCGTAGTGTAGATTTTGATTTTTATGAAAGGATTTAATTATGACTTATATCATTTTAATTTTTGCTTTCTGCATATTTTTATTCAATAGTTGAAGTTGTATGTTGGGCTTGGTATACCTATCAATGGATTAGATAGGTACCATCACTTCTCTAGATTTTGGGTTGTGACAAGGTAGTATCTGAGTGCTAGTTTCCTTAGTCTCACATGTACAAGCCAAGTCCAGTAGAGTCTTATGGTTTAATTCAAAGATGTCTATTATCTATCTTTGAGAGGCTACAAGACATCAGGAAAATTCCTTTCTCTCTTATCATGAGTACTTGATTCAATCATTCACTAATATTTCATATTTTATTACCCGTGCTAATATATATAGAGATGTGGGGCCTATTACATCATCTGTACATGTTGCTCATACTAGGACACACAGACGAGGCAAATGGCATGGTAGGTGTCAATGCTGATGCCAATCTAGAGGGAGAGAATAAAAAGCTATTGATGTGTAGCTAGGGTAGAGTCTCTTAAGTTAAGAGTACGGGTATGGTGGTGACCAAGTTTAGGTTGAAAAGGTGGGCCAAGCTCAGGTACTACCTCGATTCATAGCTACCCCGGTACATCAAGATGCTCTTTTCCATATGCTTTGTTTATGTCACGCCTCGAATTCCAATGGGACGGACTAGCACCCGAAGCCGTGAAGGCCCGAAGAACCAATATTCATTCATATACACTCATATGCATGTCACTCAAGGAACATCACTATCACGTATAGATACAGGATAGTAATAACGGAAGTCGTGGAAAACATGTGATATGTACATAGATGAAACTTGGTCGTTAGGGCCACCAAGTCAAAAGCATACGTTCCTTACATTTCCTTCATTTGTCCCACAACATCTACAAGGCCTCTACAGATACATGGACATAGCCAACCAAAAGTCGGGATAAGTCCCCGCTTTACACAATATTTACAATACCAAAACAAATGTACACATATAACTCGGAAAGCCCCGAACCAACTGGAGCTCACTAATGATCGGCAAATGATCCGCAACCTACTGTGGAGGTCTACTAGTAACTGTGCCTGCAACAAGTAAGGTAAGTACCACAAGGGACGTCAGTACGAAGAATGTACTGAGTATGTAAGGCTATAAGAAACTGCATCATACAAAAGAACATCAATGAGATCGAATATAAGAGAATAGTCAATATGGATAAACCATCGTTTTGTAAGTTTGGAACCATGAACATTACATTCATTACTTTCTTTGCCTTTACGTTCATTCATCTTTATCGTTCTACCTATGCTAGGCTTTTCTGTCGCCACTGGGATGAGATTAATCGTTCTACCCATGCTAGGCTTTTCTGTCACCCCTGGGATGAGATTAACCCATGCTAGGTATTTTAACCCCTGAGATGTGATTAACCCATGTTAGGCTTTTATGTCACCCCTGGGATGTTACTGTGATAACCCATGCTAGGTATTTTAACCCCTGGGATATGATTAACCCATGCTAGGCTTTTATGTCGCCCCTGGGATGTTACTGTGATAACCCATGCTAGGCTTTTATGTCGCCCCTGGGATGTTACTGTGATAACCCATGCTAGGTATTTTAAACCCTGGGATGTGATTAATCCATGCTAGGCTTTTATTTCACCCCTGGGATGTTACTGTGATAACCCATGCTAGGTACTTTAACCCCTGGGATGTGATTAACCCATGCTAAGCTTTTATGTCGCCCCTGGGATGTTACTGTGATAACCCATGCTAGGATTTTATGTCGCCCCTGGGATGTTATTCAAGAATATACAGACAATTATACATTACTTCATTCTTTCATTATAAGAGTGATACATTACTTCATTTCTTTACTTCTATGAGATTGATACGTTGGTAGTCATAGCATTATTGGAACTTTAGAATGTAACATTATTGGAACTTTAGAACCATGTCCACAGTTATGTGACACATGAATAACAATTGATCAATGAATAAGGAACATGTGAATAACAATAGATGACAACCTGAAATGAGATACCTTAGAACATTATGGAATGGAACACGTACAATTGCAATGTGAACAATATGTAATGCAGAAGGATACAGAAAGAGTAAACTTACATACCTTATCTTCCAAATATGAATACACAGTCTCATATGTGAATACAATAATCCAGCTCGTTACTTACATTTTTACTCTACAACACAAGTACACAACGGAGCTCACATTAAAAACTAACTACCTTACAAGCGTATAATGACAATGAGTTACATGATTTCCCTATAACGTCATTTCATCCTTTACATACCATTCACGACATTTTCATACCAACAATACCACAACATTCCACACATTGACAAAGACATCATAAAACAATAGCATTTCGCGCCAAGTTTCTCCTTTACGCTTCTTTAGTAACACTATGTCACAATTACTCCATCAAGGCACCTCAATACGTTTCATAACAATAATCCCACAACAATCCCCCAAGTTATACACATAGAAAAAAAACAAGTTAAGGACATAACCACACCATACATGTTGATATTTCATCCACACCATTCACTTCCATCAAAACCTCAAGTCTCCTATAACACCCCGTACCTTCATAACCCTACTTGACTATGTTGATCAATGCTTACTTAGGTGTCGAGAGCCATAAATACGTCTTTTGTAATGCTATAGATGAGATACTTGACTTTTGGCCTTATAAATGTGATTAAACCTTCATAGGAGGTGTTTTATGATTTTCGTGGAACATTTGTGGGGTTCAAAACGAGGCTAAGAGGACCCCTAAACAAAGTATATTAAGGTTAAGAAGTAAGTTAAAGAATAGGACTTGAAGTATCTAACCAAATCCGCCAAGAGAAGTCGAAAAATGGATTTTTCAAAAAAACTAAGTATGGGGAGCATTTGGGACCGTGCCACGCCGCTCTGGGATAAAAATTTTATCCCATAAGCAGAAAGTTGGCGCGCCCAGGGGTGTGCCAAGCTGGTTTTTCCATTTTTTCGAAAGTTGGAAATTTCTAAGTCCCAAGGATATCTGGGGTCGTATTGAGCCTATTTTTGTCACGTTTCTTCTACAACCACGAGTATATAAATGAAATGAATGACATATTATATTGGTATGATAAAATTACTTGAGAACGAATTTGGAGTAAAAATGACAGTTTTGCCCTTAAGATCAAACTAAGCCAAACGTGGCTAGAATCACTTATTTTTGGGATTGAGGCTACGGATATGAATAGCATGAGTGGGAATATTATTGTAATATGTATAGGACGACTTAAACATGATAAATTATTGATTTTATTGGGTGAAGTGATTTGGGCTCAATAAAAGCCCAAAATAAGGCAAAATACATGGGTCACATGATCCAATCTTCTATTGACCAAGTCAAATGAAGCATTAAATGCCAAGGATGACTAAGGATGACTAAGGATGGCCCAAGGACTATAAATAGACCCAAAAAATCATATTTTATTCACTTGACACTCTCATGTTTATCTAGATATTTCTCCAACATTCTCTCAAACCCTAAAGAACTCAAAGGCAATTTTGGAGCAAGATCATCACTTTTCAAGCTTGGGTAAGTGATTATTGTTATGGATTAATATATTATATGCATTAAAGAGTATATAAATCATGTTGGTTGTGCTTGGAAATGTTGGACATGATACTTGGTGTTTTTGTATAAGATTTGTGATCCATGGGATTCAAGCTTGAATTATGACTTGTGCCTTTGATGAAAGATCATGGTATGGATAAAATATGAATGTGTATGGTGTTATTTTGTTATTAAACTTGTTATATCTCTATAAGTTTAAATTGTGGGATTTTGGCCGATATGTGCTATGAAGTGTATTAAGGTGAATTGATGGACTATTAGTGATGTGGTGTGGATAAGGAAGTGTAAAGGAGAAGTGTTGTGGTGAAATGTATTGATTATCGTGTATTGGTCAATGTTGGGAATATTGGGGGATTTTTGGAATAATAATTTTATCAATGGTTTTGTCAAGGGGAAATGACATGTTTAAAGACAAACATGTAACTCGTTGACATTGTATGCATTTATAAAGTAGTTGGTGGTTAATGTCATTTCCGTTATGTATTTGTGATGTAGAGTGACACATAAAGAAGGAGCAGGACTATTGTGTGCACATCTAGGATTGTATATCCATATTGCGAGTACAAGGTATGTAAGGTTACTCTGTCCGTATCTTTCTGCGGCAAGTAGTATTCACATTGACATTTCACTAGTCCTATCCCGAAATGTGCTAAGGTATTCTATATCCGGTTATCCATAGACATTGTCGTATATTTCCTACTCATTGATCATTGTTGAATCTCATGTCTCATATTCATGGTTAATGTTCCAAAAGCTCGAATAAGGTTATCTTCCAATGTTCCAATAGTGATTATACTTATGTCTCTTGTTCATGGAATATTGTCCAATGGTTCCCTTGGTGTTATAGTTCTAATAATGCTATGTTGCCAAGTTAGTCACATGTCTATCACTCATTGGTTAATGATCCAAAGATTCAAGTAAAGTTGTGACCATCATTATATCAATCTCAAAGTAATGAACAAAGTAATGCATATGTGGTCAATGATCATGTAAGGGTGACAGCTTTGGGGGCGAAATGCCTAGCCCAAGCTGATCCCAAAATCAGGGGGCAGTCCTAGAGGCATAAGCCTAGCTCGGACCGATCCTGACAGGGGGAAGCTCTAGGGGTAATAACCTAGCTCGAGCCGAACCGGAAATGTTGTATGGGTGGCAGCTCTAGAGGTACTAACCTAGCTCGAGCCAATCCCGATATATACATTGATTTATAGGGTGGCAGCTCTAGGGGCATAAGCCTAGCTCAAGCCGATCCCAACATAACATGATGTTATGTTTAAAACCCACTATTCAGTCGGGGCCCGGGTATCACAGGTCAAAGGCAAAAATGAATAATCATTGAATCTTAAGATACAAAGAAAGTACTGAAAGCTATATACATGGTTTCCAAAGTACAGAATAGTGACTCATCTACATTGTGACTTATCTATATTGGTTATGCATTTGAACTTGAGTTCTTTGACATACTTACATATCTTACAAGTTTCATATGGCCTTACATACTCAGTACATTCTTCGTACTGACCCCTCTTTGGGGAATTTACCTTACTTGCTGCAGGCGCAGGTACTAGTAGGCCTCCACAGTAGGTTGCCATTTGTTGCAGATCTTGGTGAGATCCAGTTAGTTCGGGGCTTCTTCGAGTCACTGTAGTACATATGTTTTGGTGTTGTACATGTTGTATAAAGCGGGGACTTGTCCCGACTTTTAGTTCATTTTGGTCAATGCACTTGCTAGAGGCTTTTGTAGACGGTTGTGGGTGTATAAATGTAAAAGGTATATGTCATTTTTGACTTGGTGGCCTCAACGGCCAAGTTTCGCATATGTGAATATATATATATATATAGCATGTTCCATGATTCCATTATCGATATCCAAAGTTATTATGTGATTATGGATTTATTATGGCATGTAGAAGATTGAATAGAGGCAAAGCTTGGTTCTCTCGGGCCTTGTCGGCTACGAGTGCCAATCCGTCCTGATGGGATTCGGGGCGTGACAAAAGTGGTATCAGAGTAGGTCGTTCTAAGGGTGTCTACAAAGCCGTGTCTGAGTAGAGTCTTACTTATCGATGTGTTGTGCACCACATTCATAAGTCGGAGGCTACTGGACATTTAGGATGTTGTTTCTTTTCTTCATTCTAGATCGTGTAATAGAGCCAAAATTGTAAATGAAATGATATATGATCATTGAAATTTATTTTCTCTTGTTATAGTAACAATGCCAATGACAAGAAGAGGTCGAGGTAAAAGTAAGAGGATAGATAGAATTGCTGGTGAAGGAACCAGTATACCACCACCTGATTAAGTTAATCAAGGCGATACTGAGCATGAATTTGTGTCACGAGCTTCCTTCACTCCCTCTGTACTAGAAGAGTCGAGTAGAAGAAGCATACCTATAGAACCACCAGTCAATGCCACACATCAGGATCTTAGAAATGCAGTTCAGATGTTGACACAGTTAGTGGCAGCCCAGAGTCAAGGACGAGCTGGCCCAATGACACATGATGATGATACGGCTAGAATGGAAAGTCGCAGAACACAGGATTTCTTAAAACTGGACCCTCCTATCTTCACAGGGTCAGATCCAAAAGCAGATCCACAGGACTTCGTGGATCAGATTCAGAGGGCTTTGGAAGTTATGCATATGACGGGGGTAGATACAGTTGAACTTGCTGCTAACAGATTAAAAAGAGAGGTGATATTGTGGTACGAGGATTGGAAGAAATCTCGTGATGTTGGTGCAAATCCACCAAATTGGGAAGAATTTAAAAATGTTTTCCTTGATCATTACTTGCCCTAAGAGATCCATGAGGCACGTGCGGATCAGTTTCTAAATCTCCATCAAGGAAATCTGAGTGTTAGGGAATATAGCTTGCAATTTAATTCCTTGGCACAATATGCTCCAAGTGTGGTAGCTACAATGAAAGACAGAATTCATCGATACGTAGAGAGATTGGAGCCGTATCTAGTAAGGGATTGCACCATTGCTGCCTTGAATAAGGACATGGACATAGCGAGAATTCAGGCCTTCGCCCAAAAAATGGAAGATCAAAGGCAGAGACGAAGGGTACATGAATTTGACATGGGACAGTCCGAACGGGCTAGACCTATGGGACCACCTATAATGTCCCAAGAAGGATCTAGGCCCCGTATGTTTTCGAGACCACCTAGACCATCGTTCTCTTATTTCACAGGGGGTGCTCACTCACAGTTTTGAGGGTCTAGGGGTGGTCTATCTGGGCAAAGTAGCGGAGTTAACGGATCACAGACAGCAGGTCTTCCTCGTTAGCAGTGTCAACACTGCGGGCGTATTCATGCAGGTACATGCAGAGTGGGGACAAATGCTTGTTTTTGGTGCGGCATAACAGGACACATGATGAGAGAGTGTCCCCAGAGGAGTATGGGAGGTGTAGCACGATCGACAGGATCGGCTGTTGCGTCGTCAGCATCGGTTCCCTTTTTACGCCGAGGTGTTCAGTCTGTTGGCAGGGGTAGAGGTGCAAGAGGAGCAGACAGCACTAGTGGGGTCCAGCATCGTACTTATGCTTTAGTGGACCGACAGAATTCAGAGGTTTCCCCTGATGTTGTCACAAGTACATTACTCGTATCCTCACATAATGTAGATGCATTGATTGACCCTGGTTCTACATTTTCCTATGTTAGTCCATTGGTTGCTGCGAAATTTGCAAAGGCACCAGAATTATTAAGTAAATCAATTGAAGTGTCTACACCGGTTGGTGAATATATTATTGCAAAGAGAGTATATAGTAATTGTGTGGTAACGGTGTGTGGTCATGATACATTGGCCGATCTCATTGAATTAGACATGGTGGATTTTGATGTGATCGTGGGAATGGATTGGCCTCTTGTTATGCCACGGTAGATTGCTGGGCCAAGAAGGTGCAATTTTGTTTTCCGCAAGAAAGTGTTCTTCAATGGCAGGGTAATGTAGGGGCACCACGAGGGAGATTTATTTCCTATTTGAAAGCTAGAAAAATGATTGCTAAAGGTTACATATGTCATTTAGTATGGGTGAAAGATAATGATGTGGAACCACTAACTCCACAGTCTGTTCCAGTGGTCAATGAATTTTTGGATGTATTTCCAGAAGATCTTCCAGGCTTACCCCCAGAACGGGAAGTAGAATTTGGCATTGATGTGATTCCAGGCACTCAGCCTATTTCTATTCCTCTATATAGGATGGATCCAGTAGAATTGCGTGAATTGAAGGAGCAATTGAAAGATTTGCTGGACAAAGGCTTCATTAGGCCTAGTATGTCCCCGTGGGGTGCGCCGGTATTATTTGTACGGAAGAAAGATGGCACATTGAGAATGTGCATCGACTATTGGCAATTGACTAAGGTAACGATCAAGAACAAATATCCCCTCCCTCGAATTGATGATTTGTTTGATCAGTTACAGGGTGCCATTTGTTTTTCAAAGATTGACTTGAGGTCGGGTTACCATCAAGTTAGAGTTAGAGAATAAGATGTACCCAAGACAGCTTTTCGAACACGGTATGGCCATTATGAATTTTTAGTTATGTCATTTGGACTAACAAATGCACCAGCGGTGTTCATGGATTTGATGAATAGGGTGTTTAAGCCATTCCTGGACGTGTTCGTCACGGTATATATAAATGACATCCTAGTTTATTCAAGGTCACCATATGACCATGCTAATCACTTGCGGAAAGTATTACAGATTCTCCGTGAGCGGAAGTTGTATGCCAAATTCTCTAAGTGTGAGTTTTGGTTGAAATCAGTTGCATTCTTGGGTCATATTGTGTCAGATGAAGGGATACATGTTGATACACAAAAGATCGAAGCAGTGAAAAATTGTCCAAGACCCACGACACCCACAGAAATTCGTAGTTTTCTTGGACTAGCAGGTTATTACCGAAGATTTTTGGAAGGTTTTTCTTCCATTGCTGCACCATTAACAAAGCTTACACATAAAGCAGTAAAATTTCAGTAGAATGATGCGTGTGAGAAAAGCTTCCAAAAGTTGAAAGATAAATTAACCTCCACACCAGTTTTAGTGCTTCCCGAAGGTACCAAAGGTTATGTGGTGTATTGTGATGCTTCCGGGATTGGCCTTGAATGTGTATTGATGCAACACGGTAACGTCATAGCATATGCCTCATGACAGTTGCGGCCACATGAGAAAAATTATCCCACACATCATCTTGAATTAGCAGCGGTGGTCTATGCTTTAAAGATATGGCGTCATTATTTGTATGGAGTCCATGTTGATATCTATACGGACCACAAAAGTTTGCAATATCTCTTTAAGCAAAAGAAACTCAATTTGAGGCAAAGAAGGTGGTTAGAGCTCTTAAAAGATTATGATATTGATATTCTTTATCACCCAGGCAAGGCAAATGTAGTAGGTGATGCATTGAGCCGTAAGGCAGTAGGAAGCACTAGTGGCCAGTTGACTGAAAAGCTTGAGATAATCAAAGATCTGAATCAACTAGCCAACTTGGGAGTTCGCCTTATTGAATCCTCAGATGATAGAGTTATTGTGCAGAATGCAGCAGAATCCTTCTTAATAACTGAAGTGAAAGAGAAGCAGTTTGCGGATTCTATGTTATTGTAGCTAAAG
The DNA here is from genome assembly GCA_031232105.1 of Capsicum rhomboideum. Classification (NCBI taxonomy): domain Eukaryota; kingdom Viridiplantae; phylum Streptophyta; class Magnoliopsida; order Solanales; family Solanaceae; genus Capsicum; species Capsicum rhomboideum. The sequence continues at coordinate 24,449,127 of CP124718.1, forward strand.
GAAAATGTACAGCAGAATTTGACAAAGGCATTTGATCTTACACAAGAAGGAGTACTTCAATGTCAAGGGAGATTATGTGTACCGGATGTAGATGAGCTGAGGACCCGAATTATGACAGAGGCGCATCATTTGCGCTATTCTATTCATCCGGGTGCTACAAAAATGTACCATGAATTAAAGGAAGTGTATTGGTGGGGAAATATGAAAAAGAACATTGCAGAGTTTGTCGCTCAATGCCCGAATTATCAACAAGTGAAAGTAGAGCATCAGAAACTGGGAGGTTACATGCAATGTATCAATCTTCCAGTATGGAAATGGGATATGATTAACATGGATTTCATTACAGGTTTGCCTCGTACATTGCGGAGGTTTGATTCTATATGGGTTATAGTGAACAGGCTTACCAAGTCAGCGCATTTTCTACCGGTCAAGACGACCTATACAGCTGAGGATTATGCGAAGTTATATGTGAAAGAGATAGTACGATTGCATGGTATTCCACTTTCCATTATATCAGACAGAGGAGCACAGTTCACAGCGCACTTTTGGAGATCTTTCCAGCAGAGTTTGGGTACACGGGTAAATTTGAGTACGGCTTTCCATCCTCAGACTGATAGACAAGCGGAATGTACTATTCAGACACTTGAAGATATGCTACGAGCTTGTACGTTAGATTTTCAAGGCAGTTGGGATGACCATTTGCCTCTTATTGAATTTGCTTACAACAATAGCTATCATTCAAGTATTAAAATGGCACCTTATGAAGCCTTGTACGGGAGGAAATGTAGATCACTAATTGGATGGTTTGAAGCGGGTGAAACTGCTTTACTTGGGCCAGATATTGTTCATCAGGCTATGGAGAAAGTTAAAGTGATCCAACAGCGGTTACAAATGGCTCAAAGTCATCACAAGTCATATGCCGATGTTAGAAGAAGAGGTCTTGAATTTGCCATAGGTGATTGGGTGTTTTTAAAGGTGTCACCGATGAAAGGGGTAATGCGGTTCGGAAACAAAGGGAAATTGAGTCCACGTTACATAGGCCCATATGAAATCATTAGAAGATTTGGGCAAGTTGCTTATGAATTAGCACTACCTCAGGAACTTTCCTCAGTCCATCCAGTATTTCATGTTTCGATGCTTCAAAAATGCATAGGAGATCCATCTCGTATTTTTCCAATTGGACATGTCCAAGTTACGGAGGATCTTACTTATGAAGCAGTACCCATTGCTATTCTAGATCGACAAGTAAAGAGATTGAGGAATAAAGACATAGCTTCCGTAAAAGTCCTTTGGAGGAATCAACAAGTAGAGGAGATCACATGGGAAGCGGAAGAGATAGTGAAATCCAAATATCCCCATCTATTTCAAATGGACCAAGAAGTTCAAAGTGCGGAAGTGGGGCAATAACAAGTAAGTCTCCATGAGCTTTAAGTGTTTATGTATATGCATGCTAATGTAGAGATGCAATTGTTGTAATTGAAATGATATTGTTAACATTCGAGGACGAATGTAACACCCCGTACCTTCCTAACCCTAATTGACGATGTTGAGCAATGCTTACTTAGGTGTCGAGAGCCATACATACGTCTTTTGTAATGCTATGGATGAGATACTTGACTTTTGGCCTCGTAAATGTGATTAAACCTTCATAGGAGGTGTTTTATGATTTTCGTGGAACATTTGTGGGGTTCAAAACGAGGCTAAGAGGACCCCTAAACAAATTATATTAAGGTTAAGAAGTAAGTTAAAGAATAGGACTTGAAGTATCTAACTAAACCCGCGAAGAGAAGTCGAAAAATGGAATTTTTGAAAAAACTAAGTATGAGGCGCGTTTGGGACCGTGCCACGTGTCACGCCCCGAATCCCATCGGGACGTGATTGGCACCCGAAGCCGATAAGGCCCGAGAGAACCAATCTTTGCTCATGCTCATGTGCTCTCATATGTATGTTCGCGTATGAATATCATCTTATTTCATGTAATTAAATATCAATAGCGGAAGGCATGACAACATATGAAATATCTATGCAACTTAGCCGTTAGGGCCATTTCGTCAAAATGAATTTACCTTCATGACACCCCACATATGTCTACAAAGCCTCTAATAGATACATGACCATGTCTATACAATATTTACAAATGCCAAAATCTACTATACACATATGACTTGGGAAGCCCCGAAGCAACTGGAGCTCACCAACAATCTGCGGATATCTCGCCACTTACTGCGGAGATCTACTAACACCTGTGCCTGCAGCATGTAAGGAAAGTCCCCCAAAAAGGGTCAGTACAAAAAAAGTACTGAGTATGTAAGACCATATGAAACTAGAACATCACAGAAGTGCTTCCAAGAAATGAAGCGTAAGAGAATAATAAATATGGATATACCTCAGTCCTGAATATGTGGAACCATGCTCATTACCTCTACTATTTCATTACTCGGTTATGCCGTCGCATCATCTCATTATTATCATATTCTCATCTCTATCACAACTATCTTTATTATTATTCACTCAACTAGTTAGTGATTCATAACACCTTACGGATCATCATCTTATATTAATACCGGGCCTCCACTTTTGGTGGGATATAATATATATATGTATATTTAGTACCGGGCCTCCATCGTGGTGGGATATATAGTACCAGGCATCCACCTTGATGGGATATGATAAATAAGTATATGTAGTACCGGGCCTCCATCTTGGTGGGATATATAGTCCCGGGCATCCACCATTGATGGGATTTAATGTATATAGATTTAATATCGGGCATCCACCTTGGTGGGATATATATAGTACCGGTCATCCACCTTTGATGTGATTTCATATATATATGTATAGTACCGGGCATCCATCTTGGTGGGATATATATAGTACCGGGCATCCACCTTTGATGGGATTTCATATATATATGTATAGTACCGGGCATCCATCTTGGTGGGATATATATAGTACCGGGCCTCCACCTTTGATGGGATATCATATATATATATATATACATATATATAGTATTGAGATTGTTCCATCTTAACTTATACCCTTTTGATTGTGAACCATACTCAATGAAACATAAAGGAACCCTATGCACACATCCTTACATGATATTGACATCTTCACTTATGAGGAATTATTAATTAACCTGCACCTCACCTTTCTTATTACTCTTGTGAGATTGATACTTCAACTTATGAGAGATTCACACATCCACTTAGGAGACACACACCTCTCTTATGAGAATTATGAGATTGGTACAAAGCTAGTCATATCATTATTAGAACTTGGAACATACATTATCGGAGTTTGGAGTCATAATATTGTTGGAACTTTTGAATTGTGTCCATCCCCCCTATTACCTTTCTTTATTCTTGCAACCAACAAACATACATAACCTAACTTAAGTTATTTCTTTTGAGAGATTGATACATTGAGGATCGTGATACTCTTGAAAACACAAGCACTTCACCTCACTCTTCACTTTTCATAAGATTGGAACTTCTACTTATGAACGATTGGTACAAGGATAATCATCATATTAAAGGACTTTGGAACAAGGCATAATTGGAAAATGCCATCCAAGATTGAATAGATTCTCTTATGTTATTATTATCTTGAACTAGGGCCTTTAGAGATTTCAACGTTATGACAACTTTCCTTGAAGCTTCGGATCATTAACCAATGGGTAAGACATATATGAGTAAACAGTGTGAGAAACATCCCATTATGAGAAACATAAAACTATTGAAACCATTGGACCATAATCCATAGACAAGGGACATGAGTATAATCACTATCGGAACATGGGAACATAACCTTATTGTTTTTGGAACATTAACCATGAATATGGGACAAAAGATTCACCAATAATCAATGGATAGGAAATATATGACCATGACCATGGATAACCGAATATGGGATACCTTAGCACATTTCGGGATGGAACATGCGTAATGTCAATGTGAAAACTATTTGCCGCAGAAAGAAACAGACAGAGTAACCTTACATACCTTATTTTTACAATGTAAACACACACTCCAATATGTGAGCCCAACAATTCCTCTCCTTCCTTACGTCTCACTCTACATCACAAATACATATCATTAACCACCAACTACTTTACAAATGTATATAACATCAATGAGGTACATGTTTGCCTTTAAACACGTCATTTCCCCTTGACAAAACCATGGAAGACATTATTATTCCAAAAATCCCACAATACTCCAAACATTGACCAACACATGAAAATCAATACATTTCACCACAACACTTCTCCTTTACACTTTCTTATCCACACCACATCACAAATAATCCATCAAATGACCTTAATACATCTCATAACACATATCGACCAAAATCCCATAATTTACACTTATAGAAAAATTACAAGTTTTGTGACAAAATAACACCATACATGTTCATATTTTATCCATACCATGCTCTTTCATCAAAGGCACAAGTCATAGTTCAAGTTTGAACTTCAAGGATCCCACATCTCATACAAAAGCACCAAATACCATGTCCACTATTTCCAAGAACAACCAACATGATATACATACTATTTCATGCATATAATATAGTAATCCATGAGAATAAATACTTACCAAGGCTTGGAATAGGATGATCTTGCTCCAAGAGAAAGCCTAGGGTTTGAGAGAAAAATAATTGAAAAATACCAAAATGCATGAGATTTCTACCAAATGACCAACAATCAGATTTTTGGTACTTTATATAGGCCTTGTAATCCATCCTTATCCACTCTATGGCATGCCATGTGGTGTTCTAGAAGTCTTTGCAAGAATGGGTCTTTTTGACCCATTTTGGGCCATGTATGTTTAGCTCATTTTGGGCCTAACTTTGGGCCCAATAACACATATCCATAATTCCTCATGTTTCATGCCTTTAATACATGTTATTACAATATTCCTACTCATTCTATTCATATTTGTAGCCTCAATCCCAAAAACAAGCGATTCTAGCCACGTATGGCCCATTTTGACCGAAAGGGCAAAATCGTCATTTTGACCCCAAATTCGTTCTCGAGTAATTTTATCATACCAATATAATATTTCACTCATTTCATGTATATTCTCATTGTTGTAGAAGAATCGCGGCAAAAATTGGCTCAATACGTCCCCGGGAACCCTTGGGACTTAAATAAAATTTTCAACTTTTGAAAGGTGCGCAGGGGCGGCGTGGAACGCTTCCTGGCGCGCCCCTTTACTGCCTCTGGACTGAAAATTTCAGCCCAAAGAAGCGTGTCATGCCCCTGGGCGCTCCCCTCCTTATTTTTTTTCCAAAATTTTTGTTTTCGACTTTTCTTCGCGGGTTCGGTTAGATACTTCAAGTCTTATTCTTTAACTCACTTCTTAACCTTAACATACTTTGTTTATAGGTCCTCCTAGCCTCGTTTTGAACCCCACAACTTCTCCATGAAAATCACAAAGCACCTACGACGCAAGGTTAATCACATGTGCAAGGCCAAATTTCAATTTTCTTGTCAATAACATTACGAAATACATTCGTGTGGCTCTCGACACTCAAGTATACATTGTTCAACGTCGTCAAGTAGGGTTGGGAAGGTACGGGGTGTTACATTCTTCCCCCCTTAGGAATATTCGTCCTCGAATGTGAGTAGCACTGTCTCATTGTAACACTTATATACACATAGCATACTTGTAAAGACTTATTTCTTGACTCCAATTCCAGACTCTGAACTTTGCTTTTGTGTCCAACACTTACGATTACTTTCGATTTCATTATTTCTCTGGTCCTCCTTATGATTTATTCCCTGTGTTCATTTCTCCTATTATGCTTTACTTTCGCTTATCGAGATAGAATAGTAAGCCGTACTTCCTCACATATGAGATTTTTCCATAACTAGTGGATTTCCACTGGGAGCAACATGGGATAATCTCATACATACTTTTAAAGCATCGCTTATGAGATACTGCATGCACTGTAAAGAGTTCTTGGGATACCTCAACGGCATATACAACTTGACCACATCTTCGAGCCATCTAATAAGGTACGCTATATAGAACTAACTTCTCATGCTTAAACAGTACGGTTTGTTTGTTCCTCTGTCAAAACAAAAACCCTGCCTGCATTCACTTGGGTTCCCAAAAACATTTCTACAACTGTGTTAACTTGGTAAGCCCATCAAGTATTACCCATATGGCATCACATCTATTTCTAATTAAAAAGAATTGCTACATAATCTATAACCTTCAGATTCCACACACTTTACCTTTACTTGTTATCACTTCGCTTACTGAAGTATAAATTTTACAATATTCTTTTCATGTGATCTCATCGATAAGTCGCTTCCAAATCATGGTACATATTGATTACTCCCTACCAAATAGCATATCGTGAATGGTGTGTGTTACCCTAATGCATTTCTTTAGCTCATCTTATATATATATTCGATACGTGTCATTCCTTGTCGATACAATTTACACTGGGACACCCTACGGGTATAGACTAGTATCTTTCACATTAGTATCTTTAACGTTGGTATCCTTCACTCTGACTAACCACATATATACCTTTCCAGTCAAGAAATTTCTTTGTGGAAAGTGAAAAATGTACTCATGGTAACATTAAGATCTATCATATCCATCTCAGTAAACTTAACCACTAGAACGTGATCACAACATTTACTATACACTTGCGACATACTCTTTTAGCTATAATGACTTCACCAAATGGTGTGGACACCCCAATTAACTTGACTATTAACTCTAGTGTTCCTTCAAATTGTCCCACAGTCAATAGAGTAACATATGATAGGGTAGAACCTAAATCGATTGATGCATATTCATTAGGTAAACATATACATAATGTACCTGTCACCATATCAAGGAGAACCGCCGAATTCTGCTGACCCCGTAGGTCGTGTCATACTACTTGTGGCCCTCTGTGGGCAGTCTCTCTTCACTTGTCCTGGCTGTTTACACCGAAAGCAAACATCCATCTCAAACCAGCATTCACCTGAATAAAACTTTCCGCAGCGCTGGCACAGTTGACGAACAGAGCCCATTGTCTGTGAACCCCGTATTCCACTACTTTGCCCAACCTGACTACCTCTAGATCCTCGAACTAGAGGTGGAGTACCTGCTGTAGGGTGAGAAAACGATGGTCTAGGTGGTCTAGGGAACATACGGGGCCTAGATCCTCCTTGGGACATCATAGATGGTCCCATAGGTCTAGCCCTTTTGGACTGTCCCCTGTCAAATTCATGCACCCTTCGTCTCTGCCTTTGATCTTCCATTTTCTGGGCGAAGGCCTGAATTCTCGTTATATCCATGTCTTTGTTTAATGAAGCAATAGTACAGTCCTTTACCAAATATGGCTCCAATCTGTCTACATACCGATGAACTTTATCGGCCATAGTCACTACCATATTAGGAGCATATCGAGCCAACGAATTAAACCGAAGACTGTACTCCCTGACACTCATATTTCCTTGGCAAAGATTTAAAAACTGATCCGTTCGAGCCTCGCGGACCTCATAGGGGAGATAATGATCAAGGAATGCTGTTTTAAATTCCTCCCAGCTAGCTGGAAGTGCACCGACACCCCTAGATCGTCTCCAATCCTCGTACCATAGTATAGCCTCTCCTTTTAGTCTATATGCTGCAAGCTCTACTGTTTCTATACCAGTTACATGCATAACATCGAGAGCCCTTTGAATTTGATCTATAAAGTCTTGCGGATCTTCATTAAGATCGGACCCGGTAAATGTGGGAGGATCTAATTTCAAGAAATCTTGTGTTCTCCGACTAGCTATCCTAGCCGCACCATCCTCACGTGTCACTGGACCCACTCGTCCTTGACTCTGGACAAAAACTATCTGAGTCAATATTTGCACCGCATTTTTCAAGTCCTGTAACTCCTGCCTAGTAACATGAACAGGTGAATCTGGGGATACTTCCCTTCTTTGTGTTCTCCCTGGAGAAATGGGAGGAGAAGGTGCCCGTGCTGTAAACTCCGTTTCAACCCCATACTGACTATCTGGGTTAGGTGGTGATTTACTAGTTCCTTCTCCCGCTTGCATATTTGCCTGCTTATCCTTGCCCATACCTTGTCTTGTATTCGACATTTTACTATATCAAAGAGAACCAATTACAATGGTCAGATATAATCTCACCTATGACAATGGCTCTATTGCACGATCTAGAATGAAGAAATGAAACAACTCCTAAATGTCCCGTAGCCTCCTACTTATAAATGTGGCGCGCAACACATCGATAAGCAAGACTCTACTCAGACACGGCTTTGTAGACACCCTGAGAACGAACTTCTCTAATACCACTTTTGTCACGCCCCGAATCCCATCGGGACGTGATTGGCACCCGAAGCCGATAAGGCCCGAGAGAACCAATCTTTGCTCATGCTCATGTGCTCTCATATGTATGTTCGCGTATGAATATCATCTTATTTCATGTAATTAAATATCAATAGCAGAAGGCATGACAACATATGAAATATATATGCAACTTAGCCGTTAGGGCCATTTCGTCAAAATGAATTTACCTTCATGACACCCCACATATGTCTACAAAGCCTCTAATAGATACATGACCATGTCTATACAATTTTTACAAATGCCAAAATCTACTATACACATGTGACTTGGGAAGCCCCGAAGCAACTGGAGCTCACCAACAATATGCGGATATCTCGCCACTTACTGCGGAGATCTACTAACACCTGTGCCTGCAGCATGTAAGGAAAGTCCCCCAAAAGGGGTCAGTACGAAAAAAGTACTGAGTATGTAAGGCCATGTGAAACTAGAATATCACAGAAGTACTTCCAAGAAATGAAGCGTAAGAGAATAATAAATATGGATATACCTCAGTCCTGAATATGTAGAACCATGTTCATTACCTCTACTATTTCATTACTCGGTTATGCCGTAGCATCATCTCATTATTATCATATTCTCATCTCTATCACAACTATCTTTATTATTATTCACTCAACTAGTTAGTGATTCATAACACCTTACGGATCATCATCTTATATTAATACCGGGCCTCCACTTTTGGTGGGATATAATATATATATGTATATTTAGTACCGGGCCTCCATCATGGTGGGATATATAGTACCGGGCATCCACCTTGATGGGATATGATAAATAAGTATATGTAGTACCGGGCCTCCATCTTGGTGGGATATATAGTACCGGGCATCCACCATTGATGGGATTTAATGTATATAGATTTACTACCGGGCATCTACCTTGGTGGGATATATATAGTACCGGTCATCCACCTTTGATGGGATTTCATATATATATGTATAGTACCGGGCATCCATCTTGGTGGGATATATATAGTACCGGGCATCCACCTTTGATGGGATTTCATATATATATGTATAGTACCGGGCATCCATCTTGGTGGGATATATATAGTACTGGGCCTCCACCTTTAATGGGATATCATATATATATATATATACATAAATATAGTATTGAGATTGTTCCATCTTAACTTATACCCTTTTGATTGTGAACCATACTCAATGAAACATAAAGGAACCCTATGCACACATCCTTACATGATATTGACATCTTCACTTATGAGGAATTATTAATTAACCTGCACCTCACCTTTCTTATTACTCTTGTGAGATTGATACTTCAACTTATGAGAGATTCACACATCCACTTAGGAGACACACACCTCTCTTATGAGACTTATGAGATTGGTACAAAGCTAGTCATATCATTATTAGAACTTGGAACATACATTATCGGAGTTTGGAGTCATAATATTGTTGGAACTTTGGAATTGTGTCCATCCCCCTTATTACCTTTCTTTATTCTTGCAACCAACAAACATACATAACCTAACTTAAGTTATTTCTTTTGAGAGATTGATACATTGAGGATCGTGATACTCTTGAAAACACAAGCACTTCACCTCACTCTTCACTTTTCATAAGATTGGTACTTCTACTTATGAATGATTGGTACAAGGATAATCATCATATTAAAGGACTTTGGAACAAGGCATAATTGGAAAATGCCATCCAAGATTGAATAGATTCTCTTATGTTATTATTATCTTGAACTAGGGCCTTTAGAGATTTCAACGTTATGACAACTTTCCTTGAAGCTTCGGATCATTAACCAGTGGGTAAGACATATATGAGTAAACAGTGTGAGAAACATCCCATTATGAGAAACATAAAACTATTGAAACCATTGGACCATAATCCATAGACAAGGGACATGAGTATAATCACTATCGGAATATGGGAACATAACCTTATTGTTTTTGGAACATTAACCATGAATATGGGACAAGAGATTCACCAATAATCAATGGATAGGAAATATATGACCATGACCATGGATAACCGAATATGGGATACCTTAGCACATTTCGGGATGGAATGTGCGTAATGTCAATGTGAAAACTATTTGCCGCAGAATGAAACGGACAGAGTAACCTTACATACCTTATTTTTCCAATGTAAACACACACTCCAATATGTGAGCACAACAATTCCGCTCCTTCCTTACGTCTCACTCTACATCACAAATACATATCATTAACCACCAACTACTTTACAAATGTATATAACATTAATGAGGTACATGTTTGCCTTTAAACACGCCATTTCCACTTGACAAAACCATGGAAGACATTATTATTCCAAAAATCCCACAATACTCCCAACATTGACCAACACATGAAAATTAATACATTTCACCACAACACTTCTCCTTTACACTTTCTTATCCACACCACATCACAAATAATCCATCAAATGACCTTAATACATCTCATAACACATATCGGCCAAAATCCCATAATTTACACTTATAGAAAAATTACAAGTTTTGTGACAAAATAACACCATACATGTTCATATTTTATCTATACCATGCTGTTTCATCAAAGGCACAAGTCATAGTTCAAGTTTGAACTTCATGGATCACACATCTCATACAAAAGCACCAAATACCATGTCCACTATTTCCAAGAACAACCAACATGATATACATACTATTTCATGCATATAATATAGTAATCCATGATAATAAATACTTACCAAGGCTTGGAATAGGATGATCTTGCTCCAAGAGAAAGCCTAGGGTTTGAGAGAAAAATAATTGAAAAATACCAAAAAGCATGAGATTTCTACCAAATGACCAACAATCAGATTTTTGGTACTTTATATAGGCCTTGTAATCCATACTTAGCCACTCTATGGCATGCCATGTGGTGTTCTAGAAGTCTTTGCAAGAATGGGTCCTTTTGACCCATTTTGGGCCATGTATGTTTAGCTCATTTTGGGCCTAACTTTGGGCCCAATAACACATATCCATAATTCCTCATGTTTCATGCCTTTAATACACGTTATGACAATATTCCTACTCATGCTATTCATATTTGTAGCCTCAATCCCAAAAACAAGCGGTTCTAGCCACGTATGGCCCATTTTGACCAAAAGGGCAAAATAGTCATTTTGACCCCAAATTCGTTCTCGAGTAATTTTATCATACCAATATAATATTTCACTCAATTCATGTATATTCTCATGGTTGTAGAAGAATCGTGGCAAAAATCGGCTCAATACGTCCCCGGGAACCCTTGGGACTTAAACAAAATTTTCAACTTTTGAAAGGTGCGCAGGGGCGGCGTGGCACACTGCCTGGCGCGCCCCTTTACTGTCTATGGACTGAAAATTTCAGACTATAGCAGCGTGTCACTCCCCTGGGCGCGCCCCTCCTTATTTTTTTTCCAAAATTTTTGTTTTCGACTTTTCTTCGCAGGTTCGGTTAGATACTTCAAGTCCTATTCTTTAACTCACTTATTAACCTTAACATACTTTGTTTAGAGGTCCTCCTAGACTCGTTTTGAACCCCACAACTTCTCCATGAAAATCACAAAGCACCTACGACGCAAGGTTAATCACATGTGCAAGGCCAAATTTCAATTTTCTTGTCAATAACATTACGAAATACATTCGTGTGGCTCTCGACACTCAAGTATACATTGTTCAACATCGTCAAGTAGGGTTGGGAAGGTACGAGGTGTTACACCATGCCGCTCTGGGCTAAAATTTTTAGCCCAGAGGCAGCAAGTGCTGAGCAACGCTTACTTAGGTGTCGAGAGCCATACATACGTCTTTTGTAATGCTATGGATGAGATACTAGACTTTTGGCCTCGTAAATGTGATTAAACCTTCATAGGAGGTGTTTTATGATTTTCGTGGAACATTTATGGGGTTCAAAACGAGGCTAAGAGGACCCCTAAACAAAGTATATTAAGGTTAAGAAGTAAGTTAAAGAATAGGACTTAAAGTATCTAACCAAACTCGCGAACAGAAGTCGAAAAATGGAATTTTCGAAAAAACTAAGTATTGGACGCGTTTGGGACCATTACACACTGCTATAGTATAAAATTTTTAGCCTATAGGCAGCAAGTTGGCGCGCCCAGGGGCGTGCCACGCTGGTTTTTCCATTTTTTCGAAAGTTGGAAATTTCTAAGTCCCAAGGATATCCGGGGTCGTATTGAGCCTATTTTTTCCACGTTTATTCTACAACCACGAGTATATACATGAAATGAATGACATATTATATTGGTATGATAAAATTACTCACGAACGAATTTGGAGTAAAAATAACAGTTTTGCCCTTAAGGTCAAAATAAGCCAAACGTGGCTAGAATCACTTGTTTTGGGGATTGAGGCTACGGATATGAATAGTATGAGTGGTAATATTATTGTAATAAGTATAAGACGACTTAAACATGATAAATTATTGATTTTATTGGGTTAAGTGATTTAGGCCCAATAAAAGCCCAAAATAAGGCAAAATACATGGGTCACATGATCCAATCTTCTATTGATCAAGTCAAATGAAGCATTAAATGCCAAGGATGACTAAGGATGGCCCAAGTACTATAAATAGACCCAAAAAATAAGATTTTATTCACTTTACACTCTCATGTTTATCTAGATATTTCTCCAACATTCTCTCAAACCCTAAAGAACTCAAAGGCAATTTTGGAGCAAGATCATCACTTTTCAAGCTTGGGTAAGTGATTTTTGTTATGGATTAATCTATTATATGCATGAAAGAGTATATAAACCATGTTGGTTGTTCTTGGAAATGTTGGACATGATACTTGGTGTTTTTGTATAAGATTTGTGATCCATGGGATTCAAGCTTGAATTATGACTTGTGCCTTTGATGAAAGATCATGGTATGGGTAAAATATGAACTTGTATGGTGTTATTTTGTTATTAAACTTGTTATATCTCTATAAGTGTAAATTGTGGGATTTTGGCCGATATGTGCTATGAAGTGTATAAGGTGAATTGATGGACTATTAGTGATGTGGTGTGGATAAGGAAGTGTAAAGGAGAAGTGTTGTGGTGAAATGTATTGATTATCATTATTGGTCAATGTTGGGAATATTGGGGGATTTTTGGAATAATAATTTTATCAATGGTTTTGTCAAGGGGAAATGACATGTTTAAAGGCAAACATGTAACTCGTTGACATTGTATGCATTTGTAAAGTAGTTGGTGGTTAATGTCATTTCCGTTATGTATTTGTGATGTAGAGTGACACATAAAGAAGGAGCAGGAATATTGTGTGCACATCTAGGATTGTATATCCGTATTGCGAGTACAAGGTATGTAAGGTTACTCTGTCCGTATCTTTCTGCGGGAAGTAGTATTCACATTGACATTTCACTAGTCCTATCCCAAAATGTGCTAAGGTATTCTATATCCGGTTATCCATATACATTGTCGTATATTTCCTACTCATTGATCATTGGTGAATCTCATGTCTCATATTCATGGTTAATGTTCCAAAAGCTCGAATAAGGTTATGTTCCAATGTTCTAATAGTGATTATACTTATGTCTCTTGTTCATGGAATATTGCCCAATGGTTCCCTTGGTGTTATAGTTCTAATAATGTTATGTTGCCAAGTTTGTCACATGTCTATCACTCATTGGTTAATGATCCAAAGCTTCAAGTAAAGTTGTGACCATCGTTATATCAATCTCAAAGTAATGAACAAAGTAATGCATATATGGTCAATGATCAAGTAAGGGTGGCAGCTTTGGGGGCGAAATGCCTAGCCCAAGCCGATCCCAAAATCAGGGGGTTGTCCTAGAGGCATAAGCCTAGCTCAGACCGATCCTGACAGGGGGCAGCTCTAGGGGTAATAACCTAGCTCGAGCCTAACCAAAAATGTTGTATGGGTTGCAGCTCTAGAGGTACTAACCTAGCTCGAGCCAATCCCGATATATACATTGATTCATAGGGTGGCAGCTCTAGGGGCATAAGCCTAGCTCTAGCCGATCCCAACATAACATGATGTTATGTTTAAAACCCACTGTTCAGTCAGGGCCGGGGTATCACAGGTCAAAGGCAAAGATGAATAATCATTGAATCTTAAGATACAAAGAAAGTACCGAAAGCTATATACATGGTTTCCAAAGTACAGAATAGTGACTCATCTACATTGTGACTTATCTATATTGGTTATGCATTTGAACTTGAGTTCTTTGACATACTTACATATCTTACAAGTTTCATATGGCCTTACATACTCAGTACATTCTTCGTACTTACCCCTCTTTGGGGAATTTACCTTACTTGCTGCAGGCGCAGGTACTAGTAGGCCTCCACAGTAGGTTGCCAGTTGTTGCAGATCTTTGGTGAGCTCCAGTTAGTTCGGGGCTTCTCTGAGTCACTGTAGTACATATGTTTTGGTGTTGTACATGTTGTATAAAGCGGGGACTTGTCCCGACTTTTAGTTCATTTTGGTCAATGCACTTGCTAGAGGATTTTGTAGACGGTTGTGGGTGTATAAATGTAAAAGGTATATGTCTTTTTTGACTTGGTGGCCTCAATGGCCAAGCTTCTCATATGTGAATATATATATATCATGTTCCATGATTCCATTGTCGATCCAAAGTTATTATGTGATTATGGATTTCTTATGGCATGTAGAAGATTGAATAGAGGCAAAGCTTGGTTCTCTCGGGCCTTGTCGGCTATGAGTGCCAATCCATCCCGATGGGATTCGGGGCGTGACATCTCCTTTCAAGTTCAAAACACATAGATGTCACATCTTTTAGCAAAAAGCAAAAGTACACCACTCAACACTTTTAGACATAACCATCATGATCTACACAATATCTAATGTATATAATATATTAAATCACAAGAAGAAACACTTACCCAAGCTTGCAAATGAGTGATCTTGTCCAAAGAGATGGTTTAGGGTTTGACAGCTTAAAGAAATATCTTGTGGAAATTTTTAGATTTGCATGTGTGTCTAAATGAATAAAAATCTAATTTTTCCACTTTATATAGCCCTTCATGGCCATCCTTAGCCACACTTGGGGCATTAAATGTTGTTTTTACTTGGTCAACATTGAGAATGGGTCATTTGCCCCGTTTTGGGCCATGTCTTTTGCCTAATTATTGGGCCTTAATTGACCCAATAGCACAAGGTTAATTTAGCCCAACAAATTTAATGTATAATACCCCAACAATCTCATGTTTAAAGAATTCCATAAATCTGAAGACAATATTCCACCCACGAGATTCATGTTCGTCGCCTCAATCCCAAGAATAAGCGATTTTAGCCACTCATGGATTAATGTAACATAATTTGCTAAAATAATTATGAATAAGATTTAACCCCAACTTGGATGCCAAACTCGCGCAAGAGTAGTCCTACTACGATGGAATAATGATACCATAACCCAAGAGTCCTATTTATAGACTAATGGTTGGAGAAATAATTTGGCAAAAAACACCCCAGCACGCTGCCTGGGGCGCCCCTATGCTGCCTATGACAGAAAAATTTCTGGCAAAGGTGGCCTGGCAAGTTTCCTGCCATGCCCCTGTGCCAGAAAAATTTCTGGCAAAAGCGGCCTGGCACGCCCCTGAGCGCGCCTGGCACCAAAAATCCAATTTTCTTCCTTTCTTCGACTTTTATTTGCAGACATTAGCACAATATCATTAGTACATGAAAAATAATACAAAATACGCACTTATTTCTCTCCAAACTAAGGTAAACATGGTTCAAATAAGGCATATAAACCCCAAAACACCAATCAAGTAGGGTCGGAAATGTACGGGGTGTTACAGTTTATTAAAGGGTATAACTTAGACTAATATTTTTTCCTAACACTCTAAAAGGTTCTTAAGGGAAGGAGTACATACTCCCAATTAACATCCTATTTTGGGTTTTCAAGGCCTAGTAAGCCAACCAACCACCGTAGCTTCCTATAAATTTAGTGGTATGCCTTACCAATTATTGGTGTGATAGTTGGGGCTAGACAAGTTATGTCAAATGATAAGTAGAAGAGGTTTCAAAGCTTTAAGTAGATAGATACACCTCAATTTCAGGATAGGTAGTCAGATGATACTTGTAAGTTCCTTTTGAGTATTCATGGAGGTTGTAGAATATGGGGCTAGTGGAGTCCTACAAAGCTGATTACAAAATATTCTAGATGTTTAGCCCAGCTAAGTAGTGGTGGTAGTCATAGGTAGATTATGGATTAGTTAAGTCTCCTCATATGAGTTGGGAACAGTTTGCACAGGCTTTCGTAGAGAGATTTGTTTCATGCAATCTAAGAAAAAAACAAAGAAACCAATTTGAGCATTTGACCCAAAATGGGATTTTAATGATCTAGTATGAGACTAGGTTCCATGCATTATCTTTCCATGCCTTAGTAATGCTATTGGTTGAGAATGAGAGTATTCATAATTTCATAAGAGGTTTGACCTTCCAAATCCATGTTGTAACATTTTAAATAGCTCAGTTTGGGGATTTTTAAGAGAGTGGTTGAGGTAGCCAAGAAATTTGAGCTTATGCAGTACGAGAAGTTTAGTGATTCTAAGGAAAAAGGGTCCCACATATATGGCCATTTTAGTGGTATCTCATCTAGAGTTAGGGGTTATTTAGGAGAGACTTTTACAGTTCAAGCCAGAGTTCTCAGGGTTATTCTCAAAGGACTTCAGGTCATGCTGGATTTTTTGATTATTTTGGTCCTTTACAATAACATATAGTTTCCAGATCTAACTTAACTTGTGGTTTTTCTTGGCACTTAAGAAGTGATTGCCCACAGTTCATATAGAGGGGTCTATGGAAGGGTTTTAGTCTCTAGTTAGAGTAGTGATATCACCAGCTAGTTGTTGAGGTGCTTTATAGACATGTAAAATTATATCAGAGACTTGCCCAAGGTGGTGGTAGAGAAGTTATTCAAATAGGAGGTGACATGACTCAGTTTTATGCTTTTCACATAGACTTGAAAAAGAGGCACCTATGATGTTTTTATTAGTAGAATTGTTCTAGTATGCCATTGACCTGCTGCAGTATTAGTTCATCTTGGCTTTACTTTCTTCAATGTGTCGATATAGTTTGCTTTGGGTCTTGATATGATATGTTATTCTCTTTCAATGCCTATTTGTATTTCTACCCTAGTGGATGATTCCTTATTGATGTATAGGGTGTATCAATTCTATGTTGTAACTTTACTGGGTTATGAAACATGGGTAGACTTAATTATTCTAGATATTGTGGATTTTGATGTGATTTTGGGCATATATTAGATTTCTCCATTTTATTCTATTCTCGATTATCATGCCAATAAAGTCACTTTAGTTATGCCAGATGACCCGAGGATAAATTAAAAGGGTACGCAAGGTTTGCAACCAAAGAGGCTAATTTCATTTCTAAAAGCACAACAATTGGATGAGAAAGGTTGTCTTTTTTATTTGGCTTATATTCATGATACCAGTACTGGCACACCTTTTTAGAGTCGGTATAGGTGGTTAGAGTTTAATGATGTATTTCTAATAGACCATATCATAATTTTCCCAATTGAGATATTGATTTTGGCATTGATTTGGAGCTAGACACTGAACCTATTTATATTCCTCCTTAAAGGATAGATCTGGTAGAGTTGAAGGATTAAATATAGGATTTTTTGAGTACGCAATTCATCAGGACAAGTGTTTTTCCGTAGGATGATCCAGTATTATTTAGGAAGAAGAAAGATGGGTGTATGCAGATGTTTATTGATTATCGATAGTTAAACTAAGTTACCATCAAGAAAAATTTCATGCATTGATGAATTATTTAATCAACTTTAAGGTGATTTTGTGTTTTTAAAGATTGATTTAAGGTCAAGGTACCATCATTTGAGGATTGGAGCCTTGGAAATTCCTAAGATAGCCATTAGGACTTGGTAAGACGTTATGAGTTTCTGGTTATGTTTTTTTGGTTGACTAATACCCGACGATATTTATGGAGTGGATGAATGAGATGTTTTGACCATATCTAGATTATTTTATTATTGCCTTCATTGATGATATCATAGGATATTTGAGGATTGAGAAAGAGCATGGAAAACATTTGAGGATTGTGCTCTAAAAGTAGAAGTGGTTTGAAATTGGACTAGGCCTACTTCACCTATCAATATTTAGAGTTTTGTTAGATTGGCAGGCCCCTACAAATGATTTATGGAGGGTTTTTCTTCTATCACAGCTCCATTGACCAAGTTTACTCAGAAGAATGTTGTTTTCAGTAGTCTGATGAGTGTGAGGTAAGCTTCCAAAAGTTTAATACTTTGTTAACTTCATTACCTATTTTGACTTTGCCCATGGAAGGTGAAGGCATCACGACATATTTTAACGCCTCAAGTGTTAGCCTTGGTTGTGTTTTGATGCGATAAGGTAAATTTATAGCTTGTACTTTGAGGCAGTTGAAGACTCATAAGTAAAACTACCCCACTCATGACTTAGAGTTGGTAATGACAATATTTTCTTTGAAGATTTGGAGGCACTACTTATATTGAGTTCATTGTGAGGATTTTACCTATCATCATAGCCTACAATATAGATTAAACAAAAAGGATTTAAACTTGAGACATCGAACATGGTTGAAGTTGCTGAAAGGCTACATGACTACTTTTATCACTTTAGTAAGTCTAATATAGTGGTGGATACCTTGAGTAGGAAATTAGTGATTATTGGTAGTCTTACTTTATTGTTAATTGAGGAGCGACCTTGAGATATAGATGTTCAAAGTTCAGCCAATAACTTTGTAAGACTTGATATTTTGAGCATGATAGAGTTCTTGCTTGTGTGGAGGCATGGTCACTTCTGATGGACAAGATTCAGGATATATAGTTTGAAATGAGAAGTTGTGCATAATTTGAGACAAGGTGTCGAAGTATGAAGTTAAGGAAGTAATTCTTGACTAAAAAGGTGTCTTAAAGATCAATGGTCAGATTTGTTATACTAGAGTTAGTGATTTGACTAGGTTGATTAAGAAGGAAGATCACAGTTTAAGGTATTTTATTCATCTAGGTGTAGCCATGATATCATGACTTGAAGACGCATTATTGGTGGTGTAAGGTAAAGATGGACATCGTAGAGTTTCTGGCTAAATGTTTGAATTGTCAGCAAGGGAAATATGGTAAGTTTTATACTAAGGATACTTAACATAAATCTATGGTCAACATGACTATAATCAAGGATAATAGGATTCTATAACCATAAAGGGTGTTCTAGGCTAATGTTCGGGTCACCTTTCTATTCTAAATCCCCTAAATAGGTAAAGTCATGAAATTACTAGGTATAAACCTATCTTATAATCCCTACCTAGCATGTAATCTATACAATACATAATCTCATAGAGAAAAGTAGATCGAAGCCTACCTCGTAGCTGAACCACAATCTCAAACCATCCACAAATTTCTCATCTTCACCCCACGATCCCAAAATGACATCGGACTATCAAAATCATAATCTATACGTTAATAGGAGTAAAACGATACCCATATTATTATATAATACTCTTAGCCAAAATTTGGGTCAAGAATGTGCTCATGGGGCCCGTAAATGTGATTCCAAAATTGAATTAGTCACGAGGTCCCTCGAAGGACAAGGAATGCATGCTCAAAATTTGAGCACAAATGGAGCTCAAATCGAGGCCCAAATCAGCCCACAAACTTAAGAAAGTCAAAAACTATTTTTTAGGAATTTACAAAGAAAAGATAGGAATTTGACGGGGATAAACAATGGAAAATGATCAAGAGGTTTTGAATTAGCTTACCTTAGCTTCAATGGACGATTTTTCACAATTTCCCACGCTCCAGACTCCAACTATGGCGGAAAAAGGGTTTTGAATCACAATTTTAGTCAAAAATTATGAAAAACAAAATGGGTATTCTTAGAAAATGAGAAATATGAAGTTATAATCATATAGACAATGATTATACGAGAAAAAAGCATCAAGAATGGTAAAAGAATGGAGCTTCCTGCAACACCCCGTATTCTATAGACACTACTCTTATTTATATGGAAAATGGTACGGACTTGTGGCAATAGGTAATGGACTAACTAGTTCTTTGATTCAAGTACAACACCCCGTACATTTCCGAAACTTGTGCCTAACATGGGTAAAAGTATTTAAACTTCAGAGAAGAAGGATGTACTTAAGCGTAAAATTAAAGTTAAGTGGTGAATTAAGGTAGAAGGATTAAGACATTGGAAAAAGGGGAGAACATAAGTGAGGTGCTTCCGTAACTTAATTAAGGTAGTAGGTGTATCACCTACTTAGACTATTGGGCTGAATTAAGACATATGTTAATGGACTCAATGGAAGCCCAAGTTAAGTAATTAAAAGGGGAAGGATGATCAGCCCAACTCCAAGTTTAATTAAGGCCCAAAACTAAGGTGATCCATGTAGAAATAAACCAAGTAGGTGCATCACCTACTTGGACTGATTTGGACAGATTTAATAACCAAGTAGGTGCATCACCTATTTGGACTATTTTTTGACCAAAATTGGCTAAGGATGGATGGAAAAGAGGTGGTCCAAGGATGGTGTATATATACATCATTTCATCTTGTTTTTCCTCACAATACACTTGCAAATTCCAGCTTTAAACAAAACACTCCCAACCCCAAAAATCAGCAGCCCCTAATTTCCCTTTAGGGTTCTTGGGTGAATCCTCCACTTTGCAAGCCTTGGTAATTGTTTAACCTTGTAGATTAATTTAATATATGTATAAGAAAGTGTGGAAGTCAGGTTGGTTATGTTTAAAATGTATAGGGCAGTCCCTTAATTAGTTGGCAATCAACTTGTGTTAGTTTTAATGAATTTGTCTTCCTTGTGGTTTTAACTTGTATAGGGGCTTAGGGTGTTGAAGAAATTAAGTTAGGAGTATACAATTTCAGTATATTAAAGTGTGGTTCTGCCCCTAAATTGTTCCTTGTATGTATGGCTTGATAGAAATGTTTATACGTATTGTTAAATGGAACGTTTGGTGTAGTGAAAAGAGAATATTCTCTTGTTATGTTAAACTGAATTTTGGAACTATTGTGGACTGTTTTTGGTATGTTAATGTGGAAGGCAGTAGTGTGACCTTATGGGATAAATATATGGAGTTTCGTTGGAGTGGAAATGTAAAGGATAATCTAGGTAGGTAATCCTATCGGTTTGTAACGGTTATGTCAACATATGGGCTGTTTTGTTAGCATTGTTGTTGTGAGGCAGTGGGCTGCCGTGTAGGAGCTGGAATAGAGTTATGTGGAAGTATAAAGGAGGTTGGAATAAGATACCATGTGTTGGGAACGTCGTACAAATTTTACCTCCCGTTAAGTAGTTAGTTACCATCTTGTAAACCTATAATGTGATTAGCTTTTAATGTAACTCCATTATGCACTTATATTGTAGAGTAACACATAAGGAAGGAGCTGAATTGTTGTAGTCACGTGGCGTGAAGTGAAGGTATGTAAAGTTACTCTTTTTCGTATCCTTTGGCATCATATATTGTCCACCTAGCTAATGACCTTGTTTCCACTCCGAAATGTTCTAAAGTACCTCAATACATATCTACTACCAAATTTTAGATGTGCTCTTTTGTTGTTCCAAAAAGGATCCATAATGTTATAACCACAACTATAACAACTTCAAAGATTTAATAAAGTATGCAACTCAATATGGTTATGTTCGGGTGGCAACTCGAGGGGGCTTATAGCCCAGCATAGAGACAATCCCGATTTATTATGTATGGGTGGAAGCTCGAGGGGGCTTACAACCCAGCATAGAGACGATCCCAGGGGGCTTACAACCCAGCATAGAGACGATCCCAGATTATGTTACCACTGATCAGTTGGGTATATGTATGGCATGCCTTATAAAGACAAGAAAAGTAAGAAAGAAAAAAGGGAAGTAATGAATGGAATGTATACGGTTCCACGATTACAGTAAAGGTGGTTTATCAGTATTATCTATTCACTTGTATCTGATTCCATTTAAGTTCTTATATTTTATACAGTTAACTTTAGCCTTATATACTCAGTACATTCTTTCTTACTAACGTCCCTATTACGGTACTCACCTTTCATTCTACAGGTACAGGAGATAGTAGGTCTCTCCAATAGGAGCACAGGATATCTAAAGGCTATTGGTGAGCTCCAGGTTGATTCGGTGCTTTCCGAGTCAGTTGTATGTATTTTTGGTATTGTATAGCAGTGGCGCGTAAGGCAGGGGTTTGTCCCAACCTTAAATAAGTCCATGTTGTTTTTTTTAGAGGCTTTGTAGACATTATAAAGTCCAGCATGGTAGTGGTTCGTCTTTTAGATGTTGTGGCCCCAACGGCCAAGTCTTGTATATCTATTTGGTATCCACCTACCCGGTTTACTTTACCTCTATATCATGTCCATACACTGCAGCTTATTGGTTAGCTCAATTACATGCATAAGAAATACATGAATGTTGGTTGGTTCTCTCAGGCCTTAACGGCTCTGAGTGCCAGTCCGCCTCAATGGGATTTGAGGCGTGACACTTCGTATCTCCCAAAATGTCAAAAATACGAAATGGGTTCTGTTTGGGTCTTATACTCGGTGATGCCTCTAAAGTCGCACTTTGACCCCTAAAGGGCCCTGGTCAAAGGGTTAAAATAACGGTAAAGCGGTCAAATGGTCGCTTTAGAGGCTCAGTCAAATGATCAACGGCCGCTAAAGCGGCCATACCAGCACCAATAATTTCCAAAACTTGTTTTTAACCCTCAGAACTCATCTGAAACCCTATAAACATGAACCAATAGTGCAAATTGATCATAAAATATGTTTTGGATCCAATGGAATCATCGTATTTATAAAAAAATGTCGTTTACAACAAATTAACCCCCGGGACCTCTATTAGGTTATTTTAACTATTTTTTGTCTAAACAATCAAAACGAAATAAAAAAACTCGGGACCCAAACTAACTATTCTACTAAACCAAAATCAACATTCCAAACTCAATGGCCCAATCAAAATTTCCATCCTATGTCATTTAGATAAAAAAGTGGGCCCCACACTCAATGAGCCATTTTTACCAATTTTTGACCAATAGCCCAGAACGAGTTCGGAAGCCTCGCGACCCGGACCAAGGATCCCTCTAGCCTAAAATCAATGTTCCAGAGCTAACAAAGCTGTCAAAATTCTCATCTGAGTCCTTTTACTAGGAGTTTTGGTCCGAGACCAATTCCTTAACAATGAAAGCTCCAAAATAGGGAAATGAGCCTAAAACCCAAACAAACTGTCCAATAACCAAACTCACAATTTCAACAAGTCACAAATGACATATTGTGGTTATAGGATGACTTGAAACACCAAAACCACATGGAAATCAAGAAAATGACCTAGAGGGTCATTATAATTGTCACGCCCCGAATCCCATCGAGTTATGATTGGCACCCGTAGCCGATAAGGCCCGAGAGAACCAACCTTTGCCTATGTTCAATCATATGCATATCATAATCATAAACACCATTGCGTAAGAACATGGAAGACGAATAAAGGCAAACGGGGACATATTTATACATACATAAGAAACTTGGCTGTTGAGGCCATCTAGTCAAAACAACATAAGTCTTTTACACTGATACACCCACATCCGTCTACAAAGTCGTGTCTGAGTAGAGTCTTACTTATCGATGTGTTGTGCACCACATTTATAAGTAGGAGGCTACGGTACATTTAGGATGTCATTTCTTTTCTTCATTCTAGATCATGCAATAGAGCCAATGTTCTAAGTTGCATTGTATCTGATCTTGGTAATTGTTTTTCTTTGGTATAGTCAAAATGCCGAACACTAGAAGAGGAAGAGGAAAAGGTAAAAGTAAGTTGATAGATAAAATTGCTGGTGAAGGAACAAGTAGACCACCACCTGAACAAGTTGATCAAGGTGGGGCTGAAACTGAGTTCGCAACGCGAGCTTCTTCTACTTCTTCATCTCCAGAAAAGCCAAGAAGAAGGGAAGTGCCCGTGGAACCACCGACGAATGCCACAGACCAGGATCTTAGGAATGCAGTGCAGATGTTAACACAGTTAGTGGCATCCCAGAGTCAAGGACGAGCTGGTCCAATGACACATGATGATGATGCGGCTAGAGTAACAAGTCGCAGAACACAGGATTTCCTCAAATTGGACCCTCCTATATTTACAGGGTCCGATCCAAAAGCAGATCCACAGGACTTCGTGGATCAAATTCAGAGGGACTTGGACGTTATGCATATGACAGAGGTAGAGACAGTGGAACTTGTCGCGTACAGGTTGAAAGAAGAGGCAATACTGTGGTATGAGGATTGGAAGAAATCCCGTGACATTGGTGCAGATCCACCTATGTGGGAAGAGTTTAAGGTGGCTTTCCTTGATCATTACTTGCCCTATGAGATCCGTGAGGCACGTGCGAATCAGTTCCTAAATCTCCGTGTCAAGGAAATTTGAGTGTCAGAGAATATAGCTTGCAATTTAATTCCTTGGCTCAATATACGCCAAATGTTGTGGCTACGATGACCGACAGGGTCCATAGATACGTGGACAGACTAGAGCCATATTTGGTAAGATATTGCACTATTGCTGCCTTGAATAGGGACATGGACATTGCTCGCATACAAGCCTTCGCCCAGAAAATGGAGGATCAGAGACAGAGACGAAGGGTACATGAATTTGATAGGGGACAGTCCAAAAGGGCTAGACCTATGGGACCACCTGTGATGTCCCAAGGAGGATCTAGGCCCCGCATATTTCCTAGACCACCTAGACCGTCGTTCTCTTATTCCACAGGGAGTGCTTATTCTCAGTCTCGAGGGTTTAGAGGTGGTTCAGCTGGGCAGAGTAGTGGGGGTCATGGATCACAGTCAGCAGGTTTTCCTCGTCAGCAGTGTCAACACTGTGGGCGTATTCACCCAGGCACATGTCGGGCAGGAACGAATGTCTGCTTTTGGTGTGGTATGCCAGGGCATATAGCGAGAGATTGTCCACAGAGGAGCATGAGTGGTATAGCACGACCGGCTGGGTCGACTGTTGCATCATCATCATCGGTTCCTTCACTGGGCCGAGGTGTGCAGCCTGTTGGCCATGGTAGAGGGACCAGAGGAGCAGCCAGTACTAGCGGGGTCCAGAATCGCACTTATGTTTTGGTGGACCGCCAGAATTCAGAGGCTTCCCCAAATGTCGTCACAGGTACATTATCCATATTCTCACATAATGTATATGCACTAATTGACCCAAGTTCTAAATTTTCCTATGTTACCCCATTGGTTGCTGCGAAATTTGCAAAGGCACCGGAATTATTAATTAAGTCAATTGAAGTGTCTACACCAGTTGGGGAATATATTATTACAAAGAGAGTGTATCGTAACTGTGTGGTAACTGTGTGTGGTCATGATACGTTGGCCAATCTCATTGAATTGGACATGGTGGATTTTGATGTAATTATGGGAATGGATTGGTTGGCTTCGTGTTATGCTACGGTAGATTGCCAGGCCAAGAAGGTACAATTTTGTTTTCCACAGGAAAATGTTCTAGAATGGCAGGGTAAGGTAGGGGTACAAGCCTAGCTCGACTCGATCCCGATGTATTGATTTATGGGTGGCAAGTCTAGGGGCGTAAGCCTAGCTCGACTCGATCCCGATGTATTGATTTATGGGTGGCAAGTCTAGGGGGGTAAGCCTAGCTCAACTCGATCCCGATGTATTGATTTATGGGTGGCAAGTCTAGGGGCATAAGCCTAGCTCGACTCGATCCCAATATGATGATATGATATGAAAAGACCCACTAATCAGTAGGGGCCCAGGTACATTGTTATCATTGAGCATTGAGATAAAGAAAGCAAAAAAAGTAATGAAAGCAATCCACATGGTTTCCCAAAATACCAAATAGTGACTTATTCACATTGATTATTCATATGTTTTGAGTTCATTGAAATATTCATGTATTGTACAGTTTCATCTGAGCCTTGCATACTCAGTACTTATTTCGTACTGACCCCTCTCGGGGAATTTACCTTACTTGCTGCAGGCGCAGGTACCAGTAGGCCTCCCCAGTAGATTGCCAGTGTTAACGGTTCTTTGGTGAGCTCCAGCTCATTCGGGGCTTCTCCGAGTCAGAGTGTATATATGTTTTGGGTGATATACATATCGTGTAAAGCGGGGACTTGTCCCGACTTATGGTTCAGTTTGGTTAATGCTCTTGTTAGAGGCTTTGTAGACGGATGTGGGTGTATCAGTGTAAAAGACTTATGTTGTTTTGACTAGATGGCCTCAACGGCCAAGTTTCTTATGTATGTATAAATATTTCCCACGTTTGCCTTTATTCGTCTTCCATGTTCTTACGCAATGGTGGTTATGATTATGATATGCATATGATTGAACATAGGCAAAGGTTGGTTCTCTCGGGCCTTATCGGCTACGGGTGTCAATCATGTCTCGATGGAATTCGGGGCGTGACAATAATATCCACTAATAAAAGACCTTTCATCCGCTAAAGTCAATGAATTGAAGGAACCCAAAAGCTTAAAGGGATGATGTACTAGGCCCGCATGCTTCGGGCAAGACTCCCTGGACAACCTCTAAGGCAAACCAATGCTTTCAAAAGATCTCACTAAAGGTATCCCTTTTTCACTAACTTCCTTCACTTTTCCAAATAACCACAAGCCCATACTCAACATTCAACTAGCCTCCAACCGAACCGAATATGACTGAAGTATGCAAACCCTAACCACAACATACTGACATCATATTGAAACTAGCACAACCAAGTAGCTACTTAACCAATCTAAGGACAACCAAGGTATGAATCACCCAACTAACTCCAAACTCCAATTTTAACATTTTCTTGCCTTTCTAAAAAAGATGTTAACTCTGAATTTCACAGAGTCTCCCCAGAATCATATGAGTCCTGCCCACGTAATCACATCACATTAACCTCAAAAGACTGAAGCTGACCTATCAAAAATCCACATGGACTAGCATATGAACAGTGCCTCTTAAGGCCTACCTAAACACCCAAATGGTGATGATTGACATTTGTAATCTCTGCCAAAGCTACTGACTGGCCCGAATGACCCTCGAAACCATTAGTCATGACTCTGAAGCACAAGCTCTCAAAACTGAATGATCCTCCCCAGAATGCCCCACTGACTCTGGGTGGGACCATGCTAAGTCCAACTCGAGTACACTTTTCCCACTGAGTATACATATAAAATTTTTGTCAAAAATCAAAAACCAAGGCCAAAAGCGGTAGAAACCAATACCATATGCGAACAGACTATCCTCCGAGCATTTAGTTAAATCAATCTTCCAAAACTGAGTAGGCTTAGTTAGCCTATTAATGAATTCTTAACTGAATCAAATCTGAAAATAGGGTTGCAATCAAGTTATATAATCCATAGCTGAAATCTTCAAACCGAAGTTGAACTACTCAATATCAACTATCCAAATCGATACCGCGTACACGTGGTATCCATATTCCAAAAGCTATCACAACTTTCAAGCCACCATTCAAGAGAGCCAAAATCCCAAAAATGAAGCCCACAAGCCTTCACCAGGGTCTAATACACAAATCAATCTCTCAATCAGAAATCAAGCTTATATCCAACAGTTTCTGCAAGGGCTGAAACTAAAATATCACTGAGAAATATAGTCGAAGCGGAGGCAACCTTATGCTAAAGATATGCGCAGTCAAATCCATATCCGCTGAGAGCATAACATATCCAAGCATAAATAAGAACTCACTAAGGCTGCAAAAGCACTAATGATAGCTAAATCTCGAGCAACTCAAAAAACACAAACTTAGCCTGAATCTAGTCAAACAAATCCTAAATTGATGGCAATGAATACTCACTCCTAAAATACACTCTTCTTGGCTACCGACAGCTGATACACAAGAACTTATCACCAAGCCGAAGAATCCCACGAAGTCGTACCAGTCCTAACAAATACCAAACTGAGAAGTTTTTGAATTCACCTATTTAAATATACCTTAACTCAACTAAACCATAAACCACATTGTAGAAAGAATGGAGTACCCAACTCCGCACCAACACCATGATCAAAATTTCTACCAGGAGACAAACCCAATATTTCATAATAGCAAAACCTCAAATTTCCAACAATAGATGCGGGCTACTGAAAGACCACCCAAGCTAGAATTACCACGAGACCATGGAAGGCCAAATTCTCCTTTATTTTCACCACCAGATCAACAATTGATTTAACCTTATGAACAAAGAAGAGAAGTCAACTAACCAAGGTAGCCGTCTAAGCATAACAGACAAGAATCGCAAGAAAGGAGGTATTAACTAGATAATGCTAGTGTAGCTATCTATCAAATGAAAATCAATCAAAGTTTAAACAACTAGTACCACTGTAAGATCACAACAAGGCCAAAATACCAAAGGAAAGGGACTTTAACCCAAAAGCTACACCCTAAGAAAATCACAATACTGATCTACCCACTCCACTATTAAAAGAATTCATCTATGGGGGTAGTCATATATGTATAAGTCTACACAAAGGCTTACAAAAATCAATCTAGTAACATCAAGGCATATGAACACTGATGGGTATGAGAATCCCAACTCAATATAAGTAAAACTGAAAGGATAAAAAAACAAAAGTTCATCTATCCGATGGAATCCAAAGTCATAGTCCCTGACATGCCCAAAGAAGTACGAATTTTAATGCGTCCAAACCTGGAGTGAGCATCTGATCGACCAACTGAAATACTAAGATCACTACCTCTGCCCGAAGGTACCACATCTCTATGAGACAGATTTGGATGCACTGACCACTCAATAATCCCATGTTGGGGACACTCTCTGGACCAATGGCCGGTCTCTACAGTTATTAGAAACCCTTAAAGATCTAACTTTATGAAAAACATGAGTTGACCCTAATTGGCTGACTAACAGATGCCTAGGGAACTCCCTAAACCAATGATCAATCTCCAAGCATTCCCCTGGGGATCTCTGATGCACTATACTTGTTGACCTAAAATGGCTGCCACAACCTAAATACCTAGACCAAATACACTGAATTGTCTGACCAAAACTCTATAGGAAATAGCATAAGAGTATGTCTGGCCGGTCCACTTGCGAAACCTAATCTCATATTCTAAAACTAATAAAGATCCCTACTGAACACCAACAAACCTAACTCTGGTATGAGAACTACTCGATGTACAAGGAACCACCATTGATAGTGAAGTATCCATAAAAAGACTCCCCAATATGGTATCCTAAAAATCTAAGGCAGTCACAAACTCTGCCAGAGCCTGGGCAGGCCCAAGACCCTCTTGCTGGCGCTGAAGATCCTTGATATCAATATTTAACTCCCTAGCCTGACGCTGAGCTAAATCTCTGGTAACACGCGCTGAAGTCCTATCCGCATCTATCGATAACCTCATTGTATCCATCTAAGAAAAAGCAGAGTCAAGTGAAGTACTAAAGTTTCAAAGAAGTACAAACAAACGACAAAGATTCGTGAATAGAATTTCCTAAGAATTCCCTATAGCCTCCCAAAGATAGGATATAGACATCTCCGTACTAATCTGCAGGACTCTACTAGGCACTTAGCTCTTGTTCCAAAATCACCGATAAACCTAGGCTCTGATACCTATTATCACGATCCAATTTCTCAGGTCATGTGGCACCTGCTATAACCCACTAGTAGGCAAGCCAATTTGTTGTCCGAAAATGCTAGTAATGGACTATCAAGAGAAATAAAGTAAACAACAGAAAGGAATCTAATAAAGGCACTAATATAGATTACAACCCTAAGACTTGGTGAAGTCAGGACAAGAGCTTCTAATATAATAAGAGTATAAGTGGAATACAGAGTCAATATATATATATATACAAAGCAATCTTTAAAAAATAAAATAGAGATCAAACTAACAATATGAGGGAAAGCAGGAATATTATAAACATTAAGAGCTCACCCCAAATCTCTAATCCAAAGCTGCTCCGCATGATACACACATCAACGACAAAAACTCATACAATGATCTACAGGATGCAGAAGTGTAGCATGAGTACCAAACACGTGGTACTCAGTAGGCATCGACCAACTGAGCTCCAAAGATAATGCAAGCATAAATAATATGTAAAGTGGGAATAAATTATAAGCAACTAACCAAGAAACTAAACACAATAATGCTAATGGAACAATAAAGATAAACTATCCTATTCTATACAGTGTTCAGGAACTAAAGTGCAATACCGTATATCACTAGCCAATAAACAAATGAAGAGTGAAAGAAGGATATATAGTCGTAATACAAAGCCAAAGTATACATATATATACAATATGAATAGATGAGGAAAGAGAGGGATATACGGTAATACCATATATATATTTATATATAGGACTAAACTAAAAGGTAATAACCTGAGGGATCCAACCTAACATCTCGAGGAATCATGGACAATTAAGGGAGCTAATACTAGCATAATCAAGGTCTCTAACCAAAGTATGACTAATCATGAGGTAACTTAGAAATTAGGTAACTTACTGTAATAGAGAAAAGAGATCAGAAATATACCCATAATCTGTCCCAATCCATAACCATCCTGCCACGAACTAACCATAAAAACCAAAAATAAAGTAACTGGCTAGTTCGGACAAACAATAACCTAACTGGTCCCCCATAAGCCCAGAAGGTTTAAGAAAGCACTCAACAAATAGTAACCATAGCTTATACCTATATAACCCCCAAAAGGCTGATTGATATAAGCACCAAACAATCATACTAGTGATAGGTGATTCATATGAATGAATGAATGCGACATAAATCAATAATACCATATCCAATCCAAGTACCATAACATACCAAGTGTATAAACATCCTCTAGCCTAGTAGCTCATAAAGGCAGGTCCTACGGTGACCATCCTTCTCCGCCACTGTGGTTCACGGAAGAAGGAACCCATAGGGGACTCGAGATATTCGTATACACTGCATGGTCCTAAACTAGGACTTCCAGTAACCATCATAATTAGATTACTCAATACAGTAATAGAGATATATATAAGTATAATAAGTGCTCGAACTCAAACCAAGACTAAAAGAGTGTAATCTGTAAGTCCATTGCCTGAGATCGAGTTCGGGACTAAATCGACATAATAATGTAGAAAGGGTCAGAATTTCTATTGATTGAATTAAATAGTAGTAGTTAAAGAGTGGATTAATAAAGGATCAGAATCAATCTTGGTCAAATTCCCAAATAACACATTTAGTTTCAAAAGCTCATAATTCATTAAACAAGGTGGTACGATTCCCGTGGTAAAAAAAAGTCATTTTAAAAGTGAAAAGTGAGAATAAATCTATTTTTAGAAAACAGTAGTAAAATCAAGGTTTTGATTGGAAGCGTACCACTAAATAAGCATAAATGCACCTAAAAGTATGCATGCCATCATCAGTATCAAAATAATACAACCATAAGCGCCTAAGTATCAATAAACTAGAACCAC
Organism: Capsicum rhomboideum; assembly: GCA_031232105.1. NCBI lineage: Eukaryota > Viridiplantae > Streptophyta > Magnoliopsida > Solanales > Solanaceae > Capsicum > Capsicum rhomboideum. The sequence continues at coordinate 24,480,945 of CP124718.1, forward strand.
ATCTTTTTTAAGGATAAAATGCTCACCTAGAGTCCAACTGGTATCATAACCACAACCTTGAGACCAACAATAAATAATTAACATGATTTAGCACCATAATCTAGAAAACTATGGTGAATACAGGCATAATGCCACTAAAAGGATCTAATCGGGGAAAATATCATCCAATTCACTAAGTAATATGGTAAGTTTTATACTAAGGATACTTAACATAAATCTATGGTCAACATGACTATAATCAAGGATAATAGGATTCTATAACCATAAAGGGTGTTCTAGGCTAATGTTCGGGTCACCTTTCTATTCTAAATCCCCTAAATAGGTCAAGTCATGAAATTACTAGGTATAAACCTATGCTATAATCCTTACCTAGCATGTAATCTATACAATACACAATCTCATAGAGAAAAGTAGACCAAACCCTACCTCACAGACAAACCACATTCTCAAACCATCCATAAATTGCTCGGCTTCACCCCATGATCCTAAAACGATATTGCGCTATCAAAATCATAATCTATACGTTATTAGGAATAAAACAATACCCATGTTGCTATATAATATTTTGGACCAAAATTTGGATCATTCCAAAATTGAATTCGTCACAAGGTTCCCCGAAAGATAAGGAATGCATGCTCAAAATTTGAGCACCATCAGAGCTCAAATCGAGGCCAGAATCAGCCCACAAAGTTAGGAAAATTTTAGAAATTTGCAAGGTGAAGTGAGGAATTTGATGGGTAAAAACAATGGAAAATGATCAAAAGGTGTTGAATTAGCTTACCTTAGCCTCAATGGACAAATTTCCATAATTTCTCACGCTCCAAGCTCCAACAATAGCGGAAAAAGGGGTTTTGAATCACAATTTTAGTCAAAAATTATGAAAAAGGAAATTTGTATTCTTTTAAAGTGAGAAATATGAAGTTCTAATCACATAGACAATGATTATACAAGAAAAATGCATCAAGAATCGTCAAAAACGGAGCCTACTAGCTCCCAAAATGTCAAAAATACAAAATGAATTTGGTTTGGGTTTTATACTCAGCGATGGCATCTAAAGCGGCCTGGTCAAAGGGTTAAAATACCGCTAAAGCAGTCAAATGGTCACTTTAGCAGCTCGGTTAAATTGTCAACGGTTGTTAAAGCAGCCACACTAGCACCATCAACTTCCAAAACTTGTTTTTGATCCTCGGAGCTCATCCAAAACCCTATGAACATGAACCAATAGTGAAAATTGATCATAAAACACGTTCTGGATCTAATGAATCATCGAATTTACAAAAAAAAAAAGTCGTACAACAAATTAACCCTTGGGACCCTTATTAGGCTATTTTAATTATTTTTTGTCAAAACACTCAAAACGAAATATAAAGGCTCGGTACCTCAACTGACTATGCTACTAATCCAAAATCAACATTCCAATCTCAACGACACCATTGAAATTTTCATCCGATGTCATTTTGATAAAAAGTAGCCGCCACACCCAATGAGCCATTTTTATCAATTTCCGACCAATAGCCCAAAACTAGTCTGGAAGCCTCGAGACCCGGACCAAGGGTCCTCTTAGACTAAAATCAACGTTTCGGAGGTAACGACATTTACTAGGATTTTTGGTCCGAGACCAATTCCTTGATAGCAAAAACTCCAAAATAGAGAAATAAGCCTAAAACCCAAACGAACTATCCGACAACCGAATCGACAATTTAAGCAAGTCATAAATGACTTGTAGCCGCTATGGGAGAACTCGAACTATGGAACTGTATGAAAATAAAGAAAATAACCTGGAGGGTCTTTACAATATCCAATACTAAAAGGACTTTTGTCCGCAAAAGTCATGGATTGAAGAAGTCTGAAAGCTCGAAAGGATGATATATTAGGCCCGCATGCTCCGAGAAAGGCTTGCCAGATAACCTCTAAGGCAAACCAATACTTTCAAGGTATTTCATAAAGGTATCCATTTTTCATTAACTTTCTTACTTCACTTTTCCAAATAACCAGAAACCCATACTCAACAACCAACTGGCCTCCAACAGAACTGAATACGCCTGAAGCACGCCATCCCAAAAGACAACATACTAACATCACAATGAAACTAGCACAACCAAGCAGCTACTTAACCAATCTAAGGGCAACCAAGGCATGAATCACCTAGCCAACTCCAAACTCCAATTATAACATTTTCTTGCCTTTCCAATACTGATGTCAACTCTAAACTGCATAGAATCTCCCAGAATCATTTGAATTCTGCCCATGTAATCACATCACACTAAAATTAAAAGACTAAAGTTGATCTATCAAAACTCCACATGGACTAGGGTATAAACAGTGCTCCATAAGGCCTACCTGAACACCCAAATGGTGATGATCAATGTCTACAATCTCTTCCAAAGCCATCGACTGGTCTTCATAACCCTCGAAACCATTAGTCATGACTCCGAAGCATAAGCTCTCAAAACAGAATGATCTGCTCTAGAATTCCCCACCGACTGTGGGTGGGACCATGCTAAGTCCAATTCAAATACATGATGTCACCCTAATTACACCTCCCAGAAAGTATAAAACGATCGTTGAATCAAATATAAAACCCAACAAGGTTGGGATTGATCACACGATGAATAGGTCGAAATCCAATCAACTATATTTGTGTAGATAACTGGCAAGTAAGTAAACGAGGGGGGGTTTTGTGAAGTAACAAGTAATAGTAACAAGAAGTAGTTGTTTAGGTTTTAATCAAGATAAGAAAAGCACTAGGACTGTGACCCCAATGATTTCATTACTTTGTAGGTTCTCCGTACTTTAGTGATTTCTTAAGGTACCCGAAACGCAGAATCGATAGGTTAAGTATCGTCTAACCGACTATGTTACGCCCTTTGTAGACTAGTATCCTCAATCAAAAAGGTTAATGCATCATGAGTTGTTGTTATGTTTCCCCTACCAATGATCCCAATACAGCCTTTCCCGTATCACGGCTCAAAGCTGATTAAATAAAAATAACTCCAAGTCTTGTTGTTGATTCGCTAGTCCTATCCGACTACCATTGATATAGTCCAAGGTAGAGATAGGATGAGTCCCAATGCGTGCACTCATCAAAAATCAACCAATTCAAAAGAAACAACAATACATGCCCTAATACCCTTCGCGAATCACCTTGTACATTGAATCCTAGTTCGTTAATCTGCTATGGTTCCCACAATCCTAGTTGTGGAGTTAGATACTCATATATATATGAACAAAACTATAATTCATAGATGAAAACATGAATTAAAACTCACGATAATGAATAAACTCCAAAATCTTAAATAAAATTAAAACCCTAAAACCAATATTCGAGAAATTCCAAGAATATACCTTATAATTCCACAATAAAATTTTGTGTACTAATAATAATGTGTAACACTTAGAAATAATCCTAAAAGATTATTTATAGACTTAACCAATCCTATCCTAAATAAAATAAGAAACTAGTGTTGGTTGTCTTATACGAGAAGAAGGTACGATCGTGGTTAGAACCCATCGTCCTTAGCCTGTCGTGATTTGGTACTTGGACTTGTCTTTCAGTTATTCCATCAAATAGTAGAAGGCATGGGATTGTGACATCTTCCTACAATCGTGACATCTCTTTCGCTTGTTCGTTATACCAAAAATCCTGTAACTCTTACACATCTGCATCTTCTTGCCACGACCACATTGTACGATTGTACCTTTAAGGTATGATTGTGGGATCTTGTCGTCTGATCACTCTACACTTGAATCTTGTAGGTTGAAATTCTCTTACATACCACAATCTTAAGGTACGATCGTGGTATCATAGTACGATCGTAAGACCCTTTGTATGATGGACTCCTTACTCTGGCATCTCTAAATCGACATATGATAGCCTAGGCATGATCTTGCTTAGATCCCACGATCGTGGTAAGGCTCTTCTGATGTCCTTTATGTCCAGTTTTTAACATTTTCTTCTCTAAGTCATCAAGGCCTGCAAACACTCAACAAACACATCAAATCCACATGAAGTACCCTCAAACTTGCAAATATTCCTTATTTTAAGCATCTCAAGTGCAGTAAATCCTTGACACATCAACACCCTCAACTTAGAACATTTACATGTCCTCAGGAAAATAATATAATACTAACTATGATGCTTAACATAGAGTAAAATTAAGGTCACTATGGCAGTTTTAGAACATGCATGCAAACCACTTTGTGTATTCAACACCCTCCATTCTTATCAAAAACAAATAATGCAGTGTATATGCTATACAGGTACTAGAACACAACAGGATCAGGATATGGCAGTACATTCTAACTAGGTAATCTAACACATTGACCAATACACTACCTAAATAAGAAACAACTAGACTACAGCCCCTATGTATTCACAATAAATAAATCCCAAATCTCTCAGAATATGTAATGAAATCTAGCGCTGAGACTCGCTCAAATCTCTCATTCTCACAAAGAAATCCGGTTGTGTACATTTTATACCATAGGCTTGCCCTTATTTTAAATACTTCAACTTTTGGTTATTCGGGTTAGGATCACTATAGGTCTTTCTAGGCTTGTAATGTAGGCTCGGGGAAAGGTATGGTATATTTAGGTAAAGTGACTTGTTCCTCCTTGGCACTACTTTACTTTTGGATCCATTTCTCCTACTGTTCATCATTTTCCTCCCTTTTCTCAATTTTTTTGGACCTTGATTACAGTTTTATTTTCAAACATTTCACTACATTTTTATTTTATTTTTTTTCTCTTTTTTTCTAATACTGCGCCCGAGTCCTATTTTTTCCTTTCTTCCCGAGTCCTATTTTTTTCTTTCTTTCTTTTACTACTAAATCTTCATACCCAATTTTTATACTCACCCCTATATAATAGCTACCCTCAAACTTAGGTGATTTGCCTGAGCTGAGGTGCACAGTGTCCAAGGGGGGACCAGGCCAAAGATGGTTTATTGTAAAACTAGGAAGGTGACCTGGGTAGGTTAAATAAATAGTCTAAGGCTCAAAATTTGTGATCAAGGGATACAGACTTATTTGGTAGGTCATTTAGGCTAAAGTGGACTAACTTCAAACATTTCCCATGATCCTTTTCTAATCTTTAATCCTTCAGCTTTCAGCAAGACTAATCGGGCAAGTTCTAGACCGTACGCACACACTGACTAAGTAAAGTACCTCACTCACTCATGGCTCAGGGATTTTTTCTAAGTTACTACCTATTAAGTTCATGCAAGGTCTGCCAGGTTATCCTATTTACCATCCTAATGCCATATCTAGATCCTAACATTGGTTCTAGAATAGTACATGCAAACACAACATCTCAAAACATATTTTTGGAGGGGTATCATTTAAAACCATTTCAAAACAGGTAAGCATGCTTAATTAAACCAGACTGCACCAAGTTTTCTTTCAATTAATCTAAGTTACACTACAACGTCTAAAAACACAAAAAAAATAATAAAAACAACACCTAAACACCTAAACAAGCCAGTTCTAACTATGATAGCACAACCAAGGGAAAAGAAACACGGCAATAAAAACCCTTGACTGTGGTATACCCCCCCCCCCCAACTTTGAATTCATATAGTGTCCCCACTGCATGAACTCATATTAAGAAATACAAAATAAAGGAAGGGACATACCTGCGGTGCTCTAGGCATCGGTGTAAATCGGAACACGTAGGGCCATAAGTGGGTCCCCCACAGTGTCTGCTGCAATAATGGCCTCGATGGTGGTTGTTGCACTCAAATTAATATTGGCCTCAATGGTGGTCGGGGCACTCACAGTTATAGTCACGGGGGTTATCTCCGAACCCCTTCCAATGGTCTCACCCTTTGGTATAACTACCTCGGAGGGCTATTCGATCACTTTCTCCTTTCTTTTTCTCTTTTTTCCTGATTTTTCCTTCTTTTCTTCCTGTTCAGATGCATCTTTCCTTTGCCTCTTTCATGGCTCTAAGCCACTATCTATCTCATCATCATCATCAGTCTTAATCTGTAGGGCAGGAGTGTAGAATAGAGTGATAAATATAGAAACATCCAACCCAAGGGAAGCCAATGACGACATGGGTGGTGGTGGAGGTGGAGGTGCCAGATCAAATCTATCAGCTAGGGCTTGGACTGCTTCTTCAGCTCCGTCAACTCAGTCTGTATCGGAGCCATGTCAGGTTCCTAGACTGCATCAATTTTGGCCATGATCCGGCCCTCAAAACTATCCATCCTTGTCTGCACAGTCTGTATAGCCCAACGAATCTCCTGATCCACATGGGGCTTTAACTCTTCTTCTAAATTCTTAATTTAGCCATTTTGAAGGATTTGGTTCCGGATAATTTCTTCCAACTGGGCAGTCAGAATCAAAGTATAACCAGCCAAAACAAATGATCTGGGTTGTGCAAAAGTTGGTGGTATAAAAGAAGCTGAAGCATCGATATTAGACGCCAGTCTATCACTACTAAAGGCATCCCCACCAACATATGGGACCCCCAAACCTCTAATTGGGGCAGATGGGTTGCGGACATCTTTTATTATGGCTAAGTCTATCGTCTTAGTGGGCTGGATGAATTTGTCCACTGGAAAAAAAGGCACATCTGAATCCTCTACCAGCTGGGTAATCAAACTGAGAGATAGAAGTGTGGTACTGAACTCTAATGCTCTATCTCTTATCTCCTATGTGATGATGCACGGTATGTTCAAGCCCAACTCTACAACAAGTGTTGCTACTAGAAAGGTATTAGTTGTACCCAATGTGTTGTCAGTAGCTGTGGGTGCAATCTTGTGCCTCCCAATGGACCACCATGCCTTAGCGGTGAACTTGAGACTATGCTTATACATTGACGGCCTGTTCACCCAAGTGAAATTGACTCCGTCCTCAGTAATATATCCGGCCAACCACCTATAGTGCATTGCCTTGTCCTCTCGTTCAATTGTTTTAACTTCTTCAATTCTGACATCCGGTAATCATATTACGGAGTTTCGTCAACCAGTGCAAAATCTTCCAAAAAAGGCTTTAGAGATAGCCTCAATGCAGATATCGATCTCTTTTCCTCGTACCATTATCCTATCCAGTAGGGGATGTTTCTTCATGTTTTTGTCTTTGCCAGAGGGAGTCATGTTCTTCAGAGTCACGTTATAGTTAGCATAGAACTCCCTCACCAGCTCACCACCATAAATCAGAAGTGGCCTAGTCATCCACCCCAACTGATATCACTCAAATTCATGGTCAACCTGTGGCATCCTCTACAGTGACTCACTGAGTATCTTTGGTGTCACTTGGATGCTTTTTTTTTAGTTCCTGTTATCTTAGAGGGTGATCCCGTCTATATAATAATCCCGGGAGTTTGGTACCCCACAATATCTTATACCGGGGCCTCTCTGACTGGACCTAGAAGGAATATCAGTGTTGGAGGTGGACTCCTTCTCACCCTCCTCAGACAGAGTATGAGTATCAGCAGCCTCACCATCGCTTTCTTCAGTGTCTTGCCTTTTCTCTTCAAATTGGAGAAGGTTGATAGGGGTGGCTGCTTCAATAATGGCAGTGGAAGTGGCCGCCTTTTCCTTGGCCATGTTCCTCATTTCCTGAGGAGTGACTTGTTCATCGAAGGATCTAAGGTCATACTCTTTTTTGTATCCACTTGTTGTGGACCTACTCTTTGAGGAGCTTGGTGTAGCTCTCTTCTTGGAAATTTGTTCTCGGAGATCCTTGTCGGAAGCAGTCTTTGATTTGGGTTCCATTGTACCTGTATTAGACAAACCATTAGGTCACAGTTCAAAATAATACAGGTTCAGATTCTTAAATAGATAACCCAACCTACGATCGTGCAATGAAGGTACGATTATACCTCCTGATAGTAGGTTGGTTCTACAAAAATTGAGTTTTAGTACATTAATCAGAAACTGAGTTTTAGTACATTAATCAAACAATCACAACCTACTATTGTGCAATGATGGTACTACCATACCTTCTGATCGTAGGTTGGATCCCAGAGACCAACACATTCCTGTCACATCAAACGATCACTTACCACGATCATATATTAGTATCACAATCTGGGGATTTGTTCATCGAATGAGCTCCTCGGAGTCAACATCCAGTATTTTACAACAATCCAACCTACGATCGTAGGTCAAAACCACGATCGTAAGTTGTGTCGCAAGATCTTAAACACTTATCAGATTTGAATGCTTAAAATTTGACCCAAAATTTAACCCTTTTTGACCCTACCTTTGAATGAATTTGACCCTTTCATAAACACTACCACGTACTCATACTTCCCCTATTTTGTTAAAAATAAAAACACTCATCACCATTTCTTCCCACTCCAACATATACAAACCCTTCAACATAATTTAAGTAAAAATCCAAAATTAATATGTTAAAAGTGGTGCAAGCTTACGGTGTGTAGTAGAAGTGATGAAATTGGGAGTGTTGACTTGAGTTTGTAGGTAACCTCTTTGCTTTTAGCTTTTTAAATGCTTAGGCTTTGATAATTTACCAAAGAAATATGTTTTTAGGAGTGAGAAGGGAATTGGGTGACGGTTTCCAATGATTTATACTTTTAGTTTTTAAGTTTAGGTCGTGTCGAGTCACGACTTTTTAAACTGATGGGCTTCTCAGACGAAGGGATTGTACGATTGTGGTGGGATTCCATGATAGTAAATTCCTTTCGTATAATGTAGAATGAAGAAAACTTACCTGAGAACATACGAACCTTAAGTACGACATTATGTGGTAACCATGATCGTGACTTAAGATCTTATGTTTGATGCCAAGTTTTGATAATTTGCAGGAGTATCATCAGACGGTTAAGACCACGATTGTGCCATCTAGGTACAATCATGATACCCAATCATGAGATGACTCCTGATATATCAACTTATAGGATTCCCATCAAATGACCGAACCCATGATTGTACATTCATGGTACAATCGTACTATCCCTTTCGTAGGTTTAGTCTGGAGTTCTATTCAACACCATCTTTATCCTATGAATTCCTGCAACAAAAACAAACATTACCTTATAAAATTTTAAGTTCAAAACTATGGGTTGCCTCCCATGAAATGCTTGATTTAACATTGCTACATGACTCAGGTTAGCTTGATATATCAAACCTCTTTTAGATCCATATAACAAATCATCCGGGCCTCCTTGCCTTCGCCCATGTAGTGTTTAACCCTTTGTCCATTGACTTTAAACTTCTTTTCATCATTATTTTCTAGCTCAATTGCACCATAGGGGAACACTGTGACCACTTTATATGGTCCATTCCACTTTTATCTTAGCTTCCCAGGAAAAAGCTTCAGCCTTGAATCAAACAATAGCACCATGTCGCCCGTAGTGAATTCTCTTCTCTAAATCTTGAAATCATGATACAACTTTATCTTTTACTTGTAAAAGGATGAACTCTCATCTGCACAGAGATGGAATTCATCCATCTCATTCATCTACTCAAGTCTCAACTTGGCTGCATCTTGCCGTTCCAGATTCAACTTTTTCAGTGCCCACAATGCCTTTTGCTCAAGCTCTATAGGCTAGTGGCATACCTTGCCATACAAAGTTGATATAGAGATGTACCAATTGGTGTCTTGAATGCAGTCCGATATGCCCATAGTGTTTCAATCTCCGTTCCTAATTAGTCCTATTGGCATTCGTAGTCTTTGCCAAAATGGACTTAATCTCCCGATTTGAGACTTCAACTTGCCCTTTTGTCTGAGGATTGTAAGGCATTGCCACCTTATGTTTTACCCCATATTTATCAAGTAGGGTCTTGAATAAGCGATTAAAAAATGTGATCCTCCATCACTAATGATAATCTGAGGTGTTCTAAAGTGTGAGAATATATTCTTTTTTAAAAAGGCTATGACACTCTTACCTTCATTATTGGGAAGAGCAATCGCCTCCAACCAGTTAGATACATTGTCAAAAGCTACCAAGATATACTTCATACCATGAAAACTCATGAACGGGCCCATAAATTCAATACCCCATACATCAAACAATTTGAGATCAAGGATAGCAGTCATTGGGAGTTCATGCCGTCTTGAGATATTTCCTTGCCTTTGGCACTGATCACACTCCCTCGCATAATCATGGGCATATATATGATTGGTGGGCCAATAATACCCATATTGCAAGATCTTGTGCACAGTCCGTGAACCTCTATAGTGACCCCCTAACTAGAGACAAATGACATTCCTCCAATATACTTATTATCTCGACCTCAGGAACACACCTACGAATCACACCATCTGTACACACCATAAACAATTACAGCTCATACTAGAAGAATTTTATCACCTAATGCATGAACTTATTTTGTTGTTGATACATCATATCTTCTAGAACTAGATCACTTGCCAAAAATTTGGCAAAATCTATAAACCGCGGGATTAAGTCTTGTGATGCTGCAAACACCTATTCATCTAAAAAAGTATCATCAATCTCAAGATCATCCCTTAGTTTTAGCATGGCCTCTTCTTCAAGGAGTGATAAATGGTCAGCAACCTGATTCTATATTCCTTTTCGGTCTTTTAACTCAAAATCAAAATCTTATAACAGAAGCACCCATCGAATCAACCTTGGCTTGGCAACCTTCTTTGCCATAAGATATCTCAAAGCTGCATGGTCAGTATGCATAATCACCTTTGTGCCAATCAAGTAAGACCAAAATTTCTTGAATGCAAAGACCACAACAAGCAACTCTTGCTCCGTCATTGTGTAATTTTTCTGAGCTATATTTAGTGCTTTGCTAGCATAGTAAATAGGATGTAGGATACTCTATCTCCTTTGGCCTAGGGATTCTCTTAATGCCACACCACTAGCATCACACATAACCTCAAATGGTAAGGTCTAATCCGAAGAAACAATGATGGGGGTTGAAATCAACTTCTCTTTTAGACACTCGAAAGCTTTTAGGAACACATCATCAAACACAAACTTCACCTCCTCCTCTAAGATCTTACACAATGGATTGGCAATCTTAGAAAAATCCTTGATGAACCTCCTATAAAATCCTGCATGGCCTAACAAACTATGAATCCCCTTTACAGAAATTGGTGGAGGTAATTTTTTAATCACCTCAATCTAGCAGTTATTTGGTCTGTTTCTCTAGTAGTTGTTTTTCTCGCATTCTCATTAGCTATCAACCTAGCAGTTATTTGGTGTGCAGTCTCATTACGAGATGAATTAAGTGGTGGTGAATTATGAATGTCACCCACAGCTACAGGATGTTGAACTCTATCGTTGTTTACCATTCTTTGATTATTCCTTCGAGTTCTTTCAATTTCTTAGTCAAGTGGAATCAAGGGATTGCCTTGACTCCGAGTGTTGGGCATACACCTACATATACCCTAGGAAAATAAAAGTCAACAAACAAAACCATTAGCTTCAACAAACACAATCGGTCAACTCCATAACCATATTCCTCGATAACGGCGCCAAAATTTTATGTCGCCCAAATTACACCTTCTAGAAAGTATAAAGTGGTCGTTGAATCAAATGTAGAATCCAACAAGGTTGGGGTCGATCCCACGAGGAATAGGTCTAAAGCCAATCAACTATATTTGTGTAGATAACTGGAAAGTAAGTAAACGAGAGAGGGTTTCATAAAGTAAATAAGTAATAGTAACAAGAAGTAGTTTCTGAGGTTGTAATCAAGATGAGAAAAACATGAGGTTGTAATCAAGATGAGAAAAACACTAGGACTGTGTTCCTCAATAATTTCATAACTCGGTAAGTTCTCCATACTTTAATGATATCTTAAGGTACTCGACATGAAAAATCGATAGGCTAAGTATCGTCTAAACAACTATGTTACGCCCCTTGTAGACGACTATTCTCAAGCACAAAGGTTAATGCGTCATGTGTGTTGCTATGTTGCCCCTACCAATAATCCCAATACAGCATTTCCCGTATCACAGCTCAAAGCTGATTAAATGAAGATAACTCCAACTTTTGTTGTTGATTTGCTAGTCCTATATGACTACCCTTGCTACAGTCCAGGGTAGAGATAGGATGAGTCCCAATGTGTGCACTTTTCAGAAATTAACCAATTCAAAAAAAACAACAATACATGCCCTAATACCCTTTGAGAATCACCTTGTGGTTTGAACCCTACTTCGTTAATCTGTCATGGTTCCGAAAACCCTAGTTGTGGAGTTTAGCTACTCATAATTGTATGAACAAAACATGAATTCATAGATGAAAACATGAATTGAAACTCACAATAATGAATAAACTCCAAAATCTCAAATAGAATTAAACAACCAATATTTGGGAAATTCCAAGAATACGCTTAGAATTCCACAATATAATTTTGTGTAATAATAATAATGTGTAACACTTAAAAATAACCCTAAAAGAGTATTTATAGACTTAACAAATCCTATCCTAAGCAAAAAAAAAGAAACTGGTGTCGGCTGCCTCATACGAGAAGAAGGTACGATTGTGGTTAGAACCCATAATCGTCCTTGACCTATCATGGTTTCAGTTCTTCCATCAAACGGTAAAAGGTACGGGCCCATGACATTTTCCTATGATTGTGACATCCCTTTCGTCTGATCGTTATACCAAAAATCATAAAACTCTTACAAATCTGCATCTTCTTCCCACTTAAGGTAGGGTCGTGGGATCTTGTCGTCTGATCACTCTACACTTGACTCCTGCAGGTTGAAATTCTCTTAAATATCATGATCTAAAGGTACAATCGTGGCATTATAGTACAATCATAAGACCCTTCGTATGATGGACTACTCACTCTGGCATCTCTAATTGACATACAATAGCCAAGGCATGATTGTGGTTAGATCCCATGATCGTTGTAAGGCTCATCTGATGTCCATTATGTCCAGTTTTTACAATTTTCTTCTCAAAGTCCTCAAGGCATGCAAACACTGAACAAACACATCAAATCCATAAAAAGTACCATCAAACTTGCAAATGTTCCTCATTTTAAGTAGCTCAAGTGTCGTAAATCCACGACACATCAGTACACTTCTCCTACTGAGTTGACAAACAAAATTTCTAACTAAAATTGAGAACTAAGGACAAAAGGGGAAGAAACCAATACCATATGCCAACGGACTATCCTACGAGCATTTAGTTAAAACAATCTTCCCAAACTGAAGAAAACTGAGCCAGTAGCCAACGAATAGGCTTAGTCAGCCTATTAACGAATGCTTAATTGAAACAAATCTGGAAAAGAGGTTGTAATAAAGTTACGCAATCCATAACTAAAATCTTCAAACCAAAAATGAACTACTCGATCTCAACTATCCAAATCGATCCCGTGAACGAGTGGTATCCATAATCCAAAAGCTATCATAACTTTCAAGCCATTATTCAAGAGAGTCAAAATCCCAAAACTGAAACCCATGAGCCTCACCAGGGTCAAATACCCAAATCAATCTCAATATCAAAAATCAAGCATAAATCCAATGGTTTTTGCAAGGGCTGAAACTGAAATATAGCTGAGGAATATAGCCACAGCTGAGGCAAGCACATGCTAAGATACGAGCTATCAAATCCATATCCATTAAGAGCATAACATATCAAGGCATAAATAATAACTCATCAAGGCTGCAAAAACCCTAATGATAGCCAACTCTCAAGCAACTATGAAAACACAAACTTAGCTTGAATTTGGTCGAACCAATCCTCAATCGATGGAAACACATACTCACTCCTAAAGGACACCCACCTTGGCTACTGACAGCTGACACACAAGCATTTATCACCACGCTGAAGCATTCCACGAAGTCATACCAGGCTGAACAAATACCAAACTGAGAAGTTTCTGAATTCACCCATTTAAATCAACCTTAACTCAACTGAACCATAAACGACATTGTAGAAAAAATGGAGTCCCCAACTACACACCAACACCAAGATTGAAATTGCTATCGAGAGACAAACCCAACAATTCAAAATGACAAAACCTCAAAATTTCCATCAATAGATGTGGTCTACAGAAAGACCACCCAAGCTAGAATCACCATGAGACCATGAAAGGCCAAACTTTCATTCACTTTCACCACCTGCTTAACAATCGGTCTAACCTTACCAACAAGAAAGAAAAGTCAACCAACTAAGGTAGCCGTCTAAACCAAATGGACAAGAATAACAAGAAAGTGGGTACTAACTATATAACGTTAGGCTAGCCGTCTATCAAATGAAAATCAATCAAAGTTTAAACAATACTAAAAGTAACAACAGTAACAATAGAATCACCAGTATAAGGTGCAGGTGGTACAAAATGAGAAACACAACTAGTACCACTCTAAGATCCCAACAAGGCCAAAATGCCAAAGGAAAGGGACTTTAACCCAAAGCTACACCCTAAGGAAATCACAATACTGATACACCCAATCCACTACTAAAAGAATTTGTCTACAGGGGTAGTCATATATGCATAAATCTACACAAAGGCTCACAATAATTAATCTATAAACATCAAGGCATATGAACACCAATGGGTATGAAAATCCCAACTCAATCTAAGTAAACCTGAAAGGATAGAAAAACAAAAGCACACCTATTCGATGGAATCTGAAGTCATAGTCCCTTACATGCCCGAAGAAGTATGAATCTGATCACGTCCAAACCCGAACTAAGCGTCTGATCGACCAACTGAAATACTAAGAGCACTACCTCTGCCTGAAGGTACCACAATCTATGAGACTGATCTGGCTGCATTGACCGCTCAAAAATCTCATAGTAGGGCCACTTTATAGAGAAATGCCCGGTCTCTCTATAGTCATAGCAAACCCCTGAAGTTCTAACCTGACAAAAAGCATGAGCTGACCCTAAATAGCTGACCAATTGATACCTGGGGCACTCTCTAGACCATTGACCAATCTCACCATAATCAAAGCATACCCATGGGAATCTCTAATGCACTGTACTTTATGACCCAAAATGGCCGCCATGGCCTGAAGTCCTAGACCAAATACACTGAAATATCTGATCAGAACTATGTAGGAAATAACATAGAAGTATATCTGGCCCACTTGAGAAACCTAATCTCATGTTTTAAAGCTGACAAAAATCCCTAATGAACACCAACAAACCTAACTCTGGTATGAGAACCACTCGATGTACCAGGAACCACCACTGACTGTGAAGTATCCATGAAAAGACTCAAAATCCTTGACATGGTATACTAGAAAGCTGAGGCAGTTGCGAACTCTGTAGGAGCCTAGGCTGACCCCAGAACCTCTGGCTGATGCTGATGATCCTCAATATCAATCTCAAACTCCCTAGCCCGAGGCTGAGCTAAAACTCTGGTAACACACACTGAAGTTCCATCTATATCTATCGATAACCTCGTGCTATCCATATGAGAAAACGTAGAGTCAAGAGAAGTACTAGAGGTTCATTGAAGTACAGACACATGACAAGCAGTCAAGAATAGAATTTCCTAAGAATGCCTTGTAGCCTTCTGAAGATAGGATAGAGATGTCTCTGTATAGATCTGTAGGACTCTACTAGGCACTTCTCTCTTGTACCAACAACATCGGTATACCAATTGTCATGACATAATTTCTCAGGTCATGACGATACCTACTATAACACACCAGTAGGCAAGCCAACCCGTAGTCCAAAACTACTAGTAACGAACTATCAAAAGAAATAAAGGAAACAATTGAAAGGAATCTAATAAAGGGACTAATATAGATTACAACCCCAAGACCTCGTGAAGTTAGTACAAGAGCTTCTAATACAACAGAAGTACAAAGTAGAATATAGAGTCAATATATATATGCAACCATCTCTGAAATACGAAATAGAGATCAAGCTAATAATATAAAGGAGAAAAGGAATACTCTAAATGTCAGAAACTCACCCCAAATCTCTGATCCATAGTTGATCCGTATGATACACACATCAACAGTGAGAACTCGTGCTATGATCTGCAGGCTACAGATATGTAGCATGAGTATCAAGCACGTGGTACTCAGTAGGCATCAGCCGATTAAGCTCCAAAGATAAACCAAACATATATAACATGTAAAATGGGAATATATATGACAGGAAACTAACCAAGAAACTAAACATAATAATGCTAATGGAGCAATAAGGATAAACTATCCTATTCTGTACAGTGTTCAGGAACTAAAGTGCAATACGGTATATCACTAGTCAATATACAAATGAAGAGTGAAAGAAGGATCTATAGTAGTAATACAAGTCCAAAGGATACATATATATACAAGATGAATAGATAAGAAAGAGACGGATATACAATAATAACATATATATATATGTGTATATATAGGACAACTCAAAAGTAATAACTTGGGGGATCCAACCTAACATCTCGAGGAATCATGGCCAAGTAAGGGTGCTAATAATAGCATAACCAAGGCCTGTAACTATAGTGTGACTATTCATGTGGTAACATAGCAATAAGGTAACTTACCATAATTGATAAAAAAGATCAGAAACGTACCCATAATCTGGGGTACCAATCCATAACCATCCTACCACAAACTAATCGTATAAACCAATAATAGAGGAACCGACTAGTACGGACAAACAATAACCTAATCTGGACCTTATAAGCCCAGAAGATTCAAGAATACACTTAATAAATAGTAACCATAGCTTATACCTACACAACCCCGCATAAGGTCGATATATATAAGCACCAAACAATTATACTTTTGATAGGCGATACATATGAATGAATGAATGCAATATAAACTGATAATACCCTATCGAATTCGAGTACCATAGCATACCAAGTGTATATACCTCCTCCAGCCTAGTAGCTCACAAAGGCAGGACCTACGGTGACCATCCTTCTCCGACACTGTGGCTTACGGATAAAAGGGCCCTTAAGGGACTCGGGATATCTGTATACACTGCCTAGTCCAAAACCAGGACTTCTAGTAACCATCATAAACAATATAATTCATCTAGTACCGGAGAGATATATAATTATAATAAGTGCTCGGACTCGAACCGAGTCTAAAAGAGTATAAATCTGTAAATATATTACCCGAGATAAAGTTCAGGATAAAATTGGTATAATAATGCAGAAAGGATCGGAATCTCCCTAGACCAAAGTAAATAATATTAGTGAAATAGTGAATTAATAAAGGATCAGAATCAACCTCGGTCAAATTCCCAAATATAATATTTAGTTTCAAAAGCTGATAATTCATTAAACAGGGTGGTACGATTCCCCTGGTAAAATAATCCATTTTAAAAGTGAAAAATGGGAATAAATCCCATTTTAGAAAATAGTAGTAAAATCAAGGTTTTGGTTGGAATCGTACCACTAAATGAGCATCAAGTATGCTTGCTATCACCAGTATCCAAACAATACAACCATAAGCGCCTAAGCTTCTATAAACTAGAACCACATCTTTTTTAAGAATATAATACTCACCTGGATTCAAATTTTATCGTAACCACCTCGGGCCCAAAATAAATAATTAACATGATATTAGCACCATAATCTAGAAAACTACGGTGAATACATGCATAATGCCACTAAAAGGATCTAATCAGGGGAAATATCATCCAATTCACTAAGTAATATGGCAAGTCTTATACTAAGGATCCTTAATGTAAATCTATGGTTAACATGACTATAATCAAGGATAATAGGATTCTATAACAATAACGAGTTTTCTAGGCTAAGGTTCGGGTCACTTTTCTATTCTAAATACCCTAAATAAGTTAAGTCGTGAAATTACTAGGTATAAACCTATGTCATAATCCCTACCTAGTATGCAATCTATACAATGCACAATCTCATAGAGAAAAGTAGACCAATGCCTACCTCGTAGCTAAACCTTAATCTCGAACCATCCACGAATTGCTCGTCTTCACCCTACAATCCCAAAATAACTTCACACTATCAAAATCATAATCTACATGTTAATAGGAGTTAAACGATACCCACATTGCTATATAATACTCTAGGACAAAATTTGGGTCATTAATGGGCCCGCCCATTGGGCCCGTAAAGGTGATTCAAAATTTGAATCAGTCACGAGGTCCCTCTAAGGACAAGGAATGCATGGTCAAAATTCTAGCACAAATAGAGCACGAATCGAGGCCCAAATCAGCCCACAAAGTTATGAAATTTAAAAACTAATTTGTAGAAATTTACAAGGAAAAGAGAAAAATTTGATGGGAAAAAACAATGGAAAATGATCAAGAGGTATTGAATTAGCTTACCATAGCCTCAATGGATGATTTCCCATGCTTCAAGTTCCAACAATGGCGGAAAAAGGGTTTGGACTCACAATTTTAGTCAGAAATTATGAAAAGTAAAATGGGTATTCTTGAAAAATGAGAAATATGAAGTTATAATCACATATACAATGACTATACAATAAAAACGCAACAAGAATCGTCAAGAATAGAGCTTTCTAGCTCCCAAAATGTCAAAAATACGAAATGGGTTCAGTATGGTTCTTATACTCAGCGATGGCCGCTAAAGCGGCACTTTGACCACTAAAGCGGCCTGCTCAAAGGGTTAAAATACTGCTAAAATGGTCAAATGGTCACTTTAGCGGCTCAGTCAAATGGTAAATGGCCGCTAAAGTGGCCACACCAACACCAGAAACTTTCAAAACTTATTTTTAACTCTCGGAACTCATCTGAAACCCTATGAACATCAACCAATAGTGCAAATTGACCATAAAACACATTTCGGATCCAGTGGAATAATCGGATTTACGAAAAAAGTTTTTTATAACCAAATTAACCATGGGAAACCTATTAGGCTATTTTAACTAATTTTTGTCTAAACCCTCAAAACAAAATATAAAGGCTTGGGACCTAAACTAACTGTGCTACTAACCTAAAATTGACATTACAAACTCAATGTCTCCATTGAAATTTCCATCCTATGTAGTTTTGATAAAAAGTGGGCCCCAAACCCAATGAGCTATTTTTACTAATTTCTTACCAATAGCCGAAAATGAGTCTGGAAGCCCCGGGACCCGGACCTGATACAATCTAAATCCCTTCTAAGCCATTCACTAGAAGTCAAGCACGAGAGCTCCAAGCGCTCCAAGGATTGTTCATGAAATGAGAGGTACTAGATGACATCCTAATACCATCCAAGGGGTGTTATGTGTTGGTGATTACATCTAAGGAGGATGGAGGGACATTGGAGGGATCAAACGGATGCAAAAAGGAGCAAAATGGCACGCGAGCTGCACAGGAAAGCTCACCTGCGCGCGTAGGTGAGCCATCTGTGGGCGCAGATGATAGTCAGTGTCATCTGCGACCCTGACCTACGGGGGCAGATGCCCACCTGCGTCAGCAGGTGGCCTATCTCGGCTGCCATGCTGAAATTGATGGAATGGGTCACCTTTTGGGCCCAATTTTGTATTAAATGACCTAAATACCAACCCATGTATTAATTTTCTTCCGTTTTCTTGAATATTGATGAACATTGCTCTTGAGAGAGAGTGTAGTGAGCTTTTGTTGAATCTTGTCTTAGAAACGCGTGGTTTCGAGGGCGCCTCGATTCCCTCTTGGTCACCGTAGAATTTAGGTGCTTGTTGGTGAATGTAATTAGGGGTTTAGGATTTAATATATCCTAATGTTCTTGATTGTTTTCTCTTCTTGTGTCTAGTTCAATTTATCTATCTTTCGATTATCCGTAGTTTTCGTAGTTATCTCTAATTTTCGTAGCTCATACGCTATCATTTGGTATCAGAGCCAAGCTTGAATTCGTTCCCACAAATTCAATCTTGGGTGTGTTGTCCAAAAGGAAAATCAAGAATCAAAATAAAAATAAAAAATCTGGAATTTTTGTTTTTCGAAAAAATTCCCAAAAATATATATTTGCATTTGAGTTTTTATTGTTGATCCAACACTAGGTTTGTTTCTCTAGTGTTATTTGAGTCGGAATCTTGAGTTTGGATTGTGATTTGAGTGGATTTGAAGAGAAACCCCCATTGTTGTTCTTGAAGTTGAAGAAAAGATAGAAAATGGGTTTCTAGATCCTGTGACCCTGGTGTGGATTTGAAGGTTAAAGAATATTGGAAAGTGTTCCCCACGTTGAAAGGAACATAACTCTGAAAGATCGGCGAATTTTGAGGTCGTTTGGTTGAGGCTCAAATCCGTTGTTCTTGGTGTTCTTGAAGAAAGTTCATACCTTCAAGAGAAAAGGGTATCAAAAAGGTGTTGTTTGATCTTGCAAGACCAATAATTCCAAGAGAGAGAGTGAAAAAGGGTCCACAGAACAAGAAAAATTGGAGTTTCCAGCGACCCGGGCAGAAGCATCTGCGCCACCACCTGCGCGCGCAGGTGGCCATACGCGGCCGCAGGTGACCAACGCAGGTCACCTGCCTAGTTTCTGTTTCCATCTGCGACCAGCCACCTGCGAGGGCAGGTCACCACCTGCATCCGTAGGTCACCCAACGCACCTCACAGGTACTAAAATCCAGTTGCTCAAGTTCCAATTATCTTAGTTTCCATTCTTGATTCTTAAATTCGTCTCTCGATCCTAAAACTAATTAACAACTAGTAATTCACCTACTTAGTAGTTAATTAAAGCTTGAGTCCGTTTCCTTTCTTTGTCCTACTTCTTGTGTGCTTTTTCTAGCTTTCATTTTCGTCGATAAATTCTTGATTCAAGTCCGTAAATTATTTCTTGCGTCTTTCTAACAAGAATCCAATTCGATTAAGAGTAGCAATTGACACCTCGATTACCATCGGAGTATAAGCCATCCTTCAACATTTGCGGAGCCAAGTGTGAGGAATACCAAGGTGTGTAGAGTTGTAAGGCTATTTCTTTAACACTAACTTGTTTGTTGTTTTTGTCTAGTGTTGTTCCAGCAGGTATAATGACTTCGGAGGATGAAACACCCTTAATTAGGGATGTTGACACTTCGAGTACAATTTTGGTGGCCATTGAATCGTTAAACCAAAAATTAGACTCTATGGAGGGTAGGATAGTGAACATGGAAGGACGTTTAAACTCCCCACAATCCACTCCCCAAAATTCCCATGCCTCGTCTAGCGGACACGCTCAAGACATACCCGCTGCCATCACTCCAGAAACACTTCACCAAATGTTCAATCCCCCGAGACAAACACAAGACCGAATACTCCCTAAACAAAGAATACCCCAAGCACCCCAAAACCAAAACCCACCACCTCAAGCTCCACTAAACCGAAATCCCCCACTCCAAATACCCCGCAACCAAAACCAACCCATCCAAGTTGAGGGAGTAGGAGAAGAGGAACCCCAAGTGGAGTTTGAAGGGTATGATAAAGAGGTCGTGCATGCGGAGTATTGGAGGAATAGACCATTGCCTCCTCAAGGATTTCGAGGTTGAGGAGGAAGATTTGGGTCGGCGCCTTATGGTAGAGGGAATTTAGGGAATCGTCACCAAGGTGAGAACTAATGGAACTACAATGATAACCAAGGTGGTCAAGGAGGTCGGGATAATGGGATCAATTCAATCAAGATTAGTCTCCCAAATTTCAAAGGGGAGAGTGATCCCGAAGCTTATTTGAATTGGGAGTCTACTTGTGAAAGAGTCTTTCAAGTCAATGATCTCACGGATGAAAAGAAGAGATGTTATGCCATAGCCCAATTTGACGGGTTTGCCAACACGTGGTGGGTATATGCCAAGCGATTTGAGAATGTCTTAATTGAGGGACGACCACCACCATGGGATGCTTTGAAGGCTATCATGAGAAGGAAGTATGTGCTGGAAAGGTATAGGAATGAGTTACTTGCCAAGTTGTACAATCTAAGGCAAGGAAACAAGAATGTCTTAACCTACTTTGATGAGTTTCAACAATTGATCTTGAAACTTGAGTATCAAGAGAATGCGAAACATGCCATCATCCGTTTCAAGGTTGGCTTGAACAAAGATCTCTCCTCATCCATGAATTGCCACAAGTTTGCTACCTTAGAAGAGGTCTTTCAAGCGGCCTTAGAATTTGAGAGAGACCTCAAGGAATGGACATCTTTCAAGCCCAAGGGGTACTCATTCGCTAATCCGTAGAGTAAGAGCAAAGAGGTAGCCCAACCTTCTTCGAGATGGAACAAAAATAAGGACATCAACAAAGTCAATGACAAGAAGCCTGTTGAGAAGGATAACCTAAAGTACCCACCAAGGAATGAAGGTAACAAATATCCAACTCCTATTTCTAAAGGGTTTTAATGTTTTAAATGTCAAGGTTGGGGACACAAGGCAAGTGAATGTCCTAATCGGAGGAATGTGATCCTTAGAGAAGGGAGAATATTTTACCTTGGGGAAGAGGTGGGGCACGAAGATGAAAATGAAGGAGATGTCCAAGAAGGGGACAAGTTAGAAGAAGATGAGCAAGTAGAGGAAGAAAATGAGGACGCTTGGCCTCAAGATGGAGAGTTTGAAGTCCCAAACTTTGTGGTAAGACGAACGATGGTTAGTAAGGCCATAGATGACCCTAATCAAAGGGAAAATCTGTTCCATACTAAATGCCTTATCAAGGAGAATATATGCTCATTGGTCATTGATAGTGGAAGTTGTGCAAATGTAGCTAGTGCCACCATGGTCGATTTCTTGAAGTTACCCACCACCAAGCATGCCACACCCTACAAGCTCCAATGGTTAAATGCGTGTGGAGAATTAAAGGTGACTATAAAAGTTGTGATCCGGTTCAAGATTGGGAATTACCATGATGAAATACTTTGTGATGTTATCCCCATGCAAGCTTGTCATATTTTGCTCGGAAGGCCATGGCAATACGATCGTTCAACCAAGCATAATGAAAAAACCAATCGATATTCTCTTGAGGTGAATGGTCAAAAGTGTAACACCCCGTACCTTCCTAACCCTACTTGAAGAAGTTGAAAAATGCTTACGTAGGTGTCAAGAGCCATACATATGTATTTTGTAATGTTATTGATGAGATAAGTGAATTTGGCCCTCGTATATGTGATTAAACCTTTGTAAGAGGCGTTTTGTGATTTTTGTGAAGCATTTGTGGGGTTCAAAATGAGGCTAAGAGGACCTCTAAACAAAGGATATTAAGGGTAAGAAGTAATCTAAAGAATAGGACTTGAAGTATCTAATCAAACCCACGAAGAAAAGTCGAAAAATAGAATTTTTTTGAAAACCTAAGTATGGGGCGTGCCATAAGGCATGACACACCGATTTGGGCCAAATTTTTGTGCCCATAGGAAGTAAGTTGGCGCGCCCAAGGGCGTGCTAGGCTGGTTTTGCCACTTTTTTGAAAGTTGGAAATTTTCTAAGTCCTAAGGGTGCCCGGTGACGTACCAAGCCGATTTTTGCCACGTTTCTTCTACAACCACGAGTACATACATGGAATGAATGAAATAGTATATTGGTATGATAAAATTACTCGAGGACGAATTTGGCATCAAAATGACAATTTTGCCCTTATGGTCAAAATGAGCCGTATGTGGCTAGAATCACTTGTTTTTGGGATTGAGGCTACTGATATGAATAACATGAGTGGGAATATTTTTGTAACACGTATAATATGACTTAAACACGAGAAATTATTGATTTTATTGGGTTAAGTGAATTGGGCTCAATAAAAGGCCCAAAAATGAGAAGAAGGCATGGGCCAAAATGGGTCAAAAGACCCATTCTTGCCTTGACCTTATAGACCAAGAATTCAATGCTAAAGTGTGGCTAAGGATGGAATTGAGGGACTATATAAAGGGCAATAAATCTGATTTTTATTGATTGCAAATTCTCATGCCTTTTAGACAAATATACAAGATATTTTCTTCAAACCCTAAGAACTCAAAGCCAACTTTTGGAGCAAGATCATCATTTTTCAAGCTTGGGTAAGTGATTATTGTTATGGATTAATATATTATATGCATGGGAGAGTATGTAAATCATGTTGGTTATGCTTGGAAGTGTTGGACATGGTACCTTGTGTTTTTATATAAGATTTGTAATCCATGAGATTCAAGCTTGAATTATCACTTGTGACTTTGATGAAAGAGCATGGTATGGATAAAATATGAACATGTATGGTGTTATTTTGTTATTAAACTTGTTATTTTTCTATAAGTGTAAATTGTGGAATTTTGGCCGATATGTGCTATGAGGTGTATTAAAGTAATTTGAAGGATTATTTGTGATGTGGTGTGGATAAGAAAGTGTAAAGGAGAAGTGTTGTGGTGAAATGTATTGATTATCATGTATTGGTCAATGTTGGGAGTATTGGGAGATTTTTGGAATAATAATTTCATCAATGGTTTTATCAAAGGGAAATGGCATGTTTAAAGGCAAACATGTAACTCATTGACGTTATATGCATTTGTAAAGTAGTTGGTGGTTAATGTAAATTCTGTTATATATTTGTGTTGTAGAGTGACACATAAAGAAGGAGCAATACTATTGTATGCACATCTAAGGTTGTGTATTCGTATTGAGAATACAAGGTATGTAAGGTTACTCTGTCCGTATTTTTCTGCGGTAACTAGTACTCACATTGACATTATGCTTGTCCCATCCCAAAATATGCTAAGGTATCCTATATCTGGTTATCAATGGTCATTATCATATGTTTCCTACTCATTGATCAGTTGTGAACCACATGTCTCATATTCATGGTTAATGTTCCAAAAGCTCAATAAGGTTATGTTCCAATATTCCAATAGTGATTATACTCATGTCTCTTGTTCATGGATTATTGTCCAATGGTTCCAATGGTATTATAATTCTAATAATATTATGTTTCTCACAATGTTTATTCTCATGTCTCTCACTCTTTGGTTAATGATCCAAAGCTTCAAGTAAAGTTATGACTATCATTATATCAATCTCAAAGTAATGAATAAAGTAATGCAAATATGTGGTCAATGATCAAGTATGGGTGGTAGGTTTGGGGGAAAAATGCCTAGCTCAAGCCGATCCCGAGATTTGTTGGATCAGGGGGCAGTCCTAGAGGCATACGCCTAGCTCGGACTGATCCTGACAGGGGGCAGTTCTAAGGGTAATAACCTAGATTGAGCCGAACCTGAAATGTTGGTTTATGGGTGGCAGCTCTAGAGGTAATAACCTAGCTCGAGCCGATCCCGATATATATTAATTCATGGGTGGCAGCTCTAGGGGCATAAGCCTAGCTCGAGCCGATCCCAACATAACATGATGTTATGTTAAAACCCACTGTTCAGTTGGGGCCCGGGTATCACAGGTCATAGACAAAGATGAATAATCACAGAAGCAAAGATATAAAGAAAGTAATGAAAGCAAAATACATGGTTTCCAAAGTACAGAATAGTGAATTATCTACATTATGACTTATCTATATTGATTATGCATTTGAACTTGAGTTCTTTGACATACTCACATATCTTACAAGTTTCATATGGCCTTATATACTCAGTACATTCTTCGTATTGACCCCTCTTGGGGAATTTACCTTACTTGTTGCAGGCGGAGGTACTAGTAGGCCTCCACAGTAGGTTGCCAGTTGTTGCAGATCTTTGGTGAGTTCCAATTAGTCCAAGGCTTCTCCGAGTCACAGTTGTACATATGTTTTGGTGTTGTACATGTTGTATAAAGCGGGGACTTGTCCCGACTTTTAGTTCATTTTGGTCAATGCATTTGTTAGAGGCTTTTGTAGATGGATGTGGGTTTATAAATTTAAAAGGTACATGTCGTTTTGACTTGATGGCCTCAACGGACCAGTTTCGCATATGTATATATATATATATATATATATATCATGTTCCATGAGTTCCGTTGTTGGTATTTAAAGCTATTATGTGATTATGGGTTTCTTATGGCATGTATATGATTGAGTAGAGGCAAAGCTTGGTTCTCTCGGGCCTTAGCTACGAGTGCCAATCCGTCCTGATGGGATTCGGGGCGTGACAAAAGTGGTATCAAAGCAGGTCAGTCTAAGGGTGTCTACAAAGCCGTGTCTGAGTAGAGTCTTACTTATCGATGTGTTGTGCACCACATTTATAAGTAGGAGGCTATGGGACATTTAGGATGTTGTTTCTTTTCTTCACTTCTAGATCGTGCAATAGAGCCAGTGTTGTAAGTTGAAATGAATTTGATCATGGTAATTGTTTTTCTTTGGTATAGTCAAAATGCCAATCACGAGAAGAGGTAAAGGTAAAGGGAAGTAGGTAGATGTGCCTGCTGAAGAAGGAATGAGTAGACTACCACTGGAACAAACTAGTCAAGGTGGAGCAAATGCTGAAATTTCATCGCGGTCTTCGTCTACTTTTCCAGCTCCGGAGGAGCCAGTTGGTAGAGAAGTACCCGCAGAACCACCGATAAATTCCACAGATCAGGATCTTAGAAATGTAGTTCATATGTTGACATAGTTAGTGGCAGTCCAAAGTTAAGGACGAGCTGGTCCAATTACACATAATGATGATGCGGCTAGAGTGGCGAGTCGCAGAACACAGGATTTATTAAAACTGTACCCTTCTATATTCACTGGGTCAGACCCGAAAGCAGATCCACAGGACTTCGTGGATCAACTTCAGAGGGCTTTGGAAGTTATGCACGTGGCGGGGGTAGAGACAGTTGAACTTGTTGCGTACAGATTGAAAGGAGAGGCAATATTGTGGTACGAGGATTAGAAGAAATCCCGTGATATTGGTGCAAATCCACCAAATTGGGAAGAATTTAAAACAGCTTTCCTTGATCATTACTTGGCCTATGAGATCCATGAGGCACGTGCGGATCAGTTTCTAAATCTCCGTCAAGGAAATTTGAGTGTCAGAGAATATAGCTTGCAATTTAATTCCTTGGCACTGTATGCCCCAAATGTGGTGGCTACGATGACAGACAGAGTCCACCGATACGTGGATAGACTAGAGCCATATTTGGTAAGAGATTGCACCATTGCTTCCTTGAACAAGGACATAGACATAGCTAGAATACAAGACTTCGCCCAGAAAATGGAAGATCAAAGACAGAGACGAAGGGTACATGAATTTGACAGGGGACAGTCCAAAAGGGCTAGACCTATGGGACCACCTATGATGTCCCAAGGAGTATCTAGGCCCCGTATGTTTCCTATACCACCTAGACCATCGTTCTCTTATTCCACAGGGGGTGCTCACTCTCAGTTCCGAGGGTCTAGGGGTGGTCCATCTGGGCAGAGTAGCGGAGTTCACGGATCACAGGCAGTAGGTTTTCCTCGTCAGTAGTGTCAGTACTGCGGACGTATTCATGTAGGTACATGTAGAGTGGGTACAAATGCTTGTTTCTGGTATGGTATGACGGGACACATGATGAAAGAGTGTCCCCATAGGAGCATGGGTGGTATAGCACGACCGGTAGGATCGACCGTTGCGTCATCAGCATCGGTTCCTTCTTTGGTCTGAGGTGTGCAGCCTGTTGGCCATGGTAGGGGTGCCAGAGGAGCAGCCAGTACTAGCGGGGTCCAGAATCGCACTTATGCTTTAGTGGACCAGCAGAATTCAGAGGCTTCCCCTGATGTTGTCACATGTACATTATCCATATTCTCATATAATGTATATGCATTGATTGACCCTGGTTCTACATTTTCCTACGTTACTCCATTGGTTGCTGCGAAATTTGAAAAGGCACCGAAATTATTAATTAAGTCAATTGAAGTGTCTACACTGATTGGTGAATATATTATTGCAAAGAGAGTATATCATAACTGTGTGGTAACTGTGTGTGTTCATGATACGTTGGCCAATCTTATTGAATTAGACATAGTGGATTTTGATGTGATCATGGGAATGGATTGGTTGGCCTTTTGTTATGCCACGATAGATTGTCGGGCCAAGAAGGTGCAATTTTGCTTTCCGCAAGAAAATGTTCTTGAATGGCAGGGTAATGTAGGGGCACCACGAGGAAGATTTATTTCCTATTTGAAAACCAGAAAAATGATTGCCAAGGGTTATATATGTCATTTCGTACGGGTGAAAGATACTAAAGTGGAACCACTAACTCCGCAGTCGGTTCCAGTGGTCAATGAATTTTTGGATGTATTTCCAGAAGATCTTCCAGGCTTGCCCCCAGAATGGGAAGTAGAATTTGGCATTAATGTGATTTTAGGCACTCAGCCTATCTCTATTCCCCCATACAGAATGGCTCCAGCAGAACTGCGTGAATTGAAGGAGCAATTGAAAGATTTGCTAGACATAGGCTTCATTAGGCCTAGTATGTCCCCGTGGGGTGCACCAGTATTATTTGTACGAAAGAAAGATGGCACATTGAGATTGTGCATTGACTATCGGCAGTTGAATAAGGTAACGATCAAGAACAAATATCCCCTCCCTCGAATTGATGATTTTCTTGATCAGTTACAGGGTGCCAAGTGTTTTTCAAAGATTGACTTGAGGTCGGGTTACCATCAAGTTAGGGTTAAATAAGAAGATGTACCCAAGACAGCTTTCCGAACACGGTATGGCCATTATGAATTCTTAGTTATGTCATTTGGACTAACAAATGCACCAGCTGTGTTCATGGATTTGATGAATAGGGTGTTTAAGCCATTCCTGGACGTGTTCGTCACGGTATTTATAGATGACATCCTAATTTATTCAAGATCACCGAAGGACCATGCTAATCACTTACGGAAAGTGTTACAGATTCTCCGCGAGCGTAAGTTGTATGCCAAGTTCTCTAAGTGTGAGTTTTGGCTAAAATCAGTTGCATTATTGGGTCACATTGTGTCAGATGAAGGGATACAGGTTGATACACAAAAGATTGAGGCAGTGAAAAATTGGCCAAGACCTACAACACCCACAGAGATTCATAGTTTTCTTGGACTAGCAGGTTATTACAGAAGATTTGTGGAAGGTTTTTCTTCCATTGCTGCATTGTTAACAAAGCTTACACATAAGGCAGTAAAGTTTTAGTAGAATGATGCGTGTGAGAAAAGCTTCCAAAAGTTGAAAGATAAATTAACCTCCACACCAGTTTTAGCGCTTCCCGAAGGTACCAAGGATTATGTAGTGTATTATGATGTTTTTGGGGTTGGCCTCGAATGTGTGTTGATGCAACACGGTAATGTCATAGCATATGCCTCACGACAGTTGCGGCCACATGAGAAAAATTATCCCACACATGATCTTGAATTGGCAGTGGTAGTCTTTGCTTTAAAGATATGGCGTCATTATTTGTATGGAGTTCATGTTGATATCTATACGGATCACAAAAATTTGCAATATCTCTTTAAGCAGAAGGAACTCAATTTGAGGCAACGAAGGTGGTTAGAGCTTTTAAAAGACTATGATATTGATATTCTTTATCACCCAGGCAAAGCAAATATAGTAGCTGATGCATTGAGCCGCAAGGCAGTAGAAAGCACTAGTGGCCAGTTGATTGAGAAGCAGGAGATAATCAAAGATATACATCAATTAGCCAGCTTGGGAGTTCGCCTTATTAAATCCTCAGATGATGGAGTTATTGTGCAACATGCAGCGGAATCCTTCTTAATAGTTGAAGTGAAAGAGAAGCAGTTTGCGGATTCTATGTTATTGCAGCTAAAGGAAAATGTACAGCAGAATTTGACAAACACATTTGATCTTACACAAGAAGGGGTACTTCAATGCCAAGGTAGAGTATGTGTACTAGATGTAGATGAATTGAGGAAACGAATTTTGACAGAGGCGCATCATTCGCGCTATTCTATTCATCCGGGTGCTACTAAAATGTACCATAATTTTAAAAAGTGTATTGATGGGGAAATATGAAGAAGAAAATTGCAGAGTTTGTCGCTCAATGCCCGAATTGTCAACAAGTGAAAGTAGAGCATCAGAAACCAGGAGGTTACATGCAATGTCTCAATCTTCCAGTCTGGAAATGGGATATGATTAATATGGACTTCATCACAGGTTTGCCTCGTACACTGCGGAAGTTTGATTCTATATGGGTTATAGTGGACAGGTTTACCAAGTCAGCGCAATTTCTGCCAGTTAAGACCACCTATACAGCTGAAGATTATGCAAGATTGTATGTTAAAGAAATAGTGCGGCTGCATGGTATTCCACTTTCTATTATATCAGACAGAGGAGCATAATTTACAGTGCATTTTTGGAAATCTTTTCAGCAGAGTTTGGGCACACAGGTGAATTTGAGTATGGCTTTCCATCCTCAGACTGATGGACAAGCAGAACGTACTATTCAAACACTTGAAGATATGCTACGAGCTTGTACATTAGATTTTTAAGGCAGTTGGGATGACCATTTGCCTCTTATTGAATTTGCTTACAATAATAGCTATCATTCAAGTATTAAAATGGCACCTTATGAACCTTTGTACGGAAGGAAATGTAGATCACCAATTGGATGGTTTGAAGCAGGTGAAACTGCTTTGCTTGGGCCAGATATCGTTCATCAGGCTATGGAGAAATTTAAAGTGATCCAACAAAGGTTATAAATGTCCCAAAGTCGCCATAAGTCATATGCTGATGTTAGACGAAGAGGACTTGAATTCGCCATAGGTGATTGGGTATTTTTAAAGGTGTCACCGATGAAAGGGGTAATGCGGTTCGGAAAGAAAGGGAAATTGATTCCACGTTACATAGGCCCATATGAAATTATTAGAAGATTTGGGCAAGTTATGTATGAGTTGGCACTACCTCAAGAACTTTCCTCAGTCCATCCGGTATTTCATGTTTCGATGCTTCGGAAATGCATAGGAGATCCATCTCGTATTGTTCCAATTGAAGATGTCCAAGTTACGGAGGATCTTACTTATGAAGAGGTACCCATTGTTGTCCTAGATCGACAAGTAAAGAGATTGAGGAATAAAGACATAGCTTCCGTAAAAGTCCTTTGGAGAAATCAACAAGTAGAGGATATCGCGTGGGAAGCGGAAGAGATGATGAAATCCAAGTATCCCCATCTATTTCAAATGGATGAAGAGGTTCAATGTGCGGAAGTGGAGCAATAAAAAGTAAGTATCCATGAGCCTTAAGTGTTTATGTATATGTATGCTAATGTAGAGATACATTTGTTGTAATTGAAACAATATTGTTAACATTCGAGGACGAATGTTCCTAAGCGGGGAAGAATGTAACACCCCGTACCTTCCTAACCCTACTTGATGACGTTAAACAATGCTTACGTAGGTGTCAAGAGCCATACATATGTATTTTGTAATGTTATTGATGAGATAAGTGAATTTGGCCCTCGTATATGTGATTAAACCTTCATAGGAGGTGTTTTGTGATTTTCGTGAAGCATTTGTGGGGTTCAAAATGAGGCTCAGAGGACCTCTAAGCAAAGGATATTAAGGGTAAGAAGTAAGCTAAAGAATAGGACTTGAAGTATCTAATCAAACCCGCGAAGAAAAGTCGAAAAACGGAATTTTTTTGAAAAACTAAGTATGGGGCATGCCACGCTTCTTTGGGACAAATTTTTGTGCCCAGAGTCAGTAATCTGGCGTGCCCAAGGGCGTGCCAGGCTGGTTTTGCCACTTTTTTGAAATTTGGAAATTTTCTAAGTCCTAAGGGTGCCCGGTGATGTACCGAGCCGATTTTTTCCACGTTTATTCTACAACCACGAGTACATACATGGAATGAATGAAATAGTATATTGGTATGATAAAATTATTCGAGGACGAATTTGGCATCAAAATGACAATTTTGCCCTTATGGTCAAAATGAGTCGTACGTGGCTAGAATTACTTGTTTTTGGAATTGAGGCTACTCATATGAATAGCATTAACACATATAAGATGAATTAAACATGAGAAATTATTAATTTTATTGGGTTAAGTGAATTGGGCTCAATAAAAGGCCCAAAAATGAGAAGAAGGCATGGGCCAAAATGGGTCAAAAGACCCATTCTTGCCTTGACCTTCTAGACCAAGCATTTAATGCTAAAGTGTGGCTAAGGATGGACTTGAGGGACTATATAAGGGCAATAAATCTGATTTTTATTGATTGAAAATTCTCATGCCTTTTATACAAATACACAAGATATTTTCTTCAAACCCTAAGAACTCAAAGCCAACTTTCGGAGCAAGATCATCATTTTTCAAGCTTGGGTAAGTGATTATTGTTATGGATTAATATATTATA
Source organism: Capsicum rhomboideum (assembly GCA_031232105.1). Taxonomy (NCBI): domain Eukaryota; kingdom Viridiplantae; phylum Streptophyta; class Magnoliopsida; order Solanales; family Solanaceae; genus Capsicum; species Capsicum rhomboideum. The sequence goes on from CP124718.1 coordinate 24,512,914, forward strand.
TGCATGGGAGAGTATGTAAATCATGTTGGTTATGCTTGGAAGTGTTGGACATGGTACCTTGTGTTTTTATATAAGATTTGTAATCCATGAGATTCAAGCTTGAATTATCACTTGTGACTTTGATGAAAGAGCATGGTATGGATAAAATATGAACATGTATGGTGTTATTTTGTTATTAAACTTGTTATTTTTCTATAAGTGTAAATTGTGGAATTTTGGCCGATATGTGCTATGAGGTGTATTAAAGTAATTTGAAAGATTATTTGTGATGTGGTGTGGATAAGAAAGTGTAAAGGAGAAGTGTTGTGATGAAATGTATTGATTAACATGTATTGGCCAATGTTGGGAGTATTGGGAGATTTTTGGAATAATAATTTCATCAATGGTTTTATCAAAGGGAAATGGCATGTTTAAAGGCAAACATATAACTCATTGACGTTATATGCATTGGTAAAGTAGTTGGTGGTTAATGTAAATTCCATTATATATTTGTGTTGTAGAGTGACACAAAAAGAAGGAGCGGGACTATTGTATGCACATATAAGGTTGGGTATTTGTATTGAGAATACAAGGTATGTAAGGTTACTCTGTCCGTATTTTTCTGCGGTAAATAGTACTCACATTGACATTACGCTTGTCCCATCCCGAAATGTGCTAAGGTATCCTATATTCGGTTATCAATGGTCATTATCATATATTTCCTACTCATTGATTAGTTGTGAACCACATGTCTCATATTCATGGTTAATGTTCCAAAAGCTCAATAAGGTTATGTTCCAATGTTCCAATAGTGATTATACTCATGTCTCTTATTCATGGATTATTGTCCAATGGTTCCAATGGTATTATAGTTCTAATAATATTATGTGTCTCACAATGTTTATTCTCATGTCTCTCACTCTTTGGTTAATGATCCAAAGCTTCAAGTAAAGTTATGACTATCATTATATCAATCTCAAAGTAATGAATAAAGTAATGCAAATATGTGGTCAATGATCAAGTATGGGTGGTAGGTTTGGGGGAAAAATGCCTAGCTCAAGCCGATCCCGAGATTTATTGGATCAGGGGGCAGTCCTAGAGGCATACGCCTAGCTCGGAATGATCCTGACAGGGGGCAGATCTAAGGGTAATAACCTAGCTTGAGCCGAACCTGAAATGTTGGTTTATGGGTGGCAGCTCTAGAGGTAATAACCTATCTTGAGCCGATCCCGATATATATTAATTCATGGGTGGCAGCTCTAGGGGCATAAGCCTAGCTCGAGCCGATCCCAACATAACATGATGTTATGTTAAAACCCACTGTTCAGTCTGGGCCCGGGTATCACAGGTTACAGACAAAGATGAATAATCACAGAAGCAAAGATATAAAGAAAGTAATGAAAGCAAAATACATGGTTTCCAAAGTACAGAATAGTAACTCATCTACATTATGACTTATCTATATTGATTATGCATTTGAACTTGAGTTCTTTGACATACTTACATATCTTACAAGTTTCATACGGCCTTACATACTCAGTACATTCTTCGTACTGACCCCTCTTGGGGAATTTACCTTACTTGCTGCAGGCGGAGGTACTAGTAGGCCTCCACAGCAGGTTCCCAGTTGTTGCAGATATTTGGTGAGCTCTAGTTAGTCCGGGGCTTCTTCGAGTCACAGTTGTACATATGTTTTGGTGTTGTACATGTTGTATAAAGCGGGGACTTGTCCTGACTTTTAGTTCATTTTGGTCAATGCATTTGTTAGAGGCTTTTGTAGACGGATGTGGGTGTATAAATGTAAAAGGTACATGTTGTTTTGACTTGATGGCCTCAACGGCCCAGTTTCACATATGTATATATATATATCATGTTCCATGAGTTCCGTTTTTGGTATCTAAAGCTATTGTGTGATTATGGGTTTCTTATGGCATGTATATGATTGAGTAGAGGCAAAGCTTGGTTCTCTCGGGCCTTGTTGGCTACGAGTGCCAATCCGTCCCGATGGGATTCGGGGTGTGATAGAAAGTTTTCCCTTCATCCTCTCTCACCATCACAAGTGAATGAGGTACATCAAAGAATAAGAGAGTTGAAGGAGAAAGGTGGTAAAAAGGGAAAGGAGGAGTCCCATGAAGAGGAAAGCGGTGAAGCAAAAGAGAGGGGGAAGGTTAAAGGAAAGACCCAAATGGTGATGTTGGCAAGCAACAAAGATTTGTTTGAGGAGGCTAATGATGAGGAACCTATACTCCTTTTAGCCCATGCTTTTCATGCTAACCACTCTACTTCTCCTCTTCCCCATTCTATTTCTCTTGTTTTGCAGGAATTCGGAGACATATTTCCCGAGGAGCTACCAAAAGGGTTGCCCCCACTTCGGGGAATTGAGCATCAAATAGACTTCGTGTCGGTCTCACAATTGCCTAACAAACCGGCTTATAGAAGTAACCCAACGAAAACCAAAGAACTCCAAAGGCAAGTTGAGGAACTTCTCAACAAAGGATATATCAAGGAAAGCATGAGCCCATGTGCGGTCCCGGTATTGTTGGTTCCAAAGAAGGATGGGACTTGGAGCATGTGTGTTGATTGTCGGGCCATCAACAAGATAACGGTAAAGTATCGCCACCCTATCCCTAGATTAGACGATATGCTAGATGAATTAAATGGTTCTTGTGTGTTTTCAAAGATTGATCTTAGGAGTGGATACCATCAAATTCGGATGACTCCCGGAGATGAATGGAAAACCGCCTTCAATACCAAGTTTGGTCTCTATGAATGGATGGTTATGCCGTTTGGACTCACCAATGCTCCCAGTACCTTTATGCGGTTAATGAACCATGTGATGAAACCGTTTATAGGGAAGTTTGTTGTGGTATACTTTGATGATATTTTAGTTTATAGCAAGTCCGTAGATGACCATGCCGAACATTTGAGATATGTTTTTGATAAGCTTAGAAAGGAACAATTGTTTGCTAACCTTGAAAAATGCTCTTTTTGTGTTGATGAGGTTGTCTTTTTGGGATTTGTTATAAGCTCCCGGGGAGTGGAAGTGGATGAATCCAAGATAGACGCTATAATAAATTTGCCAACTCCACAATCCATTGGTGGTGTGAGAAGCTTTCATGGATTGGCTAGTTTCTATAGAAGGTTTGTCAAAGGGTTTAGCACCATAGCCGCCCCGTTGACCGAGGTAATCCGGAAGGATAAGCCCTTTAAGTGGGGTGATGAGCAAGCAAAGTCGTTTGAAACCTTGAAAACAATGTTTAGCTCCGCTCCTTTGTTACAATTGCCCGACTTTGGAAAAATGTTTGAAGTCGAATGTGATGCTAGCAAGGTACGCATTGGGGCCATCTTAATGCAAGACCAAAAACCATTGCATACTTTAACTAAAAGCTAAAAGGGGCAACCTTGAACTACTCTACGTATGATCTTGAGTTGTACGCCTTGATTAGAGCTTTGGGAAATTGGCAACACTACTTGTGGCCTAAGGAATTTGTGATTCGTACCGACCATGAGTCTTTGAAACACCTTAGGGCCCAAAACAAATTGAACAAACGGCATGCCAAGTGGATTGAATTCTTAGAAACTTTCCCTTATGTGATCCAATACAAAAAGGGGAAGGAGAACGTTGTGGCCTATGCCTTGTCCCGAAAACATGTGTTGCTTAGTACCTTGTCTTCTAAATTGATTGGATTTGAATACTTGAATACATTGTACCCCGAGGACCCCAAGTTTGCTCAAATCTTTAAAGATTGTGAGGAATGGGAAAGGGGAAAATGGCTTAGGGATAGAACTTCTATACCCTACTCAAAATTTGATGGATTCCTATTCAAAGGAAAAAGGTTGTGTGTTCCCTCTAGCTCTTGGAGAGAGTTATTTGTGAGAGAGGCACACAATGGTGGTATGATGGGCCACTTTGGAGTTGATAAGACCCTTGGAATCTTAGAGGAACAATTCTATTGGCCCAAAATGCTTCATGATGTCGCCCGAATTTGTGGTCAATGTATGGATTGTAGAAGTGCGAAATCCCGCCTTCTCCCTCAAGGGTTGTATACCCCACTTCCCACTCCCCTACGCCCATGGCTAGACATCTTTATGGATTTTGTGTTGGGTTTGCCTAGGACAAGGAGGGGAAGAGATAGTATTTTTGTTGTAGTTGATCGTTTTTCTAAAATGGCTTATTTCATTCTGTGTCATAAGTGTGATGATGCCCCTAATGGGCATCCTTGTTTGTAGAACATGTTGTCAAGATCCACGGAATTCCTCAAACCATTGTTAGTGATAGGGACTCTAAGTTCCTTAGTCACTTTTGGAGAATGTTGTGGGGTAGGCTTGGCACCAAATTGCTCTTCTCTACGTCTTTCCACCCACAAACCGATGTTCAAACCGAGGTTGTGAATAAGACCTTGGGTTCTATGTTACGCACCATGGTTAAAGGGAAAATGGCCTCTTGGGAGGATCACTTACCTCTAGTCGAATTTGCCTACAATCATGTTATTCACTCGACTATTGGTATGACCCCTTTTGAATGTGTTTATGGTTTTAACCCCCTAACCCCTTTAGATCTCACTCCGTTGTCTAGTGATGTTTTGATTAGCTTAGATGGGAGACAAAGTGCAGACGCAATGAAAAAGATGCATGAAAAGGTGAGGCTTTAACTTGAGAAAAGGAATCAAGCAATCGCCAAGAGAGTGAACAAGGGTAGGAGAAGACTTGTACTTGAACCGGGCGATTGGGTATGGATACATATCCGGAAGGACCGGTTCCCAACCCAAAGGAAAGCTAAGTTGATGCCTCGTGGTGATGGCCCATTTCAAGTGCTTGAGCAAATAAATGACAATGCCTACAAAATTGACCTTCCACCGAAGTATTAAGTGCACAACACATTTAACGTGTGTGATCTCTCACCTTTCGACATAATGGAGGATGAGAATTTGAGGTCAAATTCTTCTCAAGATGGAGAGGATAATACAATCCAAATCCCTTCTAAGCCATTCACTAGAAGTCAAGCACGAGAGCTCCAAGGATTGTTCATGAAACGAGAGGTACTAGACGACATCCTAATACCATCCAAGGGGTGCTATGTGTTGGTGATTACATCTAAGGAGGATGGAGGGACATTGGAGGGATCAAACGGATGCAAAAAAGAGCAAAACGGCACGCGAGCTGCACAGGAAAGCTCACCTGTGCGCGCAGGTGAGCCATCTGCGGGCGCAGATGCTAGTCAGTGGCATCTGCGACCCTGACCTGCCGGCGCAGATGCCCACCTGAGTGAGCAGGTGGTCTATCTCGGCTGCCATGCTGAAATTGATGGAATGGGTCACCTTTTTGGGCCCAATTTTGTATTTAATGACCCAATGGTATAAATACCAACCCTTGTATTAATTTTCTTCAATTTTCTTGAATATTGATGAACATTGCTCTTGAGAGAGAGTGTGGTGAGCTTTTGTTGAATCTTGGCTTAGAAATGCGTGGTTTCGAGGGCGCCTCGATTCCCTCTTGGTCACCGTAGAATTTAGGTGTTTGTTGGTGAATGTAATTAGGGGTTTAGGATTTAATATATCCTAATGTTCTTGATTATTTTCTCTTCTTGAGTCTAGTTCAATTTATCTATCTTTCGATTATCCGTTGTTTTCATAGTTATCTCTAGTTTCGTAGCTCGTACGCTATCAGGACCAAGGGTCCCTGATCCTAAAATCATTATTTCGGAGCTAATTACACTATCAAAATTCTCATTCGAGGCCATTTACTAGTATTTTTTGTCTGAGACCAATCCCTTAACCACGAAAGCTCCAAAATAGAAAAAAGAGCCTAAATCCCAAACAAACTGTTCGATAATCAAATCGACAGTTTCGGTAAGTCATAAATGGCCTGTAGCCGCTATAGAAAGACTCAAAATGAGAGAAGGAGTCAAGAAGAGAATTTCTTAAGAATGCTCTTTAGCCTCTCGAAGATAGGATATAGACGTCTCTGTATTGATCTGTAGGACTCAATTAGGCACTTAGCTCTTGTACCAATAACACAGATAATCCTAAGTCTGATACCAATTGTCACGACCTAATTTCTCAGGTCATGAAGGCACCTACTATAATCTACAGTAGGCAAGCCAACCCATAGTCCGAAACTGCTAGTAACGTACTATCAAGAGAAATAAAGGAAACAACGGAAAGGAATCTAATAAAGGGACTAATATAGATTACAAACCCAAGACCTGGTGAAGTTAGTATAAATGGAATACAGAGTCAATATATATACAAAGTCGTCTCTGAAATACAAAATACAGATCAAACTAACAATATGAGAGAGAGTAGGAATACTCTAAACGTTAGGTGCTCACCCCGAATCTCCGATCCATAGCTGCTCCACACAATACACACATCAATGATGAGAACTCATACTATGATCTGTAGGCTGTAGAAGTGTAGCATGAGTACCAAACACATGGTACTCAGTAGGCATCGGCCGACTGAGCTCCAAAGATAATGCAAGAACAAATAACATGTAAAGCGGGAATATAAATTACAGGCAACTAACTAAGAAACTAAACATAATAATGCTAATGAAGCAATAAGGATAAACTATCCTACTCTTTACAGTGTTCAGGAAATAAAGTGCAATACCGTATATCACTTGCCAATATACAAATGAAGAGTGAACGAAGGATATATAGTAGTAATACAAGGCCAAAGGATACATATATATACAATATGAACAAATAAGGAAAGAGAGATATACTGTAAAACCATATATATATATATATATATATATATATATATATATATTGGACTAAACTCAAAGGTAATAACTTGAGGGATCCAACCTAACATCTTGAGGAATTATGGCCAAGTAAGAGAGCTAATACTAGCATAATCAAGGCCTCTAACCAAAGTGTAACTAATCACGAGGTAACTTAGTAATGAGGCAACTTACCATAATAGAGAAAAGAGATCAGAAGCATACCCATAATTTGGGGTACCAATCCATAACCATCCTGCCACAAACTAACCATAAAAACACACAATAAAGTAACCGGCTAGTTCAGACAAGCAATAACCTAACCGGTCCCCTAAAAGCCCAGAAGTTTCAAGAAAGAACTCAACAAACAGTTACCATAGTTTATACCTATATAACCCCCCATAAGGCAAATACATATAAGCACTAAACAATCGTACTGGTGATAGGCAATGCATATGAATAAATGAATGCAACATAAACCAATAATACCATACCTAATCCTAGTGCCATAACATACTAATTGTATACACCTCCTCCAGCCTAGTAGCTTGCAAAGGCAGGACCTACGGCGACCATTCTTGTCTGCCACTATGGCTCACCGATGAAGGGGCCTATAGGGGACTTGAGATATCCGTATACACTGCCTGGTCCCAAACTAGGACTTCCAGTAACCATCATAATCAATCTAGTCCATCTAGTATGTGAGAGAGATATATAAGTATAATAAGTTCTTGGACTCAAACTGATACTAAAAGAGTGTATATCTATAAATTCATTGCCTACGATCGAGTTTGGGACTAAATCAACATAATGTAGAAACAGGCGGAATCTCCCTCGACCAAAGTAAATAGTAGTAGTGAAAGAGTGGAATCAATAAACGATCGAAATCAAACTCGGTTAAATTCCCAAATATCACATTTAGTTTCAAAATCTCATAATTCATTAAACAGGGTGGTAAGATTCCCGTGGTAAAAGAATCTGTTTTAAAAGTGAAAAATGGGAATAAATCCCTTTTTGAAAACAGTAGTAATATCAAGGTTTTAGTTAGAATCGTGCCACTAAATGAGTATAAATGCGCCTAAAAGTATGTATGTTATCACCAGTATCCAAACAATACAGCCATAAGCACCTAATCGTCTATAAACTAGAACCACATTTTTTTTAAGGATAAAAGACTCACCTTGAGTCCAACTGTATCTTAACCATGACCTCGGGCCCAATAATAAATAATTAATATGAAATTATCACCATAATCTGAAAAACTATGGTGAATATAGGAATAATACCACTAAAAGGATCTAATCGGGGAAAATATTATTCAATTCACTAAGTAATACGGTATGTCTTATACTAAGGATCCTTAACATAAATCTATGGTTAACATGACTATAATCAAGGATAATAGGATGCTATAACCATAAAGGGTGTTCTAGGCTAAGGTTTGGGTCACTTCTCTATTCTAAATCTACTAAATATGTCAAGTCATGAAATTACTAGGTATAAACCTATCCTATAATCCCTACCTAACATGCAATCTATATAATACACAATCTCATAGAGAAAAGTAGGCTAAAGCCTTCCTCATAGCCAAATCGCAATCTTGAACCATCCATGAATTGTTTGTCTTCACCCCAGGATACCAAAATGACATCGCACTATCAAAATCATAATCTACATGCTAATAGGAGTAAAATGATACCCATATTGCTATATAATACTCCAGGCCAAAATTCGGGTTAAGAATGGGCCCATGGGAACAATAAATGAGATTCCAAAATTGAATATGTCATGAGGTCCCTCAAAAAAACAAGAAATTCATGCTTAAAATTTGAGCACAAACGGAGCTCAAATCGAGGCCCAAATCAGCCCGCAAAGTTAAGAAATTCAAAAACTAATTTCTAGGAATTTAAAAGGAAAAGAGTGGAATTTGATGGGAAAAACAATGGAAAATTATCACGAGGTTTTGAATTAGCTTACCTTAGCCTCAATGGATGATTTCCCACAATTTCCCATGCTCCAAGCTCCAATACTGGCAAAAGAAAGGTTTTGAATCAAACTTTTAGTCAAACATTATGTAAAACAAAATGAGTATTCTTGGAAAATGAGAAATGTGAAGTTATAATCACATAGAAAATGATTATACGAGAAAAACGCATCAAAAAGCATCAAAAATGGAGCTTCCTAGCTCCAGAAATGTCAAAAATACAAAATAGGTTTAGTTTGGGTCTTATACTCAGTGATAGCCGCTAAAGCGAGACTTTGACCACTAAAGCGGCCTGATCAAAGGGTCCAAATACCACTAAAGCAGTCAAATGGTCGCTTTAGTGGCTCATTCAAATGGTCAATGGCCGTTAAAGCTGCCACACTAGAACCAACAACTTCCAAAACTTGTTTTTAACCCTCGAAACTCATCTGAAACCCTACGAACATGAACCAATAGTGCAAATTGATCAAAAAACATGTTACGGATCCAATGGATTAATTGAATTTAATAAAAAAGTCGTTTACAATAAATTAACCCCCGGGACCCCTATTAGGCTATTTTAACTAATTTTTGTCTAAACACTCAAAACGAAATGTAAATTCTTAGGACACAAACTGACCATGATACTAATCCAAAATATACATTCTAGACTCAACGGTGCCATCTAAATTTCCATTCGATGTTGTTTTAATAAAAATTGGGCCCCACACCCAAAGAGCCATTTTTACCAATTTCCAATCAGTAGCCCAAAATGAGTCTGCAAGCCTCGAGACCCGGACCAAGGGTATCCCTAGCCAAAAATCAATGTTTCAGAGCTAATGACGTTGTCAAATTTTTTTTTTTGAGGATGTTTACTAGGAGTTATTGTCTGAGACAAATTCCTTAACCACAAAAGCTCCAAAATAGGGAAATGAGCTTAAAACTCAAACAAACAATTTGATAATCGAATAGATTGTTTCGGCAAGTCACAAATGACTTGTAGCTGCTATGGGAAGACTTAAAATATCGGAACTGCGCAAAAATTGAGAAAATAACCTGGAGGGTCATTTCAATATCCACCACTAAAAGGACTTTTGTCTGCGAAAGTCAATGGATTGAAGGAGCCCAAAAGCTCAAAAGGAAGAGGTACTAGGGCACTCATGCTCCAAGTAAGACTCCCCAAATAACCTCTAAGGAAAACCAATGCTTTCAAGGTATTTCAACAAAGGTATCCCTTTTTCACTAACTTACTTACTTCACTTTTCCAAATAATAACAAACCCATACTCAACAAACAACTGGCCTCCAACCGAACAGAATATGACTGAAGCACGCCAACCCAAACCACAATATACTGACATCACACTGAAACTAGCACAACCAAGTAGCTATATAACCAATGTAAGGACAACTAAGGCATGAATCACCCAGCCAACTCCAAACTCCAATTTTAACATTTTTTTGACTTTCCAAAACCGATGTCAACTCTGAACTGCACAGAATCTCCCCAGCATTATCTGAGTCCTGCCCGCATAATCACATTACACTAACCTCGAAAGACTAAAGTTGATCTATCAAAAATCCACATGGATTGGCATATGAACAGTGCCATATAAGGCCTACCTGAACACCCAAATGGTGATGATCGACGTCTACACTATCTGCCAAAGCCACCGACTGGTCCAAACAACTCTTAAAACCATTAGTCATGACTCCAAAGCACAAGCTCTCAAAACTAAATGATCCACTCTAGAATGCCCCATCAAGTGTGGGTGGGACCATACTAAGTCCAATTCAAGTACACTTCTCCCACTGAGTAGACATACGAAATTTCTGACAAAAACCAAAAACCAAGGCCAAAAGCGGTAGAAACTAATACCATATGCCAACGAACTATCCTCCGAGCATTAAGTTAAAACAATCTTCCCAAACTAAAGAAAATTGAGCCGGTAGCCAATGAATAGGCTTAGTCAGCCTATTAACGAATGCTTAATTGAAACAAATTTGGAAATAGGGCTATAATAAAGTTACGCAATCCATAGCTAAAATATTCAAACCAAACCTGAACTACTCAATCTCAACTATCCAAATCGATCCTGCGTACGAGTGGTATCCATAATCCAAAAGCTATCATAACTTTCAAGCCATCATTCAAGAGAGCCAAAATCCCAAAACTGAAACCCACAAGCCTTTACCAAGGTCAAATACCCAAATTAATCTCACTATCAGAAATCAAGCATTTATCCAATGGTTTCTAAATGGGCTAAAACTGAAATGTCACCGAGGAATATAGCCATAGTTGAGGCAACCATATGCTAAAGATACAAGAAGTCAAATCCACATCCTTTTAGAGCATAACACATCCATGCATAAATAAGAACTCACCACGGCTGCAAAAGCACTAATGATAGCCAACTCTCGAGCAACTTAGAAAACACAAACTTAGCCTGAATCAGGTCAAACCAATCCTCAATCGATGGCAATGAATACTCACTTCTAAAGGACACCCTCCTTGGCTACTGACAGCTGATACACAAGAACTTATCACCAAGCCAAATCATTCCATAAAGTCATACCTGGCCGAACAAATACCAAACTGAGAAGTTTTCGAATTCACCCATTTAAATCAACCTTAACTCAACTGAACCATAAACCACATTGCAGAAAGAACAGAGTACCCAACTCCACACCGACACCAAGATTAAAATTACTACCGTGAGACAAACGTGACAATTCAAAATGACAAAACCTCAGAATTTCCTACAATAGATGCAGGCTACAGAAAGACCACACAAGCTAGAATCTCTACTAGACCATGAAAGGCCAAACTTTCCTTCACTTTCACCACCTACTCAAAAACAAATCTAACCTTACCAAAAGAGAAGAGAATTCAACTAACCAAGGTAGCCATTTAAGCCAAACGGACAAGAATCGCAAGATAGGAGGTACTAACTAGATAACGCTAGTCTAGCCGTCTATCAAATGAAAATCAATCAAAGTTTAAACAATACCAAAAGTAACAACAGTAACAATAGAATCACCAGTATAAGGTGCAGGTGGTACAAAATGAGAAACACAAATAGTACCACTCTAAGATCACAACAAGGCCAAAATGCCAAAGGAAAGGGACTTTAAACCAAAAGCTACACCCTAAGGAAATCACAATACTGATCCACCCACTCCACTACTAAAAGAATTCATCTATAGGGGTAGTCATATATGCATAAATCTACACAAAGGCTCACAACAATCAATCTATAAACATCAAGGCATATGAACACCAATGGGTATGAAAACTCCAACTCAATCTAAGTAGAACTGAAAGGATAGAAAAACAAAAGTGCACCTATCCGATAGAATTTAAGGTCATAGTCCCTGACATACCCAAAGAAGTATGAATCTGAATACGTCCAAACCTAACTGAACGTCTGATCGACCAACTGAAATACTAAGAGCACTACCTCTACCCGAAGGTACCATATCTCTATGAGACTAATCTAGCTGCATTGACCTCTCAATAATCCCATGTTGGGGCAACTCTTTGGACTAATGGGCGGTCTCTCTGCAGTTATAAAAAAAAAACTGAAGCTCTATCCTGATGAGAAAAATGAGCTGACCCCAACTGGCTGACTAACTGATATATGGGGCACTCCGAATACCAATGATCAATCACACCATAATCAAAGCATGCCCCTGGGGATCTTTGATGCACTATAAGCCATCACGACCTGAATACATAAACCAAATACAATGAAATATCTGACCAGAACTTTGTAAGAAATAACATAGGAATATGTTTGGCCCACTCAAGAAAACCTATCTCATGCTCTAAAACTCATAAAGATCCCTAATGAACATTGACAAACCTAACTCTAGTATGAGAACCACTTAATGTACCAAGAACCACCACAGACTGTGAAGTATCCATAAAAAGACTCAGAATCCCCGACATGGTATCCTGAAAAGCTGGGGCAGTCACAAACTATATCGGAACATAGGAAGGCCCAAGACCCTCTGGCTGATGCTGAAGATCCTCAATATCAATAACTAACTCCCTATCCTGAAACTAAGTTGAAACTCATGTAACTTACCCGAAAGTTCCATCTATATCTATTAATAACCTCGTGCTATCAATCTGGGAAAGAGCGGAGCCAAGAGAAGTATGGATATATGACAAGGAGTCAAGGATAGAATTTCCTTAGTATGCCTTGTAGCCTCTCAAATATAGGATACAGACATCTCTGTACCAATCTGTAGCACTCTACTAGCCCGACACTAAGCTGGAACTCTGGTAACTTGCTTTAAAGTCCCGTCTGTATCTATTGATAACCTCGTGCTATCAATTTGGGAAAGAGCGGAGTCAAGAGAAGTACTAGAGGTTCATAGAAGTACGGACACATGACAAGGAGTCAAGAATAGAATTTCCTAAGTATGCCTTGTAGCCACTCAAATATAGGAAACAAACGCCTCTGTACCGATCTGCAATATTCCACTAGGCATTTAGCTCTTGTACTAACAACACTGGTAAACCTAGGCTCTGATACCAATTGTCATGACCTGATTTCTCAAGTCCAGATGGCACCTACTATAACCAACCAGTAGGCATGCTAACCTGTAGTTCTAAACTGCTAGTAACAGACTATTAAGCGAAAAAAACCAAATAATGGAAAGGAATCTAATAAAGGGACTAATATAGATTACAACCCAAAGACCTAGTGAAGTCAGTACAAGAGCTTCTAATACAACAGGAGTACAAAGTGGAATACAGAGTCAATATATATATACAAAATAGTCTCTAAAATACAAAATAGAGATCTAGCTAATAATATGAGGGAGAGTAGGAATACTATTAAAGTTAGGAGCTCACCCCAAATCTCATATCCATAGCTGATCTGCATGATACACACATCAATGGAGAGAACTCGTACTATGATCTATAGGCTGTAAAAGTGTAGCATGAGTACCAAACACGTGGTACTCAGTAGGCATCAGTCGACTGAGCTCCAAAGATAATGCAAGCATAAATAACATGTAAAGTGGGAATATAAATTACAGGCAACTACGAAGAAACTAAACATGATAATGCTAATGAAGAAATAAGGATAAACTATCCTATTATATATAGTGTCCATGAACTAAAGTATAATATCATATATCACTAGCCAATATAGAATTCAAGAGTGAAAGAAGGATATATAGTAGTAATATAAGGCCAAAAGATACATATATATACAATATGAATAGATATGGAATGAGAGGGATATACGGTAATACCATATATATATATATATATATATATATATGTATATAGATATAAGACTAAACTCAAAGGTAATAACCTGAGCGATCCAACCTAACATCTCAAGAAATTATGGCCAAGTAAGGGAGCTAACACTAGCATAATCAAGGCCTCTAACCAAAGTGTGACTAATCATGAGGTAACTTAGCAATAAGGTAACTTACCATAATAGAGAAAAGTGATCAGAAATGTACCCATATTCTGGGGTACCAATCCATAACCATCATGCTATGAACTAACCATAAAAACCAAAAATAAAGTAACTGACTAGTCTGGACAAACAATAACCTAAACGGACCCCAATAAGCCTAGAAGGTTTAAGAAAGCACTTAACAAAGAGTAACCATAGCTTATACCTATACAACCCCCCATCGATATATGCGCCAAATAATTATATTGGTGATAGGCGATGCATATAAATGAATGCATGCAACATAAATTGATAATCCATATCCAATCTGAATGCCATAACATACCAAGTGTATACACCTCCTCCATCCTAGTAGCTCACAAAGAAATGACCTATGGCGACTGTCCTTCTTTGACACTATAGCTCATAGATGAAGGGGCCTTTTAGGGACTCAGGATATCCGTATACACTGCTTGGTACTGAACCAGGACTTCCAGTAACCATCATACTCAGTTTACTCCATTTAGTATCAGAGATATATATAAGTATGATTAGTGCTCGGACTTGAACCGAGACTAAAAGAGTATAAATCTGTAAATTTATTTCCCAAGATCGAGTTAAATAGTAGTGAAAGAGTGGATTAATAAAGGATCAGAATCAACCTCGGTCATATTACAAAATATCATATTTAGTTTTAAAAGCGCATAATTCATTAAATAAGGTGGTACGATTCTCGTGGTAAAAGAAGGTATTTTACAAGTGAAAAGTGGGAATAAATCCCATTTTAGAAAATAGTAGTAAAATCAAGGTTTTGGTTGTAATCGTACCACTAAATATGCATCAATGTGCTAAAAGTATGCATGCCATCACCAGTATCAAAACAATACAACCATAAGTGCCTAAGCTTCTATAAACTAGAACCACATCTTTTTTAATGATAAAATACTAACTTGGAGTCCAACTGATATCGTAACCATGTCCTAGGGCCTAACAATAAATAATTAACATGATCTTAGCACCATAATCTGGAAAACTTTGGTGAATACAGGCATAATCACTAAAAGGATCTAATCGGGGAAAATATCATCCAATTCACTAAGTAATATGGTAAGTCTTATACTAAGGATCCTTAACATAAATCTATGGTTAACATGACTATATACTAAGGATCCTTAACATAAATCTATGGTTAACATGACTATAATCAAGGATAATAGGATTCTATAATCATTACGGGTGTTCTAGGCTAAGGTTCGGGTCACTTTTCTATTCTATATCCCATAAATAGGTCAAGTCATGAAATTACTAGGTATAAACCCATCCTATAATCCCTACCTAACATGCAATCTATATAATACACAATCTCATAGAGGAAAGTAGACTGAAGCCTACCTCATGGATGAACCGCAATCTTGAACCATCTGCACATTACTTGTCTTCACCCCACACTACCAAAATGATATAGCACTATCAAAATCATAATTTACTTATTAATAGGAGTAAAACGATACCCATATTGTTATATAATACTCTAGGACAAAATACGGGTCAATAATAGGCCCATGGGGCCCACAAATATGATTCCAAAATTGAATTAGTCATGAGGTCCCTCTAAGGACAAGGAATGCAGGCCTAAATTAGCCCACAAAGTTGAGAAATTTTAAAACTAATTTCTAGGAATTTACAAGGAAAAGTGTGGAATTTGATTGGTAAAAACAATGGAAAATGATCAAGAGGTGTTGAATAAGCTTAACTTAGACCTAATGGATGATTTCCCAAAATTTCCCATGCTCCAATCTCCAAAAATGGAGGGAAAAGGGTTTTGAATCACAAGTTCAGTCAGAAATTATAAATAATTGAATGGGTATTCTTGGAAAATGAGAAATATCAAATTATAATCACATATACAATGATTATACGAGAAAAATGCATCAAGAATCATCAAAAATAGAGCTTCCTAGCTCTCAAAATGTAAAAAATACAAAATAAATTCGGTTTGGGTCTTATACTCAACGATGGCCGCCAAGCAGCACTTTGACCGCTAAAGCGGACTGGTAAAAGGGTTAAAATACCACTAAAGTGGTCAAATGGTCACTTTAGTAGCTCGATCAAATGGTCAACGAACACTAAAGCGGCTACAACAGCACCAGCAACAGAAACTTTCAAAACTTGTTTTTGACCCTCGAAACTCATCCGAAATCGTATGAACATGAACCAATAGTTCAACTGATCATAAAAAACATTCTGTATCCAATGGAATCATTGGATTTATGAGAAAAATTTGATTACAACAAATTAACTCCCGGGACCCCTATTAGGCTATTTTAACTAATTTTCATCTAAACACACAAAATAAAATATAAGGGCTAGGGAACCAAACTAACTATGCTAATAACCCAAAATTGATATTCTGGACTCAACGGTGCCATATATTTTCCGTCTGATGTCATTTTGATAAAAAAAAAATAGTCCCCACACAAAATGAGCCATTTTTACTAATTTTTTATCAATAGTGAAAATGAGTCCAAAATCCCCGAGACCCGGACTAAAGGTCTTCATAGCCTAAAATCAATGTTCTGGACGACGCTGTCAGAATTCTCTTTCAAGGCCATTTACTAGGAGTTTTGGTCTGAGACCAATTCCTTAACAGTGAAAGCTCCAAAATAGAAAAATGAGCCTAAAACTCAAACAAACTATCCAATAACTGAACCAAAAGTTACGACAAGTCATAAATGACCTGTAGCCTCTATGGGAACACTTGAAATGCTGGATATATATGGAAATTACAAAAATAACCTGGAGGCTCATTACAACTTGCTTGGTAGAAGAAGTTAAGGCTAGGAAAAGGAAGTAGTGACAGGGATTTAAGAACTCCAACTCTCATCTAATGGTTAAGTTTGTAACTAGGTTAAGTAACTTTAGGCAATTATCATAAGGCTTATTGTATTCACTCCTTGACTGATAGGATTGGAGTGATAATTATTTTAGTTGGTTGAGAAATAGTTAGATAAAAGTGAATGAGTGCTTATTTTGCATGCATGGAATTAGAATGAACTACTACTATTATTGATCCAGTCAGGTTATGAAATCATCGGGAAAATAAACCTTGTCATTTCTCATTAATGAATTACAATCTTATAATATTTTGATTATTAATCATTTACATCAATTACTGAAAAAAATTTTATTCTACATAAAAAACCCCATTGCAAAAATAACTAGCTATCAATGGAATAACCATATTAATCTTATTTCTTGCCTTATTCCCTGTGAGATTCAACCACAACCTTGTTGGGTTTTATATTAGAACAACATCCACTTTATACTTCATTTAGAGGTGTAATTTGGGGGTATCAAATTTTGGCGTTGTTACTGGGGAATACGGTTTAGGATTAACTCAATTGTGTTTATTTATCTTGTAGTCATTATTTCCTAATTTTACTTTGTTTGTTTGTTTTTCTTTCAGGGTGTAGGTTAGTTTATTCCTAATACTAGGAGTCAAGGTAATCCTTTGATTCCCATCAACTATGAGCTTGAATGTACTATTGGAATAATGAATAATCAAGATAATCAAGCTGAGTTAGCCCAATAGGTTTAACTAGTATGATTAGATATTGAGACTGAATCTAGAGCTAATAATGAAAACATAGAAGATGATATAGATGCTAATACTTTTAGAAACCTAAGTCCCAGGGTGAGCAACAAAGACAAGTTGTTTTGTATGATCTGGATGATAAGGAGGATGCTGATCTAGATAGAGTTGATGCTACTGGTGCCATAATCCCTCTTGTACTATCCCCTAATGCTAAATTTGACATCACAAACACTATGATACAATAGTTGAACCTGAAAGGTCTGTTTGTAGGTGCTTCTAGAGATTATCCAAACCTTCACTAGAGATTATCCAAACCTTCACTTGACAACTTTGTGGGAATCTTCAAGTTATATAAGCTGGCATGTGTTAGACAAAATGCTATCAGGTTGCAGTTGTTTTCTTTATCACTATCTGGGGAAACAACCCTATGGTTGACTGAGTTTCCAGATGACTCCATCACAAATTGGAAGGAGGTGAAGGCTGCCTTTCTAAAGAGATTTTTCCAACCATCCAAAATACAGTTGAGAGATGAAATAAATAACTTTAGGCGGCTGCTTGGAGAAGCTTTACATGAAGCTTATTTGAGGTTCAATATGAAGTTGAAGTAGTTCCCCAACCATAAGTTAACTGAAGAAAATTTTTTGGAGTTATTTTACAGGTCACTGAATTTTATGACTAAGCAAGTAGTTGACACTATCACTGGAGGCACTTCATGGGAGGCAACCCATGGGCTAGCTGGTGAAGTCTGAGTATCCAAGTTAGCCGTGTCATGCCGCGACATTAAATCAAGCGCTAATTGGGAGGCAACCCAAGATTTTGTTATGCGGAGATCTGATTATTGAGGAACAGTTAGCTGAAAATCACAAAATTTGCCTGAATTGGTTCAATATCATCCACGACAAGAATCATGTCATGTGAGTGTCTTCCACGCCACGTGGTTGGTATCATTAAAATCAGAGTTAAAATTTAGGTTTCAGAATCTCACCTACGACGAAGGACGCACATGACGTGAGTCCAACCCACGTCATGTGGGTAGTATCGTGGAAATCAGAGAAAACTATAAATTACAGGACCATACCTATGACAAGACCCACGTGACGTGAGTCCAACCCACGTCATATGGGTTGTACCATGAAATTTGAAAAAAAAACTGCAGTGGGAAAAATCCGACCCAACCCGGACCCATTTTTGGATATAAAACCGGTTCCCATCTCCTATACCCGTAACAAAACCCGAAATTCCCAATTCCTTCTTTAAGTTCATCTTTTACTCCTAAACCCTAATCTCCCCTCTCTCTCTACTCCATTACCATAAATCCGACCCTCCCACCACCTCTATTGCAAAAATCCGACCCCCCACGAGCAAATTCACCTAAAATTCGAGCCCCTATTTCATATCTCAACCACAATCCAAGAACCCATTCTGTAAAGCACCTAAAACCCGACCCTATTACCCAAATCCGATCCAAACTCGACCCGTAAACTCAAAAATCCGACCCAAACCCATTACCATGACTCCCAAATCAAACCCCAGAAGTGACCATCTTGATTCCTCATCCCGGATTCGCATCAAAAATCTAGATTTACCGACCCGTCTGCGTGATGAACCGACTGAGTCTGATAAAAGTGGGTCTGTGGAGGAGTTTTACATTAGTTAGGATGACACTGCTTTGGTCCCTCGAGCTACGAGGTTACAGAAGCGAGCCCGAGTGGCTGCCCGGTCAGCACTTCAGTCGGCCCCACCACCTGTTGAGCCAGTTGTTTCGGCTGAGTCCTCTGAGTTTGCCCCCAGTCTGAAGAGGGGGAGGATGCTTCGACGTCAGGCTCTGCAGATGATGCTACGGGTCAGGGTACTTCTGCGGCGGAGGCTACATCTTCTATTTCAGGTTCTGGTGCCCAGAGTACCCCGACTCCCACGCAGAGTACGGAGGTTCAGCGTTGGTGTGTGCAGGGCATGCGTGCCTTTTATGATAGAGATGCAAAATTTACAGAGAAGGGGGGGTGTCGGAGGAGCATTATGGAGGAGCCGCGATATAGGTTGGATGAGTTGAGGACACTGCCTGACATATGTCCTGTCTTTGAGAGATATGGTTTAGGTTGGATGGCGCAGCCTTCTGGTCATTATAGCTCAGAGTTAGTCTGAGAGTTTTATGCTTCTTATGCTGCGTCGGTGGATTTGAGCACTCCTGTTGGGCAGAAATATATTTTGCAGCTATTTTTGACTCACGCCATGGTTCGTGGTACCCGCGTGGATATTTTGGAGCAGACCATTCACCGCTTCTTATTTGGGGCTGACCGTCCACTTTCGGCTTCGACTGCAGAATTTGATCATAGGATGGACATTGTCAGAGATAGAGTTAAGATGCGAGATGCGGAGCAAAAATAGGAGCTGCTTAAATGGATTGCGGGGTACATAGCCGAAGATGGTGTGGTGGCAAGTTGGGTGACTGGGAAGCTGGACATCAAAAAGTCCACGCTTTATTTTGCTGGTAGATTCTGGTGGTCCGTGGTTCGGCATCGGTTGGGTCCAACCAATGCTAACAATTCACTCACATTAGACCGGGCTGTAGTAGTAGCCAGCATCTTGGCTGGTTATGAGATTCATTTTGTGAGGTACATAGTCTGGGAGATCCACGAGCGGGCTTTCAGAGATCACACGAGTATACCCTTTCCATGCCTGATCCAGGGGTTGTGTGATAGGGCAGGGGTGGCCAGGATACCTTCCATCGACCACTATATCGAGGTGAACCGCATTGCAGATATTGGGATGATGCAGCAGAGGGGTTCACACCCCATTCTTCCACGAGGGTCACAGCCGTTTGAGTCGTCGGGTGCAGCCCTGGATGAGTCGAGTAGTGCCCCTTTGGCTGTTCCTGCACCAGTTAGGGTACCTGTACAGACTGAGGGTGTTGGCCCCATTGATGATGAGGTTCCCAATACTAGTGCTCCACCGCATCCTGCTGGGATGGTTTCAGTATCGAGGGACTTTCTGCAGCAGTTGATCGACAGGCAGACGGAGATGTTTAAGCGCCAGGCTCACACTGAGACTCAGATGGCTAAGTTGGTATCCCAGCTTAAGCCTTGGGTTAGTACCACTGTAGAGGCTGCGGAGACTAGGGTAGAGGCTCGGATGACTACGGCGATGGACCAATTTATGGGAGGCTTGCATGGGAGGATTGATAGTTTTGAGGCGCGTATGGCCTCCCGCTTAAGTGCTACATCAAGCCCTGATATGACAGGCTTGACCCAGGAGGTAGCTGCGTTGAGAGAGGAGGTTTGGGCATTGTCATTGAGTATCACTCCTATTATACCACCCATGTCTGCCCAGACTTCCGTACGACCAGCATTTGATGTTGATTTGTTTGCTGATGAGGAGCCTCCGATGGATAGAGGTAAGAGACCCCGCAGTCCAGAGGATCGGGGTGATAGTGATGCTGAGTACAAGAGTGATCTGTGGAGGGTGGTTAAATCCTCCCGAGTAGAGTACCATGTGAGCCAGATTGAGGTAGAGTAGAGGGCGTGTGGTGTATCTGCCAGTCAGGCTGTCCCTCCACCGGATGCACCTATACTACACAGTCTGAGGATCCCGCTACTGGCGAGCCCACTTCTGGTGCTTAGGGCGCCACAGGTATGTCTTCACTCCCTTGTATTTGATTGATATCGGTGCATTGAGGGCATTGCACCATGTTTAGTTGGGGGTCGGGGTGTACCACCACTTGGGGGGTTTTGTTGCTGTGTTTCTTTTTCCCTGAGTGTGCTATCATAGTAGAACCGGCATGTTTAGGATGTTATTGATGATGTTTTTGTGTTTCTTGCTAAATTCAGAGAAAAATAAGGGAACTGTAGTGCAGTCCAGTTTTGAAAGATTTTTATGTGTTTTGAATGCTAAGGATACCCCTCCTAAAAATTTCTATTTTTGAATTGTGTGAATAGCATGCTTGTGTGTGACAGCTTTTGGATCTTATTATGGTACTAGGATTATAGGCAAATAACTGTAGCTAGCATTGCATGAACCAGATAGGTAGTAAGTTGATAATACAACCCTGTGCTATGTGTGTGTGAGGTCACTACTTAGTTAACTGTGTGTGTGCAATCCAGAACTTGCCTAGTTAGTCTTGTCTAAGTTAGAGGATAGGGATTAGGAAAGGATCATAGGCTGTTTTTGAATAAAGTCCACTTTTAGCCTAAATATCAAACCAAATGAAGAAGTATCCCTTGATCCTGACTTTGAGCCATAATTGTCCTATTTCTTTCATTAGCCTATTCACCTTCCCATTTTAATTACAATGAACCTGTCTTGGCCCTGGTCCCTCATTGGACACTGTGTACCTCAACTCAGGCAAATTGCCTAAGTTGGGGGTGGCTATTATAGGGGTGCGTAAATTGAGTTGGGTATGAAGAAGAGGTTAATAAAAGAAAAAGAGAAAATAGGTTTGGGTGTAAAAAAAAATGAGGAAAAGTTGCAAAGAAAAAGAAAAAAAAAAGAGAAGAAAATTTTGTTTTTAAAGTGAGGAAAATCACACCCAAAATCTGAAAATAAAAGAAAGGAGAATAAGGGAGAATAAAAATGAGAAAAGTTAAAAGTTGGAGCCAAAAAAATAGTGTAGTGTCAAGGAGGGTTGAGTCACCATACCCATAAGTACCATACCCGTCCCTAAGCCTACATTACAAGCCGAGTAAAGTCCTATAGTGATCCTAGTCCAACTGTCCGAAAATGAAGGCGTAGAAAATAAGGGCAAGCCTATGGTATTTCATGCATACTGTCTTGACTTCTTTGTGAGCGTGAGTGCTTTGACCTCGTCCCTACAATGATATTCATTAGTATATTGTGAGTGCATGGGACTTATTTGATTGTGAGAGCACATGGGTTGCATAATTAGCTGCTAGTTGTTCTAGAAATGTCAATTGCATATATGCCTAGTTGTTTGTGCATAATCTGGTGCCATCACTTGATCCCTTCTGTATCATGATACTATGCTACTTGAATACACACATTGGCCTTTATTTGTAAAGAGGACGGGTTAGAAAAGGTTTTGTGCCAAAGGCAACGAGCAGACTGCCATAGGTCCCTTAGGTTTCTCTTAGTTAAGCATTGTGTATGTGTATTTTTATTTTGTTCGCCTTAGGACATGCAAATGTTCTAAGTTGAGGGTGTTGATGTGTCATGGTTACATGGAACTTTTGATGCTTAAAACAAGGAAAATATGCAATAACTTGGGTGTGTTTTGTTGGTATGATGCGGTTTCTGTACTACTTTGAAGGAAAACAGGTTTTAAAGGCAAAATAATCAAAAAAAAAAGAAGAATCAAGCCCAAGAACAAAGTATCGGAAGAAGAAAGAACTAGAATATGCACTAGAGAAGGAGTCACGCCACTACCTACGTGACGTGAGTGGCTGTCGTGACTCAAGTTCAGAGATTGAAGAAAAAGTTTGATTTCCACGGCAGGAGTCACGTGGAGTGACTACCACCCACGTGACGTGGAAGCCTGCCGTGACCCAACTTCTGAAGACGTCTAATTGAGCCTGATTCCCACGACATCAACCTATATGGCGTGACTTGGTTCCACGACACCAAGTCACGATACCGTGGAAGTTGCCGACTCTGTTCTCCTATTTTGTTTTGGATAGGATTAGTTTTGTATCTATAAATACCCCTGTATAGTCCTAAGTGCGTTAGACAATATACTATTTTGAGAGTTATTTCATACTGTTTCAGACATAGTCTTGGTTTTGTAGTCATAAACCCTAATTTGAGTTTTATTGATAATTGAGATTTTGGTTTTTCTTCATTGTTGTAAGATCATAATTATGCTTTCATCTTTGAATTCTTCTTGTGTTCTTACAATTATGAGCAGCTAAACCCATCAACTAGGGTTGTGTGAACCATGAGGAATTAACGAAATCGGTTAAGTGCAAAGCAATTTCGTATCGCTGTGAATGCATATATTGTTGTTTCCTTCGTTGTGATTGCTTTTCTAATGGTTGCAAACGTTAGAAACTCGCTTGTATTCTAGACTTGCTCAAGAGAGAGGTCGATATTGGAAAAAGGAGATAACAACAGAGATTTGAAGCTATCAACCTTCACCTAATAATCGGAGCCTTAGCGGGAATGGTTATCTGAGATCCAGGACAAGGGTTAGTAGTGTGACACTCGAAAATCGAGAGGAGAAGAGTGAAATTTGTCTAATGAAGGTCAAGAGACAGTTAGATGAACCTAATTTGTTAGATTTTGCATGCAACACAGCGGCACAATCTTGTTAGTACAAGTAACCAGTGGAGTTAAGGAATCATTGGGGATCACAGTCCTAGTGTATTTGTCTTATTGTCTACAAACTCAATACAACCAGCAATCGTTATTGTTACTATTTATTAGCAAAAACCCCAGTTTTACTTACTTTCCTATTGTTCCGTCCTGTATTCTACTTACACTTCGACCTATTCCCTATGGGATCGACCCCAACTTAGTTGGGTTGTATATTTGATTCAGCGACCGCATTGTACTTTTTCGAAGGTATATTTTGGGCGACATCATTGGGCTTGAAAGCTTGATGACGCCCTATGGGCATATAGGATTGCATTCGATATACCTATTGCGATGTCACCATACCAATTGGTCTTTGGTAAGGTATGTCACTTGCCAATCAAGCTTGAGCAAAAAGCCTTATGGGCACTCAAGAAGCTTAATCTGATTTGTAGTGATGCCTCAAACTTGAGGCTTGAGCAACTTAATAAAATAGATGAATTTTGGTTGAGAAAATATGAGAGGAAATCTCTCTACTAGAAAAAGATGAATATGTACCAAGATCGAAGGATTGAAAAGAAAGAGTTCAGTCTAGGGGAGTATTGTTATTTAATTCAAAGCTCTGGTTGTTTCCAGGCAAACTCAGAGGTCCAGTCCATTTACAGTAACACATGTGTTCCTTTCTGGAGTTGTTGAACTTGAAAATAAAAAAGGGGAATGTTTCAAGGGCAGCGTGTAAAGTAGTACTTTGGAGTACTTGAGGCAGTAAAACTGATGGAAATAGTGTGCCTTGATGAAGTCTGAGTAATCAAGGTACCCAAATCATGTCGTGATGTGAAATCAGGCGCTACTAAGAGGCAACCCATGATTGTTGTTTGTAAATTTGGTTTTAAATTAAACTTTATAGCTTAGATGTGGTTGAAGTGTGTGTTGAAGTGTGGAGGAATAGGCCTTGAAGGGAAGGAATCAAAC
Organism: Capsicum rhomboideum; assembly: GCA_031232105.1. NCBI lineage: Eukaryota > Viridiplantae > Streptophyta > Magnoliopsida > Solanales > Solanaceae > Capsicum > Capsicum rhomboideum. The sequence goes on from CP124718.1 coordinate 24,537,820, forward strand.
TGGATAGAAGCGATGGTTTCACTAATGGTTCATCGGTAAGCTGATTGTCTTTTGAACCATTAAATAGTATTGATTCTTGATAAGGTCGATGAGCAAAGCTATGAACCGTCGGTCAATCGATGACCCGTCACCTTATATTTCACTTGGTGTATAGTAAATTAGTCATTCTATCTTAAAAGGATGGTTTGTCTGACGAACTATCAAGCTGGTGACAGCTTGTCTCTTTGATTGTCACTACGTGAATAAAGAGATAGCATTTTGGTTGAAGCTGACGGTGCCCATGATGGATCATGCGACCTAACATGCATCCAGGTAAGCTTTCCTTTTCTTTAATTAACCAACCCAATATTTACCCAATCATGTTCTAACCTATTACCCACCTACCCAATTATATTCTGACCTAAACTCTACCTCATTCTACCCTATACAATAACCTAATCTGAAACCTAGAAAATTAAAAAGAAATTGATCTACGATCAAATCCCCTTCTCTTCTATAACACCCACCTTCTAATCCATACAAATCCATCAAACTCCACAAATCTCCATCACCACCATTAATTTTCACTCATTGTGCTCATACTAAAGCTCATATTAGGTCAAAGCTTTGAATTTTCTTCTTCATTTAATCTCCACTAATGTATGATTCTTGTAAATTATGTAAAGTTTTTTTAGTAGTTTGTTTTTGGTTGGGTATGGATAGTTAGTACTTAGGCTCACTAAGTCAGAGGGCAACACAACTTTTGAATCCCAAAAATAAAATTCTTGTGAAATTGTGTTGCCCACCAACTCAAAGTGAAATGGATGGTTGATGAAAGGGTGAAGTCTGAGTATCCCTACTTATACTGGATAATTGCAAATTTTTCATCACGCGATGAGATTTATGCCTCGTTTGAGTTTGTAACCTTAATCGCACATGAAAAGTTGAATAATTTGAAGGATTTTGCCATCTTTGGACTTGAATATCAACTATTTCAAGGTGACGGGTGAATCCATGGACCTTCACGTGGTACACGGAGCATCAACTCACCTATCAGTTCCTCATAATTATAACTTTGAAATTGGTTAGGCTTAATGGCTTGGCTGATGAACTGTCAATATCACAACAGACCGTCGCCTCAACCGTCAACTAGCACCTGAATATTGGATAAGAGTGACAATTGGGATAATGGATTGTCAACTTCTTGATGGACTGTCTTCTTAACTTTAACTGGCTCTTTTCACACTGTATAAGAATGAAGGCTTGACTAATGGACCACCACTCATGCGACAGTCCGTCATGTACATATATGTTTTTAATATTTCTTTCCTGTTATGTTTGTATATCTTACTTAGGCACTAACAATACTCCTCATCAAGTACTTATGGCTACAAAAATGCATCCAACAAGAGGTAAGGGACACAAAAGGTCTGCAAAGGACACCACAAAGGTCTGCGAGGAAGTTAAGAAAGACCCAGCCTGATGAGAGAGAAGATGCTTCAGAGAATAAGCCTAGTACAAGAGGCTCAAGTTCAGAGTCAGATGAGGAAAGTGGCACTAATGCCACCAAAAGCCCAGAGAAGGACCCCCAGCCTGTGAGAGGTGATGTAATTAAAAACAAAAAATTTAGGATTCTAAGACAGTAGCCACTGGAAAGTGAAGGGATTGGATAAATACTTTCAAGATGTCCTTACAACAACATGAAAAGGTAACATAAAGAGACCAATTACTGAGGAAATTAGGATTGTCTTGTCGGATCTTGCAGAGTACCCCAAGATTGAATGGTGGTTCAATCACTATGTCTTGGGGAGAATGAGCATTGTATTGGGTTACTATCACCCCAATATAGTTCAAGAATTTTATATGAACTATTCTGCCACTCTTGACAACAATTGCAAAAAGGGACAGAAACCAACAGATTTGTCGACACTAAATAGAGTTCAGATCCACAAAGTTCCAATAGACTATCTGATTAGATGATCAATCGATTTTTATAAGGATCCACTTTTATACCACCAAAAGGGAATTTATATTTTGATCACAGAATGAGGGATCGATATAATTAGTATCTGTGGTTAGCTCAAGTTTTGACTGATGGTCAACCATCATGGCAAATAAGAAAGAAAAGATCTTTAAGGAAATGATGGACTTCATAGCTAAGTTTCGGTGGGTAGTGGTGTGACTTTGCTAGCGTCCTACTAGAGGGAACAATTAATTGATTAAAGATAGAGTGGTCATGGTAACTAGTTTGATGTCTTGTTTCAAGATGAACTTTGGCATAATTATAGCAGATAAAATGAAGATTCGACCATCAAATCCTCCTACTACTTCCCTCCCATTCCTATACCTCATCACTAAGTTGTGTGAAAAATACCAAGTGTCAGTATCGACAAGTATTGATAAAGAAGTTATAGCATCCAAGAAGTAATATATCGAGAGGTATAGAGATGAGACCAAAAATGAGTGATGAGTGTATAAGACAGTGCCTCAGGTCTTTAGGTCATGTAGTCAGGCTGCTCTGCTAGAGGTTTTAGGAGCAGCCACAGGCATGAAGCTAACTCTCAACACCACCCTAGCAACTACCTATACTACATTTGATATTGTTGGCACCACCCCGGCTACTGAGTCAGTTGTTACTGTATTTGATGCAGCCCAGAATTTAGAGTATTTATTAACTTCTTAGAACTTCATGAAAATGTGTCAAGCGGTCCCAAAGGTTTGAAAAGAAGTTGAAGCTATTTGCAAAACAGTTTGGACCATTTATTGATAGGTCTATTGCTACTGAACTTGTGCCTATGCCAGCCTTCATAGATGCGTCAATGATATCGAGGGGAATGAATAAGCGGCTTAAGGCAATGATCGTGTCGGATTTGGCCAAGTTTGCAGATGAGTTAGAAATGGCCCAAGCTGACATTACTGAGCTTCAAAATAGACCCACTCAGGTGGTCTTAATATCAATGTTAAGGAATTAGAGGAAGAGGATCCTTTAATTAATCTGATGGAAAAACCTCTCAAAGCCAAGGTTAAGAGGGTGCATCAAGAAAAAGAGGATCCAAAGAAAACTACAAAAGGGCCAAAAAGGAAAGCAAAGGAAAACCTTGAGAAAGGAACGAAGCTGTCAATAGATGCAAAAGACAAAGCAGGTGAGGAATTAGGGGCTGAAGTTATAGGAACCTCATCTAGCACAACATCCACTGCCACTATCCAACCTGGTACTGCAGATATGATTATGGAGTCTCTCAGTCCACTAACTATTACTCATGATGATACTTTGAGTGTGTCGGTCACCGCTGGCACTACGACTACTGATGATGGGACTACATCTATAGCATAAAACAATTATCCAAACTCAAGCACCTAGGGTACCACAGATATGACCTACCACTAGCACTTCATTTTCTTACTATGCATTAGGGATAAGGTATGCCTTTTTGATAAGGTTAGGGTACTTGTGGGTCTATCTCACCACCTGAGGGTTTTGGTTGCCTTGTTTCTTTGCCCTCAGGTGTGCTATCTAGTAGAACTAACATATTTAGGATGTTTTAAGTGTTTTGTGGTTGTGTTTGTAAAAGAAAAAAAGGTAAACTTAGAGCAGTCTGTGGAAATAATTTGTATTGAAAATTGGAGACCCCTACAAATTTTATACATATGTTTATCTATTTTGATATATTGACCACTATCGATCTTTGCATGATATTAGGTGCATATGGATGTGACAATTGTTGCTTAATCTAGTGCATGAACTTGATAGTTAGTAGTTGATAGTGCTATTATGTGCCTAGTGTGTGTGAGTTGCTTTTGTATCATACTTACTCTGTGTATGGAATCTAAAACTTCTTTGATTTATCTTTCTTAGGTCGTAGCTTATTTGATTATGAAAGGATCATAGGCCATGTTTGATTTCAGTCCACTCAACCTAAATGACAATCCAAATGATGTAAATTGTCCTTTGTTCCCTGATTTTGAGCCTTACTGACCCTTTTATCCATTAGCATATTCACCTTCCTAATTTTTCTTGGAACCTTTATTTTAGCCCTAGTACCTCCTTGGACAATATGTACCTCAATTTAGGCAAATCACATAAGTTGAGGGTGTCTACTATAGAGGTTTCAAGAAACTTTTCTTTGGACCTGGTCCATCCTTGGACATTGTGCACCTCAACTTAAGCAAATCTTCTAAGTTGAGCATGGCTACTATAGAAGTGTATGTAAGGAAGAACAGGGTATGAAAAAAAAGACTAACGATGAAAGAGAGAAAATGGATGTGGCACATGCTAAAAAAAAAAAGAAAAAAAAAGTTGAGTTAGAAAGAAAGACAGACAACTAGTGGAAGAAAGAAAATGAATAAAAGGAGAATAGAGAGGAAAAGGATTAGTCAGAAGCAAAATAAGGGTAGTGTGGTGTCAAGGATGGTTTAGTCACTATTTCCAAATATATCATACCCATCCCCGAGCCCACATTAAAAGTCTAGAATATTGTATAGTGATCTTAGTCTAACTGTCTAAAAACTAAGGAATAGAAAATAAGGATAAGCCTTTGATATTATACATGCATTGTTTGAACTTTGTTGTAATAGTGAGCATACTTGTTATAGTCTCAATCTGAATAAATAGTATGTGTATGGGACATCCATGTGGTGAGGGTACTTAAATAGTACTGTTAATTGCTGATTGTTAGGGTTGCTGTCATTTTTATATGCAAAGTATTTTATCCATATCATAATTTCATCCTTAGATGCTCTTAAGTCAATTTGATAAGTGATTTCATGCACACGTGTTCTGTAATTAGAAAGAAAAAGAGGGAGTTGTACTTTTGATATGAATTGTCAAGAGTGCCATAGTTTGTACTAAGTTTCTTTTGCTTACGCGTCATGTTGTAGTGCAGTCTTGTCTTGTTGCTTGAGGACAAGCAAACGTTCAAAGTTGAGGCTTTGATGTGCTGGCATTTGACGGCATATTTGATGATTTTAATCATGAATAAGTGAAAGTTCTTATGCAACTTTTGTTAGAATTGGTCATATTTATGTCTTATATATAGGAAAATGTGCCAAGGCAAGAAAGACTATAATTTTTACTGAAAATATTGACTTGAAGTCAAACATGACAGGTCTTCAACCCTATGATGGACCATCACCTCAAGTGTGGAGCTTAAAAGGAATGAGATGTTACGTGTAGGCAAGTCAATGGCCAAGTTGACAAACCGTCAACCTCCCAATAAACCATCACCCAAATCATCGCCCTTAAATAGAATGGCAAAGTGAAAGACTTCAAGTGATGAAGAAGCCGATGGACCATCACTGTCTTGACGGACCGTCGGCCAAACCATAGGGCTTAAGCAGTTTTCAAGCAAATCTTACTGGATAGCAGCGATGGTTAAGGCGACAAACCGCTACCTAGGCAATGGACCGTCAACATAATTGTGAGACGTGAGGTGGTATTTTCTCTGACTTTAATTAGAAATTAAATTCATGCACTATAAATAGCCATTGTACTGTTTTATTTTACCATCTTCCATTTTGGAGAAAAAACAAATACATTCTTACATTGTTTTATGGATATTGTAAAATTCAACTTGGTTTTTGAATACAATTGGATTATTGATTTCATATGTGTAAGTGAAATTATTATCTTATGAATTCTATGATTTTGTTTTCTATGAGTGGCTAAACCCCACAACTAGGGTTATGGAATCCATAGTGAATTGACATCTCCTAGGGTCAATAATGTTGTAGATTTGTGTAGAGCTATCGCTTGTATTGTTAATTATTTTATCTTGTATGATTTCTAATGGTTGCAAACATTAGAACCTACCATAGGTTTAACTTTCTTGATAAAAGAAGTTAAGACTAGGAAAAAGAGTTAACAACGAGGATTTGGGGTTTCTAACCTTTTCTAATAGTTAATGATGTAATAAGATTGCCAACTTGGGGCAATAATAAAGTTTCATATTATCATCACTCTTAGTTTGAGAGAATCCACGTGAAAATCATCTTAATAAGTTGAGAAATATTTAGATGTATTGAAGTAATCAATAGCTTTGCAAGTGTAGCACTAGAAGAGTCAACTATCATTAGCGACCCAGTTATGTTATGAAAACATGGTGAACATAGACCTAGTTCTATCTCTCAATTGAATTCACATTCTCTAAAAGACTATTATTGTTATTTATTCACAATTGACGTTGAAACAACTCCATATTTTATAAACCCCACTTTTATGATAAATAACCATATAAAGATTAGTTTTCACCTTATTCCCTGTGGGATTTGACCCCAACCTATTTGAGTTCTATATTTGACAACAGTCACTTTATACTTCTAATTTGAGGTGTAATTTGGGCATATCAGCTATTTTCCTAGGTTTGTTAAATGAATTGCTTTGATTGCTACTCACTTGACGAAATTGACTTAGAAGAAAGTATCTTTTGCTTGGTTTGATAAATATAAAGAGATCTTCCAAGACCTCAGGACTTTTCTGACTTTGGCTCTGATTCTTGCCTTGCCTATTAAAGGTAAAGACTTTATTGTGTATTGTAATGCTTCACGTTCTGGTTTGGGTGTTGTATTGATGCAGGACAAGGATGTGATTGTCTATGCTTTAAGGAAATTAAAGGTTCATGAGAAGAATTATCCCACCCATGATTTGGAGTTGGTAGTGATGGTATTTGTTGTAAAGATATGGAAACATTACTTGTATGGAGTGAAGTATGAGGTGTTCACTGATCACCGTAGCTTGCAACATGTCTTCACCTAAAGGGACTTGAATCTGAGATAGCGAAGATGGATGGAACTACTTAAGGATTATGACATTTTGATTCTCTATCATCCAGGCAAGGCTAGTGTGATAGCGAATGCATTGAGTCAAAAGCTGGTAAGTATGTGAAGTTTTACGTGCATGAGTGTTTCTAGACAACCATTGGCTAGGGAGGTTCAGACCTTAGCTAACAATTTGGTGAGACTGCAGGTGACCGATAGAGGAGGATTTCTAGCCAATTTAAAGGCGATGTCTACTTTGCTAGACCAAATTAAGGCTAGACAGTTTGAAGATGTGAAGTTGGGTAAGTTGTACGACAGAGTGTTGCAAGGTGAGGCCATTATGCAATAGAGTATTGCAAGATGAGGCCAAAGAGGTGATTCTTGATGATGAAGGTGTGTTGAGGATTAGAGGGAGAGTTTGTGTGCCTCGTATAGATAATTAGATTCTAATCATTCTTGTAAAGCACATATTTTGAGGTACTCCATATATCCTAGTGCAACCAAGATGTATCGTGACTTGAGGCAACACTAGTAGTAGCACCGTATGAAGAAGGATATTGTTGATTTTGTAGAGAAGTGTTAGAACTGCCAACAGTTGAAGTACAAACATCAAAGACCTATTGGTACTCTTTAAAGAAAGCCCATTCCTCAATGAAAGTTGGAAAGGTTAGCCATGGAATTTATCGTTGGCCTTCCCAAGAATTTAGGAAAGTATGACTTTATATGGGTAATCACGAATTGGATGACTAAGTTTGCACATTTTATTCCTGTTCAAGTGACTTATAATGCAGCCAAGTTGGCCAAGATTTTTGTGAAAGAGATTGTCTGATTGCATTGGGTGCTAGTTTCCATTATCACGAATAGAGGTACTCAGATTACCTTTAGCTTTTGGGAAAAATTTCATGAAGAGTTGGGGACTAATCTGAATCTATGTATAGGCTTCCTTCCTCAGACTGATGGGAAATCTAAGTGGATTATCCAAGTGTTGGAAGACATGTTTTGGGCTTGTGTCATGTATTTTAGTGGACATTAGGGTCAATTTTTACCATTTTTCGAGTATACATACAACAACAGCTACCACTCAAGTATAGACATGGCTCCTTTTAAGGCTCTATATGGGACGAGGTATAGTTCTCCCATTAAGTGGTTTGACGAATTTGAGGTAAGGCCTTGGGGAACCAGCTTATTGAAAAAGTCAATGGAGAAGGTCAGATTTTTACAAGAGAAGCTTATAACAACTCAAAGTCAGTAGAAGAAGTATGCAAACAGAAAGATGCACGATATACATTTCAAGGTAGATGAGCAATGTTGCTTAAAGTTTAACCTATGAAGGGTGTAATGGGATTCAAAAAAAAGGGTAAGCTTAGTCTAAGGTACATTTGACCATTCAAAGTTCTGAAAGATGTTGGGCCTGAGGAGTATAAGTTAGCTCTACCTTTAAGTTTGTCTGGAGTCCATACAGTGTTCCATATTTCAATGCTCAAGAAGTATAATAGGGATGGTGACTACATCATTTGATAAGATTCAATTTTGTTAGATGAGAACCTCTCTTACAAGGAGGAACCCATTGCTATTCTTGTAGAGATATTCATAAGTTGAGGACCAAAGTTATTCCATCAATGAAAATCCAATGGAGTCACCATCCTATTGAGGAGGCCACTTGGGAGACGGAAGCGAGCATGCATAATGTTATCCTTAATTATTCATTGATTCAGGTAACCTTTGCTACTTTTTCCTCTTTTTCCTTTTGTTGTTGTTGTTCTGAGACAAATGGATAACGACCCATTTCATCATTATGGTGTTGGTTAGTATGCGATAGCCCTATCAAGTTGTCCTTAGACAAAATTTTAAAATCTTAGGCTAGGCTGGCTTTGATTTTATTTTTGGTATTGTGTGGTTTAGGGAAACCTAGTTATTTGTGGATTAATATTTGGTGGATTTAGGATGACATTATGTTAGTCAAGAGGTTTATGAGCTCATAGAAACTTCTAATACGAGAATTAGTTTGTAGAACTCTATTTATAGAGTTTGTTGTAAAAGAACCATTTCGTAATGTCAAAATCTAGGGAGTGTACTGTGAAATGGAAGGGTCTAGAGTTTCTACCAAAGTTCTATAGTAGCTTTTCCATAGTGGAAACCATGATGCCTTAGCAGTAGCACGTCACCATAGGCCCACTGCAGCAGAAGGATCCCATTGTAACAGCATCGCTACAGTTAGAAATGGACCGTTGCAGCGGCATTGGGCAGTTATATGCAAAAAATCATAAACATAGCATTTTTCATTCCAAAAAACTCCAAAACTCATTCTAAAGCTGAAAGAGGCAATTTTCTTTAGTGTGGGGTGAATTTCATCCTTGATGCAAGCTTTCTCCATCATTCTAACACATAAGTACTTTATTTAATTCATAGGATCATTAGAATCATGTTCCTGGTGGTATTTAAGAGTAAACCCTAGGTTGATGATCTAGTGTAGAATGTTCATGGATGACTTTTATTCTCTTGATAATGGCTCTAGGTTTCTAGAATACGCTTTCTAGAGTAGAATTCATTTAAGTATTAGAGTAGATTAAAAGGTGAAAACCCTAGAATAATAAATTAGGCTATGATCATGGGTTAGAATCAGTGGATTTAAGTTATTGATGCATAGAATCATCGAACGAATCATGAATTGTTCCTTGTTGTTGTTTCTAGACAAAGAACAAGTGGAAATTATAAGGAAGGGTAAGACTCAAGTAGGGTATTGTATTTCGAGGCTCGAATTTGGGTAGGTTATGGTTTAATATAGTTATAGACTTGATTTGATTCTCCATGCTTATTTAGGAGTTGAGTCATTGTGATTGGCCTTCGAGCTTACTTGTAAGTTGGAAAGTAACTTAATAGTTGATCTTATACTTAAAATGATGAATCATGAGGTTGAAATGCTTAGTTAAACTATATAACTTGCATATAGGCGTGTCTTATCATATTGTGGTTAATATTGATGATGATATTCATTTATTTTTATATTCAGTGGGTCGGGTTCCTGACCTGTACATATTGAATTCAGTTGATGATTAGAGGAGCGTGTGCCTCGATAGTATAGTACATGGATGTGAGATCGTCCCCTACAGGTAATGACTAATGGGCATATAATATCCTTAGTATGTGTGAACACTTTCATGATTATATTGATAGCCATGATGCATTATTTCATATAATTCATTCATCGATTGCATAATAGTGTTGTACAAATGTCTGTAAAGTAGAAATAGCTTAAACTACTTGTGAAATGATTAGAGAAATATAAATAGATATGATTCTCTTGATGATAAGTAGAGGGTCATAAACGCTCTTCGTGTTGATATTTAACCTAGATGGAGGTGATGACATGATGACATAAGCGACTAATCCTTATATTCAGGTATTGATAGATTTTGTAAGAGGTTAGCCTATGGATAGTAGTAAACTGTGGTGCATGCTCGTATGTGCTGGCGGTTAGTTACTTTTACTTGATTTATGCTTATGTATGGTTTTTTAAGTTAAATTCGATCGATGATACCTAGCAGTACATAGTGTTTCTACTGATACTACTTGTGCTCTTCTTTTGTTCAGTGCAGAAGGTGTTCCAGCGACTGAGACACAACCTAAAATCTAGTTCGTGACCAGCATCATTTCAATACAAGGGTGAGCATTATCTTTAGGCTACCATGGGATCTTCTCTTGATCATGTTCCCTCTTTTAAACAATGATATTCTTTTATTAGTTATTTTGGGATGTTTATTCAGACTTAAGTTTTATGGTTTTTATGTTGTTCTTGTATGGTGACATTCAGATCTTGGGGATTGTAATAGTTAGTTGTTAATTTTTGAATTTATCTATTGATTAGTTTTTGGATTCTATTATCCTTTAGTTGGTATTATTATTATTATTGTTTTAAAATCGCTCAATGATTAGGTTGGTAACTGGGTTGGATGGTTCTCCCATCAGAAGATTAGTGTGGGTGTCGCTTATGACTATTTTGATCTTGACACTACGGATATGTATATTGATATTACTATTATTATGGAGGATTGATACCAGGATAGTACAGTGATCGTCCCCTATAGGTCATGACTAGATGGGATGAAATAAGTCCTTTAGCATGTGTGTACAGTCTAGTGTGATTTTTGAGAGATAGTATGGCTTAATAAGTTGATAACAAACTAATATACTCTAATTGTGTGAGTGAGAAGGACACAATTTCTCCTTATGTTATGATTGTTGATTTTGGGGTTGTTTACGATATGGTTCATACCATTGGTCATTAGATGACTTGTCTGTTGGCATTGTTTGGCATGTCCTAATATACTTGTTAATTCATTGATTTTTATATGTTGTGTGTTGATGTCTGTCTACTTTTTATTTGGTTTATGTGTATATATGCTATTGAGTTGAGTTGGTCTACGATACCTACTAGTACATAGTGGTTTCTACTTATATTACCTTGTACTCTTCTTTTGTTGAGTGCAGAAAATGTTCTAGAGGCTCAGACACGACCTTTCCTATAGCATTTGACAATCAATCTCGATCCATGGGTGAGGACTCCATCTCCACGCTACCATGGATTATATTTTGGGTTCTTGTCCTTTCTTCAAACAATGAGACTTTTAGTATTTTGTTAATTTTTAAAATATTGTTAGATATGTTTGATCAAAATTTCTTGTATGATTGGGTCTTGGAGATTGTGATAGCTAGTTGACATAATTTCTGCACTTATTATTATTTATTTGGATTTTTAGTTACTAAACGTTTAAGTATTGATATTTCCTATATTCTATCTTAAAATGATTAAGTGTTTGGGTTAAGACTTATATTAGATGGTTTTCCCATCAGAGGGTTAGTGTGGGTGTCACTCATAGCCATTTGGGTTATGACAAATTCATGTGTAACTGACTTTTATCAAATCATTCACAACACAATATGTCCTCCTTATTTGGGAGAACTAATTTTATGGTCTACTTATAAAAAAAATGGTTTTAGGTCATTTTCACAAGAGATTTTTATTTTTTCATATAAAAGATCTTCACCTAAGAAATCTGAAAAGGTTATATTCTTCTATTCATTTTCTAAATGTATAAGAGACCTTTATTCCACATATACACTACTTCAAGGTGGCATTTGTTTGTAGATTTCACTTGCAAATAAAGAGGTTCTAGTAAAATAAAAAATAAATATAAAGAGATTTCCGTTGGTAAGTTGGCATTTATTTGTAAAATTGAGAACAAAATTTAAACTTGGTACTAGACTTTTCAGTTTCTACTCATGATTTTCCAACTTGAATCTATTTTTTCTGACAGAATGACTTGGGAGATCCTTAGACGTATATCGAATTGTAATTCTGATCCCTGTACTTCACAAGGTTTCATCCAGGCCCATGAACGTGTTCAAAATAGAAATTGTAAGTCCTTCCAAATTTGTGTGATGCTCACTTGATTGACGTGGATGACAAATTAACATCCACACCAAATTCTATGTCAAAATATTTATTTAATTTTCACATTACTTAATGAAATTCTAATTTCAAAAATAAAAAATAAAATAAGAAAAAAACTCCTCCCTTCTTCAAATCCACTCACCACTCACCCTTCTCAAAAGAACCATATCAGCTATAATAATGTTATGATGCAAAAACTCAAGTCATGATGGCATCTACTATAACTCACTAATAGGTAAGCCGCCATAACCAAAACAATGAGTAATGGGCTAACAAGATGGAGAGAGAAAAATGGGATAGCAATACAAAATAAAGAGATTGATAAAGGAAATAAGGTAAACAAGCATACAAATAGGAGAGAAAAAAACAAAATATACAAAAAGATCCCCTGAGATCTGGTATCAGACGGTGCAAGAGCTACTATAAATACAGGGAGTACAAGATAGATACAGTATATATACATAATTGTCTCTGAATATACAAAATAAGAATTGTCTCCAAATATACAAAATAAGACAAGTCTGAAATGTGGAAGGAGATTGTCTACTCTAGTCATCAAAAGCTCACCTTAAGTCTCTGAGTCCCAAAAGCTCTGCACGAGGAAGGCATCAATGGTGATGGCTCGTACTAGGATCTGCATCATGGAAAAAGATGCAAAAGTTTAGTATGAGTATCAAAACATGTGGTACTCAGTAGGCATCATAGGCCGTCGAGCTCAAATAAGATAAAAGTACAATAAAATGCGAACATAACTAAGGTAAAGTAGAGAAGGGTCGGAAGAGAGTAACAGGCCAAAGCTAGGCAATAAATGGAGATATAAGTAAATATCTCAGAAAAATATAAGAATAATAATCTAACTATAACCTAACCATACCCCAAAACCTCGAAAGGCACAAACAACAGTCAATAAAACCCAATCGGCCCTTATAAGCATGGTGGATTCAACCAACAGATAATACTAATTACAAGCAATGTACAAGGATAGATAAAGGCAAATGGATACCAAGAGATACAGTATGAAATGAATGTCATATCCAACAATATTGTATACTCCTCTTCCAGCAACTGTAGCTCGCAAAGGCAAACCCATGGGGGACTCACGATATTTGTATACCTTGCTCAAAATTGAATCGGACTTCCAAAATAAGAATCAGCAATATTAAATGACAATAATTAAATCGGGACTAAAACAATCTATTTTTCCTTCTTTAAGACCTCAAATCTAGTAAGATGTTTCTCAAATCCCATTTTAAACTGAAAATAGTGTTTTTAGGCCAATTTTCCAAAAATATCGTGGATGTGTAATTAAATAAAACACACAAAAAAATGAGCACATCAATCGAATAACCAATATTTATTTTATCATTACGCAACCAAAGTATCTCACAATCATATAGCTGAAGGGAAGGTGCTAACCTTGGGGAATCATCTTAAAGAAGCGATAAGCTAACTATAATGCCCTGAAGAACCCAAACTAAGGCAAGCAACGACCCAAACCTAAAAAAAGGCATTGGACGATAGGCCCTAAGGCTATCAAGCATGCAAGGGTAAGTTCTATAGGGAAATGTCTACCTAGACTAATGATTAAAGGAGCAATACTACTCTAAGGCCACTAAACAAGTGATAAGGATCGTATACCTAATTAAAGTGTATTCAAGACACAATATCCCACCAATAATTAGTAATTCACCATAAAAAATCTTAAGTTAAGTTTAAAAGTAGGTAAGCTATAAATATAACGACCCATTTATTGTTATTGATAGTTAAATTACCCTTGTATGTCTTTAATTCACTAATTATTCCATGGAATTGGTAGTTTTAGGTAAAGTATGGTAAAAAAGCCCTAGAACAAGGAGGGAAAGATCATGAACTTGGCCTTAGGGGTTGGGTATGAGTTATAATCCCCAACGTGGTTGATCATTTCATTAATTATGTGTTTACATGTATTTCTAGACCGAGATCAAGCAAAAATTACACAGAAAGGCAAGGCTCAAGCTTAGTTGAGTTGTGCAAGCTTGGGTTGAGGTAGGTGATGGTATTTTAGTTTAATCTAATTTGTACTATATGTGCATGTTAACTACTTCTTAGTATGGCTTGGTAGTGCATGTTGTTTGGTATGGTTAATTCAATGAATTTATCTTGTTGTATGAGTTTGACCTGCCTTATTGTTAATGTGGAATGTTTGGTATTTGAACATTCTCTCGTCCTATTGGTGGAATAAGGTTGGCAGACACTTGTGTCTAGGGTTTTGGTACATGTATGGAATTTGTCCCCTGCAGGTCATGACTAGAGGGTGGTTATGATACCAATAGCATGCATGTACGAGGTTCAGGTGAGTTTGACGATTCCATGAGTGAACCGGGGAATATATTTTTAATGTTTGATAATTTATTAACTTTTCTTAACTTGTTTTTTGTTGAGTTGACTACACTTGAGTTGGTTGTAAATGTCTTGTCTTGTTGCTTGTAATCCTAAGTTGTTTATTTGATACTTATGGTTCTAGGTGTAGGTTAGAATGAGCATGGATTAACTTGTTGTACTGTGTTTTGGTTAAGTGTTCATATTCTCATCTGGGGTTGGCCAAATGACCCTACCAGTACACTATTGTTTTCGTGTATGCTGATACTACACCTGCTCTTACTTTTGTTGAGTGCAGTACATATTCCAGTGGCTCCTACAATACCTCACTTGCGATTCTAGCGCGTGATTTAGATTTTAGGGTGAGCAGCATATTTCAGCTACCATGGAATCTTTCTTTTATGATATCATCCTTGCTTTGACTTATGGGTGTCACTCACGTCCATTTAGGTCATGACAAAGTTGGTATCAGAGTAGTTCAGTAATCTTGTTACACCAAAATGGGTCCAGTAGAGTCTCGCGGAATGGTACGGAGACTTTTGTACTTTTCATCGGGAGTCTATAGGACTTTAGGAAAGCTGTCATTCTTTTTTCTTTTATGTTGTAACTTTATTCCAATTAGTATCTGGTGATCTAAATTGGTACCTAATGTCTTCACTCTTTTGTCTGCAGATGGTGACTACTAGGTCAAACGAAACCCTAGCGGCAACCCCCACATCAGCCGCTCCAGCTGCAGAGCCAGCTATAAGGGGAAGAGGTAGGAGAGGAAGGAAACGAGCCACACCCACCAGGAGTGGAGCTCAAGCAACTTATGGCCAGGCTCATGAACATTCAGTATCACCTCCCCACCTCAAGATCACTTTGAGGAGGTAGAAGCAGTAGATGAGCAGGTAATAAAGCCCGAAGTGGCGGCACCATCTAGGGTTGCAGCCTTACCTCCCATTCCTGCTGAAGTTGTTCAACAGGTGTTAGCTTTTCTGAGTGGGTTGGCTGGTACTGAAGCCACTCCTACTGTACCAACTTTTTAGGCTCTAGGTATTTACCCTACTGTTGATATGGCTCCTAGGATGGATGAGGCTTCAGGGACTGATTTTTTCCTCATCCAGTTTTGGGTTCTGTGATGACTAGAACTAAACATAATATGCTGACCAAGTTTTTAAAATAAAACCACCAATATTCCAGGGTACTAAATCTGAGGATGCATTTGAGTTCATCATTGACTGTTATGAGAGGTTACATAAGATGGGTATTGTACTACAGCATGAAGTTGAGTTCGTGGCCTTTCTATTGGAGAAGGATCTAAGCAATGGTGGAGGGTGTATGTTGAATATCGGTCACCGATCTTACCTTCATTGACTTGGGAACAATTTCATGCTTTATTCTTAGAGAAGTATGTGCCTCAGGCCCTTTGTGATCACAAAAAGGATGAGTTTTTAGCATTGGAGTAGGGTGACGTATCAATTGCATCCTATGAGGCTAAGTTCCATGCCTTGTCTCTCTATGCTACTCAGTTGTTGGCTACTGAGGAGGAGAGAATTTGATGCTATGCCAAAGGTTTGAATTACAATCTTCAGGTTTTGTCTGTGCATATGACTCCTACAGGGAAGGGGTCCAATGAGGTTTCAAATTATGTGAAGAAGTTAGTGGGGGTCATGCAAGAAGGTCAGGCTAAGATGTTAGCGAATAAGTCCCACATGTTGGGAATTTTAAGGGATCTTACTCTAAGGTCCACGGTCAGCAGGCCTACCCAGCTCACCCTATTCAATCAACATTGCCAGTTTCTACTATAGGTCCAGCTACGATCTTTTCTCATTCGTAGGTTATTAGGAGCCAAGGGACATTTTACTCTTCTACCAGTCGGCCTTGTCTTGAGCAGGGATATTACTATTGTGGTGTTGTTGGTCATTTTAAGAGAGAGTGTCCTTTGAGGTATACGAATGGCCAAGCAAAACAGCAGACTCGGGCTATAGTTCCAGCGGGTAGAGGACGAAGAGGTAACAGCAGGGGTTATCCACAGAGTGGATGGGGAAATCAGACAAGTGGTCGGGGTGGTTGAGAAAATAGCGGTGCAGGGGGAGGAGCGCAGACGAGGAAAGAATTAGCTAAAATTGATAATCGGGATCACTGTTATGCCTTTTTGGGAAAGATTGATATTGTGGCTTTTGATGCGGTTATCATAGGTGCCATTTCTATTTATGACCAAATGGTTTCTATTTAATTTGACCTGGGGTCTACTTATTCTTATGTATCTTCCTAGTTTGCGGTGGGTCTAAATTTAGTTTATGATGTACTTGACTATCCTGTTTATGTGTCTACACTGGTTGGTGAGTCTGTGGTATAACCCATATTTACTGTTCTTGCTCTGTGTTGTTTATGGGTTTTCATACTTGGGTAGATTTGATTATTCTGGATATGTTGGACTTTGATGTAATTTTGGGTATGACCTGGTTATCTCCATATCATGCTGTCTTAAACTGTAATACTAAGACAGTGACTCTAGCTATGCCTAGGATGGATGAACTATAGTGGGAGGTCGTGTATAAGTCCAAGCCGATGAAAATTATATCCTTTGTCCGGGCTAAAAGGTTAGTGGGGAAGGGGTGTTCAGCATTTTTAGTTCATATCCAGGATGTGAGTATGGGGTCCCCTTCTATAGAGTCATATCTGCTAGTTTTTGAATTCCAGGAAATGTTTCCTTTAGATTTATCGGGTATGCTTCTAGATAGAGATATTGATTTCCTTATTGAATTAGAGTCGGGTACTTGCCCTATATCTATTCCACCCTATCGAATGGCTCCAGCAGAGTTGAGAGAACTCAAAACTCAATTGCAGGAACTACTTGACATGGGGTTTATTCATCCAAGTGCTTCACCTTGGGGTGCTCCGGTCCTATTTGTTAAGAAGAAGAATGGCAGTATGAGGATATGTATTAACTATAGACAGCTGAATAAGGTTACCATCAGAAATAAATACCCTTTACCTCGCATAGATCTTTTTGACCAGTTATAGGGTGCAATGGTATTTTCCAAAATTGACTTATGGTCGGGTTATCATCAGCGGAAAATTAGATTGAAGGACATACCAAAGACAACTTTTAGAACTCGGTATGGCTATTACGAGTTTCTTGTGATGTCTTTTGGGCTAACTAATGCAAATGCAGCTTTTATGAGCTTGATGAATGGTATCTTTAAGTCATTCTTGGATTCCTTTGTTATTGTGTTTATTGATGACATTCTAGTTTACTCCAAGAGTAAGGAGGAGCATACAGGTCACCTTCTCATAGTATGGGAGATTCTAAGGAGAAGTGGCTATTTGCCAAATTTTTGAAGTGTGAGTTTTGGTTGTCTTTAGTTTCCTTTTAGGTCACGTTGTTTCCAAAAAAGGGGTAATGGTGGATCCTCAAAAGATTGAGGCAGTTAAGAGTTGGATCCGGCCTAGCTCAGTGACCGAGGCAGAGAGCTTTGTGGATCTTGGTAGTTATCACCACATGTTTTTCAAGAACTTTGCATCCATTACAATACACTTTACAAGGCTGACTTAGAAGAAAGTGTCATTTGTTTGGTTAGATCAATGTGAAAAGAGTTTCCAAAAACTTAAGACACTCTAGACTACAGCTCATATCCTTTCTTCATCGATTGAAGGTAAGGACTTTATAGTGTTTTGTGATGCTTTGCTTTTGGGCTTGGGTGTTGTGTTAATGTAGGATAGGAACGTCATTGATTATGTTTCGAGGGGTAGTTGAAGCCTCATGAAAGGAACTATCTAACCCATGACTTGGAGTTGGCAGTGGTGGCGTTTGCATTAAAGATTTGGAAACACTATCTTTATGGTGTCAAGTGTGAGGTCTTCACAGACCACCGTAGCCTATAGCATGTGTTTACTCAAGGGTATTTTAATCTAAGGCAGCGGATATGGATGGAATTGTTGAAGTATTATGATGTGACTATTCAGTACCATCCAAGTAAGGCCAATGTGGTGGCAGATGCATTGAGCTAAAAAACTGTAAGTATGGGTAGTTTGTCATTCTTGAGGGTGTCAAAGTGATCTATAGCTAGAGTGTTCTAAACACTAGTATCTTAGAGTATGCAGATTGGGGTTTCAGACAGGGGTGGAGTATTAGCTAGTGTTGAGGTGAAGTCAACATTTCTAGAACATATTAAGGCCAAGCAAATTGAGGACAAGAAGTTGAATGCACTCTGAAATGAAGTGGTGCGTGGGGTGATAGCGGACACCACTCTTGACACGAGTGGGGTGTTATGGTTTAAGTGAAGGTTATGTGTTCCTCGAGTTGGAGACTTGATTCTTGATGTACTTTCAGAAGCCCATGGTTCATGTTATTCTATTCATCTGAGTACAACCAAAATATACCATGACTTTAGGCAGCTTTATTGGTGGCCCAAAATAAAGAGGGACATAGTAGATTATGTGTCCAAGTGTTATAATTGTCAGTAGGTGAAGTATGAACATCAAAGGCATGTGGGGTTGCTTCAGAGAATGCCTATACCTATGTGGAAATGGGAGAACATTGCTATGGATTTTGTGGTGGGTCTACCTAAGACCTTGGGAAAATATGACTCTATTTGGGTGATAGTGGATTCGTTGACAAAATCAACTCACTTTTTGCCTATTTGGGTAGACTATAGCTCTCAGCAATTAGCTAAAATCTATGTCAAGGAAATAGTAAGGCATCATGGGGCTTCCCTTAGCATCATTTTTTATAGAGACGTAAAGTATACTTTTAAATTTTAGGACAGGTTAAACGAGGAGTTGGGAACCAAGCTCTCCTTTAGCATGGCTTTCCATCCTCAAATTAATGGGCAGTCGGAGAGGACAATTCAAGTGCTATAGGACATGTTGAGAGCCTGTGTTCTTGACTTTGATGGTCATTGGGACCCGTTTCTTCAATTGTGTAAGTTTTCATACAACAACATCTATCACTCCAGCATCGATATGGTACCATTCAAGGCACTCTATGGAAGGAAGTGTAGGTCACCTATTGGGTGGTTTGATACTTGGTAAAGGAAGCTCAAGAAAAAGTAAGGTTCATTCAAACCAAGTTGTTGGCTGCTCAAACTAGACAGAAAAAGTATGTGGACCATAAGGTAAGAGATATGGATTTCAAGGTTGGTGAACAAGTGTTGCTTAAAGTATCTCCCATGAAGGGAGTCAAAAGGTTCGGTAAAATGGTAAGCTCAGCCCTCGGTATATTAGTCCCTTTAAGATTCTTAAGGATATAGATTTAATTGTGTACAGGTTAGTTTTACCATCGGTGTTGTCGAGATTCCATTCGGTATTTCATATCTACAGGCTCAAACAATAC
The DNA here is from genome assembly GCA_031232105.1 of Capsicum rhomboideum. Lineage (NCBI taxonomy): Eukaryota > Viridiplantae > Streptophyta > Magnoliopsida > Solanales > Solanaceae > Capsicum > Capsicum rhomboideum. Next base: position 24,557,682 of record CP124718.1, read on the forward strand.
CATGGGTATGGAGACTACATCATTAAATAGGACTCGATCCTATTAGATAAGGATTTGGCTTACGAGGAAAAACCAGTAGTAATATTATATAGGGATGTTTGGAAGTTAAAGATAAAGGAAATTTGTTCAGTTAAGATTTAATTGAAGCATTATCCTATTGAAGAAGCCATTTGGGAAATTGAGAAGGACATGCGGGACAAGTATCCTCAATTGTTTGAGGATACAAGTACTCTCTTTTTTCTTTGTTTCAGCCTATTTTTTCTAGTTTGATTGTTTGGGGATGAATGATGGGTAAATTATTATCTGTTGTAAATACCTTTTCCATCATTACATATAAGTCACTCATTTAAAATTTCATGCAAAAATTCTTCCCAGATTTGAAGTTATAAATTTCAGGCTAGGCTAGTTTTGGATGAAATCTTAGCAAGGTGTGGTCTACGGAAATCCGAGAATAAATTGGGTAAGTTTGGTGGTGTTTGACTTGATTTCTTTTAGCTAAGATGATAAGGAACCGGTAGGATTTTACATAATTAAATTTGAGTAAGTAGAACTCCCAAAATTGATCTTTGCGTAAAAGGTATTGTTTGGGATGTCTCAGATTTAAGGCGTTGTGAAAAAGGAAATTTTTGAGAAAAATCGGACAGTCTATCCCACCCATATCACGATAGCGACGTGCATGTCGCGATAACAATATGCATGTAGCTATAGCGATGAGCATGCCGCTACAACGACATGCCCAAAAGCAGAGAAAGTCCCATTATAGCACCCAATCAATATGATCAACGTACACTATAGCGACATCGCTGTAGCAACGTATGTCGCTATTGCAATGAAAATTGTTGTTTTATTTTAAAAATCTCCCAAAATAGTTTGTTTTCCTAAAACACGTTTTGGGGCAAGGGAGAGGCGATTTTGGGCAAAAATCATCAGCTGGCCATTGTTTTGCTTCGTTAAGGTAAGGATTCAATCCCCGTTAACTAGTAAATTAATAATCTAGCCTTAGAATTGGGGATGATTTTAGATGTTTTTTGAGTCCAAGTGAGTAGTTTAAGTATAAAACCAATGGGTTTTTGTTAATGATAGTTAAATTACCCTTGCATGTCATTAATTCACTAATTATTCCATAGCATTGGTAGTTTTAGGTAAATTATAGTAGAAAAGTCCTAGAACGGGGAGGGAATGATCATGAACTTGGCCTTAGGGGTTGGGTATGAGCTATAATCCCCAATGTGGTAGGTCATTTCCTTAATTATGTGTTTGCATATATTTCTAGACCGAGATCAAGCAAAAATTGTATGGAAAGGAAAGGCTCAACCTTAGTTGAGTTGTGCAAACTTGAATTAAGGTAGGTGATGGTATTGTAGTTTAATCCAATTTGTACTATATGTGCATGTTAACTACTTCTTAGTAAGGCTTGCTAGTGCATGTTGTTTGGTGTGGTCCATTCAATGAATTTATCTTGTTGTATGAGTTTTACCTTTCTTATTGTTAATTTGGAATGTTTGGTATTTGAACATTCTCTCAGCTTATTGGTGGAATAAGGTTGGCAGACACTTGTGTCTGGCGTTTTGGTACATAGATGGAATTTATCTTGTTGTATGAGTTTGACCTTTCTTATTGTTAATTTGGAATGTTTGGTATTTGTACATTCTCTTAGCTTATTGGTGGAATAAGGTTGGCAGACACTTGTGTCTGGCGTTTTGGTACATAGATGGAATTTGTCCCCTGCAGGTCATGACTAGAGGGTGGTTATAATACCCATAGCTTGTATATACGAGGTTTAAGTGAGTTTGGCGGTTCCATGATTGAACCAAGGAATATATTTTTATGTTTGATAATTGGTTAACTTGTCTTGAGTTGTTTTTGGCTGAGCTGACTGCACTTGACTTGGTTGTAAATATCTTGACTTGTTGCTAGCTTATTTGATACTTGTGGTGCAAGGTGTAGGTTAGAATGAGAATGGATTAACTTGTTGTACTATGTTTTGGTTAAGTGTTCATATTTTCATCTTGGGTTAGCCAAATGACCATATCAGTACACTATTATTTTTTTCTGTACGGATACTACACCTGGTTTTACTTTTGTTGAGTGCAACGCATATTCCAATAGCTCCTACAAGTCCTCACTTGTGATTCTATGTTGTGATTCGGATTTCAGGGTGAGCAGCATATTTGGGCTACCATGGAATCTTTCTTCTATGATATTGTCTTTGTTTGGACTTATGCATTCTTCTTAGTTTTGGGGTTGCATCCCCTTCTTGACATTCTTAGTATGTTTTGGTACACCGACTTTCAAATTCTAGGGATGTTTTTGTTTCAGTATTTATCTTCTCATTTCTTATTTTGTTAGACTGGATAATCCTTGAACTATTAATAAGATAGTTTTCTTCCTTTTCTCTAAGTGATGGTTAATGTTTTCAGGGTTATTGGTTCTCCTACCGTAGATTGAGGTGGGTGCCACTCATGTCCATTTGGGTCGTGATAGTAACCTACCTGGAGGACAAATGTGCGCTCATGAACCCACTAAACTGGAACTTTTCCCTTCCAAGAAGTCCCTAAATGCTGCCACGCTACCAAAATAATGATATATACGTCAATATGAGAAGAATGATACTCACAATGCAAATTTATGCTCTGGGTCAAAATTTTGGCTAAAAATCACCCATGGAGCTCGCTTATGAAATCTAGAATTTGAATACTCAATTATATCCCTCATGGGATAAGGATTTCATTCTCAAGCTTTGAGCTTGATCAGCCCCCCAAATTGAGCCCCAAATCATTCCCCAAAGCTATGGAAAAGCCAAGAATTAAAACTAGAGAATTAATGGAATTAAGGTTGGGGACTTATGAATTAAGCAAAGGGAATTGATCAAGGATCACTCTACTAACAAGGCCTAGCTTCAATAGGTGATCCCATACTAGTTCTTCAGCCTGGAGCTCTCAATAATGAAAGAAAAAAAGAGTTGGAATGATTTAAAAATGAAGTGAGGATGGGGGATATACTCAGCAGATACTGCTTCAGCGGCCATTTGGTCGCAAAAGTGGCTCAATACCACAAAAGTGGCTCCCCTTTAGCTGCTAAGTTCCACAAAAGCAGAAACCTAGCCACTTAAGTAGCTACCGCAAAAGTAGTCTTAGAGCAGCAAAAGCGGCTGCACCAGATACTTGCACTAGCCACTTTTCAGCTAAGTTAAAAACTTTGACTAGGTGCTCGAGATTCATTTGGAACTCTGTAATTACCCTATTGAAAATGACATTCCAAACTCAATGGAATCAATGAAATTTCCAACATAGGTTATTTTAATGAAATGTGGGACCCACACTCACATTCCATTTTAACTAAAAACCAATCGATGGCCCAAAAAGAGTTCGAAAGCCTCGGGACCTAAACCAAAAGTCCCCCTAATCCAAAATCCATAAGTCAGAGCTAACAAAATTATCAAAATTCTCATCCGAGGCCATTTACTAGAAGTTTTTGCCGAAGAACTATTTCTCAACTTCAATAGCTCAAAACGGAGAAACTGGCATAAAAACCAAATGAACTGCTCGTGAACCAAACTACCAGTTCTAGCAAGAGATAAATGACTTGGAATAACTATAGGAAAGCTCTAAATGCACATAATGCACAAAAATAGAAAAATGACTAGGAGGGTCATTACAAGTAACTCCTTCACTCTTAGCACCATAACCTTCAATCCCAATTTTTCTTTCAAAAAAATTATTCATCTATAAAAAATAACAATAAAATAATTAAAAACCTAAGAAAAAATTATCCCCTCCTAAAATTAAATTTTCATATTAAAAAATAAAAAAAAAATATTTAGAAGAGGAAAACTCAAGAGGAGAGGGGGGGGGGGTAAGGCTGCCAATGAATCGGATTTGGGATTGTCGGATCGATAATTACCATAACAGGATGGAATCAGGTCCACAAAAACTGATTTTGTGGCTAGAATCGGGTCTACTGGTATCGGGTCCACTAGTAACTTTCTGTGGACCATCCCATTTTCATTATCAACCAATGTGGAACTGAATCAGACTGGTGCCAAAATTCGATTCCAACAGGGAATTATTTTTTAAAAAATATATATATTTCTTTATAAGATTTTTAAAAGAAAAACATTTTTTTTAATGTTTATAAATAACTTATTAAAGTTTTTTAAAACTATACTTTGAACTTTTTAAAGTTTTCCTTCATAGTTTTTAAAATAGTTCGTACTTAATTCTATGACTTTTAAAATTTAGGAAGTTAGGATTATAAAAAGTTTAAGTTTATCTAACTTCTTTATAAAACTATAAAATTATAAAAAGTTATAGAACTTTAAGATAGGAGAGGGTGGTACGATACCAGTGCAGGATGAGGAAATATCAGTTCAGAATGAGGCAACACCAGTTCATGGAGATCCAACATCGATTCAGATGTCTTCAGATATAATTCAGTAGGTCTTGAGCTTCTTTAGTGGGTTGGCCGAGACTGGAGCTACACCCATAGCTCCTACATTTTAGTATCCGATAGCATAGCATATTGTTGTCATGGCCCCTAGAATTGTAACGATACACCCCATTGTTATAGCATTGATTAGGGTGTAAGCGTCTGGGTAGATATTGCCTTAGGATGAGAGTTGTGAAAATCTCAGACCAAGGTGAGTTCAGATAAAATCTAAGTATTATATGGTGTAAAAACCCTTTAGGGGTTGTGGTGTATTATGTGTTGTTTTTATAGGTGTGGCGTGATATCTAATGAGTTCAGTGATCTATAGAAACTTTTGGAACAGAATTTGGGTGTATAGACCTCTGGTTATAGTGTTTGCCGCAATAGGATAAATCTGTGTTGTTGAAAAACAAAATTTGTGTTGTAAAAGGAGGAAAAAATAGAAATTCCCCCAACTTACAATTTAAGCTCTATTGATGCAGCCTTGGTGTTGCTAAAGCAAGACTACTGTAGCGGTAGGGTGGACCACTATAGCAGTCAGTGATGTTAGGCGAGGGACAGCCATAGCGGGTCACTATGTCGTTATAGCAGGACCACTATAGCAGTCAGGCGACTTCCATAGTGATAAGAAGTGCGACATGAGGGACCGTCATAGCGGCCCTCTAGGCCGCTATATCAGGACTATTGTAGCAAGCAGACGACCGCTACAGCAATTATCGGGCAGGGTTTAATGCCTAGTTATGTGTTTTGATGTTATTTTATCCCAAAATATCAAAATTTTGATCTAAGATTTGTGTGAGGCTATTCCTATTGGGTTGGGCAATTTCTACTCTTGAGGTAAGCCTATTTCACTATTCTAACATTGATTAATCCATTTAATCTAGAGAATCACTAGAATAAAGTGTTAGAGTGAATTCTTGGGTTAAGCTCTAAAATTAGTGAATTGGTAAAATTGCTCATGGATAGTCTTAAAATAAATTATAAATTATTTTAGGTTGCTAGATTTAACTTTCTAACATAGAATTCTTCATCTTTAACATGAGTTATAAGGAAAATAGATGGATTAATGGGTGAACCCCCCCCCCCCCCCCAAATTGGTAGTTTAGGCTATGAACTAGGTCAAAATCTATGGGTTTTAGTTCCTAACGCTTATAATTAGAGAATAAGTTATTGATTTCTCCTTATTTATTATTTTTAGACCGAGAAGAGTTCAAAACTGAGATAAAAGGGAAAGCTTTGGTGAATTAGAGTATTCTAGGCTTATGTTTGAGGTGTGTTATGGTCTGAATTGTTGATACAAACTTAATTTGAAATCTATGCCTAACCATGAGTTTAATAATTATAATTGGCCTTCGAGCATACATGTGTTTGGTGAGTTGATTGATAGTTGATGGTATACATAAAATGATAATACTTGAATTTGACTAAGTGTCTACATAAGGTGTATTTTGCATAATTGGTCCATTTCATGATATCCTTGTTGATATTGATTGTGATATTTATATATTATGATATTCGATAGGTCGTTGGTATATGTTGCTTACATGTTAATATTCAGAGGGTCGGGTACCCGCCGATAGAGTACATGGACTGAGCTACTCCCCTGCAGGTCATGACTATTAGACATATAAGACCCCTTAGGATATCTGTACACATCTTATGATTGATTTGATGGTTGCAAATGCATTGTTCCTATTATTGATCCACTAATTATTGCCTGCACTGCATGAGTGTTGTGACCAGTAAAAGTAGCATAAGACCACTTGTGAAATGGTTAGATGAACTTGACTTGGTGTATTACACTTATGATAAGTATAGGGTCATAGGCTCCTCCTTTGTTGTGTATTGAACTTACTTTTGAGGTAGTAGTACGAATGTGTTGATAGGATAAGATATGTATTATTGTGTTGTTTGATTTTGTAAGAGGTTATTCTATGAATAGGGGATGTTTTGGACAATTACATGTTATGTCATGATTGTTAGTTGCTCTTATTTGATTTATGTTTATGTATGGGTTTTAAGTTAAGTCGGGTGATGATTCCTATCAGTACATAGTGTTTGTACTGATACTACATGTACTCATCTTTTGTTTAGTGCAGACAGTGTTCCAGTGACTGAGATGAGACCTCAGATACAGTTCTTGACCAGCGGATTTTCGATCAGTTCTTGACCAGCGGATTTTTGATCCAAGGGTGAGTACCTACTTTCAGGGGGGCATTGGATCCTCTTATTTATCATGTCCATTCATTCAGACCATGACACTCTTTTATTTATTTGTTTTGAGATACTCATTCTAGATTTTAGTTTTTGGTTTTACAATGTTCATGTACGTTGACTTTTGGGTCCTTCGGATGATGTAATAGGTAGTTGTTTTCTTCACATTATTATCTTATTGTTTTTATTTAAGATTCGTTATTCTTTAATTAGATATTGTTTAAAATGGTAAATTATCCGTAAAGAGTTTGGGTTCGATGGTTCTTCCATCGGAGGGTTAGTGTGGTGTGACTCGTGACTATGGTGTGACTCGTGACTATTTATGTCGTGACAAAAATGGTATCAGTGTCCTAGGTTCATCCATCTTGTCGTACAAGAATGAGTCTTGTACAGTCTTGTAGAATGGTACGGAGATATCTATACTTTTCTTTAAGAGGCTACAAGACTTTAGGAAACAAGGGATGAGAATTAATGCACTCCATAGCAGTAGCTTGGCGTTTAGGTAGGCTGTGATTTATGAGGGTAGATTGTGGATATTGAACGTGCTCATTGTATAGATTTGACAGGAGAATCATGTTTAGGAATAGGGGCATGTCGTTTGAATGGATAAAACATAGAATTACATAAAAAGAGCTAATAGTGTGTTGCTATGTTGGTATATGAATCTCTTTTTGAGTTTTATGTATTCGTATGACCTCCATGTTGAATTATAATATTAATAATATGATTCTAGTAATGATAATGAGAATAAGTACCTTAAAAAAGGTGACATTAATGTTGTACTTGGCATGAATGCATGATTATACTACTGCAATTGCTTATGAGAATTAATTACGGTAGAGGAATACGGTGTTGTAACTTAAAGAATATAAGAATAGTGTGTCTAAGTGCAAAAGATAAAACATGTAAAGGTGTATAATAGAGTTAGAATCATAAAGACTGAATAGGATTGGATGGTTGAACAATTTGTTAATGATATGGCATCTTGGAAACCTAGTAATGTGTTGAATGTAAGGGTTACTAGTTAATAAACATAACCCACCGATCTTGATATGATTAGAAGAGGGTTTTTTTGAGTGAATGAATCTAGGTTATGGTTGAATTAGAGTTTTAGACTCGATTTGATTCCATATGTGCACTTAAATTGAATGCTTATTGTTTGGTCTTCGGACATGCTTATGATGGTTATTATGGTTGTGAATGCTTGAATGAATTAGCATTGTGATTAATGAAACTGATGGAATTACTTGTGTTCGTGAATGTATCTATAAATTAGGTGCACGGTGTTTATTTTGAGAAATAATAAAGTTGGAATCACCTATTGATATTATTATTATTATTGAGGACCGGATGCCATGCTAGTATGGGTACTATACTTATACTATTATTAAGGATTGGGTGCCACACCAGTACTGATATAGATATTGATATTACTATTTTTATGGAGAATCGGGTACCAAGCTGGTACAGTACATGGATTAAGGGTGTCCCCAGCAGGTCATGACTATTAGGCAGAAATAAGTCCCATAGCATAGGTGTACAAACTATAGAGTGATATACAAATATGATATGCATATATATATATAGAGTCGAGATTCATATAGACTAGAGTCCATATTGTGATTGGTGACTATGGTTATAGGGTCTAGCATGACTTGCTATTTTAATTTCATAACTGGTACATTCCTTAATTGATATTGTGATGTAGATTGATGTGATTATGATGTTAGGGATACGTATTACACTTGTTTATGAATTATGTATTCTGATTTTTGTTGTGATGTTGTTATAGGATCGTTGAGAGTCTAGAAGATTGGTGCTTGCGGCATGATGACATTGTATATATTATCAGCTTGTTGGGCTATTCTTGATTTTGATATTCGTTGTTACACATGTGATGTAGAATTAGGTAATTATTGGTTGGACCCTAACTTGAAATTATGAGCGCTTGGGTCTACCAGATAATATTCATAGAGTTACCTCAGTGGAATTACTTAATGGAAATTTGATTATTTGCTTGTAAGTGAATTGGTTAACTAAGCTAATAAGGCATTATTGGAAGTTTCTATGATATTGAAGAATCATAGTATGGAATGTGAAACTTGGTTTTAAATTATTATATTCATCAACTTTTTTACCTCTCCTCTTGGTGAAAATTGTGTCTTTTCTTTTGTCCTTGTCCTATATAGAAGCTCTTATATATGTCTAGACCAGGTTTTAGGAGTTTGATTCATTTTGATTAAGTTAACTGTTGTAAAATCCATATTTATTAACTTGTTGGTATTACAAGTTGAATGTTTTGATTACTTATAAAAGTTGTTAATTGAAATCTACATAGTAATTGGTTTGGGTGGTACCGATTCTCCTATCTAGTTAGAATAGAGTAGGTGCTCGTATGATTCAATGATTTGGGTCGTGATAGTTGGTATCAGAGCCCTAGGTGTACTGGTCTTACAAGTACAAGAGCAATGTCAAGAAGAGTCCTGCGGATTGGTATGTAGACGTCCACATTAAATCCTCGAGAATATATGAGGCACCTAAGAGCCATTCCTTTTTTGCTTTCCTATTGTTGCCACCTCAGTGTTGTCTCCTCGAGTTGAATACAATTGGATTTGGTCGATTCCAATTAGTATATCAACAAAGTCGAAGTTGGACTCTAGTGGGTTCCAATTGGTATCTTGAAAAAGTTTGCAATTGGAACTTGGTCAATCTTAATTGGTATCTATTGATAAGATTAGGGACTCACAACGTTTGTGTAAAATTATGATGAAATTGTTTGGGTGTATGTTTCATGGTGAAAACTAGTTGTGAAATTATTATTTATGGAGCTGATAATAAGGATCGATGTACATGGAATTATGGTGATCTGTAAGGTGTTGATGTATGCTAATGTCTTGTGTGATGGAGAGATAATGAAAAGAGCATATTGGGTTGGAGTATCTCATCAAAAACATGTTCCTAAATGTTGAAATAGTGAAAGTTTCTAGATAAGTAGCTTAAATAATTAACATTACAAGAGGTTGAATTGTAATGTTAATTATGTAATTATAAATAACGATAATGAGAATGTAAGAGCTTTTAATATAAAGATCCAGATTAAGCACCTTAAAAGGTGATATTAATGTTGTTCTTGGCATGAATGCATTATGTTGCTTCAATTGTTCATGAGAATTGATTACGGTAGAGAAATGGGGTGTTGTAACTTAAGGAACCTAAGAATAGTGTGGCTAAGTGCAAAAAATGAAATGTGTAAAGGCATATAATAGAGTTAGAACCATAAAGACTAAATAGGATCGGATGGTTAAACAATTAGTTAATGATGTGGCATTTAGGAAACCTAATAATGTGTTGAATGTAAGAGTTGCTAGTTAGTAAACATAACCCACCGATCTTGATGTGAGTATAAAAGGGTTTTGTTGAGTGAATGAATCTAGGTTATGATTGAATCAGAGTTACAAATGTTAGGGGATATAAATTAATTGATATTGTGATGGAACTTGTTGCGATTGTGGTGTTAGGGGATACGTGTGACACTTGTTTGTGGCTTCTGTATTCTGATTGTTGTTGTGTTGTTATTGTTGGATCATTTAGGGTCTAGAAGGATTGGTATCGGCGACATGGTGACATTGTATCTATTATCTTCTTCTTTGGTTATTCTTGATGTTGATATTCACTGTATACACGTGATGTAGAATTAGGTAAATGTTGGTTGGATGTTAACTTGAAATTATGATCATTTCAGTCTGCTAGATAATATTCACGGAGCTAGGAGTCAGTGGAATTACGTAACAGAAATCAGATTCTTTGCTTGTAACTGAATTGGTTAACTAAGCTAATAAGGCATAATTGGGAACTTCTATGATATTGATGAATCGTAGTATAGAATGTGAAACTTGGTGTTAAACAATTATATGAAGATTGTCATTGCGATTTCTATATGATGTTGTGTGATCTAACCCTGGTCTATCGATGATGCTTACCAGTATGTATGGTGTGCAGATACTACTCTTGCTACATCTGTTTTTGGGATGTAGGTGTGTTGCAGGTTGATTAGGAGTCTCTTATGTTGAGTGGTTGGTATTCACCAACCTCATCAGCTTCTGTACCTCTCCTCCTGGTGAAAATTGTGTCTTTTCTTTTGTCCTTATCCTATATAGAAGCTCATGTACATGTCTATACAGGGTTTTTTGAGTTTGATTCTTTTTGATTAAGTTAACTGTTGTGAAAGTCATGTTTATTAACTTCTTGGTATTAAGAGCTGAATGTTTTGTTTACTTATAAAATCTTTTTATTGAATTCACATAGTAATTGGTTTGGATGGTAAAATTTCTCCTATCTAATTAGAATAGAGTAGGTTCCCATGATTTGGATCGTGACACTCTACCATCAAAATAGACAAATAGGCAACGAAGATAGTGACAATGTTGAGCTTGATAACTAAAAATATCACTTTAAATTGTATTTCTTGAAAAAAATTTGAAAAGAAGGATTATAAACTTGTTGAATATAATGAATAAAATCGGGATGTGAAGGAAAACCATAAAGCAAACCACAAACAATAACTATTTTAGTTAATTCTTCATGACCTCTTACTTTACTATTATCTAGTGTGTGCTTTGGCCTTGTTGTGTCCAAATACACATGCAAGTGTACGCGGTCGTATAAGTAATATTATTCATACCAAAATAATAAGTGAAAGAGTTTAAGAAGAAGAACCCTAATTAAATCCCTTGTACTATGTGCTTCTCTCCCCAAAAATATGTAGTAATTGACTGAGACTCATTCTTGGGGTGTTTATAAATGTTAAATAATTTAATCCAAAACTTATTAGGACTGTACTCATTAAAAAGTAGGAATCCCATCGAAATAGGAGTGAGCGGTGTGAGGGGCAGCGAGCAGGTCGAGCCCTATGATGCGCCACCTTCAGTGCAAGCAAATCAGTGATTTTTTTTCTTTCGGTTGTGCGGCATGGAGGTCATTGCTTGTGGCTCAACTTTGCAGTGTGGAGGCTTCTTCAGCATCTGAATTCCCCCTAGATCACATATCAAGCTTGTCTCATGTTTCCCCATCGTTTTGGTTTACTTTCAACCGCATTTTTGCCTGAAACATGCTAATCACATATTTTAGTTCACCTATACCAACATATCACAAAGCGAACGAAAATATACAAATTCGTTCTTAAAACTTGGCAAAAGTATGAGTAAAATGTGGCGCTTGGGTGTATAAATACGCCCAAGGTCACCACCCCACACTTAAAACCTTATTTGTCATCAAACAACTCATTATACTACCTCACATTTAACAACTTCAATTGAACTCAACTACCCATACATAGAAAAGCTAAACAGTTTAATCATGATCCATAATCATTCAACTAAGCATGGTTTTATAACTCAAGGAACCTTCAAATAAAACCATACAACCACTAAAACTGACTCGTTATGCAAAAATAGAGCCAACATGATCGTGTTAGATTTGAATTCAGTAGTTCACCAAGTTCTCACCATTTTGTGCCCTCATGTTTAGGTAAGTTCCCCAAATCTCACATCACACAATTAGTATAGGGGACATATTCAACAAAAAATATGCTCACACTCCTAAGAAAGTTTCAAACATACGCAACATACATAGGCTTGCCCATAGTGTATTACTCAATCAAACGAAGCATCAATTTGTATGATCAAAAGGACTTTCCATGGTTTTAATGTCGGCTAAGGGAAGGGTAGGAACTATTTGGCTAATGGTGACTACTATCCCTATGCACTTTAATATAAATACGTTTCTTATCCTTGACAATCATCTTTCCTTCCATCACCCAATCTTTTTACACTACTCTGTACGTCCATAGACAGGAAAATTCTCTTTCCCCTTTCATACAATAGTGTGCGCCCTCTTTTTTTCTTCAATTCACTTTTTTTCTTGTTTTTATACTTTTTATGAGAACAATTCGTATATTACATAGACACACACACATCACTTATTTCTCATCACATTAACCATCTTCCATTATGTGCATCCCCTATCCATAAGTGTCAATAAAGTGCATTAGGGCCTATTTGGATCAAATTAACATGAGCCATTTGAACAAAAGGAAATTTGGCTACATAATATGGTTTTGAAAAGAAATAGGCTTAAAGACACAAAGGAGCTTATTAAGGATAATGCAAAGGTTGGTACAAATAACGGTGAATGACCTAGGCTTACAAAGAAATGCTTGATCATGTCCTATAAACAAAACACCAAGTCCAAATTTTTCACACATATGGAGCAAGTTCTAGATGTATAATATGTTAAAAAAACACAACAAGTGCTCACCACAAATGGCACAATGGTTTAAGAATGGTTCTCTTACATTTCAATCTAAACACACAACCAAATTGAATGTTTTCCATTATTAAGCCTAACCTTTTCATCTTAGATACAAGTTTAAGAGATTTAAGTGTTTCTAACAAAGTTTCATACATTTTATTCTTTTCAAATGGGTTTTACATAAAGTCTAGAATATACTTAAGTAGGGTATCTAACTCTCAACCGGTGAAGGGTTCTGCTTCTTACTCATTACCTATGACTATCTTTCCCTTAAGATCGTCGTCATCCATCCATCATAGGAAAAAGTACCTAACTATGACTATCATGAGCAACCAAATCCTATACTAAAAAATTCAAAAATAATCGTATTTGATTCAAAGGGACTATCCTCAGGAAAAGCACCAAAAACAAAATTTGAGGAACCCAAATACAAAACAAATAATACTAAACTTAAGTAATACTACCTACCAACTGAAATAAACAAAAGTACGAATTACTAGTTATTACAGACCATGAATATCTGAATGTTAGTGATCCACAAAAATATCGTCCACACAAAATAAACAGAGTACTTAAACATCACGAGTACAATTACCAAATCACAAAAAAAAAAAAAAAGTACTGCAATAGCAAACTCATAAAGGGATTCTTTCCCCCAACCCATACTTAAGAATAAGCACTGCCCCCAGGGCATAACAGAAATTTAAAAGCAAAAGATGGGGAAAAAGATATGGTAAAAGAACTCTCGGGTCACTACTCATCATCCTCATCATCGTCAAGCTCTTCATCTTCATCATCAGAATCTGACTCCAAGTCAGTGCCCGAGTCCACTCTCAACCTATGCTCATCAGTATGAGTATCATCATCTATCGACTCCTAAAAATCTAGTCTAATCCTGGACAATATATTTGCATGCCCATTTAAGAGATAATCTTCCTTAAACTATTTCAGATCATCTGTAGTAGGAGGCCATCCACCACACATCAAGGAAAGCTTATATATGCCATAAATATGGCTCGCAAAGCTATCATCTCTAGCATTCTGTTAAGCATGGCTCAAAGCAGGCCCAAATGCAGACTCGGGCTCTTTCACTTTTAAAACAGTAATCCCTCTCAAGTTCTGGAAGGGTTTGTAGTCTATGAGGTCTTTTTCCACCCCAAAGTCCTTCAAAAACTGTGTCATAAGTTCACCAAAGTTGAACCTATATCCATTTTTCACCCTATCCTTTCTCATTGAAGATCATAAAACTGCACCCACATTAATATTTACATTATCAAAGCATAAACCAAACATAACTAATCACGAGTGATGTTAGACAAATGAGTTACTGGGAAAACATGTGCACATTATCCTCAACCATATTCTGGCCTCCTTGTTTAAGCGAGCATAGGGAAAGGTGTTGTGATACCCTTTATCTTTGTGGTAGGCCCACCTTGCTACTGATTTTGGGTTGCAAAGGGTGTGGTGAATCACCTGGTAGGGTGGCCTACTACACAACTTCCTCAAGGGATCATGGTCCATATTTGGTGTGCAGAGGAAGGTATTTAATGTTGTTGCATTAAAGGTAAGGATCTTTCCTCGAAGATGAACCTCAACACCCTGTGTCTTGGGAAATTAATTAGCAAAGAATTCCCTAATAATATCCAAAATGCACTCACCTCAGTTATTGAAGATGAAGTCCATCCCCACCTGGTGGATCCTCTCCAGATTGTGTGTGTACTCAGCAGCCAATCTCTCCCTATCAATACGCTCCATAGGCAAGTATTTTGCCTCTTTGTTCTCCTTATACCACTTAAGTCCCTCCTTATCAATAGAATTCACTCAAAATCTGTAGTGAGGTACTCAAGGAACGATGGGTGGGGATGGCAATGCATGTGTTGCTTTGCTTGTGTGAGGTCTTTTCTGTCTCTGGCTTGATGTATATACAGTACCTGTTAATCATAGTGATTAAGAGAATTAGTGCAGCCCTAAGTGGCTAACCATAATCAAGTTTTAAGGAGGTTAAAACCACCCCACACTTAATTTGTTAGCACACCGCAACCAGTCTTTATTTTTGGATACTCAAACTTTCCTTACACACAGATCATTGACTGGTTCACATACTCATAGTTAAATTAAATCCATACGCCCATACTTTCAAATCACACCATGTCCCATGAACAATAGAACTATGCTTAATCATAAATGATTTCAAGTGCTTTAAGTCACACAGCTCCAACATACTCAATTATCATCATACTTGCAAAGAATATTATATATAATTACACGTATGCAATATCACAAACTTCTCTTCAACTTCCAAGTATCAATCACACAATTAATTCATACTTCGGGCAATGCTTTAACTAACACATGAATTTTCAACCAACCATCAACATTAAACAAGTTTTTAATTTAAAATTCAACGTGTTCATCGACATTCAAACAAGATAAAACAAGCCCTACATAACCTCATTATCAATCAAAATAATGCAAACAACGCACAATTTTAGCAAGCCTAAATGAATATCATTGCTAAAATGTGAATTTGTAAGTAAATTAGCAATAAAGACCATATTCCTCACTTAGCAACACCACAATAACCTCAAAACTATTCCAATACCCATACAATGTAACCTGTGTTTTTAAGAAAATTACCAAAGATAGGCCCTAAATCAGTTTCAATCCATGCCACATTCAAATTCGCATAAAATTTTACTTTAAACACATATTCACATCTAATCCTAGAGTATTTACGAGAATTAATCATGGGTTAAGGAATTTTCATTCCAAATCTTGATTTCACTAAGCCCTAACAATGAAGAATTGAAAATTATAAGCAAAACCCTCCAATACAAAGATAGAAAGCCATTGAATCTTACAAGTTTCTCTAAGATCAAGTGAAGAAGATGAGAAAGTGAGGGATTTGGTGTGCGTTGCAAGTTTGGGTTGAGAGAAAAGAAAGGTGCAGTGCTGATTAGAATTAGGGAATTTTTGGGTTAGGGGCACTTAAGGAAACCTGATTGGGTAGGGTCGACCCATAGGGATTATGAGAATTTAGGAAAAAAGGGGTCGGGTACACCATGAAGCTTAAAGTGGAGGATAGGGTACGTGCCGCTGAACCAGAAGTTCAACCAAACCAGTGACTCCCTTCACTTTGTCATACAGCTTAGGGCTCAACGCGTGGGCATGGTTCTGCGCTGCCAAGCCCCTTTTCACTGTACCATTTCTTAATTTGGTGTATTTTTACTCCATTTTTGCCTTTCCCAATATTTTGTAGCTTCGTACTACCTATAATCACTAAAAAAAATAGGAAAATTAGTTAGAAAAGTGGGTTTCCTCCCACAAAGTGCCTTAGTTTTAGTTGTGTCACGACCCATATTTTTGTATCTTTGTTTTTCTTCATGTTTTTTGGAATAAAAATCCTAAACTATTACATTACATTCTCGGGTTACCTCCTGAGTAGCGCCTGATTTAACCATCACGACACGACGCATCTCAAAAGAGTTTCTTCGATAATGTTATGGACGTCTTCTTGCAATATTCATCCTTGGCCCAATAGTATTTCACTCTTTATCCATTTACCAAGAATACTTGCCCTTATATTTATCTATCAGCTCAACTGCTCCATGTGCAGTCATCCTTACAACGTCAAACGGCCATTCCATTTTAACTTGAGAGTTTCGAAGAACAACTTCAATTTAGAGTTAAACAGTAGTACTTTTTATCCCGGTTCAAAAGTATGAGATACTATGTGTTTATCATGCCATCTCTTGGTCTTATCCTTGTACAATATTGCATTCGCATATGTATGCAATCTAAAATACTCTAGTTCGTACAATTATAGCACTCATTTTTGGCCTGCTAATTCAAAATCAAGGTTCAACTTTTTCACAGCCCAATAGGCTTAGTGCTCTAACTCTACAGGTAGATGGCATGTTTTTTCAAGAACTAGCTGGTAAGGTGATGTCCCAGGTAGATGAGCTTTGTTATGTACTTGTGTTGTAGAGCAACACATAAGGAAGGAGCTGGATTATTGTATCCCCATATAGGCTTGTGTATTCATAGTGAGACGACAAGGTATGTAAGGTTCCTCTTTCCGTATTCTTCTGCAACATATTGTTCATATTGACATTGGGCTTGTTTCAATTCTGAGGGGCTTTGAAGTATAGCAATTCTGGTTGACGTATATTATTATCCATATGTGTCCTATTCTTATATGACTTATGATTCATCTATCTCTTATTCATTGATTGAAGTTCCAAAGATGTCATAACGTTGTAATTCCTAAAAGAACTATCTCAAGAGAGTAACAATGAAAGAGAATCTATGTATGCTTGAATAGTATTTCCCATCATGTCATGTTCCCAAATCTATTATTATTATGATTATGTTTGTACCAATCTCTCACAAGTAGAAGTACCAATCTCATAAGATCTCATAAGAGTAGTGAAGAGGTAATGTGTAAGCTAATATATTTATCCCTCAAGTTAAGGTGTTAATCTCATGAAGTCAAGGAGTGAAGTAATATTTGTGTGGTTCGAATAATGTCATGATCCTCAATGTATCACTCTCTCATAAGTGAATAAATCAACCTCTTCCAAGAAGAATAAGAATAAGAAAAGATTTAATTGATAAGAATTCTCGGGTGGTATCCCAGGGGTGAAAAGAACACCTAGCAGGGTCGATCCCGTCTCTCCCTACCCATGGAGTGGATGTATGATAACCCACCCATGGAGTAGATGTATGTTCCCCCACCATAGAGTGGATGTATGTTCCCCCACCATAGAGTGGATGTATGTTCTCCCACCATAGAGTGGATGTATGTTCTCCCACCATAGAGTGGGTGTATGTTCTCCCACCTTAGAGTGGATGTATGTTCTCCCACCAATAGAGTGGATGTATGTTATATTATTAATCCAAACCTCGTGAATAGAAGAATCTCATGAATAGAGGAATCTCTTGAATAGAAGAAGTTCTTGAATGGAAGAATCTCATGAATAGAAGAAAAGAATCTCTTGAGTGAAGGAAGAGTCTCTTGAGTGAAGATGCCTATGAAAGATATTCTGTGAATAGTAAGAATATAAAGTGAGTGATCTAAAATAACAAGAACAAAAGAAATATACATGTTTCCACATTTAGAATGATGGCTTATCCACATAAAATATTTTCTCATGTTCTATTCTATTGACACTCTCATGTATGATGTAATTTCTATAGCCTTACATACTCAGTACATTTCTCGTACTGACCCCCTCGGGGGACTTGCCTTACATGTTGCAGGTGCAGGCACTAGTAGATTTGTAAAAAGACAGTAGGTTGGCAGTTAGTTGCGGATCTTTGGTGAGCCCTAGTTGCTTCGGGACTTATCACAGTTGTACATTTGTTTTGATGTTGTAAAGATAAAGTGGGGACTTGTCCCGACTTTTATATGGTCTTGCAAATGCATCAGTTAGAGGCTTTTGTAGACTTATGTGGGTATATGAAAGTAAGAGATGTATGATCATTTTGACTTGATGGCCCTAACGGCCGCCAAGTTTCGTATATATAGATATGATATATGCTTCCATGTTCATGACTTCCGCTTAGTTGCATGAGGAATAATAATATTTAATAAGATTTATACGAGGATATGCATATGAATAGACATGAGCAAAGATTGGTTCTCTCGGGCCATGTCGGCTTCGGGTGCCAATCACGCCTCGTTGGAATTCGGGGCGTGACAATATCACTGTATAATTAGTCTATGATGCACCAAGGGTCTCGCTAACATAATAAATAAAGTGAAAAATCTTCTCTCTTCTCTGGCCCAACACTGCTCCCATAGCTATATCGCTTGCATCACATATTAGTTCAAAGGGCAACTCCTAATCGAGAGCAATCAATATCAGAGCTTCAATCAATTTCCTCTTTAACGTTTCAAAGGCTTTCAAGAACGCATCATAGAACTCAAACTTGGTTTCCTTCTCTAACAGTCTATATATTGGCCAAGAGATTTTTAAAAAATTCTTTATAAATTGCCTATAGAATGCTGCATAACCGAGGAAACTACAAATACCTTTCACAGAAACAGTCGGTGGCAACTTCTCTATGGCCTCAACTTTTGCATGATCAACCTCCAGGCCTTTTGGTGACACTTTATGGACAAGGACAATACCTTTCTTGACTAGAAAATGGCACTTCTCCTAATCTGGTAACATATTGATTTCCTCATATTTTGCCATGACCTTGTTAAGATTCTGCAAACACACTTCAAATGAGTTATCAAAAATAGAAAAATCATCCACAACAAAGTTCTCCACCATGTCATAAAGTATTTCCATCTTGTAGTATTGGAATCTCCTGATCTTCTGGAGAAATGGCTATTTGATTGGAGCCAGAATGCCCAGCCAAGAAATAATAATATTTCTGCCCTATAAGTCTATCTAGCATTTTATCAATGAATAGAATAGGGTAATGGTCCTTGCGGGTAGCGTTATTGAGTTTTCTGTAATCCATGCAAATTTGCCACTCTATGACTTTACGAGTCGAGATCAATTCATTCTTGTCATTAGTGAACACTGTAATGCCTCCCTTCTTTAGGACACACTGGATGGGTCTCACCCACTTTCTATCAGAAATAGGGTAGAAAATATCTGGATTAAGCCACTTGATAACTTCATTTCTCACTGCATCTTTCATAACTGGATTTAATATTCATGGGTGTTGAACACTTGGCTTATACCCCTCCTCCATAAATATTTTATGCATGCAGAAGGCATGACTGATTCCCTAAATGTCTGTCATCAGCCAACCAATAGCTTCTTCCTCTTTTTGAGCACTGCTAAAGCCTCTTTAACTTGTACTTCTGATTAAACTGTAGAGAGAATAATTAGTAAGGTACATTTTTCCCCAAGTATGCATACTTGAGGTGTGCAGGAAAGGTCTTTAATTCCAGTTTGGAAGCTTCTTCAATAAACAGCTTGGGAATGGGACAAAGGGGTCTATTGAGAGGCTGGAATTCACCCTTGAGAGTAAATATGCTAGCCACATCTAAAATTTGAACCACCTCATGAGATTTTGCATCCCCAAAGATGTCATGTCCCACGAATGCTCTTTCCAAAAGATCCTTAGAAGTGATAAGTGGAAGCTCTGACTCAAGATCAATAACAGTAATAGCAGATAACTCCTCACAAATTGTTGGTAGCATCATTGCTTTATACACATCAAACACTTTAAATTATCATGAGCTTTCATTGTCAACTGCCCAACTGCTACATTTATTAAAGCATACCCAGTAGCCAATAATGGACATCCCAAAATAAATGGGACTTCTGGGTCTGGATCGAAGTCAAGAATGATTAAATCCACCAAGAAAATGAGCTACCTGTACCAACACATTTTCTACTATTCTATCCGTTCTCGCTAGTGAACAATCAGCTAGTTGCAAAATAACTGTGATGGGTCTTAGACTACCCAACCCCATCTTCTTGAAAAAGATGTGGGTATATGATTTATGCTAGCCCCAAGGTCACATAAGCTATGAGCATTAATATACTTCCCGATAGTGATCTAGATAGTGAAACTTCCCGAATCCTTGAGCTTTGTTAGTAGCCTATTCTGAATTCGTGAAGTGCACTCTTCAGTAAGTACAATATGGCATACCCAGTCAACATGTTCTTGTTTGCCACAATATCCTTGATGTACTTTGCATACTTAGGAATTTCCTGTAAAACATCAAAAAGAGGAAGATTAATGTGCACCTACTTTAATAAATCAATGAATTTTTGAAAGCATGCATCCTCCTTCTGCTTTTTTAGCCTTTATGGGAATGGAACATGTGGATTCACACTTCCTAATGTAGTCTCACACTTTACATCTTTTTTAGGATCTGCTAGCTCCTTATCAACTACCACAACCTTCTGAGATGCTTTCTTTGACTCTAACTCCTCTAACTGTCTACCACTCTGGGTGGAAACTGCATTAACTTATCTCAGATTTAGTTTTGTATCACTAGGCATACCTCTTATACATCTTGTATTCTGTGCTCTAGCCAACTGACCCATTTTTTTCTCCAGGTTTTGAGTGGCAAGCTGCTAATTTTTAAGGTCTAAAGCTATTTTAGCCTAGTCTGCTGCCATTTTAGCCTGGTTCACTATTACCTTATTTAATATCTCCTTAATGTTGCTTATTTGAGAAGTGGATTGGTTATTGTTCCCCTGCTGCTGATAATTTTAACCTTGCCGTGGTTCCTATATTGGTTATGGTTCCCATTCTCCCCTTGGTTACCACCCCAAGAGAAGTTTGGATTGCTGCTGATAATTTTGACCTTGCCTTGGTTCCTATATTGGTTAGAGTTCACATTCTTCCCTTGGTTACCACCCCAATATAAGTTTGGATGATTTTTCCAACCAGGGTTGCAAGTATTGCCAAAATTCTAATTTCTTAGCGTTGGCCATTTCAGTCTAGATTTACTCCAAAAATTCTAAAGAATGACGCTTCCACCACAAGTTTCACACCAGGATTGGGTCTGTTGTACTGCATTAACATGAACTTACTACTGACCTAAGATCATATTGTTGAAATGGGTGTTCATCTAATTCTGCAAAGAGGGTATTTATGCAGCTATTGTGGTTAACCCATCAACTTCCAACGTACCTGCAATCTTCTTTGTCACACTTTTGGAAGTATCAGCGTTCTGTTCTGGGTTACTTTGCATTACTCGATTAAGAAGAGTGTACATTTCATCATAAGTCTTTTCTAAGACTTGACCACCTGCTGCTGAATCAATTAAAATCTTTGTATTATGGGTCAAGACTCTCTACAAAAATGTTTGCCAAGACCTCATTTGTCTTATGATGATGAGGACAATCTCTAATAAGTGATTTAAACCTCTCCCAAGCTTGATATAGATTCTAATCTACCTTCTGTTTGAAACTCACAATTTCACTCCTCAACTTTGCAGTCTTTCTAGAAGAAAAGAAGCGGATCAGGAACTTTCTTGCTAAGTCATCCCATGTGGTGATGGAATTTCGAAGCTCTTCTTTCAACCACCTCTTTGCTTCCCCTAATAGATAAAATGGGAAAAGCGTGAATCCCACATAGTCATAAGAGACTCCTATGGGAATGTAAGTATCACTAATCTCCAGAAAATTTTGTAGATGTTGGTGTGAGTCCTCATGAAGGAGACATCTAAACTACCTACTGGTGTGCAACAATTGCAGCATATTCTGTTTAAGCTCAAATCGACCTCCTACTTCTGGTCTACGAATTTTGGAGGTGATATAACTACCGAGTGGGATTGCCACTTCGCGAACTTGTCTTCCTACTATTTCTATAGGAACAATCTCTTTTTGTTGAGCCGGTTGGATTTGGTGAATTCAATATTGAAGCGCATTTTCTCTTCTCTGCTGATGAAAATACCTTTCTGTTTCCAATTGCAGTTCAATTAATTCTCTGTTAGTGCTAGCTTGTATTTACAAAATTATCCCTGCAAAATTGGTAGTTAAGATCAAGTTGTCAACACTTGCTCAAATAAGCCGTAAAAACTAAAATTAGAAATTCACTAATTTCTAAGTCCCCAATAACGGGACCAAACACTTGTAGCGTCTAAACACACATGCAAGTGTACGTGGTAGTACAAGTAATATAGAAGCTCTTGCGAGTCAGATATCGAACGCACATGGACTTGTGACTTAGCAAAATTTCCAATTCAATTTATACTGAGGTTTTAAACAAGTAACAAATAAGTTGATTGATTATATACTTCTACACTTAACAATAAAACTGACAATATAATTTAAAGTGTTGTAATCAATATTAAGAAGAATTCCAGGGTCACGGTATTATAATTCATAATCATGTATAGAATCAAAATTGCCACAACAAGCTTTGTTTCACAAATTATTGGTTTTGGGGTTGATTTTATGATTTGGGAATAGTCATACTCTAATTGCCTATTCAAACTAGCCTCATAACTACATCGTTGAGCGGGGATGTGAAAATATAATTCAAATGCATTAAATTTATCTTCCCATTTGCGACCAAGTAAGGCAGGCTAGGTATATATATCTATCCTAGTTGCAAATCACTCATAATGTTATTCAAGAGATGATCTTACCCCTTATGTTCTTTGTCATATTCCTACATTTCCTTGGTCAGTTCACGTTGGGATTACAAGTTTATTCTAATGGATGCCAGACACTAAAATAGTATGCACAAGAACACATAAACAATTAAATGAGAAACAAACTTTGTCGATTCAAAATACTACTACACAATCATGTTCTAGCCGCAACCCCAGAACAAGGGTGTTTAGCTACTCATATCCAAAATATAGAATTACAAAAGTAATATTATTCATACCAAAATTTTTAGAAGAAGAATCCTAATGAAATCCCTTGTGCTCTGTGCTTCTCTCCTTAAAAATACATAGAATTGACAGAGACTCGTCCTTAGGATATTTATAGATGTGGAAAACTTTAATCCCAAGTCCATTAGGATTGTACTCATTAAAAAGTTGGAATTTCATCGAAATAGGGGTGTGTAGCACAAAGGGCAACACGCAGGCTAAGCCCTGTGGCACACCACCCTCAGTGTAGCCAAACCAGTGATTTTTTTTCTTTCGGCTGTGCGGCGCGAAGGTCACTGTTGGTGGCTCAGCTACGTGGTGCGGAGGCTTTTTCAGCATCTAAATTCCCCCTAAATCACTTATTAAGCTCATCTTATGTTTCCTCCATCATTTTGATTCACTTCCAGCCGCACTTTTGCCTGAAACATGTAAATCACATATTTTAGTTCACCTATACCAACATATTACGAAGCATACAAAAATATATAAATTTGTTCTTAAAACTTATCTAAAATATGGGTAAAATGTGGCTCTTGGGTATTTTATAGAAATACGCCCAAGATTAGGCCAGTCGGGTTAGAAGTGTTTAACTGACTCTGAACCATGTTAGAACCTTCTATAGATCCTTCAGGAAGGGTGTACCATTTTTTTAGCATTAGCGACAGCTTCAACATGTTCAAAAGCAAGTTTATTACATTGTCTTAAATACTTAGTCAATGCCCCTTGTCCCACCTTTTGATCCGCCAGATGCATGACTCAAGACTTTCTTACATTTTAAGCAAGTAACAGTAGTTTTTCCCTATTGTGTTACATAAATTGCCACACTATAGATCTTTTAGGACATTCAACATTTGTCGGACCCCTAGTACGTAGGTAAAAGGGGAAGATCATCTTGATGCGGTAATTCCGTAGTCGGACTAGTGCGGGTGTCATCTAACTCTTGTTCTTTTACTTCTACTTCTTCCTTTAAATTTTCCTGAAAATTACCTTAATATCTATTTAAGGTCTCATGTTCTAATTCAGTACCGAAATTAATATCAAAAGCATGGGGACGTGAAAAAGAAGTTTCATCAATATGAGTAAAATTATCCGGATTAATTCTAATTCTAAGCGACAATGATTTACAACTACCCCCACCCCTACTAGTACCAGCACCCTTATTTTTTTCGAAAAAGAATTATAAACCTTCCTACAAACTCCTTTTTTACCACTATTTTTGTACCGTCATCCATAATTAAAGTTTAAATTAAATAAAATATGAAAAACAAGCAAGATAAATATAATTAAAAATAATGTAAGTAAACAAATAGAGAGATGAAAGTTAGAATGAATGTACCGACCATCTGTGTAAAAGCAAACGTATATAACTAAAAGCCAAAATTGAGAGATGAGAATTGAAGCTTGCAAATTGCTTCAGAAAAATCTTCTAACTCCAATTAACCAATGGCACAAAAGAATTATGAGATGAGATTAGAATATTAGATTGTAAAGAGAGAATATATAAGAGAGCATGTAATTTGTTTGTAAGAAAAATATGAGGCAATAAATGGATATTTAAAGTGTATGTGTGTGTGGAGGGGGGAGGGGTTAAAATAAAGTATAGGGGTAAGGAGTGTTTTGGGGTTGGTTGGGGCATTTTTAGCCATTGGAGGGGCCCACTAGCTGTTGTCAACTGTCCCCCAATGGCTAGTGCAATGGTTGAAATTTAAAAAAAATAAAAACTTACCGTTACAAATCGGATCGGACTGATATGGTATCGGGTCTACCGTGTTCGATTCTACCGATAATTATTCGGAGACCCATCCCGTTCCAGGTTTCAATTACCCTAACCTCCACATAGTCCGGATCTATGCGAGAGTGATACTACTGGTGTTGAAACTGATCCAGATCGGTAATTACCAATTTCGCTGTCAGCCTTAGGCGGGGGTGCAAACTGAAGGGGGAATTGAAAGGAAGAAAAAAAAAAGAGAAATGAAGGGGGAGGAGAGCTGAAAAAAAGGGAGAGAGGTGGGGGGGGAGGGGAATATGAATCAAGTAGAAGATAATATGGTTTTGGGGGTGGGGGAGACCGATAGGGTCTGAAGAAGAAGAAGAGAGAGGGTTGGGGGTATTATTTTTTTCTTTATTTATTTTTTAATAAAATAAAATCATTATTTACGCATTAAATAAGGGTGCAAACTCATACATTTTTGTAACACCCCATACCTTCCTAACCCTATGTGATGACGTTGAAAAATGGTTATTTAGGTGTCGAGGTGCCATGAGTATGTGTTTTGTAATGTTAGTGATGAGAAAATTGAAATTTGGCTTCGTACATGAGATTAGCCCTTCATAAGAGGTGTTTTGTGGTTTTCGTGGAACATTTGTGGGGTTCAAAATGAGGCTAAGAGGACCTCTAAACAAAGGATATTAAGGGTAAGAAGTAAGTTAAAGAATAGGATTTGAAGTATCTAACCAAACCCGCGAAGAAAAGTCGAAAAACAAAATTTTTGAAAATTCTAAGTGTGGGGCGTGCTAGAGGGTGTGACACGCTGCTATGGGCTAAAATTTTTAGTCCAGAGGAAGCAAGCTGGCGTGTCACGCTGGTTTTGGCCACTTTTCAAAGTTGGAATTTTTCTTAAGTCCCAAGGGTGCCCGGGGAGGTACCGAGCCGATTTTTGCTACAATCATGAGCATATACATGGAATGAGTAAAGTATTATATTGGTATGATAAAATTACTCGAGAACGAATTTGGCATCAAAATGACAATTTTACCCTTATAGCCAAAATAAGCCATACGTGGCTAGAATTGCTTGTTTTTGGAATTAAAGCTACGAGTGTGAATTGCATGAGTGGTAATATTGTCGTAATGTGTATGAAATGAATTAAACATGACGAATTATGGATTTTAGTGGGTTAAGTGAATTGGGCTCAAAATAGGGCCCAAAATGAGAAGAAAACGTGGGTCAACCCATTCTTCCATTGACTAATCCACACTTAGCATTAAATGCCAAGAGTGGATAAGGATGACCCCTAAGTCTTATATAAAGGGTCCAAAATCAGATTTTATCACATAAAAATCTCATGTCAATCTAGAAATTTCCCAAAAGCCTTTTCTTTCAACTTCAAACCCTAAGAGCCCAAAGCCTAAGAGCTCAAAGCCAAATTTTGGAGCAAGATCATCATCTTCCAAGCTTGGGTAAGTGATTATTCTTGTAATTTAACATATTATAAGCATGAGATATTATGTATATCATGTTGGTTATGGCTGGAAGTGTTGGACATGGCACTTTTGGTTTTGTGAAAAAGATGTGTTATCCATGGGATTGTAACTTGAATTATGACTTGTGGTTTTGATAAAAGAGCGTGGTATGGATGAAATAACAACATGTATGGTGTTATTATGGTCCTAAACTTGTTATTTTTCTATAAGTGTAAATTATGAGATTTTGGCCGATTTGTTGTTGTGAGGTGTATTGAAGCAATTTGATGGAATAATTGTGATGTGGTGGTGATGGAGAAGTGTAAAGTATGAACTTGGTGTGACATGCTATTGGTTATCATGTATTGGTCAATTTTGGAAATATTGTGGGATTATTGGTATGATTATTTCATAAATGGTATTGTCAAGGGGGAAATGACATGTTAAAGCTAAACATGTGACTTATTGTTATTGTATGCCATTGTAAGGTAATTGGTGGTTAATGTTGGTTCTGCTATGTATTTGTGTTGTAGAGTGAAACATAAGAAAGGAGCGGGAATATTGTATGCACGTCTAATATTGTGTATTCGTATTGAGAATACAAGGTATGTAAGGTTACTCTTTCCGTATTCTTCTACAACATGTTGTTCACGTTGACATTGGGCTTGTTTAAATTCCGAGAGGCTTGAAGTATATCAATTCAGGGTGACGTATATTGTTATTCATATGTACCCTATTCTTAGATTAATTATGATTCACTTATCCCTTATTCATTGATTTAAGTTCCTAAGATGTCATAACGTGGTAATTTCTAAAAGAACTATTTCAAGAGAGTAATAACATAAGAGAATCTATTTAATCTTGGATGGCATTGTCCAACCATGTCTTGTTCCAAATTCCTATAATATGATGATTATCTTTGTACCAATTTCTCACAAGTAAAAGTGCCAATCTTATAAGAATAATAAGAGAGGTGATGTGCAAGTTAATATATCTATTTCTCATAAGTGAAGATGTCAATCTCATGAAGTACAAGAGTGAAGTAATATATATATGTGTGATTCCAATTATGTCATGATCTTCATTGTATCACTCCTAAGAATGGAAGTAAGAATAACAAGAGAAAGAAGTAATGTATAATTAATGAGTAATCATAAGTACATCCCAGGGGCTACAGAAAAGCCTAGCTCGGGTTATCAGGACTATAGAAAAGCCTAGCTCGGGTTATCATAATAACATCCCAGGGGCGACATGAAAGCCTAGCATGGGTTCACATAACATCCCAGGGGTCAAAGTACCTAGCATGGGTTAATCTCATCCCAGGGGCGACAGAATAGCCTAGCATGGGTAGAACAATAAAGATGAATAAAAGATGAAGACAAGAGGAGTAAAGAACGTAATATACATGGTTCCCCACATACAGAAAGAGAGTTTATTCACATTTCTATTTCCTTATATTGAGTCCATTATTGTTGTTATTATGTATGATGAATTTATTATGAGCCTTACATACTCAGTACATTCTTCGTACTGACCCCCTCGGGGGAATTACCTTACATGTTGCAGGTGCAGGCACTAGTAGACCTCCATTGTAGGTTGACAGTTGATTGCGGATCTTTGGTGAGCCCCAGTTGCTTCGGGACTTTTCGAGTCATAGTTGTACAGTTGTGTTGATGTTGTAAATATTGTATAAAGAGGGGACTTGTCCCGACTGCTAGTTGGTCTTGTAAATGCATCTGTTAGAGGCTTTCAAATACAACTTCAAATTGTATTTGGAGTTTTTATGGCCAAACATCTTTTTGAATTAAAAATTTCCGAAGGAAAAAGAGAATGTTTCTCGTGGCCAATCGTGGAAACTTAAACTTTTCTCTAACTTCAACCCTAAATATTTTTCTTCTAACTTCAACTTTAAATATATATCGAGAAAATGGCTAAAAGTCCCCTCAATCTTCTCATTTTATCAACTGCACACTTATTTTACACGAAAATTCTATTATTTTTCTGGACTACTTTAAAATAAAATAAATAAGGAAAAAGGGTACTGCGTGGGTTCTAGGATATAAATAAGACAGCTTTTAATATCACTTTACACAAAGCATCTGGATTGAACTGTGGAAGCAATTTGATGTCAATCTCTAGGCATTTGATTGTGCCTTATTCATCCTCTTTGTTGAGCTTCAATTTTTCTCTGTCCTTGCTCCACTACCTTTTGTTCTTTCTTAGGTAATTCAATTTTGAAAAATATTCAAATAATTCCTCTAGTTTTAACCATTCACTGTAGAGGTAAACACATCCAATTCAACAATGAATCCGTTTGTTTGCATCTTCTTCATTTTATTTCTCATTAGAATTTCTCCAAATGTGTTTTCTGCAGTGACATCTTTAAAGCTTTGTTTGTTCCTTCTTTTTTCTCTCTTTTCTGCTGTTATTTGTAGTTTCGACGATAGTGGTATTGGTTGCAGTGAAACCGCGGGAACAATTAGGTTGAATTTGTAGTTTAAGCAGTTTCTCGGAGCATGTACTTTCGTCGGAGTTCATATAAACATCGTGAAATCATCAGATCTATTATCGTTACGTATAGAACTAGCTGGATTAACTTTTCTGACGGCCTCCATTTGTTTCTCCGATGCCTCTTGTCGTGTATAAATAGCGTATAAGAACTATATAATATGTGTATCATTAGTGTGTACACATATACATAGATTGTACAATGCTTATACATTTATCATACATAAAATATACAAAAGATACATTTTTATATATATTTTATACAATAATGACATAGTTTATATGTATGATACATTTTCTATACATATACAGTAATGATACAATATAACAATGATACAGTATCTATACACATGTTGAAATTAGTTTTAAAATGCTAAGAAATGAAATTACTTGAAAGGACTAGAAATGTCTATTAAGCTTTTTGGGTCATCCGATGTTAATAGTTTCACCCAAATGGTCATTTATGTTTTTATTTCATATA
Source organism: Capsicum rhomboideum (assembly GCA_031232105.1). Lineage (NCBI taxonomy): Eukaryota > Viridiplantae > Streptophyta > Magnoliopsida > Solanales > Solanaceae > Capsicum > Capsicum rhomboideum. Next base: position 24,587,114 of record CP124718.1, read on the forward strand.
TTTTTTATTTTTTTCTATTTATTTATTTCTTATAAACAAAATGGTGCACCCCTTTAATGGAGGCAATCACGTTTGCTCTCTTACTTCCACGAAGAAGAAGAAGAAGAAGAAGAAATAGTAGCAATAGCACTCTCATCTCCGATGGATAATAAATCTTCATATCTATCGGAGGAACTCAAGGACTGTAACAGAGACGACGAAGAAGTAGTCGACGGAGAACAAGAATACAAAGGAACAATTTGGTTCCCATCATCTTCATCATCACTATACTCTATCAGTCTCACTCTCACCACCATATTCATCAACTTCCTCCTCTTTTTCAGTTTCTGTTTGATAATTTTCTTCTTGACGAAGAAGATGAATTTGCAAGAAATTCTTCTTTTCTCCTTTTTTTCATTTTCTTTGTCTTACCTTACTTTTCCTCTTTTTCATGCATACAAATCACTCTTCCAAGTTACTTATTAGATTTGTAATTTTATTTACACGCAATTCTACAATCAAAGAAAGAAATAAAATAATATTCAAAATCACTAAAAAGAAATAGAAACGGTGATTTCATTTTTTGGATTTTATGAATGAGCACGATAAACCTCGTTGGAAGAGTGGGGATCGCCGCCGACAATGGTCGCAAATCGTGGTAGTGGAAAAATTTTACTATGTCTCAGCCACACTTAATAGGTGGCAGACAATAGGTGTATAAGTTCCACTCCCTATTTGACACATAGATAGTGAGGTCCATCTTAATATATAAACAATAACCTTTTGACACATAGATTGTGGAACCCATCTTTATAAATAAATAAGTGAAAATAAAAGTACTCAGTAGAAAAAAATTGGAGGGAACGAAAAGTCATTTTCCCTCCTTAATAAGTTACGTTGCTGATTAATTTCTTTCTCAAAGAAACACCAAATCTTTCCTCATCAAAGAGGAAGCTCTCTACTCTAAATGTAATAAATCTGTCATCTTTTTTTATTACTCTTCTATTTTTTAAACAAGAAACTCTCTACTCTAAATGTAATAAATATATCATCTTTTGTGTTTACTCTTTTATTTTTAAAACAAGAAACTCTCTACTCTAAATGTAATTATATATCATCTTTTGTGTTTACGATTTTATTTTTACAATAAGAAACTCTCTACTCTAAATGTAATAAAGTCTATCACCCTTTTTCTTACTCTTTTATTTTAAAACAAGAAACTCTCTATTCTAAATATAACAAATTCCCTATAATAAATATATCAATTTTTTGTGGTACTCTTTGTTATTATTGTTGTTTGGATCTGTACAATTTACTGTCTTGCCAAATTTTTTGAATTTTGAAGAAAAAAAAATACTTATCAATGAACTAACTTGTTTTGGTACATACCTTTCATCAACATAAATATTTTATACATGACTTGTAAGCATCCTCATATTTGTACAAAATTATCTAAATTGTGCTCACCCATACAGAGCACTTCTTCATATCCATTATTGCTGGCATATGACTTGCATAACTTGTTGAAAATTTCTGCTAACATAAATACTATTCATTAGAAAATACAGTTAAGATCAATACAAAAATTTGATACAATTTATTTATCTAAATAATGATTTCAACAAAATTAGTGGTTGTTTTACATATTTTAAATTATATTTTAATATTTATAATATTACAAAAGAAAAACATGACAATATTTCTACACTGGATTGCTTTGACAGCTCTTAATGTTACATCTTTTTTTTTGTATAGATTGTTTGTGTTTCAAATCATGAATGGAGAATCTAAATATTGGGGAAGGGCCTTCTGACCAAGAAGGTAATGTCTCACTTCTATGAAATTTTTTTAAAATTTGATTTATTCTTTGTATTTTGCAACTTATAGTCCAAAAACTATTATTGTAGATCACAATGTAAATGATCACGAATATCTCACAAAAGCGCATAACGTTTATAACATCAACAAAAACTTCACCTTTGAGATTGGTATGAAATTTGATTCAGAAGAGGAATCATACAATGCATACAATTCATATGCTATGGCGAATGATTTTGGTATTCGAAAAGGTCAAAAGATTTTTAACAGAAAGAAAGAAATGACAAGGTGCTTATTTCTTTGTTCTTGTGAAGGAAAATCTGATAAGCTTTCTCCTTTTCAAGAAAGGAAGCGACAAAGATTAGAATATAGATGTGGTTGTTTAGCTCGTATAAAATTTCAAATTTCAAATTTCAAATAGCATATGGGAAGTATGTGAATTCAGTGATGTGCATAGTCATCCAATGATAGCAAATAATTTGCGGCATTTCATACAATCTAGTCGAAAGCTTTCAAGTGCTACTAAAAACATTATTGGTTCTATCGTTGATGCTGGTATTCACACAAAAAAGATTGTTCGATACCTTCAAAATGAAGCAGGTGGAATTAAAAATACCGGATTTATTGAGCAAGATGCTTATAACTTCGTACAAGCACATAAGAGAAACATGATTAGTGGTGGAGATGCTCAAACTTTGATAAATCATTTTATGTATTTGCATTCAAAGGACTCAAACTTCTTTTATTCTTTTCAAGTTGATGAAGATGGTAGATTATGCAACTTCTTTTGGAGAGATAATATATCTAGACTGCACTATGGGTGTTTTGGAGATGTGATGATTTTCGACACTACATATCGTACAAATAGATATAACATGATTGTGCCCCATTTGTTGGTGTGAATAATCATTGGAAAAATATTTTCTTTGGATGTGCATTCTTGTGTAATGAAACAACTGGTTCTTTTGTTTGGTTGTTTCAAACATTTTTGAAGGGAATGGGAGGAAGAGCACCAAAAATAAATTTTACTGATCAAGCTTCTGCCATAGCGTTTGCCATTAGAGAGGTTTTTCCAAATACATGTCATCGATTGTGTGAATGGCATATTGACAGAAATGCTCAAAAGAACATACCACAATTTTATTGGAAACAAGGATTTCGAGACTGTTTTGATACTCTCTTATGGAGATGTAAGTCAGAATCTGAATTTGAATTGATATGGCAGAATATGATATGTGATTGGAATTGTGCGGATAACACTTGGCTTCAAAAGTTATATGATTTGAGAAAGAAATGGTGTCCTGCATTTAGTCGTTCAATTTTTTCAGCAGACATTAAATCAACTCAAAGAAGTGAAAGCACAAACAGGGTCTTCACAGAAATGGCATGCAAGACAATGAGTATAACCGAATTTGCAAAGCAATATGAGAAACGAACAATTGAAATGCGTGACATCGAGGCAGCTGAGGATTACAAATGTCGAGGAAAGCCTAAACTTCTTATAGAAGATTGTGGAATCTTAAAGCATGCTGGCAGTGTTTATACAACGAGAATTTTTACAAGGTTTCAACATGAACTTCTGCAAGGGACAACCAAAAAAGTGATCAATCTGAAAATCAATGGGACTTGTACCAAGTATACAGTTTCAAAGGGTGAAAGTGAGCAAAGTGAATCTGTCCAGTTTAATTCTCTTGACAATTCTATCAATTGTAGTTGTCAAATGTTTGAATCCATGGGTTGGCTATGTTGTCATGCACTAAGAGTTTTATTCTTTGAATTAAATTTTTCTTGTATTCCTAAGAAATACATTTTGAAAAGATGGACCAAAAATGCTAAGCACGAGAGTGGATTTGAGAAGTACACCAAAAAGAAGGAGACATTAAAATCCTCCATGGCGATGCGCTTAAATGGGTTAATTAAGGAGTCCTTTACTGTTATGATTTTAGCGGCAAATGACGTGGACTCGGAGGAAATTGCTCAAAAGTATTTGTACCAGGCAAAGGTTGAGATTATTAAACATCAAAGTGAATTATATGATGAAAATTGTGAGAAAAATAGAAACAAGTTCAATTCATCTACTGATCCTAGGTGTACGAATCAAGTTTTGGATCCAATTAAGAAAAAAGACAAAGGAATGGATATGGAAGAATGAAGTCAAAGAGTGAACAAAGAAAAAAGAAGGTATCACAGAAGGTATTCAAAAATAGAGCAGAATTACCACATAATCATCAGCCTTTAAATATCATGGCAGTGACTTTTGGCACACAATCAACTTCAATGCAACATGAACCCATGGGACTAAGTTTTGAGGTTATTCTCTCTTCATCAAATTAAATATTTTTCTGTTTTACTACTTTATTCATCTACTAATTTTGTGTTTTTTTTTTCTCTTAAGATTCGTCTACTAATTTTGACTTTTTCTTTAATTCAAATCTGCAGTTACATGAAGATTCACACAGTAACTTAACCCAGCTCTTAGCTCAAAATTCGAGATTGCAATCTGAAATTTGCATTCAAAGTCAAGGTTCAAACAATGCACAAAAAAATGATGGTATCAATGGAAAAGACATTCAGTAGATTTCTGAAGTATATTTTACATCAGATATTATTTTTTTGGACAATATATGTATTATAACTTAGTAGTAAACACTTGTGTGAAAATTAATTGTGTATTTTGGCATTAGAAATGTCATGCAATGAAGAATCAAAGAAATCTAAATTTTGTTAAATATTTATAATATTCCTTTTTTTAGCTTATTTATGTAGGAATATAGAAAGAAATTAATTAGGAAGATGAATAAAAATTCATACCTGGAAAACATGGATAAAATGAAAATGGTTGTTGAAGATTCAAGAAATTTAGCTAAATTTAGAGGAGAAGAATCAAGAGCTGGACATGCAATTCTCCAATTATTCTTTAGCATAAGTAAGGATATCTTCTTTATTAGCATTAGCAGGACGCCCAAATTGCCAATAAAATTTTAACACCAATCTTCAAAGAAATCGCATGTTTAATTTTAATAGTTAAACATGCAGTTTTGATTTTTAATAAAAAAAATTGATTAAAAATAAATGGATGGTAGAAACAAAGATATGTGAAGAAGAAAGAGAGGTCTAAAAACAGAGAGCTCTGTGAAGAAAAAAAAAAGAATAGTCTAGAAGGCCAAAATATTTGTTGGAATGAGTAAAATAACGTGTTCCCACAATCCATTCAAGTTTCAATACAATTTCATAGTTAATTCAATTTTATGTGGAGCCCACAATCCACTATCTTTAAAATTGTACATTCTCTGTCTTCTTTTTGGACTTTAAATTGATAAATTGGTCCATCATCTACGTGTCGAAAAGGGAGTGGAACTTACACACCTATTGTCTGCCATCTATTAAGTGTGGCTGAGACATAGTAAAATTTTTCGTGATAGTGATATTGAAGAAGAAAGAAAAAGAAAATGAACATATATACTTAAAAAAACACAAGGAAAAGAATAAGAAAACAAATTTAAAAAGTTATTTTTTAAAAGATTTACACATGTCAAGCAGTGCACTGTACTATCCAATACGTATCTGGGTTTACATTTCAATGGTGCAATTATACTATTTTAAAATAGTTAAGAAGTGGTATAAAACTCTCATGTAGAATAAGTGTGTAGCTGATAAAATGATAATAGATTAGAGGCTTTTAGTTATTTTCCAATGTATGGCCAAACATTAAATAACTTGTGACTTACCAAATGATATACTTCCTCCGTCTCATGTTACTCTCTTATACTAAAACTATATTTGTCTTTTATTTATTCATTTTAATAAATTAAAAAAATTTATCATTTTCTCTTAATATCCTTGTGATAAATGACTATGTAATTAGTAATCAAACTAAAAATTTTAAAATATAATTAATAAGATTAATTGAATAAAATAAATTCTAATAAATACTCTCTTTGTTCGCTTTTACATGACACACCCATTAAGAAATAATTATTGATATGACTATTTTATCATACTACCCTTATTAATTGATGTTTAGAATAATATGTCTTGAAAATGATTTGGAGAATAAGCTATTAATGCTAAGAGTAAAATAGGAAAAATTCTTGTCTTTTCTTTATTTGTCAAAAGTGACAAGTAAAAAAGAAAATTCCATTAAAAAAATAGTGACAAGTAAAAGCAAGCAAACGGAGGGAGTACGTTTTTAAAAAGATTAAAAATTTAATATGAACCAAGAAAAAAATGAAACCTAGTATTCATTGTCACACCCCTTTTTCGTTTGGTGTCGAAGAAGAAGGGTTTTTCCAATTAAAGTGACAGTATTGAATAGGGAATATTTTATTTACAGAGTCGCTACTTGGAATTGAGTTATGGTGTTCCAAGTCACCTTTTCGAATCCCTAATCAAAAGGAAGTTGACTCTTTAATATTGGTCTGCGAACTAGAAATCCGAGTAAGGAATTCTATTGACCGAGGGGAAGGTGTTAAGCATCCCTCGAATCCCGTGGTTCTAGCACGGTCGCTTTTATCAACTTATACTTAAACTATTTTTGGATAAATTGTATTTATAGGCCATGATTCGCTCATTTCTAATATTAAATTTTTAATAATTAGTCTTAAACCAGATGCGTAACTACATTCTTACTCGAAACAAAAATTTTAAACACATCTTAACTTGTCTGGAGTTCTACGTATCCTAGTGTTTTCCTACTATATTTTAATGACCTACGCATTCTACCAAAGACCCAATTAAAATAAGAACAAAACAAGAAGTCAAAAAATTTAAATCCATTATCTAGAAAACAAAGATGCAGTCAGTTCTGAATCATACCAACTTAAACGCCTTGGAACTTTTTAATCTATTTTCTCTTATGAACTCATGGTCTATTAACTAAATAAACTTATATTTCCTATCATTTGTTTTAATCCTAATCAATATCATTCTAATTTATTCAATTAGCATACGTACAGATGATACTATATGCGAACATATTATCAACTTAGTTCAATAGAACTCAGACAACATACATTTATGTAATTCACGAATGAACACTAAATCAGGAAAGAAATAGACCTTAATGCATGAAAGAAATATCATATGTTATATCCATTTACTCATAATTTAACATAACCAAAAAAAAAATAAATTATGAACATACACATGCTATAAATATTAGTAATAGGTTAAACACATATGAAATTTGAGCAAACTTCATAACATTGGAATCAAGTCTCGCATAATTACAATGTTACATTATTACGAAGAAAGATTGAGGGTTACCTCTTGCGAAAAATAATTCACGACAAAATTCGCTACCATCTACTAATTTTAGGAGCCACGAACCCGAAACCGCGAACAAAACCCCAAACTACGTACCAACTTGGTTTCTTGTTCACTCTCTATTTTTTTTTTCGTGTACGTCTTCTCCCTCTACCTTACTCTTTTTTTTTTGAAGTGTTTTTGCTTTTCTCTTCTTCTCTTTCCGTTTTTTTTTTTTTCTATCTTTTCTTTTTGTTTTTGCCCAAGTCTTTTTCTTTTTGTTCTCTGTCCGTGCCTTTTTTTTTCTCCCAGTGTTCTATTTTTTCTTTCTCTAACTTACTACTTTTTTTTCTCCTCTTATCTTTTTCTTCTAAGTTGCTGCGTCTTTTCTCCCTTCTTTTTTTTTTTTTGTTGTGTTAATTTAAGTGTGTGGTATATATAGTAGAGTGCATGTGCATGTGCATGTGTAGTGTGTGAGTGTGTAGTAGTGTGTTAGTGGTGTGCAGGAGTGAGGGAGTGTGTATGCTGAATATGGGGGAAGTGGATGAGAATGTGAGGGAGTTATGGGAGTTGTACATGTTAGTTGGGAATGGGGTAGTTTAGGATGTCCTTTTTTTCCCTTTTTTCCTTTTTAAGATAAAAAATAATAATAAAAATATTAACTAATTAATTTTTTATACCAAGAAGATATAAGAAAAATTTATAACATGACTAAAATAAAATATAATTAAGAGAATATTAAGATTACTAGCTTATTTATTACAAACTAAATTAAAAGAAAACACATTTTTTAGAAAAATTTTCTTTTATTTTGCAAAGGAAAAACAAGACTTATACTAAAATGTGACTATTTTTTTTGACATCTTTTCACAATTTTTCAAAGAAAACCTACTAAAAATGAAATAGAAGTTAAAACAAAGATTAGACATATAATAAATACTTAAAGCTAAAAATAGGTTAAAGCTCGGGAAGGGTCAAAAATCACGTGTCTACATTTGCCCCTCTTTGTTTGGGAACACGAAGAGTTTTCAAACAAAGAAGTAGACAACGAGACAAGTTTTGATCCGACTGTTATTTAAAATGAAAAGAAAAAGAAGGAAAAGGTGTGACAGAGTCCTGGTTTTGGACCACCTACATATCCCGGGTTATAAGGAATCAGGTCACGTGTAGTTAAAGGCTAAAGAGGGAGGTGGAACATACTGAGATGGAGAGTCGAGTGAGGTCTTGTCGAGGTTCCGATTCGTGGCTCCTGTCACTACATAAACAAAATACAATAAATGAAAAATACAATATCTATCTACTCTACTTGTCTTGAGTCTTCCTGTAGTTCTCCCATTTGGATCTTCAGTTACCATCTCACCCTCTTCTGGTGGGTACCTTGATCTTGAAACTGAGGTTTGAGGCTTGAACTTGAAACTTAGATTGAGTCTTTGACGCTCTTTCACATGACAGTCTGAGATAGTTCTTGAATGCTTGTTTTATTTACCACTAGTTGAATATAAACTGACGTCAGGATGTCGGGCCGCTACATGCATTTCAAAACTAATTCTGATTGTCATTGAGATTGAACGTCTGATAAGATGGGAGTGTGTATTCGGACATCAAGATCATCTTCTGCCAGGAAAAACCTGCAAGACATCATAAACAAAAGAAACAAACAAAATTTTTTGCCCCAGTTTTCACTGAAAAATTTTGTGAGTTATTAGTAATTGTAAACTCTATAAATAAACTCAGACTAGGAAATGTATATCCTAGGAGAAAAATGAAAATAACTGTCTTCGACTAGAAAATATTTATCCTAGGAGACGAATGCGAGTAATTATCTACTACTAGGAAATATTTATCCTAGGAGACGAATGCAAAATAATTGTCTGCTACTAGAAAATGTTTATCCTAGGAGACGAATGAAAAATAATTGTCTACTACTAGGAAATGTTTATCCTCGGAGACGAATGAAAAAATGAATGTCTACTACTATGAAATGTTTATCCTAGGAGACGAATGAAAAATAAATGTCTACTATTAGGAAATGTTTATCCTAGGAGACGAATAGAAAAATAAATGTCTACTATTAGGAAATGTTTATATTAGGAGACGAATGCAAAATAACTGTCTACTACTAGGAAATTTTTATCCTAGGAGACGAAAAAATAAATGTCTACTACTAGGAAATGTTTATCCTAGGAGACAAATGAAAAAAATAATTAAATCCCATTATTTAGGAGGATCCTGCTACGCTAAATCCCATTATTCAGGAGGGGCCTGAGCTGAAATGTAAAGTCCCATTTTTCAGGAGGTCCTGAGCTGAAATGTAAAGTCCCATTTTTCAGGAGGGTCCTGAGCAGGAAGTAAAGTCCCATTTTTCAGGAGGGTCCTGAACTGAATTATAAAGTCCCATTTTTCACGCGGGTCCTGAACAGAAAATTAAGTCCCATTTTTCAGGAGGGTCCTGAGCAGAAAAGTAAAGTCCCATTTTCCAGGAGGGTCCTGAACTGAATTATAAAGTCCCATTTTCCAGGCGGGTCCTGAACAGAAAATTAAAGTCCCATTATTCAGGGGGGTCCTGAGCAAAAAATTAAGTCCCATTTTTCAAGAGGGTCCTGAGCAGAAAAGTAAAGTCCTATTTTCCAGGAGGGTCCTGTTGATCCCATTTTTCAGGAGGGTCCTGAGCAGAAAGGTAAAGTCCCATTTTTCAGGAGGGTCCTGAACTGAAATATAAAGTCCCATTATCCAGGAGGGTCCTGAGTTGAAAAGTAAAGTCCCATTATTCAGGAGGGTCCTACTAATCCCATTTTTCAGGAGGGTCCTGAGCAAAAAATAAAGTCCCATTATCCAGGAGGGTCCTGTTGATCCCATTTTTCAGGAGGGTCCTGCTACAATTAAGTTCTTAAAGAAAAACAACACGAACAACTTTTTTTCAGTCAACACCAGAAATTATTTTTGTTAATAACTTGTACGATGCAAAATACTTATGCCAAAGAAAACAAAATTCAAGAGCGATATGCAAATAGGATGTGTGATTCCCTAGAAATGAACGATCATAGGGATGTTTATTTCTTAAGAGACTAATCGGGTGTTTATTCCCTAAAGTGAAAAATGCAACTAGGGTGTTTGTTCCCTGTGAAAGCATGGAGAGAATATTTTTATTTATTTATTTATTTTGAAAAAATAAAAAAATTGCCCCTGTTTTGATATTCGAAAACTTTGATTTTTATTTTATTTTTTTTTTTTTAAAAAAATAAAATGTCCTAGACTCTTTTGTTGTTGTTTTTTGTGACACAGTTTTTATTTGATGAGACCGAACCCCATTATAAGACTGCTTACGTATCCTTCCATAGCAAGAATCAGGTCAAATGTAGTTCACAGAAAACATGTCTTTTTGGCCCTTTTTTATGGATTTTTTTTTTTGTAAAGAGCACCAGAGAATGAAGAGAAAGAAATTCCTTCATTGGTCAAGCATGTCTTGATTTCAGTTGGTACCAACAATTAGTATTGTGCATATGAATCATTATCAATTACTTTCAGCCGAATTCGGGGTCAGCTTAGAAGTAACTCCTATAGTTTCAAATGGTACCTCAAACATACTTAAGTATTGACAAGATACGTTCACCTTACCTTAATCAAAGGTTTAGAATTATTTCTATCCTCATGTTTCAAATGTCCTTACCAAAAATAGAGTCCTAATTTACTCACAAAAGAATCAATTAAAATCTTAGGACATTGTCAAGCCACTCACACTCGGAAAGATATTCAATGCATGCAACAGAGATACCATATGCTTGGCCGTCATGTAAGTATCCACTAATATGAGAACACTAAAAATGAGATCAAGTAGGGCTTGTCATTGGCTTGTAATATAAGCTTAGGGGATGGGTAAGATATTCGTTTGGGATAGAGTGACTATTCCTTCCTTAAGCATTGCACTATGTACTATGCGCTCAATATTTTGCATTTTCACACTTGTTCTTCATTTGCTTTGATGCTTCTTCTCATTTTCTTTGACTTTTCACCTCACTTTTTGTTGAGTTTTTTTTTTGTTGTTGTTTTCTTGCTTTTTTCCTTGAACCTTCACATTTCTATCTTTTTGTTTTTTCATTCAACTTAGATCTTTACTAGTGCGCTCAAGAAGACACGGCTAAAAGGTGGGTAGTGCATTTATGCACTGAAAAAGATATAGGCTAAAATTTGGTTGTCCAATAAAAAGGCTTTAGGCTCAAAAGAGGAATTCTATGGATTAAATTTCATTTGGTAGGCTTCAAAGGCACAATCGGAGCAAAGAACCCCTACAATCCTTTCTCAAGTCAAGTGTTCCTCATAATTTTGCCTCAACAAACATTCGGGCCAAGTTCTAGATCAACGAAGCTATGTCATTGAATTTTTTATCTAAAGCTCACCACACAATACACATGAAACAATGAGTTTAGATTTATTCTAACCCTGATTTTGAGTGAGAATTTCTCAAGTGTCACTTTAGCATAATCAAGAGGTACCAAAAGAAATTATGGTTCACAGTAAAGTTGGCCCATCCATTATGCCGAGTAATTTAACACTTATTCTTTTCTCATGTACATTTCTAAGTATGTTGGTACCAACAAAATCAATAGATTATTATTTTACATATATATATATTTTTTAAGTGGGACCGAACTCAAAAGAAGAGTTGCCTACGTATCTTGTTGAAACAAGAATCAGGTCAGACGTAGTTCAGAAAATTTCAAATAAAAGGTAACAAACTTTGTTTTGTTTTATTTTATTTTTTTTGAATTTTTTGAATAAGGATTTTTTTTTTTTTGAATTTTTAAATAAAGTGAAAAACTTTTTGTTTGATTCTTTTTTTCTTTAGGATCACCGAACCCGATAAGGGTTGCCTACGTATCTCATTAGGGTGAGAATCAGATGTGCGTAGTTCATAAGATCATAAATTTTTATTTATTTATTTATTTTTTAAAAAAATCTTCTATTTCATTAAGTTGTCTAAAGCCGGTCAACAATCAAACAGGCCTTCCAAATAAATGTCAAAGAGCACATATGATATACATATTGGTCAATTAAAGAGGGACAGCTGGCCTAGAAGCACCCGGCCCCTGTGCCGAGTCCCACTAAATCAAATGCACACGATGCATATAAAGCGGAGCCTAATAGGGATAGTCACATTTGAGTTTCAGTTCTACTAGGTTTACCCTGATGGAGATAAGTGTCTAGACTGTCTTACCCGAGCAGACACTCGAGCCAGGAAGGGGAAACTTGTTCGGTAGCAGAGCTATTCCGCCTTCGTTGCTGATCCAAACCCCGCCTAACATGTGTGACTAATAATCCTTCACCAGGTTCCTAGACACTCTGGCTTTATCTCAAAAAAGAAAGTAGGATGCATACTTTGCATTCCTTCTACCCTATATTTCAGAGACTCAGAAGGGGTGCGCAAGAGAAGATAATCTATAGTACAATTCAACAGTATCAAAGCGATAAATGAACAGCACGTAGCACATTAGGCCAACAAATACAATATCCAAATAATTAAAGCAAGTATAAGTCAATATCAAAAGCTCGAATTCTGGTTATTCCCCAGCAGAGTCGCCAGAGATGTCACACCCCTTTTTCGTTCGGTGTCGAAGAAGAAGGGTTTTTCCAATTAAAGTGACAGTATTGAATAGGGATTATTTTATTTACAGAGTCGCCACTTGGAATTGAGTTATATTGTTCCAAGTCACCTTTTCGAATCCCTAATCAAAAGGAAGTTGACTCTTTAATATTGGTCTGCAAACTAGAAATCCGAGTAAGGAATTCTATTGACTGAGGGGAAGGTGTTAGGCATCCCTCGAATCCCGTGGTTCTAGCACGGTCGCTTTTATCAACTTATACTTAAACTATTTTTGGATAAATTGTATTTATAGGCCATGATTCGCTCATTTCTAATATTAAATTTTTAATAATTAGTCTTAAACCAGATGCGTAACTACATTCTTACTCGAAACAAAAATTTTAAACACATCTTAACTTGTCTGGAGTTCTACGTATCCTAGTGTTTTCCTAATATATTTTAATGACCTACGCATTCTACCAAAGACCCAATTAAAATAAGAACAAAACAAGAAGTCAAAAAATTTAAATCCATTATCTAGAAAACAAAGATGCAGTCAGTTCTGAATCATACCAACTTAAACGCCTTGGAACTTTTTAATCTATTTTCGCTTATGAACTCATGGTCTATTAACTTAATAAACTTATATTTCCTATCATTTTTTTTAATCCTAATCAATATCATTCTAATTTATTCAATTAGCATACGTACAGATGATACTATATGCGAACACATTATCAAATTAGTTCAATAGAACTCAGACAACATACATTTATGTAATTCACGAATGAACACTAAATCAGGAAAGAAATAGACCTTAATGCATGAAAGAAATATCATATGTTATATCCATTTACTCATAATTTAACATAACCAAAAAAAAATAAAAAATTATGAACATACACATGCTATAAATATTAGTAATAGGTTAAACACATATGAAATTTGAGCAAACTTCATAACATTGGAATCAAGTCTCGCATAATGACAATGTTACATTATTACGAAGAAAGATTGAGGGTTACCTCTTGCGAAAAATAATTCACGACAAAATTTGCTACCATCTACTAATTTTAGGAGCCACGAACCCGAAACCGCGAACAAAACCCCAAACTACGTACCAACTTGGTTTCTTGTTCACTCTCTGTTTTTTTTTTCGTGTACGTCTTCTCCCTCTACCTTACTCTTTTTTTTTCGAAGTGTTTTTGCTTTTCTCTTCTTCTCTTTCCGTTTTTCTTTTTTTTTTTTCTATCTTTTCTTTTTGTTTTTGCCCAAGTCTTTTTCTTTTTGTTCTCTGTCCGTGCCTTTTTTTTTCTCCCAGTGTTCTACTTTTTCTTTCTCTAACTTATTGCTTTTTTTTCTCCTCTTATCTTTTTCTTCTAAGTTGCTGCGTCTTTTCTCCCTTCTTTTTTTTTTTTTTTGTTGTGTTAGTTTAAGTGGTGGTATATATAGGAGAGTGCATGTGCATGTGTAGTGTGTGAGTGTGTAGTAGTGTGTTAGTGGTGTGCAGGAGTGAGGGAGTGTGTATGCTGAATATGGGGGAAGTGGATGAGAATGTGAGGGAGTTATGGGAGTTGTACATGTTAGTTGGGAACGGGGTAGTTTAGGATGTCCTTTTTTTCCTTTTTAAGATAAAAAATAATAATAAAAATATTAACTAATTAATTTTTTATACCAAGAAGATATAAGAAAAATTTATAACTAGACTAAAATAAAATATAATTAAGAGAATATTAAGATTACTAGCTTATTTATTACAAACTAAATTAAAAGAAAACATATTTTTTAGAAAAATTTTCTTTTATTTTGCAAAGTAAAAACAAGATTTATACTAAAATGTGACTATTTTTTTTGACATCTTTTCACAATTTTTTAAAGAAAACCTACTAAAAATGAAATAGAAGTTAAAACAAAGATTAGACATATAATAAATACTTAAAGCTAAAAATAGGTTAAAGCTCGGGAAGGGTCAAAAATCACGTGTCTACATTCATAAGCACATAATTGCCTTCGGGAACACACCTAGCTGGTCGAGACACCGCTCCGAGCAAGATATATTACTATATATAATAAGAGGGAATGTTTGAGGAGCTTAGGGTCAAGTTTTCAAAATGACAACTAAGCTCCTCAAAGTCCCACTTATTACTATTTGCGGACTTCTTCAGAATTACTTATATTTATTTAAAATTCACGTTAAAAAATTACTATAAATTACAATAATTAATTTTAAAATATTTAAAGGGCAAAATAAAAAAAATGATTGATTCTCGAAATTCTATCGGTGCCGCACAAATTGGGACAATTATTTGAAAATAATATGAAAAGTACCATAAATCATAATAATTAACAACTTAAAATATTTAAAAGACATAAAAAATGGGAATGAGAGGAGCTTAGGGTCAGCTTTAAGAAATTACAAATAAGCTCCTCAAAGTGATATAAATTACAATAATTAACAATTTAAAATATTTAAAAGACATAAAATATTTGGTTGGCTCAAGTTTCAAAAATGACAACTAAGTTCCTCAAAGTCCCACTTATTACTATTTGCGGACTTCTTCAGAATTACTTATATTTATTTAAAATTCACGTCAAAAAATTACTATAAATTACAATAATTAATTTTAAAATATTTAAAGGGGAAAATAAAAAAAAATGATTGATTCTCGAAATTCTATCGGTGCCGCACAAATTGGGACCATTATTTGAAAATGATATGAAAAGTACTATAAATCATAATAATTAACAACTTAAAATATTTAAAAGACATAAAAAAATGGGAATGAGAGGAGCTTAGGGTTAGCTTTAAGAAATTACAAATAAGTTCCTCAAAGTGATATAGATTATAATAATTAGCAATTTAAAATATTTAAAAGACATAAAATGTTTGGTTGGCTCTCGAAATTCTATCATAGTTACATAAATTGGGACATAAGAAGTAACATATATTATTTAAAAATTACGTAAAAAGTACTATAAATCACAATAATTAATAACATAAAATATTTAATATGTGAGAATATAAAGTAGCATAGGATCGAAAAGCAAATTGACTCATTCGCCCTTCTATTTTTATTTTGTGGCTATATATAAAGTAGTAAGTATTAGTGAAATCCAATTCATGTAATTTGACCAACGAAACCGATAATTTTTCTCTTCTCGAAATTCTATCAGTGTCGTATAAATTGGGACAATTATTTTAAAGTGATATAAAAAGTGTTATAAATTTACAATAATTAACAAGTTAAAATATTTAAAAGACATAAAATATTCAGTTAGCTCTCGAAATTCTATCATAGTTATATAAATTGGGACATAAGAAGTAACATATATTATTTGAAAAATACGAAAAGAGTACTAATTAACAATATAAACGATTTAATACGTGAGAACAGAAAGTAGCTTGGGTTCGAAAAGCAAATTGATTGAATCACCCTTCTATTTTTATTTAATTTCACATATGTATTATTGCATATAATTATCTATTTATCTATCTATCTATCTATCTATATATATATATATATATATATATATATATCATATTTATCTCTTTATTATTGGAAATTGAGCTCAATTTCTTCTATTTGTATTTAATACTCTTTCCGTTTATCTAAAAATTATAAAAAATAATAATATAAAAATCACAATAATTAACTTAAAATATTTTTAAACAAGTAACATGTATTGGACTTAGGGTCAAGTTTTTAAAATGACAATTAAGCTTCTCAAAGTCTCACTTATTGCTATTTGATGTGTTTCAAAAATAACAATTAAGCTCCTCAACGTCGCTTTTACTACTATTTGAGGACGTCTCCAGAATTGCTTATATTTATTTAAAATTTACGTAAAAAAAGCTACAAATTACAATAATGCATAGTAAAAAAAATGATTAATTCTCGAAATTCTATCGGTGTCGCATAAATTGAGACAATTATTTGAAAATGATATAAAAAGTACTATAAATCATAATGATTAACAACTTAAAATATTTAAAAGACATAAAAAAATGGAAATGAGAGGAGCTTAGGGTCAACTTTCAAAAATTACAAATAAGCTCCTCAAAGTCCCACTTGTTATTATTTGAGGAGCTTAGGGTCAATCTGCGAAATGACCGTTTTGCCCATCTACTTCCTCAGAATTACTTAAATTTATTTGAAATTTACGTAAAAAAAACTATGAATCACAATAATAAATTTTAAAAATATTAAAAATGCATAATAAAAAAAATTGTCTGATTCTCGAAATTCTATCGGTGCCACATAAATTCGGACAATTATTTGAAAGTGGTATAAAAAGTGCTATAAATTACAATAATTTACAATTTAAAATATTTAAAAGACATAAAATGTTCGGTTGACGCTCAAAATTTTATCATAGTTACATAAATTGGGACATAAGAAGTAACATATATTATTTGAAAATTACTTAAAAAGTACTATAAATCACAATAATTAACAACATAAATATTTAATACGTGAGAACATTGAGTAGATTTGGGTCGAAAAATAAATTGACTGGTTCACTCTTCTATTTTTATTTTGTGGCTATATATAAAGTAGTAAATATTAGTGATCCAATTAATGTAATTTGACCAAAGAAATCGATAATTTTTCTCTTTATTATTAATTACGCCTACTTTTTGAGATTTGTCTCTTACAATAAATCATAATACTAATTAACAACTTAAATTATTTAAAATCATACAAAAAATTGATTGACCGTCCAAATTTCATGTTGCATAAATTAAGACCAAAAAAACAGCATATGTTGTGCCCGTTCCAGCACGGGCTTCCCGTATCTAGTCAAGAGAAGAAGAAAGAAATTTGCAGAAATTCACGTAATGTAGTAATTCCACAGAAACATTCAGTAATAGGTGAATTCATATGTTCTTGTATTCAGCACATAAGCAAATAATATTATTATAATAATATTTGTATATAATCTTAAACGTACTATAAAAGGTGGGGGTGTGGAGTGGTCGGAACGGGGGCTACAACAGTGGAGGTGAACATGAAGTGCGTTGGAAGATAGAAAAAATACAATAACTATGAATTGTCACTTATAAAACTTATTTTAAAGTATAGTAAAGTCATTTTCCAAAAATTCTAACCAATCAAATGTGGAGTCCACGACCAAAATGGGTCCTCCATCTATTTAAACTACCAAAGTATGCCATGTATATAGAATGATACCAAAATAGGCTAAACTCACATATTTTGTGAGTTTTATATCTTTTTTTAACGGAATAATTGACCACGGCGTCAACTTTACAAAAGGTATAAAACTCAGAAAATATGTGAGTTATTCATTTTTATTTTACAAAGCTCACATAATATTTGAGTTTTCTATTTAGCTCACTATTTATGTAATTGGCCATGCCGTCCACTTTACAAAAGGTATAAAACTCAAAAAATATGTGAGTTATTCATTTCTATTTTACAAAGCTCACATAATATCTGAGTTTTCTATTTTTATTCTATAAAGCTCAAATAATATGTGAGTTACGTTTTTTTAAGCTCACTATTTATGTAATTGGCTACGGCGTCATACAAGAGGTATAAAACTCAAAAATTATGTGAGTTATTCATTTCTATTTTACAAAGCTCACATAATATCCGAATTTTCTATTTTTATTCTATAAAGCTCGAATAATATGTGAGTTACGTTTTTTTATTTATAAAGCTCATTATTTACGTGAGTTATCCATTTCTTCAAAATGAATAACTCACAATTTAAGTGAGTTATTCATTTTAGACATGACGCTTCTTGCCTCTGTTTGACAGTCTTGTATACTGACACCCTTATTACTTGCATACTGGTTATGTTCTTAGAATCTCTTATACTAAGCTATTCAAGTATTATGAGGCAACATCACTGCATGACTGAATTAGGGACAGTGATGGCGATGATTATCAAGATAGAGACTACGATGTCGCGGCTCTGGCAAATAATTTAAACCAGACCTTTTGCTATGGAATCTATAACAATGATGAACTTGATGAGGTGCTCTTCATACCTTAATAAAAGACAACATGGTTAATGGTCATGGTCAAAAAGCCCAGATGCAGTAGGTTAATACAGAATTCAGTGTGCTAGAATGGATTTTATCTGTTAATAGCATAAAATAGTCTTTCCTAATTCTGTCTAAGAAATGGATAACTCACGTAAATAATGAGCTTTATAAAATAAAAAAACGTAACTCATAAATTATTCGAGCTTTATAGAATAAAAATAGAAAACTCGGATATTATGTGAGCTTTGTAAAATAGAAATGAATAACTCAAATATTTTTTGAGTTTTATACCTCTTGTATGACGCCGTAGCCAATTACATAAATAGTGAGCTTAAAAAAACGTAACTCACATATTATTTGAGCTTTATAGAATAAAAATAGAAAACTCAGATATTATGTGAGCTTTGTAAAATAGAAATGAATAACTCACATATTTTTTGAGTTTTATACCTTTTGTAAAGTGGACGGCATGGTCAATTACATAAATAGTGAGCTAAATAGAAAACTCGAATATTATGTGAGCTTTGTAAAATAAAAATGAATAACTCACATATTTTTTGAGTTTTATACCTTTTGTAAAGTTGACGCCATAACCAATTGTTCCGTTAAAAAAAAGAGATAAAACTCACAAAATATGTGAGTTTAGCCTATTTTGGTATCATTCTATATACATGGCATACTTTGGTAGTTTAAATAGATGGAAGACCCATAGGGATGTTTATTTCTTAAGAGACTAATCGGGTGTTTATTCCCTAAAGTGAAAAATGCAACTAGGGTGTTTGTTCCCTGTGAAAGCATGGAGAGAATATTTTTATTTATTTATTTATTTTGAAAAAATAAAAAAATTGCCCCTGTTTTGATATTCGAAAACTTTGATTTTTATTTTATTTATTTTTTTTTAAAAAAATAAAATGTCCTAGACTCTTTTTTTTTTTTTTTGTGACACAGTTTTTATTTGATGAGACCGAACCCCATTATAATACTGCTTACGTATCCTTCCATAGCAAGAATCAGGTCAAACGTAGTTCACAGAAAACATGTCTTTTTGGCCCTTTTTTATGGATTTTTTTTTTTGTAAAGAGCACCAGAGAATGAAGAGAAAGAAATTCCTTCATTGGTCAAGCATGTCTTGATTTCAGTTAGTACCAACAATTAGTATTGTGCATATGAATCATTATCAATTACTTTCGGCCGAATTCGGGGTCAGCTTAGAAGTAACTCCTATAGTTTCAAATGGTACCTCAAACATACTTAAGTATTGACAAGATACGTTCACCTTACCTTAATCAAAGGTTTAGAATTATTTCTATCCTCATGTTTCAAATGTCCTTACCAAAAATAGAGTCCTAATTTACTCACAAAAGAATCAATTAAAATCTTAGGACATTGTCAAGCCACTCACACTCGGAAAGATATTCAATGCATGCAACAGAGATACCATATGCTTGGCCGTCATGTAAGTATCCACTAATATGAGAACACTAAAAATGAGATCAAGTAGGGCTTGTCATTGGCTTGTAATATAAGCTTAGGGGATGGGTAAGATATTCGTTTGGGATAGAGTGACTATTCCTTCCTTAAGCATTGCACTATGTACTATGCGCTCAATATTTTGCATTTTCACACTTGTTCTTCATTTGCTTTGATGCTTCTTCTCATTTTCTTTGACTTTTCACCTCACTTTTTGTTGAGTTTTTTTTTTTTTTTTCGTTTTCTTGCTTTTTTCCTTGAACCTTCACATTTCTATCTTTTTGTTTTTTCATTCAACTTAGATCTTTACTAGTGCGCTCAAGAAGACACGGCTAAAAGGGGGGTAGTGCATTTATGCACTGAAAAAGATATAGGCTAAAATTTGGTTGTCCAATAAAAAGGCTTTAGGCTCAAAAGAGGAATTCTATGGATTAAATTTCATTTGGTAGGCTTCAAAGGCACAATCGGAGCAAAGAACGCCTACAATCCTTTCTCAAGTCAAGTGTTCCTCATAATTTTGCCTCAACAAACATTCGGGCCAAGTTCTAGATCAACGAAGCTATGTCATTGAATTTTTTATCTAAAGCTCACCACACAATACACATGAAACAATGAGTTTAGATTTATTCTAACCCTGATTTTGAGTGAGAATTTCTCAAGTGTCACTTTAGCATAATCAAGAGGTACCAAAAGAAATTATGGTTCACAGTAAAGTTGGCCCATCCATTATGCCGAGTAATTTAACACTTATTCTTTTCTCATGTACATTTCTAAGTATGTTGGTACCAACAAAATCAATAGATTATTATTTTACATATATATATATTTTTTAAGTGGGACCGAACTCAAAAGAAGAGTTGCCTACGTATCTTGTTGAAACAAGAATCAAGTCAGACGTAGTTCAGAAAATTTCAAATAAAAGGTAACAAACTTTGTTTTGTTTTATTTTTTTTATTTTGAATTTTTTGAATAAGGATTTTTTTTTTTTGAATTTTTAAATAAAGTGAAAAACTTTTTGTTTGATTCTTTTTTTCTTTAGGATCACCGAACCCGATAAGGGTTGCCTACGTATCTCATTAGGGTGAGAATCAGATGTGCGTAGTTCATAAGACCATAAATTTTTATTTATTTATTTATTTTTAAAAAAAATCTTCTATTTCATTAAGTTGTCTAAAGCCGGTCAACAATCAAACAGGCCTTCCAAATAAATGTCAAAGAGCACATATGATATACATATTGGTCAATTAAAGAGGGACAGCTGGCCTAGAAGCACCCGGCCCCTGTGCCGAGTCCCACTAAATCAAATGCACACGATGCATATAAAGCGGAGCCTAATAGGGATAGTCACATTTGAGTTTCAGTTCTACTAGGTTTACCCTGATGAAGATAAGTGTCTAGATTGTCTTACCCGAGCAGACACTCGAGCCAGGGAGGGGAAACTTGTTCGGTAGCAGAGCTATTCCGCCTTCGTTGCTGATCCAAACCCCGCCTAACATGTGTGACTAATAATCCTTCACCAGGTTCCTAGACACTCTGGCTTTATCTCAAAAAAGAAAGTAGGATGCATACTTTGCATTCCTTCTACCCTATATTTCAGAGACTCAGAAGGGGTGCGCAAGAGAAGATAATCTATAGTACAATTCAACAGTATCAAAGCGATAAATGAACAGCACGTAGCACATTAGGCCAACAAATACAATATCCAAATAATTAAAGCAAGTATAAGTCAATATCAAAAGCTCGAATTCTGGTTATTCCCCAGCAGAGTCGCCAGAGATGTCACACCCCTTTTTCGTTCGGTGTCGAAGAAGAAGGGTTTTTCCAATTAAAGTGACAGTATTGAATAGGGATTATTTTATTTACAGAGTCGCCACTTGGAATTGAGTTATATTGTTCCAAGTCACCTTTTCGAATCCCTAATCAAAAGGAAGTTGACTCTTTAATATTGGTCTGCAAACTAGAAATCCGAGTAAGGAATTCTATTGACTGAGGGGAAGGTGTTAGGCATCCCTCGAATCCCGTGGTTCTAGCACGGTCGCTTTTATCAACTTATACTTAAACTATTTTTGGATAAATTGTATTTATAGGCCATGATTCGCTCATTTCTAATATTAAATTTTTAATAATTAGTCTTAAACCAGATGCGTAACTACATTCTTACTCGAAACAAAAATTTTAAACACATCTTAACTTGTCTGGAGTTCTACGTATCCTAGTGTTTTCCTAATATATTTTAATGACCTACGCATTCTACCAAAGACCCAATTAAAATAAGAACAAAACAAGAAGTCAAAAAATTTAAATCCATTATCTAGAAAACAAAGATGCAGTCAGTTCTGAATCATACCAACTTAAACGCCTTGGAACTTTTTAATCTATTTTCGCTTATGAACTCATGGTCTATTAACTTAATAAACTTATATTTCCTATCATTTTTTTTAATCCTAATCAATATCATTCTAATTTATTCAATTAGCATACGTACAGATGATACTATATGCGAACACATTATCAAATTAGTTCAATAGAACTCAGACAACATACATTTATGTAATTCACGAATGAACACTAAATCAGGAAAGAAATAGACCTTAATGCATGAAAGAAATATCATATGTTATATCCATTTACTCATAATTTAACATAACCAAAAAAAAAATAAAAATTATGAACATACACATGCTATAAATATTAGTAATAGGTTAAACACATATGAAATTTGAGCAAACTTCATAACATTGGAATCAAGTCTCGCATAATGACAATGTTACATTATTACGAAGAAAGATTGAGGGTTACCTCTTGCGAAAAATAATTCACGACAAAATTTGCTACCATCTACTAATTTTAGGAGCCACGAACCCGAAACCGCGAACAAAACCCCAAACTACGTACCAACTTGGTTTCTTGTTCACTCTCTGTTTTTTTTTTTCGTGTACGTCTTCTCCCTCTACCTTACTCTTTTTTTTTCGAAGTGTTTTTGCTTTTCTCTTCTTCTCTTTCCGTTTTTCTTTTTTTTTTTTCTATCTTTTCTTTTTGTTTTTGCCCAAGTCTTTTTCTTTTTGTTCTCTGTCCGTGCCTTTTTTTTTCTCCCAGTGTTCTACTTTTTCTTTCTCTAACTTACTGCTTTTTTTTCTCCTCTTATCTTTTTCTTCTAAGTTGCTGCGTCTTTTCTCCCTTCTTTTTTTTTTTTTGTTGTGTTAGTTTAAGTGGTGGTATATATAGGAGAGTGCATGTGCATGTGTAGTGTGTGAGTGTGTAGTAGTGTGTTAGTGGTGTGCAGGAGTGAGGGAGTGTGTATGCTGAATATGGGGGAAGTGGATGAGAATGTGAGGGAGTTATGGGAGTTGTACATGTTAGTTGGGAACGGGGTAGTTTAGGATGTCCTTTTTTTTCCCTTTTTTCCTTTTTAAGATAAAAAATAATAAAAAAAAAAATAATAATAAAAATATTAACTAATTAATTTTTTATACCAAGAAGATATAAGAAAAATTTATAACTAGACTAAAATAAAATATAATTAAGAGAATATTAAGATTACTAGCTTATTTATTACAAACTAAATTAAAAGAAAACATATTTTTTAGAAAAATTTTCTTTTATTTTGCAAAGTAAAAACAAGATTTATACTAAAATGTGACTATTTTTTTTGACATCTTTTCACAATTTTTTAAAGAAAACCTACTAAAAATGAAATAGAAGTTAAAACAAAGATTAGACATATAATAAATACTTAAAGCTAAAAATAGGTTAAAGCTCGGGAAGGGTCAAAAATCACGTGTCTACATTCATAAGCACATAATTGCCTTCGGGAACACACCTAGCTGGTCGAGACACCGCTCCGAGCAAGATATATTACTATATATAATAAGAGGGAATGTTTGAGGAGCTTAGGGTCAAGTTTTCAAAATGACAACTAAGCTCCTCAAAGTCCCACTTATTACTATTTGCGGACTTCTTCAGAATTACTTATATTTATTTAAAATTCACGTTAAAAAATTACTATAAATTACAATAATTAATTTTAAAATATTTAAAGGGCAAAATAAAAAAAATGATTGATTCTCGAAATTCTATCGGTGCCGCACAAATTGGGACAATTATTTGAAAATAATATGAAAAGTACCATAAATCATAATAATTAACAACTTAAAATATTTAAAAGACATAAAAAATGGGAATGAGAGGAGCTTAGGGTCAGCTTTAAGAAATTACAAATAAGCTCCTCAAAGTGATATAAATTACAATAATTAACAATTTAAAATATTTAAAAGACATAAAATATTTGGTTGGCTCAAGTTTCAAAAATGACAACTAAGCTCCTCAAAGTCCCACTTATTACTATTTGCGGACTTCTTCAGAATTACTTATATTTATTTAAAATTCACGTTAAAAAATTACTATAAATTACAATAATTAATTTTAAAATATTTAAAGGGGAAAATAAAAAAAAATGATTGATTCTCGAAATTCTATCGGTGCCGCACAAATTGGGACCATTATTTGAAAATGATATGAAAAGTACTATAAATCATAATAATTAACAACTTAAAATATTTAAAAGACATAAAAAAATGGGAATGAGAGGAGCTTAGGGTTAGCTTTAAGAAATTACAAATAAGTTCCTCAAAGTGATATAGATTATAATAATTAGCAATTTAAAATATTTAAAAGACATAAAATGTTTGGTTGGCTCTCGAAATTCTATCATAGTTACATAAATTGGGACATAAGAAGTAACATATATTATTTAAAAATTACGTAAAAAGTACTATAAATCACAATAATTAATAACATAAAATATTTAATATGTGAGAATATAAAGTAGCATAGGATCGAAAAGCAAATTGACTCATTCGCCCTTCTATTTTTATTTTGTGGCTATATATAAAGTAGTAAGTATTAGTGAAATCCAATTCATGTAATTTGACCAACGAAACCGATAATTTTTCTCTTCTCGAAATTCTATCAGTGTCGTATAAATTGGGACAATTATTTTAAAGTGATATAAAAAGTGTTATAAATTACAATAATTAACAAGTTAAAATATTTAAAAGACATAAAATATTCAGTTAGCTCTCGAAATTCTATCATAGTTATATAAATTGGGACATAAGAAGTAACATATATTATTTGAAAAATACGAAAAGAGTACTAATTAACAATATAAACGATTTAATACGTGAGAACAGAAAGTAGCTTGGGTTCGAAAAGCAAATTGATTGAATCACCCTTCTATTTTTATTTAATTTCACATATGTATTATTGCATATAATTATCTATTTATCTATCTATCTATCTATCTATCTATCTATATATATATATATATCATATTTATCTCTTTATTATTGGAAATTGAGCTCAATTTCTTCTATTTGTATTTAATACTCTTTCCGTTTATCTAAAAATTATAAAAAATAATAATATAAAAATCACAATAATTAACTTAAAATATTTTTAAACAAGTAACATGTATTGGACTTAGGGTCAAGTTTTTAAAATGACAATTAAGCTTCTCAAAGTCTCACTTATTGCTATTTGATGTGTTTCAAAAATAACAATTAAGCTCCTCAACGTCGCTTTTACTACTATTTGAGGACGTCTCCAGAATTGCTTATATTTATTTAAAATTTACGTAAAAAAAGCTACAAATTACAATAATGCATAGTAAAAAAAATGATTAATTCTCGAAATTCTATCGGTGTCGCATAAATTGAGACAATTATTTGAAAATGATATAAAAAGTACTATAAATCATAATGATTAACAACTTAAAATATTTAAAAGACATAAAAAAATGGAAATGAGAGGAGCTTAGGGTCAACTTTCAAAAATTACAAATAAGCTCCTCAAAGTCCCACTTGTTATTATTTGAGGAGCTTAGGGTCAATCTGCGAAATGACCATTTTGCCCATCTACTTCCTCAGAATTACTTAAATTTATTTGAAATTTACGTAAAAAAAACTATGAATCACAATAATAAATTTTAAAAATATTAAAAATGCATAATAAAAAAAATTGCCTGATTCTCGAAATTCTATCGGTGCCACATAAATTCGGACAATTATTTGAAAGTGGTATAAAAAGTGCTATAAATTACAATAATTTACAATTTAAAATATTTAAAAGACATAAAATGTTCGATTGACGCTCAAAATTTTATCATAGTTACATAAATTGGGACATAAGAAGTAACATATATTATTTGAAAATTACTTAAAAAGTACTATAAATCACAATAATTAACAACATAAATATTTAATACGTGAGAACATTGAGTAGATTTGGATCGAAAAATAAATTGATTGGTTCACTCTTCTATTTTTATTTTGTGGCTATATATAAAGTAGTAAATATTAGTGATCCAATTCATGTAATTTGACCAAAGAAATCGATAATTTTTCTCTTTATTATTAATTACGCCTACTTTTTGCGATTTGTCTCTTACAATAAATCATAATATTAATTAACAACTTAAATTATTTAAAATCATACAAAAAATTAATTGACCGTCCAAATTTCATGTTGCATAAATTAAGACCAAAAAAACAGCATATGTTGTGCCCGTTCCAGCACGGGCTTCCCGTATCTAGTCAAGAGAAGAAGAAAGAAATTTGCAGAAATTCACGTAATGTAGTAATTCCACAGAAACATTCAGTAATAGGTGAATTCATATGTTCTTGTATTCAGCACATACGCAAATAATATTATTATAATAATATTTGTATATAATCTTAAACGTACTATAAAAGGTGGGGGTGTGGAGTGGTCGGAACGGGGGCTACAACAGTGGAGGTGAACATGAAGTGCGTTGGAAGATAGAAAAAATACAATAACTATGAATTGCCACTTATAAAACTTGTTTTAAAGTATAGTAAAGTCATTTTCCAAAAATTCTAACCAATCAAATGTGAGAACATTGGAAAAAACACTGCCCTCCTCCAAGCCCGGCAAGCGCACTATTAATTTGAATAAAAGTGAAACATTAACAAGAAGTTCAAAGTCGCAACAGATATGGGATATTAAGATTTAACAAAAAAGCTTACTAGTATCTTGCATACCAGAAACTGCAGGGCAAAATGGTTCACAATGTAATCTAGTATTCAGCAGTCAAAAGGGAAAATAAATAAAAGTACACGCCAGCTAGTGCAGGAGCTCTCAAGACCAAAGATATCATCATAACAGAGGTTTCTATGCCACGGGAGGAACCTCAATTGCTGGAGCAGCTATCATAAGAGGAGAAACAAAGTCTTCTTCCTCCTTGGGTGGATGAATAGTCACCAAATCTGGCAATGGAGTCATAGGCCCTTGTTTACCCTTAGGATCCCAATCAAGCATGATCTTGACTTTGATACCAAGCACACCCTGTAAAGTAAATTGACAACGTAAAATAGCAGCAATGTATAATAAAAATAACAAGGCCGCAGTACAAAAAATCAGTAAGTTAACAGATTTGAAAAAAAATACATAGGGACAAGATACTAACCTGCCTAAGTAGCACATGCCTTACAGCTGAATCAATGTATTCTTTAACAGGTTGACCAGAAGAAATCATGTAACCATCCTTAAACTTCATGGACTTGGCACGCTGAGCACGGAGCTTTCCACTAACAATCACCTAAAGAAAAAGAAACCCATATAAAAATCTTCTAAGAACATCTACTTGGAGATAGATATAGAGAAGGAAAATGCCACCCAACAAACCTCGCATCCCTTGGCTCCACTCTCCATTACAAATCTCAGAACCCCATAGCAAGCCCTATAACATTACAAAGGAAAAGTTTGGAAAAAGAATTATATCAAACAGTTCCAGACATCTGTGGAATTTGATCACGACATGCAAATTAAACTCCAATGAAAATTACCTCATGTTGAAGAAATAGCATGCAGCATAAATATTTTGACTAAACTAACAAATATAATTATCTTACACATACTTTACATGGCAAAATCTGCTTTCAATAGCTATGATGCATGGTGACCTTAAAAAGTTGTGTCGTCTTAAATAAAATGATATCATATCACCCTTGGTAAAGATGAAGATGCATCTGCATTGTAGACCATTCAGTAATGAGGACAAACAAATGGACCACCAAATTGGAAGATAATATCTACTACATTTGTTACTAACTACACCTAGATACATGCATATTGTAGACCATCTGTCATGAGATCGAAAAATGGACAACCATATTGGAAGATATTTTGTATCTGTACAGTTTTTACTTAACTACATTTACTTTATCAGAAAATTTTGCTTTCCTCGCATGTATTTACGGCATCAGAAATTTCCCCACCTAGATTCATCAAAACAGGAAATCAGGAATAAATATATATTTCTCTGATCCTAAACAGATGGGATCAAATGTAGTCACCCTCAGACACGAGAGGGGTACTCTAGCACATACCAACTCGCTGTAAAGATGACATTCAAGTTAAACAACAGATAAAAACTAAGGCAGGGAACAAATACAACCAAAGAACAAACCTTCGGACAGCAAGTCCTCCAAGTAGCTTGTATCGCAGTGATTCTGCCTGAGCAATGGCACAGAGACCCCTATTGTTGACTTTCTCTGCATAGAGCTCAACGCTGTTCTCCTTGAAATTAAAACGCTTCTGAACAACTGAAGTCAGCTCCCTAATCCTCCTACCTTTCTCACCTGGAAAATACATACACACACAAAATTACTAAATTAATAATAAAATCAATCCATTAAAAAAAATCACTTTCAGCTCATCTGATAATCAGCAAGGATGATTCATTTGCCTCCAATTCAAACTAATTATCCTATTTTACTAAGTTATCCCAAAATGTTTCATGAAAAGCTTTTTCTGTACCCTCTTTGATATTTTGCATTATATGATAAAAGAAAGTACCACTGGACATAACATCACACTGGGAGAAATTTAATCTCTCCTAAGTATCAACTTACCTCTCCATTTTGGACCCCAATTCTATCTAAATACAAATTAACATTTATTTTGAGCAACATGTCCACTTAAGACAGCTAAATGGCATTGCTCGACACACAGCATTCAGAATCTTTACAATAAGTTCTCAAGTATCCTACAAAAATAAAATCCTTAGTTACAAATGAATATAAATCTCATCCAGTATATAATAATTTTTTTTGGATAACGGAGGTGTCCGGGCTAGCTGCGCGGCCAAAACTAATCTCACTAAATGTATAATTTCTAGTTAAAGAGAGAACAATGGTTGATTACTAGAGTTTACATACACGGATTCAACCAGAAGGGTTAATCCTTATTTCTTGGAAATATAAACATATGCAAATATATAACGTATTTGTAAAATGTTTAATTACCTCTAGTCTGTTAGGATATGCCTGTAACTGTTATGGTTAATGGAGTCATTTATAAGTTTATTATAACATAATACTCAGAAGAAAGTAGGTAAAATCAACAGAAAATGTAATATAATTCGTTGACATACCGAGAACGTTCTGAGTACGAGTGGCTCTAATGATGATTTCAGTACGCATGGGAGTAACCCTAACTTCCACTCCGGAGTAACCATCCTCCGCCAGCTCTCTTGTCAGTACTTCATTCAACTCCGCAAAAAACACACCATCCGCTACAAACTAAAACCACATACAACAAAATCAATCAGTTAGATCTAAAATCTCAGCTTGAATTACTTCAACAACGTACCTTTCGCTTTTTACTAATCTGAGTCTGAGTCGTCGTCATATTGATTAGGGTTTCTGAGGCCGCTAGCAGATACACAAATAAGAGGCGGCTAAGAAAGGGGATAGATAGGGGAGAGAGGAAAGGGTTTGTCAAAGATTTAAGGCAGGTTACAACTTGGACTCTCTTCATTTCATAATTCACAATTTAATCTACTAAAGAGTTTGGGCTTGCTCGACGTGTATACATTCAAGTGGGCTCACCTCAAAATAAGAAAGAGAAAAGTACACCACATGGCCATCAAAAAATAAATGGCCCATGTTTGAGTTATTGGATATGGAATAACCAATCGGCCCAAACTAATTTTAAAAAATAGTCAGTCGGCTCAAACTAATTTCAAAAATGGCTAGTCAAAACTGTATCAATATGGTATATGGGTTGTATCAATATGGTATAAGGAATGTATTAATATGGTACATGGACTGTATCAATATGGTATAAAAATTATATCAATATGGTATATGAATTATATATGCATATGTTTTTCTGTATAAACTATATGAATGTGGCATGGGGACTGTATCATTACGATATATGAACTGAAAAAAAAAGAAGGTATTAGCAGCGACAAAAAGACCTAAAATGGCTACCTTTTGAAATTGCAAAACCAATGGCTATTTCGTGAAAATAATTTTGAGTGAAGTGACATTTATGTCCTTTCCCCAATAAGAAAACCCATACATCGCATCAAATCCATAATTCGAATCAATATTTGATAAGTGATTTGGTGTCATTTTATGTTCAAAAACAAATCTGACTATAATTGATTTGATTTTAATTAAAAAAAATTAAATCGAATTAAACCAACCCGATATTACAAGTATATAATTTTTATAAATATTTTATGTAATTTATAAATATTTCTTAAATTTTTTCATTATTTTTGTCTTTCAACATTCTATTTCAAGTTTGAATTTGGAATTTTAGATGGTCGAATAAGTTTTATAGCTCATAAACACATGTTATTAACTCAAACAAAGCCCAACCAAAATCAAATCAATACTAATGCTAAAAAAATAAATGATTTCATCACTAAGAATGATAATAATATTATATATTTATTCTTTAATTTTACATTAGTTAATTTACACAGTGAAAATACATAACTTGGCTTTTTCTTTAATGTTTAGTTATGTAACTGTTACTTATTAGTCGTACTTATTTTGGAATGACCTAGAGCCTGTTTGAATTGGCTTATGACTTATGCAATAAGAGTAAACTACATAAAGTACGGATGTTTAGCGGCTAATTACTAGGCGAGACAGGAGTTTCAAATTTTACACAATCTGTCTAAGATTTGACTAGATAGATCGTGTAGAAACGTGTATCCTAGATACAAGAGAAATAAAAATGAAATTAATTTTTTTTTATGTTACTGACAGCTATTAAATAAGATTAAAATCAATGGAGTAATAATTTTTGAGCAAAAAGCGTATCTTAGCTCCTAAGAAAAGAGTAGAACATTCAAAGTTTTTACAAAAATTCATTCATCACTGGATCTAATTTTTTCTATGAGTTCAATTTTTTTTTCTCCATCATTCATCTGTGTTTTCATTGTATTTGAAAATAGTGCATTGATTTTATTGTATCTATGATTCAAAATGACAAATATCAAAGTGTTGTTGAGACATTTCAGAATTTGGATTGAGAAAAATACATACGATAATTACAAAAGTGATGAAATTGTTATGACGAATTATGCTTCATATGAAGATCTGTTTGTTGCTATATGAAAGCACCTGGTGATTGATGAATCAAAAAGAAGTATTCAAATCATATACACTATTACTGAAAATCAAACTCGATAGAAATTCGCAACAAAATAGATATGAATATTTATGAAATTAAAGAAACAGAGTTCTGAATTTGAAATGTATTCATTATGCATAACAATAACAGATAAAGAGTCTAGTTGCAGCAATAATGGAGAAATAATTTTCAAATCAGATACAATGAAAATTGATTATATCAAAAAAAGTGAAACAGGTCGCGTTGGCAATGGAAGATGATGATGACACATTATCTATGATTGAAATGATGATCGTCATGTAATTTTTGACTGTAATCATAAAGTAGTTGAAGAAACAACCATACAAAAATAAAGTCACTGTCGTATCTGTGACGAGAAAGTATGCAATTAACGTCAAATTCAGTTCAAAGTTGAACGATCAAACAAACAAAGATTAATGTTGTGTATCAATTGCATAAATATGTATCTTCAGATGTCAAATACATTGTCGTTAGAGTTGTATGTATCTAAATTATTATGACTAACTATGTCTATCATCATGTATCTGTGAGTGCAACATTATCTTAAGTGTGTAACTGAGAACAATTCTCCTTTCTTCAAAATTAGATCTTTCCATGACGAGTATACTTGTCTATTGAAGGATTGGTTATACTCACAATGTCAAACTATAATTGATTTGATGTAACAACATGTTTTGATTATTAAAAAATTCATAAAAAGGAGTACAAATTAAAAAAATATTTACCAAATTAAAATTGAGTTTGGAATAAGCATATGTTGTTGTTTAATAAACGTCGAATAAATAGAGTTAAGAAATGGGCCCGACCTGACGAAGTCTGCTGTAGCAATCCATCTCCCACTACAGCAAGCCCATTACAGTAAAATTTCAGTCGCTGAAGCGAGTGACGCGAACCAGATATCCAGCTTTAAGTGGTATTTTAATTTAAGTTCTTATTCAAAAGAGATTTTCTCTTAAAGATGCCCCTAGGGTTCTTCCTACTACAAAACACCAAGAAGAGAGAGGAAAAGCTCTCAAGAAATGCAATCTCATCATCCTCTTCGTGGATTCTCTGTCGAAAATTCTAAATTGAGAATTAGGAGCAAGTCTACACGCATCCTATGGTAGCTGTTGATACCTAATTTTGATTGTCCGTACTTAAAATTAACGTTTTCGGACTTCCTGACTGTTAAAGAACACAAAATATAATTTTTACACATTTTTTGCAATTTATTGATAATTATTCTTATTTTAGGATTTTTATCAATTTATTGTCATATTTTCACTTTTCACAATTTATTGATAATTATCATTAATTTCGTAAATATTATGATTTTTATTAATTTATTGTCATTTTAATTCTTCACAATCATCAGCACATATACAGTACGAGCAGCATAATTTTAGTTCTTTACCTCACAATACATATTTTTTATATTTATGATTACCTTTTTAAAATTATATATACATTAGCTATATTTTTAGACACAATCCATACATATCAAATACAATTAATTCACCAATATTTCTAAACTCATACTGTGCATATTATTTGAAAATAAAATTGCACAATATGTAATATTTTCTTGTCTAATCATATCCCTTATTTTACTCTCAAAAGAAGAAAAATACATCCTTAAACTCTGACTATTTTAACTATTAATTTGACCAAACACACACATACACATACACACACACACGAAAGAGATCAAATTTCTCATCTTTTCTCCCTTTTATCTCTTTAGCAGGCCCACCTTTCTTTTCTATTTTGACTTTTTCTATTTAATTTCCTAAAGTTAAGTGATATGTTTTTGACATTTTGGAAAAGGAGAACAGATTTTAGAGGATCTTGTTTTCCCTCTTCTACAAAAAAATTTAACTTAAAGAACTCCTTCTCTCTCTCTTCCAACACAAGTTCACCTCTCAAAATCCCTTTGTTTCTCCAGCAAACATCAACCACCACTATCATCCCATCTCACATAAACCCAACTACCAAACACTGCCACTTCACCACCACCAACAATCCCCTCCGGTCTCTCTTGTTTCTGTTACTGCTCTGGTGCTGAGCTCTTAGCTCTAGTGAACCGGAGCAAACCAAACAACCCCTTTACCCTATTTTTCCGATGAACATCTCCAATAACGAACCTACAACCACCAAATCTCCATTTCTAGCGAACAACAACCAGCCGCGAATCGAACTCCGATAAAACCCAATGCCACTCTATCAATATTTCGGCACCACCGTAACAATTCTTATCTCAATATTTATTTTTTGTTTTTGTTTTATTACATTGTCTGAATCTAGCCGGAATTAAACTTCAGTGGCCTGAATCGACTTTCGTTTTCCATGAATACAGTGTTATCTATGTGGTTTGTTCAAATTCTCTTAGTGTTGTGTTATTTTCTTTGCAATTCTCAATTAATTGTTGTGGAAATTAAAGAGGCAGAAGGATTTTGCAAAAGGCTGTGGTTTTTTGTATTGCATTCATCATCTTTAAATACATAAGAAGAAGTAGAGATTGCTTGATAATACAAAGGACACTAAATCAAAAGAATCGGAAGATTATAAAAAATATGGGATATTAACATAATATGGAAGATCTAAAAAATTGTAAAATAAGAAAGAATAAAGGGAAGATATCCCTGAGATTATCTTTCTTTCTTATGCCCCCGCAAGATAGGTGGTGGTTCAATAACACCTATCTTGGATCGATGAGAAAGGAAACTGGCAGCAGGTACAATCTTAGTAAGTGAGTCAGCTAGCTGCAGAGAAGATGGAACATGACGGACAGTGAGGGACTTAACTTGAACCCGCTCTCGAACAAAGTAATAATCCAAGTCAAGATGCTTCATACGTGTGTGGAAAGCTGGGTTTTGGCAGAGGAAAGTATCACCAAGGTTGTTACAGTAGATGGTTGGAGTGTTTAGAATGGAGAAGCAGAGTTCTTTGAGAAGATTGACAATCCAGATAGTTTCAGCAGTATCATTAGCAATGGCTTTGTACTCGGCTTTAGTGGAGGAGCGAGCCACTATGCGTTGCTTCTTAGACGACCAACTGATAGGAGAGTCACCAAGTAAGGCAATATATGGACCAGTAGAGCATCGGTCATTAGGATTCCCACCCCAATCAGAATCTGAATAAGGATTAGATTTAATGGTGCAGCTGGTCAAATGAGTAAGCAAAGGTGATTGGTACCTTTCAGATACCATAACACTCTTTTTGCAGCTTGCAAATGTTGATAGGAGGGCTTGTTCATGAATTGAGATAATCGATTGACAACAAAGGTAATATCGAGCCTTGCGATAGATAGGTATTGAAGATAACCAATGAGCTTTCTATAGATTTTACAATTTGTAGGCGGAGATCCATCATTTAATTTCAAAATGGACGAGAAAGAAAGGGGAGTATGGACCCCATTTGCCTCCATCATATTAAAACACTGGAGAAGATCAGTAATATATTTCTTCTGAGAGAGACACAAACTTGTGGACTGGGGATAAACTTCAACACCAAGAAATATATCAAAGGAGATAAGTCCTTGAGAGAAAAATGATGAGCCAATGCATCATTAACATGGAAAATCTTGGATTTTGAAGATCATGTGAGTATGATATCATCCACATATAGGAGAAGAAATACAACAGAGATCTAATTGTGAGCATACAAATCCAATTGAAGCAATAAAGTTCTTGAACTTTGTGTACTATACACGAGGAGCTTGGCGGAGTCCATAAATTGCTTTGTGAAGTTTACACACATAATCAGGATTGCGTTTATCAGTGAACCCAAGCGACTGATCCATATAAACCTCTTCAGCTAGAGTTTCTTGAAGGAAAGCATTGTTAACATCAAGCTGATAGAGAGGCCAGTTGAAGTATACAATAAACGTCAATAGGAGATGAATTGTAGTTGGCTTGACCACTGGGCTGAAAGTAGAAGTAAAGTCAACGCCTGGACATTGATGAAAACCTTTGGCAACCAATATTCCTTTGTATCTATCTATTGAACTATCTTGTTTGTGTTTGATTCGAAAAACCCACTTGCATCCAACTACATTTTGTTCTTGAGATTTAGGAACTAAACTCCAAGTCTTGTTTTTAATAAGAGCAACAATCTCCTCACACATTGCATCATGCCAAGGAGCATGTTGGACTGCCTATTTATAAGTTCGGGGAACCATTGATGTTTCCACAGAGACAACCAAAACAGAGTAGTCCTTGGGCTTTTTAGGTTTAAAAATATTATGCTAAGAGCGAGTAGTAACACGAGTAAGTGGTTGAGGGGGAGTATAATTTACCTATTGCAAAAGAGAGGCAGGAGCATCTTCACCCAAGGCAAGAATAGTCGCAGAGGATGAGGGACTAGTTTCTTCATTGTGGTTACCAGATGTGGAATCTGAATGTGGTTGCAACAGGGATGAAGAAGTTAATGGTGGTGTGTTCTCCGTCGTAAAACACGAGCTAGCAGGGCATTAATGGAACATTTGTTAGAGGCACAAGAGGAGATATGATTTTCGGATGATAGGGGTGATTGGTGGTTGATTTATCAAGCCATGAATGTATTTCTTGTGGTGTAACCTGAGGTTGCCCGTGAGGAATAGACGCAAAAGGAAAACTATTTTCCTGGAATATTACATGATGAGAGAGAAATATTTTGGAAGTAGATGGATCAAGGCATTGGTAACAATGATGGGTGACAGAGTAACCAAGAAAGACACAAGGGCGAGATTTGGGTTTCAATTTATGGTTGTTATAGGGTTTTAACCAGGGATAGCATAAGCAACCAAAGGTATGAAGAGAGGAATAATTGGGGTTGACATAAAAGTAGGCTTCGAATGGAGACTTTCCTTGAAGGATAGGTGTGGGCATACGGTTGATTAGGTAAACGACAGTTTGACAAACATAAGACCAGTATTTAAGAGGCATAGAGGCTTAATGCAGTAAAGTTAAAATTGTCTCCATTATATGTCGATGATGACGTTCAACAGTACCAACTCTTTGGGGTGTATAAGGGGGTGAAAGCAGATGTTGAATGCCCATGTTAGCCAGCTTCTTAGTTAAGCCTTCGTACTCACCTCCACCACCTGAATATACAGTGACAATTGTGGAGTTAAAATATCTTTCGACCAAGAGTTTGAAATTAATAAATATGGCAGTTACATCAGATTTGTGCTTGAGTGGGAAAAACCATATATACTTTGTAAAATAATCAACAAATATGACATAAAATCGAGTATCATTGTGAGAAGGAATGGGAGATGGTCCCCAAACATCAATATATAAAAGTTCTAATGGACGAGAGCTAGTTAAGGTGGATGTAGAAAATGGTAAATGATGGAGTTGGAGAAGAACCAGTCCACTCATAAATACGCTTCCTATTCAGGCCTTGAGCCAGGGGTGCTCCTGTTCTCAAATCCTTCACAACAAAGGGAAAAATTGAACATAAGTTTTATTTTGCTCACAAAATAGAGGAATAGAAATAAGATTGCGATGAATAGTTGGAGCACATAAAACATCTTTTAGAACAAAAGTAAGAGAGGGAGTGGGGAGAGTAGAATGGCCTATGTGGGTTATTTTAATACCATTACCATCACCAACTATAACATCATCCGTCCCTGTGTACTCAGAGTAAGCCTGCAGATTTTGAGAATTTGAGGTAATGTGATGTAATGCACCATTATCCATGACTTAATTTGGATTGTTTGATGCATTAGTGGATGAAAAATTAGCCTATGGCTCATTCATATTGTGACTCCAAGAGCGGAAAAAATGAGCAATATGTCCATATTTTTCACACAGTTAGCACTGAACTCGAGTTCTATTATTAGAGTTTCGAGGGGCCTAATTATTACAAAAATTATGGTGATTGTTGTTTCTGCCCGAATTGGTGTTGTTTTGAGGGCCTGACCAATTACCACTAGATTAATTGATTTGATTGTTGTTCTGGTGTTGTCGACTAACTTGTGTCGAATGCTGATTAAACTGAGTAGTAATAGGTGGCATCTTAGGCTTGGGTGTGTAAAGAAGGAACAATTCTCGGCTGCTGAGTTTTTCAAAAAACTCTTCATAGGTGATGGGGTTTTCACGAGCACAAATGGCAGAGCTAATGGCATCATATTTTGGTCCAAGGCCACGGAGCACTTTGATGACAAGTTCATCAGTGTTAATGGGAGAACCAACAATGGCAAGTTCTTCTGAGATAGCTCGAATATCATTGAGATATTGAGCAATGGACTTGGTTCCCTTCATAAGGCAGTTGAGAGAGTCATGGAGACTGTAAATACAAGTTTGACTTTTGTTGGCATATTGTTGTGCTAATTTTTTCCAAGTGATGTGCACAGAAGGTGCAGATGCTATCATAGGGGCTATGGTAGGTTTGACAGATGTCATAAGAGCATGACAAAGAAGGTCGTCTTGTCGCCTCCATGATTGATAGTTTGGATCTGTTGGAGATGGACAAGGAAAAGTACCATCTATGTAGAAAATAGAGCATAGCCAAGGCAGAGAGCATCAAATTTAGCCTTTCAGGTAACATAAGTGGTGCTTCCAGCAAGCCGTATAGGCAGTTGGGTGGGTTGATTGATGGAAAGAAGTTGACTTTCTTGACTCAACGGATTCATGACTGTTTGAGGGGTGGAGATACCTGAGTTTTGGTTACTGGTGGCAGGATCAGCTGGAGTTTGCACAGCTGTAGTGCTTGTGTTCAAGAGGTAGAGAAGTACCTGCAGAACCGCCTATGAATGCCACTGAAAAGGATTTAAGAAATGCAGTGCATATGTTGACTCAGATAGTTGCTGCACAAACTCAGGGACAAGTTGGTCCAATTAAAAGTGAGGATGGCGCGACTAGAGTAGCTAGTCAGCGGACACAAGATTTTCTAAAATTAGACCCTCCCACGTTCACCGGGTCAGATTTGAAGGCAGACCTACAGGACTTTATGGACCAAATCCAAAGGGATCTATATGTTATGCACGTGACTGGTGTGGAAACAGTTGAGCTTGCAGCCTATAGATTGAAAGGAGAAGCTATATTGTGGTATGAAGATTAGAAGAGTATATCGTAATTGTGTAGTAACTGTGTGTGATCATGATACGTTGGCTGATCTTATTGAATTGGAAATGGTGGATTTTGGTGTCATAATGGGTATGGATTGGTTGGCTTCTTGTTATTCCACGATAGATTGCCGAGCTAAGAAAGTACGTTTTTTATTTTCCACAAGCGAATGTTCTTGAATGGAAGGGTAATGTAGGGGCACCGAAAGGAAAATTTATTTCCTATCTTAAAGAAAGGAAAATGATAGCCAAGGGGTACATATGTCACTTAGTAAGAGTGAAAGATACTGATGTGGAACCACTAACTCCTTAGTCGGTTCCAGTGGTCAATGAATTCCTTGATGTATTTCTTGAAGATCTTCCAGGGTTACCTCCAGAACGGGAAGTAAAGTTTGGTATTGATGTGATACTAGGCACTCAGCCTATCTCTACTCCTCCGTATAGAATGGCTCCAGCAAAATTACGAGAATTAAAGAAGCAATTAAAAGATTTGCTGGACAAGGGATTCATAAGGCCTAGTATGTCCCCGTGGGGTGCACCAATATTATTTGTACGAAAAAAAAGATGGCACGTTGAGAATGTGTATTGACTATCGAAAATTGAATAAGGTAACAATCAAGAACAAATATCCCCTCCCCAGAATTGACGATTTGTTTGATCAGTTACAGGGTGCCAAATGTTTTTCAAAGATTGACTTGGGATCGGGCTACCATCAAGTTAGGGTTAGAGAAAAAGATATACCCAAGATAGCTTTCTAAACACGGTATGAGCATTATGAATTTTTAGTTATGTCGTTTGGACTAACAAATGCACCAGCTATTTTCATGGATTTGATGAATAGGGTGTTTAAGCCATTTCTAGACGTGTTCGTGACGGTGTTAATAGATGACATCCTAGTTTATTCAAGATCACAAGAGGAACATGTTAATCACTTACGACAGGTGTTACAAATTCTTCGTGAGCGTAAGTTGTATGCAAAGTTCTCTAAATGTGAATTTTGGTTAAAATTCGTAGCATTCTTGGGTCACATTATGTCAGATGAAGGAATAAGGGTTGATACACAAAAGATCGAAGCGGTAAAAAATTGGCCAAGGCCTACGACGCCTACGGAAATTCATAGTTTTCTTGGGTTGGCAGGTTATTATCGAAGGTTTGTTGAAGGGTTTTCTTCCATTGCTAAACCTTTAACGAAGCTTACACACAAGGCAATCAAGTTTCAATGGAATGATGCAT
This sequence comes from Capsicum rhomboideum, assembly GCA_031232105.1. Taxonomy (NCBI): domain Eukaryota; kingdom Viridiplantae; phylum Streptophyta; class Magnoliopsida; order Solanales; family Solanaceae; genus Capsicum; species Capsicum rhomboideum. The sequence continues at coordinate 24,626,957 of CP124718.1, forward strand.
GTGAGAAAAGTTTCCAAGAGCTGAAAGATAAATTAACTTCTACACCTGTGTTGGTACTTCCAGATGGCACAGAAGGGTATGCAGTATATTGCGATGCTTTCGGAGTTGGCCTAGGGTGTGTATTGATGCAGCACGGTAATGTAATAGCGTATGCCCCAAGACAGTTACAGCCACATGAGAGAAATTATCCCACACATGACCTTGAGCTAGCAGCTGTGATATTTGCCTTAAAGATATGGCACCATTATTTGTATGGGGTTCATGTTGATATATACACTGATAACAAAAGTTTTCAATATATCTTTAAGTAGAAGGATTTAAATCTGAGGCAGCGGAGGTGGCTTGAGCTATTGAAAGACTATGATATTGATATTTTATATCATCCAGGGAAAGCAAATGTGGTAGCCGATGCATTAAGCCGCAAGGCAATAGGAGGCACTAGTGGCCAGTTGACGAAAAAGCAAGACTTAGTCAAGGATCTACATCAACTAGCCAGCTTGGGAGTTCGTCTTCTTGAATCTCCAGATGAAGGGGTTATTATGCAAAATGCAGCAGAATCTTCATTAGTAGCTGAGGTGAAATAGAAGCAGTATGTGGATTCTATTTTATTGCAGCTGAAGGAGAATGTACAACAGGGTCTGACTAGGGCATTTGGTCTTACGGAAGAGGGAGTACTTCACTGCCAAGGTAGATTATGTGTACCGGATGTAGATGAGCTAAGGAAATGAATTATGACAGAGGCACATTATTAATGGTATTCTATTCATCCGGGATCCACCAAAATGTACCATGATTTGAAAGAAATGTATTGGTGGGGTAATATGAAGAAGAACATTGCAGAGTTTGTAGCTCAATGTCCAAATTGTCAACAAGTAAAAGTAGAACATCAGAAACCTGGAGGTTACATGCAATGTATCAATCTTCCAGTCTGGAAATGGGACATAATTAACATGGATTTCATAACAGGTTTGCCTCGTACACTGCAAAAATTTGATTCCATATGGGTAATAGTTGACAGGCTTACCAAGTCAGCACATTTCCTACCAGTCAAAACCACCTATACAGCTGAAGAATATGCACGATTGTATGTTAAAGAGATAGTGCAATTATACGGGATTCCAATCTCTATTATATCAGACAGGGGAGCTCAATTTACTGCACATTTTTGGAGATCTTTTCAAAGGAGCTTGGAAACCCAAGTGAGTTTGAGTACGACTTTTCATCCTCAGATAGATGGACAAGCAGAACGTACTATCCAAACACTTGAAGATATGCTACGAGCTTGCACGTTGGACTTTAAAGGCAGTTGGGATAATCATCTACCTCTTATTGAATTTGCCTACAATAATAGCTATCATTCAAGTATCAAAATGACACCTTATGAAGCTTTATACGGAAGGAAGTGTAGATCACCAATTGGATGATTTGAAGCCAGTGAAACTGCTTTACTTGGGCCAGATCTTGTTCATCAAGCCATGGAGAAGGCTAAAGTGATCCAATAATGGCTACAAACGGTACAAAGTCGACACAAGTCATATGCTGATGTTAGAAGAAGAGGGCTCGAATTTTCCATAGGTGATTGGGTATTCTTGAAGGTGTCAACGATAAAAGGGGTGATGAGGTTTGGAAAGAAAGGAAAGTTGAGTCCACGATATATAGGGCTATATGAAGTTGTCAGAAGATTTGGTCAAGTTGTGTATGAATTGAAATTACCCCAAGAACTCTCCACAGCGCATCCAGTGTTACATGTTTCAATGCTTCGAAAGTACATAGGAGATCCATCTCGTTTAGCTCCCATTGAAGATGTACAAGTTTCGGAGGATCTCACCTACGAAGAGATACCTATTGCTATTTTGGATCGACAAGTGAAGAGGCTAAGAAATAAAGAAGTAGCTTCCATAAAAGTGCTTTGGAGAAATCAATATGTAGAAGGGATCACATGGGAAGGTGAAGAAATGATGAAGTCTAAATACCCTCATTTGTTTCAAGTGGAAGAGAAAGTTCAAGATGCGAGATCGGAGCAATGACAAGTAAGTATCTATAAGCTTTATATATATGTGGTAACATGAGGAATGATCCTAGACTTGAATTTGTTTACATTGGATAATGTCACTAACATTCGAGGACGAATGTTTCTAAGGGGGGGGGGGGGGAGGATGTAACACCCTGTACATTTCTGAACCTAGTTAATTACCATAATAGTTGTGTAATTATTTAAACATGAGATTGTTGTGTTATTTTACATTAAAGTTGGTGGGCTGAATTAGTCTTGTGCCATTGGGTTCAAATAAGGCCCAAAATTAGTAAGGAAGACATGGCCCAAAATGGAGAAAAGATCCATTCTACCATTGACCAAGTAAAAACACATTTAATATGGATAAGGATGACTAAAAGGACTATATAAAGCAAAAAAATCAGATTTTTATTCATTGTAACACACATGCCATTTCTAGAAATTTCAAAGATATTTCTCATCTCACACAAACCCTAAGTCATCACTCTCTTGAAAGATTTCATAAGTGTTTACACTCATGGTTTAGTATATTATATGCTTAATATGGTGTATAAATCATGTTGGCTATGTTGGCAAAGTGTTGGACAGTTCACTATGCGTAAAACAGTCTACTTTTGCTTAATCGGTGAAGAGTTTTGCCTTATAAACTTGAAAGTGGACTTGTGGTCTTGAAGTAAGTGAGTTTGATGGATTAAATATCATCATGTAAGATGTGGTTATGTACTTAACTTGCTTTTTCTATGTGTATAACACTTGGAATTGTTGTTGTGAAATTGTGCATGGAATTGGTGATGTATTGAAAGGAATATGTAGTTTTGGTGATGTTCATGTGAGTTGTGAGACCATGGTTGTTTGTTGGAATCTAAGTTAACCTAAAATATGTAAATAAAAGCTTACTTATGGCCTTGGACCATTTATTACAAAAAAGGGCCCAAAAGAAACCCTTTTTGGCCGAAACGGGCACCCGCCCTCTCAGACAGGGCACCTGCGGGCGCAGATGCCAATGCAGGTGGACCTGGACAGGGCCAAGGGTCACCTTTGGCCATAGATCAACCACCTACGGGTGCAGGTGTCTTCGCAGGTCAGCCCAGAATTTCGTTTTGCTTGTTTTTGTCTCTCTTTGACCCCCCAAGGCCCCTATACCCTTTTTGGATTCAATTATCAACTTATGGTATCTTTTGAATGGATTTAAGGGGTCGTTTGAAGGTATGTTGGATTATATCAATTACGTATTATTGTTAATACGTTGATATGAAAGATATTGAGGTGACTTGATGGAGTAAATGTGACGTGGTGTTACTAAGGAAGCGCAAAGTATAAACTTGGTTTGAAATGCTATTGATTTATGATGTCTTGGTTGATGTGTGAAATGTTGTGGTGTTGTTGGTATGGTAATGCAGTGAAATGTATTGTGAAGGGTGAAATGACGTTATATAGCAGTCACGTAGCTCATTATCATTTTATTCACTTGTAAGATAGTTAGTTGTTAACGTGAGCTCCGTTATGTACTTGTGTTGTAGAGTAACACATAGGAAAGGAGCTGCACTGTTGTATTCACATATAGGATTGTGTATTCATATTGGGCAGATAAGGTATTTAAGGTTACTCTTTCCGTATCCTTCTGCAGCACATATTGTTCACACTGACATTGTACTTGTTCCATTTCGAAATGTCCAAAGGAATTGTCATATAGTATTACTCACAGGACCAATTGTGATTCACATGTCTCAGGTTCATTGACTAATGTTTCAAAGTTCCAATAATGTACAATCACCAATGTATCACTCTTCTAATGAAAGAATGAAGTAATGTATAATTGTTTGTATATTCTTTAGTGGCATCCCAGGGGTGGAATAAACACCTAGCTTAGGTCAATCCTAATATCATGGGTGGTATCCCATGGGTTCAAATACCTAGCATGGGTCGATCCCAATATCACAGTAACTTCCCAGGGGCGACAGAAAAGCCTAGCATGGGTTAATCTCATCCCAGGGGCGACAGAAAAGCCTAGCATGGGTTAATCACATCCCAGGGGTTAAAATACCTAGCATGGGTTATCCTCTTTTACCACTGATCAGTTGGTCATTTGTTTATTATATGCTTTACAATTTATTAATGCAAAGAAGGATAAAGTTAAGTAATGAACGGTAATGATGAACGAACGTAAAAGCAAAGAAAGTAATGAATGTAATGTACATGGTTCCATATATACAGACGGAGGTTTATCCATATTGATTACTCACTTATTTTGATTCCATTAAAGTACTTATGTACTATGCAGTCTCTTATAGCCTTACATACTCAGTACATTCTTCATACTGACGTCCCTTGGGGGACTTACCTTACTTGCTACAGGCACAGGTGCTAGTAGACCTCCACAGTAGGTTGCGGGTCATTTGTAGATCATTGGTGAGCTCCAGTTGGTTCGGGGCTTTTCGAGTCATATGTGTACATTGGTTTTGGTACTATGTAAATGTTGTATAAAGCGGGGACTTGTCCCGACTTTAGGATGGTTATGTACATGTATCTGTTAGAGGCTTTGTGACGTACGTGGGAAGATGAACGAAAAAATGTATGCTTTTGACATGGTGGCCCTAACGGCCAAGTTTCATATATATCATATGTTTTCCATGACTTCCGCCATTGGTATCTTGTATTTACATGACATAGAATATTGTTCACTCAGAGACATGCATATGAATGTACATGAATAAAGATTGGTTCTCTCGGACCTTAACGACTTCGGGTGCCAGTCCGCCCCATTGGAATTCGAGGCATGACAGATTAAATCTTTTAGAGTCCATAAGTTGTGCTTGTTTTAACCTCGGTAAAAATAGGGCATGACAGTAGCAGCTTGGCGTCGAGGTAGGTTATAGTTTACGAGTAATAGATTTTGATTAGTGAATCATTTATACTGTGTAGAATTGATGGAAAAAAGCATAGTTAGGTCATCGAATATAGTGTTTGGGTGGATAATACATAGAATGATGTAAGAATATCTAAAACGTATGATAATATATTGATGTATGAATTTTATGAGATATAATATGCTTATGTGAAATTTTCATAATGTGTTGCGATGTAAATAAGGTTAATGTGGGTGATGGCAGAGAGATTATATACCAAAGCAAGCTATAAATTCAGATATTAATAACATTATGGGTTGATAGAGATTGTGGAATTGTTGAACCTTGTTATGTGTAGTTTCCATAGGGATTGGTTCTTGTGGTCTAAATGTGGAGTGAGAAATAGTGTCTTAACATAAATTTCTGGGGGTGAAACATGTCTAATGATAAATTGAAACCCTTGGTAAAGGTGAGTGAACTAGGGTTGGTGTTATTCATTGAATGTTAACAAATTTTCTGAATAATGGTTGATGAAGATGTACTCATAAATATGATAAGCGTAGTTAATTAAGTGTCCTAATACTTAAAAATGATATATAATGGTCCCTGACATAATCATTGCTATTGGTAAATGGAAGGATGCTTGAAAGTGTTTATGTGGAGTTAGACTTAATTTAGTCTCTTATATATTTCTAAATTGAATGACATATTTATTGGTCTTCAGACATAACCTGTGATTGATTGGTTGTTGGCTTGACAATGCTAGTCTGCACAACCTATAAATTATTGATACATGTTGGAATGATTATTGATTATTAAAGTGCACTTGTAAGTTTTGTGTACTTGTTATACTATCTTGAGAGATAGCGGAGTGTAACAACCTGTTATGTAAAATTTTTCTTTTTATGTGTTTCGATCATTCTGCCCTTTCCCATAGTTGTTACATGTTGATTTTGAGGTGTGGGGATGGTTGGCATGTTCCCGAGGCTTTCAGGAGTGATTTGGGAGAGTTTGAGACTCTTAGAGGCTTTAAAAGCCATTAGTTTGACCTTAGTCAACATTTCGTGTTTCGAGTATCGGATGATGATTTGGACAGTTTCATTAGATTTGGAATATTGATTTTAGGTTAGTAGCGGGGTTGGTTTGAGTTTGGAATCTTCATTTTGTATTTCGACCCTCTATTTGGAAAAATAGTTTAATCAAGCTTTTAGGGGTCCCGAGAGTTAACTTGTTGAAAACGACCTCATTTTAAAAATTTGACATCGCCATTGAGTCCGAAACATCAAAAATAGCCTAGTAGTATTTATTGTTTGTTCCAGTGGGGTCCCAAATAAATCTCGAGGTTCCATTCGGAGACTTTAAGTTAAAAAATTCAGCTGGTGCATAGCTGATATCTGGTGCATCAGGACTTCATCATGATTATGTGTCCAAGTGTCAAGATCATGAGCCTCGATGACACTCTTCATCACGATCGCACGGTGGGTGGACCACGATTATGATGTGTATCCTGGTGGACCGGGTAGAGTTTTTCATTGCTGTCGCGAGACCAACCTCCCGCGATCGCGATGAACAATCTATCCCAAGTTAACGTTGACCCTCACGATTGCGAGGTGGGGTCTGCGATTGCAAGGCATTGTTCACAGAATAGTATAAATACTTATTTTTCGCGAATTCTACCATTGTTAGGCCTTGGAGCTTTGGGGATAGGCGATTTCTAGGGTTTTTATAACTACTCAAAATGTCGTTACACTGAATTAGGAGATAAAAATTGCACCTAGACTTCCCTTAGCTAAAAATTGAGGAATTTAAGGCTAGTCTAGTTTTGGCTCAAAATTGAGAGTGTGGTAGTTGTATGAAATCTAATATTTATATGATCAGTAATAGTTGGGTTTGATGTAACGGTTGGATAGCCAACAAGTATAGGAAGTTATAGCAACTTATGTCACCTGAAACAGAGTTATAAAACTCCGGTTATAGCGTTTATAATGGAGGGGTTGGTTCGCATTGTTGCGATTCGTAGTGTGTATTGTAAAATGAGGAAAACTGAGGGGATGTCCCGAATATCTGCCTTGGATCACAGTAGCGGAAAAAGTAACCGCTGCAGTGGTCAGGGAAACCGCATAATGCGCAGTAAAATATTAGTTTTAAAACCCAGAAAAATATTTTCATTTCCCACTTTTTGAAAAACACAATAGGGCATTAACGAGAGACAATCTTTAGCAGTAATTCAAAAATTTCCATCTTTGGAGGTAAGTAATTACGTTCTAGACTTGAATTCACTTCGTTAACCATAGAAAATTACTAGAAAATGGATTAATGTTGTCACGCCTCGAAATCCCATTCGGGCCGGACTGGCACCCGAAGATGATATGGCCCGAGAGAACCAATCTTTGCTCATGAACCTTCGTATGCATATCCTCGTATGAACCTTATTAAACCTTATGCAACTATGCGAAAAACATGAATCATGGAAACATGTGCTATATACATATTTAGAAACTTGGCCGTTTGAGCCATCAAGTCAAAACAGACATTTATCTTTCACATTCATAACCCACACATGTCTACAAAAGCCTCTAACAGATGCATTTACAAGACCAATTAGCAGTCGGGACAAGTCCCCGCTTTATACAATATTTACAATATCAACACAACTGTACAACTATGACTCGAAAAGTCCCGAAGCAACTGGGGCTCACTAAAGATCCGCAATCAACTGTCAACCTACAATGGAGGTCTACTCGTGCCTGCACCTGCGACATGTAAGGTAATTCCCCCGAGGGGGTCAGTACGAAGAATGTACTGAAATCTAAGGCTCCTAAGGAATTCATCATACATAATAACAACAATAATGGAATCAATATAAGGAAACAGAAATGTGAATAAACTCTCTTTCTATATGTGGTAAACCATGTGTATTACGTTCTTTACTCCTCTTGTCTTCATCTTTTATTCATATTTATTGTTCTACCCATGCTAGGCTATTTTGTTGCCCCTGGGACGAGATTAACCCATGCTAGGTACTTTGACCCCTGGGATGTTATGTGAACCCATTCTAGGCTTTCGTGTCGCCCCTGGGATGTCATTAACCCATGCTAGGTGTTGTGACCCCTGGGATGTTATTGTAACCCATGCTAGGCTTTCGTGTCGCCCCTGGGATGTACCATGATAACCCATGCTAGGCTTTTATATCGCCCCTGGGATGTATCGGGATCGACCCATGTTAGGCTTTTCTGTCTCCCCTGGGATACCACCCGTGTTATTGGGATCGACCCATGCTAGGTATTTAACCCCTGGGATACCACCCATTAAACATTACTTCTTTCTCTTATTATTCTTACTTCCACTCTGAAGAGTGATTGAGACATTGAGGATCATGACATGATTTGAAGCACACATTTATATTACTTCATTCCTTTATTTCATGAGATTGACATCTTCACTTATGAGAAATAGATATATTAACTTGCACATCACTTCTTATTACTCTTATGAGATCTTACGAGATTGGTACTTTTACTTGTGAAAGATTGATACAAAGATACTCACCATATTATTGGACTTTGGAACATGACGTGATTGGGAACATGTTATTCAAGCTTAAATAGATTCTCTTGCATCTTACTCTCTTGGGATAGTTCTTTTAAGAAAATATCACGTTATGATGTCTTAGGAATTTCAATCAACGACCAAGGTATAAGTGAATCATAATTTATCTAAGAATAGGGTACATATGAATAACACAATATACGTCACCCTGAATTGATGTACTTTAAGCTTCTCGAAATTGAAACAAGCCCAATGTCAATAGGAACAATATCTTGTAGAAGGATACAGAAAAAGTAACCTTACATACCTTGTATTCTCAATACGAATATACAACCTTAGATGCGTATACAATAGTCCCTCTCCTCCTTTATGTGTCACTCAAGGCTTGGAAAATGATGATCTTGCTCCAAGAGAAAGCTTAGGGTTTTGGGAGCCAAAGAGGCTTTCTTGATAATTTTCTAGAAAAAGATAGAAAAAGCATGTGTATTTCTCTTGAATAAAATCAGCACTTTGCCCCTTTATATAGTCCCTTAATTTCATCCTTAGACACTCTTGGCATTTAATGCAATGTGTTGCATTAGTCAATAGAAGAATGGGTCATTTGACCCATTCTTGGCCCATGCTTTCTTTTCCAATTTGGGCCCTTTTTGAGCCCAATTCACTTAACCCAATAAAATCAATAATTCCTCGTGTGTAAATTATCTCATACGTGTTACAACAATATTCCCACTCACGCTATTCATAACCATAGCCTCAATCCCAAAAACAAGTGATTCTAGCCACTTATGGCCTATTTGGACCAAAAGGGTAAAACCGTCATTTTGACGCCAAATTCGTTCTCGAGTCATTTTATCATACCAATATATTATTTCATTCATTTCATGTATATACTCGTGGTTGTATAAGAAACGTGGCAAAAATCGGCTCGATACATCCCCGGGAACCCTTGAAACTTAGAAAATTTCCAACTTTCGAAAATCTGAAAATTCCATCCTGGCACGCCATGGGGCGCGCCAGCTTGCTGCCTCTGGGCACAAAATTTTGGCCCAGAGTGGCCTGGCACTGTCCCAAACGCGCCCCACCTTTAAATTTTTCGAAAATTTCATTTTTCGACTTTTCTTTGCGGGTTTGGTTAGATACTCCAAGTCCTATTATTTAACTTACTTCTTAGCCTTAATATACTTTGTTTAGAGGTCCTCTTAGCCTCATTTTGAACCCCACAAATGCTCCATGAAAATTTCAAAAAACTTCTTATGAAGGGCTAATCTCATGTACGAAGCCAAATTTCAATTTTTCTCATTACTAACATTACAAAACACCTACTCATGGCACCTAGACACCTAAATAACCATTATTCAACGTCTTCACATAGGGTTATAAAGGCACGGGGTGTTACATTCTCGCCCCCTTAGAAACATTTGTCCTTGAATGTTAACGATGTCGTAAATTACAACACATGCATCTCTATGTTCGCCTATACATAGATAGACACGTGAAGCTCATAGCTACTTACTTGTTATTGGTCCACTTCAACATTGTGAACCTTTTCTTCCCTTTGAAACAAATCAAGCTTACCATTATAAACTTGCAACAATATCACATGGCATATTGTATAGGGTCACTTTTCCCTTCTTTCTGAATTCCATATCATCTATGAATGCAAATATCTACTATATCATTTTGATATACACTAAATTTTCTGACTGATAGAAATATTCCATTGACTTAACTAATAGCTCCGGTCTCCCATTAGATTCATAGTAACTGATGGAATAACATACGATAAAGTAGAGTTCGGATCAGTTAATATATACATATCATGTAATATATGGTAATATACCTAACTACCGGTACCGTTATCAGGAGTTGCCTCTTCATTCTGCCGGTCCACGAGAGCATAGGTACGATTTTGGGCCCCACTGGAACTAGCTGCCCCTCTCATATCTCTACCACGGCCCATAGACTGAACGCCTTTGCCTGGGGAAGGAACCGATGCTGATGATACAACGGTTGATCCTGTAGGTCATGCTATACCACTCGCACCCCTTTGTGGGCATTCTCTCATTATGTGCCCCTCTGTGCCACACCAAAAAAAGCATTTGTCCCTAACCGACATTCACCTAAATGGTACCTTCCGCAATGCTGACACGGAGGTCGAGAAAATCCTACTGTCTGTGAGCCTTGCACTCCGCTCCTCTGTACAGATGGACCACCTCTAGACCCTCAAAATTGTGAGTGAGCACCTACTGTGGAATGAGAAAATGAGGGTCTAGGTGGTAACATTCGAGATCCAAATTCTCCTGGGGACATCAATGGCTGCCCCGTAGGTCTTGCCCTTTTTGCTTGCCCTTCCTCAGATTTCTGTGTCCTCTTTCTTTGCTTTTGGTCCTCCATTTTCTAGGCTAAGGCCTGAATTCTCGCTATGTCCATATCTTTGTTTAAGGCAGCAATGGTCCAATCTCTTACCAAATATGGCTCTAATCTGTCCACGTATCTATGTACTCTTTCTTCCATCGTGGCCACCACATTTGGAGCATACCGTGTCAAGGAATTAAACTGCAAACTTTATTCTCTAACACTCATATTTCCTTGAAGTAAATTTAAAAATTGATCCGCACGAGCCTCACGGATCTCATAGGGAAGATAGTGATCCAGAAATGCCGTTTTAAATTCTTCCCAACCAGCTGGGAGTGCATCAATGCCTCTTGATCTTTTCCAGTCCTCATACCATAATATCGCCTCTCCCTTCAACCTATAAGCTGCTAGCTCAACCATTTCTACACCTGTTACATGCATTACCTCAAAAGCTCTCTGTATTTGATCCACGAAGTCCTGTGGATCTGCTTTCAAGTCTGACCCAGTGAATATAGGAGGGTCCAATTTTAGAAAGTCCTGTGTACGCCGACTAGCTGCTCTAGCCGCGTCATCTTCATTTACCATTGGACCAGCTCATCCTTGTGCTTGTGCTGCTACCAATTGAGTCAACATATGTACTGCATTTCGTAAATCCTGATCAGTGGTATTCATTGGTGGTCCCGCAGGTACTTCCCTACCTCTTGGCTCTTCTGGAGCTGGAAAGGTAGAAGAAGACCGCGATGCAATCTCGGTGTTAGCTCCACTTGACTAGCTTGGTCAGGCGGTAATCTACTCATTCCTTCTTCAGTAGGCACATCCACCTGCTTCCCTTTACCTCTACCTCCTCTCGTGATTGGCATTTTAACTATACCAAAGAAAAACAATCACCATGATCAGGTCCAATTCAACTTACAACACCGGTTCTATTGCACGATCTAGCATGAAGAAAATAAACAACATCCTAAATGTCCCGTAGCCTCCTACTTATAAATGTGGTGCATAACACATCGATAAGTACGACTCTACTCAGACATGGCTTTATAGACACCCTTAGAACGACCTGCTCTGATACCACCTTTGTCACGCCCCGAACTCCTATTCGGGCCGAACTGGCACCCGAAGCCGATATGGCCCGAGAGAACCAATCTTTGCTTATGAACCTTCGTATGCATATCCTCGTATGAACCTTATTAAACCTTATGCAACTATGCGGAAAACATGAATCATGGAAACATGTGCTATATACATATTTAGAAACTTGGCTGTTGGAGCCATCAAGTCAAAACGAACATTTATCTTTCACATTCATAACCCACACATGTCTACAAAAGCCTCTAACAGATGTATTTACAAGACCAACTAGCAGTCGGGACAAGTCCCCGCTTTATACAATATTTACAACATCAACACAACTGTACAACTATGACTCGGAAAGTCCCAAAGCAACTGGGGCTCACCAAAGATCCGCAATCAACTGTCAACCTACAATGGAGGTCTACTCGTGCCTGCACCTGCGACATGTAAGGTAATTCCCCCGAGGGGGTCAGTACGAAGAATGTACTGAATATGTAAGGCTCCTAAGGAATTCATCATACATAATAACAACAATAATGGAATCAATATAAGGAAACAGAAATGTGAATAAACTCTCTTTCTATATGTGGTAAACCATGTGTATTACGTTCTTTACTCCTCTTGTCTTCATCTTTTATTCATATTTATTGTTCTACCCATGCTAGGCTATTTTGTTGCCCATGGGATGAGATTAACCCATGCTAGGTACTTTGACCCCTGGGATGTTATGTGAACCCATTCTAGGCTTTCGTGTCGCCCCTGGGATGTCATTAACCCATGCTAGGTTTTTTTGTCGCCCCTGGGATACCACCCTGTTATTGGGATCAACCCATGCTAGGTATTTAACCCCTGGGATACCACCCATTAAACATTACTTCTTTCTCTTATTATTCTTACTTCCATTCTGAAGAGTGATTGAGACATTGAGGATCATGAAATGATTTGAAGCACATATATATACATTACTTCACTCCTTTACTTCATGAGATTGAAATCTTCACTTATGAGAAATAGATATATTAACTTGCACATCACTTCTTATTACTCTTATGAGATCTTACGAGATTGGTACTTTTACTTGTGAAATATTGATACAAATATACTCACCATATTATTGGACTTTGGAACATGACATGATTGGGAACATGTTATTCAAGCTTAAATAGATTCTCTTGCATCTTACTCTCTTGGGATAGTTCTTTTAAGAAAATATCACGTTATGATGTCTTAGGAATTTCAATCAACGACCAAGGTATAAGTGAATCATAATTTATCTAAGAATAGGGTACATATGAATAACACAATATACGTCACCCTGAATTGATGTACTTCAAGCTTCTCGGAATTGAAACAAGCCCAATGTCAATAGGAACAATATCTTGTAGAAGGATACGAAAAAAGTAACCTTACATACCTTGTATTCTCAATACGAATATACAACCTTAGATGCGTATACAATAGTCCCTCTCCTCCTTTATGTGTCACTCAAGGCTTGGAAAATGATGATCTTGCTCCAAGAGAAAGCTTAGGGTTTTGGGAGCCAAAGAGGCTTTCTTGATAATTTTCTAGAAAAAGATAGAAAAAGTATGTGTATTTCTCTTGAATAAAATCAGCCCTTTTCCCCTTTATATAGTCCCTTAATTTCATCCTTAACCACTCTTGGCATTTAATGCAATGTGTTGCATTAGTCAATGGAAGAATGGGTCATTTGACCCATTCTTGGCCCATGCCTTCTTTTCCAATTTGGGTCCTTTTTGATCCCAATTCACTTAACCCAATAAAATCAATAATTCCTCGTGTGTAAATTATCTCATACATGTTACAACAATATTCCCACTCACGCTATTCATATCCATAGCCTCAATCCCTAAAACAAGTGATTCTAGCCACTTATGGCCTATTTGGACCAAAAGGGTAAAACCGTCATTTTGATGCCAAATTCGTTCTCGAGTCATTTTATCATACCAATATAATATTTCATTCATTTCATGTATATACTCGTGGTTGTATAAGAAACGTGGCAAAAATCGGCTCGATACATCCCCGGGAACCCTTGGAACTTAGAAAATTTCCAACTTTCGAAAATCTAAAAATTCCATCCTGGCACGCCATGGGGCGCGCCAGCTTGCTTCCTCTGGGCACAAAATTTTGGCCTAGAGTGGCCTGGTACGGTCCCAAACGCGCTCCACCTTTAAATTCTTTGAAAATTTCATTTTTCGACTTTTCTTTGCGTGTTTGGTTAGATACTCCAAGTCCTATTCTTTAACTTACTTCTTAGACTTAATATACTTTGTTTAGAGGTCCTCTTAGCCTCATTTTGAACCCCACAAATGCTCCATGAAAATTGCAAAACACCTCTTATGAAGGGCTAATCTTATGTACGAAGCCAAATTTCAATTTTTCTCATTACTAACATTACAAAACACCTACTCATGGCACCTAGACACCTAAATAAGCATTATTCAACATCTTCACATAGGGTTTGAAAGGCACGGGGTGTTGTAAATGTTGGGTTTGGGGGTTAAACCCTAGTTGATGGTAATTGATGAAAAATGATGGGATTGCTTATAAATTCGGTATATAATGATCTTAGGGTGTTAGAAAACACTAATGGGACCATAATTATGATTAAATATGCTAAATTGAGTGGTATTCATGAGTTAAAATAGTGTGGAAACCCTAAGATGATGAAATAGGGTAAAATTATGGTTAAAATCAGTGACTTTTGATCTTTAGTAGTTGAAAAGGGGGATGAATTATTGAAATGTGTGTATATTTTATGTTGTATAGATCTAGAATGAATTAAACGAGAACAAAAAGGGAAAACGAGTGGCTTAAAGGTGACTTTGAGCAAAGGAGTTGGGTAGGATGTTGTTTTGTATAGCACTTAGATTCTCTTGGCTTTGTGCTTGTTTGTGATTTGAACATTTATGATTGCTTTCTAGCATGGTTTGTGAATTGATGACTGCATTGTATTTTTATTGCATTCTAATAAGGTGCTGAGGTGATGGGTCGGGTATCACGCCGGTACGTTATGATATAATATGATGATGAGTCTGGTACCACGCAGGTACATAGTGATATGTCGTTATAATGGGTCGGGTATCATGCTGGTACCTGGTAATATGTTATGATAATGGGTTGGGTGCCACACTGGTACATGGTGATATATTGTGATAATGGGTTGGGTACCATGTCGGTACGTTATGTTGATGTTGAGAAGGGTAAGAGATGATGCTGATGCGTACATCTTGCATACATGTACTCATTTACATGCATTGAGTGTTATTTGATAAATATATATGATGCTGAATGGTTGGTGAAATGATTAAGTATGAAAGCCTGAAAAGGCTTATAAGTGTAATTATATAGTGATTCATGATGTGTTATTTGATTGATATCATTGATTTTGAATTGTGTTATGATCACTTTTATACTTGTTTGACTGGCTTACTTGTACATTGTTAAGTTAGTCGACCTATGATGCATACCAGTACTTGTTGTTGTACTGATGCTACATGTACTCTTCTTTTTGTAGAGTGCAGCACATCTTCCAGTGGTTGACACACGGCCTCGGCTCTAGTTAGCAGTTTGGATCTGATTTTGAGTGTGAGCACCAAGCCCGGGCAACCTTCAGATTCTTCTCATGATGTTGATGTCCCTTGTTTTTGGGACTAAGACTATCTTAGTTATTGTTATATTTTGGGATACTTCTAGATGTTTTATGACTTAATTATTTTTCTTAGATGTTCTTGTACGGTGACTTCAAGTCTCGGGAATTTTAATAATAGAGGTTTTCCGCACTCTATCATTTTATGAATGATTATTTTGGTGACTAGGATGCTTAAATAAATGAAAATACTTTGAATTGATTTAATACGTGAGAAATTGAATGATGTGAATGAGTGAGTAACCTTCAAGTGAGTAAGGGTGAGATTAGTATGGTTCTCCCACCATGGGTAGGGTGGGTGCCAATCATGACCGATTGGGTTGTGATAGTTGTTCTCACCATTCTTGCATGGGTAAGCTTCTAATTCATCTTCCCATCTTTTCCTATTGATTATATCTTCGAAAACACCTTTTAATCATGATTTCAAACTAGAATTTGGGGGGTTTTTATCGGTATACTCTTAAATTAGTTTTTCTTTGATTTGAACCTAATTTTTAGCTCGTTTTTTCTTGGTTTTAAACAGTAGACTCCAATAACCTTGGGGAACATGTTTTTGAAATAAAATTTTTATTTTACCCCTTTCATTTTTGAACTAGTTTTTCGAACCCATTTTGGACCTGTCTCAAATATAGTCAATATGGGTATCATTAACTTCTTTTTAATGTGTAGATTTTATATTTCTATGTTTTAGATCATTTCGAGACTGTTCAAAAGGGGAAGGCTTCGTGTTAAAGGTTCTAGGCTTGGATTTTTACAATTCGAGGTAGGTTATGACTTAACTTTCTTCAGACTAGGCTGTGTAGTTAATAAATAAGTAAAGCATGCTATGGGTATGGGAAATTTAGCCATTAATGTATTATTTCATGATTGTTATTGTTGTTGTGTGCCTATGGAGGGGCTTATATGCTTATTGCTATTGAGTTGAAATATCATATGTTGCGTGTTGCCCGTGTGGAGGCTTTATTTGATGATTTCAGGCTTTACTTGTGCATTATTTGCCATATTTTCATGTTGTGTCGCTCGAGTGGGGGACTTGACTAGATGTTATAGGACTTATTTGAACATTTTTTCCTCTATCATGATAGAATATACCCAAATAAGGGGTTGAAATGATATTATCGATGTCTTACATGACTATTTATTCTAGTGGTGCCAAGCGAGAACTGATATCATGAATGATCGACACATTGAGTTAATTTTGAGCTCACTTATTCATGCATTGAATGGATTATTATCTTCATATTGATGAGTTGTGAGCATTACATTCTCATTTCATATATACATATTTCATGAGACATTGGTACCATTGAGAAACACTGATTCGAAAGAAAATAAGACATTATATGAAAACACTTGATCCGTGAACAATAGCCGGAGAGGTGAATGAAACACTTTATGTACCTTGATCCATGAATATTAGCTTGAGAGGTGGATTGAGATTATGAAAATTATATATGGGTTGCGAACCCCCCATGGGTCCTATCTAGGGAGCGCTGAGGCTCAGTAGGTGTATACCGAAAGTCATGCGATGACTTTCAATCATTCGTCATGATCCCATCATCATTGCATTGCATTGCATAGGCATATTTCATATTTCTTTTATGCTCCCTCGATGTGTACTTAGTTTTCATATATATATTCGTGTTCAGTTATTCCTGTATCAATCTTATATTATAGAATTGTTAGTGGAGATGGTGTGAGCTACTGTTTGGAAACTTTTCTATTTGCTGGTGAAGTGTTCATAGTATCTTTTAGTTGTATTATTTTCTACTTTGCTCAGTCTACCTATGATACCTACTGAGTACAAGTGGACTATACTCAACCCTACTGTGCCCTTTCAATGCAGATCCTAGCTCGAGTACGAGATGCGACAGCGGATCTCTTGCGGTGATTTTCACACTTTCGAGGTACTGACGTGTTCCATGAGTTTAGAGCAGACTTTAGACCTCACTCTATCCTAGCTATCTTTATTTACTTTTTAGAGACACAATTATGTATTTCAGTTATTTTCTAGTTGTACTTGATGCCTTTACGTTTATGAAACTTGTATCTTTAGGGTTTATGGTATTTTATTCAGAATTCCACTTTATATATACGTGTGTTGACCTAACTTCATTCTAGAAGTCTCATTTATCTTATTCTATTTACATTCTGATTTTCCTTTCTTGTCTGGGTAAATTGTCTTACCTACCAAGGCTAGGTCTGGATAGGTGCCATCATGGACTTAACTTTAGGGTCGTGACAAATTTGTATCAGAGCACTAGGTTCACCGGTCTCATAAGTGTAAGAGCGGGATGTCTAGTAGAGTCTCGTGGATCGATATGTAGACGTCCGTAACTATCTTCGAGAGGCTATAAGATATATTGAGGAAAAACTTCTCTAATTGGATTCCTTATCGTATTGGTTGTTCATACCTTATATTCTAAACTTGCATTCCACTCTTTTCTGTGCAGATGGTGAGGACTAGGTCCAGAGATGCTAGGGATGCTGAGTCAGCACCTGATGTTGGAATCCCAGTCAGGGGATAAGGGAAGGGTCGTGGATGA
This sequence comes from Capsicum rhomboideum, assembly GCA_031232105.1. Lineage (NCBI taxonomy): Eukaryota > Viridiplantae > Streptophyta > Magnoliopsida > Solanales > Solanaceae > Capsicum > Capsicum rhomboideum. The sequence continues at coordinate 24,645,011 of CP124718.1, forward strand.
CCCAGACGTAGAGAATGGTACGAAGAACTGCCCCAGTCAGAGGACGTGCTAAGGATGCCTCTCTCGAGCCTGAGGTTGAGTATTTTGAGGGTGATTATCAGTCAGGAGATGCGATACTAGCTCAGGTTCCACAGGGTTTGGTTGACACCCCAGTGCTACAGGATCTATTGATTCGTCTCTTGAGTTATTTGGATGGTGTTCCTTTGAGTGTATCGGGTATTCCTCAGACTTTGAGTGGTATTCCGCTTTCAGTACTAGCTTCTGCTTATGGTATTTTGACTTTAGGGGTTCAACCATCTTCTGTGGTACCCCCACGTGTAGATTCACTGCCTACTAGACTTACTGTTCCTTTGATTCCTTTGGGTCTTATGATGTCTTTTGATGATCAGAAGAGGTTTGAGAGGTTTATTCACTTGGCTCCTTCCAAGTTTAGTGGTGCAATTAGAGAGGACGCATATGTGTTTCTGACTGACAGCCTGGAGAGGTTGCATAACCTTGGATCCCTTGAGTCCCATGGAGTAGCTTATACTACTTATCAGTTGACTGATGTGGCCAAACAATGGTGGAGGTCTCTTTCTAGTTATAGACCATTGGGTTTGCCCACTATGACATGGACTCAGTTTTCTGAGGCTTTTATGGAGAGGTCCGTGCCTTATAGTTTGAGGGATCAAATAGGAGATGAATTTGATCACCTGGAGCAAGACTCTATGACTATTACTGAGTATGAGGCACACTTTTATGCTTTATCTAGGTTTTCTGCAGCTAATATATAGCTCCACTAAGTCAGAGTGGATTAGAAAGTTTGTGAAGGGATTAGATGGTTCTTATTAGTTGGATACAACTCAGATGGTAGTGTCAGGAGCTTCTTTTAGAGTATTGTGGTGCATGCTAAGTTGATTGAGTCGATTACTCAGGCTACTCAGAGAGGTATTAAGAAGGTGCACAGACAGGGTGAGTTTAGAAGACATGCATCCCGAGGTAGGGATTTCTTCGATAGAGGTTCCCATGGTTATTATGGTAGGCCTGTTCAGGCATATTTAGAGGGATTAGGTGGTAGGCCCTCTGTTTTTGCTGCTCCAGGTAGCCAGGTATAAGGTCATGCGGGTGGGGGTTCCAGTTTTAGCTCACTGGGCTAGGGCGATCGTCCTAGTTCTTTTAGGCCTCCATAGATTGAGTCAGGTAGGATAGGGTGTTATGTATGCCATGAGGTTGGTTATTTTCTGAAAGACTATCCTCAGCATGTGTTTGGTCTAGTCTAGTAGGGTTCTCAATTTCAGCTTTGTCCTACTCCTATTTCTACAGTCCGAGGTGGTTCATAGAGTGGCAGAGGTTGTACTAGAGGTGCTCGAGGTAGAACTAGGATAACTCCTGGTAGTGGATGTGGGGTAGCTCAGTTCGGGAGAGAATATGGTCAGTGTTATACTATACCTAGGAGACTCGAGGCAGAGGCCTCCGATGCAGTCATTACAAGTATTGTCCTGGTTTGCTATTGACCTGCTTCTGGGTTATTTGACCCTGGGTCTACATTCCCCTATGTGTCTACATATTTTGCTACTAGTTTTGAGGTTTCATATGAGTCCCTTGCTGTGCCTCTTCGTGTTTCCACCCCTGTAGGAGATTCTTTAGTGGTGGATCAGGTGTACCGATCTTGTGTTGTTACATTTGGGGGGCATAGGACTTGGATAGACTTGATTATCCTATATATGGTTGATTTTAATGTTATCTTGGGTATAAATTGGTTAGCTCCCTATCATGCTATTTTGGATTGTTATGCCAAGACTGTGACCTTAACTATTCAGGGTGTGCCAAGGTTAGCTTAGAAGGGTACTCTTAATTCGGGTCCAAATGGGGTTATATCTTTTCTACGCGCTCGCCGCATGTTAGAAAAATGATGTCGATATTTCTTGGCTTTCATTCACGATACTAGTGTTGCTTCACCACCTTTCTTGGACTCTGTTCGATTTGTTAGGAGATTTCAGGATGTTTTCCCCACAAATTTGCCTGGTATGCCTCCAGATCATGATATCGTGTTTGTTAATGATATTAAGCCGGGCACCAAGACTATTTCTATTCCTCCCTATAGGATGGCCCTGACTGAGTTGAAGGAATTAAAAGAGAAGTTATAGGATTTGTTGAGTAAGGGTTTTATTAGACCTAATGTATCTCCTTAGGGTGCTTCTGTCTTGTTTGTGAAGAAGAAGGATGGTTCTATGTGTATGTGTATTGACTATCGGCAGTTGAATAAGGTGACCATAAAGAATACGTATCCTCTTCCTCGCATTGATGATTTGTTTGGCCAGCTTTAGGGTGCTTCAATATTTTTCCAAGATTGACTTGAGATCTGGGTATCACCTGTTGAGGATTAGAGCTTTGGATTTTCTGAAGATGGCTTTCCAAACTTGATACGATCATTATGCGTTCTTTCTCATTTCCTTTGGGTTGATCAATGCCCCAATAACATTCATGGAGTTGATAAATTGGGTGTTTTAACCGTATTTCGACTCCTTTATGATTGTGTTTATAGATGACATCTTGGTTTACCCCAAAAATGGGGCCGATCATGTGAGACACTTGAGGACTGTGCTTCAGAGGTTGCAGGAAAAGAAGTTATATGCTAAGTTCTCCAAGTGCAAGTTCTGGCTAGATTCTATTTCTTTCTTGGGCCATGTGATGACCCAAGATGGCATTATGATCTATCCAGCCAAGATAGTGGCGATTCATGATCAGGATAGACCTACTTCTCCTACAGATATTCAGAGTTTTATTAGCTTAGCCGGTTATTATTGGTGTTTTATTGAGGGTTTCTATTCTATTGCGGCTACTTTGACCAAGTTGACTCAGAAGAGGATTGTATTTCAGTGGTCGGACGCTTATGAGGCAAGCTTTCAAAAGCTCAAGAAGTTGTTGACTTTGGCTTATATCTTAACTTTGCCAATAAAGGGCGTGCGATTTACCATATTTTGTGATGCTTTTGGTGTTGGATTGCATGCCGTGTTGATACAAGAGGGTAAGGTGATTGGTTATGCTTCTCGTCTATTGAATCCCCATGAGAGAAATTACCCTACCTATGAATTAGAATTAGCAGTTGGCGTATTTATGTTGAAGTTGTCGCGACATTACTTGTATGGAGTCCATTGTGAGATCTTTTCGGATCATCATAGCCTTCAATACTTCTTTACCCAACCCGATCTTAATATGAGACAACGACGTTGGCATGCGTTGCTTTAGGATTATGATCTCACTATTCTTTATCATTCAGGCAAGGTAAATGTGATTGCAGATACCTTGAGCCAGAAGTCGACTAGTATGGAGAGTTTAGCTCATCTCTTGACTCAGGAGTGACCTTTGGCTTTAGAGGTTCAGTCTCTAGCTAACTAGTTGGTTAGGCTTGATATTTTGACATCTGGGCATATTTCAGCTTTTGTTGAGGCTAGATCTTTTTTGATGGAACAGGTTCGAGCTCACCAGTTTGATGATGATAGGTTGAGGGTGATTCGTGATAAGGTGTTGAATGGTGAGACTAAGATAGAATCTCTTGATTTTGATGGTATTTTGAGGATTAGTGGCCGAGTTTGTGTGCGTAGAGTTGGTAGATGGGTTAGATTGATCATGAAGGAGGATTATTGTTCTAGAACTCCATTAATCCCAGAGCGGCTAAAATGTATCATGATTTGAAGCAACATTATTGGTGGGGTGGTATGAAGAATGATATTGTGGAGTTTGTGGCTAAGTGTTTGAATTGCCAACAGGTGAAGTATGAGCAATTAGCTACCGGGTGGTTCGATACAGAGGATGCCCATTCCCGAGTGGAAGTGGGAGGGGATCACCATGGATTTCATAGATGGTCTACCCTTTTGGGGGAAATTTGATTCTATTTGGGTGATTGTCGATTGATTGACCAAATCAGCACACTTTATTCCAGTGAGAGCAAGTTTTAATGTAGAGAAGTTGACCAAGATCTATATTACAGAGATTGTTTGATTGCATGGTGTCCTTGTTTCCATTATGTCCGATAGAGGTATAATGTTTACCTCGGATTTCTGGAGTACCATTTAAAGTGAGTTCGGTACTTAGCTAGATTTGAGTACAACCTTTCATCCCCAGACCGATGGTCAGTTTGAAAGGACTATTCAGGTGCTAGAGGACATGTTTCGGGCATGTGTCATGGACTTTGGAGGTCATTGGGACTACTACTTTTCCCTACCAGAGTTCGCCTACAATAATAGTTACTATTCCAGTATTCAGATATCCCTTTTGAGGCTTTTGATGGGCGGAGATGTATATCCCTCGTGGGATTGTTTGACTCGTTTGAGGTGAGACCTTAGGGTACAAATTTGTTGAGGGATTCTATGGATCGAGTGAGACTTATTCAGTAGAGGCTATTGGCTGCCCAGAGTAGGCAGAAGAGTTATGCCGATCGTTGAGCCCGCAATGTATCATATATGATCGGAGATCGAGTTTTGTTGAAAGTTTCATCCATGAAGGGTGTGATGAGCTTCGGGAAGAAAGAGAAGCTTAGTCCGAGGTTCATTAGCCCTTTTGAGATCCTTGAGAAGTATGGTGATGTGGTGTATAGGCTAGCTTTGCCTCCACATCTATCAGCTGTTCATCCTTTTTTTAATGTCTTTATGTTGAAAAAGTACCATCATGATGATGCCCATGTGATTCGATGGGATTCTGTTGTGTTAAGCCCTGATTTATCCTCTGAGGAGGAGCCTATTGCTATCCTAGATAGGCAGACTAGAAGTTGAGGTCTAAGGGTATTGATTTAGTGAAAGTCTAGTGGAGACATCGCCCTATTGAGGAGGCTACTTGGGAGGTTGAGTCTGATATGCATCGTATGTACCCCAGCTTTTTACCGCCCCAGGTATCTTATTTGCTTTTAGTTTGAGGACGAACTAGTGTTTTAGTGATGGATAATATAACATGTTATGTGAAATTTTCCTTTTTTTGTGTTTTGACCATACTGCCCTTTCCCGTAGTTGTTACATATTGATTTTGAGATGTGCGGATGGTTGGCATGCTTCCCGAGGCTTTTAGGAGAGATTTGGGAGAGTTTGAGATTCTTAAAGGCTTTAAAAGACATTAGTTTGACCTTGGTCAACATTTTGTGTTTTGAATGTCGGATAGCAATTTGTACAATTCCATTAGATTCAAAATGTCGATGTTAGGTTAGTAGCGGGGTTGGTTCGGGTTCAGAACCTTTATTTTGCATTTCGATCCTCCGTTTGGAAAACTAGTTAAATTAAGCTTTTAGGGGTCCTGGGAGTTAATTTGTTGAAAATGACCTCATTTCAAAAATCTGACATCATCATTGAGTCCGAAAAGACAAAAATAGCCTAGTAGCATTTATGGTTTGTTACAATGGAGTCCCGAGTGAATCCCGAGGTTCTGTTCGGAGACTTGAAGTTAAAAACTTCAGCTGGTACACAACTGATATCTGGTGCATCAGGCCTTCATCGTGATCGTGTGTCTAAGTGTCGCGATCGTGGGGCTCGATGGCACTCTTCATTGTGATTGCATGGTGGGTGGAACGCAGTCACGATGTGTATCCTGGTAGATCGGGTCAGGTTCTTCATCGCTGTCGCTAGGCCCACATCTCTCTATTGCGATGAACATTCTAGTCCAGGTCAATGTTGACCTTCACAATCGCTAGGTAGGGTCTACGATCTCGAGGCACAGTTCACAAAACAGTATAAATACTTCATTTTTCCAAATTCTACCATTATTGGGCCTTGGAGCTTCGGGGATATGGGATTTCTCACCATTCTTGCGTGGGTAAGCTTCTAATTAATGTTCCCATGTTTTCCTATTGATTATATCTTCGAAAATACCTGCTCATTATGATTTCAAACTAGAATTTGGAGGTTTTTGCTAGTAAATTCCTAAATTAGTTTTTCTTCGATTTGAACCTCATTTTTAGCTCGTTTTGGCTTGGATTTTCAACAGTAGACTCCTATAATCTTGGGGAACATGTTTTTGAAATAAAATTTCAGTTTTACCTCTTTCATCTTTGAATTAGTTTTTCGAACCCATTTTGGATTAGTCTTAAATATAGTCAATATGGGTATCATTATCTTTTTTTTAATGCGTAGATTCTATATTTGTATGTTTTAGCTTATTCCGAGACCATTCAAAAGGGGAAGGTTCCATGTTAAAGGTTCTAGGCTTGAATTTTGGCACTTCGAGGTAGGTTATGGCTTAACTTTCTTCAAACTGGGCTGGTTAGTTAATAAATGAGTAAAGCATGCTATGGGTATTGAAAATTTAGCCATGGAAGTATTATTTTGTGATTGTTATTGTTGTTGTGTGCCCGTGTGGGGGCTTATATACTTATTGTTGTTGACTTAAGATATCATATATTGCGTGTTGCCCGTACATGGCTTTATTTGATGATTCCAAGCCTTACTTGTGCATTACTTGCTATATTTTCGTGTTGTGTCACCCGAGTGGGGGACTTGACTAGATGTTATAGGCCTTATTTGAACATTTTTACCTCTATCATAATAGAATATACCCGAGTAAAGGGTTGAAATGATATTATCGATGTCTTGCATGACTATTTATTCTGGTGGTGCCAAGCGAGAACTGATATCATGAATTATAGACACATTAAGTTAATTCTCAGCTCACTTATTCATGTATTGAATGGACTGTTATCTTCGTACTTATGGGTTGTGAGCTAACCATTTCATACATACATATTTCATGAGACATTGGTATCATTGAGAAACTCTAATTTGAAAGAAAATGAGATATTTTATAAAAACCCTTGATTCGTGAACAATAGCCGGAGAGGTAAATGAAACACTTATAAACCTTGATCCGTGATATTAGCCGGAGAGGTGGATTGAGATTATGGAAATTGTATATAGGTTGCGAATCCCCCATGGGTCCTATCTCGGTAACGCTGAGGCTCGATAGGTGTACATAGAAAGTCATGCAATGACTTTCAATCATTCATCATAATCCCATTATCATTGCATTGCATAGCATATGCATATTCCGTGTTTCTTTTATGTTCCCTCGATGTGTACTCAGTTTCCATATATCATCATCATACCCAGTGTATTCCCACCAGGTGGGGTCTGGGGAGGGTAAAGTGTACGCAGTCCATACCACTACCTCAGATGAAGTAGAGAGGCTGTTTTCGATAGACCCCCGACTCAGAATAGATAACAATAACAAACAAAAATCATAACAACCAACAACAAAAATGGGATAACACATCGCTAGATAACTGAAGAAGCAAGACACTCACAGATCAACACTATAAACTAGTTATTCAAAATCACAAAAATCACCACAACAGCGCGAACAAGACTCTACCTAAGAAACAACAATCATAGATACAAGCAAACACTCTTCCCTGCTAAAACGGACACCTTCCTACCCACTAACCCTCTACCCTAATCCGTGTCCTCCACATCTTCTTATCAAGGGTCATGTCCTCCGTAAGCTGTAATTGCTCCATGTCATGCCTAATCACCTCCCTCCAATATTTCTTCGGCCTACCTCTACCCCGCCTAAAACCATCCCCAGCCAGCCTCTCACACCTTCGTACCAGGGCATCCTTGCACCTTCTCTTCACGTGTCCGAACCATCGTAACCTCACTTTTTGCATCTTATCTTCCACCGACGCCACTCCCAACTTCTCTTGGATAATCTCATTTCTAACTCTATCCCTCCTGGTAAGTCCACACATCCCTCGCAACATCCTCATCTCCACTACCTTCAACTTTTGGATGTGGGAGTTTTTGACTGGCCAACACTCTGCTCCATATAACATGGCCGGGCGGACGGCCACTCTGTAAAACTTACCTTTGAGCTACCATTTGGGATCTTTTCTATTTGCCGGTGACATGCTCATAGTATCTTTTACTTGTATTATTTTCTACTTTGCTCAGTCGGCCTTTGATACCTACTAAGTATAAGTGGACCACACTCACCCCTACTGTTCCCTTTTGGTGTAAATCCTAGCTCTAGTATGAGCCACGACAACTGATCTCATGCAGTGATTGTCAGACTTTGGAGGTACTGGTGTGTTCTATGAGTTTGGAGCAGACTTCAGACCTCAGTCTATCCTATCTATCTTTATTTACTTTTTAGAGACACAATTATGTAGTTTAGTCATTTTTGTGTTGTACTAGATGCCCTTACTCTTATGACACTTGTATCTTTGGGGTTTATGGTATTTTATTCAGACTTCCACTTTATATATATGTGTGTTGTCCTAACTTCATTTTAAAAGTCTCATTTATTTTATTCTATTTACATTCTGATTTTCCTTTCCTGTCGGGTGGATTGACTTACCTGCCAAGGCTAGATCTCGGTAGGTGCCATCATGACCTCAACTCTAGGGTCGTGACATAGAGTGTGAGATCACATTATGATAGATTGAGAGAGATAAGGTTATAAATACATACCTTTCTATTAATGAGTGGCTAGTGTCTGATTTGAGCTTACATATGAGTGATTTTTTTATAGATCAGATACCGTACCGGTATGATATTATTATTATGGATCGGTACCACGTCGGTATGATATTATTATTATGGATCAAGTACCACATCGGTATGATATTATTTTTATGGATCAGGTACCACACTAGTATGGTACATTGACCCTAGTGTGTCCCCTATAGGTCATGACTATTAGGCAGAAATAAGACCCCTTAGCATATATGTACAGATTGAGTAGCTATTGTGAGTTATGGTATGGTTAATGTAAGACTAAGAAGGTACAAAGGTTATACAATTGTGAATTTAGTGTGGACAAGATCCTGTATTTGTGCTATGACTGCTTATCATAGTATGGTTTTGTAATGACTTGATATGTCTACTTGATGACTTGTATGTCCTATGACTGCTTATAATAGCAAGGTTCTTTGATGACTTGATATGTCTACTTGATGACTTGTATGTCGCGTGACTTCTTATCATAGCATAATTCTATGATGACTTGATATGTCTACTTGATGACTTGTATGTCGTATGATTGCTCATAATAGCATGGTTTTGTGATGACTTGATATGTCTACTTAATGATTTATATGTTCTTAATTATTGGCTTGATGTGTCCGGATATTTGGTTATTACCTGTTGTGTGGACTATTAATTTCCTATGTTGCTAGGAAACTTGATTGATGTGAATAGTTCTCAATTGGTTGAACAGGTCAGTAATTGTTCTTATCTTCTAAGATTAAATGTGTGTATTATTGTGCCTTGTTACTGGGTTGACTTGGATCGTGGGTGAAGAAACTGTAATAGGTAATGTGTGACGCGAGAGTAACAATTTCTAATAGTAAAATGTGCTATTAGTTGATGGACTTATTGTAAGTGAAACAAATTTCTAGTAATATGGCTAGGTCTAAAAGAAATGAGAAAGATAATTGAAATCTCCATACTTGTTGAGAAAGCGTTTTATGGGTATGGAACCAGAATGTAAAGTGGTTGCATGAAATTGCTTGCTGACTTTTGTTGATTTATATAATGGTGTTGTGTGAACTTATCTAAGTAGGTCGATGATGCCTACCATTATGTGTAATATACTGATACTACTCTTGCTACATCCTTTTTGGGCTCTAGATTTGTTGGAGGTTGATTGAAGTTTCTTGGTTGAAGCAGCGATTACACACATCAACTTTTGCATATCTCACTCTCCGGCAAAAGTTGTGTCTTTTACTTTCTTGTCAGTACTCCCTATTAGAAGCTCTTGCACATGTCTAGACTAGGTCCTTAAGAAAAAGTTGTATTTTGTTGTACTAAGGAATATTAAGGTTTTGAATGATTTTACTTATGTCTGTAAGTTTTCAATTGCATTAACTAATATAATAATATTGTATCAAAAAAATTTGCTTAACAATGATCAGGTGGTAAAGGGTTCTTCTATCTAGATAGAATAGAGTAGGTGCCTGCATGATCAACCTCGTAATTTGAATTGTGACAGTTGGTATTAGAGCGCTAGGTTACCTCTCTCACAAGTTCAAGAGCTACGTCGAGTAAAGTCCTATCGATTGGTGTGTAGACTTCCAAATCAAATCCCCGGGAAGGTAAGAAACATCTAGGAGTTATTTCCTTCATCTTTTCTATCGTGCTATCTAAGTTTATTGTTACCTGGATTTAGTCCAATTAGTATCTAGTCGATTTCAATTGGTATCTCAAAGAATTCAAATTGGAACCTAGTTGATTCCAACTGGTATCTTGATAGTTTGAATTTGGAATCCAGTCGATTCTAATTGGTATCTGACGATAGAAGTCATAAATTATGTGTTGGTTGTATGAATGTGTGACAATACAATGACTAATTATTGTCTGTTGAAGTAATAGTAAGGTCTAGGTGTGCTAAGACTGTGATAAATAGTGATGGCATTGATGTACTGTTGAAACTACTCTGTGTGTTGACCTAAATGATTGTTGACGACATAATATTAAGTGTTGCTTGTTGAGACGATAGTAAAAATTGGTGTTTGTTGAGGTTATAATGCATGGTGGCATTTTGGTATGGTACCAAAGTGTTATCTGTGTTGATGAAATAGTGAAAAGGAGTGGTTAGGGTCTAAATACCCTACTAGAGTTACCCTAGCAAGTTGAGTTATTAAAATCTCAAGGTGGGTGGTTTAAGCTGGATAAGTAGTGTTGCACCTATGTGTGGTAAATCTTGATTCACGGTGTTATGTTTTGGGTTGTTGTGTTTCGTTTGGGGTGACCTAGTAATCTAGACCTCTGTAGGAGAGTTTTGAGGCTTAAAATGATATCATAGCATGTGATTTGAGGGGCTGCTATATTGAGGTTGCTTCATGATGTCTAAAGTCAACATTTTGTATTGCGAAATAGGGCTGGGAAATAACTCTCCCCAAGATACTATTTAGGGACTTCTACAGCGGTGGGAATTCTGCTGCAGTGAGACCACCGTAGCGGTCGGAGTCTCTCCATAGCGGGGCTGAGTGGTTCATCAGGGCCGCCACAACGAGCCCTAGTTTGCTATAGCGAAGCCACTGTAGCAAGATGTAACACCCCATACGTTTCTAAGTTTAGCTGACAACCGTAACATTTATGGAAAAAATGAAAACATGAGAGAATTGTTGAATTATGTATTCCAATGTGGGTATTAATAAGTCCCACACAATTGGGCCAAAAATGAAGCCCAAAACAATTATAAGACATGGGCCAAAAAGGGATTTTGACCCATTCTTCCAAATATGGTCCATTTGACCAATCAACATGGCATTAAATGCTAAGGAAAAAGATAAGGGAGACATGAGGGACTATATAAGAGAAAAATCAGATTTTTAATTCATTGAACTCTCATAACATTCTAGATTTTTCCAACAAAATTCCCTTTTGCTCTCAAGAACCCTAAGTTCTCCTTTGGGCCAAGATCATCAATTGGTAAGACTTGGTAAGTGTTTATTATAACGGATTAATATATTTTATGTATAATATATGGTGTATGTTATGTTGGTTATGTTGGTGAAGCATTGAGAAGTTCACAAGAAGTGAAGTGTACATGTTTGCTAAATTGAAGGGTGTTTTGTCTTGTAAACTTGACTATGGACTTGTGGTTTTGAAGGGAATGAATTTGGTGGAGTAAATATTGACATGTGATTATAGTCTTACTTTGTTTTATTCTTGTGCATAACGTTGGGAATTGTTTTTGCGATCTTGGTTATGATTTTGGTACCGTATTGGCCGTGAAATGTGGTTTTGCATGTTGCTATGTGTGTTGTGAGGCCATGGCTGAATGTTGCTGTTTAAGATGATCAAAAATATGTTCAAGTATGTTGGATTGTGATCATGGACCATTCATGGCCTTAAAAGACCCCAAAAAAGTCATTTCGGACCAAAACGGGCATCCGCCCCCGCAGACGAGGGCATCTGCGGGCGCAGATGCCAACGCAGAAGGCCCTAGAAATTTCCAGAGGCCATCTGCGCGCGCATCTCATCCACCTGCGTGCGTAGGTGGCAGCGCAGGTCACTCCAGATTTTGGTTTTGTATGCTTCCGTCTCTAGTTGATCCCCGAAAGCCCCTATACCCTTTTTGGATTTAATTATCAACTTGTGGTGTTGTTTTAATGACTTTAAAGTATCGTATGGAGGTGTGTTGGACTGTATTAAGTATGGATGATTGCTTATATGTTGTCATAAAGGAATAATTACGACGGAATGATAAAAGGAAAAGCATAAAGGGTAAGTGTGGTGTGAAATGCCATTGAGGTATGATCTTTTGGTCAATGTGGGTAATGTTATGGTGTTATTGATATGGAAATGCAATGGATTGTATTGTAAAAGGGTGACATGACGTTATATGGTAGTTGCATGGTTCATTGTCGTCTTGTACGCCTTTATAGTGACTAATTGCTAATGTAAGTTTCGGTATGAACTTGTATTGTAGAATAGACGTAAGGAGAAAGCTGAAGTGTTGTAGTCACGAGTAAGATTGTGTATCCATATTGGGGAATTAAGGTATGTAAGATTACTCTTTCCGTATCCTTCTGCAGCACATAGTATCACATTGTCATTTTACATGTTCCATTCCGAAATGTCCAAAGGTATTCCATTCCCGGTTGATAATCATTGTTACACACATGTTCCTCATACATTGATCAAATGTAATTCACATGACTCATGTTCATTGATTAATGTTCCAAAGTTTCTATAACATTGTAACCACTAATGTACTAACCTCATAACAAAAGAATTAAAGTAATAAACACTTGTTGAGAACGGGTGGCAACCCAAAGGGGCATAAGCCTAGCTAGGGGCGATCCCGAATGATTATTGGATACAGGGGGCAGCTCAAAGGGGCATAAGCCTAGCTAGAGACGAACTTGCTTTATTGATTTATGGGTGGCAGCTCAAACGGGCATAAGCCTAGCTAGAGACGATCCCAATGTTATTTCCCACTGATCAGTTGGGCCCGGGCATATATGATTGATGATCACATGAATGAGGAATAAGTAAAGTAAAGTGAAATAAAGTAAATAAAGTAATGCATGATCCCACACTTGTACACTATAGTAGTTTATTCATGTAACATGATTCACTTGTACTTGTTTTCATCAAAGCTCCTATACCTCAGATGTTTACCTATAGTCTTACATACTCAGTACATTCCTCGTACTGACCCCTCTTGGGGAATTTACCTTACTTGCTGCAGGCGCAGGTACTAGTAAGCCTTCGCAGTAGGTTGCCAGTTGTTGCAGATCGTTGGTGAGCTCCAGTTAGTTCGGGGCTTCTCCGAGTCTCACTTATGTATGTATTTTGGTATTGTACATGGTGTATAAAGCGGGGAATTGTCCCGACTTTTAGTTTGTTTTGGTCAATGCATCTGTTAGAGGCTTTTGTAGACGCATGTGGGTATATGTATATAATGTGACTCATGAAGTCTTGTTTTGATGGCCTCAACGGCCAAGTTTCTCAAATGTGTATATATATATATATATATATAAATGTCACATGTTCCATGCTTTCCATTATTCGTCTTTCATGTTGTTACGTGATGATGGGGTTGCTTGATGTGCATATGGTGAACATAGGTAAAGCTTGGTTCTCTCGGGCCTTATCGGCTACGGGTGCCAATCATGTCTCGATGAGATTCGGGGCGTGACATAAGAAATGGGTCTACTATGATAGAAAGTGCGAGGCAGAATGCCTATTTAATTATTATATTTCAAGTTTTAACGCATAAACTCAAAGACTTTGTTCTAGAGCCCTAGAGAAATGATTTTCCTAAGGCTAGGGTGGATTTTCTCATTTAGGTAAGTTATTCCATCAGTCTCTTTGCCTAGTGATCTACTTCTACCATAGAATTAGTAGGAACATCGTAATGGAGGGGATTTTGGGGTTAGATCCCTAGGTCCATGAAATATATGGGAAAGCCTATGGGTGCATGTTCTATTTACCTAGAATGAGTCTAGGTTATAAATTAATGCTTCCTAGCGTGTAATTACCATTCTTGAATATAGATTATAGGGCATTTCAATATCTGATACCTGTTTTTGTAGGACTAAGGCTCTTGAATTTGTTCAAAGCACCATCCTCTATCAAGGACCATCACTCAAGTTGTTACACATAAGCTTTTCTTGATCAACCAACTTGTTGAAATGAATGACTTGTAGTTCTTCTTGTATTTCTTTCAGAGATGATCTAGCTTGATGAATCTTCTCTGTGATTCCTTTGAAAAATTCCTCAGAGTAAACTGCCTAAAACTGAGGTTTGAGATCTTTCACTGTCAGCCAAACATTCTTCATCCTTTTGTTTCCTTATTTCTTCTCCAGCCTTTTCCCACAACTTGCTTAAGTTTGGAGTGTTCTGCCCAAACATTGACAAATCTAAATGGGCTTTTGATGTTGGTCTTGGAGCTCCTTATCGGGATTAATATAGGAACCTGGTCAAACATATAGGGATTCCCATAAATTAGATTCAGATACATATAGGGAATTATCCACTCATCATTAGTAACTAATCAATCGATTCTATTATGGGCTCTTACATTCCCTTAATATTTATTTATTGACCATGTTTAGTTGATGTGCCATAGTTTCATGAAACTTTTGACACTTAAAACAAGGATAATATGCTAAGTCAAAGGCTTGTTTATATGGATATGGTGTGTTTGTGGTATTTTTGTTGGAAAATAGGGTTCAAAAATGAGCAAAGTAAAAAAGAGTGAAAATTACACAACTTTTGGAACTTGAGTCTTGGTTACGACTCGTTGGGTCATGCTTTAAGTCATAACCTAAGCCATTGCAGTAGCAGGGAATGCAATTTTGAAGTGAAAAAGAGGAGCTGGGCTACAAGTCATCAGATGGCTCGTCCTGAGTAAACTTACAAAAAGTCCTGCATAAGTGAAAATTCCTCCTAGTGGCAATGAGTGTTCCCTACGAACCATCACCATAGGCTATGAGTCGTTGCATAGAATTGTCCTGAGCACAATTGGCCAAAATCTTGTAAAGGTACAAACCTTGACCCAGTGGCAACGGGTCACTGTTGCGTCCAACCACACAACAAATGTACGTTTTCGTGCAAGTATTAAAGTGGCTCTTGCAAGCCGAATATTGATCCCATAGGGACTTGGTGTTTAACTATTCACTAGACTAAACTAGTTCTTGATTATTTATTTAAGTGGTGGAATATAGAGATATGATGGTTTTAAAATATAAACTAACTATGGACTAAACTAACATGATTAACTTGGGGTATAAACAATAACTAGGAGGGTTTTAGGGTCAATACGTACTCACAATCATGTATAACTATGATCTCTAGCCAGATTAGTTGTTTATCATAATTGTTGATTTACGAGGTTGACATTATGACATGGGAATGGTCATCTTGTAAGTCGTCTACCCAAATTAGTCTCACAACTACATCATTGAGCGGGGATCTGAGTCTCTAGTTTGGATGCAATTGCTTATCTTCCCGTTTAGTAACCAGGTGGGGCAACTAGGTATATCTCTATCCTAGTCGCAAATCACACCTCTACAATTAGCCTCTAATCAATAAAGATCATGATCCACACTTCTTACTCTAATCAATAAAGATCATGATCCACACTTCTTACGTTCTTTGTTCCATCCCTCCGATCCCGTGGTCAATTCACTTTGAGACTATAGATTTAATTTAATGGTAGCTAATCACTCAAGTAATAAGAGAGGGAACATAAGAACAATCACATGACATTATCAACAACCAAACTAGTGCGGAATTAAGTCATACAATCTTGTACGTAGACTTAAACATAAAAGAAGGGTTTCTTAGCCACTCATAATCTCACTTGAAAACTATAAGACAACAATTAAACAAGTGAAAACTAAGAGAGATAGAATTACAAATCAAGAACCTTAGTTCTAGCCTCCTTGAGGTGTTGTTTTGCTTATCCAAGCTTGTGTTGTATTGTTGAACGTGTGTTGTATGTTCTGTCATGCCTCGAATTCCAACGGGGCGGACTGGTACCCAAAGCCGTTAAGGCCCGAGAGAACCAACCTTTATTCATATACACTCATACTCATGTCGCTCAATAAATATCACCATCACGTATAGATAGAAGATGCCAATGGCGGAAGTCATGGAAAAACATGATAAATAGGAAACTTGGCCGTTAGGGCCATCAAGTCAAAAGCATACATTCCTTACATTTCCTTCATTTGTCCCACAACATCTACAAAGCCTCTACAGATACATGTCCATAACCAACCTAAAGTCGTGATAAGTCCCCGCTTTATACTACATTTACCATACCAAAATAAATGTACATATGTAACTCGGAAAGACCCGAACCAACTGGAGCTCACCAATGATCTGCAAATGAACTGCAACCTACCGTGGAGGTCTACTAGTACCTGTGCTTGCAACAAGTAAGGTAAGTCCCCCAAGGGACGTCAGTACGAAGAATGTACTTAGTATGTAAGGCTATAAGAAACTGCATCATACATAAGAACATCAATGAGATCGAATATAAGAGAATAGTCAATATGGATAAACTATCGTTCTGTATGTTTGGAACCAGGTACATTACATTCATTACTTTCATTGCCTTTACGTTCATTCATCTTTATCGTTCTACCCATGCTAGGCTTTTCTGTCGCCCCTGGGATGAGATTAACCCATGCTAGATATTTTAACCCCTGGGATGTGATTAACCCATGCTAGGCTTTTATGTCGCCCTTGGGATGTTACTGTGATAACCCATGCTAGGTATTTTAACCCCTGGGATGTGATTAACCCATGCTAGGCTTTTATGTCGCCCCTGGGATGTTATTGTGATAACCCATGCTAGGTATTTTAATCCTTGGGATGTGATTAACCCATGCTAGGCTTTTATGTCTCCCCTGGGATGTTTTTCAAGAATATACAGACAATTATACATTACTTCATTTCTTTACTTCTATGAGATTGATACGTTGGTAGTCATAACATTATTGAAACTTTAGAACGTAACATTATTGGAACTTTAGAACCATGTTCACAGTTATGTGACACATGAATAACAATTGATCAATGAATAAGGAACATGTGAATAACAATAGATGACAACCTGAAATGAGATACCTTAGAACATTTCGGAATGGAACAAGTACAATTGCAATGTGAACAATATGTTCTGCAGAAGGATACGAAAAGAGTAACCTTACATACCTTATCTTCCTAATATGAATACATAGTACTATATGTGAATACAATAATCCAGCTCCTTCCTTAAGTTTTTACTCTACAACACAAGTACACAACGGAGCTCACGTTAACAACTAACTACCTTACAAGTGCATAATGACAATGAGTTACATGATTGCCCTATAACGTCATTTCATCCTTTACAGTACCATTCACGGCATTGTCATACCAACAATACCACAACATTCCACACATTGACCAAGACATCATAAACCAATAACATTTCACGCCAAGTTTCTTCTTTACGCTTCTTTAGTAACACTACGTCACAATTACTCCATCATGTCACCTCAATACGTTTCATAACAACAATCCCACAAGTTATACACATAGAGAAAAAAAACAAGTTAAGGACATAACCACACCATACATGTTGATATTTCATCCACACCATTCACTTCCATCAAAAACTCAAGTCTCCTATCAAGTTCAAGTCATATAGATGACACATTTTTTAGCAAAAAGTAAAAGTGCACTATTCAACACTTTTAGACATAACCATCATGATCTACACAATCTCTCATGCATATAATAGATTAAACCATAATATTAAACACTTACCCAAGCTTGAAAAATGATGATCTTGTCCGAAGAGATGGTTTAGGGTTTGAGAGCTAAAAGAAATAGCTTGGAAATTCTAGAAATGGCATGTGTGTCTAAATGAATAAAAATCTGATTTTTCCACATTATATATCCCCTCATGGCCATCCTTATCCACACTTGGGTCAATAAATAATGGTTTACTTTGGTCAAAGCAAGAATGGATCATTTACCCATTTTGGGCCATGTCTTTTGTTTGATTTTTGGGCCTCAATTGAGCCCAATTGCTCAAGATTAATTTAGCCCAACAAATTTAATATATAATACCCCACAATGTCATGCTTAAAAAATTCCATAATTGTGAGGACAACATTCAACTCACGAGGTTCATGTTCGTAGCCTTAACCCCAAGAATAAGCGATTTTAGCCACTTATGGCTTAATTTATCATAAATTGATAAAAATTATAAAAAAATAAAAAGGAAGAAGAATTAACCCTCATTTGGATGCCAAAATAGTCCAAGAGTAGTCCCACTAAGATGGAATAATGATATAATAACCCAAGAGCCCTATTTTGAGACTAGTGGTCGGAGAAGAAATTTGGAAAAAAGTGGCCTGACACGCTGCCTGACGCCCCCCTATGCTGCCTGTGCCAAAAAACTTTCTGTCAAAAGTGGTCTGGCACGCCCCTGGGCGCGCCTGACACCAAAAATCCGATTTTCTTCGTTTCTTCGACTTTTCTTTGCGGGCATTAGAACAATATCAATAGTCCATCAAACACAAGACAAAATACGCACTTATTTCTCTCAAAACTAATGTAATAAGACATATAAATACGCCCTAGATAACCAATCAAGTAGGGTCAGAAATGTACGGGGTGTTACATCCTTCCCCCCTGAGAAACATTCGTCCTCGAATGTTAATAACATCTTCCCATTTACAACAAGTGCACCTTTATGTTAGCATATATACATATACACATAAATTTTATAGACACTTACTTGTTATTACTCCGATCCCACATCTTGAACTTTCTCTTCCATTTGAAACAAATACAGGTACTTTGACTTCATCATTTCTTCAGCTTCCCATGTGATCTCTGATTTCCCCAAATTACCTTTACGGAAGCTACGTCCTTATTCCTTAACCTCTTCACTTGTCTATCCAGAATAGCAATAGGTATCTCTTTATAGGTGAGATCCTCCGTAACCTGTACATCCTTAATGGGAGCGATACGAGATGGATCTC
The DNA here is from genome assembly GCA_031232105.1 of Capsicum rhomboideum. Taxonomy (NCBI): domain Eukaryota; kingdom Viridiplantae; phylum Streptophyta; class Magnoliopsida; order Solanales; family Solanaceae; genus Capsicum; species Capsicum rhomboideum. Next base: position 24,663,972 of record CP124718.1, read on the forward strand.
CTATGCACTTTCAAAGCATCAAAACATGAAATACTAGATGAACTGTGGAGAGTTCTTGGGGTAGTGCTAATTCATACGCAACTTTCCCAAAGTTTAGTTCATATGGACCTATAGCAAATTTGAGCCCTCTTCTTCTCACATCAGCATACAACTTGTGTCGACTATGGGCCGTTTGTAGCCACTGTTGGATCACTTTAACTTTCTCCATAGCTTGATGAACAAGGTCTGGCCCAGGTAAAGCAGTTTCACCCACTTCAAACCATCCAATTGGTGATCTACACTTCCTTCCGTATAAAGCTTCATAAGGTGCCATTTTGATACTTGAATGATAACTATTATTGTAAGAAAATTCAATAAGAGGTAGATGATCATTTCAACTACCTTTAAAGTCCATTGTGCACGCTCGTAGCATATCTTCAAGTGTTTGGATAGTATGTTCTGCTTGTCCATCTGTCTGAGGATGAAAAGCCGTACTCAAATTCACTTGTGTACCCAAGCTCTTCTGAAAAGATCTCCAAAAGTGTGCAGTAAATTGTGCTCCCCTGTCTGATATACTGGAAATTGGAATTTTGTGTAGTCGTACTATCTCTTTAACATACAACCTTGCATAATCTTCAGCTGTATAGGTGGTCTTGACTGGTAGGAAATGCGCTGACTTGGTAATCCTGTCAACTATTATCCATATGGAATCAAATTTACGTAGTGTACGAGGAAAACTTGTGATGAAATACATATTAATCATATCCCACTTCCAGATTGGAAGATTTATACCTTGCATATAACCTCCAGGTTTCTGATGCTCTACTTTTACTTGTTGACAATTCGAACAATGAGCTACAAATTCTGCCATGTTCTTCTTCTTTATGTTGCCTTACCAATACATCTCTTCCAAACCATGGTACATTTTGGTTACTCCCGAATGAATAGAATACCGTGAAGGATGTGCTTTTGTCATAATTCATTTCCTTAGCTCATCTATATCCGGTACACAAAATCTACCTTGGTATTGAAGTACTCCCCCTTGCGTAAGCTCAAATACCTTTGTCGAACTTTGCTGTGCATTCTTTTTCAACTAAAATAAAATAGGATTTGCATATTGCTTTTCCTTCACCTCAGCTACAAATGAAGACTTTATCGCATTTTACACTATAATTCTTTCATTTGGAGTTTCAAGAAGACGAACCCCCAAGCTGTCTAATTGGTGTAGATCCTTGACTATATGTTGCTTTTCCGTCAACTGGCCACTAGTGCTTCCTATTGCTTTGCGACTTAGTGCATCAGCTACCACATTCGCTTTACCTAGATGGTATAAGATATCAATATCATAGTCTTTTAAGAGTTCCATCCACCACCGCGGCCTCAGATTTAAGTCTTTCTGCTTAAGGATATATTGCAAACTTTTATGATCAATATATCCATGTCAACGTGAACCCCATACAAGTAGTGGCGCCATGTGTTTAAAGAAAATATCACGACTTCTAACTCAAGGTCATGGGTTGGATAATTTCTTTCATGTGGACACAACTGTCTTGTAGCACAAGCTATTACATTGTCGTGCTGCATCAATACACATCCTAGGCCAACTCCTGAAGCATCACAAGATACTGCATACCCCTTTGTACTTTCTAGAAGTACCAACACAAGTGTAGAAGTCAATTTATTTTTCAGCTCTTGGAAACTCTTCTCACATGCGTCATTCCACTAAAACTTGATTGCCTTGTGTGCTAGCTTTGTTAAGGGTGCAGAGATAGAAGAAAATCCCTCAACAAATCTCCTATAACAACCAGCCAATCCAAGAAAACTATGAATCTTTGTAAACGTCTTAGGCCTCAGCCAATTTTTTTCATCGCTTCTATCTTTTGTGTATCAACCCTTAGTCCTCCATCCTATACAATGTGACCCAAGAATGCTACGGATTTTAACTAAACTCACATTTAGAGAACCTTGCATATATCTTACGGTCACGAAGAATCCGTAACACCTGTCATAGGTGATTAGCATGGTCCTCTTGTGATCTTGAGTAAACTAAAATATCATCCATAAACACTGTCATGAACACGTCTAGAAATGGCTTGAACACCCTATTTATCAAATCTATAAAAATAGCTGGTGCATTTGTTAGTCCAAACGATATAACTAGACATTCATAGTGACCATACCGTGTTCGAAAAGCTATCGTGGGTATATCTTTTCCTCTAACCCTTGCTTGATGACAATCCAATCTTAAGTTAATCCTTGAGAAGCATTTGGCACCTTATAACTGATCAAATAGATCATCAATTCTGTGGAGGGACTATTTATTCTTAATTGTTACCTTATTCAGTTGCCGATAGTCAATACACATTCTCAATGTGCCATGTGCACCCCAAGGGGGCATACTCGATCTCATGTATCCCTTGTCCAACAAGTCTGTTAATTGCTCTTTTTAATTCTCGTAACTCTGCTGGAGACATTCTATACGGAGGACTAGAATGCCTGGAATCACATCAATACCAAACTCTACTTTCCGTTTCAGGAAACACATCCAGGAATTCATTTACTACTGGAACCGATTGAAGTGTTGGTGACTTCACATCGGTATCCTGTACTTTTACTAGGTGGCCTATATACCCCTTGGATATAATTTTCTTTACCTTAATATAGGAATTAAATTTTCCTCTCGGTGCTCCAACATTACCCTTCCATGTGGAAAATAAAAATGTAACTTCTTAGCTCGGCAATATACTGTGGCCAAACAAGAAGTCAACCAATCCATACTCTTTATAACATCAAAATCTACCATCACCTACACAATAAGATCAACCAGTGTATCAGAACCACAAATAGTTACTATACAATTATGATATCCTCTTTTAACTACAATAGATTTACCAACTGGTGTAGAGACTTCAAATTTTTTTCAAAATAGTAATTCTGGTGTTCTTTCAAAAATATTTTTTTTTGCAATCAATGGAGTAACATATGATAATGTAGAATATGAATCAATCAATGCGTATAACTTATGTAAAAATATGAATACTGTACCTGCATATACATCAGGAAAAGCCTCCGATTCCTACCGATCCGCTACGGCAAAGGTACGGTTCTGGGTTCCACTAGCACCAACTGTAACACCCCGTACCTTTTTGACCCTACTTGCTTGGTGATCTAGGGAGAATTTATATGTCGTATTTGAACCATGTTTACCTTAGTTTTGAGAGCAATAAGTGCATATTTCGTATTGGTTTTGATGGACTATTGATATTGTACTAACGTCCGCAAAGAAAAGTCGAAGAAAGGAAAAAAATCAAAATTTTAAGGTCAGGCGCGCCCAGGGGCGTGCCAGGCCGCTTTCTGCCAAAATTTTTATGGCACAGGAAGCAAAGGCCTGGGAGCCAGGGTGCTTTTTGCCAAATTTCTTCTCCGATTATTAGTCTATAAAGAGGACTCTTGGGTTATGGTATCATTATTCCATCATAGTAGGACTATTCTTGAGTGAGTTTAGCATCCTAGTTGGGGTTAATTCGTCATCATAATTATTTTATCAAATTATGTTAAATTAAGCCATGAGTAGCAAAAATTGCTTATTCTTGGGATTGAGGCTATGAACATGAATCTCGTGAGTTGAATATTGTCGTAAAATTTATGGAATTATTTAAACATGAGATTGTTGGGGTATTACACATCAAATTAGTGGGCTAAGTTAACATGTGTTAATGGGCTCAATTTAAGGCCCAAAATGAAGCCAAAAGACATGGCCCAAAAGGGCAAATGACCCATTCTTCCATGTTGACCAAGTAAACATGGAATTTAATGCCAAGAATTGGATAAGGATGACTTGAGGGGCTATATAAGACAAGGAAAAATCAGATTTTTATTCACATAAACACACATGCCATTGTAGACATTTCCAAGATTTTCCTTTTAGCTCTCAAAACCCTAAGTCATCTATTTGGACAAGATCATCATTTTTCGAGCTTGGGTAAGTTATTTTTATTGTACTTTAATATATTATATGCATGAGATATGGTGTATATCATGATGGTTATGTCTAAAATTGTTGAGTTGTGCACTTTTGCTTTTTGCTAAAAGATGTGTCATCAGAAGACTTGAGGTTTTGATGGAAGTGAATGGTGTAGGTGAATTATCAACATGTATGGTGTGATTATGTACTTACCTTGTTTTGTTTCTATGTATGTGTATAACTTGGGAGATTATTGTGATGCAACATATTGAGGTGACTTGATGGAGTAATTGTGATGTTGTGTTGAAGGGGAAGTGTAAAGTATAAACTTGGTGTGAAATACTATTGGTTTATGATGCCTTGGTCAATGTGTAGAATGTTGTCGTATGATTGGTATGAATATGCCGTGAGTGGTATTGTAAAGGGTGAAATGAAGTTATAGGACAATCATGTAATTCATTTTCGTCTTATGCACTTGTAAGATAGTTAGTTATTAACATGAGCTTTGCTATGTACTTGTGTTGTAGAGTGAAACATAAGAAAGGAGCTGTACTATTGTATTCACATATAGGATTGTGTATTCATATTGGAAAGATAAGGTATGTAAGGTTACTCTTTTCGTATCCTTCTGCAGCACATAGTGTTCACATTGTCATTATACTTGTTCCATTCCGAAATGTTCAAAGGTATCTCATTTCAGGTTGTCATCTATTGTTATTCACATGTTCCTTAATCATTGATCAACTGTTATTCATGTGTCACATAACTGTGGACATGGTTCCAAAGTCCCAATAGTGTTATGTTTCAAAGTTCCAACAATATTATGTTCCAAAGTTCCAATAATGTTTCAACGACCAATGTATCAATCTTACACAAGTAAAGGTATCAATCTCTCACAAAAAAGGAATGAAGTAGTGTATATATATATATATACATATTATAGCCCACCGATAAGGTGGATGATTGTTTATATTATATTATAGCCCACCGATAAGGTGGATAATTGTTTATATTAAATTATGGCCCACCGATAAGGTGGATGATTGTTGATATTATATTATGTTATGACCTACCGATAAGGTGGATGATTGTACTATAGCCCACTGATCAGCTGGATGAATGATATGGCCCACTGATCAGCTGGATGAATGATATGGCCCACTGATCAGCTGGATGAATGGTAATAAGGATGAATGTAGAAGCAAAGACAGTAAAGCACTTGAATGAAAGTATATCACTTGAAGGAAAGTATATATAAATTTTATATATATATATATTATATGAACGATAATGATACGAATGAATGATCGAGAAAACTATAGTAATGAAAGCAATGTACATGGTTCCACATATAAAGAACGGAGGTTTATCCATATTGATTATTTCACTTGTACTTAATATCATTGAAGTACTTATGTATCATGCAGTTTCTTACAGCCTTACATACTCAGTACATTCTTCGTACTGACGTCCTTTGGAGGACTTACCTTACTTGCTGCAGGCAAAGGTGCTAGTATACCTCCACAGTAGGTTGCAGATCAATCGCCGATCATTGGTGAGCTCCAGTTGGTTCCGGGCTTTTCGAGTCACTATGTACATTTGTTTTGGTGTTGTAAATGTTGTATAAAGCGGGATCCCTTCCCGAATTTAGGTTGGTTATGTACATGTATCTGTAGAGGCCTTGTAGATGTTGTGGGACAAATGAATGAGATGTAAGGAACGTATGCTTGCGACATGGTGTCCCCAACGGCCAAGTTTCGTATATATCACATGTTTTTCTATGACTTTCGCTATTCGCATATTATATCTCTATGTGATGGTGATGCTTATTGAGTGACATGCGTATGAGTCTATATGAATGAAGATTGGTTCTCTTGAGCCTTAACGGCTTCGGGTGCCAGTCCGCCCCATTGGAATTCTAGGCGTGACAAAAGTGGTATCAGAGAAGGTCATCCTAAGGGTGTTTACAAAGCCGTGTCTGATTAGAGTCTTGCTTATAGATGTATTGTGCACCACATTTATAAGCAGGAGGTTACGGGACATTTAGGAGTTGTTTCTTTTCTTCATTTGTAGATCGTGCAATAGAGCCAATGTTATGAGTGGAATCACATCTGACTGTTGTAATTGGTTTTCCTTGTTATAGTAAAATGCCGATGACAAGACGAGGTAGGGGGAAAGGTAAGCAGGTAGATATTCTTGCTGGAGAAGGAACGAGTACATCACCACATGACCAAGCTAGTCAAGGTGGGGCTGACGCTGAGTTTGTATCGCGGTCTTCTTTTACTTTTCCAGCTCTGGAAGAGCCAAGAGGTAGAGAAGTACCCGCAAAATCGCCTATGAATGCCACTGACCAGGACTTAAGAAATGTAGTGCATATGTTGACTCAGATAGTTGCTGCACAAACTCAGGGACAAGTTGGTCCAATGACAAGTGAGGATGGCGCGACTAGAGTAGCTAGTCGGCGGACACAAGATTTTCTGAAATTAGCTCCTCCCATATTCACTGGGTCAGATCTAAATGCAGACCCACAGGACTTCGTGGACCAAATTCAAAGGGCTCTAGAGGTTATGCATGTGACTGGTATAGAAACAGTGGAACTTGCGGCATATAGATTGAAAGGAGAAGCTATATTGTGGTATGAAGATTGGAAACGATCGAGGGGTATTGGTGCACTTCCCGCTGGTTGGGAAGAATTTAAAACGACATTCCTTGATCATTATCTTCCATATGAGGTCCGAGAGGCTCGTGCGGACCAATTTTTAAATCTTCTCCAAGGGAATATGAGTGTCAGAGAGTACAGTCTTCGATTTAATTCTTTGGCTAGGTATGCCCCGAATGTGGTAGCTACTATGACCGACAGAGTTCATCGGTACATGGACAGATTGGAACCATATTTGGTGAGGGACTGCACCATTGCTACTTTGAACAGAGATATGGACATAGCTAGAATACAAGCCTTTGAAAAGAAAATAGAGGATCAGAGGCAAAGAAGAAGGACACAAGAAGTTGAAGGAGGTCTGTCTAAATGGGCTAGATCTATGGGACAGGTTATGGCATCCCAAGGAGTATGTAGACCTCAAGTTTTACCTAGACCGCCAGGACCATCATTCTCTTATCCTACAGCAGGTACTCCATCTCAATTTTGAGGGTTTGGAGGTAGTCAAGCTGGGCATAGTAGTGGGACTCGGGATTCACAGACAGTGGGATATCGAGAACAAGGAAGTAAGAGCCAATCAAGGTTTTTTTGTCAGCTGTTCCAGCACTGCGGGAAGTTTTATTTAGGTAAATGCTGGTTTGGAACGAATGTTTGCTTTTGGTGTATTAAGTCAGGGCACATGATGAGGGAGTGCCCACAGAGGGCCACGGGTACAACCTACGGGATCAACCGTTACATTATTATTGTTAGGTATATAGCCTACTGGCCGTGGCAGAGGTGCTAGCGGAGCAGCTACATCTAGTGAAATTCAGAACTATACCTATACCATAGCGGATCGACAGAATTCGGAGGCTTACCCTGATAAAGACACAGGTACAGTATTCATCTTTTTACATAAGGTATGTGCATTGGTTGACCCGTATTCTACATTATCATATGTTACTCAATTGATTGTGAAAAACCTTTTGAAAGAACACCAGAACTACTAGTTACGCTATTCGAAGTCTAGACACCAGTTGGTGAATCTATTGTATTTAAAAGAGTATATCGTAATTGTATAGTAACTATTTGTGGCTATGATACACTGGTTGGCATTGCCAAGCTAAGAAGTTACATTTTCATTTTCCATAAAGAATGTTCTTGGATGGACGGGTAATATGGGAGCACCGAGAGGTAACTTTATTTCCTATCTCAAGGAGGGAAATGATACTCAAAGGAGAACATGTGTCACTTAGTAAGAGTGAAAGATATTGATGTGAAGCCACTAACTCTTCAATCGATTCCAGTAGTAAATGAAATTCTTGAGGTATGGTAGAGTTTGGTATTGACGTAATTCCAGGCACTCAACCTATCTCTGTTCCTCCGTATAAAATGTCCTAGCAGAGTTACGGGAATAAAAAGAGCACTTACAAAGACTTGCTGGAAAAAAAAAGAAGGTTACATAAGACCTAGGACGTCCCTTTGGGGTGAACCAGTATCATTTGTACGAAGGAAAGATGGTATCTTGACAATGTGTATTGACTATCGGCAATTGAATAAGGTGACAATTAAGAATGAGTATCCCCTCCCTAGAATTAATGATTTAATTGACCAATTACAGGGTGCCAAATATTTTTCACCGGACATCACCAGGTAAGGGTTAGAAAAAAAAATATATATACCCAAGACAGCTTTCCGAACACGGCATGGTCACTATGCATTTTCTAGTTATACCATTTGGGATAACCAATGTACCAATAGTTGTTATAGGGTGTTTTCACCATTTTTAGATGTATTCGTGACCATGTTAATATATGACATTCGGGGTTATTCGATATCACAATAGGACCAAGCTAATCACTTGCGGCAGGTGTTACAAATTCTTCAGGATCGTAAGTTATATACAACGCTCCTTAAGTGTGAATTTTGGTTAAAATCTATGGCATTTTTGGGTCATAAGGTATCAGATAGAGGAATGAGGGTTGATACACAAAACAATAGAAACCATGAAGAATGAGCCAAAACCTACGACACCTACAGAGATTCGTAGTTTTCTTGGGTTGGCATGCTATTACAGAAAGTTTGTTGAAGAGTTTTTTTCCCCCTCCATTTCAGCACCCTTAACAAGCTAACACACAAAGCAACCAAGTTTCAGTGGAATGAAGCATGTGAGAAAAGTTTCCAAGAGCTGAAAGATAAATTGACTTCTACATTGGTGTTGGTAATTTCGGAAGGAACATAAGGGTATGCCGTATATTGTGATGTTTCAAGAGTCGGCTTAGGATGTGTATTGATGCAACACGGTCATGTAAGCACCTATGCCTCAAGACAATTGCGTCCACATGGAAGAAATTATCCAATACATGATCTTGAGTTAGCGGTCGTGATATTTGCTTTAAAAAAAATATAATATGGCGCCACTATTTGTATAGAGTTCACATTGATATATATATATATACTGATCATGAAAGTTTGCAATATATTCTCTTAAGCAAAATGACCCACACTAAAGACAGCAAAGGTGGCTGGAATTACGAAACGAAGATAATAGTAATATCTTATACCATCTGGGAAAAGCAAATGTGGTAACCGATGCGTTAATCCAGTTAGACAGCTTGAGGGTTCACCTTATTGAAACTCCAGATGAAGGAATTATAGTGTAAAAGGCGACAGAGTCTTCACTTGTAGCTAAGAGAAGGAAAAACAATATGCAAATCCTATTTGAGTTCAGTGAAAACTTACGAAGGGGGAGTACTTCAATGCCAAGGTAAATTCCGGATATAGATGAGCTAAGGAAATGAAGTATGACAGAAGCACATCATTTATGGTATTCTATTCATTTGGGTGCAACCAAAATGTACCATGGGTTGGAAGAGGTGTATTGGTGAGGCAATATAAAGAATAAGAACATTGCAGACTTTATATCTCATTGTTCAAATTATCAACAGGTAAAAATAGAGCATTAGAAACCCGGAGGTTATATACAATATAGAAATCTTCCAGTTTGGAAGAGGGATATGATTAACATGGGTTACGTCACAAGGTTACCTTGTACATTTCAAAAATTTGATTACATGTACATGATAGTTGATAGATTTACCAAGTAGCACACTTTTCACCTGTCAAGACCACTTGTACAACTGGAAATTATGCAAGGTTGTATGTCAAAGAGATAATGCGATTACATGGGATTCCAATTTCTATTATATCAGATAGATGGGCAAGCAGAATGTATTATTCAAACACTTGAAGATATGCTACGAGCTTATATAGGTGATGGGGTATTTGTGAAAGAAACATCAACAAGTGAAGGGGATACGAAATAACTTCCGTAAAAGTACTTTGGAGAAATCAACAAGTAGAAGAAATCACATGGAAAACAAAAGAAATGATGAAGTCAAAGTACTCGTATTTGTTTCACATGGAAGAAAAAGTTCAAAGTGCGGAAGGAGAGCATGTGTATATGTATATATGCCAACATAAAAGTGTATTTGTTGTACATGGGAAGCTGTTATTAACATTCGAGGTCGAATGTTTCTAAGGGGGGAAGGATGTAACACCCCGTACCTTTTCGACCCTACTTGGTTGGTGATCTAGGGTGCATTTATATGTCGTATTTGAACCATGTTTACCTTAGTTTTGAGAGCAATAAGTGCTTATTTTGTATTGGTTTTTATGGACTACTGATATTGTACTAACGTCTACAAAGAAAAGTCGAAGAAAGGAAAAAAATCAAATTTTTAAGCTCAGGCTCGCCCAGGGGCGTGCCAGGCCGCTTTCTGCCAAAATTTTTATGGCACAGGCAGAAAAGAGGTGCGCCCAGGGGCATGCCAGGCTGCTTAGGCTCCCCATTTTAGGAGCTGAAATTCAGCTAAGTCCCAGGCGCGCACAGGGGCATGCCGGGTGCTTTTTGCCAAATTTCTTCTCCGATTATTAGTCTACAAAGAGGACTCTTGGGTTATGATATCATTATTCCATCATAGTAGGACTACTCTTGAGAGAGTTTGGCATCCAATTTGGGGTTAATTCATCGTCATAATTATTTTATCAAATTATGTTAAATTAAGCCATGAGTAGCAGAAATTGCTTATTCTTGGGATTGAGGCTACGAACATGAATCTCGTGAGTTGAATATTGTCGTAATGTTTATGGAATTATTTAAACATGAGATTGTTGGGGTATTAAACATTGAATTGGTGGGCTAAGTTAACATGTGTTAATGGGCTCAATTTAAGGCCCAAAATGAAGCCAAAAGACATGGCCCAAAAGGGCAAATGACCCATTCTTCCATGTTGACCAAGTAAACATGGAATTTAATGCCAAGAATTGGAAAAGTATGACTTGAGGGGCTATATAATACAAGGTGTCACGCCCCGAATCCCATCGAGACATGATTGGCACCCGTAGCCGATAAGGCTCGAGAGAACCAACCTTTGCCTATGCTCAATCATATGCACATAATATTCATAACCACCATTGCATACTATTATGAAATCCGAATAAAGAAGAATAAGGGACATATTTAGGCATACATATGAAACTTGGCCGTTGAGGCCATCCAGTCAAAACAACATGTGTCTTTTACACTGATACACCCACATCGGTCTACAAAAGCCTCTAACAAGAGCATTGACCAAACTGAACTATAAGTCGGGATAAGTCCCCGCTTTATACAACATGTACAATACCAAAACATATATACACTTTGACTCGGAGAAGCCCCGAATGAGCTGGAGCTCACCAAAGAACCGCTAACACTGGCAATCTACTGAGGAGGCCTACTGGGACCTGCGCCTGCAGCAAGTAAGGTAAATTTCCCGAGAGGGGTCAGTACGAAATAAGTACTGAGTATGCAAGGCTCAGATGAAACTATACAACACATGAATATTTCAATGAATATGTCAATGAACTCAAAATATATGAACACTCAATGTGAATAAGTCACCATGTTACGTTTTGGAAACCATGTGGATTGCTTTCATTATTTTCATTACCTTCTTTATCTCAATGCTCACATGTCATTACATATCACAATGTACCCGGGCCCCGACTGATCAGTGGGTCTTTCATATCATCATATAGGGATCGAGTCGAGCAAGGCTTATGCCCCTAGACTTGCCACCCTTGGGATCGAGTCGAGCTAGGCTTACGCCCCTAGACTTGCCACCCATAAATCCATATCTCGGGATCGAGTCGAGCTAGGCTTATGCCCCTAGACTTGCCACCCGTACTTGATCATTGACCACATTTGCATTACTTTGATCATTACTTTGAGATTGATACTTTGATAATCATAACATCACTTTGGAACTTTGGAACACAACATTGTTGGAAACTTTGAATCATTGACCAATAAGTGAAGGACATGTGAATAAATATCAATGAAAAATATAACATTACTAGCACCATGATACCATTGGAACCATTGGACAATAATCCATGAACAAGAGACACAAGTATAGTCACTATTGAAATATTGGAACGTAACTTTATTTGAGCTTTTGGAACATTAACCATGAATATGAGACATGAGATTCACAAATGATCCATGAGTAGAAAATATATGACAATGACTAGTGATATACGGATATCGGATACCTTAGCACATTTCGGGATAGGACTAGTGACATGTCAATGTGAACACTATTTGCCGCAGAAAGATACGGACAAAGTAACCTTACATACCTTGGATGCACAATACGAATAGACAACCTTCGATGCGTATACAATGATCCCTCTCCTTCACTCTACAACATACATACATAACGAATTCACGTTAACCACGAATTACTTTACAAATGCATACAATGTCAATGAATTACATGTTCGCCTTTAAACATGTCATTTTCCTTCGACAAAACTATTGATATACCATTCTTCCAAAAATTCCGTAAAATTCCCAACATTGACCAATACATGAAAATCAATACATTTCACCACAATACTTCTCCTTTACACTTTCTTATCCATAACACATCACAAATAATCCTTCAAAGCACCTTAATTCAACTCATAACACATATCGGCCAAAAATCCCATAATTTCCACTTTTAGCCAAGAATAAATTTAATGCCAAAAATAACACCATACATGTTCATATTTTGTCCATACCATGCTTTTTCATCAAAGGCACAAGGCCTAATTCACACTTGAATTCCATATACCACAAATCTCATACAAAATCACCAAGTACCATGACCAACTTTTCCAAGCACAACCAACATGATATACATATTCTTTTATGCATATAAGATATTAATCCATGAAAATAAATACTTACCAAGGCTTGGAATATGTTGATCTTGTCCAAGAAGTCCCAAGGAATTATTTTGCTTTAGGGTTTGGAAATGAGAAATGTTGAGAGAAATGTTTTAAAGGCATGAGAGGTTTTGTATAATAAAAATCTGATTTGCCCCTTTATATAGGCCTCTCATGTTTTCCTTAGCCAATTCTTGGCATTTAATAATATGTCTAGAAGGTCAAATGGAAGAATGGGTCTTTTGACCCATTTGGGCCATAGATTTCTTTCACTTTTGGGCCTTAATTTGGCCCAAGAAGACATATCCATTTAACCCAACAAGTTTCATGCATTATTAACCATATCTCTCATGTTTATATAATTTCATAATGTCACGACAATATTCCCTTAAAAGATTCTCATTCGTCCTTTCGATCGCAAAAATAGGCATTCTAGTCGCCCTTGGTTTCATTGGACATTTTGGATCACTATTCACCTTTAGTGATTTGATCATGTAGGAGTATGTAGGAGTGTATTGAAGTGTTTTACTCTTTAACAATTCTCAAATAACTTCAAAGAAGCAAAAGAAACCATCTAGAAATCGTCGTAGAATTGCGTTACGAAACGACTCCGGGAAGGCATAGTTTTTGTTCCTTGCGCCACACCCCTGAAACAGGGTAGTGGCGCAAGAATTGGGCCTGCTCTGAAGTTTATACAGGCTGGTGGCTTGCGCCACACCCCTGAAACAGGGTAGTGGCGCAAGTTTCAGCATTTTGCTGAAATTTCCGGCCACTAATCCGACGTTTACGTATCGTCCAATCCTTTATCAAAACACTACAAAATACTTACTTAGTGATCTTAAACATCAAGTAAACATGACTTAAAGTCACCAAATGAGGTTAGAATGTGTACGAGTTCTTACCCAAATGCTCCACGAAATCACAACACACCTCCTACGACGATCTAATCGCACATGTTACGTTCCGATATCAAATGTTTTACCAATGAAACTATAGAACACATATGCATGGCATCTCAACACCTATGTATATATGATCCCAAGGTAGCAAGTGAGGTTATAAAGTACGGGGTGTTACACAAGGAAAAATAAGATTTTTATTCACATAAACACACATGCCATTCTAGACATTTCCAAGATTTTCCTTTTAGCTCTCAAAAACCTAAGTCATCTCTTTGGACAAGATCATAATTTTTCAAGCTTGGGTAAGTGATTTTTATTGTGCTTCAATATATTATATGCATGAAATATGGTGTATATCATGATGGTTATGTCTAAAATTGTTGAGTAGTGCACTTTTACTTTTTGCTAAAAGATGTGTCATCTTTGTGATTTGAACTTGAAAGGAGACTTGAGGTTTTGATGGAAGTGAATGGTGTAGGTTAAATATCAACATGTGTGGTGTGATTATGTCCTTACCTTTTTTTTTTCTATGTATGTGTATAACTTGGGAGTTTATTGTGATGCAACATATTGAGGTGACTTGATGGAGTAATTGTGATGTTGTGTTGAATGGGAAGTGTAAAGTATAACCTTGGTGTGAAATGCTATTGGTTTATGATGCCTTGGTCAATGTGTAGAATGTTGTCGTATGATTGGTATGACTATGCCATGAGTGGTATTGTAAAGGGTGAAATGACGTTATAGGACAATCATGTAACTCATTGTCGTCTTATGCACTTGTAAGATAGTTAGTTATTAACGTGAGCTTTGCTATGTACTTGTGTTGTAGAGTGAAACGTAAGGAAGGAGATGGACTATTGTATTAACATATAGGATTGTGTATTCATATTGTAAAGATAAGGTATGTAAGGTTACTTTTTCCGTATCCTTCTGCAGCACATAGTGTTCACATTGTCATTATACTTGTTCCATTCCGAAATGTTCAAAGGTATCTCATTTCAGGTTGTTATCTATTGTTATTCAAATGTTCCTTAATCATTGATCAATTGTTATTCATGTGTCACATAACTGTGGACATGGTTCCAAAGTTCCAATAATGTTATGTACCAAAGTTCCAACAATATTATGTTCCAAAGTTCCAATAATGTTTCAACCACCAATGTATCAATCTTACACAAGTAAAGGTATCAATCTCTCACAAGAAAGGAATGAAGTAGTGTATATATATATACATATTATAGCCCACCGATAAGGTGGATGATTGTTTATATTATATTATAGCCCACCGATAAGGTGGATGATTATTTATATTAAATTATGGCCCACCGATAAGGTGGATGATTGTTGATATTATATTATGTTACGACCCACCGATAAGGTGGATGATTGTACTATAGCCCACTGATCAGCTGGATGAATGATATATGGCCCACTGATTAGCTGGATGAATGGTAATAAGGATGAATGTAGAAGCAAAGACAGTAAAGCACTTGAATGAAAGTATATCACTTGAATGAAAGTATATATGAACGATAATGATATGGATGAATGATCGAGAAAACAATAGTAATGAAAGCAATGTACATAGTTCCACATATACAGAACGGAGGTTTATCCATATTGATTGTTTCACTTGTACTTGATATCATTGAAGTACTTATGTATCATGCAGTTTCTTACAGCCTTACATACTCAGTACATTCTTCGTACTGACGTCCCTTGGAGGACTTACCTTACTAGCTGCAGGCACAGGTGCTAGTATACCTCCACAGTAGGTTGCGGATCAATTGCCGATCATTGGTGAGTTCCAGTTGGTTCGGGGCTTTCTGAGTCACTATGTACATTTGTTTTGGTGTTGTAAGTATTGTATAAAGCGGGGTCTTGTCCCGACTTTAGGTTGGTTATGTCCATGTATCTTTAGAGGCTTTGTAGATGTTGTGGGACAAATGAATGAGATGTAAGGAACGTATGCTTTTGACATGGAGGCCCCAACGGCCAAGTTGCATATATATCACATGTTTTTCCATGACTTCCGCTATTGGCATCTTATATCTCTATGTGATGGTGATGCATATTGAGTGACATGCATATGAGTGTATATGAATAAAGAATGGTTCTCTCGGGCCTTAACGGCTTCGGGTGCTAGTCCGCCCCGTTGGAATTCGAGACGTGACACCAACTGTCCCTCTAGAACCTCTGTCGCGCCCCATAGGTTGCGTACCTCTTCCTAGAGGAGGCATTGATGATGGCGATGCGACGGTTGGTCCCCTAGGTCGTGCCATACCACCCGTGTTCCTTTGTGGACACCCTTTCCTTATGTGCCCCGACATACCACACCAGTAACAAACATTTGTTCCAATCTAGCATTCACCTGAATGAAACTTCCCGCAGCGCTGGCACAGCTGACGAAAAGACCTTGATTGGCTCATACTTCCTTGTACTTGATACCCCATTATCCGTGAATCCTAAATCTCACTTCTTTGCCCAAACTGGTTGCTTCTAAACCCTTGGGATCGAGGTAGAGCATTTACTGTAGAATGAGGAAATAATGGTCTAGGCGGTCTGTTAAACACCTGAGACCTAAATTCTCCTTGGGACGCCATGAACTGTCCCATAGGTCTAGTCCTTTTTGGCAGCCCTCTTTCAAATTCTTGTGCCATTCTCCTTTGCCTTCGACTCCCCATCTTCTGTGAAAAGAATGGACCAACCTATCCTTGATTTTGTGCAACGATTATCTGAGTCAACAGGTGCACCACATTCTTTATATCCTGCTCAGTAGCATTAATATTAACAGGTGTTTCGGCAGGGTCTTCTCTTCTTCTCAGCTCTTCTGGAGTTGGAGAAGTAGAAGAAGCTCGTGATGCAAATTCAATTTTAGCCCCACCCTGACTAGCTTGTTCAGGTGGTGATTTACGAGTTCCTTCTACGACAAGCATCTCTACCTTCTTATCTTTGCCCCTATCTTGTCTTGTAATCGACATTTCACTATGAACAAGAAAACCAATTCCAATGGTCAGATACGATTCCACTTACAACATTGGCTCTATTGCATGATCTAGAAATGAAGAAAAGAAACAACTCCTAAATATCCCGTAGCCTCCTACTTATAAATGTGGCACGTAACACAACTCTACTTAAACACGGCTTTGTAGAAACCCTTAGGACGACCTACTTTGATACCACTTTTGTCATACCTCGAATTCTAACGGGGCGGACTGGCACCCGAAGCCGTTAAGGCCCGAGAGAACCAACCTTCATTCATATACACTCATACTCATGTCGCTCAATAAACATCACCATCACGTATAGATAGAAGATGCCAATGGCGGAAGTCATGGAAAAACATGATAAATAGGAAACTTGGCCATTAGGGCCATCAAGTCAAAAACATATGTTCCTTACATTTCCTTCATTTGTCCCACAACATCTACAAAGCCTCTACAGATACATGGCCATAACCAACCTAAAGTCGGGATAAGTCCCCGCTTTATACAACATTTACCATACCAAAATAAATGTAGATATGTAACTCGAAAAGCTCCGAACCAACTGGAGCTCACCAATGATCTGCAAATGACCCGCAACCTACTGTGGAGGTCTACTAGTACCTGTGCCTGCAACAAGTAAGGTAAGTCCCCCAAGGGACGTCAGTACGAAGAATGTACTGAGTATGTAAGGCTATAAGAAACTGCATCATACATAAGAACATCAATGAGATCGAATATAAGAGAATAGTCAATATGGATAAACTATCGTTCTGTATGTTTGGAACCATGTACATTACATTCATTACTTTCTTTGACTTTACGTTCATTCATCTATATCGTTCTACCCATGCTAGGCTTTTCTGTCGCCCCTGGGATGAGATTAATCGTTCTACCCATGCTAGGCTTTTCTGTCGCCCCTGGGATAAGATTAACCCATACTAGGTATTTTAACCCCAGGGATGTGATTAACCCATGCTAGGCTTTTATGTCGCCCCTGGGATGTTACTGTGATAACCCATGCTAGGTATTTTAACCCCTGGGATGTGATTAACCCATGCTAGGCTTTTATGTCGCCCCTGGGATGTTACTGTGATAACCCATGCTAGGTAGTTTAACGCCTGGGATGTGATTAACCCATGCTAGGCTTTTATGTCGCCCCTGGGATGTTATTCAAGAATATACAGACAATTATACATTACTTCATTTCTTTAATTCTATGAGATTGATACGTTGGTAGTCATAACATTACTGGAACTTTAGAACGTAACATTATTGGAACTTTAGAACCATGTTCACAGTTATGTGACACATGAATAACAATTGATCAATGAATAAAGAACATGTGAATAACAAGAGATGACAACCTGAAATAAGATACCTTAGAACATTTCGGAATGGAACAAGTACAATTGCAATATGAACAATATGTGCCGCAGAAGGATACAGAAAGAGTAACCTTACATACTTATCTTCCCAATATGAATACACAGTCCTATATGTGAATACAATAATCCAGTTCCTTCCGTACATTTTTACTCTACAACACAAGTACACAACGGAGCTCACGTTAACAACTAACTACCTTACAAGCGCATAATGACAACGAGTTACATGATTGTCCTATAACATCATTTCATCCTTTACAGTACCATTCACGGCATTGTCATACCAACAATACCACAACATTCCACACATTGACCAAGACATCATAAACCAATAGCATTTCACGCCAAGTTTCTCCTTTATGCTTCTTTAGTAATACTACGTCACAATTAGTCCATCAAGTCACCTCAATACGTTTCATAACAACAATCCCACAAGTTATACACCTAGAAAAAAAAACAAGTTAAGGACATAACCACACCATACATGTTGATATTTCATCCACACCATTCACTTCCATCAAAAACTCAAGTCTCCTTTCAAGTTCAAGTCATATAGATGACACATCTTTTAGCAAAAAGCAAAAGTGCACTATTCAACACTTTTAGACATAACCATCATGATCTACACAATCTCTCATGCATATAATATATTAAACCATAAGATTAAACACGTACCCAAGCTTGAAAAATGATAATCTTGTTGAAAGAGATGGTTTAGGGTTTGAGAGCTAAAAGAAATATCTTGGAAATTCTAGAAATGGCATGTGTGTCTAAATGAATAAAAATCTGATTTTTCCACATTATATATCCCCTCATGGCCATCCTTATACACACTTGGGTCAATAAATAATGGTTTACTTTGGTCAAAGTAAGAATGGATCATTTACCCATTGGTCAAAGCAAGAATGGATCATTTACCCATTTTGGGCCATGTCTTTTGTTTGATTTTTGGGCCTCAATTGAGCCCAATTGCTCAAGATTAATTTAGCCCAACAAATTTAATATATAATACCCCAACAATCTCATGCTTAAAAAATTCCGTAATTGTGAGAACAACATTCAACTCAAGAGGTTCATGTTCGTAGCCTCAACCCCAATAATAAGCGATTTTAGCCACTCATGGCTTAATTTATCATAAATTGATAAAAATTATAAAAAAATAAAAAGGACGAAGAATTAACCCTCATTTTGATGCCAAAATAGTCCAAGAGTAGTCCCACTAATACGGAATAATGATAAAATAACCCAAGAGCCCTATTTAGAGACTAGTGGTCGGAGAAGAAATTTGGAAAAAAGCGGCCTGGCGCCCCCCTATGCTGCCCGTGCCAAAAAAATTTCTGTCAAAAGTGGCCTGGCACGCCCCTGGGCGCGCCTGACACCAAAAATTCAATTTTCTTCCTTTCTTCGACTTTTATTTGCGGGCATTAGCACAATATCAATAGTCCATCAAACACAAGACAAAATACGCACTTATTTCTCTCAAAACTAAGGTAATAAGGCATATAAATACGCCCTAGATCACCAATCAAGTAGGGTCGGAAATGTATGGGGTGTTACATGTTCACCCAACGTGTTATACCCTATTTTTTTTTATTATGGTGTTTATATAGCGTCCAAGTAATCCAAAGCAAGTGCCATACGAAACATATGCATTTACCCCTTTGCCCTCAACTCAAACCAAGTAGAAAACCAATTTTAGTCCATTTTAGGGGAGGGGGTTGCGCCGCATGGCCTATAGCATGGACAAGTGGGGTGCGGAGCAGGCCTATAGCATGGCCAATACAGTGTAACCTCTCCCTAGGGGGTGCAACACATTGGGGGTGCGGCACATGGATGCCTCCACAAGGTGAGATTTCGTCCAATCTTTGTTCTCTTCTTCTCGTCTACTTGTTCCTTGTTTCCCCACTCCTTGTGGCTTGTGTGTGGGATTCATTTAGATTAAATAGCTGCTCCAATGGTCTCATACAACAAATCATAACAAAAATTAGGCCACACAACACAACAAAGCTTATCAAAGTATACTAGAACAAGCATAGCTTAGGCTAACCGAACTAGTTTTCTCGTCTAAACTCTATGTGATCATTTTGACTCTTGACTTATTTCTAATGCACCTTTTACACTCTAAACATGCAGATTAGCACAAGAATACACAAATAACACTTTAAAATTCATTAAGCACATCAAGTTATCCTCAAAACTAAGCTAAACGCGCGTAGATAATGACACTTAGGTGTATAAATACGCCTAAGATCACCACCCCACACTTAAAGCCTTATTCGTCCTCGAACAACTCTTTACACTAATCACCATCAAGTAAGACTCTAGCATAACTACTTGAACTAAGACACTCAAGCTCAAATTACAATGACTACATGAATGGCAAGTTTTACGTTAGGCATGTCATATTACAATTGAAACACATGAATACTACTTCAAGACTTTCTAGCCTCAAGGATTGACTCTACCAAGTTGGCAAACTCATGCACATTACTCAACAACTAGATCTTATAAGTCACCTATCCATCATCAAACGTGCAACCTTACCACAAGAGAGTCATCGATAATCACTCACAAATATGTAGTTTATTTCAAGAATGGATGTAAGAATAAAATTTCGCTCACTCTCACAAATAATTCACATTTTACATAAGATAAACCATAAGCTTGTCCTTAGTGTAGTACTCCAATAATATTAGAATATCAAAGCTCAAGATCAAGTAGGACTTTACGGGTTGTACTGTAGGCTAAGGGAGGAAATATTTTGGTCAAGAATAGTAACTAACTTTCCCAAGCGCTTTAATAAATCACACTTCCCATTAATCTCATCTTCAACCAACCTATTTTTCACCATTTTTATCTTCCATAACTCTTTTTTTTTTTGCCCCTCTTTAAGTTAGCTTACACATCTTTAGTAGGGAGTATTTGATTATCTTTTAAAAACACTTTAACTCTCTTTACTTTACTCCCTATCAATAAGACATAAACCTTTTCAACACACCATAGCTACTACTTTGGGGCTTCACATTCACTCTTTCTCTTCAATTTTCACTCCTTCACAACTTTTATTTTTCAACTCAAGCGCTTAGGAGTTTTGGATCAAGTTACGGTCTATTGAAAGAAAAAGAGTAAGCTACATATGAGGCTACCAAGAAATAGGCTAAAGGCTCAACAGGGCTAACTAAGATCATGCATAAAGGATAGATACAATAGGTGTAAACATGGTTATCAAATAAATACCTATATCATCTCTTAAACTCTACATTCTTTATTTTGCTTTGCAAACACACCGGGCAAATTCTAGACATCAATATGCAAACACGGAACATAACAAAAACCTCAACACACATGGCACATGTTTAACTCAAGGATTATCCCTATACACTCTCGATCAAGCAATTGTAAGTATTTAAGTTTAAGCCAATATCACACAAGACTCAGATGAAAAAGCCTAGGTGTCTCATATAAGTCATTAAATTTTCTCATCATGCCTTAAAATTCAACACCACTTGCATAAAAAAGGATACTGGGTTCAAAGGGCTCCCCCTCAGAAAAGAATCGAAAAGAAAAATTGAGAGGTGGGTGAAGTCTGTTTCTATTAAACAGATAAAACACAAAAATTGAAAATAAGCAAAGATAAAATCTTTTTGTAATTTTTTAAATTTAGTCAAAAACTTGCAAATAAATTAAAGTAATAAATAAAAATAGAAATCCTATAGCGCACTTCACCCTAAACAAATTGGAAGATTCCCACCCCACACTTGAAATAATGCTATGTCCCCAAAGCATAAATCAATTTAAGAACAAGGGTTATAAAATACTCCCTGAGGCCTCTAGTCCTAGCTAACAGCATCATCTCCATCAATGGGTCCGAAAGACACCACACTTAGCTTTCACCATACTCCTTAGCTTAGATAGTGGGTATTCAGACTTTCCCTAAATATGCAGAAACAAAAACAACAAACACAAGTGACACTAAAACAAAACAAAAAAAAAACACCACTTACTACATGTTAGGTTGCCTCCCAACAAACGCCAAATTTAACGTTGCAACACGACCCATTAACTTTTTCCTCCACCTTGAGGATATGAATTTCAACCCCAACATCACATCCATCTTTTTGCTTTGCTCATAGAGTGGTGGTATAAAGATGAAGGAACCAAGTAATGGATGGTGCATGTTAAACCGCTTGGCCCTGAGGTGAGGCATGTTGTTATGTTGCTTGTTTGGTGCAAACTTCAGAATGTAGATGCCTTTTTCCTCATCTTCACACTCTTCCACCAGTTTAGATGACTCAAAAGACATGTCCTCATCTAAACAAAATGTAGAAATGTGATTTGAATGAAGTCCAATACGTCCTACTTTTGCACTTTCACTATCTGCAACATGCTCATATTTATACTCCCTCTCAACGTCAGCCTCAATCAAAGAATGATAGTTGGATGGATGAAATTCTTCTTTCCTCTCCACAGAATGGCTAGTTTCAGCAACTATTGGTGGTTGGACATCAGACATCTCAATCTTTTTCATCATTTGTGTATTGACCTTCCCGGTTATTTCCCTTGTTTTCGTGTGTTCTTAGTGTTTAGAGCTTTTCTATAACTGCCCCAAGTTATTTATGACTTGCTGGGACTGACAGTTCGATTCTCGGGCAGTTCGTTATCTGCATCTTTTTCCTTGATGCAAATTCGAGCACTAGCCATCGGTTTTGACGTGACACTCTTCTCAGCACTGATTTCGGAGCAGGGTGGGCTTACTGACGTCTGAAGCAGATCCTACTCCATCTTATACTGTATAGTATTTTTCTCTCGAGACTGTTGTACTTGTTATATATATTTGGTTTCTGTCTTGTATTCTGGATATGTCTAATAGTGGCTCTTGTACCGACCTCACCAGGTCTTGGGAGGGGTTCTTGAATTTATGTATATTACCCTCTTCCTTCTCAGTCTCGGTATGAGTATATTTTGGTTCTGTTTGTTTTTATATTTCTAGCATGCTTATTAGTACGGTTACTTCCACCTCAGGTTCCGCCGGTAGCCCGTTGCTTGTCGCTTTGGGCTAGGGTTTGGCTTGCCTATTGGTGGATTACGGTAGGTGCCATCATGACTCAGATATTGGGTTGTGACAATTTGAACATTCAAGTGACGGATATCTAGGCCAAATTGAGCTATTTCTGAAATAAGCTCATCTCTTTCCTTTTTTAATTAGATTGTCATGGTTGGGAGACCATCTCGAAGACACCATAATATTTCAATTACTAATCTCGTTCCTTTAGCCAATCATCGTCTACTTCCTCAGCTATATCATTCTTGCCAGCATCACAAATAATAGACTGATCATAATAGGGGTTCAGGGAAGGGGCATAAAAGTTTAGACAATTACACCAATGGCTATCCTGACCACCACACATCTGACATATATTCAATTCAAAAGATTGGGTAGGTGCGTACAACCCTCTCTCTTGAACATCATGACAATTACCATCCAATTGTGGTCCTCCACAAAAACATCAAGAACTATCATCATTCAACCACCATTTATCCCAAGCTGACATATCAAGAAGAGTGATAGAAAAGTAAAACAAAACTTGGTACAAAAGTAAACTATATACAACTCAAACAAATAAAAAGAAAAAGTCTAATCTAGATAAATAATTAACACCAAAGTCCCCGACAACGACGCCAAAAACTTATTGCGTCCAACCGCACACACAAGTGTATGTGGTCGTGCAAGTAATAAAGTGTCTCTTGCGAGCCGAATATCGATCCCACAGGGACTTGCTGTTTAACTATTCAATAGACTAAACTAGTTCTTGATTATTTATTTAAGCGATAGAATATAGAGATATGATGGTTTTAAAATATAAACTAACTTTGAACTAAATTAATGTGATTAACTTGGGGTATAAATAATAACAAGGGGGCTCTATGGTCAATACATATTCACAATCATGTATAACTATGATCTCTATCCAGTTTAGTTGTTTATCGTAATTGTTAATTTACGAGGTTGATATTATGACTTGGGAATCGTCATCCTGTAAGTGGTATACCAAAATTAGTCTCACAACTACATCGCTGAACGGGAATGTGAATCTCTAATTTGGATGCAAATTCTTATCTTCCTATTTAGTAACCAAGTAGGGCAACTAGGTATATCTCTATCCTAGACACAAATCACACCTTTATAATTAACCTCTAATCAATAAAGATCGTGATCCACACTCCTTACGTTCTTTGTTCCATCCCTCCGATCCCATGGTCAGTTCACTTTGAGACTATAGATTTACTCTAATGGTAGCTAGTCCCTAAAGTAATAAGAGCAAGAACATAAGAACAATCACATGACAAGATAAACAATCAAACTAGTGCAAAATTAAGTCATACAATCTTGTTCGTAGCCACTACCCTAAAAGAAAGGATTCTTAGACACTCATAATATCACTTGAAAATTATAAGACAACAATTAAACAAGTGAAAACTAAGAGAAATCGAACTACAAATCAAGAACCCTAGTTCTAGCCTCCTTGAGGTGTTGTTTTGCTCCGCCAAGCTTGTGTTGTGTTGTTGAACGTGTGTTGTATGTTCCCCCAACGTGTTATCCCATATTTGCAGTGTATTTAGGTGTTTATATAGCCTTCAAGTTGTCCAATCCAAGTCCCATACGAAACATATGCATTTACCCCTTTGTCCTCAACTTAAACCAAATAGAAAACCAATTTTAGCCTGTTTTTGGGGAAGGGGGAGGGGTTTCTCCGCATGGCCTATAGCATGGACAAGGGGGGTGAGTCACAGGACTATAGCATTTCCAAGACTGTGTAACCTCTCCCTGGGGGGGGGGGGTCAGGGTATGGACCCATCCCATGCCATGGGGGATGTGGCGTATAGCTGCCTCCACAAGGTGAGGTTTCGTCCAATCTTTGTTCTCTTCTTCTCGTTTACTTGTTCCTTCTTTTCCCACTCCTTATGGCTTGTATGTGGGCTTAATTTAGCTTCCATAGCTGATACAATGGTCTCCTACAACAACTCATAACAAACATTAGGCCACACAACACAATAAAACTTATCTAAGTACTTTAGAACAAGCATAGCTTAGGCTAGGCGAACTAGTTTTATCGTCTAAGCTCTATTTGATCATTTTGACTCTTGACTTGTTTCAAATGAATATTTAACACTCTAAACATGCAACTTATCACACAAACACACAAAGAGCGCTTTAAACTTCATTAAGCACACTAATTTATCCTCAAAACTAAGCTAAATGCGCATTGATAATGACACTTAGGTGTACAAATATGCGTAAGATCAGTCACCCAAAGGGTCGTTGGGTGACCATACGAGTCATTATCAGAGTTAAAGAGTACAAGGCAACAGATGCCCTGATACACACAATGAGTCAGAGGTAGAACCTATGACTCCTTGCTTGAGCCATCGCCACTGCCGACCTTGCAATACTATTTTGTTTAGGATAGGATTCTTTTATGTCTATAAATACACCTATTAGGTCTTATGTTTTAGTTTACATTCAATTGTGACTTTTGAGTTACATACTTATTCTTGAGTTTTGAAAACATTGAGTTTTAGGGTTTTAATTCAAAATTGAGATTTTTGGTTTTTCATCTTGTTATACCCCATTTTGACATAGGTCAAATCAAGGTACAACATATTCAAAACTTCTAAATAAATTAATGTCACGACCCAATTTCTGAGTCATGATGGCACCTACTATGTCCTACAAGTAGGTAAGACAAACCGTAGCCCGAAACTACAAGTAATGGGCTAAATGGCGGAAAATAAAGAAATTACCAGCAGATGACATATACATAGATAAAATAGGGAGGGAACCAAAAAATCCCACGACCTAGTAAGGCCAGAACAAGAGCCACCAACCAAAAGAATAAGAGTACTAGTAATATCGATATACAAATAGTCTCAAAATGAAAGACTGTCCAAAGATAGGGGAAGAAGAGGGGATCTGCTCCGGCTCTAAAAGCTCACCCTATCTCCGAGACCTGTAAGCATCTATCTGAAATGTCAACGACGTCAGCTAGTACTCGGATCTGCACAAGAAAAGATGCAGAAGTATAGTATGAGTACCAAAACAACGGGTACTCAGTAGGCATCATCGACCGACTGAGCCAAATCATAATAAATGTATAATAAAATGTGAGGATGTAAAATAAGTCAAGGGAATGGGGAGGGGGGGGGGGGAACCTAGGAACATGCTCTGAGATAGGTAAATAAATAAAGAAACACGTGATGGCAAAATTAAAGTAACTACTACAACCCAACTAGGCCCCCATAAGCCTAGAGGGTACAAATAAGAGAAGACTAATCCAAACGAACCCCTATAAACCCGATGGATGCAATCAAGGAATATACTATTACCATACTTATGAATCCCTTCCAAACCACAACTCACCAGACTAGAACTAGTACCATAATACCATTAAATAACCCATAAACACCGGGCTTGAACCGATTTCCTACCTCATAACCCACCACAATTATCGGACTCGAACCGGTAATTTAGTTCCATAAATAGATAGAGTATGCCGGAAATGAACTAGTCTTGAAAGGGCATAAATCAATAGAATGTGCCGGACTCGAACAGGTCTTTAAGTACCATAAATCAATAGAATGTGCCGGACTTGAATCGGTCTTTAAATAAGCTCAAAATCATTAACCTAGCCCCGTACTAAGTATATACTAAGTAGTGTAAGGCTTGAGATTAAGGATAGTGTTGCGAAAGAAGGCCTCCTAAGTATACAAGGATCTAAGAGCACCCCAAAGCATCAATTTACCTACGGGAAGGGTAAATGGGTCGATTCTACCTTCGAAACGTCCTTCAAATCGGCCAAATAACCCAACTTTTAATAACTAAGCAACTAACTATAAATTCCAACCCCAAACTAGCATAATATCATACTAATACCATAATTAAGCTCAATCTATAAAAAGGGTAAGCCTAGCCTACCTGGACGCCGAAGAAAGCTCGATAAAGTCCGCTAAAGTGGAGCCTTTCCTTTTCGAGAAACCTCCACATGATTCCACGCTATCAAAATAATAATATACTTATCAAATACGAGAACAACAATACCCATATTCCATATAAATGCATCGGGTCCAAAATTGAGTCGAAAATCCCATGTGGGGCCTGCTTACGAAATCACAAGTTTGAAATCGTCAAAACGTCCCTCAAAGCTCAAGGATCATTTACCATCAATAATGGATGAATTCCAAGCATCACAACACCCAAAATCAATCCACAGAGCTAGCTAGGTTTTGGGCTTAAATGGAGAATTTACCAAGAAATTAGACGAAACTTACAAAGATTTAGACGAGGAAAATGATGTTACTAACTCTCCAAGCTCCCTTGAACACCCACAAATTGCCTCTTCTCTTCCACTATCTCTCTAGAGCTTTTATGCTCTAACACTTAGAAAATATGAGAGAAAAATGGGTGAAAGGGGATTAAATGCTCTGCAGGTACCACTTAAGCAGCCACTTGACCACTTAAGCGGTCACCGCTAAAAAGGACAAGCCTCCGCTTAAGCATACAAGCGGGTCCAAGGATCCAGCCGCTAAAGCGGTGCCCAAGTCGCTAAATCAGCTTTTGCTTAAGCGATTACACCAGCTGAAGTAGCAACAACACTTGGCAATATTTAGCCAAATTTCCAACGGGTCCTCGTAATTCGTTCGGAACCCCGTGAATGCAAACGAACTATGCTATCCTATCAAATTTGACATTTCAGACTCAATAGTGCAATCAAAATATTTATCCAAGGATGTTTCGACCAAAAGTGGGTCCCACATCTAAATAGTCATTTTCATCACTTTCCACCCAATAGCCCAAAACAAGTCTGTAAGGTTTTAGGCCTGGTAGCCATATTTGAAAAGCGACGATTTCAAAACAGAGAAATGGCTCTAAAAACCATATGAACTGTCTGGTAACCAAACTGTCAGTTCCATCAAGTCATAAATGAATTGGGGCAGCTATAGGGAAGCTCTAAACGTAAAAATAATATGAAAATGCAGAAAATAACCTGGAGGGTCATTACAATATCAACTACTAAAAGGACTTTTGTTCGAGAAAGTAAAGGGTAAAGATGTACCTGAAGGTTCAAACAGGTGGGGATACTGGGTCCGCATCTCACTCTCGATCTCCTAAGTAGCCTCCTCCACTGGATAGTGCCTCCACTGGACCTTAACCACAAGAATTTCTCTGAAGCGCAACCGCCTAACATCCCTGGCTAAAATGAGGACTGGCTCCTCTACGAATGCCAACCTCTCGTCCAACTGAACCGAGTCCCACCAAAGCATGTGAGACTCTTTTGGGATATAACACCGCAACATAGAGACATGAAAAACTGGATGAACAACTGAGAAATCTGGGGGCAAGGCCAATTCATAAGCTACCTCTCCAACTGTCCGAAGTATTTCGAATGAGCCAATATACCTGGGGCTTAGCTTACCCTTCCTCCCGAACCTTATCACGCCCTTCATGGGCGATACTCAGAGGAAAACTCTATCACTAACCCCAAATCTCAAGGCATAAAGTCTACGATCAGCATAACTCTTCTGCCTACTCTACCCTCAACCTATGCTGAATCACCTACACCCTATCTAAGGACTCACGAAGTAAGTCAGTACCACAGAGGCTAATCTCTAAAGTCTCAAACCAACCTATCAGAGATCGACAATGCCTACCATATAATGCCTCAAATGGTGCAATCTCAATGCTCGAATGCTAGCTATTATTATAAGCGAACTCTGCAAAAGCTAACTGTTGCTCCCACTGACCTCCAAAGTCCATCACGTACGCACAGAGCATATCCTCAAGAACCTGAATGGTCTGCTCCTACTGACCATCTGTATGAGGATGGAATGCAGTTCTAAGATTGACTTGAGTACCCAACTCTTCCTGACAGGTCCTACAGAAAATAGAAGTAAACACTGAGCCTCTATCAGAAATAATAGATATAGGTTCTCCATGAAGGCAAACTATCTCTCGAATGTAGATACGAGCTAACCTCTTAGTACAGAAGGAGATCTGAATCGGGATAAAATAAGCTGACTTGGTCAATTGATCCATAATGACCCAAATACTGTCATACCCATGCGAAGAACGAGGTAAATCAGTCATGAAGTCCATAGTAATCCGCTCCCACTTCCACTCAGGAATGGGTAGCCTTTGAAACAATCCTCCTGTTCATTGATGCTCGACCTTTACCTTCTTACAACAAAGGCAACGAGCTACAAAGTCTGCAATATAATATTGCCTCAAATATCTATACATCTTTATTGTCCCAGGGTGAATAGAATATCTGAAGCTATGAGCCTCTTGTAGTATCAACTGAATCAAGTCTCCAACCCTTCGAACACAAATGCGACCATCAAACCTCAGAATACCCTCTGGATCTAGGGTAGCCCTACTGGACTCACCCCTCGTCACCTAATCACGGATGTCACAAAGGCTACTATCCTTAAACTGGAGACTCTGAATCTGCTTAAATAAGATAGACCTAGCCTCGACACTCGCAAGGATCCTTCTGGAGTCTGAAATATCAAACCAAACCAACAAGTTGGCTAAGAACTGAATGTCTAAAGCTAATAGCTGCTCTGAAGCTGAAATAAAAGCCAAACTACCCATGCTCACTACCTTTCAGTTCAAGGCGCCCGCTACTATGTTCACCTTGCCCGGATGATATAGGGTAGAGATATCATAGTCCTTTAGCAACTCAATCCACCTATGCTTCCTAGAATTAAGCTCTTTCTGAGTCATAATGTGCTGAAGACTATGATGGTTAGTGTAGATCTCATAATGAACACCATACAAGTAGTGCCTCCAAATCTTAAGCGCAAAAACCACCGCCGCCAACTCCAAATCATGAGTGGGGTAGTTACACTTGTGAATTTTAAGCTGTGTCGACTCATAAGCAATAACTCAGCCCTGCTGCATCAGGATACAACCAAAACCAACACCAATAGCATCACAATAAACTGTAAACCCCTCACCCTCAATAGGAAGGGTCAATATCAGAGCTGAAGTGAGTAAGCTCTTAAGCCTCAGAAAACTCAGCTCACAATCCTCGGACCATTGAAATGGAACTTCCTTCCTAGTTAGTCTGGTCATAGGTGATGCAATAGAAGCAAAACCCTCAACAAATCGTTGGTAGTAACCCGCCAAACCAATAAAACTAGAACCTCAGTCAGAAATGTAGGTCTGGCCCAATCATGAATAGCCTCAATCTCTGCTGGATCCACCATAATCCTATCCTTAGACACCACGTACCCTAGGAATATAATAGAATCAAGCCAAAACTCACACTTTGAGAAGTTGGTATTAAGTCTATGATCTCGCAAAGTCTGGAGCACAATCCTCAAATACTGCTCGTGCTCCTCCCCGCTCCTCGAATATACAAGGATGTCATCAATGAAAACAATAACAAAGGAGCTCAAATAGGGCCTGAAAACTTGATTCATCAAATCCATAAACATCGCTGGGGCATT
Organism: Capsicum rhomboideum; assembly: GCA_031232105.1. NCBI lineage: Eukaryota > Viridiplantae > Streptophyta > Magnoliopsida > Solanales > Solanaceae > Capsicum > Capsicum rhomboideum. The sequence goes on from CP124718.1 coordinate 24,694,592, forward strand.
GGTCAAGCCAAAAGACATCACCAGGACCTCATAATGGCCGTACCGAGTCCTGAAGGCTGTCTTAGGGATGTCCTCAGCTCAAATCCTCAACTGATGGTAACCCGATCTCAAGTTAATCTTAGAGAACACTACCGCACACTGAAGCTGGTCAAATAAATCATCAATGTGAGGCATAGGATACTTATTTTTTAATGTAACCTTATTCAGCTGCCTATAGTCAATACATATACACATAGAGCCATCCTTTTTCTTCACGAACAAGACAGAAGTACCCCAAGGCGATACATTAGGTCGAATGGAACCCTTACCCAAATGATTCTGAAGCTGAGAATTCAACTCCCTAAGCTTTGCAGGAGCCATATGGTAAGGTGCCATAGAAATAGGTCGGGTACCCGGCTCGAGATCAATGACAAACTCAATATCACACTCAGGAGGAAGTCCAGGCAGGTCGGTAAGGAAAACATCAAAGAACTCACAAACAATAGGAACATAATCAAGTGAGGGACTCTCAGTACTAACATCACAAATATACGAAATAAGACTCGTAACCCCTCGACACAAATCTTCTAGCCTAAACATAATAAATAATCCCCATCGATGTACGGCTAAAAGAACACTGCTACACAATTGGGGGTATGCCAGGAATGGGTAATGGTCTTGGCGAAGCAATCCAAGATCGCATAATAAGGGGATAACCAGTCCATGCCCAGAATTATATCAAAGTCCACCATATCTAATACAATAAGATTGGCCTGAGTATCAAACTGTCACGCCCCAAATCCCATTGAGGCGGACTGACACCGGAAGCCGATATGGCCCGAGAGAATCAATCTTTGCTCATGTACATTCGTATGCATATCCTCGTATGAATCTTATTATACCTCATGCAACTATGCGGAAGTCATGGACATGGAAACATATTCCATATATATATATATATAAAAGTTGGCCGTTAGGGCCATCAAGTCAAACGGACATTCATCTCTTACATTCATATACCCACATATGTCTACAAAAGCCTCTAAAAAATGCATCTACAAGACCAACTGAACGTCAGGACAAGTCCCCGCTTTATACAACATTTACAATATCAAAACAAATGTACAACTGTGACTCGGAAAGCTTCGAACCAACTGGAGCTCACCAAAGATCTGTAAATACCCGGTAATCTACTGTGGAGGTCTACTAGCACCTGCGCCTGTAGCAAGTAAAGTAAATCCCCCAAGAGGGGTCAGTACGAATAATGTACTGAGTATGTAAGGCTCATAAGAACTGCATCATACATAATAACAACAATGGAGTCAATATAAGAGAAATAGGGAATGTAAATAAACTCTCTTTCTGTATGTGAGGAACCATGTATATTACGTTCTTTACTTCTCTTGTCTTCACATATGTTCATATTTATTGTTCTACCCATGCTAGGCTGTTCTATCGCCCCTGGGATGAGATTAACCCATGCTAGGCACTTGAACCCTGGGACGTTATATTAACCCATGCTAGGCTTTTGTGTTGCCCCTGGGATGTATTGTGATAACCCATGCTAGGCTTTTATATCGCCCCTGGGATGTACTATGATAATCCATGAATACTCATCAATTATCTCTTATTATTCTTACTTCCGTTCTAAGAGTGATACCTTGTGACTGAAACATTCTTGAAACTTGGGACACATACATACATTACTTCACGTCTTTACTCTTGTAAGATTGATATCTTTACTTGTGAGGGACAGATACATTAGCTTGCACATTAATTCCTTCTTTACCTTTGTGAGATTGGTACTTTTACTTGTGAGCGATTGGTACAAACATAATCATAATATTATTGGACTTTGGAACATGACATGATTGGAAATGCTATTCAAGAATAAATAGATTCTGTTTACAACTTACTCTCGTTGAGATAAGTTCTTTTAGAAATTACAACATTATGACAGCTTTGGAAATTCAGTCAATGAATAGGATATAAGTGAATCATAATTCGTCTAAGAATAGGACACATGTGAATAACAATATACCTCAACCTGAACTGGGATACTTTAGAACACTTCGGATATGAGTAAGTACCATAACAAGGTGAATACTCTATGCTGCAGAAAGATATGGAAAGAGTAACCTTACATACCTTGTCCTCTCAATATGAACACTCAATCCTATACGTGAATACAATAGCCCAGCTTCTTCCTTATGTCTTACTCTATAATGCAAGTACATAACAAAGCTCATGTTAACAACCAACTACCTTACAAGTCCATACGACGACAATGAGTTACGTGACTGTCGTACAATGTTATTTCATCCTCTTACAATACCATTTACTGTATTATCACACCAACAACACCATAACATTCCACACATTGACCAAGATATCATACATCAATAGCATTTCACACCACAGTTACCCTTTATGCTTTCTTATTATCATTCCGTCACAATTACCTTATCAACTTGCCTTATAACAACTTATGAACAACAAAACATACTAAATATAGTCCAACATACCTCCATACGACCCTTTAAAGTCATTAAAACAGCATCACAAGTTGATAATTATATCCAAAAAGGGTATAGGGGCCTTCCGGGGTCGAATAGATGCGAAAACATACAAAACCGAACCTGGGGCTGACCTGTAAAGCCACCTGCACCCACAGGTGGCTGAGGTATGCCCACGGGTGGCCTTTGGCAGATGCTAGAGGCACCTGCACCCTCAGGTGCCCTCGTCTGCGGGGGCGAATGCCCGTTTTGGTCCAAATTGGTCTCTTTTGTGTCTTTTTATGCAATGAATGGTCCATGATCATAACTAAACTTCTTTTAACATATTTTTGATCATTTTGAATGCCAAGCATCAGCCATGGTCTCACAACACACATAAACAACACCCAAAACTATACTTCTTGTTCAATACGTCACCCAATCCATAATCAATTTCACAATAACAATTCCAAACATTATACACTAGGATAAAACAAGGTAAGACTATAATCACATCTCACATGTCAATATTGAATCCATCAAGTTCACTTCCTTCAATACCACAAGTCCATGTTCAAGTTTACAAGACAAAACCATTCTCCGATTGCAAAAATAGACAGTTTTACACATAGCACACTGTCCAAGACTTTGCCAATACAACCAATATGATTTATACACCATATTAAACATATCATATACCAAACCATAGTAATAAACACTTACCAAGTCTTGTACAAAGGTGATCTTGTCCACAAAGATGAAGGCCTAGGGTTTGTGTGAGATAAGGAAATGTTTGAGATAATTCTAGAAATGGCATGGGTGTCACAATGAAATAAAATCTGATTTTTTGCCCTTTTATAGTCCCTTTAAGTCTCTCTTATCCAATTCTTGGCATTGAATGCAATGGTTGATTAGTCAATGGAAGAATGGATCATATTTTCCCCATTGGGCCAAGTCTTTTTGCTCTAGTTTTGGGCCTCATTTAAGCCCAATGGATCATCAATCATTAATACCCAACAAATTAATGTATAATTCATCAAATCTCTCATGTTTAAATAATTCCACGAATGTTATGGGAATTAACTAGGTTCGAAAACATACAGGGTGTTACACAAACTCTTGAATAGTCACCATACATGATCTATAAATCCGATACACTACTAAAACATTACCCGCAGGAGTAGATACATATAATGGCACAGTTAAAGGCTCCCAAGAAAACTCTAACTATGGTGCATAATAAGTAGAAATATACGAATGAGTGGACCTGGATCAAATAAAGCAATAGCCGGCCGATGGCATACTGAAAACGTACCTATAATCACAACATCTAAGGACTCTGCCTCCGGTATACCAGGTACATCATATAAATGACCTCGCCCGCCGCCTGGCTGGGCGTCTGACCTACCACCCATCTTACCTGCCTGAGAACCTTAATTGGACCACCCCTGCGACCCTAAACACCACCTCTAGCTGAAGGCAGCACTGATCTGATTGGCTGAACACTCTGCACTGCAGGTTGAATCATCCCACGCTGGGGACACTCTTTGGAGAAATGGACAAACACTCTATAAGTATAACAAGGCCCCAGAATACCACTCAGTCTAGAATATCCGACTGACCTGGAATAGCCACCACGGTATAAAGACCCAGAATATGCACCATTCGGGGACTAGCCACTGCTCTGGCCGTAAGAATCACTAAAACTGGATTGATCTCCATCAGTAATTTAAAGTACTGCCTGAACAGGACTACTGGACTGACCCTGATGCTGATATGACTGACGTGGAGGGTGCCTACCCTGAGAACCTGTGCTTCTGAACTGTGAGCCTCTATGGCTCCCACCAAAACTGCCCCGATGACATGGTCTCTTATCGCTGCCCCCTTGGGCCTCGCGATGCCTTTCCTCCATAGTCTGGGCATAATCAAAAATCTCAACAAAAGACCTACCGGCGATAACCAAACTCTGAGTAGCCATGCAAAGAGGAAGTATCAGTCCCCTAACATAACATCAAATCCTCTCGTACTCGATAGGCAGAATCATCGTAGCATGTCTGGCCAACTTGTGAAATCATGCCTCATACTCAAGAACTATCATAGAGCCCTGGTTTAACCCTGTAAACTGATCTCTCAAGCACTCACAAAGACTGCGTGGCATATACTTCTCCAAGAAGACCTCGAAGAACTGAGTCCATGTCAAAGGGGGAGATCCAGCTGGTCTGTAATCAAGAAAACCCCTCCACTAATGTCTAAAAGCCAAGTCCAACAAAAAAGTAGTGTAATTGACCCCACGAGCCTCAACTAGGCATAAATTACGGAGTCTAACCTTGAAAGCAGCCAGGAACTCAAATGCATCCTCGCCTGGAGCCCCTGTAAACCTCGAAGGAGTCAATCTCAGAAATCTACCCAATATCTTCTGCTCCTCAACAGACATAGCAGATTAGATGACCACTGGCTGAGCAACTACCGGTGTTGGGGGAACCTAAACTCTGGGTGCCGTAGCTACAGGTTGCGCCCCTGTATCCGTACCACTCTGATCTGTAGATTGTGCACCATCAGACAGTGCACCACCATCTAATCCCAATAATTAGACCAAGGCATCTCTAAGTAATTACAAAGAAATAAACCCCGGTGAAGCTGGGGCTACCCCTAGCCTACCAATGGTTGGGGTGGCTGAACCTGTGGAGCAACCTCTGCCTCTGGAACAATAACTGGATCTGGTGAAGGCTATCTATCTGGCCCTCTAACTGGGGCTGTATCTCTACCCTTGCCGCAACCTCTGGGTAGGCTACGGCCTCTAGCGGGTGCCCTAGCAAAGGGCTTGGGGTCACCATCACCCATCGTCTCAGCTCGCATCCTAGCCATCTATGAAAGAGTGTAATAATGAGAACCTTAGAAACTAACACAGACTCAACGCATAAAATGAATGAAGGAAGTGAAGTCATCCTAAGAATGTCCTGTAGCCTCCCTAGGATAAGATATGAACGTCATCGTTCTAATCCGCGGGACTCTACTAGACACTTGCTCTTGTACCAATAATACCAGTTAACCTAGGCGCTCTGATACCAATTTGTCACAACCCAATTTCTGAGTCATGATGGCACCTACTATGTCCCACCAGTAGGTAAGCCAAACCATAGCCCGGAACTACAAATAATGGGCTAAATGGCGGAAGATAAAGAAATTACTAGCAGATGACATATACATAGATAAAAAAGAAAGGGAGAAAACGAATATCTCATGAACTAGTAAGGCTGGTACAAGAGACACTAACCAAAAGAATAAGAGTACTAGTAATATCGATATACAAATAGTCTCAAAATGAAAAACTGTCCAAAGATAGGGGAAGGAGAGGGGATTAGCTCAGGATCTGAAAGCTCATCCTATTTTCGAGACCTGTAAGCAGCTGGCTAGAATGTCAATGACGTCATCTAGTACTCGGATCTGCACCAGAAAATATGCAGAAGTGTAGTATGAGTACCAAAACAACGGGTACTCATAGGCATCATCGACCGACTGAGCCAAATAATAATAAATGTATAATAAAATGTGAGGATGTAAAATAAGTTGGGGGGGGGGGACCTAAGAACATGCTTTGAGATAGGTAAATAAATAAAGAAACACGCGATGCCAAAATTAAAGTAGCTGCTACAACCCAACTAGGCCCCCATAAGCCTAGAGGGTACAAACAAGAGAAGACTAATCCAAACAAACCCCCATAAACCCGATGGATTGAATCAAGGAATATACCATTACCATACTTATGAATCCCTTCCAAACCACAACTCACCAGACTAGAACTGGTACCATAATACCATTAAATAACCCATAAACACCGGGCTTGAATCGATTTTCTACCTCATAACTCACCACAATTGTCGGACTCAAACCGGTAATTTAGTTCCACAAATAGATAGAGTATGCCAGAAATGAACTAGTCTTTAAAGGGCATAAATCAATAGAATGTGCCGGACTCGAACAGGTCTTTAAGTACCATAAAGTAATAAAATGTGCCGGACTTGAATCGGTCTTTAAATAAGCTCAAAATCATTAACCTAGCCCCGTACTAGGTATATACTAAGTAGTGTAAGGCTCGAGATTAAAGATAGTGTTGCGAAAGAAGGCCTCCTAAGTCTACAAGGATCTAAGAGCGATATCCCAACCCTAAAGCATTAATTTACCTACGGGAAGGGTAAATGGGTCGATTCTACCTTCGAAACGGCCTTTAAATCGGCCAAATAACTCAACTTTTAATAACTAAGCAACCAATCATAAATCCTACCCCCAAACTAGCATAATATAATACCAATACCATAATTAAGCTTAATCTATAAGAAGGGTAAGCCTAGCCTACCTGGACACCGAACAAAGCTCGATAAAGTTCGCTAAAGTGGAGACTTTCCTTTTTGAGAAGCCTCCGCAGGATGCCATGATATCAAACTAACAATCTACTCATCACTATAATAACAACAATACCCATATTCCATATAAATACATCGGGTCCAAAATTGAGTCGAAAATCCCATATGGGGCCTGTTTACGAAATCACAAGTTTGAAACTGTTTAAACGTCCCTTAAATCTCAAGGGTCATTTACCCTCAATAATGTGTGAATTACAAGCATCACAACACCTAAAATCAATCCACAAATCTAGCTAGGTTTTGGGCTTAAACGGAGAATTTACCAAGAAATTAAATGAAACTTACAATGATTTAGACGAGGAAAATGATGTTAAGAACTCTCCAAGCTCCCTTGAACACCCACGAATCTCCTCTTCTCTCCCAATATCTCTCTAGAGCTTTTATTCTCAAACACTTAGAAAATATGAGAGAAAAATGGGTGAAAGGGGATTAGATACTCTGCAGGTGCCGCTTAAGCTGCCACTTGACCGCTAAAGCGGACAAGCCTATGCTTAAGTGGATAGGCGGGTCTAAATCTATAGACACTAAATTGGTGTCCAAGCCACCAAAGTGGCTTTCGCTTAAGCAGTTGCACCAGCTGAAGTAGCATCAACATCAGCACTTGGCAATATTTTGCCAAATTTCCAACGGGTCCTCGGGATTCGTTTGGAACCCCATGAATGCAAAAAACCTATGCTACCCTATCAAATTCAACATTCTGGACTCAATGTAATAATTAAAATTTCTATCCGAGGTTGTTTCAATGAAAAGTGGGTCCCACACCTAAATGACCATTTTCATCACTTTCCACCCAATAGCCCAAAACGAGTTCGGAAGCCTCAGGACCTAGATCAAGGGTCCCCCTAGCCTAAAATAAACATTCCAGAGTTGATGGAATAGTCAGGATTGACATACAAGGTTATTTACCAAGAGTTTAGGCCCGGTAGCCAAATTTAAAAAGCGACGATGTAGCACCCCGCACATTTTCGAGCCTAGTTGATTACCGTAACATTCATGAAATTATTTAAACATGATATTGTTGAGGTATTACATATTAACTTTGTTGGGCTAAATTAGTCTTGCGCTATTGGGCTCAATTGAGGCCCAAAATTACACCAAAAGACATGACCCAAAAAGGAGGAAAATGACCCATTCTTCATGTTGACCAAGTAAAACATATTTAATGTTGGTTAAGTATGACTACAAGGACTATATAAGGCCAATAAAATAAAATTTTATTCAACAAAAGACACATGCCTCATATTAGACATTTCTAAAGATATTTTTCATCTCACAAACCCTAAGCAATTATCTCCTTGGACAAGATCACTCTTTTGAAAGCTTTGGTAAGTGTTTAATTTTATGGTTTAATATATTATGTGCATTAGAGGGTTTATAAATCATGTTGGTTATGTTGGCAAAGTGTTGGACAGTTCACTATGTGTAAAACAGTCTACTTTTGCTTAATCAAAACTTGAAAGTGAACTTGTGGTCTTGAAGGAAGTGAATTTGATGGATTAAATGTCAACATGTATGATATTTTTATGTCCCTAACTTGCTTTTTCTATGTGTATAACTTGTGGGATTGTTGTTATGAAATTGGGTATGGAATTGGTGGTGTATTGAAAGGAGAATGTAGTGTTCATGTGTGTTGTGAAACCATGGTAGTTTGTTGGCATACAATTTGACCTAAAATATGTAAAGAGAAGCTTATTTATGTCCATAGACCATTTATTAAAACAAAGGATCCAAAAGAGACCCATTTTGGCCGAACCAGGCATCTGCCCTCGCGGATGGGGCACCTGCGGGTGCAGATGCCAATGCAGGTGGCCCTAGACAGGGCCAGATGGGCACCTGCGGCCATATATCATCCACCTTCATGTGCAGGTGGCTCCACATCCCAGTCCAGAATTTCGTTTTGTTTGTTTTTGCTTCTCTTTGACCCCCCAAGGCCCCTATACCCTTTTTGGATGCAATTATCAACTTATGGTACCTTTTGAATGGCTTTAAGGGGTCGTTCGGAGGCATGTTGGATTATATAAATTATGGATTGTTGATAATATGTTGTTATGAAAGGTATTGAGGTAACTTGAAGGAGTAATTGTGACATAGTGTTAATGAGGAAGCATAAAGGATAAACTTTGTTTGAAATGCTATTGGTTTATGATGTCTTGGTCAATGTGTGGAATGTTATGGTGTTGTTGGTATGGTAGTGCAGTGAATTGTATTTTAAAGGGTGAAATGATGTTATAGAGCAGTCATGTAGCTCATTGTCGTCTTATGCACTTGTAAGGTAGTTAGTTGTTAACGTGAACTCCGTTATGTACTTGTGTTGTAGAGTAAAATGTAAGGAAGGAGCTGGATTATTGTATTCACATATAGGACTGTATATTCATATTAGGAAGATAAGGTATGTAAGGTTACTCTTTTCGTATCCTTCTGCAGCACATAGTGTTCACATTGTCATTGTACTTGTTCCATTCCGAAATGTTCTAAGGTATCTCATTTCAGGTTGTCATCTACTGTTATTCACATGTTCCTTATTTATTGATCAATTGTTATTCATGTGTCACATAATTGTGGACATGGTTCCAAAGTTCCAATAATGTTACGTTCTAAAGTTTCAATAATGTTATGACTACCAATGTATCAACCTCACAGAAGTAAAGAAATGAAGTAATGTATAATTGTTTAAGTATTCTTGGGTGGCATCCCAGGGGTGTAAGAAAAACCTAGCATGGGTCAATCCTAATATCATGGGTGGTATCTCAGGGGTTAAAATACCTAGCGTGGGTTGATCCCAATATCATGGGTGGTATCCCAGGGGCGAACGAAAAGCCTAGCAAAGGTCGATCCCAATATCATAGTAGCATCCCAGGGGTGACAAAAAAGCGTAGCTTGGGTCAATCCTGATTTGTATATATATGAGGACCGCATCCCAGGGGTTAAAATACCTAGCATGGGTTATCCTTTTTTACCACTGATCAGTGGTCACTTGTTTATCATATGTTTTACTATTTCTTAATGCAAAGAAGGATAAAGTAAGGTAATGAATGAAAATGATGACGAACGTAAAGGCAAGAAATTAATGAATGTAACGTACATGGTTCCATATATATAGACGAAGGTTTATCCCTATTGATTACTCACTTGTTTTGATTCCATTAAAGTACTTATGTATCATGCAGTTTCTTATAGCCTTACATACTCAGTACATTCTTCGTACTGACATCCCTTGGGGGACTTACCCTACTTGCTGCAGGCACAGGTGCTATTTGACCTCCACAGTAGGCTTCGGGTCATCTACTGATTATTGGTGATCCCTAGTTTGGTTTGGGGCTTTTCGAGTCACATGTGTACATATTGGTTTTGGTATTGTATGGATGTTGTATAAAGAGGGGACTTGTCCCAACTTTAGGATGGTTATGTAAATGTATCTGTTAGTGGATTTGTAGACGTTGTCAGACAATAAAGGCATGTATGTCCATTTTGACTTGATGGTCCTAAGGGTATATTCTCCTTGACTTTCGCCATTGGTATCTTATAATTACATAAGATAGAATATTTTTCATACAGAGACATGCATACAAATGTACATGAATGAAGATTGGTTCTCTCGGGCCTTAACGACTTTGGGTGTCAGTCCGCCCCGTTGGAATTTGAGGCGTGACAAAAGTGGTATCAGGGCTAGGTTTCCTAAGGGTGTCTACAAAGCCGTGTCTGAGTAGAGTCTTACTTATGGATGTGTTGTGCACCACATTCATACGTAGGAGGCTACAGGACATTTAGGAGTTGTTTTTTTCCTTCATTTCTAGATAGTGCAATAGAGCCAATGTTGTAGGTGGAATCATATCTGACCATTGTAATTGGTTTTCTTTGTTATAGTAAAATACCGATGACAAAATAAGGTGGGGGTAAAGGTAAGCAGGTAGATATGCTTGCCGGAGAAGGAACGAGTAGATCACCACCTAAACAAGCTAGTCAAGGTGGGGCTAACACTGAATTTGCATTGCGGGCTTCTTCTACTTTTCTAGCTCCAGAAGAGCCGAGAAGGAGAGAAGAACCTGCTGAACCACCTGTTAATACTACTGAGAAGGATCTAAGAAATACGGTGCAAATGTTGACCCGTATAGTTGCTGCACAAACTCAAGGACAAGTTGGTCCAATGACAAGTGAGGATGGCGCGACTAGAGTAGCTAGTCGGCGGACACATGTTTTTCTAAAATTAGACCCTCCCACGTTCACCGGGTCAGATCCGAAGGTCAGATCAGAAGGCAGACCAACAAGAATTCGTGGACCAAATCCAAAGGGCTCTAGATGTTATGCACGTGATTGGTGTAGAAACAGTTGAGCTTGCAGCCTATAGATTGAAAGGAGAAGCTATATTGTGGTATGAAGATTGGAAACGATCGAGGGGTATTGGTGCACTTCCAGCTGGTTAGGAGAAATTTAAAATGGAATTCCTTGATCATTACCTTCCATATGAGATCCGAGAGGCACGTGCAGACCAGTTTCTAAATCTTCGTCAAGGGAATATGAGTGTCAGAGAGTACAGTCTTCGTTTTAACTCTTTGGCTCGATATGCTCTGAATGTAGAAGCCACAATGGAAGACAGAGTCCATCGATATGTGGACAGATTGGAGCCATATTTGGTAAGGGACTGCACCATTGCTGCTTTGAACAGAGATATGGATATAGCCAGAATACAGGCGTTTGCACAGAAGATGGAGGATCAGAGGCAAAGAAGAAGGGTACACGAATTTGAAAGAGGGCTGTCAAAGAGGGATAGACCTATGGGACAGTCTATGGTGTCCCAAGGAGAATATAGGCCTCAGATTTTTCCTAGACCGCCTAGACCATCATTTTTTTCCCTTACACAGGTACACAGGATTTCATCCCAATTTCAGGGATTTAGAGGCAGCCATTTTGGGCAGAGTAGTGGGCTTCAAGGTTCACAGACAGTAGGATTTTCTCGTCAGCCGTGTCAGCACTTTGAAAGGTATCATTTAGGTGAATGCCGATTGGGGACAAATATTTGTTTTTGGTGTGGTGCGATGGGGCACATAATGAGAGAATGCCCATAAAGGGGCACTAGTTGTATAGCACGACCTACGGGATCAACCGTTGCATCAACATCATCGGTTCCTTCCCTAGGCAGAGGTGTACAACCTGCTGGTCATGGTAGAGGTGCCAGAGGAGCAGCCCGTTCTAGTGGATCCCAGAATCGTACCTATGCTCTAGTGGACCGGCAGAATTCGGAGGCTTCTCCTGATGTAGTCACAGGTACATTATCCATAATTTCACATAATGTATATGCATTGATTGATCGGGGTTCTACATTATCGTATGTTATTCCGTTGATTGCTGCGAAATTTAAAAGAACAACAGAATTATTAGTTAATCCAATTGAAGTATCTACACCAATTGGTGAATCTATTGTTGCAAAAAAAGTATATCGTAATTGTGTAGTAAATGTTTGTGATCATGATACGTTGGCTGACCTTATTAAACTGGACATAGTGGATTTTGATGTTATAATGGGTATGGATTGGTTGGCTTCTTGTTATGCCATGGTAGAGTGCCGAGCTAAAAAGGTCCATTTCCATTTTCCATACAAGACCGTCCTTGAATGAAAGGGTAATGTTGGAGCACCGAGGGGTAAATTTATTTCCTATCTTAAGGCAAGGAAAATGATATCCAAAGGGTACATATGTCATCTAGTAAGAGTGCAAGATACTGATGTGATACTGATGTGAAGCCACCAACTCCTCAATCGATTCCGGTGGTTAATGAATTCCTTGATGTATTTCCTGAAGATCTTCTAGGTTTACCTCCAGAACGGGAAATAGAATTTGGTATTGATGTAATCCCAAGTACTCAGCCTATCTATATTCCTCCGTATCGAATGGCTCCGACAGAATTGCGAGAATTGAAGGAGCAATTAAAAGACTTGCTGGACAAGGAATTCATAAGGCCTAGTATGTCCCCGTGGGGTGCACCAGTACTATTTGTATGGAAGAAAGATGGCACGTTGAGAATGTGTATTGACTATCGACAATTGAATAAGGTAACGATCAAGAACAAATATCCCCTCCCCAGAATTGACGATTTGTTTGATCAGTTATAGGGTGCCAAATGTTTTTCAAAGATTGACTTGAGATCGGGTTACCATTAAGTCAGGGTAAGAGAAAAAGATATACCCAAGACAGCTTTTCGAACACGGTATGGCCATTATGAATTTTTAATGATGTCGTTTGGACTAACGAATGCCCCAGCAGTTTTTATGGATTTGACGAATAGAGTGTTCAAGCCATTCCTGGATGTGTTCGTGACAATATTTATAGACGATATTCTGGTTTATTCCAAATCACAAGAGGACCATGTGAATCACTTACGACAGGTGTTACAGATTCTTCGTGATCATAAGTTATATGCAAAGTTCTCTAAATGTGAATTTTGGTTAAAATCCGTAGCATTCTTGGGTCACATTATGTCAGATGAAGGAATAAGGGTTGATACACAAAAGATAGAAGCTGTGAAGAATTGGCCAAGGCCTACGATGCCTACAGAGATTCATAGTTTTCTTGGATTGGTCGGTTATTATAGAAGATTTGTTGAAGGATTTTCTTCCATTGCAGCGCCTTTAACAAAGCTAACCTACAAAGCAACCAAGTTTTAGTGGAATGATGCATGTGAGAGGAGTTTCCAAGAGCTGAAGGACAAATTGATGACTACACCCGTATTAGTGCTTTTGGAAGGCACAGAAGGGTATGTAGTATATTATGATGCTTCAGGAGTCATCTTAGGATGTGTATTGATGCAGCACGGTAATGTAATAGCTTATGCCTCACGACAGTTGCGACCATATGAGCCGAATTATCCCACGCATGACCTTGAGCTAGCAGCTGTGATATTTGCCTTAAAGATATGGCGCCATTACATGTTGACATATATACTGATCACAAAAGTTTACAATATATCTTTAAGCAAAAAGACTTAAATCTGAGGCAGCAGAGGTGGCTGGAACTCTTAAAAGACTATGATATCAATATTCTATATCATCCAAGGAAAGCTAATGTGGTAGCCGATGCATTAAGTCGTAAAGCAGTAAGAAGCACTAGTGTCCAGTTGACGGAAAAGCAAGATATAGTTAAGGATCTACATCAACTAGCTAGCTTGGGATTTCATCTTCTTGAATCTCCAGACGAAAGGGTTATTGTACAAAATATGGCAGAATCTTTATTAGTAGCTGAAGTGAAAGAGAAGCAGCATGCGGATCCTATGTTATTGCAGCTGAAAGAGAATGTACAACAGGGTCTGACAAAGGCATTTGATCTTATGCATGAGGGAGTACTTCAGTGCCAAGGTAGATTGTGTGTACCGAATGTAAATGACCTAAGGAAATGAATTATGACAGAGGCACATCATTCATGGTATTCTATTCATTCGGGAGCCACCAAAATGTACCATGATTTGAAAGAAATGTATTGGTGGGGAAACATGAAGAAGAACATTGTAGAATTTGTAGCTCAATGTCCAAATTGTCAACAAGTAAAAGTAGAGAATCAGAAGCCTGGAGGTTATATGCAATGTATTAATCTTCCAGTCTGGAAGTGGGACATGATTAACATGGATTTCATCACAGGTTTGCCTCGTACACTGTGGAAATTTGACTCCATATGGGTAATAGTTGTCAGGCTTTCCAAGTCAGCGCATTTCTTACCAGTCAAGACCACTTATACAGCTGAAGATTATGCACGATTGTATGTTAAAGAGATAGTCCGATTACACGGGATTCCAATCTCTATTATATCAGATAGGGGAGCTCAATTTATTGCACATTTTTGGAGATCTTTTCAGAGGAGTTTGGGAACCCAAGTGAATTTGAGTACAACTTTTCATCCTCAAACAGATGGATAAGCAGAACGTACTATCCAAACACTTGAAGATATGCTACGAGTTTGCACATTGGACTTTAAGGGTAGTTGGGATGATCATCTACCTCTTATTGAATTTTCCTATAATAATAACTATCATTCAAGTATCAAAATGGTACCTTACGAAGCTTTATATGGAAGGAAGTGTAGATCACCAATTGGATGGTTTGAAGCGGGTGAAACTGCTTTACTTGGGAAAGATCTTGCTCATCAAGCTATGGAGAAAGTTGAGGTGATACAATAACGGCTACAAATAGCCCAAAGTCGACATAAGTCATAAACTGATGTTAGAAGAAGAGGGCTTGAATTTGCAATAGGTGATTGGGTATTTTTGAAGGTATCACCAATGAAAGAGGTAATGAGATTTGGAAAGAAAGGAAAGTTGAGTCCACGTGATATAGGGCCATATAAAATTATCCGAAGAGTTGGGAAAGTTGCGTATGAATTGGACCTACCCCAAGAACTCTCCACAGTTCATCCAGTACATCATGTTTCGATGCTTCAAAAGTGCATAGGAGATCCATCTCGTATTGCTTCCATTGAAGATGTATAAGTGACGGAGGATCTCACCTATGAAGAGATAACTATTGCTATTATGGATCGACAAGTAAAGAGGTTAAGGAATAAAGAAGTAGCTTCCGTAAAGGTACTTTGGAGGAATCAACAAGTAGAATAGATCACATAGGAAGCTAAAGAAATGATGAAGTCCAAGTACCCTCAATTGTTTTAATCAAACAGAATAGAAAGTTCAAGATGCGAAATTGGAGCAATAACAAGTAAGTATCTATCAACATTATGTATATATATGATAACATGAAGAATGATCCTAGACTTGCATTTGTTTAAATTGGATAATCTCATCAACATTCGAGAACGAATGTTTCTAAGGGGGGGAGGATGTAACACCCCGTACATTTTCTAACCTAGTTGATTGCCGTAACATTCATGGAATAATTTAAAAATGAGATTGTTGAGGTATAACTCATTAAATTTGTTGGTATTAATTAATTTTGTGCTATTGGGCTCAATTGAGGCCCAAAATTACACCAAAAGACATGGCCCAAAAAGGAGGAAAATGACCCATTCTTCATGTTGACCAAGTAAAACACATTTAATGTTGGATAAGGATGACTACAAGGACTATATAAGGACAATAAAATCATATTTTATTCAACAAAAGACACATGCCTCATTCTAGACATTTCCAAAGATATTTCTCATCTCACAAACCCTAAACAATTATCTCCTTGGACAAGATCACTCTTTTGAAAGATTTGGTAAGTGTTTAATTTTATGGTTTAATATATTATGTGCATAATAGGGTGTATAAATCATGTTGGTTATGTTGAAAAAGTGTTGGACAGTTCACTATGTGTAAAACAGTCTACTTTTGCTTAATTGAAACTTGAAAGTGGATTTGTGTTCTTGAAGGAAGTGAATTTGATGGATTAAATGTCAACATGTATGATATTTTTATGTCCCTAACTTGCTTTTTCTATGTGTATAACTTGTGGGATTGTTTTTATGATATTGGGTATGGAATTGGTGGTGTATTGAAAGGAGAATGTAGTTTTGGTGATGTTCATATGTGTTGTGAAACCATGGTAGTTTGTTGGAATACAAGTTGACCTAAAATATGTAAATAGAAGCTTATTTATGGTCATAGATGATTTATTACAACAAAGAACCCAAAAGAGACCCATTTTGGCCGAACCAGGCATCCGCCCTCGCGGATGGGGCACCTGCGAGTGCAGATGCCAATACAGGTGGCCCTAGACAGGGCCAGATGGGAACCTGAAGCCATATCTCATCCAACTTCATGTGCAGGTGGCTCCACAGCCTAGTCCAGAATTTCATTTTGTTTGTTTTTGCTTCTCTTTGACCCCCCAAGGCCCCTATACCCTTTTTGGATGCAATTATCAACTTATGGTACCTTTTGAATGGCTTTAAGGGGTCGTTCGGAGGCATGTTGGATTATATAGATTATGGATTGTTGATAATATGTTGTTATGAAAGGTATTAAGGTAACTTGATGGAGTAATTGTGACGTAGTATTAATGAGGAAGCGTAAAGGATAAACTTGGTGTGAAATGCTATTGGTTTATGATGTCTAGGTCAATGTGTGGAATGTTATGGTGTTGTTGGTATGGTAGTGCAGTGAATTGTATTTTAAAGGGTGAAATGATGTTATAGGGCAGTCATGTAGCTCATTGTCGTCTTATGCACTTGTAAGGTAGTTAATTGTTAACGTGAGCTCCGTTATGTACTTGTGTTGTAGAGTAAAATGTAAGGAAGGAGCTGGATTATTGTATTCACATATAGGACCGTGTATTCATATTAGGAAGATAAGGTATGTAAGGTTACTCTTTTCGTATCCTTCTACAGCACATAGTGTTCACATTGTCATTGTACTTGTTCCATTCCGAAATGTTCTAAGGTATCTCATTTCAGGTTGTCATCTACTGTTATTCACATGTTCCTTATTCATTGATCAATTGTTATTCATGTGTCACATAATTGTGGACATGGTTCCAAAGTTCCAATAATGTTACGTTCTAAAGTTCGAATAATGTTATGACTACCAATGTATCAACCTCACAGAAGTAAAGAAATGAAGTAATGTATAATTGTTTGAGTATTCTTGGGTGGCATCCCAGGGGTAGAAGAAAAACCTAGCATGGGTCAATCCTAATATCATGGGTGGTATCTCAGGGGTTAAAATACCTAGAGTGGGTCGATACCAATATCATGGGTGGTATCCCAGGGGCGAACGAAAAGCCTAGCAAGGGTCGATCCCAATATCATAGTAGCATCCCAGGGGCAACAGAAAAGCCTAGCTTGGGTCAATCCCAATTTGTATATATATGAGGACCGCATCCCAGGGGTTAAAATACCTAGCATGGGTTATCCTTTTTAACCACTAATCAGTTGGTCACTTGTTTATCATATGCTTTACTATTTCTTAATGCAAAGAAGGATAAAGTAAGGTAATGAATGAAAATGATGACGAACGTAAAGGAAAGAAAGTAATGAATGTAATGTACATGGTTCCATATATACAGACGGAGGTTTATCCATATTGATTACTCACTTGTTTTGATTCCATTAAAGTACTTATGTATCATGCAGTTTCTTATAGCCTTACATACTCAGTACATTCTTCGTACTGACATCCCTTGGGGTACTTACCTTACTTGCTGCAGGTACAGGTGCTAGTAGACCTCCACAGTAGGTTGCGGGTCATCTACTGATTATTGGTGAGCCTCAATTCGGTTCGGGGCTTTCTGAGTCACATGTGTACATATTAGTTTTGGTACTGTATGGATGTTGTATAAAGAGGGGACTTGTCCTGACTTTAGGATGGTTATGTAAATGTATCTGTTAGAGGCTTTGTAGACGTTGTCAAACAATGAAGGCATGTATGTCTATTTTGACTTGATGGCCCTAACGACCAAGTTTCATGTATAGCATATGTTTTCCATGACTTCCACCATTGGTATCTTATAATTACATGAGATAAAATGTTGTTCATACAGAGACATGCATACAAATGTACATGAATGAAGATTGGTTCTCTCGGGCCTTAACGGCTTCGGGTTCCAGTCCGCCTCGTTGTAATTCGAGGTGTGACAGACGATTTGAAAACAGGGAAATGACTCTAAAAACTATACTTACTGTCCGGTAACCAAACTGTCAGTTCCAGCAAGTCATAAATAACTTGGGGAAGCTAAGGGAATTCTCTAAACTTTGAAATAATGTGGAAATGCAAAAAATGACATGTAGGGTCATTACAATTAAGGAAGTCGCCACCTAATTAGTTCAACGGTGAATTAGTATACGTATTATAAACTAAGTGATTAAAACAAATAAAGACTTCATTTTATGGTCTACATAACTTAAGTGATTCTAGATAAGGGTTCTAATTATCCTAAAGGAAACGGGGTAAGCATCCTATCGTATCCGGTGACTATGGTTAACCGGCCAAACTTAGGTTAACAAAAATATATTTATAAGAATAAACGGGTTGGTAAAAATAATAAAGCATGTTTGGGTTCCAGTAAATATAAAATACCTTATTTGATTTTGTTTTGAAGCAAATAACTCAAATATCTCCTTCCATTTAAGAGAGAAAAAAATCTTTTTATAAAATTAGTCAAACAAATATTTCCCTAAGGCCAAATTTCCAGCAGCCTTTCACAGCTTCTTTTCTTTAAAAAAAAATATAGTTTTATTATTTGAATTTTGTGTTTTAAACTAAAAAAATCTGCAAGTTAAAGCTCTTTAAAAGCTATGATTTTATTCGAAACAATTTATGTTTTAAGTTCTAAAAAAGTTACATCTTTTACTCAAAATCATTTTTACATAGAAAAAATCTACACTTTAAAAAACTCTTTATAAGCTGCATTTTTCTCTAAAAAGTCTGCATTTTAAACTCTTAATTTAATGATGCTTCTTTTGTCCTAATTAATTTTCTAGAATGTATGAATATATACGTATACGTATAAAATTACACAAACGTAATTATATTTTATAGTTAATAGAAGTGTATTTAGCAAATACTACAACGATACAACAAAATTTATTTAGAATTAAAAGTAAAAGTTAAAATACTAATATTTAAAATATTTTACACAATATCAATAATTACTGTACATATATATATATATTTATGATTAAAAGAAAAAAAAGTAAAAGAAAATTATTCTTCCTTTTTTTACACCAAAATTACTGAAATTAATACGAAGGATAAAAAATATCATTTTGGTAAAGTATTCAGGACTAAGAAGCATAGAAAACTTAATTATAGGAAAAAGAGAGCCAAAATTGGGTGCCTACAGCATATCCCTCTTCGACCAAAGATGATATAAGTCTTTGTACGAAGACGTTGATGTAATAGCCAATTTTACCTCAACTAGAAAAAACAGATTTGAAAAATAAAAAGGACGCACCCGGAAGGGCGGTCCTACTAGGGAATGGAGTAGATTGAGCTAGTATGAGTGATTATGAATTCGACCAAACCCTACCCTGGCTTCTGAGTCGCCTACATATCCCAGTTTTCATGAGAATCAGGTCGATGTAGTTCAAAAGCTATGTTATGATAAAATTTTGTGAGGACCTCAAAATTTTGTCCCAGTGTTAAATTTGTGATTGCACTGGTGATGAGATAAAGAATGATTTATCATGAATGGAGTGAGTAGGGTCGTGTCTAAAATTGAGATGCTTACAACATTGAGTTATGATGACACTAAAATGTAAGAACAAATTTGTGAATAGATTTAGAGTTAAGCTAGAACTTATGAAAATTGAGTCGAGTTGAGTTCTGAATAATCGATGCTACTAGGGATGCTTGATATTTCACCAGCTTGCCCCAATTTGCTGCTAAGAAATAGTATCACATTATGCTATGTCTCTTGTTTCTGCATACAAGTTTTGCTTCCTGCCAAGTCTTGATAAAAATTTAGCAAATAAAGTAAAGCATGAAAAAAATGTAAATCAAAAGTCTTACAACAAAGGCCATAAGACAAATGCATCCATTCTGAACTAATTCTATAGATGGAATTAGTCGAATGTGCTGTATTTTTAAATAATAACTTCAAATTATATGCCTGCAAAACTCATCAGACTAAGTAAAAATATTAGCGAAAGTAGTGCTTAATAAAAGACAAATGAGCAATTAAACTTGATTTTTAAAGAAATTCAAAAGATAGCATATAATGCTTAATTAATTAAAATAAATAAATAAATAATTAAGGCATTGCGAGATATTCAATTAAAGGCAAGCAAGCATAAATATCCAATTAAAGGTAAACATGCATAAAATGTCTTATTAGAAGCCAGACTAACCCAATATATCCTATTTTAAAGTGGACGAACCCAACATCTCCTATTTTAAGGTGGATGAACCCAACATGTCCTATTTTAGGGTGGACGAATCCAACATATCCTATTTTAAGGTGGACGAACCCAATATGTCCTATTTTAAGGTGGACGAACCCAATATGTCTTATTTTAGGGTGGACAAACCCAACATGTCCTATTTTAAGGTGGACGAACCCAATATGTCCTATTTTAGGGCGGACAAACCCAATGTGTCCTATTTTAGGGTGGACGAACCCAACATGTCCTATTTTAGGATGGACGGACCAAACGTGTCCTATTTTAGTGTGGGCATATGCAATGTGTCCTATTTCAGGGTAGACAAACCCAATATGTCCTATTTTAGGGGGGACGAACCCAATGTGTAATGTAAACTTATGAATTTTGATGCAGTGCAGAGAGCTTGGTGTGATTTTCTCGTAGCAATGAACATTTATAAACTAGTGTGGAAAGCCTGGTGTAGTGTCTTCGCGGTTGTAAATATTCAAGGTGCGATGCTTTTACAATAGCAAACATTAATGGTGTAATGCCACATTAGTGACTATTCATAATGTGGTACCCATAATTTGGGATCTTCCATTTTGGCAAAATTTGTTTAAAGGAAGTTCCTGTACTTCAAAGAAAACTGTAAGTTATGAAATTTAAATTGCATTGACTTTGCTTCATCTGAATCTTGCATTGCCTTTCTTGAGGTTCTGAGCTTTGTTTGCAAGTTTTATCCTTTAAGAATAACTAAAAATATAAGTTCTGCATTACTCAAAGAAAAATTTATTAGTATAAAATAAAATGGTTGCCTTGCATTGAACTATAAAGCTTTGAGTTTGAGTTTGCACTTCTTGTAGCTATGGCATTTCTGCAATTTGATGATGCGAATGTGGCTTGAGATCTCAAATTTCTACTTTGTCAAAATAATGAAAGGCTATCTACAAAGTTGTCCTAGTTTTGGCTATGGGGGAAATGAATTTTTTATAATATCATGACCGAACCTAGAATAGGCACCTACGAATCCCGCTACTAATAGGAATCAGGTCAAATGTAGTTCATACAAAAATCTAGAAAGGATTGCAAAATAGTAGCTACTCGTAAATGAGGAAAAGGAGAGTGATACTCTCAAGTTATAAAATAGTAGCTACTCATAAAGAAGAGAAAAAAGAGAATGATAGTAGAATGATATTCTCAAGTTGCAAAATGATGCCCTTGTCAGTCCTCTAGACTTGTTGCGCGCTTTCTCTTCAAATGTCTTGGTGCCAATTTTGATGGATCACCCTTAACAAAAATTATGCCCTAGTTTGCAACATTACCATGGTTGCTTGGAGTATCTTGCTGCAGTTTTATCTTTCCACTTTCAATCATGCTTTGAATCTTGAATCTCAATGCTAGACAATCTTCAGTGTCATGTCCTTGAACATTTGATAAGCACAATTTTTGGATAAAACAAAGTTTGGAGATGGATACTTAGGTATGAATCCCTTTTTTCATTGCAGAAGTTCATTTGCTTTCAATCTCTCAAATATATTGGCTAATGGCTCATCCAGTGGGGTGAAGGAGAAATATTTCATTTTTTTCTGTGCTCGCGTGCTAGATTGTGCTTGGTAGAACTGTTATTGGGAGCTATTCTGGAAATTTTGCTGGCAAGGAGGCTGGAGATGCACATTGCAAAGGTCAGAAGAAGCATGAGGTTGTGAAAATTGATGACTTTGATGGCATTGAGATTGGTGCATAAAAGATGATTTGTTTTTGCCTCTGCAGATTTTTTGGCATTTTTGGTTGGAAAATTGAATGAACAACTTGTGTTGCTAAGTTGTCTACAATTCTTCCTTCTTGAATGCTACTTTCTATCTCTTTGCCAATCTGAATTAAATCAGAGAAATTGCGTGCACAAGTTCCAAATAATTTATCATAATATAGGCCTTCTTTAATTTGGATGAAGGCTGAGATCAATTTCCCCTCGGGGAGTGAAGGATGTATCTTTAAAGCTTCTAACCTCTATTGTGTGGCATATGCTTGAAAAGATTCATATGACATTTTCTTTACTTTGAACAAATTGCTCATGTGCGGATCACTTTCAATATTAAACGCATATTGCTTTATAAAGTCGTGAGCCATATCTTTCCATGTATGCCATTTTCTAATGTCTTGCTTGGTGTACCAAGTGAGTGCCAACCCTGATATCCTTTGAATGAATAGTCTCATTCATATGGCTTCATTATGTACAATTCCAATTAATATGTTGCAGTAATCCTTTAAATGAGCAACGGGATCTCCTTCTCCACTGAAAGTGTTAAATTTTGGTAGCTTGTATCCTAGTGGAAGCTCAACATTTGGGTGCATACATAAGTCTTCATACTTTAGACTCTGGTAATTTCTTAAGCGCAACTCTTCATCAAGTACTTTTCTTAGATTGTGGAGTTCTTTTTCCTGATTTTGATGACAAATTGACTAAATCTCCTTTCCACGTCTAGCATACTGACATACTGCTAGTTGATCATGCTTATTTTCCTCGAAAGAAGACATAATTGTGGGAGGATGGATATTTGGCATCATTGTAAGTTGGAAATTTTTAGGATTGGTAGTATATATTGATGGCATTTGTGGATAAATTGTATAGGAGGGAGTTGGGCTAGGAGATATGGTTAAAAAAATATTTTTGGTTGTGCTGGAAGATATGGTAATGGTAGGAAGAAGGCTAAAAGTATTCAACAAATCGACCAAAATTTTTCTTCGGACCACATTCTTCTTTCCACCATCATTATGTGCTTGCACTAAATCCATACCGATATTGAATGCTTCACACTTATCTGCCATTATAGTATCGTTCTTGGTGCAAATTCGTGGCCAAAACAGTGTTTAATGCCAGGCAACCTCTAAACAAAAATAAAACTTTAAACACAAAATAAAGTGTTAGTGTATGTGAAATATATAAAAATATTATTATTAATAATAATAATAAATTTTTTTTTAAAATATATTAGTCCATGATTAACCTAAATATGACCTCGAGACTAGAAGAGATGATCTTAGTTGCGGAACGAATGGATCAAATGACGTCTTAGTTAGTTGGCGCTAACGCTTGAGATGTAAAAGGAAAGTAAAAATTGATTTGGAGTAGTAATTAGAAGAAAGGTTGACTCATGTCGAACACCAACGTTTAGCTCTGACTTGATCATTATCCTTTGCTAATTGTGGCAAATTCCAAATTTTCCACTGTCTTAAGAAATTTTTGATGATGATGCCTCATCTTTGCACGCCAAAAATCTGCCCCAGCTGCCTTCTCTTTTTTGAGGGGAAAATTAAAATTTTATAATAAAGAGACCGAGCTCTATATAGGCTGCCTACGTATCCCGTGTCCGACAGGAAATCAAGTCGAACGTAGTTCCAGTTACATGCTAAAGGAATGTTGAAATCCTACGCTAATATGACAGAGTCCCTATGTAGGCTGCCTACATATCTACCAAGGAAATCAGGTCAACCGTAGTTCGGCTTACATAACAGGATTCTTTTTCTTCTTCAATATTAACAAAACATACAAAAGATTGATCATTTAAGTTCACAAAAGGTAAATAGTTGTTCCCAAAAAGATGATACAGAAAAACTGACTATCCTACTACATGCTTCCTACGCACCATGTTTTTAAAGAAGTCCCACTATACTCTAATGGTCATTCTTAATGAAGCCATTGCTGGAGTTTCACCAGGCTACATTATAAGTGCTTGCAAAAGATAAGGGAAAGGAATAATTTGGTTCTTTCTCTTTTGGACCCTTAGGAAACTCTGTAGATTTCCTTTTCAACGGACCAACTCCACTAGGATTATTGCTAGAAGACTCATATTGCTTGAAAAAATCATCGACTAGATCACCCCAAGAAAACCACTTATGCATATTTTGCTTTGCATACCACATCAAATCTGGCCTTGTAAGCGTTCTAACAAAAAGATTCATCTTTAGTTCATTGTGTTGCCCAATATTTCTCACCTAATCAACATATGCCTTCAGGTGGTCTACGAAACTTCCTACCCCATCATACATTGGAATATTACCATGATCTATCTCAAAAGGTTAACCAAGCTCATTTGTAAATGAAATCTGATTAGTCTCAACATTGAAATACCTTCCACCATTTTCTCCATCTTTGCTCGTCTCTACTAAGTTATTGAATGTCTCTTTCGGCAAGAACGAGTGCATGTTAGAGAAAAATTGGACATTACAATTAAAGGTGGGAGAGGCTGTAGTGCGAAGGGGTGAGTATGCTTCTGAGTCTCCAATGAATGAGTTCTTAAGGCCGACAATCTTTTCTTTCATGCTTTCAATTTCTTGCTCCATTTGTAACACTTTTGTCTCAATCTTAGCAACTTTATCTTGGTATGACACTGGTTCTTCACAGTCAAACTCAACTTCAACTAGGTTAATCACAGTAATTTGATCATCCGTACTATCCTTGAATTATCTTTAATATTCAACTTGAGTCAACCTTTGGAAGGGAAATGAAACACTTGATAAGCATAGAATAGGTATATGAAAGGGTAAGAGTGAAGAAATGTAATTAAAAAGAAACTAATGGATCGAGTCCCATAAAGGATATAAGCTCAAGATAACGAAAAATAATTAATACGGAAATAGAGCGCACAAAGACTAAACTTTTGTAGGCCAAAGGATTGTGAATGACTCTAAATTCTAATTTAGCACTAGCGGGTTAAATTTTTTTTTATCAAGGACGAAGGCAACGTCCACCGATAGGTTTGCCCTCGACGTAAGTGTCAAAACTTGAATTTAAAATAAGTACGGAAAGATCAATCTTGATAACCCCAAGATAGGAACGACACAAGCATTTTGAATAAATGAAACTCTAAAGAAGAATCAAACTAGTGAAACTCTAAAGAAGAATCAAACTTATTGCTCTTAAACAATTTAAGAGAGCAAATCAAACAATGTTGTCAAGTGCGATTTAGTAGTTTGCGTAAATAAATTTGGACATATACCAATTTGAGAAGCAACAAATGGCCTGAAGGCCAATGAAAGATTGGAAGAATTTAAGAGCATGAGTAAAAGCTTCATGATGTAGATCGAATGCTAAATAGATACTACGAAGCGTGGAACTAATGGGATAAATATTTCGTTGTTAGAAACAGAAGATTACACCCGTATAGCAGGAACTTAGCTTGAAAAGATAACAATCTAAAAAGTTGGAGTTTTGGCACGAGTCGAACAAAATTTGAAATGACTTGAGTAAGAAAAAATAGATTGGCAAATATATCACACCTAATTGTGAAGAATTATGCCCATGTTAATAGACTAGAAGGAAATCCTAAAGAAAATTGAGGACACGAGTTTTGAAGAATTCAAAGGAAGAATTTTTAAAAAAATTATGAATTAAACTTGATAAAAATTTAAAGGAAGAATGTGAACCTTATAGAAGATTAAAGAATAAAACAGAAGGAAGCACTAAGAGTTCGAGCGAGTTTAAGATAATTATAAGCCTAAACGACACTCTAGAATGGTTAAAATGCGCTAAGCGCGGATATATTACAATTATATAATTTTAATAAATAACATGCAATAATTCTCTCCTCTAAAAATTAAGGCAGAGAAAAGATGAAATTAGTAAACATCAAGTAAAATTATATTGCAAATAGATTCGTGTAAGGTGAAGCAGTAAGTAAGCAAACAAATTTATAAAACAAATAACACAAGTATATTAAATAATGCAACCCAATATACAGGTGACTCCTTTATGTCGGAGGTATGCCTAACACGTATTTGAAAAATAAATGTGCCATAGTATGTCATTCCATTGCTCTTTAATTAATTAAATGAATCGATTCCAAAATAATACAGAGATGGTCGTAAGCCTTAACACATGTTACAAAAAAGAAAAAAAATAAAGATATTTCTTGATAGATGTCATCTTCCATCATGTCTAAACTTTTTAATTAATTCAGATCAACGATCCATATTTCGATACAATCATTTTTTAAACAATGCACATATAAATGATAAGCATCACTCGGGGTCGTGAACCCACTCGAACATTTTGGTAAGGTTGGCTACCGAACTTAATATACCAAGGATATTAAGTCTCCTAGGTTTGCATGATGCATGCTCCTTAAAGGTATACCAAGAGTTCTCTTACTAGACACAAGGTTCCCGAGCGGACCACTCGAGTGAGTAGGCTACGCGGACACATGGAAAAAGATCCAGACACACAGCGCATATGCCAATTCTCCTAAAATTTGAGATTTTGAAAGAAGTTTGCCGGTGCGCAAAACACACCTCGCGTGTACATGTGATAGTGTCAATTTTCCCAAATGGATGAAATATGAACGGAATAACAGTTTATATAAAGCAATAACAAATAAATAATTTATATAAGCAGTAGTAAATAAATAATTTATATCACATAAACATGATAAATACATAAAACAGTTAAGGTAAAACAAACAAATATTAAAAAAAAAAAACTTAATTATTAACCTAAGTTTGTTATGGCTAGAACTTAAGTCCCCAGTGAAGTCGCCAAACTTTTATACCCCATTTTAACACAGCTCAAATCAAGGTACAACATATAGGAAACTTCTAAATAAGTTAAGGAAGTCGCCACCTAATTAGTTCTACGATGAATTAGGACACCTATTATAAACTAAGTGATTAAAACAAATAAAGACTTCATTTTATGATTACTTAACTTAAGGGAAGGAGTTAAACATCCTATAGGATCCGCTAATTACGGTTAATTGTCCAAACTTAGGTCAATAGAAATATATTTATAAGAATAAACGGGTTGATAAAAATAATAAAGCATGTTTGGGTTCCAGTAAATATAAAATACCTTATTTTGATTTTTTTTTGAAACAAATATCTCAAATATCTCCATCCATTTAAGCGAGAAATTTTTTTTTTTATATAATTTGTCAAACAAATATTTCCCTAAGGCCAAATTTCCAACAGCCTTTCAGAGCTTCTTTTCTTTAAAAAATATATTTTTATTATTTGAAGTTTGTGTTTTAAACTAAAAAAATCTTCAAGTTAAAGATCTTTAAAAGCTACGGTTTTATTCCAACAATCTATATTTTAAGTTCTAAAAAAGTTACATCTTGTACTCAAAATCATTTTTACATAGAAAAAATCAGTACTTTAAAAAGCTCTTTATAAGTTGTATTCCGCTTTAAAAAGTATGCATTTTAAACTCTTGGAAAGCTGAACTTTTAACACCAAAAGTTGACCTTTTTCTTAGCTACTAGCAAAGTTGTATTTTGCACACAAAAAAATCTGCAGTTTCGGCTATTAGAAAAGATGCATTTTACCCTAAAAATCTGTAATTTATCGAAAACAAATCAAACGCCTAAGCTGGATAACTATATTAAATCCAAAATCTGAAGGAGTGGGGGCATAGGCGGCTACATCTCACTAAAATATCCTAGTTGATTTGTACAAACCCAAACACAAACAGAGCAAGAATAAATATAAATGCAAAGTACTAAAGTGTGAAATATTAGTCAAAAGATAGCAACATATATGTATGTCTACATGAAATGTAAAATTTCAAGATAAGGAGGAAGTACTAGACTCTTTGTTGAACGAGTTGGATGCTAGACTTGAGAAAATAGTGCATATTAGTCGTTTTTCTGATTTGGACAGAGATGAAGTCATATCATAACTCCAAACGCGCTCCCGAGTGTACATGTAAAAATAAAAAAAAATGAAAAGGATTAGAGTTACAAATCTTAAACTTTAAATGGAGGGAACAGATAGTGAAAAGTTAAGGTAGTAAGCATAGGCATCTTTTAAGAATAAGATAATACCACACAAAAAAGAATAATGGCACAACACCACATACTATGTATTTTATAGCCAAAGCCTTCTTCACATGTTCAAGCACGTTGAACAAATTCGAGCTACTAAGAATGGAGAATATGGTTTCAAACTTTATACCAAACATTCTGTGTATCATGTAAAAGTCATAAGTGGAGATAAACTTCAACAACTATGCACCATGTCATTCCCAAAACATGAGATAAATGCTACTGTAGGAGTGTAAGGTTAAACTATTTCACATGCAAAACAAAACTAAAATGGATTCATATCATTAGGCCTTAAAATGAACTAGCAATTATATCATGACTTAAGACATACATAGCCTATTGCAAATGAGCTGGTATTCCTATAAAATCCTAGAGAATCATAGCTCCAACTCACAAGCAACAAAACTAAAAAAAAAACACAAGCTATCAAAGAACTTTTCTGTACATATCCGACACACAAGAAAATTCCAAGAATAAGTAATAGCCAATAATTTCAACATGATTTTAACTACTTAAAATAGGGGGAAAATCATATAATCCTTAAGTAACCTATAAAAAGGATGCTTGAGTAAGGTCTAGTTTAAACCTTAAGGCATATCCTCAAGAGAACTTATGAATAAGCCACCAGAGAAACCCAAGCAACTATTAATGTCGACTAGAGATTAAGCTTTCATGACTTATCACTTATACTCCCTTTTACAAATTCTTTTTTATTCAATCACATGCTAATTTACAAAAAGAATAGGGCAGAACAAAATATCAAAGGCATTCAAAACCAAATTAAGGTTGACGACAAAAATCGTTCACATGTTTGAGCTAATAAATTAATAATTCTTTTGGTAAAAGATAGGGACACATATGGAGAGATATCTAAAGTGGAAAGTTAAGTGAGCGACTCAACTATTCACATATTTCACAAAGATAAATCATTATTTTTCTTTGATACCCACACCAATCATTTTGCGTCGATTTATAACAAATAAAACAAGAGCAGTTTCGAACATATGAAAACCAAAAAAGTAACGAAGATAGTCAATGATTACATTAGACTTAATAAATTTTTGATGAGATGAGAGATAAAGATGAGTACTGACTTAATCAACCATTTAGGAAGGGCGATGCAAAAAGTCTTAAATTTAAACAAATATTTCAAGACTCCACATATTCAGATTCGTACAAAATGAGATGGTAATGAAAGAAAGGATACTAACTATTAACATTATATAAAGCATTTTTGGCACAAAGAAAGGACATATTAAAGCAGACGAGAACTAAGATGAAATCATAATCGTAAACTTGATTTAACAGAGAACAACCAAGAATACCTAAAATAAAATCAGTGACATAGCCACACTCATTCACATATCTGCATTAGACGAGAGAATAGAAAATGAAAGTAAAAAGAGTGGAATAATTTTACCTTGTTTGGAGCAGCAAATGGGGGCTCCAACTCAAAGATTCAAACTCGGATTTGACTCAAATTAGAAAAAAAGAAAATAATGAGAAAGCAGGGAACATGATGTCTCTAATGCTCCTCCAGTAAATGAAAAAGGGGTCTATATTTATAGACAAAAATAAAGCTCCAAACGATTCTTCAAGAAGCTAAAAATTCAAAATTCAAAATAGCCAAGAGAGGGAGAAAAAGGGGCAAAAAATCTTCATATTTCAGAGCTTGAAGTGACGGAGAAGACTGCTTTAGCTGTTGGGTCTACTAAAGCCAAAAAATTCAACATATTTATTGGTGATTGAAGTGATGTAAAGTTGATGGAGATGGAGACATTGGAAACAAGAGTGAAGGGAAAGGTTGAAGACCATCAGAATCGCTATTATCCAATGGTCTGAGAGGGGATCGGTGTTGCAGTAGAGTGAGAGGGAAGACTATCAATGTTTTAGTTAAGGGTCTGGTTTGGTTCGTTGGAGACAGAGAGAATAGTTAGGAATTTGGTTAGCACATTAAGGTTTGGGCCGGGTCAAAGTCCAATTGGGCTTGTAATTATATTTGTTGGGCTGCTATTTTGGCTGAAAAGAATGGAGTAAATAAGACAAAATTGGTGCATAAATTAATTAAGTTTGTAAGAAAATCTAATCTTCCTCAATCGTTTTCACTTCATTAATTTAACGATACTTCTTTCGTCCTAATTAATTTTCCAAAATGTACAAATATATACATATATGTATAAACCTGCACAAATGTAATTATATACTTTATAGTTAATAGAACTATATTTAGCAAATACTACAGCGATACAACAAAATTTATTAAGAATTAAAAGTATAAATTAACATACTAATATTTAAAATATTTTATGCAATATCAATAATTACTGAACATATATATATATATATATATATATATATATATATATATTTATGATTAAAAGAAAAAAAAAAGTAAAAGAAAATTATTCTTCTTTTTTTTTTAACACCAAAATTACTGAAATTAATATGAAGGATAAAAAATATCATTTTGGTAAAGTATTCAAGAGTAAGAAACACAGAAAACTTAATTATAGGAAAAGGAGAGCCAAAATTAGATGTCAAAATATCTTATTCTTCATAAGTGCCTGATTATGTTTTCTTTCCAGAATTATTATTGTGTTCTTATGAACATGAATAGCTAGACACCATAACTAGGGTTTTGGGAACCATGACGGGCTAACGAAGTAGGGTTCATAGTATGAAGTGATTCTCAAAGGGTGTTTGGGCGTGTATTGTTGTTCTGTTGGGTTTGATTGCTTTCTAATGGTGCACAATGTTAGAACTCACCTTATATTTACTCTAAATGAAAGAAGGGGTAACAGATGGGAAAGGGAATAAATAACGGAGACTTGGAGCTGTCAACCTTCAATTAATAGCTTGAGACGATAATCTAGGAAAGCTAATCTGGGATCCAAGATAGGGGTTAGTAGTACAAAACTCAGGAGATGAGAAAGTGTACTTGAGGATAGTCATCTAATAGGGGCAGAAAGCCGTTGAGGTGAACTTAGCCTATCTAATCTACATGCCGAGCACCTGGAGATATCACTAGTATGAAGAACCTTCAGACTTATAAAGTTACGGGGACACATTCCTAGTGCCTCTCATATATTGATTACAAAATGAATAAAATCAGCAATTGTTACTATTTGAAATCATAATTCCAAAACCCCCATTTACTTACTAATTAATTAGATAAACACTTTGAGTGAGATCTCAGCTTATTCCTAGTGGGATCGACCCCTACCTAGTTGGGTTCTATATTTGGTACAACGACCGCTTTATACTTCTATTAGAGGTGTAATTTGGGCTATGTCAAATTTTGCCGCCGTTGCTGGGGAATATGGTTACTGAGTTGACAGATTGTGTTTGTCTAACTATTGGTCATTATTTCTTGATTTTAATTTTTATGTTGTTTCTAGGGCACACACTGGTGCATGCCCAACACTTAGAGTCAAGGAAATTCACTGATATCACTTGATCCTGAAATTAAAAGGAATCTGAGAGCTAGAAGAAAAATGGTTAATGAACGAGTTCATAACAAAGGACTTCTAAACCAAAGAGTAAATAATAAAGGAGTTTAGAAGACTGTAGAAGAAACTACTACCCGCATACTCGCTGAAGAACAAGCAGGACAAGAAGCCACCAGACAAGCAGCACTCAGAGAATAGGCCAGACAAGAAGAAGTAGACCGTCTGGCTGTTGCTGAGGAACACATATGGCAAAGAAGGAATCGGGGACATCAGATCCTCAACACTATGTTCCTCAATTTGATGATGCAAATGATGATCCAGAATTGCTAGAGCCGGTTGAAACATGTGCTATTGTTCCACCTCCATTGCCATCGAGAACTAAGTTCGATATCACTAGTGCTATAATATAACCACTAAACTTAACGGGAGTGTTCACAGAACTTGCTACTGCTGATGTGAATTTCCATCTAATGAACTTTGTAGGGATTTGCAATTCCTACAACTTGCCTGGTGTGAGTCAAGATGCTATCAGACTATGGCTATATCCCTTCTCTCTGATTGGAGAAGCCATTCTATAGTTGACTGAGTTGCTCAGAGGATCAATAACTACTTGACAGGAGTTGAAGACATAATTTTTAGAGCGGGTTTTCCCACCTTCTAGAATGTTGCAGTTAAAAGATGAGATTTATAATTTTAGGTAACTACATTCGGAGGTGTTGTACGAGACATAGTTGAGGTTTAAGAAGAAGCTGCAACAGGTCCCAAATAATATGATACCTAATCATAGTTTGCTTGAGATATTATACATAAGTTTGAATGCTAATATAAAGGCCATAGAAGACACTGTAACGGGAGGAGCATTTATGAGTCTACTTTGGGAGCAGGCTTTTGGAATTCTTGACAGGATCACTAAAACCAATCGAGATTGGAACACACGAGATTCTGATATGCCTGCAGGTACTTATATAATGGGAGCATCTGCAGAATAATGAATGGTTGATTATTCTATAGCCCTAGAGGTAGCACAATTGAGGACTGAGTTTAGCTTATTTATAAAATAGTTTGCAGCAGCGGGAGCAGAAAAAATGAATATAATTGGATCGCAAGGTAAAACACCTAGACATGATGACTCCGATTCTCAAGAGGAGAATAAAGATCTAGATGATTAGGTGGTGGGTTTTTGAGCCAAAGGCCAAGGGTCTAACCAATACAATCGGCACTCTGGTCAAGGGAATCAAGGTTGGAACTATTATAAGGATAACAACTACAACCAGTCTGTGTATAAAGATAGGTGTAGAGGGAGAGATAGTGATTGGAAGAGAAAGTACGACTACAAAAAAGATAGAAGTGGTCTTTATGTCCCGCCTGCAAGCCGTGATGTTGATTTAAGTAACTCTAGGATGGAAGATATGCTAGCTAAATTGTTGAAAGGGGTAAACAAGACAGATGATTGCCTTCAGGAGATTCGAGCAGATATTTTGAGATGAGTCAAAAAGTTGAATCACATGCTACCACCATCAATCAGTTTGAGAAGTAGTTTGGTCAAATTTCTACCATAATGAATCAACGTCAGAAAGGTACACTTTCGAGTAACATTGTCCAAAATCCAAAGAACGACAACCATTGCTTGGATATAACCACAAGGAGTGGTAAGATGACTACCAATCCACCTATCCTTGTAGTTGTTGAAAATGATGCTGAGCCCATGATGATCAATGATGAGAAAGTAGTTGAATTAGAAAATTAGGTTGTTGATGAGAAGGTGTCTGAACATCCACCTCTAGATGTTGAAAAGAAGGTTAAGGCTAAAAAGGGAAAGGAAAAAGAGGTCCCATAGGTGTTGACTCCCATTCCAAGACCTTCTCCTCCTTTTCTCCAAAGATTAAAGAAGAGAGTCGAAGAAGGAAATATCACAAGTTCATCTTAATATTGAAGCAACTATCCATGAACATCCCTTTAGTTGAGGCACTTGAGCAAATGCCGAGTTATGCAAAGTTCATAAAGGATCTGGTGACTAAAAAGAGAATCTTGAGTTTTGAGCTTATTGGCAATTTGCACCATTATAGTGCTATAGCTTCCCGGTCTCTTGTGGAGAAAAAAGAAGATCCTGGAGATTTCACGATTCCATGTACTATTGAGACTTTCAACTTTGCAGAAGCTTTGTGTGACTTGGGTGCTAGCATTAATTTGATACCATGGACAATATTTAGACAGTTGGGTTTGGGGTCACCCAAACCAAATTTGATGAGGCTTCTTATGGCTGATCAAACCGTGAAGAATCTTGTAGCCATTTTATATAATGTCTTGGTGAGAGTTGAGTCCTTTATTTTTCCAACTGATATTTTTATCCACGATTGTGAAGTTGATTTTAAGTTTCCCATTATCTTGGGGAGACCATTCCTTGCAACTGGGAGAGCATTGGTCGATATAGAAACTAGGCAGTTGAAGTTTCAGTTGAATCATGAAGAAGTATCATTCAATTTTTGTCAATCCATAAAGTAACAAAATGAAATGTGTGTGATCTCGGTTATTGATACAGTAAATGAAGATGTATTGATAGTTACTGTTGAGGAGAGACTTGGTGTTGAAGCACTAGCAGCAGTGATCATGAATTTTGAGTGTGATGATATTGATGAGTATGATGAGATGGAGCACACATTTGCTGGTTTAGGTTCCTATAAGGATGCACTAAAAATTTAGATTTGGATTTGAAGAAAAGGGCAACCCTACCGGCCAGGCCTTTGATTGAGGAGCCTGCTGTCTTGGAGCTCAAGGCTCTTCAATTACACCTTCGCTATGTTTTCTTGGGAGCTAATGTCACAAAACAAACCTTCGATCGTATGGGCACCTACCTAACACCACCCCAGATAGGAGAATCCTTACTAATCAACCACCCATTTAATGCGAAAGTTAAAACAATTCATATTCAATGGTATAATCAGTCATCTAGTTAAAATAATCTTTCATTCAACCCATTACTCCAGTTCACATCATAAATATAAGTCTAGTTTATTAAATTTTATTTGTAAAGGTAATATGGAAGATAATCAACAATGAATCCCCATAAACTAGCCTAAATCGGTATAAAAGCACTAGAAAAGGAACGTGAAAATCCATTCCACAACATCCATGCAAAACAGAGATGACAGGAGCTGCTGCAGAGTGATCACCGTCACTGCTATAGAAACCCCAACTGACCTGCACCATGGCTATAGCCTCAGTGGGAGATATAGTAAGTGTAGCATTAATACAACCACACATACTGGTAGGCATCATCTATCGTCCATGGTTAGAAACAAATAACATTAATAACAAATATGAAGGAATCATAACATCAAATAAGCTTT
The DNA here is from genome assembly GCA_031232105.1 of Capsicum rhomboideum. Lineage (NCBI taxonomy): Eukaryota > Viridiplantae > Streptophyta > Magnoliopsida > Solanales > Solanaceae > Capsicum > Capsicum rhomboideum. The sequence continues at coordinate 24,729,872 of CP124718.1, forward strand.
TGGTTTCTAATCCCTAATTTATGAAATTATTAGTTCTACACTTTTAGCATCTCTATGACCTACCTGCCATTTAATATTTTTGTATATCTTTGTCCTTTGAAATTCTACTCTAACTTACATTCCATAATATTTTTCCTCACTCATTACCTTAGTTTCTATAATCCCAAGCCCACTCTAGACCAACTTACTGACTTCAAGATCAAGATATTAGGACTTGAGGCTACCCATAGTTTGACAGAGCCTCCTATATTCTACCAATGCAATGCGCTACGGGTCTACAACTATTCTGACACTTATGACATTGACAAATCCTATGCGGGGAGGGACACTAATACATATCTCGCCTATAAAACCATATATGTTAGGGAAAAGTAATTTACTTAACATAGAACATACCTGGCGTTCAACTTTCACTACAATGAACTAACAACATTATCAAAGGAGTCGGTCCACTCAAGGGACCAACAACACCATGAAAGTACAATTGGACATGCAATGCACATAAGTAAAGTATGTAGTCAAGATGTGCACATCATATCTCCTTCTTCTCAATCTCATCAACATCATTTTCCACATCATGAACATCATGATCAATAACAATATCACGACCATCATCATCAACTCATCAACAACATCATGAACATCATGATTTGTATGACATCATCATCACCACCACTACCAACCCATACTCATCAATATATATTGAAATCCATATGCAATCAACAATCACACAGAGTGCCGAAAGGTGATTATAATTCTTTGGTACACATACAAACACAAGACCTTAATCTTATTATCGTACTTATACTTAGACACATACCTAACTTCGTACACCCACACCTTCTACGGGACTGTGACAGTTCTACCATGATTTCATACTAACTCTTTCTATCTACAAACCACATTCATGCTTTCATCATATCTCTCGAACTCCTTCCTAAATACTTCTATCATAATTCTCATTCTTGACCTCACTAACCTTACCCTGGGTATTCCATAACTCTTACCCTCTTATCTATTCTAAGACGTACCTGCCACTAGCCCATTCCCTAAACTATCCTATCCCCTTAGTTACATTCATAGGTCACCTAAAACTCTCTTAGGTTACCATTAATCCCTTTTCCATATTTACACTTCATTACCTTTCCTCTATGTGAGACATAACTATCTAATTTATAAAGAGCACCCTCTATCAACTCTAGTTTACTACTTACTCCTTTTTTTTACCGTGCTAAACTCACCCCATTCTTATAAACCACAGTATTCATTCAGTTAGACTAGATTCCCACAGGATTCAACCCATTCGATACCACAAATATCACATTAATAGGGTACAACAATAGCTAACTATTTTATTAAATCCTAATTGGATTATTATTGTTTTTGTCCTTCCAAACACTTTGCCTGAAGGCCTAATACATGAGAACTCCTGACATTACTATCAAAGTTATATGAATCTAACTTGGTGTAACTTGGTTTTAATTAATAACAGAACCACATACTGACCATCCTGACACTTTAACAACCTTTGCATTAGTTTACTTTTTATTTTCCCAACTCAAAGGAACTACGGTAGGAAGTTGCAAAAATATTGCCGTGACCATTATTTCAAAATGTTTGGAGGTTACACAATACTCTAACACCTAAAAATTCAGGACGAAAATGAACTCACGGAGGTTTTGCCGTTGTAGTAGTTGATTACTGCTGCACCAGTTTGCGGTGGTTTAAATAGGGGAAATGTTTCATTTCCCCCATTTTTACTTCTAACTCCAAACTCTCTCAATTCTATCTGTGCAATCTCCTTATGGCTTCAATTTTAAGGTAATTCCTCCCTCCCTACTACTTCATTAACATAATTATCATTGTAGAATCATAGAAATTTTGTTAGAATAGATGGTTTTGATTGGTTATTTGGTGCAACTTTTGGGACTTGAATTTCGATGGTGTTCTTGAAGGAAATGACGAGTATTTGGGTTCTCTTATGCCTACAACACTTCTACAACATTCTGGGCATAAGATTGACGTGGTTCATAGTAGATTTTGACCATGGGAGGGGTAGAAGGTTAAGGGTCATTTTCCCTAACAAATTTGAGCAATTTGAGGGTGAAATCAAGTATTATAAACTCTCACTATAGCGTGGATAGGTTCATACAAACTTTACTAAGCCTGATCTACCCTTAATTCTCAAAAATATGTAGAAAATTTGAAAATCCACCATGGGAGGGTGGTTGGTGGGTTGGAGATGATGGACCATTGTAGGTAACTTTTCCACCATAGCGGTACCACTGCAGCAGTAAGTTACCATTCCAGTGGTACTACTGCAGTGGTTAACTAACCGCTGCAGTGGTACCTGACAGTAGTCTTCCAGGTTTTTATTTGCTTGCAGTTTCAAATTTCTTCCCTTATGTATCCCCTGATATGGTTTATAACCTTGTAATTGTGATGTTTGTAGGATTATCATGGCCCAACAATGATGCTACCGCAGATTTCCCAATAATGAATGTCGCGACCGTTATGAGGAAAGGCTGCACACTAGAGGTTTCCTCCGTGAGTGGGGTATTATGATGAGAAATGTGGAAGAGGATTTGCTGGAGTTCCATGACCAACTGAAGGTCTTTAGGTGGGAGATGCTAACTGAGCCTGTTCCCCAACACAACATAGAGATTATTTGGGAGTTTTATGCCATGCTCCCGATGGTGGAGTGGTCGGTAACCTTCCCCACCATTCGTAATTGAGGAAAGAAAGTTTCGATGGATAGTTTTCCACCATCAATAACACCTTGGGGGTTCCCAATCCCTTGAATTCCTCTTTGAGGAAAAGGTGAGGGAATCAGATTTGAAGTGGGCGGCGGGTCTTGGAACCAGAGGGTCAAGCTAAAGAGGTGAAATATTCTAGCTTCAAGGGGTCTAAAAACGCCTATTTCTCGCACGAGGCCAAGATGTGGTTGCAATTGGTGTCTCGGAGGGTTCATCCTTCGAGAAATATTACGGATATAGCCTTTCATCGGGCTATGGTAGTGGCGTACACTCTTATAGTGATTGACATGAACATGGGAACACGGATTATGGATAAGTGGCAGCACTTTTATGCTAGGGAGAGGTCGGCGAGGGATCTTTTCTTGCCTTCCCTGATCACCACGCTGTGCAATAGGGTGGACATGCCTAGGGAGATCTAGGATATTATAGAGGTGAAATGATGTGTTGTATAACCCACTAAACGGTAGGGGCATATGAGGAGGGAGAGAGAAAGATGGGGGGAAAAGGAGAGAGTAGCTAGGCTGGTGGGGGTGAGGAGTCAGTCAGCCCTTCTACTCAGGCTCCTACATCTCTCAGTGGTTGGAAGGATGACCTTGCTGCTGTGTAGGGATACCTAGAGAGGACTCAATTGCCCCCTCCTGGGTTGGTGATAACTCTCAAATTATACTTCAAGAATATAAGCGGTCGTCATCAATATACTTTACCCAATAAGAGTTAGGGTCTAATCCACAGAAAATGAGAGCACGACCTTCAATATCAAGTTTTATAGGTAGCTATAAGTTGGTTCGTAATGCTATGATAAATAAAACAAGAAAGTAAATTGGGGGTTTAATTCGAGCACTTTGTAATTATCAAGTTAATCACAAGTGAAATGTAAAATTTAAAGATTAGAGAAATAAAGTTGAAATCAAGTGTGAAATAGGACTTGGGGTTATGCTATTGTAAGGGTGAATGCATGTATGGCTGATTGAAAATTTGTCGAGATTTAGCTAATAGTCATGGGTATGCTAGATTAAGAGTATTTAGTGTTAATTTGTCAGTCAAACACCAAAATCTAGCAAATGGGTTCTTTAGAACACCTCACAAGTGTAACTATATGAGCAATCAAACACCTCAATTAGCATCCTTATGTTTAAGAGACATTATTAAATGATGAACACCAAGTTATTGTTCACTTCTATTCCTCACCCTCATCCCTTTTGTCAAGGATGATAAGGGTTCTAGAGTTAACTAGAGTTTGCAACCTCTAATTTTAGATCAAAAACATGGAATAGGAGTAAAACCCATAACAATTAGCTAATTAGGAAGACAAATAAACAACACCCATACAATTCTCACACATTAATCAAGCATAACCCCAAGCAAAGAAATTAGCTACTCATAGAGAGAGAAAGAGGAAAATTATCCAAATTCTCATTCCATTCTTCCATTGAATCAAAGATTATCACAAGAATTGAGATCCAAATTCAATAAAAGGCTAAAGAAAGTCACTAATTTAACTCTTAGGGTTTCACTCTATGTTTCTCAAACTTTAAAAAGTACAAAAATGGAGTTCTAGAGCTGAAAACCCCTTTTTAAAGCCCCAAATTTACATTCTTCAAAATTCCAAAATTGCCACCGCATAGGTCACCTGCTGGCGCAGGTGCCAGCATAGGTGGAGGACCTGCGTGCATAGGTAGTAGGGCATGTGGCATTCCAAAATGCTGAATCTCCAGGCTGCCTTCCCACCTGTGTGTATAAGTGGGCCCCACTTCTTCCCAAGTGTTGTTTTGAGCTCCTATTCTTCACTTTTTGCATCCCATTTGACTCGTATGGCTAACTCGACCATGTATTCATCCATTACCTGCACAAACAAAAAATTTAACATGAGAATCACCTCAAATCAAAGGGAATTAAGGGATGATTCAAGATTAAAAGTGCTTAGAAGTTGGCAAATTACCAACTTATCAGTTGGCTCCTTCGAGCTCGACTTTCCTCGTAGACCCGGCCCATGCTTATGCTGAGTTTCGGAGTGAGCTAATGCGGAGAAGAAGAAGTGCCGCTCTTAGGACCGTATACTAGTGAGGATATAGAAGGAGATGCAAGTAATATTAAAGTGCACCTGCCCTACCAAGAAACTCCCAAAGCTGACAAGGAAGATGTCGAGGAGTTTTCATTCCTTAGTGGTATGGAGGATGAGGGTTCAGACTCCTCAAGCCTCGAAAAAGATGCCACTAGCTAGATTTTCCACCCTTTTTATATTATTGATTTGGATTTGGGTTGCCCCTATTTGGGGCATGTAACAAATAATTATTTTTCTTTTTATTTTCTTTTCCAGCACTTTTAAGACATCTTTGCTACTGTACTTTTAATAATGATCGTTTTAGCTTATACTGCATGTCAAAATTGATTTTTACCTTTGATTAAAGCGAATACAGGGTTGCTTTGCAACATTTACAAAAACACAAAATAGGGTAAAAGATGGCAGGTCACTGCCTGGAGCCACTACAACGATTAATTTTACCACTGCAATGGTACCGCTGAAGCGATAAAATTAACCACTGCAGCGGTAACCTCTAGTGGTTCCTTCTTTTCCCTTTTTGCTATCTATTCCCAGGACTTCTCTCACACTATGCCATGCCTTGAACACTATTATAGTTTTTAACTCTCACATCCCATATTTTTTAAGGTCTAGCGTGATTATACCGCAAACCGAACTATTATAAATGCAACTAATTCTTCAACTTGAATAATTCTAGCATATTTTTTACCCCTTTTTACTCTCAAACACGATATTCCTCCCAAAACAGCAAGGTACCTGGGTAGTTTTTCAGCATTCGGATAGAAATTAAGGAATACTTCAAATCACGGAGAGATGAGGCATGCTTCAACTCGCAGAAATGAAGATACATCTTGAGATCACACTCGATCCCATAATACCCGGGTCCCTTGGCCATACATAGTTCAAAGCAACATATATCACCTAAGAGTTTTAACCATCACACAGTAATTCACTGTATACTACCCTTAGCACAATCCACAAATAAGTTTTTTATACTTAAGAATTTTGACAATTCAACAACCAGGTAACAGTAAGACCAAATATTAACTATCCATATAAGTAATACACACCACATTCTATCACACCGCAACATGTATTTAGAGCACTAGTATTTTTATACAAAGTCAAATGAATCTCACAACATGACCATTCAACTCCTACGTTTCTTATGTACCTCTACTGGTTGGAATACCCTGTGACAACTCTTTAAATATTTGGTGAGATAATAATTAGGACCAACTAGTCCCAATTATGATGGTTTAGATACCAATTGGAATCTACTAGATACCAATTTGTCTCAACTCGAGGAAACAACACTGGGATAGCACGATAGGAGAGAAGGAAGTGAAATAAATTCCTATATGCCTTGTAACCTCCTATAGATTTGATGTAGTTGTCAACATACCAATCCGCAGGACTCTACTCGACATGTACTCTTGTACTAGATATCGGTAACTTGGACTTTGATACCATCTTGTGATGACCCAAACCTCGGATCATGCGGGCACCTAGCTAACACCACCCCAGATAGGAAACCCTTACTAATCAACCATTCATTTAATGCAAAGGTTAAAACAATTAATTATCAACGATATAATTCTTTCATCTAGTTAAAATAATCCTTCATTCAACCCATTACTTCAGTTCACATCATAAATATAAGTCTAGTTTAATACATATTATATGTAAAAGTAATGCAGAAGATAATCAACAGTGAATCCACAGAAACTAGCCTAAACCGATACAAGAGCACTAGAAAAGGAACAGGAAAGTCTATGACACAACATCCATATAGAACAGAGATGGCAGGATCTACTGCAGAGTGATCACCATCGCCGTTATAGAAACCCCTAACTGATCTGCACTATGGCTATATCCCTAGTGGGAGATATAATAAGTGTAGTATCAGTACAACCATACATACTGGTAGGCATCATCAACTGACCAGGGTTAGAAATAAATAACATTAATAGAAAGTAGGAAGGAATCATAACATCAAATAAGGTTTCGATTTCTAATCCCCAATTTATGAAATTATTAGTACCGCTCTTTTAGCATCTTTGTGACTTTCTTTCCATTTGATATTTTCATATATCTTTGTCCTTTGACAATTCACTCTAACTTACTGTCACGACCCGAAATCCCATTCGGGCCGGACTGGCACCCGAAGCCGATATGGCCCTAGAGAACCAATATTTGCTCATGAACACTCGTATGCATAACCTCGTATGAAACTTATTATACCTCATGCAACTATGTGAAAGTCATAGACATGGAAACATATGCCATATATATATAAAAAACTTGGCCTTTGGGGCCATCACGTCAAACTGAACGTACATATCTTACATTCATATACCCACATATGTCTACAAAAGCCTCTAACTGATACATTTACAAGACCATCTAAAAGTCGGGACAAGTCCCCGCTTTATACAATATTTACAACGTCAAAACACTGAACAACTGTGACTAGGAAAGTCCCGAAGCAACTGGGGCTCACCAAAAATCTGCAAATACTGTCGACCTACTGTGAAGGTCTACTAGTGCCTGCTCCTGCAACATGTAAAGTAAGTCCCCAAGAGGGGTCAGTACGAAGAATGTACTGAGTATGTAAGGCCGTAAGAAAACTGCATTAATACATAAGAACTTCAGTGGAACTAATCATAAGAGCAAACTCTATATGTGAAACCATGTACCTTTCTTTTATTATTATTATTATTTTCGATCATTCAATCATTCTTATCATTCATATAATATCTTTATTCAATAGATTCTTCCTTTGCTTTACGCTCATTATCATTTTTATTAGTCATCCAACATACATCCACTCTTTCGGTGGGTTAACATACATCCACTCTATGGTGGGTAATAACATACATCCACTCTTTGGTGGGCAATAACATACATCCACTCTTTGGTGGGCAATAACATACATCCACTCTTTGGTTGGCAATAACATACATCCACTCTTTGGTAGGCAATAACATACATCTACTCCATGGGTAGGGTTAACATAACATAACATTGCTTCCTTTTCTTTCATTATTCTTTACTTCATTTTTCTTTCTTTGATACTATGAGTGGTACCTTGATGATAGAAACATTCTTGAAACTTGAAACACAAATATACATTACATCACATCTTTACTCTTGTAAGATTGGTATCTTTACTTGTGAGGGATAGATACATTAACTTGCACATTACTTCTTTCATTACTTTTGAGAGATTGGTATATTTACTTGGGAGAGATTGATTGATTCACTTATGAGAGATTGTTATTTTCACTTGCCATAACATTATTTGAACACAACATCTTGGAACCATTGGAACAATAGTCAATGCATAAGAGACATGGGTATAAATCTATTAGAACTTTGGGTCATGACATGATTGGAATAATGCTATTCAAACTAAACAAGCCCTCTTTACCTCATTACTCTCGTTGAGATAGTTCTCTTAGAATTTACAATATTATGACAGCTTAGGAACTTCAGTCAATGAATAAGAAATAAGTGAATCGTAATTCATCTAGGATTAGGACACTTGTGAGTAACAATATATGTCTACCTTAGTTAAAATACCATAGTACCCCTTTGGAATGTAACACTTTTGGAACCTTAGGATAATGATCACTAAATACGATACATGTGGATATCAACTGTTCACCAACCTGAGATGCAATACCTTAGAACATTTGGAACTTTTGACATGTTAGCCAATGAACAAGAGTAAACCAATGGACATGAGTCATATGATTCACCATTTACCAATGAGTAGGAAACATGTGAGTAACATTAGCCAACTACCAAATACGGAATACCTTAGAGCATTTCGAAATCAAATGAGTACTATGACAATGTGAACAGCACATGCTGCAAAAGGATATAGAAGAATAACCTTACATACCTTCACTTTCAAGTATGAGTACATGAGTATACATCTATACACAACAGTCCAGCTCCTTCCTTATGTTTCACTCTACAACACAAGTTCATAATGGAACTCTAGTTAACAACTATTTATCGTACAAGTGTACGCAATGACAATGAGCTATATGACTACCGTATAACATCATGTCACGCCTTACAATAAAATCCACTGCATCATCATACCAAAAACACCATAACATACCACATATCGACCAAGTTATCATACATCAATAGCATTTTACACCACACTTACCCTTTATGCTTCCTTACTATCATTCCGTCACAATTACCTTATCAACTTGTCTCATAATAACTTATGAACAATAATACATAATTAACATAGTTGTGAACAATAATACATACTTAACATAGTCCAACATGCCTCTATACTCCCCTTTAAAGTCATTAAAATGACATCACAAGTTGATAATTACATCCATGAAGGGTATAGGGGTTTCGGGGGACCAAAGGGATGCAAAAACAAGCAATTCGGAGTTCTGGGCCGATCCGCTAAGCCACCTGCGCACACATGTGGCTGAAATTCATCCTCAAGTGACCTTTGGAAGTAGCTAGAGGCACCTACGTTGGTACCTGCGCCCGCAGGTGCTTCATCTGCGAGGACGGGTGCCCGTTTCGACCAAAAAAGGTCTCGTTTGGGTCTTTTTATGCAATGAATGGTCCATGATCCCAACTAAACTTATTTTAACATATTTTTGATCATCTTGAATACCCTCAATCATCCATTTTCTCACAACACACAATAACATCACCAAAATGACACTTTACGGTCAATACGTCACCAAAACCATAACCAATTTCACAATAGAAATTCCAAACATTATACACCATGACAAAACAAGGAAATGCTATAATCACATATCACATTTCAATATTAACTCCATCATGTTCACTTCCTTTAATACCACAAGTCCATGTTCAATTTTACAAGGCAAAATCATCCTCCGATTTAGCAAACACTAGTTGTTTACACATAGTGAACTTCTCACACTTCACCAACATAACCAACATGATATAAACCATATAACATGCATAAAATATATTAAACCATAATAATAAACACTTACCAATACTCACCAAGTGATGATCTTTGGCCAAAAGGATGAGAGCTTAGGGTTTGTGGAAATATTGAGAAAATTCTAGAAAGGCATGGTTGTCCAAATGAATAAAAATCTGATTTTTGGCTCTATTTATAGCCCCTTTAAGTCTCTCTTTATCCAAAAACTTGGTCCAATAATAATTTAGGGACTTGTTCTTGCAAGAATGGGTCAAGAATGGGTCATTATGCCCTTTTTGGGCCATGTCTTTATGCCAATTTTGGGCCTCATTTAGCTCATTAACAATTTGTTAATTGAGACCACCAATTAAATGAATAATTCCTCATATATATATATATATATATATCCCTCAAGTCACTCTTATCCATCTCTTGGCATTAAATGCATGGTTGATTAGTCAAATGGAAGATTGGATCATGTTTTGCCCCATTGGGCCAAGTCTTTCTTATGATCTTTGGGCCTCATTTGGCCCAATGGCTCAAGACTTATATAAGCCCCAACAAATAATTGCATAATTCTTCAAATCTCTCATGTTTAATTAGTTCCATAAATGTATACATAGTCGTATAGGTTCGACAACATACGGGGTGTTATACCTCCCACAAGGGTCTAATCCCATGTACTAGGCCCAATATCCATTACCTCATTAATAACATTACACAATACATACTTTTGGCTCTCGACACTTAAGTAACCATTGTTCAACGTCGTCAAATAGGGTTTAATAGGTACGGGGTGTTACACTTACATTCCCTAATTTTTTTCTCACACTTTACCCCAATTTTTGTAATCCCTAGCCCACTCTAGATTGACTTACCGACTTCATAAAATTAGGACTTTAGGCTACCCACAGTTTGATCGAGCCTCCACGATATTCTACTAACGCAATGCGTTACGAGTTTACAACTATTTTGATATTGATGACGTTGAAAAATCCCCTGTGGTGTGGGACACAAATACATATCCCGCTTATAAAACCATATACATTAAGGAAAAGTAATTTACATAACACAGTACATACCTGTCATTCATGCTGCACTATAATGCATTACCACATTATCAAAAGAGCCGGTCCACTAAAGGGACCAACAATAACATGAAAGTACAATCGGACATGCAATGCACATTTGTAATAGATATATGCAAGATGTGCACATCATCTATCCTTCTTCTCAATCTCATCAATATCACTTTCCACATTATGAACATCATTATCAATAACAATATCACCACCATCATTATCAACTCATATACAACATCATGAATATCATGATTTTTATAACATCATCATTATCACCACTACCAACCCATCCTCATTAACATGTATTGAAATGCATATGCAATCAACAATCACACAGAGTGCCCAAAGACAATTATAATTCTTTGGTTCACATACAAACACAAGACCTTAATCTTATTACCGTACATACACTCAAACACATGTCTACATAACTACATACTATGGGACTGTGATAGTTCTACCAGTATATCGTACTAACCCTTTCTATATACAACCAACACTTATGCTTATGTCTCTCAAAATCCTTCCTAAATACTTCTATTAGAATTCTTACTCTTGATCTCACTAACCTGGGTATTCCATGACTATTACCCTCTTATCTATTCTGACATGTACATGCCACTCGGCCATTTTCTAAACTATCCTATACCCGTAGTTATGTTCATAGGTCGCCTAAAACTCTCTTAGACTGTTATTAACCCCCATTCCATATTTATGCTTTGTTACCTTTCCTCCATGCGAGACATAACTATCCAATTTGCCAAGAGCACACTCTATAAACTCCAATTTACTGCTTACTCCTTTTTTTTTCTTTCGTACTTGACTCACCCTATTCTTATGAACAACAGTATTTATTCAGTTAGACTAGATTCCCACAGGATTCAACCCATTTGACACCACGAATATTACATCAATAGGGTATAACAACAGCTAACCATTTTATTAAAGCCTAATCGAATTATTATCATTTCTATCCTTCCAAACACCATGCCCGAAAGCCTAATGCATACGAATTCTCAATATTACTATCAAAGGGATATGAATCTAACCCAAATCTAATTGCTAAAATAGAAACCATAACATATCTCACAGTAAACTATGCTATTATTGAGAGAAGAGAGTTGTACCGCGAGTACCAAGCATCTCCCCATGTCGAGTTCCCACCGGGTGTGCCTCAAAATTTCCCTCGTGAAGCTTGGCCTTTGGAATCTCATAACTATGGATGTAAGGTTTGTTCAGGGTGTTTTTGGAGGTGGAAAGACGACTTAGGGGAATAAAAGAAAAGAGGGTTATTAAATTTTACTCTGGCTGGCCACTGCCTGGTTACAACTACATCAGTTACTTTTCTGCTGCAGTGGTACCACTATATCAGTTAGCCCACCACCGCAGTGGTAGGCAGTAGGCTGGCCCTTCCTCTTTTTAATTCTTGGCCCAATTACATTGGACCTCATTTTTCCCCATGAAATAATTTTCCCTAGGCCCATTAAGAGTATTTTAGTAGTCATAAAATATTTCTAAGGTAGTTTCACACACAATGATGTTTTGGGTCGTTACGACTGTCAACACTTTACTGGTTATTATAGTAGTATATTTCGTTGAATGGCAAGTTGAGGCTCTAATATTGATTTTGCAGAGGTTTATAAGGGCCATTAGATGGATTATTACTGATATTAGTGGTATTCCACCTGGAATTTTCACTCACAAAATCCAACTCAAGCCAGATTGTACCCATAGTATTGAGCATCAGTGGAGGCTAAATCCACCTATGCAAGGGGTAGTGATAAAGGAGATCATCAAGTGGTTAGATGCTGGTGTATTTTACCTTATTACCAATAGCAAATGGGTGAGCCCAATTTAATATATGTGAAAGAAGGAAGGAATCACTGTGTTTCCAAATGAGAAGAATGGACTTATTTAGATGAGATCGGTCACTAGTTGGTGAGTGTGCATGGACTATAGGAATCTCAATGCGTGGACTAAAAAGGATCATTTCCCGATGCCTTTTATGGATTAGATGTTAGACCATCTTACTGGTAGAGGATGGTATTATTTTCTTGATGGTTATTTAGGATACAATCAGATTTTGATTGCTCCCGAAGACCAAGATATGACCACTTTCACTTGTCCATATATGACATTTGCTTTCAAAAGGATGCCTTCAAGACTATGTAATACGCTAGTGAATTTTCAGCGTTGCATGATGTCTATCTTCTTAGACATAGTCGAGGACACTATTGAGGTGTTTATGGATGATTTTTTGATTGTTGGTAGTTATTTTGAAGGTTGTCTTGCCTAGCTAGATGGTATTCTGAGAAAGCACAAAAAATGTAACTTGGTACTAAATTGGGAGAAGTGTCACTTTATGGTAAAAGAGGGATAATGCTCCGTTATAAGATTTCAAAGAAGGGGATTGAGGTTGATAAAGCGAAGATTGAGGTGATTGACAAATTACCTCCACCGATTTCCATGAAGGGTATTAGAAGCTTTTTTGGACATGCTGAGTTTTATCATAGGTTTATTAAGGATTTCTCTAAAATTGCATAGCCTTTTTGTAAGTTTTTGGAGGAAGAGGTGAAGTTCATGTTTGATGAGTCATGTCTAAAGGCGTTTGAGTGTCTAAAGGAGAAATTGACTTCGATCCCCATCAATGTTTCACCTGATTGGTCTATGCCTTTTGAGGTTATATGTGATGCTAATGGTGTAGTTCTAGGAGCAGTCCTAGACCAAAGGCGTGAGAATATTCTTCATCCTATCTATTATGCTAGCAAAGTGCTTAATTCAGTTAAAAAATTACACCGTGACTGAACAAGAGTTGCTTGCTGTGGTTTTTATATTTGAGAAATTTCAATCTTATTTTCTTGGCACTAAAGTGATTGTGCATACAAACCACGTAGCTCTTAGGTATCCTATGAAAAAAAGGACGCAAAGCCAAGATTGATTTGTTAGGTACTTTATTTATAGGAATTTGACTTTGAGGTCAAGCATCTAAAGGGGACCGAAAATCAAGTGGCTGGCTAGTTGTCACTTCTTGAAGTAGAGGCAATGCTGAAATTGAAGGATGAACTTAAAATTGATGATACCAGACAAACAGGTATTGGCTGCATCCCAAGACTTGATTCCATTATTAACGAATTTTGCTAATTATTTGGTAAGTGATGTGATGCCTAAGGATTTATCATTTTAGTAGTGGAAATTTTTTATGTATGATGTACAAAATAATTTCTAGGATGAGCCATACTTGTTCTGGATGTGTGCAGATGGAGTGATTTGGATATGTGTTCCAGAGATTGAGATGATGAGTATTTTGAAGCATGTCACTCATCCCCAGTTGGGGGTCATCATAGTGGTGCATGGGCAACTCACAAGATTTCGCAATATGGATACTATTGGCCCACCATTCATTAAGATGCTCATGACTATGCAAGAGTTTATGATCAATTCCAAATACAATGGAACATCTCACGAAAGCATGAGCTACCATTGACCCTAATTCTGGAGATTGAATTGTTTGACTTGTGGGGTATAGATTTCATGGGTCCATTCGTGATCTCATATGGTATGAAATATATATTAGTGGTTGTTGATTATATTTCAAAGTGCGCGGAGTCAGTTGCACTTCCAAACAAAGAAGGGAAAAGTGTGACAACTTTTCTATGAAAGAATATATTTTCTAAGTTTTGTACGCCAAGAGCCATCATCAGCGATGGGGGTTCTCACTTTTGCAATTATCTGTTTAAGGCTTTGCTTAAAAAATATGGTGTGAAACATATGGTGGCAATTCCTTATCATCCTCAATCAAGTGGGCAAGTTGAGGTCTCCAATTTAGAGATCAAGTCTATTTTGGCGAAGACTGTGAATGCCAATAAAACAAACTGGGCTAGAAAGTTGGATGATGCAATATGGGCATACCGGACAGTGTTTAAGACTCATATTGGTGTTTCTCCATATTAGCTTATTTATGGCAAGAAATGCCAATTGCCTGTTTAACTTGAGCATAAGACATTGTGGGCACTCAAGAAATTGAATCTGACAAGCGATATAGCAAAGCTGAGACTTGAGTAGTTGAATGAGATGGATGAATTCCATATTAAAGCATATGGTAGTTCAACCTTGTACAAAGAGAAGATGGAGTTATACCATGACTATAAGATTGAGAAAAAAGAGTTCATTACTGGCGAGATGGTTCTGTTGTTGGATTCCAAGCTGAAGCTATTTCTTGAAAAGTTGAGGTCAAGATAGAGGGGACCTTATTGAGTGGTGACGGTGTTTACTTATGGTGCTATTGAGCTTGAAAATAATAAGGGCTTGAAGTTTGAAATAAATGATCAAAGGGTGAAGTATTAACTCAGTAATGTTGATGAGGTCAAGCTAATATACGAGGTGGTTCTTGGTGAAGTCTGAGTAATCAAGAACACTTGAGTCATGCCGTGATGTTAAATGAGGCACTGCATGAGAGGTAACCCATGAGTTAATTTGGTGAAGTTTGAGTAGCCAAATTAGTTACGTCGTGATGCAACATCAAATCGGGTACTGCTCGAGAATTTTATTCTTTTTTTCCTTTATTTGTAAGTGTGTGATATAGGGTAATATGTGTTGATGTGTGCAGGTCATTTTGGAATCAAAAAGGAACTACAAATTTTTTGGTGCCCAGGCCCAATGGCCATCCGATGAGTTGTAGGGCAATCCATAGCCACCAGGACTGGAGAGACCAAAATTGCAAGTTTGTAGGATCTCCACCCACGACTCTCAAAATGAGGCATAACATCTTGGAATGACTTATCTCCTTGAGTCGTAGGGACTGGAGAGACCAACCCATGTAAGTTTCTTGACCCAGATGTTATAGATGGAGGGTACGACTTGTTGCCTTTAAAACAGGGTTGGTCATTTTCTCTGGACCAAAGTAGGGTTTAATTTTAAAACAAGCAAAACCCAACCCGACCCATTTATGTGGTATAAAACCTAATCCTTCACCCAATCCAATTCCTACTTCAAAAATCAAAAGGCGTAACTCCCTCCATCTTCCCGTAACCATTACTCCATTACCATAACCAATCCCATTCATTAATTTTATCCACAAAATGCACTCCATTACTAGTCAAATCTCCCATTAAAACTCCCAAATTGCATGTCAACTTTGAGTCTAAAGAAAGTGCTAGGGAATTTCATTTGTCAAATCGTCCTTCAAGCATCACAATTTCAAATTCAAAGTAAGTGGCAAATGTTTTAAAATTCCTTTGATTGTTGAGTGTGAATATATGCTAGGGTTGTTCTAGTGATAATATGGAACTCTAAATCTCAAGCTGTAATCACTTGAGTATGGACATGGGAGTTGTCTAAAACTATTTTCATGATTATTGTGGTAGAGTAGTGTTAAATTTGTTGATCCGGGGTGAATTCTGAGTAACCCCGATGTGTTAGTTAATGCATAGACGTGAGGACTGGTTTTCTCGACCACTCCAATGACTGTAATTTTTTCTCAATGTGAAATAGTTGGGAAGTCTTATGCTTGAGAATATAAATACTTAGAGGCTGCCAATTTGCAGTCTTTATGAATCTCGTAATGACTCGTACCCTAAGGTAATGAATCATTACATAAGTCATAATCACTGGAAATTTGGTCTAAAATTGTATAGTCTCTGAACTTAAGTGATAACTCTCAACACAAGTTACCCAATGAGTTGTAGGGTTACATAATGACTCGTAGGGACAATTCATCTTGAGAATTTGCACTTACACTCTTACATGAGTTCAACCCAACAACTTACCCAACAAGTCATTGGGTGACCTAATGACTCATAAGGTAGAGTCATTGGGATAACAGTGACAGCTTAAAATTGGAGGTTTGACCCCATGAGTCACCTTACGGGTCGTATCCAAAGGCAACGACTTATTGCCGGACCCGTAGGGACTGACTATGTTTTTAACACTTATGATTTATTTATCCGATATTTTTGAGTTCTAACGTGTATACTCCACAAGTACCATGACACCTAAAAATGACACTCCAAAAGGAACCAAGAAGTGGGGAAAGACGACTCATAAAAAATAAGCATGGTCTACTTTGCAACTAAAAGATTTGTCCACTGAGAAGGAGTCAAGTGGCTTAGTGGAGGAGTACCCTATAATGACTCCTGTGGAGCCATGGGAGAGTTTTGACTCAGCGTGGTAGATTGAGGCCCCAAATAAATAATGCTAGGGTATTCCGACAACACACACCTACTCCTTCCTAGTCCGAAAAGGAAGGAGAATCTCAGTCTAAGGAAGAAGGTGAAGAAAGTGACTCTGGGAATAGAGATGGGGCTGTATCTAACAGTCAATCCAAAAATCAAGTTGGTTCAAGGTCTAACACAAATCTTTCAAGTAATACCGCTGATGATGAGGACTCCGCAGAGAGTCCCCCACAATAGAACCAGCCCCTATCTCTAGCCCAACTCGGTCTTCAAGTTATAATGCCCCATAGGTTATTCATTGGGGTATTTGAGGCATGCGAGAGCTTTATGATCGAGACAGTGCTATTTTCCCAAGCACTAGTCGACCAAAGAGAGGTTTCTATGAGGAGCCAATATTGCTGACCCAGGGTATGTCTGAGATGCCCGAGTTTGTGCGATTGTTCCAAAAATACAAATTTGAGTGGATTATTGCCGAGTTAGGTAGATACATCTCAACACTTGTTCGTGAGTTTTACAAAGCTTATTATACTTTTCTCAAAGTGCTATCATCACAACGTTTATTATGGAAGATGCATGATCCCCTATACTGTGTTGATTCGAGAGGTACGTAGAGTATTTTGTACTTCCTACATGGTCAAGACTTTGTGCCACCAGCCAATACTTCAGAAATAGATCTCCATATCAACAAGATGAGAAGAGTGAAGTTAAAGCAAATCAATACCAACGATAAGATGGTTCATTTTCCCTGGATGGTGAATATTATTGCAGCTGATAAGGAGAATGTTGAATGGGTGGCTTGTAGCTCATTGTGCATTACCAAAGGTAGATTGAATTTTGTTGCCAAGTCATGGTGGACCTTAGTTCATCATAGGTTTGGGTCCATATCTACTAACAATATTTTAAGCTCGACCAAGCTACTTTGGTGGTTAGCATCATGGAGGGTTATGTCATTGTCATTGTGATAAGCCATGGAATTACGACATATTTGACACTTAAGATTGAGAATATTTGTAAGTACGTGGGTATTTCTATATTGATATAATATGTTTTTTGGTATTTGTAGGTCAAACAAGTTCGGAGAAGGAAAGTGCTAAATTTTTAGACAAAAAGTGCATCAGATGAACAAATTCCACGATCATGGGATCTGACCACAGTCGTACCAAATGATCATAACATGAACCATAGAATGAACTCCCAGGTGACTAACAGACGGAATTTTCCATAATCGTACATTGATCTTACAATCGTACAATCTGATCGTGGGAAGAGGACCTAGAAATAAGGTTGCATATGTTAAGTGAAGGAGATCAGACGAGTGCCTTCCACGACCGTACCTAGAAGGCACGATCATGCCAAGGTATCGTGGGAGTAAGGTTTAGATTTAAAGTTTGCAGAAGTTAAAGTGCAAGAGGACCAGACTATTACATAGTATGATCGTACATAGAAGCCACGAGCTCATACTATGGGCCGTGCCTACCTTGTTCTAAAGATGACCAAGTTCAGTACCAACCTATAAGCAACAAAGAAGATAGTGGGATCTAACCATAATTGTACCTTTCTTTCTTCTGAAGTGACCGACTTAGCAAATCCTGGTATGTTTAGGATAGGTTTTATTTTGTCTATAAATACTCTTATTCGGTCTTTTGCATTAGTTTACATTCTATTTCATTATTGTAAGGTTCTAAGGCATATTCTTGATTTTGAAATTACATACATTAATTTGTAGGGTTTTAATTCAATGTGAGATTTTGGGGTTTTTCATCTTATTATTGTAAGTTTGTGATTATGCTTTCTTATCAGAATTCTTCTTGTGTTCTTACAATTATGAGCAGTTAAACACCACAATTAGAGTTGTGAGAACCATGATGAATTAATAATGTAGGCTAAGTGCATGGTAATTCTAGACCGGTGTACATACATGTATTGGTATTTTCTTCGTTATGATTGCCTTCTAACGGGTGCACAACGTTAAAACTCGCCTGGATTCTAGAATTTCTCGAGAGAGAAGTAGAGATTAGGAAAAGAAAAAAACAACAGAGATTTGGAGCTATCAACCTTTATCTAATAACTTGAGCCTTAGCAAGGAGAGTGAATCTGAAATCAAGTATAAGGGTTAGAAGTGGAACAATCGGAGACTAAGAGAAGAAGAGTGATATTCAGCTAATCAAGGTTGAGAGACATTTAAATGAACCTATCTTGTGAGATTTTGCATGCAACGCATCAGAATAGATTGCTAGCATGAATAACCCGTGTAGCTATGAGGTCATGGGGAACACAATCCTAGTACCTCTCATACTTTGATTACAAATTCAAAGGAATCACCAACTGTTATTACTACTTTACTAAAAAACCCTCTTTTACTGGAAATTGTTATTGATTGCCTAGACATACACCTTGATTGATATTTTGACCTATTCCCTATGGGATCGACCCCAACCTAGTTGGGTTCTATATTTGATTAATTTCCTCTTTATACTTTGTTTAGAGGATTAATTTGGGCGACATTAAGTTTTGGTACTGTTGCCAGGGAATACGATTACAGAATGAAATGATTGAGTTTTTTGGCCTATTAGTTTCTATTTCCTGATTTACTTTTTTGTTAATTCTAGGGTGCACACTGATGTATACCCAATACATGAAGTAAAGGCAATCCCCTAATTCCAATGGATATAAACTTGAGAGAACTCTGAGAGCAAATCGAAGAATGGTGAATGAAGGAGTTCATAATCAAAGAGCCCTTCAAAAGGGCATTCATGATAATGTGGCAATCTTAAATCAGCCAGTTCATCAGCATGATGGTCAGGAGATTATAGAACAAATCACTTCTCGATTGATAGCTAAGGAGAATGCTAGACAAAAAGCTGCCAGGTGGATAGATAGGGACGAAAAGGCTAGACAAGGTGAAGCAAACCATCTAGCTTCACTTGATGAGTGAGAGAGGTAGAGAAGGCAAGGGGGAAACAACCTATATAATAGTATATCCCCCACTATGAGGATCTGGAAAAAGATTTAAATTATTTGGAGACTGTTGAAATAGGTGCTATCATTCCACCGGAATTGCCTCCAGGAACTAAGTTTGACATCATTAGTGCCATGATCCACTTGTTAAACTTGAAGGGAGTGTTCTCTGTCCTTCCTACTGATGATGTAAATATGCATGTGATGAACTTTGTGGGGATTTACACTTCTTATTATCTACCTGGAGTAACCTAAGAGGCAATTAGACTATGACTATTTCATTTCTCTCTAACAAAAAAGGCCATATTATAGTTGCCAGAGTTACCACATGGATCGATCACTACTTGGAATGAGTTAAGGACTCTTTTCTTGGATAGATTTTTCCACCTTTTAGAATGCTACAGTTGAAAGATGAGATTTATAACTTTATACAGTTACATTTGGAGGCATTATATGAGACTTGGTTGAGGTTCAAGAAGAGCCTGAAATGTTACTAATCACAGAATGACTGGTAGAAACTTGATTGAGATCTTCTACAGAGCCTTGAATTCAAACACCATGGTAGTAGCAGACACTATCACTAGTGGAGCATCCATGAGTCTGCATTGGGAACATGCTTTGGAGATTCTAGATCAGATCACGAGAACTAATCGAGGGTGGCATACTTGAGATGTAGATAGACCCAAATACATTTATGTGATTGGAGAATCTGCCAAGCATAGAGCATTAGATGAGTCAGTAGCTCAAGAGGTAGCATAACTGAAGACTGAGATTGGTTTTCTTACTAAGTAATTTGCTGCAGAGGGGGCTGAAAAGGTGAATGCGATTGGATCGCAAGGTAAGGCACCTAGGTATGAAGATTCAGATTCTAAGGAGGAGGCAAAATATCTAGAAAGAGAGATAACGGGTTTTCGAGCAAAGGGACAAGGGTCTAACCAAGACACTTGGAACTCTAGCCAAGGGAATCAAGATCGAAACTACTATAGAGTTAACAATTATAATAGTCTAGGTATAGAGATAGAAGTAAAGACCAAGATGGTGATTGAAGGAGAAAGAATGACTATAAGGATAAGAGTGGCGTTCATGTTCCACCTGGGAACCGTTAGGCTAGTTCAAGCAGTTCAAGAATGGAAGACATGTTTGTAAAGGTTGTGAAAGGGGTATAGAAAATAGAACTTTCTTAAGGAGATTAGGGCGAATATTTTGGGAATGAATTAGAAGGTTGAATCGTATTCTACCGCTATAAAATAGCTTTAGAAATAATTTGGTCAGATGTATGCCGTATTGAATCAGTATATACAGGGCACATTTCTGAGAAACACCATCCAAAATACAAAGAATAATGGTCATTGCTTAACTTTCACTATTAGGAATAGTAAGATGACCACAAATCCACCTATGCCCGTGATTGTCTAGAAAGAGGTAGAATCGATCAACGTCGATAATGAGAAAGTTGCCGAATCTAAAGACTTGGTGGTGGATGAGAAAACCCCTAAAAAAACTATAGGTTAGAAACATGAGGCCAAGGAAAAAAAGGGGAAGGACAAGGAGGTCCCAAAAGTATTGACTCCCATTCCATGACCTTCTCCTCCTTTTCTACAAAGACTGAAGAAGAAAGATAAAGAGGGAAAGTACCAAAAAGTTATTTCTATGTTGAAAGAGCTATCAATGAATATCCCTCTAGTTGAAGCTCTTGAGAAAATTCTAGGTTACACAAAGTTTATGAAAGATTTGGTGACTAAGAAAAGGACTGTAAGCTTTGAGCCATTGACAATGTACACCATTATAGTGCAATCACCTCTCAATCATTGGTTTATAAGAAGGAAGATACTGGAGAGTTCACGATCCCATGCACTATAGGGTCTTTCAGCTTCGCAAATGTTTTATGTGATTTAGGTGCTAGCATTAATCTGATGCCGCTAGCAGTTTATAGATAACCCAAACTGACTTTGATGAGAATTCTCATGGTGAACCACACTGTGAAGAAGCCCATGAGAATCTTGTGTGATGTTTTGGTGAGTTTTCATCCTTCATATTTCTAGCTGACTTCGTCATCTTTGACTATTAGGTTGACTTTGAGGTTTCTATTATTCTGGAGAGACCATTCCTCATGACTAGACATGCATTGGTTGATATGAAGACTAGGTCGATAAAGTTTTGACTGAATAACAAATAAGTCACCTTCAATGTATGCCAATCCATGAAGCAACCAAAGGATATGCGTGTGATTTTGGTGATTGGTACAGTTGACGAGGATGCATTAGTAACTTCTATTAAAGAGAGGCTTGGAGTTAAGGAACTTGCAGTGGCAATTATGAATTTTGAGGGTGATGATATTGAGCATTATGATAAGATGGTGAGTGCACTCAACGGTAGGTTTTTTTATAGTTATGCACCAAAGAAGTTAGATCTTGACTTAAAGAACTGAGTGACCCCGCTAGCTAAGCCTTCTATTGAGGCGCCTCAAATCTTGGAGCTCAAATCTCTCCCATTTCATCTTTGTTATGCATTTCTAGGAGCAAACAATACCTTTCTGGTTATTATTATAGCTAATTTAGTGGATTGGCAAGTTGAGGCTTTGGTGTCTATTTTGAAACGGTTTAAGAGGGCCATTGGATGTCTATTGCTGACATTATTAGAATTTTGCCTGGAATTTGACCACAAAAAATCCAACTTGAGCCTGATTATGTATCGAGTATTGAGCATCAACAAAGAATAAATCCACTTATACAAGAGGTGGTGAAGAAGAAGATTTTCAAGTAGTTAGATGCATGGGTGGTTTATTCTATTGTAGATAGCAAATGGGTGAGCCCGGTCCAGTGTGTGGTTAAGAAGGGTGGAATCACTGTGGTTCCAAATGAGAAGAATGAGTTTATTCCTATGAGGCTGGTTACTAGTTGGTGTGTTTGTATGGATTACGGGAGGCTGAATGCATGGACTGAAAAGGATCACTTTCTAAGGCATTTCATGGATCAGATGTTAGACCATCTTATTGGTAGAGGATGATATTATTTTCTTGATAGTTATTTGGGTTATATTCAAATTTCTATTGCTCTTGAGGACCAAGAGAAAACCACTTTTGCTGTCTATATAGGACTTTCGATTCAAGAGGATGTCTTTTGGTCTGTGTAATACACCAACAACCTTTCAGCGTTACATGATGCCTATCTTTTCTGACATGGTTGAGGACATAATTGAGGTGTTTATGGATGACTTCTTGGTTGTTGGTGATTCATTTAAAGATTTTTTGGCACAACTTGTTAGTGTTTTGAGGAGATGCGAGGGTTGTAACTTGGTGCTAAACTGGGAGAAGTGGCATTTCATGGTCAAAAAATGAATAGTTCTTGGTCACAAGATTTCTAAGAAGGGGATTGAAGTTGACAAGGCAAATATTAAGGTGATTGAAAAATTTCCCCCACTAATTTTTGTGAAGGGTATTCGAAACGTTTTGGGGCATGCAGGATTTTATCGATGATTCATCAAGGACTTCTTTAAAATTGCAAACCCGCTGTGCAAATTGTTGGATAAGGAGGTGAAATTTATGTTTGATGATGTATGTCTGAAGGTATTTGAGTATTTGAAAGAGAAGTTGATTTTGACCCCTATTATTGTGTCTCTTGATTGGTCCATGCCGTTCAAGGTTATGTGTGATGCTAGTGGCATAGAGTTAGGTGCAGTCCTTGTCCAAAGGTGAGAGAAGATCTTACATCCCATCTACTATGCTAGAAAAGAACTTAACCCTGCTCAAAAAAATTATACTATGACTGAACAAGAGTTGCTTGCTGTGGTGTTCACGTTTGAGAAATTTGGTTCCTATTTGCTTGGAATGAATGTGATTGTGCATACTAAACACAGAACTCTCAGGTACCTTATGGCGAAGAACGATGCAAAACTGTGGTTGATTCATTGGGTACTTTTATTGTAGGAATTTGTCTTTGAGTTAAGGATCGAAAGGGGACTGAGATTAAGTGGCTGACCACTTATAATGCCTTGAAGAAGAGGCCATGTTGAAATGGAAGGATGAGCTTGAGATTAAAGATATGTTTTCGAATGAGCAGGTATTATCCACATCGCAAGATTTGATTCCGTGGTTTGAAGACTTCACAAATTATTTGGTGAGTGATGTGGTTCCTGAAGACCTATCATTTCTGCAATATAAGAAGTTCATGCACGATGTGAGAAAGTTCTTTTGGGATGATCCATACTTGTTTTGGAGTTGTGTAGATGGAGTGATTCGGAGATGTGTTCCTGAGGTTGAGATGATGAGTATCTTAGAGGCATGTCACTCATCACCAGTTGGGGTTCATCATAGTGGTGCTTGAATTGCGTACAAGATCTTACAATGTGGATACTATTGGCCTACCATTTTCAAAGATGCACATGACTATGCAAGGGATTATGAACAATGCCAACGATAAGGAAACATATCGCGAAAGCAAGAGCTTCCAATGACCATTATCCTAGAGCATGAGCTATTTGATATTTGGGGTATTGACTTCGTGGGCCCATTTGTGAGCTCACATGGTGTAAAGTATATTTTGGTGGTTGTTGGCTATGGTTCTAAGTGGGTGGAGGCGATTGTGCTTCTAAATAATAAAGGTAAGAGTGTCACAACATTCTTGAGGAAGACCATATTTTCTAAATTCTGTACACCAAGGGCAATCATTAGTAATGGATGCTCACACTTTTGCAATCATTTATTCAAAAGCCTTGCTTGAGAAACATGGTGTGAAACATAAGGTGGTGACAACTTATCATCCTCAAACAAGGGGGCAAGCTGAGGTCTCAAATTGTGAGATCAAGTCCATTTTGGCAAAGACTGTGAATGAAATTGGATGGATTGGGCTAGAAAGTTGGATTATGCATTATGGGATTACCGGATAGCATTCAAGACCCTTATTGTTATGTCTCCATATCAGCTTGTGTATGGAAAAGCATGCCACTTGTTGTCGAACTTGAACTTAAGGAATTATGGGCACTAAAGAGGTTAAATCTAGAGTTGAGTGATATGGCGAAGTTGAGACTAGAATAATTGAATGAGATGGATGAATTCTGTATTCGAGCTTAAGAGAGCTCAACCTTGTACAAAGAAAAGATGAAATTGTACCGTGACCAAAATATTGAACAAAGAGAATTTAACCTAGGTGAGTTGGTCTTGTTGTTTAATTCGAGGTTTCACTTGTTTACTGGCAAGTTAAGGTACAAATGATCAGGACCATTCACTATGTTAAGGTATCTCCGTATGGGGAAATTAAGCTGAAAAGGCATGATGGTGTCGAGTTCAAGGTGAATGGTCAATGTGTTAAACACTATGTTGGAACTACAGAAGAGATTAAACAAATTGAGGAGTTCACCCTTGACAAAGTCTAAGTAATCAAGGGAGCTGTGTCGTGCCACGATATTAAATCAAGTGCTTCATGGGAGGCAACCCATGGGATAGTGGGTGAAGTCTGAGTAACCAACCTAGACATGTCGTGTCGCGATGTTAAATCAAGCATTGTTTGAGAGGCAACCCAAGGATTTTGTACTTTTTACTTTATAGGGTATGCAGAAAAGGAGTCAAAGAATTGGAACCAGTACTGAACCCATAAAAGGGTTGCAAGATTGTCGGTTCGGTCATCTGCATGAAGTCCAGAATACTAAATTTTAGGAGTTATCTTACAATTGGTCACCACAATCGTGCCTCGATGTAATGACATGATATCAATCATCTAATCCAAGCGAGCCCAAAATGAGCGATATGTGTACCTTATACTCCTTTTCCATCCATAACCACCATTCTACCAGAGTCTACCGAATTCCCAACTCCAGATCAGTAATAGTAAGGATAATAAATGTCGGACTCGAATAAAAAATAGTGAATAATAACAATGTAGCAGATGTCGAACACAAATCAAAACTAACAGGTAATAACAATATAGCAAATGATGGAAACAAATTGAGACTAATAGATAATAACAACCTACAATTTTAAGGAATAATCATGGCTAGATACCATGGTTGTCCTAAAGAGTCGTAGGTTCCCAGGTAAGTTTTCTTCATTCCCTTAGTAGGAAGCACATACCACGATCGTGGTTTAGTTTTACGATTGTGAGTACGAGTCACCTGTTGGGCTCTTCAGTTTTAAATTAACCCAACCCAACTGGGTTTTAAACCCTACATGACGATAATTCAGACCCGATAAGATCCACTTGTCATTCAAACTCAAATTCACACACAATTATATGATCAAACAAGAAAAAATCCAAAAATCTGACCTCTAATTTGTGCAAATTGGCTACTCCCTTTAGTGTTCGATCCAAGCACTCAAAATTTTAGTCTCAAAATAATAAGTCTACTACTCATGTTTTACAATTATCACCTTATCTGAAAATTAATTAGTGAAGGGTGTTAATTTGGGTTCATAGGGAGGAGTAGAGACAAAAAGGTCCAAAAATATGGTTATGTGAATGAATGAATAACGGGGGAAGCTTGATTACCCTTTTTTAGCTAAAAATATGGTCAAATAGGGTCAAGAAGGGTCAGATATGGTGTTTAAAATGACTAAGTATTAGTGGACACTCAATGACACAACCTACGATCCTTGTATCTATCAACGATCCTAGGTTGGACCGTGGTGGAATGCCAGTTTTTCACCTCACAGGAGTTCATTAGATGAGCACATCCCATGATCCTCCCATCTTGGTACGATCATGGTATGTGATCATCTGATGTGACAAATCCCTAGTACTTTTGGGGGAAACTACCTATGATCGAATGTACGATTGTACCTTCACACCATGATCATAGAAAGGCTCTTCTATTTGAATAACTGTACCCACTTTTATTTTTTTCGAAGACTAACTCTTGTTCTATAGGTACTATGGCTCCAAAATTACTCAACTAGATGCAAGAAGAGGCTCTTTGCAAGAATATTGCTAAGTAATACCAAAAGACATCTAGTAAATTTGAGAAGTCCAGTGGGTTTGAGGTTGAGTATTCTAAGAGTGATTCCAGTGATCAACATACACCTTGGACTATTAGGGCCAAGACAAAAGAAATTAAGAAGGCCAAGGCAACTACATCTACTACCTTGGTGCCCGTGGCTACCCCCATGGAACTTGTACAGTTTAAAGAGGAAGGTCACCACTCAAATCCTAATGGGGGTAAGCATAGAGATGATGTGGAGGAGATAAGTTCCTCAAGAAGGAGGAAGAGTCCAACCCCAAGTCCTTTGAGGACCTACTACATATGTGACTTAAAAAGTTGTAGACCTGAGATGGTGGAGTATTCCAAACTCCTGGGATTGCTACATAGATAGGGTTTCCTTGAACAATAGAGTAAACAAGAAGCAAAACATTTAGGAGGAACCCTGGATCTTGACTGAATCACTACAGAAAGTTCTAGAGTTGAGCAGGGTATTTGACAAGTATGACTTAGGGTGGATGACAAGATTACTCCAAAACTATAACCCAAATATGGTGAGAGAGTTCTATGCTAATTATTCAGTGATGATCAAGAACATGACTCCCTTTGGCAAAGACAAATATATGAGAAAATGGCCCCATTTGGACATGGTACTAGTGCGGGAGAAGGATCTCAATATTTCTGTCAAGGCTATCTCTAAAGCCTTGTTCGAGAAAAATTTTAAGCTGATAAAGGAGACTCCGGAGTATGATTTCTGGATGAAAGATTTGATAAGGGTGAAGAAATTAACCACCGATGATAAACTTATGCAATATAAATGGTTAGTGGACCATATTACAAAAGTTGGGGAATGAGTAGTTTGGGTAAACAGGTTGTCCATATACAAGCACACTCTGAAGTTCACTACCAAGACCCGATGGTCTATCGTGAGACATTTCATTGCACCAACAGCTAACGACAATACTCTTGGTGCAGCCAATACATGCCTAATAGCAGCATTCATGTCTGAGTTAGAGCTAAATATTCCGCGAATTATTGCTAAAGAGATTCGAGACAGAGTATTACAGTTCAGCACCACATTCCCATTCCCATGTCTGATTACTCAGTTGATGCAAGATTCAAAAGTACTGGCTATCTTGGTAGTTGAAAGATTTATCCAACCAATGAAGAGCATGGATATTGCTTTGATAAAGGACTTGAGGAACCTGGCAGCTTCAGCTCGAGGTCCATTGATAGATGTGCCTATGGTGCTCTAGCTAGTGAAATACCGACTTCTGAGGCTAGTACTACTTCTTCCTCTATTCCACAGCCCAGAGCAGCCTCGGGTGCCATTCAACCCCTGCCCGCAGGCTTCACATTTATCCCAAATACACTTTTTGAGTAGCTCATAAGAAACCAGGCAATTCATGATACCTAAATAAAAAAGTTAGAGGTAAGGGTGAAGCCCTACGTGACTAATAAAATTAAAGTGACTATATGGGGTGTTCAGAACCATTTAGATAGATTTGAGAGTCTGATGATGGCCAAACTAGTAGATGTTTAGGATTCTAACTTGATTGCATTCATAAAGGATTTGGCAAACTTGAAAGAAGTGGTTAAGGAGCTGACTGAGCGAACTGTAGAGGTTGTGCCACCTCCCGCTCCTCCGGTCCTATCTTTGGTAGACTTTGCTATAGATGTGGAAACTTTGGTGCCAGATTTCTACCTAGAGGATATGATGGTTGGGGGTGATGAAATGGATATATAGGATACAGACAATGATTTGTAGCCCCATAGAAAGAGAAAGAGAAAAGACAAGAAAGAAAGAAAGAAGGAAATAAAAGGAAGGGAGAAAACAAAGAGATAGTGAGTGAACAGACCTCCGAGGCACACATTGTGGAGGGTGATGAGATCCACCTGCTGTTGAGGTGGTTTTTCATACTTGTGGGGGAAAAAAGGTTTCCCGCATTACATCATTGAATGTACCAGCCGCCATCGGTGCCCACTTATCTTGGAATGCCTAGGCCACAACCATTGGCATGAGAGTTGAGGAGGTTGGAGAGGTCCCATTCGAAACCCCAAGTGAACAAAGTAATTTCAACATCTAGTGAGCCATAGGTATGTCCCTAACTTGAGTTTTTATGTTTTCTATGTTTCGTGCAATGAGGACATTACATGTGATCTAATTTGGGGGTAGGGGGTGTACCACAACCGAGGGTTTTTATTGCCGTGTTTCTTTTCCCTCAGCTGTGCTATCTAGTTAGAACTGACCTGTTTAGGTATTTTTATTGTTATTTTTGTGATGTTTCTATGTGATGTGTGTAACTTAGAGAAATATAAGAGAACTTGGTGCAGTCAAAATAAAAGGTGCATGCAAAGTTATTTTTATGTTTTAAATGATACCCCTCCAAAAACCTTTTGTGTTTTGTGCTGTGTTGTGTGTGTACCTGAATTGTGACCACTGTTTAGATCATGTAATGGCATTAGAATTATTAGCTTGAAAACAATGGTCTAACTTTCATGAACTCGATAGGTAGTAACTAAACATATAGCCCTGATCCATGAGTGTGTAAGGTCTTACCTAGTCAGCGTGTGTGTACGATCTATAACTTGCCTGATTAGTCTTGCTAAATTCATACGATAGGAGGTTAGGAAAGGATCATAGGCCGTTCTCCAAATAATCCACTAAAAGCTTCAAAAAATCCTACTAAATAAACGTGCTATCCCTTGATCCCACAATTTGAGCCTAAATAGATCTTTTTCTTTAAACTAGCCTATTCACCTTCCTAAACATTTACAATGAACCTGCTTTGGCCCTGGTCCCTCCTTGGACACTGTGCACCTCAACTTAGGCAAATTACCTAAATTGAGGGCGGCTATCATAGGGGTGCATAACAAGATTGGGTATGAAGAACAAATAGTAAAATAAAAAAAGATTCGGGTGCAAAAAAGTCTTAAAAGAAAAGAAAATAAAAAAAGTGAAAAAAGTGAAAAAAGTGAAGTTGAAATGAAAAAAAACGAGAAGAAAAAGAAAAAGAAAAAGAGGAAGTTATGAAAATAAAACTGCACCCGGGGTCCAAAAAGTTGAAAGAAGGGAAAAGAATAAAGAAATTAGGAAAATGGAGCAAAAAGCAGTGTAGATCCAAGGAGGAATAAGTCACTTTACCCATATGTACCATACCAGTCCTTGAGCTTATATTACAAGCCAATTAAATTCCTATAGTGATCCTAAATCGACTATCCGACAATTAAGGTATAGAAAATAAGGGCAAGCCTATGGTATCAAACGTACCCTGCCTGACTTTTTTGTGAGAGTAAGTGATTCGTTTCAGTCCTGGTCTTTTATATTTATGCACATACAGAGTGTTAGGGACTTCTTTGATGAGAGGGCGTAAGGTCTGTATTATAGGTAGCTGCTTGTTCGGGTAGTGTCATTGGTTTGAGTGCTGGGTTACATGTTAATAATGCAATGACATTGCTTGACCCCTTTGTGATTTACTGATTGGTTTATATATGTACAACATATGTTTTGATATTCTTGGGGGGGGGGGTTGAGCATATTTTTGGTAATGCATGCTGAAAATGAATTTGTGTAAATTGGACTGCCGTAGTGATGTCTCCCAAATTACACCTCACAATGAAGTATAATACGGTCGCTGTATCAAGTATAGAACCCATCAAGGTTGGGGTCAATCCCACAGGGAATAGGTGTAAGTTATGTAGAATGCTAGTCTGAGTAACTGGTAAGTAAGTAAAACTGGGGGGGTTTTGTAAGTAAGTAATAACGGTAACGATTTCTGATTATAGAGGGTTTGTAGACAATATGAGAAATACACTAGGACTGTGATACCCAATGATTCCTTAACTCCACCAGTTACTTGTGCTGACAAAACTGTCCCGCTAAGTTGCATGCAAAATATGACAAGATATGTTCATATAAACATCTCTCAACCTTGGTTAGACAAATTTCACTCTTCTCCTCTCGGTCTCCAAGTGTCGCACTAATAAACCTTGCCTGGATCTCAGATAACTATTCATGCTAAGGTTCAAGTTATTAGATGAAGGTTGATAGCTTCAAATCTCTGTTGTTATTTCCTTTTCCCAATCTCTACCTCTCTCTCGAGCAAGTCTAGAATACAGGCGAGTTTCTAACATTTGCAATCGTTAGAAGATCAATCACAATGAAGGAAATAAGAATACATGCATTCACAGCGGTTCAGAATTGCTTTGCACTTAGCCCGTTTCGTTAATTCCTCATGGTTCACACAACCCTAGTTGATGAGTTTAGCTACTCATGTTAGCAAGAGCACAATAAGAATTCGAGGGTGAAGACATAATTGTAAACTCACAATAATGAAGCAACTCTGAAATCTCAACTATGAATAAAAACCTAGAATTGGTGTTCCCAGATTACAAAATCAATAATGTGTTTCTGAACTCAAAAATAACGGAAATCTAACTCAAAATAATGTAATGGAGTCCCCCTGAACATAGGACAATACAGGGGTATTTATAGATACAAGGAGAATCCTATCCTAAACAAAGTAGGAGGCTAATAGTCGTCAATTTTCCAAGATATCGTGACTTGGTATTGTGGAACCAAGTCACGCCACGTAGGTGAGCTCCGTGGAAATCAGGCACAATTTGACATCTTCAGAAATTGACTTACAGCACCAAGTCACTCCACGTGACTGACTGTAGTGGGAATCAGGTTTCACTTTCACCCTCTGAAGTTGAACCACGGTACAGGCCCACGTGATGTGGGTTGACCTACGCCACGTAGTTACCTGCCGTGGGTGTCCTCTGTGACTTCATCTTGACTCTTTCATCTTCTGATACTCCATTTTGGTGCAATATTCTTTCCTTTATCTCCATTTTTCCTTCATAACCTATTTCCCTGCAAATAGGACAAAAAACACATCATACCTACAAGACATACCCAAGTTATTGCATATTTTCCTTGTTTTAAGCGTCGAAAGTGTCATGTGATCATGACACATCAACACCCTCAACTTTGAATGTTTTTATGTGCTCAGGCGAACAAAACAAAACAAACATATATGATGCTTAACTAAGAGAAACCTAAGGGACCTACGACAGTCGACTCTTTGCTTTTGACCTCAAAACTTTTTTGACCCCTTCTTCTTGCAAATCAAAACCACTGTGTGCATTCATGCAACATATTATCATAACATAGAAGGGATCAAGCGATGTCATAAGATTATGAAGAAACAACCAAGCTTATATGAAAATGACATTATCCGAACAAATACCAGCTAATAATACAACCCATTTACTCTCACAGTAAAGAAATCCCATACACTCACAGTATGCTAATGAATCTCAAATTAGGGACTCGATCATAATACTCTCTCTCACAAAAAATTTCAAACAGTGTGCATGAAATAC
The DNA here is from genome assembly GCA_031232105.1 of Capsicum rhomboideum. Lineage (NCBI taxonomy): Eukaryota > Viridiplantae > Streptophyta > Magnoliopsida > Solanales > Solanaceae > Capsicum > Capsicum rhomboideum. The sequence goes on from CP124718.1 coordinate 24,762,121, forward strand.
CATAGGCTTGCCATTATTTTCTATTCCTTAGTTTTTTTGGACAGTTGGACTAGGATCACTATAGGAATTTAATCGGCTTGTAATGTAGGCTTGGAGACGGGTATGAGGGTAAGACCAAAATATATTTAGAGGTGGATCAGGTCGGGTCGGATATCGGGTTAGTAGAGTTTCTGATTTCCACGGCACAACCCACGTGACGTGGGTCTACCTACGTCACGTGGGTACCCTGTTGTAGGTAAGATTCAAAAGGATAAACATTTCTCTGATTTCCACAGCACAACCCATGTGACGTGGGTCTACCTACATCATGTGGGTACCCTGTCGTAGGTAGTACTGAACATTTGCAGGTCAATGTTGTGAATTTCAGTTAACGTGTCTTCCAATGCTCAGAGCACAACACCATCATATCTTGGGTTGCCTCCCAAGTAGCGCCTAATTTAATGTCGCAACACGACACAGCTAACTTGGATACTCATACTTCACCAACCAGCCCATGGGTTGCCTCCCATGAAGCGCCTGATTTAATGTCGCAGCATGACATGGCTAGCTTGACTACTTAGACTTCATCAAGCTCAAGCTCCTTACATGTCCTTATTTCTTTCGTGATTCCCACATAATGCTTTACACGCTTCCCATTTACTTTAAATAGAACATTATCATCTCCTTTTAGCTCAATTGCTCCATGTGGGAATACCCTGACCACCATGAATGGTCCAAACCATTTGGACTTTAACTTTCCAGCAAATAAGCGAAGCTTGGAGTTATAAAGTAGCAGTAAATCTCCCGGGTGAAACTCTCATTTCTCAATGCATTGATCATGATATAATTTCATCTTCTCGTTATATATTTCTGAACTTTCATAAGCTCAGAGACAAAATTCATCCATCTCATTCATATGCTCAAGTCTTAATTTAGCCGCTTTATTCCAGTCTAAATTCAACCTTTTCAAAGCCCATAAAGCCTTATGTTCAAGTTCGATAGGCAAATGACAGGATTTTTCAAAAACTAACTGATATGGTGATGCACCAATTGGCATCTTGAAAGTAGTTCGATATGCCCATAATGCATCATCCAATCTTCGAGCCCAATCAGCCCTATTGGCATTCACCGTTTTTGCCAGAATAGACTTGATCTCACGATTTGACACCTCAACTTGCCCGCTTGTCTGAGGGTGGTAAGGTGTTACCACCTTATGTTTAACACAATATTTTTCAAGCAGGGCCTTGAACAGCCGATTACAGAAGTGGGATCCTCCATCACTAATAATTACTCGGGGTGTACCAAATCGTGAAAATATGTTGTTCTTCAAGAATGTCGTGACACTTCTTCCTTCATTATTGGGAAGCAAAATTGCATCCACCCACTTAGAAACATAGTCGACAACTGCTAAAATGTATTTCATCCTATGTGAGCTCACAAAAGGGCCCATAAAGTCAATTCCCCATATAGCTCAAGGATAGGTGTCAAGGGAAGTTCGTGTCTGCGTGAGATATTCCCTTGCCTTTGACATTGGTCACAAGCCCGAGCATAATCATGAGCATCTTTATAAATGGTGGGCCAGTAATACCCGTATTGTAAGATCTTATGAGCAGTATGCGCACCTCCATGATGATCCCCAACTGGGGATGAATGACATGCTTCTAAAATATTTATCATTTCGACTTCCGAAATACATCTTCGGATCATACCGTCAGTACACACCCTAAATAAATAAGGTTCATCCCAAAAGAACTTTCTCACCTCATGCATGAATCTCTTTCTCTGCTGATATGACATGTCTTTTGGGACTAGGTCACTTGCCAAAAAGTTGGCAAAATCTGCAAACCAAGGGACTAAGTCTTGCGATGCCGCCAACACTTGCTCATCTAGAAAAGTATCATCACTATAAAGATTATCCCTTAATTTAAGCATGGTCTCCTTCTCAAGGCGTGATAGATGGTCAGTGACCTGATTCTCAGTTCCCTTACGATTCTTGACTTCAAATTCAAATTCTTACAGTAGGAGCACCCACCGAATCAATCTTGGCATAACATCCTTTTTTGACATAAGATACCAAAGAGCTGCATGATTTGTATGCACAATCACCTTCGTACCAATCAAGTAAGATCTGAATTTCTCAAAAGCAAAGACCACCGCCAACAATTTTTGTTCAGTCACAGTGTAATTCTTTTGAGTTGGATTAAGCACTTTGATAGCATAGTAAATCGGATGTAAAATTTTCTCATGTCTTTGGCCAAGAACTGCACCTAAAGCCACCCCACTAGCATCACACATAACCTCAAAAGGGATTGTCCAATCTGGTGAAAAAATGATAGGGGCTGAAATCAACTTTTCTTTCAGACACTTAAATGCTTTTAAACATTCCTTATCAAACACAAACTTCACCTCCTTCTATAAAAGCTTGCATAAAGGATTAGCAAGTTTCAAGAAGTCTTTAATGAATCTTCTATAAAATCCAGCATGTCCTAAGAAACTTTGAATTCCCTTCACAGAGATAGGTGGAGGTAACTTCTCAATCACCTCGATCTTTGCTTTATCAACTTCAATACCCTTCTTTGAGATCTGATGACCCAATACGATACCCTCATTTACCATAAAATGGCATTTTTCCCAATTTAGCACTAAGTTGCACTCCTTGCATCTTTGTAGCACATTAGCAAGTTGCACCAACCAATACTCAAATGAGTCTCGTACAACAGAAAAATCATCCATAAAAACCTCAATAGTGTCTTCCACCATATCGGAGAAAATAGACATCATGCAATATTGGAAAGTGGCCTGTGCATTACATAAATCGAAGGGCATCCTTTTAAAATCGAATGTACCATATGGACAAGTGAAAGTGGTCTTCTCTTGGTCTTTGGAAGCAATGAAAATCTGATTATACCTCGAATAGCCATCAATAAAACAATACCATCCTATACCAGCAAGACGTTCTAACATCTGATCCATGAAGGGTATAGGAAAATGATCTTTTTCTGTCCAAGAATTCATCTTTCGATAATCCATGAAAACTCTCCATCCAGTAACCGGCCTCATGGGGATTAACTCATTATTGTCATTTGGAACCACAGTGATTCCTCTCTTCTTTGGTACACATTGAACTGGGCTCACCTACTTGGTATCAGCAATGGGGTAAACCACTCCTGCATCTAACCACTTGATGATCTCTTTCTTCGCAACCTCTTGCATCAGTGGGTTTAGACGACGTTGGTGTTCAATGTTTGGTATGCACTCAGGATTAAGTTGAATTTTGTGAGTGCAAATGTCGGGTGGAATTCATATAATATCAGCAATAGACCAACCAATGGCCCTCTTAAATCTTCTCAATATTGAAACCAGAGCCTCTACTTGCCACTCCACTAATTTAGCAGAAATAATCACAGGAAAGGTGTTGTTGGCTCCCAAAAATATGTAGCAAAGGTAAGCCGAAGAGCCTTAACCTCTAAAATTGGAGGCTCCTCAATAGAAGGACGAGCTGGTGGGGTCACCCTATTCTTCAAATCGAGATCAAGTTTCTTTGGAGCATAAGTGTATGCTCCCTTACTAGTGAGTGCACCAACAATCTCATCATATTCCTCAATACCGTTGCTATCAAAATTCATAATCACGGTCGTGAGAGCTTCTACCTTCAACCATTCCTTAATAGACACGATAATATCACTATCCTCAACCGCATCTATTACCAAAATCACCCGCATATCTTTCGGTTACTTCATGGAATGACAAACATTGAAAGTGACTTGTTCATTATTTAACCTGAATTTCATCTACCCTATTTCCATGTCGACCAATGCATGACTAGTGGCAAGGAATGGTCTTCCCAATATGATGGAAACCTCAAAATTAACTTCATAATCTAGGATCACAAAGACAACCAGAAATATAAAAGATGCAACTTTTACCAAAACATCATACAAAATGCCCACCAACTTTTTCACAGTCCTATCGGCCATGAGAAGTATCATAGATGTTGGTTTTGGTGCTTCCAACCCCAACTGGTTGAACACGGCTAACGACATTAAGTTAATGCTAGCACCCAAATCACAAAGTGCTTTAGAAAAGTTATAAGACCTGATAGTACAAGGAATTATGAAATCTCCTGGATCCTCCTTCTTTTCAACTAGGGAACGCGAAGCAACTGCACTACAATGATGTAAGTTATCTGTCGGCTCAAAACTGACAATTTTCTTCTTTATCACAAAGTCGTTCATGAACTTCACATAGCCTGACATCTACTTCAATGCCTCAACAAGAGGGATGATTACCGATAACTCTTTCAATATTGTAATAAACTTCTGATATTTGCCTTCTTCAGCATTCTTTTTCTATCTTTGAAGAAAAGGGAGGAGAAGGTCGTGGGATAGTTTTCAGCATTTGTGGGACCTCCTTTTCCTGCCTCTTTTTAGATTTTGCCTTTTCACCAGTATCACGAGGATATAGAACTGTTTCGACCTTTGAATTATCTGGCTCTATCTCAGTTTCTACATCAACTATCATCGGCTCATTGGTCTTACTACTATCCACAAGTATAGATGGATCTGTTGTACATTTTTTGTTTCTAGTAGTAATGGCTAGACAGTGACTATCATTCTTCGAATTCTGGACAGTATTGCTTGGAAGGGTACCTGGCTGACATTGGTTCAATGCCACCGATATCTGCCCGAATTGCTGCTCCAACTGTTTAATAGTAGTCGAATGGGATTCTACTTTCTGACTTATTCCTGAGATGTCTGACCTAATCTCCTTCAGGCACTATTCTTGACTCTCTGACCCTTTCACCAGTTTGTTGAGAAGGCATTCCATTCTTGAATTTCTAAAGTCAGCATCTTGGTTTCCTGGTGGAACATATATGCCACTCTTCTCTTTATATTCATCCTTCCTCCTCCAATCACCATCACGATCTCGTTCTCTATCTATATATCCCAACTTATTGTAACTGTCTCCATAGTAAATCCGACCTTGATTCCCTTGCCTCGAGTTCCAGGAGTATTCGTTAGAACCTTGGTCCTTGGCTCAGAAACCCACCACTTCTCTATCCAAATACTTATCCTCTTCATCAGATTCAGAATTGTCACGTCTAGGCATTTTACCTTGTGCCCCGATGGTATGCACCTTTTCAGCATCTCTAGCCACAATCTTTTTAGCCAGAACACCAATTTCGGTCCTCAGTTGTGCAACCTCTTGAGCTATAAATTCATCCAAAACCCGTTGTGTAGCTGATGCTCCAATAGTGTACGTACCAGCAGGTGTATCTGCTTTTCGAGTATGCCATCCTCGATTGGTCTTAGTGATATGATCTAATATTTTTGAAGCTTGTTCCTACCTCAGACTCATAAATGCTCCACTAGTGATAGTATCTGCTACAACTTTAGTATTGACATTTAAAGCTCTGTAGAAGATTTGAAGTAATTTTCTACCACTCATCCTATGATTTGGCACATTCTGCAGCTTCTTCCTGAACCTTATCCATGTCTCATAAAGTGATTCAGAATGTAGTTGTCTGAAGCTATAAATCTCATCCTTCAATTGTAGCATCTTGGAAGGTGGGATAAACCTTTCCAGAAATTGATTTCTCAATTCTTGCCAAGTAGTGATGGAACCTCGTGGTAATTCGGCCAACCACAATATTGTTTCTCTTGTTAATGAGAATGAAAACAATCTCAACCGAATGGCCTCTTGGTCAACTCGTGGCAAATTATATGAAGTTCGGACCCCCACAAAATTCATCACGTGCATGTTTGGACCATCCGTAGGAAGATCGGCGAACACACCCTTCAAGTTTAGCAGGTGAATCATGGCACTTGTAATGTCAAACTTAGTGCCCTGAGGTAAATCTGGTGGAATAATGTCATCCGTCTTAACTGGCTCAAAATAAGCCACATCCTCTTCTTCGGGATCATTATAAACTGGCACATATGGTCTCGGTTATGCTCTCAGTCTTATTTGTCTCTCTTCAGCCTCAGCCAGTCACTGGGCTGCCTTTTGCATAGCTCAATTATCTCTCTCTGCTTGCCTAAAAGCAGCTTGTCTAGCTTGCTCTTCTCATGTTAACCAAGCCGTAGTTTGGTCTGCTGTTTCATGGCCAACTAGATGAATTGGTTGATTATGAATGTCTACCAACGCAGCAGGATCCTGAACTTCATCGGTATTCACCATTCTTCGATTTGCTCTCAGAGTCCTTTCTATTTCAAGATCAAGCAGAATCAGGGGATTGCCTTGACTCCTAGTATTGGGCATACACCGGCGTGTGCCCTTAGAAGTATAGAAAAACAATACCAATCAACTTCAACAAATAAACTAATCAACTCCGTAACCGTATTGCCCGACAACGGCGAAAAAATTTGATATCGCCCAAATTATACCTCGCAATGAAGAATAATGCGATCGCTGTATCAAATATAGAACTCAACTAGGTTGGGGTCAATCCCACAGGGAATAGGTCGAAGTTATGTAGAATGCTAGTATGAGTAACTGGTAAGTAAGTAAAACTGAGGGGGGTTTGTAAGTAAGTAATAACGGTAATGATTTCTGATTATAAAGGGTTGTAGACAATATGAGAAATACACTAGGACTGTGATCCCCAATGATTCCTTAACTCTACCGGTTACTTGTGCTAACAAAACTGTTCTGCTAAGTTGCATGCAAAATCTGACAAGATATGTTCATCTAAATGTCTCTCGACCTTGGTTAGACGAATTTCACTCTTCTCCTCTAGGTCTCCAAGTGTCGCCCTACTAAACCTTATACTGGATCTCAGATAACTATTCCTGCTAAGGCTCAAGTTATTAGATAAAGGTTGATAGCTTCAAATCTCTGTTGTTATTTCCTTTTCCCAATCTCTACCTCTCTCTCGAGCAAGTCTAGAATACAGGTGAGTTTCTAACTCTTGCAACTGTTAGAAGATCAATCACAATGAAGGAAATAACAATACATGCATTCACAGCGGTTCAGAATTTCTTTGCACTTAACCCGTTTCGTTAATTCCTCATGGTTCACACAACCCTAGTTGATGAGTTTAGCTACTCATGTTCGCAAGAGCACAATAAGAATTCGAGGGTCAAGACATAATTGTAAACTCACAATAATGAAGAAACTCTAAAATCTCAACTATTAATAAAACCCTAGAATCGGTGTTCCAAGATTACAAAATCAATAATGTGTTTTTGAACTTAAAAATAATGGAAATCTAACTCAAAATAATGTAATGGAGTCCCCCTGAACATAGGACAATACAGGGGTATTTATAGATACAAGGCGAATCCTATCCTAAGCAAAGTAGGAGGCTAATAGTTGACAGTTTTCCACGGTATCGTGACTTGGTGTCGTGGAACCAAGTCACGCCACGTAGGTGAGCTCCGTGTAAATCAAGCACAATTTGACATCTTCATAAGTTGACTTACGGTACCAAGTTACGCCACGTAAGTGTAGTCACGCCACGTGACTGACTACCCTGGGAATCAGGTTTCACTTTCACCCTCTGAAGTTGATCCATGGTACAAGCCCACGTGATGTAGGTTGACCTACGCCTTGTAGGTACCTGCCGTGGGTCTCCTCTGTGACTTCATCTTGACTTTTTCATCTTCTGATACTCCATTTTGGTGCAACATTCTTCCCTTTATCTCCATTTTCCCTTCATAACCTATTTCCCTGCAAAATAGGACAGAAAACACATCATCCTACAAGAGATACCCAAGTTATTGCATATTTTCCTTGTTTTAAGCGTAGAAATTATCATGTGATCATGACACATCACGTAGTACTCTTGGTTTTTTCTTTATTAAGCGTCATGGCAGTTTAGTTGGTTTTATTTATATGAAGACATGCAAATGGTCTTAGTTGAGGGTGTTGATGTGCCGTGAACTTACGACATTTTTGACGCTTAAAACTGTGAATATTTACAAGTACAAGGATATTTCTATGTCGATATAATGTGCTTTGGGGTATTTGCAGGTCAAATAGGTCCGGAGAAGGAAAGTGTTGAATTTTTTTACAAAAGGTGCATTAGAAAAACCAATTCCACGACCGTGGGATCTGACCACGATCGTACCAAGTGATCATAGCATGAACCAGAGAATGAACTCCTAGGTGAAAAATAGATGAAAGTTCCCATGATTGTACATTGATCTAACGATCATCAATCTGATTATAGAAAGAGGACCTTAAAACAAGGTTGCAGATGTTAAGTGAAGGAGATCAGATGAGTGCCTTCCATAACTGTACCTCGAAGGAATGATGGTACCAAGGTGTCATGGGAGGAAGGTTAAGCTTTGAATTTTGCAGAAGTTGAAGTGCAAGAAGATCAGATGATTACATTGTACAATCATACGTATAAGCCATGAGCTCATACTGAGGGTCATGCCTACCTTGTTCTGAAAATGACCAAGTCCAATACCAACCTACGAGCACCAAGGACGATCATGGGATCTAACCACAATCGTACCTTCATTTCATCCAAAGTGATCGACTTAGCAAATCCTGTTACATTTAGGATATGTTTTATTTTGTCTATAAGTACACTTATTCAGTCTTTCGTATTAGTTTATGTTCTATTACATTATTGTAAGGTTCTAAGGCATATTCTTGGTCTTGGTATTACGTACATTGATTTGTAGGATTTTAATTCAAAGTGAGATTTTGGAGTTTTCATCTTGTTATTGTAAGTTTGTGATTATGCTTTCATGTCAGAATTCTTCTTGTGTTCTTACAATTATGAGCAACTAACCATTACAACTAGGGTTGTGGAAACCATGATGAATTAAGAAAGCAGGCTAAGTGCATGGTAATTCTAGACCCGTGTGCATGCGTGTATTGGTATTTTCTTCATTATGATTGCCTTCTAATAGATGCACAATGTTTGAACTCACCTAAATTCTAGACTTGCTCAAGAGAGAAGTAGAGATTAGAAAAAGAAAATAACAACAAAGATTTGGATCTATCAACTATTTGAGACTTAGCAGGGAGAGTTAATTTGAAATTAGGTAGAAGGGTTAGAATTTGAACACTTGGAGACCAAGAGGAGAAGAGTGATATCCATCTAATTAAGGTCGAGAGACGTTTAAATGAACCTATCTTGTGAGATTTTGCATGCAACACATCAGAATAGATTGCTAGCATGAAATAACCTATGTAGTTATAAAATCGTTGGGAACACAGTCCTAGCACCTATCATACTTTGATTACAAATCCAAAAGAATCCCCAACTATTATTACTATTTTACTAAAAAGGCCCCTTTTTTTTAGAAAATGTTTTTGATTACCTAGACATACACCTTGATTGATATTTTGATCTATTCCCTGTGGGATCGACCCAACCTAGTTGGGTTCTATATTTGATTAACGACTATTTTATGCTTTATTTATAGGTGTAATTTAGGCGACATCACATTGCTAGGTTGATTGCTCGGGAAATCCAGGATAGAGCGGTTCAGTCGGAGGCTAGCAGTTTGTTCCCATGCCTAGTCACTCAGATGTATTTGGAAGCTGAGGTCCCTATTTTTCTAGAGGTTGATAATTTTATAGTGGTTCATCGCACTACATATTTGGGGCAGATTCAAGACCTGACTAACTCGGTTTCTAGGGCAAAGATTATCAGGGGAGAGGGGTATTGTATTACTACAGAGTGACTTTTAAGCAGGTGCACAAATGGCTATTGATGTGCCTGGATTTGTTGACATTGGGGAGACACAGGTTGACTCTAAGACTGAGACTTCGAGGCCCGAGCCTCAGGCCACTACTAATGCTACTACTTCTTTTGTATCCCGGCCAACCTTTATCCTTATGTCACTCATCACTAATCTAGGCTCAGCCATACTTTGCCCATATGCCAATAGGTATGCTCTAGTGCCACAGGAGTTTTTGAACACGATGCTGAAAAGGTTGACCAAAGTTGAGCAAAAAGTGGACAACATTGAAAAGGGTGTTCAACCTTGGGTGAAGAAGGAGATTCTAGTGGAGGTATGCAGGATATAGACCCGCTTTGATAGCTTTGAGAGAAGGATCAAGAACAAAGTTGAGGGTGTGAAGTCACCCGGCTTAGATAGTATTAGAGCAGAGTTGGTTGCTCTACATGCAATAGTTGATGACATGGTAGCCAGGCCGTACCTAATATTTTTGACTCCCACCATGCCCATTATTGAGGAGATTAAGGAGGTCAAGGTAACTAATAGATGGGGTACTAAGGGCAAGGAAAAGAGTATTGATGATATTGGTGAGCTGGAGAGAAAATAAAGGAAGAAAAAAAGTGATAAGGATGACTTGAAAAAAGTGACAGCGGAAAGCAAGCAGGCTTCCCAAGATCACTTGTCCGAGATACATGAGAGGGGGCATGGAGCTGAGAGCTCCAGAGTTCATGAGGCAATGAGCGAAGCTGATGTTGATATTTCTACTATTGGTGTGGGGGTATGGTAGTTACCCCCACTAGTTCGTTACCTTTGAGTGCATCAGCCACAACTGGTGCCAACATTGATTTGACTTCCATGGCCACCGCTGAGGCCATAAGAATTAAGTATAGGGTAAGATTTGAAACCCCAGCAGCTGATGAGACCACATCTAGTGCCTACAGTGCCGCAGGTATGTCCTTACCCCTCATTTTTACATTTTTTATTCTGCATGTAGTGAGGAAACTTCATGTTCTCAAAGTTGAGGGAGGGGGTTCACCACCACTCGAGGTTTTTTTCTGTCATGTTTATTTTACCCCAAGTGTGCTATCATAAAAGAACTGACATGTTTAGGTTTTTATTTATTGTTTTATGTGTTTTGTTATGTGTGATTAGGAGAAAAATAGATGAACCTTAATAAAGTCATGTTTTGATTTCAAAATATTTTATTTAAAGGATACCCCTCCTAAAAATTTGTTTTGGGCTATGTGTTATGCTTGTATTGTGACCATTGTTTGATCTTGTTATGGCATTAGTATTATAGGCATGATAACCATGGCTTAATAATGTATAAACTAGATAGGTAGTTAGTGATAGTGTAACCCTGTGCTATGTGTGTGTGAGATGCTTATCTAGTTCACTCTGTGTGTTCGATCCAGAACTTGCCTGGTTAGTCTTGCCTAGGTTATAGGATAGTTGTTTAGGAAAGAATCATAGCCCATGTTAAATAAGTTCACTTTTAGACTAAATGCCTGACCAAATGGAATGTGTATCCCCTGATCCCGAGTTTGAGCCTAAATTGACCTATTTCTTTCATTAGCCTATTCACTTTCCTATTTCTATTTACAATGAACCTATTTTGGCCCTGGTCCCTCCTTGGACACTGTGTACCTCAACTCAGGAAAATCACTTAAGTTAAGGGTGTATATCATAGGGATGCGTAGCACGAAGTAGGTATGAAGAAGAAGTTAGTAAAAGAAAAGAAAAAGGATTCGGGTGCAGTAAAAAAAAACAGAAAAGAAAAAATGTGCTTGAATAAAGTAGAAAAAAGATAAAAAGAGTTAGAAATTGTGAAAGGAAAATCGCATCCGAAATTCAAGGAAAAACAAAGGAGAATAAGAGAAAGGAAAATAAAAAAGGTTGAAAAATGGAGCCAAAAATTGTGCAGTGTCAAGGAGGGTTGAGTCACTAAATCCATATCTACCATACCCATCCCCAAGCCTACATTACAAGCCAATGAAAGTCCTATAGTGATCCTAGTTCGATCGTCTGAAATCTAAGGCATACAAAATAAGGGAAAGACTATGGTATTTCATGCACATTGTTCGAACTTCTTTTGACAGTGAGTGTTTTGATTCAGTCCCTGGTTATAACTATATCTTTAGACTGTAAGCACACGGGACCTCTTTATTGTGAGGGCACATGGGTTGCATTGTTGGTTGCTACTTGTTTGGGTAAATGTCATTTGCATATATGCTTGGTTGTGTGTTTATAATCTGCTGCCATCTCTTGAGTTCTTTGTGTTATGATAATGGGTTGTATATGTACACACAGTGGCTTTAAATTCAAGTAAAGGAGGGGACAGAAAATTCTATGTTAAAAAGAATTGCATTAACTACTGTAGATCCCTTAGGTTTCTCTTAGTTGAGTATCACAATTATTATGTTATTTTGTTTTTCATAAGGACATGCAAATGTTCTAAGTTGAGAGTGTTGATGTGTTGTGGTTTCACGACACTATTGATGCTTAAAATGAGGAAAATATACTAAGTCAATGGCTTGTTTATGCGGATATGATATGTTTGTGTTACTTTTGCAGGAAAACAAGGTTCAGAAGTGAGGAAAGCAAAAAAGAGTGAAAAATACACAAGTGTTGGAACCTAAGTCTTGGCTACAACTCATTGGATCATGCTACAAGTCATAGCCTAAGGTAGGGAATGAGAGTTTGAAGTGAAAAAGAGGAGTTGGGCTATGAGTTGCGGGCTACGACCTGTAGGGTCATGTGAAGAGTCATCAGATGACTCGTCCTGAGTAAACTTACAAAAAGTCCTGCAGAAGTAAAAATTCCTCCCAATGGCAATGAGTGTTCCCTACAAACTGTCACCAGTGGCTATGAGTCGTTGTATAGGCTAGTCCTGAGCATAGTTGGCTAAAGTCCAGCAAAGGTGCAAAACTTGGCCAAGTGGCAATGTGTCACGACCCGAATCCCATCGGGATGTGATTGGCACCCGAAGCCGATAAGGCTCGAGAGAACCAATCTTTGCTCATGCTCATGTTCTCTCATATGTATGTTCGCGTATGCATATTATCTTATTTCATGTAATTAAATATCAATAGCGGAAGGCAGGACAACATATGCAATATATGCAACTTAGCCGTTAGGGCCATTTCGTCAAAATGAACGTACATCTTTTACCTTCATGACACCCCACATATGTCTACAAAGCCTCTAATAGATACATGACCATGTCTATACAATATTTACAAATGCCAAAAATCTACTATACACATGTGACTTGGGAAGCCCCGAAGCAACTGGAGCTCACCAACAATCTACGGATATCCCGCCACTTACTGCGGAGATCTACTAACACCTGTGCCTGCAGCATGTAAGGTAAGTCCCCCAAAAGGGGTCAGTACAAAAAAAAAGTAATGAGTATGTAAGGCCATATGAAACTAGACTAGCACATAAGTACTTCCAAGAAATGAAGCGTAAGAGAATAAGAAATATGGATATACCTCAGTCTTGAATATGTGGAACCATGTTAATTACATCTATTATTTCATTACTTGGTCATTCAGTCGCCCCATCATCATTCTTATCATAACATCCATATTTAGAGATACACGCAAGGGATATATTCTCATCTCTTTGACAACTATCTTTATTATTATTCACTCAACTAGGTAGTGATTCATAACACCTTACGGATCCTCATCGTATATTAATACTGGGCCTCCACTTTTGGTGGTATATGATGTATATATATATTTAGTACCGGGCCTCCATCTTGGTGGGATATATAGTACCGGGCATCCACCTTGATGGGATATGATAAATAAGTATATAGTACCGGGCCTCCATCTTGGTGGGATATATAGTACCGGGCATCCACCTTTGATGGGATTTAATATATATATGTATATAGTACCGGGCATCCATCTTGGTGGGATATATATAGTACCCGGCCTCCACCTTTGATGGGATATCATATATATATGTATATGTATAGTATTGAGATTGTTCCATCTTAACTTATACCCTTTCGTTTGTGAACCATACTCAATGAAACATAAAGGAACCCTATGCACACATCCTTTCATGAGATTGACATCTTCACTTATGAGGAATTATTAATTAACTTGCACCTCACCTTTCTTATTAGTCTTGTGAGATTGATACTTCAACTTATGAGAGATTCACACATCCACTTAGGAGACACACACCTCTCTTATGAGACTTATGAGATTGGTACAAAGCTAGTCATATCATTATTAGAACTTGGAACATACATTATCGGAGTTTGGAGTCATAATATTGTTGGAACTTTGAAATTGTGTCCATCCCCTTATTACCTTTCTTCATTCTTGCAACCAACAAACGTACATAACCTAACTTAAGTTATTTGTTTTGAGAGATTGTTACATTGAGGATCGTGATACTCTTGAAAACACAAACACTTCACCTCACTCTTCACTTGTTATGAGATTGGTACTTTTACTTATGAACGATTGGTACAAGGATAATCATCATATTAAGGACTTTGGAACAAGGCATAATTGGAAAATGCCATCCAAGATTGAATAGATTCTCTTATGTTATTATTCTCTTGAACGAGGTCCTTTAGATATTTCAACGTTATGACAACTTTCCTTGAAGCTTCGGATCATTAACCAATGGGTAAGAGATATATGAGTAAACAGTGTGAGAAACATCCCATTATGAGAAACATAACACGATTGAAACCATTGGACCATAATCCATAAACAAGGGACATGAGTATAATCACTATTGGAACATGGGAACATAACCTTATTGTTTTTGGAACATTAACCATGAATATGGGACAAGAGATTCACCAATAATCAATGAATAGGAAATATATGACCATGAACATGGATAACCGAATATGGGATACCTTAGCATATTTCGGGATGGAACATGCGTAATGTCAATGTGAAAACTATTTACCGCAGAAAGAAATGGACAGAGTAACCTTACATACCTTATCTTCACAAATGTAAATACACAATCCAATGTGTGAGCTCAACAATCCCGCTCTTTTCTTACTCTACACCACAAGTACACAACGGAACCAACATTAACCACCAACTACCTTACACATGCATACGACAACAATGAGTTACATGTTTATCTTTAAAATGTCATTTACTTTTCTACAATACCATTTACGGCATTGTTATACCAACAATACCCCATTCATGCCATATATTGACCACAAGTTACATTCCAAGCATTTAAGATGACCATGAATTACATGAGTCCCTTATAATATTATTTCACCCTTTACAATACCATTCATGGCATTATCATACCAAAAATACCACAATATTTCATACATTGAACAACACATGATAACCCAACAACATTTCACCACAAAGCTTCTCCTTTACACTTTCTTATTCCCACCATATTACAAATAATCCATCAAGTCACCTTAATACACTTCATAGCACAAATCGGTCAAAATCCCATAATTTACACATGTAGAAACATAGAAAGTTATGGACATAACAACACCATATAAGTTGAGATATCATGAACACCATTCACTTTCATCAAAACATCAAGTCCTTTTTCAAGTTTAATTCACAAGGATTACACATCTTTTTGTAAAAACCCCAAGTGCCATATCCAACACTTTCTAGCATAACCAATATGATATACATAGTCTATCATGCATATAAGATATTAAATCATAATAATATACACTTACCAAGACTTTCCAAATGATGATCTCTTCCAAAGAGTTGGCTTAGGGTTCTTGAGAAATGAGAGAAATATCTTTGGGAAATTTCTAGAATAGCATGAGAATTAAAATGAGAGAAATCTGATTTTTTCCAACTTTTATATACCCTTAATGACCCTTTTTACTCACACACTTGGTCCAATAATAAGTCTCTACTTGGCTAAGATGAATGGGTCAAATTTCCCATATGGGCCATGTCTTTCATCCCAATTTGGGCTTTAAATTGAGCCCAATTTACTTGACCCAATAAAATCAATAATTCCTCATGTTTAATGAATTTCATACACTTTAAGACAATATATCCACTCACGGGATTCATATCCATAGCCTCAATCCCAAAAACAGGCGATTCTAGCCACGTATGACCCATTTTGACCAAAAGGGTAAAATCGTCAGTTTGATGCCAAATTCGTTCTCGGGTAATTTTATCATACCAATATAATATTTCATTCATTTCATGTATATACTCGTGGTTGTATAATAAATGTGACAAAAATCGGCTTGATACGTCCCCGGGCACCCTTGGGACTTAAACAAAATTTCCAACTTTTGAAAGGTGCGCAGGGGCGGCGTGGAACGCTTCCTGGCGTGCCCCTTTGCTGACTCTAGACTGAAAATTTCAGCCCATAGCGGCGTGGCATGCCCCTCCTTATTTTTTTTTCCAAAATTGTTTTCGACTTTTCTTCGCGGGTTCAGTTAGATACTTCAAGTCCTATTCTTTTACTCACTTCTTAATCTTAACATACTTTGTTTAGAGGTCCTCTTAGCCTTGTTTTGAACCCCACAACTTCTCCATGAAAATCACAAAACACCTACGACGCAATGTTAATCACATGTGTAAGGCCAAATTTCAATTTTCTTGTCAATAACATTACAAAATACATTCGTGTGGCTCTCGACACTCAAGTATACATTGTTCAACGTCGTCAAGTAGGGTTGGGAAGGTACGGGGTGTTAAATTCTTCCCCCCTTAGGAACATTCATCCTCGAATGTTAGTAACACTGTCTCATTGTAACACTTAAGCCGAATTAAATTCTTCAATTATCATATACACATAGCATACTTGTAAAGTCTTTCGTGTCCAAGACTTACGATTACTTTAGATTTCATTATTTCTCTGGTCTCGCTTGTGACTTCTTCCCTGTGTTCATTTCTCCTATTGTGCTTTTACAGAAGCTCCTTCGTTACTGCGTATTACTTTCGCTTGTCAAGCTAGAATAGTAAGCCGTACTTCCTCACACATGAGATTTTTCCATAACTAGTGGATTTCCACTGGGAGCAACATGGGATAATCTCTTGCATACTTTTAAAGCATCGCATATGAGATACTGCATGCACTGTAAAGAGTTCTTGGGATACCTCAACGTCATATACGACTTGACCACATCTTCGAACCTTCTTATAAGATACGCTATATAGAACTAACTTCTCATGGTTAAATAGTACAGTTTGCTTGTTCCTTTGTATGAAGACGAAAAGCCATGCTTACATTCACTTGGTTTTCCAACTTATTCTAAAAAGATTCCCACAAATGTGTTAACTTGGTAAGCCTATCAATTATTACCCAGATGGCATCACATCTATTTCTTACTAAAAGAATCTCTACATAGACTATAAACTTCAGATTCCAAAAACTTTACCTTTACTCGTTATCACTTCGATTACTGAAGTATAAATTTTGCAATATTCTTTTCATATAATCTCAGCAATAAGTCGCTTCCAAATCATGGTACATATTGATTACTACCTACTAAATAGCATATTGTGAATGGTGTGCGTTACCCTAATGCATTCCTTTAGCTCATCTATATATCCGATACGTAAAATCTTCCTGACACCTTAATCCGTTGCCTATACGTGTCATCCCTCATCGATACAATTTACGCTGGGACACCCTACGGGTGTAGACTAGTATCTTTCACATTAGTAGCTTTAACGTTGGTATCCTTCACTCTGACTGACAATATATGTACCCTTCCATTTAAGAAATTTCTTTGTAGAAAGTAAAAAAATGTACTCATGGTAACATTAAGATCTATCATATCCATCTCCGTAAACTTAACCAATGTAACTTGATCACAACATTTACTATACACTTGCGACATACTCTTTTAGCTATAATGACTTCACCAAATGGTGTGGACACCCTAATTAACTTGACTATTAACTCTAGTGTTCCTGCAAATTGTCCCACAGTCAATAGAGTAACATATGATAGGGTAGAACCTAAATCGATTGATGCATATTCATTAGGTAAACATATAAATAACGTACCTGTCACCATATCAAGGAGAGACTCCAAATTTTGCTGACCCCGTAGGTCGTGTCATACTACTCGTCGCCCTCTGTGGGCAGTCTCTCTTCACGTGTCCTGGATGTTTACACCGAAAGCAAACATCCATCTCAAACTAGCATTCACCTGAATGAAACTTTCCGCAGCGCTGGCACAGTTGACGAACAGAGCCCACTGTCTGTGAACCCTGTATTCCACTACTCCGCCCAACCTGAATACCTCTAGATACTCGAACTAGAGGTGGAGTACCTACTGTAGGGTGAGTAAATGATGGTCTAGGTGGTCTTGGGAAAACCCGAGGCCTAAATCCTCCTTGGGATGTCATGAACTGTCCCATGGGTCTAGCCTGCTTTGATGGCCCTGCCTCAGATTCTTGTATCCTTTCCCTTGGCCTTTGATCCTCCATCTTTTACGCGAAGGCTTGTATTCTAGCTATATCCATATCTTTATTTAATGTAGCAATGGTACAGTCTCTTACCAAGTAGGGCTCCAATCTGTCCACATACCGATGAACTCTATCAGCCATAGTTGCTACTATATGAGGAGCATATCGAGACAATGAATTGAACCGAAGACTGTACTCCCTGACACTCATATTTCCTTGGCGAAGATTTAAAAATTGATCCGCTAGAGCCTCGCAGACCTCATATGGAAGATAATGATCAAGGAATGCCACCTTGAATTCCTCCCAACTAGCTGGATTTGCACCGATACCTCTGGATCATTTCCAATCTTCGTACCATAATATAGCCTCTCCTTTCAGTCTATATGCTGCAAGCTCTACTGTTTCTACACCAGTCACATGCATAACATCTAGAGCCCTTTGGATTTGATTTATAAAGTCTTGCGGGTCTTCAGTAAGATTGGACCCGGTAAATGTGGGAGGATCCAATTTCAGGAAATCCTGTGTCCGCCGACTAGCTATCCTAGCCGCACCATTATCACTTGTCACTGGACCAACTCGTCCTTGACTCTGGGCAACAACTATCTGAGTCAACATTTGTACCATATTTTTCAAATCCTGTAACTCCTGCCTAGTAACATTAGCAAGCGACTCTGGGGATACTTCCCTCCTTTGTGGTCTCCCTGGTGAAGGGGGAGGAGAAGGTGCCTGTGATGTAAACTCAGTTTCAACCCCATATTGACTAGCTGGGTTAGGTGGGGAATTACTAATTCCTTCTACCGCTTGCATAGCTACTTGCTTATCTTTTACCATACCTTGTCTTGTAATCGGCATGTTTACTATATCAAAGAAAACCAATTTCAATGGTCATATGTAATCCCACCTATGACAATAGCTCTATTGCACGATCTAGAATGAAGAATGAAACAACTCCTAAATGTCCCGTATCCTCCTACTTATAAATGTGGCGCGCAACACATCCATAAGCAAGACTCTACTCAGACACGGCTTTGTAGACACCCTTAGAACGACCTGCTCTGATACCACTTTTGTCACGACCCGAATTCCATTGGGACGTGATTGACACCCGAAGCCGATAAGGCCCGAGAGAACAAATCTTTACTCATGCTCATGTTCTCTCATATGTATGTTCGCGTATGCATATTATCTTATTTCATGTAATTAAATATCAATAGCGGAAGGCAGGACAACATATGCAATATATGCAACTTAGCCGTTAGGGCCATTTCGTCAAAATGAACGTACATCTTTTACCTTCATGACACCCCACATATGTCTACAAAGCCTCTAATAGATACATGACCATGTCTATACAATATTTACAAATGCCAAAAATCTACTATAAACATGTTACTTGGGAAGCCCCGAAGCAACTGGAGCTCACCAACAATCTACGGATATCTCGCCACTTACTGCGGAGATCTACTAACACCTGTGCCTGCAGCATGTAAGGTAAGTCCCCCAAAAGGGGTCAGTACAAAAAAAAAGTAATGAGTATGTAAGGCCATATGTAACTAGAAAAGCACATAAGTACTTCCAAGAAATGATGCATAAGAGAATAAGAAATATGGATATACCTCAGTCCTGAATATGTGGAACCATGTTAATTACGTCTATTATTTCATTACTTGGTCATTCAGTCGCCCCGTCATCATTCTTATCATAACATCCATATTTAGAGATACACGCAAGGGATATATTCTCATCTCTTTGACAACTATCTTTATTATTATTCACTCAACTTGGTAGTGATTCATAACACCTTACGAATCATCATCTTATATTAATACCGGGCCTCCACTTTTGGTGGGATATGATGTATATATATATATTTAGTATCGGGCCTCCATCTTGGTGGGATATATAGTACCGGGCATCCACCTTGATGGCATATGATAAATAAGTATATAGTACCGGGCCTCCATCTTGGTGGGATATATAGTACCGGGCATCCACCTTTGATGGGATTTAATATATATATGTATATAGTACCGGGCATCCATCTTGGTGGGATATATATAGTATCAGGCCTCCACCTTTGATGGGATATCATATATATATATGTATATGTATAGTATTGAGATTGTTCCATCTTAACTTATACCCTTTCGTTTGTGAACCATACTCAATGAAACATAAAGGAACCCTATGCACACATCCTTTCATGAGATTGACATCTTCACTTATGAGGAATTATTAATTAACTTGCACCTCACCTTTCTTATTAGTCTTGTGAGATTGATACTTCAACTTATGAGAGATTCACACATCCACTTAGGAGACACACACCTCTCTTATGAGACTTATGAGATTGGTACAAAGCTAGTCATATCATTATTAGAACTTGGAACATACATTATCGGAGTTTGGAGTCATAATATTGTTGGAACTTTGAAATTGTGTCCATCCCCTTATTACCTTTCTTCATTCTTGCAACCAACAAACGTACATAACCTAACTTAAGTTATTTGTTTTGAGAGATTGTTACATTGAGGATCGTGATACTCTTGAAAACACAAACACTTCACCTCACTCTTCACTTGTTATGAGATTGGTACTTTTACTTATGAACGATTGGTACAAGGATAATCATCATATTAAGGACTTTGGAACAAGGCATAATTGGAAAATGCCATCCAAGATTGAATAGATTCTCTTATGTTATTATTCTCTTGAACGAGGTCCTTTAGATATTTCAACGTTATGACAACTTTCCTTGAAGCTTCGGATCATTAACCAATGGGTAAGAGATATATGAGTAAACAGTGTGAGAAACATCCCATTATGAGAAACATAACACGATTGAAACCATTGGACCATAATCCATAAACAAGGGACATGAGTATAATCACTATTGGAACATGGGAACATAACCTTATTGTTTTTGGAACATTAACCATGAATATGGGACAAGAGATTCACCAATAATCAATGAATAGGAAATATATGACCATGAACATGGATAACCGAATATGGGATACCTTAGCATATTTCGGGATGGAACATGCGTAATGTCAATGTGAAAACTATTTACCGCAGAAAGAAATGGACAGAGTAACCTTACATACCTTATCTTCACAAATGTAAATACACAATCCAATGTGTGAGCTCAACAATCCCGCTCTTTTCTTACTCTACACCACAAGTACACAACGGAACCAACATTAACCACCAACTACCTTACACATGCATACGACAACAATGAGTTACATGTTTATCTTTAAAATGTCATTTACTTTTCTACAATACCATTTACGGCATTGTTATACCAACAATACCCCATTCATGCCATACATTGACCACAAGTTACATTCCAAGCATTTAAGATGACCATGAATTACATGAGTCCCTTATAATATTATTTCACCCTTTACAATACCATTCATGGCATTATCATACCAAAAATACCACAATATTTCATACATTGAACAACACATGATAACCCAACAACATTTCACCACAAAGCTTCTCCTTTACACTTTCTTATTCCCACCATATTACAAATAATCCATCAAGTCACCTTAATACACTTCATAGCACAAATCGGTCAAAATCCCATAATTTACACATGTAGAAACATAGAAAGTTATGGACATAACAACACCATATAAGTTGAGATATCATGAACACCATTCACTTTCATCAAAACATCAAGTCCTTTTTCAAGTTTAATTCACAAGGATTACACATCTTTTTGTAAAAACCCCAAGTGCCATATCCAACACTTTCTAGCATAACCAATATGATATACATAGTCTATCATGCATATAAGATATTAAATCATAATAATATACACTTACCAAGACTTTCCAAATGATGATCTCTTCCAAAGAGTTGGCTTAGGGTTCTTGAGAAATGAGAGAAATATCTTTGGGAAATTTCTAGAATAGCATGAGAATTAAAATGAGAGAAATCTGATTTTTTCCAACTTTTATATACCCTTAATGACCCTTTTTACTCACACACTTGGTCCAATAATAAGTCTCTACTTGGCTAAGATGAATGGGTCAAATTTCCCATATGGGCCATGTCTTTCATCCCAATTTGGGCTTTAAATTGAGCCCAATTTACTTGACCCAATAAAATCAATAATTCCTCATGTTTAATGAATTTCATACACTTTAAGACAATATATCCACTCACGGGATTCATATCCATAGCCTCAATCCCAAAAACAGGCGATTCTAGCCACGTATGACCCATTTTGACCAAAAGGGTAAAATCGTCAGTTTGATGCCAAATTCGTTCTTGGGTAATTTTATCATACCAATATAATATTTCATTCATTTCATGTATATACTCGTGGTTGTATAATAAATGTGACAAAAATCGGCTTGATACGTCCCCGGGCACCCTTGGGACTTAAACAAAATTTCCAACTTTTGAAAGGTGCGCAGGGGCGGCGTGGCACGCTTCCTGGCGTGCCCCTTTGCTGACTCTGGACTGAAAATTTCAGCCCAGAGCGGCATGGCACGCCCCTCCTTATTTTTTTTCCAAAATTGTTGTTTTCGACTTTTCTTCGCGGGTTCGGTTAGATACTTCAAGTCCTATTCTTCAACTCACTTCTTAACCTTAACATACTTTGTTTAGAGGTCCTCTTATACTCGTTTTGAACCCCACAACTGCTCCATGAAAATCACAAAACACCTATGACGCAAGGTTAATCACATGTGCAAGGCCAAATTTCAATTTTCTTGTCAATAACATTACAAAATACATTCGTGTGGCTCTCGACACTCAAGTATACATTGTTCAACGTCGTCAAGTAGGGTTCGGAAGGTATGGGGTGTTACACAATGCATCACCAAATGAGTCATTGGGTGACCATACGAGTCATCGTCAGAGGTTAAGAAGACAAGTCAATGGATACCTTAAGACATGCAATGAGTTAGAGGCAGAACCTATGACTCATTGCCTGAGCCATTGCCACTGCGGACCTTGCAATTCTATTTTTCTTAGGACAGGATTCTTTTATATGTATAAATACTCCTATTAGGTCTTATTTTTTAGTTTACATTCTATTACTATTTTTGAGTTACATACTTGTTCTTGAGAGTTGAAAGCATCGATTTTTAGGGTTTTAATTCAAAATTGAGATTCGTAGTTTTTCATCTTATTCTTCATAAGTGCCTGATCATGTTTTCTTTCCAAAATTATTATTGTGTTCTTATGATCATGAATAGCTAAATACCACAACTAGGGTTGTGGTAATCATGAAGGGTTAACGAAGTAGGGCTCGTAGTATGAAATGATTGTCAAATGTTGTTTGGGCATGTATTATTGTTCTCTTCAGTTTGATTGTTTTCTAACAGTGTGAAATGTTAGAACTTGATTTATCTTTAATCTCAATGAAAGAAGGGGTAAAGAATGGGAAAAGGGAATAAACAACGAAAACTTAGAGCTATTAACCTTCAATTAATAGCTTGAGCTGATTATTCAAAAAACCTAATATGGGATCCAAGATAGGGGTTAGTACTACAAAACTCAGGAGATGAGAAAGCGTACTTGAGAATAGTCATCTAATAGGGGAAGAAATCTGTTTAGGTGAACATAGCCTATCAATCTGCATTCCAAGCACCGAGAGAGATCACTAGTGTGAAGAACCTACAGAGTTATGAAGTTTTGGGGAACACAGTCCAAGTGCCTCTCACATATTGGTTACAAACTCAACAAAATCAGAAATTGTTACTAGTTGAAATCATAATTCCAAAACTCACCATTTACTGGAAATTACTTACTAATTATTTTGATAAACACTTTGATAAAGATTTTGGCCTATTCCTCGTGGGATGGACACCAACCTAGTTGGGCTCTATATTTGGTACAATGACCACTTTATACTTCTATTGGAGGTGTAATTTAGGCGAATCAATAGTATTCCCCTCTCCATATAATTTTATTCAACCGCAAAATATCATAACATTTAGTCTCTTAATTCAGCTGGAGATACTGGTGCTCCAAATGTTATCCAGGGTGTATAGGGATGCCTTGTAATCCCTACAAATTTGATAGGGTCTATTAATCAGAGGAGCTAGTACTTTTAATTGATCCAGGGATTTTTTCTTTGCTCGATTATTTTGAACACATACACCTGTAAGAAGGCAATTCATCCTTTATTATTTCTGAGTGATTCGATAATGAATTAATTGAGTGGCTCTTATTAACAATAGGATGGTGTAAGTTGTGGCATCCCACAAGGTCCACATTTCCTTGATTCCTGGAAGTTAGAATTTTTTTTCATAACTAGGAGTTGAGCATTTGCAGAGGTGAGGAAACGAACCTCTGTCTTATCCTATAATCTGCCCGATATTCCACTATAGCGACCTATTGCCATCATAGAAAACTTGTTGCATTGAGAGTTCCATCATTGCAGTAGATCGTATGTTGTCCCATGCTATGATTTGTGGCATCGTACGTCTGAAGCTTGAATTCTATTCTTTTGGGTATCATTATTCCTTGTATGAACTAGCACAAACTATTTTTTCCCTACGCCGAGAAATTACAAAAGAGATAGTTTGATTCATGTGTAATACTTAAATCCGCTCTTACTTGTATGGTTTAGTAAATATGAGTAGTGAGGGTCAGGTAAGAAATCTGCAATAGGTGACTTGAGAGTAACATTTTTTGAATTTTAACCCCTTTTCTATGTCAACCAGGTACGTTTGGGGATGAACAGTTGGTAAACTTGAATTTGATGTAATGACAAGTTTTATCATTATTAAAACATCTGCAGAAAAGGTGTAAGAATTTAAATTTTTTACTAAATTGAATTTGAGTTTGGGAAAACAATGTGTTGTTATTTAATAAATGTGGAACAAATAGAGTTAAGAAGTGGGTTTGACTTGATGAGGTCTGCTACAATGGTCTGTCTCCCACTATAATAATCCCATTGTAATAAGATTTTAGTCGCTGTAGCAAGTGAAACGAATAAAAAATTTAGATTTAAGTGATATTTTAATTTCAGTTCTTATTCAAAGGGTGTTTTCTCTTAAAAACGCCCCTAGTGTTCTTCCTATTACATAACATCAAAAACAGAGAGCAAAAGCTCTTAAAGAAGGCGATCTCATCATCCCCTATATGGATTCTCCATCAAAAATTTGAATCGAGAACAAGAAGCAAGGACGCAAGAATAGTAGTAGACTTTGATTAGTGAATCATATATACCATGTAGAATTGATGGAAAAAGCATGAATAGGCCTTCGAGTATGGTGTTTGGGTGGATAATACATAGAATGATGTAAGAAGACCTAAAGAAATGATAATATGTTGATGTATGAATTTCATAAGTTATAATATGCTTAAGTGTGATTTCATGATGTGGTGCTATATGAATAAGGTTAATGTGAGTGACGGTAGAGAGATTATGTACAAAAATAAGCTATAAATCTAGATATCAATAACATTATGGCTTGATGGAGATTGTATAATTGTTGAACCTTATTATGAATGTGTTTCTGTGGGGATTGGCTCTTGTGGTCTGAATGTAGAGTGGGAAATAGTATCTTAATATAAGTTTCTAGGATTAAGACATGTTTAATGATAAATTGAAATCCCTAGTAAAGGTGAGTGAATTAGGGTTGGTGCTATACGTTGAATGTTAGCAAATTTTCTGACTAATGGTTAATAAAGCTTTACTTACAAATGTGATAAGCATAGTTAATAATGCATGCTAATACTTAAAAAAGGGATATAATGGTACCTAACATGATAGTTGTTGTTTGTAAATGGAAGGATACTTGAAAGTGTTTATGCACTTAATTTAGTTTCTTCTATATGTCTAAATTGAAAGACATATTGATTGGTCTTTGAACATAATCCGTGGTTGATTGGTTGTTGACTTGACAATATTTGTATGCACAACTTGTAAATTTTTGATACCTATTGGAATGATTATTTAAGTGTACTTGTAAGATTTTGTGTACTTATTGTACTTTCCTGAGAGATAGCAGAGTGTGAGATCACATTGTTAAAGGTTGAGAGATATATGGTTATATATATCTTCATGTTGATGAGTGGCTTATGTCTAATGTGAGCTTACTGACCAGCAATTTTATTATGGATCGAGTACTACACCGGTATGATATTATTATTATAGATGGGGTACTATGTCGATATAATATTATTATTATGGAGCAGGTACCAAGCTAATACAATATTATTATAGTGGATTGGGCATCAAGTTGGTACGGTACATTAACCCTAGTGTGTTCCCTACAGGTCATGACTATTGAGAAAAAATAAAATCCCTTAGCATGTGTGTACAAATTGAGTGGCTATTGTGAGTTCTTCTATGGTTAGAGCAAGACTGATGAGGTACAGAGGTTATACAATTATGAATTTAGTGTGTACAAGATCCTGGATTTGTGATATAATTGCTTATCATAGCATGGTTTTGTCATGAATTGATATGTCTACTTAATGAATTGTATGTCCTATGACTACTTATAATAGAAGTGTTCTGTGATGACTTGATATGACTACTTGATGACTTATATGTCGTGCGACTGCTTATCATAACATGGTTCTATGATGAATTGATATGTCTACTTGGTAACTTGTATGACGTATGACTGCTTATAATAGTCTGATTTTATGATGACTTGATATGTCTACTTGATGACTTATATGTTCTTGATTATTGGGTTGATGTGCCAGGATATTTAGTTGGTACGTGTTGTATGGACTATTGATTTCCTATGCTATTGGAAAACATGATTTATGTGAATCTCAATTGTGGTATCAGGTTAGTAATAGTTCTTATCTTCTGAGATTAAATGTGTGTATTGTTATGCCTTGTTACTAGGTTGACTTGGGTCGTAGGTGAAGAAACTGTAATACATAATGCATGACTCATGAGAAACAGTTTCTGCTAGTAAAACATGTTAATAGTTGACAAACTTATTGTAAGTGAAACAAAATATCCAATAATATGGCTAGGATCTAAAAGAAATGAGAAAGATAATTGAAATCTTCACTTGTTGAGAAAGCATTGTCCGGGTGTGGAACTAGAATGTAAAGTTGCCGCATAAAATTGCCTGTTGACTTTTGTTGATTTGTATAATGGTGTTGCGTGAACCAATCTTAGTAGGCTTATGATGCCTACCTGTATGTGTAGTATACTGATACTACTCTTGCTACATCCTTTTGGGGTGTAGGTATATTGCAGGTTTATTAGAGTTTCTTGGTTGAAGCAACGAGTATCCACTATCAACTTTTGCATAGCTCACTCTCAGGCAAAAGTTGTGTCTTTTACTTTCTTGTCAATATTCCATATTAGAAGATCTTGTACATGTCTATCTAGGTCCTTGGGAAAAAGTTTGTATTTTATTGTACTAAGGAATTGTAAAGTTTTGAATGATTTTAATTATGTTTGAAAGTTTTCAATTGCATTAATTGATATAATAATGATTTTTAGAAAATTTTGCTTAACAATGATAGGGTGGTAAAAGGTTCTCCTATCCAAATAGAATAAAGTTGGTGTCTGCACGATCTCGTAATTTGAGTCATGACATTTGATAGTGGTATAATTGCACCAAAGTATGAGAATTATCAAATAAAGCACACACCAAAGGACATTCAAGAATATGTTAAATATGAACTTGGCATGGACATTAATTACATGAAAGCATGACGTTTTAAGGTGCATGCTATAAAAATATTGAGAGGAGGTCCGACTGATGGTTATTAGAAATTGTTGTGATACAGGTATATGATGAATACAATGTATTTAAATTCACACATAAAGATACACAAATACCCCATGATGAATTCTTCTATCTCTCTATATTAATATATCCCTTCATCCGTAAATTTGATTATTGTAGGCCAGTAGTCATGGTCGACAAAAGTCATTTAACAGGATCATATAATAGGACTTTTCTATAGGCAAGCACGTTGAATGGAGCAGGTGGATATCTAAATAAATATATCATAAACACATTCTTGTGCATAAATTGATTATGTATCCAATGAAATATTTACATGTATCGAATGACATATTTTAATATATACATGTATTTGTGGATACAAAAACCTATATTCATACCCTTGATACATATATTTATTACAAGGATACAAATTTCTATCGTTTTGTATTAGTAGATACATGTTCCTGTGAAACAGATACATCTATTCATTGTGATACCTCAGATGAATATTGACATATGTAAGGCTAAAAATAATTATGTGTAACACCCTGTGCGTTTCGGAGTCTAGCTGACTACCGCAACATTTATGGAAATATGGAAACATGAGAGATTTGATGAATTATGTATTAAATTGTGGGCATTAATAAGTCTTGTACAATTGGGCCCTAAATGAAGCCCCCCCCCCCTCCAAAAAAAACCCATAGAAATACATGGCCTAAGTGGGAATTTGACTCATTCTTCCAATACTCATCCATTGAACAAGTAAACACACCA
This sequence comes from Capsicum rhomboideum, assembly GCA_031232105.1. NCBI lineage: Eukaryota > Viridiplantae > Streptophyta > Magnoliopsida > Solanales > Solanaceae > Capsicum > Capsicum rhomboideum. The sequence continues at coordinate 24,790,629 of CP124718.1, forward strand.
AGTGTGTGGATAAGTATCATTCTCAAGGGACTATATAAACCAATAAATCAGATTTTTATTTCATAAAAACACACATGCCCTTTTCTAACATTTTCCACATTTTTTCTCTCAAAATACAAACCCTAAGCTTTCATCTATTTGGGAAAAGATCACTCTTTCGTAAGTATTTATTCTCATGGTTCAGTATATAATATGTTTAATATGGTGTATAAATCATGTTGGTTGTGTTGGCAAAGTGTTGGACAGTGTGCTATGCGTAAAACTGTCTATTTTTGCAATCGGAGAATGGTTTTGTCTTGTGAACTTGAATATGGACTTGTGGTCTTGAAGGAAGTGAAATTTATGGATGAAATATTGACATGTGAGATGTGATTATATTCTTACCTTGTTTTATCCTTGTGTATAATTTTTGAAATTGTTATTGTGAAATTGGTTATGGTTTTGGTGACGTATTGACCATGAAGTGTAGTTTTGGGTGTTGTTTATGTCTGTTGTGAGATCATGGCTGAATGTTGGTATTCAATATGATAAAAAATATGTCAAAATAAGTTTGGTTACGATCATGGACCATTCATTGCATTAAAAGACCCAAAAGAAATTTCGGACCCAAACGGGCATCCGCCCCCGCAGACGAGGGCACCTGCGGGCGCAGATGCCAACACAGGTGCCACTGGCATATTCCACCAGCCACCTGCGGGCACACCTCATCCACCTGCAGGCGCAGGTGGCTTCGCAGGTCAGCCCTAGGTTCGGTTTTGTATGTTTTCGCATCGTCTTGGTCCCCGAAGGACCCTATACCCTTTTTGGATGTAATTATCAACTTGTGATGTCGTTTTAATGACTTTAAAGTATCGTATGGAGGTATAGTGGACTATATTAAGTATGAATGGTTGTTCATATGTTGTTATGAAGGGGTAATTGTGACGAAATGATAAAGAGAAAAGTGTAAAGGGTAAGTGTGGTGTGAAATGCTATTGATGTATGATCTCTTGGTCAATGTGCGTAATGTTATGGTTTTGTTGATATAATAATGCAGTGGATTGTATTATAAGGGGTGACATGATGTTATACGGCAGTCATATAATTCATTGTCATCTTGTACGCCTGTATAGTAACTAGTTGCTAATGTAAGCTCTGATATGTACTTGTATTGTAGAGTAAGACGTAAGGAAGAAACTGGGCATTGTATTCACGTATAGGATTGAATATACTCATACTTGGAAGTGAAGGTATGTAAGGTTACTCTGTCCATATCTTTCTGCAGCATATAGTATTCACATTGACGTTACACTTGTCCTATTCCGAAACGTGCTAAGGTATCCTATTTTCTGTTACTAATGGTTGTTATCACATGTTTCCTACTTATTGATCAATTGTGAATCACATGATCATTGATAATGTTCTAAAAGCCAAGTAAAGTTATGTTCCAAAGTTCCAATAGTGGTTATACTCATGTCTCTTGTTCGTTGATTATTGTCCAATGGTTCCAATAGTGTTATGTTCCCAATAAGGCTATGTTTCCAATAATGTTTATTCACATGTCTCTCACTCATTGATTATTGATCCAAAGCTTCAAATAAAGTTATGACTATCATTGTGTCAATCTCAAAAGTAAAGAATAAAGTAATGGACATATGTGGTTAATGATTGAGTACGGGTGGTAGCTTTGGGGGCAAAATGCCTAGCTCAAGCTGATCCCGAGATTATTGGATCAGAGGGCAGTCCTAGAGGCATAAGCCTAGATCGGACCAATCCTGACAGGGGGTAGCTCTAGAGGTAATAACCTAGCTCGAGCCGAACCTGATAAATTGGTCTATGGGTGGCAGCTCTAGAGGTAATCACCTAGCTCGAGCCGAACCCGATGTATTGTCATAGGTGGTAGTTCTAGAGGCATAAGCCTAGCTCGAGCCAATCCCAACATAACGTTACTTTATGTTAAAACCCACTGTTCAGTCGAGGCCCGGGTGTCACAGGTCACAGGCAAAGATGAATAATCATAGAAGCAAAGAAAGTAATGAAAACAATATACTTGATTCCCAAAACACAGAATGATAACTTATCCATATAGGTTATGCATTTGTATTTGAGATCATTGATATATTTACATCTCATACAGTTTCATTTGCGCCTTACATACTCAGTACATTCTTCGTACTGACGTCCCTTGTGGGACTTACCTTACTTGCTGCAGGCGCAGGTACTAGTAGGCCTCCACAGTAGGTTGCCAGTTGTTGCGTATCATTGGTGAGCTCCAGTTAGTTCGGGGCTTCTCCGAGTCACAGTTGTACATATGTTTTGGTTTTGTATATGTTGTATAAAGCGGGGACTTGTCCCGACTTTCAATTGGTTTTGGTAAATGTTCTGCTAGAGGCTTTTGTAGACGTATGTAGGTGTATAAATGTAAGAGGTATATGTTGTTCTTGACTTGATGACCTCGACGACCAAGCTTCACATATGTATATCTATCACATGTTCCATGATTTCCATTTTTGGTCTTTTATGCTCATACATGATAGTGGTATTTCTTATGTCATGCATATGAATGGATATAAGCACAGTTTGGTTCTCTCGGGCCTTATCGGCTACTGGTGCCAATCCATCTAGATGGGATTCGGGGCGTGACAAAAGTGGTATCAGAGCAGGTCGTTCTACGGGTGTCTACAAAGCCATGTCTGAGTAGAGTCTTACTTATCGATGTGATGTGCACCACATTTATAAGTAGGAGTCTACGGGACATTTAGGATGTTGTTTCTATTATTCACTTCTAGATCATGCAATAGAGCCAATATGGTAAGTGGAATCGTATCTAACCATTGAAATTTATTTCTGTGATATAGTAACAATGCCGATGACAAGAAGGGGCAGAGGTAAGGGTAAGCAGGTAGATATGCCTGCTGATGAAGGCATGAGTAGATTACCACCTGACTAAGCTAGTCAAGGGAGCAAATGCTGAAATTTCATCACGGTCTTCTTCTACTTTTGCAGCTCTGAAAGAGCCAGTCGGTAGAGAAGTACCCCCAGAACCACCAATGAACACCACAGATCAGGACCTTAGAAATACAGTACATATGTTGACACAGTTAGTGGTAGCAAAAATTCAAGGAAGAGCTGGTCCAATGACACATGAGGATGATGCGGCTAGAGTGGCGAGTCGCAGAACACAGGATTTTCTGAAACTGGACCCTCCTATATTCACTGGGTCGGATCCGAAAGCAGATCCACAGGACTTTGTGGATCAGATTCAGAGGGATCTAGAAGTTATGCACGTGATGGGGGTAGAAATCGTTGAACTTGTTGCGTATAGATTGAAAGGAGAGGCGATATTGTGGTATGAGGATTGGAAGAAATCTCGTGATATTGGTGCAAATCCACCTAATTGGAAAGAATTTAAAGCGGATTTCCTTGATCATTACCTTCTCTATGAGATCCGTAAGGCTCGTGCGGATCAGTTTTTAAATCTTCGTCAGGGAAATTTGAGTGTTAGAGAATACAACTTGCAATTTAATTTCTTGGCTTGATATACTCCAAATGTGGTGGCTACAATGACAGATAGAGTCCATCGATACGTGGACAGATTAAAGCCATATTTGGTAAGGGATTGCACCATTGCCGCCTTGAATAAAGATATGGATATAGCGAGAATTCAAGCTTTCGCCCAGAAAATGGAAGATCAAAGACAGAGAAGAAGGGCACATGAATTTGATAGGGGACAATCTAAAAGGGCTAGACCTATGGGACCATCTATGGTGTCCCAAGGAGGATCTAGGCCTCGTATGCTTCCTAGACCACCTAGACCATCGTTCTCTCATTCCACAGCAGGTGCTCACTCTTAGTTTCGAGGGTCTAGAGGTGGTCCATCTGGGCAGAGTAGTGGAGTTCACGGATCACAGGCAGCAGGTTTTCCTCGTCAGTAGTGTCAGCACTGCGGGTGTATTCATGCAGGTACATGCCAAATGGGAACAAATGCTTGCTTTTGGTGCGGTATGACAGGGCACATGATGAAAGAGTGTCCCCAGAGGAGCATGGGTGGTATAGCACGACCGACAGGATCGGACATTGCGTCGACAGCATCGGTTCCTTCTTTGGGCTGAGGTGTGCAGTCTGTTGGTCGGGGTAGAGGTGCCAGGGGAGCAGCCAGTACTAGTGGGGTCAAGAATAGCACTTATGCTTTAGTGGACCGACAAAATTCAGAGGCTTCTCCTAATGTTGTCACAGGTACATTATCCATATTCTCATATAATATATATGTATTGATTGACCCCGGTTCTACATTGTCCTATGTTACTCCATTGATTGCTATGAAATTTGCAAAGGCACCAGAATTATTAATTAAGTCAATTGAAGTGTCTACACCGGTTGGTGAATATATTATTGCAAAAAGATTATATCGAAATTGTGTGGTAACTGTGTGCGGTCATGATACATTGGCCGATCTCATTGAACTAGACATGGTGGATTTTGATGTGATAATGGGAATGGATTGGTTGGCCTTTTGCTATGCCACGGTAGATTGCCGGGCCAAGAAGGTACATTTTTCCTTTCCGCAAGAAAATGTTCTTGAATGGCAGGGTAATGTGGGGGCACCAAGAGGAAGATTTATTTCCTATTTAAAAGCAAGGAAAATGATTGCTAAGGGTTACATATGTCATTTAGTATGGGTGAAAGATACTGAAGTGTAACCACTAACTCCGCAGTCGGTTCCAATGGTCAATGAATTTGTGGATGTATTTCCAGAGGATCTTCCAGGTTTACCCCCGTAACGAAAAGTAGAGTTTGGCATTGATGTGATTCCAGGGACTCAGCCCATCTCTATTCCTTCATATAGAATGGCTCCAGCAGAATTGGTGAATTAAAGGAGCAATTGAAAGATTTGCTGGACAAGGGCTTCATTAGGCCTAGTATGTCCCCGTGGGGTGCACCGATATTATTTGTATGGAAGAAAGATGGCATATTGAGAATGTGCATCGACTATCGGCAATTGAATAAGGTAACGATCAAGAACAAATATCCGCTCCCTCGAATTAATGATTTGTTTGATCAGTTACAGGGTGCCAAGTGTTTTTCAAAGATCGACTTGAGGTCAAGTTACCATCAAGTCAGAGTTAGAGAAGAAGATGTACGCAAGATAGATTTTCGAACACGGTATGGCCATTATGAATTTTTAGTTATGTCATTTGGACTAACAAATGCACCAGCTGTGTTCATGGATTTGATGAATAGGGTGTTTAAGCCATTTCGAGACGTGTTCGTCATGGTATTTATAGATGACATCCTGTTTTATTCAAGATCACTAGAGGACCATCCTAATCACTTACGACAGGTGTTACAGATACTTCGTGAGCGTAAGTTGTATGCAAAGTTCTCCAAGTGTGAGTTTTGGTTAAAATCAGTTGCATTCTTGGGTCACATTGTGTCAGATAAAGGTATACAGGTGGATACACAGAAGATTGAAGAAGTGAAAAATTGGCCAAGACCTACGACACCCACAGAGATTCGTAGTTTTCTTGGATTAGCAGGTTATTACCGAAGATTTGTGGAAGGTTTTTCTTCCATTGCTGCACCTTTAACGAAGCTTACACATAAAGCATTTAAATTTCAGTAGAATGATGCATGTGAGAAAAGCTTCCAAAAGTTGAAAGATAAATTAACCTCCACACCGGTTTTGGTACTTCCTGAGGGCACCGAAGGTTATGCAGTGTATTGTGATGCTTCCGGGGTTGGCCTTGGATGTGTATTGATGCAGCACGGTAATGTCATAGCATATGCCTCAAGATAGTTGCGGCCACACGAGAGAAACTATCCCACACATGATCTTGAATTAGCGGCGGTGGTTTTTGCTTTAAAGATATGGCGTCATTATTTGTACGGAGTACACGTTGATATCTATACTGATCACAAAAGTTTGCAATATATCTTTAAATAGAAGGAACTCAATTTGAGGCAATGAAGGTGGTTAGAACTCTTAAAAGACTATGATATTGACATTCTTTATCATCCAGGAAAAGCAAATGTAGTAGCGATGCATTGAGCCGCAAGGTGGTAGAAAGCACTAGTGGTCAATTGACGGAAAAGAAAGAGATAATCAAGGACCTACATCAATTAGCCAGCTTGGGGGTTCATCTTATTGAATCCTCAGATGAAGGAGTTATTGTACAAAATGCGACTGAATCTTTACTAATATTTGAGGTAAAAGAGAAGCAGTTTACAGATCCTATGTTATTGCAGTTAAAGGAGAATGTAGAATAGAATTTGACAAAGGCATTTGATCTGACACAAGAAGGGGTGCTTCAATGCCAAGGCAGATTATGTATACCGGATATAGATGAGTTGAGGAAATGAATTATGACTGAGGCGCATCATTCGTGCTATTCTATTCATCCGGGGGCTACTAAAATGCACCATGATTTAAAAGAAGTGTATTGGTGGGGAAATATGAAGAAGAACATTGCAGAATTTGTCGCTCAATGCCCGAATTGTCAACAAATAAAGGTAGAGCATCAAAAACTAGGAGGTTACATGCAATGTATCAATCTTCCAGTCTGGAAGTGGGATATGATTAATATGGACTACATCATAGGTTTGCCTCGTACGCTACAGAAATTTGATTCTATATGGGTTATAGTCGACATGCTTACTAAGTCACCACATTTTCTACGATTCAAGACCACCTATACAGTGGAGGATTATGCAAGATTATATGTGAAAGAGATAGTGCGGTTACATGGAATTTCGATCTCCATTCTATCAGATAGAGGAGCACAATTTACTGTGCATTTTTGGAGATCTTTCTAGCAGAGTTTGGGTACACAGGTGAATCTGAGTACGGCTTTCCATCCTCAAACTGATGGACAAGCAGAACGTACTATTCAAACACTTGAAGATATGCTATGAGCATGCACGTTAGATTTTCAAGGCAGTTGGGATGACCATTTGCCTCTTATTGAATTTTCTTACAACAATAGCTATAACTCAAGTATTAAAATGGCACTTTATGAAGCTTTGTAAGGAAGGAAATGTAGATCACCAATTGGATGGTTTGAAGCGGGTGAAACTGCTTTACTTGGGCCAGATCTTGTTCATCAGGCAATGGAGAAAGTTAAAGTGATTCAACAGCGATTACAAACGGCCCAGAGTCAATACAAGTCATATGCCGATGTTAGAATAAGAGTACTTGAATTCGCCATAGGTAATTGGGTATTTCTGAAGGTGTCACCAATGAAAGGGGTAATGCGATTCGAAAAGAAAGGAAAATTGAGTCCACGTTGCATAGGACCATATGAAATTATTAGAAGTTTTGGGAAGGTTGATTATGAGTTAGCACTACCCCAAGAACTCTCCACAGTTTATCCAGTATTTCATGTTTCAATGCTTCGAAAGTGCATAGGGGATCCATCTCGTTTTACTCCTATTGATGATGTACAGGTTACAGAGGATCTTACCTATGAGGAGATACCTGTTTACATTCTAGATAGACAAGTTACGAGGTTGAGGAATAAAGATATAGCATCCATAAAGGTACTTTGGAGAAATCAACACCTGGGAAACTGAAGAAATGATAAAATCCAAGTACCCTCATTTGTTCCAAAAGGAAGAATGACAAGTAAGTATTTATAAGCTTTGCGTATATCTCTATATGATGACATGAAGAATGTTCCTAGATTTGTAATTGTTTACTTTTAATAATAACACTAACATTCGAGGACGAATGTTTCTAAGGGGGGAAGAATGTAACACCCCGTACGTTTTGGAGTCTAGCTGACTACCGTAACATTTATGGAAATATGTAAACATGAGAGATTTGATGAATTATGTATTAAATTGTGGGCATTAATAAGTCTTGTACAATTGGGCCCTAAATGAAACCCAAAAAAAAAACATAGAAAGACATGGCCCAAGTCGGAATTTGACCCATTCTTCCAATACTCATCCATTGACCAAGTAAACACACCAAGTGTGTGGATAAGGATCATTCTAAAGGGACTATATAAACCAATAAATGAGATTTTTATTTCATAAAAACACACATGCCCTTTTCTAACATTTTCCACATTTTTTCTCTCAAAATACAAACCCTAAGCTCTCATCTCTTTGGGACAAGATAACTCTTTGGTAAGTATTTATTCTCATGGTTCAGTATATAATATGTTTAATATGGTGTATAAATCATGTTTGTTGTGTTGGAAAAGTGTTGGACAGTGTGCTATGCGTAAAACTGTCTATTTTTGCAATCAGAGAATGGTTTTGTCTTGTGAACTTGAATATGGACTTGTGGTCTTGAAGGAAGTGAACTTTATGGATGAAATATTGACATGTGAGATTTTATTATATTCCTACCTTGTTTTATCCTTGTGTATAATGTTTGGAATTGTTATTGTGAAATTGGTTATAGTTTTGGTGACGTATTGACCGTGAAGTGTAGTTTTGGGTGTTGTTTATGTCTGTTGTGAGATCATGGCTGAATTTTGGTATTCAATATGATCAAAAGTATGTCAAAATAAGTTTGGTTATGATCATGGACCATTCATTGCATTAAAAGACCTAAAAGAAACCATTTCGGACTAAAACGAGCATCCGCCCCCGCAGACGAGGGCACCTGCCGGCGCAGATGCCAATGTAGGTACCACTGTGATATGTGTGGGACAATATCAACAAGTACACGACCTTTCATACGAAGCCAAGCTCGGGAATTACAAAAACTCCAAGCCTTGTTCATGCAAATGGCCGTGTGTGAATTGGTGATTGAGCCTCCTAAGGATCTAAATGTTTTTAAATGTGAAGAGGGACCTTGAAGTGTAATAAACTTACACTCCAAGGGCGGCACCCTAGACAAGGACAAGCTGGTCATTTTGCTTCATTTTGCCTTGTAATATAAATAGAATATATTAGGGTTATTTGGGTAGTACTCTCATTATAATTTTGAAGACAAAAACTCTTGTAATATTAAGGACTTCTCTCTCCTCCATTTGGGAAGCTCCAAAACAGCAACTCACAAGTGAAGTACACTTGTGTTGTATCTTGGCTAGAAACAAGGATCTTGAGGTCATTGAGTTCCTCTTGGTCTAAGTAAGAACTTGGTGTTCATATTCATTAGTCTTAGGGTCCTTTCTTGATGTTAGGGTTCTTAGTCTCTTGAATATTATATGCCAAGTTAACTTTATTATTATTATCTTGTTGTTGTTGTGTTTGTGATCTTGAAGTCTAGTGAAGCCGTGTGGGGCTCTTTAGATTCACTAGCATTGTTGTTCAACTTGTTAATCTTGTGTTTGTTGGGTCTTGTTGTTGTTGTTGTTGGAATATTCGTATTGTGAACTTGATCTTGTATCATTTAGTATCAAAGCAAGACCGGTTGTGTTCCAACACTACCCATCTTGGGCTTGCTCTCGGTCAAAAAAAAAAAAAAAAAAGAGAAAATCTGTCCATTGTTGTCTTGGCCGAGAATATTGTTGTGTGTATAGATCTAGGTGTTATTTTACTTGTTTAGTGTGTTTCTAGTGTTGGTTTCTTTCTCACCAACACTAAAATGTCTAGATCTAAAAGATTGAGCTTAAAATATTGACCATTGTTGTGGTGACTTGAAAAGTGGACCGTAGGTTGTATGTTGTTGATGACAATTAATGGTTTTGTGTTATGTGCTTGAAGAAGTTGATGTTGTGTTCTTGAAGCGTGTTGGGATTTTTGAGGTGTTCATCTTATAAACTTGTTCATCTTGTTGAAAATAGAGTTCATGTTGTAAGACAAAAGTCATAAAGTTGTTGGTGAAAAGACTTGCACCCATCACTTCCTAGTCTTGACAACCACTCTTCCTTAATTCAAGGGACCTTGTTTTGTGGGAATAGTATAGTCAAACCTCACCTTTTTGAGTTTGAAAGGTTGAAAAGAATACAAGACTTTTACTTTCCCTCCAAAACACATTGTCATCCATAACAAGTTGTGTGAGTATTGAAAATTTCAGATTTAAGACAAAAAAAAAACACAAAAACGTATGGGACCAAGATCGACCACTTACATGCTGCCACGTCACTATAAGCTCAACTTTGGATATTCTTCTAGTTGCTAATTGTTGATTCTTGGTTTCCTTACTTGGTTCTAGAACTAATTAACAAACTAGTACATTCCTACTAGGTTGTCAATTAGTCCTTTGAATTCGTTTGTTCGTGTCAACGATTACTTGAGTGCCCTTTTTATCTTTTGAATACGTTGCTGTTTTTGGTTCTAGTCCGACAAGAATTCTTTGAGTCTTCAAAAAAGAATACACTCCGGATAAGAGCTTACTCATACCTTAAAGGATTCACGGTTACTAGCCAATCTACAACACTTGTGGAACTCAAGCGTGAGGTGATCTAAAGAGTATAATACCTTGACAATGGAAGGGACCACGTCCCAAAACATGGATACTAATGCACTTGAATTTATGAGGGTCACTCTTGAGGCTGTTACCCGGACACTTGAAAGGTTGAATACGGAATTTTGGGTCGTGAGAGGGGATTTGGCAGCAATAAAGGGAGAAGTGTCGACTATTAGTGGGAGATTAGAACAAGTGGAGAGTCAAAGGAACTCTCGTCCTTCTACTCCTCTACATGTATCGACCAATGGGCATGATAGAACTTCCTCCGCAACCATCACCCCCAAAACAGTGCACCAAATGCTAAATGCGCCTCAAGCTCCACTAAATGCCGCAAGCCAAACCACTCTTTTCCCTCCAAACCGTGACCCCACTAGACCAATACATTTCCAAACTCCTCAAGTTCCACAAGAGGGATTTGGATGTCAAGTACCTCCACAAAATCCGAACCCTCCATTCCAAGCTCCATTAAACCAAAGGCCACAAAATCTAATTCCTCCAAATCAAGTACAAAATGCCCAAAACCGGCCAACCCCTTTTGAGGGATATGGTAGAGAGGAGTATGAAGGATATGGAGCCTTTGATGATGCTTACATAAGGGAGGAGGAGATAAGAGGGGGTCGTGGAGATCCAAGGAGATACCGAGGGTATGGAGAAAGGGGAAACCGACACCAAGAGAGAGATGTAGGAATCAACACCAACAAGTTGAACCTACCCATCTTTAAAGGTGAAAGTGACCCCGAGGCCTACTTAGCTTGGGAATCGGCTTGTGACAAAGTTTTCTAAGTTAATGATATCTCGGAAGAAAAGAAGGGTTGCTATGCTATAGCTCATTTTGAGGGTTATGCTAACACTTGGTGAGAGTATGTCAAGCGGTTTGGTAATGAATTAATTGATAGGCAGCCACCACCTTGGTATCAGTTGAGGTACTTGATGAGGCAACGATACCTTCCTGAGAGATATCGCCATGAGTTGTTTGCTAGATTGTACGGCTTACGTCAAGGTAACAAGAGTGTTATGGCATATTTTGATGAGTTTCAACAACTCATGTTGAAACTTGATCATCGTGGGGAACAAATCAGTCACGACATCATCCGTTTCAAGTGTGGGTTGAACAAAGAGATCTCCACTCATTTAACACTTCACAAGTTTGATACCGTTGATGGTATTTTCCAAGCGGCTCTTGAGATTGAAAGGGAACTTAAAGAGAGATTATCTTTTAAGGCAAGGGGACAAGCCCCCTCGGGCTGGCCCAAAAACAAGGACCAACCAGCCACTACAAGGCTGCCCGAGCCCAAAATAGTCCACAAAATTCCTCCAAAATCGGAGGCTCACAAGTATCCTAACCCAAAGGGATTCCAATGTTTCAAGTGCTAAGGTTGGGGGCATAAGGCCAATGAATGTCCAAACCGACGCAATGTGATCCTACGGGAAGTGAGATTGCATTACCTTGGTGAGGAGGTGGACCTTGAAAAGGGAGAGGATGAGGCCGAGCCTCAAGATAGAGAGTAAACTGATGATGGACCACATGATGATGATGGTGAAGATGTTTATCCGCAAGAAGGGGAATGTGTGTTTCCAAACTTTGTGGTTAGGCGCGTCATGATTAGTAAGGCAATAAATGACCCAAGCCAAAAGGAAAATCTATTCCATACTAAATGTCTTGTAAAGGGGAGTGTGTGTACCTTGGTGATCGATAGCGGTAGTTGTACAAATGTTGTAAGTAATGCTATGGTAAATTTCTTGAAGTTACCAACTACCCCGCACACTAGTCCTTACAAGTTACAATGGTTTAATGATTGTGGTGAATTAAGGGTCGCAAGGCAATATGTGATACAGTTTAAGGTGGGAAACTACCACGATGAAGTGCTTTGTGACGTGATACCAATGCAAGCATGTCACTTGTTTCTAGGTAGACCTTGGCAATATGATAGGTCTACCAAACACGATGGGAGGTCCAATCAATATACACTTGAGAAGGATGGCCGAAAGGTTACACTTCATCCTCTTTCGCCTTCCCAAGTAAATGAGTGGCATCAAAGGATGAGAGAATTGAAGGAAAAGGGAAAGGAATCCGAAAAGGGAGAAAAAGGAGGGAATTCTGTAGGTGGGGAAGTGGGGGCATCCAATGATGCCTCAACAGCAAAACGGACGGAAAACATGGTGATGTTGGGTAGGAAGAAGGAACTCTTCGTGGATCATGATGAGGACACACCTATGTTACTTTTGGCTCAGTGTTTTAATACTAACCCCACTAATTCTTCCATTTCCCCTTTGATTTCTTGTGTGTTCTAGGATTATAAAGATGTATTTCCTAAAGAACTTCCGCAAGGATTGCCCCCACTTTGGAGAATTGAGCGCCAAATTGACTTTGTGCCGGGATCACAATTACCAAACAAGCCGGCTTATAGGAGCAACCTTACGGAGACCAAGGAATTGCAACGTCAAGTTGAGGAGCTCCTCAACAAAGGGTATGTCAAGGAGAGCATGAGTCTATGCGCGGTTTCGGTGCTATTAGTGCCCAAAAAGGACGGAACGTGGCGCATGTGTGTGGACTGCCGAGCCATCAACAAAATTATGGTAAAATATCGCCACCCTATTCCTCGGTTAGATGACATGCTAGATGAATTGAATGGTTCATGTTTGTTTTCCAAGATTGATTTAAGGAGTAGCTATCACCAAATAAGAATGCAACCCGGTGATGAATGGAAAACTACCTTTAAGACCAAATTTCGTCTCTATGAATGGATGGTTATGCCCTTCGGCCTAACAAATGCTCCAAGTACTTTTATGAGGCTAATGAATCATGTGATAAGGCCATTTATTGGAAAGTTTGTTGTTGTCTACTTTGATGATGTCTTGGTGTATAGCAAGTCTTTAGAAGAGCATGTGATGCATTTACAATGTGTGCTTGATGTCCTTAGAAAGGAAAATTTGTATGCAACTGGAAAAGTGCTCCCTTGGTGTTAATGAAGTTGTTTTCTTAGGTTTTGTTGTTAGTTCAAGAGGGGTCGAAGTGGATGAATACAAGATAAATGCTATCAAAAATTGGCCAACCCCACAAACTGTTGGAGAAGTAAGAAGCTTCCACGGGTTGGCTAGTTCTTATAGAAGGTTTGTCAAAGGATTTAGCACCATAGCCGCCCCCTTGACCGAGGTCATTCGAAAAGAACAACCCTTCAAGTGGGGTGACGAGCAAGCTAAGGCCTTTGAAGACTTGAAAGCTATGCTCATCTCCGCACCCTTGTTACAATTGCCCAACTTTGATAAGACCTTCGAAGTCGAGTGCGATGCGAGTAAATTAGGTATAGGGGCTGTTTTGATGCAAGATTTGAAACCCATTGCTTACTTTAGCGAAAAGCTCAAAGGAGCAACTCTAAACTACTCCACGTATGATTTAGAGTTGTATGCCTTGATTAGAGCCTTGGATACTTGGCAACACTACTTATGGCCTAAGGAGTTCGTGATCCAAACGGACCATGAATCCTTAAATCATCTTCGGGCCCAAGACAAGCTTAACAAACGGCATGCCAAATGGATTGAGTTTCTTGAGACCTTCCCTTATGTTATCCAATACAAAAAGGGTAAGGACAACGTAGTAGCCGATGCTTTGTCTAGAAAACATGCTCTTGTGTCCACTTTGTCAACAAAATTGATGGGTTTTGAGAGTTTAAGAGAGTTTTATCCCAAGGACCCTCACTTTGCTCCTATCTTTAGGGAATACGAAGACTTGGGTAGGGACAAGGGGGATTCGGCTAGGGGTTCAAATCCGTATGCCATGTTTGATGGTTACTTATTTAAAGGTAGACGATTGTGTGTGCCCTCTAGCTCTTGGAGAGAATTGTTTGTGAGGGAAGCACATGATGGAGGTCTAATGGGTAATTTTGGGGTCGAAAAGACCTTCGTAATAGTGGAGGAGCAATTCTGTTGTCCCAAAATGCGCAAGGATGTGACTAGGATTTGTGGCCAATGTGTAGAATGCAAGAGAGCCAAATCTCGGCTCCTACCTCATGGATTGTACATTGTACACCCCGCTGCCCACTCCTCTATGTCCTTGGCTTGATATATCTATGGATTTTATGTTGGGACTGCCAAGGACTCGACGAGGTCGGGATAGTATTTTTGTTGTAGTCGACCGGTTTTCTAAAATGGCGCACTTTATTCCTTTCTCTAAATGTGATGACGCACCTAACGTGGCCTCTTTGTTTGTTGATAATGTTGTTAAATTGAATGGTGTTCCGAGGACCATTGTGAGTGATAGGGATTCTAAGTTCCTAAGCCACTTTTGGAAGTCCATGTGGGGTAGGCTTGGTACCAAGTTGTTGTTCTCTACGTACTGCCACCCACAAACCGATAGCCAAACGGAGGTAGTAAATAGAACTTTGGGTGCTATGCTACGTTCCATGGTTAAGGGAAAAATGACTTCTTGGGAAGAGTACTTACCATTGATTGAATTTGCCTATAACCGTGTCATACACTCAAGTACGAGAATTACTCCCTTTGAGTGTGTATACGGCCTCAACCCCCTTACCCCTTTTGATTTAACGCCTTTGCCAAGTGATCTCATGATTAGCTTAGATGGAAGCAAGCGGGCAAATGCTATGAAGAAGTTACATGAGAAGGTGCGGCTTCAACTTGAGAAGAAAAACCAAGACATGGCAAGGAAGGCCAACAAGGAAAGAAAGAAATTCATTCTTGAACCGGGAGATTGGGTGTGGGTGCATCTTCGGAAGTATCGGTTTCCATCTCAAAGAAAGTCCAAATTGATGCCTAGGGGTGATGGTCCCTTCCAAGTACTTGAGAGAGTCAATGACAACGCCTACAATATTGACCTTCGACCAGAATATCAAGTGCACAACACTTTCAACGTTTGTGATCTCTCTCTCATGGGTGCGGTTGAAGATGACCAAATGCTGAATTTGAGGTCAAATTCCTCTCAAGATGGAGAGGATGATACGGGTGGGACAAGCTCCACAAGTACACGACCTTTCACACGAAGCCAAGCTCGGGAATTATAAAAACTCCAAGCCTTGTTCATGCAAATGGCCGTGTGTGAATTGGTGATTGAGCCTCCTAAGGATCTAAACGTTTTTAATGTGAAGAGGGACCTTGAAGTTTAATAAACTTACACTCCAAGGGCGGCACCCTATACAAGGACAAGCTGGTCATTTTGCTTCATTTTGCCTTGTAATATAAATAGAACATATTAGGGTTATTTGGGTAGTGCTCTCATTATAATTTTGAAGACAAAAACTCTTGTAATATTAAGGAATTCTCTCTCCTCCATTTTTGAAGCTCCAAAACAGCAACTCACAAGTGGAGTACATTTGTGTTGTATCTTGGCTAGAAACAAGGATCTTGAGGTCATTGAGTTCCTCTTGGTCTAAGTAAGAACTTGGTGTTCATATTCATTAGTCTTAGGGTCCTTTATTGATGTTAGGGTTTTTAGTCTCTTGAATATTATATGTCAAGTTAACTATCTTTTATTATCTTGTTGTTGTTGTGTTTGTGATCTTGAAGTCTAGTGAAGCCGTGTGGGGCTCTTTCGATTCACTAGCATTGTTGTTCAACTTGTTAATCTTGTGTTTGTTAGGTCTTCTTGTTGTTGTTGTCGGAATCTTCGTATTGTGAACTTGATCCTGTATCACACTGGCATCTACCACCAGCCACCTGCAGGCCCACCTCGGCCACCTGCGGGCGCAGGTGGCTTCGCCGGTCAGCCCCAGGTTCGGTTTTGTATGTTTTCGCATCGTCTTGGTCCCCGAAGGCCCCTATACCCTTTTTGGATGTAATTATCAATTTGTGATGTAGTTTTAATGACTTTAAAGTGTCGTATGGAGGTATAGTGGACTATATTAAGGATGGATGGTTGTTCATATGTTGTTATGAAGGGGTAATTGTGACGGAATAATAAAGAGAAAAGCATAAAGGGTAAGTGTGGTGTGAAATGCTATTGATGTATGATCTCTTGGTCAATGTGCGTAATGTTATGGTGCTGTTGATATAATAATGCAGTGGATTGTATTGCAAGGGGTGACATGGCGTTATACGGCAGTCATATAGTTCATTGTCATCTTATACGCCTGTATAGTAACTAGTTTCTAATGTAAGCTCCGATATGTACTTGTATTGTAAAGTAAGACGTAAGGAAGAAGCTGGGCTATTGTATTCACGTATAGGATTGAATATACTCATACTTGGAAGTGAAGGTATGTAAGGTTACTTTGTCCATATCTTTCTACAGCATATAGTATTCACATTGACTTTACACTTGTCCTATTCCGAAACGTGCTAAGGTATCCTATTTCCGATTACTAATGGTTGTTATCACATGTTTCCTACTTATTGATAGATTGTGAATCACTTGTTCATTGATAATGTTCTAAAATCCCAATAAAGTTATGTTCCAAAGTTCCAATAGTCGTTATACTTATGTCTCTTGTTCATTGATTATTGTCCAATGGTTCCAATAGTGTTATGTTCCCAATAAGGCTATGTTTCCAATAATGTTTATTCACATGTCTCTCACTCATTGATTATTGATCCAAAGCTTCAAATAAAGTTATGACTATCATTGTGTCAATCTCAAAAGTAAAGAATAAAGTAATGCACATATGTGGTTAATGATTTAGTACGGGTGGTAGCTTTGGGGGCGAAATGCCTAGCTCAGGTTGATCCCGAGATTATTGGATCAGAGGTCAGTCCTAGAGGCGTAAGCCTAGCTCGGACCGATCCTGACAGGGTGTAGCTCTAGAGGTAATCACCTAGCTCGAGCTGAACCCAATGTATTGTCATAGGTGGTAGTTCTAGAGGCATAAGCCTAGCTCAAGCCGATCCCAACATAACGTTACGTTATGTTAAAACCTACTGTTCAGTCGGGGCCCGGGTATCACAGGTCACTGGCAAAGATGAATAATCATAGAAGCAAAGAAGCAAAGAAAGTAATGAAAGCAATATACTTGATTCCCAAAACACAGAATGATAACTTATCCATATTGGTTATGCATTTGTATTTGAGGTCATTTATATATTTACATCTCATACAGTTTCATTTGCGCCTTACATACTCAGTACATTCTTCGTACTGACGTCCCTTGTGGGACATACCTTACTTGCTGCAGGCGCAGGTACTAGTAGGCCTCCACAGTAGGTTGCCAGTTGTTGCGGATCATTGGTGAGCTCCAGTTAGTTCGGGGATTCTCCGAGTCATAGTTGTACATATGTTTTGGTTTTGTATATGTTGTATAAAGCGGGGACTTATCCCGACTTTCAGTTGGTTTTGGTAAATGTTCTGCTAGAGGCTTTTGTAGACGTATGTGGGTGTATAAATGTAAGAGGTATATGTTGTTCTTGACTTGATGACCTCGACAGCCAAGTTTCACATATGTATATCTATCACATGTTCCACGATTTTTGTTTTTGGTCTTTTATGCTCATACATGATAGTGGTATTTCTTATGTCATGCATATGAATTGATATAATCACAGTTTGGTTCTCTCGGGCCTTATCGGCTACGGGTGACAATCCCTCCCGATGGGATTCGGGGCGTGACATTAGGCAAGATGTATAATATCGCTTACATAGGGTGTAGTTGACTCGAAAAATGATTCTTCTCGTGGTTTTCAAATAATTTAAAGTAACTTTTAGAGAGTGTGCAAATATGTGTATTGTCTTAGATCATAATAAAAACACAATTAAGATTTTTACTAGAGTGTAACCTAGGATACCTCACTATGCATGCATATGACATCTCTCAAAATGACAAAAAAATACAAAAAAAATCAAAACACATTAAGTGAAGTATTTTATACCATGACAAAAGCTTATAGACAAGAGAATTTTGATACACTAATGGACAAAGTAAATAAGATGGATCATACAATGAAGGCGTATCTAGATTCTGCGGGATATGAGAAGTGGGCTAGAGTTTATGCATCGGTAAACAGATGTATTATGATGACATTCAACATTGCAGGGTGTAGTAACTCTCGCATATTGAATGCACGAGAATTGTCAATATTACATTTCTTAGAAAAAGTTCGAATATTAATTGAGGATTGAAATTGCAAGAACAAACAAAAAGTCATGTGTACATTTACACCACTAAAAAAAAAAAGTTTCAGAAAATTCTTGTACTCAATGAACTGAAATCTTCTCGTATGTGCTTATTTGAAATATGTCTAAACTTAAAATGTGATATTTATTATGCATTTGTAAATATGAATATGCATGTACAATGTGTATCTAGTTAGTATATATATATAATATTTTTCATAGACACTGTAACTGAAACATATATGTATATATATAATATTTTTAATATACACTGTAACTAAAACATATTATATGACTGTGAGTAGTGTATCTATGTGTCTAATACATATAATATATGTTTCAGATACATTGTAAATGAAACATGTTATTTGAGAGTTAACACTTGTATAAAGTAACAAATACATTTAAGATATTTTAGATACACTATAACTGAAATATATTTTATGATTGTTAAAACTTGTATCTAAATATTAGATACCTACATATAATATGTATTATATACATTGCAATTGAATAGTATAAATGTGTATCTAATTATCATATACATAGGATACTTGTATCTATAACTCAGATATATCTACAACTAACTTTTATATTGCATGCTAATATAGGTGAGGGCTTCATCAAAGTTCTTGTTCATAGGAACTGAGGATTAGAGGTGGTTCATTGTTTGTCTTAGGAATAAAAAATAAAATTTTGAAATATTTTAAATTTATGAGATACCATGTCCACACGCAGTTGCTGTTTTGAAGAGCAAGAATATAATGGAGTTAGGACCATACTACTCTAATCTACTATAAGCCAACAACATTGGTTCTAACTTATGAGCGTCCAGTTTTCCCTTGCCACCTGCCAGATGAAAAGAATTAGAATATTCTCGCAAACATATTAGAATAAATGATTTTGCCACCCATTTATAAGAGACCACCTGGTAGGTCGAAAAAGAGCAGGCATAAAAAATGAGTGAAATATTATCAGTAAGCACAAACTGTTGGTAAAAATGTGGACATGAAGGACATAATAGATATAGCTATTTTCAAAGAAGAAGTGAATTATTTGGATACATAAATTTTAATTTTGTACAAGTATGTTGCAATTCATATGTTCTGCTTCAATCTTGATCCATAGATTTGAATCTCAATAGAGTGACACTACAACAAAATTGTCCTAAGGCTACATCAGTTCTAGGAAACACTTGCAAAATGTTGTTAAAAGTATTTGCGGGAACAATTTCAAGGAGTGACCTTTGTATAAAGCTTTGACCATGAAAATATTGAGATGAGATTGTTCTTTGGTATGTCGAAATTCATATGTTAAGGTCCGTGTTTGTTAATGATTTTTCCCTAGACTAAGTATCGGACTCAGTTGAATATATCTGACTCAGTTTAGTGTATTTGCAAAATATATCTACTTGTATCTGATAATATATATATATATATATATATTCTAAAGGTATATAAGGGAATTACAATTTTTAAATATACATTTATATGTATACATTATCATAATTTAATAGATTTATAAATGCAGATACATGTATCTGCATGTATTTATCACAACTCAAAAGCTCAAGGGTTGTGATGAAAACTACCGCAATCTAATCATGATAGGTAAGCTTGACTCAACAACACAAATAGTACAGAGTAAATACAACAGTATAAAACCCACACAAATAACTAAAGATAATTTTTCAAAACATCCTCAAATGAAGTTGAACAAAGTAATTCAAAATTCTAAGACTCAAAAGTCATAAGTACAAGACTGATTCTATTACAGAAAGTCAACCAAAAATATAAGTAGTATGATAAATAAAGTAAGACAAAAATAAAGATAGATGAAACTTAGACGGTCTTCGACTGGGGGAGCGCACCACAACCTGAAATATCATCAAAATACACAATCACAAGCCACGAGGATCACTTATACCTGTGTCTGTATAAGAAGGATACAAAAAAGTAGGAGTACTAGTACTCAGTAGGAATCATAGATCGATTGAGCTAATGTGGATATTATATCAAATAAAAAATACTAAAATAATCCTACACTCAAAAAACGTCTTGGCATTTCTATATCAATAAATATCACAGATCATCTTAAAAACAATAATAATTCAAAAATAATTCAATACAATGATATGCGATGGCCAATACCTATCAATATATATTTCTCTAGTTATTTACTACAAGGTGGGACTCGTAAGGTCCATATAACCCATCTAGAATTTTGTGTCATTGTGATAAAGAGTATTAAATATCATTCTCAGAAATACTTCCTAAAACCAAATCATCAGATAGTGTTTTATTTTCTTTCAAAAACTTAGTATTTCTAATGGTACAATCCAGTTATCCACAAGATGAGTGAATATACATAATCAAGATGATAAGATGAATAAAACACAAAACAAATGTATGAAATATCAATATATTAATCAACTTATGAACACAAGTGTCACGACCCAAAATATATTACGTGATGACACCTGTCACACCCAGTACAGCTAAGCCTAATCCAATCCAAACTCAATACTCAAAGTAAATTAGAAATGGAAGAAGAAGCATACAAAAATTAGGATTAATATTTTTCCCGAATCGGGAGTTAAAAATTTCAGGCTAGGCTAGTCTTGGATGAAATATGAGCAATGTTTGGTCTAGGGAAATCTGGTAATAAATTGGGTAAATGTAATAAAGTTTAGCATGTTTTTATGTAAGCTAAAATGACAAGGAATTTGTAGGATTTTTTGGAAGTAAATTCGAGTAAGTAGAACTCCCGATATCGAACTTGACATAAAGGGATTAATTAAAAATGTCATGGTTCGGGGGTACGTTGCAAAAAAGTTAAAACTGGGAGAAATCTTGAGTTTTTGCCTTTCCACACTCACTATAGCGTGTGGCAGGCCTTTATGATGTCACTGTTATAGTGGAAAAATTCCTGCTATAACGGGAGTCAACATTGGTCAATCCCACCATAGCAAGCGTATTCTTCTATAGAAAAGCTGCTATAGCGGGATAGGACCGCTATAGCGGGATATATGTGGATTTATAAAAAAAATTACCCCAAAATAGTTTATTATTTCTAAACTCATTTTGGGAAGGGCTTAGGCAATTTCGGGCGATTTTCACCTGTTTTCCACTAAATTTCATCGTAAAGGTAAGTTAATCACTCCCATTAACTAATTTTTGGATTTCTAAACCTTAGAATCACTAGTTTATAGAATTTGGGGAGGATCTAGCTTAACCTAACTAATTTGTTTGGTGCAACGGGGTAAATTGGGTGTAAAAGCTTTGGGTTTTGGTTAAAAGTTGATAATTTACTCTTGCATGACTATAATTCACTATTGTAACCATAAAATTG
Source organism: Capsicum rhomboideum (assembly GCA_031232105.1). Taxonomy (NCBI): domain Eukaryota; kingdom Viridiplantae; phylum Streptophyta; class Magnoliopsida; order Solanales; family Solanaceae; genus Capsicum; species Capsicum rhomboideum. Next base: position 24,812,378 of record CP124718.1, read on the forward strand.
GTAGGATTAGGGTGAAATCAAGGTAGAAAAAAATCCCTAGAATGGGAGGAATGATCATGAAATTGGCCTTGGAGTTTGAGATTAGGTTGTAATCCTCGATATTGTAGGTCATTTGGATGATTATATATTATATTCTTATTTTTAAACCACAATCAAGCCGAGGTTGAAAGAAAAGAGAAGGCTCAAGTTTGCTAGAGCATTTCAGGCTTGGATTGAGGTAGGTGATAGTTTAATGTAGTCGAAACCCAACTTGTTTTATATGTGCATAATAAATGTTCCTTAATATTGCTTGTTACAATGCATGTTCATGGAAAGTGAATGCCTGTTTGATATCCTAAATGTTAATCATAGACAATGAACTTATATGAAAAGCTTGTTGGTTTTTACAAGTATTGTGTATGTTATTATTATGGTTGTGATTGTTGTGATATCTATCATTATTATGAGTTGTACCATTATTTAGTTATCTTCATGGGATTGGTGATATAAGGTTGGCAGATACTTGATGTCTGGAATTTTGGTACATAGACAAGAGCTCATCCCCTGTAGTTTATGGCTAGTGGGTGACCATAAGACCCTTAGCATGTATGTACAAGGTACAAGTGAGTATGACGATTCCTTAAGTGAACCATGGATTATGTGTTTACTTGATATATTGGTTTCTTGAGTGAAACGGGTTTAAGTGTTGACTAGTTATATAGGTTCCTTGAGTGAATCGGGTTTATGTGTTTACTTGCTAAAGGTGTTTTCTTTATGTAAATCGGGTTGCATGATATTTTCCAACTGTTGTGGTTCTTCTGGATCCTTGAGTGGTCCGGGTTAAATTGTAAATTATGGTATAACTCTATGTCGTCTATCTACATGTGAAATTGAGAAATGGTTGATATAATTGTTTGAGTCATAGTTGTTGACTTGGAATCTTGTTGGTAGTCATGGTTTTGACTTGACTTGTTATCCATGTTGAGTTGTATAGTCTAAACTCCATAATATTATTGTATAAGGTTAAGTGTTATGAACTTGAAGTATGGTTACCTGGTAGGTGTTCATGGTTGACTTGCCTTACTAACTTATGGTTATGTGTTCATATTTGGTTGGCCGATGAACCTACCAGTACACCGTTGTTCTTGTGTACTGATACTATACATGCTCTTCTTTTTGTTGAATGTAGAGCATATTTTAGCGACTGTTTTAAGACCTCCACTGTGATTCAAATAGTGTTAGAACTTAAGGGTGAGCTACATCTTTCGGGCTGCCATGAGTTTTTCATTCAGTTTCTGGTCCATTATTTTGGACTTAGACATTTTCAGTTGTTTTAGCCCGCTTATTGACATTGTAGTAGTTTCGGTACCATGACTTTCAGATTCTAGGGGATTATTTACATTTGATATTTCTGCATTATTATTTAGGTTTATTTATCAAATTTCTTGGCTTTCTTAATGATAAAGGGATTAGTTGCCTAATTTTTGGCTAAATGTTTGATTAAATATTTGAGTTAGATGGTTCTCCCATTGGGGGTTAGTGTGGGTGCCACTCACATCGGGTTTGGATAGTGACAAAGTTGGTATCAGAGCCCTAGTTTCATTGATCTCATTGTGCCAAAGCAGGTCCAGTAGAGTCTTACAGAATGGTACGGAGGTGTCTGTACCTTTCTTTAAGAGGCTATAGGACTTTAGGAAATTATTAGTTCTTTCTTTTTTCATGCTATAACTTGATTCCAATTGGTATCTTGTGATACTAATTAGTATCTGACCTTCTTCATTCTTTTGTTCTCAGATGGTGAATACTAGAAAAAACAAAGCAGAGCCATAGCCTCTACACAAGCAGCTCCAACTACGAAACTGATTGCCCAGGGATAAGGATGTGAAAGTGGTAGAGTAACGAAAAGAGAGAGAGCAATATCTGCTAAGGGTAGATCTAGACAGTAGTTGATCAGCCTTGTCAGAAATTAGTGACACCTCCCCTAACCGAGGATCACTATGAGGAGGTTGAGAAAATGAATGAGGAGGTAGTGGAACAGGAGGAGGTGGATCCAGTTAGAGGTGTTGCTCTTCCCCCTATGTCTTCTGAGATTATTTAGCAGATGTTTTCTTTTCTGAGTGGATTGGCCAGTACTGGGGTCACTTCTGCTATGCCTACGTATTAGTTTCTAGGTGTTCAGCTGACTGCTACAGTTGTTTTTAGAATAGGTAAGGCATTGTGGAATGAGATTTTCCCTCACCTGGTGTTAGGTCCTTTCATGACTGGACTGAGCATGACATGTTGACAAAGTTTCTAAAGATGAAACCTCCTATTTTTGTTGGCTCTGACATGAAAGATGCATTTGAGTTCATTTTTGATAGTTACAAAAGGTTTTATAAGATGGGTATTGTTGACCAGCATAGTGTTGAGTATGTTATTTTCCAGATGCAAAGTAATGTCAAGTAGTGGTGGAGGGTGTATGTGTTGTATCGATCACCAGATTTGCCTCCATTGACACGGGCTCAGTTTTATACCCTATTTTTGGAGAAATATGTACCCCATACTCTTTGTGATCGCAAAAAGAATGAGTTTTTGTCCCTTGAGCAGGCTAATATATCTGTTGTGGCCTATGAGGCCAAGTTTCATGCTTGTCCCATTATGATTCTCAACTACTTGGTACAGAAGAGGAGATAATTTAGTTGTTTGTGAAGAGCCTGAACACTAAATTGTAGGTTTTGACTATTCATATGACTTCTGCTGGAAAGACCTTTAATGATGTTGTCGATTATGTAAAAAAGGTAGAAAGGGTGAAACAAGTTTGTCAGGCAAAGGTGTTAGAGAAGAAGTCCCACAGATTTGCCTAGTATGCCTCCAAACTAGGAAATTGATTTATATATTGATTTGGAAGCCCTTTTTTATTCCTCCATATAGAATGGCTTCGGACTCAAGAGTTAGTTGCAGGAGTTGCTTTATAAGGGATTTATCCATCCTAGTGCTTGTCTTTGGGGTGCTCCAGTGTTATTCGTTAAAAAGAAAGATGGTTGTCTAAGAATGTTTATTAACTACAGGCAGTTGAATAAAGTTACCATTAGGAATAAGTATCCCTTTCCTCAGATAGATGATTTTTTTTGACCAGTTGCATGGTGTTTCCATTTTCTCCAAGATATACTTGGGGTCGGGTTATCACCAGTTAAAAATTCAGCCTGAAGATACAACCAACACAATTTTCAGGACTTTGTATGGATATTACGAGTTCTTGGTGATGTTATTAGGGTTGACTAATACACCGACAACTTTCATGAACTTGATGAATGGTATCTTTAAGTTGGTCTTGGATTATTTTGTGATTCTCTTTATTGATCATATTCTAATTTACTCTAAGAATAAGAAGGAACATACAGGTCATCTTAGCATTGTGTTGGGGATTTTGAAGGAGAAGTAGTTATATACTAAGTTCTAAAAATTCAAGTTTTGGTTGTCTTTGGTTGCCTTCTTAGGGCATGTGGTTTCGGAAAAAGAGGTGTTGGTAGATCCCTAGAAGATTGAGGCGATTAAGATTTGGGTTCGGCCTAGCTCTGTGACTGCGGTTAGAAGTTTTGTGGGTCTTTATAACTACTATCGTAGGTTTGTCAAGAATTTTACATCTATTGCTACGCATTTGAATAGGTTGACCCATAAAGGGGTGCTATTTGTTTGGTTAGATAAGTGTGAGAAGAGCTTTCAAAATCTCAAGACACTCCTGACTATAGCTCCTATTCTTTCTCAGTCAACTGAAGGTAAAGATTTCATTGTATTTTGTGATGCTTCACTCTCTAGTTTGGGTGTTGTGTTGATGATGACATGAATGTAATTTCCTATGCTTTAAGGCAATTAAAGCCACATGGGAAGAATTATCCAACTCATGACTTGGAATTGGCGGCAGTGGTCTTTGCACTTAAGATTCGGAGACACTATCTTTATAGTGTCAGGAGTGAAGTATTTACAGACCATCGTAGTTTGTAGCATGTGTTTATGTAAAGGGACTTGAATTTGAAGCAGAGAATGTGGATGGAATTGTTGAAAGACTATGATGTAACCATCTAGTATCATCCGGGTAAGTATTATACGGTGGCAGACGCATTGAGCTTAAAAATGGTAAGTATGGGTAGTTTGGCCTATTTGAGAGTGTTGAGGCGACCTCTGGGTAGGGAGTTTCAAACTATAGCATCTTAATTTATGTAGTTTGGTGTATCCGAAAGGGGTGGGGTGTTAGATAGTATGAGGTGAGTTCAACATTGCTGGATCAAATTAGGGACAAACAATTTGAAGATAAGAAGTTGAACAAACTTTGGAACAAGGTAGTATATGGTGAAGCTTCTAATGCCACACATTATGCATATGGGGTGTTGATAAAAAAGGGATGCATGTGCGTGCCCTAGGTCAGTGATATGATTCCTGGTCTACTTGCAGAAGCTCATAGTTCTCGATACTATTTTCATTCAGGTACGACCAAGATGTACTGTAACTTGAGACAACTTTATTGGTGGCCCAGGATGAAACGGCATATAGTAGAGTATGTTTCTAAATTCCATAATTGTCAGCATGTAAAGTACAAGCATTAAAGGAATGCATGTTTACTTTAGTAGATACCTATTCCAGAGTGGAAATGGGAAAGGATAGCTATGGACTTTGTGGTGGGTCTTCCTAAGACCTTGGGGTATCATGACTCGATTTGGGTCATAGTAGATAGGCTAACCAAGGCATCTCACTTCATCCCCGTTAGGGTGGATTACAACTCGAACCTGTTAGCCAAGATTTATGTCAAGGAGATATTGAGGCTACATGGGGTGATAATTTCTATCATTTTTGATAGAGGTACGGAATTCACTTCTAAGTTTTAGGACAGACTGCATGAAAACTTGGGCACTAAGCTTGACTTCAGCATTGCCTTCCATCCTCAGACTGACATGTAGTCAGAGAGGATTATTCATGTGCTTTAGGATATGTTAAGGACCTTTGTAATCGACTTTAGTGGTCATTGGAATAAGTTTTTGCCATTGTGTGAGTTTTGATACAACAATAGATATCATTCTAGCTTTGATATGTCTCCATTCAAATCGCTCTATGGGAGAAGGTGTAGTTCACCCATAGTATGGTTCAACATTGGTAATGTGAAGCCTTTGGGCACAGACTTAGTGAAGGAAGCTCAGGAGAAGGTGAGTTCATTCAAACCAAGTTGTTGGCAGCCTAGAGTAGGCAAAAAGAGTACGCAGACTGTAAGGTAAGGGATATGTAATTCAAGGTTGGTGAACAAGTTCTATTGAAGGTATCTCTTATGAAGGGAGTCGTGAGGTTTGACAATAAGGGCAAGCTTATCCCTCGATATGTAGGTCCATTTGAGGTTCTTGAGGATATTGGTCCTGGTAGAGTATAAGTTGGCATTGCCACCAATCTTGTCGGGGGTCCATCTGGTGTTCAATGTATCCATGCTTAAGAGTTATCATGAGGATAGAGATTACATTATCAAATGGGATTTGGTTTTGCTAGATAAGGATCTTTCTTATGAAGAGGAGCCAGTTTCTATTCTTTATCGGGATGTCCAAAAATTGAAGATGAAGGAAATTCAGTCGGTAAGGTCCAATGGAAGCATCGTCCAATTGAGGAAGCATCCTGGGAAATCGAGAGGGATATACAAGACAAGTACCCTTACTTGTTTGAAGATACAAGTATACTTTTATCTTTTGACTTGGCTCATTTTCCTTGTTTGCTCATTTAGGGATGAACGATGGGTAAATTGGTATCAGTTTCAATGACCCTTTCCGTCATTGCAGGTGAGTCTAGTGTACAAAAATTTGAGTTAAGATTTTCCCCAAATTGGGAGTTAGAAATTTCAGGTTAGGCTAGTCTTAGATAAACTTCGAGCGAGGTATGGTCTAGGGCAATCCTAGAATGGATTGGGTAAATGTAATAAAGTTTAGAATGTTTTTATCTTAGGTTAAATGATAAGAAATCCATAGTAGGTGTTCATGGTTGACTTGCCTTACTAAGTTATGGTTATGTCATTAAATTTCTCATTTTGGACGGCCGATGACCCTACTAGTACATCAATGTTCTTGTGTACTGATACTGCACATGCTATTCGTTTTGTTGAATGTAGAGCATATTCTGGTGACTGTTTCAAGACCTTAGTCTGATTCAGCTAGTGTTCGAACTCAAGGGTAAGCTACATCTTTTGGGTTTCCATGAGTTCTTCACTCACTTTCTGATCCATTGTTTCAGACTTAGACATTTTTAGTTATTTTGGGTTGAACCCGCTTACTGACATTGTAGTAGTTTTGGTACCATGACTTTCAGATTCTAGGGGATTGTTTAGATTTCATATTTCTGCATTATTATTTTGATTTAGTTGTCGAATTTCTTGGCTTTCTTAATGATAAAGGGATTAGTTGCCTAATTTTTGGCTAAGTGTTTGATTGACTAGTGGAGTTAGATGGTTCTCCCACCGAGGATTAGTACTCAAGGCGGGTTTGGTTCGCTACAAAAATAATTAAATAAGAAATAATAACTCACGATACATTCCAGGTCTGATTGTCACTAGTACAAGCCTTTAATACGGAATAATATCGATTAGTCTAAAATATCTTAAATATGAATAAATCACAAGATAAAACAGGAGAGATCCAGGTAAGATCTAAGGTCCGTCATCCACTACCTTAATCTTCGCAATGTCAACACTAAGTGAACACGATCTACGATCTGCTACTCGAATCAACACCTACATGAGGTGCATAGAAAACAAAGAAAAAGAAAACAAAAGGCAAGGGTGAGTACGAAACACGTGTACTCAGCAAGCATCATCGAAAAATAGACTCTAATTTAAAGTGATGGCGAGAACCACCACCCCAACTACCCAAATCACCTAAACAATCTACAACCAGCAGATACATCACTTCATCCTAACGGGGTAACCCAACGCAACAATCATATGAATGTTAATATATAGGGCCGACAAATTAATCCAGATGAGTCAACACTAGTCAGTTTTATGATCAACAAGTAAGAAGAAGTCATTTATAAGGGAGACTCACTAACAGAGTATATCAGGATCAATTATCATGTTCAACGAATAATCTGGGATAAAATTGGGAGAATGCATATATATGTGTGTATATCATGTTACCAATAGGTGCGACACAATAGTCTAAATGATCAAGTTATAGCCATACCCCACGTCTCGTAATATGTCAACCTCCAAATCAACCAGTTGATGGTATAATATGATGAAATGTAGTGAAATAATTGCAGAATACACAATATCACAAACAAGGTTCAATCGCGGTAATTCAATACAAAAGTAAATAATCAAACACAATATCAAACCATACCAAGGAATGCAACGTAATGCAATTTAATGTAGTGCAATGCAATGATGGTGGGATGATGATGATACAAACCATCACATGGATCTTGTATACGTCTTCAGATCCTGTTTGCTTCTAGAATAGGACCATGTACTTTCACAATCTCAATCTCACATACGTATTCCAAGCCTTATTGCTTCTAGGATAGGACCATATACTTTCACAGTCTCAATCTCATGTCTCAATCAATCTTGCCAACATATCCCTCGGTCAAGGTTTTTTATAAAGTGTTTCATTTTCTTTCAAAAAGTAGTGCTTCTCAGTGGTACTAATGTCATGAATATGTATGAATGAAATGAGGATGTAACACTCACAACCTATCCGTATGAAGTTAATAATCAATTCAGTACAAGTATAAATGAGCTTAATATCAACTCAATATGACAATGATTCATGATATAAGCCATCACATGGCACCACTAGTATAAATAGTCATGTAAGACATCAAAAATATCATTTTAAACCCCTCTCTTGGGCATCACTAAAATGATAGAGTTAAATAATTCTCAAATAAGGCCTATATTATCAAGTCAATCCCCACATGAGCAAACAACAATAATAATGGTAAAATTTGCACAAGTAAGGCCTATAATATCAAGTCAAGCCCCCACATGGGAGATACTACAATAATATATTCTCTTAATTCACTAATAATATACATATAAGCCCCCACATGGACAACACAATAATAATAATAATAGCAATCAAATCCAAACAACACAAGCATAGTGAACTTACACAAAAACCTAGCTTGTTCTATACAATATGTCCCACCTTTCCAAAACATGACATCATTAGACTAAATAACTAAAAAGAGAGCTACAATAGCTAACAATATACTCCAAGGTTTGTATTTATTCGCTTACTCATATATAAGCCAAGATTCCTATATGAAAGTGCTTATCAATTTTACCATCGATCATATCCTAAGAGATACTAAACCTTATTAATAACATAAACTATTCACTAACCACGATTCAAACTCTTAAATAGGTATTCACTATTAATTTACCCAAGATCAACTAGTAGTCTATCTACAATCTACTGTAAGTGTATTCGCAAGTAACAAGACTAAATAAGATAAACTACTAATATAACAACAACTCATCAAAAGACTCCAGTACCCATGGAGATGCTTGTCATTTCATCTAAGTAGGACCCCAATTCCTAAGTAATTCATAAAAGAAAAGCAAATAAGCATACAACACATAAATACCTCAGAAAGGAGTCAAGATATATCTAAACTTGCCTTTAAAGAAGATCCGCAAGAAAAAACACAGTTCGAAACATCAACTGCAAGCTCTACTTCCTTGAATAATCACTAATCACATCCAATCTAATCAACTATGAAATCTATAAGTCAAAAGGAGTGCATCAATACCCATATCGATATATTTTGGTTTCGGGTCTAAAATCACTTTGAAAATTGATTCCAAAAATAAAAGGATAAACTTAGGATTTAATTTAAGAATCATGTTTCCCATAGTTTAAGGGTTGTAAATCTAAAAACCCAATGAAAATCGAGTTAAAATCGGACATGAAATCGAAGAAAAGGATGATTTTCTCTTTACCGGGTAAAACCCCAAATGTCCAGTATCAAACGTGTTTTAAAACGAGAAATTTTGGAAATTCTTTGTTAAAATGAGTTTACCCATGATACAAGGACCTTAAATCCCAAAAATCAATGAAAACCCATTCCAAATCGACCTTTCAATCAAGAACTTTTGATTTCATAACTTTGGGTTTTAAATCTTAATATTATGAAACAAATTATGAAAAACAAGATGGATGATCTTGGAAAATGAATAAAATGAAGGTAGAATCACATACCCAAGGATTATACGAGAAAAAATGCATCGGCAATCCCCTCAATCAGAGTTTTCTACCTCCCAAAAGTCAATTTTTAGTGAAAAGATAAAGTCTGAAATTTATAATATGCTCAGGTGCCATTTCCATCACTAAAGCTCATTTTCCATCGCTAAAGGTCTATTTTTCCGTCGCTAAAGGTGTGCACCAACAACCTTTTGCACCAGTAACTTTTGTTTCCACTAAAAAGTCCATATATCCATCATACGATAGAAAAATGCACCGATTCTTTTTCCTATAACTTCTAAAAAATGATACGAATCTATCGTTTAGTCGGAATTTAATTTCATTAATGTTTGCAAAGTCAGATATTATTTTTTCTTGTTAAAGAATTATTTTATGTTCCACAATAAAAACTCGATCTTGACTTATAAAAATTACACCAAACTTTTCAGATCAATCCTATAATTCATGCATGACATTTCAGAAGTTTCAAAATTAAATTTTTGATATTTAAAACTTATAACAAACCTTTTTGTCGATCGATTTTACTTAAACAGAGCCAAAGCACCCAAAATATTTAAAAACTCATCCAAAACCTCCCAAACACAAAATAAAAATGCTAATAGCTTGGAAACAAAATTCCAGACTCAATGGTGCAGTTAGAATTTTCAACAGAGGTAGTTATCAACAAATTACCCCCGAAATTAACTCTAGGCAACTTAAAACCAATTTCTTGTGTAAATACTCAAAATCAAACAAAAAACCTTGGAACCCGAACCAACCATTATAGTAACCCAAAATCAATATTTCAGATCTAATAGAACTAATGAAACTCTCATCCAACACTCGGATCACAGAATATTGACCAAAGTCAACTATACCACTTTATAGGCTACTCAAAACTACAAACACAGATAAATCACTCCCGAATGCTTTGGGGACTATGCCAACCATCCCCACAACTCATAAATGACATAAAGCAACCAGGGAAAAAGGAAAAATAGTCAAAATACAGCAAAAGATAAAAATCACCACGAGGTTTGTTAAATTATCTGCCACAAAAACACACGTTCATCCTCAAACATAAAGATAAGAAAGGTACCAAAAATTGACAAGCAGTCAAAAATATCACCGTGAACCTCATTGTAACACCCCTTACTTTTCTAACCTCACTTGATACCTTGGGGTCATATCTACCTAGGTGTTGAGATTCCATGAGTATGTGTTTTATAGTGTCATTGGTGAAATATTTGATACCGGACCTAATATCTGCGATTAGACTTTCGTAGGAGGTGTTTTGTGATTTCGTAGAGCATTTGTGTAATACCCCGTACACATTCCAACCTCATTTGGTGACTTGGAGTCATGTTTACTTGATGATTAAGATCACTAAGTACGTATTTTGTAGTGTTTGGATGGGGCATTGGATGATATGCAAGTGTTGGAAAAATGACCAAAAAATTCAGCAAAGCATGGGAACTTGTGCCACTCCCTGTTTCAGGGGGTGTGGCGCAATCCCCTGATTCAGAGGGAAGTGATTTCTTGTGCCACTGCCTTGCTTTGCAGCAGTGGCGCAAGGCACAAAAAAATGTGCACTTCCGAGCTCGTTTCGCTACGTAATTCTACGTCAATTCTTATATGGTTTCTTTTGGTTCTTTGGAGTTCTTTAAGCATTGTTAAAGATTCAAATACCTTAATACACTTCCACATACTCCTACATGATCAAATCATGAAACACAAGTACTTATCAAATTAAGTTCAAGTGAAGCCATGGGCGACTAGAATTCCTATTTTTACGATTGAGATTACGAATGAGGACCTTGTAAGAGAATATTTTTGTGACGTTATGAAATAGTTTAAACATGAGATATATGATGGATTATTCATGAGAAAGTTGGTGGATATACATGGGTTGTAGGAATTGGGCTCAATACAAATAAAGGCCCAAATGAGGCAAAAGACTTGGCCCAAATGGACCAAATGACCCATTCTTTCAAAGACCTTCTAGAAATAGCAATTAATGCTATAAATAATGGCTAAGGATGAATTGAGGGCTTATATAAAGGGCCAAAAATCAGATTTTTAACACAAAAAAGTCTCATGCCAAGTCTAGAAATTTCCCAAAATCATTTCTCTCAACTCCAAACCCTAAGCTTTCTCTTGGAGCAAGATCATCATTTTTCAAGCTTGGGTAAGTGTTTATTATTATGGTTTAACATATTATATGCATGGGAGATTATGTATATCATGTTGGTTATGCTTGGAAATGGTGGACATGGTACTTTGTGTTTTTATATAAGATTTGTGATCTATGAGATTCAAGCTTGAATTATGACTTGTGACTTTGATGAAAGAGCATGGTATGGATAAAATATGAACATGTATGGTGTGATTTTGTTACTAAACTTGTTATTTTTCTATAAGAGTAAATTATGGGATTTTGGCCGATATGTGCTATAAAGTGTATTAAGGTTAATTGATGGATTATTTGTGATATGGTGTGGATAAGAAAGGGTAAAGGAGAAGTGTTGTGGTGAAATGTATTGATTATTATGTATTGGTCAATGTTGGGAATATTGTGGGATTTTTGGAATAATCCCAATATTATGCTTTGTTATCTATTATAGCCCACCAAAGGTGGAGGCCCGGTATCATATACCTACTCATATAAGATCTCATAAGAGTAATAAGAGAGGTGATGTGCAAGCTGGTATAATTAGTCCTCATAAGTAAGGATGTCAAACTCATGAAGTAAAGGAGTGAAGTGAGATGTGTATATAAGTGTGTGCTTTAATGCCATGATCTTTAGTGTGTCATTCTCATAACTAAGTAGAGGGTATAAGATTGTAAAGAGGTAATACGCATGGTTGCTATATGTTTCATTGAGTATGGATCACATTCTAGAGGGTATAAGTTCAATATGGAATGTTATTCTTTTACAACCTACTAACCAAGTAGATGGACAATAGTGGTAATGAACATAGAAGCAAGAAAGAATCTCTTGGGTATAGAAGAATCTATTGGAGGCAAGTCTCTTGAGTGAAGGTAATTTCCCTTGAAGGAGAGTAGTTATAAAAGATATTATATAAAATGATGGTTTACACACATTGACTATTCTCTCATATTTTATTCTATTGACATTCTCATGTATGATGCTATTTCTTATGAGCCTTAAATACTCAGTACATTCTTCGTACTAACCCCCTCGAGGGACTTACCTTACATGTTGCAGGTGCAGGCACTAGTAGATTTGTAAAAAGATAGTAAGTTGACAGTTAGTTGCTGATCTTTGGTGAGCCCCAGTTGCTTCGGGACTTATCATAGTTGTACATTTGTTTGATGTTGTAAGATAAAGAGGGGACTTGTCCCGACTTTTAGATGGTCTTGTAAATGCATTAGTTAGAAGCTTTTGTAGACGTGTGTGGGTATATGAAAGCAAGAGTTGTATGATCATTATGACTTAATGGCCCTAACGGCCAAGTTTCGTATATAGATATGATATATGTTTCCATGTTCATGACTTCCGCTTAGTTGCATGAGGAATAATAAGATTTAATAAGATTCATATGAGGATATGCATATGGGTAGACATGTGCAAAGATTGGTTCTCTCGGGCCATATCGGCTTCGGGTGCCAATCACGTCTCAATGGGATTTGGGGCGTGACACTCATGTAAGCATTCCCAAGCGGAGTCATATTCTATAGAACTACCGATCTTAGTATAGTAACCAGAAATTCTTCACACATTGACTCACATGGTCACAACACTAGTATCAAAATCCAAATTCCCTATGAAGTCGTGTTTCTCTATTTTTCAAACTTCCTCTAAACCTAAAAACTGAGTTGGTCACAAAAGAAGTTCTGAACATACCCGTCTAACCCAAATTTGTCAAGGACACCACAAGTCACTGACTGTACCATAAAACCAAAAATCATCCTTGAACCCACAAAATGCCAAGGAACCCATGAAACCACATGGCCAGTCACTAAAATACTGAATCAACCTACTCAAGGCTGATACCATAACTATCAAATCAGACTACAAAATTTCCTCATGCTGAAGCAACTAAGCCAGAAATCAATATCAATGCCATACAAAACCTCAAAAGTCACACTTAGCATGTGTATATCACTATTCAAATAGTCATATCCTTATGCTCAACCCTTTGAGGAAACCAAGAATCATCATAGAACTCTATATACCAAATTCTCATGTAACTCATCATAATAACCCAAGTGATTTTAACCAACCCAAAGTTTTTAATATTCTAATAGAACAAAGAGCCTATATAATCATACACATATAAGCAACTCGTCATATCAGGGACAATCAACCGATAAAAAAAGTGCAACAATCTCCATATCTCATTGACGAATGCCCAAATCACAAGTTAAAACTCAAGAAAGTCACCGCTAGACTCCTCATAAGCCACTAATGAACCACACTATCAAGACTTTGAATTTCTAACTTGAACCCATAACTAAGTTTTAAATATATCAAACTTACTTATGTACAAGCTCCTTATCTTTTTCTTAACTAACTTCCCATTTAATATTCTTTAACACAAGAGTCATGGAATAATAACACATACTCTAAATCAAAACTCATGAGCAAAAATATTTCATCACGCCATTTAACTTCCAAAGAAATGAATACAATAATAAAAAATTCTTCCAAATCAAAGGCAAGAGTCCTTATAAGCTTAATTCCTTCAAGTCTAACCCAAAAGTGTTTCCACAGCCATAAGTCTTTCCATGCAAGAAAAGTTAGTCACTGAGGAAGTAACAAATCACATGGCCTGAATGCCTGAAAATCTTTCCTTATCTAACTAGAATCCTTTAATTGCAATCTTTCCAATTTAGTCATATTATAAGTCTGATCCATCACAAGGTCTTTTAGCCCAATCTGATTAGTATCACACTAGTCATTCCACAAAGTTGATCTCGTCATCAATGCACTAACCCAAACCACAAATACACCGATATGATCCTATAAAATAAACTAACTTATGCATGCACACTATCACTAATAATTGCAGATAATTCCACACAAGTATACCAGTTGTAAGCTTTGTTTATTCACAACTCGCCATCCCAATAATTAAATAGCTTTCTCTGTAACACCCCGTACATTTTTCCGAACCTATTTTATTACCATAACATTTATGGAATTATTTAAACATGAGATTTATGGGGTATTACACATTTAATTAGTGGGATTAATTGATCTTGTGCCATTGGGCTCAATTGAGGCCCAAATATTAAACAAAAGACATGGCCCAATTGGGCAAAATGACACATTCTTGCCTTGAACAAGTAAGACCTCAATTATTGACCAAAATTATTGGATAAGGATGAATTTAAAGGGGCTATATATTGTGGAAAATCAGATTTTTATCCCACAAAGAACACATGCAAAAATCTAGAATTTTCCACAACATTCTCTCAACTCAAACCCTAAGCTATCATCCTCTTTGGGCAAGATCACTCCTTTTGCAAGCCTTGGTAAGTATTTATTTTTATGGTTTAATATATTATGTGCATGTAATATGGTGTAGATCATGTTGGTTATGTTGGTGAAGTGTGAGAAGTTCACTATGTGTGAAACAATTTGTGTTTGCTTAATCGGTGAAGGGTTTTGCCTTGAAAACTTGAAAATAGACTTGTGGTCTTGAAGGAAGTGAATTTAAAGGATTAAATATTTACATGTGAGATGTGATTATATTCTAAACTTGTTTTATCCTTGTACATAATGTTTGGAATTGTTGTTACGAAATTGGGCATGGAATTGGTGACGTATTGAAAGAAAAATGTGGTTTGGTGATGTTTATGTGCGTTGTGAAACCATGGTTGTTCATTGGAATCTAATATGATCTAAAATCTGTTAATATAAGCTTATTTATGATCATGGACCATTCATGGCATAAAAGGACCCAAAAGAGACCCTTTTTGGCCTAAACGGGCACCTGTCCTCGCAGACGAAGCACCTGCGGGTGTAGGTGACTTCGCAGGTGCCCCTGGACCCTGCCAAGGGTTACCTGCGGATGCAGTTCATCCACCTTCTGGCGCATGTGGCTTCACAGGTCAGGCCAGAACCCCATTTCGGTTGTTTTTGCATCTCTTTGACCCCTCCAAAGCCTCTATACTCTTTATGGATGCAATTATCAACTTATGGTACCTTTTAAATGAATATAAATGAGTATCCTGGAGGTATTTTGAATGGTATAAAATATGGATTGTTGTTAAAGTGTTATTGTGAAAGCTATCGAGTGACTTGACGGAGAAAAGGTAACGTAGTGTTAATGAGGAAGTGTAAAGGGTAAACTTGGTGTGAAATGTTATTGGTTTATGATGTCTTGGTCAATTTGTGAAATGTGATTATGTTGTTTTCATGGTAATTCAGTGGATTGTATTGTAAAGGACAAAATGACACTATATAGCAGTCACGTAACTCATTGTCATCTTATGCACTTGTAAGGTAACTAGTTGTTAATGTGCGCTCCGTTATGAACTTGTGTTGTAGAGTGACACGTAAGGAATGAACTGGATTATTGTATTCACATCTAGGATGGTATATTCATATTGAGATCATAAGGTATGTAAGGTTACTCTTTCCGTATCCTTCTGCAGCAGATATTGTTCACATTGTCATAGTAGTTGTTCCATTTCAAAAATTCTAAGGTATCTCATTCAGGTTTGATATATATTGTTATCCACATGTTTCCTATTCATTAACCAATTGGCATTCATATGTCTCTTATCCATGGACTGAAGCTCCTAAGCTATCATAATGTTGTAATTACCAAAAGAACTATCTCAAGAAAAGTGATGATGTAAGGAGAATCTACTCATTTTTTAGTAGCATATCCAATAATGTTTTGTTCCAAAGCTCCAATAATGTTGCGACTATTAACATATCACTCTCTCACAAGGAAATGTATCAATCTCACACGACCAAAGTATCAATATCATGAAATTAAAGGGATGAAGTAATGTATGTATGTGTTCCAAGTTTCAAGAATGTTTCAATCACCAAGGTATCACTCTCAGAAGAAAGAATAATGAAAGAAAGAAGTAATGTATAATTGATGAGTATTCTTGGGTGGTATCCCAGGGGTTAAATACCTAGCATGGGTCGATCCCAAAAACTTGATGACTACCCACCAACAAGGTGGAAGACTACCCACCAAAAAGATGGATGACTACCCACTAATAAAGTGGATGACTACCCACCAATAAGTTGGATGACTACCCACCAAAAAGGTGGAAGACTACCCACCAAAAAGGTGGATGACTACCCACTAATAAAGTGGATGACTACCCACTAACAAAGTGGATGACTACCCACCAATAAGATGGATGAATACCCACCAATAAGGTGGATGACGATAATAACCCACCAATAAGGTGGATGACTAATAATAATGATGATGAGCGTAAAAGCAAAGAAAGAAATCTCTTAAATGGAAGAATCTCTTGAATAAAGGCAAATCTCTTGAATGAAGGTATTATATGAAAGATATTATATGAATGATAAAAATAGGATTGAATGACCAAAAATAACAATAACAGAAGAAATGTACACGGTTCCACATATAAAACTATATTTTATCCACATTGACTATTCTATTATATTTGAAGCCATAGTTGTTATTATGTATGATGCAGTTTCATATGAGCCTTACATACTCAGTACATTCTTCGTACTGACCCTCTCGGGGGACTTACCTTACTTGTTGCAGGCACATGTGCTAGTAGACTTCTACTGTAGGCTACGAGTCATCCGCAGATCATTGGTGAGCTACAGTTGGTTTGGGGCTTTTCGAGTCATATGTGTTCATCGTTTTGGTGTTGTAAATATTGTATAAAGTGGGGACTTGTCCCGACTGTAGGTTGGTATGTACATGCATTGGTTAGAGGCTTTGTAGACGTATGTGGGAAAATTAATGTAAGAGATGTATGTCCATTTCGACTTAATGGCCCTAACGACCAAGTTTCATATATATAACATATGTTGCCATGACTTCCGCCATTTGTATTTTATAAGTTACATGTGAAAGAATGCTATTCACACAGAGACATGCGTATGAGAGTACATGAGTGAAGATTGGTTCTCTCGGGCCTTAACAGCTTTGGGTGCCAGTCCGTCCCGAATGGGATGCGGGGTGTGACAAAAGTTGTACCAGAGCAGGTCGTTGTAAGGGTGTCTACAAAGCTGTGTCTGAGTAGAGTCTTGCTTATGGATGTGTTGCGCGCCACATTTATAAGTAGGAGGCTACGGGACATTTAGGAGTTGTTTCACTTCTTCAGTTCTAGATCATGCAATAGAGCCAATGTTGTAAGTGAAAAATTGTATCTAACCATGGAATTGGTTTTCTTGTTTATAGTAAAGATGTTGATCACAAGACGAGATGGAGGTAAGGGTTGGAAAAAAAAAATATACTCGAGGCAGTTTTCTGAACACGTTATGGTTACTATGAATTTCTAGTTATGCCATTTGGGCTAACCAATGCACATGCAATTGTTAGGGATTTGAGGAATAGGGTGTTCAAGCCACTTTTAAATGTGTATGTGACCATGTTTGGTGATGATATTCAAAATCACAAGAGGACCATGAAAATCATTTTGCAGCAAGTTTTATAGAATTTTCTAAATGTGAATTTTGGATACAATCCATAGCGTTCTTGGGTCACATTGTATAGTATGAAGGAATGAAGGTCGATACGCAAAAGATAGAAACGGTGAAAAATTGGCTAAGGCCTACGATGCTTACAAAGATTCATTGTTTTCTTGGGTTGGTTGGTTATTATAGGAGAATTATTGAAGGATTTTCTTCTATCCCTGTACCCTTAATGAAGCTTACACACAAGGCAATCAAGTTCCATTGGAATGATACATGTGAGAAAAGTTTCCAAGAGTTGGAAGATAAATTGACTTCCACACCAGTTTTAAGTACTTCCCAAAGGCACAGAATGTTATGCAGTACATTATGATGCTTCCGGAGTTGGCCTAGGATGCGTATTGATGTATCATGGTAAGGTAATAGCATATACTTTACGACAGTTGCGGCCACATTAGAGAAATTTCCCAACATATGACCCTGAACTAGCAGCTGTGATATTTGCTTTGAAGGTATAATGTCACTATTTGTAAGGGATTCATGTTGACATATATACTGATTATAAGAGTTTCCAATATATCCTTAAGCCGAAGGACTTAAATCTGAGGTAGCAAAGGTGGCTTGAACTATTAAAAGATTATGATATTAATGTCTTATATCATCCAGGAAAAGCAAATGCGTTAAGTCGTAAAGCAATAGGGAACACTAATAGCCAATTGATGGAAAAGCGGGATATGGTCAAGGATTTACTCTAACTAGTCAGCTTAGGAGTTCACCCTCTTGAATCTACAAATAAAGGGATTATTGTGAAAAATACAGCGGAATCTTCTTTAATAGCTGAGGTAAAGAAGGAAAACTATGCAAATTCTATTTTATTTCAATTGAAGAAGAATGTACAATGAAGTTTGGTAAAAGGTACTTGAGTTTACATAAGGGGGGGGGGATACTTCAATATCAAGGAAGATTATGCATACCAAATATAGATGAGCTAAGAAATGAATTATTACAAAAGCACATCATTTACGGTATTCTATCCACTCGGGAGCAACCGAAATATACCATGGTTAAAAAAAATGTATTGGTAAGGGTACATGAAGGGGAACATTGCAGAATTATTAGTTTATTGTCTGAATTGTCAACAAGTGAAAGTAGGGCATTGGAAACCGGGAGGGTACATGCAATGTATGGATTTTCCAGTTGGAAATGGTACATGGTTAACATGGATTTTATCGCAGGTTTGCCCTATACACTTAAGTTGTCTCATACATTTTGGAAATTTGATTCCATATGAGTGATAGTTGATAGGGCTACCAAATCAGCACACTTGTTGCCTGTTAAGGCCATCTACACAGCTGAAGAATATATGAGGTTGTATATTGAGGAAATAATACTAGTGCACAGAGTTCTAATCTCTATTACATCAGACAGAGGAGTTCAAGTTACCGCACATTCTTGGAAGTTTTCTTTTAGAAAGTTTGGGTATACAAGTAAATTTGAGTATAGTTTTTCATCCTTAAACAGATGGACAGGCAGAACGTATCATCAAAACACTTGAAAGTATGCTACCAGCTTGCACATTGTATTGCAAAGATAGTGGGGATGATCATCTATCGCTTATTAAATTTGTCATAGGTGATTAAGTATTCTTAAAAGTGTCACTAATGAAAGGGGTTATGGGATTTGGAAAGAAAGGAAAATTATCCCTATATAACATGCCTGTGAAATTGTCGGAAGTGCATAAGAGATCCATTTCATATTGCTCCCATTGAAGATGTACAAGTTACGGAAGATCTCGCATATGAAAATAAAATAAAATATATACCTATTGATTTTCTAGATCGACAGGTGATAAGGTTAAGGAATGAAGAAGTAACTTCCGTAAAAGTACTTTGAAGGAAATCAACAAATAGGAGAAATCACATGGGGAATCGAAGGAATGAGAAAGTTGAAGTACCCGTATTTATTTCAAACGGAGGAAAGAGTTCAAGGTGCGGAATTGGAGCAATAATGAGTAAGTCTTTACAAGCATTGTGGGTGTATGATAACATGAAGAATGATCATAGACTTGAATTTGTTAAAAATTGGGTAATGTTACTAACATTCGAGGACGAATGTTCCTAAAGGGGGAAAGATGTAACACCCCGTACATTTTTCCGAACCTATTTTATTACCATAACATTTATGGAATTATTTAAACATGAGATTGATGGGTTATTACACATTTAATTAGTGGGCTTAATTGATCTTGTCCCATTGGGCTCAATTGAGGCCCAAATATTAAACAAAAGACATGGCCCAATTGGGCAAAATGACACATTCTTGCCTTGAACAAGTAATCCCTCAATTATTGACCAAAATTATTGGCTAAGTATGACTTTAAAGGGGCTATATATTGTGTAAAATCAGATTTTTATCCCACAAACAACACATGCAAAAATCTAGAATTTTCCACAATATTCTCTCAACTCAAACCCTAAGCTATCATCCTCTTTGGGCAAGATCACTCCTTTTGCAAGCCTTGGTAAGTATTTATTTTTATGTTTTAACATATTATATGCATGGAATATGGTGTATATCATGTTGGTTATGTTGGTGAAGTGTGAGAAGTTCACTATGTGTGAAACAATTTTTGTTTGCTTAATCGGTGAAGGGTTTTGCCTTGAAAACTTGAAAATGGACTTGTGGTCTTGAAGGAAGTGAATTTGAAGGATTCAATATTGACATGTGAGATGTGATTATATCCTAAACTTGTTTTATCCTTGTACATAATGTTTGGAATTGTTGTTACGAAATTGGGCATGGAATCGGTGACGTATTGAAAGAAAAATGTAGTTTGGTGATGTTTATATGCGTTGTGAAACCATGGATGTTCATTGGAATCTAAGATGATATAAAATATGTTAATATAAACTTATTTATGATCATGGACCATTCATGGCATAAAAGGACCCAAAAGAGACCCTTTTTGGACGAAACGGGCACCCGCCCTCACAGACGAAACCTGTGGGCGTAATGTGAAATGGAGTGGGTGTGTGGGATTTATTATATTTTAGGGTTTGAGTACAATGGAAATTTGAATGAAATAATGTGAAATGGTAAAATAGAAATGTTAACGGAACTTGACTAATTTATAAATGCTTAAAAATGCTTGAATTGCATTGGATAGACTTGTAATACCTTGACAGTCTTAATTGATACTTTCCAAAATTTAGAAGATGAGATAGTGAGTAAAAAGGTAATAAGACAAGATAGTGAGTAAAAAGGTATTGAGGTTAGCCGGTTTGTAGTGTTAGAATTGCTTGTCGTATTGTTTTGATTAATGCTTTCCAGGGTTTAGAAGGTAATGTGAAATTCTCAATGTTGGGATTCGATTAGAGGGAAAGTGTGTATTAATGAGAATTGGTAACAACATTCCATAGGGGTATTTTATAAGTCATGAATATATTGTATATGTGTGAAGAATAAGGTCACCGAATTGATGAATTAGATGGTTGATGTAACTGTATACTGATTCGACCCGTATTGGGTTGTGAGTAGACATTGTTATCATATTTTGCATGAATTATGGTCTGTTGAATTCATCCACTCATTTATATGCATTGGGATGATATGTTGTGATATGGGTCGGGTACCACTCTGGACAAATATGGTATGATATGATATAGTTCAGTATTACGCTGGTACAGATATGATATGGGTCGGGTACCACGCCGATATATTATAATGTTGTTGATGATGAGATGGGGTGGGATAAGGAGAGATAATGTGCACATCTTGCATACATGTATTTTTGCATTTGTTTGAATGTTTTATTATTTTATTTTGCTTGCATACATGTTATTATTGTGGTACGAAGTGAAAGGTGGTATGAAGGTACGTTAGGTCCCTAGGTGGAATGAGTTGAAAAGAAGATTTTACGGTTT
The DNA here is from genome assembly GCA_031232105.1 of Capsicum rhomboideum. Classification (NCBI taxonomy): domain Eukaryota; kingdom Viridiplantae; phylum Streptophyta; class Magnoliopsida; order Solanales; family Solanaceae; genus Capsicum; species Capsicum rhomboideum. The sequence goes on from CP124718.1 coordinate 24,834,088, forward strand.
CCCTAAGAGGACCGAATGTGATAGTATATGATTGGTAGGACTCAGAATCTCAGACGAGTGAGAACTACGAGGTTGTAGATACTATAGGAATAAGTAGGTATTGGAGGTAGAGGTATCATCTAGGATAGGTTGTCAAAGGAAAAAGATATACAAAAATATTAAATGACAGGCAGGTCACAGAGATGCTAAGTGTAGGTCACATAGATGCTAAGTGTAGGTCACAAAGATGCTAAGTGTAGATCATAGAGATGCTAAGTACAGGTCACAGAGATGCTAAGTGTAGGTCACAAAGATGCTAAGTGTAGATCATATAGATGCTAAATGCAGGTCACAGAGATGCTAAATGTGGGGTAATAGGACTTGTTTAATTTGGAGATTTAAAAATGAACCCTTACTTGATGTTGTGATTCTCCCTATTTATTATTGATGTTATCTGTTTCTAACCCTGATCGACTAATGAGGCTTACCAGTACGTGTGGTTATGCTGATGCTACACTTACTATATCTCCAATTGGGGGTATAGCCATGATGCAAGTTAGTTGGAGTTTCTTTAGCAGCGATACCGATCATTCCGCAGCAGCTCCTGCCATCTCTATTCTACATGGAAGATGCATCATGGACGTCCCTACTCCTAGTTTAGTTCTCTTGTACCTATTTAGGTTAGGTTCTGGGGAGTCACTTGTAGTTATTTTTCGTATTTTCCTTTCATCTTTGATGTATTAAACCACGTTGGGAAAGAAAGAAAAGAGTAATCGTATTTCAACTTGATTAGCTTTTTGGTGTAATAAACAATAAGTTGACTAGATTTATATATGGCCTAAAACTTTCGCATTAGTTGAATCATGGATTTCAGGGTTCTCCTATCTTGAGTAGGTGTAGGTAGGTGCCCAACACGATCCGTGGGTTATAACACGGGAGAAGAATCGAATAATCCAAAAATAATTAAAGATGAAATAATAATTCAAGAAACATCCATGGTTTGGTTGTCACTAGTACAAGCCTCTAATATAAAATAATATCAATTAGTCTAAAATATCTTAAATGTGAATAAAGCCTAAGATAAAAGAGGAGATATCCGGGTAAGCTCTGAGTCCGACAACCACTACCTCGATCTCCACAAAGGTACAACTAAGGGAATACGATCTACGATCTGCTACTCAAACAAATACCTACACGCGGTGCAAAGAAAAAAAAGAAAAAGGAAAGAAAAATCAAGGGTGAGTATGAAACACGCGTATCTCAACAAACATCATCTATAATTAACCCTAATACAAAGTGATGGAAAGAACCACTACCACCAACTACCCAAATAACCCAAACAATCTACAAGCACTAGATACACCACTTCATCCTAATGGGGTAACCCAACACAACAGTCATAGAAATGTTAATATACAGGGTCGGCTAATTAATTTAGATGAGTTAACACTAGTCATTTTTATGATCAACAAGTAAGAAGAAGTCATTTATAAGAGAGACTTACTAACATAGTATATAAGACTCAATTATTATGTTCAACCAATAATTTGGGACAAAATAGGGAGAATGTGTATATATGTGTGTATATCATATTACCAATTGGTGCGACACAACAGTATTACTGATCAAGCCATATCCATACCCCACGTTTCATAATATGTCAACCTCCAAATCAACCAAGAGATAGTACAATATGATGAATTCTACTGAAATGATGCAGAATACACAATATCACAAACAATGAATATCAAACCATACCAAGGAATGCAAAGTAATGTAATGTAATGTAGTGCAATGCAATGATGGTGGGATGATGATGATACAAGCCATCACATGGATCTCATATACGTCTTCAGATCCTCTTTCCTTCTAGGATAAGACCATGTACTTTCACAATCTCCATCTCATGTAAGTCTTCCAAGTCTTATTGCTTCTAGGATAGGACCATACACTTTCACAATCTCAATCTCATGTCTCAATCAACCTTGCCAACATATCCCTCGGTCAATGCATTTTATAATTAGTGTTTCTCAGTGGTACCAATCTCATAAATATATATGAATGAAATGAGGATGTAAGGCTCACAACCAATCAGTATGAAGATAATAATCAATTCAGTACAAGTATAAATAAACTCAATATGACAATGATTCATAATATAAGCCATCACATGGAACCACTGGTGTAAATAGTTATGAATGACATCAATAATATCTTTTCAAACCCCTCTCTCGGGTATCACTATAATGATAGAGGCAAATAATTCTCAAATAAGGCCTATTTTATCAAGTCAAGCTCCCACACGAGCAACACAATAATAACAATGGTAAATAATGCACAAGTAAGGCCTATAATATCAATTCAAGCTCCCACACGAGCGACACGACAATAATATAATCTCTTAAGTCAACAGTAATATGTACATAAGCCCCCACATGGGAAACACGATAATAATAATAATAGGAAACAAATCCAAATAATGCAAGTACAGCGAACTTACCCAAAAACCTAGCTTGTTCTATACAATAAGTCTCACCTTTCCCAAAGATGACATCATTAGACTAAGTAACTAAAAAGAGAGCTAAGATAGTTAACAATATACTCCAAGGTCCGTCTTCATTCGCTTACTCATATCTAAGCCAAAATTCCTATATTAGAGTGCTTATCTATATTACCATCGATCATATTCTAAGAGATACTAAACCTTATTAATTACTTCAACTATTCACTAACCATGGTTCAAGCTCTTAAATAGGTATCCACTATCAATTTACCCAAGATCAACAAGTTGTCTATCTACTATCTACACTAAGCGTATTCGTAAGTAACAAGACTAAATAAGCTAAACTACAACTCATCAAAATATTTTGGTACCCACGGAGATGCTCTCCATTTCATCTAAGTGGGACTCCTAATTCCTAAGCAATTCACAAAATACATGTAAATAGCATACAACACATAAACACCTCAGAAAAGAGTCAAGGTACATCTCAACTTGGCTTTAAAGAAGATCCACAAGCCAAAACATAGTCCAAAGCATCAAATGGAAGCTCTATTCCCTTGAATCATCATCAATCATAGCCAATCTAATCAAATATGACATCAACAAGTCAAAAGGAGTCCATCAATACCCATATTGATATATTTTGGTTCCGGGTCTAAAATCAATTTAAAAAATAAAAGGGTTAACTCGGGATTTTATTTAAGAATCATATTTCTCATTCTTTAAGGGTTCTAAATCTAAGAACTTAATTAAAATCGAGTAGAAATCGGATATTAAATCAAAGAAAAGGATGATTTTCTCTTTATCGGGTAAAAACCTAAATATCCATATCAAACACGATTTAAAATGAGAAATTTTGGTTAAAATAAATTTACCCATGATACAAGCACCTTAAATCTCAAAAATCAATGAAAACCCATTCCAAATCGACCCTCAAATCAAGAACTTTTGAGTTCATAATTTGGATTTTAAATCTCGATATTATGAAACAAAATCACAAAAAATGAGATGTATAATCACTAAAAATGAATAAATAAAGGTTTAATCGCATACACAATGATTATATTAGAAAAACGCATCAAGAATCCCCTCAAATGAAGCTTTCTAGCTCCCAAAAGTTAATTTTTAGTGAAAGGAAGAAGTCTGAAATTTATAAGATGCTCTGGTGCCATTTCCGTCGCTAAAGCTCATTTTCCAACGTTAATAGTCTATTTTCTCATCACTAAAGGTGTTCACCAGCAATCTTTTGCACCAACAACTTTTGTTTTCACTAAAAGGCTATAAATCCCTCATACGATAGCGAAATGCACCTATTCTTTTTTCTACAATTACTAAATAATGATGCGACTCTACTTGTTCAGTCGAAACTCAATTTCATGTAGGTTTTCCCCAGTCAGATATTGTTCTTAGTCATTAAAGAATTATTTCAAATTTCTCAATAAAAACTCAATCTCGACTTATCAAAATTACACCAAACTTTCCAGATTAATCCCATTATTCATGCATGACAATGTAGAAGTTTCGGAGTAATTTTTCAATCTTTAAAACTAATAATAAACCTTTTTGTCGACCGATTTTACTTAAACAGAGCCAATACACCCAAAATGTTCAAAAGCACATCCAAAACTCACCCATACCCTCCAGAATACAAACCAAATATGCTAATAGTTTGAAAATAATATTTTGGACTCAACGGTGCAGTGACAATTTCAAACAGAGATCGTTATTAACAAATGACCCCCAAAATCAACTTTAGGCAACTTAAAACCAACTTCTCATCTAAAAACTCAAAATCAAACTGAAAAGCTTGGAACTCGAACCAACCATGCTACCAACCCAAAATCAACATTTCGTATCGAATGGATCTGACGAAACTCTCATTTAACACTTGGATCACGGAATATTGACCAAAATCAAATATACCACTTTAAAGGCTACTCAAAACTACAAACTCACATAAATCACTTCCAAATGCTTCGAGGACCATGTCAACCATCCGCACAACTCATAAATGACATAATGCAACCTCAAGGAAGGGAAAAACAATCAAACTATAGAAAAAGCTAAAAATCACCACTAGGGTTGTTACAACAAGCTACACTTTCATTTTAGTAATATAGTACAAGCCCAGATTTGGGCAACACAACAGCAATCCATTTTATATATCACTTCAAATCACTAAGTCACTGAACCAATGACATAATTTACATGATAAGTCCCCACCCAAATAAAGTCTAAAGAAAGTTAAGTCATAACCTACCTTAAAGTCGAGCTGCAAGCCACCAACGGTCACATACTAGCCTTTCCCTTTCAAATTAAGAATGTTCTTAATCAATCATGAATAAGTTTTGCGCATAAATACGAGTCCATCAATACCCATATTGTCATACTTATATTTGGAGTCAAAAGAGTCAATCCAAAAGTCAACGTCGAGCCAACAAGAGCAAAAAGAATTTTATTAGCAAATCAATTTATCCATAATTTAAGGAGTTCAAAATAGAAATTTCATTAAAAAGAGAGTTAAAATAGAACTTGAAATTATCAATTTATCATTTTTTTTAACTCTACCCCAAAACTTCTAAGTTTTTAAGTTGAAAAATCAAGATTTGATGATGAAATAATCATTGGAGAATGTTATATATTAGTTTTAAAATTTACCAAAAGAAATCTCAAAAATCACCTTTTGAATATCCAAAAATCGAGTTTCCAAGCTTAAAAAATTAAATTATTGGGTGGGTTTTGAGTCGAAAATAAGATTTAAATTTGTCCGGATCATATTTACTCTTTGCGATGTCACGATCCAAAAACTCATGGGTTGTAATGACACCTACCCCATCCATGTGTGGTAGGGAATCATGGCATAATACACTGAATTAAATAAGTAAATGGGAATAACATATCCCAAATACAAATAAATAGCTGAAAACCATAGCATGAACCCAAACAATAACTAATACCACTCAAGAAGACCAATCTGAACTGTAATCCAAGACTCAGTAGTAATAAGCACAAAAGCAACCCTAAGTGTAGAAAGTCATAACCGATAAATACATAGTTATCTATGATAGGTCAAATAAAGACATAAATAAACATGTAGGAAGATGAAGTAGACTCCTGAAGGGAGGAGCTCACCACTGTAATGCCCCTAAAATTTTGTCACATTCATATCGTTTCTTTGGCTACTATGATCTAAAAATCAATCTAGTGACCCTTGAATTAATTAGAAACCTTTTGGATGCATTCTGGTACTTAGAGGTGGGTTTTTAGACATGATAGTAGCCTGTGGCTGGACCCCGAGGGTCCCTCCATTGGGATCCGTGTTGTAGCACAACCAAGATGAGCCAACTATTTCACCCTCGTGCTGAGAGGTGTGCCACACAGGAAATCCCTCCAAGTTGTGAGGCACGTCGCACCTAGCCCCTCTCAGTCGGGAAATTTTCCTCCTCCTTTATTTAATTAGGGTGTTTTGGTCCTTCTACCCTCATAAAACCCTCACTTGACCCAATTTTCAGTGGATATTACACCAGAGACGAGAATTTTCATCGCCCATCTCATTCTTTTTCCTTCCCAAGAACTTTAAGAAAACTTGAGTCTTCTCCAAGGGTTTCCAAGTAAGGTTCCTTCAAGTCTTTTTCCAAGCCCTTTGATTTCTAAGGTACGTGATAGCTAAACCTTCGTGTGGGAACCCCATTCTCCCCACAAACAAGCGTAAATTTGATTTAAATTCAGGATTTATGATAGGATTTCAAAAGTTGAAATTCAGGATTTATGTTAGGATTTGAAATCCTAATGTCAAATTCTTTATTTCCTTAACAAAATTCCTTGATTATTCCATGAGTTTTTGTAGAGATCTTATAAGTTGGAGTCTTTCTCTTGAGTTGAATTCCTAAATCATGCCTCTTGAATTTCTCCAATAAACTTTGTGAATTTATCTTTTATTATTGAAAGTATATTTCATGATTTTACTTGATTAATTCATGGTTTTCATTAAAATTTCAATTCAAAGATTGCAAGTTTATGTTTAAGAAAAGTTTACAAAGGAACACATATACTATTTTATATTTTGAGAAGAAAAGAAAGTTTTCGTATCTTAAAAGTTAAGTTCAACATGAGTTAGATAGACTAAAGCCGAGGCTAAAAGCATGATTTTTAGATTGTGTCATGACCCAAATATGGGTCATGATGGCACTTATCATGGCTCAGCCTTGATAAGTAAGCCAATCATCCAAACTGATAATTGAAAACCAAAAGCAACAACAATATAACCCAAGGAGAGACTTCTAGAATAAAATCAGACCCAAAGAAGTATTAAATAGCGAAAACCTGATGTAAGAACATCTAATATAATATCTAGAAAATGAAAATACATATCTGTCTCTGATAACTAAAATAAAGACAAATAGGTATAAATGAGGTCCGAATGAGTACCTCAATGTCTGGAATCTCCACACAAAATCAACTGCCATGGGAAGGTGCTCCTACTAGGATCTGAACTGAAAGGGCACAGTAGGGGTGAGCACGGTCCCATGTACTCAGTAGATATCATAGGTCGACTGAGCTAAATAGACAATAATATAAGTAATGAAGACTGTGCACATCACCTACAAACAGAAAAGTTCCCAAATGGTATCTCATACCATCTCCACTAACAGTTCTAACATAATACATAATTGAAACAACACAAATATACACGAAAAGCATACGGAAACTAAACACAAGTCAAGAAAGCTAACGAAATCATGAAAGATGCATATGTAATGTAATGCAATGATTATGATGGGGTGGAACAGTGAAAGTCATCGCATGACTTTCTGTATACACCTACCGACCTCGCATCTCCTCAATACGACCCATGGGGGGTTCACAACCCATATACTATTTACTCATATCTCGATCTCAATCTCAACTCACCTTTATGATGGAAAGGGTTTTATAAAAATGTGTCATTTTCTTTCAAAACAAATTTCCTCAATGGTACCAACATCTCATGAATGTATATATGGAATGAGGATGTAATGCTCACAACCAAATCCGTATAAAGATATCCAATCAATCGAATACATGTATATAAGTGAGCTCAGAATCAACTAAATATGTCCACAATTCATGATTATCAACTCTAATTAGGCACCATTAGAATAATTATGCATGTAAGACATCATGAATATCATATCAACCCCTAACTCAGGTTTTTCTATCATGATAACGGAATCAATGCTCAATAGGGCCTATAATGATAATTTAAGCCCCCGCACGGGCATCATATCCAGTACAAGGAATATAAATGCACAAATAAGGCCAATGATGTCAAATAAGGCCCCCACTCGGGCAACACACAATATTTGAATATAAGCCCCCCACACGGGCACACAACAGTAACAATAATCTCAAAATATAAAACCCATAGTTATTTTCCCTAACCCATAGCATGCTTTACTTATTTATTAACTACCCAGCTCAACCTGAAAAAAGTTAAGCCATAACCTACCTCAAAATGATGAAATTCGGGCCTAAAGTCCCTTTACATGGAGCTTTCCCCTTTTGAACGGCCTCAGAATCAACTAAAACATTCAAATATAGCATCTATATGTTAAAAGAAATCCAACAATAGCCGTATTGCCCATATTCAAATCGGGTCCAAAATGGACTTTGAAAAACGAAAGGAGTAAAACAAAAAAATTTCTTTGGAAACACATTCCCTAGGGTTATAGGAGTCTATCAAAGAAAACCCAAGCAAAAATGAGCTTAGAACGACGTCCAAATCGAAGAAAATTATTTTTAAGCTTTACCGGTAAAACCCCCAAAAATCCATTTCAAAATCATGCTTAAAACGTGTTTTTCGAAGATAAAATCAATGGGAAATAGTGGGATTAAGGGTTTAGAAGTTACTCACATGAAACTCGATGAAGAAACCCTTGAAAATTGCCCTCCCCGAAGCTTGGAGGTACAAAAATGGAGTAAAATCGCGAAAATGAGGTTTATATATTGTTCAGTAAACAGTACCTCGCGATCGTGGACCCCACCTTATGATCGCAAGAATCAACGATTGACCGGCCATAAATTGGCCTTCTCATTCGTGGCCAAGGCTTCACGTTTACGAAGGCTGATGACTCAAGCCTTTGCGTTCATGACAGCCTCATCGCTTTCGCAGAGAAGAAACTCGATTGCCTTTCGCGTTCGCGGCCACCACCTTGCGATTGTGATGAAGGGTGATTTCCTTCTCTGCATTAGCGGTTAGGGGCCCATATTCTCAAAGAAGGATCCATGAACTAGATATCAGCTGTGCATCAGCTGGTTTGCATGGTTTCAAATTCTCTGAATTGACCCTCGAGATTCGTTCAGGATTCGACAGAAACAAACCATATATGCTACTAGGCTAATTTCGACGTTCCGGACTCAATGGAAACTTCAAATTTTCAAAAAAAGATTGTTTTCAATAAATTAACCCCCGGGACTCTTTTTTCACTATTTTCCAAACAAAGGGTCGAAATGAGATATAAAGGTCCCTAACCTAAACCAACCACACTACTAACCCAAATTCGACATTCCAGATCTGCTAGCACAGTTCAAATCATCCTCCGAGACTCAAAACATGAAATGTTGACTGAAGTCTACTATTGGCTCATAAAGCCTCAAAACAACCTCAAACTCACTCAAATCACTCCCGATCACATCAAAAATTGTGCTAACCATCCCCATACTCCAAAAACAATATGTAGAAACTACTGGGAAGGGTAAAATGGTCAAAACAAAAAAAAGGAAAGTTTTTATAAAATAGGTCTTTAAGATATCCACCACTAAGACTCTAGTTTTTCCTCCAACTAAAACCAAGGAATACCTGAATTAGTGAAAAGCTGAGGGTAACTACTACGCATATCAGACTCGATCTCCCAAGTAGCCTCCTCACGTGAATGGTGTCTCCATTGAACCTTAACTACAGGAATATCTCTAGAATGCAACCGTCTAACATCCTTGGATAAAATGGAGACCGGCTCCTCAATAAAGGTCAACCTCTCATCCAACTGAACTGAATCCCAACAAAGCACATGAGACTCATCCAAAATATAGAGTCGGAGCATAGACACATGAAAAACTAGATGAAAGGCTGAGACATCTGGAGGTAGAGCCAATTCATAAGCAACTTCTGCAACAGTTCAAAGAATCTGAAAAGGTATGATGAACCTTGGGCTAAGCTTGCCCCTCTTCCCGAACCTCATCACACACTTCATGGGCTACACATGAAGGAAAACCCAATCTCTAATACCAAACTTCAAGGCACAAAGTTTGCAGTCGACGTAACTCTTTTGCCTACTCTGGGTAGCCTAAAGCCTATCCTAAATCACCCAAACTCTATCCGAAGACTCGCGAAGCAAGTCGGTACCATGGGGTCTAGCATCAAAAGTCTCAAACCAACCAATTAGAGATCTACAACAACTACCATACAATGCCTCAAAAGGTGCCATCTTAATACTTGAATGGTAGCTATTATTATAAGAAAACTCTGCCAAGGCAAAATGTTGTTCCCAATGACCTCCAAAGTCCATAACACACTTATGGACCATGTCCTCTAAAACCATAATAGTTCGCTCCAAATAACCATTGATATGGGGATGGAAAGTTATGCTAAGGTCAACCTGAGTACCCAAATCCTCTTGAAACATCCTCCAAAAGCTAGAAGTGAACACTGAACCTCTATCTAAAATAATAGACACGCGCACTCCATGAAGATGAACTACCTCTCGAACATAGTTCCGGGCCAAACTCTCGGCATTGGATGAAATTTGAATAGGGATGAAATGGGTTGATTTGGTCAATCAATCCACTATGACCTAAATACTGTCAGAACCATGAGATGTATGAGGCAATCCACTCATAAAATCCATAGTGATCCGCTCCCACTTCCGCTCCAAAATGGGTAATCTCAGAAGCAAACCACCCGGTCTCTGATGCTCGACCTTCACCTGCTGACAACACAAGCAACGAGCTACAAAATCTGCTATATCTTTCTTCATACCATACCACCAGTAAAGCTGCCTCAAATTATGATACATCTTGGTCAACCCAAGATGAATGGAATATCTAGAACAATGTACCTCCTATAAAATCAATCTCACCTATCCACCAACTCTCAGCACACAAACTCGGCCACCAATCTTCAAAACACCATCAGGGTCAAGTGAAGTCTCTTTGGCCTCGCTACTCAATACCTTATCCCGAATAGCCCATAAACCCTCATCATCAAACTGGTGAGTTAGAATCTTCTCCATCAAAGAAGATCTAGCATTAATAAAGGCTAAAGCACATCCAAGTGTTGAAGTATCATGCTTAACCATCTAGTTAGCTAAAGACTGAACCTTTAAGTCTAAAGGCCACTCCAGAGTCAAGAGATGAGACAAACTCCCCATACTAGTCGATTTTTGACTAAAGGCATCCGCAACCATATTAGCCTTACCTGGATGATACAGAATAGTGATGTCATAATCCTTAAGCAACTCAAGCCAATGTCGTTATCTTATATTAAGCTCTTGCTGGGTGAAGAAGTACTGAAGACTATGTTGATCTGAGAAGATCTCACAACAAACTCCATACAAGTAATGCCTCCAAAACTTTAACACAAACACAGTTGCGGCCGACTCCAAGTCATGGGTAGGGTGATTCATCTCATGAGGCTTCAACTGACGAGAGGCATAGGTAATCACCTTACCCTCCTTCATCAACACCACACCCAATTCAACTCTAAAAGTATCACAAAACATGGTAAAACCTATGCCCTATTTGGGAAAGGTCAAGATAGGAGCCGAAGTCAACAACTCCTTGAGCCATGCCCTCTTAGGGAAAGGTCAAGATAGGAGCTGAAGTCAACAACTCCTTGAACTTTTGAAAGATATTCTCATATACTTTCGACCATTGGAAGAAAATCTTCTTCTGAGTTAACTTGGTCAAAGGAGCCGCAGTAAAAGAAAATCCCTTAGTAAAATACCGATAGTAACTCGCCAAGCCAACAAAACTCTGAATCTCAGTAGGACTAGTGGGCCTAGTCCAATCACGAATTGCCATAATCTTGGCCAAATCGACCATAATACTATCCTTGGTCACCACATGACCCAAAAAAGAGATAGAATCCAACCAAAACTCACACTTGGAGAACTTAGCATACAACTTCTCATCACGCAATCTCTGAAGTACAGTTCTTAAGTATCTCACATGATCGACCTCATTCTTGTAATAAACTAAGATGTCTTCTATAATGGGGAATTGGTCAACCCAAAAGACATGACCAAGAACTCATAATGTTCGTATTGAGTTCGAAAAGCTATCTTTGAGAGATTCAAAGATTTAATCCGCAACTGGTGATACCCAGACCTCAAATTAATCTTGGAAAACAAGGATGCACCCTAAAGCTGATTGAATAAATCATCAATGCGAGGAAGAGGATACTTGTTCTTAGTTGTCACCTTGTTCAACTGTCGATAATCAATACACATGCACATAGAACTATCCTTCTTCTTCACAAATAAGACAGGCGCACCCTAAGGAGATACAGTAGGTCTAATGAACCCTTTACTAAACAAATCTTACAATTGCTCCTTCAACTCAGTCGGGGCCATCCTATAAGGAGAAATAGAAATGGGCTTGGTGCCTAACTCTACATCAATAGCAAAATCAATATCACGATCTTGAGGAATACCAGAAAAATTAGTAGGAAACACATCCATGAACTCATGAACAGCCCCAATAAAATCCATAGGAGGCGGTGAGGCAACACTAGTATCACAGATATAAGCCAAATAAAACAAACAACCCCTTTTTGCCATGCAACGAGCACGTAGAAAAGATATAACTCCCTTTGGACCCGAATTAAGTGTACCCTTCTAAGCTAACCTTGGCACACCCAATGTAGCTAAGGTCACGGTCTTTGCATAATAATCCAAAATAGCATGATAGGGAGCTAACCAATCCATACCCAAGATAACATCAAAATCAACCATATCTAGGAGGATCAAGTCTACCTAAGTCTCACGTCCCGCAAAGGTAACCACACAAGATCAGTACACTCGATCCACTACTAAAGAATCTTTTAGGGGGGTAGCTTCATGAAGAGGCATATCAAAGGGCTTATATGCAACATCAAAACCAGAAGCAAAATATGTAGACACATAGGATAATTAGATCCAGGGTTAAATAACATGAAAGCAGATCTAAAGTAAATTGGGATGATACCTATAATGACTATATCAGAGGCTTCTACCTTAGGTTTCCTGGGTATAGCATAACACTATACATGTCCGCTCCCAGACTGAGCAACCCTACAACAACTACCACGAGCTCCCCTACCTCTACCTCAAAAACCTCTAGCACTACCTTTACCACTATGTGAACTACCTCTGACTATAGAAATAGGAGTAGGGCAAAGCTGAAGCTGAGATCCCAACTGAGGAGGTCCATACACACGGTGAGGGCAATCCTTGGCTACATGGAAAAAAACATCACAAACAAAACATCCTCTACTGCCCGACACAATCTGAGGAGGTACGAATGACCCAGAACGACCACCCTGGCCTGAAGAACCAAACCTAGAACCTCCACTCGTATGACCTGATACCTGGCTACCAGAAGCCACAGAACCTGAAGGTCTACTACCTAATTCCTGCAACATAGCCTGAACTACCCTACCATGATAACCACAAGAACCTCGACTACAGAAGTCTCTACCTCAGGAGGCGTGTCCACTAAACTCACCCTAATGGTGCACCTTCTTGGTGCCTCCCTGCGTAGCCTAAATAATAGACTCAATCAACTTGGCATGCTTAATAATACTCTACAAAAAAGCCCCTAAAACTACCATCTGAGTTGTAGCCAACTGATACAAACCATCTAACCCCTTTATAAACTTCCAAATCCTCTCAGACTCGGTGGAGATGCTAGCATCTGAACATCTGGATAGGCATAGAAATGTGCCTCATACTCAGTAATAGACATGGAGCCCTGCTTCAAATAATTAAACTCATCTCTCATCTTATCTCTCAATCTATAAGGCACAAGCCTCTAAAAGAATGCCTCAAAAAACTGAGTCCATGTCATAGCAAGCGAACCCAAAGGTCTAAAACTAGCATGCAACCTCTACCAATCTCTAGCCACATCCATCAACTGATAGGTAGTATAACCAACTCCATGAGACTCAAGGGATCCAACATTATGTAACTTCTCCTGGCAATCAGTCAGAAACTCATAGGCATCCTCGCTAATAGAACCACTAAACTTGGGCAAACCTAAGTGAATGAACCTCTCGAACCTCTTTTGATCATCAAAAGTCATCACTATACCCGAAGCAACTGGAGAAATAGTAAGTCTGGTAGGTAAAATGTCCATACATGAGGGTACCATAGATGATGGTTGTACCCAGAAGCAGGAATACCATAAGCAAATGTCGGTACAGATGGAGGAACACCACTCAAAGTCTTATGACCACCTGGTACACTCAAAGGAAAACCATCCAAATGACTCAAAATATGAATCAATAAATCCTAAAGTACTGGGTGTCAACTGAACCCTGTGGGACCTGAGGTGGCCCTGTACCCTCTGCCTGATAATTGTCTCTGGTATACTCAACCTCAGGCTCGAGAGAGGCCTCCCTAGTACGTCCTCTAACCAGGCCAGCTCCTCATGCCCGTCTTCTACCTTTGTGGAGTCTACGACCCTGCCTCATTCAATAAAAGGGGCTCCTAAATCGAGTGCTGGCTCAACATCCCTAGCATTTCTAGACCTGGTTCTCACTATCTTCATAGAAATAATGGAATACAAATTTAGAATATTAGGTATGAACAATCCGCATGATAAGGAATAAAATTAGAGAAGTTTTCCTAAAGACATCTTATAGACTCTCAAAGATAAATACGGACATCTACGTACTGATCCGCAGACTCTACTAGACATCCTACTCCTACTTTTACGAGACTGGTGAACCTAATGCTCTGATACCAATTTTTCACAACCCAAAAATGGTCATCGTGGCTCAACATTGATAAGTAAGCCAATCACTCAAACTGATAATTGAAAACCAAAAGCAATAAAAATGTAACCCAAGGCGAGACTTTTAGAATGAAGTCAGACCCATACAAGTATTAAATAGAAGAAACCTGAATGAATACCATAAAATAATCAAAACCTGATGTCATAATGTAAGAGAATCTAATATAATATCCAAAAAACAAAAATGCACATCTGTATATGATAACTAAAATAAAGACAAATAAGGATAGATGAGGTCTGAATCAGCCCCAAACTATGAAGTGAATCAGTACCTTAAAGTCTAGAATCTCCACACAAAATCAACCGCCACAGAAAGTAGTCGTACTAGGATCTGCAGTGAAAGGGCATAGTAGGGGTGAACACAGTCTAAAGTACTCAGTAGGTATCATAGGCCGACTGAGCATAATAGATAATAATATAAGTAAAGAAGACTATGAGCACGTCACCTACGAATAGAAAAGTTCCCAAAAGGTAGCTCACACCATCTCCACTTACAGTTCTAACATAATACAAAATTGAAACAACACAGACATACACAAAAAGCATACGAAAATAAACACGAGTCAAGAAAGCTAACAAAATCATGAAAGATACATATGCAATGTAATGCAATGATGATGATGGGGTGAAACAGTGAAAGTCATTGCACGACTCTCTGTATACACCTACCAATCTTACAGCTCTGCAATCGGACCCATGAGAGGTTCCCAACCCATATACTATAACTCATATCTCGATCTCAATCTCAATTCACCTTTTTAGCTCGTATTAACAAAGAGGGTTTTATAAAAATGTCTCATTTTCTTCCAAAACAAGGTTCCTCAATGATACCAATATCTCATGAATATATATATATATATATATATATAACGAGGATGTAATGCTCACAACCAAATCAGTCTGAAGATATCCAATCAATTCAATACATGTCTATAAGTGAGCTCAAAATCAACTCAATATGTCCACAATTCATGATTATCAACTCTAATTAGGCCTCATCGGAATAAATATGCATGTAAGACATCATTAATATCATATCAACTCCTAACTCAGGTTTTTCTATCATAATAAGGTAATTAATGCTCAATAACGCCTATAATAACAATTTAAGCCCCTACACGAGCATCATATCTAGTACAATGCATATAAATGCACAAATAAGGCCAATGATGTCAAATAAGGCCCCCCACTCAGGCAATATGCAATATCATATATCACAAATCAAAATTCACCAAATATAAGCCCTCCCCCAACGGGCACACAGTAGTAATAATAATCTCAAAATATAAAATCCATAGTTTTTTTCCCAACCTATAGCATGCTTTACTTATTTATTAACTATCTAGCTCTATCTGAAAGAAGTTAAGCCATAACCTACCTCAAAATGATAAAATTCGGGCCTAAAATTCCTCAACACGGAGCTTTTCCCTTTCGAACTGCCTCAAAATCAGCTAAAACATTCAAATATCGCATCTATGCGTTAAAAAAAAGCCAAAAATACCCAAGTATCTTTCAATATTTGACTTCAACACGGAGTTACCTTAATACAGAGCTTTTTTCTCAAGTTTTTCCTTTTATCTTGTCAATCTTAGCAACTTCAAGTATCTTTCTTTCACCTTCAAAAGTGTTGATGGCAAAAAAAAAATACTCTTGACTTCTTAGGTTGACACAATACTTGTTAGTCCTTTTATCAAATATAGATTCTCTTTTAATTATCCAAGACCTTTCACGTAACAAATGACAAGCTTTCATTAGAATAACATCACATAGTACTTCATCATAAAATTTGCCAAGTTGAACTTTACCAATACTTATTTTGTGATCTCTAAAGTTCCTTTTTTATTTGACCACAACAATACATATGGTTGAGGATGTTTTCTAGTCTTTAACTTTAAGTGCTCAACCATGCTAGAGCTTGCAATATTGATAGAAATCTTATTACGTATAATCATGACACCACAAAGTCCTTCAATTTTACTATAAACATGAAACTTGTTCGTTCGTTCTTCCAAATATTGTTCAATGCATGCTTCATCACACTCATGTTGTTCAACAAAATGATCTCCTTTTATCAAAGCATTCAAATTGTCACTAGGCCGATGTACAATATTTCTACCATCAGTAGTATGTCTATTCACATTTTGTCTCAATTTTTTTGTGAAAGATCTACCCTCTCCTCTTCCAACAAAACAAACATAAGAACTACCACCATTTTCATATTTAGAATGGGAACCATAGTTTGAAGATGAGCAACAATATTCCCTATGAGTTTCCTCATTATTATCATCAAGTTCATAGTCATTTTCTTCACTATTAGATTCCTCACAAGATGAGTATGTGAAAGAGTAATACCTTAAAGCATCATCATTTTCAAAATCATTGTTGGAAGCATAAGAATCTCCATTCTCACATTCTTCACCATAAGATCCACAATCTTTCTAACAGTAACTTTCATTATCCTCATAGCCGTAATCTTCAAAATCATCATAACAAGGATCATCCGAAGATATAGAAGACATGCTTGCAACCAAAAATAAGTAGCAGTGAAGTAAAAGGACCTCACAAATTCACTCCCTCACATGTATGACTCATCACTCGTGTATACCCTCAAGGTCAAGGCTTTTAGACCTCACTCAATTAATCTCACCAACTCTTGCCTTTTTCCTCTCAAGAAAATTTCCTCAAATCTCTTCAAGAACCAACAACTCAACCAACTCAAAGTAAGCATCCAAGTATCGGTTCGGAGTGGAGTTTATGTAAATCCAAAAAGTCAATTAAAACTAAAGGACAAGAAACAAATAAACATACAACGAAATAAAAGAAAAAAAGAAAAAAATACAAAATAAATTAGCACGAATAAATTAAATGGAAAAAATAGTTTAACATTAAGTATGAACTAATACTAAAATTAAACTAGCATGAATTAACAAGAAAAGAAGAGAAAACCAGTAGAAAGGCTATAAATTAAATGGGGGGAAGATTTGAGCTATTTTTAAAAAATTTAAATTCATAATCTTCTCCAAGAACCTAAATTTTTTTAAACCAATCTCCTTCAATACTCAATCAAATGAGCTCAAATTTGAGATACAACCTCCCCACAACTCTATCAACAACTTCCAACCAACAATTTCTTCAAACAAACACTAAATCAACAAAACCCATTTCCAAGCTTCTTCAAAGCTTTAAATCTCAACAATGGCTTCCAAATTTTTTTAAGCCATGTAATTTTTTTTTATTTTCAACTAAGAAACAACATTATGTAGCTCAGAAAACACTATCAAATAACCTCCAAATCTTTTTCGAACTCTTTTTTTATTTTTTTATTTTTTTTTGGAATTTTCAAAAACTACTAGCCAAGGATTAAGAATCATAGGAACCATTCTTTAGCCTTGCTCTGATAGCAATTGATGTAAAATGCATTCAAGAAAATGAACAAAGCAAATAAGATAGAGATGATATGGAAGGTATAGGAGAAATTAGGTTAGGGAGAATAGAAATTAGAAGAAAGAAAGGTTAATCCAACAATTAAATATACTTTTAATTACTAGATCAAATCATGAAAGGATAGAAATTAACTCATACAATGGAATTCTTACCAAAAATTCATGAAGAGATGAAAGGGCATACCCTAAATCACAAAGGAGCAACTCAACAATATCCAGAAACTATCTAAACCTAAAGTGAAGACATAAGGACTATTTATAGTAGTCTTGCAAAACTAGCCAAACTAAAAAAATATCCAAATTATTAGCGTAGCCACTTAAGCATATTGGTGGCCTTGAAGTCTTTCTCACATACTTTCTTTAGGTCCTTCAATCTTATGATGGTTGGAAGAATGTACCGAAGTCCTTGATGACATTTATGATTGTAATTACTTCCTTCATAAATCCATTTGAGCATGTTATGAACCTTAAAAGATCTTTTGATAAATCTTTCATGGAAATTTGAGCTCTTCATGGATGATTGAAAGCTTTTATATCTAAGATAGTCCACACCCTCACTCTTGATATTAATCTTGCAATTTCAATTTGCATCACGAACCTATGATAATAACTAGCCAACCCCATAGAGCTACGAACCTCAATCACAGAAGTTGGCCTAGCCTAATTCTAATTCGCCTCAATCTTTTGTTGCTCTACCATCACCCTTTTCTTTGAAACCACATGTCCAAAAAAGGACATAGAAGCCAACCAAAATTCACACTTAGAAAATTTCACATAAAGCTTCTTCTCTTTTAACAAATCCAAAATAATCATTTAGTGAATTTCATGTTTCCCTTACTCTTAGAATAAACTAAGATTTCATCAATGAGAACAATCATACAAGAGTCTAAATAGGGCTTAAATATCCCATTCATCAATCCCATGGAAGAGGCTGGGGCATTAGTTAGCCTGAAAGACATCACTCAAAATTCATAGTGCCCCTACCTTATTTCGAATGCAGTCTTAGAAATGTTTTTTGGCCCAAATCTTTAATTGATGATACTCGAAATTCAAATCAATTGTCGAAAAAACTAATGCACCTTGAAACTTGTTAATCAAATCATTGATATGGGGAAGAGAATACTTGTTTTGTACTTGTTTTGTACTTGTTTTGTATTATAACCTTATTCAATTGTCGATAGTTTGTACATATATGTATATTGCTATCCTCCATCACAAATAAGACTGGAGCACCCCATGAGGAGGCACTCTAACGGATAAATCCCTTACCAAGCAACTCTTGCAACTGAGCTTTTAACTCTCTCAACTCAACCAATGCCATCATATAAGGAGGAATAGAAATAGGACGGGTATCCGGCTCTAGATTAATATAAAAATTAATGTCGTGGTCTAGTGGCATGCACACAAATCCATAGGAAATACCTCTAGAAACTCACACACCATGGAAACTAACTCAATAATGGGACCTCTGCAGTAGTGTCCTAGAAATGTGCTAAGAATGTCGAATACCTCCTCCTTACAAAACTCTTGGCATGAAGAAAAGATATCAATTTCATAAGAGCAGCACTATAATCACCCTCCCACTCAAGTCTATCCATCCTCGGTATAGCTATAGTTATTGTCTTAGTATGACAGTCTAAAATAGCATGATGAGGAGACAAAACAATTTAGTCCCAGAATGACATCAAAATCCATCATATCCAAAAATCACTACATTCACCCAGGATTTTTGCCCCATAAACATAAAAAGACATACACTATAAATACTATCAACAACCACAGAATCACCAATTGGAGTGGACATATGAATAGGAAAATAAAGTAATTTTCACACCATGTCCAACCTCATAGAAAAACTAGCAGATACATAAAAAAAAGTAGAACCAGGATCAAATAAAATTATAGCTATCCAGCCACAGATAAGAATAGTACATGTGTTCACCACATCTAATGCCTCTGCCTTAGGCCTGTATGAAAAGTCATAGAAATAGGCCCTATTACCTACCTAGCTGATTAATACTTCGATCAGTATGACCACTGACTCTGTTAGGCTGGTTGCCACCTCTACCTACCTGGTGACCACCACACCCATCATGTGGATGACTTTTACCATAACTATTACCTCATCTACCTTCCAGAGCCAGAGTTCGGGGAACCTACTGCTGGCCTAACTGACTAACCCATCGATACGTAGAACAATTCTTCTGAACATGGAAAACTTCACCGTACTTATAGCAAGTTTGGTCTAAGGTAGGTTTCTGAGCTAGAGCAGAAGAAGTAAGATAACTACCAATATCTTGAGAAAGCTGACTGGTCCTCAGTCAACACCTATAGCAGACTGAATAGAACATGTAGAGTACCCCTGTAAACTCTAACCATTAGAAAATGCATCACTAAAGTTTCCCCCTTTCTTTGACTTTTTCATTGCCACCTTTGCATAAACTTCCTAATCACACCCTTTACACTCTTCATAAATTAAATCACCTTTTTAAAGGTCTTACCAGAAGATATCATAGGCTGAGCTAAAATTTGGATGCCTGTGTTCAACCCCATAACAAAATAATGAATCCTCTCCTCCATAGTATGAATTAACTAAAAATATTAACAAGAGAGAGAATGGAATCGAGAATCATAGTTTGCAACTGATGAACTCCCATGTGTGATACAGGTGAACTCATCTCTTTTTGTATTCCTCAAAGTACATCAGACATACTTCTCAAGAAAGATTGAATAGAACTGATTCCATGTAAATAAAGGTGACCCAATAGCCTTACACTCCACATAGGCTCTCCACTATATTTTAGCATCAACCTAAAGTTAAAAGATGATAAAATCACTCTATATCTCTCACCTATGCCCATCGTATGAAGTCATTCATGGCTATTGATGATGAACTTAAATGCATCTTCAATTTTAAGACCATAGAAGATCTGAGACTTTATCTTGATAAACTTAGAAAAATGGATCATGCTTACATCCGTTCATCACCAAACCTTCTACCTATCTCAGGAAGATACCTATCTGTGAAGCCTCATCCATTCAAGGAGCTACAACAGCAAGATGTTGCATACTTGGATACTGAACTGTGGGAATTGCGGGTGTAGTCCCAGTCCCAGCCAACCCACTCAAGAAGCTCAATACCTGCTGAATCATATATGAAGACATCTAAATTGGTTGTGCACCTTCTTGAGCTGGTGCTGCTTTATTCTGAACTGATATTACCTTTCTCTCTGCTACCTTGGGAATATCCTTTAGTAGAGGAGGAGATTCTGACCTCTCCCTAGCTAGTCCCGCAATTTGAACCCTACCCCTAGCTAGTGATGCTCTCCATACTCTGCCCCTAGTGGGCACTGCTCCTTTAGAACATCATCTACAATAAATCACAACCCCATTTTCCAGTTTGTGTGCCTCTACTCTTACTTCTCCTACACGTATTTTCATCATCTATGAGAATAAGAATGAAAGAAGTCAGATACCAATTTAGATCACCAGATTCCAATTGGAATCAAGTAATACCTTGAAAGAAAGAAGAAATTGAGTTTTCCAGTGTCATGTAGCCTCTCGAAGAAAAGTACAGACGTTTCCATACCCTTTCACAAGACTTTACGAGACATGTTCTTGTACGGAGAGATTAACAAACCTAGGGCTCTAATACCCACTTTGTCATGACCCAAATGACCATGAGTGGCACCCATACTAGACCTTCGGTTGGAGAACAATCTAACCCAAACCTTTACCCATTCACTTAGCCAAATCCAAATAGAGTTTAAACAAATCTCAAGAAGTAAAAGGTAAGTATCTTAAATCTATATAACAAATGCGGAAGTAATCAATAAGTATAAATTAAAATCCCCAAGACCCAAAAGTACTTGTTTAAGAACTCAAATCCAAACAATGTCTAAGTTATCTAAAACTAACCAAAAAATAAAAGTCTTATTGACCGAAAGAGGAATAAGATCCAATGCCAAGATCCATGATAGTATAGAGTTGTAGTGCTCAGTCTTGGATTGAATCAGTTGTCTCTTCTAGAAATGATGCCATGTTTGAGCCTCTAGAACATAGTTTGTACTCAACAAAAGAAGAGTATATGGTAGTATTAGTAAAAACCACTATCTAATGGTAGGCATATAGGTCGACTCAATTTAGAACAAGTATACTACATAAATCAAACAACAAGTAGATAGGAACTTCAATACACAACAAGCAGTTTAATCAGCCACAAGCATATTAATACCAGGCTAAAAAATATTAACAAATAGGCACATAACCATTTATGCATCAACAATTTCATAATTATAGAAATCTTTGTAATACAACAATCATAACTCAATCATGGAACTATGTTCATATCAATCTCACAATGTAACTCAGTTACTCTTAGTTTCATCTCAATATGACATACTAACTCACGTATCTTGCAAATGATAAGGGACTTATTTCTTCCTAACTAGCCATGACCTGCAAGGGAT
The DNA here is from genome assembly GCA_031232105.1 of Capsicum rhomboideum. NCBI lineage: Eukaryota > Viridiplantae > Streptophyta > Magnoliopsida > Solanales > Solanaceae > Capsicum > Capsicum rhomboideum. The sequence continues at coordinate 24,856,512 of CP124718.1, forward strand.
GCACCGAGTCTATATACGGTAATAGCTTGGTACCCGATCCATAATAATAATATCAATATCAATATTTGTACCAGTGTGGTACCCAATCCCTCGACTAATATAAGACTATGGTTCCAAATTCTCTATCTCTCAAGATATAACATAGTCTACCAAATCACAAGTACACTTTACAATCATAACATACTTTAAGTCAAATTCAATATGCAATAGCTTATTCATTCATGCATTAACAAGATCTCAATCATTAACCACAAGTATGTTCGAAGACCAATAAATAAAATATTCAATTCAGGATCATACAAGTACTACACCAAGTCTCAACTTAAATTAAATCATAACCTATATCAACTATACACCAAAATCCAAGCTAGTTTGTAAATGCTTTGCCTTGCCTTTCCTTAAAGCTTCAGATTGTTCGCGATGTAAAACAACAAATGCAAGAGTAATTACTCACCTACTCTTTAATTCTAAGACTTGGAGATTCAAACCCACTAGTTTTATACCTTTTCATAGCCTAAAACCTTAGCTAAGGGGTTTTCACCCAACAATTTGCCCCAAATCCCTATAATTTACATTCAAGGGGAATAATTCTACACTAGGAAGTATTAATTAACAACCTAGGATCAATCTTAGGTGAATTCATATCTACCCATAGGATTTTCTTACCAAATTCATGAACTTAGGGCCTAAACTCAAGAAATTCACCATAAACCTCCATTCAAATGATTATACAAATCAAATGGATTAATCATTATTAGAAGGGAGTAATGAACTTACCTCAATACTGGAAATTGTCCCAAGTTAGTAGAAAATTGCCTCTTCTCAGTCTATGAATGAACCCTTGATCTTTAAAGAAATAAACTCTTATTTTGGGACTTAAGGATATTTAATTACCCAATGATTGCTGCAGCAGCTACATGACCACTACAACAGTCCCGCTATAACGGCTAAAGGGCCTGCCATAATAGTTAGTGCCTTTCCTACTACTGCTGCTGTAGCGGCTCATTGGCTACTACAACAGTGATTCCAAATGCTGCAGTTGTCCTTAAATAGTAACTCAGGGGTAGTGTAGGATTTCCCCCATTTCACAATGCAAATGTTGATTTTGACAACACAAATTGATCCCAATGTGACAACCACTATAACTAGAGTTCTACAAATCTTTTTACTATCTCAAAACTTTCTACATGAACCTATGCCACTCGACTATCCATTTATGAACACCACACTTTCAAATACTACACAATAAGTTGCAAATCATCATCTAACCACACAACACCAAATTTACATTTGAAACTATACTTGCTTGAGATTTTAGCAAATCTAATCCTAAGGAAAACTCTAACCAAGTAGTTACACTTTAAACAATACTATAACAATGGAATGAGTCATTATAAATAGGATTTTCCACAGTTAGGGTTACTTTTTTTTATCCCAAGGGTCCAGTATGGATACATATATTAAGTTTTGTCCTATGCTCTTGCAAGGTATAGGATGGCTCTCCCTAACATGGGCAAGACATTGGTTATTATAATGCTCACATGGTGTATGTAAGTTAAAAGAAACTCCCCCAAAATCAAAAATAATTAATATTTTCTATTTTTTTAGTCAAAGAGATATATTTTCATTAAACCAAGTAAGATCTTTACAAACCAGTCAGCTCTTTGGTACTCAAAGTTGGTACCCTCTAGACTTTCTATACAACTCTTCAGACAATCTAATCAATTTATAATCATTTCAAAGGTATCTAGTCAAATGCTATTGTGGGTAGGCTTGCAGCTGCTCCAATGCTTTCTTCCATTTGGTTTGTCTTTACCCTTTAAGATGCAATTGTATAGCTATGTTATGAATTCTCTGCTTGCTATCCATTTTTAGTTTGTTGAACCTGCGACCATTTCTTACAGCCCAAATTTGATATTTTGTGGATGCAAAACAAAAGCCCTATGTACCTATATGTGGTCTGCTATTGCTGATTCAAAGCATCATCCACTACACTTCCTGTTTCTAATCCTCAATATGTCTATCAAATCCCAACCATTTATGAATTAATTTCCAAATATGAGTAGAATAGGAAGTCTAAAAGAACAAGTGTGTAGCAGTCTCCTCTACTTGCGCATTATATAGAACAGAGTCATTTAGAACATTTATGCCCTATTTTTTTAGTCTATCCACTGTAGCCATTTGACCTTACAGTGTTAACCACACCATAAACTGATGTCTTAGTATTTGACCTTTGACTATTACCAACTTACTCTAAGTAACTTTAGGATATTGTGGTTTCAGTGAAATATAGTCTTTAGTTATAGTACCAGTAATGGTTGCAGCAATTTGCCCAATACCTGCACCATTCACCCAATATCTTGCATCAAATATTTTCCTCATAATCCAGCAAGATTACTTTAGTGTTTGCATATTCTCTAATTCTTGGTTCTTTATATAGGAGATATGTTCCTAGAGAACCTACAACTTATCTTTCTTCAGTGGCACATCTCACAACAACTTACAAATTATTGTTTTGTTCCATGTTAGTGTATCAATCACATTCAAACCTCATAAAAACTTTGGCTTACACACTATATCCTAAGAAACATGTGTTTTCTAGATGCAGCATTACTTCCAATCCACAAAAAAATTCTACAAACTGCATTCACCATAGAGATTATCTTCTTCGACAGTAGGAAAACCTGAGCCCAGTAAGTCTGTATTTCAAATAATACACTTTTGATAAGTTGTAACCTTCCACTATAGGATAGCAATTTTGAAGACCAACATTTGACTCCAACAACCATTTTCTCTATACTTGATAGGTACTGGCTGATGGATAACTTCCTATTGGAAAGTGGAACCCCCAAATAATTGAATGGAAAAGTCCCAAGAGATAATTGAAGGTCAGCCAGTATCTTGTCTGTAAACTCTTAGGAAACTACTGCAATGCATATTGAACTTTTCTCTATATTGGCATGTAATCCTAAAACTTTTGAGAAATGCTTAAAAATATTGAACAATAGCTTAATACAGACCTCATCAGCCCTACAACTCATCAACATATCATCAACAAAACAACTATGAATAATACCCAGCTTATCATACCTAAGATGGTAGCTAAACTGAGGATTGTGTCTCAATTATTGAAGAGTTCTGTGCATATACTACATTGCCAATACAAAGAGATATGGGGACATAAGGACCCCCTGTATGAGACCTTTTTGAGCTGGAAACTTGGGAGTTAAACCACTATTTATCAACAAACTATATTGCACAGTAGTCACACACTCCATTATCAGCTCTACTAGTTTAGAAGGGAAACCAAACTCCAAAAGCACCATCTTCAAAAAGAGCCACTCAATTGAGTCATAGGACTTTCTAATATTAACTTTAATAGTACACCTTGGAGAAGTACTTTTCTGGGCATAACCTTTCACTAACTTATGAGCAGTCAGTACATTATTAAGAATATGTCTTCCCTCTATAAAAGCTGACTGAGAGGGGATAAATACATAGTCAATAATATTTTTAAGTTTAGCTGTAACACCCCGTACTTTATAACCTCACTTGATACCTTGGGATCATATCTAAATAGGTGTTGAGATGCCATGCATATGTGTTTTATAGTGTCATTGGGGAAACATTTGATATCGGACGTAACATGTGCAATTAGATCATCGTAGGAGGTGTGTTGTGATTTCATGGAGCATTTGGGTAAGAACTCGTACATATTCTAACCTCATTTGGTGACTTTAAGTCATGTTTACTTGATGGTTAAGATCACTAAGTAAGTATTTTGTAATGTTTGGATAAAGGATTGGACGATACGTACGCATTGGATAAGTGGCCGGAAATTTCAGCAATGTGCTGAGACTTGCGCCACTACCCTGTTTCAGGGGTGTGGCGCAAGCCACCAGCCTGCATAAACTTCAGAGTAGGCCCAATTCTTGCGCCACTACCCTGTTTCAGGGGGTGTGGCACAAGGAACAAAAACTATGCCTTCCCGGAGTCGTTTCGTAACGCAATTCTACGACGATTTCTAGATGGTTTCTTTTGCTTCTTTGAAGTTATTTGAGCTTTGTTAAAGAGTCAAACACTTCAATACACTCCTACATACTCCTACATGATCAAATCACGAAAGGTGAATAGTGATCCAAAATGTCCAATGAAACCAAGGGCGACTAGAATGCCTATTTTTGCGATCGAAAGGACGAATGAGAATCTTTTAAGGGAATATTGTCGTGACCTTATGGAATTATATAAACATGAGATATATGGGGAATAATGTACGCAACTTGTTGGGTTAAATGGATATGTCTTCTTGGGCCAAATTAAGGCCCAAAAGTGGAAGAAATCCATGGCCCAAATGGGTCAAAAGACCCATTCTTCCATTTGACCTTCTAGACACATTATTAAATGCCAAGAATTGGCTAAGGACAACATGAGAGGCCTATATAAAGAGGCAAATCAGATTTTTATTGTACAAACCTCTCATGCCTTTAAAACATTTCTCTCAACATTTCTCATTTCCAAACCCTAAAGCAAAATAATTCCTTGGGACTTCTTGGATAATATCAACATATTCCAAGCCTTGGTAAGTATTTATTTTCATGGATTAATATCTTATATGCATAAAAGAATATGTATATCATGTTGGTTGTGCTTGGAAAAGTTGGTCATGGTACTTGGTGATTTTGTATGAGATTTGTGGTATATGGAATTCAAGTGTGAATTAGGCCTTGTGCCTTTGATGAAAAAGCATGGTATGGACAAAATATGAACATGTATGGTGTTATTTTTGGCATTAAATTTATTCTTGGCTAAAAGTGGAAATTATGGGATTTTTGGCCGATATGTGTTATGAGTTGAATTAAGGTGCTTTGAAGGATTATTTGTGATGTGTTATGGATAACAAAGTGTAAAGGAGAAGTATTGTGGTGAAATGTATTGATTTTCATGTATTGGTCAATGTTGGGAATTTTACAGAATTTTTGGAAGAATGGTATATCAATAGTTTTGTCGAAGGAAAATGACATGTTTAAAGGCGAACATGTAATTCATTGACATTGTATGCATTTGTAAAGTAATTCGTGGTTAACATGAATTCGTTATGTATGTATGTTGTAGAGTGAAGGAGAGGGATCATTGTATACGCATTGAAGGTTGTCTATTCGTATTGTGCATCCAAGGTATGCAAGGTTATTTTGTCCGTATCTTTCTACGGCCAATAGTGTTCACATTGACATTTGTCTAATTCTATTCCGAAATGTACTAAGGTATCCCATATGAACTTATCTATGGTCATTGTCATACATTTCCTACTCATTGATCAATTGTGAATCTCATTTCTCATATTCATGGTTAATGTTCCAAAAGTTCAAAGAAGGTTATGATCCAATACTCCAATAGTGCCTATACTTGTGTCTCTTGTTCATGGCTTATTGTCCAATGGTTCCAATAGTATCATGGTGCTAGTGATGTTATATTTTGCATTGATATTTGTTCACATGTCCTTCACTTATTGGTCAATGATTCAAAGTTGCCAACAATGTTATGTTCCAAAGTTCCAAAGTGATGTTATGATTATCAAAGTAACAATCTCAAAGTAAAGATCAAAGTAATGCAAATGTGGTCAATGATCAAGTACGGGTGGCAAGTCTAGGGGCGTAAGCCTAGCTCGACTCGATCCCAAGGGTGGCAAGTCTAGGGGCATAAGCCTAGCTCGACTCGATCCCTATATGATGATATGAAAGACCCACTGATCAGTCGGGGCCCGGGTACATTGTGATATGTAATGACATGTGAGCATTGAGATAAAGAAAGTAATGAAAATAATGAAAGCAATCCACATAGTTTCCAAAGAGTAACATGGTGACTTATTCACATTGATTATTCATATATTTTGAGTTCATTGAAATATTCATGTGTTGTACAGTTTCATCTGAGCCTTGCATACTCAGTACTTATTTCGTACTGACCCCTCTCGGGGGATTTACCTTACTTGCTGCAGGCGCAGGTCCCAGTAGGCCTCCTCAATAGACTGCCAGTGTTAGCGGTTCCTTGGTGAGCTCCAGCTTATTCGAGGCTTCTCCGAGTCAAACATGTTGTATAAAGCGGGGACTTGTCCCGACTTATGGTTCATTTTGGTCAATGCTCTTGTTAGAGGCTTTGTAGACCGATGTAGGAGTAATAGACAGCTGTTGTTTTGATTGGATGGCCTCAACGGCCAAGTTTCATATGTATGCCTAAATATGTCCCTTATTCTTCTTTATTCAGATTTCATAATAATATGCAATGGTGGTTATGAATATTATATGCATATGATTGAGCATAGGCAAAGGTTGGTTCTCTCGGGCCTTATCGGCTACGGGTGCCAATCATGTCTCGATGGGATTTGGGGCATGACAAAAGTAGTATCAGAGCAGTCGGTCTAAGGATGTCTACAAAGCCGTGTCTGAGTAGAGTCTTACGTATCGATGTGTTGTGCACCACATTTATACGTAGGAGGCTACGAGACATTTAGGATGTTGTTTCTTTCATTCATTCTAGATCGTGCAATAGAGCCAATGTTGTCAGTTGCATTGTATCTGATTTTTGTAATTGTTTTTTTCTTTTGTATAGTCGAAATGCCGAACACTAGAAGAGGAAGAGGAAAAGGTAAAAGTAAGCTGACAGATAGAATTGCTGGTGAAGGAGCAAGTTGATAAAGGTGGGGCTGAAACTGAGTTCGCAACGCGAGCTTCTTCTACTTCTTCAGATCCAGAAGAGCCGAGGAGAAGGGAAGTGCCCGTGGAACCACCGACAAATGCCACAGATCAGGATCTTAGGAATGCTGTACAGATGTTGACACAGTTAGTGGTGGCACAAAGCCAGGGAAGAGCTGGTGCAATGGCACATGATGATGATGCGGCTAGAATGGCAAGTCGCAGAACACAGGATTTCTTGAAACTGGACCCTCCTATATTCACAGGGGCAGATCCAAAAGAAGATCCACAGGACTTCGTGGATCAAATTCAGAGGGCATTGGAAGTTATGCATGTGACAGGGGTAGAGACAGTGGAACTTGCTGCGTATAGGTTGAAAGGAGAGGCAATATTGTGGTATGAGGATTGGAAGAAATCCAGCGACATTGGTGCAGATTCACCGACATGGGAAGAGTTTAAAGTGGCTTTCCTTGATCATTACTTGCCCTATGAGATTCGTGAGGCACGTGCGGATCAATTCCTTAATCTCCGTCAAGGGAATTTGAGCGTCAGAGAATATAGCTTGCAATTTAATTCCTTGGCTCGATATGCGCCAAATGTTGTGGCTACGATGACAGACAGGGTCCATAGATACGTGGACAGACTAGAGCCATATTTGGTAAGAGATTGCACTATTACGGCCTTGAATAGGGACATGGACATTGCTCGCATACAAGCCTTCGCCCAGAAAATAGAGGATCAGAGACAAAGACGTAGGGTACATGAATTTGATAGGGGAAAGTCCAAAAGGGCTAGACCTATGGGACCACCTATGATGTCCCAAGGAGGATCTAGGCCCCGCATATTTCCTAGACCACCTAGACCATCGCTCTCTTATTCCACAGGTGGTGCTTATTCACAGTCTCGAGGGTTTAGAGGTGGTTCAGCTGGGCAGCGTAGTGGGGTTCATGGATCACAGACAGCAGGTTTCCCTCATCAGCAGTGTTCGCACTGCGGGCGTATGCACACAGGTCCATGTCGGACAGGGATGAATGTCTGCTTTTGGTGTGGTATGCCGGGACATATAGTGAGAGAATGTCCACAGCGGAGCATGGGTGGTATAGCACGACCAGCTGGGTTGGCTGTTGCGTCTTCAGCATCGGTTCCTTCACAGGGCCGAGGGGTGCAGCCTATTGGCCGAGGTAGAGGTGCCAGAGGAGGAGCCAGTACTAGCGGGGTCCAGAATCGCACTTATGCTTTGGTGGACCGCCAGAATTCAGAGGCTTCCCCAGATGTCGTCACAGGTACATTATCCATATTCTCACATAATGTATATGCACTAATTGACCCAGGTTCTACATTTTCCTATGTTACTCCATTGGTTGCTGCGAAATTTGCAAAGGCACCGAAATTATTAATTAAGTCAATTGAAGTGTCTACACCGGTTGGTGAATATATTATTGCAAAGAGAGTGTATCGTAACTGTGTGGTAACTGTGTGTGGTCATGATACGTTGGCCGATCTCATTGAATTGGACATGGTGGATTTTGATGTAATTATGGAAATGGATTGGTTGGCCTCTTGTTATGCTACGGTAGATTGCCGGGCCAAGAATGTGCAATTTTGTTTTCCGCAGGAGAATGTTCTTGAATGGCAGGGTAATGTAGGGGCACCACGAGGGAGATTTATTTCCTATTTGAAAGCCAGAAAAATGATTGCCAAGGGATACGTATGTCATTTGGTACGAGTGAAAGATAATGATGTGGAACCATTAACTCCACAGTCAGTACCGGTAGTCAATGAATTTCTTGATGTATTTCCAGAGGACCTTCCAGGTTTACCCCCAGAACGAGAAGTGGAATTCGGCATTGATGTGATTCCAGGCACTCAGCCTATTTCTATTCCTCCATATAGAATGGCTCCAGCAGAATTGCGTGAATTGAAGGAGCAGTTGAAAGATTTGCTGGATAAAGGCTTCATTAGGCCTAGTATGTCCCCGTGGGGTGCACCGGTATTATTTGTACAGAAGAAAGATGACACCTTGAGAATGTGCATCGACTACCGGCAGTTGAATAAAGTAACGATCAAGAACAAATATCCCCTCCCTCGCATTGATGATTTGTTTGATCAGTTACAGGGTGCCAGGTGTTTCTCAAAAATTGACTTGAGGTCGGGTTACCATCAGGTCAGAGTTAGAGAGGGGGATGTACCCAAGACAGCTTTCCGAACACGGTATGGCCATTATGAATTTTTAGTTATGTCATTTGGGCTAACAAATGCACCGGCTGTGTTTATGGATTTGATGAACAGAGTGTTCAAGCCATTCCTAGACGTGTTCGTGACAGTATTTATAGATGACATCCTTGTTTATTCAAGATCACCAGAAGACCATGCTTATCACTTACGGCAAGTGTTGCAAATTCTCCGTGAGCGTAAGTTGTATGCAAAATTCTCCAAATGTGAGTTTTGGTTGAAATCAGTCACGTTCTTGGGTCACATTGTATCAGATGAAGGCATACAGGTTGATACCCAAAAGATTGAAGCAATGAAGAATTGGCCAAGACCTACGACACCCACAGAGATTCGCAGTTTTCTGGGTTTGGCAGGTTATTACCGAAGATTTGTAGAAGGTTTTGCTTCTATTGCGGCACCATTGACAAAGTTAACTCACAAGGCAATTAAATTTCAATGGAATGATGCATGTGAAAGAGGGTTTCAAAACCTGAAAGATAAGTTGACTTCTACACCAGTGTTAGTTCTTCCTGAAGGTACAGAGGGCTATGCAGTGTATTGTGATGCTTCCGGGATTGGTCTCGGATGTGTATTGATGCAGCATGGCAGGGTGATAGCATATGCCTCACGACAGTTGCGGCCACATGAGAAAAACTATCCCACACATAATCTTGAATTGGCAGCGGTAGTTTTTGCTTTAAAGATATGGAGTCATTATTTATATGGTGTTCATGTTGACATCTATACGGATCACAAAAGCTTGCAATATCTTTTTAAGCAGAAGGAACTCAATTTGAGGCAACGAAGGTGGTTAGAGCTTTTAAAAGATTATGATATTGATATTCTTTATCACCCAGGCAAAGCAAATGTGGTAGCTGATGCATTGAGCCGTAAGGCAGTAGAAAGCACTAGTGGTCAGTTAAAGCGTGAGATAATCAAAGACTTGAATCAATTAGCCAGCTTGGGAGTTTGCCTTATTGAAACCGCAGATGATAGAGTTATGGTGCAGAATGCAGCAGAATCCTCCTTGATAGCTGAAGTGAAAGAGAAACAGTATGCAGATTCTATTTTATTGCAGCTAAAGGAGAATGTCCAGCAGAATTTGACCAAGGCATTTGATATTACACCGGAAGGGGTGCTTCAATGTCAAGGGAGACTATGTGTACCGGACATAGATGAGCTGAGGACACGAATAATGACAGAGGCGCACCATTCGCGCTATTCCATTCATCTGGGTGCTACTAAAATGTACCATGAATTGAAAGAAGTGTATTGGTGGGGCAACATGAAAAAGAACATTGCAGAATTTGTCGCGCAATGCCCAAATTGTCAACAGGTGAAAGTGGAACATCAGAAACCGGGAGGTTACATGCAATGTATCAATCTTCCAGTCTGGAAATGGGATATGATTAATATGGATTTCATTACGGGTTTGCCTCGTACATTGCGGAAGTTTGATTCCATATGGGTCATAGTGGACCGACTTACTAAATCAGCGCATTTTCTACCGGTCAAGATGACCTATACAGCTAAGGATTATACAAAGTTGTATGTAAAGGAGATAGTACGATTGCATGGTATTCCACTTTCTATTATATCAGACAGAGGAGCACAGTTCACAGCAAACTTTTGGAAATCTTTTCAGCGGAGTTTGGGTACTCAGGTGAATTTGAGTACGGATTTCCATCCTCAGACTGATGGACAAGCCGAACGTACTATTCAGACACTTGAAGATATGCTACGAGCATGTACGTTGGATTTTCAAGGCAGTTGGGATGGCCATTTGCCTCTTATTGAATTTGCGTATAACAATAGCTATCATTCAAGTATTAAAATGGCACCTTATGAAGCCTTGTATGGAAGGAAATGTAGATCACCAATCGGATGGTTTGAAGCAGGTGAAACTGCTTTACTTGGGCCAGATATTGTTCACCAAGCCATGGAGAAAGTTAAAGTTATCCAACAACGGTTACAAACGGCTCAAAGTCGTCACAAATCATATGCCGATGTTAGGCGAAGAGGGCTTGAATTCGCCATAGGTGATTGGGTGTTTCTAAAGGTGTCACCGATGAAAGGGGTAATGCGGTTCGGAAAGAAAGGGAAATTGAGTCCACGTTACATAGGCCCCTATGAAGTTATTAGAAGATTTGGGCAAGTCGCATATGAATTAGCCTTACCTCAAGAACTCTCCTCCGTCCATTCGGTATTTCATGTGTCGATGCTTCGGAAATGCATAGGAGATCCGTCTCGTATTGTTCCCATAGAGGATGTTCAAGTTACAGAGGATCTCACTTATTAAGAAGTGCCCATTGCTATCCTAGATCAACAAGTAAAGAGATTGAGAAATAAAGACATAGCATCCGTGAAAGTCCTTTGGAGGAACCAACAAGTAGAGGAGATCACATGGGAAGCGGAAGAAATGATGAAATCCAAGTATCCCCACTTATTCCAAATGGACCAAGAAGTTCACAGTGCGGAGGTGGAACAATAACAAGTAAGTATTTAAAAGCATTATGTGAATGTGTATAGGTATGTTAGAGTAAAGATGTATTTGTTGTATATAAGACACTGTTGTTAACATTCGAGGACGAATGTTTCTAAGGGGGGAAGAATGTAACACCCCGTACTTTATAACCTCACTTGATACCTTGGGATCATATCTACATAGGTGTTGAGATGCCATGCATATGTGTTTTATAGTGTCATTGGGGAAACATTTGATATCGGACGTAACATGTGCGATTAGATCGTCGTAGGAGGTGTGTTGTGATTTCATGGAGCATTTGGGTAAGAACTCGTACATATTCTAACCTCATTTGGTGACTTTAAGTCATGTTTACTTGATGGTTAAGATCACTAAGTAAGTATTTTGTAATGTTTGGATAAAGGATTGGACGATACGTACGCATTGGATAAGTGGCCGGAAATTTCAGCAATGTGCTGAGACTTGCGCCACTACCCTGTTTCAGGGGTGTGGCGCAAGCCACCAGCCTGCATAAACTTCAGAGCAGGCCCAATTCTTGCGCCACTACCCTGTTTCAGGGGGTGTGGCGCAAGGAACAAAAACTATGCCTTCCCGAAGTCGTTTCGTAACGCAATTCTACGACGATTTCTAGATGGTTTCTTTTGATTCTTTGAAGTTATTTGAGCATTGTTAAAGATTCAAACACTTCAATACACTCCTACATACTCCTACATGATCAAATCACGAAAGGTGAATAGTGATCCAAAATGTCCAATGAAACCAAGGGCGACTAGAATGCCTATTTTTGCGATCGAAAGGACGAATGAGAATCTTTTAAGGGAATATTGTCGTGACCTTATGGAATTATATAAACATGAGATATATGGGGAATAATGTATGCAACTTGTTGGGTTAAATGGATATGTCTTCTTGGGCCAAATTAAGGCCCAAAAGTGGAAGAAATCCATGGCCCAAATGGGTCAAAAGACCCATTCTTCCATTTGACCTTCTAGACACATTATTAAATGCCAAGAATTGGCTAAGGACAACATGAGAGGCCTATATAAAGAGGCAAATCAGATTTTTATTGCACAAACCTCTCATGCCTTTAAAACATTTCTCTCAACATTTCTCATTTCCAAACCCTAAAGCAAAATAATTCCTTGGGACTTCTTGGACAATATCAACATATTCCAAGCCTTGGTAAGTATTTATTTTCATGGATTAATATCTTATATGCATAAAAAAATATGTATATCATGTTGGTTGTGCTTGGAAAAGTTGGTCATGGTACTTGGTGATTTTGTATGAGATTTGTGGTATATGGAATTCAAGTGTGAATTAAGCATTGTGCCTTTGATGAAAAAGCATGGTATGGACAAAATATGAACATGTATGGTGTTATTTTTGGCATTAAATTTATTCTTGGCTAAAAGTGGAAATTATGGGATTTTTGGCCGATATGTGTTATGAGTTGAATTAAGGTGCTTTGAAGGATTATTTGTGATGTGTTATGGATAAGAAAGTGTAAAGGAGAAGTATTGTGGTGAAATGTATTGATTTTCATGTATTGGTCAATGTTGGGAATTTTACAAAATTTTTGGAAGAATGGTATATCAATAGTTTTGTCGAAGGAAAATGACATGTTTAAAGGCGAACATGTAATTCATTGACATTGTATGCATTTGTAAAGTAATTCGTGGTTAACGTGAATTCGTTATGTATGTATGTTGTAGAGTGAAGGAGAGGGATCATTGTATACGCATTGAAGGTTGTCTATTCGTATTGTGCATCCAAGGTATGCAAGGTTATTTTGTCCGTATCTTTCTACGGCCAATAGTGTTCACATTGACATTTCTCTAATTCTATTCCGAAATGTACTAAGGTATCCCATATGCACTTATCTATGGTCATTGTCATAAATTTCCTACTCATTGATCAATTGTGAATCTCATTTCTCATATTCATGGTTAATGTTCCAAAAGTTCAAAGAAGGTTATGTTCCAATACTCCAATAGTGCCTATACTTGTGTCTCTTGTTCATGGCTTATTGTCCAATGGTTCCAATAGTATCATGGTGCTAGTGATGTTATATTTTGCATTGATATTTATTCACATGTCCTTCACTTATTGGTCAATGATTCAAAGTTGCCAACAATGTTATGTTCCAAAGTTCCAAAGTGATGTTATGATTATCAAAGTAACAATCTCAAAGTAAAGATCAAAGTAATGCAAATGTGGTCAATGATCAAGTACGGGTGGCAAGTCTAGGGGCGTAAGCCTAGCTTGACTCGATCCCGAGATATGGATTTATGGGTGGCAAGTCTAGGGGCGTAAGCCTAGCTCGACTCGATCCCAAGGGTGGCAAGTCTAGGGGCATAAGCCTAGCTCGACTCGATCCCTATATGATGATATGAAAGACCCACTGATCAGTCGGGGCCCGGGTACATTGTGATATGTAATGACATGTGAGCATTGAGATAAAGAAAGTAATGAAAATAATGAAAGCAATCCACATGGTTTCCAAAGAGTAACATGGTGACTTATTCACATTGATTATTCATATATTTTGAGTTCATTGAAATATTCATGTGTTGTACAGTTTCATCTGAGCCTTGCATACTCAGTACTTATTTCGTACTGACCCCTCTCGGGGGATTTACCTTACTTGCTGCAGGCGCAGGTCCCAGTAGGCCTCCTCAATAGACTGCCAGTGTTAGCGGTTCCTTGGTGAGCTCCAACTCATTCGGGGCTTCTCCGAGTCAAACATGTTGTATAAAATGGGGACTTGTCCCGACTTATGGTTCATTTTGGTCAATGCTCTTGTTAGAGGCTTTGTAGACCGATGTGGGAGTAATAGACACATGTTGTTTTGATTGGATGGCCTCAACGGCCAAGTTTCATATGTATGCCTAAATATGTCCCTTATTCTTCTTTATTCGGATTTCATAATAGTATGCAATGGTGGTTATGAATATTATATGCATATGATTGAGCATAGGCAAAGGTTGGTTCTCTCGGGCCTTATCGGCTACGGGTGCCAATCATGTCTCGATGGGATTCAGGGCGTGACATTAGCAGTCAGTATCTTGGCAATTAGATTATAAAGGGTGGTACAACAAGCTATAAGTCTATGTTCTATAACATATAAGGGGGAAGGTACCTTAGGTACTAAGGTGATAGTAGTATTCACTTTTTTGAGTAATTTTCCAGTGTTGGAAAATTAAATAACACTCTCAATGACATCTTCCCTTACTACATCCTAATGAGATTTTAAAAATTTAGCATTAAACCAATCAATACCTGGAATCTTGTCATCTGGTAGTTCTTTCAAAGTTTGCACTATCTTTGGTCTTGTAATTGGGTGAAGCAATATCTTTTATTGCTCACTGGTTAAACATGGACCATCTGTACCAATACCTACATCAATACAAGGTAATTCATCAACAGCCTGACTAAGTAAAGTTTTGAAAAATTGCATGAAATCTTGCTGTATTTGATCTGGTTCAGTAAGCTTAGTACTATGTTCTGTGCATCTAGAAGACATCCTATTCTTGGCTTGTCTAGTTTTCAAATATACAAAAAAATACTTGAAATTTATATCTCCAAATTTGATCTAAGTGTCATTTGATTTATGCTTAAAGACTTTCTCATTTATTGTCTCCCATTTTTCAATAGCCTTTTGTACTTTCCTTTCTTTGTTAATCAAGGCTTGGTTAAACAGATCCAAAGAAATAGTTTTTTGAACCTCTTGTAACTTTTGCCTGGCTGGATTAATCTCTTGTCTAAGATAATATATTCTTGTTGAATATCTTTTGTCTGAGTTGTTATTATCTTAAGCTATTTCTGTATACCATACATCACATATCCTGAAACATCTTACCTACAAACCTATTGAACTAATTCTTTAAAGTGGACCTGCTGCATACCACATTTAGTAGTCTAAAAGGTTTTCTGAGTTTCATGCTCATTAGTAAGGAATTCTACAGTATAGGTGTATGATCAGAGCAACCCGGATCAAGGAAGTCAGCTGCAATATGATTATAGTTCTGGAACTATGCTAATTATCAAACACCCAGTCAATGTGAGAGTATATTTTGGAAGTACCATTCCTATTGTTACACTAGGTGAGATGTCTACCACATCTAGGGATCTGACCAACACCTATATTATTAATACAATTCTGGAAATCTCTATCTCCTGAGGACCAACTGGATCTCCATTCACTTTATCTTCATGGGATAGAATTGTATTAAAATCCCCTAATAATAGCCAAGGCGCCCCCAGCACAATTATGACTTAAAGCTCTTAAGTGAGCCCATAAAGTCATCAAGCAATCAAAATATAAATCTCTATCTTTCACTTTACAATGGACCATTTGATCTGATGAATCTAGAATAGTAACCTCCACCTTATGAGTCCTTCATATTAACCAAACTCTACCATTAAGAGTGATGGGATAATCTGCATATATAGTCCAATTAGACCCCAAAACCCTTTGCACTTTATTCATGTTATGAACTTGCACTTTTTGTTTCCAAACACCCTAATAAATCTACCTTAGGCTTCTGCAGAAAGATCTTCAATTCTTTCTGCTTATAGGGCCTATTAAGGCCTCTTATGTTTCAGGCACTAAATATCATTTGATACTGGTAGGATCAGTAGTTTTAGCCCTATTTGATCCCCCATTCTATAAAGTAACATCAATAGTAGAAACATTCAAATTAATACCTGATTCACTAGCACTCTGTACCTCTTTGCTCCTCACATTCTGATTATTCAAGTTTGCCTCATTTCTTTGAGGAGTTGTAAGTGCTGGAAATTATAGATAAAATTCTTTTTGTTGAGTTACTGTGGTAATAGGTTCTTCTACTCAGTGGTAGTAGCCAAAAAGGCTTCCATAGTCTTCTTTGATAAACCTGTTACTACTTTCTAGGATTCTTTCATCCTCTTTCTTCTCTTTACCCTAATTACAGGCCCCTTTCTCATGACCCAATTGATGAAAATATTGACAAATTTAGGGTTTCCAGTCATATTCAACACCTTGCACAAAAATCAAACCATCTGCTTTTTCAAGGTATAATTCATTCTAAAGAACCTAAGTGATATCCACTTTGACTAGTACTCTAGCATAGAATGTATGATCTATCTATTTCATCATATGATTAGTACATATAGGATTCCCAATAAAGCTAGCTATGTGACCCAAATTTTCTTCAGCCCAATAATAGACTGGTAAACCTTTAAGCCCTATCCACAAGGGGATGATGCGTAGTATCTCAGGTTGAAGCTTGAAATCTCTCACCCAGTGTCTCAGAATCATAGGTCTATTATTGTATATATAAGGTCCTTCTTGCATAACTATCTGCTTATCCGAGGCATTATTGGATAGGTACATAAAGTACCCATCATCATGAAGATAAACCCTCAGAGCTTCAATGAAGTACCAAACTCCATATACAAACTGAAGCACATCTTTGAAGAACAGAGTTCCCCCCAATACATGACCAATTAGGGAATTTTCCCATTTCTCACACTCCGATTCTACTTCAATGGGGTTTAATCGTACCACTTTTCTACCATTTTTCATAATTGAGGGAAAGTAATTGAGATTCATACCATTTTGTATTTGCCAATTACCTTGTACCCCTTCAACCTTTATAGGTGGAGTTCCCTTGGCAAGTGGAGTAATACCCATTGATAATGTTAGCTTCTACACCTCCATCAAGCCTTGCGCCTTATCTTCGTCTATTCAGTCTTCAACTTCTGCGTTCCTACTAATGGAATCACCATTTTGGTCTTTGATGTTCCTGGCATCCAACTCCCTAGCTTCAAGGGGACTAAGGTATGTAGGATTCCAGAGTTAGGTGTAATCATCCGTCCTTTGTGAGCTTGTGGTAGAGGTGTCGGTGGCCTCGCTTCGCTCCACCATTGTCTATCCATCATACTTAAGGTGCACGTTAGCAGTCGTTACTTAACGTGTGCCTTGAGTTTGTTACTAGGTATTGTGAATGAAACTTACTATTTTCTATTATTACTATTTATTTATTATTGCAAAAAAGTTAATTTGGAGAGAATATCACTTACTTATTTCAAGTTATGTTTTCAGTAGGTTAGTTAACTGAGTTTTTATATGTTTTAGAAGTAGCAGTTACCATTTATTTTATTATTTTAATCCTCCTATTTTTGTAAGAAAAGTCAGCAAGCTTTATTTATTTTTCTATACTCAACTGTTTATCGTGATTTTAGTTAAGATGTCATATTCAATTTCAGTTTTTTAGTTATTATATTCTTACTATTTCAATTCAGCTTATTATGTGCTAGTACATTTATTTTTATTGACTACTTTTCTTTTGCTACAACTTCTTATGATGTTGATTTACGCATTTAGACATAGTCCCGACATCATACGTTCCATTAGACTCCTATTACCAGCTTATGATGACTCCTCCTTGCATCTATAGGGCTTGGTTATGTTTTGCTTAGTTTTTGGTTCATAGACAGTTTCAATTTTAGTTCCTTTAATAAAGGTAGATCGGGACCATGTCCCAGCAAACTCATTCAATTCTTATGTTATAGAGGTTTCATTAGACATTACTCAGATTTTAGTTATCAATGATGTTTTTCAATTGATTTTCGTTGTTCAAGATATAAAAAAGGTATTTTTTCTTTATTAAGAAGTTCAGCCATATTTATTATTTCTTAGCTTCTGAAATTTTATCAAAGTTTAGCTTTACTAGTTTCATGCTAGGCCAAGTGGTTCTCTTTGGCCACTCATTGTTTTGAGTGCCGATCATGTCCAAGGTCTAGGCTCAGGTGATGACAAATTAGGTATCAGAGCACAGAATTCAAGGGTACTAGGGTGTCTATGATGTCGTGTCTAGTAGAGTCCCGATTATGGCTGTGAAGCTTGCCACACTTATAATCAGGAGGTTACAGGGCATTTAGGAATATTTCCCTTCTTTCATACTCTAGTTTGAACGGTAGATTTAAAATTTTTGAGTTCTTTCTACTCTTGCTTTCTCTGTATTTCAGATCATACCTCCTATGAAAACCACCAAGCTTAGCTACCATCCTGAGTGGGGAAAATAGTACAATTGTGCCTTTAACTCATGTCTTGCAAACTCAAAATGGAGTCCGTACTTATGGTTAAAATATTAGTGTTAAGGCGCTACCTACCCTAGCTAGTCCTACAAGGGGACCTAAGACATCTGTTACTCAATTCCTTTAGACTGATACTACGAGCGCTAAATTCAAAATGCTATCAAGATGCTCACGCAGCTCGTAGCATCCCAATCCTGTCATTTAGGCTCTACCAGTTCCAACTCATATGATTTTTCTGATACTTCTAAAATTTGTAGGTTTCTTTGGATGAACCCTCTGGTATTCATATGGTTTAAGACTGAGGAGAACCCCCAGAACTTTATTGATGAGATTCAAAAAATTTTAAGGGTGATATATGCTAGCGACATAGATGAACTTGAACTTGCTTCTTATTAGCCGAAAGATGTTACTTATTTGTGGTATGATCAGTGGGAGGATTCTAGGGGTGAGGACGTAGCACTGACTGAATAGGAGGAATTTCAATATGTTTTTTGTAACACCCCGTACCTACCAAACCCTACTTGACGACGTTGAACAATGGTTACTTAAGTGTCGAGAACCAAAAGTATGTATTGTGTAATGTAATTGATGAGATAATTGATATTGGGCCTAGTACATGGGATTAGATCTTTGTAGGAGGTGTAACACCCCGTATGTTGTCGAACCTATACGACTACGTGTACATTTATGGAATTAGTAAAACATCAGAGACTTGATGAATTATACATTAATTTGTTGGGTATTAATGAGTCATGAGCCATTGGGCCAAATGAGGCCCAAAACAAGAGCAAAAGACTAGGCCCAATGGGGCAAAATTGATCCAATCTTCCCTTTTGACTAATCAACCATGAAATTAATGCCAAGGATTGGATAAGAGAGACTTAAAGGGGCCTATATATAAGGGAAAATCAGATTTTATTTCATTTGTTACACCCATGCCTTTTCTAGAATTCTCTACAACATTTCCTTATCTCACACAAACCCTAATCCTTCATTCCTTGGGCCAAGATCATCATCTTACAAGATTTGGTAAGTGATTATGCTTATGGTTTAATATATTTTATGCATGGCAGATGGTGTATATCATGTTGGTTATGTTGGTGAAGTGTGAGAAGTTCACTATGTGTAAAACAATTTGTGTTTGCTAAATCGGAGGATGGTTTTGTCTTGCAAACTTGAACATGGACTTGTGATCTTGATGGATTCAATATTGACATGTGAGATGTGATTATAGTCCTGCCTTGTTTTATCCTTGTGTATAATGTTTAGAATTGTTGTTGTAAATTCGGTTATGGATTTGGTGACGGATTGAAAAGAAAGTGATGTTTTGGTAATGTTTATGTGTGTTGTGAGACCATGGCTGATTGTTGGTATATAATATGATCAAAAATATGTTAAAAGAAGTTTAGTCATGATCATGGACCATTCATTGCATTAAAAGACCCAAAACGAACCCCGGTGGACGAAAATGGGCATCCGCCCTCGCAGGTGAGGTACCTGCACAATGCAGATGTCCCTGGACACTGCCAATGGCCATCTGCAGCTGTAGGTCAGCCACCTGCGGGCGCAGGTGGCTTCGCAGGTCCCATCCAGAACACCGTTTTGCATGTTTTTGTCCCCCTTTGACCCCCGAAGGCCCCTATACCCTTTATGGATATAATTAGCAACTTGTGATGTCGTTTTAATGACTTTAAAGGGTCGTATGGAGGCATTTTAGACTATTTTAAGTATGTATTGTTGTTCATAAGTTGTTATGAGGCAAGTTGATAGAGTAATTTTGACAGAATGTTAATGAGAAAGCATAAAGGGTAAGTGTGATGTGAAATGCTATTGATGTGTGATATTTTGGTCAATGTGTGGAATGTTATGGTGTTTTTGGTATGAGAATGTAGTGAATTGTATTGTAAAGGGGTAAATGACACTATACGGCAGTCATATAGCTCATTATTTTTTTGTACACTTGTACGGTAACTAGATGTTAACGAAAGTTCCATTATGAACTTGTATTGTAGAATGAAACATAAGGAAGAAGCTGGACTGTTGTGTGCATATATAGACTTGTGTAATCATACTGAGAAGTGAAGGTATGTAAGGTTACTCTTCCCGTATTCTTCTGCAGCAGATATTATTCACATTGACATTACACTGATTCCATTCCTAAGGGTTCTCTAGTATCAAGTCAGGGTGACATATATTGTTATTCACATGTGTCCTATTCTTAGATGAAGTATGACTCACCTATGTCCTATTCATTGACTAATTCCAAAGCTGCCATAATGTTGTAGAGACCTATCTCAAGAGAGAGTAAAGATGTAAAGAGAGTCTATTTATTTTGAATAAGCATTTTGTTTCCAATCATGTCATGTTCCAAACGTCCAATAAGATTATGATTATCATTGTACCAATTTCTCACAAGTAAAAGTACCAATCTCACAAAAGTAATGAAGGAAGTAATGCATAAGCTAATATATCTATCCCTCACAAGTTGTGAGGTACATCATTTAATTCTTTGACACTTTTTAGTATGATTGCCATTACTTACCTCAGGTTTTGTTTAGTGTCACTTGGCAAACCCCCCTGTGGCCTTGTATTCTATGTTCCAGCCAACTGCCCCATTTGTTTCTCTAAGTTTTGAGTGGAAAGTTGCTGATTTTTGAGGTCTTCAACTATTTTAGCCTGATCAACTGCCATTTGTGCTGGTTCGCATGATTTTTTTAGTATCTCCTTAATACTGCTAGACTGAGAACTATCATTGCTTCCCTAAGCTTGTTGCTGGAAATTCTAACTTTCCCCTTGGTTGCCACCCTATGATAAATTTGAATGAATCTGCCAGTTATGATTGTATCTTTTACCAAAGTTCTGATTTACTTTCTGAGCATTACCCACAAAATCAACTGACTCCATATTTTCTCCACACAAGTCTACAGAATGACCACTACCTCTACAGATTTCACACCAAGTCTGAACCTGCTGAACTACATTAACCTGAGCCTAAGGCTGTGATTCGTTCAACTTAATAAGCTTTCCAATCACCTGATTTTGAAATACAGCCATCTGAGTAGCCAAAACAGTTATACTATCAACCTCTAACTTACCTGCCGGCTTCTTCACTGAACCCCTAGTTGCATCACCACGCCAATCAGGATTACCTTATGCAATACAGTTAAGAAGAGTATATAGTTTATCATATGTCTTCTCCAAAGCTTGACCACCTACTATTGAATCTAACAAAATCTTTGTATTCAGGTCAATACTTTCAACAAAGTATAGGCTAGCACATCATTTAACTATTGGTGATGTGGAAAATCTATGAAAAGATCCTTAAATCTCTCCCACGCCTAATACAAATTTTCCTTAGGCTTCTGTTTGAAGCTCAAGATTTCACACCTTAACCTCACAGTTCTACCAGACAAGAAGAATTGAATGAGGAACTTCCTAGCTAGGTCATCCCAAGTTGTTATTAAATTTGAAGGTTCTACCTTCAACCATCTCTTTGCTTCTCCCAAGAGCGAGAATAGGAAAAGATGAGCTTCATAAAATTAGTGAAGACTTATGCGGGAATGATTATGTCACTGATGTCTAAAAACTTATGCAAATACTACTATGGATCCTCATGTGACAAACCTATAAACTGCCCACTAGTGTGCAGCAACTGCACTATATTTTGTTTCAATTTAAATCTACCTCCTGGTTCCAGTTTGCAGATATTAGAGGTAACATTAGTTGCAAGTGGAATTGCCACTTCGCGCACTGTCCTTCGGGATGGTTGCTTATTTCCCATATTAGTAGGAACAATCTTACCTTGTTAAACATATGGTATTGGATAGAGAAGGGTTTCTTATTTTCTTAACTGGTGCAAACGTCGCTTAGGTTTAGGATGTGGTTCAACCAAATCCCTTTTCCTCACCAGCTTGTTATAGATTCAAACCTGTACCTACTAGCTAAGACCAAGTTGTTAGCATTATCAGTTGAAATAATAAAATTAAAATTACAAATACGCTAATTTATCAAGTCCCCGGCAATGGGCGAGTTGGATATCAATCCCACAGGGACTTATGATTTCGCAAACAATCCAATTCAAGCAATATTATAAAATTAGACAAGTTTAATTTGTAGCCAAAGATAGTGTTGGAGTTTTGTGATTCTAAACGTAACAATGAAACTAGAAGGAGGATCCCAGGGTCAAAGCATACTGAACAATCATGCAAAGCTAATCGATCTCATTGGATAAGTTATCTATCTTGGTTGTTGGTTCACGGGGTGAATGTCATGATTATGGTCTTCCGAGCCTCTAATAGTCTATTCACACTAGCCTCACAACTACACTGTTGAGCGGGGATGTGAGGATCTAATTCAAATACATTTGTATATCTTCCCGTATAGGAACCAAATTAGGCGTTCTAAGTATATTCCAATCCTAGAAGCTAATCAAATCTTTACTTTTAAAGATAAGAACTCATCCCTCATATTCTTCGTTCTATCCTAGTGTTTCTCCTTCCAAGTTCACACAAGAATTAAAGATGGATTTTAATGATTGCGAATCATTAAAATACTAATTGCAAGAATGTAAGACCAACCAAATATTATAAACAACATAAACCAAATAAAACTTAAGCTATACAATCTAGCCCTAAACCTAGAATTAGGGTTCTTAGCCACTCATGCTAATAACAAAAACACAAGAGTTTGATGTTTTCATCAAAAGAAGAAACTAAAAAATTAAAGAGAAAAGAAACCTAATGGTGAACCTTGCTCTTTATTTTTTTCCTCCAAAAATAATGAATAACCCAACCAAAAATGTGGGAAATGGATATATATAGTAGTAGGAAAAATACCCCTAATCCTATTGGGTTTCAGACTCAAAACAAGTTTAATTTTCTGGGTCAGATACCCCTTTGGCTCTGGGCACCTCTCATAGCACCAACTTGTGTGTTCTAGAGTTTTGGCTTTGGGGCCATGCACCAACTTGGGTGTTCTAAAGTTTTTTCTCTGGGACTATGCGCCACCCATAGCACCAACTTGCTTTTGCCCAGAAACTCATCCAAAGTTGCTCCAAAAGCTCCAAACCTTTCTTAATGCTTCCATGGGTCTATTTCCACCACAATACACCTAATCACATTGGTTAGTTTGTTATACAAAATATTCAATCAAAACAAGCAACTAAATGTCATTACCATTTTCAAAACTCGGCCAAATGCGCATAAAACAAGACAAACGGGTGTATAAATACTCCCAAGATCAAAAAGCCCCCACCCAAGCATGGTTTAGAAAAAGTTAAGTCATAATCTACATTGAAGCGAAACTGCAAGCCTTTAAAGATCATAAACTCACCTTTCCCTTCTAAATCATTTCAGAGTGCAACCAATCTACCAAAACAAGATCTACTCTTAAATACGAGTCAAATGATATCTATATTGATAAGGTTCTAATCTAGGTCAAAAAAATCAACCTCAAAAACCCAAAGGCAAAACTAGCATTTTATTAGAAAACCAATTTACCCACAACTTAAGGAGTTTAGATATGAAATTTCATCAAAAATAGTGTTAAAATGGAGCTTTAAATCATTGAACTACCAATCTTTAACTTTTCTCGAAAAACTCAAAAATTTCAAGTTGAAAACCAAGATTTGAAGGTGAAATCATGAAATAATTGGTGGGGAAGGTTAAAATAATGATTTAGAAAACCCCTTTGAAATCTCCCAAAATCGAGTCCTCGAGCTCCAAAATACAAGGTATGGAAGAATAAACTGAAAAGGGGTAAAGTCACTGTTAAGGTGATAGCATCGCCACTTTAGTGGAGAATCATCTACATAAGTGGCTACGCCAAAGAAATCAAACATCCACAAAAGCGAAGGCCACTTACCATGTGGGCCTTCGCTTAAGCGATCCTTGTCCCGCAAGAGAGAGAGACCGCAGAAGCAATAAAATATTACATAAGCGGTTTCACCGACGTAGATAAGTTATCGTAGGAGTGACCAAGCCCCAATAGGTACAACTTTGCCGAGGTGGTAAATTGTTCACTGGTGTGGTCAAAGCACCGCAGAAGTGGATGCACTAGTACCAACAACTTAACAACTGTAACAATAATTTCAAACATTCAAAATTGACCCTCAAAATTCATTTGAGACACCATAGAAATAAACTAGCTATAATACTAGGCTATATTCAATGTTTCTGACTCAATGAAACCATCAGAATTTTCAACGGATGTCGTTTTCAACAAATGTTGATCAAAGTCAACCACAGGCCAAACTATACCAACTTTCCAACCAAATACACAAAACACTTAGGAACTTCTCAAGACCCAAACCAACAAGGTTACTAACCCAAAAATAACACTTTGGAGCTAACAGAACTGCCAACATTGTCATACAACGACTAAAGCACCAAATATTGACTGAAATTAACTACCTCAAAACCACTCAAAACTAAAAACTTATATATAACCCAACCAAACACCTCGAGAACCAAGTGACTCACTCCCGAAACTCACAAGTACCAAGAAGCAACCATGGGAAAGGGCAAAATAGTCAAAACACCTAAAATTTCAAAAATTACTATAGGGGTTATAACAGTGAATACGAAGAGCTCATCACAAACGCGACCAACCCAGCCCATAATCAATCAAAAATGTGAAGATCTGATTGCAGAAGTGATGAGTAAGTTTCCTTGATCCAGACTGAGATTCTCTTCATGAATGCGGTCCCCTCCTCACATTCGCGATGATCAAGCGATATCCTCCTTTACAAATACAACCAAGGCCTCATAAATATGAAAGAGAAAACCAGATACACCAGCAGTTGTTGCACCAGTACCAAGAATAATCTAAAATCAAACCCTCAAGATTTATTTGAAACCATTTAAACACAAAAAAACTATGTTACTAGACCAAAATTAACATTCTGGACTTAATGGATTCGTCAAATTTACCAATGGAGGTCATTATCAATGGATGTTGATCAAAGTCAACTCTAAACCTTAATTTTCCAACATCCCAGTTAAACGCTCAAAATCAAGCCAAAAGCCCCGAGACCCAAACCAACAGTGCTACATACCCAAAAATAACATATCGGAGCTAATAGAACTAACAAAATTAGCATAAGACATCTAAATCTCTAAATATTGACGAAAACCAATCATTCCAACTTCAAAGCTTTCCAAAATAAAAGACTTATATAAATCACAATCGATTACCTCAAAAACTGTGCTACCTACTCCTGTTGTTCACAAATACTAAAATAAAACCATAGGGAGGGTTAAAATAATCAAATACATCAAAATTTTAAAAATCAAGGTAAGGGTTATTACATCATCCATAAATAAAACACACGTTCATCCTTGAATGTATGAGTAAGAAAGATACCTAAACTATGAAAAGTTAGGAATATCTACTCTACATATCTAATATATCTCCCATGTAGCCTTCTCAACCGAATGATGCTTCCACTTAACCTTTACTAAAGCTATCTCTTTAGATCTTAACTTCCTAGTTTGCCTATCCAAAATGGTTATGGGCTCCTCCTCAAAAAATTAGATTCTGATCCAAATCCACTGAATCTCACCAAATCATATGAGAACCATTAGAATAATACTTCGTTAACATCAAGACATGAAAAATTTGATGTATAGATGAAAGATTCAGATGTAAAGATAACTTATAGGCCACCTCCACAATACCCAAAGGTTATCAAAAGAGCATAAACCTCAGGTTAATCTTGACATTCTTCTCAAACCTCATCACACCCTTTATGAGAGTTCTTTCAGCAAAACCCATTCACCAACAAAAATTATCAAGTCACAAACTCTTTGGTTTGCATAACTCTTCTACTATGAACACTCTACAATCTCTGCACAAATGGTTAAGTCAAAGTTATATCAATTCATATACATATAGAATAAATTATTTGGAGAATTTTTAGCAAATACATACATATTGATTTCATTTCTTGTTGGGCCAATTAATTGTCAAATGCAATTTCAAATGCATTCTCATCAATTTTTTATTTGTATGCTTCATTGTCAGACCATTTTTGTGTGTATAAAACTCACACATTATCATGTAATTGAGCAACAAGGTGGCAATATTGTGAATTTAATTTTTAATAGCAGTCTTATGCCTTGTTGTCGTGTATGAGTCATATACTCGAATTCATAAGTTTCAATTAGATATTCATTTACAGTAAGCTTATCCAATTTAGATGTAAAACTTTAACCAGATATATAGATCAACATATCTCATATACAAAATAATATACTAGATACAACATAATAGAATATATAGATTTTTCCAAAAATTATTTTGCCAGATATATATATGCTAAATAAATTGGGTCACATACTAACAAATTCATTTGTATGTATCAAATAAAAGTTTGTATAAAGTACACTTGTTCATTCAGATATACAATATTAATCAAGTTTTAGAGACCAATATATCAGATACAAATTAAACTAAGATATTACACAATATACTAGGTACACAAGAATAGTAATAGATTTGAAGTTCGTAGTGACTAACATATATGACTTATTCTAGATACATTCATATATTATCACATATATAGTGACTGTATTATTTATCTCTTTGTGGGAATCATCATCTTCTTAAACTACTCCTTTACTTGGTGTATTTCATGTATCTTTTTAAAGTCTTTTAATACATAGCGTCTTGAGTAATTCTTACATTTTAACTGGGTCATTCCTTAATTCGAATCTATTTTTTCAAAAAATTTAGAATCACTATCTTCATGAGCAATAGCAGCTGAAGCCCCTATAATATTTTGTTCTTGAGAAATATCTAAACTAAAGGATTGCCATCTTGTATAGATTCTTCATTAAGTTCTATACCTCGAGTCATCCTCTTGCTTGAAAATTAGTTAGACATTGTAGAACTTGAAAAAATCTAAATTAAAAATCATAAATTGTGTAGAAATTAGAGAGAAGAAGATGAGAACCAAATAATGAAAACTTAAAATATAAAGATACACAAAATAAATTGTGTGTGAAAACAGTTGCAAACCTCAAAAATGGATACTATAATGTGGATGAGAATGGAAGAATATGGGAGAGAAAACAAGAGTATAGATGTAGGAGGATAATCATGATTGAAAATAATGGGAGTGATTTGGGGGATAAGTTGGAGTGAAAGATACACTACGCTACTTTTTAGCCTAAATTTGAGAAAAGTGTATCGAAGCGAATTGTTGCTATCAAATTCTAAAGAATGGTGCTAATGTATAATTAATTCAAACTCTTGTGTGATTAGGTAGATATACTAGGGATGTTTTCCTAGTTATATGGTTTTTTCTAAGTTAAAGTCTATTTTGATAGGCTTATGACATGGCTTATAAGCAAAAAGTCATACATTATATTTTCTAACTTATGGTTTTTTGGCTTATTTTTATTATTTTAGCTTAAAATAAATGCTTAATAGTACTTTTTATTTTATCCAACACTACAAAACTTCTTAAAGTTGTTTTGGTTTAAAACCACCTAAAACAAGATAATCCAAAGAGTCCCTTAGAAATTATAACTTATGACTTTTGAATTATTATTTTTTTTAAAAAAAAAAATAAGTACTTAAAAGAATTTTTAAATCTTACACAAATACTACAAAAGTGCTTAAATCTATTTTGGCTTATGTAACGACACGTTCTGTCGTTACTGAAAATATCTATGGTAAAGGCATAAGAATCTTAACTGCCATAGGTGTAAGGGACAATTTCTTAGTGTGGGAGTGAATTAGATATGAATTAAGGTTGTACAAAACTCATAGCACAAAGTTGAGTTGAAAGCATTCATACCTATTGAGTTTCGGGATGAGTTTTTACTTGGATCAACTTCAAATGAGTACCCCTTTTAGAATATGAAGAGTTACGAGGCCCAAGACCTACCAAATTAAAGGTCTTCGAGTCTTCTTTCTAAAGGCACTAACCATTTGTTAATCCATTTTTGGAGAAAAATATTATGGATATTTCAATAAAAGGTATTCGTGCTGAGAAGCTGTCACGAGTCAGGACCATTGTAGCAGCCATGACTGCTATAGAGAGGTCGTTAAAGTGACCAAGCAGTGGAAAAGAAGTACATAATCCTTATTTTGCTGGGTTTAATGTCAAAAACTCAAAAACTTTATTCCAAATCCCTAGAGGGACGATTCTCCCAAGGTTAGGATGAAATTTCTTCATTAAGGTAAGATTTTTACTCCCTTTTAACATCAATTAATCCATTCTTCTTCTAGAATTATTAGAATGGGGAATTGTGATAAAATTATTGGGAGTTAGAACCCTAGGTTCATGAAATTGTGAGGAAAACCTATGGGTATGTATATTACCACCTAGAATTATTTTTAGATTGTTAACTAATGCTTTTTAGCATAAATTAATTGTTCTAAAACACGAATTTTGGTGGTTGAAGGCCTTGAGTTCAATAAAGATAGGACCTTTAGAATTAAAACTCCATTAAATGAGATAATATGAGTATGATAGAACTAGTTAATGGTTAATTGACCTTTGGATAATGTTATTAACCGTGAATAAGGGTAGTGGATTTAAATTTCCAAGTATTTATTTGAAGAGTAATTAATTTAATTACTCTTATAATTACTTGTTTATTAGATGATTAAATATTCTGAGGCATGAAGGAAGGGAATGATTATCCGTGGTGTGGCTTGTTTGTTCTAAGATCTTCGATTGAGGTAGGTTATGGTTTATGAGTAGTCTACTGTAGTTATTAATTGTATGTATAATATATAATCGATGGAAGAATTATGATTAGGCCTACGAGCAAGGCGTTTGGATGGATAAAATATGGAATTAAGTGAAAGAGATTTAATTGTGTGTTGATACATTATTTTATGAATCCTTTGATGGGTGTTTTGTGTTGTATGCCTTACTTGATGAATTATAAGGTGAATATGTGAATGTGGGTAACAATAAAGGAATTGTGTGATCTTGTAATCTATAAAAACTCATCTTTAATATATTAAAAAGGGTGAATTCACTATTGTGTGTATTTTGACTGAGGGATATTCTTGCTGAAAGATAGTTATGAGAATTGATCATGATAAGAGCATGTGGTGTCATAACTTAAGAACCAAAAGTCAAGTTTGGCTAAGTCTTAGGAAGTAATATATGTAAAGGTTCCTAACTAAAGTGGGAATTGTAAGTTGAATAGAGTAGAATGGTTGAATAATCGGCTAATGAAATAGTGTCTTGAACCTAGTAATGAATTGAATATAAGGGTTACTAATTGGAAACTATATATACCAGTTGCGATGAGAATAAAAAAGGATCGAATTAGTGAATGACCTTATGTATGTTGAATTAGAGTACATACTCGATTTGATTGGTAATGCTTTAAGTTGTTGATTGGCCTTCAGACATACTTGTAATTGATAAATATAGTTGATAATGTTTGTATGAATAAGCTGTTGAATTTGTCTTCAAGCATACTTGTGATTGGTGAGTTGGTTGATATTGGTTGTATACATGAAATGGTGAACATTAAATTTGACTAAGTGTCTAGATAAAGTATGTACTTGCATTATTAGTGCACTATATTATATCTTGAGTGATAATTAATTTTGATATTTTATAATATGGTATTCAGAGGATTGGGTACCGCCCTAGTACATGTTACTTATATAATGATATTCAGAGACTCGGGGACTGTACCAGTGTATGTTACTTGTGATTGTTAAGGATCGAGTGCCACAAGTTTGTACATATTTGGTTATTGATGTGATTGTTGAGGATCGGGTTCCATGAGTCGATACAAATTTGGTTATTGATGTGATTGTTGAGCATCGAGTTCCATAAGTTGTTAGGTATATGAACCCAGGTGTGTCCCATACAGGTTATGATTATTAGGCAGATAAGTCCCCTTAGTATGTGTGTATAGATTTGAAGAGAGGTTATGATGGTTGTGACTGCATTGTTGCATATGCATAGTCATGTTATTGCTCATTTGTATTTCATAAAGTGGTGTAGTGATATGAGGTAGTATTATACTACTCTTGTGAGATGATTAAGTGATGAATGGTTTGGTGTGGTTTTCACTTGAGGTATTCAGAATAGACCCTTGCTTTTTTGATTGTTGAATTTATACTTGTGTTGTAATTGTGAAATCAGTGATAGGGTGAAAGTTGGTCTTTTTAAGGTTATTGGTTGTTTAAGTGGTTATCTATGGATTATAATTTGTTGTTTCAAATTACTTGTTATGTGTCGATTGCTAATTTACTCATATATTATTTATGTTGAGTGTGGTGGTGCTTTTATATTAGTTGAGATATTTTATGTGTTGTGTGACTTTTACACTTTGATTTTTATGATGATGTTGTCTTAATTTGATAAAAAGATAAAGAATCGTGGTCAAGTATGGTATTCCCATAACCCAATGGTCTAGTGAGGAAGTCAGAATCATTAGACTAAAATTGGGTTGTGCGCTCGTAACTAAATTGGTTAAATAAAGCTAATAAGATATAATCAGAAGCTACTAGGAAGGTGAAGTGTGGGATTGGGAATTGTGAACTTGGTATTGAACTGCTATATGAAATTGTCATGCTTTTTTCTGTGATTTTTATATGATGTTTACGTGATCTAATCCTTATTGAATGATGCCTACCAATACTTTTAGTGTACTGATATTACTCTTGATATATCCTCTTTTTGGGATATAGATATATTGCAGGTTGTTAGGAGTTTCTTGTATGAAGCAGCTATCATTTAGCATCAACTTCTACACCTCTCTTCCATAGAAGTTGTTATTTTTCTTATTGTTTGTTATCATTGTAGAAGCTCTTGTACATGTCTAGAGTAGGCCTTGGATAATGTTGAAAGCTGATGATCATGTCTATAAATACTTGTAAAGATTTTTGGTTTATGATTATGTCAACTTACATATTTGAATTACTTAACTATAATAAGGCTTTTATTTGAATTTCCACATACTAATTAATTGGGTGGTAAGTGTCACGACCCAAATTACCGGATTGTGAGGGTACCTACTTTAATCCACCTAGATAGGAAAACCCATTACCACCCTTTCAAGGAGATATGCAGAAGTCTGAAAATAAGTAACAAAATACCTAAATCCTTATCACAACAGATTTTACAACATATATAAATGCGGAATGAAAACTACCCAAGGACCTAGTCTAAATAGGTATAAGGGCTTCTAAATTAAGAACAACAAGACTG
Organism: Capsicum rhomboideum; assembly: GCA_031232105.1. Classification (NCBI taxonomy): domain Eukaryota; kingdom Viridiplantae; phylum Streptophyta; class Magnoliopsida; order Solanales; family Solanaceae; genus Capsicum; species Capsicum rhomboideum. The sequence continues at coordinate 24,888,175 of CP124718.1, forward strand.
GACACAACTTCCACCATGAATAAGAGGAGTAGAAGTTGCTGAAGATCACTATCCACGTCACCTATGAAACATCAACTGATCCTGCAACCAGACTATACCTCAAAAAGGGTATAGCAAGAGTAGTATCAAACAAATAACATGTACTTGTAGGTATCATCGGCACACTAGGGTTAGATCATGTAAACACAATATAGAAATAACAAAAATGAAACATGACAATTTATATAACAATTTAATTCGTAACACTGTCATCGACTTATGCAATCTTCATCCCTTGTTTTAACTAAGAGTACTCCTATTCTTAGATCATTCATCACCTTCACATCAAGTGTCATTCATCCTAACTCTCACTTGTTTAACCCCAATAATCATTATAAGTCAATCTATTTCACTTACGCCTCGATAATGATAAATGAAAACCAATAATTATCACGTTGTAACAAGTACAACTATGAATAAACATTATGACAACACTACTGTAAATTAGGGCTATGGCTACAATTATTTTACGACGATTGTACAATCGTTGCTATAAATGATCTATTGCGATAGTTAAAACCGTCGTATATTATTATTGGATCTAATATCATACTAAATAAAACAAACTGTCGCATAAATAGTCATAACTGTCTCATTAAAGGTATCTATGGTGATAGAATTTGCAACCGTCTCTACAGAGTATCTGTGGTAACAGTTATTTTATGATAAAAATTAAGGACCCGAGAAATTTCCCACCATTTATTTGGTGAATGATCTAAGGCGTATTTATATTCCTTAGTAGCGACTTTAACCCATGTTTACCTTAGTTTTGAGAACAATACTTGTGTATTCTATAAGTTTATGATGGAATATGTGATATTGTGCTAACCAATATGATTAGACCCTTGTAGGTGGAATTTGCGACTATTTGGAGCATTTTTGGCGTGGAAAGTGAGGCTTGGAGGAGCTACAAGTGAAGAATATTGAAGATAAGAGGCAAGCCAAAGAGTTGAACTTGAAGAATCCAACCAAATCTGCGAAGAGAAGTCGACGAAAGCAAAAAAAATCACAAATTAAGGGCCTGGCGCGCCAAGGGGCGTGCCAGGCCGCTTTTGGATATTTTTTCACTTACCCAGGCAGAACAGGGGCACGCCCAGGGGCGTGCCACGCCGCCTGGGATCACCCTTTTGCAGAGGAAAAATTTGCCTACTTGGGCGCGCCGGGCCGCTTTTTAGCCACTTTTGCCTCGACTTTGGGTCTATAAATAGGGACTTTTGGTTATTGTATGGGGATTCCATCATCCTTAGAATATTTTGGGTATTTTTGTGCATCTCAATTAGGTTCCATTCCTCGTCTTTTCAGTTTTTAAGTATTTTTATGGTATTTATTGACTTTTGGATGTTGATTGATATTATGAGTGGCTAAAATCCCTCATTCTTGGGGTTAAGGCCAAGAACATGAATCTCTTGGGTTAATTTTAGTGGTTTTTGCTGAAGTTTATCATAAATTGGTTATTCATATATTCTAAATTTCATTATTTTGATGCTTGATCACCATTGGAATATATCCCTTGTCTTGAAGTGAGCTCGAGAGAGAGAAACTAGGAGATAGAACATGGAGTATATGAAGTGTGGTTTTTCTCGGGGAAGAAATTCTAAGGGATTGACATGTGGTTAGGACCGAGAGGTACCTAATCCACCACACTTGGTCACTTACGAGAAGAAAACTTAAACGCTCTAGAATTGGTTAAGCTTATCACCACTCACGGATGTAGTTAGGTTGATTATATTTTGGAGACGAATATAATTGTAAAATTAACCTCAGGATCAATAACCACGATAAACTACTCAAAGTTCTTAAACCAATAACAATTATGCTCAAGAGATGACGTTCGGAGTGCCTTAGCCCTGGGAATTCAACTTTTATTGATTTTTCAAGCGTATTTGCAAAAACCAAAGTTACGGTAGCGAAGATAGGAGTTCATAGTCCACAATCATTTAATTTTCAGCACCAAATCTCTTGTCGTTTTCGCAACACTAGTTTTTTAATTATAGTTTGACGTCCAGAATTGATTTCTATTGACGAAAGTCCCTTGGGTTCGATATCCGGCTCTTTTAAAGGATCCACTTTATTACTTGAACGATCACGTACACTTGCGTGTACACTTACGTGTATAGCTGGGTCATGTACAAGTTTTTGGCGTCGTTGCTGGGGACTTTCAAATAGATAGATTTCAACTATTGACGTTTGTACTTTAATTTTCAGCTACGTGTTGACAACTTGATCTTAGTTGTTCTATTTTGCAGGCTTACTTCATTGGAACACTGGCAAGGAACAAAGATTTGGTATCCCCGCAGTCTGAACCTGAAAGATATTTCAATAGATTGAGGAGACAGGCCGCAGACTACCCAATCCCACAAGTTGAACTAACTGGCGAAGGAATATGGGGTAATCCCATAAGGATTGAAGAACCAGCTGCAGAGAGACGTGAACCAGAAGTAATGGCAGCTAGAACAGTTCGCGATGTGGCAATCCCACTCGCCACTAATGTGACCTCCAGTATTCTCAAACCGGCGGCTGGAGGCAGATTTGAGCTTAAACAGAATATGGTGTAACTCTTGCACTCAAGTGGATAGTTTACAGGTCTTGCTCATGAGGACCCGCAGAGGCATATCCATAATTTTCTGGAGATCAGTGACACATATATTCCTGCGGGTGTGTCTTCAGATTATGTGAGACTTACTTTGTTTCCCTTTTCTCTGTTGGGGGAAGCAAGGAGGTGGTTAGATGCAGAGATGGCTAATTCTATCACTACTTGGGATGATCTTGCTCGAAAATTCTTGATAAGGTTCTTTCCGTCTGGAAAGACAGCAAAGCTGAGGAGTGAGATACTGAGTTTCAGACAGAGAGATAATGAAAATTTGTACCAAGCTTGGAACCGATTCAAATCCATGCTGCGAGATTTTCCTCATCACCACCAAGCTAATGAAGTGTTGGTGCATACTTTCATTGAGGCTCTTGACCCCAATACGAAAATTCTACTTGATTCAGCTGCAGGTGGACAAGCTTTAGAGAAGACTTATGATGAATTATATGCTTTGTTGAATCATATTTCACAGGGAAATCCAGACTGGCATAGTGATAATTCGAGGAATTCTACAAAGAAGGTTGCTAGGAAACTAGATGTGGATGCAGTCACAGCATTATCTGCCCAAATTTCAGCTATGCAAAATATGATGAACAATCACTTTAGTAGTTTAAATTTGGGGTAGCAACCAGCTCCCGTGAATGCAGTACATCAACAGGTTTCTGTGATGTGTAGTGTATGTGGAAACGGGGACCATACCAGCGAGTTGTGTAGTGTAAATTCGGATTCTGTGAATTTTGTTGGTAATGCCCGAAGAGGAGGTGGAGACCAGAACTATGGAAATACTTATAATGCTGGGTGGAAAAACCACCCGAACTTATCTTGGGGAGGAAATCAAAATCAATATAGGCCTCAAGGATATGCACCACAGTACAACCAACAGCAAGGTCAAGGAAATCAAGTGGGTGCTAAGCCTGGAGATATGAGCGTGGATGATATGTTAAAACAGATTATGGCTGAGCAAGCTAAGCTGGCAGCAGATGTGAAGAACAATCAGTTGGCCACTCAGAATTTGGAGAAGCAGATTGGCTAGTTAGCTAACGCACAGAATACAAGGCCCCAAGGAGGTCTTCCAGGTGACACTGAGGCTAATCCTAAGCAGGTGAATGCTATAGATACCCGTAGTGGTAAGCAGTTAGAGGATACGGTTGCACCAGCGAAAGAATTTGAGCCGAAAGTAGTGGTGATTGAAGACGAACAAGTGGAGTCTACCAAAAGCTCCAAAGATGATAAAGTGATACATAGTGGGAAGTTGCCTCCTCCTCTTCCTCAGAAGTTCAAGAAGAAGAAGGAAGATGAATGCTTTGGTAAGTTCATTGAACTACTTAAACAAGTGCACATTAATTTTCCTCTGATCGATATCTTGCAGGGTATTCCAAAGTATGCCAAGTTTGTGAAAGATATTGTGGCAAACAAGAGTAGATTGATAGAGTATGCCACAGTTGCATTGACTGAGGAGTGTAGTTCTTGCATTCAAAACCGGTTACCTACCAAGCTGAAGGATCCTGGAAGCTTCACTGTGAAAATTACTCTGGGAGATCATGTCTGCGCTCGTAGATTGTGTGATTTGGGGGCTAGTATAAATCTAATGCCCACTTCGGTTTTCAAGGAGTTGGATTTGGGTCGTCCTAAACCTACTACTATTATTTTGCAGCTGGCAGACCGATCTGTGACTAGACATAATGGTATTGTTGAGGATGTTCTGGTTCAAGTGGGTTCATTTATTTTTTCGGTTGATTTTGTGGTGCTAAATTTTGAGCCTGAACCGAAAGTCCCATTTATTTTGGGCTGTTCATTTTTGGCCACTGGAGGTGCGATCATTGATGTAGCAGCCAGGAAACTTACTATGCGGGCTCATGATAAGGTTGAGGTCTTTGATGTATATAGGGCTTTGAAGCTCCCAGAAATTTATGAGAACTTGTCAGCCATTACAGCTATAGATTTGGCGGTTGAAAGTATCCACACTTTGTCTACAGATCCGTTGGAAAAAGTTTTGATGGGGCAAGATGTTTTTGGGGATGCGGAAGCTAGTGAAATGGTGCAAGCTCTTGATGTTATGGGCATATATGCCTAAGAAGGTAGATGGGAACCTTTAAATCGTCCACTTGGTCCTCCAACCAAGCCCTCAAATGAGGAGGCACTGAAGCTTGAATTGAAGGAACTTCCATCTCACCTTCAATATGCTTTCCTAGGTGACAATCAGACTCTTCCTATTATTCTGGCAGCAAATTTGTCACAGGAACAAGTTAATGCGGCATTGTTGATACTCAAACGAAGAAAGAAGGCTATTGGTTGGTAGATGCCTGACATCCATGGTATTAATCCGGGTTTATGCATGCATAAAATTTATATGGAAGAAGGGCACAAGCCGAGTGTGCAACACCAACGACGCTTGAATCTAGTGATGAAAGAAGTAGTAAGGAAGGAGGTAATTAAGTGGCTAGATTCAGGCATTGTTTAGCCTATCACTGATAGTACGTGGGTGAGCCCAGTACAATTTGTTCCAAAAAAGGGTGGTATGACAGTGATCACGAATGATAATAATGAATTGATTCCTACTAGAACTGTGACTGGATGGCGTATTTGGATGGATTACCAAAAACTCAATGATGCTACGAGGAAAGACCATTATCCAATACCTTTTATTGATCAGATGTTGGATTGTTTAGCTGGGCAGGAGTATTATTGCTTTCTTGATGGGTATTCCGGATACAATCAAATTTCTATAGATCCTCAAGATTAGGAAAAGACTGCATTCACCTGCCCTTATGGCACATACGCTTTCAAGTGTATGCAATTTGGATTGTGTAATGCACCGGCTACCTTTCAGCGTTGCATGATGGCTATTTTCTACGACATGCTGGAGGAGTTCGTAGAGATTTTTATGGATGATTTTTCAGTCTTTGGTAACTCTTTCGAGGTATGTTTGCAAAACCTTGATAAAGTCCTTGCTCGGTGTGAAGAAACTAATCTTGTTCTCAATTGGGAGAATTGTCATTTCCTTGTGAAGGAAGGTATAGTTCTTGGGCATAAAGTGTCAAAGAAGGGGCTCGAAGTTGATAGGGCAAAGATTGAAGTTATTGAAAAACTCCCTCTACCTGTATCGGTGAAAGGGGTGCGAAGTTTTTTGGGTCATGCTGGATTTTACAGAAGTTTTATTCAAGATTTTTCCAAAATTGCACGCCCCATGTGTGCACTCTTGGAAAAAGATATGAAATTTGTATTTTGTGAATCATGTGTGAAGGCATTAGAGTTTTTGAAAAAGAAGTTGGTAGAGGCACCTATCCTTATTGCTCCTGACTGAGCTTTGCCATTTGAGATCATGTGTGACGCAAGTGATGTTGCAGTGGGTGCGGTTCTTAGTCAATGGAAGAATAATGTATTTCACTCTATATATTATGCAAGCAAGACCCTTGATGGAGACCAAGTGAATTACACGGTGACTGAAAAAGAAATGTTAGCTTTGGTGTATGCATTTGATAAATTCAGATCATACTTGGTGGGCACGAGCATCATTGTATACACAGATCATGCGGCAATATGGTATTTGTTCAATAAAAAGGATGCTAAGCCGCGTTTGATTAGATGAATCTTATTGCTACAGGAGTTTTACTTAGAGATTAAAGATAGAAAGGGGACAGAAAATCAAATTGCTGACCATCTTTCTAGATTTGAGAACTCGACACATGTAGTGGATGATGGGCGTATTTGTGAGGAATTTCCAGACGAGCAGTTGTTGGTGTTGGATGTCGATGAGTTGCCATGTTATGCACACATTGTGAATCTATTGGTCAGTGGGCTCTTTCCTACTGATTCGAGTCCTCAACAGAAGAAGAAGCTGGCATATGAGACACGCTCTTATATATGGGATGAGCCATATTTATTCAAGAAAGGGCCTGATCAAATAGTAAGAAGATGTATTCCGGATGCGGAAGTAAAGCAAGTGTTAGAGAGATGCCACGCATCACCTTATGGTGCACATCATGGTGGTGAACGCACAGCCCGAAAAATATTGCAATCAGGTTTCTTCTGGCCTTCTATATTTAAAGATGCTCATGCCTTTGTGAAGAATTGTGATCAATGTCAACGTATGGGGACGATTGCAAAGCGACATGAGATGCCTCTTAACAACATCCTAGAAGTTGAAATCTTTGATGTAAGGGGGATTGATTTTATGGGCCCTTTCCCAAAGTCGAATGGCAATCTATACATACTTGTAGCAGTGGATTATGTGTCTAAATGGGTAGAGGCTGCAGCTCTTCCTACGAATGACTCCAAAGTTGTGGTAAAGTTCCTTCAAAAGAACATCTTCACTAGGTTCGGAACTCCAAGAGCTATTATTAGCGATGGAGGGTCACACTTCATTAATTATTAGGTGAAGAGTGTATTGGCAAAGTATGGCGTGAAACACAAAGTCTCAACAGCGTATCATCCCCAAACAAGTGGCCAAGTGGAAGTGTCTAATCGCAAGATAAAGCAAATCTTGCAAAAGACGGTGAATACTCAGAGGAAAGACTGGTCACTCAAGCTGGATGATGCTCTTTGGGCTTATCGAATGGTGTATAAGACTCCTATAGGGACTTCTCCCTATCATTTTGTCTTTGGGAAAGCTTGTCACCTCCCAGTTGAGCTTGAGCACAGAACATATTGGGCGGTAAAGAAGTTGAATCTAGATCCGGGATTGGGTGGTAACAGGAGGTTGTTACAACTCCATGAGTTGGAAGAATTGCGTGCCCATGCGTATGAAAATGCTAAGATCTACAAGGAGAAAATGAAGCGATGGCATGACAAGCATATTCTCCCCCGCACTTTCGAGCCAGGCCAGTTGGTACTTTTGTTTAACTCAAGACTTAGGTTGTTTCTGGGAAAGCTAAGATCTAAGTGGAGTGGGCCTTTTGAGGTAAGTCGCACGACACCTCATGGTGCGGTGGAAATTTTGAACAAAGCGGATGGTACAAGATTTATGGTAAATGGCCAGAGATTAAAGCATTATTTTGGTGAAGAAGAGAAGCAGAAGGAGGATGTGCTTCACCTTGATGATAACTGAGATAAGTATGGTCGAGCCGCGATATTAAACTTGGCGCTCCATGGGAGGCAACCCACGAATGTGTTGTAATACTTAGGATTTATAAAGTAAAAAAAAATACAAAAAGAAGAGTCGTGCCCCAACCAAAACTAAGGAGCTTGATGGGAGGCAACCCATCTCTTTTAAAAAAATTTGTTTTCTAACTTAGTGCTAAGATCTTGTTTTTATGCAGAGGCATGAAGCATGTTGACATGGGAATCCACAAGGAAAAGGTAAAATTGGCAGATGGATGATTATTTGAAGGTGCCGGGTAGGTAGGACATGTTTTGGAGCGAAGTTTTAAGTCTTAGGACTTGGAAATGCCCCAAGATTATGTGAAAAATGTGGAAAATTGCTCAGGTATGAGGTTAAGTGTTGGGCGCGCTACCTGGGGTGCCAGGATGAAATTGCTAAGAAAAAATTTTTTTTAGGCAGTGGGAAGGCGCGTGGCCAGCGTGCCATGCCGCCTTCCCCAAAAATTTTGCGCGAAGTGGCAGTGGGCAGGCGTGCTGTCCAGTGTCCCACGCCGCCTGTGCCCAAATTTTTGGTCGAGTGGGCAGTGGGGTAGTGCGCTAGGCAACGTGCCATGCCGCTACCCCTTTAAGTTCTAAGCACAAAATTTTAAAAAAAGAAAAGGGGCTACATATCCGACCCACCCCACCCCACCTCCTTTAAATCCCTAATTTTCACATGTTTTCCAAACTCAAACACCAAGGAACCGATTTTACTCCCAAAAACTCCAATAATTTTCTCTTCTATTTCTCTACTCTTGCCCTCACATAGCTCGACTTCTTGCCTTCTCCTCTTGGGATTGTGTCCAAGTCTCCATTCAAAGCTCTCAAGGTATGTTTCCTTAGCTTTCTCTCTCTAGATTTCTATGAGGATGATGCGATTTTGGGGTATTCTTGGATTTCGTTTGTAATTCCCAAATATGTTCTTGGTTTGTTGACTTGCTTCTTAAGATATGGTTGGGGTTTATGGGGTGTCATTACAATGAACTTTGAAGGCATGTGAACTTGTGGATAATAATCTTATTTTAGTTGGAATAATTGGAAGTGGGTTCATCTTTATTGGTGATAATTGAGCAAATTGGTGGTTGAAATCACTGAATACAACTCATATATGTTGAATATGTATGACTATTGTTTGAATTCTTGAGTAAAACAAGCATGTCATTCTAATGCTATTTATGAGATTACTAACCTTGTGTGGGAATGTGCATTTATCTATGGTTGGGACTTGGTTTTGGGCATTAAGTGATGAGGGGAAGTCTGAGTACCCTCCGCCCATATATATTTTGACTTGGTGCTAAGCGACTAAGTGTGGGGTGGCCCTAAACATCACCATGCATTAAGTTGGTTAGCTATTTTTACATGGGTAATTGACTTGTGTGTGGAACTGTGCTATAGGTACAATGCCTTATTCTAATGTAGTTGCCTCTAGTTCTCACAAGAGACGTCAGTCAGGTAATAAGGTCCCCGCAGCTCCCCCAGTCCCAAAAGGGCAAAAACAGAAGTATGGGATACACGCGGTCTCCAGTACAGGGAAGAGTTGGTACAAAAGCCACCAGGAAGCCAAATATTTTGCAGATGAGAGTATTGATAGGGCAAGTCTGGCTCGGGCTTACCCAAGAATATTGGCTCGGCTTGAGCAAGTCGGGATGGGCTTTGTCTTCGATAGACCTACTGATTGCAACCTCCATCTGGTGAGGGAATTGTACTCAAATTGGAACCCGGACGCACCTACTTGCTCGGTAGTGGTACGAGGTTCGGACATAATACTTGATTCCTTGAGTTTGACTGGATTATTGGGAGTTTCCACTCGGGATAGTCCCCAAGACCTACTCAGGCTGAATGCTAGGCTTCCATATGCTGAAATTCGACACACTCTGTGCGGCCCATGTTCAACAGTAAGGTGGCTGCGCCATCACAAAAGAGGGTATCACAAGAGTCTACCCTATTCCCACTTCAACAAAGAGGCAAGGATTTGGCTAAAGATTGTGTGTTGTTGTTTAATTCCGGGGAGCCACATGACTGAGGTTACAAAGGATCGTGTCTTTCTGGTATATGCTCTCATGACTGATGTGGAGATTGATGTAGGTTCTGTGTTGTTGTCGGCTATGCCCCGAGCTTACCTCCAAGGAGGTCTACGATATGCTTTTGGTGGACTATTGACTAAATTAATGAGAGCATTCGAAGTGCCCCAAGAAAATTTTGACTATCATCCTCCTTTGGTGACGACGCCTATGGATGTCACCTAAACTAAGGTGCCGAATTCACTCGTCCCCACTTTGACATTAACAGAGCGTCATGCTCGAGATGACGGGATTTTAGTCCGTATGTATGGGTTGGAGATGCTGATACAGGTAGAGAGGAATTATCCTCTTAATGAGCATGCCATGGCCTTATTGAGAATTGGTCCTGATTTTGTTGAGCCTGTGGATGATGATGTCCCCACAGATGAAAATGACCTCCAGAGCGATTCTGAGGATGAGGAGGAGGAGGCGGATGATCCACCGCTAGAGGTCCATGGGCCGGAGGACGACGACTACCTCGACTTACCAGGGAGCTCCTTGCACCCTACTCTTGCATTACTTTTATAGCATTGGGGACAGTGCTAATCTTTTAAGTGTGGGGTGGGGTGCGATTGGATTCCCTTGTATGTATGTATATGTGTGCTGCTGTATGCTTTTATTTTGGGTTCCTTAGCCTTTGTTTTCGGTTATTTTACTAAGGAGAGTCCTTTTAAACCGTACAAAAAAAAATTTGGATTTTTGATGTTGTTTTAAATTACTTTTTTTTTTATGTTGTTTTTGGTGTTTATTACTTTTGAGTCGCCTTAGTCATAGGACTAAGGGATTTGCTCTATGATGGATGGATGACGACCGTCTTAAGAGTAAATTAGTCATGTAGTGTCGTGTCGGGTGTTGTTGCTTGCTATACAATTGTGCATACACGTGTGAAACATGCTAGGATATACAATAGCAAGTGTTGAGACGCCTAATTCTCACTTAGTTGACTAGCTAAGTTGCTTCCGAAGGTTTTATGGTGAACCTGCTGAGCTGAACATGTGCAAGGTGTGAGTAAGGTTTTTTGTGATATTCCATGTGCATAATGATGTCGAGAACTTGCCCGGTGTGTTTGCAAAGCGAAATAAAAGGTGTTAAGTTTAGGAGATGATATAGGCATTTCTTTGATAGCCATGTTTTAGACCTACTTTATCTACCCTCTTCGCATGATCTTAGTTAGCCCAGTTGAGCCATTAGCCTTTTGCTTGGTAGCTTTACATGTAGCTTAATCCTCTTCTTTCAATGAACCAGAATTTGATCCAAAACTCCTAAGCGCTTTAATTAGGAAATCAAGAGGCGAAGGAGTGAAAAAGTTTGGAAGAAGGAAAGAGTTAAGTTGAAGCCCCAATCATATTTCCTATGGGTGTGTGTTGTTAGGGAATATGGTTAAAGAAAGAAAAGAAAAAGAAAAAAAAATAATATATAATTTTTTTTTAATCAATGGGTGATAGCAGTTATTCCTTACCCAATATGCTTAAGCTAGCTTAAAATTATGGGGCAAAAACAAAAGAGAGTTGGGAAGATAAAAGTGGTGAAAAATAGGTCGGTTGAAGGTGGTCTGAATGTAATTTGTAGTGTATTAAAGCACTCAGGAAAGATAGTCACTATTCTTGACCAAATAGTTCCTACACGTCCCTGAGCCTACATTACAACCCCTAAAAGTCCTACTTGATCTTGAGCTTTAACATTTTAACATTAGTGGAGTATTACACTAAGGGCAAGCCTATGGTTCATCTTGTGTTGCATGTGAATTCTTTTTGAGAGTAAGTGACTTTCATTCATGCACCCAGTTAACGTGGGGTGATTCTCTTGTGGTGAGGGCGCATGTTTGGTGAAGTGTGGTGATCTATTAATAACGTGTCACGCATGAAGTTGCAACTAGTTAAGTTGTTTGGTGAGGCTAGGTTGTTTCAATTTGTTATTTATTTGTTTGATACCCTAGTATGTTGGTGCATAAGTTGATAAATGTGGTTGTGTAAGCTATGCAAGAATGCCTATTGTGTGTCAATTGTCTAAAGTCACCCGGATTTGAGTGTGGTTATTGTTCGAGGACAAACAAAGGTTCAAGTGTGGGGTGGTGATCTAAGGCGTATATATATGCCTTAGTAGCGACTTTAACCCATGTTTACCTTAGTTTTGAGAACAATACTTGTGTATTCTATAAGTTTATGATGGAATATGTGATATTGTGCTAACCAATATGATTAGACCCTTGTAGGTGGAATTTACGACTATTTGGAGCATTTTTGGCGTGGAAAGTGAGGCTTGGAGGAGCTACAAGTGAAGAATATTGAACATAAGAGGCAAGCCAAAGAGTTGAACTTGAAGAATCCAACCAAATCTGTGAAGAGAAGTTGACAAAAGCAAAAAAAATCACAAATTAAGGGCCTGGTGCGCCAAGGGGCATGCCAGGCCGCTTTTGGCTATTTTTTCACTTGCCCAGGCAGAACAGGGGTGCGCCTAGGGGTGTGCCACACCGCCTGGGAGCACCCTTTTGCTGAGGAAAAATCTGCCTAAGTGCCAGGCGCGCCCAAGGGCGTGCCGGGCCGCTTTTTTCAGCACCAAATCTCTTGTCGTTTTCGCAACACTAGTCCGCAATCATTTAATTTTCAGCACCAAATCTCTTGTCGTTTTCGCAACACTAGTTTTTTAATTATAGTTTGACGTCCAGAATTGATTTTTGTTGACGAAAGTCCCTTGGGTTCGATATCCGGCTCTTTTAAAGGAGCCACTTTATTACTTGAACGATCACGTACACTTGCGTGTATAGCTGGGTCACGTACAGTGAACCCATGATTTTTATTTATTAAGTAAAGAATATTTAAAGACAATGCTCTCTCTAGAATAACTACACTCTCTAGAACCCAGTTCTGGTTCTTTTAGGCCCTCTCAGCGTGATTCAGCTAGTAGAGGGTATTTTATGTGTCATAAGTATAGTCACCTGAACCGAGTCATAGCCTTTTCAACAAATTGCAGAGTTAAATTAAATACAAGTCAATTAGGCAACAACTCACGTCAAGACTCGACTACCATCATCAACCAAGTTAATAAACTGTGACTCAACAATAATATGTCAACCTGTCTCTAATACATAAGTAAATAGACAATTTAGAAATATGTCACTCCACTGCCATTTAGCCTGGACCACTCAAAGATCTAACTCCATCAACAAGTCGGTAAACATAAATCATAGTTCACTCAAGGAACCCCTATATATATATATATATATATATATATATATCAAGTAAATAGATAAAACCAGTTCACTCAAGGAACCATCACTCTCACCAATACCTGCATAGACATGCTAAGGGTCTTATAGTCGCCCACTAGCCATGACCTGCAGGGGATGAGCTCTTGTCCATGTACAAAAATCCTAGACATCTAGTGCCTGCTAACCTTATATCCCCAAGCCTATGAAAATATCCAATTATCGCTACATCCCACAATAATCAATATGATATCACGACAATCATAACACAATAAATAATATAAATCCCTTGAAGATGTCCAAATACCGATACATCCCATAATAATCAACAGATATCATAACAATCACAACCACAATGATAACAATAATCACACTTGTAAGACCAATGTCACACCTCAAATTCCATTGAGATAGACAGGTACCCGACGCCCTAAAGACTCGAGAGAATCAAATTATAGCCTTATTGTCCATGTAAATAACTATGATAGTAATAAAGCTTTGAAAAATATATATACTCTATAGTGATGATAAAGGACTAATATAGAGATAGGCCCAAAACGTATGTACGTGGCTTAGCCGTTGAAGCCACAACTGTTAAGGAACCAAACAACACTAGTGGATTGCCAAGGCCAACTGAGTTAAACGAAATACAACAGAGATAAACTCAAATATAAGAAAAGTATAATGCAAATCCAACCAGACTGTAACTGATTACCAGACCCACAACAATAGTCTACAAGCATCTAGGATGAGAAATCGCTAATTACTAGTTGGGACAGGCCCCATAGTACCCATTAACTATACAGAATCAAAGTAGACTCTAGACTCAGAAACAACAGAAAGAACGGATCATACAAACCATCAGTTGAAATCGATCATACGCAGCAAGGACCACTTTCCTCCTAATAACCTGCAGGCAGAAATGCAGTTCCCCCCAACAATAGAAACATCAGTGCGAAATAATGTACTGAGTATATAAGGCATAAATTGACTCTATGTAAAACAAGAGCTCAAATGAAATCAGTTATCAATATATAAATGTATAGATAAGGATAGAAGACCACCTTTTCTTATAATTGAGGAATCATGTACATTACATTCTTTGCTATACTTTATTATTATTTGCTTTATAAACTTTGTAGCATATGATACGATGACCAGCTAATCACTGGTAAAAGAAGATGACCTATGCTAGGTATTTTAACCCTTGGGATATGCTCCTCATAATATACAAATAGGGATCGTCCTATGCTAGGTATTATAACCCCTGAGTTGCCACCCATAAATACATCAATAGGGATCGGCTAGGTATCATAACCCCTGACCTGCCACCCATAAAAACATCAATTGGGATTGGCCCATGCTAGGTATCATAACCCCTGACCTGCCACCCATAAAAACATCAATTGGGATTGGCCCATGCTAGGTATCATAACCCTTGAGCTGCCCACCATAATTAGATTCGCTTTACCATGTTTCTTTAATCTTTGAGATTCTTCTTTTGTTGGTCATAATTCTTTTGAGCATTTGTACTATGGACCAGTAGTAAAGACATGTGAATAAAATACTTGAGGCAGAAACAATGAGAGAGAAACAAAATGGAATGTCAATTCGATACTTAGAAACTTATATGACTCAAAGAACTTCATTTGACATAAAGAATATACACAAATGAGTCTTCAAGGCGTGTAACAAGTAAGAACGTTCAGGCATGTAACAATGGCTCATTAAGGTGTATAACAAGCGAGCAAGTAATTCTACTTACAATATGGTTCATTTAAAACACATTTAGACATTTCAAATGGGGGCATACATGTGTTTCAGATGGAGACATGTAACTCCTCAAATCAAGAGGTTCGGACTATATAATAAATACTTACTAGGTGTTGACAAATAAAATGGTACATGAACATGGGAACTTTTGTGGCACGTTGGCAGATTCAATTTAAGAAAAATGCACATTCCAAGTAAGGACATATAACTGTATAATTAAACCAGTGAGGACTCTATAAGGTCACATTATATCCTAACATAATGGAAGTGATATCAAAATAAGGAAACATGTGAACCAATATGAAGTATATGATCAATACACAATTGGAGAATACAACACAATGAACATTTCAAGTACACCAGCAGATAATAAGAGTAAATGTTCAAGTTTATACACAAATCTTAAGGCTTTTAACACAAACAGTCCAACCATAGCTTGAACAGTTCAAATCGTAACCCAAATAATTATTCCTCGTTCCTCAGCTTATACACGAGTATATGCAACCTTAAAACACAATTATATTCCTCTTGAATTCCCAATAATTCCAACATGTTGATATGAATCAATATTGGCTTCAAAAGTAAGCCTAGTTTGCGTAAATTTCATAAATTCTTCAAACAGTAAACCTGGGCAGCCCCACTGTCTTATGTTGTAACTTAGTTTTGAATAGGTAAACGGAAGAACCAAGCTTTATAGCCTCACGAAAGTTGTAGGTATATGTCTTAGGTTCACAAAGAGATCAGAATCACCACAAAATACATTTTTTACAAAATGATATCATTAAAATACTAACAGTATCACATAGGGGATTTCTAAATTGGAAAACTAGACAGAACTTATCCTCTCTTGCGTCCCATATTTTGAACTCATAAAAGCAAAACCAACTTTTAACATTTGAATATAAGTTGTATAGATATGTGTTAGCTTTCCAAAACATATTTTGGTACTTAAAACGAATCTCTACACAACGAGATATGCTATGTTTACTAAACCCTGTACAATTATAGGAATCTGCTTAACTCAATTCATCCCTAACTCACTTTTAACTCATTGTATTTGGTAGCTTATGTCTTCCTCGCTATTCCAATCATAATACCATGATAAATCTGACCTTTACATGAATCAAATAATCACAGTACTATACCAACTCCTACTCATTAACTTTACACGGAATCAACATCAACGGAAATAGGAGTTGTTGTTTTTTTTTTAAAAAAAAGAGTAACATCAATAGAAATTTGGAGACTTCGAATAACCGGTTCTATAGCACACTGAATCTGAAAATCATACATCCTATGAAGTCATGCCAAAATAAAAGGAATAGCATTAACATACCTCACCTCAGAACTTTATCTATTGTGTTGCACTGTCAATGCCCTCTAACAACTCAACACCATAAGAATACAGCAATAATAAGCCAACATGATAAGAAAAAGGGGTTGCCCAAAGCCACGGCCTCAAACACAACTTTGTGGCTTGGGAAACTATAAAACCGTACTAAAACATACAACTATGAAGGAGGGTCGTAGAAGGGAGAATGCCTTGACAAAATCTTTGAAATACCAACCTAAACAAGATGTTAGAAGGACCCACCACTGCTACTACATTGGAACTACGTCAAAATGTAATTTTATAATAATTTTGATTCAATCCGTTTTTGCCCGAACAATCTACGGTAAAATGGTCATAACTCATTAATGTGATATTGCATGGACGAAGGGTTTAGTGTTCAAGAAACTACACTCAAATATATTTAATTTGGTATATTATGCGTCCTCTAACTATTCTTAAATTGGGAGATATGCTCCTCGTCTCAAGTTAGCCTAGTAACAAGAGTACATGTTTAGTTATAATTTCTCGACTTAACCCGAAAAGCTGAAAACGAAACGACCGAATACTAATTCATGACAAGGAATAACTCAACAAGAAGAATACCACAGCATACCATATCAAAAGCTCTACAAACAGTTTCCCAATAGCACGATAAATTGGAACCTCTAAAATAAAGTAGCCATGCCAAGAAAAGAAAGAAGAAGCCTTACATACCTTTAACGTCACCCCTCGACCTTTGATCTTTCACCACTGATTTGTAAAAGTTTCCCATCCTAATAACTAGATACCAGCTAACAAGTTATCCATCAATAGGAGGGAGTGAAAGTTTGGGTTCAGATGCAAAGGACGTCTCCTATTTCGCAGCCTGCCTAACCATACTTGAAGAATAATTGAACTTATAGATGGCTATTACACTCATATAATTGAATCCTAGAAAAATAAAACCGTACCGACACTTGTCTCATTGAAAAAATTGACATAATATATATGTAAACATATAGAGAAAATGTTGGTTGCCATTATCTTTCCAAATTGAAAATGTGCAGGTGAACTAAGGTTGAGGTATATCATTATATATATATATATATATATATATATATATATATATATCCAAAACTATGCAGGCGGTTGAAGATAATAGTAAATTTAATAGAGGAATAAAACTTTTTCTACAATAATTGACTATAAACATAGTGTACTTAAGGCAAGAGATATGTATATAAAATGCTTTTCCATTTAACATTAAAGGGAAGTATATCATACGCCTAGATAGTTACTGTATAACATCCCCACTCCCATGTGGAGGTGCCACTACCCCATGTCACTTATCCCATTATATATATATACATACTCGGGTATTTGCAGGTTCCTAGTAATATATATATAACCTTTTTAACATATCATAATTAGTAAGAAATTATTTCTAATAAAAATTTTCTCATATAATAATAATTTTTTCAACATAACTGTTATATCTCCGTTAAAATATTAATAGTGCAGAAACTCTTGTAAAATAAATACACACACAGATATGTCATAATTAATATTTTTCACAAATATTTAAGATATTCAAAGAGGACAATAAAAATATAACTTTTTATTAAATTCTAATTTAAATTGAATATTTCTGAACATGCTCGGTATTAATAAGATTCTCAAATATAGGCATGTAAGCCTAAGACAAAAGATAAAGAACACCATAAACATCTGGGGTGTTACAAACAACAAGCATTTAATATAATTTTATTGCATGTGATTAACACTTAGGATATCAAATAACATTTCACTTTCCTTGAACGTGCATTGTAACAAGCATATGAAGAAATAATTAGCATGCATACATAAAACAAGTTGGGTTTTAACTACATTAAATCATCACCTTCAATCTGCCCTCAGTTAGGAATTGGTTAGGACTTGCAATGTCTAAGGTATACATCCACACCTATGGTCCGCACCATAATACACCCTAACTTTCCATCGTAATAGTGATACCTTACAAGACTACCATCCTCTGGTTACTACCATAGATTCCTTGAAATCCACCAACACTAACAACCATAGATTCCTCAGAATCCACCAATACTAACCATCATAGATTTCTCAGAATCCACCAACACTAACCACCATAAATTCCTCAGAATCTACCAAAACAAACCACCATAAATTCCTCAGAATCTACCAACACATACCTCCAACTACCTCTAATTAGGCATTCATTAGGTTCTAAATAAATTTTCGTTTTCAACACCATTTTTAAATATTCAAGGATAAACAACATCAAAAAGAATGCACCTTAATTAGTTGACAGATTTCAATATCACAAGTAACATCAAATTTTCATCTAAACAGTCGGATATTACCCTTTTTATCCATCCAAAAATCGTGCCCATAGGCCTAAACATGAAATCTCCCATTAATCTATGTCATGCCTATGCTATCTAACCGAGGTCTAAACTACTCAGTTAAACCTAGCCTACTTGGATGCCAAGCAGCTTCTATGAAGGCATGAACGCGAGCTTTTGACTCCATGCTAGTGATTTCTAGAGTGAAATCTATGAGAAAACCATGGGTTTTATCCCAATCGAGCATATTTCCCCCTCTCCATTGCTCCATGGCCATGAGGCAACCCTAAGGGTTTTTAAGAATCCTCTTTCATCCTCTTGCAACAAAAGAGGAGAAAGAAAATTAAATAAAATAGGGTCTGGTTTCTACCTTCGGCATCCCACTATATCATCCGATCGGCCACTACCATAGCTCCACTATAGTGAGAAAATTTCCACTAGAGCAGGATGACATCAGCCCGATCCAAAATTTTAAATTCTAAAATTTTTAGCTAAGTCCATTAATACAAGTTCGGAAACATATTTTCAAAATTCCCCATACCCCATGCCCATAGACGAGGTGCCTTTAATAACTACGTAATAAGTTGTTATAGTTCTCCTAACTAGTTAGAACATAGTAGGTGCCCGCACGATCCCATAACTTGGATCGTGACAACTTAAAAGTCCCAAAAATAACTCAATCCAAACTGGATCTTAGTACTTCTATATTATGATACAATTGATCATTTTCATTATTTCTTACTAATTATCAATAGTTATTTTATGTAATTTCATCAACTTTTTTATTGAATATTTTTATAACAACCCTTATTGTGAGTTTTAGGTTTTTCTAAGTTTTGACCATTTTTACCTTTTCTATAGTTATTATATATCATTTATGAGTTGTGGGTATAGTTGGAATGGTCCTCAAAGTATTTGAGAGTGATTTAAGTGTGTTTGAGGTTTTGAGTAGCCTTGAAAGTGATTAGTTTGACTTTGATCAACAGTTTGTGATCTGAGTGTTGGATGGTGATTTAGTCAGTTCCATTAGATTTAAAATTTATATTTTGGGTTAGTAACATGGTTAGTTCAGGATCTGAGCCTTTATATTGTGTTTTGACCTCTTAGGTGAGAAACTAGTGAAATTAGCCTAAAAGGAGTCCCGATAGTTAACTTATTGAAAACATCCGCTTTTAATAAATTCGATGGTTTCATTAAGTGTGGAACATTAAAATTAGCCTAGTAGCAAATTAGTTTATTTTTTTGGGATCTGAAATAAATCTCGAGGGTCCATTCAGAATAATTTTGGACTTAGATCTTTGTTGGTGCACAGTTCTAGTGCACCTGGTATTTTACTCATTGCAATCGCATAGAAGGGAGTCGTGATCACAAAGGGTCGTGTGTTTGTTCATGGCAATCATGAGGTTAGGGTTGGGTAGGCATTGCAGTTGTGTGGCTTCTTCTCACGATTGCAAATACTATTTTTAGGTGAAGGTTAATGTTGACCCTAACAATCACGTGATGGGTGCCCCGATCTCGAGGTACAGTTCACCTAAACAATACAAAACTTTTTTTCTTGATTGTTCATAATTTTTGGTCTTATAAACCTTGATATTGTTGATTTTAAAGAGGTATTTTCATCAAAAGTGCTTGGGTGAGATTCTAAACATGATTTCCATCCTTATTCATTGATTATTTCACTAAATCAACTTCAAAACTTGGATTTTAAACTTGAAATTTTGGGATTTTACATGGTAAAGGAAGAAAATAATTTTTCAATAATTTCAAGGTTTATTTCAACTTGTTTATTTATGGATTTTCATATTTACAACCCTTAGACTTTGGAAAACATAATTCTTCAATAAAATTCAAATTTTATCCTTTTTTTGGGGGGTCGATTCAAACTAGTTTTAGACTCTGAATAAAAGTGGCTAAAATGGGTATCATTAGACTTATTTTGATGTATAGATTACATTTTTTATAGATTAGGTTCGTGCTAAGACCGCACAAAAAGGAAAACCTCCTTGTTGAGGTTGATTCAGAGTGTTGGTGAGCTCCTCATTCGGGGCTTGATTCCTTCATCTTACCTATTGTTTCTGTACTTTATTATTTAGAGACAGGGTTGCGTACTTCCATACTCTTTATCAGTATTAGTGATCCTTACTCATGACACTAGATCTTGGGGTTTGATTTGTATCTATTTTAGTTTTGGATTTGTTCTATATACATATGGCCTAACTTTATTATGAAATCTCGTATTTGGGTTTCATTTATCTCTTTTCCATATCTTTATCTCTTTTTATGTTGGGCTTACCTACCTAGAGTTTGGATAGGGTAGGTGATAACATGACCTCGACTTTTGGGTCGTGACAAATTGGTATCAAAGCACTAGGTTCACCAAACTCATAAGTAAAAGAGCAAGATGTCCAAAAGAGTCTCACAGATCGATATGTTGATGACTGTATTTATGTTTGGAAGGCTATAGGATTTTTAGGAAACCTCTCTAATTTGATTCCATATTATGAGTATTGTTCATGTCCAGTATTCTAAACTTGTATTTTATTCTTTCTACGCAGCTAGTGAGGACTAGATCCAGAGTTGTTGAGGATGTTGAGCCGACGCCCATTATTAGAGCCCTAGTTAGAAGGTGAGGCAGGGGTCGCGATCGAAATAGAAGTAGAGGTCGAGCACAGAGAGTGGCTCCGACTAGAAGATGAGCTTAAGTGGCCTTTCCCAATCCTGAGATTGATCATGATGAGGTGGATTATAAGCCAAAGGATGTGGGACCAGCTAAGTCCCATCAGGGTTTTATAGTTAATCCAGGATTATAGGATTTTTGATTCGTATTTTGGGCCAAATTCCCAGACAGGTATTCTACTAGGTGCACTGGATGGTTGTCAGACTACAAGAGGTGTATAGTCACTAAGGGCAGGCTTTGACTCATGGTTTTCAGACTCCTGAGGCACAGCCATCTTCTGTTGTGGCCCCCCGTGTTGAGACATTGCCTATCAGACTGGTTGTTCCACCTATAGCTCTAGGTCCTGTTATGTTGGCTGATGAGTAGAAAAGATTCAAGAGATTCATCAAATTGTTGTCTCCCAAGTTTAGTAGTGCCATTAGTGAGGATGCTTATGAGTTTTTGATTGATTGTCAGGAGAGGTTGCATAATCTTGGCTTGTTTTAGTCCCATGGTATTGCTTATACTACCTACCAGTTAACTGATATTGCTAGGCAGGGGTGGAGTTCTATTGTCAGTTGTAGACTAGGAGGTTCCGCTCTTTTGACATGGACCCAATTTTCTAATACTTTTCTAGAGTGATTTATATCCTTTAGCTTGAGGGACCAGCGAAGAGATGAGTTTGATCATTTGAAGCAGGGCTCTATGAATATTACAGAGTATGAGGTTTGCTTTCATACAGTGTCAAGATATGCCATTGCTAGCATTTCCATAGAGTCTGAGAGGATCAAAAAGTTTGTTAGGTTTGACTAGTTATTACCAGTTAGCGATGGCTTAGTTAGTGGTTTATAGTGGTTCTTTTCAAAGTATAGTGGATCATACCAAAATTATTGAGACTATTCACCAGGGTATGCAGGGTGGTAGTTCCAAAAGGATGCACTGACAAAATAATTTCAATGGCCATTCATCCCGAGGTAGGGATTTCTAAGGTAGAGGTTCTTATGTTTACCACGGTAGATTGGTTCAGGCAGCCTTGTAGGGTTCAGATGGTAGGTTTGCAGGTTCTGAGACTTTGATTGGTTAGAGATTAGGCCATGCAGGCCAAGGGTCTCAGTCTGGTTCACCAAGTTATGAAGGGAGTTATGGTTCTTATGGCCCTCTCAGCATGATTCATCTAATAGGGGCTGTTTTATGTGTGATGAGTATTGTCCCCAGCATGTGATTGGTCCTCCCCAGTAGGGTTCTCACCTTTAGCTTCGTTCTACTTTACTGTCAGTTGTTAGAGGTGGTACACAGAGCAGTAGATGTGGTTTTAAAGTTACCAAAGGTGGGGCTCAAGGAGCTCGTGGTAGTGGATAAGGAGTCACCCAATCAGGAAGCGAACATGGTCAGTGCTATGCTTTTCCTGGGAGACCTGAGGCAGAGGTCTTTGATGCAATGATTACAAGTATCATCCTAGTTTGCCATCATCTTTCTTTAGTACTTTCGACCCTGGATCTATATTTTCTTATGTGTCTGTATATTTTTCCACTGGTATTGATTCTATGTGTGAGTACTTTGCCATGCCCATTCATATTTCTACACCCGTAGGAGATTCGTTAGTGGTGGATTAGGTGTACGATTATGTGTGGTGACTTTTTCAAGGCGTGAGACTTGGGTGGACTTAATTATCCTCAATATGGTGGATTTTGATGTCATATTGGGTATGGATTAGTTGGCTCCTTCTCATGTGGTTTTTGATTTTTTTTTACCAAGACCGTGACCTTAGCTAATCTAGGTATCCCGAGATTATAGTGGAAAGATACCCCCATCTTGTGTCTGGGGGAGTTATATCTTTTCTACGTGCCTATCATATAGTAAGGAATGGTTGTCTTTTTAATTTGTCCTATGTTTGCGATAATAGTGTGGATTCATTTCCTTTCTTAGATTCTATATGAGTTGTTAGAGAGTTCATGGATGCATTTCCTATGGACTTACTTAGTATGCCTCCGAATAGGGATATTGATTTTGCCATTGATGTCGAGTCGAGTGCTAAGCCCATTTTTGTTTCTCCCTACAGAATGGCCCTGATAAAATTAAAGGAATTGAAGGAGCAACTACATGATTTATAGAGTAAGGGTTTTATTAGACCAAATGTGTCTTCTTGGGGTGCTCTTTTTTTGTTTGTGAAAAAGAAAGATGGATCCATGCGCATGTGTATTAACTATCAGCAATTAAACTAAGTGACCATCAAAAACAAGTATCCTCTTCCTCTCATTAATGATTTATTTGATCAGTTTTAGGGTGTTGCAGTGTTTTCTAAGATTGATTTGAGACCTAGATATCATCAATTGAGAATTAGAACTTTGGATGTTCTGAAGATAACTTTTTGAATATAGTATGGCCATTATGAGTTCTTGGCTATTTTTGGGCTTACTAATGCCTAAGTATCAATTATAGAGTTGATAAACAGGGTATTTCAGCCTTATCTAGATTTTCTTGTGATTGTGTCAGAGATAATATCTCAGTTTACTCCAGGAATGAGGTTGACCATGTGAGGTATTTGAGGGTCGTACTTCAGAGATTGAAGGATGAGAAGTTGTATGCCAAGTTCTCCAAGTGTGAGTTTTGGTTGGATTCTGTTTCTTTCTTGAGTCATGTAGTGACCAAAGATGGTATTATGATCGATCCGGCCAAGGTAGAGGTGGTTCGTGATTGGGCTAGACCTCCATTATGAGTTCTTGGCTATTTTTGGGCTTACTAATGCCTAAGTATCAATTATAGAGTTGATAAACAGGGTATTTCAGCCTTATCTAGATTTTCTTGTGATTGTGTCAGAGATAATATCTCAGTTTACTCCAGGAATGAGGTTGACCATGTGAGGTATTTGAGGGTCGTACTTCAGAGATTGAAGGATGAGAAGTTGTATGCCAAGTTCTCCAAGTGTGAGTTTTGGTTGGATTCTGTTTCTT
This sequence comes from Capsicum rhomboideum, assembly GCA_031232105.1. Lineage (NCBI taxonomy): Eukaryota > Viridiplantae > Streptophyta > Magnoliopsida > Solanales > Solanaceae > Capsicum > Capsicum rhomboideum. The sequence continues at coordinate 24,912,200 of CP124718.1, forward strand.
TCTTGAGTCATGTAGTGACCAAAGATGGTATTATGATCGATCCGGCCAAGGTAGAGGTGGTTCGTGATTGGGCTAGACCTACTTTTCCTACCAAGATTTAAAGTTTTGTTGGGTTAGTGGGTTACTATCGGTGATTCATGCAGGGTTTATCTTCTATTGCAGCTCTTTTGACCAAGTTGACTCAGAATAAGATTGTTTCCCAGTGGTCAGATGATTGTAAGAGGAGCTTTCAAGAGCTCAAGAAGTTGTTGACTTTGGCTCCTATCTTGACTTTTCCTGAGGAGGCCGTGGGTTTTACCGTGTTTTCCAATGCTTGTGGTGTGTTGATGAATAAGGGTAAGGTGATTGCTTATGCTTCTTGACAGTTGAAGCCTCATGAGAAAAACTACCCTACTCATGATTTGGAGTTAGTCGTAGTTGTGTTTATGTTGAAATTGTGACGACACTACTTTTATGGGGTTCATTATGAGATTTTATCTGATAATCATAGCCTTCAATACTTCTTCACTTAGTGAGATCTTAATATAAGATAGCGTAGTTGGTTAGTGTTGATCAAGGATTATGATCTCACTTTTTTTTATCATCCGGGTAAGGCTAATATGGTAGTACATACCTTGAGTCAGAAGGCGATGAGAATGGGGAGTTTGGCTTATCTTTTAACAAAAGAGTGGCCTTTAACCTTAGATGTTTAGTATTTAGCTAACCAGTTAGTTTGACTTGATATTTAGACACCTAAGCATATATTGGTATATGTTGAGGCTAGGTCATCTTTGATGGAGCAGATTCGATCTCAGTAGTTTGATGATGAGAAGTTGAGGGTGATTCGTGATAAAGTGTTAAGTGGTGAGGTAAAGACTGCATCTCTTGATCCCGAGGGTGTTTTGAGGATTGTTGGTTATGTTTGTGTATCGAGAGTTGGTGGTTGGATTAGAATGATCTTAGAGGAGGCTCATTGTTCGAAGTATTCTAATCAACTAAGAGCGGTTAAGATGTACCATGACTTGAAGCAACACTATTAGTGGTGTTAGATGAAGAAGGACATTGTGGAGTTTGTGTCCAAGTGTTTGAATTGTCAGCAAGTGAAGTGTGAACATCACTGACTAGGTGGTACTATGCAGAGGATGCCTATTCCCAGGTGGAAGTGGGAATGGATCACTATGGATTCTCTGGTTGGTCTACCCCCAACTTTGGGGAAGTTTGATTCTATTTGGGTGATTGTAGATAGGCTGACTAAGTCCGTACTTTCTACCTGTGAATGTAAACTATAATGCAGAGAATTTGGTAAAGATTTACATTCGAGAGGTTGATTGGTTTCATGGTGTACCTATCTCTATTATTTCTGATAGAGGTACACAGTTTATCTCTAATTTTTGGAGTTCTATGCAGAGAAAGTTGGGTACTCAGCCTGAGATGATCATATCTTTTCACCCTCAGAGGGATGGCCAGTCAAAGTGGACCATTCAGGTGCTTGAGGACATACTTTGAGCTTGTGTTATGGATTTTGGTGGTTATTGGGACCAGTTCTTTCCCTTAGTGGAGTTCGCCTACAACAACAGTTACCATTCCAATATTCAAATGGCGCCTTTTGATTCTTTGTATGGGCGGAGGTGTGGATCCTCGTGGGATGGTTTGATTTGTTCAAGGTTAGGCCTTGGGGCACTGATTTGTTAAGAGACTCGATGGATTGAGTTAGATTGATTTAGCAGACGCTTGAGACATCCCAGAGCAGGTAGAAGAGTTATATGGATCGACGAGTTCGTGATGTAGTATTCATGCTTGGTGAGCGGGCTTTGCTGAAGGTCTCACCCATGAAGGGTATGATAACATATGGGAAGAAAGGTAAGCTTAGTCCAAGATTTATTGGGCCTTTTGAGATTCTTAAGAAGTTTGGAGATATGGCATCTATGCTAGCTTTGCCTCTCATTTGTCAGATGTTCATCCAGTACTCCATGTCTCTATGTTGAAATGATACCATCCATATGATTCTCATTTTATCTAATGGGATTCAGGTGCATTAGATCATCATTTATCCTTTGGGGATGAGACCAATGTTATCCTAGACAGACAAACCAGGAAGTTGAGGTCCAAGCATATTGATTTTGTGAAGATTCAGTAGAGACATCGCCCGATTAAAGAAGATATGTTGGAGGTTGATTCCAATATGCGGAGTAGATATCCCCAAGTTTTTACCAATTTAGGTAATTTCTTTGCCTTTTTGTTCAAGGACGAGCACGTGTTTTAGTGGTGGATAATTAACAACTCTTGTCGTGATTTTTAGCTTTTTTTATGTCTTGACCATTTTATCCTTCCTCTTAGTTTTTGTATATTATTTATGAGTTGTGGGGATGGTTGGCACAGTCTTTGAAGCATTTATGAGTGATTTGAGTGAGTTTGAGGTTTTGAGTAGCCTTGAAAGTGATTAGATTACCTTTGATCAATATTTTGTGATCCGAGTGTCGGATAGTGATTCAGTCAGTTTCATTAGATTCGAAATATCGAATTTAGGTTGGTAGCATGGTTAGTTTGGAATCTGAGCCTTTATATTGAGTTTTGACATCTTAGACAAGAAACTAGTGAAGTTAGCCTAAAAGGAGTCCCGGAGGTTAACTTGTTGAAAACAACCTCTTTTCATAAATTTGATAGTCCATTTAGTCTGGAAAGTCAAAATTAGCCTAGTAGCATTATTGGTTTATTTCTTTGGCATCCCAAACGAATCCTGAGGGTCTATTTGGAATAATTTTTGACTGAGATCATTGTTGGTGCACAACTCTGGTGCACCAAGTATTTTACTCAGCGGGAATCGCGTAGAGGGGAGTCACGATCATAAAGGGTCTTGTATTTGTTCGTAGTGATCGAGGCGCGGGTTAGCGTGATAGCGAGGCTCAGGTCTGGTCGGATAGGCATCACGGTCGTATGGCTCCTTCCTGTGATAGCAAAGACCATTTTTAGGCGAAGGTCAATGTTGACCCTTCTATCGCATGGTGGGTGCCACGATCGCGAGGCACTTTTCACCTGAAAAGTATAAACTTCTTTTCTCTATTGTTCACTATTTTTGGACTTAGAAACCTCGAAATTGGCGATTTTAAAGAGGGATTTTCATCAAAAGTGCTTAGGTGATCTTGTAAACATGATTTCTATACTTATTCATTGATTATTTCACTAAATCATCTTCAAAACATGGATTTTAAACTTGAAATTTTGGGGTTTTACCCGGTAAAGGAAGAAGATGATTTTTCAATGATTTCAAGCTTAATTTCAAGTTGTTTTTCAATGGGTTTCATACTTACAACCCTTAGAGTATGAAAAACATACATAATTCTTCAATAAAAGTTTAGTTTTACCCTTTTTTCTTTGGGGTCGATTTTCGAACTATTTTTGGACCCAGAATGAAAGTAGCTAAAATGGGTATCATTAAACTCCTTTTGACATATAGATTACATTTTTAATATATTGAGTTAATTTCGATATTGCACGAAAAGTAAAAGCTCCTTGTTGAAGGGTCTAGACTCGTGTTTCGGCTTTTTGAGGTAGGTTATGGCTTAACATTCTTCAGACCGTGTTAGGTAGTTAAACATTCATGTAATGTATGCTATGGATTGGGGATTTTATCGTGGAATTCATCTTTTGAGATAGTTATTTTATTGTGTTTTCCGTGTGGGGGCTTATGTAATATTATTATTGACTTGAGATATTATTATTATTGTGATGCTCGTGCGGGGACTGGTATTGGTCTTTTTTGAGCATTATTTGCCTTTATTATCATTGTGATGTCCGAGTGGGGGCTTGAATTGATATTAATAATGTCTTACATGACTCTTTATTACTGTGGTGCCATACAATGATTTATATCATGATTTATTAAGATTTGAGGAGATTTGAGCTTATTTAATACCATTACTGAATTGATTCGTTACATAATATTATTTTAGTTATAAGCATGTATCCTCATTTTGTTCATCCATATACATGAAATTGGTACCACAGAAAAATATTGATTTTGAAGGAAAATAAAATATTTTATAAAACCCCTTGGCCGAGCGATGTGCCGGCAAGGTTGATTGAGATATTTGATTGTGAAAGTATATGGGTTGCGAACCCCCAATGGGTCCTGTCTTGTAAGCTTATGCTTGGAAGTGTATACAAGGTGATATTGAGACATTCCATCCTTATCATACCATTGCATTGCATTATTTTCATTTCTCTTATATGTTTATTATCGTGTAATTTAGCCTTCATTTATATATAAGTGTAGGTATTCTTATACTATTATTACACTTGTAGAATGATTTAGGAGATACGGTTTGAGCCACTATTGGGAACTTTTTTGTATGCAAGTGGAAGCGTATTCATAGTATCCTTTACTTGTTTAGTATTCTTCTTTTTTTAGTCGGCTTATAATGACTACTGAGTACAAGTGGACCGACTCACTCCTACTTTTGGTATCCTTTAAGTGCAGATCCTAGTTCGAGTGCAACCCGCAGAGCTTGAGATCGTGCAGTGTTGAGGCTAATTCAAAGTGCTGATGAGCTCCTCGTTCGGGGGTTGATTACAAACTTCATCTTACCTATCTAGTCTTTACTTTATTATTCAGAGATAGAATTGTGTACTTTCGTACTCTTTATCAGTATTAGTGTTCTTTACTCATGACACTAGATTTTGGGGTTTGATTTGTATTTATTTTAGTTTTGGATTTGTTCTATATACATATGGCTTGACTTTATTATAAAGTCTTGTATTTGAGTTTCATTTATCTCCTTTCCGCATCTTTATCTCTTTTGGTGTTGGGCTGACCTACCCAGAGTTAGGATGGAGTAGGTGTCATCATAACCTCGACTTTTGGATCGTGACAATTTTTGTACAATGTCATCACTCATCTCATATCTTGTGTTATTTTGTAAATCAAGAAACACTTTAGGTAGTTGTATTTTATTAGGATTAAAGAAATATTTCAAGTACAAACTATATGTTTTGTATGTAGACTTTATCGAAAAAAATTCAAAATATTTGAGAAAATAAAAAACCTCAAAAAAAATCGAGGTTGAAAACTCCCACTTTTGTTGATTTTGTTTGGTTTGATTTATAAATTTAAAAACCCAACACAATTAGTGTAATTGAAAACTCCAAACCAACTCAAACTATATACACCCATACTTTCTTTTCTTCTTCGGGATTCAACAAATGAATTTGACATTACCGTCAGAGAATAACTGATCTTTCTTCGTCTCTTTGTCCTATTTTATTTCTTTAACTTTTCTGTTTTTCATCTTTCTACTCATCTGCTTGTTCTCTTTTATTTTCTCTCACCAGCGAAACAATTGTGTTTCAGTAATTGACTTTCCACCAACATTAAAAATCTTCTTAACTGTGATTTGAATTTTGGATTTTGATTTTTTTAAAATTGCTATTTTATTTAGATTGGATATTTATTATAAATATTTGAGAACATCTTTTGAAACTTATATCTCAATTTTGAGAGCGTTTGGTGAAGATTAGACTTAATTTTGGTTGGATTTGAAGATTTCGGCCATCCCCTGCTTAAAAAAAAGGGAAAAGTTCACTAATAGCAAACATGTCCATTAATTAGAAGTTACATCTTGAAGATTTGAAAATTGTTTTTTTTAAATTGTACTAAAGTTGTATAAAAAAATTAAAAATTATATTTAAATTATATGTTATTGTAGTTGAATAAAATTTTGAAACACTACTATAAAATATAATGCAAGAAAAAATTGAAGTACTTATTTTGAAGTTTTGTATACATATGTCAAGACCCGATTTTTCGAGTCATGATGGCGCCTACCGTAATCCACCAATAGGAAAGCCAAACCCTAGCCCGGAGCGATAAGCGACAGGCTAACGGGCGGAATCTCAGAAAACAGAGATGAAGTGGAAGTAACCATACAAATAAACATGCTAGAAATATAAAAACAAAATCAAAATATATATTCATACCAAGACTGAGAAGGAAGAGGACAATATATAAAGTCAAGAACCCCTCCCAAGATCTGGTGAGGTCGGTACAAGAGCCACTACTAGAAATGTCCAAAATACAAGACAGAAACCAAATATATAAAACAAGTATTACAGTCTCGAGAGCAAAAGACTATACAGTAAAGATGGAGTAGGATCTGCCTCGGACGTCAGAAGTTCACCCTGCTCTGGAGTCAGTGCTGAGAAGAGCGTCACGTCAAAATCGTTGACTAGTGCCCGGATCTGTATTGGGGAAAAAGATGCAGAAGTGCAGTATGAGTACCAGGGCAACGAGTACTCAGTAGGCATCATCGGTCAACTGAGCTCAATACAATATAAGCAAGCTAAAATGCGAGGGTGCATGCTAGGTCCGGGTTATAAATAATAAGTACTTAAGTAACTGTTGAGGCTTATAGATATACTCAGGAGAAAATAAGTGCGATATAGAATAACGAGTAAATAAATGCGCAAGTAAACACACAAGTCAAACATAACCTATCTGGGCCCCCATAAACCCGATAGGCACATGGAAGAAAACAATAACCCAGCCTGGCCCCTATAAACCGGCGGGACACACAAGAATAGTAAATGCATAGTCACCATTTTCTCGAAGCTGTATCAGTATCCAGTAACCAAAATGACCAACAAGGGTGCACCGGTGTAATACCCCATACGTTTTTGAGTCTAGCTGACTACCTTAACATTTGTGGGAAAATGGAAGCATGAGAGAATTGATGAATTATGTATTAATATGTATGTGGGCATTAATAAGTCCTACAGAATTGGGCCCAAAATGAAGCCCAAAATCATAAGGGAAGACATGGCCCAACATGGGATTTTGACCCATTCTTCCAATTTTCTCCATTTGACCAATCAACCCTTGCATTTAATGCTAAGAAAGAGATAAGAGAGACTTGAGGGACTATATAAAGAGAGAAAAATCAGATTTTTATTTCCATTGAACTCTCATGCCCTTTTCTAATTTTTCCACATTTTTCTCTCAAATAGACAAACCCTAAGCTCTCATCTCCTTGTGGCCAAGATCATCAACTTGTAAGACTTGGTATGTGTTTATTATGATGGTTTAATATATTTTATACATTATAGATGGTTTATATTATGTTGGTTATGTTGGTGGAGTATTGAGAAGTTCACAAGGTGTGAAATGTTACATGTTTGCTTAATCGGAGGATGGTTTGTCTTGTGAACTTGAATATGCACTTGTGGTCTTGAAGGAAATGAACTTGGTTGAGTAAATATTGACATGTGAGATGTTATTATAGTTTTAATTTTTTTAATCCTTGTGTATAACGTTTGGAATTGTTATTGTGAAATGGGTTATGGTTTTGGTGCCGTATTGGTCGTGAAATGTAGTTTTGGGTGTTGTTTATATGTGTTGTGAGACCATGGCTGAATTTTGGTGTTTAAAATGATCAAAAACATGTCAAAGTAAGTTTGGTTTTGATCATGAACCATTCATAGCATTAAAAGACCCAAAAGACACCATTTCGGACCAAAACGGGCATCCGCCCCTGCAGATGAGGGCATCTGCGGGCGCAGATGCCCCTGGAATTTTCCATAGGCCATATAAGAGCGCACCTCAGTCACCTTCTGGTGCAGGTGGCAGCGCAGGTCAGCCCAGGTTTCCGTTTTGTGCGTTTTCGTCTCTAGTTGATCCCCGAAGGCCCCTATACCCCTTTTGGATATACTTATCAACTTGTGATGTCGTTTTAATGACTTTAAAGTATCGTATGGAGGTGTGTTGTACTGTATTAAGTATGTATGGTTGTTCATAGGTTGTTATAAAGGAGTAATTGTGATGGAATGGTAAAGAGAAAAGCGTAAAGGGTAAGTGTGGTGTGTAATGCTATCGATGTATGATCTCTTGGTCAATGTGCATAATGTTGTGGTGTTGTTGATTTGATAAGGCCTTGGATTGTATTGTAAGGGGTGACATGACATTATACGGTATTCATATAGTTCATTGTCGCTTTGTATGCCTGTATAGTGACTAGTTGCTAATGTAAGTTCCGGCATGAACTTGTATTGTAGAGTAAGACGTAAGGAAGAAGATGGACTATTGTGTTCATACATAGGCTTGTGTATTCATACTTGGAAGTTAAGTTATGTAAGGTTACTTGGTCCGTATCTTTCTGCAACATATAGAATTCACATTGACGTTACCCTTGTCCTATTCCAAAATGTGCTGAGGTATCCTATTCCCGGTTATCAATGGCTAATATCACATGTTTCCTATTCATTGAGTAATTGTGAATCTCATGTCTCATATTCATTGATAGTGTTCCAAAGTCCCAATAAGGTTACGTTCCAAAGTTCCAATAGTGGTTACATTCATGTATCTTGTTCATTGATTATTGTCCAATGGTTTCAAGGGTGTTATGTTTCCAATAATGTTTATTCACATGTCTCTCACTCATTGATTATTGATCCAAAGCTTCCCATAAGGTTATGACTATCATTGTATCAATCTCAAAGTAAAGAGTAAAGTAATGCATATGTGGTTAATGGACCGATCCCAAGCCGATCCCAAGATTGTTGGATCAGGGGGCAGTCCTAGGGGCATAAGCCTAGTTCGGACCGAACCTGACAGGGGGCAGCTCTAGAGGTATAAACTTAGCTCGAGCCGAACCTGATATGTTGGTTTATGGGTGGCAGCTCTAGAAGTAATAACCTAGCTCGAACCGAACCCAATGCTTTGATTCTTAGGGTGGCATCTCTATTGGCATAAGCCTAGCTCGAGCCGATCCCAACATAACGTTATGTTATGTTAAACCCACTATTCAGTCGGGGCCCGGGTATCACAGTTCACAGGCAACGATGAATAACCATAGAATCAAAGAAACAAAGAAAGTAAAGAAAACAATATACATGGTTTCCAAAGTTCAGCATAGTGACTTATCCATATTGGTTATGCATTTGAATTTGATTTCATTGGCATACTCACATATCATATAGTTTCATTTGAGCCTTGCATACTCAGTACATTCTTCGTACTGACCCCTCTTGGGGAATTTACCTTACTTGCTATAGGCGCAGGTCCTAGTAGGCCTCCACAGTAGGTTGCCCGTCGTTGCGGATCCTTGGTGAGCTCCAGTTAGTTCGGGGCTTCTCCGAGTCACAGCTGCACATATGTTTTGGTGTTGTATATGTTGTCTAAAGCGGGGACTTGTCCCGAATTTCAGTTGGTTTTGATAAATATCTATGTAGAGGCTTTTGTAGACATGTGTGGGTGTATAAATGTAAAAGGTACATGTCGTTTTGACTTGATGGACTCAACGGCCAAGTTTCACATATGTATATATATATATGTCCCATGTTTTCAATATTTCGCCTTTTATTTTCTTACGTAATGGTGGTGTTGCCTATGACATGCATATGAGTGAATAGAAGCAAAGCTTGATTCTCTCGGGCCATACCGGCTTCGGGTGCCAGTCCGGTCCCGATGGGGTTCGGGGCGTGATAAATGTGGTATCAGAGCAGGTCGTTCTAAGGGTGTCTACAAAGCCGTGTCTGAGTAGAGTCTTACTTATCGATGTGTTGTGCACCACATTTATAAGTAGGAGGCTACGGGACATTTAGGATGTTGTTTCGTTTCTTTGCTTCTAGATCGTGCAATAGAGTAGTGTTGTAAGTTGAATTGTATCTGACCCTGGTAATTGTTTTTCTCTGGTATAGTAACAATACCAATGACAAGAAGAGGTAGAGGTAAAGGCAAATAGGTAGACATGCCTGCGGAAGAAGGAATGAGTAGATTACCACCTGACCAAGCTAGTCAAGGTGGAGCAAATGCTGAAATTTCATCGCGGTCTTCTTCTACTTATCTAGCTCCGAAAGAGCCAGTTGGTAGAGAAGTACCCGCAGAACCACAGATCAAGACCTTAGAAATGCAGTACATATGTTGATACAGTTAGTGGCAGCACAAAGTCAAGGACGAACTGGTCCAACGACAAATGAAGATGACGCAGCTAGGGTGGCGAGTCGCTGAACATAGGATTTCTTAAAATTGGACCCTCCTATATTCACAGGGTCGGATCCGAAAGCAGATCCACAGGACTTCGTGGATCAAATTCAGAGGGCTTTGGAAGTTATGCACATGACAGGGGTAGAAACAGTTGAACTTGCTGCGTACAGGTTGAAAGGAGAAGCAATATTATGGTATGAGGATTGGAAAAAGTCACGTGGTATCGGTGCAATGCCAATAAACTGGGAAGAATTTAAAGCGGCTTTTCTTGATCGTTATCTTCCCTATGAGATCCGTCAGGCAAATGCGGATCAATTCTTGAATCTTCGTCAAGGAAATTTGAGCGTCAGAGAATATAGGTTGCAATTCATTTCCTTGGCTCGATATGCTCCAAATGTGGTGGCTACAATGACAGATAGAGTCCATCGATACGTGGACCGATTAGAACCATATTTGGTAAGGGATTGCACCATTGCTGCCTTGAACAAGGACATGGACATAGCGAGAATTCAAGCCTTCGCCCAGAAAATGGAAGATCAAAGACATAGAAGAAGAGTACATGAATTTCACAGGGGACAATCTAAACGGGCTAGACCTATGGGACCGTCTATGATGTCTCAAGAAGGATCTAGGCCTCGTATGTTTTCTAGACCACCTAGACCATCGTTCACATATTGTACAACAGGTGGTCACTCTCAATTTTGAGGGTCTAGAGGTGGTCTATCTGGACAGAGTAGTGGGGTTCACGGATCACAGGCAACAGGTTTTTCCCGTCAGCAGTGTAAGCACTGCAGACATATTCATTCAGGGACATGTAGAGTGGGGACAAATGCTTGCTTTTGGTGCGGTATGACAGGACACATGATGAGAGAGTGTCCCCAGAGGAGCATAGGTGGTATAGCACGACCGGCAGGATCGGCCGTTGCGTAATCAGCATCGGTTCCTTCATTGGGCCGAGGTGTACAGTCTGTTGGCCGGGGTAGGGGTGCCGAAGGAGCTGCCAGTACTAGTGGGGTCCAGAATCGCACTTATGCTTTGGTGGACCGGCAAAACTCAGAGGCTTCTCCTGATGTTGTCACAGATACATTATCCATATTCTCATATAATGTATATGCACTGATTGATCCAGGTTCTACATTTTCCAATGTTACTCCGTTGATTCCTGCGAAATTTGCTAAGGCATTAGAATTATTAATTAAATCAATTGAAGTGTCTAAACCGGTTGGTGAATGTATTGTTGCAAAAAGAGTATATCAAAATTGTGTGGTAACGGTGTGTGGTCATTATACACTGGCCGATCTCATTGAACTTGACATGGTGGATTTTGATGTGATAATGGGAATGGATTGGTTAGCTTCTTGTTATGCCACGGTTGATTGCCGAGCCAAGAAGGTACATTTTCATTTTCCACAAATGAATGTTTTTTAAGGGAAGGGTGATGTAGGGGCACCTAGAGGAAGATTTATTTCTTATCAAAAATCCAGGAAAATGATTGCTAAGGGTTACATATGTCATATGGTATGGGTGCAAGATACTGAAGTGGAACCACTAACTCCTCAGTCAGTTCCAGTGGTTAGTGAATTTCTGGATGTATTTCCAGAAGACCTATCAGGCTTACCCCCAGAAAGGGAAGTAAAATTTGGCATTGATGTGATTCCAGGCACTCAGCCTATTTCTATCCCTCCATATACAATGGCTCCGACAGAATTGCGTGAATTGAAGGAGCAATTGAAAGATTTGCTGGACAAAGGCTTCATCAGGCCTAGTATATCCCCGTGGGGCGCACCGATATTATTCGTACGGAAGAAAGATGGCACGTTGAGAATGTTCATGGACTATCGGCAATTGAATAAGGTAACGATCAAGAACAAATATCCCCCCCCCTCGAATTGATGATTTGTTTGATTAGTTACAGGGTGCCAAGTGTTTTTCAAAGATTGTCTTGAGGTCGGGTTACCATCAAGTCAGACTTAGAGAAGACGATGTACCCAAGACAGCATTTCGAACACGATATGGCCATTATGAATTTTTAGTTATGTCATTTGGACTAACAAATGCACAAGTTGTGTTCATGGATTTGATGAATAGGGTGTTTAAGCCATTTCTGTACGTGTTCGTCACAGTATTTATAGATGATATTTTGGTTTATTCAAGATCACCAGAGAAACATGCTAATCACTTATGGCAGGTGTTGCAAATACTCCGTGAGCGTAAGTTGTATGCAAAGTTCTCCAAGTGTGAGTTTTGGTTAAAATCAGTTGCATTCTTGGGTCACATTGTGTCAGATGAAGGGATACAGGTTGATACATAGAAAATTAAAGCAGTGCAAAACTGGCCAAGACCTACGACACCCATAGAAATTCATAGTTTTCTTGGACTGGCAGGTTATTACCGAAGATTTGTGGAAGGTTTTTCCTCTATTGTTGCACCGTTAACAAAGCTTACACACAAAGCAGTTAAATTTTAGTGGAATGATGCTTGTGAGAAAAGCTTCCAAAAGTTGAAAGATAAATTAACCTCCATACCAGTTTTAGTACTTCCTGAAGGTATTGAAGGTTATGCAGTGTATTGTGATGCTTCCGGGGTTGGCCTCAGATGTGTATTGATGCAGCACGGTAATTTCATAGCATATGCCTCACGACAGTTTCGGTCACATGAAAGAAACTACCCCACACATGATCTTGAATTAGCAGCGGTGGTTTTTGCTTTAAAGATATGGTGTCATTATTTGTATGGAGTTCATGTTGATATTTATAGTGATCACAAAAGTCTGCAGTATATCTTTAAGCAGAAAGAACTCAATTTAAGGCAAAGAAGGTGGCTTGAGTTATTAAAAGATTATGATATTGATATTCTATACCATCCAGGAAAAACAAATGTGGTAGCTGATGCATTGAGCCGCAAGGCAATCGGAGTCATTGATGACCACATGACGGAAAAGAAAGAGATAATCAAAGATTTATATCAATTAGCAAGCTTGGGGGTTCGTCTTCTTGAATCCTCGAATGAAGGAGTTATTGTACAAAATGCAGCTGAATCTTTGTTGACAGCTGAAGTGAAAGAGAAGAAGTTTGCAGATCCTATGCTATTACAGCTAAACAAAAATGTACAACAGAATTTGACAAAGGCATTTGATCTTACACAAGAAGGGGTGATACAATGCCAAGGCAGATTATACGTACCAGATGTAGATGAGTTGAGGAAACGAATTATGACGGAGGCGCATCATTCACACTATTCTATCCATCCGGGTGCTACTAAAATGTATCATGATTTAAAAGAAGTGTATTGGTGGGGAAATATGAAGAAGAATATTGCAGAATTTGTCGCTCAGTGCCCGAATTGTCAACAATTAAAGGTAGAGCATCAGTTGCCAGGAGGTTACATGCAATGTATTAATCTTCCAGTCTGGAAATGGGATATGATTAATATGGACTTCATCTCACAGGTTTGCCTTATACTTTGTGGAAATTTGATTCTATATGGGTTATAGTGGACAGGCTTACCAAGTCAGTGCATTTTATACCAGTCAAGACCACCTATAAAGCTGAGGATTATGCAAACTTATATGTGAAAGAGATAGTATGATTGCATTGTATTCCACTTTCCATTATATCAGACAGAGGAGCACAGTTTACAGCGCACTTTTGGAGATATTTTCAGCAGAGTTTAGGCACACAGGTGAATTTGAGTACGGCTTTCCATCCTCAGACTGATGGACAAGCAGAACGTACTATCCAAACACTTGAAGATATGCTACGGGCTTGTGTGTTAGATTTTCAAGGTAGTTGGGATGACCATCTACCTCTTATTGAATTTGCTTACAACAATAGCTATCATTCAAGTATTAAAATGTCACCGTATGAAGCATTAAATGGAAGAAAATGTAGATCACCAATTGGGTGGTTTGAAGCAGGTGAGACTGCTTTACTTGGGCCAGACCTTGTTCATTCGGCCATGGATAAGGTTAAAGTGATTCAACAATGATTACAGACGGCCCAGAGTCGACACAAGTCATATGCCGATGTTAGAAGAAGAGGACTTGAGTTCGCCATAGGTGATTGGGTATTTCTGAAGGTGTCACCGATGAAAGGGGTAATGCGGTTCGAAAAAAAAGGGAAATTGAGTCCACGTTATATAGGCCCCTATGAAATTATTAGAAGATTTGGGCAGGTTGCTTATGAGTTAGCACTACCCCAAGAACTCTCCACAGTTCATCCGGTATTTCATGTCTCGATGCTTCAAAAATGCATAGGAGATTCATCTCCGTATTGTTCCAAGTGAAGATGTCCAAGTTACGGAGGATCTTACTTATGAGGAGGTACCTATTTACATTCTAGATAGACAAGTGAAGTGGCTGAGGAATAAATATATAGCATCCGTAAAGGTACTTTGAAGAAATCAGCAAATAGAAGAGGTCACATGGGAAGCTGAGGAAATGATAAAATCCAAGTACCCTCATTTGTTCCAAAGGGAAGAATGACAAGTAAGTATTTATAAGCTTTGCGTATATCTCTCTATGATGACATGAAGAATTCTCCTATACTTGTAATTGCTTACTTTGAATAATAACACTAACATTCGAGGACAAATGTTTCTAAGAGGGGAGAATGTAACACCCCGTACATTTTTGAGTCTAGCTGACTACCGTAACATTTGTGGGAAAATGGAAGCATAAGAGAATTGATGAATTATGTATTAATATGTATGTGGGCATTAATAAGTCCTACACAATTGGTCCCAAAATGAAGCCCAAAATCATAAGGGAAGACATGGCCCAACATGGGATTTTGACCCATTCTTCCAATTTTCTCCATTTGACCAATCAACCCTTGAATTTAATGCTTAGAAAGAGATAAGAGAGACTTGAGGGACTATAAAAATAGAGAAAAATCAGATTTTTATTTCCATTAAACTCTCATGCCCTTTTCTAATTTTTACACATTTTTCTCTCAAATAGACTAACCCTAAGCTCTCATCTCCTTGTGGCCAAGATCATTAACTTGTAAGACTTGGTAAGTGTTTCGTATGATGTTTTAATATATTTTATACATGAGAGATGGTTTATATTATGTTGGTTATGTTGGTGGAGTATTGAGAAGTTCACAAGGTGTGAAATGTTACATGTTTGCTAAATCGGAGGATGGTTTGTCTTGTGAACTTGAATATGCACTTGTGGTCTTGAAGGAAATGAACTTGGTTGAGTAAATATTGACATGTGAGATTTTATTATAGTCTTAATTTGTTTAATCCTTGTGTATAACGTTTGGAATTGTTATTGTGAAATGGGTTATGGTTTTGGTGTCGTATTGGCTGTGAAATGTAGTTTTGGGTGTTGTTTATGTGTGTTGTGAGACCATGGATGAATTTTGGTATTTAAGATGATCAAAAACATGTCAAAATAATTTTGGTTATGATCATGGACCATTCATTGCATTAAAAGACCCAAAAGAGACCATTTCGGACCAAAATGGGCATCCGCCCCGACAGACGAGGGCATCTGCTGGCGCAGATGCCAATGCAGATGCCCCTGGAATTTTCCAGAGGCCATATGTACCTGCACCTCAGCCGCCTGCGGGCGTAGGTGGCAACACAGGTCAGCCCAAGTTTCCGTTTTGTGCGTTTTCGTCTCTAGTTGATCCCCGAAGGCCCCTATACCCTTTTTGGATGTACTTAAAAACTTGTGATGTCGTTTTAATGACTTTAAATTATCGTATGGAGCTGTTTTGGCCTGTATTAAGTATTTATGGTTGTTCATATGTTGTTATAAAGGATTAATTGTGACAGAATGGGGGAGAGAAAAGCGTAAAGGGTAAGTGTGGTGTATAATGCTATCGACGTATGATCTCTTGGTCAATGTGCATAATGTTGTGGTGTTGTTGATATGATAAGGCCTTGGATTGAATTTTAAGGGGTTACATGACGTTATACGGCAGTCATATAGTTCATTGTTGCCTTGTATGCCTGTATAGTGACTAGTTGCTAATGTAAGTTCCGGCATGAACTTGTATTGTAGAGTAAGACGTAAGGAAGAAGATGGACTATTGTGTTCATACATAGGCTTGTGTATTCATACTTGGAAGTTAAGGTATGTAAGGTTACTTGGTCTGTATCTTTATGCAACATATAGAATTCACATTGACGTTACCCTTGTCCTATTCTGAAATGTGCTAAGGTATCCTATTCCCTGTTATCAATGGCTAATATCACATGTTTCCTATTCATTGAGCAATTGCGAATCTCATGTCTCATATTCATTGATAGTGTTCCAAAGGCGCAATAAGGTTACGTTCCAAAGGCCCAATAGTGGTTACATTCATGTATCTTGTTCATTGATTATTGTCCAATGGTTTCAAAGGTGTTATGTTTCCAATAAGGCTATGTTTCCAATAATGTTGTCTCACATGTCTCTCACTCATTGATTATTGATCCAAAGCTTCCCATATGGTTATGAATATCATTGTATCAATCTCAAAGTAAAGAATAAAGTAATGCATATGTGGTTAATGATCAAGTATGGGTGGCAGCTTTGGGGGCGAAATGCCTAGCTCAAGCCGATCCCAAGATTGTTGGATCAGGGGGCAGTCCTAGGGGCATAAGCCTAGCTCAGACCTAACCTGACAGGGGGAAGCTCTAGAGATATAAGCCTAGCTCAAGCCGAACCTTATATGTTGTTTTATGGGTGGAAGCTCTAGAGGTAATAACCTAGCTCAAGTCGAACCCAATGCTTTGATTCTTAGGGTGGAAGCTCTAGAGGCATAAGCCTAGCTCGAGCCGATCCCAACATAACATTATGTTATGTTAAGCCCACTGTTCAGTAGGGGCTCGGGTATCACAGTTCACAGGCAAAGATGAATAACTATAGAATCAAAGAAACAAAGAAAGTAAAGAAAGCAATATACATGGTTTCCAAATTTCAGCATAGTGACTTATGCATATTGGTTATGCATTTGAATTTGATTTCATTGGCATACTCACATATCATATAGTTTCATTTGAGCCTTGCATACTCAGTACATTCTTCGTACTGACCCCTCTTGGGGAATTTACCTTACTTGCTGCAGGCGCAGGTCCTAGTAGGCCTCCATAGTAGGTTGCCCATCATTGCGGATCCTTGGTGAGCTCCAGTTAGTTCGGGACTTCTCCGAGTCACAATTGCACATATGTTTTGGTGTTGTATATATTGTCTAAAGCGGGGACTTGTCCCGACTTTCAGTTGGTTTTGGTAAATGTCTATGTAGAGGGTTTTGTAGACATGTATGGGTGTATAAATGTAAAAGGTACATCTCGTTTTGACTTGAAGGACTCAACGGCCAAGTTTCACATATGTATATATATATATATGTCCCATGTTCCATGTTTTCAATATTTCGCCTTTCATGTTCTTACGTAATGGTGGTGTTGCTTATGACATGCATATGAGTGAATAGAAGCAAAGTTTGGTTCTCTCAGGCCATATCGGCTTCGGGTGCCAGTCCAGTCCCGATGGGGTTCGGGGCGTGACAACCAGGCTTGAACCGGCACCAATGGGTAATAACAAGAGGCCAGACGCCGAAATCGAATCGGATATAGTGGATAATAATAATAGGCCACATATATATATCATAACCGCCAGACTTGAACCGGAACTCAGAGAACAATAGTATCATAACCAAGGTACCAAGTACCAGAACTCTCCAATCATATCATAACCAGATGCCAGACTCGAACGTAAGCTCATAATAATTAGTGGCCGGACTCGAACCAAAACTCAAAATAATCAGTGGCCAGACTCGAATTGGAACTCATAATAATCAGTAACCAAGTGACAAAGTAGTTCCAGAATCCAGATAAACACAAGTAAACGGGGACATACTGGCCCCAGAACGAACCCAAAACATAAATAAGGAGCTAACCCACCACGTACTACAAGTCAATCTCGGGATCCTTCCAGGTCAACTACCTGCTGTAAACAATATGTATATACAAGTCTGGGTGCACATTATAAGTCATGGCAAGGCAGGTCCGCATTCTAAATCAAACTAGCCGACCTCGATCAAATACGGTACTTGTAACACCCCGTACCTTCCCGACCCTACTTGATAACCTTGAGCCATGTTTACCCTAAGTTCGAGAGCAATAAGTATGTATTTTGCATTGTCATCGATGGAACATTTGATATTGTACTAGAAAATATGATTAGACCTTTGTAGTGGGTGGTGTTTGTGACTTTGTGGAGCATTTGTGGGGTGAAAAATTGAGTTTTAAGGGACATCCAAGAAAAGAATCTCAAAGCTAAGAGGTAAGCAAAGGGTTGGGACTTGAAAGATCCAACCAAATCCGCAAAGAAAAGTCAAAATCAAAAACTTTGCATGGGGCGCTGCAGAGGGCGTGCCAGACTGCTCTGGCCCAAATTTTTGTTTCCACAGGCAGCAAAGGGGCGCGCCAAGCGGCATGCTGGGGTGGTTTTCGCCAGAATTTTTCTTCGACTATTATGATGTATATAAGACCTTTGAGGCATGGTATCATTACTCCATCATAGTAGGACTATTCTTAAGCGTGTTTAGCATCCGAGTTGGGGTTAATTCTTCGTCACAAGCATTTTAACAAATTTTAACAAATTATGTTCAAATAAGCCATGAGCGACTAGAATTTCTATTTTTACGATTGAGGCTACGATCGGGAATCTCGTAAGTGAATATTGTTGTGACAATTATGGAATTAATTAAACATGAGATATATGATGGATTACACATTGATTTTTGTGGGCTAAGATAATATGTGTTAATGGGCTCAAAGAAAGGCCCAAAATGAATTAAAAGACATGACCCAATAGGTCAAATGACCCATTCTTGCTTTGACAAGTCAATTATTGACTTAAGTGGCTAAGGATGAGTTAAAGGGGCTATAAAAGGGAAAGGAAATCAGATTTTATTCATGAGAAGGCATATGTATTTCTAGCTTTTCCAAGAAACCAAAAAGAGACATTTTCAATCAAATTCCCAAACCCTAAGTCATCTCCTTGAGCAAGATTATCATTCTACAAGCTTGGGTAAGTGTTTATTATTATGAATTAATATATTATGTACATGAGATATTATGTATATCATGGTGGTTATGTTGACAAGGTGTTAAATAGTGCACTTTGGCTTTTTGCTAAAAGATGTGCATTCTTGTGAATAAACTTGAAAAAGGACTTGATGTTTTGATGAAAGTGAATGGTATGGATGATATCTCAACATGTGTGGTGTGGTTATGTCCATAACTTGTTTTTTTTCTCTATGAGTAAATTGTGGAATTTTGTTTATAAAATGTATTGGAGTGATTTGATGGATTCATTGTGATGTGGTGTTAATGAAAACATGTAAAGGAGGAACTTGGTGTGAAAAGCTATTGGTTTATGATGTTTTGGTCAATGTATAGGATGTTATGGTATTGTTGGTATGAAAAGACCATGAATGGTATTATAAAGGGTGAAATAATGTTATAGGGCAATCATGTAACTCATGGTCGTCTTATACACTTGGAATGTAGCTTGTGGTTAATGTTGGTTCCGTTATGTACTTATGATGTAGAGTGAAACATAAGGAAGGAGTGAAATTGTTGTACTCACATATTGGATTGTATATTCATATTGGGAAGACAAGGTATGTAAGGTTATTCTATCCGTATACTTCTGCAGAGTAGTCACATTGACATATTATTTGTCCCATTCCGAAATGTCCTAAGGTATCCTATATCCGGTTACCAATTTTTATTATCACATGTTTCCTACTCATTGATCAATTGTGATTCACATGTCTCATGTTCATTGACTAATGTTCCAAAGGTCCCATGGTTCCAATAATGTTATGTTCCAAAGTTCCAATAAGTGTTTATACACATGTCTCTTATTTATTGACTATTGTTCCAATGCTTCCAATAATATTATGTCAAGTGAATGTAACAATCTCTCACAAGTGAATGTACCAATCTCTCACAAGTAAAGGTATTAATCTCAAAAGTAAAGAATAAAGTAATGCATATATGTGGTTAATGATTGAGTATAGGTGGTAGCTTTGGAGGCAAAATGCCTAGCTCAAGCCGATCCCGAGATTATTGGATCAGGGGGCAGTCCTAGAGGCATAAGCCTAGCTCGGACCGATCCTGACAGGGGGTAGCTCTAGAGGTAAAAACCTAGCTCGAGCCGAACCTGATAAGTTGATTGATGGGTGGCAGCTCTAGAGGTAATAACCTAGCTCGAGTCGAACCCGATGCTGCTTTGATTTATGTGTGGAAGCTCTAGAGGCATAAGCCTAGCTCTAGCCGATCCCAGCATAACGTTATGTTATGTAAAGACCCACTGATTAGTCGGAGCCCGGGTATATAGTGACACAAGTGATGATGAGCTAGCAAAGAAGTAAAGAAGCAAAGAAAGTAATGAAAGCAATACACATGGTTTCCAAAGTATAGAAGGGTGACTTATCCATACTGATTATTCATTTGTATTTGAGTTCATTGAAGTTTTTATGTATCATACAATTTTATATGGCCTTACATACTCAGTACATTCTTCGTACTGACCCCTTTGGTGTGTGGGGGGGGGGGGGGAGGGATTTACCTTACTTGCTGCAGGCACAGGTACTAGTAGACCTCCACGGTAGAGTGTGGGTCATTTGCAGATTTTTGGTGAGCTCCAGTTGGTTTGGGGCTTTTCGAGTCATAGTGTACACTGATTTTGGTATGGTAAATGCTGTATAAAGCGGGGACTTGTCCCGACTCTAGCTTTGCTATGTATATGTATCTGTAGAGGATTTGTAGACATATGTGGGATGAGGAATGTAAGAGATGGATGTCCATGTTGACTCGATGGCTCTAACGGCCAAGTTTCTTATATGCATATATCACATGTTTCCATAACTTCTGCTATTGACATTTTATACCTCTATGTGATGGTGCTGCTTATTGAGTGATATGTATATGAATAGACATGAGCAAAGATTGGTTCTCTTGGGCCTCATCGGCTTCGGGTGCCAGTCTGTCCCGAATGGGATTCGGGGTGTGACAAGAGTGGTATCAGAGCAGGTCATCCTAAGGGTGTCTACAAAGCCGTGTCTGAGTAGAGTCTTTCTTATGGATGTGTTACGCGCCACATTTATAAATAGGAGGCTATGGGAATTTAGGAGTTATTTCTGTTCTTCATTCCTAGATCGTGCAATAGAGCCAAAGTTGTAGGTGAATGCATTTTTACGCATTGACACTGGTTTTCTTTTGCATAGTCAAATGCTAATTATCAGACAAGATAAGGGCAAAGGTAAGCAGGTTGATATGCCTGCTGAAGAAGAAATAAGTAAATCACCACCTGACCAAGTTAGTCAAGGTGGGGCTGACATGGAATTTGCAGTACGGGTTTCTCTTAGCCAAAAGGTAGAGCAGTATCCGCAGAACCACCTATAAATGCCACTGAACAGGATTTAAGAAATATAGTGCATATGTTGACTCAGATAGTTGTTGTACAATGTCACCGATGAGCTGGACCAATGACGAGTGATGATGGTGTGGCTAGGGCAGCTAGTCATCGAACACAGGATTTTTTGAAATTAAACCCTCCCACGTTCACCGGGTCGGATCTGAATGAAGACCCACAGGACTTTATAGACCAAATCAAAAGGGCTCTAGATGTTATGCATATGAATGGTGTATTGATATACTTCCAGCTAGTTGGGAGGAATTTAAAACGACATTCCTTGACCAGTACCTCCCATATGAGGTACAAAAAGCTCATGCGTACCAATTTCTAAATCCTTGCCAAAGGACTATGAGAGTCAGAAAGTACAATACTCGGTTTAATTCTTTGGTTAGGTATGCTCCAAAGGTGGTAGCTATTATGACAGATAGAGTGCATCGGTATGTGGATAGATGGATTGTACTAAAAGAGATATGGATATTTATGTCACATGAAGTCTATACATTAGATGGTGAATCTATTGTAGTTAAAAGAGTATATCATAAGTGCATAGTAATTGTTTGTGGTCGTGAGACACTGGTTGATCTTACTGAGTTGGAAATAGTGGAATTTTGATATTATAAAGGGATTGTGCCCTAGTAGATTGCCGAACTAAGAAGTTATATTGTCGTTTTCCAAAAAAGAATGATTTATAATGGCCAGGGAAATGTAAGGGCACCAAGAGGAAAATTTATTCCCCATATTAAAGCAAAGAAAAGGATACTTTAAGGAATACATATGTCACTTAGTAAGAATGAAAGCTACTGATGTGAAGCCACCAACTCTTCAATTAGTTCTGGTGATAAATGAATTCCTCGATGTATGAGCTGGTAGTAATGTGATGTCAGGTACTTGGCCTATTTTTATTTCTTCATATAGCATGGCCCCGGTAAAGTTACGGGAATGAAACGAGATATTAAAAGACATGATGAACAAGGGATTCATAAGATCTAGTACGACCCCTTGGGGTGCATCAGTGTTTACTATCGGCAACCGAATAAGGTGACAATGAGGAATACATGTCTTCTCCATGGAGTTGATGACTTATTTGATCGTTTATAGGTTGCCAAATTCTTCCTAAAGATTGACTTAAGGTCAGGAGATCATCAAGTAAAGGTTAAAGAAAATAAAGATACCCAAAATAGACGTATGGTTGTTATGAATTCGTAGTTATGCCATTTGGTATAACAAATGCACCAGCTGCGTTGATGGGTTTGATAATTAGGGTGTTTAAGCCATCGCTAAGCGTATTAATGATAATGTTTTAGATGCTATACGAGATTACTCAAGATCACAAAAGGACCATGCTAATCACTTGTGACAGGTGTTACGGATTCTTCGTGACCGTAAGATATATGCAAGTTCTTTAAATGCAAGTTTGGTCACAATACGTATCGTTCTTAGGACACATTGTATAGAATGAAGGAATAAGGATTAATATACACAAAAGAAGTGTCCAGGGCTTACGACACCTACGAAAATTCGTAGTTTCCTTGAGTTGGCCAGTTAATACAGACGAATTGTTAAAAAGGCTTTCTGCCATTACCCTTAATAAAGCTAACACACAAAGTAACTAAGTTTCAGCGGAATGATGTATGTGAGAAACGTTTGCAAGAGTTGAAAGATAAAGTGACTCCTACACCTGTACTGGTACCTCCCAAAGACACATAAGAGTATGCAGTGTATTGTGATGTTTTAAAAGTTGGTATGGGATGTGTATACATGCAGCACTACAATGTGATAGCATATGCCTTAAGACAATTGCGTCCACATAAGAGAAATTATCCCACGTATGATTTTAAGTTAACAGTTGTCACAATTGCTTGTAACAGATGCCACCACTACTTGGATAAAATTTCAGGTGAAAGAATTATAGTGTCAAATGTGGCAGAATTTTCATTGGTATCTGAGATGAAGGAAAAAGCAATATATAAGTCATATTTTTAGTTCAATTGAAAAACAAAATGTACAGCAAATTTCGACGAAGGTATTTGAGCAAACACAAGGGGGAGTACTTTAATGCCAATGTAGATTGTGTGTACTGGGTATAGACGAGTTAAGAAAATGAATTATGACAGAAGAACATCATTCACGGTATTTTATTCATTTCGAAGAAACCAAAATATACCATGGTTTAGCAGAGATGTCTTGGTAAGGTTACCTGAAAAGCACATTGTAGAACTTGTAGCTCAATGTCCAAGCGGTCACTGATTAACAGTATGGCATCAGAAATCTCTATGTTTTATGCAATGTATTACCCTTCCAGTTTGGAAGTGGAACATAAATGACATGGATTTAGGACCATCGATACAGCTGAACATTATGCAAAGTTGTGTGTAACAGAGATAGTACGATTACATGGGATTCCATTCCCTATTATATCAAACAGGAGAACTCACTTTATTGCACAGTGTTGGGAGTTTTTTCAGTAAAGCATGGGTACACAGGGTGGATGTAAGTACGGCTTGCCATCCTCAGATGGATGGACAAACAGAACGTATTATATGAACATTTGAAGATATGCCACGAGTTTGTACATTTGACTTTAAAGGTAGTTGGGATGAACATCTATCGTTTATTGAAATTGCTTAAAAAGTATCAAAAGGTACCTTACGAAGCTTTATATGAAAGAAAATATAGATCATCAATTGGATGGGTTACAGCTGATGAAATTTACTTTGCTCGGGTCCGATTTTGTTCATCAAGCTATAGAAAAAGTGAAGGTGATATAACAACAGCTACAAATGGCCCAAAGTCGATACAAATCATATGCCGCTATTAGACGAAGAGACTTAGAATGTGCCATAGGTGATTAGGCATTTTTGATAGTGTGACTAATGAAAAGAAAAAAAATAATAATGAGATTCGAAAAGAAAGGTAAATTGTCCAAAGATTTGGGCAAATTGCGTATCTGTTAGCACTAGTCCAATAACTCTTCACAGGTCATTCAGTATTTCATATTCGATGCTTTGAAAGTGTATAGGAGATTATCCCGTATTTCTTCCAGTGGAGATATACAAGTTACGAAAGATCTCACATGTGAAGAAGTATTGCTTACTATTCTAGATCGATAAGAGAAAGCAATGAGAAATAAAGAAGTAGCTTCCGTAAAGGCACTATTGGAGAAATTAGCACGTAGAATAAAGCACAAGGGAAAGAAATCTAAAGTACTCTTAATTATTGTACACGGAAGAAAAAGTTCAAGATACGGAATTGGAGTCATAATAAGTAAGTCTTTACAAGTAGTATGTGTGTATATGATAGTGTGAAGGATCCACTTTGACTTAAGTTGTTACAATGAGACAATGTTACTAACATTCGAGGACGAATGTTCCTAAGGGGGGAAGAATGTAACACCGCGTACCTTCCCGACCCTACTTGATAACCTTGAGCCATGTTTACCCTAAGTTCGAGAGCAATAAGTATGTATTTTGCATTGTCATCGATGGAACATTTGATATTATGCTAGAAAATGTGATTAGACATTTGTAGTGGGTGGTGTTTGGACTTTGTGGAGCATTTGTGCGGTGAAAAATTGAGGTATAAGGGACATCCAAGCAAAGAATCTTAAAGCTAAGATGTAAGCAAAGGGTTGGGACTTGAAAGATCCAACCAAATCCGCAAAGAAAAGTCAAAATCAAAAATTTGGCATGGGGAGCTGCAGAGGGCGTGCCAGGCTGCTCTGGCCCAAATTTTTGTTTCCACAGGCAGCAAAGGGGCGCGCCAAGCGGCATGCCGGGGTGGTTTTCGCCAGAATTTTTCTTCGACTATTATGATGTATATAAGACCTTTGAGGCATGGTATCATTACTCCATCATAGTAGGACTATTCTTAAGCGCGTTTAGCATCCGAGTTGGGGTTAATTCTTCGTCACAAGCATTTTAACAAATTTTAAAAAATTATGTTAAAATAAGCCATGAGCGACTAGAATTTCTATTTTTGTGATTGAGGCTACGATCGGGAATCTCGTAAATGAAAATTGTCGTGACAATTATGGAATTAATTAAACATGAGATATATGATGGATTACACATTGATTTTTGTGGGCTAAGATAATATGTGTTAATGGGCTCAAAGGAAGGCCCAAAATGAATTAAAAGGCATGGCCCAATGGGTCAAATAACCCATTCTTGCTTTGACTAGTCAATTATTGACTTAAGTGGCTAAGGATGAGTTAAAGGGGCTATAAAAGGGCAAGGAAATCAGATTTTATTCATGAGAAAGCACATGTATTTCTATACTTTTCCAAGAAACCAAAAAGAGACATTTTCTCTCAAATTCTCAAACCCTAAGTCATCTCCTTGAGCAAGATTATCATTCTACAAGCTTGGGTAAGTGTTTATTCTTATGAATTAATATATTATGTACATGAGAGATTATGTAAATCATGGTGGTTATGTTGGCAAGGTGTTAAATACTGCACTTTGGCTTTTTGCTAAAAGATGTGCATTCTTGTGAATTAAACTTGAAAAAGAACTTGATGTTTTGATGAAAGTGAATGGTATGGATGATATATAAACAAGTGTGGTGTGGTTATGTTCATAACTTGTTATTTTTCTCTATGAGTAAATTGTTGAATTTTGGTTATAAAATGTATTTGAGTGATTTGATGGATTCATTATGATGTGGTGTTAGTGAAAACATGTAAAGGAGGGACTTGGTATGAAAAGCTATTGGTCTATGATGTTTTGGTCGATGTATAGGATGTTATGGTATTGTTGGTATGAAAAGACCATGAATGGTATTATAAAGGGTGAAATAATGTTATAGGGCAATCATGTAACTCATGGTCGTCTTATACACTTGGAATGTAGCTTGTGGTTAATGTTGGTTCCGTTATGTACTTGTGATGTAGAGTGAAACGTAAGGAAGGAACGGAATTGTTGTACTCACATATTGGATTGTATACTCATATTGGGAAGACAAGGTATGTAAGGTTATTCTATCCATATACTTCTGCAGCATATAGTAGTCACATTGACATATTATTTGTCCCATTCCGAAATGTCCTAAGGTATCCTATATCAGGTTACCAATTTTTATTATCACATGTTTCCTACTCATTGATCAATTGTGATTCACATGTCTCATGTTCATTGACTAATGTTCCAACGGTCCCATGGTTCCAATAATGTTATGTTCCAAAGTTCCAATAAGTGTTTATACACATGTCTCTTATTTTTTGAATATTGTTCCAATGCTTCCAATAATATTATGTCAAGTGAACGTAACAATCTCTCACAAGTGAATGTACCAATCTCTCACAAGTAAAGGTATCAATCTCAAAAGTAAAGAATAAAGTAATGCATATATGTGGTTAATGATTGAGTATGAGTGGTAGCTTTGGGGGCGATGTCACGCCCCGAATCCCATCGAGACATGATTGGCACCCGTAGCCGATAAGGCCCGAGAGAACCAAACTTTGCCTATGTTCAATCATATGCATACCATAATCATACCACCAGTGCATAAGAACATGAAAGACGAATACCGAAAAACATGGGACATATTTATACATACATACGAAACTTGGCCATTGAGGCCATCCAGTCAAAACAACATATGTCTTTTACACTGATACACCCACATCGGTCTACAAAAGGGTGTTACAAGCGAAATGCCTAGCTCAAGCCGATTCCGAGATTATTGGATCAGGGGGCAGTCCTAGAGGCATAAGCCTATCTCGGACCGATCCTGACAGGGGTAACTCTAGAAGTAAAAACCTAGCTCGAGCTGAACCTGATAAGTTGATTGATGGGTGGCTGCTCTAGAGGTAATAAACTAGCTCGAGCCGAACTCGATGCTTTGTTATGGGTGGTAGCTCTAGAGGCATAAGCCTAGCTCGAGCCAATCCCAACATAACGTTATGTTATGTAAAGACCCACTGATCAGTCGGGGCCCGGGTACATAGTGACACAAGTGATGATGAGCAAGCAAAGAAGTAAAGAAGCAAAGAAAGTAATGAAAGCAATACACATGGTTTCCAAAGTACCGAAGGGTGACTTATCCATACTAATTATTCATTTGTATTTGAGTTCATTGAAGTATTTATGTATCATATAGTTTTATATGGCCTTACATACTCAGTACATTCTTCCTACTGACCCCTTTAGGGGGGGGGGTTACCTTACTTGCTGCAGGCACAGGTACTAGTAGACCTCCACGGTAGAGTGCGGGTCATTTGCAGATTTTTGGTGAGCTCCAATTGGTTCGGGGCTTTTCGAGTCCTAGTGTACACTGATTTTGGTATTATAAATATTGTATAAAGTGGGGACTTTTCCCGACTCTAGCTTGGCTATGTATATGTATATATAGAGGCTTTGTAGACATATGTGGGATGAGGAATGTAAGAGATGGATGTTCATGTTGACTCGATGGCTCTAACGGCCAAGTTTCTTATATGCATATATCACATGTTTCCATAACTTCTGCTATTGACATTTTATACCTCTATGTGATGGTGCTGCTTATTGAGTGATATGTATATGAATAGACATGAGCAAAGATTGGTTCTCTCGGGCCTCATCGGCTTCGGGTGCCAGTCCGTCCTGAATGGGATTCGGGGTGTGACAGTACTATCAGGGACTAACAAGGCTAAACAGGTCAAAAGGGCATACTGGGTTAATTCAACACAAATTTTATCCTTAAATATCATCTCAAGGCTTAACTAAGCCTAACAATGTTTAAAGCTAACTATATCGACTGTGAAGAGTAGCGGGGCCCACTACGGGGTCCCGAAATTAAGTCTGGGCTAAACCTAACCGATTCTGGAATAAGGTTCCCCAAACCCCTACTAACAATAGTAAAACATTAACCAACCCTATAAAGGTAATCTCTGGCATACCACGAGGATAACGAGCCCGGAACATATCCGAACATGGCCCTAACCGGCCCAAAAAGCCTAATCATAGCAAGCCAATGCCAATCTACAAATACCAGTCCAAACACTAGCATAATAGTATGCAAATACTATAAATAAACTCAGTCTAGGTATATGGTAAGCCTAGCCTACCTTGACGCCGCCAAACGCCTGCCAAAGCTTGCTAAATAGGAGTCTTCCCCTTCCGCGAGACCTCAAATTTCTGCCACGCTAGCAAAATAATAAAATACATGTCAAAACATGAATATTGATACCCATATTGCATTAGTTCGGAAAATATATCCGAACGTTCCATGTGGGGCCCACTTGCAGAATCGCAAAACCAAAATCGTCACAGCGTCCCAAATCACCCCGTGACCAATAGTCACAACTAACGCCGCTCAATTTTAGCTCAATATATAGCTCAAACATCAACACCAATCCCAACAACACCGTAGCTAAAACCCGTAAAAATAAGAAAATATATCGTAGAAACTTCGAGAACGAGTCCACGAACTCAAATCTACCAACCTCTAACCTTGAATCTCACTAAAAATGCCTAAAGTTGAGCTTAAATTGATTAAAATGGTGGAATATATGTAGCCTTTAATAAAGAAAGCAAAATGAGAAAAGAAAATAATATTATAGTATATATATATATGTACTACACGTACCAAAACCAAAAAGAAAGTAAGTCTTATAGTCAAATACTAATTAATGTTAACATGCACATGGCCTTATCGATTTTCGCTCTCTGTATATATATATACGGATACTGCATAGGCTCGTGGTAAAATAAATACAATATTTTAAATATACCATCATGAATAGAAAATTATTTTGAATAAAAGCTCTATAAAATAAAAATATTATGTTAACAAAATTAGATTTACTATCTCCATTTAAAAATATTACTAAATTATAGAACTTTTATAAAGTAGTATAGATATATCATTTTACCAAATTCTAATTTAATTTAAATATTTTGCAACACGCTCGATATAAATAATATTCTCAAACGAACTACCCGGAAATCGAACTGTCATAAATAACTTGGGGCAGTTATAGAAAAGCTCTAAACGCTGAGAACACACAAAAATGAGGGAAATGACCGGGAAGGTCATTACAACATATTACATACGTATTCTATACATGTATATTCATTTCTAGTATATACATGATTTGTACATTTATATTACATTGATAATACATATAAGATATGTTTATAATAAAAATTTGAGATATTTTCACTACTCTTTAAACTCGAAACTTTTTGATATAAATACATATGTAGTACAATTTTTTTTATAATTTTAATATATTAACACATAAATTAATTTAAGGAGTACTAAAATGTTTGTTGAATTGTTGTGGATGTATAACATTATTTGACATCATTAATAAAAGAAATAAATATAAATAAGAGATGTAATACATTTGAATTCAATATCAATATATATATATATATATATATATATATATATATATATATATTTCAATGCACGTAGTGAATATATAAACTGATTAAAAAGTATGAGAATGTTTTCAGATGCAAGTATAATATCTTTTTGGTATCAATTATAATACAATATTGTATTATTCTTGTATTAATATTGTATCAGGTACTATTTTACTTATTGATGTATTAGATACAAGTTAGATACAATTTTGAAATAAATCTAATACAATTCTGATATAATCATGATACAATTTTGAAACTACTTCTTTGAATTTCAAACTAATATTTCACATAAAATAAACTCTAAACATAATCAACCTCCCTCAAAATTGAAATGTAAGCTCCAAAGGATATTCAATTACTATTTGAAAGCCAATCCAAACTAATCACAAATTCATAAAACCCCAATATTAAATTCAAAATTTGAAGCTTTTCAAGGTCGCCATGGGGAACCCTTTGCCATTGTAATTTTAGAGATTTGGAGTCTCTATTTGGACACACGAATTTATATAACTTTGTATTCTTCTCCTCATTATTTAATAAAATATTTGATTGTGATTTTATAGTGAGTGCACGAAGGAAGAAATACCATTAATTTTTGGGTGAAAATCATGATGAATGAGAGAAAATCATGGGTGTCAAGATAATAGGATCAGTTTATTTTGAGTAAAAAAAAATAAGGGAAAGGAGCGAAAATTAAGGCAGGATAAAAAATAATGACGGTAAATATGGAGTGTATTTCTTTTAATTAGGATATTAAAATATTTTGTCAACAAAATATTGCTAGATTTAATTAAAAAAAAAAAATTCTAAAATGAGATTCTACTATAGCTTACTATTGTAAAAATTCTGTGCACAAATAGCTATTAGCCGATATTGATAAGATTTTTAAAGTTTAGTTGCATAGGAATTGACTTTAAACATGCGGTCTAATTGAAATTGTTGGTCTAAATTTCAAAATTCAGACCTTCAAGTCTTGAATTTAAACTTTAAATTTTCAAACTTCAGACCTTTGAGTATGATGAGGAAGAAGTAGCAGAAGAAGAAGAAGAAAGAGGGTGAGAGGTTCGATTTGATGTTTTATCAAAGGGAGTGAACTTTAAATAACTTTTAAGTGTCTTTTGACCCGATACTCGATAATATTTACCCTTATCGAGCGAACCATCTAAAAATCATAACTTAGCAATTGAATAAGTAATAAATGAAGCTATTAGCGAGATTTTATCCAATATAAGATAGATAAACAAGTACTAAATTCAAATACACCACTAAATAAGAAAGCAGGTCTACACCAATATTAATTTAAAGCATATTAGAGTTTAAAAGTACATAACAGAGTTTTAAATTGAATTAACTACAGTAATGAATAAAGAAATTTCATCCATGGCTGAATTAGGGAGATTGGCTCACCATTGAAAATCGCAACACAAGAACTTAATCAACCACAAGAATTGTTGAGCTCGAATAAAAATTTACAATAAATGCAGGGAAAGAAAAGGAAGACGGGTAATAAGTGATGTTTGGCTAAAAGTACGCATTTTTTAATAATAATTACCTCATATTTTTTTTGTGTTTCTAATAATTATATCATGCATTATGACATTTTGCACTTAATATGTGTTTTATTGTGTATGATGTGATCTTGATCAAAAGAAGTTAATTTGAGATAACATGGATTAAGAAGAGGCTTTAAAGTTTGCATAGAAGTCCAAAAAAATTAACCGGAATCAAGTTCGGGGTTTGAGAATTAAGCGGGTGCCAGAGTAGTAGCTAAAAGAATGGAGGGACATTTTTTGGCCTACCATGTTGTGCCTCTACGTGACTTTTTTGTGGTAGGGTACTTGCAGGGCTAAAATGTCACTCTTTAAATATGCCTCTTGGCACGACATGCCATGCATTGTGGCAAGCTTATTTCGGCCCTATTTGACCCTATTTTGGTGTAGTAATTGTGTTTTGGACCAAGGGTATTTCACATAGTATATAAATAAATGTAAAACACAATTTTGAAGGAAGATTGGACAAAAGGAGGAGATTTGACGAGGAGAAAGATGGTTATACTGCTACATGATTGTTGTTATTTGAAACTTGAATTGTTCTTATTGATTTATCGTATTTATTTGTCCAATCTTGCTTTTATTATTCACGTGATACCTAATTTTATCCTCATTCATTCAAATTTATTTCTTTGCGCTTCTATTTAATTAATATATTAATAATATAAAAAAAGTCAAAATGCCCTTAAACTATGTAAAATTGAACAAAATTATCATCCATTTAGTATTTGATCTAACAATACTCCAATTGTTAATAGGTTGGCTCAAGAATTCCCCTAGTGTTAGTTAATTAGGTCAAAAGTTTCATTTTCCTTACAAACATATTATTTTTTTAAAATAAATTCTTATAACAACCCGTATAGTATTTTTTGGATTTTTATATATTTTGATCATTTTACCCCTCTCAGTAGTTGTATTATGGTAGTTGTGAGTTGTACGAGTAGGTGGCTCGGCTCTCGAGGTGTTTGGTTGGAGTTTATGCAGGTTTTTGATTTTGAAAGATTTTAAATTTGGTAGAGTTGACTTTGGTCAACATTTGGCGTTTTAGGTGTCGTATGAGAATTTCATCAGTTCTTTTTGCTACGAAATGTCATATTTGGGTTAGTAGTGTTGTTGGTTTGGGTACCGAGGCATGCCGATATTGTAACGACCCACTGTATCGTTACTATGATCACCGCATCCAAGGGGTACGGGGTATGGAAATTTCTTTAAAAATCTTTAAGAGGTCGTTCATTAAAGATTATTGTTAGACGATTTTGGATTGGGGAAAATTTGGAAAATGGGCTGATGTCACCCTATTATAGCAGCATGTAGGCTGTTATAGTGGAGTCCTGAGCAGTGTTTCCACAAATTTCAAAATTCTTTTATTTTCATCTTTAAACTAGAACATTACCTCCTTCTAAAAATCCTCTAGGGTTGCCACAAGACCCTAGAACGAAAAGAATGAAGAAGTACACTTAGGAAGGGTGAACCTCTAAGATTCCTTTTGGTTTTCACACCAGAAATTACTAGAACAGGTCAAGGAATAAGAATTTGTGCCTCCATAGCAGTTGCTTGGCGTCCAAGTAGGCTAGGTTTAATTTGAGTGGTAGACCTCGGTTAGAAAATGCATTCATAATATAGATTAACGGAAGATTTCATGCTTAGGCATGCGGCATGGTGATTGGATGGATTAAACAAGTAAGTTAGGGCAAACGCGAATGAATTTACTATTAATGCAATTGTGTGGTGATCTGTGCTAATGCTTATTTTCTAGTTTGTTATACATGCCAATTGAGTAGTAAGTGGGAACAAACTAGTTATATCTGGAGGATCGTTGTTAAGTGGAAGTGAGTTAGTAGGAAAGTTGGTGCTAATGCCTTAAACCTTATTCGGTTAAGTGACAATTGATTTGTACAATATAAGTTCTAGGCGGTGATTGTGAAATGTGGTATGCCATTATACTGGAAAGTGAATTTAGGGATAGTTGTGAACTAACCTATCTATAATGATGTAGTATTAATATGGAAGTTGAGGAGTTAATGGTGTTGTAGTTAGAGAGGAATTGTGGACGTATGAGAGTGCGCAGATATGTATATTTATATAATCACAAAACAGGTAGGTAACCGGATTGGTTGTGTGTATGCTCACTTATTATATGTTTCTTGGCCCTCGGGCACTAATATCTGTAGAGTAGGTTATGGTTGAATTGGGTTAAGACTTAATTTGGTTGTATGTGTGCATGCTAACTGATTTTTTGTTTATTTAGGTGCAATGCATGCTTATGAATATAGAACTTGTTAATTGTTGAATGCAAGTTTGGAAATTGATAATCTATAATGAGATTGGTAAAAAGGAGCTTATTTGATATGCAAGGTGTCACGACCCAACTAACCAAATCGTGTGGGCACCTACTCTAATCCACCTAGATAGGAGAACCCTTACCACCCATTTCAAAATATATGCCGAAGTCAATTAAAAAACAGAAAAATACCTCATTTATTACAACTAATTTATAACCTTTAAATATAATTGAATTTTTTTTCAAGGAACTAGTCTAAACAGGTACAAGAGCTACAAAGAGAAAATACAACTTTACACACGACCCAACTTCCACCATAGGAACAATAACAGAGATCCTTACTGCGTCAAGTATGAAACACCTACTGATCCTACAACCAAACTATACCAAAAAAGGATATAGCAAGAGTAGTATCAGTGCAAACAACATGTACTGGTAAGCATGATCCGTTGATCCGAATTAAATCACATAAACATCATATAAATATCCGAAAAGAAACATGCGACTTGAGAGTTAATTAATCAAAGACCTTCCGTCATAATAATTCCTTAACACCCTTGGCTTTTTCTCACGACCCAAATTACGGATCGTGTGGGACAACTACCCAACTCTATCCTAGATAGGGGAGCCCTTAATATCTAACCATTCAATTAATGCGGAAGTATAAATAATTCTTAAGTTAACCAAATAAACCAATCATCTAAATAACCATCTTTGGTTCAAAACATTTATCTAGTTGACTCACCCTACAGTCCCATTTTAATACATTGATAAGTAAAGGTAATGCAAAAAATAACCAAAATTGAATCCCCAGAAACTAGCCTAAACAAGTACCAGAGCACTAGACAAGGAGTAGGAAAATCCATAACACAACATCCATGCAAGATCAAGAGGGCAGGTGCTGTTGGAGAATAATCACCATCACTTCTATAGAGACTCCAACTGACCTTCAACATGGCTGTATCCCCAGAGCGAGATATAGTAAGTATAGTATCAGTACAAACGACATGTACTAGTAGGTATCATCGGTCGACCAGGGTTAGAAAGATATAATAACATATAGCATCAAGAAGAAATCATGACAAGCATACATGTTTAATAACTGAATATTCTTACTTACTTCAACTTCTAAACTTACCACCTTTCCTTTACTTAAGTAATATTACTTTGCCCTTAGGGCAGGATTAACTAACTATATTCTATGAATTAATCTAACCCATAATTCTTACACACTTATCTTATTACAATAACTCTATATACTTCTCCCTTTCTCTCTTTCTTATTGATCATCTTATTGGACAATCCTCGCTCCCTATTATACTAGCATTAACCATAAGGGTTGTGATAACCAAGCCAATTAATAGCATCAACACCTTTGTAAGGAAAGATAGTATAATATACATCAAGTTATAACTTTATACACATGAGAGCAATATTAATACATAATTCATGACGTACCTAATATTCACACATTACTACAATGCCAAATCACATCCATCAAACATAACCGGTCCACTCAAGGAACCACAGTATCTCATCAAACAATCGGTCCATACAAGGAACCATGACATATCATCAACAAAACTCGATCCACTCAAGGAACCATCAACCACACATAAATATTACTATACATTAAAATGCATATGAATAAATGTATGAATACAAGATGTGTGCATCATCTCTTCCTCTTCTCGATCTCATCAACATTATTCTCATCAACTCATCATCATCAGTATCATCAATAACATCATGAACATTATGATCTCGATATCATCCTCATTAACACCAACTCCTAATCATTAATATGTATGAATATGCAAATGCAGAAAGGAGTCAATAATTATAAGTACTACTTGAAGTCAAGTCGCAAACACCTAATTGAAATCAGATGCAAGAAACAGTGATCGAAATAGAATTTGTAATTAATGACAACCAAGTAAATGCAATCAATAATCAACGTTCTCCATTCCATATAACAACAAATATCCACTAACACATGAAATTACAAGTATGCTTGAAGGCAAATTCACCATTTATTCAATCAAACATTATTAAATCTAATCATCAATTACAATCGGTCCGAAGAACAATCAATCATCTATTTAAGAATTCATATTCCACCTAGGTTAATATCTACACTCTAAATCTTCATCCTATTTTATTCACCAATCTAACTCTCTTTTATTTCTATTAAAATAGGTAAATTCAGTTACTAACTAGTAACTATTACACTCAAGTCATCACTAAGTTCAAGACACTATTTCCTTTAGCCGGTTACTCAACCACTCAGCTCTATTCAACTTACAATCCTAGTTAGAGTCATCCACTTTACACCTCTTACTTTCTAGCACTCAGTCAAACATGACTTTAGCTTATTAATTTATCACATCCTCTTATCACAATCAATACTCCTAACTATCTTCTAAAAGGAATATCTCATAATTCAAATATACATAGTATCAGGTTCACCCCTTTTAAATGTATTAACTACTAGTTCTACAGCTTACTAGGTCACCTAATCCTTCTATTGTTATTCACATTCATATATTAAATTCTATAAAATCATCATGTAATCCGAGCAATTACAACCACCCATCAAGGGATTCAAACCAAACACAATAACATACAATTAGATCATTATTACACCATTTCCATATTCTATCCATCCTAACTCCGTTCCCGCAAGCCTAGACATAAAATCTCCCGGCACTACAGTTATTACATTCATCTAAACCAAGTCTACTACACATGAAATCATAACCTACCTGGGCACCAAACTACTACAACAAGTAAGCTATATCATGGATGATCTTCCTTCTTCTTTACATATTCGAAGTCTGCTTCATCTAATAACGAATAATTATAGGAGTAATTAATAAAATACTCTTCAAATAAATATCTTGGGAATTTAAACCCACTAATTTTACCCTTATTCACAGTCTACAAAATTACTCAAGGGTTAATTAATCATTAGATTAGTTCTATCAAACTCAACCTAACTCCATTAATGGAAATTTGAAGCTAAAGGCCCTACCTTTATTGAACTCAAGATCACCAACCATCAAAGTTCATATTTTTGAACCACAATACTAGGAAGAGTTAATTTACAATCTAAAATTAATTCTAGGTTAAAATAATTATACCCATAGGTTTTCTCCATTATTTCATGAACCTAGGGTTCTAAACCATAAGAATTTCACTATAATTCCTCATTCTAATGATTCTAAAAGATGAACAGATTAATCAATGTTAAAAAGGAGAAAAAATCTTATTGCAGTGAAGAATTTACACCCCAACCATGAGCAAATCGCCCCTCTAGGGCTTAGGAACAAAATATTTGAGTTTTGGGGCTGAAACCCATCAAAATCAGCCTTAAATACTAGCCCGCTGCAGCGGTTAGATTACCACTGCAGTGGTACCGCTGTGGCGGTTAACTTCTCAGTCCAGACAGTGTTTACTAAAACGGTCATAACTTTTTATTCTGAAGGCGGATTAACTAACGGTCGGATGCGTTGGAAAGAAGACTCAAAGAACTTTTATTTGGTGGGTATTTGGCCCAAGAACGTTTTATATTCTAGAATATATTCTTATTTGAAGTTGATCCTAGTTTAAACTTAGCTCGAAACTCAATCGGTAAGAATACTTTAAACTTAATTTTGTGCTAGGGATATTGTATGACCTTTGTACATGTCCAATGCACTCCTACACTAAAAAATTAGTCCTATAACTTACGATGATAGAGTTTATTATGATTTTTCCATAGATATTTTTAGTAATAATAGAACGGGTCGTTACACTTTTTCTAATTTTCCCACCGTTCGTCTCCAAATGGTCATTTCATCTCTGAATGGTCATTGGTGGAAAGGAGAGTTTTTACCATGATTCTTGGAGTTCCACATACATAATGGTTACGAAAATAATGCAACCTCCTATCAACTTCTAACATAATTTGATAACTTACCAAACCGCCATTCAACATTAACGCCAACCAGCCTACACACACAGACCACTAAGCTCTAGGAACAAAGCACGATCACTATAACTCAAGGAATATGAATCATAATAAAATATATGTAACGGGTCATCTACAATACCTGAAACACCATACGATATTACAACGTATGAACATTTGGGATGACAGTGGAGATAGCGGGGGGATGAAACTGTGTAGTGCTGCAACGACACTTTTATCGATGCAACGGTGAATTTTCCGTTATAGCGGCCTGAGACAGTAACTTGGGACTTGGTCCCAGTTCAAGCCATTTCACAACACACTTCTGAGAATTCAACATTACAAACTAATCTTTTCATGGCAATCACTCTAAATGGAGTTCTACCAACTCATTTTATGCACCGAAAGTTTCTACGAGTTCCTTAACTTGCTCTCTAACTTGTTAACCAATAAAATCCACTAATCCACACACCATGATCCACCATTAAACACTAATCCACATAATACCAGATTTTTAACCAAAGCCACAATACTCTGCGGTTGTCATTCCTATTCTAGGAACAAGTTTAGCAGGGTACTTACACCCTAACCAATGTTATACCTAACACAACACCACAAACAAACCACTATGGGTTTCCTTTATGACATATATTCTCCACCATAACTCATATTAGTCTATTCGACCCTACAACATACCTCAACCACTCTAGGGGAAATACCAACCAAATGTTATCATGTAACAACAAGAGGGATATGAATATGCCAAAACTCATCTAATAACTCTACTCCCTTGATTGACCCTACAACTAAAGATCATCAACCAAAATCAAGCTAACTTATTTCACCTACTTTATCAACTCAAGTACAATACATTTGAGGGATATTATTCATCAATAATTATTCCCATATGCTAAGCATTTACGCAATATCAATCCATAATCAGCCAACTATAAGGTCAGTCTAGTAGCTATGCCTCCTCACTAAGCCTATGAACATTATTTAACTATCACTTTATTCGCATCCTTAAAACTTAGCCCATTATATTCATTCATAGCCACCATGTGTTTTGTACAACCGGTTAGTCTACCTTTAGG
Organism: Capsicum rhomboideum; assembly: GCA_031232105.1. Taxonomy (NCBI): domain Eukaryota; kingdom Viridiplantae; phylum Streptophyta; class Magnoliopsida; order Solanales; family Solanaceae; genus Capsicum; species Capsicum rhomboideum. Next base: position 24,950,814 of record CP124718.1, read on the forward strand.
ACATCAATGCCCTTACCCTCATAGGATCATTCCAGTCACTTAATCAAATAAGCTACATAATTGTCAATCACACAATTAAGGCTCAACTTACCCATATCAAGTATAACCATTATTACCACCTCTCCTTATCATGTTACAGAAAGTAACAAATTTTATATACCTAGTCCATTTACCTTGTATTGGTGACATCAACTACACAATTCACCTTATGTTCAAGTTACCAAGGTTGTGCATGACAGCTAAATTCATCTAAGTTCAACCAATAACTTATTAAGGCATCATTAACAAGCCAACTCATTAACTAGATCATTCACACAAGGATGATCCAATAGCACTTTAGGGTCAAATATAATCATCAAAGATTGGACCACACAAGGATCTCCAGTATCATTATCATTAATCAAACCACACAAGGATCCCAAATATCATTATCAAAACCAGACCACACAAGCATCACAGATATTTTTATCATCAATGATCGGACTATATATTGATATCCAAGTATATCATCGAGGACCAAATAGAAATCAAGGCATACCTCAAATCATGGAAAATTAATACATATCTCAAATCATAGAAATGAAGACATACCTCAAAATCATACCCAGCCTTTACGATTCCCAAATATCATATTGCAGCCACTCATCTCATATTACTTTTAATAATTATTTGCACTTAAAATGTTTGACATCAAACAACTAGGTAATAGTATGATCAAACAATAACCATCCATATAAGTAATACATGGTGCATTCTGTTATACCACAATCAAAACATTTAAAGCACAACTATTTTAACATAATATCAAGCGAATTTCATAATATAACAATTCAACCCTTATGATTCTTATTGACCTATACTGGTTGGAATACCCTATTCCAACCGTTCAACATCAGTGAGATTTCAATTGGGACTAACCAGTCCTAATTAAGATGATTGAGATACCAAGTGGAATCTACTAGATACGAATTGAACTTAACTCTGGGGGACTACACTGAGATGGCACGATAGGACAGAAGAAAGTTAGATAGATTCATAAATGCCTTGTACCCTTTTATAGATTTGATGTGGGCATCAACACACCAACCTGCAGGACTCTACTTGACATTTTCTTTTGTATTGAGAGACCGATAACCTAGGCTCTGATACCATCTTACCACGACCCAAATCATAAATCGTGTCGGACATCTACCCAACTCTATCCTAGATAGGAGAATCCTTAATAACCAACCATTTAATTAGTGCAGAAGTATAAACAATTTTTAAGTTAACCAAATAAACCTATCATCTAAATAGCTATTTTTGGTTCAAAATATTTATCCATGAAATATCATCAACATAACTTGGTACACTTAAGGAACCATCGACCACACATAAATATAGCTATACATTCAAATGTATATGAATAAATGTATGAATGCAAGATGTGTGCATCATCTCTTTCTCTTGTCGATCTCATCAACATCATTCTCATCAACTGATCATCATCAATATCATCAATAACATCACGATTTCGATATCATCATTAACATCAACTCATCATCATCAATATGTATGAGTATGCAAATGTAGGATGGAGTTAATAATTATAAGTACTTCTTAAACGAGAGTAGTAAACACCCAATTGAAATTAGATGCAGGCAACAACGATCGAAATAGAATTTTTAATTAATGACAACTAAGTAAATGCAGTCAATAATTAACATTCATCATTCCAGATAACAATGAATATTCACTAACACATGAAATTATAAGTATGCTCGAAGGCCAATTCACCACTTATTCAATCAAACATTTTCAATATCCAACAATCAAGCATAATAGGTCCGAAAACCAATCAACTGAGTATCCATTTACGAATTCACATTCCACCAAGGTTAATAGTTGCACTCTAAATCTTCATCCTATTTTATTCACCAATTTAACTCTCTTTTATTCCTATTAAAATAGGTGAATTTAGTTACTAACTAGTAACCCTTACACTCAAGTCATCACTAAGTTCAAGACACTATTTCCTTTAGCCGGTTACTCAACCACTCAGCTTTATTTAACTTACAATCATTGCTAGAGTCATCCATTTTAACACCTCTTACTTTCTAGCACTTAGTCAAACTTGACTTTATCTTATTAAGTTATCACATCCTCTTATCACAATCAATACTCCTAACTATCTTCAAGAATATCTCATACATCAAATATACATAGTGTTGAGTTCACCCCTTTTAAAGGTATTAACGACTAGTTTTATAGATCACCAGGTCACTTAATCCTTCTATTATTATTCACATTCATGTATTAAATTTTATAAAAACATCAAGTAATTCGAGCAATTACAACCACCCATCAAGGGATTCACACCAAACATAATAACATACAATTAGATCACTATTACACTATTTTCATGTTTTATCCATCCTAACTCTGTGCCTACAGGCCTAGCTATAAAATATCCCGCCACTACAGTTATTACATGCATCAAAATCAAGTTTACTACACATGAAATAATAACCCACCTGCGCGTTAAGCTATTGCAATAAGTAAGCTATACCATGAATGATCTTCATTTTTCTTCATATTTTTGAAGGCTAAATCATCTAATAAACAAAAATTATAAAAGTAATTAATAAACTACTCTTCAAATAAATATCTTGGAAATTTAAACCCACTAATTTTACCCTTATTCACGTTCTACAAAATTACCCAAGAGTCAATTAATCATCAAATTAGTTCTATCAAACTTAACCTAACTCCATTAATGGAGTTTTAAAGCTAAAGGCCCTACCTTTATTGAACTCAAGATCCCCAACCATCAAAGATCATAATTTTGAACCAAAATTTCATACTAGAAAGAGTTAATTTACAATCTAAAATTAATTCTATGTTAAAATAAATATACCCATAGGTTTTCTCCATGATTTCAAGATCCTAGGGTTCTAAACCACAAGAATTTCACCATAATTCCCCATTCTAATGATTCTAGAAGATGCAGATTAATCAATGTTAAAAAAGAGTAAAAATCTTACCTCAACGAAGGATTTTCACCCCAACCATGAGCAAATCGCCCCTCTAGGACTTAGGAACAAAATATTTGAATTTTGGGGCTGAAACCTATCAAAACCAGCCTTAATACTGTCACGTTCCCACTACAACAGTTAGATTACCACTGCAGCAGTACCGCTGTGGTGGTTAACTTCTTAGCCCAGACAGTGTTCACTAAAATGGTCAGAACCTTTTACTCCAAAGGGGGATTAACGAATGGTCAGATACTTTGGAAAGAAGACTCAAAGATCTTCTATTTGGTGAGTATTTGTCCATATAACCTTTTATACTCTAGGAGATATGCTCATTTGAAGTTGACCCTATTTTAAACTTAGCGTAAAACTCAATCGGTATGAACACTTTCAACTTAACTTTTTGCTAGGGATATTTTATAAACTTAGTACATGTCCAATGCACTCCCACACTAAATAATTAGTCTTATAACTTATGATGATAGAGGTTATTATGAATTCGCCACAAATATTTTCAGTAATGATGAAATGGGTCGTTACACTTTTGCTGACCTTATCATTGAGAACAACCTTCCTTTATAATGTTTATCTTAATCACCATCTATCCATTGCATAATCAAGTTAGACCTCATTTCGTAATTACCTGTGAGTTCTATGATACTCAACCCCCAAGGTTTCTTACCCTTAACAATTCATCATTAAGACCCTTACGTAATACTTAACCTTGTTCCACTAATCAGTTATACATCAACACCCTAGTATCTTTAGATTCATTTAAGTCTATATGAATTAAATTGTAAGATAGTAATAGCCCATCTTCCCGATCTCAACTGCATTAACAAATAGACCACTGACCATACGCATACCAAAATTACAACTATGGACACCTACCAGGTAGCCTTACTTCAATTTTATGACACTTAACCTTATTCAACAATACTAAAGGATTAAATCAATATAAGTCAACAAGGACAATGAGCCACGTCAAGACCATGACTACCAACAAGACTCCAAGTTGAAAAAACATGACTCAATCAAATATATCAACCATGTCTCAGTTACATAAGTATATAGACAATATAGAGTTACATCAAAACTTGCAATTAAGCCCGGACTACTCAAGGATCCATTCCAATAATGATAATGTCATTAATCAAGAAATTCTTGTTTATATCAAAAATCCAAGTATAGCAAGTCAACATGTAAGCCCGATTCACTCAAGGAACCATTATAACAAACCAACACTTAATCCCTGGTTCATTCAAGAAACCAATATAACAAGTAACACATAATCCCCAGTTCACTTAAGAAACCAATATAACAAGTAACACATAATCCCCAATTCACTCAAGGAACCAATAAAACACAATATATATATATATATATAACAAGTAAACAAATAACCTGATTCACTCAAGGAACCATCACTCTTACTAATACATGTACACACATGCTAAGGGTCTTATAGTCACCCACTATCCATGACCTGCAGGGGATGACCTCTTGTCTATGTAGCGATTCCTAGACATCTAGTGTCTGCCAACCTTATAACAACCAATCCCATGAAAATATCCAAATGTTGGTACATCCCATAATAGAAATAGATAAACCTGTTAAGATGCTCAAATATCGGTGTATCCCATAAATAATTAAGATATCACCATAATCACAACAATAATAAGTATCTAACAATTATACTTATGCAACCGATATGATTTCATAACAACTTATTACACTGATTAACAATCAGGATATCAATCAAGCCTTTACTTCTTTTAAATATGCATTCCAGCAAGTACTACAAAGAACAGTTAGCAAACATATACAACTCAAGTTGGATTTCAACTACGTAAAACCATTACCTACAGTTTGTCTATATGACCTGTTCCATAAAACACCCCAATTTTTCACCCTAACATTGATACCTTACAAATTTCCCGGTCCTCTAGTTACCACCATAGATTCTTCGGAATCCACCAATACTAATCACCTCTAATTTAGGCATTTCATATATTTAACTTAATTTCTGAGTGCAACACCATTTCTAATCATGCAAGGATGAACAATAACAAGGTAAATATATTAACTAATGGACAATTTTAATACCATAAAATAACAACAAATTTCCACCTAATTAATCGAGTTTTCAACAATTTTATCCATCCCAACATTGTGTCCGAAGGCCTAAGCATGAAATATCCTATCAATCTATGTACTGCTTATGCTTTCTAACCTAGGTCTAAACTACTCAGTTAAACCTAGACTACCTGGATGCCAAGCAGTTGCTACAGAGGCATAAATGCAAGCTTTTGACTTTGTGCTAGTGATTTTTGACATGGAATCTGCGAGAAAACCATAGGTTTTACCCTATTCACATGAATTCCCTCTTCTCTATTTCTCTAAGGCCATGAGGTAACCCTAGAAGGGTTTTTAGAGAAAACCTCATCGCTTTTACAACTGAAGAGGAGAAAAGGAAAATATTAAAATAGCACCAGAGTTTCTGGTCCCGTCATCCCGCTATAATAGCCAATAGGACACTACAACAATACAGTTATAGTGGGAAAATTCCCTCTACAGTGATGCATCAATAGCGGGAAAAATCCCACTATAGCGGGATGACATCAGCCCGACCCAAAATTTCAAATTTTGAAATTTTTAGCCACATCATCCCATACTAGTTCGAGATGGTATTTTCAAAAATCCCCGTAGCTTGTACCCTTAACGAGGTGTCTTTTAATAATGATGAAACAAGTCATTATAAAAGATACCAATTTATCCATCTTTCATTCTCGAAAGATCACAATAAGAAAAGGATAGTATGAGTCTAAATTGAACCTTAACGCCTTTTCAATGATAACTCATTTACAGAATCAAGTGAAATACAAAATTTTTGTTTACCCTGACGCACTAAATTTTCAAGCCATATTTTATTAATACTCCTCTATGTTAAGGAATCTTCCTTACTTCTGAGTTGCACGAGACAAATTGGAGAAAAATATTTCCTGAGCGCCCAAGGTATCCGGGGCCTCATCATCATATCGGGATGAAAAGAGTTCAAAACCACAACGAACAAAATTTTTTCCATACTCCAGACACTAGATCCTACAATTGTGGGATAATCCTACCATAGCAACATTGCTATAGTGGAAGAGGGCCGCTACAGCAGGGCCAATAGTTTAAAAGGGGTGAGAAATGGGTTTCTCACCCATTTCTCCTCCTTTTCACTTGAAAACTCTCCTCTCCTCCTAGATTACTATGCTCCCAACATTGAAAATAAGGTAATTGTTGCTATACTTTGTCTCTTTACTTTGTTACTCATATTTCTACCTATTTTATGCTTGAATTCATAGAAATAGAATAGATTTTGGGGTTGTTTTGTAAATATTGAAATTGGAATTATTATGGCCAAATTTTTGAAGTGTGGATGCTTCCCTTACGTTTACAATGCTTCTATAGCATTTTGGGCATAAGAATTGCAAAGTTCATGGCCAAAATGGGCTCGAAATAGTAGGGAATATGAAGGGTTGCTCTCAGTTTGGTTTTGACAATTTGGGCATGCTTTAGGAGTTATCATGCCTAATTTTTTGCATAAACTAATGTTAGGGTACTTTATGAACATTGATCTACGCTTGGGGACACTGAAGGCTACTATAGAGGCTTTGTCCCGCTATAGAGACCTCACTATAGCAGAGATTTTTTAGCTATAGCATCATCTCCATAGCGGGGTACAACCTGCTATGGAGGCTGGAAGTAGTAGTCTCCCAGTCAGGTCCAGGCTTGGATTTTTTTGAAATTTAATTTCCTTAACACTTTTAGGAGTTCTAACTTATTTCTTACAATGATTTTGTAGATTTAATACCCCCAATGGCTGAGAACTAAGAGGATACCCCTGTCTTTGAGATATTTCTTGATGAAAACTATCAGGAGAGATTTCTGAGTATCAAAGGATAGGATTCTACTATGAGAGGGGTTTCGTGATGAAGGGGGTGGTTAATAAGATGCCCAAATTCTAAAATCGACTCTAAAAATTTATCTGGAGGTCACTAGTGATGGCTCCTCCATCTGGGGTCTCGGGTTGGATTAGGGAGTTTTATGCCATACTCCCTATTATGCTTTGGGACGACACCAACCCCACCATCAACATCAGAGGAATGGATGTCCCCATGGATATTGGTTATATTAATAAGGTGCTTGGAGTTCCAAACATCTCTAATGTCAGGTACCTGACTAAGGACCAAAAGATGGATATAAAGTGGCTGCGTGAAATGACCCATTCTATCATTACTGAAAATATCTATGGAAAAATCATAGTAACCCCTGCCATTGTAAGTTATAGGACTAATTATTTAGTGTGTGAGTGCATTGGACATGTACTAAGGTCATACAATATCCCTAACACAAAGTTAAGTTGAAAGTGTTCTTACCGATTGAGTTTTGAGCTAAATTTAATCTAGAATCAACCTCAAATAAGCATATATCCTAGAATATAATAAGTTATAGGTACAAATACCCACTAAATAAAAGATCTTTAAGTCTTATTTTCAATACATCTGATCGTTTATTAATACGCCTGTAAAAATTTATGACCATTTTACTGAACACTATTAGGCTAAGAAGTTAACTGCCGCAACGGTAATCTAACCACTGCGGTGGTAACGGGATAGTATTTAAGGCTGGTTTGGACGAGTTTCAGTGCCAAAACTCAAATATTTTGTTCCTAAGCCCTAGAGGGGCGATTTCCTTATGGTTGGAGTGGAAATCCTTTGTTGAGGTAAGATTATTACTCCTTTTTAACATTGATTAATGCTTTCATCTTTTAGAATCATTAGAATGGGGAATCATGGTGAAATTCATGTGGTTTATAACCCTAGGTTCATGAAATCATGGGCAAAACCTATGGGTATATTTATTTTCACCTGGAATTAACTTTAGATTGTAAATTAACTCTTCCTAGTATGAAATTGTGGTTCAAAAACATGAATTTTGATGGTTGGGGATCTTGATTTCAATAAAGGTTAGGCCTTAAGCTTCAAAACTCCATTAATGGAGAGAGGTTTAGCATGATATAGCAAGTTTGTGGTTAATTGACCCTTGGGTATTCTTATACACCATAAATGAGGGTAGAATAGTGGGTTTGAATTTTCAAAGTATTTATTTGAAGAGTAATTGATTAATTACTCTTATACTTGTTGTTTATTAGATGATTTAGCCTTTGAAAGCATGAAAAAGAAGAAAGATCATCCGTGATATAACTTACTTATTGCAGCAGCTTGGCGCCCAAGTAGGTTATGGTTTTATGTATAGTAGACTTGGTTTAGATGCATGTAATAACTATAGTGGATGAGATATTTCACGTGTAAGCCTGTGGACACGGAGTTAGGATGGATAAAACATGGAAATAGAGTAAAAATGATCTAATTTTATGATATTGTATTTGGTGTGAATCCCTTGAAGTTGGTTGTAATTGCTCAAATTACTTGATGATTTTATAGAATCTGATATATGAATATGAATAATAATAGAAGGATTAGGTGACCTGGTAATCTATAGAACCAGTCGTTAATACCTTTAAAAGGGGTGAACCCGATACTATGTATATTTAACGTATGAGATATTCCTACTAGAAGATAGTTAGGAGGATTGATTGTGATAAGAGGATGTAATAACTTAATAAGCTAAAGTCAAGATTTACTAAGTGCTACAAAGTAAGAGGTGTAGAGGTGGATGATTTTAGCTAGGACTGTAAGTTGAATATAGTTGAGTGGTTGTGTGATCGGCTAAGGAAATAGTGTCTTGAACTTAATGATGACTTGAGTGTAAGAGTTACTAGTTAGTAACTAAATTTACCTGTTTTAATAGAAACAAAAGAGATTTAGATTGGTGAATGAAATAGGATGAAGATTTAGAGTGTAGATATTAACCTTGGTTGAATGTGAATTCCTAAATGGATACTCGATTGATTATTCAGACCCATTGTGATTGATGATTAGATTTGATAATGTTTGACTAAATAAGTGATGAATTGGCCTTCAGAATACTTTTAATTTCATGTGTTAGTGAATATTCGTTGTTATCTAGAATAGTGAACATTTATTATTGACTACATTTACTTAGTTGTCATTAATTAAAAATTTTGTTTTGATCGTTGTTGCTTGCATCTGATTTCAGTTGGGCATTTTCGACGTGCCTTCAAGTAGTACTTATAATTTTTGACTCCATCCTATATTTGCATATCCATACATATTGGCGATGATGAGTTGATGTAAATGATGATGATATCGAGATTATGATATTGTTGATGATATTGATGATGATGAATTGATGAGAATGATGTTGATGAGATCAAGAACAGAAAGAGATGTTGCGCACATCTTGCATTCATACAATCATTCATATGTATTTCAATATATAGTTATATTATGTATGGCTGGTAGTTCCTTGAGTGGACCAAGTTATTTTGATGATATGTCATGGTTTCTTGAGTAGATCGGTTGGTTGATAAGATACTGTGGTTCCTTGAGTAGACCAGTTATGTTTGATAAATATGATTTGGCATTGTAGCAAAATATGAATATTAGGTACGTCATGAATTTTGTATAAATATTGCTCTAATGTGTATAGAGTTATAACTTGATGTATATTATAAAGTCCCTCCTTGCAAAGTTGTTGATGCTATTAATTGCCTTGGTTGTCGTAACTCTAATGGTTAATGGTAGTATAATAGGAAGCAAGAATTGTCCAATAAGAGGATCAATAAGAAAGAGAGAAAGAGAGAAGTATATAGAGTTGTTGTAGTAAAGTAAGGGCGTAAAAATTATGGGTTAGGTTAATTCATAGAATCTAGTTAGTTAATCACGCCCTATGGGTAAAGTAATATTACTTACATAGAAGAAACACGGTACGTTTAGAAGTTGAAGTAAGTAAGTATATCCAGTTATTAAACATGTATGCTTGTCATGATTTCTTCTTGTTGCTATATGTTATTATATGTTTCTAACCCTGGTCGGCCGATGATATCTATCAATACATGTGATTTTTACTGATACACTTACTATATCTCCTTCCAAAGATATAGCCATGTTACAGGTCAGTTGTAGTCTCTATAGCAGTGATGGTGATATTTCTCCAATAGCTCTTGCTCTCTCGATCTTTCATGGATACTATGTCATGGATTTTCCTACTCCTTGCCTAGTGCTCTTGTACTAGTTTAGGCTAGTTTCTGGGAATTCAATTTTGGTTATTTTTCGCATTACTTTCACTTATCAATGTATTAAATTGAGATTGTAGGGTTAGTCAACTAGATAAATATTTTGAACCAAAGATGGCAATTTAGATGACTTGTTTATTTGGTTAACTTAAGAATTATTTATACTTCCACATTAATTGAATGGTTGGGTATTAGGGGTTCTTTATCCAGGATAGAATTGGGTAGATGCCCGACATGATTCTTGATTTAGTTTGTGACATGATGGTATCAGAGCCAAGGTTACCTGTCTCCCAATACAAGAGTAAATGTTGCGTAGAGTCCTGGAGATTGGTATGTTGATATCCATGTCAAATCTGTAGGAGACTACAAGGCATCTAGGAATTTATCTCAATTTTCTCTCTCCTATCGTCCCATCTCAGTATTGTCTCCCTGAGTTGAGTCCAATTGGTATCTAGCAGATTCTAATTAGTATCTCAACTATCACAATTGGGACTGGTTGGTGCCAATTGGTATCTCACTAACCTTGAATGGTTGGAATATGGTATTCCAACCAACAGAGGTCAATAAGAAGCATAGGGGTTGAATTCTTATGTTGTGAAATTTGCTTGATATTGTGTTAAAATACTTGTATTTTAAATGATTTTGATTATGGTATGATAAAATATGACGTGTATTAGTTATATAGATGTTTATTGTCTGATCATACTATTACTTAATCATTTGATTGTCATACTTTTTAAGTGTAAATAATTATTAAAAGTAATATGAGATGAGTGGTTGCAATAGGATATTTGGGAATCGTAAAGGCTAGGTATGATTTTAAGGTATGTCTTCATTTTTGTAATTTGTGATATGTATTAATTTTCCATGATTTAAGGTATGCCATGATTTCTATTTAGTCCTCGACAATATACTTGGATATCCATGTATGGTCTGATCGTTGATGATAAAAATATTTAGGATCCTTGTGTGGCCTGGTTTTGACAATAATATTTGGTATCCTTGTGTGGTTGGATTAATGATAATGATATTTGGGATCCTTGTACGATTCGATTAATGATAATGATACTGGGGATCCTTGTGTGGTCCGATATGTGATAATTATATTTGAGCCTTGGTGACTTGAACGTAAGGTGAATTGTGTAGTTGATGTCACTAATGCAAGGTAAATGGACTAGGTATATAAAATTGGTTGCTTTCTGTAGTATGATAATGGGATGTGGTAATAATGGTTTTACTTGATATGGTAACGTTGAACCTTTACTGTTTGATTGATAATTATGTAGCTTATTTAGTTGACTGATTGGAATAATCTTATGAGAGTAAGGGCGTTGATGCCCTAAAGGTAGACTAATTGGTTGTACAAAACTCATAGTGGATATAAAAGAATATAATGGGTTAAGTTTTAAGGATGCGAATGAAGTGATAGTTAAATAATGTTCATAGTCTTAGTGAGGAGGTAGGGCTACTAGAATGACTTTGTAGTTGGCTGATTATGGATTGATATTGCGTAAATTCCTAACATATGGGAATAATTATCGATGAATAGTATACCTCTAATGTATTGTAGTTGAGTTGATAAGGTTGGTGAAATAAGTTAGCTTGATTTTGGTTGATAATCTTTAGTTGCAGGATCGATCAAGGGAGTAGAGTTATTAGATGAGTTTTGGCATATTCATATCCCTCTTGTTGTTACATGATAACATTTGGTTGGTATTACCTCTTGAGCGATTGAGGTATGTTGTAGAGTCGAATAGACTAATATGAGTTGTGGTGGAGAATATATGTAATTGTGGAAACCCATAGTGGTGTGTTTGTGGTGTTGTGTTAGTTATAGCATTGGTTAGGGTTTAACTACCCCACTAAATTTGTTTCTAGTATAGAAATGACAATCGCAGAGTATTGTGGGTTTGGTTAAAAATTTGGTATTGTGTGGATTAATATTTAATGGTAGATCATGGTGTGTTGATTGGTGGATTTTATTGATTAACAAGTTAGAGGACAAGTTTATTAACTTGTAGAAACTTTTGGTATGCAAAATGAGTTGGTAGAACTCTGTTTAGAATGATTTCCAAGAAAAGGTAAGTTTATAATATCAAATTCCCAGAAGTGTGCTGTGAAATGGCCTGAACTGGGACCAAGTCCTAAGTTACTTCCTTGGGTTGTTGTAGCAGAAAATTCACAGCTGCAGCGGTACCACCGCAGTGGTAAAAGTGCCACTACAACATTACACAATTTTATCCCCCTCGCTTTCTCTGTTGTCATTCCAAATGTTTATGCACTGTAATATCATGTGGTGTTTTGAGTATTTTAGATGACCTGTTACATAAATTTCATTACAAATCGTATTCCTTGAGTTATAGTGGTCGTACTTTGTGCCTAGAGCATAGTGGTCTGTGGTGTGTAGTTTTGTTGGCATTATTATTGGATGGTTATTTGGTAAATGTTATCAAATTGTGTTTGAAGTTGAGGGGAGGTTGCATTATTTTCATAACCATTGTGTATGTTAAACTCTGAGAATCGTGCTAAAACTCCTTTCCACCAATGATCATTTGGGGATGAATGGTGGGTAAATTGGTATCTAATGTAATGACCAGTTTCATCGTTACTGAAAATATCTAGTCAAAATCATAATAACCTCTGTCATCATAAGTTATAGCACTAATTTTTTAGTGTGGGGTGCGTTGGACATGTACTAAGGTCATACAATTATCCCTAGCACAAAGTTAAGTTTAAAGTGTTCTTACCGATTGAGTTTCGAGCTAAGTTTAAACTAAGGTCAACTTAAAATGAGTATATCTCCTAGAATAAAAAACACTTTATGGGACTAAATACACCCCAAATGAAAGATCTTTGAGTGTTTTTTCCAACGCATCCAACCATTTGTTAATCTGCCTTTGGAGTAAAAAGTTCTGACCATTTTACTGAACACTGTATGGGCTGAGAAGTTAACCGCCGCAGCGGTAATCTAACAACTGCAGCAGTTACGGGATAGTATTTATGGCTGATTTTGACGTGTTTCAGCCCCAAAACTCAAATATTTTGCTCCTAAGACTTAGGGGGGCGATTTGCTCATGGTTGGGGTGGAAATCCTTTTGTTGAGGTAAGATTTATACTCCTTTTTAATATTGATTAATCCGTTCATCTTTTAGAATCATTACAATGGGGAATTATGGTGAAATTCTGGTGGTATAGAACCTTAGGTTCATGAAATCATGGGGAAAACCTGTGGATACATTTATTTTCACCTAGAATTGACTTTAGATTGTACATTAACTCTTCCTAGTATAAAATTATGGTTCAAAAACATGAACTTTGGTGGTTGGGGATCTTGAGTTCAATAAAGGTTGGGCCTTTAGATTCAAAACTTCATTAATAGAGATGGATTAAGCATGATAGAGCTTGTTAGTGGTTAATTGACCCTTGGGTATTCCTTATACACCATAAATGAAGGTAGAATAGTGGGTTTGAATTCCCAAAGTATTTATTTGAAGAGTAATTGATTAATTACTCTTATACTAGCAATTTATTAGATGATTTAGCCTTCAGAAACATGAACAAGAAGGAAGATTATCTGTGATGTAGCTTACTTGTTGCAGCAGTTTAGCGCCCAAGTAGGTTATTGTAACAGCCCGTACCTTCCCAACCCTATTTGACTACATTAAATAATGTTTACTTAGGTGTCGAGAGCTCTAAGTATGTATTTGGTAATGTTAGTGATGGAAAAATTGAAATTTGGCTTCGTACATGAGATTAGCCCTTCATAAGAGGTGTTTTGTGATTTTTCGTGGAACATTCGTGGGGTTCAAAACGAGGCTAAGAGGACCTCTGAACAAAGGATATTAAGGTTAAGAAGTAAGTTAACGAATAGGACTTAAAGTATCTAACCAAACCCGTGAAGAAAAGTTGAAAAGCAAAATTTTCAAAAAAATTAAGGCACAGGCGCGCCAGAGGGCATGCCAGGCCGCTCTGGGCCAAATTTTTGTGCCCAGAGGAAGCAAGTTGGTGCGCCCCAGGGCGTGCCAGGATGGATTTTTCAATTTTTTGAAAGTTGGAAATTTCCTAAGTCCCAAGGGTGCCCGGGGACGTATCGAGCCAATTTTTGCCACGTTTCTTATACAAACATAAGACTATACATGAAATGAGTGAAGTATTATGTTGGTATGATAAAATTACTCGAGAACGAATTTGGCGTCAAAATGACGATTTTACCCTTTTGGTCAAAATGGGTCATACGTGGCTAAAATCGCTTGTTTTTGAGATCGAGGCTACAAATATAAATCCCCCGAGTGGGAATATCATTGTAAAGTGTATATGATGGATTACACATTGATTTTAGTGGGCCAACATAATATATGTGTTAATGGGCCAAAAGGTAGCCAAAATGCATGGCCCAATGGGTCAAAAAGACCCATTCTTCCATTGACTAAATACATACACAAATAATATTGGATAAGCATGGACTCAAGGCCTATAAAAAGGGGGGAAAATCAGATTTTAATTCATTATGCATACACATCACTTTCTCTCATTTTCTAGAGTTTTCAAGATAACTCCTTTGGTGACTCTTCAAACCCTAAGGTATTTTTGGACAAGATCATCCTCTTCCAAGCTTGGGTAAGCGATTGTTCTTGTACTTTAACATATTATAAGCATGAGATAATATGTATATCATGTTGGTTATGGTTGGAAGTGTTGGACATGGCACTTTTGGTTTTTGTGAAAAAGATGTGTTATCCATGAGATTATAGCTTGAATTATGACTTGTGATTTTGATGAAAAACCATGGTATGGATAAAATATGAACATGTACGGTGTGATTTTGTTATTAAACTTGTTGTTTTCATATAAATATAAATTATGGGATTTTGGCTGATTTGTTATGGTGAAGCGTATTGAAGTGAATTGATGGTATAATTATGATGTTGTGATGATGGAGAATGGAAAGTATGAACTTGGTGTGACATACTAGTGGTTTATGATACTTTGGTCAATGTTGGGCATGTTGTGGTATTATTGATATGACCATGCCGTAAATGGTATTGTAGAGAAAGAAATAACATGTTAAAGCCAAACATGTGACTTATTGTTATTGTATGCCATTGTAAGGTAATTGGTGGTTAATGTTGGTTCCGTTATGTAAATGTGTTGTAGTGTGAAACATAAGGACGAAGCGGGACTATTGTAGGCACACTTAAGATTGTAGAATCATATTGAGAAGACAAGGTATGTAAGGTTACTCTTCTATATCCTTTTGCAGCGTATGGTGTTCACATTGTCATAGTACTCATTCGATTCCAAAATGCTCTAAGGTATTCCGTATCCGGTAGTTGACTAGTGTTACTCATATGTTCCCTATTCATTGAGCAGTTGTGAATCACATGTATTATATTCATGAATAATGTTCTAAAAGTCCAATAAGGTTATGTTCCCAAGTTCCAATAGTGGTTATATTAATGTATCTTGTTTATTGAGTATAGTCCAATGGTTCCAATGGTGTTATGTTTCCAATGAGGCTATTTTTTCAATAATGTTTATTTACATGTCTTCTATTATTGGTTATGGTTCCCAAGCTTCCAAAAATGTTATGCCAAAGGAATGTATCAATCTATCACAAGCAAATGTATCAATCTCTCATAAGTGAAGTATCAAGCTCTCACAAGTAAAGGTACCAATCTCGCATAAGTTAAAGAATGAAGTAAGGTATAATTATGAGTGTATCCATGGGGTGAAAAGAACACCTGCATGACGTATCCATGGGGTGAAAAAAACACTTGCATGACGTATCCATGGGGTGCAATGAACACCAGCATGATGTCTATTCTCAATATCACGGGATGTATCCATGGGGTGATATAAACGCCTGCATGATGATATCCATGGGGTGAAAGAACACCTGCATGATGACTATCCCAACATTATGGGCATATCCATGGGGTGAAAGAACACCTGCATGATGATACTATTTTTCCCACTAATCAGTTGGGCCCGGATACGACAAATGAGTGACGAAGTAAGTAAAGTAATGTGTAAGAGAATCTATTTATTGTGATTAGCATTTTCCAATCATGTCATGTTCCAAAGTCCAATATTATGATTATGTTTGTACCAATCTCTCATAAGTATAAAAGTACCAATCTCATAGAGTAATAAGCGAGGTGATGTGCAAGTTAGTAAAACTATTCCTCATAAGTGAAGATGTCAATCTCATGAAGTAAAGGAGTGAAGTGAGATGTGTATATAAGTGTGTGCTTTAATGTCATGATCTTTGACGTGTCATTCTCATACCTTTGTAAAGGGTGTTAGTTTGTGAAGGTGTAATGCGCATGGTTACTATATGTTTCAGTGAGTATATCACATTCTAAAGGGTATAAGTTCAATATGGAAAATCCCAATGTTATGCTATGTTATATTATTAACCCACCGAAAGGGTGAATGCATATTATTTTATAACCTACTAACCAAGTGGATGAATAGAAAGGGTGAATAGCTTAGAGGAATGAAAGAGTCTCTTGAATAGAAGGATCTCTTGAATAGAGGAGAAGAATCTCTTAAGTGAAGGAAATCTCCCTTGAATGAAGATGTGTTTGAAAGATAGTATATGAATATTAAGGCTATAAATGAGTGATCTAGAATAACAGTAACATAAGTGATCTATATGTTTCCACATTAAGAACGATGATGGTAAGAGTGAACGAGCAAGTAATGCAGATAATGAGAGAAATGAACCTAGTTCCCCACATACAGACAGAATGATAATCAAAGTAAAATTCATGATTTCAAACATACAGGACGACTGTTTATCCACATTGATTATTCTCCTATCTTAAGTACATTGAAATTCATATCTTTTATACAGTTGCTCTTAGCCTTACATACTCAGTACATTCCCGTACTGACCCCCTCGGGGGACTTACCTTATATGTTGCAGGTGCAGGTACTAGTAGACCTCTACAGTAGACTAACAGTTAATTGAGGATCTTTGGTGAGCCCCAGTTGCTTCGGGACTTTCCGAGTCACAGTTGTATAGTTGTTTGATGTTGTAAATATTGTATAAAGCGGGGACTTGTCCCAACTGCTAGTTGGTCTTGTAAATGCATATGTTAGAGGCTTTTGTAGACATGTGTGGGTTATGAATGTAAGAGATAAACGTCCGTTTTGACGTGATGGCCCCAATGGCCACATTTCCTAAACCTATATATAGCATATGTTTCCATGTTCATATTTTACGCATAGTTGTATAAGGTTTAATAAGACTCATACGAGGATATGCATATGAAGATTCATGAGCAAAGATTGGTTCTCTCGGGCCATATCGGCTTCGGGTGCCAGTCCGTCCCGAATGGGATTTCGGGTCATGACAGTTATGGTTTCATGTGTAGTAGACTTCATTTAGATGCATATAATAACTATAGTGGATGGGAGATTTCATGTCTAGGCCTGCAGGCATGGAGTTAGGATAGATAAAATATGGAAATAGTATAATAATGATCTAATAATATGTTATTGTGGTTCGTGTGAATCCTTTGATAGGTTGTTGTAATTGCTCAAATTACTTGATGATTTTATAGAATTTAATATATGAATGTGAATAATAATAGAAGGATTACGTGACCTGGTAACCTATAGAACTAGTCGTTAATACCTTTAAAAAGGGCGAACCTAATACTATACATATTTGAAGTATGAGATATCCCTGCTAGAAGATTGTTTGGAGGATTGATTATGACAAGAGGATGTGATAACTTAATATGCTAATGTCAAGTTTACTAAGAGCTAGAAAGTGAGAGGTGTAAAGATGGATGACTCTAGCTAGAATTGTAAGTTGAATAGAGATGAGTGGTTGAATAACCGTCTAAAGGGAATAGTGTCTTAAACTTAGTGATGACTTGAGTGTAAGGGTTGCTAGTTAGTAATTGAATCTACCTATTTTAATAGGAATAAAAGAGAGTTAGATTGGTGAATGAAATAGGATGAATATTTAGAGTATAGATGTTAACCTTGGTGGAATGTGAATATCTAAATGGATACTCGATTGATTGGTCTTCGGACCCATTGTGATTGATAATTAGATTTAATAATGTTTGACTGAATAAGTGGTGAATTGGCCTTCAGGCATACTTTTGATTTCATGTGTTTGTGGATATTCATTGTTATCTGGAATGGTGAACATTGATTATTGACTACATTTACTTAGTTTTCATTAATTAAAAATTTTGTTTCAATCATTGTTGCTTGCATCTGATTTTAGTTGGGTGTTTGCGACTCGCCTTCAAGCGGTACTTATAATTATTAACTCAATCTAGCATTTGCATATTCATAAATATCGATGATAATGAGATAATGTTAATGATGATGATATCGAGATCATAATGTTGATCATGATATTGATGATGATGAATTGATGAGAATGATATTGATGAGATCGAGAAGTGGAAGAGATGATATGCACATCTTGCATTCACACATTCATTCATATGCAATTGAATGTAAAGTTATATTAATGCGTGGTTGATGGTTCCTTGAGTGGACTGAGTTATGTTGATGATATGTCATGGTTCCTTGTGTGGATCGGTTGGTTGATGAGATATTGTGGTTCCTTGAGTGGACCAGTTATGTTTGATGGATGTGATTTTGCATTATAGTAAAGTGTGAATATTAGGTACATCTTGAATTATGTATAAATATTGCTCTCATGTGTATAGAGTTATAACTTGATGCATATTATACTGTCCCTCCTTGTAAAGTTATTGATGCTATTAATTTCCTCAGTTATCGCAACTTTAATGGTTAATGGTAGTATAATAGGAAGAAGAAATTGTCTAATAAGAGGATCAATGAGAAAGAGAGAAAGAGAGAAGTATATAGAGTTGTTGTAATAAGGTAAGGGCGTAAGAATTATGGGTTAGGTTAATTCATAGAATATAGTTAGTTAATCACATCCTAAGGGTATAGTAATATTACTTACATAAAAAAAGGCGGTAAATTTAGAAGTTTAAGTAAGTAAGTATATTCAGTTATTAAACCTATATGCTTGTCATGATTTCTTCTTGTTGCAATATGTTATTATATGTTTCTAACCCTGGTCGGCCGATGATATCTATCAATACATGTGGTTTTTTACTGATACACTTACTATATCTCCTTCTAAAGATATAGCCATGTTGCAGGTCAGTTGGAGTATCTATAGCAGTGATAGTGATCATTCTCCAATAGCTCTTTCCCTCTCGATCTTTCATGGATATTGTGTCATGGATTTTTCTACTCCTTATCTAGTGCTCTTGTACTGATTTAGGCTAGTTTCTGGGAATTTAATTTTGGTTATTTTCCACATTACATTCACTTATCAATGTATTAAACTGGTATTGTAGGGTTAGTCAACTAGATAAATGTTTTGAACCAAAGATGGCTATTTATATGACTGATTTATTTGGTTAACTTAAGAATTGTTTATACTTCCACATTAATTAAATAGTTGTGGTATTAAGGGTTCTCCTATCTAGGATAGAGTAGGGTAGATACCCGACACGATCCTTGATTTGGATTGTGATTAGATAGTATCAGAGCCCAGATTACCGGTCTCCCAGTAGAAAAGGCAAATGTCGAGTAGAGTCCTTAAGATTGGTGTTTTAATGTCCACATCAAATTTTTAGGAGGCTAGAAGGCATCTAGGAATCTATCTCACTTTCTTATCTCCTATCATTCCATCTCAGTCTTATCTCCCCGAGTTGAGTCTAATTAGTATCTAGTAGATTCTAATTGGTATCTCAACCATCACAATTTCGGATTAGTTCATCCCAATTGGTATCTCACTAACGTTGGGTGGTTGGAATGTGGTATTCCAACCTGTAGATATCAATAAGAAACACTGGGATTGAATTGTTATGTTGTGAAATTCGCTTGATATTGTGTTAAAATACTTGAGTTTTAAATGTTTTTACTATGGTATGATAGAATACGATGTGTATTACTTATATGGATGGTAATTATTTGATCATACTATTACTTAGTCGTTCGATTGTTAAACTTTTTAAGTGCAAATGATTATTAAAAGTAATATGAGATGAGTAGTTGCAATAGGATATTTAGGAATCATAAAGGCTGGGTATGATTTCGAGGTATGTCTTCATTTCTATGATGGGAGATATGTATTGATTTTCCATAATTTGAGGTATGCCTTCATTTCTATTTGGTCCTCGATGATATACTTGGATATCCATGTATGCTTCGACCGTTGAGGATAAAAACATCTAGGATCCTTGTGTGGTCTGTTTATTACGATGATATTTGGGATCCTTGTTTGTTTTGATTAATGATAATGATATTTAGGATCCTTATGTGATCCGATTAATGATAATGATATTGGGGATCCTTGTGTAGTCCGATCTGTGCTGATTATATTCGAGCCTGAAGTGTTATTGGGTCATCCTTGTGTGAATGATCTAGTTAATGAGTTGGCTTGTTAATGATGCCCTAATAAGTGATTGGTTGAACTGAGATGAATTTAGTTGTCGTGCACAACCTTGGTGACTTAAACGTAAGGTGAATTGTGTAGTTGATATCATTAATGCATGGGAAATGGACTAGGTATATAAAATTGGTTGCTTCCTATAATATGATAAATGGAGGTGGTAATAATGATTTTACTTAATATGGTTAAGTTGAAACTAAACCGTGTGATTGAAAATTATGTAGCTTATTTGGTTGTGTGACTGGAATCATCTTATGAGGGTAAGGGTGTGTCACGCCTTAAATCCTGTGGGGGCGGACAGGCAAATGTAGCCAAAAAGGCCCGAGCACCAACCCATAGCCTAGTACTTCTCTTACATGTAACCATTATAATCATAGATTCTGCCAAATATAGATATGACGCACCAATGGAAGTAAACCACGTTGGCAAGCCCAAAACTATATATACAAGACTTGGTCGTTTGGGCAATAACGTCTAAAGGAAAAGACACTACCATGCTTGACTTTACATTAATCTACAAAGCCCCTAAAAAATACATAGATTTAGTTAAGGTTGGGACAAGTCCCCCTCTTCACTCTTAACTACTATACAATACCATAACATATATAACAGACTCGGAAAGCCCCGAATAAACCTGGAGCTCACCTATAGACGTTATATGTCATGTGCTCCTACCTAAGAGGTCTACTAGCTAAAGTATTTGTTCCTACAACATGAAATACAGGTCCCCCATGAGGGACGTCAGTACAAAAGAATGTACTGAATATGTAAGGCATAAAGTTACTATATGTAAAACGAGAGCTTAAATGAAATCAGAACAAGTGTATAGGTAAGGATAATAGACCACCTTTGCTTGTATTAGTGGAACCTTGTACATTACGTTCTTTTACTCACTTTACCTTTCTTACTTTTAAAATCTTTGTAAGTCATGTGATACAAAAAACCAACTGATCAGTGGTAAATACACAAGTTGGGATAGGCCCATGCTAGGCTTGCGCACTAAACTTCCACCTATATATAAACAAATTGGGATTGACCCATGCTAGACTTTAGCCCTTGAGCTGCCACCCTCATATAAAGATATCGGGATAGGCCCATGCTAGGTTTTCGCCCCTGAGCTGCCACCCGTAAAAAACCAGATTTGCGTTACTTAGTTTATTACCTTTGAGATTGTTACTTTGGTGGTCATAACATTATTGTGCTTTAGGACAATAGTCCACTAGTAAGGGACACGTAAATAAACCCTTGATGCAGTAACAATGAGGTAGAGAGCAGTTTGTACATAAATGGAATGCTTAGGAGCTAAAATAACACATGGATCTTATTTGACTAAAAGGAGAAATCATGAAGCTTGCTATTGAATATAGACATACAAATTTGATAATAAGAACGTATTGGAGTATTTTAAAACATTAGGGAGTGGGAACAAGGTCGTTAGCTACATCGGAAATCATACACTACCACTATGTATCATTTGCAATAGGAGACTTTGGAAACTTACTTTGTAACACAAGTATTATATTTCATGCCAAAGAATACGGATTAGAGTAGACTTACATACCTTGTTGCACAACTTTGATATTACCCCTAATTAACCTCCTTCCTTTTGGATTACTTATCTATAATAAGGTAACTGGAAAAACTAGTATTAGTATCTAATCAACACATTTAGGCTGCTCAACCTAACCTAAAAAAAATAGTTGGGCAGTACGCCCATAACTTATCAAGTCAAGAGTGTTCTTTCAACCACTTATCCTCTCATCACTTTTATTTACTATACGGATGCGTATATGTTCCCACAAAACTGGTTTGGCTTCATAACACACATAAAATAGTATGCAAAGTGTGCTAGGCAGCAAACTCATAAAATATCTGATTAAGTGGTGTATCATTACACCCTCTCTTTATATGTCAATACCAATTACTTATATCTCTCTTTGAGATCAACCAAGATGTCCCAACATATACACATAAAACAGCCTCTAAAACAGCCCCAAATACCCTCCACCATAGCAACACAATATTGGACTCACCATCCTTTGAATTCTTAATAACAACACATCCATAATGCATCACCCAAATTCATACATAATGAGGAGTAACAAAAAGCAGTAGCTTTACATTTTATTGGTGACAATCCATACACTCTCAACTGCTACAAAAACTTAAACTTCCTTTCACTTGAACCTAAAAAGAGAAAAAACCTTGTAGAAATTACAGAAAGGTGGGACTTCCAAGCTTGGAGGGATGTTCTACACTTTAAACATAGAAAACCTGATTTCCATCTCCTTCTCATGGTGAAATTAAACTAAATTCATAGATTAATAACTACTTACCTTAGCATAAAAGAGGCAACTACAACAAGAACCCAGAAGAGTTTTATGGCTACTTCTTGAAGGGAGAGAGTGAGCTTATTATGCTTGAGAGAAATCTGTTTATTTTGCTGAATTATTTTATGTTAAAATGAGGCAAATTTACCCTTAAATAGGCTCTCTATAACCTCCTCTTTTAGATCTATTTTTAGCCACAAATTGGTCTAAGTAGGTGATCCACCTACTTAGGGGTTCAAACTGCTCAAAAAGTCAAAGTAGGTGATGCACCTACTTGCTTTATTCATCTCTAAATGGGTCTTTAACTTATTGGGCTTTTGGGATAGATTTTAGGTGTTGGGCTGCCCATTTTCTTCTCCTTTTATTTTACTTAGTTTAGGCCTTAAATTAGTCCATTAATATAGGCCTATATCTGATCTATTAGCCTTGACTCCATTAACTTGGTTGATATAGCTTAAGTAGGTGACTCACCTACTATCTTAACTAAGTCAAGCAAGTACCTCAATATTTAATTCCATTTTTAGATCTTAATCCCTTTAATTTAACTTAAAACTTATGTACACTTGGCCACTTTAAACTTTAGACTCAAATACCTACTTAGGATCCCAAGTTTAAATGCTCTCATCGACGTTAACTTGATCGTGTCGCGTTAAAAAGTAAACCATCACTAGTCATATAGGAAACTGAGTCCTTTACCTATACCATAAGGCTATATCAAGTGCCATATAAGTAGAACTAGTACACGTAGGATACGGGGTGTTACATCCTCCCTCCCTCCTTAGGAACATTCGTCCTTGAATGTTAGAATAATTAGCCGGCCTAAATAAGTTCAAACCTACATTTAATCCCACTAATAGCAACATAATACGTACATATTTATGCTTACCTATTAATACCCCAATTCAGCATCTTGAACTTTCTTTTTGGATTCAAATAAATGAGGGTGCGTGGAATTCATCGCCTCCCGAGCTTCCCATGTAACTTATTCTACTTGCTGGTTTGTCCAAAGTACTTTTATGGAAGCTACTTCTTTATTTCTTAACTTCTTAACTTGTCAATCCAGAATAGTAATGGGTACTTCTTCACAAGTGAGATCTTCCATAACTTGTACATCTTCAGTAGGAGTAATACAAGATGGATCTCCTATTCACTTTCGAAGCATTGAGACATAAAACACTTGATGAATAGATAAAAGTTCTTGGGGTAGCTCTAACTCATATGTGACTTGGCCAAATATTCAAATAATCTTATATGGCCTGATATAGCATGGGATCAACTTTCCTCTTTTACCAAATCTCATTACCCCTTTCATTGGTGATACCTTCAAGAATACCCAATCATCTATAGCAAACTCTAGCCCGCTTCTCCTAACATTCGTATATGATTTGTGTTGACTTTGGGCTGTTTCTAGCCATTTTTGTATTACCTTAACTTTTTCATAGCTTGATGAACAAGATCTGACCCAAATAAGGCAGTTTCACCCACTTCAAACCATCCAATTGGTGATATACACTTCCTTCTATATAAAGCTTCATACGGTGCCATTTTGATACTTGAATGATAGATATTATTGTAGGTGAACTCAATAAGAGGCAAACGATCATCGCAACAACCTTTAAAGTCTAATACATAAGCTCACAGCATATCTTTAAGTGTTTGGATTGTATGTTCTGTTTGTCCATCTGTTTGAGGGTGAAAAGCTATACTTAAATTCACTTGTGTTTCCAAAAACCTTTGGAAAGACTTCCAAAAATTTTTAGTAAATTGAGCTCCCCTATCATATATAATAGAGATTGGGACTCCGTGTAGCTGAACTATCTCTTTAATACATAATTTCGCATACTCCTCAGTTGTGTAAGTGGCCTTAATCGGTAGAAAGTGAGATGATTTGGTGAGTCTATCAACTATGAACCATATGGAATCAAACTTACAAATTGTGCCAGAAAAACTAGTGATGAAATCCATGTTCATCATATCCTACTTCCAAATTGGAAAATCCATACGTGGCATATAGCCTCCGGGCTTTGGGTGTTCTACTTTAACTTGTTGACAATTTGGACATTGGTCTGCAAATTCTGCAATATTCTTCTTCATGTCACCCCGCTAATACACTCCTTTTAAATTATGATACATTTTAGTTGTCCCCAGGTAGATAGAATATCTTGAATGATGTACCTCCATCATAATCCTCTTTCTTAGCCCATCTACATTAGGTAAACATAATCTGTTTTGGCACCGAAGTATTCCCTCTTGTGCAAGTTCAAATTCCCTTGTCATACCTTGTTTTATGTTCTCCTTAAGTTTTACTAACATAGGATCATTATATTGCTTCTCTGTTATTTTAGCTACCAAAGAAAATCCGGCTGCATTACGCACAATAACCCCTTCTTCCGGAGTTTCAAGAAGGCGAACCCCTAGGCTAGCTAGTTGGTGTAGATCATTAGTTAACCTTTATCTTTTTATGGACTTCCCAAAAGTTCTCTTCATTGCCTTACAACTTACCATATCAGCTACTATGTTTGCTTTCCCCGGATGGTACAAAATATCAATGTCATAATCTTTAAATAGTTCAAGCCACCTCTGCTGCCTAAGATTTAGATCCTTCTACTTAAATATATATTGTAAACTCTTATGATCAGTATATATGTCAACATGAATTCCATACAAGTAGTGGCGCATATCTTTAAAGCAAATATAACTGCTACTAGTTCAAGATCATGTGTTGGATAATTTTTCTCGTGTGGACACAATTTTCTTGAGGCATAAGCTATTAATTTACCATTATGCATCAATACACATCCTAATCCAACTCCTGAAGCATCACAATACACCGCATACCCTTTTTAGCCTTTTGGAAGTACCAATACGGGTGTAGAACTCAACTTATTCTTCAGATCTTGGAAACTCCTTTCACATGCATCATTCCATTGAAACTTGACTGCTTTATGTGTTATCTCTGATAAAGGTGCAGAAATGGAAGAAAATCCTTCAACAAACCTTCTATAATAACCTGCCAACCCAAGAAAACTACGAACCTCCATAGGTATTTTAGGTCTTGGCCAGTTCTTTATGTCTTCTATTTTATGAGTATCAACCCTTATTCCTTCATCAAATACAATATAACCCAAGAATTCTACATATTTTAACCAAAACTCACATTTAGAAAACTTTGCATATAACTTACGATCACGTAGAATCTATAACATGTAACACCCCGTACGTTTTGGAGTCTAGCTGACTACCATAACATTTATGGAAATATGGAAACATGAGAGATTTGATGAATTATATATTAAATTGTGGGCATTATTAAGTCTTGTACAATTGGGCCTTAAATGGAGCCCAAAAACCATAGAAAGACATGGCCCAAAGTGGGAATTTGACCCATTCTTGCCAAACTCTTCCATTGACCAAGTAAACACACCAAGTGTGTGGATAAGGATCATTCTAAAGGGACTATATAAGCCAGTAAATCATATTTTTATTTCATAAAAACACAAATGCCCTTTTCTAACATTTTCCACATTTTTCTCTCAAAATACAAACCCTAAGTTCTCATCTCTTTGGGACAAGATCACTCTTTGGTAAGTATTTATTCTCATGGTTCAGTATATAATATGTTTAATATGGTGTATAAATCATGTTGGTTGTGTTGGCAAAGTGTTGGACAGTGTGCTATGCGTAAAACTGTCTATTTTTGCAATCGGAGAATGGTTTTGTCTTGTGAACTTGAATATGGACTTGTGGTCTTGAAGGAAGTGAACTTGATGGATGAAATATTGACATGTGAGTTTTTATTATAGTCTTACCTTGTTTTATCCTTGTGTATAATGTTTGGAATTGTTATTGTGAAATTGGTTATGGTTTTGGTGACGTATTGACCGTGAAGTGTAGTTTTGGGTGTTGTTTATGTGTGTTGTGAGACCATGGCGGAATGTTGGTATTCAAGATGATCAAAAATATTTCAAAATAAGTTTGGTTATGATCATGGACCATTCATTGCATTAAAAGACCCAAAAGAAACCATTTCGGACCAAAACGGGCATCCGCCCCCGCAGACGAGGGCACCTGCGGGCGCAGATGCCAATGCAGGTGCCACTGGCATATGCCACAAGCCGCCTGCAGGCGTACCTCATCCACCTACGGGTGCAGGTGGCTTCGAAGGTCAGCCCCATGTTCGGTTTTGTATGTTTTCGCATCGTCTTGATTCCCAAAGGCCCCTATACCCTTTTTGGATGTAATTATCAACTTGTGATGTCGTTTTAATGAATTTAAAGTATTGTATGGAGGTATATTGGACTATATTAAGTATGTATTTTTGTTCATATGTTTTTATGAAGGAGTAATTGTGAAGGAATGATAATGAGAAAGCATAAAGGGTAAGTGTAGTGTGAAATGCTATTGATGTATGATATCTTGGTCAATGTGTGAAATGTTATGGTGTTGTTGATATGAAAATGCAGTGGATTGTATTGTAAGGGATGACATGACGTTATACGGCAGTCATATAGTTCGTTGTCGTCTTGTATGCCTGTATAGTAACTAGTTGCTAATGTAAGCTCCGATATGTACTTGTATTGTAGAGTAAGACTTAAGGAAGAAGCTGGGCTATTGTATTCACGTATAGCATTGACTATACTCATACTTGGAAGTGAAGGTATGTAAGGTTACTCTGTCCATATCTTTTTGCAGCAAATAGTATTCACAATGACATTACACTTGTCCCATCTCGGAATGTGTTAAGGTATCCTATATTCGGTTACCAATTATCAATATCACATGTTTCCTACTCATTGATCAATTGTGAATCACATGTCTCATATTCATTGATAATGTTCCAAAACCCAATAAGGTTGTGTTCCAAGTTTCCAATGGTGGTTATACTCATGTTTCATGTTCATTAATTATTGTACAATGGTTCCAATAGTGTTATGTTTCCAATAATGTTATGTTTCCCAATTATGTTTATTCACATGTCTCTCACTCATTGATTATTGATCCGAAGCTTCAAATAAAGTTATGACTATCATTGTATCAATCTCAAAAGTAAAGAATGAAGTAATGTATATATGTGGTTAATGATTGAGTATGGGTAGTAGCTTTGGGGGCAAAAGCCTAGCCCAAGCCGATCCCGAGATTGTTGGATCAGGGGGCAGTCCTAGAGGCATAAGCCTAGCTCGAACCGATCCTGATAGGGGGTAGCTCTAGAGGTAATAACCTAGATCGAGCCGAACCTGATATGTTGGTATGGGTGGCAGCTCTAGAGGTAATAACCTAGCTCGAGCCAATCCCGATATATATTGATTCATGGGTGGTAGCTCTAGAGGCATAAGCCTAGATCGAGACGATCCCAACATAACGTTATGTTATGTTAAAATCCACTATTTAGTTGGGGCTCAGGTATCACAGGTCACAGGCAAAGATGAATAATCATAGAAGCGAAGAAGCAAAGAAAGTAATGAAAGCAATATACTTGATTCCCAAAACACAGAATGATGACTTATCCATATTGGTTATGAATTCATATTTGAGTACATTGATATATTTACATATCATATAGTTTCATTTGAGCCTTACATACTAAGTACATTCTTCGTACTGACGTCCCTTGTGGGACTTACCTTACTTGCTGCAGGCGCAGGTACTAGTAGACCTCCACAGTAGGTTGCCAGTTGTTGCGGATCATTAGTGAGCTCCAGTTAGTTTGGGGCTTCTCCGAGTCACAGTTGTTCATATGTTTTGGCATTGTACATGTTGTATAAAGCGGGGACTTGTCTTGACTTTCATTTGGTTTTGGTAAATGTTCTGCTAGAGGCTTTTGTAGACGTATGTGGGTGTATAAACGTAAGAGGTATATGTTGAGTTTCACATATGTATATCTATCACATGTTCCACGATTTCCATTTTTTGTCTTTTATGCTCATACATGATAGTGGTATTTCTTATGTCATGCATATGAATGGATATAAGCAAAGTTTAGTTCTCTCGGGCCTTATCGGCTACAGGTGCCAATCCATCCCGATGGGATTCGGGTCGTGACAAAAGTGGTATCAGAGTAGGTGGTTCTAAGGGTGTCTACAAAGCCGTGTCTGAGTAGAGTGTTACTTATCAATGTGTTGTGCACCACATTTATAAGTAGAAGGCTACGGGACAATTAGGAGTCTTTTCTTTTCTTCACTTCTAGATCGTGCAATAGAGCCAGTGTTGTAAGTTGAACTGTATCTGACCATTGGTAATTGTTTTTCTCTGGTATAGTAAAAAAATGTCGATCACTAGAAGAGGTAGAGGTAAAGGGAAGCAGGTAGATATGCCTGCCGGAGAAGGAATGAGTAGATTACCACCTGACCAAGCTAGTCAAGGTGGAGCAAATGCTAAAATTTCATCGCGGTCTTCTTCTACTTTTCCAGCTCCAGAAGAGCCAGTCGGTAGAGAAGTACCCGCAAAACCACCAATGAATGCCACAGATCAGGATCTTAAAAATGCAGTACATATGTTGACGCAGTTAGTGGCAGCACAAAGTCAAGGACGAACTGGTCCAGTGACAAATGAAGATGCTGCGGCTAGAGAGGCGAGTCGCAGATTTCTGAAACTGGACCCTCCTATATTCACCGGGTCAGATCCGAAAGCAGATCCACAGGACTTTGTGGATCAAATTCAGAGAGCTCTAGAAGTTATGCATGTGACTGGGGTTGAAACAGTCGAACTTGCTGCATAAATCTCGTGATGTTGGTGCAAATCCACCTAATTGGGAAGAATTTAAAGCGGCTTTTCTTGATCATTATCTTTCCTATGAGATCCATGAGGCTCGTGCAGATCAGTTTTTAAATCTCCGTCAAGAAAATTTTAGTCTTAGAGAATACAACTTGCAATTTAATTTCCTGGCTCGATATGCTCCAAATATGGTGGCTACCATGACAGATAGAGTCCATCGATAGGTGGATAGATTAGAGCCATATTTGGTAAGGGATTGCACCATTGCTTTCTTGAATAAAGATATGGATATAGCGAGAATTCAGGACTTCGCCCAAAAAATGAAAGATCAAAGACAGAGAAGAAGGGCACATGAATTTGATAGAGGACAGTCCAAAAGGGCTAGACCTATGGGACCATCTATGATGTCTCAAGGAGGATATAGGCCTCGTATGTTTCCTAGACCATTGTTCTGTCATTCCACAGCAGGTGCTCACTCTCAGTTTCGAGGGTTTAGAGGTGGTCCATCTGGGCAGAGTAGTGGAGTTCACGGATCACAGGCAGCAGTTTTCCTCGTCAGCAGTGTCAGTACTGCGGGTGTATTCATGCAGGTACATGCCGATTAGGGACAAATGCTTGCTTTTGGTGCTATATGACAGGTCACATGATGAAAGAGTGTCCCTAGAGGAGCATGGGTAGTATAGCACGACCGGCAGGATTGACCGTTGCATCATCAGCATCGGTTCCTTCTTTGGACCGAGGTGTACAGTCTGTTGGTTGTGGTAGGGGTGCCAGAATAGCAGCCAGTACTAGTGGGGTCCAGAATCACACTTATGCTTTAGTGGACCAACAAAATTTAGAGGCTTCTCCTGATGTTGTCACAGGTATATTATCCATATTCTTATATAATGTATATGGATTGATTGACCCCGGTTCTACATTGTCCTATGTTACTCCATTGATTGCTGCAAAATTTGCAAAGGCACCAGAATTATTAATTAAATCAATTGAAGTGTCTACACTGGTTGGTGAATGTATTATTGCAAAAAGAGTATATCAAAATTGTGTGGTAACTGTGTGTGGTCATGATACATTGGACGATCTCATTAAACTAGACATGGTGGATTTTGATGTGATAGTGGGAATGGATTGGTTGGCCTCTTGTTATGCCACGGTAGATTGCCGGGCCAAGAAGGTGCATTTTCGTTTTTCGCAAGATAATGTTCTTGAATGGCAGGGTAATGTAGGGGCACCACGAGGAAGATTTATTTCCTATGTGAAAGCAAGGAAAATGATTTCCAAGGGGTACATATGTCACTTAGTACGAGTGAAAGATAATGATGTGGAACCATTAACTCCGCAGTCGGTTCCAGTAGTCAATGAATTTCTTGATGTATTCCCATAGGATCTTCCAGGCTTACCCCCAGAACAGGAAGTAGAGTTTGGAATTGATGTGATTCCAGGCATTCAACCCATCTCTATTCCTCCATATAGAATGGCTCCAGCAGAATTGCGTGAATTGAAGGAGAAATTGAAAGATTTGCTGGACAAGGGCTTTATCAGGACGAGTATGTCTCCGTGGGGTTCATCGATATTATTTATACGGAAGAAAGATGGCACGTTGAGAATGTGCATCGACTATCGACAATTGAATAAGGTAACGATCAAGAACAAATATCCTCTCCCTCGAATTGACGATTTGTTTGATCAGTGATAGGGTGTCAAGTGTTTCTCAAAGATCGACTTGAGGTTGGGTTACCATCAAGTCAGAGTTAGAGAAGAAGATGTACCCAAGACAGCTTTCCAAACACGGTATGGCCATTATGAATTTTTAGTTATGCCATTTGGACTAACAAATGCACCAGCTGTGTTCATGGATTTGATGAATAGGGTGTTTAAGCTATTTCTGGACGTGTTCGTCACGGTATTTATAGATGACATCCTGGTTTATTCAAGATCACCAGAGGACCATGCTAATCACTTGCGGCAGGTGTTACAGATACTCCGTGAGCGTAAGTTGTATGCAAAGTTCTCCAAGTGTGAGTTTTGGTTAAAATCAGTCGCATTCTTGGGTCACATTGTGTCAGATTAAGGGATACAGGTTGATACACAGAAGATTGAAGCAGTGAAAAATTGGCCAAGACCTACGACACCCACCGAGATTCGTAGTTTTCTTGGATTGGCAGGTTATTACAGAAGATTTGTGGAAGGTTTTTCCTCCATTGCTGCACCGTTAACAAATCTTACACATAAGGCATTTTAATTTCAGTGGAATGATGTGTGTGAGAAAAGCTTCCAAGAGTTGAAAGATAAATTAACCTCCACACCAGTTTTAGTACTTCTCGAAGGCACCGAAGGTTATGCAGTGTATTGTGATGCTTCTGGGGTTGGACTCAGATATGTATTGATGCAACACGGTAACTTCATAGCATATGCCTCACGACAATTGCGGCCACATGAGAAAAATCATCCCACACATGATCTTGAATTAGCAGCAGTGGTTTTTGCTTTAAAGATATGGCATCATTATTTTCATGGAGTTCATGTTGATATCTATACTGATCACAAAAGTTTACAATATATCTTTAAGCAGAAGGAACTCAATTTGAGGCAACGAAGGTGGTTAGAACTCTTAAAAGACTATGATATTGACATTCTTTATCACCCAAGAAAAGCAAATATAGTAGCGGATGGATTGAGCCGCAAGATAGTAGAAAGTACTAGTGGCCAATTGATGGAAAAGAAAGAGATAATCAAAGACCTACATCAATTAGCCAGCTTGGGGGGTTCGTCTTCTTGAATCCTCAGATGAAGGAGTTATTGTACAAAATGCGGTTGAATCCTTACTAATAGCTGAAGTGAAAGAGAAGCAGTTTACAGATCCTATGTTATTGCAGTTAAAGGAGAATGTAGAAAAGAATTTGACAAAGTCATTTGATCTGACAAAAGAAGGGGTGCTCCAATGCCAAGGTAGAATATGCGTTCCAGATGTAGATGAGCTGCGGAAACGAATTATGATAGAGGCTCATCATTCGCACTATTCTATTCATCCGGCTGCTACTAAAATGTACCATGATTTAAAAGAAGTGTATTGGTGGGGAAATATGAAGAAGAACATTGCAGAATTTGTCGCTCAATGCCCGAATTATCAGCAAGTAAAGGTAGAGCATCAGACCACCAGGAGGTTACATGCAATGTATCAATCTTCCAGTCTGGAAGTGGGACATGATTAATATGGACTTCATCACAGGTTTGCCTCATACGCTGCAAAAAATTGATTCTATATGGGTTATAGTTGACAGGCTTACCAAGTCGGCGCATTTTCTACCAGTCAAGACCACCTATACAGCGGAGGATTATGCAAGATTATATGTGAAAGAGATAGTGCGGTTACATGGGATTCCGATCTCTATTATATCAGATAGAGGAGCACAATTTACTGTGCATTTTTGGAGATTTTTTTAGCAGAGTTTGGGTACACAGGTGAATCTGAGTACGGCTTTCCATCCTCAGACTGATGGACAAGCAGAACATACTATTCAAACACTTGAAGATATGCTACGAGCATGCACGTTAGATTTTCAAGGAAGTTGGGATGACCATTTGCCTCTTATTGAATTTGCTTACAACAATAGCTATCATTCAAGTATCAAAATGGCACCTTATGAAGCTTTGTACGGAAGGAAATGTAGATCACCAATTGGATGGTTTGAAGCGGGTGAAACTGCTTTACTTGGGCCAGATCTTGTTCAACAGCGATTACAAATGGCCCAGAGTCGACACAAGTCATATGCCGATGTTAGAAGAAGAGGACTTGAATTCGCCATAGGTGATTGGGTATTTCTGAAGGTGTCACCAATTAAAGGGGTAATGCGATTTGAAAAGAAAGGAAAATTGAGTCCACGTTACATAGGCCCATATGAAATTATTAGAAGATTTGGGAAGGTTGATTAAGAGTTAGCACTACCCCAAGAACTCTCCACAGTTCATCTAGTATTTCATGTTTTAATGCTTCGAAAGTGCATAGGGGATCCATCTCGTTTTACTCCTATTGATGATGTACAGGTTACAGAGGATCTTACCTATGAGGAGATACCTGTTGCCATTTTGGATAGACAAGTGAAGATGTTGAGGAATACAGATATAGCATCCGTAAAGGTACTTTGGAGATATCAGCAAATAGAAGAGGTCACATAGGAAGATGAAGAAATGATGAAATCCAAGTACCCTCATTTGTTCCAAAAGGAATAATGATAAGTAAGTATTTATAAGCTTTGAGTATATCTCTATATGATGACACGAAGAATGATCCTAGATTTGTAATTCTTTACTTTGAATAATAACACTAACATTCGAGGACGAATGTTTCTAAGTGGGGAAGAATGTAACACCCCGTACGTTTCGGAGTCTAGATAACTACCATAACATTTATGGAAATATGGAAACATGAAATATTTTATGAATTATGTATTAAATTGTGGGCATTAATAAGTCTTGTACAATTGGGCCTTAAATGGAGCCCAAAAACCATAGAAAGACATGGCCCAAATTGGGAATTTGACACATTCTTGCCTAACTCTTCCATTGACCAAGTAAACACACCAAGTGTGTGGATAAGGATCATTATAAAGGTACTATATAAGCCAATAAATCAGATTTTTATTTCATAAAAACACACATGCCCTTTTCTAACATTTCCACATTTTTCTCTCAAAATACAAACCCTAAGCTCTCATCTCTTTGGGAAAATATCACTCTTTGGTAAGTATTTATTCTCATGGTTAAGTATATAATATGTTTAATATGGTGTATAAATCATGTTGGTTGTGTTGGCAAAATGTTGGACAGTGTGCTATGCGTAAAACTGTCTATTTTTGCAATCGGAGAATGGTTTTGTCTTGTGAACTTGAATATGGACTTGTGGTCTTGAAGGAAGTGAACTTGATGCATGAAATATTTACATGTGATATGTTATTATAGTCTTACCTTGTTTTATCCTTGTGTATAATGTTTGGAATTGTTATTGTGAAATTGGTTATGGTTTTGGTGACGTATTGACTGTGAAGTGTAGTTTTGGGTGTTGTTTATGTGTGTTGTGAGACCATGGATGAATGTTGGTATTCAATATGATCAAAAATATGTCAAAATAAGTTTGGTTATGATCATGTACCATTCATTGCATTAAAACACCCACAAGAAACCATTTGGGACCAAAATGGGCATCCGCCCCCGTAGACGAGGGCACCTGCGGGCGCAGATGCCAACGCAGGTGCCACTGGAATCTGCCACAATCCACCAGCGGTCATAGGTGGCTTCGCAGGTCAGCCCCATGTTCGGTTTTGTATGTTTTCACATCGTCTTGATTCCCAAAGGCCCCTATACCCTTTTTGGATGTAATTATCAACTTGTGATGTCGTTTTAATGAATTTAAAGTATCGTATGGAGGTATGTTGGACTATATTAAGTATGTACTATTGTTCATATGTTGTTATGAAGGAGTAACTGTGATGGAATGATAATGAGAAAGCATAAAGGGTAAGTGTAGTGTGAAATGTTATTGATGTATGATATCTTGGTCAATGTGTGGAATGTTATGGTGTTGTTGATATGAAAATGCAGTGGATTTTATTATATGGGATGACATGATGTTATACGGCAGTCATATAGTTGATTGTCGTCTTGTACGCTTGTATAGTAACTAGTTGCTAATGTAAGCTCCGATAAGTACTTGTATTGTAGAGTAAGACGTAAGGAAGAAGCTGGGCTATTGTATTCACGTATAGGATTGAGTATACTCATACTTGGAAGTGAAGGTATGTAAGGTTACTCTGTCCATATCTTTCTGCAGCAAATAGTATTCACAATGACATTACACTTGTCCCATCTCGGAATGTGCTAATTTATCCTATATCCGGTTACCAATTGTCAATATCACATGTTTCCTACTCATTGATCAATTGTGAGTCACAAGTCTCATATTCATTGATAATTCTCCAAAATCCCAATAAGGTTGTGTTCCAAGGTTCCAATGGTGGTTATACTCATGTATCTTGTTCATTGATTATTGTACAATGGTTCCAATAGTGTTATGTTTCCAATAATGTTATGTTTTCCAATAATGTTTATTCACATGTATCTCACTCATTTATTATTGATCCAAAGCTTCAAATAAAGTTATGACTATCATTGTATCAATCTCAAAAGTAAAGAATGAAGTAATGCATATATGTGGTTAATGATTGAGTATGGGTAGTAGCTTTGGGGGTAAAAGCCTAGCCCAAGACGATCCCGATATTGTTTGATCAGGGGGCAGTCCTAGAGGCATAAGCCTAGATCGGACCGATCCTGACAGGGGGTAGATCTAGAGGTAATAACCTAGCTCAAGCCGAACCTGATATGTTGGTATGGGTGGCAGCTCTAGAGGTAATAACCTAGCTCGAGCCGATCCCGATATATATTGATTCATGGGTGGTAGCTCTAGAGGCATAAGCCTAGCTTGAGCCGATCCCAACATAACGTTATGTTATGATAAAACCCACTGTTCAGTCTGGGCCTGGGTATCACAGGTCACAGGCAAAGATGAATAATCATAGAAGTAAAGAAAGTAATGAAACCAATATACTTGATTCCCAAAACACAAAATGATGACTTATCCATATTGGTTATGAATTCGTATTTGAGTACATTGATATATTTACATATCATATAGTTTCATTTGAGCCTTACATACTAAGTACATTCTTCGTACTGACGTCCCTTATGGGACTTACCTTACTTGCTGCAGGCGCAGGTACTAGTAAACCTCCACAGTAGGTTGCCAGTTGTTGCAGATCATTGGTGAGCTCCAGTTAGTTCGGGGCTTCTCCGAGTCATAGTTGTTCATATGTTTTGGCATTGTACATGTTGTATAAAGCGGGGACTTGTCTTGACTTTCATTTGGTTTTGGTAAATGTTCTGCTAGAGGCTTTTGTAGACGTATGTGGGTGTATAAATGTAAGAGGTATCTTTTGTTCTTTACTTGATGGCCTCGACGGCCAAGTTTCACATATGTATATCTATCACATGTTCCACGATTTCCGTTTTTGGTCTTTTATGCTTATACATGATAGTGATATTTCTTATGTCATGCATATGAATGGATATAAGCAAAGTTTGGTTCTCTCGGGCCTTATCGGCTACGGGTGCCAATCCGTCTCGATGGAATTTGGGTCGTGACATAACACCAGTCGTAAGTGACTAGCATGGTCCTCTTTTGATCTTGATTAAACCAGAATATTATCTATAAATACTATCACGAACACATTTAAGAATGGTTTGACCATTTTATTCATCAAATCCATAAAAGTTGTAGGTGCATCCATTAGCCCAAATGACATAACTAAAAACTCATAATGACCATACCGTATTCAAAAAGTTGTCTTGGATATATCTTTCTCCTTCACCCTTACTTGGTGATAACCTGACCTCAAATCGATCTTTGAGAAACACTTATCACCTTGTAACTGATTGAACAAATTATCAATTCTAGGGAGGGGATACTTGTTCTTAATTAATGATACTCAATACACATTCTCAACATGCCATCTCTTTTACGTACAAATAACAATAGTGCACCCCAAGGGGACATACTAGGCCTTATGAATCCCTTTGCTAGCAAGCCTTTTAATTGCTCTTTCAACTCTTGTAATTCTATCGGGGCCATTCTATAGAGAGGAATAGAGATAGGTTGAGTACCTGGAATCACATCAATACCAAACTCTACTTCTCGTTCTGGAGGCAAACCTAGAATATCTTAAGGAAATACATTAGAAAATTCATTTACCACTAGAACAATTTGAAGAATTGGTGGCTCCACATCTATATCTTTCACTCTTACTAGATGGAATATCTACCCTTTAGATATTATTTTCTTTGCCTTAAGATAAGAAATAAATTTACGTCTTGGAGAACCAATATTACCCCTCCATTCAAGGACTGTCTCTTTTGGAAAATGGAAATTCACTCTCTTAGTTCGGTAATATATTATGGCATAACAAGAAGCCAACCAATCCATACCTATTTTAAAATCAAAATCTACCATTTCTAGCTCAACAAGGTCAGCAAATGTATCACAACCACAAACAGTTATTATGCAGTTTTGATACACTCTCTTAGCTATAATAGACTCACCAACTGGTATAGAAACTTCAAATGGCATAACTAGTGATTTCGGTATTCTCTTAAACTTTCCAGCAACCAATGGAGTGACATATGATAGCGTAGATCCCGGATTAATTAATGCATATACATTATGTGAAAAGATGGACAATGTACTAGTAACCACATTGGGAGAAGTCTCCAAATTTTGCCGATCCGCTAGAGCATATGTATGATTCTGAACTCTGCTAGAACTAGTTGCTCCTCTAATTCCTCTACCACTACCTATAGTCTATATACCCCTACCTAAAGAAGGAACCGATGATGATGATGCAGTAAATAATCTAGTAGGTCGTGCCATACCACACATGCCTTTTTTTGCACAATCTCTCATCATGTGTCCTGGTGTACCACACCAAAAGAAATCATCAGTCCTAAACTGACATTCAACTAAATAAAGCTTACCGCACGGCTTCCGAGAAATTCTTGTTTGATTCATACTTTCCTGCTTTTAGTACCCCGCTACTCGTAAACCTTGGCTCTCACTTCTTTACCCAAACTGGTTGTCATTATACCCTTGAAATTGGGGTGAAGCACTCACTACAGAGTAGCAAGATGATGTCCTAGGTGGTCTATTAGAAAACCGAGGCGTGAACTCACTTTGGGATGGCATAAACTGCCCCGTAGATCTAGCCATCTTGGGATTTCCTCTTTGTAACTCTTATGTTCTTCTTCTTTGCCTTTGATCC
This sequence comes from Capsicum rhomboideum, assembly GCA_031232105.1. Lineage (NCBI taxonomy): Eukaryota > Viridiplantae > Streptophyta > Magnoliopsida > Solanales > Solanaceae > Capsicum > Capsicum rhomboideum. Next base: position 24,989,408 of record CP124718.1, read on the forward strand.
TCTATTTTTTGTTCAAAAGCTTGTATCTTTCTATATCCATGTATTTATTCAAAGCAGTAATAATATAATCTCTAACCAGATATGGATCCAATCTATCCATATATCGATGAACTCTATCATCCATAGTAGTTACTACATTAGGAGCATACCTAGCTAAAGAGTTAAGCCAAAGATTGTACTCTCTCACGCTCATATTTTCTTAGTAAAGATTTAAAAATTGATCTATACGGGACTCTTGAATCTCAAATGAAAGGTAATGATCAATAAATGCCTCTTTAAACTCTTTCCAACTAGTTGAAGGTGCATCTGTACCCCTAGATTGTTTCCAGTCTTGGTACCATAATATAGCCTCCCCTTTTAACCTATGCATTGCTAGCTCAATTGTATCCTTACCAGATACATGCATGACATCCAAAGACCTTTGGATTTGATCAATAAAGTCTTGTGGGTCTTTGTTAAGATCTGACCTGATAAATATGGATGGATCCAATTTAAGGAAATCATGTATCTGTAGACTAGCTGCCCTATCCACACCACTAGTACTTGTAATTGGAATAGATTGTCCTTGACTTTGTCCAATAACTATACGAGTCAACAATTACACCGCATTCCTTAAATCTTGCTCAGTAGCATTAATAGGTGATTCTGAGGGTGCTGCTCTCCTCTTTAGCTCTTCTAGAGATAGAGGAGAAGAAGAAGTCTATGATGCAAACCCAGCTTGAGCCTCACTTTGATTAGCTTATCTAGGTGGTCACTTACTGGTCCCTTCTCCAGCAGCCACATCCACTTGCTTACCTGTACTATTACTTGTTTTTGTAACCGACATTTTACTATATTAAGAAAAAAATTCAAAGATTAAATAGAATTCCACCTACAACATTGGCTCTACCACACGATCTAAGAAATAAAGAAAAAGAGACAACTCATAAATGTACCATAGCCTCCTGTTTATAGATGTGGTGCATGACACACCCATAAGAAAGACTTTACATAGACACGGCTTTGAAGAATCCCTAGGATGCCTAACTCTAATGCCACTATTGTCACACCTTAAATCCTATTGGGGCGGACAGGCACCCATAGCCATAAAGGCCTGAGAGCACCAACCGATAGCCTAGTACTTCTTGTGCATATAACTATGATAATCAAAGGTTTTACCAAGTATATATATGATGCACCAATGGAAATAAACCACGTAGGCAAGCCCAAAACTATATATACAAGACTTGGTTTTTGGGGCCACAACATCTAAAGGACAAAACACTATCATGCTTAACTTTACATTGGTCTACAAAACCTTTAAAAGATACATAGACTGAGTTAAGGTCGGGATAAGCCCCCGCCTCACTCTTAACTACTATACAATACTAGAACATATATAACAGACTCAGATAGCCTCGAATCAACCTAGAGCTCACCAATAGCTACTAGATGTCCTGTGCTCTTACTGAAGAAGTCTACTAGCTGAAGTACTTATGCCTGGAATATGAAATATAGGTTCCCCATAAGGGACGTCAGTACAAAAGAATATACTGAATATGTAAGGCATAAAGTAACTAGATGTAAAATGAGAGCTTAAATGAAATTAGAATAAGTGTATAGGTAAGGATAATAGACCACCTTTGATTGTATCAGTGGAACCTTGTACATTACATTCTTTTATTCACTTTACCTTTCTTACTTTTATAATCTTTGTAAGTCATGTGATACAAATAATCAACTGATCAGTGGTAAATAAACAAGTTGGGATCGGCCCACGCTAGGCTTACGCCCATGAGCTACCACCCATATATAAAAAAATTGAGATTGGATCATGCTAGACTTTCACCCTTGAGCTGCCACAATCATATAAAGATATTTGGATCGGCCCATGCTAGGCTTTCGCCCCTGAGCGGCCACTCGTACAAAACCAGATTTGCCTTAACTAGTTTATTACCTTTGAAATTGTTACTTTAGGGGTCATAACATTATTGGGATAATAGTCCACTAGTAAGAGGCACATGAATAAACACTTGATACAGTAATAATAAGGCAGGGAGCATTTTGTACACAAATGGAATGCTTAGGAGATGAAATAACAAATGGATCTTATTAGACTAAAAGGAGAACTCATGAAGCATGCTATTAAATATAGACATGCAGATTTGATAATAAGCATGTATTGAAGTATTTTCACAAATTAGGGAGTGGAAAAAAGGTCATTAACTACATTAGAGATCGTACACTGCCACTATGTATCATTTGCTGTAGGAGAACTTTGAAAGCTTACTTTGTAACACAAGTGTTAGATTTCATGCCAAAGAATACGGAGTAGAGTAGCCTTACATACCTTGTTGCTCGACTTTGATATTACCTCAAATTAACCTCCTGCCTTTTGGATTACTTATCTACAATAAGGTAACTAGTAAAACTAGTATAAGTTTCTAATCAACAAATTTGGGCTACTCAACTTAACCCAAAATAGTGGTCAGGCAGTAAGTGCATAACTTATCAAGTCAAGGGTGTTCTTTCAACCCCTTCTCTTTCATCACTTTTATATACTACACGGATGCGTATATGTTCCCACAAAACTAATTTGGATTCATAACACACATAAAATAGTACACAAAGTGTGTTAGGCCACAAGCTCACACAACAGCTGATTAAGTGGTGTATCATTACACCCTCGCTTTATATGTCAATACCAATTACTTACATCTCTCTTTAAGATTAACCAAGCTTTCCCAACATATACACATATAATAACCCAAATACCCTCCACCATAGCAACACAATATTGGATGCACCATCTCTTGCATTCTTAATAACAACACATTTGTAATGCATCAGCCAAATTCATATATAAGGAGGAGTAAGAAATGGGTAGTAGCTTTACCTTTTATTGGTGAATATCCTTACACTCTCAACTACTACAAAAACTTGAACTTCCTTTCACTTGAACTAAAAAAAAGGAGAAACCTTGTAGAAATTAGAGAAAGGTGGGTCTGCCAAGCTGGGAGGGATGTTCTACACTTTAAACATAGAAAACCTAATTTCCATCTACTTATAATGGTGAAATTAAAATAAATACATAGATTAATCACTCTTACCTTGGCTTAAAGGAGGCAACTAAACCAAGAACCCTAGAGGAGTTTATGGCTGCTTCTTGAAAGGAAAGAGAGAGAGAGCGTACTATCCTTGATAGAAATTTATTTATTTTGCTGAATTATTATGAGTTAAAATAAGGTAAATTGACTTTAAATAGGCTCTCTAGAACCTCCTCTTTTAGATATATTTTCAGCCATAAATTGGTCTAAGTAGGTGATGCACCTGCTTAGGGGTTCAAGCTGCTCAAAAGGTCAAAGTAGGCAATGCACTTAATATTTTTATTCGTGTCTAAAATGGGCCTTTAACTTATTGGGCTTTTGGGATAGATTTTAGGTATTGGGCTACCCATTCTCTTCTCTTTTTATTTTACTTAGTTTGGGCCTTAAATAAGTCCATTAATATAGGCCCAATCTGATCCATTAGCCTTAGATCCATTAACTTCGTCCATATAGCTCAAGTAGGTGACTCACCTACTAGCTTAATTAAGTCAAGAAAGAAAATCAATATTTAATTCCATTATTAGATCTTAATCTCTTTAATTTAACTTAAAACTTATATACGCTTGGCCACTTTAAACTTTAAACTAAAATACCTACTTACTATCCCAAGTTTAAATACTCTCATCTACATTAACTTGATTGTGTCGCATTAAAAAGTATGGGCAGTTCCTGCAAACCACTCTCACCGTCACTAGTCATATAGGAAATTGAGTCCTTTACCTATACTAAAAGGCTATATCAAGTTCCATATAAATAGAACTAGTACACGTAGGATATGGGGTGATACAGGGTGTTGATATCCTAAAGGTAGACTAACCGGTTGTACAAAACCCATGGTGGCCAAGAAAGGATATAATGGGTAAAGGTATAAGGATGCGAATGAAGTGACAATTAAATAATATTCTTAGGCTTAGTAAGGAGGCAGAGCTACTAGACTGACCTTGTAGTTGGCTGATTATAAATTGATATTACGTAATGCTTAGTGCATTGGAATAATTATTGATAAATAGTATCCGTCGAATGTATTATAGTTAAGTTGATAAGGTTGGTGAAATAAGTTAGCTTGATTTTGGTTGATTATCTTTAGTTGCAGGATCAATCAAGGGAGTAGAGTTATTAGATGAGTTTTGGCATATTTTATCCCTCTTGTTATTACATAATAACATTTGGTTAGTATTGCCCCTTGAATGGTTGAGGTATGTTATAGGGTCGAATAGATTAATATGAGTTGTGGTGGAGAATATATGTGATAGTGGAAACCCATAATGGTGTGTTGGTGGTGGTGTGTTAGTTATAACATTGATTAGGGTGTAACTACCCCACTAAACTTGTTCCTTGTATAGAAATGACAATCACAGAGTATTGTGACTTTGGTTAAAAAGCTGGTGTTGTATGGATTAATGTATAATGGTTGACCATGGCATGCTGATTGATGGATTTTATTGGTTAACAAATTAGAGTACAAGTTTAGGAACTCGTGGAAACTTTCAGTACATAAAATGAGTTGGTAGAACTTTGTTTAGAGTGATTGCCATAAAAAGGTTATTTTCTAATATCTAATTCCCAGAAGTGTGTTATAAAATGGACTGAACTGGTACCAAGTCCCAAGTTACTGCCTTAGGCCACTGTAGTAGAAAATTTACTGTTGCAGCGGTACTGCCGCAGAGGTAAAAGTGCCACTACAGCGGTACACAGTTTCATCCCCCTTTCTATCCCCACTATCATCCCAAATGTTCGTGCGTTGTAATAGCGTATGGTGTTTCAAGTATTGTAGATGACCCATTATATAAATTTCATTATGAGTCTTATTCCTTGAGTTATAGTGGTCGTACTTTGTGCCTAGAGCTTAGTGGTATATGGTGTGTAGACTGGTTGGCGTTATTATTGGATGTTTGTTTTGTAAGTATTATCAAATTGTGATAGAAGTTGAGAGGAGGTTGCATTAGTTTCGTAACCATTGTGTATGATGAACTCCAAGAATTATGCTAAAAACTCTCCTTTCCACCAATGATCGTTCAGGGACGAATGGTGGTTAAATTGTTATCTAATGTAATAATCGTTTTGTTGTTACTAAAAATATCTATGACAAAATCATAACAACCTCTGTCATCATAAGTTATAGGACAAATTCTTTAGTGTGGGAGTGCATTGGAGATATACTATGGTCATACAATACCCTTAGCACAGAGTTAAGTTTAAAGTGTTCTTACCGATTAAGTTAAGTTTAAACTAGGGTCAACTTAAAACGAGAATATATCCTAGAATATAAAACTTTATAGGGACAAATACCCACAAAAAGAAAGATCTTTGAGTGTTTTATCCACGCATCCGATAGTTCATTAATTCTCCTTTGAAGTAAAAAGTTAGGACCGTTTTACTGAATATTGTCTGGGCTGAGAAGTTAACCTCCCCAGCGGTACCATTTTAGTGCTAATCTAACCACTACAGCGGTAACGAGATAGTATTTAAGGATGGTTTTAACTGGTTTCAGCCCTAAAACTCAAATATTTTGTTCCTAATCCCTAGAGGGGCGATTTTCTCATGTTTGGGGTGGAAATCCTTTGTTGAGGTAAGGTTTTTACTCCTTTTGAACATTGATTAATACTTTCATCTTCTAGAATCATTAGAATGGGGAATTATGGTGAAATTCTTGTGGTTTAGAACCCTAGGTTCATGAAATCATGGGCAAAACCTATGGGTATATTTATTTTCACCTAGAATTGACATTAGATTGTAAATTAACTCTACCTAGTATAAAATCGTGGTTTAAAAACATGAACTTTGATGGTTGGGGATCTTGAATTCAATTAAGGTGGGGACTTTAGCTTCAAAACTCTATTATAGAGATGAGCACATGATAGAGCTAGTTAGTGGTTAATTGACCCTTGAGTATTCTTATACACCACAAATGAGGGTAGAATAGTAGGTTTGAATTCCCAAAGTATTTATTTAAAGATTAATTAATTAATTACTCTTATACTTATTTTTATTAATTAAGGAATTAATTACTCTTATTCTTATTAATTAATTAATCACTTATTCTTCCAGAAATGTGAAGAAGAAGGAATATCATCTGTGATATAGCTTACTTGTTGCAGCGGCTTGGTGGCTAGGTAGGTTATGGTTTCATGTGTAGTAGACTTCATTTAGATGCATGTAATAACTATAGTGGACAGGAGATTTCATGTCTAGGTCTACGGGCACAAAGTTAGGAAGGATAAAATATGGAAATAGTGTAATAATGATCTAATTGTATGTTATTGTATTTCGTGTGAATCCCTTTATGGGTGATTGTAATTGCTCAACTTACTTGATGATTTTATAAAATTTAATATATGAATATGAATAATAATAGAAAGATTAGATGACCTGGTAATCTATATAACTAGTCATTAATACCTATAAAAGGGGTGAACCCGATACTATGTATATTTGAAATATGAGCTATTACTACTAGATAATTGTTTGGAGGATTGATTGTGATAAGAATATATGATAACTTAATAAACTAAGTCAAGTTTGACTAAGTGCTAGAAAGTAAAACGTGTAAAAGTGGATGACTCTATCTAAGATTGTAAGTTGAATAGAGCTGAGTGGTTCAGTAACCGGCTAAATGGAATAGAGTCTTGAACTTAGTAATCACTTGAGTGTAAGGGTTACTAGTTAGTAACTGAATTTACCTATTTTAATAGGAATAAAATAGAGTTAGATTGGTGAATGGAATGGGATGAAGCTTTAGAGTGTAGATAATAAGCTTTGTGGAATGTATGTGAATTCCTAAATGGAGACTCAATTGATTGGTCTTTGGACACATTGTGATTGGTAATTAGATTTGATAATGTTTGACTGAATAAGTGGTGAATTGGCCTTCAGGCATACTTTTGATTTCATGTGTTAGTGGATATTCATGGTTATCTGGAATAGTGAGCATTGATTATAGACTATATTTACTTGGTTGTCATTAATTGGAAATTTTATTTCAATTGTTGTTGCTTGCATCTGATTTCAGTTGGGTGTTTGTGACTCGCCTCCAAGTAGTACCTATAATAATTGACTCCATCCTGCATTTGCATATTTATACACATCAATGATGATGAGATGATGTTAATAATGATGATATCGAGATCATGATGTTGTTGATGATATTGATGATGATGAATTGATGAGAATGATGTTGATGAGATCGAGAAGAGAAAGAGATGATGCACACATCTTGCATTCATACATTCATTCATATGCATTTGAATGTATAGTTATATTTTTGTGTGGTTGATAGTTCCTTGAATGGACAGAGTTATGTTAGTGATATGTCATGGTTCCTTGTATGGATCGGTTGGTTGATGAGATAATGTGGTTCCTTGAGTGGACCAGTTATGTTTGATCGATTTGACTTGGCATTGTAGCAAAGTGCGAACATTAGGTACGTCATAAATTATGTATAAATATTGCTCTAATGTGTATAGAGTTATAACTTGATGTATATTATACTTTCCCTTCTTGAAAAGTTGTTGATGCTATTAATTGCCTTAGTTATCGCAACTCTAATGGTTAATGGTAGTATAACAGGAAGCAAGAATTGTCCAATAAGAGGATTAATGTGAAAGAGAGAAACAGAGAAGTATATAGAGTTTTTGTAAAATGGTAAGGGCGTAAGAATTATAGGTTAGGTTAATTCATAGAATATAATTAGTTAATCACGCCCTATGGGTAATGTAACATTACTTACATAAAAGAAAGGCGGTAAGTTTAGAAGTTGAAGTAAGTAAGTATATTCAGTTATTACACCTATATGCTTGTCATGATTTTTTTTGTTGCTATATGTTATTATATGTTTCTAACACTAGTAGGTCAATGATACCTACCAGAACGTGTGGTTTGTACTGATACTACACTTACTATATCTCCTTCTGGAGATATAGCCATATTGCAAGCCAGTTGGAGTATCTATAGCAGTGATGGTGATTATTCTCTAACAGCTCTTGCCCTTTCAATCTTGCATGGATGTTGTGTCATGGATTTTTATACTTCTTGTCTAGTGCTTTTTAACCGGCTTTGGCTAGTTTCTAGAGATTCAATTTTGGTTATTTTCCGCATTACTTTCACTTATCAATTATTAAACTGGAATTGTAGGGTTAGTTAACTAGATAAATGTTTTGAACCAAAGATGGCTATCTAGATGACTGTTTTATTTGGTTAACTTAAGAATTGTTTATACTTCAGCATTAATTGAATGGTTGGGTATTAAGGATTCTCCTATCTAGGATAGAGTTGGTAGATGCCCGGTACGATCCTTGATTTGGGTCGTGACAAGATGTTATCAGAGCCCAGGTTACCGATCTCCTAGTACAAGATCAAATATTGAGTAGCGTCCTACGAATTAGTGTGTTGACGTCCACATCAAATCTATAGGAGGCTACAAGGCATCTAGGAATCTATCTAAATTTCTTCCTTCTTATCGTACCATCTCAGTATTGTCTCCTTGAGTTGAGTCCAATTGGTATCTAGCAGATTCTTATTGGTATCTCAACCATTATAATTGGGACTGGTTGGTCCCAATTGGTATCTCACTAATATTTAACTATTGGATCATGGTATTCCAACCAGTAGAAGTCGATAAAAAGCATAGGGGTTGAATTGTTATGTTGTGAAATTCACTTGATATTGTGTTCAAATACTTGTGTTTTAAATATATTTGATTATGGTATGATAGAATGTGGCATGTATTACTTATATGGATGGTTATTATTTGATCATACTATTACTTAGTCGTTTGATTGTCAAACTTTTTAAGTGCAAATAATTATTAAAAGTAATATAAGATGTGTGGTTACAATAGGATATTTGGGAATTGTAAAGGTTGGGTATGATTTTGAGGTATGTCTTCATTTCTATGATTTAAGATATGTATTGAATTTCCATGATTTAAGGTATGCCTTGATTTCTATTTGGTCCTCGATGATATATTTGGATATCCATGTATAGTCTGATTGTTGATGATAAAAATATTTGGGATGGACTGCGTACACCTTACCCTCCCCAGACCCCACCTGGTGGGAATACACTGGGTATGTTGTTGTTGTTGTTGTATCCTTGTGTGGTTTGATTTTGATAATAATATTTGGAATCCTTGTGTGGTTGGATTAATGATAATGATATTTGGGATCCTTGTGTGATCCAATTAATGATAATGATACTGGGGATCCTTGTGTGGTCCAATCTGTGATGATTATCTATATGTCTGAAGTGTTATTGGTTCATCATTATGTGTATGATCTAGTTATTGAGTTGGCTTGTTAATGATGCTAATAAGTGATTGGTTGAACTGAGATGAATTTAGTTGTCCTGCACAACCTTGGTGACTTGAACGTTAGGTGAATTATGTAGTTGATGTCACTAATGCATGGTAAATGGACTAGGTATATAAAATTGGTTGCTTCCTGTAATAAAATAAAGGGAGGTGGTAATAATGGAAAACTTGATATGGTTAAGATGAACCTTAAGTGTATGATTGACAATTATGTAGGTTATTTGGTTAAGTGACTGGAATGATCTTATTAGGGTAAGGGTGTTTGTCACGCCCCGAATCCCATCTGGACGGATTGGCACTGGTAGCCGACAAGGCCCGAGAGAACCAAGCTTTGCTTCTATTCAATCATATGCAAGCTATAAGAAACCCATAATCACGTAAGATCTTTAAATACCAACAACGAAATTCATGGAACATGTGATATATATATACATATGCGAAACTTGGTCGTTGAGGCCATCAAGTCAAAACGACACATACCATCTTACATTTATACACCCACATACGTCTACAAAAGCCTCTAATATGGACAGTTACCAAAACTACCTGAAAGTCGGGACAAGTCCCCGCTTTATAGAACATGTACACTACCAAAACATATGAACAACTGTGACTCGGAGAAACCCCGAACTAACTGGATCTCACCATTGATCCGCAACAACTGGCAACCTACTGTGGAGGCCTACTAGTACCTGCGCCTGCAGCAAGTAAGGTAAATCCCCCAAGAGGGGTCAGTACGAAGAATGTACTGAGTATGTAAGGCCATATGAAACTTGTATGATATATAAATATGTTAATGAACTCAAATTCAAATGCATAACCAATATGGATAAGTCACTATACTGAACTTTGGAAATTATGTATATTGCTTTCATTACTTTCTTTGTATCTTTGCTTCTATGATTATTCATCTTTGCCTGTGACCTGTGATACCCGTGCCCCGAACTGAACAGTGGGTTTTAACATAACATAACATTATGTTGGGATCGGCTCGAGCTAGGCTTATGCCTCTAGAGCTACCACCCATGAATCAATATATATGGGATCGGCTCGAGCTAGGTTATTACCCCTAGAGCTACCACCCATACCAACACATCAGGTTTGGCTCGAGCTAGGTTATTACCCCTAGAGCTGCCCCCTGTCAGGATCGGATTGAGCTAGGCTTATTCCTCTAGGACTGCCCCCTGATCTAACAATCTCGGGATCGGCTTGAGCTAGGCATTTTGCCCCCAAAGCTACCACCCATACTTGATCATTGACCACATATACATTACTTTAGTCATTACTTTGAGATTGGTACAATGATAGTAATAACTTTATTTAAAGCCTTGGATCATTAACCAATGAGTGAGAGACATTTGAACAAACATTGTTGGAAACATAACCTTATTGGAAACATAATACCATTGGAACCATTAGACAATAATCAATGAACAAGATACATGAATATAACCACTATTGGAACTTTGGAACATAACCTTATTGGGCTTTTGGAACATTAGTCATGATATGAGACATGAGATTCACAATTGACCAATGAGTAGGAAATATATGATAATGACCATTGATAACCGGATATAGAATACCTTAGCACATTTCGGTATAGGACAAGCGTAATGTCAATGTGAATACTATTTGCCGTAGAAAGATACGGACAGAGTAACCTTACATACCTTGTATTCTCAATACGAATATATAATCTTAGATGTGTATACAATGTCCTACTCCTTCCTTATGTTTCACTCTACAACACAAATACATAACGGAATTTACATTAACCACCAACTACCTCACAAATGCATATAACGATAATGAGTTTCATGTTTGCCTTTAAACATGCCATTTCCCCCTTGACAAAACCATTGATGAAATTATCATACCAAGAATCTCACAATATTCCATACATTTACCAATACATGATAATCAATAACATTTCACCACAAAACTTCTCCTTTACACCTTCTCATCCACACCACATTACTAATAATCAATCAAGCCACCTTAATACACCTCATAGCATATATCGGCAAAAATCCCATAATTTACACTTATATGAAAATAACAAGTTTAATAACATAATCACACCATACATGTTGATATTTCATTCATACCATGCTCTTTTAGCAAAATCACAAGTCATATTTCAAGTTACAATTCCATGGATATCACATCTTTTACCAAAAACACAAAGTACCATGTTCAACACTTCCAAGCATAACCAACATGATTTACATACTCTCCCATGCATATAATATATTAATCCATAACAATAATCACTTACCCAAGCTTGAAAAATGATGATCTTGCTCCAAAGTTGCCTTAGGACTCTTAGAGTTTTGAGAGAAAATATCTTATCTTTTTGGTCTAAAAGGCATGAGACTTTGTGATGAATAAAATCAGATTTTTTTTCCCCTTTATATAAGCCTTTAATTCCATCCTTATCCACTCTATGGCATTTAATGTTATATTCTATAAGGTCAAGGCAAGAATGGGTCATTTGACCCATTTTGACCTATGTCTTCTTTTCATTTTTGGGCCTTTTATTGAGCCCAATTCACTTAACCCAATAAAATCAATAATTTCTCATGTTTAAGTCCTGTCATACATGTTACTACAATATTCCCACTCACGCGATTCATATTTGTAGCCTCAATTCCAAAAACAAATGATTCTAGCCACGTATGGCCTATTTTGACCACAAGGGTAAAACCGTCATTTTGATGCCAAATTCGTTCACGGGTAATTTTACCATACCAATATAATACTTCACTTATTCCATGTATACACTCGTGGTTTTATAAGAAACATGGCAAAAATCGGCTCGGTACGTCCCCGGGCACCCTTGGGACTTAAGAAAATTTCCAACTTTGAAAAGTGGGCAAAACCAGCCTGGTACGCCCTCTGGCGCGCCCCACCCTCAGTATTTTGAAAATTTTATTTTTCGACTTCTCTTCATGGGTTTGGTTAGATACTTCAAGTTCTATTCTTTAACTTACTTCCTACCCTTAATATACTTTATTTGGAAGTCCTCCAAGCCTCATTTTTAACCCCATAAATGTTCCACGAAATCACCAAAACACTGTCTACGAAAGTCTAATCACATATACGAGGGACAATATCAACTATCTCATCCATAACATTACAAAATACATACTTATGGCTCTCGACACCTAGGTAAACATTATTCAATGTCGTCAAGTAGGGTTAGGAAGGTATGGGGTGTTACATTCTTCCCCCCTTAGAAACATTCGTCCTCGAATGTTAACAATATCTCTTCAATTACAACAAATTCATCTCTATATTAGCATACATATACATAAACACTTAAGGCTTATAGATACTTACTTTTTATTGCTATACTTATGCACTATGAACTTCTTTGTCCATTTGAAATAGATGGGGATACTTGGATTTCATGATTTCTTCAGCTTCCCATGTGATCTCCTCTACTTGTTGATTTCTACAAAGGACTTTTACGGAAGCTATGTCTTTATTCCTCAATCTCTTTACTTGTCGATCTAGGATAGCAATGGGTACCTCTTCATAAGTAAGATCCTCCGTAATTTGAACATCTTCAACGGGAACAATACGAGATGGATTTCCTATGCATTTTCAAAGCATCGAAACATGAAATACCGGATGGACTGAGGAAAGTTCTTGAGGTAGTGCTAATTCATAAGCAAATTGCCCAAATCTCTAATAATTTCATATGGGCCTATGTAACGTGGACTCAATTTCCCTTTCTTTCCGAACTGCATTACCCCTTTCATTGGTGACACCTTTAAAAATACCCAATCACCTATGGCGAATTCAAGCCCTCTTCTTCTAACATCAGCATATGACTTGTGGCGACTTTGGGCCGTTTGTAACCGCTGTTGGATCACTTTAACTTTCTCCATAGCCTGATGAACAATATCTGTCCCAAGTAAAGCAGTTTCACCCGCTTCAAACCATCCAATTGGTGATCTACATTTCCTTCCGTACAAGGCTTCATAAGGTGTCATATTAATACTTGAATGATAGCTATTGTTGTAAGCAAATTTAATAAGAGGCAAATGGTCGTCCCAACTGCCTTGAAAATCTAACATACAAGCTTGTAGCATATCTTCAAGTGTCTGAATAGTACGTTCTGCCTGCCCATCAGTCTGAGGATGGAAAGTCGTACTCAAATTCACCTGTGTGCCCAAACTCTGCTGAAAAGATCTCCAAAAGTGCGTTGTGAACTGTGCTCCTCTGTCTGATATAATGGAAAGTGGAATACCATGCAATCGTACTATCTCTTTCACATACAACTTCGCATACTGTTCAGCTGTATAGGTGGTCTTGACTGGTAGGAAATGTGCTGACTTGGTAAGTCTGTCCACTATAACCCATATAGAATCAAATCTCCACAATGTACGAGGCAAACCTGTGATGAAATTCATATTAATCATATCCCATTTCCAAACTGGAAGATTGATACATTGCATATAACCCTCTGGTTTCTGATGCTCTACTTTCACTTGTTGACAATTTGGGCATTGAGCGACAAACTCTGCAATGTGCTTCCTTTGGTGATCTTGAATAAACCAGGATGTCATCTATGAATACCGTGACGAACACATCCAGAAATGGCTTAAACACCCTATTCATCAAATCCATGAACACAACTGGTGCATTTGTTAGTCCAAATGACATAACTAAAAATTCATAATGGCCATACCGTGTTCGAAAAGCTGTCTTGGGTACATCTTCTTCTCTGACTCTGACTTGATGGTAACCCGACCTCAAGTTGATCTTTGAAAAACACTTGGCACCCTATAACTGATCAAACAAATCATCAATTCGAGGGAGGGGATATTTGTTCTTAATAGTTACCTTATTCAATTGTCGATAGTCGATGCACATTCTCAATGTGCCATCTTTCTTCCATACAAATAATACCGGTGTACCCCACCGGGACACACTAGGCCTAATGAAGCCCTTTTCCAGCAAATCTTTCAATTGCTCCTTCAATTCACGCAATTCTGCTGGAGCTATTCTATATGGAGGAATAGAAATAGGCTGAGTGCCCGAAATCACATCAATGCCAAATTCTACTTCCCGTTCTGGGGGTAAACCTGTAAGATCCTCTGGGAATACATCTAGAAATTCATTGACCACTGGAACCGACAACAGATTTAGTGGTTCCACTTCAGTATTTTTCACCCGTACTGAATGACATATATAACCCTTAGCAATCATTTTCCTGTCTTTCAGATAGGAAATAATTCTTCCTCGTGGTGCCCCTACATTACCCTGCCATTCAAGAACATTTCTTGCGGGAAACAAAATTGCACCTTGTTGGCCCGGCAATCTACCATAGGATAACAAGAGTCCAACCAATCCATTCCCATTATCACATCAAAATCCACCATGTCTAGTTCGATAAGGTCGGCCAATGTATCATGACCGCACACAGTTACCACACAGTTACAATATACTCTCTTTGCAACAATATATTCACCGACCAGTGTAGACATTTCAATTGATTTAATTAATAATTCTGGTGCCTTTGTAAATTTTGCAGCAACCAATGGAGTAACATAGGAAAATGTAGAACCTGGGTAAATCAGTGCATATACATTATATGAGAATATGGATAATGTACCTGTGACGACATCAGGAGAAGCCTCTGAATTATGTCGGTCCACGAGAGCATAAGTGCGATTTGAAACCCCACTAGTACTGGCTGCTCCTCTGGCACCTCTACCGCAGCCAACAGGCTGCACACCTCGGCCCAAAGAAGGAACCGATGTTGATGATGCAACGGTCGATCCTGTCGGTCGTGCTATACCACCCATACTCTTCTGGGGACACTCTTTCATCATGTGTCCCGTCATACCTCACCAAAAACAAGCATTTGTCCCCACTCGGCATGTACCTGCATGAATACACCCGCAGTGCTGACACTGCTGACGAGGAAAACCCGCTGCATATGATCCGTGAACTCCACTACTCTGCCCAGATGGACTACCTCTAAACCCTCAAAACTGAGAGTAAGCACCTGTTGTGGAATGCGAGAACGATGGTCTAGTGGTCTAGGAAACATACGAGGCCTAGATCCTTCTTGGGACATCATAGATGGTCCCATAGGTCTAGCCCTTTTGGACTGTCCCCTGTCAAATTCATGTACCCTTCGTCTCTGTCTTTGATCTTCCATTTTCAGGGCAAAGGCTTGTATTCTCGCTATGTCCATGTCTTTGTTCAAGGCAGCAATGGTGAAATCCCTTACCAAATATGGCTCTAATCTGTCCACGTAGCGATGGACTCTATCTGTCATTGTAGCCACCACATTTGGCGCATATCGAGCCAAGGAATTAAATTTCAAGTTGTATTCTCTAACACTCAGATTTCCTTGACAGAGATTTAGAAACTGATCCGCACGTGCCTCACGGATCTCATAGGGCAGGTAATGATCAAGGAAAGTTGTTTTAAATTCTTCCTAATTAGGTGGATTTGCACCAATATCACGAGATTTCTTCCAATCCTCGTACCACAATATTGCCTTTCCTTTCAATCTGTACGCAGCAAGTTCAAGTGTCTCTACCCCTGTCACGTGCATAACTTCCAAAGACCTCTGAATTTGATCCATGAAGTCCTGTGGATCTGCTTTCGAATCTGACACAGTGAATATAGGAGGGTCTAGTTTCAGAAAATCCTGTGTTCTGCTACTCGCCACTCTAGCCGCATCATCCTTATGTGTCATCGGACCAGCTCGTCCTTGACTTTGGGCTGCCACTAACTGTGTCAACATATGTACTGCATTTCTAAGATCCTGATCTGTGGCATTCATTGGTGGTTCTGTGGGTACTTCTCTACCAACTGGCTCTTTGGAGCTGGAAACGTAGAAGAAGACCGCGATGAAATTTCATCATTTGCTCCACCTTGACTAGCTTGGTCAGGTGGTAGTCTACTCATTCCTTCTTCAGCAGGCATATCTACCTACTTCTCTTTACCTCTACCTCTTCTCGTGATTGGCATTTTGACTATACCAAAGAAAAACAATTACCATGATCAGATACAATTCAACATACAACACTGGCTCTATTGCACGATCTAGAAGTGAAGAAAAGAAAGAACATCCTAAATGTCTCGTAGCCTCCTACTTATAAATGTGGTGCACAACACATCGATAAGTAAGACTCTACTCAGACACGACTTTGTAGACACCCTTAGAATGACTTGCTCTGATACCTCTTTTGTCACGCCCCGAATCCCATCGGGATGGATTGGCACTCATAGCCGACAAGGCCTGAGAGAACCAAGCTTTGCTTCTATTCAATCATATGCAAGCTATAAGAAACCCATGATCACGTAAGAGCTTTAAATACCAACAACAAAATTCATGGAACATGTGATATATATATACATAAGCGAAACTTGGCCATTGAGGCCATCAAGTCAAAATGACATGTACCATCTTACATTCATACACCCACATACGTCTATAAAAGCCTCTAACATGGACATTTACCAAAACTATCTGAAAGTCGGGACAAGTCCCCGCTTTATACAACATGTACACTACCAAAACATATGAACAACTGTGACTCGGAGAAACCCCGAACTAACTGGAGATCACCAATGATCCGCAACAACTGACAACCTACTGTGGAGGCCTACTAGTACTTGCGCCTGCAACAAGTAAGGTAAATCCCCCAAGAAAGGTCAGTACGAAGAATGTACTGAGTATGTAAGGCCATATGAAACTTGTATAATATATAAATTTGTTAATGAACTCAAATTCAAATGCATAACCAATATGGATAATTCACTATACTGAACTTTGGAAATTATGTATATTGCTTTCATTACTTTCTTTGTATCTTTGCTTCTATGATTATTCATCTTTGCTTGTGACCTGTGATACCCGGGCCCCGACTGAACAGTGGATTTTAACATAACATAACGTTATGTTGGGATCGGCTCGAGCTAGGCTTATGCCTCTAGAGATACCACCCACGAATCAATATATATGGGATCGGCTCGAGCTAGGTTATTACCCCTAGAGCTGCCACCCATACCAACACATCAGGTTCGGCTCAAGCTAGGTTATTACCCCTAGAGCTGCCCCCTGTCAGGATCGATCCGAGCTAGGCTTTTTCCTCTAGGTCTGCCTCCTGATTTAACCATCTCGGGATCGGCTTGAGCTAGGCATTTCGCCCCCAAAGCTACCACCCATACTTGATCATTGACCACATATACATTACTTTAGTCATTACTTTGAGATTGGTACAATGATAGTTATAACTTTATTTAAAGCCTTGGATCATTAACCAACGAGTGAGAGACATGTGAACAAACATTGTTGGAAACATAACCATATTGGAAACATAATACCATTGGAACCATTGGACAATAATCAATGAACAAGAGACATGAATATAACCACTATTGGAACTTTAGAACGTAACCTTATTGGGCTTTTGGAACATTAGTCATGATATGAGACATGAGATTCTCAATTGATCAATGAGTAGGAAATATATGATAATGACCATTGATAACCGGATATAGAATACCTTAGCACATTTTGGGATGGGACAAGCGTAATGTCAATGTGAATACTATTTGCCGCAGAAAGATACGGATAGGGTAACCTTACATACCTTGTATTCTCAATACGAATATATAATCTTAGATGCGTATACAATGTCCTACTCCTTCCTTATGTTTCACTCTACAACACAAATACATAACGGAATTTACATTAACCACCAACTACCTCACAAATGCATATAACGATAATGAGTTTCATGTTTGCCTTTAAACATGTCATTTCCCCCTTGACAAAACCATTGATGAAATTATCATACCAATAATCTCACAACATTCCATACATTTACCAATACATGATAATCAATAATATTTCACCACAAAACTTCTCCCTTACACCTTCTCATCCACACCATATCACAAATAATCCATCAAGCCACCTTAATACACCTCATAGCACATATCGGTCAAAATCCCACAATTTACACTTATATGAAAATAACAAGTTTAATAACATAATCATACCATACATGTTGATATTTCATTCATACCATGTTCTTTTAGCAAAATCACAAGTCATATTTCAAGTTACAATTCCATGGATATCACATCTTTTACCAAAAACACATAGTACCATGTTCAACACTTCCAAGAATAACCAACATGATTTACATACTCTCCCATGCATATAATATATTAATCCATAACAATAATCACTTACCCAAGCTTGAAAAATGATGATCTTGCTCCAAAGTTGGCTTAGGGCTCTTAGGGTTTTGAGAGAAAATATCTTATCTTTTTGGTCTAAAAGGCATCAGACTTTGTGATGAATAAAATAAGATTTTTGCCCCTTTATATAAGCCTTTAATTCCATCCTTATCCACTCTATGGCATTTAATGTTATATTCTAGAAGGTCAAGGCAAGAATGGGTCATTTGACCCATTTTGGCCCATGTCTTCTTTTCATTTTTGGGCCTTTTATTGAGCCCAATTCACCTAACCCAATAAAATCAATAATTTATCATGTTTAATTCATGTCATACATGTTACGACAATATTCCCACTCACGCGATTCATATTTGTAGCCTTAATTTCAAAAACAAATGATTCTAGCCACGTATGGCCTATTTTGACCACAAGGGTAAAACTGTCATTTTGATGCCAAATTCATTCACGGGTAATTTTACCATACCAATATAATACTTCACTTATCCCATGTATACACTCGTGGTTGTAGAAGAAACGTGGCAAAAAATCAGCCCGGTACGTCCCCGGGCACCCTTGGGACTTAAGAAAATTTCCAACTTTGAAAAGTGGGAAAAACCAGCCTGGCACGCCCTTGGGCGCACTATCTTTCTGCCTGTGGACTAAAATTTTTGGCCCAGAGAGTCCTGGCATGCCCTCTGGCGTGCCCCACCCTTAGTTTTTTTGAAAATTTTATTTTTCGACTTCTCTTCGCGGGTTTGGTTAGATACTTCAAGTTCTATTCTTTAAATTACTTCCTACCCTTAATATACTTTATTTGGAGTTCCTCCAAGCCTCGTTTCTAACCCCACAAATGTTCCACAAAATCACCAAAACACTATCTATGAATGTCTAATCACATATACGAGGGCCAATATCAACTATCTCATCCATAACATTACAAAATACATACTTATGGCTCTCGACACCTAGGTAAACATTATTCAATGTTGTCAAGTAGGGTTAGGAAGGTACGGGGTGTTACAGTGTTGATTTCCTAAAGGTAGACTAACCGATTGTACAAAACCCATGGTTGCTAAGAAAGAATATAATGGGTGAAGTTTTAAGGTTGCAAATAGTGACAATTAAATAATGTTCATAGGCTTAGTAAGGAGGCAGGGCTACTAGAATGACCTTGTAGTTGGCTGATTATAAATTGATATTGCATAAATGCTTAGTGTATGGGAATAATTATCGATGAATAGTATCCATCGAATGGATTGTAGTTCAGTTTATAATGTTGGTGAAATAAGTCATCTTGATTTTGGTTGATGATCTTTAGTTGCTATATCGATCAAGGGAGTAGAGTTATTAGATGAGTTTTGGCATATTCATACCCATCTTGTTGTTACATGATAACATTTGGTTAGTATTGCCCCTGTTGAGGTATGTTGTAGGATCGAATAGACTAATAAGAGTTGTGGGGAAAATATATATAATAGTGGAAACCCATAATGGTGTGTTGGTGGTGTTGTGTTAGTTACAATATTGGTGAGGGTCTAACAAACTCACTAAGCTTGTTCCTAGTATAGAAATAACAACCGTAAAGTATTGTGGCTTTGGTTAAAAATATGGTGGTTTATGGATTAGTGTTTAATGGTGTATCATGGTGTATTGATTGGTGGATTTTATTGTTAACAGGTTAAAGTACAAGTTTAGAAACTCGTAGAAACTTTCGGCACGTAAAACAATTTGGTTGAACTCTGTTTAGAGAGATTTCCATAAAAAGGTTAGTTTGTAATGTTGAATTCTCAGAATTGTGTTGTCAAATGGAATGAACTGGGACCAGGTCCTAAGTTACTGCCTTGGTTCATTGCTGTGGTACCGCCGCAGTGGTAAAAGTGCCACTGCAGTGGTACACAGTTTCGTCCTTATTGCTATCTTCGTTGTCATCCCAAAAGTTCGTGCGCAGTAATATCAAGTGGTGTTTTGAGTATTGTAGATGTCCCATAACATAAATTTCAGTACAAATCGTATTCCCTGAGTTATAGAAGTTATTCTTTATGCCTAGAGCTTAGTGGTATGTTGTGTATAGGCTGGTTGGCGTTAATATTGGATGGCGGTTTAGTAAGTGTTATCAAATTGTGTTAGAAGTTGAGGGGAGGTTGCATTAGTTTTGTAACCATTGTGTATGCTTAACTCTGAGAATCATGCTAAAATCTGTCCTTTCTATCATTGATCGTTCAGGGAAGAATGGTGGGTAAATTGGTATCTAATGTAACGACCCAATTCGTCACTACTGAAAATATCTGGGGTAAAATCATAATAACCTCTTTCATCATAAGTTATAGGACTAATTATTTAGTATGGGAGTGCATTGGACATGTACTAAGGTCATACAATATCCCTAGCACAAAGTTAAGTTTAAAGTGTTCTTATCGATTGAGTTTCGAGCTAAGTTTAAACAAGGGTCAATTTAAAACAAGCATATCTCCTAGAATATAAAATGTTATGCAGCCAAATAACAACCAAATGAAAAATCTTTGAGTGTTTTTTCCAACGCATCTGACCTTTTGTTAATCCGCCTTCTGAGTAAAAAGTTATAACTATTTTACTAAACACTGTTTGGGTTGAGAAGTTAACCGCCGGAGTGGTACCACTGCAGTGGTAATCTAACCATTGCAGCTGTAACAAAACAGTATTTAAGGCTGTTTATCACGGGTTTCATCCCCAAAACTCAAATATTTTGTTCCTAAGCCCTAGAGGGGAAATTTTCTCATGGTTGGGGTGGAAACCCTTTATTAAGGTAAGATTTTTACTCCTTTTAAACATTAGCTTTGGAGGGAGGAATGAAAATCCTATCCTATACGAAGGCCTATATACAAAAAAAGCACTTTGCCTAGAATCCCAAGTTGCCTCCCCTCTCCTCTGAGGTTAGTTCATCTTCTAGAATCATTAGAATGGGGAATTATGGTGAAATTCTTATGGTTTAGAACCCTAGGTTCATAAAATCATGGGGAAAACCTATGGGTATATTTATTTTAATCTAGAATTAACTTTAGATTGTAAATTAACTCTTCCTAGTATAAAATTGTGGTCAAAAACATAAACTTTGATGGTTGGGGATTTTGAATTCAATAAGGGTGGGGCCTTTGGCTTCAAAACTCCAATAATGGACATGGGCTGAGCATGATAGAGCTAGTTAATGGTTAATTGACCCTTGGATATTGTTATACACCATAATTGAGGGTAGAATAGTGGGTTTGAATTCCCAAAGTATTTATTTGAAGAGTAATTGATTAATTACTATTATACTTGTTATTTATTAGATGATTTAGCCTATGGAAACATGAAGAAGAAGAAAGATCATTTGTGATGTAGCTTACTTGTTGCAGCAGCTTAGCACCCAGGTTGGTTATAGTTTTATGTGTAGTATACTTGGTTTAGATGCATTTAATAACTATAGTAGATGGGAGATTTCATGTCTATACCTGTGGGCACGGAGTTAGGTTGGATAAAACATAGAAATAGTGTAATAATGATCTAATTGTATGTTATTGTGTTTGGTGTGAATCCCTTGATGGTTGGTTGTAATTATTCAAATACTTGATGATTTTATGGAATTTAATATATGAATATGACTAATAATAAAAAGATTAGGTGACCTGGTAATCTATAGAACTAGTCGTTAATACCTTTAAATGGGGTGAACTCGATACTATGTATATTTGAAGTATGAGATATTACTACTAGACGATTTTTGGAGGATTGATTTTGATAAGAGGATGTGATAACTTAATAAGCTAAAGTCAAGTTTGATTAAGTTCTAGAAAGTAAGAGATGTAGAGGTGGATGACTCTAGCTAGGATTATAAGTTGAATAGAGCTAAGTGGTTGAGTAACCAACTAAAGGGAATAGTGTTTTGAACTTCGTAAAGACTTGAGTGTAAGGGTTACTAGTTAGTAACTGAATTTACCTATTTTAATAGGACTAAAAGAGAGTTAGAAAGGTGAATTAAATAGGATGAACATTTAGAGTGTAGATATTAATCGTGGTGAAATGTGAATTCCTAAATAGATTCTCGCTTGATTGGTCTTCAGACCCGTTGTGATTGATTATTGGATTTGATAATGTTCGACTGAATATGTGATGAATTGACCTTCGGGCATACTTGTTATTTCATGTGTTAGTGGCTATTCACTGTTATCTAGAATGGTGAACGTTGATTAGTGGTTGTATTTACTTGGTTTTCATTCATTGGAGATTCAGTTTCGATCGTTGTTGCTTGCATCTGCTTTTAGTTGGGTGTTTGCTACTCGTCTTTACGCACTTATAATTATTCACTCCATCCTGCATGTGCATATTCATACATATTTATGATGATGACTTGATGTTAATGATGATGATATCAAGATCATGATGTTCATGATGTTGTTGATGATATTGATGATGATGAGCTAATGAGAATGATGTTGATGAGATTGAGAAGAGGAAGAGATGACGTCCACATCCTTCATTCATATATACATTCATATGTATTTGAATGTATAGTTATATTTATGTGTGGTTGATGATTCCATGAGTGGACCGAGTTATGTTGATGATAAGTCATGGTTCAATGTATGGACCGGTTGTTTGATGAGATAATGTTGTTTCTTGAGTGGATCAGTTATGTTTGATGGATGTGATTTGGCATTGTAGCAAAGTGTGAATATTAGGTACTTCATGAATTATGTATAAATATTGCTCTTATGTGTATAGAGTTATAACTTGATGTATATTATACTATCCCTCCTAGCAAAGTAGTTGATGCTAATGATTGCCTTGGTTATAAAAACCCTAATGGTTAATGGTAGTGTAATAGAGAGCAAAAATTGTCCAGTAAAAAGGATCAATGAGAAAGAGAGAAAGAGAGAAGTATATAGAGTTGTTGTAATAAGGTAAGTGCAAAGAATTATGGGTTAGGTTAATTCATAATATATAGTTAGTTAATCATGCCTTAAGGATAAAATAATATTACTTAAATAAAAGAAAGGCAATAAGTTTAGAAGTTGAAGTAAGTAAGTATATTCAGTTATTAAACGTGTATGCTTGTCATGATTTCTTCTTGTTGCTATATGTTATTATATGTTTCTAATCCTGGTCAGCCGATGATACCTACCTACACATGTGGTTTGTACTGATACTACACTTACTATATCGTATTTTGGGGATATAGCGATGTTGCAAGTCAGTTGGAGTCTCTATAGCAGTAACGGTGATCATTCTCCAACAGCAAATACCCTATCGATCTTGCATGGATGTTGTGTCATGGATTTTCCTACTCCTTGTCTAGTGTTGTTATACCGATTTAGCCTAGTTTCTGAGGATTCAATTTTGGTTATTTTCCGCATTACTTGTACTTATCTTTGTATTAAACTGGGATTGTAGATTGAGTCAACAGAATAAAGATTGTGAATCAAAGATGGTTATTTAGATGACTAGTTTATTTGGTTAACTTAAGAATTGTTTATACTTCCACACTAATTAAATTTGTTGGGAATTAAGGGTTCTCCTATCTAGGATAGAGTTAGGTAAGTGCCCGGCACGATTAGTGATTTGGGTCATGACACTGTAGGATACTCTAATTATGGAGGAGGAGAGGGACCAATCTACTGGTTATAGAATCCAAATTGCCTCAAGACCTTTTACTAGAAGCCAAGTGAGAGAACTCCAAAGGATGCAAGCTTTGTTCATGAAAAACGAAGTACTTAATAGAGTTTTGGCTAGCAAAAGAGGGTTTCATGTGGTGAAGGTCTCTTGGAGGGAAGATGAGAAGTTGTTAGGTAACAAAGGACCAAGCCAAGAAGACAATAAAGCCAAGGACTCTATTCTATCCAATTCAGCGCAAGGCCTACAAATTAGCGCACCCTAGGACACTTTGGCGCACCACTTGGGTGATGGCCATGGATACCATACAAGCTAGGAACCATTCTGGACATTTTGTCTCAGTAAGAACATTTTGGCGCAGTATTGGGCATTTTGGCGCTTCGCCAATCTACATGGTGAGTGGGTCATTCTCTTTGAGGGTCACTTTTGGGCCCCAAAACCATGTTTAGGGTCACTTTTGGGCCCATAGCAATAAATATTTTGTCTTTCCATTCATTAGTTAGCTTTTGATTATTATTGATGAGAAATACTCTTGTGAGTGTTGGTAAACTCTTGTTGAATGTTTTGGTTAGAAACTTTGGTTTTGAGGGCGTACGAATTCCCTCTTGGTCAATTGTAAGAGATTAGGTGTTGTTGGCAATTTAAAGGGAGGTCGTTGGTTGAAACACCTTTGGTTATCCTTTTCTTTATCTTCGTATGTCTATCTATTGAATCTCTATCTATCTTCCTTACTTTTTGTAGTATACTTTTATATTTCATATTTTGAGTCATATCATTTGGTATCAGAGCTAGGTTTGAATTCGTTCCTAGAAGTTAAATCTTGGATTGGTTATCACAAAAAAAAAAGAGTCAAAAACATTTTTTCTAAGAAAACCCCCCAAAAAAATTTGTTGTTTTGAGTCTTGTTTGAGTTTCTATTGTTATTTTTGTTTCCTCTAACAATTTCTAGGTCGAAATCTGAGTTTTTGTAGTGATTGGAGTAGTTTTAAGGAAATCACCATTGTTGGATTCTAGAGTTTGAAGAAATTTGAAAGTGGATTCTTAGATCTACAGATTTTGGGTTGGAATTGAAAGATAAAAACTATTGGAAATTATTTCTCATGTCGAAAAACCCGAGTTCTGAAATTTGGTGTGGATTTGAGTTATTTTGAGTGAGTTATGTAATTTGGGTTCCTTCACCTTGTTCATAGTATTCTTGAGGAATATTCAAATCTTCAAGAAGAAGAAATATCAAAAAGGTGTTGCTTGATCCAAGAAAGCATCAAAAAGGAAAGGATAAGTGTTAAAGGAAAAAAGGAATATTCCAAAAAGGGAAAAGGACAAGGTGTAGGGTACAGCTGGGACTATAGGGTCCCAAAAACTCGGAGCCTTCAGGAGCACTCATTGTACATTTTGGCGCACCAAGCTTACCTGCGCCAATTGGCATGGTGCAGCGCCGATTTGTCACCCCCTGCGCCAATCTGTATTTTCCAGACTAGATAATTTGGCGGTTGGGAGGTCCTTTTGGCGATGCACAAGCAAGTTTGGGAATGCCTGGGTACGTTTTGGCGATCCTAACTCATTTTGGGTGATCCAAACTTCGTGATATCCAATAAAAATCAGGTTCAATCATCATAGTTTCAATTTCTTGATTCCAAATCCATTTCCTGATTCTAAAACTAATTAACAACTAGTACTTGGTCTACTTAGTTGATTGATTAGTCTTTAAGCCCGTTCTTTCTTAGTGCTACCTTATTTTGTGTTTTTCTCGTTTACATCTTCGTAGTACTTTCTTGATTCAAGTTCATAATTTCTTTTGAGTCGTCCATCTTTCTAACAAACAAGAATCTATTCCGGCCAAGAGTAGCAATCGACACTTCAACTACCATCGGAGTATAATCTAGCCTTCAACGATTGTGAAACCAAGAGTGAGGCAATACAAAGGTGTGTAGAAAATTATGAGGTTGATTTCTTAACATTAACTTGTTTGTCATTTTTGTTTAGTGTTCTTTCATAGGTACTATGCCTTCAGGAGACGACACTCCAAGTTCTTCTGAAGAGGTAGACATGGAAGCCTTAATGGCAGTTATCTTGAGTATGAAACAAGACATGAGTGAGATGCGAGGTCAAATGTCAGGAATGGATGGAAGGCTAGTTAACATGGAAGGTCATCTAAACTCTACTCAATCCACTCCCCAAAACTACAATGCCTCTTCTTGTGGACATGCCTAAAACACTTCCACTACTATTTCCCTAGAAACACTCCACCAAATGTACAACCCACCTAGAAAAGTACAAGATCCCATCAACCAAGCCACCACATACCCATATAACCAAAATCCCATCCGAGCACTATAATCCCAATTCAATCAAGTTAACCAAGACGCACTACAAAACCAAGAGCCACCTCACCAAATTCCCCAAGACCTATCCTAAACTCCATTAAACCAAAATCCACCATCCCAAGCACCACTTAACCAAAATCAACCGGTCCAAGTTGAAGAGGCTCCACAAGGTAAACAAGAGGAATATGATGAAGTGTCCATGTTTGGGAAATATATGAGGAATAGACCAATGGTTCAAGGAGGGCATAGAGGTCGAGGAGAA
Organism: Capsicum rhomboideum; assembly: GCA_031232105.1. Lineage (NCBI taxonomy): Eukaryota > Viridiplantae > Streptophyta > Magnoliopsida > Solanales > Solanaceae > Capsicum > Capsicum rhomboideum. The sequence continues at coordinate 25,016,237 of CP124718.1, forward strand.
TGATTTGGACCAATCCCACATGGGAGAGGAAACTTTGGAAATCATCCCCAAGGTGAAGTTCAATGGAACTATAATGACAACCAAGGAGGACAAGATTTAGGGATCAATTCTATCAAGACTAATCTTCCAACCTTCAAATGAGAAAGTGATCCCGATGCTTATCTCACATGAGAGCACTTGTGAAAAAATATTTCAAGTCAATGATTTCACCGAAGTCAAGAAGAGTTGTTATGCCATAGCCCAATTCGAAGGGTTTGCTATTACATGATGGGAACATACCAAAAGATTTTAAGAAGTTTTCAGTAATGGACAACCACCTCCGTGGGATGTATTAAAGGCTCTTATAAGATAAAGGTTTGTATCGTAGAGATTCGACATTAGTTATTTGCCACGTTGTATAACCTACGTCAAGGGAACAAGAGTGTATTGACTTACTATGATGAATTCCAATAATTGATCTTGAAGCTTTAGTATCATGAGAATGAGAAACATGCCAACATCCATTTCAAGGTTGGGTTAAACAAGGAGATCTCCACATTGATGACTTTTCACAAATTTGCTACTTTGGAAGAAATCTTGCAAGCCATTTTGGAGGTCAAGAGAGAACTCAAAGAGAAGACATCTATAAAGCCCAAAGGATATTCAACGAAAAGTTCTTAGGGAAAGAATAAAGATACAGTTGAAGAATCATCAGGGTGAAAAATGAATAAGGACGTCAACAAGTCCTATGACAAAAATCTTGTTGAGAAGATTTCTCCAAAGTATCCTCCAAGGAATGAAGGTAACAAGTATCCAACTTCTAATTCTAAAGGTTTTCAATGTTTCAAATGCCAAGGTTGGGGGCATAAGGAAAATGAGTTTCCTAAGTAAAGAAATGTGGTCCTTAGGGAAGGAAGGATGTATTATCTAAGAGAGGAGGTAGAACAGAAGAAGAAGAATAAAAAAGAGCCCCAAGAAGGAGAGGAGTTTATGGAAGATGAGTATGTACAGGAAGGAAATAAGGACGCTTGGCCTCAAGATAGAGAGTTCAAGGTTCCAAACATTATGGTAAGGAGATGATTTGTAAGGCCTTAGATGACCCGATTCAAAGGGAAAATATATTCCATTTGAAGTGCCTTATCAAGGAAAATGTGTGTTCATTAGTCATTGATAGTGGGAGTTATGCTAATGTTACTAGTGCCACCATGGTAGATTTCTTAAAGCTATCCACAACTAGGTATGCTGCACCCTACAAGCTTTAATGGTTAGACAAATGTGGAGAATTGAAGGTGAATAGATAATTCATGATTCGATTTAAGATTGGTATTTACCATTATAAAGTGTTATGTGATGTAATTCCCATGCAAGTTTGTCACATCTTGCTTGGAAGACCATGGAAATATGATCATTCTAACAAGCATGATGGAAGGACTAACCATTATTCTCTTAATTCAAATGATCGAAAGTTCCCACTCCATCCTTTTTCACCATCACATATGAATGAGATCCATCAAAGGTTGAGAGAGTTAAAGTAAAAAGGCAAGAAGGAAGGGGAGGAGGAATCCTATGAAAAGGAGAATGATGAAGGGGAAGAAAGAGGGAAATTAAAAGGGAAGGGTTGAATGGTGATGTTGGCTAGAAATAAGGACCTTTTCAAAGAATACAATGATGAGGAGCCCATGCTCCTTCTAGCCCATGCTTTTCATGCTAACCACTCTACTTCTCCTATTCCCAATTTTATTTCCCTTATTTTGTAGGATTTTGATGATGTATTTCCAAAGAAGCTTTCGGGAGGATTGTCCCCACTTCAGGGGATTGAGCATTAAATAGAATTTGTGTCGAGCTCACAATTACCAAACAAACCAGCTTATCAAAGCAATACGGAGGACACAAAATAACTCCAAAGATAATTTTAGAAACTTCTCAACAAGGGATACATCAAGGAGAGCATGAGTCCATATGCAGTCTCGGTATTATTGGTGTCATAGAAAGATGGGACTTGGAACATGCGTGTTGATTGTTGAGCAATCAACAAGATAATGGTATAGAATCACCACCATATTCCCCATTTAGATGACATGTTAGATAAACTCAATAGTTCTTGTGTATTTTCTAAGATAGATCTTAGGAGTGGGTACCATCGAATCCAGATGCAACCGGGTGATAAGTTGAAAACCACCTTCAAAACTAAGTTTGGTCAATATGAATGGATGGTTATGCCTTTTGATCTTACCAACGCTCCTAGTAACTTTATGAGATTAATGAACTGTCATGAAACCTTTCATTGGGAAGTATATGGTAGTATACTTTGATGATATTTTAGTTTATAGTAAATCCCTAGAAGAGCATGTTTTACATTTGCAAAAAATCTTTCATGTTCTTAGGAGATAAAAGGTGTATGCTAATCTTGAAAAATGCTCTTTTGGTGTGAATGAAGTAATGTTCTTGGGATTTTTAGTAAGCTCAAGAGGAGTTGAGGTGGATGAATCCAAGATAGATGTTATCAATCTATTGGTGAAGTACAAAGTTTCTATGGGTTGGATAGTTTTTATAGATGGTTTGTCAAAGGGTTTAGCACCATCGCTGCTTCCTTGACCGAGGTAATCCGCAAGGATAAGCCTTTCAAATGGGGTGATGAGCAAGCCAAAGCTTTTGAAACCTTGAAATCCATGCTTAGCTCCGCCCCCTTGTTGCAATTACCCAATTTTGATAAAATGTTTGAGATAGAGTGTGATACTAGCAAGATAGACATTAGAGTCATCTTAAACCAAGACCGTAAGCCCATTACTTATTTTAGCAAAAAACTCAAAGGAGCAACCTTGAACTACTTTACGTATGATCTTGAGTTGTATGACTTGATTAGAGTTTTGGGTAATTAGCAACACTATTTGTGGCCCAAGGAATTCGTGATTCGAACCAACCATGAATCTTTGAAACACCTCCGGGCCTAAGATAAATTTAAAAAATGGCATGCCAAGGGGATCAAATTTCTAGAAACTTTTCCCTATGTATTTCAATACAAGAAAGGGATTATCTAAGAAACAAGTGTTAAGCAATACATTATCTTCTAAATGGATGGGTTTTGAGTGTTTGAAAACCATGTATCCCGAGGACCCCAAGTTCGCTCAAATCTTCAAAGATTGTGAGGATTGGGAAAGGGAACGATGGATTAGGGATAGGTCATCTATACCCTATTCTAAATTTGATGGATTTTTGTTCAAGGGTAAGCGATTGTGTGTGCCCTCAAATTCTTAGAGGGAATTATTTGTTAGAGAGGCACATGATGGGGGTATGATAGGTCACTTTGGAATTTACAAGACCCTTGGCATCCTAGAGGAACAATTTTACTGGCCAAAAATGTGTGATGGTGTTGCATGAATATGTGGCCAATATGTAGATTGTAGAAGCACTAAATTGCGGTTTCTGCCTCATGGATTGTACATGCCACTTTCCACTCCCTTACGCCTTTGGGTTGATATTTCTATGGACTTTGTTTTTGGGGTAGCCTAGGACAAAGAGGGGAAGAGATAGTTTTTCTGTTGTTGTTGATAGATTCTCAAAAATGGCGCACTTTATCTCGTATAACAAGTGTGATGATGCCTCCAATGTGGCATCCTTGTTCAGTGAACATATTGTTAAAATTCATGGGATTCCTCAAACCATCGTTAGTGATAGGGGGTCCAAGTTTCTTAGTCACTTTTGGAGATCATTGTGGGGTAGGCTTGACACTAAATTACTTTTCTCTACGTCATGCCACCCACAAACTGAGGGTCAAACCAAGGTTGTGAATATGATCCTAGGTTTTATGCTATACACCTTGGTTTATGGGAAGATGGCCTTATGGGAGGATCAATTACCTTTAGTTGAATTTGCTTACAATAGAGTTATTCACACGACTATATGTACGAATCATTTTGAATGTGTTTATGGTTTTAACCCCCTAACCCCCTTGGATCTAACCCCCTTGTCTAGTGATGTTGTGTTAAGTATATATGGAAATAAGAGGGCAGAGGCCATGAAGAAGCTACATGAGAAGGTGAGACTTAGCCTTGAGAAGAAGTATCAAGCAGTGGCTCAAAGGGTGAACAAAGGAAGGAAATGGCTTGTACTTGAACGGGGTGATTAGGTTTGGGTACACCTTTTCAAGGATCGATTTCCAACTCAAAGAAAGACAAAGTTGATGTCGAGAGGAGATGGTCCTTTTCAAGTACTTGAAAGGATAAATGAAAATACCTAAAAGGTTGATCTATCACCAGAATATCAAGTGCACAATACCTTTAACGTGTGTGATCTATCACCTTTTGAAGCTCTTGAGAATGATGACTCTATGAATTTAAGGTCAAATTCTCTTTAATAAGGAGAGGATGATACAATCTAAATTGCCTCAAGACCTTTACTAAAAGCCAAGCGAGAGAACTCCAAAGGATGTAAGTTTTGTTTATGAAAATCAAGGTACTTGATAGAGTTTTGGCTACAAAAAGAGGGTTTCATGTGATAAAGGTCTCTGGGAGGGAAGATGAGAAGGTGTTAGGTGAGAAAGGACCAATCTAAGAAGACAACCAAGCCAAAGACTCCATTCTATCTGATTTGGCGGAGGACCTACAAATTGATGCACCACCCCAGGACACTTTGGCACACCACTTGGGTGGGGGCTATAGAGACCATACAAGCTAGGAACCATTCTAGACATTTTAGCATAGTAGGGACATTTTGGCACTAGACTGGGCCTTTTGGCTCATCGCCAATCTACATGGCCAGTGGTTTATTCTCTTTAAGTGTCACTTTTGGGCCTAAAAACCATGTTTAGGGTCATGTGTGGCCCCATAGCTATAAATATTTTGTCTTTCCATTGATTAGTTAGCTTTTGATTATTATTGATGATAAATACTCTTGTGAGTGTTGGTAAACTCTTGTTGAATGTTTTGGTTAGAAACTTTGGTTTTGAGGGCATATGAATTCCATCTTGGTCAATTATAATAGATTAGGTAGATGTTGGTAATTAAAAATGAGGTCGTTGGTTGAAACACTTTCAGTTGTCCTTTTCATTATCTTCATATGCATATCTATTGAATCTTTATCTATCTTTCTTGCTTTTTGTAGTATACTTTTATCATTCATATTTTGATTCGTACCAACTGGCCCACTACTTAGGGGATCAGGAGAACGTACTTCACAGCTGATGCTTGGAGGTGGCTGAATTTGGTGTCCCGAAGGATTCATCCGTCAAGCAACACTTTTGACGTGACCTACCCTTGGGCTCTAATAGTGGTCTATGCTATACGGGGTATACCATTGAATGTGAGGATTCATGTAGTGATGGAGTGGAAGGACTTCTATTGAGGTAGTAAGAAGGGCCCCCTGCTTCCTGGTCTAGTCTCTGCACTATGTAGGTGCATCGGTGTGCCCGAGGAGGATGCTGACATCAAGGTAGAGATAGACATCGCTTTTTACCCCTTCAAGGTGTAAGTGGTTTGGTCCAAGGGGAAGAAGAAGTGAAATATGGGTGAGGTCGAGAGCTGTCAGGCTACAAAGGAGGACAATGATGATGATAATGATTATGCCCCTCCCTTCTAGCCTCAGCCCCAGCCCCAGATTTCTAGCAGCCACCTTGAGGGGGACCTGGCTGTGGTTAGGAGATATATAAAGCATGCCTCTTCGAGCTCCGCAGCCCCACCTCCCACTGTCCAGGACTATGCAGCGCTCCATAAGGAGCTTGACAAGGAAAGGAGGAGGAGGTGCTCCTAGGACTGCATACTTGCACAGATATGGAAGACCGTAAAGTTTATATTTAGTGCGCAGTCCCCGACCAGGAGCTTCCCCAGCTAAAGCTGAAAGACATGCATAAGTTCTCCTTCCTGAGTCATGCGGAGGGAGAAGGCCCCGCCCCGATAGCCCGTGATAGGGCATCCAGCTATGCCCCTTGGTGCATATCAGGCCAGTTCCCCCCACCTTTTTATACATTGTTATTGATTTAGGTTGTCTCTATTTTGGGCATGTAACAAACACTATTTCTCCCTTCCTTTTCCTTTTATTTATTGCACATGAATGCTAGTTTTAACAATTTTATTTATATAGAATTCATGCTTTTACCTTTCCGTATATGATTTCTATAATTCACGTGGTAGTTCATAACTTAATTGAAAGATTAATACAGGCAAAAAATGAAAAAAAATAGGTGGAAGCAGGACAGGGATTCTGTTCCTGCCCAACCCACTATAGAGGCTTGCACACCGCTATGACGATGCTGCTATGGCTGCTCGCTGTAGCGAGTCAGTGCCGCTATGGGAGCCCAATAGCAGCTGCCCATAAAATTTATAGTTTCTGCAAATTCCCTCATTCCCCTTCTCATTTTCAGCAATAACGTATGAAATCGCACTATAGCCTTTAATATAATCCCAAGACTGAACTTAATAATGCATAAAACATCAACTTAGCATCACCTTACTTAAAATTAGTTATGAATCACAACAAGAAACTTTCATTATAATGAACCCCGCTATTAAGCAACAATAGCCCTTTTCCCATGGTCTTTAACCAAATACCGATTGTTTGAAACAAAAATTCCCACAATCATAAACTATTTTCCCCTTATCATTTCACCAATGAGAAGTCCATGCCTAGCACTTAGCATACAATTTCCATTTTAAGCACATAGCAAGTAATCCACTTATCTATCAACACATTCACAAGTTATAACTTTTCACACATGAATTCCATAGTAATTCAAAAAATCACATTTCACATATTCACATTCAAGAAATACTAATCCACATGAGTATCAACTCAAGGTTTCATCAATAAGCCAGCCTTTTTTATTATCCTTTATTCACCTCATTGATAACCATAAGACAATTATCCATAAGTTTACATTGTCTTTATGGCCAGATACAAATTGGAACCTTCCCAGTTCTAATTACCATTGCTTGTGTCATTCCAACGAAGTCAAACGACATCTATTTACCTTGTCAAGATACCAATTAGGATCAGGAGATACCAATTGGACTCAACTCATACAAGCAAGCATACACACCACATGAAAGGAGAGAAAGAAGTGAAGCAATTTCCTAGAATGCCTCATAGCTCCTCGAAGATTAGACGTGGACGTCAATACACAAATCCGCAAGACTCTACTAGACATTTGCTCTTGTATAGGGAGATCGGTAACCTAGGCTCTGAAACTAACTGTCATGACCCAACAAACCGGATCATGTGTGCACCTACTCTAATCCACCTAGAGAGGAGAACCCTTACCACCCATCTCAAAATATATGAGAAAGTAAATAAAGAAATAGAAAAATAACTCATTTATTACAACCAGTTTACAACCTTTCAATACAACTTAAAACTTTTCCCAAGGAACTAGTCTAAATAGGTACAAGAGCCAGTAAGAGAAAATACAACTATACACATGACCCAGCTTCCACCATAGGAATACTAACAGAAGCTATTGGAGATCCTTACCACATCATAGATGAAACACCTACTGATCCTGCAAGCAGACTATACCCTAAAAGGGTATAGCAAGAGTAGTATCAGTATAAACAACATGTACTGGTAAGCATCAACGATCGATCCATATTAAATCACATAAATATCTGAAAAGAAACATGCAACTTGAGAGTTAATTAGTCAAAGGTCTCCCGTCGTAATAATTCTTTAACAACCTTGGTTGTTGCTAACCTTATCATTGAGAACAACCTTCCCTTATCATGTTTAGCCCTAATCACCATCTATCTATTAAGTCATCAAGTCAGACCTCATTCTACAATTACTTGTGAGTTCTATGATACTCAACCCCCAAGGTTTCTTACCCTTAATAATTCATTGTTAAGACCCTTACATAATGCTTAACCTTGTTCCACTAATTGGGTTATGCATCAACACCCTAGTAACTTTAGATTCATTTAAGTCTATGCGAATTAAATAGTAAGACAGTAAGACCCCGCCTTCCTAGTCTCAACTGCTATAACAAATAGACCATCGACCATACGCATACTATAGTTACAACCATGGACACCTACTAGGTAGCCTTACTATAAATTTATGACACCTAACCTTATTCAAAAATACCAAAGGATTCAGTCAATATAAGTCAACAGGGACAACAAGCCACGTCAAGACCTTGACTACCAATAAGACTCCAAGTCAAAAAACCATGACTCAATCAAATATATCAACCATGAATTAGTTACACAAGTATGTAGACAATATAGAGTTACATCCAAACTTACAATTAAGCCCGGACCACTCAAAGATCCATTCCAACAATGATAATGACACTAATCAAGAAATCCCAATTTATATTAAGAAACCAAATATAGCAAGTCAACACGTAAGCCCAGTTCCCTCAAGGAACCCTTATAGCACACCAACACTTAATCCCCGGTTCACTCAAGGAACTACTATAACAAGCAACAAATAATCCCCAGTTCACTCAAGAAACCAATATAAAAAGTAACACATAATCTCCGGTTCACTTAAGGAACCAATATAAAAAGTAACATGTAATCCCTTGTTCACTCAAGAACTAATACAACACAATATATATTTATTTATATATATGTATATAACAAGTAAACAAATAACCCGATTCACTCAAGAAACCATCACACTCACCAATACCTGTACATACATGCTAAGGGTCTTATGGTCGTCCACTAGCCATGACATGCAGGGGATGAGCAATTGTCCATGTACCAATTCCCAGACATCTAGTGTTTGCCAATCTTATAACAACCAATCCCGTGAAGATGTCCAAATGACGGTACCTCCCACAATATAAATGGATAAGCCAGTGAAGATGCCCAAATACTGGTGCATCCCACAAATAATCAAGATATCACCATAATCACAAAAATAATGAGTATCCAATTATTACACTTGTACGACCAATAAGATTTCATAACAACTCATTACAGTGATTAACAATCAGGATATCAATTAAGCCTTTACTTCTTTTAAACATACATTCCAGTAAGTAATACAAAGAATAGTTAGCAAATATATATAAGTCAAGTTAGATTTCAACTACGTAAAACCATCACCTACAGTTTGAACATATGAACCATGCCATAAAACACCCCAACCATTAACCCTAACATTGATACTTTACCAATTTTCCATTCCTCTAGTTACCACCATAGATTCTTTGGAATCCACCAATACTAACCACCTCTAATTTAGGCATTTCATAGGTTTAACCCAATTTCTGGATACAATACCATTTTTAATCATGAAAGGATGAACAATAACAAGGTAAACACATTAAATAATGGACAATTTCAATACCACAAAATAACAGCAAATTCCCACCCAATTAACCGGGTTTTCATCTGTTTTATCTATACCGACACCATGCTCAAAGGCCTAAGTATGAAATCTCTCATCAATCTATATCATACTTATGTTTTATAAATCGATTCTAAACTACTCAGTTAAACCTAGCCTACATGGACACTAAGCAGCTGTTATGGAGGCATAAATGCTAGCTTTTAACTTTGTACTAGCGATTTCTGACATAAAATTCATAAGAAAACCATAGGTTTTACCCCATTCAAATGAATTAACTTCTCTCCATTGCTCCAATGCCATGAAGTAACTCTAGGAGGTTTATTTGAGCAAACCTCATCCTTTTTACAACTTAAGAGGAGAAAAGGGAAATATTAAAATCGCACCAGAGTCTCTACTCTCATCATCTCTCTATAACGTCCTATAGGCCACAATAGTAATGCCACTATAGCGGAAAAGTTCTCGCTATAATGGGATGATGTCAGCCCGACCCAAAATTTCAAATTCCAAAATTTTTAGCCTTGTCGTCCCATACAAGTTCAAGACCATATTTTCAAAAATCTCCATAACTCGTACCTATAACGAGGTGTTTTTTAATAACGATGGAATAGGTCATTACATAAGGAGAGTTGATTTAACTTACTATGTGATTGTACTTATTTATGGTATTGTTTGTTGTTGTGAAATAAACTGGTAAAGGTTGATCATGATTGAATTGGTAGATTTCAGGAAGGATAAGGGAGGCACGTTAGAATAACGATGGTGCAGTACTTGGTTTGGGATAGTGGTGGAAGACACTAGTTGTCTGGATATTTGGAACATAGACTATGCTTGTCCCGAGCCACTCATGGCTAATGGGCAGTCATAAAACCCTTAGAATGTGTGTACACCATAATTTGGAGAGTTTGACAGTTTCTTGCGCGAACCGAGTAACATTTTGTTATTCTTATGTTGGGTTCCTTATATGGACCTTTGGTTAATGAAAATACTTGGGTTTTCTTGAATGAACAGATAACTTGAATTAATTATTTATACATTAAACTTGAAATAAGTTATTACTTGATATTGCAAGTTAATAAGAGGTTTTTACTGTAATGATAACTAAATTGGCCTTACGAGTTATTATGGTGGTTATTAACCTAGAATTGAGTATTAAATATGTATAAAGGTGATCTCGTGTGTTTTCCTATTTTGGATGATATCCTATTGGGATTGTTATAAGAAGTCTAACCAAATTGGATTATTAATTTCCTTGAGTGTTTATTTGGTAAAATTTATGTTCTTGGAGTCGTTAGCTGAACAAATGATAGATGCGTAGCTAGGAATGGAATGTAATGGTGAGAAGGTGGTTACTTAATAATAAATGTCGTATTGTGGTTGACTAGTTATTAGTAAGAAGCGATAAGAATAGAATAAGGCCTGGTAGTGAGAGTACAGTAAGGAGAGTAGTGATTAAGGACATAAGATTAAGTAATTAAATTGGCATATTATGTAAGTTCATGATTGATTTCGAATTTTTGTATTATATTTACTTGATTTAACCTTGGTAGGCCGATGATACCTATCCATACGTATGGTTGTACTGATACTACTCTTTCTATATCCTTTTTGGGGTATTATCTAGTTGCAGAATCAGTTGATGTTTCTTGTTTGATGTGGATAGAGATCTCCAACAGCTTTCATCTTCTCATACCATAGTGGAGCCAGTCTTATGTATTTATTACTCTGTTTAACATCTCTTGTACATGTCTAGACTAGGTCCTCGGGGAAAAAAATATCTTTGTTGTTTTTAAATATTTTGTAATAATAATATAGAATTATGATGAGATTAACTACATTGTTTATGACTTTCGCATGTTTTTTTCTAAATGGGTGATAAGGGTTCTCTTATCTAGGTATAATAGAGTAGGTGCCCTCATGATCCATATAGTTGGGTTGTGATAATTGGTATCAGATCCTAGGTTATTGATCTCATAAGTACAAGAGAAAATGTCGAGTAGAGTCCTGCGGATTGGTGTATAGACGTCCACATTAAATCTTTGGAAAGCTATGAGACATTTTAGGAATTATTTCCCTTCATTTCTTTCTCTCATGTTGTCCTAATGGTTGTTTGTATGGATTGAGTCCAATTAGTATCTCTTGATTCCAATTGGTATCTTAACCAACCTGATTAGGATGACATGACTCCTAATTGGTAACTCAACCAACTGGATTGGAAATTGAAAAGTTCCAATTGGATTCTTGACACAAGGACTATGATGATACGTGGACGATCAACTAGCGGTCATCAAGAAAGTGGTAATTGAGGGTGAGTTATAGAAAAGCAAGGGCTAGGTTGAGTTGCTTTTCTAAGAAGATTCTCTGAATTTGATTTTTGTGTAAATTGCAAGCTTAACTGATTATTTTAAGAGTTTGTGGTAAGTGAATGGTTTTCAATTAGCTGACTGTTCTTGATAGTATGCATGTGTGCTATGTGATTTAAGTAAAATTCTTGATGCTTGGGTATTAACCACTGCGTATATAAAAGGTAAGAGTGGTGAATGAAAACGACTAATTGTTAAAAGTCTTTCTCATTTTAAGCATCTGCTATATGAATTACATGAGTATGATAAGATTTGAGCATTTAACGAAACCTAATATTGCTCATTGATACTAATATGTTACTTGATAACCGAAGTGTATGAGTTAGTGCTTCGGATAATTGTTAATCTTCTGAATTGCTGGGTTGGATCTTGGATTTATAGGTAAAATGTTATATCAATTAGGTAAAAGTTTTATACGGAGTGGAATGAGAAGAAGGAATTGCAAGACACCAATTTATGAGGTCACTGTGAGCAGGCTGCCAAGCAGCCACTATCCCGCTACCGTGACCCCTCTATAGCGGTAGGGGTGCCACCATAGAGGGAGCCTAGGCAGTGTCCTACCCTTTTTCCCCCTATTTCAGTACCTCTTCCCCTATCATTTTGAAGACAATTGTAAGTTGATATTAAGTAGGCAAGTAAGTCTATCACTCGAGAGATGGGATAATAATGATGCATTTATTCCTAGATTATAAAAATAAATTGTTCCAAAAATGTGGAAAATTAAATATTATTTGTTACAAGCCCCAAATAGAGGCAACCCAAATCAGTAACATTGATAATAAAAAAGGGGGAACAAGTTAGTGCGCATACTCAGAAATCTAACTGGAGGCTGCATCATTATTAGGCTCAAAGCATTGGAGCCCTCCTCCTCTATCCCGCTCAGGAAAGAGAACTCCTGCATCATGAGGGATGACACACTTAAACATAACCTTTATGGTCTTCCATATTAGGGAAAGCATACGAACCCGGGATCACCTCTTCTTCTTCTCCTCATTCAACTCCCTTCAAAGATCTGTATAGGCTTGAGCTGGATCTAGCAAGGCTATGAAACTAGAAGGAGCCAAACCTCAGAGAGACAAGTGGGACTACTCCAAATAACTCCTCACGGCAGCCATGTCTTCCTCTAAGCGCTCATAAGACTCGGGGGGCTGTGTTACCAGTCTCCTCACCCTTACCAGCTCTGCTGCTTTCTTCCTACATCCCCACTTTCCTCTTCTGCTTACTCCACCCTTGTGCACCCTTTACCTTAAGTGGGTTAAAGGGTAGGTTTCACTCCACATCTCGATCATCTTCCTTTCGAGGCACAGCCACATGAATGCATAATTCCATAATCAAGCTGGGAAGGTAAGGAGCATTCTTATTTCCCTGTAGAAATCCCTCCACTCCTATATAATATACGCCCTCATATTTAGCCGAATCCCTCAGATTGCATAAGCTTCCACCAGATCTCGAGGGTACGTCACATCTATGGTGTTGCTCGAAGGATGAATACTTTGAGTCACCAAATTAAGCCATTTCAACTCCTCTGCACAAAAGTGCATACTTTTGATCCCCTCAGTGCTAGTCCAATAAACCTTTCCCCAGTCAGCCTCTACTATTAGAGTGTCCTTTATCCACCTCAAATTCATCTCCATAATCTTTGCCTCAAATTCAGCATAGGGGATATTTGGCACCCCACAGAACCTCGTTGATCATAGCCACGTCCATAGAACCTGCACTTCTTGGATGCAGATGGTAGGGAGAGGGTCATCCTAATAAATAGTAGGGATCATTGCATAAAACTCCCAGGCCCATCCCCTAATGCCATCCCTAGCAGGCTCCACTAGTGGTATCCACCCAAACTCCTATAGTCACACATAGAATTCTTGTGCCTCCTCCTCTACATCTGTCATCACAAAGCCTCTCTTGTGGCCAAATCCTATCCTCTAATAGTCTCTGTATCTCTGCTGAAAAGTTCTCTTAGGAAATAACTTTAAAAGACGGGAGCATCATTGTTTTGGTCAGCCATTGTGTTAATATTCCTGTAAAAATCATGTGAAATCAAGTTAGAAACCACAGAAGTACCCAATGAGTTATAAGGCTCCAAAAATTGTTGAGTTAATATTTTAGGGGAGGCTATTGTCTACCTCCTGCTATACCGAAAAGCATCCCACTATTGCAGGACTGTTGTAGTGGGATAAAGCCGTTATAGCAGCCTTCTTCGTCCCCAGCCTATTTTTTACTTATCAATGGGGTATTTTTGTAGTTTTGTAATTTTTTGACTTTTTAACTTAGATCAGGGTTGGTAAAGTGCTATGAACTACTAAATATAAAAATTTGGGTGTTAACACCCTAATTTGAGCCCCAATGGCCAAGAAACTTTCAAAAAGTGATCCTTCATCTTCTACCCTTTATTCAAGCCCCAAATTATACATGAACTCCATAAATCTTATGTTTAGAATGTCATATGAGCTTTAAAATGCAAGGAAAGCAAGCATGCTTCAAAATTTTGTTCCAAATAGGGCAAAATCAACCAACTTCAAAAAACAACCTTAATCTCATATATTTCTATGAATTCTAGCCTTTTTCTTTGATAATATATGTAATAGAGTAAAGAGTCAGAGTTAAAATGAGAGTTAACCTTAATTCTAATGTCGAGAGGGAGTGGTTGATCGATTTGGGGAGGGGACATATGAGTTTGAAAAGAGAAATGGGGTGAAACCCACTTCTGTTCCCCTTTTCCTTTGTGTTCACTTAGATGGTTGGATGTCTTGGATTGGCCCTGGTTTCCTTGGGTACTCGTATACTCTTGTAAAAAAATAGTTTTTGTACCTTTCTTGTATGGTGTATAATATGAGGGCACTCATTGAGGTAGGTGCATTGCAAGTTCGTACAATTTTATTGTAATGTTGGTGAGTGAAGATTAAGAATATGAACATTCTAAATTAATGAGCGAGTAATTAATGCCCCTGGGAATGCATCAACATAGTTTCTTCCCTACTATTGTGTAACACCCCGTATATTTCCAAACCTATGTTATTACCGTAACATTTATAGAATTATTTAAACATGAGATTGTTGGGGTATTACACATTAAATTTGTTGGGATAAATGAATCTTGTGTTATTGGGCTCAATTGAGGCCCAAAATTATACAAAAGACATGGCCCAAAATGGAATGACCCATTCTTTCATGTTGACCAAGTAAACACACATTTAATATTGGCTAAGGATGACTTGAGGGACTATATAAAGACACAAAAATCAGATTTTTATTCAATACAACTCTCATGCCATTTCTAGAATTATCCAAGACATTTCACACTTATCACAAACCCTAAGCCATCACCCCCTTGGACAAGATCATCCTCTTGAAAGCTTTGGTAAGTGTTTAATCTCATGGTTTATTATATTATATGCTTAATATGGTGTATAAATCATGTTGTTTATGTTTTCAAAGTGTTGGACAGTTCACTATGTGTAAAATAGTTTGCTTTTGTTTAATCGGTGAAGGGTTTTGCCTTCTAAACTTGAAAGTGGACATGTGGTGTTGAAGGAAGTGAGTTTAACGGATTAAATATCAACATCTAAGATGTGTTTATGTCCTTAACTTGTTTTCTATTTGTGTATAATGTTTGGAATTGGTATTGTGGAATTGTGCATGGAATTGGTGACGTATTGAAAGGAAAAAATGTGGTTTTGGTGATATTCATGTGTGTTGTAAAACCATGATGGTTCATTGTCATACAAGTGACCTAAACTATCAAAATAGAATCTTACTCATGGCCTTGGACCATTTATTACAAAAAAGGACCCAAAAGAGACCCTTTTTGGACGAACCGGGCATCCGCCCTCGCGTCTAAAGCACCTGCAGGTGCCAACGCAAGTGGATCTGGACAAGTCCATAGGGCACCTGAAGCTACAACTCATGCACCTGCAGGAGTAGGTGGCTCCACAGCCCAGTCCAGAATTTCTTTTTGCATGTTTTTTCATCTCTTTGACCCCCCAAGGCCCCTATACCCTTCTTGGATGCAATTATTAAATTATGGTAAATTTTAAATGACTTTAAAGGAGTATACCAGAGGTATTTTGAATGGTATCAATTATGGATTGTTTTTAATGTGTTATTGTGAAAGGTATTTAAGTGACTTGAAGGAGAAAAGGTAATGTAGTGTTGAAGGGGAAGTGTAAAGTATAACTTTGGTGTGAAATGCTATCGCATTATGATGTCTTGGTTAATGTGTAGTATGTGGTGTTGGTGTTGGTACGGTAATGCAGTGAATTGTATTGTGAAGGGTGAAATGACGTTATATGGCAGTCACATAATTCATTGTCATCTTATGCACTTGTAATATAGTTAGTTGTTAACGTGAGCTCCGTTATGTACTTGTGTTGTAGAGTAAAACGTAAGGAAGGAGTTGGATTATTGTATTCACATATAGGACTGTGTATTCATATTGGGAATATAAGGTATGTAAGGTTACTCTTTTCGTATCCTTCTGCGGCACATATTGTTCACATTGACATTGTACTTGTTCCATTTCGAAATGTTCAGAGGTATTTCATTTCAGGTTGTCATATATTGGCATTCACATGTTTCTTATTCAATCACCAATTGTTATTCATGTGTCACACAATTGTGGACATTGTTCCAAAGTTCCAATAATGTTATGACCACCAATGTTACCAAAATGGTTTTCGTTCCAAAATGTTCTAAAGTATCTCGTTTCAAGTTTGTTAGCAAATGTTATTCATATGTCTCTTATTCATTGACTATTGTTCTAAAGTTCCAGTAACGTTATAACCCACCGATAAGGTGGATGAATGTTATATATTATGACCCACCGATAAGGTGGATGAATGTTATATTATGACCCACCGATAAGGTGGATGAATGTTATGTCATGACCCACTAACCAAATGGATGAATGATAATGATGATGAACGTAAAATCAAAGAAAGTAATGAATGTAAGGTACATGGTCCCATACATATACAGAACAGAGGTTTATCCATATTGATTACTCCCTTATTTGATTCCATTGAAGTACTTATGTATCATGCAGTTTCTTATAGCCTTACATACTCAGTACATTTTTTGTACTGACATCCCTTGGGTTACTTACCTTACTTTCTGTAGGCACAGGTGCTAGTAGACCTCTAAAGTAGGTTGCGGATTATCTACAGAAAATTGGTGAGCTCCAGTTCAGATCGGGGCTTTTCGAGTCACATGTGTACATGTTGGTTTTGGTACTGTATAAATGTTGTATAAAGTGGGGACTAGTCTTGACTTTAGGGTACTGTATAAATGTCCTATGTCCATTTTTACTTGATGGCCCTAACGGCCAAGTTTCATAGATATCATATGTTCTACATGACTTCCGCCATTGGTATCTTGTAAATACATGAGATAGAATGTTGTTCACTCAGAGACATGCATATGAATGTACATGAAAAAAGATTGGTTCTCTCAGGCCTTAACGGCTTTGGGTGCCAGTCCGCCCCATTGGAATTCGAGTCGTGACAAAGTGGTATCAGAGCAGGTCGTCCTAAGGGTGTCTACAAATTCGTGTCTGAGTAGAGTCTTGCTTATGGATGTGTTGTGCGCCACATTTATAGTTAGGAGGCTACGGGAAATTTAGGAGTTATTTCTTTTCTTCATTTCTTAGATCGTGCTGTAGAGCCAAAGTTGTAGGTGGAATCGTATCTGACCATTGTAATTGATTTTCCTTGTTATAGTAAAATGCCGATTACAAGACAAGGTAGGGGCAAAGGTAAGGAGGTAGACATGTTTGTCGGAGAAGAAACTAGTAAATCACCACCTGACCAAGCTAGTCAGGGTGTGGCTGAAACTGAATTTACATCGCGGGCTTCTTCTACTTTTCCAGCTCCAGAAGAGTCGAGAAGGAGAGAAGAACCTGCCGAACCACCTGTTAATGGTACTGAGCAGGATCTACAAAATGCGGTACAAATGTTAACTTGTATAGTTGCTCGTATAGTTGTTGCACTAAGTCAAGGACAAGTTGGTCCAACGACAAGTAGTGATGATGCTGACAGGGCAGCTAGTCGGAGGACACAGGATTTTCTGAAATTAGATCCTCCCACGTTCACCGGGTCAGATCTGAATGAAGACCCACAGGACTTCGTGGACCAAATCAAAAGGGCTCTTGATGTTATGCATGTATCTGGCACAGACACAGTTGAGCTAGCAGCATATAGATTGAAAGGAGAGGTTATATTATGGTAAGAAGATTGGAAACGATCTAGGGGTATTGATGCACTTCCAGCTGGATGGGAGGAATTCAAAGTGGCATTCCTTGATCATTACCTTCCATACGAGGTCCAAGAGGCTCGTGCAGACCAATTCTTAAATCTTCGCCAAGGGAATATGAGTGCCAGAGAGTAAAGTCTTCGGTTTAACTCATTGTCCAAGTATGCTCCAAGTGTGGTAGCTACTATGGCCGACAGAGTTCATCGGTACATGGATAGATTGGAGCCATATTTGGTGAGGGACTGTACCATTGCTGCATTAAATAGAGACATCGATATAGCCAGAATACAGGCTTTTGCGCAGAAGATGGAGGATCAGAGGCAACGTAGAAGCAAACAAGAATTTGAAGGAGGGCCTTCAAAAAGGGCTAGATCTATGGTACAGGTCATGGCGTCCCAAGGAGAGTTTAGGCCTCGAAATTTTGATAGACTGCCTAGACCATCATTTTCTTATTCTACAGCAGGCACTCAATCCTAATTCCAAGGGTTTAGAGGAAGTCACGTTGGGCAGAGTAGTAGAATACGGGGTTCGCAGATAGCGGGATTTTTCCGTCGGTTATGCCAATGCTACGGAAAGTTTCATTCGGGAGAATGCTGGTTTGGAATGAATGTTTACTTTTGGTGTAGTAAGTTAGGGCACATGATGAGAGAGAGCCCACAGAGTGCCACGGGTAGTATGACACGACCTACGGGATCTGCCGTTGCGTTATCATTACCAGGTGTACAAACTGCTGGCCGTGGTAGAGGTGCTAGCGGAGTAGCTAGTTCTAGTGGAATTCAGAACCGTACCTATGCCTTAGCGGATCGATAGAATTCAGAGGCTTCTCTTGATGTAGATACAGCTACAGTATTCATATTTTAACATAAGGTATATGCATTGATTGACCCGTATTCTACATTATCATATGTTACTCCATTGATTGCGGAAAAAAAAATTTGAAAGAACACCAGAAGTACTAGTTACGCCATTTGAAGTCTATACACCAGTTGGTGAATCTATTGTAGTTAAAAGAGTATATCATAATTGTATAGTAACTGTTTGTGGTTATGATACATTGGTTGATCTTATTGAGCTGGAAATGGTGGATTTTGATGTTATAAATGGATTGTGCCATAGTAGATTACCGAGCTAAGAAGTTACATTTTCATTTTCCAGAAAAGAATGTTCTTGAATGGAAGGGTAATGTGGGATCACCGAAAGGAAAAAAAATTTATTCCCTATCTTCAGGCAAAGAAAATGAAATCCAAGGAGTATATATGCCACCTAGTAAAAATTTGGGATACCGATGTGAAGTCACCACCTCTTCAGGCGGTTCTAGTGGTAAATGAATTCCTTGATGTATTTCCTGAAGATCTTCCAGGTTTACCTCTAGGACGGGAAGTAGTGTTGGTATTGAGGTGATGCAAGGTACTCAGTCTATCTCTATTCCTCCGTATAAAATAGTCCCAGCAGAATTACGGGAAGTAACGTAGCAATTAAATGGAAAGGGATTCATAAGGCCTAGTCTATCCCTTTGGGGTGCACCAGTGTTAATTGTGCAACAAAAACAAAATGGCACATTGAGAATGTGTATTGACTATCGGCAACGGAATAAGGTGATAATTAAGAATAAATATTCCCTCCCAGAATTGATGATTTATTTGACTAATTACAGGGTGCCAAATGTTTTTCAAAGATTGACTTGAGATCGGGATATCACTAGGTAATGGTTAGAAACAAAAAAAAAAATATATACCCAAGACAGCTTTTCGAACACGGTAGGGTCACTATGAATTTCTAGTTATGCCATTTGGGCTAACCAATGCACCAACAGTTGTTAGGGATTTGATGAATAGGGTGTCCAAGCCATTTTTAGATGTATTCGTGATGGTGTTTATAGATGACATCCTGGTTTATTCAAGACCACCAGAGGACAATGTTAATCACTTACTATAGGTATTACGAATTCTTCATGACCGTAAGAAATATGCAAAGTTCTCTAAATGTAAATTTTGGTTAAAATCCATAGCGTTCTTGGGTCACATTATATAGGATGAAGGACTACGGGTTGATACACAAAAGATAGAAGCGATGAAAAAAATTGGCCGAGGTCTACGACGCTTACAGAGATTCATAGTTTTCTTGGATTGGCTGGTTATTATAGGAGATTTGTTGAGGGATTTTCTTATATCTCTGCACCCTTAACAAAGCTAACACACAAGGCAATCAAGTTTCAATGGAATGACGCATGTGAGAAGAATTTCCAAGAGTTGAAAGATAAATTGACTTCTACACCTGTGTTGGTACTTCCAGAAGGTACAGAGGGGTATGTAGTATCTTGTGATGCTTCAGGAGTCGGTCTAGGATGTGTATTAATGCAGCACGGCAATGTGATAGCTTATGCTACAAAACAATTGTGTCCACATGACAGAAATTATCCAACCCATGACTTTGAGTTAGCAGTCGTGATATTTTCTTTAAACACATGGCACCACTACTTGTATGGGGTTCACGTTGACATAGATATACTGATCATAAAAGTTTGTAATATATCTTTAAGCAGAAAGACTTATATCTGAGGTAGCGGAGGTGGCTGGAACTCTTAAAAGACTATGATATCGATATCTTATACCATCCAGGAAAAGCGAATGTGGTAGCTGATGCACTAAGTCACAAAGCAATAGGAAGCACTAGTGGCCAGTTGACGAAAAAGAAACATATAGTCAAGGATCTACACCAATTAGACAGCTTGGGGGTTCGTCTTCTTGAAACTCCAGATGAAAGAATTATAGTGTAAAATGTGACAGAGTCTTCATTTGTAGCAGAGGTGAAGGAAAAGCAATATACAAATCCTATTTTATTTCAGTTGAAAAAGAATGTACAACAAAGTTCCACAATGGTATTTGAGCTTACGCAAGAGGGAGTACTTCAATGCCAAGGTAGATTTTGTGTACCGGATATAGATAAGCTAAGGAAATGAATTATGACAGAAGCACATCCTTCACGGTATTCTATTCATTCGGGAGCAACCAAAATGTACTATGGTTTGGAAGAGATGTATTGGTGGGGCAACATAAAGAAGAAGAAAATTGCAGAATTTGTAGCTCATTGTCCGAATTGCCAACAAGTGTCCGAATTGCCAACAAGTAAAAGTAGAGCATTAGAAACCTGGAGGTTATATGCAAGGTATAAATCTTCCAGTCTTGAAGTGGGATATGATTAATAGTTATTTCATCACAAGTTTGCCTCGTACACTCCAAAAATTTGATTCCATATGGGTAATAGTTGAAAGACTTACCAAGTCAGCGCATTTCCTACCAGTCAGGACCACTTATACAGCTGAAGATTATGCAAAGTTGTATGTTAAAGAGATAGTACGATGACATGGGATTCCAATTTCTATTACATCAGACATGGGAGCTCAATTTACTGCATACTTTTGGAAATCTTTTCAGAAGAATTAGGAACCCAAGTGAATTTAAGTACGACTTTTCATCCTCAAACAGATGAACAAGCAGAACGTACTATCCAAACACTTGAAGATATGCTACGAGCTTGCACATTGGACTTAAAAGGTAGTTGAGACGATCATATACGTCTTGTTGAATTTTCCTACAATGATAGTTATCATTCAATGATCAAAATGACACCTTACGAAGCTTTGTATGGAAGAAAGTGTAGATCACCAATTGGGTGGTTGGAAGCAGATGAAACTGCTTTACTCAAGTCAGATTTTGTTCATCAAGATATAGAGAAAGTTTAGGTGATACAATAGTGGCTACAAATGACCCAAAGTCGACACAAATCATATATCAATGTTAGAAGAAGAGAGTTAGAATTTGTCATAGGTGATTGAGTATTCTTGGAAGTGTCACCAATGAAAAGGATAATGAAATTTGGAAAGAAAGGAAAGTTGTCCCTATATAACATGCAATATGAAATTGTCCGAAGAACTAGTAAAGTTGCGTACGAGTTAGAACTACCCTAAGAACTCTCCACAGTTCGTTCAGTGTTCCATGTGTTAATGCTTCGAAAGTATATCGAAGATCCATCTCATATTGTTTCTAGTGAAGATGTACAAGTTACAGAGGATCTCACATAGGAAGAGGTACCTATTGATATTCTAGATCGATAAGTGAAAAGATTTAGAAATAAAGAAGTAGCTTCCATAAAGGTACAGTGGAGTAATCGACAACTAAAACAAATCACTTGGGGAGCCAAAGAAATGATGAAGTCAAAGTACCCGTAATTGTTTCAAATGGAAGAAAAAGTTCAAAGTGCGAAATTAGAGAAATAACAAGTAAGTATCTATGAGAATTATGTGTATATATGATAACATGAAGAATGATCCATCTGTGTAAATCGGATAATGTTACTAACATTCGAGGACGAATGTTCCTAAGGGGGAAGGATGTAACACCCCATACATTTCCGAACCTATGTTATTACCGTAACATTTATGGAATTATTTAAACATGAGATTTTTGGACTATTACACATTAAATTTGTTGGGCTAAATGAATCTTGTGCTATTGGGCTCAATTTAGGCCCAAAATTATACAAAAGACATGGCCCAAAATGGAAATGACCTATTCTTTTATGTTGACCAAGTAAACACACATTTAATGTTGGATAAGGATGACTTGAGGGACTATATAAAGGCACAAAAATCATATTTTTATTCAATACAACTCTCGTGCCATTTCTAGAATTATCCAAGACATTTCACACTTATCACAAACCCTAAGCCATCACCCCCTTGGACAAGATCATCCTTTTGAAAGCTTTGGTAAGTGTTTGATCTCATGGTTTAGTATATTATATGCTTAATATTTTGTATAAATCATGTTGGTTATGTTGGCAAAGTTTTGGACAGTTCACTATGTGTAAAACAGTTTGCTTTTGTTTAATCGGTGAAGGGTTTTGCCTTCTAAACTTGAAAGTGGACATGTGTTCTTGAAGGAAGTGAATTTAATGTATTAAATATAAACATGTAAGATGTGTTTATGTCATTAACTTTTTTTCTATTTGTGTATAACGTTTGGAATTGTTGTTGTGGAATTGTGCATGGAATTGGTGACGTATTGAAAGGAAAAAATGTGGTTTTGGTGATGTTCATGTGTGTTGTGAAACCATGATGGTTCATTGGAATCAAATTGACCTAAAATATGAAAATATAATCTTACTCATGGTCTTGGACCATTTATTACAAAAAAGGACCCAAAAGAGACCCTTTTTGATCGAATCGGGCATCCGCCCTCGCGTCTGGAGCACCTGCGGGCGTAGGTGCCAACGCAAGTGGCTATGGAAAAGTCCAAAGGGAACCTTCAGACACACCTCATCCACCTGCGAGCGCAGGTGGCTCCACAACCCAGTCCAGAATTTCATTTTGCATGTTTTTTCATCTCTTTGACCCCCTAACGCCCTATACCCTTCGTGGATGCAATTGTTAACTTATGGTATCTTTTAAATGACTTTAAAGGAGTATACCAGAGGTATTTTGAATGGTATCAATTATGTATTGTTTTTAATGTGTTATTGTGAAAGGTATTTAAGTGACTTGAAGGAGAAAAGGTAACGTAGTGTTGAAGGGGAAGTGTAAAGTATAACTTTGGTGTGAAATGCTATCGCATTATGATGTCTTGGTTAATGTGTAGTATGTGGTGGTGTTTTTGGTATGTTAATGCAGTGAATTGTATTGTGAAGTGTGAAATGACGTTATATGACAGTCACGTAATTCATTGTCATCTTATGCACTTGTAATGTAGTTAGTTGTTAATGTGAGCTCCATTATGTACTTGTATTGTAGAGTAAAATGTAAGGAAGGATCTAGATTATTGTATTCACATATAGGACTATGTATTCATATTGGGAATATAAGGTATGTAAGGTTACTCTTTCTGTATCCTTCTACATCACATATTGTTCACATTGACATTGTACTTGTTCCATTCTGAAATGTTCAGAGGTATTTCATTTCAGGTTGTCATATATTGTCATTCACATGTTTTTTATTCAATGACCAATTGTTATTCATGTGTCACATAATTGTAGACATTGTTCCAAAGTTCCAATAATGTTATGACCACCAATGTTACCAAAATGATTTTCTTTCCAAAATGTTCTAAAGTATCTCATTTCAAGTTTGTTAGCAAATGTTATTCATGTCTCTTATTCATTGACTATTGTTCTAAAGTTTCAGTAACGTTATAACCCACCGATAAGGTGGATGAATGTTATATTATAATCCACCGATAAGGTGGATGAATGTTATATATTATGACCCACCGATAAGGTGGATGAATCTTATATTATGACCCACCAATGAGGTGGATAAATGTTATGTCATGACCCACTAACCAAATGGATGAATGATAATAATGATGAACGTAAAAGCAAAGAAAGTAATGAATGTAAGGTACATGGTCCCACACATATACATAACGGAGGTTTATCCATATTGATTACTCCCTTGTTTGATTCCATTGAAGTACTTATGTATCATGCAGTTTCTTATAGCCTTACATACTCAGTACATTCTTCGTGCTGACGTCCCTTGGGGGACTTACCTTACTTGCTGCTGGCACAGGTGCTAGTAGACCTACAAAGTAGGATGTGTATTATCTACAGAATATTGGTGAGCTCCAGTTTGGTTCGGGGCTTTTTGAGTCACATGTGTACATATTGGTTTTGGTACTGTATAAATGTTGTATAAAGCGAGGATTTGTCCCGACTTTAGGATGGTTATGTAAATGAATCCATTAGAGGCTTTGTAGACGTTGTTAGACATTGAAGACATGTATGTCCATTTTGACTTGATGGCCTTAACGGCCAAGTTTCATATATATCATATTTTCTCCATAACTTTCGCCATTGGTATATTGTAATTACATGAGATAGAATGTTGTTCACTCAGAGACATGCATACGAATGTACATGAAAGAATATTGGTTCTCTCGGGCCTTAACGGCTTCGGGTGCCAGTCCACCCCGTTGGAATTCGAGGCTTGACATGTTGTCATTCGGGAATGAATGATGAGTAAATTGGTATATGATATAAGGACCCATTCAGTCGTTACTATAATCACTGCATTTGAAGGGCACGGGGTATGAGAATTTCCTTAAAAATCTTTAAGAGGTCCATTAATGATTATTATTAGAGGGGAAAATTTCAGGAGCGGGCTGACGACACCTCGCTATAGCGGTATACAGGCCATTACAGCGGGATCCCGAGCAGTCTCTCTACAAATTTTAAAACCTTTCTCTTTTCATCTTTAAACCAGAATGTTTCCTCTTTTTAAAAACCCTCTAGGTTTTCTCAAGAACCTAGAATGATAAGAATGAAGAAGAACATTTAACAAGGGTAAAGCTCAAAGATTTCTCATAGTTTTCACTCCAGAAATTGCTAGAACGGGTCAAGGAAGGAGAATATGTGCCTCCATATCATCTACTTGGCACCCAGGTAGGCTATGTTTAATTAAAGTAGTAAACCTTGATAATAAAATGCATCCATAATATAGATTGGCGGGAGATTTCATGGTTAGGCCTGCAGGCATGGTGATTAGATGGATTAAGTAAGTAAGTTCTAGAAAACGCAATTGTAATTATGTGGTGATTTGTGCTAATGCTTACCTATTAGTTTGTTATACATTCCAATTGAGTAGTAAGTGGGAATAAACTAGTTATATCTAGAGGATCGTCGTTAAGTAAAAACGAGTTAGTAGGAAAGTTGCCTTAAACCTTATTTGGTTTAGTGATATTTGATTTGTACAATATAAGTTCTAGGTGAAGATTATGAAATATGGTGTGCTAGTATAATAGTAAGAGAATTTAGGGATAGTTATAAAGTAACCAATCTATGATGATGTAGTATTAAGATAGAAGTTGAGGAGTTAATGGTTCTGCAGTTAGAGAGAAATTGTGGGCGTCTGAGAGTGTGCAGATATGTATATTTATGTAATCATAAAATAGGTAGTTAACTGGATTGGTTGTGTGTATACTCACTTATTATATGTTGCTTGGGCCCCAGGCACTAATAAATGTGGAGTAGATTAGGGTTGAATTGGAATTAAGACTCAATGTGGTTGTATGTGTGCATGTTAATTGATTATTTGTTTATTTAGTTTCTGAATGTAGAACTTGTTAATTGTTTAATGGAAGTTTTTGGAAATTGATAATCTATAATGAGATTGGCAAAACGGACCTTATTTGATATGCAAGGGTGGTTGATTTAACTCACTATGCTATTGTACTTGTGTATAGTACTATTTGTTGTTGTAAAATGAATCAATAAAAGGTTGATCGTGATTGAATTGGTGTATTTCAAGGAGGATAAGGGAGTGGACATTTGAATAAGAGTGGTATAACACTTGGTTTGGGATAAGGGTGGAAGGGACTCGTTCCCTACAGGTCATGACTAGTGGGTAGTCTTAATACCCTTAGCATGTGTGTACACCGTGATTTGGAGAGTTTCACGATTCCTTGAGCGAATCTGGTTATATTCTGTTATTCTTATGTTGGGCTCCTTGCGTGGACCATTGGTTAAAGATATTTCTTGGGTTTTGTTGAATGAATTGGTATCTTGACTTAATGATTTGTACATTATACTTAAAGTGAGTTATTACTTTATATTGTAAGATTCTAAGAGGCTTTTAATAGAATGATAAACTAAATTGGTCTTACCAGTTATTATGATGGTGGTTAACCTTGAATTGAGTATTAAATATGTATAAAGGTAATCTCGTGTGTTTTCTTATTTTGGATGATATCCTACGGGTATTGTTATGGGAAGTCTGACCAAATTGGATTCTTAATTACCTTGTGTGTTTTCTTGGTAAAATTTATGTAATGGTGAGAAGATGGATAATTAGCAATGAATATTGTATTATGAGTCAACTAGTTATTAGTGAGAAGCAATAAAATTGAATAAGGCCTTATAATGAGAGTATAGTAAGGAGAGTAGTGATTGGGGACATGAGATTAAGTAATTAAATTGGCATATTATGTACGTTCATGTTTGATTCTAAATTTTTGTATTATGTTTATATGATTTAACCTTGGTCGGCCGATTATTCCTACCAGTACCTGTGATTGTACTGATACTACTCTTTCTATACCATTTTTGGAGTATATTCTGATTACAGGATCAGTTGATGTATCTTTTTCAATGCGGAAGAGATCTCCAGCAGCTTCCGTCTTCTCATTCCATGGTGGAAGTTGGTCCTATGTATTTATTACTCTATTTAGAAGCCCTGGTACATGTCTAGACTATGTTTGGGGGGGGAAAAGTTTTCTTTGTTGTATTTAAAAGATTTTGGAAAAATAAAATAGAATTAAGAAGAGATTAATGATATTGTTTATGACTTCCGCATGTTTTTCTATATGGGTTATAAGGGTTCTCCTATCTAGGTAGAGTAGAGTAGGTGCCCATACGATCCGTATAGTTGGGACGTGATAGTTGGTTTCAGAGCCTATGTTACTGGTCTCACAAGTACAAGAGAAATGTCGAGTACAGTCCTGCAGATTGGTGTGTAGACGTCCATATCAAATTTTTGAGAAGCTATGAGATATTCTATGAATTTTTTCCCTTCTTTCTTTTCTCTTGTGTTGTCCTAATAATTGTTTGTATGGATTGAGTCCAATTAGTATCTCTTAATTCCAATTGGTATCTTAACCAACCTGATTGGGATGACATGACTCCTATTTGGTAACTCAAACAACTGGATTGAAACTTGAAAAGTTCCAATTGGTATCTGGCTACAAGGTTTGTGATGATATGTAGACGATATACTACCAATCATCAAGAAGGTAGTACATAACTGTGATTTATAGAAAAGCAAAAGCTAGGTTGAGTTGACTATCTAAGGAGCTTTTCTAAATTTGATTTATGTGTAAGTTGCAAGCTTAACTGATTTTTTTAAGAGTCTGTGGTAAGTGAAATGGTTGTCAATTGATTGACTATTGTTGATAGTGAGCATGTATGATATGTGATTTAAGTAAACTCTTGATGCTTGACTATTAACCACTACATATATAAAAGGTAAGGGTGGTGAATGAAAGTGACTAAGGACCCGTTTGGCCATAGATTTCCCAAGTAAAATTTAGGGGAAAACTTGACAAATAACGTTTGGCCATAAAATTTGCCATCATTTGGCAAAACGTTTTGGAAAATAATCCTAATTCCCAAATACTAGAGAAAAACTAGTATTTGGGCCAAATTTCATTTTTTGGGAACTTTTAAAAGTCCAATTTTACACCAAACTTTTATCTTTTATAAAACACCCACTATTTATTGACCCCAACTAACGTGTGCATGTACATAACAATACAGCTTATATCTTGCTATTATATATAGGTGGATATTGTATTAGTATCATGACTTCTTCACACAAATATAATCTAGAAATATATTTCTCAGCAGACGTGTGCATGTACATAATAATACAGCTTATACAAATGAAATTTTAGTATACTTGGTTTTCTTATGTTTCTCA
The DNA here is from genome assembly GCA_031232105.1 of Capsicum rhomboideum. Taxonomy (NCBI): domain Eukaryota; kingdom Viridiplantae; phylum Streptophyta; class Magnoliopsida; order Solanales; family Solanaceae; genus Capsicum; species Capsicum rhomboideum. The sequence goes on from CP124718.1 coordinate 25,044,587, forward strand.
ACATCTAAGAAAATGTTAAACATTTTCTTATTTTGGATAATACAAATTTATGGTTAGTTTTAATAATTTCTAAAACTTACGGGTATAAATAATATTTCTTAAAAAAGTGAAATATGTTTCCCAAATACTATGCCCAAACACATGGTGAAATTTCACCCAAATATTACTTGCCAAAAATATTTGGGAATCTATGGCCAAACGCTAGCTAATTGTTCAAAATCTTCCTCGTTTTAAGCATTTTCTATATGAATTTCCTATGTATGATAATGTTTGAGCGTTTGAGGAAGCCTAACAGTGTTCATTGATATTTTTTTCTACTTGATAACCGGAGTGTATGAATTAAGTCTTTGGATAATCACTAATCTTCTAAATTGCTAGGTTTGATCTCGAATTTATAGGCAAAATATTGTATCGATTAGATAAAAGAGTTACGGGAAGGGGAATGGGAAGAAGGAATTGCAGCAAAACAAATTATGGGGTCACTACCAGAGGGCTGCCATAGCAGCCAGTAACCTTCTACTGCGACCTCGGTATCGTTATAGCGGGAGCCTGGGCAGTGTCCCAGCTCTGTTTTCCGCTATTTTTACACCTCTTCCCCTTTCATTCCGAATACAATCATAAGCGGATATTAAGTATGCAAGTCAGTCAATCACTCGAGAGATGGGATAATAACGATGCATTCATTTCCTAGATTATAAAATAATTGTTCCAAAGATGCAGAAAATAAAAGATTGTTTGTTACAATCCCCAAACAGGGGCAACCCAAATCAGTAGCATTAATAATAAAAAGGGGGGAACAAGATAGTGCAGATGCTCGGGGATCTAGCTGGAGGCCCAATCATTATTAGGCTCAAAGTATCAGAGCCCTCCTCCTTCATCCCGCGTGGGAAAGATAACTCTTATAGATCTTCCTTTTTCAACTTAGGGAGCTTCTCATGAGGGATGATGTAACTGAACATGACCTTCATAATTTTCCACATCCAGGCAAGCATACGATCTCGGGTGTGCCTCTTTTTTTTCCTCATCTAACTCCCTCTGAAGCTCTACTTAGGCCTGAGCTGGTTTTGCGGGGATGTAGAACTATAAGGATCCAAAACTTTGGGAGGCAAGTAGGACCGCTCCAAATAACTCCTCACAGCAGCCATGTCTTCCTCTAAGGGCTCATAAGACACAGGGGGATGTGTGGGAGGGGTACCAGTCTCCTCACCCTCACCAGCTCTGCTGCTCTCTCCCTTCATCCCCACTTTCATCTTTTTCTTACTCCACCCTTGTGCACCCTTTACCTTGAGTGGGTTGAAGGGGAGGTCATATTCCACATCTCGATCAACTTCATCCCGAGGCACACCCGCACGAATGCATAACTCTGTAATCAATCCGGGAAGGTAAGAATCCTTCTTATTTATCCTGTAAATTCTTTCACTCGGACATAATATGGGCCCCACATTTATCCAAATCCCCCGGATTGCACAAGCCACCACCAGATCCTGGGGTTACATCACATCTGTGGTGTTGCTTGAAGGATGAATCTCTGATTCACCAATTAAGCCACATCTAGTCCTCTGCACTACAGTGCGTACTCTTGATCCCCTCAGGGCTAGTCCAGTAGACCTTTCCCCAGTCAAACTTTTCTATCAGAGTGTCCCATAGCCACTGCAGGTTCATCCCCACAATCTTTGCCTCAAATTCAGCATTCGGGACATTTGGTACTCCCAGAACCTCATAGATCGTAGCCACGTCCATGAGAATCTGTTTGGCCAATCTTCTAAAATTAGCTTATTTTGAAAAGTGATTTTTCTAGAAGTGCTTTTGGTGAAAACAGTTTGTGTTCTGCCAATAAATTTAAAAAACACTTTGGTGTAGCAATTATAGATTGGTCAAGTATTTTAAAGTACTTTTAAGTGTATTTTTTAAAAAGTATTTTTTAAATAAGTGCTTTTAGGAAGAAGCTACTTTTTTAGCTTATGAAAAACTACTTTTTCTACTCCCAAAAGAACTTATTTTCTTTCAAAAGCTTGGTCAAACATATCATTTTTTTAAAATAAGCACTTTTGACGAAAAAAAATAAGCACTTTTGGGGAAAATTAAGCTTGGTCAAATGGGCAAATTGATTTTAGAAGCTTGGCTAAACAGGCTATTAGTAATTATTTAGAACGCGAGTTAAATTGTCCTCGACAAATCTAATTTATTATTTTAGTTTTTCTTAAAACTATGATATTGTTATAAATTAATAAAGCAAGAACGAGAATAATAAGGGAGAGAAGAGAGAGTAATTTTTATTTCTCTTGAGGATTGCATTGAGAGATTACTTCAGGGATGAATTACAAGGAAGAGAACTCCTTTATTTATTAGGGAAGCTGACTTAGTCCTAAATTTACGGTTCCTAACTTTTTTCCTAATAAACATATAAGTAGACATTCACTATAATACAAATATATTTATAATACTCTCCCTTGAATGTCTATTTGATAGATGTGTCTCATTTAAACCTTACTAGAAAAAACCCATTGAAAAAAAATCTAGTGAAGAAAAAAGAGTACACATCTCTGATAACATGTATTTCAGATGCCTCATTAAAAACCTTACAAGGAACACCCAGTTGAACAAAACTTTGAAAGGAAAAAAGAGTACAGCGCGTATTGCTTCCCCCCGATAAGAACATCAATTTAAAATCTTGAATCTTCGCATTCCAATCTTGTGCATCATCTTCTCAAAAGTTGTAGTTGGTAGAGATTTTGTGAATAAATCAACTATATTATCTCTTAAATAAATTTATTGCATGTTGATATCACCATTCTTTTGGAGATCATGTTTGTAGAAAAGCTTTTGTGAACGTACTTCGTTGTATCTCCTTTTATGAATACTTCTACCAATTGGGTTATGTTTGTTGCATCATCTTCATATAAGATTGTGGTCACATTTCAAATCACATTTTTCTATAATGAGATGTATATATCATTAACCTCAGCCACACACATTCTTGGCTTGTTTCATGAATAGTTATTATCTCAGCATGATTTGAATGTCATGTAAAATAATATGGTATGACAGTAACCCTTCATGACATAGATAATATGTTTGTATCAAATTCTTATGTCGATCATATGAATATCCTCATGACCAATCCGACTCTTCAAGTTTCTCATTTCAACTTCTCTAAGCAGATAATTAACTGCTTTTAAAAACACTTCAAAAGTTTCAAATCAATTTATCCAATTTAAGGTGTAAAACCCCGTACATGCCCGAACCAATGAGACTACCTTAAACATTTATAGAATCATTTAAACATGAGAGAATTGGTGAATTATGGATTTATTTGGTGGGCTTAAATAAATCTTGTGTCATTGGGCTCAAATGAGGCCCAAGATCATAAGAAGACATGGCCCAAAAGGAATTTGACCCATTCTTCAAGTTGACCAAGTAAGCCCCTCATTTAATGTGGTGTATTGGCTAAGGATGACCATTAAAATATGATACTTAAAGGGACTATATAAGGTGGGAAAATCATATTTTTATTCATTTATACACACATGCATATCTAGAAATTTCCTCAAGATATTTCTTATCTTAACTCAAACCCTAAGCCTTCATCCCATTGGACAAGATCACTCTTTGCAAGCTTTGGTAAGTATTTATTCTCATGGTTTTATATATGATATGCTTAATATGGTGTATAAATCATGTTGGTTATGTTGGTAAAGTGTTGGACAGGTCACTATGTGTAAAACTGTCTATTTTTGCAATCGAAAAAGGGTTTTGCCTTGTAAACTTGAAAATGGACTTGTGGTATTGAAGGAAGTGAATTTGATGGATTCAATATTGACATGTGGGATGTTATTATATCCTTAACTTGTTTTATCCTTGTACATAATGTTTGGAATTGTTATTGCAAAATTATGCATGGACTTGGTGGTGTATTGAAGGAAAAGTGTGGTTTTGGTGATGTTCATGTGTGTTGTGAAACCATGGGTGTTTGTTGGAATCCAACTGACCAAAAATATGTGAAGAAAATCTTACTTATGGCCTTGTACCATTTATTACACAAAAGGACCCAAAAGAGACCCTTTTTGGTCGATTTGGGCATCCGCCCCTGCAGACGAAGGCACCTGCGGGCGCAGATGCCAATGCAGGTGCCCCTGGACAAGGCCAAGGGTCACCTACGGCTGCATGTCAGCCACCTGCGGGTGCAGGTGGCTTCGCAGGTCATCCCAGAGACTCGTTTTGTATGTTTTTGTCTCTCTTTGAACACGGAAGGCCCCTATACCCTTTTAGGATGTAATTATCAACTTATGATACCTTTTAATGACTTTAAGGGGTCGTATGGAGTCATGTTGGTTATATCCATTATGTATTATTGTTAATATGTTGTTATGAGAAGAATTGATGGAGTAATTGTGACGTAATGATAATGGGGAAGCGTAAAGGGTAAACTTGGTGTGAAATGCTATTGGTTAATAATTTCTTGGTCAATGTGTGGAATGTTATCGTGTTGTTGGTATGGTAACGCAGTGGATTATATTATAAAGGGTGAAATGACGTTATATGGTATTCATATAGCTCATTGTGTCTTGTACACTTGTACGGAAAATAGTTGTTAACGAGAGTTTTGTTATGTACTTGTATTGTAGAGTGAAACATAAGGAAGGAGCTAGACTATTGTGTTCATACATAGGATTGTGTATTCATACTTGGAAGTGAAGGTATGTAAGGTTATTCTATCTGTATCCTTCTGCAGCATATAGTATTCACATTGACATTGTATTTGTTCTATTCCGAAATGTTCTAAGGTATCCCATTTCCGGTTATCAATTATTGTTCATCACATGTTCCCTGCTCATTGATCAATTGTGATTCACATGTCTTATATTCATTGACTAATGTTCAAAAGATCCAATAATGTTATGTTCCAAAGTTCAAATAATGTTATGACTATCATTGTATCAATCAATCTCAAAAGTAAAGAATGACGTAATGCATATAGGTTGATGATTGAGTATGGGTGGTAGATTTGGGGGAGAAAGCCTAGCTGTAACACCCCGTACCTTCCCAACCCTACTTGACAACCTTGAACCATGTTTACTCTAGGTTCGAGAGCAATAAGTATGTATTTTGCAATTTTATTGATGGAACATTTGATATTGTGCTAGTAAATGTGATTAGACCTTTGAAGTAGGTGGTGCTTGTGAATTTGTGGAGCATTTGTGGGGGTGAAAAGCGAGGTTTAAAAGACATCCAAGCAAAGTATATTAAATTTAAGAGGCAAGGTAAAGATTTGGACTTGAAAGATTCAACCGAATCCGCAAAGAAAAGTTGAAATCAAAAATTAAGTGTGGGGCGTTGCAGGTGGCGTGCCAGGCCGCTTTGGCCTGAAATTTTTGTGGAACAGGCAGAATAGGGGCGCGCCTGGGGGCGTGCCAGGCCGCTAATGTGCACTTGTTCAGGTGCTGAAATTTATCTAAGTTCCAAGGGCGCCCGGGAGCGTGCCGGGGTGCTTTTGGCCAAATTTCTTCGACGATTATTAGTCTATAAAGAGGACTCTTGGGTTATGATATTATTATTACATCATAGTAGGGATACTCTTGAGCGATATTAGCATCCGATTTGGGGTTAATTCTTCGTCACAAGTATTTTATCAAATTATGTTCAATTAAGTCATGGTGGCTAGAATCTCTTATTTTCGAGATTGAGGCTACGAACATGAATCTCGTGAGTTGAATATTGTCGTAAAATTTATGGAATTATTTAAACATGAGATAATTGGAATATAACACATTTAATTTGGTGGGCTAAGTTGATATGTGTTATTGGACTCAATTTAAAGCCCAAATTGGAACAAAAGACATGGCCCAAAAAGGGCAAAATGACCCATTCTTCCTTTGACTAATCAATGATTGATCAAAGTGGATAAGGATGACCAAAGGGACTATAAAAAGGATAAAAAAATCATATTTTTATTCAATTACATACACATGCCTTTTCTAGATTTTTCTACACTTTTCTCTCTATCTCAAACCCTAAGGCAACCATCACTTGCTTGGACAAGATCATCCTTTAGCAAGCTTGGGTAAGTGTTTAACCTTATGATTTAATAAATTATATGCATGGTAGAGTATGTATATCATGACGGTTATGTTGGCAAAGTGTTGAATAGTGCACCTTTTCTTTTTGCTAAAAGATGTGTCATCCTTGTGATTTAAACTTTAAAAAGGACTTGAGGTTTTGATGAAAGTGCATGGTGTGGATGAGATACTAACATGTATGGTGTGATTAGGTTCCTCACCTTATTATTTTTTGATGAATATAATTTGTGGGATTGTTTTTGATATATTGTTATGAAATGTATTGAGGTGACTTGATGGAATAATTGTGACATGGTGTTAATGAGGAAGCGTAAAGGATAAACTTGGTGTGAAATGCTATTGGTTTGTGATGTTGTGGTCAATGAGTAGAATGTTGTGGTATTGTTGGTATGACGATTCCTTGAATTGTATTGTAAAGGGTGAAATGACGTTATAGGGCAATCATGTCACTCGTTGTCGTCTTATACACTCGTAAGGTAGTTGGTTGTTAACGTAAGCTCCGTTGTGTTCTTGCGTTGTAGAGTGAACCGTAAGGAAGGAGCTGGACTATTGTATTCACTTTTAGGATTGTATATTTGTATTGGGAAGATAAGGTATGTAAGGTTACTCTTCCTGTATCCTTCTGCAGCATATAGTATTCACCTTGTCACTGTACTTGTTCATTTCCGAAATGTTCTAAGGTATCTCATTTCAGGTTATCATCTATTGTTAATCACATATATCTTATTCTTTGACCTATTGTTATTCATGTGTCACATAATGGTGGACATGATTCCAAGTTCCAATAATGTTACATTCAAAAGTTCCAATAATGACATAATCATCGAATTAACTATTTCAAAGACTAAGAAGTGAGGTAATGAAGTCTCTATTCTTGGGTGGTATCCCAGGGGTTAGAATACCTAGCATGGGTCGATCCCAATATCTCGGGTGGTATCCCAGGGGTGAAAAGCACACCTATCATGGGTCAATCCCTCTACTACGGGTGGTATCCCAGGGGCAAAAGAAAAGCCTAGCATGGGTCGATCCCGAAAATTGTTGATTACCCACTGATCAGCTTGGGGCCCGGGCATTGTAAGAATGGACGGATGAGTAGTGAATGAAGAAGTGAGTGATGAATGAATGAATGAGAGTAAAGTAAAGAAAGTAATCCATGAAATGTACATATTCCCATACATATACAGAATGGTGACTTATCCATATTGACTATTCTTTTATATTTGATTCCATTGAAGTTCTTATGTATTGACGCAATTCCTTATAGCCTTACATACTCAGTACATTCTTCGTACTGACGTCCCTTGTGGGACTTACCTTACTTGCTGCAGGCACAGGTGCTAGTAGACCTCCTCAGTAGGTTGTAGATCATTTGCAGGTCTTTGGTGAGCTCCAGTTGGTTCGGGGTTTTTCAAGTCGTTATGTACATTTATTTTGGTATTGTATATGTGTATAGAGCGGGGTCTTGTCCTGACTCTAGGCTGGTTATGGTCAAACATTTGTAGAGGCTTTGTAGATGTTGTGGGACAGATGAAGAAAATGTAAAGAACGTATGGTTTGTGTTGATGGCCCCAACGGCCAAGTGTCATAGTTATCATGTACTTTCCATGACTTCCTCTATTGGCATCTTGTATCTATTTGTGGTGGTGATGTTTATTAAGTATCATGCGTAGGAGTGTATGAGAATGAAGATTGGTTCTCTCGGGCCTTATCGGCTTCGGGTGCCAGTCTGCCCCGTTGGAATTCGAGGCGTGACAAAAGTGGTATCAGAGCAGGTCGTCCTAAGGGTGTCTACAAAGCCGTGTCTGAGTAGAGTCTTGCTTATGGATGTGTTGTGCACCACATTTATAAGTAGGAGACTACGGGACACTTAAGAGTTGTTTCTTTCCTTTATTTCTAGATCGTGCAGTAGAGCCAAAGTATAGGTGGAATTATAACTGACCATGGGAATTATGTTTTTGTCTTTTGTTATAATAGAAATGTTGATGGCACGAAAAGATTGGGGAAAAGGTAAGACGGTAGATAGAACTGTCGGAGAAGGAACCAGTAGAGCACCACCTGAGCAAGTTGATCAAGCTGGGGCTGGAAATGAGTTCGTATCGCGGGCTTCTCCTACTCTTCCATTTATAGAAGAACCCAAAAGGAGAGGAGTATCTTTGGAACTACCCGATAATACTATTGAGTAGGATTTAATGAGTGCGGTGCAAATAGTGACCCGTTTAGTTATTGCACAAGTTCAAAGACAAGCTTTTGCACCGCAGAGGGAGGACCAGAGGCAAAGGAAAAGGATGCAAGGATTGGAAGGAGGGCCGTCAAAAAGGGCTAGACCTATGGGACAGTTTATGGCGTCCCAAGAAGAAGTTAGGCCTCAAGTTTTTCCTAGACTGCCTAGGCCATCATTTTCCCATTCCACAACAAATCCTCCCCCTTTATTCCAAGGGTTTAGAAGCAACCAGTTTGGGAAAAGAAGTGAGGTTCAAGATTCGCGGACAGTGGGGTATCAAGCACAAGGAAATATAAGTCAACCAAGGTTTTTTCATCAGCTGTAACAGAGCTGTGGGAAGTTTCATTCAGGTGAATGTCGGTTTGGAACAAATGTTTGTTACTGGTGTGGTATGACGGGACATGTAAGAAAAAGGTTTCCACAAAGGAGCACGAGTGGTATGGCACGACTTATGGGACCAACCGTCGCATTGCCATTATCGATGCCTCCTCTAGGTCGAGGTGCACAGCCTACGGGGAGCGGCAGAGGTTCTAGAGGAGCAGCTAGTTCCAGTGGAACCCAGGACCGTATTTATGCCTTAGCGGATCGACAGAATTTGGAGGCTTCCCCTGATGTAGATACAGGTACATTATCCATATTTTTACATTTCTACATTATCATATGTTACTTCATAGGTTGCAAAAAAATGTGGAAGAACACCAGAATTACTAGTTAAGCCATTTGAAGTATCTACACTAGTTAGTGAATCTATGATAGTTAAAAGAGTATATCATAATTGTAGGGTAATTGTTTATGGTTATGACACACTGGTTGATTTTATTGAACTGGAAATGGTAGATTTGGATATTATCATGGGTATGGATTGGTTGGTTTCTTGTTATGCCACGGTAGATTGCCGAACTAAGAGGTTACATTTCCATTTTCCACATGGAAGGATAATGTGGGAGCACCAAGAGGAAAAGTTATTTCCTATGATACTCAAAGGGGTACATATGTCACATAGTATGAGTGAAAGATACATATGTCACATAGTATGAGTGAAAGATACTGATGTGAAGCCACCAACACTTCAAGCGGTTCCAGTAGTAAATGAATTCCTGGATGTGGTTCTTGAAACGGAAAGTAGAGTTTGATATTGATGCGATTCCAAGCATTCCGCCTATCTCTATTCCTCCGCATAGAATGGCCCCAGCAGAGTTACGGGAATTCAAAAGAGCAATTAACAGACTTGTCGGACAAGGGATTTATAAGGCCTAGTATATGTCCCCTTGGGGTGCACCAGTGTTATTTGTACGGAAGAAAGATGGTACACTCAGAATGTGTATTGATTGTTGGTAACTGGATAAAATAATGGTTAAGAACAAATATCTCCTCCCCAGAAATGATGATTGATTTGGTCGGTTATAGGGTGTCAAATGCTTCTCAAAGATTAACTTGAGATTGGGCTACCATCAAGTCCGGGTTAGAGAAAAAGATATACCCAAGACAGCTTCCTGAACACGGTATGGTCATTATGTATATTTTTTCGTTATGTCACTTGGACTAACAAATGCACCAGTCATTTTCATGGATTTGATAATTAGGGTGTTCAAGCCATTTCTAGGCGTGTTCGTGACAGTGTTTATAGATGATACGTTAGCTTACTCAAGATCACAAGAGAACCATTTTAATCACTTACGACAGGTGTTACGGATTCTTCGTGACCGTAAGATATATGCAGAGTTCTCTAAATATGAGTTTGGTCAAAATTCGTAGCTTTCTTGAGTCGCATTGTGTAGGATGAAGGATTAAGGGTTGATACACAAAAGATAGAAGCGGTGAAAACTTGGTTAAGGCCTACGACGCTTACAGAGATTCATAGTTTTCTTGGATTGGCTGGTGGTTGGAGGATTTTCTTCTATCTTAGCACCCTTAACGAAGCTAACACAAGGCAATCAAGTTTCAGTGGAATGATGCATGTGAGAAGAGTTTCCAAGAGCTAAAGAAAAAAAAACATTTTTAATTGGAATTGAAGTCTATACCTGTAGTAGTATTTTTCGAAGGCACAGAAGGGTATGCAGTCTATTGTAATGCTTCAGGAGTCGGATTAGGATGAGTATTGATATAGCACAATAATTTAATAGTGTATGACTCAAGACTATTGCGTTCACATGAAAGAAACGTTCCCACACATGATCTTGAATTAGCAGCCGTGATATTTGCTTTAAGGATATAGCGCCACTATTGTATGGGGTTCATATTGATGTGGCTGGAATTACTAAAGGTTATGCTAGTAATATTTTATACCATCCGAGAAAAGCAAATGTGATAATCGATGCATTAAGACGCAAAGCAATAGGAAACACTAAGGGTCAGTTTACGGAAAAGCAAGGTATAGTCAAGGTGGCTAGTTCGTCTTCTTGGGACTCTAGATGAAAGAATTATAGTGTAAAATGTAACAGGGTCTTCATTTGTAGCTAAGATGAAAGAAAAGCGGTATGCAGATTCTATTACAAACGCATTGGATCTTACGTAAGAGGGAGTACTATCATGCTCAATTTACGGAATTCTATTCATTCCGGAGCAACCAAAAGGTCCCATGGGTTGGAAGAGATGTATTGTTAAGGTTACATGAAAAGAACATTGCAGAAATTGTAACTCGTTGTCCGAATTGTCAACAAGTAAAAAGTGGAGCATCCGAAACCTGAAGGTTATATGCAATATAATAATCTTTCAGTTTGGAAGAAGGATATGATTAACATGGGTTTCATCACAAGTTTGCCTCGTCCATTTCGGCAATTTAATTCCATGTGGGTGATAGTTGATAGGCTTATCAATTTAGTACACGTTTTACCTGTCAAGACCACTTATACAGCTGAATACTATGCAAAGTTGTATGTTAAGAAATAGTATGATTACAGGGGATTCAAATTGCTATTGTATCAGTCATGGGATCTCATTACTGCATGATGTTGGAAAAATCTTTTCAGAAGAATTTGGGATTCCAAATAAAGCTAAAATCCGCAGATAGATGGACAAGCAGAACGCACTATACAAACACTTCAAAATATGTTACGAGCTTTCATATAGGACTTTAACAGTAGTTGGGACAACCATTTACCTCTTGTTGACTTTGCTTACAATAGTAGCTATCGTTTGAATATCAAAAAGGCACCTTATGGAGCGTTATATGGAAGAAAGGGTGGATCACCAATGGGATGGTTTGACACAGATAAAACTACTTTCATCTTGTTCATCGAGCAATGGAGAAAGTTAAGGTGATCCAATAGTGGTTACAAACGGTCCAAAGTCGACACAAGTCATGTACTGATATTATGAGAAGAGGGATTGAATTTGCCATAGGTGATTGGGTATTCTTAAGGGTGTCATCGATGGAAGGGGTACTAAGATTTAGAAAGAAAGGAAAGTTGATTCCACGTTATATAGGTCCATAAGAAAGTATTAGAAGATTTGGGCAAGTTGCATATGAATTGACATTACCCCAAGAACTCTCCTTAGTCCATCCAGTGTTTCATATTTCGATGCTTCAAAAATGCATAGGAAATCCATCTTGTATTGCTCCCATCGACAATGTTCAAGTTTGGAGGATCTCACTTACAAAAGAATACCTATAGCTATTCTGGATAGACAAGCGAAGAGGTTAAGAAATAAAGACGTACCTTCCATAAAAGTTCTTTGGAGAAATCAACAAGTCGAAGAGATCACATGGGAAGCTGAAGAAATGATGAAATCAAAGTACCCATATTTGTTTCATACGGAATAAAAAGTTCAAAGTGCAGAAGTGGAGCAGTAACAAGTAAGTATCTATAAGCATTATGTGTATATGTATATATATGCTAATATAGAGAGGCATTTGTTGTACATGAGATGATTTTATTAACATTCGAGGATGAATGTTTCTAAAGGGGGGAGAATGTAACACCCCGTACCTTTCCGACCCTACTTGAAAACCTTGAACCATGTTTACTCTAGGTTCGAGAGCAATAAGTATGTATTTTGCATTGTTATTGATGGAACATTTGATATTGTGCTAGTAAATGTGATTAGACCTTTGAAGTAGGTGGTGTTTGTGACTTTGTGGAGCACTTGTGGGGGTGAAAAGTGAGGTTTAAAGGACATCCAAGCAAAGGGCATTAAATTTAAGAGGCAAGGTAAAGATTTGGACATGAAAGATTCAACCAAATCCGTAAAGAAAAGTCAAAATCAAAAATTAAGTGTGGGGCGCTGCAGGTGGCGTGCCAGGCCGCTTTGGCCTGAAATTTTTGTGGCACAGGAAGCAAAGGGGTATACTTGGGGGCGTTCTAGGCCGCTAATGTGCACCTATTCAGGTGCTGAAATTTTGCTAAGTCCCAAGGGCTCCCGGGAGCGTGCCTGGGTGCTTTTGGCCAAATTTCTTCTACGATTATTAGTCTATAAAGAGGACTCTTGGGTTATGATATTATTATTACATCATAGTAGGGATACTCTTGAGCAAGATTATCATCCGAGTTGGGGTTAATTCTTCGTCACAAGTATTTTATCAAATTATGTTCAATTAAGCCATGGGTGGCTAGAATCTCTTATTTTCAAGACTGAGGCTACGAACATGAATCTCGTGAGTTGAATATTGTCGTAACATTTATGAAATTATTTAAACATGAGATAATTGGAATATAACACATTGAATTTGGTGGGCTAAGTTGATATGTGTTATTGGGCTCAATTTAAAGCCCAAATTGGAACAAAAGACATGGCCCAAAAAGGGCAAAATGACCCATTCTTCCTTTGACTAATCAATGATTGATCAAAGTGGCTAAGGATGACCAAAGGGGATATAAAAAGGGAAAAAAAATCATATTTTTATTCAATTATATACACATGCCTTTTCTAGATTTTTCTACACTTTTCTCTCTATCTCAAACCCTAAGGCAACCATCACTTGCTTGGACATGATCATCCTTTAGCAAGCTTGGGAAAGTGTTTAACCTTATGATTTAATATATTATATGCATGGGAGAGTATGTAGATCATGATGGTTATGTTGGCAAAGTGTTGAATAGTGCACCTTTGCTTTTTGCTAAAAGATGTGTCATCCTTGTGATTTAAACTTTAAAAAGGACTTGAGGTTTTGATGAAAGTGCATGGTGTGGATGAGATACTAACATGTATGGTGTGATTAGGTTCCTTACCTTATTTTTTTTTGATGAATATAATTTGTGGGATTGTTGTTGATATATTGTTATGAAATGTATTGAGGTGACTTGATGGAATAATTGTGACATGGTGTTAATGAGGAAGCGTAAAGGATAAACTTAGTGTGAAATGCTATTGGTTTATGATGTTGTGGCCAATGAGTAGAATGTTGTGGTATTTTTGGTATGATGATGTTGTGAATTGTATTGTAAAGGGTGAAATGATGTTATAGGGCAATCATGTCACTCGTTGTCGTCTTATACACTCGTAAGGTAGTTGGTTGTTAACGTGAGCTCTGTTGTGTACTTGTGTTGTAGAATGAACCGTAAGGAAGGAGCTGGACTATTGTATTCATATTTAGGATTGTATATTCGTATTGGGAAGATAAGGTATGTAAGCTTACTCTTCTTGTATCCTTCTGCAGCATATAATATTCACCTTGTCACTGTACTTGTTCATTTCTGAAATGTTCTAAGGTATCTCATTTCAGGTTATCATCTATTGTTAATGACATATATCTTATTCTTTGACCTATTGTTATTCATGTGTCACATAATGGTGGACATGATTCCAAGTTCCAATAATGTTACATTCAAAAGTTCCGATAATGACATAATCATCGAATTAACTGTTTCAAAGACTAAGAAGTGAGGTAATGAAGTCTCTATTCTTGGGTGGTATCCCAGGGGTTAGAATACCTAGCATGGGTCGATCCTAATATCTCGGATGGTATCCCAGGGGTGAAAAGAACACCTATCATGGGTCAATCCCGCTACTACGGGTGGTATCCCAAGGCAAAAGAAAAGCCTAGCATGGGTCAATCCCGAAAACTGTTGATTACCCACTGATCAGCTTGGGGCTCGGGCATTGTAAGAATGGACGGATGAGTAGTGAATGAAGAAGTGAGTGATGAATGAATGAATGAGCATAAAAGTAAAGAAAGTAATCCACGAAATGTACATATTCCCATACATATACAGAATGGTGACTTATCCATATTGACTATTCTTTTATATTTGATTCCATTGAAGTTCTTATGTATTGACGCAATTCCTTATAGCCTTACATACTCAGTACATTCTTCGTACTGACGTCCCTTGTGGGACTTACCTTACTTCTGCAGGCACAGGTGCTAGTAGACCTCCTCAGTAGGTTGCGAATTATTTGCAGGTCTTTGGTGAGCTCCAGTTTATTCGGGGCTTTCTGAGTCGTTATGTACATTTATTTTGGTATTGTATATATGTATAGAGCGGGGTATTGTCCCAACTCTAGGTTGGCTATGGTCAAGCATCTGTAGAGGCTTTGTAGATATTGTGGGACAGATGAAGAAAATGTTAAGAATGTATGTTTTGTTTTTATGGCCCCAATGGCCAAGTGTCATAGTTATCATGTACTTTCCATGACTCCCGCTATTGGCATCTTGTATCTATTTGTGGTGGTGATGTTTATTGAGTAGCATGCGCAGGAGTGTATGAGAATGAAGATTGGTTCTCTCAGGCCTTATCATCTTCGGGTGCCAGTCCACCCCGTTGGAATTTGAAGTGTCACACTAGCTCAAGCCGATCCCGAGATTATTGGATCAGGGGGTAGTCCTAGAGGCATAAGCCTATCTCGGACCCAACATGACAGAGGGTAGATCTAGAGGTAAGAACCTAGCTCGAGCCGAACCTGATATATTGGTTTATGGATGGTAGCTCTAGAGGTAATAACCTAGCTCGAGCCGAGCCCGATGTGTTGATTTATGGGTGGTATCTCTAGAGGCATAAGCCTAGCCTGAGTCGATCCCAACATAACGTTATGTTATATTAAGACCCACTGATCAGTCGGGGCCCGGGTACATAGTGACACAAGTGATGATGAACAAACATAGAAGTAAAGAAGCAAAGAAAGTAATGAAAGCAATATACATGGTTCCCAACATACAGAATGGTGACTTATCCATATTGTTTATTCATTTGTATTTGAGTTCATTGAAGTTCATATGAGCCTTATATACTCAGTACATTCTTCGTACTGACGTCCCTTCTTGGGGGACTTACCTTACTTGTTGTAGGCGCAGGTGCTAGCAGACCTCCACAGTAGGTTGCCGGTCATTTGCAGAACTTTGGTGAGCTCCAGTTCGTTCGGGGCTTTCCGAGTCACAGCTGTACATTTGTTTTGGTATTGTAAATATTGTATAAAGCGGGGACTTGTCCTAATTTTAAGATGGTTATGTGTATGCATCTGTTAGAGGCTTTGTAGACGTATTTGGGAATGAGAATGTAAGAGATGTATGTCCATTTTGACTTGACGGCCCTAACGGTCGAGTTTCCTATATGTATATATCACATGTTTCCATAACTATGGTATCTTATATCTCTATACGTGATGGTGGTGTTTCTTATGACATGCAAATAAATGGACATGAGCAAAGATTGGTTCTCTCGGGCCTCATCAGCTTCGGGTGCCAGTCTGCCTCAATGGGATTTGAGACGTGACAAAAGTGGTATAAGAGCTAGTCGTTCTAAGGGTGTCTACAAAGCCGTTTCTGAGTAGAGTCTTGCTTGTGGATGTGTTGTGCACCACATTTATAAGTAGGAGGCTACGGGACATTTAGGAGTTGTTTTTTTTCTTTATTTCTAGATCGTGCAATAGAGCCAATATTGTAAGTGGAATCGTATTTGACCATTGGAATTGATTTTCTTGTTTATAGTAAAATGTCGATGACAAGAAGAGGTAGAGGCAAAGGTAAGTAGGTAGATATGTTTGTCGGTGAAGGAATGAGTAAATCACCACCTGACTAAGCTAGTCAAGGTGGAGCTAACACTGAAATTGCATCACGGTCTTCTTCTACTTTTCCAGCTCCGGAAGAGCCAATAGGTAGAGAAGTACCCGCAGAACCGCCAATGAATGCCACTGACCAGGATCTAAGAAATGCAGTGCATATGTTGACTCATTTAGTTGCGGCACAAAGTCAAGGACGAGCTGGTCCAACGACAAATGAGAATGATACGGCTAGAGTGGCGAGTCGCAGGACACAGGACTTCCTGAAATTAGACCCTCCTATATTCACTGGGTCAGATCCGAAAGCAGATCCACAGGACTTCGTGGATCAAATCCAGAGGGCTCTTGAAGTTATGCACGTGACTGGTGTTGAAACAGTTGAACTTGCGGCCTATAGATTGAAAGGTGAAGCTATATTGTGGTATGAATACTGGAAAAGATCGAGGGGTATTGATGCACTTCTAGCTGGTTGGGAAGAATTTAAAATGGCATTCCTTGATCATTACCTCCGATATGAGATTCGGGAGGCACGTGCAGATCAGTTTCTAAATCTACGTCAAGGGAACATGAGTGTTAGAGAATATAGTCTTCAGTTTAATTCCTTGGCTCGATATGCTCCGAATGTAGTAGCCACAATGACAGATAGAGTCCATCGCTATGTGGACAGGTTAGAGCCATATTTGGTAAGGGACTGCACCATTGCTGCCTTGAACAAAGATATGGACATAGCCAGAATACAGGCCTTCGCACAGAAAATGGAAGATCAAAGATAGAGAAGGAGGGTACATGAATCTGACAGAGGATAGTCCAAAAGAGCTAGCCCTATGGGACAGTCTATGGTGTACCAAGGAGAATCTAGGCCTCGGATGTTTCTTAGACCGCCTAGACCCTCATACTCTTATTCCACAGCATGCACTCAAGCTCAAATCCAAGGGTTTAGAGGTAGCCAATCTGGGCAGAGTAGTGGAATTCACGGATCACAGGCAGCACAATTTTCTCATCAGCAGTGTCAGTACTGCGGGCATACTCATTCAGGTACATGCCGGTTAGGGATGAATGCTTGCTTTTGGTGCGGTATGTCGGGGCACATGATGAGAGAGTGTCTACAGATGAGCATGGGTGGTATAGCATGACCGATGAGATCAGCCATTGCGTCATCATCATTGGTTCCTTCCTTAGGCCGAGGTGTACATCCTGCTGGTCATGGTAGGGGTGCCAGAGGAGCAGCCAGTTCCATTGGAACCCAGAACCGTACTTATGCTCTAGCGGACCGGCAGAATTCAGAGGTCTCTCCTGATGTAGTCACAGGTACATTATCCATATTTTCGTATAATGTATATGCATTGATTGATCCGGGTTCTACATTGTCATATGTTACTCCATTAATTGCTGTAAAATTTGCAAGAACACCGAAACTATTAACTAAGTCCATTTAAGTAGCTATACCAGTTGGTGAATATATTATTGCAAGAAGAGCATATCGTAATTGTGTGGTAACTGTGTGTGGTCATGATACATTGGCCGATCTCATTGAACTAGACATGGTGGATTTTGATGTGATAATGGGAATGGATTTATTGGCTTCTTGTTATGCCACGGCAGATTGTCGGGCCAAGAAGGTACGTTTTCCTTTTCCGCAAGAAAATAGTCTTGAATGGAAGGGTAATGTGGGGCCACCAAGAGGAAAATTTATTTCCTATCTGAAAGCAAGGAAAATGATTGCCAAGGGGTACATATGTCACTTAGTACGAGTGAAAGATACTGATGTGGAACCACAAACTCCTCAGTCGGTTCCAGTGGTCAATGAATTTCTTGATGTATTTCCAGAGGATCTTACAGGTTTGCCCACAGAACGGGAGATAGAATTTGGCATTGATATGATTCCAGGCACTCAGCCTAGCTCTATTCCCTCGTATAGAATGGCTCCAGCAGAATTGCGTGAATTGAAGGAGCAATAGAAAGACTTGCTGGACAAGGGCTTCATCAGGCCTAGTATGTCCCCGTGGGGTGCACCGGTATTATTTGTACGGAAGAAAGATGGCACATTGAGAATGTGCATTGATTATCGGCAATTGAATAAGGTAACTATCAAGAACAAATATCCCCTCCCTCGAATTGATGATTGGTTTGATCAGTTACAGGGCGCCAAATGTTTTTCAAAAATTGACTTGAGGTCGGGTTACCATCAAGTCAGAGTTAGAGAAAAAGATGTACCCAAGACAGCTTTCCAAACACGGTATGGCCATTATGAATTATTAGTTATGTCATTTGGACTAACAAATGCACCAGCTGTGTTCATGGATTTGATGAATAGGGTGTTTAAGCCATTTCTAGACGTGTTCGTGACGGTATTTATAGATGATATCCTGGTTTATTCCAAGTCACAAGAGGACCATGCTAAGCACTTACGGCAAGTGTTACAGATTCTTCGTGAGTGTAAGTTGTATGCAAAGTTCTCTAAATGTGAATTTTGGTTGAAATTCGTAGCATTCTTGGGTCACATTGTATCAGATGAAGGAATTCGAGTTGATACACAGAAGATTGAAGCAGTGAAAAATTGTCCAAGGCCTACGACGCCTACGAAAATTCGTAGCTTCCTTGGGTTGGCAGGTTATTATCGAAGGTTTGTTGAAGGGTTTTATTCCATTGCTGCACCTTTTACGAAGCTTACACATAAGGCAGTCAGATTTCAGTGGCATGATGCATGTGAGAAAAGTTTTCAAAAGCTGAAAGATAAATTGACTTCCACACCTGTAATAATACTTTTGGAAGGCACCGAAGGTTATGCAGTATATTGTGATACTTCTGGAATTGGTCTAGGGTATGTATTGATACAACACGGTAAAGTCATAGCATATGCCTCACGATAATTGAGGCCACACGAGAGGAACTATCCTACATATGATCTTGAGTTAGCAGCGGTGGTATTTGCTTTAAAGATAGGGCGTCATTATTTATATGGATTTCATGTTGATATTTACACTGATCACAAGAGTTTGCAATATATCTTTAAGCAGAAGGAACTCAATCTGAGGCAGCGGAGGTGGCTTGAGCTATTAAAAGACTATGATATTGATATTCTATTCATCCGGGAGCTACTAAAATGTACCATGATTTAAAAGAAGTGTATTGGTGGGGAAATATGAAGAAAAACATTACAGCATTTGTGGCTCAATGCCCAAGCTGTCAACAAATTAAAGTGGAGCATCAGAAACCTGGGGGTTACATGCAATGTATCAATCTTCCAGTCTGGAAATGGGATATGATTAATATGAATTTCATCACAGGTTTGCCTCTACACTACGGAAATTTGATTCCATATGGGTCATAGTTGACAAGCTTACTAAGTCAGTGCATTTCTTACCAGTCAAGACCACCTATACAGCTGAAGATTATGCAAGATTGTATGTTAAAGAAATAGTGTGATTACATGGGATTCCGATCTCCATTATATCAGACAGGGGAGCACAGTTTACTGTGCATTTCTGGAGATATTTTCAGCAGAGTTTGGGTACACAGGTGAATTTGAGTACAGCTTTCCATCCTCGGACAGATGGACAAGCAGAACGTACTATCCAAACACTTGAAGATATGCTACGAGCTTGTACGTTAGATTTTCAAGGCAGTTGGGATGACCATTTGCCTCTTATTGAATTTGCCTACAACAATAGCTATCATTCAAGTATCAAAATGGTACCTTACGAAGCTTTGTATGGAAGGAAATGTAGATCACCAATCGGATGGTTTGAAGCAGGTGAAACTGCTTTACTTGGGCCAAATCTTGTTCATCAAGCTATGGAAAAAGTTAAAGTGATCCAACAGCGGCTACAACTGGCCCAAAGTCGACATAAGTCATATGTTGATGTTATAAGAAGAGGGCTCGACTTTGCCATAGGTGATTGGGTATTTTTGAAGGTGTCACCGATGAAAGGGGTAATGCGATTTAGAAAGAAAGGAAAATTGAGTCCACGTTATATAGGCCCATATGAAATTATTAGAAGATTTGGGAAAGTTGCGTATGAGTTGGCACTACCCCAAGAACTCTCCACAGTTCATCCAGTATTTCATGTTTCGATGCTTCGAAAGTGCATAGGAGATCTATCTCGTTTTACTCCCATTGAAGATATGCAAGTTACGGAGGATCTTACCTATGAGGAGATACCTATTTCCATTCTGGATAGACAAGTGAAGAGGTTGAGGAATAAATACAAAGCTTCCGTAAAGGTACTTTGGAGAAATCAGCAAATAGAAGAGATTACATGGGAAGCTGAAGAAATGATGAAGTCCAAGTACCCTTATTTGTTTCAAAGGGAAGAACAAGTTCAAGATACGAGATCGAAACAATGACAAGTAAGTATTTATAAGCATTAAGTATATATATGATAACATGAAGAATGATCCTAGACTTTCATTTGTTTAACTTGAATAATGTCACTAACATTCGAGGACGAATGTTTATAAGGGGGGAAGAATGTAACACCCGGTACATGCCCGAACCCACGAGACTACCTTAACATTTATAGAATCATTTAAACATGAGAGAATTGGTGAATTATGCATTTATTTGGTGGGCTTAAGTAAATCTTGTGTCATTGGGCTCAAATGAGGACCAAGATCATAAGAAGACATAGCCCAAATGGAATTTGACCCATTCTTCAAGTTGACCAAGTAAGCCCCTCATTTAATGTGGTGTATTGGCTAAGGATGACCATTAAAAGAGGCTATATAAAGGGACTATATAAGGTGGGAAAAATCAGATTTTTATTCATTTATACACACATGCATATCTAGAAATTTCCACAAGATATTTCTTATCTCAACTCAAACCCTAAGCCTTCATCCCTTTGGACAAGATCACTCTTTGCAAGCTTTGGTAAGTATTTATTCTCATGGTTTTATATATTATATGCTTAATATGGTGTATAAATCATGTTGTTTATGTTGGCAAAGTGTTGGACAGTTCACTATATGTAAAACTGTATGTTTTTGCAATCGGAAAAGGGTTTTGCCTTGTAAACTTGAAAATCGACTTGTGTTCTTGAAGGATTTTATGGATTCAATATTGACATGTGGGATGTGATTATATCCTTAACTTGTTTTATCCTTGTACATAATGTTTGGAATTGTTATTGGAAAATTATGCATGGACTTGGTGGTGTATTGAGGAAAAGTGTGGTTTTGGTGATGTTCATGTG
Source organism: Capsicum rhomboideum (assembly GCA_031232105.1). Lineage (NCBI taxonomy): Eukaryota > Viridiplantae > Streptophyta > Magnoliopsida > Solanales > Solanaceae > Capsicum > Capsicum rhomboideum. The sequence goes on from CP124718.1 coordinate 25,066,015, forward strand.
TGTTGTGAAATCATGGGTATTTTTTGGCATCCAACTGACCAAAAATATGTGAATAAAAGCTTACTTATAGCCTTGGACCATTTATTACCCAAAAGAGACCCTTTTTGGCCGATTTAGGCATCCGCCCCCGCAGACGAAGGCACCTACGGGCGCAGATGCCAATGTAGGTGCCCCTGGACAGGGCCAAGGGTCACCTGCGTCCGCATGTCAGCCACCTGCGGGCGCAGGTGGCTTCTCAGGTCAGCCCAGAGACTCGTTTTATATGTTTTTGTCTCTCTTTGATCCCCGAAGGCCCCTATACCCTTTTAGGATGTAATTATCAACTTATGATACCTTTTTAATGACTTTAAGGGGTCGTATGGAGGAATGTTGGATTATATCCATTATGGATTGTTGTTAATATGTTGTTATGAGGAGAATTGATGGAGTAATTGTGACGTAATGATAATGGGGAAGCGTAAAGGGTAAACTTGGTGTGAAATGCTATTGGTTTATAATTTCTTGGTCAATGTGTGGAATGTTATGGTGTTGTTGGTATGGTAACACAGAGGATTGTATTATAAAGGGTGAAATGACGTTATATGGTAGTCATATAGCTCATTGTCGTCTTGTACACTTGTACGAAAAATAGTTGTTAACGGGAGTTCCGTTATGTACTTGTATTATAGAGTTAAACGTAAGGAAGGAGCTAGACTATTGTGTTCATATATAGGATTTTGTATTCATACTTGAAAGTGAAGGTATGTAAGGTTATTCTATCTGTATCCTTCTGCAGCACATAGTATTCACATTGACATTGTATTTGTTCAATTCCGAAATGTTCTAAGGTATCCCATTTTCGGTTATCAACTATTGTTCATCACATGCTCCCTGCTCATTGATCAATTGTGATTCACATGTCTCATGTTCATTGACTAATGTTCCAAAGGTCCAATAATGTTATGTTCCAAAGTTCAAATAATGTTATGTTCCAAAGTTCAAATAATGTTATGACTATCATTGTATCAATCAATCTCAAAAGTAAAGAATGACGTAATGCATATATGGTTGATGATTGAGTATGGGTGGTAGCTTTGGGGGCGAAATCCTAGCTCAAGCCGATCCCGAGATTATTGGATCAGGGGGTAGTCCTAGAGGAATAAGCCTATCTCGAACCCAACCTGATAGGGGGTAGCTCTAGAGGTAAGAACCTAGCTCGAGCCAAACCTGATATATTGGTTTATGGGTGGCAGCTCTAAAGGTAATAACCTAGCTCGAGCCGAGCCCGATGTGTTGATTTATGGGTGGTAGCTCTAGAGGTATAAGCCTAGCTCGAGCCGATCCCAATATAACGTTATATTATGTTAAGACCCACTCATCTGTCGGGGCCCTGGTACATAGTGACACAAGTGATGATGAACAAACATAGAAGTAAAGAAGCAAAGAAAGCAATGAAAGCAATATACATGGTTCCCAACATACAGAATGGTGACTTATCCATATTGGTTATTCATTTGTATTTGAGTTCATTGAAGTATTTATGGATCATACAGTTTCATATGAGCCTTACATACTCAGTACATTCTTCGTACTGACGTCCCTTGGGAGACTTACCTTACTTGTTGTAGGCGCAGGTGCTAGCAGACCTCCATAGTAGGTTGCCGGTCATTTGCAGAACTTTGGTGAGCTCCAGTTGGTTCGGGGCTTTCCGAGTCACAGTTGTACATTTGTTTTGGTATTATAAATGTTTTATAAAGTGCGTACTTGTCCTGATTTTAAGATGGTTATGTGTATGCATCTGTTAGAGGCTTTGTAGACGTATGTGGGAATGAGAATGTAAGATATGTATGTCCATTTTGACTTGACGGTCAAGTTTCCTATATGTATATTTCACATGTTTCCATAACTATGGTATCTTATATCTCTATACGTGATGGTGCTGTTTCTTATGACATGCAAATGAATGGACATGCGCAAAGATTAGTTCTCTCGGGCTTCATCGGCTTCGGGTGCCAGTCCGGCTCAATGGGATTTGGTGCGTGACATAAGGATTATAAACAAGTTTCTAAGAAACTTGTATATGCTTCAGACATTTTGAATCCTTCAGGAATTTTCATACATATTTTGTCAAGTGACAATATTCAGCATTAAATGCATGACATCTTCTAGTGTCTGGACTACAAATCAAATAAGCTTTATACTTACCAAGATGCATCCTTCCATGTCACTTGATGAATATTTCTACTTCAGCATACTTAAATAAACGTAGAATTCAGATCCTCATAATCTTTTACAATATGGTGTCATATTATATTACAGATATCATCGATGATATATCATTTTATATCGGTTCGCAATGTGACATAACATTTTGAGATCTCATCACTTTATTATTTTCAGGTACCTGAACCTCTAATAAGATTTCATAAAGTGTTATATTGTAGGTTCTTCAGGAGCACATTGCCTCTTCATTATGATCATTTTCCCCTTTTTCTTTTTCAAGAATTATTGCGTTTGCAGCCTATTGGACTATCATGCTTCAAGCATGTTGTATACTTTGTCCTTCAGGGACACACAATAGGAGCATCTACAGCTAACTATGAAATCAATTTTGGGTCTGCAAATGCTCCTAGCATTTGACTTGAATTATCTTTTGAATGAGGATCGTACTGATGATAATTCACAACATATTTTTAGTTGCTTATTATCTCCCCCTTATGTTAGAAAAACTAACATAATATACACTATCTTTCTGAGTGCATCTTTGTGCATCGTAGTATATATCCATTAATCTTATATAGCATATCAAAAGTTTATTATATGGAAAATATTTGGTTCCTGACCCTGAACCAATTAAGAAGGAAGAAATTAATCATAATTTATTGGTCTAATGCATATAAATGTTATTGTATGAAATACTTCATATTTCAGACCAACACATGAAGCTTTGTTCTCATACGCAATGGTTCAGCTATTTATCGGAGGCATTCAACACCAAATCAGCATTATCAAGATGAATTATATTTATTACACCATCTGGAAATTATTCTCTTAACTCAATTTATATTGAGCAAGCAACTTTATGAATGTTAAACTGTAGGTTGACAATAAAAGTACATGTGATCATCTTATATCGATGCATCTTAATAGATCATATGACAGGTGAACGGACCCTTATTCACCTTTTAAGCTTTTCAGAATTTAGAGGATCCAATCCTAACATTAGTTGATCTAATCAACTTATCATGAGAATAAACAACATAGAAAATTCTTGAAGAATGTTCTAGTTCTTGAATATATGTCTAATACTCAATATGCACACCTTCGAGATGATAAAATTGTTAATGCAAACAGATAAAATAATTTGTACTAGTAAACTCCAACCTTACCATGGCATGTGTTCTTTACTTTAGTAAATTTCTGATTTAAATTTCAGAGTTACTACTTCGAGAGTAAACTTCAGAATAACCCTCTTTAATTATTCTACCTCTTTCGAAGGTGAGTCGTGATACTTTTCACAACCAAGTGCACGTTTGCATTCATATGTCTTACTAAATATTATCACATTCACTTTAGGGAATGAATTTGTACCTATAACAATCGAAATTCTCATTCCCCAAGAATGGAATATAAATTGTGCCTTAACCTATCAAATTATGACAGCATGGAAACTCTTTCAAGATATTGCTACTTCAGGAGCAAATTGAGGCATATATATAATGTAGAGAACTTTTCTCCAACATATCTTTAATTATAATCACAATAAGTGTGTAAAATTATTACCACTTGTCTTCTTTCAGATATATTGTGCACTGCTACCACATTCATTTCAGGGAATGGAGCATATTCAACGGGACAAGTTTCATAACTTTTCATCAAAAGCACATTATTTTGTCTTAATCATCATTATATAATCACTATGGTGCATTGAGTTTCAAACTCAATGTCTTATCCATTTAAATCAATGAAACTTGAAACTTGACCCCAATATCTTATCTTCATGGTGCATCGGGACTCTAACCCGATGACTTATTATTTTAATGCGATGGGATTTGAATCCACCATCTTATCCTCAACTAATGGCTTAAAATACCATAGTGTAGCCAGCTCCCCAGCCTTTTAAAACTATTGAGCTCATTAATTGTCCAACAAAGCTGCTGACACCTTGAAAATACTATTGCTTTCCTTTAAGTAAAGAATACATAAAAAAATTTAAATATCATAAATAAGCATCTTTGTCTCTAACTTCAAACACCAAAGGGAATAAAGAAAATCGTGAAGTTGATACTTATGTCATGTAGTTAACCAATTCTGAAGATGAAAAAAATTGCAAGAACTATATATAAGTCATACGTAATCACATGCACGTTAGAATTCATCATAAGAATATTTAAGAAAACATGCATATCAAGATATTTACCTTCGGCTATACCTGACATTAATTCCATGGCGGTGTAAAATAACACTAACCTTCGATTGAAAATCTGAAAGCAACACTAAGATGATGCTTTTTGAAATTCCAAGATTATTTAAGAATTTCACGGGGGGGTTAATAGAGACACGTGTTGATAATGTGTTATAAACTAATATAGCAAGAACGAGAATAATAAGGGAGAGAAGAGAGAGTAATTCTTATTTCTCTTGAGGATTGCATTGAGAGATTACTTCCGGGATGAATTAGAAGGAAGAGACCTCTTTATTTATAAGGAAAAGTTGACTTGGTCCCAAAGTTAGGATTCCTAATTTTTTTCCTAATAAAAATACAAGTAGACATTCACTATAATACAAATATATTTATAACAGATACTAACGTAACAATGCCTTAAATAATTTTATTACCATTGAATAGGAATCTTTAACTTGCCCATAGTTAAAATCTTTCTATAATTACCTTTATCTAAAGGCTCCAAGTTAATTTTAAAGTATTTGCGTATCTTTCTATGAGTTGAGTTCCTTAAATGTAGCATCTTAACCAAATTTTCATGCTGAAGTCAATTTTTATAAGATTTTATATTTTTCTTATGAAACGGTTAAATACAAGCCTTCTATTAAATCAACTAGATACATTAGCTCGTGCTTGCACGGGCCTAATATATATTTTTTTTTGTGTGTCAATTTATGTAACACAAATGGGATTTAAAGAGTTAGCTAAATCTTTTATATGTTTTTAAAATATTTTAAATTGTTAAATATAGTGATTTATAATACTTTTTACGTAATTTTCAAATAATATATGTTAGTTTCTCTGTCCCAATTTATAGGATACTGACAGAATTTTGAAAGCCAACCAAATTTTTGTATGTCTTTTAAATATTTGAAGTTGTTAATTACTGTGATTTATAATAATCTTTACGTAATTTTGAAATAATATATGTTACTCCCTCTGTCTTAATTTATATGGCTGATAAAATTTCTAGAGTCAACCAAAACCTTTTGTATGAGGTGTGTTATCTTTTTTCAAGTTTCAATTTCTCCCATACTTTATTATTGATTACTTAAGTTGCCTCGTATAATTTGGTAAATATATCGAAGTTTGAGGTTCTTTAAAACACTTAAATAAGTTTGATGAATTTATACCAACTACTAAAAACGCGTCACCATTCTCTACATATGTTAGCTACTACTTTCGATTCATATTACTTGGCTCATGTTGACCTTACACACTCCTTGAGAAAATTATAAGTAGAAGTGTATTTTACTAAATTAATTATATTAATAATTTTCAAATAACTTTTCAAATAATATATAATATTTCGGTTGTCTCAATTTATATGCCACGGATAAAATTGCGAGAATTAACTAAATTTTTTATATTTCTTTCAAATATTTTTAAATTACTATTTATTGTAATTTATAGCACTTTGTACGTAATTTACAAATATATAATAGATTAAAAAAATAAAATGAATGAATTAAAAGATTACCTAATAATATGTGGGAGTCAAATGGTAATCAAAAGAAAAAGTCCCATTTTTCAGTTAAAGAGGATACCAAAATTCATGGTATAAGGGCATTATAGCCATTTTAGCTCTTTAAAGTTTGTAGATGAACTAACGTGTCAAACATCTAGAATAGCATTGGGGTAATTATGGTCCAATGATGGATTAAGCTTCAAATTAATAATCAAGGTGAAATTTCAAAAATGCCCTTGGCAAACCCTAAGCTCCTCTCCGATTCCCTCTTATTATACAGAGTAAAACCACCAATAACCCATATTGTCTAAACAAATCAGTCACATAATTGCTCCCGGTACATGCTCATTATTTAAGTCTATTCTATTCTCATTAGATGGCCTGTGTCCGTACGATGCACGGGCGGATTTTTAACGTTAAAGAAAGCAGTACTAGTAAGTGAAATAGTAATCCGTGCTAAGTTATAGTAACGTTATACAACGCTATGCTTCATATTATGTGGAACAAAGTTTATATTACAGACTCTAAAACTGTTATATTGATATAACATTTTTTGCAAGTACCACAGTTGAAAATGTGAATCCATGTAGTTGTAGTTGGCAGCAAAGTTGCATCCGTGCATTAACTGGGAAAAAGAAGGGAAACTATTAATAATAATATGTTATGCAGTATTTGAGATGGAAGACAGAAATAATTTCAATTCTGGAGAATGTGTCATTTGAGAGCTAATACACTACATCTTCCAACAGGATGAGGAAAGGAAAGAGTACCAAACAATGTTGAGATTTAGTGCAAGCAGAAATGGTTGATTCATATACTATACGACATAACTCTTCTTCAGACTTGGTCACCATAAATGTCAGAACCTGCCCATGGCTAGATCATCGGTTTCGCTAAAGGATGTTTACAGTGAAACACTAACAATTTAAAGTTCGACCCATACCACAAATTAGCCTATCTTATCCAATGCAATTCCTTGTACCTAGCTCCCATAACCCACGACCCATATTACAAAGACACACGTTGCAAAATAAGGTACAAAGAGCTTACTTATTTGGCAGATAGGGCTTGAAATTATTCCACTTCCACAGTTACCTTCTCAAAAGTTTCATTGTTTGCCCTTTTATAACAACCTACACAGATAATCTATCTAATACACCTGAAAATGTTGTATTGCTTTTTAGATATCAAGCAAGAATCTAAAGGAAACCCAATGAATATCTAATACATATGAAAATGCAGTAATAAAGTCATAAAAGAGTAGGTTCTTCAAAGTAAGAGTTGGTGTGAAGTAATAGAAGCAACATATAAGAGGTCTTAAGAGTATATTCAAGATTCACATCAAATCGGCACCTGTAGTATTATGTGTTAATACTTTGCTTAATAAGAAGTGAGATTTTACTGACAATGTGACTGAATATGCTCACAATATATTATAATAAAAGTACCTAGGACTCTAACATATTTCATTGATGACAATTCATACATCAAAATTTTCTTTTCACTAGACTTCTAACTTCTTGTGGACAGTTTGGATAGGTTAAAACATAACAACATTTGAGGTTGTTTGGCAGGGCTATTTTTGCTTCAATGATGAAGGAGCGCCCCTATGAAAAAGGTGATATTAACCATCATAAGGATAAATTCTGATACAAATTATGAATCAAGTGAATAGAAATTATACTTACATCTTGTTGTGATTGAATGTTGGTGATTGATACTATTTCTTCATCTACTGAACAGAGACCAGAGATCCAAACTGAGATGTGCTTCTCTCAGCAAAGGAGTTGAGCATTTCACTGTTTTCTGCAACCCTATTTGAGGAAAAATTTTAAACATTCTAGCATAATAATAATAAAAAGAGATCAGTACAAAATAGAGGAGTAAGTTGATACCATGAGTGTAGTTGTAGGCATTCTGAATAAGGTGAATCAATCTGTATCATTGTGTTAAATTTTGTTGTCAACGATATACCTACATTAATTATAATAATAATAATTTTATTTAAGAAAGTAGAAGTTGATATAAATAAATTAATTGCAGTAATACTTGATTTAAGAAAGTAGAACTTGATGTAGCCGCTACGTATAAGATGGGTGGATTATATTGTTTGCAGAATTGTACTGTTCAGCTTACCATTGAACTTGGATACCTCTATACGCCTGCCACAGATGATCGGACATTGTTGGAACTGTGTAAGGAGTTTCCTGCCTCGTCTTCAATAAAAGCTTTTTCCCATAATGTGAATGTGAAAGCTTGTTTCCTGTGTACTTTAAGATAATTAATATGTTATATATTTTTACATTGTGTAACAAAAAGTGTTGGAAAATTTGACAAATGTACTTACTTGATGTCAATGACAATGAGTTCTTGCAATCTTTTATGCACGCTTGCAACATATCTTGGTGGAAAACAGTTGACAACTATTGTCAGTACATTTGTTGAGAAAATAACTTGTCATTAATAGATAAATGAATGAAAAGAAAACATGTTAACTTGTACTAAAGTAGATATTTAGTGGTAGAAAGAGTAAAATTATCATACTATATTCTATAGTCTTAAGTTGCTCCTTGGTAGCTCGGGAGGCATGATCATTGATATCCTGAAATGATGTAACATTGACCATTCTAGGTGGTGGAAACTCATTTTCATCCGAGTTATCTCCACCAATTGTATCAACTATGGTCTTTTTGTAAATAATCTACTCAAATGTATGCCAAGGCTTTTCATATCTCAAAGTTGATTGTTGTATGCGTGCATCTGTTATCAAATAGGTGTGAAATAGTTTGAACAAATCTTGATAAGGGAGGATATCATTACCGTAAATAATTGTTTTTATATGATTGTCCTGAAGGTAATTTCGGGGGTAATAATATAAGAGACAAAAATAGAAAATGTAAGCAGTTGATTTGATTTTCAAAATAGAAAATTAGTTGTTCATCTTGAAAGATCATGTTCGTGTATTTAATCTTCCGTTCTCTATCTTCTCCTAACCTGAAGATATCTACAACTTGCACCTTACATATCCAGTAAGGTATTTCAGGAGTGACTGCGTGTATATAAAGTCTTTCTGTCATCTTTTTTATCGCCTGCGAAATAATTAAAGATGATTAACACAATAAAATATCAGAATAAAGGGGCAATGCTATATGAGAAACACAAATATAAGTTCTAATTGACATCAACATAGCAACCAATGTTGATTTAGTTAATCGGAAGAAAAACTTTCAGTAGACCTGAAACATACAGATGTAGTAGATACAAACATGTCTTTTCTATTAATATAAATAATATAAAGTCATATGGTGAGGGCTACAAATTCAAGGGAAGAATCAATCGAAGATGGAACTGATTATTGATGTTCACCTTTTGCATTAATCTTATGTATTATAAGAAGATTTCTTTTAGTTCAAGCAGAAGGCACTCTAACCCTCAAAGAAGTACAGGTATGCTTCTTCTATGTTGATCTCATGTACCATCTTAAGAATCATTTTTCTTTAGATTGCTACTTATCTTGCTTTAAGGCTGTATTACTACAACCAGTTGTTGATTCATCTGAAAAATCTGTTATTCCTGGATTATAATGAGTATGTTATTGTTCTTGTTTACCTTGCTATCTATCCTATCTTGCAGAAATATCATTACAAAAATTATTCTTGACTCGGCTGATGAAAATTGTTACATCGTATCTGAAAGTGTAAGAATTAGGAGAGCTTATAAATTGCATACCTCATTACTTAAAGTGAATTCCTCAAAAGCTCACTCAAGTGGAGGAAATTATCTAGCAAAATCTCTTTTCTTTAGTTTAAGGCCAGTAAATCCAACACATATTTCAGCCAACATCCTACATTGTCACACCCCGAATCCCAACGAGGCATGATTGGCACCCGTAGCCGATAAGGCCCGAGAGAACCAAGCTATGCTTCTATACATTCATATGCATAACCTCGAATGAATAACATACTAGCTCCTGTAACTGATGAAATGTAAAATGCCATACATATATAAAACTTGGCCGTTTGGGCCATCACGTCGCATTGTACGTACATATCTTACATCCATACCCACACATGTCTACAAAAGCCTCTAAATACATACACGACCAATGCATAACATCTACAACATCAAATCCAATGTACAACTATGACTCGGAAAGTCCCGAACCAACTAGGGCTCACCAAAGATCTGCAATTACTGTCACTCTACTATGGAGGTCTACTAATTCCTGCACCTGCAACATGTAAGGTAAGTCCCCAAAAGGGGTCAGTACGAAGAATGTACTGAGTATGTAAGGCCATAAGAAAAATTGAGTCAGTGCATAAGAACTTCAATGAAAATAATTATAAGAGAAACTCAATGTGTGGAATCATGTACCTTTCCTTCATTATTGTCATCTCCAATGATACATACATAATAAAAATAACCATGGAATCAACATAAGAGAAATAGCAAATGTGAACAAACTCTCTTTCTGTATGTGGGATTCCATGTACATTACGTTCTTTCTTTCCCTTGCCTTTACTTTACTTTACTTTACTTTTACATTGCTCATATACTGTTAGGGCCCTCATCATGCAGGTGTTCATTTCACCCCATGGATACATCATGCAGGTGTGTTCTTTCACCCCATGGATACATTATGCAGGTATTCTTTTTACCCCATGGATACATCATGCAGGTATTCTTTTTACCCCATGAATAAGATCATGTCATCATGCAGGTGTTCTTGCACCCCATGGATAAATGGCCATCATCATGTAGGTATTTGTACCCCATGGATAAACTAACATCATCATGTTGGGATCGAGTCGAGCTAGGCTTATGCCCCTAGACTTGCCACCCATAATTCAATCATTAACCACATTTGCATTACTTTGAGATTGATACTTCAACTGGTGAGAGATTGATACTTTGATAGTCATAATATTGTTGGAAGTTTTGGAACAATAACCAATGAGTTAGAGACATGTATATAAACATTCTTGGAAACATAGCCTTCATAGAAACATAATACTGTTGGAACCGTTGAACAATGATCAATGAACAAAATACATGAGTATAATCACTATTGAACCCTTGGAACATAACCTCATTTGACTTTTGGAACATTACTAATGGATATGAGACATGTGTAGAACTCTATTGGAACTTTGGATCATGACACTAATTGGAACACACCCATATACTTTACCTTACTCTTGTACTTTATGAGATTAACACCTTAGCCAAACACGTATACGAACTTGCACATCACCTCTCTTATTACTCTTATGAGATTGATACTCTTACAATTGGCACAAGGATAATCATCATACCATAAGACTCATAACATGATTGGAACAACAAGCTCTTTTTACCTCATTGCTCTTATTGGGATAATTCTCTTAGGATCTACAACATATGACAACTTAAGAACTTCCGCTCATAAATAAGAACTAAGTGATTCATGATTCGTATAGGAGTAAAACACATATGACTATCAATATATCAACCCTAGTTGGAATACTATAGAACCCCCTTGGTATAGTACACTTTTGGAACCTTAACATAATGATCACTAAATACGATACATGTGGATACTAACTATTCACCACCCTGCGATGCAATACTTTAGACCATTTGGAACTTTTGACATATTAGCCAATGAACGTGAGTCAACCAATGGACATGAGTCAATCAATAAACATGAGTTATACGATTCACCATTGACCAATGAATAAGGAACATATGAGTAACTCTAGCCAACTATCGAATATGAAATACCTTAGAGTATTTCGGAATCAAGTGAGTGCTATGACAGTGTGAACATCATATGTTGCAGAAGGATATAAAAGTAACCTTACATACCTTGTATTCTTAATACGAATACACAATCTTAGACGTGCATATAATATTCCTGCTCCTTCCTTATGTTTCTCTCTACAACACTAGTTTATAACAAAACCAACATTAACCACCAATTACCTTATAATGGCATATAACAACAATAAGTCACATGTTTAGCTTTAACACGTCATTTCACCCGTAACAAAACCATTGATAAAATCATTATTCCAAAAATCCTCCAATATTCCCAACATTGACCAATACATGATAATTGAGACATTTCACCACAACACTTCTCCTTTACACTTTCTTATCCATACCACATCACAAATAATCCATCACTTTACCTTAACACAACTCATAACACATATCGGCCAAAATCCCACAATTTCCACTTATAGACAAGAACAAATTTAATACCAAAAATAACACCATACATGTTCATATTTCGTCCATACCATGCTTTTTCACCAAAGGCACAAGGCCTAATTCAAACTTGAACCTCATGGATCCCAAATCTCATATAAAAAACACAAAGTACCATATCCACCATTTCCAAGCATCACCAACATGATATACATAATCTCCTATGCATATAATATGTTAATCCATGATAATAAATACTTACCCAAGTTTGGAAAATGATGATCTTGCTCCCAAAGATGACTTAGGGTTTGAAAGAGCCCAAAGGGAGCTTTCTTGAAATTTCTAGAAAATGAGAAAATGTGATGTGTGTCTTTATGAAATAAAATCTGATTTTTGTGCCCCTTTTATATCCACTAACTCATCCTTAGCCACTCTTTATAGTATTAAATACTATATCTAGAAGGTCAAGGGAAGAATGGGTCATTTGACCCTTTCTTGGCCCATATCTTTTAGTCCATTTTGTGCCTCAATTTGGGCCCAATAACACATCTCAACTTAGCCCACAAATTTTCATGCATAATCCCTCATACATCACATGTATACATAATTTCATAATGTCACGACAATATTCTCTTACGAGATCCTCATTCGTCGTCTCGATCGCAAAATAGGAATTCTAGTCGCTCATGACTTCATTAAACATTTTTGGTAAATACTTGTATTCCATGGTTTGATCATGTAGAAGTATGTAGGATTATATTGAAGTGTTTGAAGCCTTAACAATGCTCAAAGAACTCCAAAGAACCAAAAGAAACCATCTAAGAATCGTCGTAGAATTGCGTCGCGAAACGAGCTCGGGAAGGCAAAATGTTTGTTCCTTGCGCCACTGCTGCAAAACAAGCCAGTGGTGCAAGAAATGCACCCTCTCTGATCTCAGAGGCTTGCGCCACACCCCCTGAAACAGGGCAGTGGCGCAAGTTTCCATGTCTTGCTGAATTTTTCGGCAATTTTTCCAACACTTGCGTATCGTCCAATACCTTATCAAAACACTATCAAATACTTACTTAGTGACCTTAATCATCAAGTAAACATGACTCCAAATCACCAAATGAGGTCATAATGTGTACGGGGTATTCCAAAAATGTTCCCCGAAATCACAAAACCCTTCCTATGAAAGTCTAATTGCATGTACGTGGCCAAATTTCAATTTTTCTCATCTTTAACATATCCAAATACATACTTATAACTCTCGACACCTAAGTAAACATTATTCAATGTCATCAAGTAAGGTTGGAAAGGTACAGGGTGTTACATACATTTTCTTCTCCATACTAGCCATCTTTCCTTAACAATGGGATTGCAAGAAATTAATTAGTCTCTTTCTATATCTATGATGCGCATTTTTTGAAAAAAAAATTAGCTTGATAAAAGAATAAACATACCCAAAACAACAACTAAATAAAAAGTTGGTATTGAATATACTAAATAATTTTGGCAAAAAAATCTCTAATTTGACAGAAATATAGACATATCTACCAGTTTTAAACTTAAACAACAGTAATATCATCAAAAAATCTAGTTTGAACAATAACTATAGCAGCAGCAGCATCAAGTACTTTGTTCTCTACACATAATATACTTCTGTTGTTTTCATGTGAACAAAAATATAAATTAAGTAAAGATAATGATTTACTGGTTTGCAGCATTAGGACTTCTACAGAAATTACAGGCATAGTTCAATAACTTGTAGTCTAATTGTAATTCTTTAAAAATGTGAACTACTCTGAAATATTTTTAAGAGAATGCTTTGTTGATAATTTCGTTATATACTATATTGTAAGTAGAATGGTCATCCGGGTCATCTAATGTTGTTGGCCGAATTATCATTTTGACACAGTTTGAGCTTTTTGCTCTTGATAGAGCAACATAAAGTTGGTCGTGTGAAATTACAGATTCACGTAAATAAATTTCAAAAAAATCCAGTTCTTGACCTTGAGCTTTGTTTATAGTCATAGCAAAACATAATCGAATCGAAAATTGTGTTATCTTGAATTGAATTGGTAATTTCTCGTCTTGTGAAGATAATAGTGGTATGAGAGGAATGAAAACATGTTTGCCTTTGAACCATTTGCAATTTTAGCACTAATAACATGAGTTTTGAAATCAATACAAATTAAGTGTGTATCATTGCATAAACCTTCAAAAGGATTTAAATTGCGTAGTAGTATAACTGAAAAATTTTACTTAAGAACTAACTTAAAAGGAGGCAAACCCGCAGGATTCAAAGTATGCAAAAAATCTTCAAACTGGCTTTGATATTTTGGCTCTACATTTTCATCAATACCAACGAACGTCACAGCAGTTCTAGGAAATTGATCTATGAACATTTGGTTAATTTCATTCACAAAATCATTTTTGGTTGTTAAGATAACACGTGATGTTACGGAGGATGTGTCAGACATGAGAAGGTCTAAATTGGGGTAAATAATTTTGAATAAGTTATTTAATGACTCCTCCTCATTTGTAAAAAGAATGAGAAGAGATTCTGAAATCTCAATTTTGTTATGTTCATTAACCTCTTATTTTCCATCTTTAATCTTAAGTAAATACTCGCAGAATGTAGGATCTTCTCGCGTACGCATATTTTCTGTTAGGCAAAACTTTTCAAGATGATTCCAGATATCTGAATTTAATAACCATTCACAAATGAAATCTTCTTTAGCTCCACTTTTCACAACAGGCAAAGTTTATCTAAAATTGCCTCCAAAATAACTACTTTTCCACCAAAAGGTATATTTGTACCCATAAGATCTCTTAAGAGTAAATTAACAGTTTCGATAAGGTTTTTCTTTTCCATCGATACCTCATCCCATACTATTAACTTGGCATCTTGAATTAAAGTTGCAAGTGAACTTTGCTTACTTATATTACAGCTGCAGTTTTCACCTATGTCAATAAGAGGTTTAAAGTGTGAGTGAGCAGTCCATCCTCCGGGGAGTACGAAAGCGGGAACACCGGAAGTTGTTGTGGCTAAAGCAATAAGCCCCTTGGATCGTACAGTAACTAGTAAAGCACGGTATGAAAATATTTTTCTAGTTCCTCCCGATCCATCAATAAAAAGGGCTCCTGACTCGTTTGAGAATATTCTATTAAGAATGGTATTGTAAGCATTATGTTGCTCCATATTTAGTTTCTTATATAGCAGTAAATCTTCTTCAGTTACAATTATGTTTCTTTCTAAATGGATCTCTCTAGCTTCTTGCATTATTCTGAAAGAAGATGTAGAAGGTGTAAAATTTTCTGATATGAGTTTAAACTCATTTATGTTACACCCCTTGAATGTAATATACTGTTCATGTGGTTTATAACCAGATAACGAATATCAGTTTTTTGTATATTTGATATAGTCATAAAATCTTCAAACATAGAGCTTTCAAATTTTTCCCATAAAGCTTTTAGGTTAGCAGGATTACAATATACTAAGAGTGTGGCGAATAATTGCATTTGGTAAGTAGCAGCTTCTGATAGGCATTCGATTAAGTTATTAGCGGAAGCTAACAATCCTTTTTTTCTGCAGATTCTCTAAATGTGGTGCAGCACTAGCCATTTACAGTTCTAAGATCCTTGTATGATTTTGGCCCTCGTCTATTCATCAGTAATAGCCTAAGATAGTATCTTTCTCCTTCGATTGGATGACAACTAACAATACGCCCGATAGCATAACCTTGTCTTCTGCGTGTCTATATTTTATCACTGACTGATCAGACAAAGTGTTCTGGGAAATATTTGTACAGTAAATTAAGTTTCATTGCATGTTTATTTGTTTTGTTCATTGCAAAAAACCTATGTTCTCATTGTTCTCTTATTTCCCGAATTATTCAAGATTGAACTCAAATTTGCAGTCATTTTAAAGGAAATAAAATGTTGGTCTTTAAGATGTAGCTGAAGTTGGTACACATTGGGATTCATTTCACTGATAGAAAAGGAAAACAAACGCCACATAGCTTCTGGTGGTGATACCCATCTGCCTGAAGGATACTCTTTTATTTCATCTAATTCTGTATTAGTTTCATTACTTTGAAGATTGAAACTAATTTTATCATGCCCTTTGCAGATGTATTTGTAGATATATTTAACAACTTTAATATCTACATAAATTTTAACATTTATGTGACAGTTAAACTTGCTTAGTAGATATGGATTGTATGGTATGACCCATGAATTATCGAGATATTGGGTTCTAACTTTTACAAATTTTTCAGTGTCTCATCTTTTATAAATTGGATATGAATTTTCGCCTTTAGATGTTTCATTCGCATAAGTTTTAGGATATTTAAATTTACAGTTTCCTTTTTTTCCATGCATTAATTTTTAGGATTTAAGCTTCCGCAAGGACCATGCATCATATGCTTAACATCACAGTGTGTAAATATTGATTTGTATCAGGATCAGGTAGTTCGGCACAAACAATTCTGTCATAAGCCCCAGGTATTAATAATTTATACTTATTATCAAGTATAATGAGGAAATGAGCATGAAGAAGACCTCTTTTTTGAAATTCTATAGTGTACATTAAAGCAACAACTTTTTCAAATATATTTTTTTTTAATAATATCTGACTTCAGCTCTTCCACTTTTGATTTAAATACTTGACTTATTAAATCGGATCTATTTTTTTATTTCATCGATCATTAGCAACTGATGTTCTATTTCAGGCCATGAAGGATTACATGTCATTGTTAGGAGGATATTCGATTTTTCAAAATGTTGTACTAATGCAATGGCATTCATGTATCGACATCGTATATCTCTTGGACCCCCTGTAAAGCTAGCAGGAAGGAACGTCTTTCTGTCAATATATGAAACTTCTCTTTCTCCTAATCTTAGAAGATCAATAAGCCCTGTTAATACTTCAGTTCGAAATAAATCTTAATTGAACAACAAGAAGTCCAATCTTTGTGTTTCAAGTTTTATCTATTGGTCTACAGAATATTGCTGGAATAATCTTCCAGAATGTAAAGTTCCATTTTCTTCATCATCTCTAATTTGAAGTTTGTAACAATAATATTCACGATAGAACACAGTGTTTTTTTTTTGTCTTTCTTTTTGTAAAACTTATTCTTCAATATTAAGGAGTCCATCAATTGAAGATATGTTTATCACACTTGGAAGTCGCTCATGTTTGTAGGAAGAACGATTTCTAGGAGGATTATTTTTTGGTAAAATTTTTTGGATGCCACAATGCCATCTGTTTTCACCATATGAAAATAACAAAGGATATTGTAATGAGTCGTAACAACCATAGTAATAGTGAACCAATTGGTTACTATTGCAATGGGTGTGAACACGAATATGTGGTGTAGAAATAAGACTGTCCAATTCTTCGTCAGTTCATATAGCTGCTACTTCTGAAACACTGGGTAAGTTGTACGTTTGTTGGTCCAAAGTAGAATCAAATTTAAGTGCGATGTAGAAATTAGATAAATCTGAAATGTATGTTAGAGATTTTAGAAACAGAGAGTGTGGATTAATTTGCAGAATATCTATCAAGTTTTCAATAACAGATTTGTCGAATTTTTTTGAGAAGGTCATCCTGTTAACTCTATCATCCTCATTGTCATAAAAATAGAGTTGTAATTTTTTTGCTCTGTTATCTACAGTAGTTAGGCTAGGTAGGAAACGGTACATTTGTCCTTGAACCTTAAATGTGTAGATACCTTTAGTCCTATTTGCCAAATCCTTATCGTACTTTACTCCAAGTGAAGTGAAGGTGAACATGTTATTGTATGTTCTAATGTAAGTACGAAAATGTTTGGATTTCTCGAAGTTGCTATAATAAAGACTTTTTAATGGAGTAGGTAGCTGGTGTGAAACTAATTTTATGGAGCCATTATTACAGCAGAATTTTGGAGTTTCATATTGAAATCTTCTGGCTGCACAAAATTTACAGTTTGGGATATTTTTTAAAAGAGTAGGAGAACAGGGTAGCTGGTTGATAGTCCAGAATCCAGCAACCCAACTGTGTTGATTTGCGCCCTGCAACATTTTAGATTCGTGAGAATCAAACCTAAGTGGTTCTGAAAAGTGCAAGTTAAATTTGATTTAACCAACCATTTCAGGAAGTAGAAGGTTTGTCCCTGATGACAGAGCAGGTTGTTCAGAAATCATGCTGCGGGACTCTGAAGAAGAAGATGGTTGATTAGAACCTCTAGAGGTAGAATTTTCTGAGGTAGTTTGCTTTCTTGCAGTAGCAGAAGAAGATGGTTGATTAAAACCGCTAGTAGCAGAATTTTCTGAGGTAGTTTGTTTTCTTGCAGAATATTCTACTCGACGTCGTTCTAGAAGTGCTACCTTTTGTTCAGGTGGCATTTCTCTATAAGCAGTACGTCGGAGATTTCTCTCAATTTGGGTATAAGTCATCTTTCTTTTTATATCAGACATTTGATTTCAAAGTTTTTTGTTAATTTGTTTTTTCTGGTAATTAAAATTTAATCTTATTCCTACAAACAAAACACATATTTACACATTGTTGTTGGCATGATAACGAATTTGCATTACACAATTGGAAACATAACATCATGGAGTAGAAATTACCTGTTGTAGGCACAATATTGATTCAGCGCGTAAAGTAAATATCACTTTGTTGATTCAGCGTGTAAAGCAATTATCACTTTCAGAAGCCTGAGAAAGTGAAAATGTGTAGCGATTAACTTTTTTAATCTACAATTGAACCATTATATTTCAGCCAAATGATACAACAGCAGGTAGAACATGAATAAGCTAACAATTGAATGTACTAAACATTTATTTTTCACGTATTAAGCTAACACTTCAATGTACTCCCTCCGTCCCATTTTATGTGTCGCTATTTCTTTTTTGATCCGTCCCAAAAAGAATGTCATCTTTCCTTATTTGGCAACAATTTAATGACATCATCTCCATTTTATCCTCACTGGGTCCCACTTAATAATAAAAGACAACTAAAAGAAAAATATTAAAGTAACTTTAATAGGGGCAATTTTATAAACTTTACAAAATCATCATTTATTTCTTAAACTCCGTGCCCGGTCAAAAGGCGACACATAAAATGGGACGGAGGGAGTACTAAACATTTCTTTTTCACGTACAATAACATGTGGTTGACTGAGATCGAACATGTTGAAACACAAAATTCATCAAAGAACAAGCTCAAACATAGAGTGAGGAATTTCTCCCAGGCACACACGCATGCATGAGCCCCAAATAATGAAAAACCAAATAAATCAAAATAAAATCAGGGAAAAAATGAGCAAGAAACACAATAGTGAAAATCAAATAAACCAAAGCAAAATCAGGACCAAAAAATTGAAATCGCTAAAACGACAATCATGCAAAATCAAAAACCTAATCAAAAGGAAAGTTAATCCCAAAAATTATACCCAGATTCTATTTTGGAACTAAGAAACAATGACCAACAAAACTCGAAACCAAGAAACAATGACCAACAAAATCCATCAAATTTTAAATTTAAATAATCGAAAACTATACGAAAAATGTTATAAGTTGTAATCCTTCTCATATTGATATGATGAAAAAATACATCTTGAAATATTAATCAAAGTTCATACAGATTGACCTTAGAATTGAAATAGTGACAAGTAAAAGTGATCGAACGAGTATAAACAACTGGTAAAGTAAATGGAAAGAAAAAGCCATTCTTGTTCCTGGGAATAAATCCAAAATACACGTGTGGCCAAAAGAAAGAAACACATATGACATATGGTACTGCTTTAATGTACCGTTTTACCCTCGAAAGAATAAGAGAGACATGAGTTGTTGCTTAAAGTTACAATTTTACCCTTGGTTGTCAAGGATTGAGATAATAGCACAGATATTCATCCAGACGAAAGAAATTTCAAAGGAGAAAAAATTTCACCTGAGAAGAACAAATTTGAAAGAAGAGAGCAGGAGAAAGAGAAATGAGTAGATAGAATGCTTAGAGAATTGCAAAGAATATCCCACTTTTTCTACATCCACCTAACATGCATAGAAACACGTGTACACTTGAGAAAAGAGCCAAATTAAATAATTCCTTCGTCTCATTTTATATGGCCTACTTTGACTGGGCACAAAATTTAAGAAATAAGAGAAGACTTGGTGATGTTTATCAAATTGTCCTTTATTAAAAATATAGTATTACTATCTTTAATTAAGTGAGACCTTATAAGTGGGACCAATAAGGGTAAGGGTAAAATAGTAATTATGCTTATAAAAAGTTATCAAATAAGGAAATGTGACATTCTTTTTGGGACGAACAAAAAAGAAAAGTAGGTCACATAAAATGAGACGGAGAGAGTATTAAATATTAAATATACATATAAATATATATGTATGTGGCATTGTCTATTTACTCTGGCACGTGGATGTGTGTCAATACAAAATAATAAGTAAAGTTTATTGACTGAAATACCCTTTGTAGTACATGAACTTCCACTTATTCATTAGTAGAAATTCATCTAGAATTACGTCGAAAACTTAGATGGGAGAATGAAAAACGACACAAACATCAGTTGGCGCTTTACTTGTGAGTTGAAGTGGTGAACAAATGACCAATGAAATTCACTTAACCTTTTTGGTCTTTCAAAATAAATTTTACTACAGTTTATAAAGTTATAGTTTAATTCTTTTGTAAAAACATAATATTATCCCTTTATCAAGATAAGCTAAATCGGATCAACTTTGGAACTTAAACTTTTTTTTTTTTTTTTGAATCTGTTTTGCAACTCAAATATTTGCTTAACAATATTGCCTTTTTTGTGTGTGTCAGACTATTTATTGCCTTCTTCCTAGGCAATTTAGTTTACACTGTTCTTTTCTGCAGGGTACTGTTTTTTCTTCTGCGCTTGGTACGGTATTTTTGAAAATAATAATGATAGTATATTGTATATACTTTGTCCTTTACAAAGGTCAAGTTTAAATAGCGTGTGTCGCTCTTGCTTGTCCAATATCTGATGAAGTTCCCCGTATAAAATGATTTGTTTGGGTGATTTTTAAGTTTTGTCCTCAAAATGGTTGATCTTTGATTTTACCCTTAAGAGCGTTAAGTAATAACAAAAATGACAGACATAAGTTTAGTGGCATAATTTATGTCCAGGGCATAGTTCAATGACACAAGTTATGTCATAAGGCATAAGTTATATCCCAAGGCACAAGTTATGTTCCAAGACATAAGTTCACTGGCACACGTATGCCACAGAGCTTAAGTTCAGTGGCACAAGCTATGCCTATTGAACTTATGCCCAAGAGACAAATTATGCCTATTGAACTTATGTCCCAATGCACAAGTTACGCTTACTGAACTTATTTTTTTGGGATTGAGTTAGACCAAGATCCATTCTTTATATGGTATCAGAGGCAGGTTCATCCCAAATTTTTGTTCACCGATGTTGGACCCCCATATTATATTATTCATGCTCTAGTTAACAAGGTCTGAGCGTGCGGGGGAATGTTAAGAGTCCCACATCTGAAAAAGGATGGATAATTGATCTCTTTATATGGACTTGGACAATCTTCCCCTCATGAGCTAGCTTTTTGGGGTTGAGTTACGCCCAAGATCCATTCTTTACATGTCCCAAGCAAGGCATAAGTTTAGTGACACAAGTTATGTCATAAAGAATAAGTTATGCTTCAAAGCACAAGTTATGCCCCAAGACGTAAGTTCGTTGGTACATGTTATGCCACAGAGCATAAGTTCAGTGGCACAAGCTATGCCTCTTGAACTTATGCTCCAAGACACAAATTATGCCTATTGAACTTATGCCCCAATGCACAAGTTATACCTACTGAACCTATGCCCCAAGCGAAGTTTTCTAAAAGATTGCCTTGCGAATTTAGGTGGTACTGAATTTATGCCCCAAAGCAAACATTCTCTAAAAAGGTTTTCTTTGTGAAATTAGGTCATAATTAAGGATACTTTGATCAACATTTTTTGTTAAATGAGTAGTAGGGTAAAAATTAAAGACCACTAATTTAAGGGACAAAAATTAAACATCACCCCAAATTAAAGGCTTTGCGAGCAAAAACTTGACCTAAATACTGATGAGTAACATTATTTCTCAATATTTATAAATAGTTATTATCTTTATTATGTCCGTTGTTTCAATTTTTATGTATTATTTTTAGTATGTTCCAAAAAGAATGTCACTTTTTATATTTAGTAATTTTTTAGCTCGAACACCCCACATGAAATGTTTAAAACCACAAAATTTAATCTTTTTTTTTTTTACTTTTTTAAATTCTGTGCTCAGTTAAATTTAGACACATAAAATAAAATGGAGAATAAAAAAATTAATTATTTAAACATTAAATTCCACAAAATATTAGATTTTAAGGTGATGTTTGGTGGTGATTAATGAGGATAGTTTTGCAGTAGAAGTGGTGACATTGATGGTTGACAATAGATTGTGATGATAAAGGTGGTGGCTGATGTGAAACAAGAAAATAGAAACAAGATAATGTTTAAAGATACAAATTCAAGAAAGATAGACACAATTAGATTCAAACAATTAAAAGATGTATTGGTGAAACTAACCAAAACACCACTTAATTAGGAACTAATAGCACCTAATCTATTAGAATCCTCAAGAAGGAATAACCTTACTTGCAAATCCTAGGACAAGATGCTGAAAATCAACAAAGGATTTTGAGCTCTCAAAAGAGGCACAATTCTTCAAATGTCCAAAAACTAATATCCAAACCCTAATAGCTAACTATTTATACTAAGGGCTAAAAAAAGTAAAGAACGATCAAATTGCCCTTCATTTAAATTATAAGCTAATTTAAATGGTAGAAACTTAATATATTAAATATCTTCAAGTATTCTATGTTGGAACCTTCCAAACATTCCATCTTTATGCATAAAGCTTGAAGGTCCTTAGCTTGACTCCTTGTGAAAGACCTTCTTGGAGGAGTGTCACTTTGATGTACATCACTCTCCCCTTCTTCAAAAGAATTCGTCCTCAAATTCGTCAAACCTACATCAAAAAGAGATAAATCACTAACATTGAAAAAATTATGGACCAAATACTCACTTGATAAGTCCACTTTGTAAGCATTATCTCCAATCTTCTCAAGCACTTGAAAAGGTCCATCTCCTCTTGGCATTAGCTTGTTCTTCCTTTTGATTGGAAATCACTCTTTCCTAAAGTGAACCCATACCACCGGATGCAAAGGTGACTCTTTTCCTTCCCTTGTTGGCTCTTTTGGTTGCATCTTTGTTGGCCTTCTCAATTTGCAATCTTACTTTCTGATGGATGCTCTTCATAGCTTTTGCCTTAGCTTTTGCATCTATACTCACAATAACATATTTGGGTAAAGGAGTTAAATCTAATGGAGTCAAGGGATTAAAGTCATAAACACACTCAAAAGGGGTTATACCAATAGATCTATGAATAGTTCTATTATATGCAAACTCAATTAATGGCAATTGATCCTCCCAAGAAGTTAACTTTCCTTTAACCATAGCCCTAAGCATGTTACCTAAAGTTCTATTAACTACCTCTATTTGACCATCCGTTTGAGGATGACAAGAAGTAGAAAATAGCAACTTTGTTCCCAAATTTTCCCACAAACACCTTCAAAAATGGCTAAGAAATTTTGAATCTTTATCACTAACAATTGTTTGGGGAACACCATGCAATTTCATCACATTATGAACAAATAAAGTAGCAACATGAGATGCATCATCACTTTTATGGCAAGCAATAAAGTGGGTCATTTTGGAAAATCTATCCACAATAACAAAGATGTTATCCTTATCATTCTTAGTCCTAGAAAGGCCAACAACAAAATCCATAGAAATATCTAGCCAAGGACCGATAGGAATAGGCAAAGGGGTATACAAGCCATAGGATTGGGTACAAGATTTAGCATGCTTACAATCCAAACACCTAGCACAAATTCTCTCCACATCTCTTATCATCTTAGGTCAAAAGAAATATTCACTAAGAATACCTAAGGTTTTTGACACTCCAAAATGACCCATCAAACCTCCATTGTGTGCCTCTTTTACCAACAACTCTCTCCATGAAGACATAATCACACAAATCTTTTAATTTCTAAACAAATAGCCCTCCTTCAATTCAAATCTAGGAGTTCTAACTTCATTACCCTCCTTAACAACTTGCACACATCTATTCAAGCTCACTTGACATTCTCCAAAGACTTTTCCAAAATCATCATCATTAGAATATAAATCCTTCAAACTCTCAAAATCCATCAACCTAGAAGTCAAGGTATTCATCAATAAAGCATCTGCCACAATATTTTCTTTGCCTTGCTTATAATTAATCACATATGGAAAAGACTCAATGAACTCTATCCACTTGGCATGCCTCTTATTAATCTTATTTGGATCCTAATATGCTTCAAAGCCGCATGATCGGTTCTAATCACAAACTCCTTATGCCACAAATAATGTTGCCAATTTGGTAAAGCTCTCACTAGGGCATAGAGTTCCTTATCATAGGTATAATATTGCAATGGAGCTCCTCTTAATTTCTCACTAAAGTAAGCTATTGATTTCCCTTCTTGTATCAAGACCGCACCAATGCCTACCCTACTAGCATCACACTCAATTTCAAACATCTTCTCAAAGTTGGAAAGTTGAAGTAACGGAGTGGAACTAAGTTTTTCTTTTAAAATTCTAAAGGCGTCATCTTGATTTCTACCCCAAATGAAAGGATTATCCTTCTTAATGACCTCGGTTAGAGGAGCGGCTAGAGAACTAAAACCCTTCACAAATCTCCTATAAAAACTTGTCAACCCATGAAAGCTTCTAACATCACTAATGGACTTAGGGGTTGGCCAACTTCTAATAGCCTCTACCTTTTCATCATCCACCTCAACTCCTCTTGAACTTACAACAAAGCCAAGGAAAACAACACGATCCACACAAAAAGAACACTTTTTAAAATTCACATACAACTTTTCATTTCTCAACATATCAAATATCATCCTCAAATGTTGCACATGATCATCCAAACACTTGCTATAAACCAAAATATCATCAAAATAAACCACAACAAAATTATTAATAAATGATTTAAGCACATGATTCATTAATCGTATAAAAGTGCTTGGTGCATTGGTTAACCCAAAAGGCATCACCATCCACTCATATAATCCAAACTTAGTTTTGAAAGTGGTTTTTCATTCATCTCCGAATTTCATTCGAATTTGATGGTATCTACTTCTCAAATCAATTTTAGAGAATAAGGTAGTACCACACAATTCATCTAGCATATCATCAAGTCTAGGAATGGGATGTCGATATTTTATCGTAATTTTATTAATTTCATGGAAATCTACACACATCCTCCATGTCTCATCCTTCTTGGGTACTAGAATTACGGGCACCGCACATGGACTTAAATTCTCTCTCACCAAACCTTTATTCAAAAGTTCTTCCACTTGTCTTTGCAATTCTTTGGTCTCTTGAGGATTGCTCCTATAAGCCGCTTTATTGGGTGTTTGAGAATCCGATACAAAATCAATTTCATGCTCTATTCCTCTCAAAGGAGGCAATCCACTTGGTATTTCTTCCGGAAATAAATCTTCATAACCTTGAAACAAAGAAGAAACAACACTTGGCAAAGACAAAGAGGTTAGTTCATTGTTAGAAAGCAAAGAATAACCTTGAGGTTTAATAAATATGACTCGAGTAGCATCCTCAATATTTAACTCTTTTATGCTCTCTTGATTTTGCAAAATCATGCATATTTTCTCTCTTCCTTTAATTTTTAGCTTTTCTTCTCACCTCTTTTTTTTTTTGTGATAACTCATTCTCACTTGAGCTCTCAACCTCTCCTTTTTCCTCTCTTGAGTTATCATTTTTCACTCCCTTACTCCTCTCTTTCTTTTCTATAGTCCTCACTCACTTGAAAAGGAGAAAGAGGGTTAAGAATGTGTTTTTTTCCATCCTTAACAAATGCATATTTATTTGACCTTCCATCATGTTTAGCCCCTACATCATATTTCCATGGCCTTCCCAACAATAAATGACAAGCTTGCATTGGTACAACATCACAAAGTACTTCATCATGATAACTTCCAATCTTGAATTTTATCAACATTCTCTTGGTCACTTTGAGTTCACCACATTCATTGAGCCATTTCAATCTATAAGGTTTTGGATGCCTTCTTGTTGGAAGTTTCAATTGTTCTACCATAGAGACACTAGCAACATTGACACAACTTCCACTATCAATGATAAAGAAACATAATTGCTCTTTAACTCTACACCAATTATGAAACAAGTTCTCCCTTTGATCAAGATCTTCCTTTGCTAGAGCACTCATACTTCTCCTCACAACAAGAACAAGTTTTCCATCATCATTAATTTTTTCTCTATCACCTTCTCCCATAAACTCATCACTACTATCATTTTCCCCATGGTCATCTTTAGATTCATCTTCCGTTTGATAACCACCATCATTCAATGCAATGATATTCTTCTATTAGGACACTCATTTGCTTTATGATCATATCCTTGACATTTAAAACACTTTATTTTAGATGGAGTTTCAAGTTTAGCTTTGTTACCTCCATCCTTGTAGTCCACCTTTGATTTGCCTTTGTCCAAGTTGAACTTGAAGTCTTGCTTTGCACCTTTGGATTTGTCCCAAGTAGAAGATGATTTTCAAACTTCCTTATTTTTAGCCCATGAAGAAGAAGAAGATTGCACCTTTGACTTTTTCTCTTTTTGATGACCCTCCACCTTGATTGCAATTTGATAAGCTTCATATAAAGTAGAAAGACGATGCAATTCCAACGGTTGTCTTACCTCCTTATTTAAGCCCGAGATAAATCTTGCCACAAGTTTCACTTCTTCATCATTGACATTAGCTCGAAGCCTAGTATGCTCTAGCTCCTCATAATACTCTTCCACACTCTTGCTTCCTTGTTGAAGATTGTAATACTTCTTGAGTGTATCTTGCTCATAATCTTGACCCACAAACCTTTCTCTCATATGCCTTTTCATTTCATTTCAACTTGTAACAAAATCTCTATTCACCAAAGCATCTCTTTCAATTTTCTCCCACCATGTAGAAGCAAAACCCTCAAGGTGACTTATTGCATAATTCATTTTCTTGACATCACTCATATTGTTGAGATTATATTGCCTTTCAAGCTTCACAATCCAATCAAGATATTCATTCGAGTCACTACTTCCTTTGAAGAATGGAAGTGTAATGTTGATGTTGTTGAATCCTCGATCTTCATCATCATTCCTTCTATTGTATTCTCTACCATCCACGGGATACCAACCTCCATTTCCTCCTCATCTTCCTTTCCCACCTAACCTCTCTTGTTGAACTTGATTATTGACTCCATAATCATAATTATCACCATAAAAAAATCATGCTCTTCAAGGTTATGTTGGGCTCTCATTTGAGGTCTAGTGGCTTGTGGTGGAAGATTTGTTTGTTGATTTTCCCCTTTTGAAAGTGTTGCTTGATTGCAAACCCTTGGTAAAGTAGCATTAGAAGAAAGGGTATCTTGCACTATCAAGTGTGATGGAGTTGTATCAAGAGGAGTCTTACTTGATCCCTTATCATGTTGACCAATGGGATTGAAAATCTCAAGTGGTTGCTTTGCTATTTCTTGATTTCTCACTCTTCTTTCCACATCTTCCAATTTCCCCTTCATTTCTTTCATTTCTTCCAATAATTTTTGAAGCAACATTTCTGTTTTGCTAGAGGATTCTCCCTCCAATTGAGTCATTATACCTACAAGAAAAAATAAAAAGTTAGTAGAAAAAGTTCCTCACCACTCACTCACTTTACGTATCCCTCTCTTTGTTACTCACACTCGTGTATCACTCTAAGGCCAAAGGCTTTTAAGGCCACCCTCAAATGAACTCACTTCACTCTTGCCTTTTACCACTCTTGAATAACCCAACATTGAGAGTCAACACCGCCAAATAATTCACAAGTGGTACTACTTCTTCGGGAAGGAGTGGAGTTTATGTAAATCAAGAAAGGACAATTAAAAACTAAAGGACAAGGAAACAAATAAGCATACAACGAAATGAAAGAAAAAAAAGCACGAAAGAATTTGGCACGAACAAATTAAATGGATAAGAACTAGTTTAACATTAGGTATGAACTAATACTCAAAGTAAACTAGCTAGAATTAACAAGAAAAGAAGAGAAAAAAAGTTGGAAAGATTTGAGCTATTTTGTAATTCTCAAATTCATCTTCTTTTCCAAGAAGAAATTCAATTTTTTTTAATTTTTTTTTTTTTGAATCAATCTCCACAAATGACCTCAAATTTGAGATATAACTTCCCCAAAATACTATAAACAACTTCTAACCAACAATTTCTTCAAACAAACACCAAATCAACAAAACTCATTTTCAAGTTTCTTCAAAGCTTCAAATTTCAACAATGACTCTCAATTTTTATTTTATTTTTTTCAACAAGAAAAACAACGATATGTAGTTCAAGAAACAAAATCAAACAACCTTCAGTGAATTTGATTTTTTAAAATTTATTTATTTATTTGGGATTTTAAAAAAAAAAAACAAAAAAAAACCACGACTTAGATTTGTTTCCACAAATCTAATCCAAGCTGTTGATTCCAATTTGATTTGAAACAAGAAAATAGAAACAAGATAATGTTTAAAGATACAAATTCAAGAAAGATAGACACAATTAGATTCAAACAATTAAAAGATATATTGGTGAAACTAACCAAAACACCACTTAATTGTGAATTAATAGCACCTAATCTATTAGAATCCTTAAGAAGGAATAACCTTACTTGCAAATCCTAGGACAAGATGTTGAAAATCAACGAAGGATTTTAAGCTCTCAAAAGAGGCACAATTCTTCAAATGTCCAAAAACTAATATCCAAACCCTAATAGCTAACTATTTATACTAAGGGCTAAAAAAAGTAAAGAAAGACCAAATTGCCCTTCATTTAAATTACAAGCTAATTTAAATGATAGACATTTAATATGTTAAATATCTTCAAGTATTCTATGTTGGAACCTTCCAAACATTCCATCTTCATGCATAAAGATTGCAATGCTTGAAGGTCCTTAGCTTGACTCCTTGTGAAAGACCTTCTTGGAGGAGCGTCACTTTGATGTACATCAGTGGCTCTGTTGGTTAAAGGCGGGTGGTGATAGTAGTCGATATGTTGGTGGTGAGTAGTAGTTAGAGCTGTCAAAATAAGTTCAAATTAAGTTGATCCATCCAACTTGTTTAGAATTTTATGGGTTGGGCTCAAGATAATCTCTACTTGGGTTAATCTCAACCCATTCAAGCTCCAACCCATCTTAAAAGAATCTTCAATTGAGCCCAATTCAATCTGCACTTCAACCCATTTTTTAAGGCTCTTTGTTTGGACATATAGTATATTTTATTTCGTTGATATAATGTTTGGTGAATTTCTTCTTCAAAATCAAGAGCTTATTTTTTATTTTCTTGAGTTGGAATTCAAATTGTGTTCACAAGAAGTAAATATCACTATGTTAATATTTTTTTTGATTAATTAGCGGGTCATGACCCAACCCAACTTTTAGCCCATTTGAGCCCAACTCATTTTAGCCCAAAATAAATTTGGATGGGTAATGACTCAACCCAATTTATAATTCAGCCCATTTTAATATCTTTAATTTCAGCCCAACCGTCCATTTGACACCTTAATAGTAATAATTATAAGAAGTGATGATGGTTGATAGTAATGATAATTGTGATGGTGGAGCTGATTGGTATCTTAATATGACTAGTAATGATGGCTAGCGATGTTGGTGATTGTAATGATAGAGGTATTTGGCAGAGATGTTGGTGATTGTAACCATAAAGGTGGTGGTTGTTGTGGCTGAAAATGGTGATGATTGGTGAGGCTGTGATTGTGCATTTGATGGCTGATACTGGCAATTGTGGACATAGTAGTGATCGAAAAACTGTCTACACAAAAATTTATAATTGAATACCTTCTTAATCGTATTAAGTCTCGTTCAAGAACGAAATGATTTAGATCTACTCAAAATGTTTTAAGTGGTTATAAATTACTACTTTTAAAATATTGTGCTTAATGACCTGAAGTTTAAATTATTGTACAGTTTCAAGACTTCCACTAATTAAAAACAAATGTTGTAAATGACATGAAAAATACACACTTTTACCAAAGACATGATAATATCATTAGCTTTCGTCTTCAATAAATTCATCTTACTTGGGAAAGAAGAGATGTGACTATGTATTATTTAGAAGAAAATTCCACAAAGTGTTTTTCATATGGAACGTACGTACTGTTGGAAAATAGGCATACGCAGCGGAAGCAAATTGAAGAATCATTTGCATATAATATAGACAACATATAATCACAGATTTTAATCAAACGTAAAATCAATACTTATCTCTTATAGCGTGACCAAAAACACAAATCGAACCTTCAAACATGAGCAAGAACCGTCCACGCAATCATCTTCTGAATCCATGGTCTTCTGTTATGTGACCCGAATATTATTAGAATAAGTGAAATTCGTGTGGGCGAATTTCTCATTGAAGAACTCAGGAAAAAAATCCTTTGCCTCCTTGATGGAATAAGACCGCTTTATGTAGACACAAATTTCAGGGTTTTTAAATCCTTTCCCAAACCTGCTAGGTCTTTCTTTTCCACCAAAAATAAATTTCTATTTCTTTTCCACCAAGAAATAAATTCCATTTAATTCCTAATTATTCGGTCACAACAAGGACTACAAATTTAATTAGCAAGGCTTCCAATTATAGTATTAATTCGCAAAATGAATGAATGAATTCACCATAATAAGTTACAGATTATTCCACTAAAAATTCATAATTGCACTCCTCGGTATAATTTCAAAATCATTCATTAAATCTTATTAAACTCCCCATGTTAAAATGACAGACACCAATCAATCGAATTAAATTTCTGACTATTTAATTTATTGATTAATTTAATCCATTATTCATATGCTTAACTTATTTCATGTGACGGATACAAAATCCACCTACAGGATTTTCACATGAAAAATTATAAGCTACTATAAAGGGGTATCATCAATCTCAAGGCGGGGACATAGATTATATCAACTAATCATTATTTTACAAATGTCATTTGTCATTATCCAACCTATTGGGAACATTTTAACCCATGAAAGAGTTTCACCCTTTGATAGATCAAGATAACAAACAAATGACATTGATCATAATAATTATATTAAGATTAAGAGTATAAGTACATTTAATAATCTAGAGAAGTTGTTTATAAATATTCAGAACATAAACAATCATATCTACTTGGTCCGTTCAATACACACAAAGTTTACTAGCACAAGAAGTTGGAATACGACCATTCCCATAATCAAGATTAGATTATATTTAATCTTGTGCTATAATCATCAAGATGTTTGTCCATCTTCATCTTTGATTATGAACATAATATTTATACTTATAAGAACCGATGATTTAATCTTTCGTTCATAAGCTAAACTCTATATACAAAATCATCTACTATATAAGTAAACGGACACATAGCCAAAATATGATCTATTTAATTAAAAGTAAATAAATAATTTTTCTATGATAACTACTATATCTAAAGCACATGGTTAATAGTATATATCCCAACAATCTCCCACTTAGACTTTTAACTATAATAATTGTTAAAATATACCATATCTAAACGTATGGTTAATGGTATATACCCCAACAATCTCTACTTAGACTTTTAACCACAATAGTTGTTAGAACATACCATATCTAAACTCATGATTAATGGTATATACCCCAACAATCTCCAACTTAGACTTTTAACTATGCATCTAACTTTTACAAGCATTCTTCTTACACGACTACAAAAGTCTAAATAGAACTTGTCAAGTTCTCTTTTGATGCAATTTCGTCTAATAGTGCTTTGTCGTAACCGATTGGTTTTATACTAAAATCTTCAGAAATTCTTTCATGAAATTATTCCAAGACTATATATCAAATCAATTTTAGTTATGCGACTTTGTCTAGTTGTATTTTATCGTAACCGTTTAGTTTTGTACTAAAATCTTCAGGAATTCTTTCATGAAATTATTCCAAGATTATAAATCAAATCGATCTTGGTTACTACTCTCCCACTACGACTAAGTACTACCACCACTATACTCACACTATCAAATTCTTGATATTAGTGACTTCATGCAGTGATCTTTGCTCAACATCGTTTCCACTACTATGAGTAGATTTTCTTCTGTCTATTAACGTTTCTCCCACTACTTAAATATAATGGAACGTCAATTCTGACGTGTCGGTTAGATGTTTTTGAACTTCTAAATATTCATACGACTCATTTTGTTATTTCTTTGTCCAGTTTCTATAAAATAAGTTCGATTTTAGAAACATGGTTTATTAAATGTCCTTTTTTAAAATCTAGCATTTGTATCAACAAATACCTAATTTTCTTTAGGACAACAAAATAAAACTCCTTTCGTTTTCTTTGGATATCCAATAAACATGCACATATTTGTTCTTAATTTTAACTAATATGTTTTTCTTTTCAGTACATGAGTCGGACAAGGCCATGCAAGCTAATCTTACATCCAATCCACAGTTTTGTAAGTACCAAAGAAACTGACTTAGAAGGAATTAAATAATGTACTTTGAAGTTCTTAGGACTTATCCAGAATCGAAAAAAAAAATACGAATAAGACAACAATTAATCTGGCCATCTCCATAAGAGCCTTATTTATTTTCTTTTATGAGATAGATTGAATATTATTCAGTTCAAGAGAGATATCAATAATAAAAGTCTAACACATCAATGTACTACAAGAGATGAAATGTTTATCAAGCTCAATAACATAGAAGTTACAAGAGAAATAAACTGAATCTCTATCTCTTATTTGGTTAGAAACTGAAAATAAATTCTTTTTAATAGAAAGGACATGTACAATGCATTATTTTTATCAATGTCTTATCTCTAGTATAAGCAACTCTTGAATTGAAGTAAGTGGGTTGAACTAAGATATAATTAATCTGAGAGATATGAACTTTAAATGGATCATCAGCTATACACATCACACATACAACCATGCATATTGAATAGCTAGATTCAATAGGAAAACTTAACTATTCATGCAAACTATATGAGTCATGTCAGATAATTCACACCATAAATTAAAACAAGATCAACTCAGATGGAGAGTAACTGTCAATTTAAGTCAGGCAAATATCCTATTTTATAAATCTCTGTTCTATTGAACCAACATGTAACTCAAATGGAGAGTTAATACTAGTTATCAACAACAAGAGATCAAAACATAGTAATTGACCATAATGAATCTATCCGATGGGGAAAGAAGATCAATGTCAACATATAAACTCATTATATTACTATTATATATCAACGAAGACTATAGATATTGAACCCTACCCCCACTGTTTCATAAATTAACCAAAAACCCATCTACATGATTTTGAATGGACAAAAATAATATTGCTCATAGCATAGCTGTATGTATTAATCATTGGGCCATTTCCATCGAATCTGCCAAATTCAGATCAACTGAAATTCATCAAAACTTAGGACTTCGAAATCATGACCAAGCAACAGTAGTCTATAGGAGGTCAGTAGATAGTCTATTTTAGGTGTATTTGTTCATATAACATATCATACTTATTAATGATAATTCGTGATTCCAGAAATCAAAATAATCAATTACGTAACTTTTCATGAAATATTAGTTAAATTGATCCAACATGTGAAACTCAAATGGAGAGTTAAGTTATGTTATCAATTACTGGCTATTATACTAAGTGAGTTTACAATAAATTTATTCGATATGAAGGAACAGCTAAAATTGACACACAAATTTATAATATCTGATTTACCATATGAATTAATTTCAATCATCACTTTATATGTCCGTTTTGAAATTTCAAAATTGACCAAACATATAAACTCAGATGGAGAGTTTATACATGCTATCAATTACTAGAAATTTATCTAGTGAGCTTCTAATAAATTTATCCGATATGGAGGAAGACCTACAGTCAACACGTAAATTTATTATCTCACTTATAATTAAACATGGAGATCAAAAAAATTAATTCTCATCACCACTTGATTACGAACAATCCATTCATGGTACGATAAAATATCAATGACTTAAATAGACTGCTTGAAGAAAGCTCTTTGTTAGTCATAATTCTCAATCCATGCATAATATAATTTCACATGAAAAAAAAAAGAATATTCAACAATCTCAAATAAATAGTAGAAATTATTTATTAATAATGAATTCATATTCAAATAATATAACATGCATGTGAAATAAATTAAAGTAATGTATCATTCAGTATTATGATTCATAACACACCACATATATATTCATAAATGTCAAATTTTGTTGAAGAAGAACTATTCATGCAACATATATATATATGGGGTCAGATTTATTCACTTTAATAAATTAAAACTAAAGCTAACTCATATGTAGAGTATACTTATTAATTTAAGCTAAGTGAATATAATTATTTTATTCCTAGTTCTATTGATCCAACATGTAACTCAGATAGAAAGTTAATACAAGTTATCAATGACTAGAGATTACACTTAGTGACAACTCTTAATAAATTTATCCGATATGGAGGAAGACCTAAAGTCAACACGTAAATTTATTATTTCACTAGAAGTAGTCATGAAAACTATAGAGAACAATCTATACCGCCATTAGATCATAACCAATTATTTTTTTTCTTAAAATTAATTTTCAAAAAATAAAAAATTGCCCAAAACACCATCTAAACTACCTTAAATAGTAACAAAAAAAAAAACGATATGATTCACTGCTTAGCAGTGAGTTTTACTTACTGAGTCATTTCTAATAAACCTATCAAATTTTAGGTCAATCAGAGTTCATAAAATTTCTAATCTCTAAATCTATGACCTAATTCGAAAAGCAACCAATTTGAGCAATTTAAGGAAAAATAATTTGATCTAAATTCTTATCATAGTCTAATGATATTTCAGATTTAACATATATAAGACCAATATAAAGAATAGAGTTCTCATACTTACATCAAATTTTAATCCGACAAACTATCTAAAACCAATCTAAACGACCTCCGAATGACAAAAAAACTGCACCATCCATTGAAAATAGTGAATATCGCTCACCAGGTAGCTTTCGATGGACCCATCAAATTTCAGGTCAATCGGAGATCATGAAATTCATGACCGCCAAACTATGACCAAATTTGAAAAGTAATCATTTTAGGCATAGTTAAGAATTAAATAATTCGATCCATATTTCATTCTCCTTTTATGATTATCCCCGTGAGCATAAGCTATATGTTGTGTTCTTCTTTGGTTAAGAAATATAATATCCTCGCAATAAATTGTCCTCTCAATTAATACACCTGAGAATTCAAGATACTATGTCTTCTTCTTTTGGGTGAAAACATCTTCTCATAAATTAATTATGTGTTATCAGTATCTAAAGGTAAATAAACCTTCACCACCAATTTTTCATTTATCCACAATAATTTATACATGGTGCAAAATTAGGCATATTCCAATGACTCAAATAAATAGACCACAATCGTAAATCCTATTTATTAATCATAACTCTAAATTCATGTATCGATATAATCTCAAATGTATGACATGTTAAGAATTTTCAATAATTTCAAATAAATATACCACCTTGACACTAACTATTTATTAATTATAAAATCTTAATCCATATAATGTCAAACAAATATGAGAAGAGAGGAAAGTAATACTCATGTAGTGCATCCACTGTATTCCAGTACTACCATCACAGTTGTTAGTTGCTCATCTATCAAAAGGAACATTTAACCAACAAAGTCATGGATGACTCTCTATCACCTCCAATTCAAACGTGCATGTATCATCTCTCTTTTTTTTAAAAAAATAAAAAAATTATCTGTAGACAGTGAAATTTTATCGATAAATCAATATTAAATTTGGATTAAATCTTATATTCATGATGTGTTAACCAAGTCAAATTATTGGTTAATAAAGTTGGATTGAGTTTTAAATTAAAATTATCTAATTTAAATGAAGTCCAATTACATTTGGGTTAGTCTTTTAAGTTGACAGGATGAGCCCAACTCATGCTCTTCGGGCCCAAGGTTCGCTAGAATTAATTGGAGACCAAAATACCCCCAAGCCCTAGCTCATGCCTATATAAAGGGGTATTGACCAAAGAAAGACACACATAAAGAGAAGCTTCCTCTTCATTGGTAATCCGCAAGCCTTCCGCATATCAAGAAGTCTTCATCTCCAAGAGGTGAGCAGCAAATTTCCATACCTCCACAAACCTTAGCTCCGCAATTCATGGTGAAATTCAAATAAATATCGTGTCGATTCAAGAACAAGGTGAAGAACGTGAGGAGAAGAATCAGAGGATTGCATCTTTTTATTTAAGATTTTATAAAGATTGTAACCCCGCGCATATTTTGAAATAAAATACTCTTGTTTGTCGCTATTTTTATTTTCTTGATTACTATTATTCAGGAAAGAAACTTAGACGCTCATAAATTGGAACGTTTAGCGGGACAATCTTTACCTCTCATCTCTTCTCTTCAAAGTTTAGAATATCAATATGACCGCAATGAATATCAACCCTAAATTTGATGCTATTGATGATGTTGACTCCACAAATGGCTTGAAAATTGCTATGGAGATTGTTGACCAAACTAGGAGTAAAGTCGAAATACTGGGACAAAAGGTACTTCAAGTACTATCCCAGTGATCTGATGTTTTTGGTTTATCTTCTCTGAAAGAATAATCCTCTTCGTATATGCTAGAACAAGGGAACAACATTGCTGAGGTGGTAGAAAGAAATTTGGATCGACTAAGGTTGTCACAAGAACGCCATCTCTAGTCCAATGATCCCTTAATGCAGAAAGATGGTGATGTCTTGAGCACTAGATCTGATCCAATATTACCTTGTGTCACTTCCCAATTCAAGCTCTATCCAGCTGATGATCTGTACTATTCTTCATCATCTGTGGTGGTAGTGCAAGTGATGGTGACTGAAGTTTCCACCGTAGAAGAACAACTTGAAAATTTGATGAAACCAGTACAAGGTCTATCGATGTGTGCCAAAGGTCAAGATACACAAATTACCAAGTTGATGAATATGATGGAGAACATGGAGAAAGGAGAATCCACTTAACCACATGTGAAGCTTCATGAGACACAAGACAAAGGAGAGTCCTTGATAAAACAAGAAACAACGACCAGGGAGTTTCAAGTATCC
Source organism: Capsicum rhomboideum (assembly GCA_031232105.1). Taxonomy (NCBI): domain Eukaryota; kingdom Viridiplantae; phylum Streptophyta; class Magnoliopsida; order Solanales; family Solanaceae; genus Capsicum; species Capsicum rhomboideum. The sequence continues at coordinate 25,103,396 of CP124718.1, forward strand.
TCAGAAGGGATGATTTCCATTGATCAGTTGAAGGACATCATCATGAAGGCAATTAAATATAAATCTGAGTCCACATCCAAATTTTTTCTCATATATATAAAGCCGTATACGCAAAGGATTGATAAATTAAGGATGCATGTTGGCTATCAACCTCATAAGTTGCAGAAATTCGACGACAAGAAAAATCTGAAACAACATGTAGCACACTTTGTTGAAACTTGCAATAATGCTGGAACATATGGTGATCATCTAATAAAAACAACTTGTTCGATCCCTCAAAAAAATGCTTTTGATTGGTACACAGATCTCAAACCTAGTTCTATCAATAGTTGGGAGCAGTTGGAGCAAGAATTCCTTAATTATTTTTATACCACGAGGCGCGTTGTGAGCATGACTTACTGATACCCGCCAAAGAAATGATGAGCAATACATTGACTTCATCGATCGCTAGAGGAGTTTGAGCCCTTAACTACAAAGACCACATTAGTGAAACTTCTGGGATTGAAATATGCATTCAAGGTATGCATTGGGATCTTCGTTACATATTTCAAGGCATAAGGCCGAAAACATTTGAAGAGCTAGCAACTCGTGCTCATGATATGGAACTAAGTATGGCTACAAGTGGAGACCATGGATTGTCCAACTTTGAGCCTCATGAACAAAAAGTACATGATATTGAGGATGGGGGTAAGCTTTCATCCGAAACTGATACTGAAATGCTCCTCGATGCACTAGCCTAACTTGCAAGTTATAATATTCCTCGACGCATGGGCCTAAACTGCAAGTTGAAATGCTCCTAGAAATACGAGTCTAAACTGTATGTCATAAAGCTCATCAAATTCGAGCTACATGTGCATGCCGAAATGCTCCTCGACGCACGAGCCTAAACTGCAAGTTATAATGCTCCTCGACACATAAGCCTAAGCTGCAAATTATAATTCTTCTTGACAAAAGAACCTAAAATTCATGTCATGAAGTTCGTCAAATTTGAGCTAACTTCAAGTCACAAAACTCCACAAATTTGAGCGAAGTCTCCAAATTTCAAAGCTCTTCAAATTCAAGCTAGCTTGAAGTCACAAAAGTCTGGTAAAATAAGTTAAATCTTCAAGTGTCGAAGATCTTCAATTTGAGCCAAATTCTCAAGTTACAAAGCTCTTCAAGTTCGAGCCAAATTCTTGAAGTCATAAAGATCCTCGAATTCGAGCTAAATTTTCAAGTTTAAAAAAAAAGCTCTTCAAATTTGACCCAAGTCTTCAAGTAACAAAAGCTCCTCAAAATAGAGTGGTCTTCAAGTTGCAAAATCTCCATGAAAATGAGACAAATACCCAAGTTGAATCCTCATAGCTCGGAATAAGAATATTACGGCCGGAGCATCCAAATTTGAAAAGTCATTATGGCAGATATTTTGATCAACTTAAAATTTAATTAAAGCTGATCTTAATAATGTTTCGGTTTAATATTTGAGATGTTGCAATTTTTGGAGTCTAATTTCCTCAAAATTACGATGATCTAAGCTCTGTCATTCCTATATCAAAATAAATACTTTTTGCAGAAATATACCAAGAACGAACTCACCGGAGTTGAAAAGAAATACACCAAGTGATTCCTCGCCAAGCATACGGTTATCCCTTGTAAACTTGCAATAAAACGGCGATGATATATGTAACACCCCGTACGTTTACGAACCTATACGACTACGTGTACAATTATGAAATTAGTTGAACATGAGAAATTTGATGAATTATTCATTTATTTGTGTGGGAATTAATAAGTCTTGCACCATTGGGCCCAAAAATGAAGCCCAAAATAAACAAGAAGACATGGCCCAATATGAAATGTGACCCATTCTTCCAATATTGGTCCATTTGACCAATCAACCATGCAATTAATGCTAAGAAAGAATAAGAGTGACTTGAGGGACTATATATACAAGGAAAAATCATATTTTTATTCATATGGGACTCTCATGCTTTTTCTAGAAATATCTCAACATTTCCTTTTTGGCTCTCAAGAACCCTAAGTCATCCCCTTGGCCAAGATCATCCTTGTACAAGTTTTGGTAAGTGTTTATTATGATGTTTTAATATATTTTACGCATGATAGGTTGTGTATATTATGTTTGTTGTGTTGTCGGAGTATTGAGAAGTTCACTATGTGTGAAGTGTATGTGTTTGTTAAATCGGAGGATGGTTTTGCCTTGTAATCTTGAATATGTACTTGTAGTTTTGAAGGAAGTGAACTTGATGGAGTTAATATTGACAGGTGAGATGTGATTATAGTATTCCCTTGTTTTGTCATGGTATATAATGTTTGGAATTTCTATTGTGAAATTGGTTATAGTTTTGGTGGCGTATTGACCGTAAAGTGTCGTTTTGGTGATGTTATTGTGTGTTTTGAGACCATGTCTGATTTTGGGTATTCAAGATGTTCAAAAATATGTCAAAATAAGTTTGGTTATGATCATGTACCATTCATTGCATAAAAAGACCCAAAAAAGACCATTTTGGACCAAAACGGGCATCCGCCCCCGCAGACGGAGGCACCTGCGGGCGCAGATGCCTCTGGCTGCTGCCAAAGGGAATCTTCGGGTGCAGGTGTCAACGTAGGTCAGCCCCCAGGTCCGGTTTTGTATGTTTTCGCATCTAGTTGATCCCCGAAGGCCCCTATACCCTTTATGAATATAATTAGCAACTTGTGATGTCGTTTTAATGACTTTAAAGTGTTGTATGGAGGCATGTTGGACTGTATTAAGTATTTATTGTTGTTCATAAGTTGTTACGAGGCAAGTTGATAGGGTGATTGTGATGGAATGCTAACGAGAAAGCACAAAGGGTAAGTGTGGTGTGAAATGCTATTGAAGTATGAACTCTTGGTCAATGTTGGGTATGTTGTGGTATTATTGGTATGATAATGCAGTAGGTTGTATTGGAAAGAGTGAAATGAGGTTATGTGGCGGTCATATAGCTCCTTGTCGTTTTGTACACTTGCACGGTAAATAGTTGTTAACTAGATTTCCATTATGAACTTGTGTTGTAGAGTGAAACATAAGGAAGGAGTTGGACTGTGGTGTTTATATATAGACTTGTGTACTCATACTTGGAAGCAAAGGTATGTAAGGTTACTTTGTCCGTATCTTTCTGCAGCATATGGTGTTCACATTGTCATAGTACTCATTCGATTCCGAAATGCTCTAAGGTATTCCGTATCCGGTAGTTGACTAGTGTTACCCATAAGTTCCTTACTCATTGGTCAATGGTGAATCACATGACTCATGTTCATTAGCTAATATGGATCATTATCTTAAGGTTCCAAAAGTGTTACACTCCATAAGGGTTCTATAGAATTCCAACTACGATTGACATATCTTGCTATTCACATGTGTCCTACTCTTAGATGAATGATGATTCACTTATCTCTTATTTATTGACGGAGGTTCCTAAGTTGTCTTGATGTGGTAGATCCTAAGAGAACTATACTGAAAGAGAGTGATGACGTAAAGAGAATCTATTTATTTTGAATAGCATTATTCGAATCATGTTATGTTCCAAAGTCTAATGAGATTATGGTTGTCTTTGTACCAATCTCTTTCTCATAGTAAAAGTACCAATCTCATCAAAAGTAATGAAGAAAGTAATGTGCAAGTTAATATATCTATTCCCCATAAGTAAAGATGTGTAGTAAAGGAGTGAAGTGAAATGTGTATATGAGTGTGCTTCAAATAAGGTTATGATCCTCAATATCTCAATTACTCATTAAATGAAAGAAAGAGTAATGAAAGAAAAGGAAGTAATGTATGTTAATCCTACCCATGGAGTAGATGTATGTTATTAACCCACCAAAGAGTGGATGTATGTTAACCCAACCCATGGAGTAGATGTATGTTAACCCACCAAAGAGTGGATGTATGTTAACCCACCAAAGAGTGGATGTATGTTAACCCACCAAAGAGTGGATGCATGTTAACCCACCAAAGAGTGGATGTATGTCAAGAATCTCACAAAAGAAAGAATCTCTTGTATAGAGTAATCTCGTGAATAAAGACAATCTCTTGGAAGTAATTCTCTTGATCGAAAGTAATTATGAAAGGTATTATAGAAAAGACAAGGTGACGATTGAATGATCAAAAATAACAATAACAGAAGAAAGGTACATGGTTCCACATATAAGATGATGTTTATCCATATAGAGTATTCTCTTATGATTATTTTCATTGAAGTTCTTATGTATTGATGCGGTTTTCTTATGGCCTTACATACTCAGTACATTCTTCGTACTGACCCCCTCGGGGGAATTACTTTACATGTTACAGGTGCAGGCACTAGTAGACCTCCACTGTAGGTTGACAGTATTTGCAGATTTTTGGTGAGCCCCAGTTGCTTCGGGGCTTTTCGAGTCACAGTTGTACAGATGTTTTGATGTTGTATAAAGCGGGGACTTGTCCCGACTTTTAGATGGTCTTGTAAATGCATCTGTTAGAGGCTTTTGTAGATGTATGTGGGTATGTGGATGTAAGGGATGTACGATCTTTTCGACTTGATAGCTCTAACGGCCAAGTTTTATACATATATAGATATGGCATATGTTTCCATGTTTATGACTTCCGCATAGTTGCATGAGGATATGCATACGAGTATACATGAGTAAAGATTGGTTCTCTTGGTCCATATCGGCTTCGGGTGCCAGTCAGTCCCAAATGGGATTCGGGGCGTGACAATATACTCTGTTGTGCCAATGGAATGGTGCTTCAAGTTGGCATGGTGAAAGTTTTGTCATATCTATGCTTCGGCTTGTCATGACAAATACGGTCCTAATTATTTAAAGTTTAGACCCCTCTCTAATTTAGATGTTGAAGATAAGTCTCCTCCAATACGAAAATCAGTATACGACCCTTGGTTTGCTTCTTATTCTCCTTTGTCAAGAAGGAGAAGGTGTTTTCTCTACTTTTTACCCTAAGTTTGGATCAAGAATTCACCATGCACGTATTTGGAAAATTAATATGAGAAGAACACTTCATGCGCTTCGCTCGTCAAATTTAAAATATTAGGGTGTACTCTATGGTAAGTCAAAGATAAGGATGTTGTGTCGCCAAAGTTAGGAATGACTAATCCAAGCCTCTTTCTCACCAAGCCGAAAGATTGAGATGGGTACATGCTTGAGCATGAAAGATGGGATGCGGTTTCTTAAAAAACAATTATGGAAGAATGAGGTACTTAACATGTTTACTTGCCAAAGAAGGAATATGATTTATGGAAGTGTCTCTTGTGTCAAGCCATAAGAGGATCAAACGGCTCCTGATTTAGACTCTCCAATCTCAAGAGATGAATTTTTCACCAAGACTGCACAAAATTGTAAGATCAAAATTCCAGATTTAGAGCCAACTTCAAAAATTGATTGCGGCCAATCTACAAGAATTTTTGTCTTAATTTTTGGATATGTTGTAAATTTTGGAGTCTAATTTCTTCGGAATGAAATCTCTCTTAAGTTTGACGCCCCTATGCCAAGATACGGATATTCTGATGAAACTGGACAAATTTGTCAAACAAGCAGGTCAGATTTATAGCCAACTTCAAAAATTGATTGCGGCTCATGCAGAAGGAGTTTTACCTTGATTTTTGGATATGTTGTACCCTTTCATGTCTAATTTCTACAAAATTAAGTCTCTCATTGTTTAGACACTCCTACACCAATATGGAGATGTTTTGGTGAGACGGTACGAATCTGTAAAAAGGAAAAAAAGCCAAATTCATAACCAACTTCAAAAATTAATTGCCATTAATCGAGAAGGAGTTTGGATTTGTTTTTTGGATATCTTATAGATATACGAGTATAGTTTATGGAACATCAAATGGATCTTGATTTTTCCATTTTCACGGTAAGATATGAATTTTTACCACAGGTATGCTAAACTGAGGAGAAAGTGACGAAAATAAAGTTTAAAAAATTATCTGGTAGAGATGGAAAATGAGCTTGACGATGCCGCAAATTAACAGTCAACCACCGTAGAAACATGAGCATTTATAGATGTTAAAATACATTGACATAAGTTTATTTCCTACAAATTATGAAAAATTATAGTTATGGAAAGTTTTAATTGGAACCAAATTATGGAAAAGTTCTCTTGAAACCAAATTATGGAAAATTTCCATTGGAACCGAAATTATGGAAAGTTTTTATTAGAATCTAGTTATGAAAAGTTCCCATTAAATTATAAAAAAATTTCATGAAATCAAATTATGGAAAATTTATTGGAATTAAATTATGGAAAATTTTAGTTAGTATTTGTTCAAATTCCACTTCATCCAAGTCACCGTTAGAACGAATGCAAGAATCATTCCTTTCATGTTGCTACAAATTATCGTGACTCAAAGAAAGTAAATTGTCTATCGTCATTGTGGTCGATTATTAGCTAACTGCATCATCAGGACAAGCTCGTTGACGCAATTCTTGCTCTCAATATGCCATGTCCGTATAGTTGGTAACCAAAAAAATTGATACTTATAGGGTCTTGATAATATCTTTTGGTACAAGACTTGATTTTTTTCAGCCATCAAATGACAAAGGAATATTGTGCAATAATCCTCGGCATGATGGAAATACTTCAAACAAAAATGAGCCGGGAAATGATCACAAGTCAAGCGGATCTCTTGCAAATTAGAGAATGCTATCAAAAAAACTCTGGCATGTATGAACTTGGATAGCTTGAACATTTCGGCATAGTCATTTCTTATGAAGTTTCAAATATTTTGCAAGAAGTCAACTATTGAAAAAAAAATTATTTCACAAATACTTCAAGTCTTGTCTTTAAAGGTTCGACAAGTCATGCACCTCAACAAGCCTTGAAACAGGGGGCATTTGTAGACAGTGAAATTTTATGGACAAATCCATATTAAATTTGGATTAAATCTTATATTCATGATATGTTGACCAAGTCAAATTATTGGTTAATAAAATTGGATTGAGTTTTAAGTTAAATTATCTAATTTAAATGATTTCCAATTACATTTGGGTTAGTCTTTTAAGTTGACAGGATGAGCCCAACTCATGCTCTTTGGGCCCAAGGTCCGCTAAAATTACTTGCACACCAAAATACCCCCAATAGCCCTAGCTCATACCTATATAAAGGGGTCTTGACCAAAGAAAGACACACACAAATACATAAACACATAAAGAGAAGCTCTCCTCTTCATTGGTGATCTGTAAGCCTTCCGCATATCAAGAAGTCTTCGTCTCCAAGTGGTGAGCCGCAAGTTTCCATACCTCCACGATTGTGAATAAATCGTAGCTCCGCAAATCATGGTGAAATCCAAACAAATATCGCGTCGATTCAAGAACAAGGTTAAGAACGTGAGGAGAAGAATCAGAGGATTACATCTTTTTATTTAAGATTTTATAAAAATTGTAACCCCGCACATATTTTGAAATAAAATACTCTAGTTTGTCGATATTTTCCTTGTCTTGATTGCTATTTTTCAGGAAAGAAACTTAGATTCCTTCACTATCAAAAAAGGACAAGGTAAAAACAAGACATGAGTCAAAAGGAGACCTAGCCGCCACTCTATAACATTTGAAACAGCAAAACAATCGTCGGCCAATTTAGAACCACCGATCTTCCTTCTTTACATAATACATGGGTTAATTAATAACTTAGGGTCTATTTGGAAAGCCACCTGGTAATTAGAATTGGTGTAATTACTAGGGTAGTAATTATCAGTCTAGTAATTACACAGCCTAGTAATTACGATGACCTGTTTGTTTGTCACAATGTAATTACAGTGTAATTACAAGTGTACTGTTTGGTTGCACAAGTGTAATTACATGGTTATATTTAATTTTTAAAATAAAAGTTAATTATCAAAAACTAAAAATTTATATTAGATAAATAAGTGTCTTTATAAATGATATTAGATTAAGTATTTAATATATATATATATATACACACACACACACACACATATTGTCTTTTGAAATATATTAATGAATAAACATATGTTTTTATAAAAAATTCATTGATTTATATTTTTCAAACTAATAGATTTTAATTAAATTAATCATAAAAACATAAAGTACATGATTATTAAGAACAACATGAAATGCATGTTTAACAAAAAGATTAATATTATAAATATAATGTCATAAAATTATTAAAACATTTGACAAAAAGATAATCTATCAATTCTAACTAAAAATGAATGGCTTGCAATGTAAAATATCATGTCAATACTAGTAAAACAAATAAATAGAAACTGAAAATATAACATAAGTTCAAAATTCAAAATTCAAAAAAAAAAAAAAAAAAAAAAATCTTATGTCAAATTTCAACATAACGTAAATAGGATTCAAAAGAAAAGGAAAACCTAAGTTTATAACCTTATTCAACAATGAATTCTACTTAATTTAAAAATTAGAATACTAACTAAATTATGTTAAATGAAAAAAATAAACATAAAATAAATAAAAAAAGATAATACGAAAATTGCATGGAATCACAAGAAATAAAGGTTGGGAAATGAGAAGGAAATAAAATTTAAATAATATAAAATAAAAAATATTTTTTAAAAAATATTAGAACAATAAATATAGAAAGAATTTAAAAAAATAGAAATTTAAAATAAATTAAAACAAAAAAATAAAAATAAATATAAAAGGAAGAAATTAAAAAATACTCAACTTGTAATAACACCATATAATTACCAGCAATTCACAGCTCTCCCTATGAATTGGAGAGTGTAATTACCCCCTACCAATTACACTCAATTACCTGCTAACCAAGTAATTACCTGGTCAACCAAACATATCAGACAGTGTAATTACACCCTATTACACCAATTCCAATTACCAGGGCTTTCCAAACAAGCCCTTAATACCCATACGGCAGCCTATGATTTTTATGTTTTACTTTGCTATAACCAATCAGTAAACAAGCCACACATCAGTCGAACATGCCCCCTTTTTTTTAATGATCTCATCTTTAATATGTGAAGAGAAAACAAAATAATTTTTTGTAAAATAGTGGTGTTGGAAACCATTACTCAAGTGCTGCCTATCCAAAACATTCAACGCGGGCTGCGTGAAGTTAAATCGGCACTAGAGCAATTAATTAACAATTCGAGATCTTAATCAGGTTTCGCACCACCACAAAACAGATCGGACGGAAACTTTACATATGATTTTTAGCAAAAATTATACATCATGAAAGATACATATAATCCGACATACATATCATCTAAGTTATCTATTTAGATGCAAGTAGGCTCATGATGCCAATTGTTGGAAAACAGCCATATCAGCGGAAGCAAGTAGAAAAATCACTTGCATGTAATATAAACAACACATAATCACATACTTTAATCAAACATAAAATCAATACTTATCTCTTGAAGCGTGACCACGAATACGAATCGATCCTTCAAACACGAGCAAGAACCGTCCACAATCTTTTGAATCCATGGTCTTCTGCTGTGTGAACCGAATATTATTGAAATAAGTAAAATTCGTGTGGCCGAATTTCTCATGGAAGAATGCAGGAAAAAAACCCTTCGCCTCCTTGATGGAATCAAATCACCTTATATAGACACAAGTTTCAGGATTTTTAAATCATTTCCCAAACCTGTTAGGTCTTTCTTTTCCACCAAAAATAAATTTCTATTTCTTTTCCACCAAGAAATAAATTTCATTTAATTCCTAATTATTCGGTAACATCAGGGACCACAGATTTAATTAGCGAGGCTTCCAATTATGATATTAATTCGCAAAATGAATGAATTAACCTACTATAATAAATTACAGATTATTCTACTAAAAATTCATAATTGCACTCCTCGGTATAATTTCAAAATCATTCATTAAATCTTATTTAACTCCCCATGTTAAGATTATAGATACCAATCAATTGAATTAAATTTCTGACTATTTAATTCATTGATTAATTTAATCCTTTATTCATATGCTTAACTTATTTCATGTGACGGATACAAAACCCACCTGCAGGATTTTCACATGAAAACTTATAAGCTACTATAAAGGGGTATCATCAATTTCAAGGCCGAGACATAGATTCTATCAACTAATCATTATTTCACAAATGTCATTTGTCATTATCCAACCTATTGGGAACATTTTAACCGGCCATGAAAGAGTTTCACCCTTTGATATATCAAGATAACAAACAAATGACATTGAACATAATAATTATATCACGATTAAGAGTATAAGTACATTTAATAATCTAGAGAAGTTGTTTATAAATATTCGGAACATAAAAAATCATCTCTACTTGATCCGTTCAATACACTACTAAAAAAAGACCAAAAAACGACGGCCAAAAGCGATGGACCGCATCTTTATTTGGTCAAAATCAACGGAAAAGCGATGCAGTCACTTGCATTGTAAAAAAGCTCGACGATTTTTAAAAACGACGGACAGCATCGCTTTTTTGAAGAATTTTTTTTAAAATTTTTTTCAGGAAATGCGACGCTGTCCGTCGTTTTTTGTTCTTCATATGAAGAACAAATGATTAACAAAAAGCAACGGACAGCGTCGTTTTTTAGAAAAAAAAAATAATTTTTTTCAGGAAATGCGACGCTGTCCGTCGTTTTTTGTTCTTCATATGAGGATGTTCTAAATTATTTTCCAACTCAGCATCCACTATTTGATCAACAACTGCGACTTCGTTCTGGTATGCCACAGCTAACACATTCTCAATCTCAAATCTCCCCACAGGCTTAGTCTTTATAACCACCCACCAATTGGTTTTATCTCTACGCAATGGATATGTTGCGTAATATACTTGCCTAGCATTTTGTGCAATGATAAAAGGATCATAGCGATTATATTGCCTCGTGTGCTTAACTTCAATTATATCATGTTGCTGATTTACCTTGGTACCTCTATGTGATGGATTAAACCACTTACACCGAAATAGTATTATCTTCTTTTTTGGCCAACCAGGGTACCTAACTTCAATAATCTTTTGTATGACACCAAAATATTCAACGATTTGGCCGTTACCATCGACATCACCTTGAACGCACACACCGCTATTATTAGTTTCTTATACTTAGAAACTTCTTCAGTTTGAAACTTGAAACCATTCACACAATATTTATTCATCGTATGAATTTGATTTCCAGGCCCAAATGCAACATCTCTCACCAATTGCAAATGTTCGATGGTACTATATTCATCCAAAACCTACATATTGTTAATCCAAAATATAACATTTTATTAAATGACATATAATATTAGTAAATGCACATATGAACTTTCATACTTACATATTCATTCAGCCAATCGAAAAACTTTGTATATATGACATCATTACCCCATGTCCTTATGAATAAACTGTTAAGTGTATATCATTGAGATTTTTCATTAGTTAAGTGTCCTTACCAAATTAATGTAATTCGATAACACAATTAACACTTACTCAAGATATGGTTGAATCTCGGGACAATTAAGCAAAACATGAGTCATAGCAGATTTTCTTTCCTTACCAGTGAAGGCTCACGTATCATGTTATTTAGATCCTTTGCCCGATTGATTAAAAAAAAATGGTGGAAACATAGGATCACCGTCACCTTCATCATTGCGATTGGGCCTATTTCTCTTGCATGTCACTTCATTCCCAAAGTAGTAAGAACAAAAATGAGCAGTTTCTTTTGCAAGATAAGCTTCACAAATCGATCCTTCAATCTTTCCCCTTTGCTTTATAGTTTGTTTGCACTCTCCAATTTTTTTGCATAATTATATCTGAGCTACGTAGTTAAATAATTATTTTAAAAAAAATAAAGCATTATTCAAAATAAAATGTACCTCTCGCCTGGATACATCCACCTCATTTGAACTGGCCCCCCAAGACGTGCCTCTTCTACAAGGTGAATTGGAAGATGCCCCATCACATCAAAGAAGCCACATGGAAATATCTTCTCCAAGTTAGTGGTGATGACGGGAATATTCTGCTCTCTCCAACAACTTTCCCGAACATAAATCTTTGAAGAACAAACTTATCTCTGTGATTGATTTCCATATCCTCTTGGGAAGTGGCTAAATGCGATAGGAATCAAGGTTTCCATGAAAACATGACAATCATGACTTTTCATACCAATCAATTTTCCTTCTTCCATATCTGCTCGTTTTCCTAAATTCGAAGCATAGCCCTCGGGCATTCTCAAATTCTTAACCCACTCACATATTTCTCGTTTCTCATCCAATGTGAATGAAAAACTAGCCTTGTGCTTAAAGAACTTACCATTTTCTTTTTCTTTCAACCACAACTCTTTTCTCTTGCAATATTGCTTTATGTCCATTCTAGCTTTTGGATTGTCTTTTATCTTGCCCTTAACATCCATGACTATGTTGAACAAATTATCAAAATAATTTTTTTCAATGTGCATCGGATCAAGATTATGTCGTAGTTTATTGTCCCCTCAATACGGCAACTCCCAAAATATGCTTTGTTTGGTCCAATTATGTTCAACACCATATCCGGGAAGTCTAGAAGGTGGACCATCTGTAACTTTAGGTAAATTACAAACTCTTTCCCAAATCTGATGCCCTGATAGTGATGAAGGTGGCGGATCATTCTCAATCTTATTCTTTCTGAATGCATTTTTCATCTTTCTAAATTCGTGGTCCATTGGCAAGAACTGACGGTGACAATCAAACCAACAATTTTTTCGACCATGCTTTAAAGTGAATGATTTACTATTTTTCATGCAATACGGGCAAGCTAATTTTCCAGCAGTCATCCAATCAGACAACATCCCATATGCAGGAAAATCGCTAATAGTCCACATTAAATTAGCATGCATAACAAAATTCTGCTTAGTTGATATATCATATATCACTACACCTTCATACCATAATTGTATTAACTCATCTATCAATGGCTGTAGATAAACATCAATCAAACTTTTTGGATTACGAGGCCCAGGAATAATACAACTTAGGAATATGTAGGGACTTGTCATGCACATTTCAGGCGGAAGATTATATGGAGTAATAAATACAGGCCAACAACAATAAGGTGCACCAGAATTAGAGATTGGTGTGAAACCATCTGCACACAAGCCCAATCTAACATTTCTTGGTTCTCTAGCATAATCAGGATAAGTTCTATCGAAATATTTCCAAGCTTCTCCATCAAAATGGATGAGACATGACAGCTGGTGTCACGCCTCGAATTCCAACGGGGCGGACTGGCACCCGAAGCCGATAAGGCCCAAGAGAACCAATCTTCATCCGTGTCCATTCATATGCATGTCATTCAAGAAACATCACCATCACGTATAGATACAAGATGCTAATAGCAGAAGTCATGAAAACATATGCTATATACGAAACTTGGCCGTTAGGGCCATCAAGTCAAAATGAACATACATCCCTTATATTCATATTCCCACATACGTCTACAAAGCCTCTAACAGATGCATATACATAACCAACCTAAAGTCGGGACAAGTCCCCACTTTATACAACATGACAGTACCAAAATAAATATACACAGTGACTCGGAATGCCCCGAACCAACTGGAGCTCACCAATGACCAACAAATGATCTGCAACCTACTGTGGAGGTCAACTAGCACCTGTGCCTGCAGTAAGTAAGGTAAGTCTCCCAAGGGACATCAGTACGAAGAATGTACTGAGTATGTAAGGCTCATATGAAACTGCATCATACATAATAACAACAATGGAGTCAATATAAGAGAAATAGTCAATATGGATAAACCATCTTTCTGTATGTGAGGAACCATGTACGTTATATTTATTACATTCTTTGCCTTTACGTTCATTCATCTGCCCATGCTAGGCTTTTTCGCCCCTGGGATGAGATTTATCTACCCATGCTAGGCTTTTCTGTCGCCCCTGGGATGAGATTAACCCATGCTAGGTATTTTAACCCCTGGGATGTAATTAACCCATGCTAGGCTTTTCTGTTGCCCCTAGGATGTTACTGTGATAACCCATGCTAGGCTGTTGTGTCGCCCTTGGGATGTTACTGTGATAACCCATGCTAGGCTTTTATGTCACCCCTGGGTTGTTTCTGTGATATTGGGATAGCTAGGTATTTTAAACTCTGGGATGCCACCCAAAAATACTCAAACAATATACATTATTCATTTCTTTACTTCTATGAGTTTGATACATTAGTGATTGTACATTATTGGAACTTCGAAACATTAGTCAATGAACCATGAGACATGTGAAGCACAATTGGTTCTATGAGTAATACTATATGACAATACCTTTGGACATTTCAAAATGGAACAAGTACAATGTCAATATGAATAATATGTGCTGCAGAAGGATACAAAAAGAGTAACCTTACATACCTTATCTTCCCAATATGAATACACAAGCCTATATGTGAATACAACAATCCAGCTCCTTCCTTACGTTTCACTCTACAACATAAGTACATAGCGGAGCTCATGTTAATAACTAACTATCTTACACGCATATAAGACGACAATGAGTTACATGATTGCCCTATAACGACATTTCACCCTTTACAATACCATTCATGGAATTATCATACCAACAATACCAAAACATTCCATACATTGACCAAGACATCATAAACCAATAGCATGTCACACCAAGTTCATACTTTACACTTCTCCATCAACACAACATCACAATTACTCCATCAAGTCATCTCAATATGTTGCATAACAACAATCCCACAAGTTATATATATAGAAAAAAAACAAGTTAAGGACATAACCACACCATACATGCTGATATTTCATCCACACCATTCACTTCCATCAAAACCTCAAGTCTCCTTTCAAGTTCAAATCCCATAGATGACACATCTTTTAGCAAAAAGCAAAAGTGCACTACTCACACTTGTAGACATAACCATCCTGATCTACACCATCTCTCATGCATATAATATATTAAAACACAAGAATAATCACTTACCCAAGCTTGAAAAATGATGATCTTGTCCAAAGAGATGACTTAGGGTTTTGAGAGCCAAAAGGAAATATCTTGAAAATTCTAGAAATGGCATGTGTGTTTAAATGAATAAAAATCTGATTTTTCCACTTTATATAGGCCCTCAAGTCATCCTTAGTCAACTCTTGGAATTAAATGCCATGTTTACTTGGTCAACATGGAATGGGTTATTTCCCCTTTTTGGGCCATGTCTTTTAATCCATTTTGGGCCTTAAATTGAGCCCATTAACACATGTTAACTTAGCCCACCAAATTCGATCTATAATACCCCAACAATCTCATGTTTAAATAATTTCATAAATGTTGCGACAATATTCCACTCACGAGATTCATGTTCGTAGCCTCAATCCCAAGAATAAGCAATTTCTGCTACTCATGGCTTAATTTAACATAATTTGATAAAATAATTATGACGATGAATTAACCCCAAATTGGATGCCAAACTCGCTCAAGAGTAGTCCTACTACGATGGAATAATAATACCACAACCCAAGAGTCCTCTTTATAAACTAATAATCGGAGAAGAAATTTGGCAAAAAGCACCCCAGCACGCCCCTGGGCGCCCCTGAGACTTTGCTGAATTTCAGCTCCTGAAAAGGGGAGCCTGAGCGGCCTGGAACACCCCTGGGCGCGCCCCTTTGTTGCCTGTGCCATAAAAATTTTGGCAGAAAGCGGCCTGGCACACCCCTGGGCGCGCCTGACATTAAAATTTTGATTTTTTTTCCTTTCTTCGACTTTTCTTTGCGGACATGAGTACAATATCAATAGTCCATCAAAACCAATACAAAATATGCACTTATTGCTCTCAAAACTAAGGTAAACATGGTTCAAATATTACATATAAATGCGCCCTAGATCACCAAGCAAGTAGGGTCAAAAAGGTACGGGGTCTACATCCTTCCCCCCTTAGAAACATTCGTCCTCAAATGTTAATAACATCTTCTCAAGTACAACAAATGCATCTTTGTGTTAGCACATATACATATACACATAATTCTTATAGATAATTACTTGTTATTACTCTTCTTCCGCACTTTGAACTTTTTCTTCCGTGTGAAACAAATACAGGTACTTTGACTTCATCATTTATTCCGCTTCCCATATAATCTCTTCTAATTGTTGATTTCTCCAAAGTAACTTTACGGAAGCCACTTCTTTATTCCTTAACCTCTTCACTTTTCTATCCATAATAGCAATCGGTATCTCTTCATAGGTGAGATCCTCCGTAACTTGTACATCTTCAATGGGAGCAATATGAGATGGATCTCTTATACACTTTCGAAGCATCGAAACATGAAATACTGGATGAACTGTGGAGAGTTCTTGGGGTAGTGCCAATTCATACGCAACTTGCCCGAATCTTCGGACAATTTCATATGGCCCTTTATAACGGGGACTCAACTTCTCTTTCTTTCCAAATCGCATTACCCCTTTCATTGGTGACACCTTCAAGAATACCCAATCACCTATGGCGAATTCGAGCCCTCTTCTTATAACATCCGCATATGAATTGTGTCGACTTTGGGCTGTTTGTCGCCGCTGTTGGATTACTTTAACTTTCTCCATGGCTTGATAAATAAGATCTGGCCCAAGTAAAGCAGTTTCACCCGCTTCAAACAATCCAATTGGTGATCTACATTTTCTTTCGTATAAAGCTTCATAAGGTGCCATTTTAATACTTGAATGATAGCTATTGTTGTAAGAAAATTCAATAAGAGGCAAATGATCATCCCAACTTCCTTGAAAATCTAACGTGTATGCTCATAGCATATCTTCAAGTGTTTGGATAGTACGTTCTGCTTGTCCATCTGTCTGAGGATGGAAAGCCGTACTCAAATTCACTTGTGTACCCAAGCTCTTCTGAAAATATCTCCAAAAATGTGCGGTAAATTTTGCTCCTCTGTCTGATATAATGGAAATTGGAATCCCATGCAATCGCACTATCTCTTTAACATACAATCTTGCATAATCTTCTGTTGTATAGGTGGTCTTGACTGGTAGGAAATGTGCTGACTTGGTAAGCCTGTCAACTATGACCCATATGGAGTCAAATTTTCGTAGTGTACGAGGCAAACCTATGATGAAATCCATGTTAATCATATCCCATTTCCAGACTGGAAGATTGATACATTGCATGTAACCTCCTGGTTTCTGATGCTCTACCTTTACTTGTTGACAATTCGGGCATTGAGCTACAAATTCTGCAATGTTCTTCTTCATGTTTCCCCACCAATATATTTCCTTCAAATCATGGTACATTTTGGTAGCTCCCGGATGAATAGAATATCGTGAATGATGAGCCTCTGTCATAATTCTTCTTCTCAGCTCATCTACACCCGGTACACATAATCTACCTTGGCATTGAAGTACTCCTTCTTGCGTAAGATCAAATGCCTTTGTCAGACCCTGTTGTACATTTTCTTTCAACTACAATAAAATAGGATCTGCATCCTGTTTCTCTTTCACCTCAGCTACTAAGGAAGATTCTGCTGCATTTTGCATAATGACCCCTTTATCTGGAGATTCAAGAAGACGAACTCCCAAGCTGGCTAGTTGATATAAATCTTTTACTAGGTCTTGCTTTTCTATCAACTGGCCACTAGTGCTTCCTACTGCTTTGCGGCTTAATGCATCGGCCACCACATTCATTTTTCCTAGATGATATAGGATATCAATATCATAGTCTTTCAATAGTTCAAGCCACCTCCGCTGCCTTAGATTTAAATCCTTCTGCTTAAAGATATATTGTAAACTTTTGTGATCAGTGTAGATGTCAACATAAACTCCATACAAATAATGACGCAATATCTTTAAAGCAAATACCATCGCTGCTAACTTAAGATTATGTGTGGGATAGTTTCTCTCGTGTAGCCGCAACTGTCGTGAGGCATATGCTATTACATTACCGTGTTGCATCAATACACATTCTAGGCCAACTCCGAATGCATCACAATAGACTGCATACCCTTAGGTGCCTTTCGAAAGTACTAATATGGGTGTGGAAGTTAATTTATCTTTCAGCTCTTGGAAACTTTTCTCACATGCATCATTCCACTGAAACTTGATTGCCTTGTGTGTAAGTTTCATTAAAGGTGCAGCAATGGAAGAAAAACCTTCAACAAACCTTCGATAATAACCTGCCAACCCAAGGAGGCTACAAATTTCCGTAGGCGTCGTAGGCCTTGGCCAATTTTTTACCGCTTCAATCTTTTGTGTACCAACCTGAATTCCTTCATCTGACACAATGTGACCCAAGAATGCTACGGATTTCAACCAAAATTCACATTTAGAGAACTTTGCATACAACTTACGCTTACGAAGAATTTGTAACACCTGCCGTAAGTGATTAGCATGGTCCTCTTGTGATCTCGAATAAACCAGGATGTCATCTATAAACACTGTCATGAACACGTCTAAAATTAGCTTAAACACCCTATTCATCAAATCCATGAAAACAGCTGGTGCATTTGTTAGTCCAAATGACATAACTAAAAATTCATTGTGGTCACACCGTGTTCGTAAAGCTTTCTTGGGTATATCCTTTTCTCTAACTCTGACCTTATGGTAACCAGATCTCAAGTCAATCTTTGAAAAACACTTGGCACCCTGTAATTGATCAAACAAATCGTCAATTCTAGGGAGGGGATATTTGTTCTTGATCGTTACTTTATTCAATTGTCGATAGTCAATGCATATTCTCAATGTGTCATCTTTCTTCCATACAAGTAATACTGGTGCACCTCACGGGGACATACTAGGCCTGATGAAGCCCTTGTCCAGCAAGTCTTTCAATTGCTCCTTCAGTTCACGCAATTCTGCTGGAGCCATTCTATATGGGGGAATAGAGATAGGCTGAGTGCCTGGAATCACATCAATGCCAAACTCTACTTTCTGTTCTGGAGGCAAACCGGGAAGATTCTCAGGAAATACATCAAGGAATTCATTGACCACTGGAATCGACTGAGGAGTTAGTGGTTCTACATCAATATCTTTCACTTGTACTAAGTGGCATAGGTACCCCTTGGCTATCATTTTCCTTGCTTTAAGGTAGGAAATAAATTTACCTCTCGGTGCCCCTACATTACCCGTCCATTCAGGAACATTCGGTTTGTGGAAAACGAAAATGTACTTTTTTAGCTCGACAATCTATCGTGGAATAACAAGAAGCCAACCAATCCATACCCATTATGACATCAAAATCCAACATGTCCAATTCAATAAAATCAGCTAGTGTATCATGACCATACACAGTTACCGCACAATTTTGATATATTCTTTTTGCAATAATATATTCACCAACGGGTGTAGATACTTCAATTGACTTAATTAATAATTTTGGTGTTCTTTCAAATTTTGCAGCAATCAACGGAGTAACATATGACAAAGTAGAACCCGGGTCAATCAATGCATATACATTATACGAAAATATGGATAATCTACCTGTGAAGTCATCAGGAGAAGCCTCCAAATTCTGCAGGTCCACTAGAGCATAGGTACGATTATAGATTCCACTGGAACTGGCTGCTCCTCTAGCACCTTGACCACGCCCCATAGGCTGCACTCGTCTACCTAGGGAAGGAACCGATGATGACGATGCAACGGTTGATCCCGTAGTTCATACTATGCCACCTGCGCCCCTTTGTGGGCATTCTCTCATCATATGCCCCGACATACCACACCAAAAACAAACATTTTCCCCCAACCGACATTCACCTACATGATACCGTCCGCAGCGCTGACACCGCTGACGTGAAAATCCTGCTGTCTGTGACTCTTGAAGTCCACCACTCTTCCCAAAATGGCTACCTCTAAATCCCCAGAACTGGGATGAAGTACCTGCTGTAGAGGAAGAAAATGATGGTCTAGGCGGTCTAGGAAAAATCCGAGGCCTAGATTCCCCTTGGGACACCATAGACTGTCCCATAT
The DNA here is from genome assembly GCA_031232105.1 of Capsicum rhomboideum. Lineage (NCBI taxonomy): Eukaryota > Viridiplantae > Streptophyta > Magnoliopsida > Solanales > Solanaceae > Capsicum > Capsicum rhomboideum. The sequence goes on from CP124718.1 coordinate 25,123,286, forward strand.
GTCTAGCCCTCTTTGACGGCCCTCGTTCAAATTCATGTACCCTTCTTGTAACACCCCGTACCTTCCTAACCCTACTTGACGACATTCAAGAATGTTTACTTAGGTGTCAAGAGCTATACGCATGTATTTTGTAATATTAATGATTAGAAAATTTAAATTTGGCCTCGTACATGTGATTAGCCTTTCATAGGAGGTGTTTTGTGATTTTTGTGGAGCACTTGTGGGGTTAAAAATGAGGCTAAGAGGTCCTCTAAACAAAGTATATTAATGCTAAGAAGTAAGTTAAAGAATAGGACTTGAAGTATCTAACCAAACCCGCAAAGACAAGTCGAAGAACGGAAAAATATCAAATTTTGGGGGTCAGGTGCGCCCAGGAGCGTGCCAGGACGCTCCTGGATGAAATTTTGTTGGCTAAGGAAGCAGGGGGGCGCTCCAGGCAGCGTGCCAGGCCGTCCCTGCACACCTGCCAACAAGATGAAATTTTTCTAAGGGTTTGGGGCGTCCGGGGCCGTGCCGGGGTGCTTTTTGCCGAATTTCTTCACCAACCACGAGCTTATAAATGTGATTCTTGGGATATTATACAATTATTCCATCTTGGTAAGATTATTCGTGGACGAATTTGGCATTCAAATGACGATTTTACCCTTTTGGTCAAAATAAGCTAGGTGTGGCTAGAATTACTTGTTTGTGTGATTGAGGCTACGAATATAAATGTCGTGAGTTGGAATATTATCATAATACTTATGAAATGATTTACACATGATGAATTTGGTGGATTATGAATGGATTTTATTTGGTTAAATGAATTGGGCTCAAAGAAGGCCCAAAATGAGGCAAAAGGCATGGGTCAAATGACCCATTCTTCCATTTGACCTTCTAGACATGATATTTAATGCCAAGAATTGGCTAAGGATGAAATTAGATGGCTATATAAAGGCACAAAGATGATTTTTTTCATTAAAACTCTCAAGCCTTCTAAGATATTTTCTACAACATTTCTCTCAAACCCTAAGAGCCCTAAGCTATTTTCCTTGGACAAGATCATCCTTTTCCAAGCCTTGGTAAGTAATTATTCTCATGTATTAATATATTATATGCTTCATATGGTGTGTATGTCATGTTGGCTATGCTTGGAAGTGAGATATTACACTCTTGGCTCTTGGCTAAAAGATGTGAAATCTTTGTGAATTAAACTTGAAAAGTGACTTGTGGTTTTGATGAAAGAGCTTGGTATGGGTGAAATAACAACATGTATGGTGTTATTATGGTACTAAACTTGTTATTTTTCTATAAGTGTAACTTATGGGATTTTGGCCGATTTGTTGTTGTGAGGTGTATGGAAGTAATTTGATAGAATAATTGTGATGTGGTGGTGATGGAGAAGTGTAAGGTATGGACTTGGTGTGAAATGCTATTGGTTATCATGTATTGGTAAATGTATGGAATATTGTGGGATTATTGGTACAATAATTTCATAAATGGTATTGTCAAGGGGGAAATGACATGTTAAAGCCAAACATGTGACTTATTGTTATTGTATGCCATTGTAAGGTAATTGGTGGTTAATGTTGGTTCTGTTATATATTTATGTTGTAGAGTGACACATAAATAAGGAGCGTGACTATTGTATGCACATCTAGGATTGTATATTCGTATTGAGAATACAAGGTATGTAAGGTTACTCTGTCTGTATCTTTCTGCGACAAATAGTATTCACATTAACATTACGCTTGTCCCATCCTGAAATGTGCTAAGGTATCCTATATCTGGTTATCAATGGTCATTATCATATGTTTCCTACTCATTGACCAATTGTGAATCTCATTTCTCACATTCATGAACAGTGTTCCAAAAGCTCAATAAGGTTGTGTTTCAAAGTTTCAATAGCGGTTATACTCATGTATCTTATTCATCGATTATTGTTCAATGGTTCCTATGGTGTTATGTTTCCAAAAAGGTTATGTTCCCAATAATGTTTACTCACATGTCTCTCACTTATTGGTTAATGATCCAAAGCTTCCAACAATGTTATGTTCCAAAGTTCAAAGTGATGTTATGACTATCAATGTATCAATATCAAAGTAAAGATTAAAGTAATGCATATGTGGTTAATGATCAAGTATGGGTGGCAGCTTTGGGGGCATAAGCCTAGTTCAAGCAGATCCCAGGATCAGGGGGCAGCCCTAAAGGCATAAGCCTAGCTCGGACCGATCCTGACAGGGGGCAGCTCTAGAGGTAATAACCTAGCTCGAGCCGAACCTGATATGTTGAAATAGGTGGCAGCTCTAGAGGCATAAGCCTAGCTCGAGCCGATCCCGATATATTCTTAGGGTGGCAGCTCTGGAGGTATAAGCCTAGCTCGAGTCGATCCCAACATAACGTTATGTAATGTAAAGACCCACTGATCATTTGGGGCCCAGGTACAGTATAGCACAATCACAGATGAATAAGCATAAGCATAAGCATTGAGGTAAAAAAGCAAAGAAAGTAATGAAAGCAATACACATGGTTCCCAAAGTGCAGAACGTTGACTTATTCATATTGATTATTCATTTGCATTTGAGTTCATTGAAATATTTATGTATTATACAGTTTCATTTGAGCCTTACATACTCAGTACATTCTTCGTACTGACCCCTCTTAGGGGATTTACCTTACTTGCTGCAGGCGCAGGTACTAGTAGGCCTCCACAGTAGGTTTCCAGTTGTTGCAGATCTTTGGTGATCTCCAGTTAGTTGGGGGGCTTCTCCGAGTCACAGTTGTACATATGCTTTGGTGTTGTACATGTTATATAAAGCGGGGACTTGTCCCGACTTTTAGTTCATTTTGGTCAATGCATTTGTTAGAGGTTTTTGTAGACGGATGTGGGTGTATAAATGTAAAAGGTATATGTTGTTTTTGACTTGGTGGCCTCAACGGCCAAGTTTCGCATATATATATATATATATATATATATATATATATCACATATTCCATGAATTTCGTTGTTGGTATTTAAAGCCCTTACGTGATTATGGATTTCTTATGGCATACATATGATTGAATAGAGACAAAGCTTGGTTCTCTCGGGCCTTGTCGGCTACGAGTGCCAATTCGTCCCGATGGGATTCGGGGCGTGACACTTCTTCTTTGCCTTTGGTCCTCCATCTTCTGTGCGAAAGCCTGAATTCTCGTTATATCCATATCTCTGTTCAAAGCAGCAATAGTGCAGTCCCTTACCAAATATGGCTCCAATCTGTCCACATATCGATGGACCCTGTCTGTCATTGTGGCTACTACATTCGGATCATATCGATCCAAAGAATTAAACTGTAAACTGTATTCTCTAACACTCAAATTCCCTTGACGGAGATTTAAGAACTGATCCGCACGAGCCTCTCGGATCTCATAGGGAAGATAGTGATCAAGGAATGCCGCTTTAAATTCTTCCCAATTAGGTAGATTTGCACCGACACCACGAGATTTCTTCCAATCTTCATACCACAATATAGCTTCTCCTTTCAATCTATAAGCCGCAAGTTCAACTATTTCTACACCAGTCACGTGCATAACATCTAGAGCCCTTTGAATTTGGTCCACGAAATCCTGTGGATCTGCTTTCGGATCTGACCCAGTGAATATGGGAGGGTCTAATTTTAGAAAATCCTGTGTCCGCCGACTATCTACTCTATCCGCGTCATCCTCACTTGTCATTGGACCAGCTCATCCCCTAGTTTGTGTCGCAACTAGCTGAGTCAACATATGCACTGCATTTCTTAAATCCTGGTCAGTGGAATTCATAGGCGGTTCTGCGGGTACATCTCTACCTCTTGGCTCATCCGAAAATGGAAGGGTAGAAGGAGCCCGTGATGCAAACTTCTGTTCAGCGCCACCTTGACTAGCTTGGTCAGGTGGTGATTTACTCGTTCCTTCTCCGGCAAGCATATCTACCTGCTTACCCTTGCCCCTACCTCATCTTGTAATCGGCATTGTACTATCACAAAGCAAACCAGGTACATTGGTCAGATATAATTCTTCACCTACAATATTGGCTCTATTGCACGATCTAGAAATGAAGAAAAGAAACAACTCATAAATGTCCTGTAGACTCCTGCTTATAAGTGTGGTGTACAACACATCCATAAGCAAGACTCTACTCAGACACGGCTTTGTAGACACCCTTAGTACGACCTGATCTGATACCACTTTTGTCACGCCTCGAATTTTAATGGGGCGAACTAGCACCCAAAGCCGATAAGGCCCGAGAGAACCAATCTTCATCTGTGTCCATTCATATGCATGTCATTCAAGAAATATCACCATCACGTATAGATACAAGATGCTAATAGCGGAAGTCATGGAAACATATGTTATATACGAAACTTGGACATTAGGGCCATCAAATCAAAATGGACATACATCCCTTACATTCATATTTCCACATACGTCTACAAAGCCTCTAACAGATGCATATAAATAACCAACCAAAATTTGGGACAAGTCCCCGCTTTATACAACATGACAGTACCAAAACAAATATACACAATGACTCGGAAAGCCCCAAATCAACTGGAGCTCACCAATGATCAGCAAATGATCTGCAACCTACTGTGGAGGTCTACTAGCACCTGTGCCTGCAGCAAGTAAGGTAAGTCCCCCAAGGGACGTCAGTACGAAGAATGTACTGAGTATGTAAGGCTCATATGAAACTGCATCATACATAATAACAACAATGGAGTCAATATAAGAGAAATAGTTAATATGGATAAACCATCTTTCTGTATGTGAGGAACCATGTACATTATATTTATTACATTCTTTGCCTTTACATTCATTCATCTACCCACGCTAGGCTTTTTCGCCCCTGGGATGAGATTTATCTACCCATGCTAGGCTTTTCTGTCACCCCTGGGATGAGACTAACCCATGCTAGGCTTTTTTGTCGCCCCTGGGATGTTACTGTGATAACCCATCCTAGGCTTTTATGTTGACCCTGGGATATTAATCTGATAACCCATGCTAGGGTTTTATGTCGCCCCTGGGTTGTTTCTGTGATATTGGGATCGACCCATGCTAGGTATTTTAACCCCTGGGATGCCACCCAAAAATATTCAAACAATATACATTACTTCATTTCTTTATTCCTATGAGTTTGATACATTAGTGATTGTACATTATTGGAACTTCGAACATTAGTCAATGAACCATGAGACATGTGAAGCACAATTGGTTCTGTGAGTAATACTATATGACAATACCTTTGGACATTTCGGAATAGAACAAGTACAATGTCAATGTGAACAATATGTGCTGCAGAAGGATACGAAAAGAGTAACTTTACATACCTTATCTTCCCAGTATGAATACACAAGCATATATGTGAATACAATAATCCATCTCTTTCCTTACGTTTCACTCTACAACACAAGTACATAGCGGAGCTCATGTTAATAACTAACTATCTTACACGCACATAAGACGACAATGAGTTACATGATTGCCCTATAACGTCATTTCACCCTTTACAATACCATTCATGGAATTATCATACCAACAATACCAAAACATTCCATACATTGACCAAGACATCATAAACCAATAGCATGTCACACTAAGTTCATACTTTACACTTCTCCATCAACACAACATCACAATTACTCCATCAAGTCATCTCAATATGTTGCATAACAACAATCCCACAAGTTATATATATAGAAAAAAAACAAGTTAAGGACATAACCACACCATACATGCTGATATTTCATCCACACCATTCACTTCCATCAAAACCTCAAGTCTCCTTTCAAGTTCAAATCCCATAGATGACACATCTTTTAGCAAAAAGCAAAAGTGCACTACTCACACTTGTAGACATAACCATCCTGATCTACACCATCTCTCATGCATATAATATATTAAAACACAAGAATAATCACTTACCCAAGCTTGAAAAATGATGATCTTGTCCAAAGAGATGACTTAGGGTTTTGAGAGCCAAAAGGAAATATCTTGAAAATTCTAGAAATGGCATGTGTGTTTAAATGAATAAAAATCTGATTTTTCCACTTTATATAGGCCCTCAAGTCATCCTTAGTCAACTCTTGGCATTAAATGCCATGTTTACTTGGTCAACATGGAATGGGTTATTTCCCCTTTTTGGGCCATGTCTTTTAATCCATTTTGGGCCTTAAATTAAGCCCATTAACACATGTTAACTTAGCCCACCAAATTCGATGTATAATACCCCAACAATCTCATGTTTAAAAAATTCCATAAATGTTACGACAATATTCCACTCACGAGATTCATGTTTGTAGCCTCAATCCCAAGAATAAGCAATTTCTGCTACTCATGGCTTAATTTAAAATAATTTGATAAAATAATTATGACGACGAATTAACCCCAATTTGGATGCCAAACTCGCTCAAGAGTAGTCCTACTACGATGGAATAATGATACCATAACCCAAGAGTCCTCTTTATAGACTAATAATCGGAGAAGAAATTTGGCAAAAAGCACCCCGGCACGCCCCTGGGCGCCCCTGAGACTTAGTTGAATTTCAGCTCCTGAAAAGGGGAGCCTGAGCGGCCTGGTACACCCCTGGGCGCGCCCCTTTGCTGCCTGTGCCATATAAATTTTGGCAGAAAGCGGCCTGGCATGCCCCTGGGCGCGCCTAACCTTAAAATTTTGAATTTTTTTTCCTTTCTTCCACTTTTCTTTGCGGACGTTAGTACAATATCAATAGTCCATCAAAACCACTACAAAATATGCACTTATTGCTCTCAAAACTAAGGTAAACATGGTTCAAATACGATATATAAATGCGCCCTAGATCACCAAGCAAGTAGGGTCAAAAAGGTACGGGGTGTTACACCTGGTGGCCTTCTATTTTCATCGTTCCATCTCATATGTGGGGCAGAACTCATTGAAGCATACAACCTCTTTAACCTAGGTATAAGAGGTAAATAGTGCATTGCCTTAATCGGAACCATCTTTCCACCAGATGTCCGCTTATAACGAGCATGTCCACAAAACTTACAATTTTCTAATTCAGCATCATTCTTATAGAACAACATGCAACCATTCATACAACAATGGATTATATTATATGACAATCCCAACTTGGAAACCAATTTCTTTGCTTGATAAAAATTTTGAGGTATGTTCAACTCCGGGTTAACTAGTTCACCCAAAAGACCAACCATAGAGTCCATAGCAGATTGACTAACATTCCAATCGAACTTGATACTCATTAGTCTAACTGCAACAGACAAAGCAGAATGATGACTCCCTTCACATAGTGGGCGACTAGCCTCTTCTAATTGTTGATAGCAGCGTCTTGCTTCTTCATTGGGATCTTCTTCTAAATTTTGTTCTGCTTCCATCCCATCCCCAATCCCAAAGGCATCATTGACCATTTCATGAACTCTATCATCATGTTGTACCCTATCATGTTGAATCCTAGCATGTCGACCATGTACAAGCATGTCATATTCATCCTCAGGAAGTGAATTATAAAATATACCATTCAAACCATCTCTCTCTCCGTGATCGACCCACACAAAATATCTTGGCTTAAATCCATTACGATAGAGATGAGTCATAACTATATCTGGTTGAAAAAACTTCATGCACCTACATGAACTACAAGGACACCTAACCACCCCACTTTTTTGAGACAAGTCTAGTGACATTGCATGAACGATAAAACCTCTAACACCATTAAGATATTAGGGTTTAAACCCCCACCAGTTTCATAATCCATATCATACATCCACAAACGATGATCCATCTACAAAAATATGGATATTCAATTATAAATTTACATTTCAAGTCACACTTAACAATTTTCAAAAAACAAGTTTACAATTTCAAATCACTACACTTAACCATTTTTAAATCACAAGTTCACATTTCAAGTCACTACACTTAACCATTTTCAAGTCACAAATTCACATTTCAAGTCACTACACTTAACCATTTTCAAGTCACAAGTTCACATTTCAAGTCACTACACTTAACCATTTCAAGTCACTACACTTAACCATTTTCAAGTCACTAATACACATTTCAAGTCACCACTATTTTCAAGTAACTAGTTCACATTTCAAGTCACAAGTTTACATTTCAAGTCACTACCATTTTCAAGTAACTAATACATATTTCAAGTCACTACAATTAACCAATTTCAAGTAAGTAATACACATTTCAAGTCAATACTATTTTCAAGTAACTAGTTCACATTTCAAGTCACTACCATTTTCAAGTAACTAATACACATTTCAAGTTACTACACTTAACCATTTTTAAGTAACAAATGCATTTCAAGTCACTACACTTAACCATTTTCAACTCACAAGTTCACATTTTCAAGTCACTACACTTAACCATTTTCATGTCACAAGTTCACATTTCAAGTCCCTACACTTAACCATTTCAAGTCACTACACTTAACCATTTTCAAGTCACTAATTCACATTTCAAGTCACCACTATTTTCAAGTAACTAGTTCACATTTCAAGTCACAAGTTTACATTTCAAGTCACTACCATTTTCAAGTAACTAATACATATTTCAAGTCACTACAATTAACCAATTTCAAGTAAGTAATACACATTTCAAGTCAATACTATTTTCAAGTAACTAGTTCACATTTCAAGTCACAAGTTTACATTTCAGTCACTACCATTTTCAAGTAACTAATACACATTTCAAGTTACTACACTTAACCATTTTTAAGTAACTAAAACATATTTCAAGTCACTACACTTAACCATTTTCAACTCACAAGTTCACATTTTCAAGTCACTACCATTTTCAAGTAACTAGTCCACATTTCAAGTGACTACACTTAACCATTTTCAAGTGCCTAAAACACATTTCACTTGACTACACTTAACCATTTTCAAGTGACAAAAACACATTTCAATAACCTACACTTAACCATTTTCAAGTAACAACACATAACCATTTTCAAATCACAAGTTCACATTTTCAAGTGACTATACATAAAGCAAACAATTCAACAAATTTAATAAAGCAAATAAGTAGAGGCGTCGCATGTCCCTCTCACACCATATAATCATCACAAAACCTACGTCTTTCAAAGCCTTTTACAAAAAATAATCCCACCATAACACTACATTTAAAGACTTCAATATAAGAAAATAGAGAGAAATCAACTTACCTTCAATTAAACTAATGTTCCAAATTTGCTTTCACAAATATTGTTCCTTCCTTATGATATGTCTCTTTGCAATATCTAATCCAAATCTAAAGAAAAAAAGTCATCAATTTTCAAATCAGTACCTAAATCAACAATGTAACTAATTATTAAAGTGATGATACGCAAATCAACGAAATTTCGATGAACCTTTACAAATACCTAAAGGAGTTGGGTCGCTTTATAGTACCTTTACAATGGAGATACTGGATAGCTAGAGCTGTTGTTGCGTCGCCGGAGCTGGAGGAGCTGCTGCTGCGTCGCCGGAGCTGCTGCTGCTGCTGCGTCGCCGTTGTTATCGCTGGGTTGCTGCTGCTTTGGATGTTGCTGTTGGAGTGGGTAGGGTTATTAGGAAAGGGGGTAATAAGGCTGATGGGCTGGTCGGGTGAAAAAAATTGAGAAAATCGACCATTTGTGGTCGATTTTTTTATTTTAAAAAATAATTATTCAAAAACCGACCACAAGTATTATATTTATAATAAATATAAAATAATTTAATATGATGTATATAAATCAGATAATTAATTGATTCATCGTCGAATTAACACAAGTAGTATTTTATATCTTGTAATACAACGTATTTCACATATAATCTGATGAATTATCGATTAATTAGCTTACATTATTATAACTTGAACAGTATATTATTACGTCGATCGTATGATATGAACGTGTTATTCAAAATACTTGGATAGATTCAGTTAGCTTTCTTTTGACTACTACGTACATCACAAGACGAGATATACGTATATATACATATACTTGACTGGCTATCAGCTTCTAAATACATATTATATACATCACATACACAAGTATATTAACCTGTAATACAACGTATTTCACATATACTTTGATGGATTATCGTTTAATTAGCTTACATTATTATAACTAGAACATTATATTATTACGTCGATAGTATGATATAAACGTGTTATTCAAAATACTTGGATAGATTTAGTTAGCTTTCTTTTGACTACTACGTACAATACTACACGAGATATACATATATATACATATACTTGAGTGGCTATCAACTTCTAAATACATATTTTATATATCACATACACGAGTATATTTTGGTATAATACAACGTATTTCACATATACTCTGATGAATTATCGAATACTTAGCTTACATTATTATAACTTCAACAGTATATTATTACGTCGATCGTATAATATCAACGTGTTATTCAAAATACTTGGATAGGATCAGTTAGCTTGCTTTTGACTACTACGTACATAACAAAACGAGATATACGTATAGATATACATATACTTGACTTGCTATCAGCTTCTAAATACATATTTTATATATCACATACACGAGTATATTTTGGTATAATACCACGTATTTCACATATACTCTGATGAATTATCGAATAATTAGCTTACATTATTGTAACTTCAACAGTATATTATTACGTCGATCGTATAATATCAACGTGTTATTCAAAATACTTGGATAGGATCAATTAGCTTGATTTTGACTACTACGTGCATCACAAAATGAGATATACATATACATCACATGCACGAGTATATTACCTCATAATACAGCGTATTCTTTATACTCTAATGAATTATTGATTATTTACCTTACATTATTATAACTCCAACAGTATATTATTAGCTCGATAGTATAATATAAACGTATTCAATATACTTGTATACATTCAATTAGCTTTTGACTATTACGTAAATAACTATGCGAGATATACGCGTATAAATATATATATATATATATATATACTCGATGGACAATATATTTATTTTATTGAAACGTACCTAAAAAATAAAGATTATGTTTTATGTTATTTACTTATTTATTTTATTTAATATTTCATAATTTATTTTTAATATTTTTTTTAAAAATCCGATCACTTGTGGATATTTGAGAGAAGGAAAAGAAAAGAAAGAGATAGAGAGAGAAGAGAGTCTTGCCCTAATTATATGGAGACTAAAAAGTTGACTAAAAAAGCAATGGACAAAATCGACGTTGTCCGTTGATTTTTAAAAAATATATATATATAAATTAATTTTTTAAAATATAAAAATTATTTATTTTTTAATAAATTAAAAATATCAAAAATCGACGGACAGTGTCGTTTTCATAAACTTATTTTTAATTTATTTTTAACGAAACCGACTCTGTCCGTCGCTTTTAGTAAAAAATAAAGAAAAATTTAAAATAAATTTAAAAAGCGACGGACAACGTCGTTTTTTCTAAAAATTAATTTTCTTTTCTTAAAAAAAATAGCGAAGCTGTTCGTCGATGTTTGTAAAAATAAATAAAAATTTAATTTAAATTAAAAAAGCGACGGACAGCGTCGCTTTTTAATTTTATTTTAAAAAAATTTAATAGCGACGCTATCCGTCGCTTTTATTAAAAAAAAACTATAAATTATTTATTAATTGTTTGGCACAATAATCCGCGAAAATAAGCGACGGACATTGAGACGTTGTCCGTCGATTTTAATAAAAAATAAATAAAAATTTAAAATAAATTAAAAAAACGAAGGACAACGTCGCTTTTCTGGAGCGACGCAGTCCGTTGCTTTTTTGTCCGTCGTTTTTTTATCTTTTTTTAGTAGTGATACACACAATGTGTACTAGCACAAGAAGTTGAAATACGACCATTCCCATAATCAAGATTAGATTATATTTAATCTTGTGCTACAATCATCAAAATGTTTATCCAGCTTCATCTTTGATTGTGAACATAATATTTGTACTTATAAGAACTGATGATTTAATCCTCCGTGTATAAGCTAAACTCTATAAACAAAATCATCTACTATATAAGTAAATGGACACATAGCCGAATATATGATCTATTTAATTAAAATTAAATAAATAAGTTTTCTATGATAAATACTATATCCAAAGCACATGGTTAATAGTATATATCCCAACAATCTCCCACTTAGACTTTTAACTATAATAATTGTTAGAATATATCATATCTAAACGCATGATTAATGGTATATACCCCAACTATCTTCACTTAGACTTTTAACCGTAATAGTTGTTAGAACATACCATATCTAAACTCATGATTAATGGTATATACCCCAACACGTACACCAGTTTGTTCTTTGATAGTATTTTGTTTTAATTTGTTGACAGGTGTCCATTCAGTTGAGATAGATAGAGAAAGGAGATGGATGTAGAGCCTCAATTACTCATGGACTACCTTACTAGCTCAGAGAATAGTGAAACCTGACAGTGTAAAACTTATATACTATTGTTCCAAGGAGGCAAGAAGTAATCAAACTCCAATGGAGAATAAGAGAGAAAGCCATGTCAACGAAACTTTTTTTCACAAGAAGATCAATATGGTTAGTGATTACGCCAAGAATATTATGTTAGAAAACATTATGCACAGCGGAAGCATTCCAGAATCATACTGCTTACATGAATAATAGATCATATATTCGTTTATGTGTCCGTTTACTTATATAGTAGATGATTTAGTGTATAGAGTTTTAGCTTATATACAGAGGATTAAATCATCGGTTCTTATAAGTATAAAAAATTTTGTTCACAAGAGATATAGCAATAATTAAGAGTCAATGCATCAATGTACAACAAGAGATAATATTTATCAAACTCAATAACTCAAGAGTTATAAGAAAAATAAATTAAGTATCCATCTCTTATTTAGTTAGAAACTAAAATAAATTCTTTCTAACATAAGACACATATACAATGCATTATTTAGGTTAATGTCTTACATCTGTCAAAAGAAATTGTTAAACAGTAATAAGTGGGTTGGTAAAGTCTATAGAGAGCTTGAGATATAACATATTAAATAGATCATAATATATCGAATAACCCGAATAATAAAATTCAGGGCTCATTAAGTATATATGTATTCATGCATCTTGAATAGCCAATCGATGAGATTGGAGAACTACCCATGCAATACATATATACAATGACTGATTATTCACTCCATAAACTTTTACAGACCTAACTCAGATGGAGAGTCTACTGTTAGTTTAAGTCAAGTGAAAATCAACTCTAGTTACATTGATCCAATCATATATTACTCAGTTTAGGAGAGTTAATACAAATAATCAAAACTAGCGATTAAATACATAGTGACTTATATTAATTTCATCCGATATGGAGGAAGGTCTAAGCCAGCACATGAACTTAATACTTCACTACTATTTAATCTCGGTAATTATGGAAAGAATCCCTATCACCAATAATGACCAAAAAAACCATCTAAACGACATAAATCGTCAAAAATGACATATATTTATTACTAGATCGTTACTGATGAACCTACCGAATTTCAGATCAATCAGAGTCCTTATTTTTTCGAATTCCAAAACCATGATCAATTCGGTTGAAAATGTGTTTGGTCAAAATAAGATCTAAAATTTTTTCCGTTCAGTAATTCTTATCACATATTATCATTAGCATACTAATATACATGAATCAAGAACACAGAATAAAATTTGAAATCTTTCTACATAATGTCAATGCTATTTTAAAGAAAATAACATGTTTATGTAATCATTGAATATTAAAATTCAAAACACACCACATTAATGTCTATGCATCTTGACCAACAAATTTCGTTAGAGAAAGTACTATTCATGCAACATACATATGTGATGTCAGATATTCACTCCAATAAATATAGAACAAAAAGATAACCCAGAAGAAGAGTATATTGTAAAGTTAAACAGAGTGAATATCAATCTCATCATCTTTAATTCCATTGATTCAATCATATATTACTCAGATAGGGAGAGTTAATACAGATTATCAAAATTAAAGATTATATCTAGTGACTTGTATTAATTTCATCCGATATGGAGGAAGGTCTAAGCCAGCACATGAACTTAATACTTCACTAGAATTTAGTCATGAAGACCATAGAGAAAAATCTTTATCACCACTAGATCACGGCAGAGTTATTTTTTCTTGAAAAATAAAATTTATCCAAAACACCTTATATACAACCTCAAAATGTCAAAAGATGTCATTTACTGTGAAACAATGATTATTTTTACTAGATCATTTCCGATGAATCTATCGAATCTCAGATCAATCAGAGTTAAAAAAAAATTATTTATCTCTGACGCTATGATCAGATTCAAATTCAAACGATTTAAGGAAAAATAATCAGATTTATATACTTATCATATATCAATTTGTGTTAAATCATCATGTGTAATAATCATGTACTAGATTTAACATAAAGAAAATCGATATAAAGGATTAGTTTTAGACTAGATCATGTTTTAATCCACAAGAACAACTTAAAATCCATCCAAACAATCTTAAAATTATCGACAAAATTGACGTGAATCACTAGATATCAGTATCGCGTGATAGATTGTTTTCGATGAACTTATCGAATTTCTGATCAATTGGAGTCCATAAAAATCCTTTATCTCCAAAACTATGACCAAATTCGGATTCAAGTAATTTAAGCATCTTGAAGAATTAAACAATATGACCTACATTCTTATCATATATCAATTCATGCAAATCATTATGTGTTATCATGTTCCAGATTTAACATGAATATAACTGACATAAAGAATAATTTTTCTTGTTTAGATCAAATTTTAATCCGATGAACTACTTAAAACTCATCTAAATGACTTCGGAATGTCAAAAAACAACATCTATCCCTCATTGGTCATTTTAGATGGTACTATCAAATTTCATGTCAATCAGAGATCGTGAAATTTATGACCGCCAAACTATGACATTTGAAAAATAATTGTTTTAGCATAGTCCATGATTAAAATAATCCGAATTAAATTTTCATTCACTTTTATAATTATCACATGAGCATAAGGCATACATTGTGTCCTTGCTTCTTGGTAAGAAACACACAATACCTCTTTGTCACAAATTGTCCTTTTAAGTTTTAATTAATACACTTGAGAATTCAAGATACCATGTTTTCTTCTATTCAGGTGAAAATCTTAATAGCTCTTCTCATGAATTAATTATATGTGACTAGTATCTAAAAATACATCTCTTTCAGATAAATAACTTTTTACCACCAGTGCACTTTTATTCAGAACAATTTATATATAATACATTGAGCTATTTCAATGACTCAAATAAATAAATCATTTTTATAGATCCTATTTATTAATCATAACTCTCAATTCATGTATTGATAATCTCACATGTATAAAACTTTTAAGAATTTTTCAATGATTCTCTTGAACAAACCACTTAGTTTTTCAGCCAATTAAACAAAATTAATGCCACTATATAAAATAATGAAAAGTAAGGCTCTTATGCTTCTCATATGCACAGCCGCCGTTTTCAATCTCCTTTTTTTTAAAAAAAAAAAAAAAAAAAAAAAAAGGTGACAAGTAGATTTATTGGACTTGGTTTAAAAAAATCTTTAAACTAGACAAAAAAAAACTTAGCAACCACAGAGATATTGGCTAGAAGTTATAGGTTGAACACACTTTGCAAGACGTGTAAATCTTGCCCAAAGCGGCAATTAAAGCAGCAGCCCAAGTAAATCTTCTTCCGGCTTGCATTGAGATTTGAATCTCAAGCCAGTAATCCACAAGAATTACAACGATGTGCTAAAAACCGTTCTGTCCACAACCATAGTCTGTTGCCTCCATCGTCGTTCAGTAGCTAGTTTATAAACTTTTCACATGATTTTCGGTCAGGCTAAGAGAATCATGACATAGGTATAATAATAGTTAAACATATACATATAATCTATGTTATCTATTTAGATGCAAGAAAGCTCATGATGCCAATTGTTAGAAAACATTATGCACAGCGGAAGCATTCCAGAATCATACTGCTTACATGAATAATAGATAACACATACGTTTATGCTAGAACACATACGATCATGCTAGAACACATAAACTTGCGGAATTTAATTCGATAAATGCCTCTTGAAGCGTGAACACGTATCATCAAGCAAGTCTGACTCTGATTCTGCAGTCTTCTGCAGTGATCCCAAATTAACAGCCGAACTCTCTCAATACTTGGGTGGGCAAGTATCGAATAGAAAACTGATTGTTTTTCTAGGTTAGGAGAATCCCTATTTATAGAGATACTTTTCTAGTCCAAAAAGGAGAACAAAAACCCATTTATTTTCTAACAAGAATACAAATGTCTGTTTTTTTCTTTTTCTCTAGAAAATAGGATTCTGAGTTCTAGTTAAATATGAGCACTGCAGGGACCACAGAACTAATTACTGAGGCTCCCTATTATGGAAATAATTCAAAATTTTGACTTGAATTATTCTTACCATAATAAATTACAAATCATTCCACTAGAAATTCGTAATTGCACTCCTCTATTTATATTGTGAAATTCCCCATTAAACACTTATGTAATTCCCCATGTTAAGATTACAGATACTAATCAATAAATTAAATTACTGACGAATTCAATCTAATGATTAATTTCCTTTAGAACACTGCTTAACTTATTTCATGTGTCGGATTCATAAAATCCACTTGCAAGATTTGACACAATGAAAACTTATAAGCTTCTCAAAAAAGGCATATCATCAATCTATATACCGAGACATGAATTCTATCAACTAACTTATTATTTCACCAATATATATTTTTATCATCCAATCTACCAGACATATTGACTCATCTCAGGATCTCACCTTTTAATAAATCAAAATGATAATTAATATATACAGCTCATAATAGTTATATCAAGATTGAGAATATAAGTATATTTAATAGTTTAGAGAATATGTTTTTGTCAGTCAGTCTAAAACATCTATATCTGCTTGGTCCCGTTCAATACATACAAAATGCACTAGCACAAGAAATCGGAACTACACCGTTCCCATAATCAAGATAAATTACATTTAATCTTGTGCTACAATAAAACCGATGGATTGTCCAATTTCCATCCTAGATTGTGAACAAAAATTTTTATACTTATAAGAACCGATGATTTAATCCTCTGTGTATAAGCTAAAACTCTATACACTAAATCATCTACTATATAAGTAAATGAACATATAAACGAATATATGATCTATTAAATCTTATTAAAATTAATTTAACAATTATTTTATAATAAATACTATATCTAAATACATGGTCAATAGTATATATACCATGGTTAATAGTATATATCCCAACATATTAATCATGACAAAAGAGAAGGTGAAAATTACAATCAAGATTCTTCGAGTTCTCATCATCATCATCATAATACGAGGGGCGACTATGATCCAAATCATTATGCACCACATAAAGATTGGGTCCATAGACCTGAAAATTACGTAGTACAGCCACAAAAACAAGATCAATCTCCATCTTGTCAATGCAGGAATTCATCTTGTGATTTTCATGCTTGGAAGAGACAAGGTGGAAGTAGTCGTTTTGATTTTGACATGCGTTCTGCGAGCGCGCGGTGGTTGAGGGAGCCGACGCCGCCCTTTTATGGATACCATGAGCCTATTATGCGGTCGCCAGGACAATTTCCTTATATATGATGTGAATGTTGTTAGAAAAATGCTGAGGTCTTTTCAAGAATTTATACGTAGTCACTGATAGTAGAATGTTGCTGTTAGGACTTGAAAGTCAGAAAAATGTTGGTGGTAGTGTGCTACCAAGTATAAATGCAGCAGCATAACTGCAACACCCCCATTTGAAATTGGTTTTCACTTTTCTTTAGTGATATCTTTACATACACAATAAAATTCAAAAAAAAAATCATTTTTTTCTTTTGAGTGAGCTATTTTACTGATTTGTGCTATGAGATGTTCTGTACGACGACATTAACATCAGCCTTTATTATGTTGCTTTTTCCTAGAGCAACTTTAGTGTTTTAATGTTACTCTATTATTGAATCGGTACATATTCCCTGGTTCGCTTTTACTTGTCACAATTTGATTTATAGACCCATTAAGAAAAACAATTAATGATGTAGTTATTTTGCCATAATATTCCTATTAAATGATGTTTACTATTGTGCCTTAAAATTAATTTAGAGAAAAAATAATAAATATTAAGAATAAAATAGGAAAATAAAAGTTATCTTGTTCTAATTAGTGAAAAATAACAAGTAAAAGTAAAAATTAAATTAGAAAATTTGTGACGAGTAAAACCGAACGGAGGGAGTATGTTTGTTGTCAAAGCGTGCAATAGCACATTTTGTTTATCCCACTAACTTTTAGTGTTGTTTTACTTTCAAATTTCTGCATGTGAACGGCCGTCTTAGAATGAATTCAGTTTTGTTTGATATGTATGGAGGTCAAAAGAAATACGCCTTCCGTTCCGTGCTATTTTATTTGTCCTGATTGACTTGAGACAGTTCTTAAGAAAATTTTAATTAGGAGTTTATTTTATTAAATTAATATTATTAATAATATATTGGAACTCTAAATTTGACTATTATCACTTTACATAGTTATTTAATATTAATGGTAGAAAGGGAAAAATATGCTCTCTCTGTCTCACAATAAGTAAATTGTTGAGATAATGCACACATATTAAAGAAAGAAAATTAAGACATAAATTAGACATTGTTTTATATTTTTGCTCTTTTTAATTAATTGTCAAACTACTCTTGAAAATTCAAACAATAAGTAAATAGGAGCAATTAAGTTTCTTGAATTCATCACATAGGAAATCCAAATAAAGGGTAAAAATGAAAAAAAAAAATTCAACATTACTCTTAAAGATTGAACAATTAACTTATTATGGAATATTAAAAAATACCTTAATAATTAACTTATTTTGAAACAGAGGAAATAATAATATTTTCTTAATTTTATAAATTAGATAAATAAATTAAAATAACTATTTTTAATATAAAGACTAAATACAACGGAACGGAGAGAGTATTTGGTTTGACTATTGGAGATGTTTTGTACGACAACATTAACAATCAGCCTTTATTATGTTGCCTTTTCCTAGAGCAACTTTAGTGTTTTAATGTTACTCTATTGTAGAATCGATACATATGTTTTCACCATGTTGTCAAAGCCTGTAATACTTCCTTTCAATTTACTTTTTCATTTTATGAAATCAAGAGAAGTTTATTACTCCCTTCGTCTATTTTTACTTATTTATTTTTTTATTTTAGGATATCCAACAATACTTGTCCAGTTTATAAAACTAATGGATAATTTACCTATTTTTTTACCCATTTTATCCTTAGAATTAAATACGATTCATTATCTAATGTATTTTCTAAAATATTAAATTTATTATATTCAAAGGGGTAATATGATAAAATTACCCCTATTATTTACTGTTTTTTAATCCCTGTGTCAATAGAAAAGTGGATAAGTAAAGATGATCGGAGGGAGTACTCCCTTCATTCCTTTTTACATACTCCTTTTGGATTGTGCAATTATTCCTAAATAAGTGTATGATTAATACTTCAAGAATAGTTTGATCAAAATCTTCGTATTATGTCTTGTTCAGATTACCAAAACCATTAATTAATCTTTCTTTTTCAATGTATTTAATTAAGGGTATTTTGATAAAATTACTTTTAATTTTTTAGGAATGAGGAGTTTATTAAGGGGTGTGCCCAACCCAAAAGAAGTATGTAAATAAAAATGGAGTATGTTCTTTCTATATTATCCCTACCATTAAATGACTACATAAAGTGTATTCGGAGCATAAAGGGATAGAATTTTGACCAAAAATTCCAAAACGGACACTGAATTGGGAAAGAAACCAAAACGGACAAAACGCTGGAACTGTAGCGATTTACAAATCGCTGGGGGCCCAGCGATTTGTAAATCGCTACAGTTCCAGCGTTTTGTCCTTTCCCAATTCAGTGTCCGTTTTGGAATTTTTGGTCAAAATTATAGCCCTTTATGCTCCGGACTCGTTTATATTGGCATTTGACAATCCTAAAATGTAGCAGATATTGAGGTACTTCTTCTTTACTCTTTCGACTTGAGGGTATGTGTCTTTAAGTAGGTGTTTGACCATGTTTCATTGTGAAAAATAGAATAAAATAGTTTTGTTTTCAAAGTGAAAAATAATATTTGAAAATTGGAGTTATGTTTGACCATGAAATAAATTAGAGTTGTTTTAGAATCTTTTTGAGTAAATTGGAGCGAAAAAAGTGAAAACATCTTTTTTGTTTTTATTGAAATTTTTAAAAATTCTTGAAAAAAGTGAAAACAGAATTTTCTGGAATTTCATGCCCAACATGTTTTTCAAAGTTGAACTCCAAAAAAAAATAAAAAATTTCATGTTCAAACGCCCCCTAAGATTGAGAATAAATGAGAAAAATAATTCAAGAATGTTTGACATTTGGATTGAAATCGGAGATAAAGGAGAAACTTTTGAAACTTCTCCTCTAGAAGTTAACAAACAAATTAAAGTAGAATTATTGCAGATACGTATTTGACTATCTAAACATCATATGCATTTGAAAATTCTTTGCTATATAATTCTATCAACATGTGAATTTGACTACTCTCATGACTCATCAATAAATCGGGGGAAGTTTCCATTAGTTTTTGTAGTCAATTTATAGTTTTATAACATAGTTCTTCAACTTTTAAGCTGGTTAAAAAATAAATTTGAACATAATTCAATTTCAAAAATTAGCTTACTAGTAAGCGTTGCAATCGCTCATATTTAAGAGATAATGGAAACATTTGCACAACTACAAGCCGCCGACTATATATTACAGAACCAGCTTCATATAAGACTTTACCTCCCCAATATAAGTTCACTCTTACTGTATTTTCATTCATTTTTAATACAACAAATAAGCAGCTGCTTATGTTACAAGAACGAATACTAACTCAAAGAGTAGCTGAAATGACTATAATATATAGAAGAGCTTACAAATCGCTGGAACTGTAGCGATTTGTAAATCGCTGGGCCCCCAGCGATTTGTAAATCGCTGGCCCCCCAGCGATTTGTAAATCGCTACAGTTCCAGCGTTTTGTCCGTTTTGGTTTCTTTCCCAATTCAGTGTCCGTTTTGGAATTTTTGGCCAAAATTATAGCCCTTTAGGCTCCGGACTCCTCAAATTTATATTTTCAGAGCATATTTAATAAGACTAGTTTAGTAAAATAAGTTTATAAATAATTTTTTTTTAAGAGGAGTGTCAAGTTAATAAGGGCTGCAAATAAAATGGAACGGAGAGAGTAGCACATTTTGCTTATCCCACTAACTCCAAATGAGTCAATTCCTCATATTATCACTCAACTTAGGAAACTGTCCTACTAAAGTCATTTATCTTTTTTTTTTTGTTCCAATAATGTCATTCAAGTTTATACATTTTTCTTAGAAACTAATAATGGCTAAAAGTGACTTAAAAGATGAGAAAAAATGACCAAAATAGTCCCTTAAGTTTGAACTTTGAATTTAAATAATCCTTATTTTTTGACATGAAATATTAATAGGCGTCCAACTATTTATTACGTTTTTACTTCATAAATTAGAATTTTTATATATTTTATAGATAAAGTACATAATATAATTTAAAAAGACACAAATCATAATATTAAAAATAAAAAAAATAAAAATAAAGGATGTTAATTTAGAGCGTAAAATAGGTAGTTATATTTTAAAATGAAATAAAGAAGAAAAATATTTATTGTCCACAATTGGAAGATGTATTTAGCTTTTAAAGCTAAGTTGAATAGGTGATATAGTTTTCTCCCAAATAATATCACAAGATTGACAAAAATAATATTTGAAAACTTTAATATTTTTAAATTACACAATGATTATATTAAATCTTCTAATTTTATTTGATATCGAATGATTTATGCTATTATCATGATGTCCTTTAATATGCATCAATATTTTTTTTATAAAAACCCTTTAAACTATTTATATATGATTTGTTTTTACTAGATGAAGACCCTAGTTTTTTTTTATTTGAAGGAATCCATCATCTTCTTTATGAATTATGAATTTTCTGACAAAATTTTTTCGAGTAGAAGAAACTAACAACTAAATTTGAACTATTTTATCAAAAAATAAAAATTAATCATAAAATGAATAAATATAGAATTTTATTTATTATTGAACCGCTAAGTTTCCAAACAAATAAAGTACATATAAGCTTATTTCTAACAATACCAATCGCATTTTTGGTGGACTTTGTCATATTTTAATGCTACAATCAGAAGTTGAACTAAAATTGTACTCACTATTCTTTATAGTTGAAAGGCTATTAGCATTTTATATTGTTAAAGAATAAGGATCGGTTAAATTCAAAGTTCAAACTTAAGGGACTATTTTGATCATTTTTCTGTATCTTTTAAGTCACTTTTAGCAATTATTAATTCGTAAGAAAAATGCACAAACTTAAATGACATTATTGGAACAAAAAAAAAACTAAATGACTTTATTTGAACATTTCTAGTGACAATATGAGGAATTGACTCGCATCAAATGTACTAATCTGTTGTTTTACTTTCAATTTCTTTGTATGGGAAAACGGCTGTCTTAGAATGAATTCAGTTTTGTTTGATATGTATGAAGAGGTCAAAAGGAATAACGGAGATGATTCACCCAATTTAGAGTCATGAAGGGCATGGAAAGCTTTCTCCCCTTGTTGGACTAAAATCACTGCAATCTGCTCAATTTGATAATTCAATTTCCTTCCTTTTCAAATAGTTCAACTTTATGTTTGAGATATATTATTGATGTCAAATTTTGCAGTAAATAAAAGTAACAATAGAGCAATTTCAACTTCACACAAATTGGAACGGAGTAAGTCTAAAGCGTCAAATAATTAGTTTATGAATATCAGTTTGGGATCTTTCATCTTTATATTTTGGACTACTTCACAATGATCTACTGAATTTGAAGAATTTGGTTTCTGTGTTGAAATTCTGAGTTAGAATACTTTGCAAATGTTTT
The DNA here is from genome assembly GCA_031232105.1 of Capsicum rhomboideum. NCBI lineage: Eukaryota > Viridiplantae > Streptophyta > Magnoliopsida > Solanales > Solanaceae > Capsicum > Capsicum rhomboideum. Next base: position 25,146,337 of record CP124718.1, read on the forward strand.
GATAATTATTTTTTAAAAAAAAGTGGCAGTTGAAATACACTCATATTACATTTCATTTCAACTCTTATTTCTCATTCCCGTCAGCTAAATGCCAATTAAAATCTGAAAAGGTTCAAATGTAGTCTTGTTACATCAGAAATATCAGTCATGCCTCAACAATGACTGATCCATTCCCGACTTTATCCAGTAAATCCGATCCCAAAGCACATGTAAAATGGATAATATCCAGAACAGCAGTGACATGACACCTTATGAGGGAAATCTTCAGTGCAAGACAATTAGGCTGTCGTGTAAAGCAAGTAAAACTGTAATGTGCTTGCTTTCGATAAGATGATCTGCTACACCACTACGCATGGCACCGCACCAAAGTTAACCTGATTAACTTTGGTAAATTAGTTGCACAAGTTTCCTTCCTTCCACAGCTAACAACCGCCTTTTACCCCCAACAGCACTTCCAGAGCTGTGTGAGCAACAGAAAAGAAACAGGATTTCACATTCCAGGTCGTGAAGTACACTACTGAATCTTTTCCGACACATTTAGAACAGACCTGCCCTTCATGATTTATTATGCAGTCATCTTTTTGCAATATCGGACTTATCCATCACTAAAAATCTGAATGATAGAGACAAACTAAGCTTGAATGTGTTACAGGAGAACGGCAAAGAGGACATTCAGGCTTCTCATTGCACCATTCCATTATGCAGTTCCTACAAAATAGTGCAAATCAAAACAAAAGGTAAGAGAATTATGTCTTTTTCCTCTTCTTTCACATTTACCTCTTTTTTTAGTTTTTCTACTGTCTTCCCATATCTTCCTTTTCTTTCTCTTTCTGGTTTTGTGGGGAATGAATTGTTAACCAAAATAATGGGCAAAAAGAGAAACAGTCAGGAGTCAATACCAGCAAAATACGTGACCACAAGGTGTGGCTGTTGGATGTTGGCGGCTGCTTAGGCAAAGCGTGCATTTGCTTGGACTGCTTCTCTGAGACTGAAAAGACATAGGAATTATTTGTTATTAATTAAATTCAAGCCTAGGAAAACACAAGCAACTTTGTCGGATATTTGTTAATTGTTCTAATGCACCAAGTGAGAATTGTAAGAACACAGATCCATATAAAAGATTAAGCTAGCAACAACAATGAAAAGTGGACCTAGGTAAGGGTTGTGATTTATCATTTGCAATTCCATGAGATTGAGGCCTTGAAATGGAGAACAAGGGTATAATAAATAGGAGAGGCAAAAGAATGATAAAGTCTAAGCAGGAGATGCTCGATGCATTTCCTTAACTACATATATATGTTTTATGTGTGCATACATACTTCTCCCCTAAATCTTGAACCCTAAAACCTTTCAAGAAGCCCTGGTAACTAGTGGTCAAGTTAAAAGTAATAATTGACACATGACACTATTATTTGTATGGGGTGAAACCGGTCCTGTTCAGGTGGACAAATGATATGGCGCACCTGACACATGCATCCGGTCAGAAGAGACTGATTAGGAAGTGTTGAGAAAACATCCCCGAGGACCGAACCAAGGAACATAGTTCAGTCCAGTAGAACTCCGGAATCAACGCCACCGAGATCAAATCAGCCCTTCATCATCATATCCCATCTAGCTACAAAAGTATAGTTCCAGACACGGAGATAGTAACCGAAGAAGATTAAGATAAGATATGTTTGCCAGCCTGCAAATCACGGAGGAGACTGAGCTTCCCGCCGGGAGGTACGCAAACGCAGAATTAGTGACCTAGTGGAAAACTATGAGAGGGGCGAGGCTTACACAAGTTGTTCCTAGATTTTTCTCTAAAAATAGCCCATTAGTCATCTACGTAAGGGGGCCCCCAAACCTTGATTCACACTTTGTATACGCATATTTTCTATCAGCTTAAAGGCTTTTTGTTCCTCATTTCTTAGGCCAACAAGGCCCGATTCTCAGGAGCTAACACACGGCTCAATTACTTTTCTGATCTTATATTTATTTATCTTCCATTTGATGTGGTTATTTCACTATTATTTCATTTGCAAGATTAATCTAACTCACGTGCCCTAAAATCACTTTAATAAATTCAACTGTACTATTTTACATTTGGCGCCCACCATGGGTCTAGGGCCATTGTGGTGTTCTTTTGATCCTTTAATCCTTTATTTGCTAAATTGTTAGAATTTGCTTTGCAAGAAAATTCCACCAACATCTCAACAAACACCATGGCCAACACTGACCAGCAATTGAACAACCAGGGACGGTTTGATTCAGAACAATGAGCAAGCACCCCTCCGGCCACAAGGACAATTGCCAATCGAGGAACAAACCTCAACTGGTAGCGGTCACGACGGTGTGCTTCGTGAAGAGTTTGATTTGCATGACAACAGGGAACAGATTCCCAATGATGCAGATGAGTCCCATGATGAAGGCCGAAGGAACGACACGGATAGCAGGGAGTTGAACCTGGACGATACGGTAAGGTTGGTGGCCGCCTAGCAGAGCGAAATGATGAAGCTCCTCCAGCGTCGAGCTCAAAGCATAACCTTGCTCCAGCAGATCAGGGGATCCCATAATCCGATTCCAGAAGTCCCAACTTCTACATCAAAGAAGATTCTGACTAAGCGATTAGAGGACGAGAGGGTCGACGGTTCCGGCATGAGTTCGGGGGCTAAGGTGGTCTGGAGGACCACTTTAAGATTGAGTTCTTGAATTGCATAAAGGAAATTCACACTAGGGTGGACAAAATTCCCAAAGCTCCTCCGCTCTTGAAAATGCCTAACTTTAAGGAAGTATACTTAGGTACCATATAAGTCCAGCGCTACACCGGCCTTATTCCAAACAGGTTCAAGATGTCGTATGTGGCCATTACAAAGGGACAACTGACCCACATGAGCACATATTCGCATACACCACGACCATTAAGGGGAATGATCCCACTCCGAATGAACCAAGACAGGTTTGGTCAACAAGTTTGGCGAAACGTTGATTGTCGAAGCCTTAACCTGGTATTCTCATTTGGCAGAACATTCAATCAACTCAGTTGTTATGCTTGCCGATCAGTTTATAAAGGAACACGCAGGGACTCGAAAAGTACAGATCCGAAAGGCAAATATCTTCAGAACCGCGCAAGGTGACACAGAACTTCTTCGAGAATTCATGATAAGGTTCCAAAGGGAAAGGACGTTGTTACCGTCCGTGCTCAATTACTGGGCAGCATAAGCCTTCACCAAGAGACTAAATCCTCTTAGTTCAGACGCTTCCCATAAACTAAAAGAAAACCTGACCGAGTTTGAGGCAGCCACCTGGGCTAATGTGCACAGCAGGTGCTAGTCCAAAATTCGAGTAGAAGATCTAGTAAATCCGATGATGATCTCCATGTCAAGTCAGGGTCGGCCCCAAGAGCCATCACGGAGAAATTCCGAGCCAAAACCTATGCAGCAACATTTCCAACCGTATGCTCTAGCAAAGAGCTCGACTCCGGGGAGATATTCAGAGCAAGGAAGAAACAACCAAGAATAACAATCACTGGAGAGGGCATATCCGAACAGGCGGTCAAGTCAAGGCCAGAATAATAGGGGGTCTACAGAACAGTGAACCGATAAGACCTTCCCAACCACCGATCAGAAGCTCCAAAGATCCACCACTTTCAGAATATAGTTTCAACATAAGTATCGTGGATCTGGTCTCGACTATGAGAGAAATCAATGAGGTTAAATGGCCAAAAGATATCCGAACAGATCCCAAGAATAGATATCAAAGTCTACGGTGCAACTTCCATTGCCCTCACGATCACAAGACTGGGGACTGCAAGCATCTGTGTTATGAGGTAGCTCGATTGCGCAAAAATGAACACCTAAGGGAGTTTTTGGGTGACAGAGCCAAAAACAACTAAGGAAAGGCGTACAGCGAAAAAGTACAAAACAAGCTCGTTTCTGCGTGATACTATCAACATGATATTCGAAGGGGTCAAGGTCAATGGTGTGATGTATTCAGCAGCCAAGAAGAAAGTTTTAATCAAGCATGAAAAGAGGGTACGGGATGACCAGGACTCCGAAGATATGATACCTTTGAGGATGCAGATGCAGACAGACTCACCCTGCCTCATGAAGACGCCCTCGTAATTTCTCTGTGGATGTGAATCACCCAAAGGGCAGAGGCTGTGACACAGATTGCTGGTTTCCCTAGGGGTTCCAAAAAAAGAAAAAAAGAGTTAAATAAGTGCTAATTGATTTAGGTAGTAGCTCAACCAACTTCATTCAACTAAGGGTCCTCAAGCAAATGAAGCTGGTGGACAAGATTATTACAGACACAAAGCTGCTATCTGATTTTAACTTGGCAAGTGCAGTGACCCATGGTGAGATCAGGCTACTAATGTGCAGGGATTTCAAGGCGCATTCGACGCTTTTTAACAAAAGATTTTGTAGTTCTTAAGTATGGTTTTTGTGTGATATGATGGTATTTTTGGTTTATGTGCGGGAAAACAAGGTGCATGCGCGAAAGTTGGAGCTTTGAGCTAAAAATGACTAAGTGTTGATCCGTAAATGAAAATGACGAACCGTGGAACCAGTCCACAGACCGTCCTGTTATCCGTGAAAGAGGATCTGCAAGGCTACAAGTTGGTTTCAAGATGACGGCTCATTTGACAACCCGTGAAACTAAATGATGTACCGTCCTCTTATTCGTAAAAGAGGTTCTGCAGAAGTAAAAGTTGGGACTTCATTCTATGGGCATTTTGAAGAACCGTGAAACCAGTTCACGGATCGCCCTGTCATTCGTCGACCAAGGTTCCGCAAAGAAGTATTTTTGGTCTTAAACAACAGTTCAAATTGACGGATCATCAAAGTGTTCACGAAACGTGGAATGAGTCGTGATTACCTACAAGTTGCAGACCTAAAATGAGGCACGGTTGACTTCCAACTTCCACGGATCGTGGATCCGAATGACGGTCAGTGGAATGCTGGCACGGCCAAGTTTTCCTAGTTTGTTAGGATAAGCTTTGATGTCTATAAATACTTTCCTCAGGTTTTCTTTTTAATGTGACATATTATTACTCACTTTTGGAGCAGACACACGTTATTGCTGACTTTGTTCTTAGTTCTTGGAGTCCGTGCTACATACTTTGATTGTGATAATACAATTCCGATTTTACTATTCTTCTCTTATAAGTTCATTATTTTGATTTCTTCAACATCTCTTGATATTGTCCGTGCAAGCATAAGTAGCTAAACACCATAAATAGGGTTGTGGGAACCATGATGGAATAACAAACATAGGTCAAAGACAATAGTGGTTCTTGAACAGTAACAAACTTAGGTCAAAGATAATAGTGGTTCTTGAACGGTGATTGTGCATGCATTGTTAATCTCTTTGCTTTGATTCCTTTTTTGAAGTTGCAAATGTTAAACTCGTCATAAATCTTAACTTGCTTGATAAAAGAAGTAGAGATTAGAAAAAAGAGATTAACAACGGAGATTTGAGGCTTCTAACCCTCATCTAATGACTTGAGCTTTCACAAGGAAAGTCAATCTGAAACTAATGACCAGGTTTAATACTTAAAACACTCTAAGGCCGAAAGGATTTAGAGTGACATTCATCTATTTGGGTCGAAAGACTTTAGATGAACCATAATCATCAGTTTTGTATGGATAGCACCGAGATAGATCACCAATAAAATAGACCTGCTAAAGTTATGAAATCATGGGGAACATAGTCATAGTCTTTTCTCATGTATTGAATACAACAAAACATTCTTAAACATCGGTTACTGAATACTACAAATCTTGAATTCTTTTACTTTTTATGTCAAACCCCCCTCGGAATCTCAACTACTAGTTGAATAACCACCATTGACATATTTCTCGCCATATTCCCAGTGGGATTCGTCCCCAACCTTGTTTGCGTTCTATATTTGACAGTGACTACTTTATACTTCATTGAGAGGAGGTGTAATTTGGGTGTACCAGCTACCAACATATGCCTAAGAGATAATCAAAGAAACCTTATTCGACGTTATGGACAGAGACATGCGATACAACATCATCATAGGCAGGTCATGAAATCCACCTACCATCAAACTAGTATCCCACTCCGGACCGCATCAAGACCATTTGCGGGGAACAGCACGCGGCCAAAGAAATTTCAAGGCAACCATGGCTAGCCGAAAACCAGAGAACAGTGAGAATTAGCAATTACAGGAACACCTCCACAACTGGAACAAAACCAAGAAGCCCCGAGCCGATAAACGCTGAAGATGAATTGCTCGACATGTACCAAGTTCCGAGATACTTCTAGGCATCAGAGGATACATACTCTACTAAATCAATGACGGAAGAGCTCAAAAAAGTCATTCAGCTCATCTACCTCCCAAATAGAAAGGTATACTCAGGGACAGGGCTAAGCCTCGAACATAGGGAAAAACTCATTAATTTTCTAAAAGCTAATGCAGATTGTTTTGCTTGGTTGCACATACATAACAGGTATACCACCAAAAGTTGTGATCCACAAGTTGGGAACGGACCTGAGTTTTCCCCCAGTGAGGTAGAAGAAACACCAGATGTTCAAACCCAAGAACATGTTTGTTAAGGAAGAAGTAAATAGACTGCTTAATATAGGATCCATCCGGGAGGTGAAGTACCCGAACTGGCAAGCAAAAGTAGTTGTAGTGCCCAAAAAGCTTAACAAATTTAAAATGTGTATAGACTTTAAATATCTAAACAAGGCATGTCCAAAGGACTTATTTGCGGTATCGAACATCGATCAAATAATCGACACCAGACCAACCATGAGGTGATGAGTTTCCTTGTTGGCCAAGTGTCAAAGACACGCCACCAACCTCTCGATGGAGGGGCCAACCTAAGCTAAACAAACTTTATAGGTCTTGTAGAACGCAAGGACAACGGTTGCAAGATCTCCAAACCCAAGCATAAAGGGGTATTTGTACTCGTACATATAGCCTAATCTTACAGATGTGATCCTATCGTCCATACCAAAGCCTCAATAGGAATACACTTCACATGCAGTTTTGTCGGGTGGTGGAGAGATGCGAGGCCTCAATCGTGGAAATATAATCGCCAACATATTTATCTCGATCGTCGGTGGTCTTTGTTGAAGGGGTACGAACTTGCAGGTCCTCCTCGAAGGATAGATTATAGGGCAAGATGGTATCCACGGTGGATTCAGCAACATCACCCTTGGTGTTCTTCTTCTTAGGTTTTGTCAGAGTATTGCTGGTAAGGGACCCACCTTCAGCAGGCACAAAAAGGTCAGTGATTTTCCATGTCCAGTGGAGTGCAACTTTTTATGAGAGGAAGACATAATGATAGACGATTTTAACAAGGAGAAGAAGGGGAAATGATGTTTTTCGATATAACTCCAGCAAGAAACTGAATGGGAATAACGTTCTAGAGATTGATTGCAAAGATGGGAAAAGTGTAAAGAGAAGACAGAGACGGTCTGCGACTTATATAGAGTAGGGAAAGGCTTGAGTCTTGGGTCAAGTTGATCACAGCAAGACACGTGGCCAATGCATTGAATGCAATGAGAACATGAGTCGCATCGTATGCGAGAGACACACTTCACTTACTTCTCCACCAAAAAATTTGAAAAGATCTTCCAGTTTAAGGTTTTCCAATGGTTGAGTGATCGAAAAGTGGGGGGACGATATGTATAGGGTGAAATTGATCTTGTCTAGGTGGAAAAATAATAAGGCGACATGTGGCACATTCATCCAGCCACAAGGGACTGATTAGGAAGTGTTGAGAAAACAAACCTGAGGACTAAACCAAGGAAATCTAGAAGAACTCCATAATCAACATCACCGGGATCAACCCCTCAACCCCCATAGCCCGTCTAGCTCCAGAATTATAGTTCTGGACACAGAGATAAGAAGATAAACAACAAACAACAACAACATACCCAGTGTATTCCCACAACGTGGGGTTTGGGGAGGGTAAAGTGTACGCAGTCCATACCACTACCTCAGATGAAGTAGAAAGGTTGTTTCCGATAGACCCTCGGCTCAGGATAGATAACAAGAATAACAAGCAGAAAACATAAAAACAAACAACAAAATGGGGTAACACACCACTAGGTAAAAGAAATAAAACACCCACGGAGTAATGCAATGAACTATCAATCCGAAATCACACATCACCAAAAACACCACAAACAAGAAACTACAAGACGCATGCATAACACTATGACTACAGGTACATCGACAAACAAAGCACTCCTCCCTACTAGTAAGGACACACTCCTACTCACTAACCCTCTAGCCTAATTCGCGTCCTCCACACCTTCCTATCAAGGGTCATGTCCTCTGTAAGTTGTAACTGCTCCATGCTATGCCTAATCACTTCCCTCCAGTATTTCTTCGGCCTACCTCTACCCCGTCTGAAACCATCCATAGCGAGCCTCTCACACCTCCGTACTAGAGCATCCGTGCACCGTCTCATCAGATATCTCAGCCTTGTCGCCTCTTGTCGCCTTTCGCCGTCCAAAACACTGCCAAGCCCCCATAGTTATCAGCTTTTCCCCTATCTCCAAAGCACTGGCCAAAGTCAAGTTACCCCACTTAATCCTGGGTCGATCCTCCACAGTCTTCTTCTTTCTACCTTTCTTGATTTCCAAGTCCATCACCAGAAGCTTATGTTGGGTCGAGAGATTATCGCTAGGTATGACCTTACAGTCTTTACATAACACTCTATCACCCTTCCTAAGAAGCAAAAAATCTATCTGAGTCTTGGTCACCGAACTACGAAAGGTAATAAGGTGGTCCTCCTTCTTTGGAAAGCTCGAATTCGCTACCACCAAACCAAAAGCCCAAGCAATGGTATATTAGAATATGAGTAGGAATAGGAATAGTATATAAAATCCTACTTGGTAGAGGATTGCAATGTAGTGCCTATAAATAGGGTCTCATTGTAATTATGTAGACACAACAATTCAATAATATTCTTCTCTTATATTTCTCACATGGTATCAGAGCGTTGGTGAGAAAAGGAAAGAAAACTCTGTCACTGTGCGTCAATTTCCGGTGACTGTTGTAGCTGAATTGCGTCATCTTCTGTTTGGTAAGTGTTGTGTGAAAACCAACACTACCACGAGGCTTGAGAATCTCAGGCGACAAAACCCCTACAAGAACCACCGAAAAACACCTCCTCACGCGCTTTCACGCGCCGGCAAGGGTGAAATTTTTCGGCTAGATTTGGGTCACGCGCCGGGAGTGTGAGAGCTTTTCCGATATGTTTTCTGAGTTTTTCTTCTTCTGTTGGAATCGCCTAGGCCTTCCAACCTCATTCATGCTGCTTTTTACAGATTTCGATCGCCGGAGTTAAGGATTCCGGTGACTGTCAGATTTTTCGGCGACTATTTTATTGTTGATTCAGACCTTTTCTTCAAAACTCATTACTGTTGACTGAGTTTTTCAAGTCAAATCATATTGTGAAATCAGAATTTTGTAGCCATAACCATTCCGACAACATATTTCCATGAAGAATCGACGGTTTAGTCCTATAATTAAGTCTAAACCCTTAATGAGGAGATCAGAAAATCAAACGTCACAGTCCATGAAGAATCGACGAGGGGAAGGTCGTTTTGGAAGATCTCGACCTAGGTGTAGTTATTGTAAAAGGCTTGGACACACTCGTGACGTATGTTATTCTCGACCTAAGTGTAGTTATTGTAATAGGCTTGGACATACTCATGGAATATGCTATTCTTTGCATGGTCGACCACCTAAAAATGCTCATCGTTGCTCAGTGTAACACCACAGGTAATCAATTGGTGTATTTATCTGAAAAGGAATATAATGAGTATCTTCAGTATCAAGCAAATAAGCAGATATCTTTACCAGTAGCCTCAACTGCACAATCTCCTACCTTTGGATCATGGGATGTGGACTCTAGCGCTTCTGATCATATTTCTGGTGATAAATCACTTCTATCAAATATTATTTATTCACAATCTCTTCCAACCGTCACTTTAGCCAATGGTAACCAAACCAAAGCAAAAGGAGTTGGACAAGCTACTCCGCTATCCTCTGTCACTTTAAATTTTGTTCTTTATGTCCTTGGTTGACCTTTTAATCCTGTATCGGTCAGTCGTTTCACTCCTGCCCTAAATTGTGGCATACTATTTCTTAAGGACTCTTTTATCATGCATGACCGTAGTACGGGACAAACAATTGGTGTAGGATATGAATCACAAGGCCTTTACTACCTTACCTCTCCTAACTCCTCCATAGCATGTCCAATTACAGATTCGCCGAACATAATTTACAAACATTTAGGACATACTAGTTTGTTCAAACTACAAAAGATGGTGCCTAGTTTGTCTAGTCTATCCACATTAGATTGTGAGTCGTGCCAAATTGGGAAACACATTCGAACTACCTTTCAACGTAGTAATGAGAATCATGCAGTCTCTATTTTTTCCTTAGTTCACTCTGATATTTGGGATCCTAGTAGAATCACTTCAACCTCAGGGTTTCGTTATTTTGTTAGCTTCATTGATGATTATTCAAGATGTACTTGGATTTTCTTAATGAAAGATCGCTCTGAATTGTTTCCTATATTCAAGAGTTATTGTGCTGAAATACAAAATCAATTCGGTGTCTCTATTCGTACTTTTGTAGTGATAATGCCTTAGAATATATGTCCTCTCAATTTTAATAATTTATGACTCATCAAGGAATTATTCATTAGACTTCTTGTCCGTATACCCCTCAACAAAATGGAGTAGCAGAGAGGAAGAATAGGCACCTCATTGAGACTGCTCACACTCTTCTCATTCAATCCCCTGTTCCGCTGCATTTTTGGGGCGATGCAGTTATCGCATCTTGCTATTTAATTAATCAAATGCCTTCATCTTCCATTCAAAATCAAATTCCCTATTCAGTATTGTTTCCTCAGTCACCTTTATACTCTCTTCCCCTCATGTTTTGGGAGTACATGTTTTGCTCATAATTTCACCCCAGGGAAAGATAAATTAACCCCTCGTGCTCTCAAATGTGTCTTTCTTGGTTATTCTCGAGTGCAAAAGGATATCGTTGCTACTCACCTGAGTTCATCGGTACCTTATGTCTGCTGATGTCACATTCTTTGAGTCTCAACCTTACTTTACATCTTTTTCTGATCCTGATCATCCTAACATGTCTGAGGTATTACCTATATCGATTTTTGAGAACCCTACCGTTACTTCTGCATCTCCATCTATAGTGCCACTAGTCTTACCTGCACCAACTTTTGAGAAATCTACAATACCTTCTACAATTCCATCTACAATGCCACCACTTCTGACTTATCATCGTCGTCCACGTACAACATTAGGCTCAGATGATTCCCGTCCTGCACCTGACCCTATGCCTACTACAAACTTGTCTCCTCCAATTGCACTTCGAAAAGGTACACGATCCACTCGTAATACTAATCCTCATTATACCCTTTTAAGTTATCATCGTCTATCATCACCCCATTATGCATTTATATCATCTTTCTCCTCTGTCTTCATCCCTAAGTCCACAAAAGCAGCACTTTCTCATCCAGGATGGCGACAGGCTATAATTGACAAGATGGTTTGCTTTACATACAAGTGGTACTTGGGAGCTTGTTTCCCTTCCTGCAAGTAAATCTACTGTTGGTTGTCGTTGGGTTTATGCAGTCAAAGTTGGTCCAGATGGTCAGGTTGATCGACTTAAGGCTCGCCTTGTTGCCAAAGGGTATACTCAGGTATTTGGGCTAGATTATAGTGACACTTTCTCTCCCGTGGCTAAAATAGCATTTGTCCGTCTTTTTCTATCTATGGTTGCATTTCGTCATTGGCCTCTTTATCAGTTGGACATTAAGAATGCTTTTCTACACGGTGATCTTGAAGAAGAAGTCTATATGGAGCAACCACCTGGTTTTGTTGCTCAGGGGGGAGTCTAGTAACCTCGTATGTCGATTGGCAGGTCACTCTATGGTTTGACATAGTCCACTTGAACCTGGTTTGGGAAGTTCAGCACAGTAATTCACGAGTTTGGCATGATTCATAGTGGAGCTGATCACTCAGTATTTTATCAGCATTTTGAACCAAATCTGTGTATTTATTTGGTGGTTTATGATGACGATATCATTATCATCAGCAATGATCAAGATTGTATCACTAATTTGAAGCAACATCTCTTTCGACATTTCCAAACTAAAGACCTAGGCAGATTGAAGTATTTTCTAGGTATTGAGGGTGCTCAGTCCAGATCAGGAATTGTTACTTCTCAACGCAAGTATGCCTTAGACATTCTTGAGGAGACAGGAATGATGGGATGTAGACCCATTGACACTCCTATGGATCCGATTGCTAAGCTTCTGCCAGGATAGGGGGAGCCACTCAGTGATCCTGGAAGGTATAGGCGTCTGGTTGGAAAGTTGAATTATCTCACAATGATTAGACCTGACATATCCTTTCTTATGAGTGTTGTAAGTCAGTTTATGAATTCTCCTTGTGATAGTCATTGGGATGCAGTAGTTCGTATTGTACGATATATAAAGTTAGCTCCAATGAAAGGACTACTCTTCGAGGATCAAGGCCATGAGCACATCTGGATATTGTGTTTTAGTAAGAGGTAATTTGGTGTCCTGAAAGAGTAAGAAACAGAGTGGTTGCTCGATCTAGTGCGGAAGCAGAATATCGAGCAATGGTTGTAGCCACTTGTGAGTTAGTTTGGATCAAACAGTTATTGAGAGAACTAAAATTTAGAGAAATCGATAAGACGAAACTTGTATGTGATAATCATGCGGCCCTTCATATCACGTCAAATCCAATATTTCATGATAGGACTAAGCACATAGAGATTGATTGTCACTTTGTCAGGGAAAAGATACTCTCAGGAGATATTGTTACAAAATTCGTGAAGTCAAGTGATCAACTTGCAAATAACTTCACCAAGTCCCTCACTAGTCCCCGTATTAATTACATTTGTAACAAGCTAGGTACATATGATGTGTATGCACCAGCTTGAGGGGGAGTGTTAGAATATGAGTAGGAATAGGAATGATATATTAGAATGAGTAGGAATAGAAATCGTATATAAAATCCTACTTGGTAAAGGATTGCAATTTAGTGTCTATAAATAGGGTTTCAATGTAATTATGTAGACACAACAATTCAATAATATTCTTCTCTTATATTTCTTACAAAGATAAGATATGTTTGTCAGCCTGCAAATCACGGAGGAGGTCAAGGTTCTCATCGGCCGCGATACAACCGCAGATTTAGTGACCTAGTGGAAGACTATGAGAGGGGCAAACCTTATGCAAGTTGTTTCGTAGATTTTTCTCTATAAATAGTCCATGAGTCATCTCTGTTAGGGACCAAGAACCTTGATTCACACTGTATACACATATTTTCTCTAAGCTTAAAGGCTCTGTGAGAAATATTGGCAAAGAATGTTATTGAATTGTGCATCTACATTATTACATTGACACCTTATTTATAGACACTACATTACAATCCTTTTCCAAGTAGGATTCTATAAACTATTCATGCTCCTACTCATATTCTAACACTCCCCCTCAAACTGGTGCATACAAGTCGTATGTACCGAGTTTGTTATAGATATAACTAATATGAGGATCAATGAGGGACTTGGTGAAAATATCTACAAGAAAACTGGTAAGGACTGCTCTGGACGTCGAAAAGTCGATCTGTAGCTGGAAAATTGTCGGAAACTAACATAAAATATATGGGTCATCTCAAAATCAAGAGATGAGTAGATCTTGAACAAGAAAGTCGCCGAAAAACTGGCTAGAACATGCTCACGCGCCGGATTATTAGATTTGACGGCTGAAAAGTAGTCACAATTTGAGAAAAAATTATATAGGTAGGGTCGGAATGATGGCACGACCCTACTGGAAAAGAGAAATTATATAGGTAGGGTTGAAATGACGGCACGATCCTACTGAAAAAGAGAAATTATATGGGTAGGGTCGGTGATATGATACTGAAATAGTTATTTGAGTTGTTCTCATTGTTATAAGACATATTTACCGTTACTTGATATATGATTACTACTATTGTGAAGTTCTTCACAGACTTGATAAATACTCCCTCTGTCCCAATTTATACGACACACTTTCCTTTTTAGTCAGTCCCAAAAAGAATGACACATTTTTATATTTAGTAACAATTCAACTTTAAAATACCTACTTTATCCTTAATGAAATGATTTACAACCACACAAACATCTATGACTTATTTTAGACCACAAGTTTCAAAAGTCTTCCTTTCTTTCTTAAACTCTGTGCCAAGTCAAACTACATCACATAAATTGGGACGGAGGGAGTAAGTATTTTGACATGTGTTTTGTTCAAGTTTATATGCAATATGATTTGATATGAACTTAAAGGCCCTGTATTATTTTGAAAATGTTTTCATATGAGTACCTACTATTTACAAAGAAAGTATAAATGGGAGTAGACCTTGATTTGGATCCCGTAGCTAATGGCGGGTTCGTTAGACCTGGTGCACCTTGTATTTACGGATTACTGTTACAGCCCTCGCTAATGGGAAGGTAGAACTAGCATACTGTTACACTGAAAAAACGCACGAAACTACGTAAATCAGATCTGAGTCACCGAAAAGACGCACGGTGCTATGCAACTCAGATATGAGAAAGTAGTCTGGAATAATGCACGATACTATGCAAATTAAACATGAGTAGTTCGGAGAGATACACGATGCTACGCAAATCAAATATGAGAAAGTAGTTACCGGAAAGAAACAAGGCTACCCAACTTTCGCTAACATGATCATTGGTCGGACGAGCAACATATATGGATAATAGCCGCCCGCCGGCAGCGGAAGCTCTTTGATTCTCTACCAAGATCGTAGAGGCTCAGATACCATGTGAGAAATATTGGAGAAGAATATTATTGAATTGTGTATCTACATTATTACATTGACACCTTATTTATAGACACTACATTCCAATCCTTTTCCAAGTAGGATTCTATAAACTATTCTTGTTCCTATTCATATTCTAACAAGCTCTTTGTTCCTCATTTCTTAGGCCATTCTGGACACACTATACTTAGGCCCACAAGGTCCGATTCTCAGGATCTAACACACGACTCAATTACTTTTCTATTTTTATATTCATTTATCTTCCATTTGATGTGGTTTATTTCATTATTATTTCTTCTGCAAAAGATCAATCTAACTCATGTTCCCTTAAACCACTTTAATAAATTCAACTGTACGTTTGACGAGTAAACATTATCATAAACAACGTAAATATTTTGTATTGGTATCTAATACCAACCCACTTCTCAAGACATATTTCAGAAGAAAATATAGACAAAAGGATAAGGAATTGAAGTGTTTTGGATACACACATCTACAGCAGTTGTCTAGTAACTGTTTTCTGGATTTGCTCCAGCAGTTAGTCTAGCAGTTATTATTCCTAGTTTGTAGTTTATAGTGTAAGGTTTATCCTATTATGTTCTCTATAAATATGTAATTAGGATTAGTTATTTAGGCATGTAATTCAGAATCAAAACTACTATTTTCTGGAGTCTTGTCCTCTCCATACGGACAACTTTATTGGTGTAATTGTGTTTAATTATCTTCATTATTCTAATTCTTCAGTTCTTTACTTCTGGTTCCTATCAGTTTGGTATCAGAGCAGATCGATCCAACATGGTAAATACCAGATCTTCTAATTCTCAAGAAGACACTCCCAATGTTGAATCACTTGCCCAACAATTATCTGCCATAGCCTCAAAACTAAATACGATCGATTCGCTGGCAGCAGATGTTGCTACATTGAAAGTTCAGATTGGTTGCACCCAACAAGCGGAAACCAGTAACCAAACACAGAATAGAGGAAAATCTGCTTAGCAAGAAGAGGAAGAAGACATTAATAGTCCATCGTGGCCAAAAAATCTTTCCCAAAGGCCACACACAAAGATGGAGTTACCCAGATTTGAAGGAGGTGATCCCAGAGGATGGATTTTGAAAGGAGAAAAATATTCTGCTACTATCAAACTCCAGATGAACACAAAGTTGACATCGCAGTGATGTATTTGGAAAGCGATGTTCTTGATCTCCTTTTGGATAAATCGAGAGCGAACTTTGCTTTATTGCAGGAAAATTATGGTCCTGCAGAGTTTAAAAATCCGGATGAGCATCTTTGTAACATTTAGCAAACAGGTTTTGTACAGGAGTATCGTCAAGAATTTGCAAAACATTCGTCTAGGGTCACAAACTGGCCAAATCACTGTATATTAGGGGTGTTTCTAAATGGGCTAAAAAATGAACTTAAATCTAGTGTTAGGATTCACAAGCCCAGAACAGTTTACAGGGCTATAAGTTTGGCAGTTGAGTTTGAAAATAAATTAGGCCCAATTCGAAGCAACAGAGGACCTAACTGGACCCCAACAAGCAGAGCTACTATACACAACCCATCGCATTCTATTAGAAACATCCAGAATAATTCTTCCTCCACATATCAAACTCCACGCAACAATGTTTCTTCCAACCCCACCGCTACCCAACCTTTTCAAACACGAACATGGGATACCGAGAGGAGAAATCTTATGGCACAGGGACTTGTTTTCGTTGCCATGAGAAATTTACACCCGGTCATAGATGCAAATCTGCAAAATTCACTCTTATGGAACTTACAGGAGAAAATCAATTGGAAGATGTTGACGAGGTCAATGCAGCAATTGGTGGTGACCCTCAAGAAACTGACATTGCTGAAATTTCTTTTCATGCCATTTTGGGACAGTCAGTGGTGCTACAGTGAAGCTTCAGGGTGAAATCAACCATAGAAAGATTTTAATACTTGTGGATAGTGGTTCCATACATAATTTTGTTGCTGAATTCATTGTGGAGGAGCATAAACTCCCAATAAAGATAGTTCCAACATTCGGAGTGCAAATAGGGAATGGGGACATCATACGCTGTAATAAAGTTTGTTGGAATCTTCAAATTCAATTGTCGGGTCTTACTATCAATCAAGATTACTATCCTTTTGCAATTGGAGGGGCTGATTTGGTTTTTGGTATCAAGTGGTTAGCTTCTCTCAATACTATTCAAGCTAATTGGAAGGATATGTTCATAATTTCAATTGGCAGGGGAAACGTTACAAACTGCAAAGGGTGAAATCAACAACTTCCGCCACGGCTTCCCTCCAATCTTTTAACGTGTTAGCAAATACTCCAAGTAACCCAATCCAAACACTTTTAGATGAATTTCAGTTTGTGTTTTCTGAACCAACATCTCTTCCACCTTTTAGAGCACATTCTCATGCTATTCCTCTGTTACCTAAATCTAAACCTCCAAACATTAGACCATACAGTTATCCATATGGACACAAGACTGAAATTGAGAACCAGGTTGCTGCTTTATTAGAATCTGGTTTTATTCATCCTAGTTCTAGTCCTTTCGCTAGCCCGGTTCTGCTAGTGAAAAAGAAAAATAATTCTTGAAGGCTTTGTGTGAATTACCGTAGCCTTAACAAAATCACTGCTCTGGACAAATATCCCATACCCAATATCGATGAGTTGTTGGATGAGTTACATGGAGCAACAATATTTTCAAAATTGATCTTCGTTCAGGATACCACCAAATTCGTGTCCAATCTACTGTTGTCTATAAAACTGTCTTTTGCACTCATTCAAGCCACTATGAGTTCCTCGTAATGCCTTTTGGACTCACCAAAGCACCATCCACGTTCCAGGCTGCCATGAATGATCTTTTCAGGCCATACCTTAGAAAATCTGTCCTAGTATTCTTTGACGAAATTCTAATCTGTAGTCCTGACCCTCAAACACACCAACAACACCTTCAAACAGCTCTTCATCTTCTTTCTGTTAATTCCTTTTTGGCTAATCCAAAGAAATGTCTGTTTGGCCGACACCAAGTTGGTTTTTTGGGTCATGTGATTTCCCGAGATGGAGTAGCCGGGGATTCAGAAAAAATATCTGCCGTGTTGGAATGGCCTGTTCCAAAGAATGTCAAGGAACTTCATGGTTTCTTAGGTCTCACGGGTTATTACAGGCGCTTTGTACAAATTAGACCACAATAGATGCTTTTTCCTGGAATGCAAATGTAGAAGAGGTTTACCAAAATCTTGAGAGGATCTTGACATCTGTACCAGTGCTTAGTCTTCTCGACTTTACTCAACAGTTTACTGTTGAGTGTGATGCTTAATCTGATGGAGTAGGGGCTATTTTATTGCAAGTGTCGTCCAATTGTCTATTTCAGTAAGGGATTTTCCTTTTCTAGTCGTAGTAAATCTACTTATGATCGTGAATTGTTAGCTTTGGTCCTTGCACTGCAAAAATGGAAGAACTATCTTTTAGGTCGGCATTTTATTGTCACTACTGACCATTGCAACCTAAAGTACCTTTTGCATCGACGTGTGACTACTGCTGAACAACAACGTTTGTTGTTTAAATTACTGCCTTTTGATTTCACTATTGTCTATAAGTCAGGCAGTGAAAACAAAGGAGCTGATGCTTTATCCCGCCGCCCTCAACATGCTGATTTTTTAACTTTGGTGATGCCAATTCCATTAGATTTCAGTGATTTAAGAGGAGCAATTGAAGATGATCCATATACTAAGCAGATTCGAGATCGATTTTCTTCTGATCCGTCGGTACTTCCAGATTTCTCGTTGACTGCTAACCATCTTTATTACAAATCTAGGCTGGTTATTCCTAATTATCCTGAGCTCAAAGCCAAGATTTTAGCTGAGTTGCATGATTTTCCAACAGGAGAGCACGGAGGTTACTTGAAAACTCTCAAAAGGGTATCTGCAAATTTTTTCTGGCCTTGTTTGAGGCATGATGTTAAGTGTTTGTCCAAAATTGATTGATATGCCAACAACATAAATATGAAACGTTAGCCCCAGCTGGTCTGTTACAGCCTTTGCCTATTCCAGACAGAGTTTGGGAGGATATCTCCCTAGATTTCATTGTTGGGCTTCCACCTTCTAATGGCTTTGATACTATTCGTGTGGTGGTTGACAGGTTTAGTAAGTATAGTCATTTTCTTGCTTTATCTCATCCCTTTACTGCTAAAACAATGGCTGTTGTTTTCTGTAAAGAAATAGTCGGGTTGCATGGTTTAACTCGCTCCATTCTTTTGGATCGTGATGTTGTCTTTACAAGTGCATTTTGGTAGGAACTTTTCCGCCTTAGTCGCACTCGTCTCCGTATGGGTACTTCATATCATCCCCAATCTGACGGTCAAACAGAGGTGGTCAATCGATGCCTTGAAACTTACTTGCGTTGTTTTGCTCACGAGAAGCCAAAATCATGGCTTCAGTATCTAACTTGGGCTGAATACTCTTTCAACAGTGGATGACATTCTTCAGTCAATATGACTCTTTTCCAGAATGTGTATGGGAGGGAACCACCACTCTTGCATCCCTTTGTCCATGGAGAAATTAAAATTGCTGAACTTGAACAGCAACTCGTGGAACGAGATCAAATGTTCACAGTCCTACGTTCCAATCTTCTGAAGGCTCAATCCAAAATGAAATCTCAAGCTGATTCCAAGAGGCATTATTTATCTTTTAATGTGGGTGATGTTGTCTTCCTTCGTTTGCGACCGTATCAGCAGAAGAGTTTAGCCAAACGTCTTAATGAGAAGCTTTCACCTCGATATTTTGGACCATACAAAATTGTTCGCAAAGTTGGTCCTGTTTCTGATGAATTGCAGCTGCCTCAAACATCCAAGATACACCCTATTTTTCATGTCTAATTGCTTCGCCCTGCTCGTGGTTGTTCTGATATTACTTCCCCTCCACCCTTACCACTATCGGGTGACTTGGAATTCATGGTGGAACCTGAAAAAGTTTTATCGCATCGTTGGGTGAAAGAATCAGGAATGCCAACTCTGGAGTTACTTATTCAATGGCGTCGTCGACCTATTGAAGAGGCTAGTTGGGAAGACTATGACTTGCTTGCTGCTCAATTCCCTTTTTTCTGCCTCGAGGACAAGGCATCTTTTCAGGGGAGGTGCACTGATACCAACCCACCTCTCAAGACATACTTCAGAAGAAAATATAGAGAAAAGGATAAGGAATTGAAGTGTTTTGGATAAACACACCTATAGCAGTTGTCTAGTAACTGTTTTCTGGATTTGCTCCAGCAGTTAGTATTCCTATTTGTAGTTTATAGGGTAAGTTCTATATTTTTGGTGTAAACAGGATATGGTGGGGGATATAGAACTTTTTGTTGATTTTATAGGGAAATTGTAAAGCTCCATAGATTAGTTCCTATGGATTTCTAGTTTTTGCCCTATGGGATGTAAGTGCTCATATTCATCATTGTTTGGATGATGAAATTTGTGAATATACAGTTACCTTTTCCTCAAAAAAAAGTTTTATCCTATTATGTTCTCTATAAATATGTAATTAGGATTAGTTATTTAGGCATGTAATTCAGAATCAAAACTACTATGTTTTGGAGTCTTGTCCTCTCCATACGGACAACTTTATTGGTGTAATTGTGTTTAATTATCTTCGTGATTCTAGTTCTTCAGTTCTTTACTTCTGGTTCCTATCAGTATCCTCAATTATATTGTTACTATCAAGATTGTCTGGTGCAGCATGAAATTATTTTGATCGTATAACTTTATTAGAAGAAAACGCCAAACATGCTTTCACTATTTTTGGTTATTTCCTCCTCGAACTTGCCACTGTCCGTTCAACAGAAAGGCATGATGAATTAATTCTACACTAAATCAACATCAGTGAAAACCTTATATTAAAAATCGTTAGAGGTTAATGTAATTTGATGTAAGAACTAAAATAAAACCGAAATAGGTATTTTAAGATATTGTTTTAAATATCAGTTGGCTAGTGACTAAGATACAAAGGTCAAAATATGCCTAGACTCATGGAATGGAGACTTTTACCATGTAAAATAGAATTGGCGAAGGTTATGGTAACTTCGTAAATTAAACAGAAGGGTGCTTGAAGTTTGACAATTTAGAATGGAGGCCATTGTATTTGGCCCATTATAGAAGGCACAAAGTCAAAGTAATACTTGTATAACCTTCAACTACTCTCCTAGAAATTTTTGAAGAGTAGAGAAGTGATAAATTCTCTCAGGTCAAATGAGCTAAATGAATTACGTAAAACACTTGATTCTGGAAAGTAAAACAAAAAACACCTCTGAGGTTGATGCGGATTCAGCAACCAATCCATACTTCTCAGTTTCAGCAGTTATTAAATTGCCTTCCTCATTTAAAACAGGTACACCTCGGCCTAAAGACAAAGAGAGAGAAGGTTACAACCAACAAGTGAAAAGATGACCTACGAAAGACCTGAAGGAGGAAAAATTAACAAAAAGAGACCAAAATGTTAATCTACAAGTGCATAGTTACAGCCCTAGAAGAGGTGCATGAATGCAAAGATACAAAAGTAACTTTGACGACCAAAACAAATTTTGTAACTTTGTGACGCATAATTACTCATTCTGTCATGATCATATCTTCCAAATCATAGAAAACTGCATTTTGAAATTAAGCTCATTCTTTCCTCTATTGGTGTTGAGCCGCAGTCATCCCTTGGAACATATGATGAAAATAATGGGTACAATTATTCATTTTCTTCAAACAATAAATTATTTTGTATTTAGGGGTGATAAACATAAATAAACACTCAGCACATGATACTCAGGGAATGTCCTGAGCATGGGTATATGCAAAAGTTTCACCTGCAAAAGTTCGATGGGTTCCAAAGGGTGCTTGTTGAGCAGAAGCTGAAACAGATGATAAACTACTACGCCTCAGACCTTCAGCAGCAAGAATACATAATTGAATTAGAAGGAAGACCCCTAGTATTTGATATCTGCACAACAAGAACACTTTGAGCAGCCAATATTGTCCAACTGGGATCTTTATGAAGACAAGGAGCCATAAATCACTATTTTAAGAAATGAATATGTGCCAGACATAGAATCATCCACTACAGTGAAGTTTGATACAGAAAATGTTTTAAATGGTACATGAAAGTGAAATATCTGACTGCTCACATCCCAAAGCACATAAAGTGGCAGACACGTCCAATGCCCAATATTTTCTGCAAAGCTAAAGAGTCTTGCCTTTTAAAGACCAGTACTCCCAATTTTTCCTTTAAAATATCAGAGAAAAAGCATTAAAAAACATTTTAAAAAACAGAAACAGCTGGCAGAAAACTAATAAGCACTGATACAAAAATATCCCAAGGTATATAAGAAGGAATGCCATCTTAGTCAAATGAAATGATCATTTTTGTGCAGTTCTTTATCCTTCATAAGGAGACGAACACAGAAAAGATTATATAGCCAGAAATCTACCAATTTGATCAGAAGGAAAAGTCATTTTTCAGAGACCAGATGTCTGATGCGAAGAGTTACAGACCATACAACTATTTCTTCAACAAAAGCTTGAAGCAATTTACCTAGGCCGTTGGTTCATAGGTTTTCCAATGAACACATAGTGAATGCCCGCAGCACGTTTTGATATATGATAATAAAGTCCTGATGCAGAGAGAAATTAATGACTTTTAGCATGTGTTTCAGAAACTAGCAGCACTTAATTGGTTTATTGAGTGGCAAATCAAGTCACCTTCAAAATAGAAGAACATGAGATTGGTCCGGATAACCAATTGCAAGATCTCACGAGCAAGAGGAAGCACCTGCAAGAATGTATGTTGTTTTACAAAAATTGGAAGTGAAAGATGATGGAGAGTTGACCAAATGTGCACTACATACTTTTCAAGGTACTTCCCAATTACTGCTACATGTCAACTATGTCTTAGCCAATTTGGCAAAGTTATAACAAAATAAAGGAGTTGAACATGACAGTCAGCAATTCTGGCAGCTTCAAGGTTAGACCATCAGTAAATAGGGTTTTGTCATGCCACAAGGCATTCTATTCAGGGTGGAAGTAATTCTAAACCTTTAACCTACGCATATGGAATATCACAAATATTAGTTTGCAGTAATGCTCCACAAGGAACCCTGGACTTAAACCAACTGGTGAGTACAGTAGATCCAGAGAGTTTAACATCAACCCAAAGTCTAAAGTGCTGCAGGAAATCCAAAATCCAAGGAGTCATAGATGCTTCCTTAGATTCAAGAGAATGTCCAAATTGCAGGATAATTTTAAAAAACAGAGCATCCAACTCAGAAGAAATCCAGCTTAAGATTTAACTGAAGCAACTTTATCCATTGAGTTTCGTGGATAACATCTGTGATGAAGAGTTATATATATTATATATACAAGCGAGAGAGGAACACATGATTTAAATGCCCAGGCCTAGGCAATCTGACATAACCAAAGCTTAGGAAGAATGGGGTGTACCGAAGGCCACCTTCGAACTGCATACAACCAGAAATCCCTTATCTTGGCTTTCAATCTTGAAAGAGCTGAAATTGGAGTGGATGTTGAAGATGACTGTATCTCAACAGTCGGTGATGGCTCAGCTTCGTTGCTTGAAGTAGGAACATCCCCAAATGGATAGTCGGCCATTGAATCAGCCAGGGTAATGCCACGGGAAGCTACTCTAGAACTGAAAAACAATAAATGATAAATAAATAAATAAACAAAAGGCAATAAATATTGGTGGTCTCCAAAACCATACAATATTAAATTATTGTTACAAGGAGAAGTAAGATGTGTGGATGTCCTCTATGAAGTCTCCTAGAAATGAAGATGAACCTGACTCTTTCTGCAATATAAGGAACAGCTGACTGATAGAAAATAAAAAGAGCACGTCTTGCAGGTGTTGGGGAAAGTCCATATGGTCCTGCAACCTGTAATACCAAATTGTAATTGGAACAGACACTTTACACAGAAGAACAAGAAAAATTTGCTGATGCAGTAAATCAAATGGTTAAATCGTATAATTTACAAATGTGGACCTGTTTTGAATTCCTAGTATAAAAAATTTTACACTAAGACAGCATCTATTATTGAATTGACCCGACCCCTGACTCATTCTAGTAGTTACTGCTATAGCTAGTGCTGTATTGGTGTATTGCTAGTGAACTTACAGAGCAAGCTGTAAAGGTAGAAAAAATAGACCAATCCGTAAGTTCACACTAGTCAGTACAGCTTTTTTTGAATTTCATTTTCCACAAGAGTAGATATTTCCGAAACAATCTTCTTGTTACTAGATTTTCTATAGGATAAATTAAAGGCAAAAATTCTTATGTTCTAGTGTAGCACCCGTAAAATTTCTAAGTATTTAAAACCTAACAAGGGGGGTAGAGCATACTAATCACTTCGATTTGCATGTCAATAAGACCCATGGATGAGGATAATTAGTGGGAAGGTATAAGAATATATACACAACGATTTGGGAGTGTATAAAGGTGTACAAGAATGAACCAAGGTTTGCACCCAAGGGTGTGGCCTAGTGGTTCAATGAAGTTAGGTTGAGCACCATGAGGCCTCAGGTTCAATTCCCAACAGAAACAAACACAGTGTTTTGGAAGGCGAAAGGCGACAAGGCTCTGCCTCGCCACGCGGCTAAGCGATCGCCTTTTGGAAGTGCGGCGATAATCAATACCAAAAAATTAAAATATTTAATTGCATATATAAATAAACAAAATCTCAATAATAATAATATATTAGCAAATACTTCAAGTCAAACACTTAATTTATAGATAGTAGATACTAAAAAAGTCTAGAACTTGAATGACTCAAGACGTCAACAATCCATAAAACAAGCAATACCAAAACTCTAAAAGTTTATTCTTCTTCAAAGTTTTCATAATCTTCAAGTCCAACATGAATTTCATCATATTGCCCTCATCTTCTTCCTCCTCGGATTCTTCATCAACTAGGGTCCGAGTCTGACTTGAACTTGTAGCTTTTCCCTTATCAAGTGACCTTGGTCTTGACCTTGAAGTTGAACTTGAAGACTTTCTCCTAAGACTATAGACATTATCATCTGCTCCAACTGCCATAGCAACAGTACCCCAATTAAGATCACCTTCCTCGTATACTAGTTCATCTTCTTGAACTTCGAGGCCACCAAGTAACCATTCATTAGCATCCTCAATATTATCCAAGAGAATTGGATCAATGGAATCGCGAATATTATAGCGACGTGTCAATGTTCTATTGTACTTAACGTACACTAGATCATTAAGACGCGATAGCTCAAGCCTGTTCCTCTTCTTGGAATGAAACTGTGTATAAGTTGTAGAAAGTAATTATTAATTAGATACTAAAAATAATTATATTGGTAGAAAAAGAATATAATAAATCCATTCTCACATGTTCAAACACACTCGAGTTTCGCTCGCATCCGAATGCGCTACAAGTTAGACTCAATACTCTCATGGCAAACCTTTGCAAAACCGGAGTATCGCTGCCAAATAACGACCACCACTCAACTATAGAAAAATGAATTTGAAGGTTAATACTTAATAGGTATTAAAAAGTCAATAATTTAAGTAAAGCACTAAAGTTATAATAAAGGCAACTAAACCAATTCACTAACCCAGTGCCCTTGTGTCTCTGGCTCTAACAGCTTGACCAGAGCCAAACAATCCATCTACATCTTGACCAGAGCCAAACAATCCATCTACATTCTTGTACTTAGCAAGATCACCAACTAGTATATCTTGGGTGGAAAGATCGGGGACCATCGTCTCAACACAAGTAAAGTAATTCTCCCACACTATAGCAATTTTTTCTTCACTCATAGTGGATTTAAAATACAATCCGGGATTCAAAACATAGCCTGTTGAATGCAAAGGTCATTTGAGTTGGCCAGTCCATTTTGTATCAATTATTTCAAGGACTTTCTCATAATGCCTCGCCACTCCACCAAAAGCCCGTTGAATAGATTCCTTCGCTATATCCATTGCTTCAAGCATATAGCCCATTGGGGGTCTTTTTTCGCCATCCACCAAGCGAAGCAATGTGACCAAAGGACCACAAACTTTAAGAGCTTTGACAACATCATTCCAAAAGTATGTAGAATAAAGAATGGCGGCAACTTCTTTCCCCAAAACTTCCTTTGCAAATTTACTGGAAGTCCATTCATTAGAGATGATCAAAGATCTCAAGTTCTTCCTTTGTTTGTACATAGCTTCCAAAGTCAAAAAGGTCGTCGCAAATCTTGTCTTGGCCGGTTTCACCAAATTTCTTTCATTGGTGAATTTTCTTATCAAATTCAACAACGGCCTTTGACTTATGTAAGAAACTACCTTGGTGGCCTTCTTAAAAACCGTAAAAGACATTATAGTAACTATTAGCTTAATAAGTATATAATATTAACTACAAAAGAAGAGAGTTATTAAGTATTACCTGAAGCATACGGGTTAATCTTGAATATGTCCCCAAACATCAAATTAATGCAATGGGCAGCATATGGAGTCCAGTAGATATGTGGGTACATAGCCTTCATCAGCTCACCCGCTTTCACATTCTCACTGGCATTAGCAGTGACAACTTGAACAACATTTTCTGGTCCAATTTCCTCTATTGTCTTCTCAAACAAGAAGTACATTTTAGTGCCAGTGGTAGACTCATTGCTAGCATCAACAGAACTAAGAAAGATGCTACCAATCGGACAATTCACCAAAATATTAATGATCATCTTTCCATTGCGTGTTGTCCATTTGTCCATCATAATGGAACAATCATACTTTTCCCATTGAATTTTATGCTTCTCTACTAGCTCATCTACTCTTTTTCACTTTTTTCTTTAGCTGAGTAACTCTAACTTCATGGTAGTTAAGAGGTTGCGTTCCCGGGCCATGTTGTCCTACCGCCTCTATGAAGTTAGCAAATGATTCATAATTGACACAATTAAAGGGGAGGCCTGCATCATACATCCATACTACAAAAGCATTTACAGCCCGCTCCCTTAAGATCTTTTTTGTGTCATCAATTCCTCGTCCTCCTCCTACTCCTCCCTTTTCAAAGCCTGTATTGTGTTGTGGCATCTGTGGAAAAAACCTAGTAATAGGACCTTTCGTCACATTTCGTGCCGAGGATGATACACTACCACTTGAAGACATTCTTTGAGTTTTAGAGGGAGGCATCATTTCATCATATTCATCCACATCATCATCGTCATCAACGATATTATACGATGGCACATATCTTTGATTCTTTGGATTCATCGCGGCTTTGCTATCGACAAATGCCTTTACTTCATTCCTAATTTCTTCCGGACAAGTTTGACATATTTTGACATTTTTATATCCACCTATCAAATATTGTTTGCACCGAGTAATACCACCATTCATAGTACGCCGACAAAAATTACATATCTCCGCATCTTTTGATGGTCCTTGCGTACCATAATTCCATCCAGTGTCCTTTTGTTTGCTACTAGTAGAATGAGACGCCATTGAAATTGTTGTTCAAGACATAAACCAATTACAATATTAATGAGTATATTATATAAGTTACAAGAAAAAAAAGATTGTTATATATAGAGTATATAGTATATACTGTTAGTCTCTATTATAGTGTTTGAACGTTGAAGAAAAAAACACAGGAAGAAATAGAAGAAAATCAGAGAAGAAGAAAGTAGGAGTCTAGGAGAAGAATAAAAATTAAAGAAGAATATCAGTCACCACCAGTGGAAATAAAGAAGAAGAAGAAAGTAGAAAAAAAAAAAAAAAAGAACGACACTTACCAGTCGCCGCCGCCGGTTGCCGGAGTCACTGCCTGAGTCACAGTCGAAGATCGCAGTGGCCTTAGGGCTTAGCCGCAGTCGCCAACCAGATAGTCAAACAAAGCAAAATGGAAAGAAAAAGCCCTAAAATTACCTTTTAACCTAAAAACCTTAATTTTTTAGAAAAATTAAAAAGGCGTCGCCTTTAGCGCCTCGCCTCGCCATCCTCGCCTTGGTGTCGCTTATCGTATGTCGCATCGCCACAAAGGCAGGTGGCGACACTGCCTCGCCTCGCCATTCGCCATGTTGCCGCCATTCGCCATTGGCAACATGGTGAGCTCCATTAACAACACTGGACAAACACTAGGTGATTTCTTCCCCCCTATTCTAGCCTTGGTGGACAGAGTTACCTGATACCTGTTGCTGGTGGCAGGTATCCCATGGAATTAGTCGAGGCAGTGCGCACTGCGCACAAGCTTGTCCGAACACCACGGTTATCCAAAAAAACAGAATGAATCAAAGTTTAAATACTAAAAATGCAACAAAATGGAAAAGACAACTCCCAGTATGCTCGTGTTGGGCCTCGCATAGGGAGCAACCCAGCAAGAGAATTGGGGAGTTTTATGGTTCCAGGAAGAGAAGTGCAGAACCCCGAGAAGCTTGGGGGCTAAAATAAGAAACTACAAGAGATTGGGGAGCTTCATGGCTAGAAGCAGAAATGCTTAGGCCTGGCGACGCCCGGGACCGAGAAAATGGGAAGCTCTTGAAGCGAGTTGGGTAGCGAGTAAAGTTGGGAAATTTCTGAGGCCTCTCGAGGGGAGAGAGAAAAAATATTTGCCAAATCTTCAAGTTCTCGGGAGCTCATAGAGAGGATCTCTTCCTACCATACCACAGGTGAAATTTCTACAATATTTTGTGTTAATTAAGGTTAATTTACACTAGTATTAACAAGTTTCAGTCATGAAAATTGCTATCTTTCTTCCAAATCTTGAAAGACCATCAAGAACACCAAAGTTGAGATTTCCTCGGGTTGATTAGAAGAGGCAATTCTTTTATTAAACATGACATATTTTTTTTGAAATTGGTAATATAGTGATATTATAAATGAAGAAGCCAAGCAAAAAAACTGTGCTTGTGAATTCCAAGAGCAATCCCCTATAAGAAAACAAAAAGATAGGATCCCATTTGTACACAAAAAGAGGAGCCATTCCCGTAATGAGCAGATGAACTCTATCATGTTGTCTTCTTGAATGTTGCACCAGAACATCAAGAACCAAAAACAATTGTACTTTAGAAACTGTACTACGCTGCTTTCCCACAATACCCAACAAACACAAGCTGGAACAGTGTTTAATATCCTTTTCAGAGACTTTCTAATACCAACATAACTCAAATTGAGCAACAAATCTTTCATGGAGCAAGGCATCACAAATGACTGATTGAACAGGTTAAAAGAAAGGCTTCATAGCTAACAAGCTACAGCACAGTGCATAAAAAGATGATTATTGCTCTCTTCTTCCTTGTAGCACAAACAGCATCTACTGCAAATCATTATTCCCGGACGATTCAAGTTGATTTGAGTGAGACAAGCCTCATGTGTAAGTAGCCACATAAAACGTGCGACTTCGTAAGGGCTTTTGTTTTCCATAGCTATTTGTGAGGCCAATTGTGAGTACTCTACAACTCTTTGTTTATCTGCCTATAGCATGAGCCCACTGTGAAAGTGTCGTTCTGTCGCCACCTCCCTGTAAGTTAATCTTCTACTTCTGCATGTAATGACGCCTGCTGTAGCTCTCCTAACAAAAGAGCCATTCTTGGTACTCCCCCAATCAAGACAGTTTTCAAAATTAAAGTTGGTTCTATTCCAAAATTCTGATACAAGACTTTCTGAATCATAGGAGAAGCTAAATGATTTGAAATAGCACTTGTTCGAATACTTTGAGTTGATTTCTCATTAATTAAATATCTAGAAATGTTTACATTTGTATATATATATTCAAATGTGTTGGATTGGCCATGAGAACCATGAACTTGTAATTAGATATTTTGAGACTTTCAATGTCATGTGGTCTATTTTGAATATAAAATGTTTTTGGGAGTTACTTGTGATAGTCGAATGTGGTATGCGGATGGATTGGTTCATTACCATGAAACTTCACCTCTCGGTGTACGACATAGATCAACCTCAAGAGTTAAAGTCTATGGGTTAAAGTCCTACAAGTGTGGGAACCTATGCTATTATTACATGATTGTCGAGTTGTACGGCATTACAGCTAGACGTACGCAAGTGGAAGAGTACTTCTCTACAATGATGATGTTGTTCTCATGGTGTACCACTTTGATGCCAGTGTCAATATAGTACTTCCGATTAAAGTATAAACTTACAAGTTTATATTTTGAGACTTATAAGCTAATTTGATTTGAAATGGATTTATATATTACTATTTTTTCAATTGTTTGAAATTGTAATTTGATACAGATGTTTATTGTCCGATATGAAATGTTTATTGCAAATTCACATTTTCATAAATACTTGCTCTAATTCTAACGGAAACAGCCAATGATACATACTAAGCATGTGGAGCTTAGGCTTTTCTGCCAGCGCCTCATTTTCTATTTCAGGAGCTGGCGTGGTTTGGGATGAGCAGGCAGACTAGTATCACTTCTCAGCTTGTTATGTTTAGACTCCACTTTGATTTTCGTGGAGATTATTTTTTCTGAGTCACCAGGGCATGATGCGGTTGGTTATTTCATTCCCTGTCATAGAGGTTATATAGGCGGTATTTTCTTCTTGTATTTATGGTTACTCATAGAGCATGCATGAATGAAACGTTGTTACTACCTGTGAGAAATAATGGAGAAGATATTATTATTGAATTGAGTATCTACATAATTACATTGAGACCCTATTTCCAAGTAGGGTTTTATATACTATTCCTGTTCCTACTCATATTCTAACACTCCCCCTCAAGCTGGTGCATACAAGTCATATGTGCCCACCTTGTTACAAATGTAATTAATAAGAGGAATGGTAAGGGACTTGGTGAAGATATCTGCAAGTTGATCACTTGACTTCACGAATTTTGTAACAATATCTCCTGAGAGTCTTTTTCTGACAAAGTGACAATCAATCTCTATGTGCTTAGTTCTCTCGTGAAACACTGGATTTGACGCGATATGAAAGGCCACCTGATTATCACACACAAGTTCCATCTTACCAATTTCTCCAAATTTTAGTTCTCTCAGAAACTGTTTGATCCAAACTAGCTCACAAGTTGCTACAGCCATTGCTCGATATTCTGCTTCCGCCCTAGATCGAGCAACCACACTCTGTTTCTTACTCTTCCAAGACACCAAATTACCTACCACTAAAACACAATATCCAAATGTAGAACGTCTATCAAAGGGTGATCCTTCCCAATTAGCATCTATATATCCAATGATATGCCCATGGCCTCGATCCTCGAAGAGTAGTCCTTTACCTAGAGCTGACTTTACATATCATAGAATACGAACAACTGCATCTGAATGACTATCACAAGGGGAAGTCATAAACTGACTTACAACACTCACAGTAAAAGATATGTCAGGTCTAGTCACTGTGAGATAATTCAACTTTCCAACTAGCCACCTATACCTTCCAAGATCACTGAGTGGCTCCCGGTCCGGGTAGAAGTATAGCATTCGAATCCATAGGAGTGTCAATAGGTCTGCATCCCATCATTCCTGTCTCCTCAAGAATGTTTAAGGCATACTTGCATTGAGAAATAACAATACCTAATATGGACTGAGCAACCTCAATCCGTAGAAAATACTTCAATATGCCGAGGTCTTCAGTCTGGAAATGCTGAAAGAGATGTTGTTTCAAATTAGTGATACCATCTTGATCATTGCCGGTGATAACGATATCGTCAACATAAACCACCAAATAAATACACAGATTTAGTTTAGAATGCCGATAAAATACTGAGTAATCAGCTCCACTACGAATCATGCCAAACTCCTGAATTCCTATGCTGAACTTCCCAATCCAAGCTCGAGGGGACTGTTTTAGACCATAGAGTGACCTACGCAATCAACATATGAGGTTACTAGACTCTCCCTAAGCAACAAAACCCGGTGGTTGCTCCATATAGACTTCTTCCTCAAGATCACCATGCAGAAAAGCATTCTTAATGTCCAACTGATAAAGAGGCCAATGACAAACGGCAACCATAGATATAAAGAGATTGACAGATGCTATTTTAGCCACAGGAGAGAAAGTGTCACTATAATCTAGCCCAAATATCTGAGTATACCCTTTGGCAACAAGGCGAGCCTTAAGCCGATCAACCTGACCATCTGGACCAACTTTGACTGCATAAACCCAACGACAACCAATAGTAGATTTACCTGCAGGAAGGAAAACAAGCTTCCAAGTACCACTCGTATGTAAAGCAGACACATCAATCATAGCCTACTTCCATCCTGAATGAGAAAGTGCCTCACTTGTAGTCTTAGGGATGGAAATAGAGGACAAAGATGATACAAAAGCATAA
Source organism: Capsicum rhomboideum (assembly GCA_031232105.1). Lineage (NCBI taxonomy): Eukaryota > Viridiplantae > Streptophyta > Magnoliopsida > Solanales > Solanaceae > Capsicum > Capsicum rhomboideum. Next base: position 25,178,479 of record CP124718.1, read on the forward strand.
TGGGATGATGATAGACGATGATAACTCCAGAAAGTATAATATGGGTTAGTATTACGAGTGGATCGTATACCTTTTTAAAGTGCAACCGATTGGCTAGGAGGAGGCAAGTCCACAATAGGAGCAGCGTTCGGTGCATGATTGAATCATCTGGGACTAATGCTGGAAGCGGACGGTGATGATAAGTCAGAAGTGGTGGCACTGCAGCTGGAGATGTAGAAGTAACTGTAGATTCCTCAAAGGTTGATGCGGTTAAGACTGGAGGTATGGGTAAGACCTCAGTGATATCAAGATGATCAAAAGATGTATAGTAAGTTGAGATTCAAAGAATGTGATATCGGCAGACATAAGGTAGCGATGAAGATCAGGTGAATAGCAACGATACCCTTTTTTGAACTCGAGAGTAACCAAGGAAGACACATTGAAGAGCACGAGGGGCTAATTTATCTTTTTCTAGGGCTAAGTTATGAACAAAACATATGCTCCCAAAGACAAGAGGGGGATAGAGTAGAGATGTGACTGAGGAAACAGTATGGAATGGGGAACCTGATTCTGAATAGAAGATGATGGCATTCTATTAATTAGATAGCAAGATGCGAGGACTGCATCACCTCAAAAACGCAGCGGAACATAGGATTCAATGAGAAGAGTGCGAGCAATCTCAATGAGATGCCTATTTTTCCTTTCTGCTATACCGTTCTGCTGAGGGGTGTATGGACAAGATGTCTGGTGAATAATTCCTTGGTGAGTCATAAACTCCTGAAACTGGAAGGATAAGTATTCTAAGGCATTATGACTACGAAAAGTACGAATAGAAACACCAAATTGATTTTGTATTTCAGCACAAAAACTTTTGAATATAGAAAATATCTTAGAACGATCTTTCATTAAGAAACCCAAGTACATCTTGAAAAATCATCAATGAAACTAACAAAATAACGAAATCCTAAGGGTGAACTGACTCTACTAGGACCCTAAATATCATAATGAACTAATGAGAAAATAGACTTTGAACGACTCTCAATACTACGTGAAAATGTAGCACGGGTGTGTTTCCCAAGTTGACGCAACTCACAATCTAATATGGATAGACTAGACAAACTAGGCACCATCTTCTGTAGCTTGGATAGACTCGGATGTCCCAAATGTTTGTGAATTAGGTCTGAAGGGTCTGTAACGGAGCATGCTGTGAAGGAATTTGAAGAGGTAAGATAGTAAAGGCCTTGTGATTCATGTCCTGTGTCAATCGTCTGTCCCCTACTGTGGTCCTGCATGAGAAAAAAATCATCAAAAAATGTTATACCACAGTGAAGGGCACGAGTCAAACGACTAATAGATGCAAGATTAAAAGGACAACCAGGGACATAAAGAACAGATTCTAGAGTGACAGAAGATAGGGGTTTGGCTTGTCAAACTCCTTTTGATTTTGTTTGGATCCCATCGGCTAAAGCAATAGCAGGAAGAGATTGTGAATAAACAATATCAGAAAGAAGTGATTTGTTACCAGAAATATGATCAAAAGCGCCTGAGTCCATGACCCATGATCCAAGAGTACTAGACTATGAAACACAAGCAAAAGAATTACCAGCAACGGAAGCATCAGGTTGAGCAACTGAGGCTACTAGTGGAGACGTCTGCTTACTTGCTCGATACTGAAGGAACTCATTATATTCTTTCTAGCAATATGAGCATTATTGGATGGTCGATTAGGCTGTGGAGATGTCTGCTTACTTGCTCGATTCCGAAGGAGCTCATTATATTCCTTTATAGCAATAGGATCATAACTGGGTGGTGGACCATGCAAAATATGACATGTCCTAAGTATGTCCAAGCTTCTGACAATAACCACACTTAGATCGAGATTTTCCAAAACGACCTCCTCGCCGATTCTCCATAGGGTGATATGTTTGTTTTTCTATGATTTGAGATGCGAGAAATAGAGTCAACGGTGGGTGATGAAATTACTTTGTGACTGGGAGGCGCGGCAAGACGAAGTAGACGAGAGAATAACTCATCAATTGTAGGAACCGTAGGACTAGCTAAAATCTGGTCACGTACTGAATCATGGTCAGTAGGAAGTCCCGCAATGTAAGAACTAGAAACAACATTTGTCTATGCTCTTGTTGTTTTTCCACATCTGTAGTAACGGGCATCAACGTTTCAAATTCCTCCATGACTGTTTGTACCTGTCACAAGTAAGTTGACATATCGGATTCTTGTTTCTTTAAGTTGGTCATTCGAGATATCACTTCATAAAAATGACATCATTAGTGTATAAAGCATGAGCCTTTTCCCAAACTAAATAACATGTTTGGAATAGGCGAAACAGGAGCATCAACTTGGAATTAATAGATTGCCATAAGAGCCTACATAATTGAGCGTCAACCTTCTCCTATTATTCTTTGGCTTTTGCAGCTTCCTCACTAGACTTTGCCTTTTCATCTATCACACTAGCCTTGATCTTTAAGTGATTTTGGACACCTCGACCTTTGCAACATAGCTCAACCGAGGAAGCCCAAGCTAAATAATTTGAACTTCCCATTAATGGTTCGAAAGTGATCACAGGGCTTGAACTTCCAATTCCCGTATTATTAGAGCCAAAAATATCACACCCAAAAGACATCTTGTGAATATTTTTGGCTTGAAAACAACCAAGAAATTGGACGAAAATAGTAGATCTAGAAAAAAAACTTGCCGGAAAAATTTTGAAAGTCGCCGGAACCTTAACTCCGGTGATCCGAATTTGGAAAATATGTCAAAATCTGGAAAAAAAATGCTGGAATGTAGTTGGAAGACCTGGACGACTCCATAAACAAAGAAAAACTAAGAAACTCGATCGGAATCTCCTGGCGCATGACACAGATCTTGCCGGAAAATGCACTGTCGCCAGCGCGTGAGGTATTGTTTTCCGATGGTTCTGGCTGGGGTTTTGTCGCCTGAAAATTCCGAGCCTCGTGGTAGTGTTGGTTTTCGCAAAACGCTCACAAATCAGAAGATGACACAATCAACAGATTGTACAGTCGCCGAAATCTAACTAAATTTCGAATGTTTCTCACCGATGCTCTGATACTATGTGAGAAATAATGGAGAAAATATTATTACTGAATTGTGCATCTACATAATTACACTGAGACCATATATTTATACACAACATTACAATCCTTCTCCAAGTAGGATTTTATATACTATTCCTATTCCTACTCATATTCTAACACTATCTTTATGTATTTTTATTTATTTATTTATGAAAAGGTTGTTGATATAAGGGTTATTATTTCGTGCATGGTTTTAAATGAACGTGAATGTTGTTTCTAAATGCATATGGTTGGGGCTTATCACATAGGATTGGTTTGATCAGTGCGGGTAGAGTGTCGGGTGACATCTAGACCAATACTTCTCAATGAATATAACTGCTGAAGGAACCTATTACATGTTAGCTAGAACACTTGGACAATAATTAAATGAATGCTTGCAAACATTACATTTACGCCAGGTAATATATCCATGAACACATTAATCAAGAGAGAATATTATTTTGTCCTATCTATCAAAAAAAAAAAAAAATCCTCCATTTGTTCCATTTTATGTTGATTAAATTTTTTCAAAAAGAAGACGCTTTTCCGTATTTGGAAATAATTAACTTTAAATTTTGCATTTTACCCATAATGACATGCTTTTACAGATATTGTCGTGCCAAGTTTAGAACCACAACTTTTAAAAGTCTTTCTTTCTCTCTTAACTTCCATGTTGAGTTAAATTCAACCACATAAATTAGAAGGAAGGGGATAGTGAAAATGAGTGAAGACAAAATCCAAGACAGGAGAAAAGCCAAACGGCTCAAGCCATTTAGACACGACGTAGAAACGGCAAAACATAAATTCCTTCAACCTGAGAGATGTCACAGTATTCTTCTCCTAATGTTTGTTTCCCTGCACCAGTTGTCAGCATATAATAGAGCATCTGCCCTAAGAGTTTTGCCTGAAATGAAAAATTGCACCAATTCTGGTATTAGGAAGTAATGACTATCCTTGTGGTATAGGTTCTAGGATAACAACTTATAAAATTAGAACTGTTAGGCTTCACAAGTAAGATCCACAAGCTATATCATGTCTTTTTGGCTCCATAAAAGAAAAAAGAAAGGGTAAAAGAGATAGAAAACAAATACAATTAATTTGGTGTTAGGCATGGTTGGAAGAGTAAGATATAACTCTTCTTTCCGTCCAATTCTACAGCAAAGAGTAGAATTATTAATGGCCACTAATTGATAACATTCTCAGTCATCTTCATGATAAGCCCTCAAGATAAGCAAGTTGCTCCTCCACCAAAATCACACTGTTCTCAATTCTCATGATGCCAGATCATTTTCACTTCTTTTAATCGAAACTCCTACCCAACATAAAAGGAGTACACAAAGTTTTCATCTGACTAATACCTACAGTCATTTTCTGATGGTCACTTCAAGATATCCTAAGGTCATGAGGATGCCATACAGAACTCCAAAATCTAAACACCAGGGCTTACCCAGCAAAAAGAGGATCAGAAGAAAAAAAAACATTCGACGAAAGCTCACAGTATGAGGTGAGGGTGATTCTTGCTGAAAAACTCCCAGCGGCAGTTTTCTGTAGGATTCCGAATTTTCAATACCTCAATTGGAATAAGGTCCATTTTGATTAGTAATCCAATATATCATTTGTCCAATGGATTTTGCAATGAAGTTCATTTTACTACTAAACAGAGTAATCCATCAGAGAAACAAAAATTGAAAATAAAAAGAAGTCAGTTTTTCAACTCTTTAGAAAAAAAACTCAAATAAAAATTAAACCTTTTTCTTTCTTTATTTCACGCTGCACATAATGTAATGAAGTTAACAACACACAGAAGTAAGCATGCTTTCTTTTTTGGAGTATTCCTTTCACAATTAGTGTAATCATTTTCCTTTTTCCTGTAACATCATTGTCACTGGCAGCTTGTAGTGCAACTTGACTATTTTATTGAGAAATTGCACCCTCCCACCCGTTCAATATCCGAGTACTTACGAGTTACCTGATAGCAACTGGTGGGAGATGGCAAGTATCCCATGGAATTAGGTGGAATTAGTTGAGATGCGCGCAAGCTTGCCCGAACACCACCGTTATTTGGAAAAAAAAAAATATATCGGAGTACTTGCGTTCTCCCATCAGTAAACGTCGGATTATTGTCCACCAAGGTTAAAGGCAAAAGAAGAAATCTTAACTAGTCAAGAATTGAGATTGTAGTTGATTTAATTTAATTGGAAAGGCCAAGATAACAATATGAGGTAAAAACGAATTACCTCATTCTGGTAAGCTACAGCGACTCTTGTACCTGAAAAATAGCAAATTTAAGATTATCAGAAAGATATAAGTAGTGTAGTGAAACTGAACGGGTCGTAAGAGAGAGAGACCGAAGAGGTGACGAAAAGCATCACGGCAAGCTTCATAGACGGAGGAGGCGTACTGGTCATCCTTCTCGGCGGCCCTCATGATCTCCGGCTGCGCTGCCAGAGGGAACCTTTTCACACTGCTAGAAGTGGAGGGGCCACCGCCGTCGACATTGACTGAAGCTCTAGAAGGTTCTCCCAATCCCATGGTTCAGAATTCAGATAGGGTATAGGCGCACAGCAGAGAGTATGCACGATCGGTGTTCGGAAACAGGATGCCCAAGCTATGACGAGTTCTTTTTTTTTGCTTACCCCTCGGAACGACAGCGTTTCATCAACACATCTGTCCTGGATTATTGAACTTTACAAGGTCTCAGGAAAAATCATTATGTTCAAAAATATTCAAATTTAAAAATGACACATCGAAGGTCTCGTCTATTAAAAGAAAAATTACCTATAACAATACATATTTATCGTAATTATTAAATTTTTCTCTACTTTAAATTAATGAGAAAAGGACATGGCAATGTCATTCGCCAAACTATTTCCAATCAAATGACTATTTTCAAAGTAAGGTCTCGTCTATTAAAAGGAAAATTACCTAAATAACAATACATATTTACCGTAATTATTAAATTTTTCTCTACTTTAAATTAATGAGAAAAGGACATGGCAACGTCATTCGCCAAACTATTTCCACTCAAATGACTATTTTCAAAGTTATGTCATTGTATGGTCATTCGGCCATATTATTTACAAAAATAATGTATTAAATAATGTTATTTATCAATTATATTATATTTTTTTTATTAAATTTAATATCCTAACTTCTTTTTACCAAAAGTAACCAAAACAACTACAACTGAAACTTTCCTTCTAAAACGACGTAATTAAAGGGATTTTCTATACAACTCATTCTTCTGTATCAAAAGTATCTTCCTCTAATTTCTCTTCTATAATTTCTCTCCTCCTATAAATATCGATGAAACTTTCTCCATTGATTTAGTACATTCACCATTGATGCAGTTACAAATTAGCAACAGATCGAATACAAATTGATTAGTTGTTGGTGATTTCAATCTAAATTTTCAATTTTCCCGTAAGGTAATCGTTGATTTCGGTGGATTTAAGTTACACTTCATGATTTGTGGCTGATTTGTTACTATAATTTGCTTTCGATTTTAGTGAACTGTAGCAGTAATGACTATATATTTTATTTTATTTGAATTTTGATTTAGGTTTATATGCTCCGTCTTTAAAAAAATTAGTTGTATATGGTTGAATTACACACATATGTGGTTGATTTTAGTCAATTTAGATTAAATTTGTGGTTGATTTCAAACAAATATTATAGACAAAAAATGATAATTGAATTGGAGTTGTATGTTGTTTGTTGTTTGTTGCTGAAACTTGCTTCTGATTTTAATGAATTGTAGCAGTAATGTCAATATGTTTCGTTCTATTTGAGTTTTGATTTAGGTGTGTATGCTCCATCTTAACAATTTCCAGAGGTATATGGTTGATTTTAGCCAATTTAAGTTAAATTTGTGGCTGATTTCAAACAAATGATATAAACATACAATGATAACTGAATTATAATTGTATGTTGTTTGTCACTATCATTTGCTTCTGATTTTAGTAAATCATAGCAGTAATGTCTATATGTTTTGTACTATTTGAGTTTTGATTTAGTTTTATATGCTTTGTCTTAAAATTTTCTAGAGATATATGGTTGAATTGTAGAGGTATGTGGTTGATTTTAATCGATTTAGATTTGATTTGTGGTTGATTTCAAACAAATGATATATGTCACGTCTCGAGTTCCAACGGGGCGGACTGGCACCCGAAGCCGTTAAGGCCCGAGAGAACCAATCTTCATTCATATAAACTCATACGCATGTCATTTAATAAATATCACCATCACATATAGATATAAAATGCCAATGGCGGAAGTCATGGAAAAACATGTGATAAATAGGAAACTTAGTCGTTAGGGCCATCAAGTCAAAAGTATACGTTCCTTACATTTCCTTCATTTGTCCTACAACATCTACAATGCCTCTACAAATACATGGACATAACCAACCTAAAGTCGGGACAAGTCCCCGCTTTATACAACATTTACAATACCAAAACAAATGTACATAGTGACTCGAAAAGCCCCAAACCAACTGGAGCTCACCAATGATCGGCAAATGATCCGCAACCTACTGTGGAGGTCTACTAGCACCTGTGCCTGCAACAAGTAAGGTAAGTCCCCCATGGGACGTCAGTACGAAGAATGTACTGAGTATGTAAGGCCATAAGATACAAGGACTTCAATGAAATCAAGTACAAGTGGGTGGGCAATAGCCACCAGAATATACATGTGTGGAGCCGTATACATTGCATTCATTTCTTTCGTTTTCGTTTATATCATTGTCACAATCGTTCATAAAATATTGTTCATGTAATATCATTCATATAATCTTTCAGGATCGCCTTTAGCTAGGCTTCCGCCCCTTTGAGTTGCCACCCGTTCGGGATCACCTCTAGCTAGGCTTACGCCCCTTTGAGTTGCCACCCATTCCCAATATTCATTCGGGATTGCCTCTAGCTAGGCTTACGCCCCTTCGAGTTTCCACCCGTTCCCAATATTCATTCGGGATCGCCCCTAGCTAGGTTTTTGCCCCTTTGGGTTGCCACCCGTACTCAACAAGTATGCATTACGTCAATTGTTTTATTATAAGAGTATACGTTGTTGGTTGTAACATTGTTAGAACTTTGGAACAATAGTCAATGAATAGGAGACATGTGAATAACAATAGATGACAACCTGAAATGATATACCTTAGAACATTTCGGAATGGAACAAATACAATGACAATGTGAACACTATGTGCTGCAGAAGGATACGAAAAGATTAACCTTACATACCTTATCTTCCCAATATGAATACACAGTCCTATATGTGAATACAATAATCCAGCTCCTTTCTTACGTTTTACTATACAACACAAGTACATAACGAAGCGCACGTTAACAACTAACTACCTTACACGTGCATAAGACGTCAATGAGTTACATGATTTCCCTATAACGTCATTTCCAACATAATTCACGGAATTGTCATACCAATAATACCACAACATTTTACACATTGACCAAGACATCATAAACCAATAGCATTTCACACCAAGTTTATCCTTTACGCTTCCTCATTAACATTACATCACAATTACTCTATCAAGTCACCTCAATACGTTTCATAACAACATATCAACCACAATCCCACAAGTTATACTCATAGAAAAATAACAAGTTAAGGTACATAACCACACTATACATATTGGTATTTCATCCACACCATCCACTTCCATCAAAACCTCAAGTCTCCTTTCAAGTTCAAGTCACATAGATGACACATCTTTTAGAAAAAACCAAAAGTGCACTACTCAACACTTTAGACATAACCATCATGATCTACACAATCTCTCATGCATATAATATAGTAAATCACAAGAATAAACACTTACCCAAGCTTACAAAATGATGATCTCGTCCAAAGAGATGGCTTAGGGTTTGAGAGCTTAAAGAAATATCTTGTGGAAATTTCTAGATTTGCATGTGTGTCTAAATGATTAAAAATCTGATTTTTCCACTTTATATAGCCCCTCATGGCCATGCTTAGCCACACTTGGGGCATTAAATGTTGTGTTTACTTGGTCAACATTGAAGAATGGGTTATTTGCCCTTTTGAGCCATGTCTTTTACTCCATTCTGGGCCTTAAATCGAGCCCATTAACATATGTTAACTTAGCCCAACAAATTTAATGTATAATACCCTAACAATCTCATGTTTGAAGAATTCCATAAATGTGAAGACAATATTCCACTTACGAGATTCATGTTCGTAGCCTCATCCCCAAGAATAAGCGGTTTTTGCTACTCAGGGCTTAATTTATCATAATTTGCTAAAATAATTATGAAGAAGAATTAACCCCAACTTGGATGCCAAACTCGCTCAAGAGTAGCCTTACTACGATGGAATAATGATACCATAACCCAAGAGTCCTATTTATAAACTAATGGTCGGAGAAAAAATTTGGCAAAAAGCACCCCGACACGCTGCCTGGCGCGCCCCTATGCTGCCTATGCCAAAAAAATTCTGGCAAAAGCGGCCTGGCACGCCCCTGGGCGTGCCCCATACTTAAATTTTGATTTTCTTCCTTTCTTCGACTTTTCTTTGCGGATAGCCCATCAAAACCAATACAAAATACGCACTTATTGCTCTCAAAACTAAGGTAAACATGGTTCAAATAAGGCATATAAACCCCAGAACACCAATCAAGTAGGGTCGGAAATGTACAGGGTGTTACAATATAGACACTCAATGATAATTAAATTGTATGTGGTTTGTCACTATCATTTGCTTCTGATTTCAGTGAATTATTGTCACGACCCAAATGGTCGTGAGTCCAGTGGGAGAACCATCTAACCCAACCTTGACAATATATAATAGTAAAACTCAACCTTAAAAATTAAATCTCAACAACTCGATAGATAGATAAAGTGCAGAAAGAATATCAAACTACCTATTTCAATTTCCAAGGACCCATAAGGCATCGTACAAGAACTCCTATCAAAATTAATGTCTAAAACAATTATCCAAAACTAATAAAATAAATGAGAGTATCATTGTCCGGAAGATGGACAAGAATCAATCTGAAGATTCATGGCAGCATGAAGATAAGTGCTCACCCTTGGATCGAAAACAGTTGGTCACACGCTAGAGGTGCGATCTCGAAGAAGTCTCTAGAACACTACATGCTCTCAACAAAAGAAGAGTAGTATTAGTACAAACACTATGTACTGATAGGTATCATTGGTCGATTTATCTCAGGCCCACACATAAACATAGATTAAATATAAGTAAACTAGCAATCAACACATAGCAATTAATCCCAACAACCAATACCATCAACAAATAGACCATGTAAAACCAACCAATATCCTCAACTATATCAACCTTCACCCTTTCAATGGTATCACAACCACAATTCCAAGTATAATGTTAACAAGCAAGGGAATCTATGACCACTCTAAATATCGCAAGTGTAAACAAACACCTAATCCTCAATATAACCAACAATCTCACAAGAGTAGTCTAATGCTACCTTGATTCACCACAACTGATACTAGCATGGATATCATGGATAGCATGGACACTACTAGAAAATAGGCCTATTGCAATAGTTCAAAACTCGTTGCCATAGATAGTAGAACCGTTGCAATAGCCTTATTGCAATGGTTTGGGAACCGCACCATCTGTTTGCGTTACAATAGGTCTATTGGCAATGGTTATGAAATTGTTGCTATAGGGAACCCTATTGCAATAGTTTTACAATTGCTTCTATATGTCTATCTATGGCAACCTTTATTTAGTCTACTAGGACGTTTGAGAACCCGTTGATGTAACATATTGTAACATTGTCTAGGATCTATTGAAATAGTTTTAAAAGTTGTTGCAACAGTAAATTGAGTCGTATCATGTGATTGCACTTTTTCCATTGTTAGGTAAAACTGATAATAACTAAACAGTTGATGATGGCAGAATATCTAGACATGAAATATAAAGTGCAATCACAAAATTCATGGGATATGAATCCACCTATCTACGTTAGAGTTCTTTTAATGTCAAAGTGGTATTTTTCAACATATTCTTTCAAAAAACATAAATAAAATGAGATGAAAATACGAACGTGAAATGCACCTAGGCACTTGGAAGTAACATGATTTAAAAGGAGTCATGTCTAGTATACTAGCAAAAACAAAGGAAGAAGGGATCATATTATTGTTGGCAGAGGATGATGCATGTAATCCAACACCTTTCTCAGCATCTCCAGCTACATCATTTGATAAAGTTGTGATGAATTCTACAACTACTTTAGGTGATGCAAATGGACTAACCGAGAGATCATCTCCAAGCTGCTGCATGCAGTCATTTTTTATCAAACTTTACTTGAATCAAGAACCAACAGACAACACAGAAATGCAGTAGTTACTCTAATTGAGAAATTACAAATGCATCAAGAAAGACTTGGGTTTATCAGATATTTTTCATTAACAGAGACGTATCAAAAAACATTAGAAGACACCATTACCTTTCTTGAAAATCACTTGCTTTCTTCCTGTAACTTTCTTTGCCATTACTATTTTCAATTTTAATTAGCTGTGAAATATTCTCTCTACTTGGCAGTGAGACTTTTGTTTTTTTTTGCTCAGTACAAATAAAAACAAGATTGATCATTTTTGAGCAAAATCATTCTCTGCGACAAAACAAACATCAAATATCAACATCTTCATTTTGAACTTTTAGCCTAAACTCCCATTCAATTAACTAAACTATCATTTCAACCTAGTTAGCATCGACAAAATCTATATGTATTCTTTCCACTATACTGAAGGAAAAACTTAAAATATACCTTCTCAGCTCCTCCTGGTTGGAACAAGAAGTTTCTGCATAAAATAGTATGTACTTCAAATAAGAATGATATTGTATTTATTGCATAAACAAGGAGGATATCACCATAAAAAAGAATAGTTGGAACAGTACCTGAGAAAGCTCAAGTTGAGAAAGATGTTGAAATAACTGATAATATTGGATATTCTGATGATATTGCAGAAACCCCTACTTATAAAATAATTGATGTTCCTAAAGCTACTAACATTAACGAGGAAGAAAATGTTAAATGAGGTATAAGTTCAAGAAGTAGAAAAATTTACCTACCGAGAAAACTCAGGTTGAGAAAGATGTCAAAATGACTGATAAAACTGGACATTCTAACGATGTTGAAGAAGCCCCCACTGATAAAGTAGTTGATGGTCATGAAGCTACTAAAATCAAAGAGGAAAAAGATGAACAGGTTCAAGAAATAGAAAACAAACCTACCGAAGAAGCTCAGGTTAAGAAAGATGTCAAAATGGCTGATTACATTGAACATCCCAACGATGTCGAAGAAGGCCCTACTAATAAAGCAACGGAGGAAAATGATGTACAGGTTCAAAAAGTAGAAAACATACCTACTGAAGTAAAAAAATTAGACTCTAGCATTGCCGAGAAAAAGAATCATTAAGTAGGAAGAGAACAAAAAACTAGTGATGTAGCAATGAGTACTGAATATCAAGATAATTTGATGAACAGTGAAATAAGTAAGGTGGAGGGAGAAGTAATTGAGAATGGCAGCAACGTTATCGATGTCAAGTCTTGGGCAGCGGTACTCTCTTATTCAACCTTTTGCTCTTCTTTCTTCATTTGAATGACTGTAGTGTTGTCAATTAAAGATACTCTAATTGTTCATAAGAGACATCTATATGCAAATAGATTTAGATCCTAAATATTGCTCTATAAAGATTTGTTGCCTATAGAGATCTTTATACCATTACTACTGTATGCCATAGATTTAGACCTTCAACAAAGACATTAGTTGTGCTGAGGTAATTTGTATTTTTTCAGATCTTCATAACGTGTTGTTAGAAATCAGTAATGTAAGCTTATAAGAAGCCTTTGTGTTATCTTGACTATTGAGGGAGTTGGTGAATTGTCACATTCCTTTATTTTTTCCCTTTTTGGTGTTCATATTACTCTACTTTCTAGTATCTATGGCATCACATGCTGCCTCTACCTATGTTGCTCGAACTCTTCAAAAATATAGATGGGGGCATATAAATTCCAAAAATAGTGCATTTGGAGAATCGTACATGAACACTAAAAAGGAAAAATATAAAGGATTGTGACAATGAAGAGCCTTGAGCAATATAGGCCTCTATAATTCAATTATGCTAATAGAAATTGTAATGTAATTGTAGTCTAAATCTTTTAAAAGATATTCTAATTCTTTATTCAAATATTTATTACTGAAAATTAAAATATGTATTGCAAAAATATCCATTGAAAAGGGTTCTTAAGAGTGTTTTTAGCTGGAGAAGAAGATTGCTTTCTAAGGCTCAAAAATTCATTCAGCCAACTAGTCAAACATATGGTGTGCAATTGTAAGGGTGATTTTCGTATTAACCATTCGAAAATAATTAGGGCAAAGTAATCACAACAATCATTCACTAATTTAACACATCTACTATAGATGAATCTTTCACAAATTAAAGATCATAATAAAAGCACGAAAAACACAAATGAAGTTCGATATTTAACCAAGAATGCACCTGAACCTCTCTTAGAATATCTTAATTTCTACCTGCTTGCTGACTTTGGTGAAAGAGTCTCGAATTTATTCTTAACCTTCCCAATAAAATTTCAAAGTGAATTCTACATATATCACACACAATTAAGCTTATTCTAAATATTCTACAGATAAGAAACAAGGAGAAAAAAATGAGAGAATCTTCAATTAAGAATGAGAGAATCTTCATTAGCAAACCAATCAGGTTAAATTTAGGATTAAATTAAAATTTGCAGTTGTTAATAAAGGAATCACAAAAACATAAAGAAAAACAAGGCATCATAAAAACATAAAGTAAATTAATTGGAAAAAATGGCATCCAGAAATTAATAGTTTGTTCAAATTTTATAATGTTAATGGAGGAATAATTGAACCAATTCTCAACCAATCGTGAAGGAACGAAAAAAATCAAATTCTACCAAAGTTAAATAAAACAAATAAGAAATCCAGTAAGCCACAAGTAAAACCTAGCCACAAACAAGTTCACACAATTGTCCAAAATTATAACACAATAATACATCAAAATCATATCACACAAATAAACCAAGAAAGAAGTAGAGATGAGCAAACAACATCATTGCGCTAGTTGAATTAGTTCAGAATGCACATATCCATCGAGAGGGAAGATTGAAATGACTCACCCAAATTGGTTCAGAATGCACATATCCTTTCAAAATTATAAGTGTTGAAAGGATTTCCTTTAAACAGTCGGAGTGAGGTTTAGGGTTTTTGAAGCGATTTTGATAACTGAAGGTGGAATCACAGTGGGAAGGAGAAAGATGCAGAAACAGGGATAGTGGATAAAAGAGATACACGGATGGGCTTATATTTGGAGCATATAATTAATAAAAGAAAAATAGAGAAAAATAAAATAAAATAATTGAGAGAATTAATCATTGCAATAGAGGAATTTATGCAATGGTTTGGAATATAACGGTTGCAATACATACTTTATTACAACGGTTGTCTGACCGACGCTAAAAACCGTTACCATAGGCTATCTATTACAATGGTTATATAACTATCACAAATAACCATTGTCATAGATTATCTATAGCAATGGTTATATAACCGTTACAGTGAATAAGTGTTGCAATAGGCCTAATTTCTAGTAGTGGGATGACATGGATTACCCTTTAAGACCGTTCACACATAGTCAAGCTTTGAAGGAGCTTGAAAAATACCAAAGGAAGACATACAAAGTGTGGAAGGTCAATCAAAAGTGAAGTGAAGAGAAGGGAGGAAAGAGGTCATGTGTGTAAATGGCCATCTCTTAAATTCAAGAATTCATGAATTCAAGAATTCACAAAAAGGAGGCAACTAAATAAGGCCCATGTCTCATTAAGAGTAAAATTGTAAAAGAGAGTTGTCTTCTTTATTTCCTAGGTATAAATAGTAGTATATTGTCATTTGGAAGATTTTAGATTATGTTGAATATTGAACTCTCTTAAATTTGTAGTTGCTAATTAGTGTAATTCCCTTATAGATTAGTGAGTAATTAGTGGTGAACTCTTGGAATTGTTAGTTAACTTCTTGGCTTGATTAATCAAAGTATTATCCATTTGTGGTTCTTTTGGTTTCCTTTGATTTCTTGAGTAGGGTTGGTTTTTGAGTTGTTGAAATTAATTGGGAGGTGAGGGTTTTAGCCCCCTGTTGCCCATAATTTCAATAGCTTGAGTATTAACCCATATATTCCTTTTCCCTTATTTCATTTCCTTGTCTTTGATTCTTATCATTTTGGTATCAAGAGCCTAGGTTTAGGTTTATTTTTACAAATTTAAATCTTGGGATTTTGATCTTTTTTCAAATCTTAAAAAAATCACATCTCAAAAATCTCAAAAAAAATCCTGGAATTTTTTTTGTTTTGATTTGTTTTTTTTTTTACACTAGATCTTGATTCCCTAGTATTTTTTGAGTCTAAATCTCTAATTTCGTTCAATTCGGAGTTGTAGAAAAGAAGTTACCATTGGAGGATTTGAAATTTTTGAAACTTTGTCAATTTTGAAAGTGGATTTCTTGATTGAGGAGCAAATGAGGCTCAAAAACTATTGGGGTTTGTTCCCTAAGTCGAGGGCAAGACAATACTAAAATTTGAGCCAATTCGAGTTGATTTGGAGGTCTTGGATTTTGATGTGTTCTTGAGCTTCTTCAAATTGTTCTTGAGGAAGAAAAAGTACACTTTGATCCAAAATTCTTAATCAAATTTGTTCAAAGGTGTTTGTGGGTCCACTAGTGAAAAATAGTTTTAAAAAATTTATTTGAAAATCTAAAAAAAAAGAGTGTATATATATATATATTCCACGTGGACTGCCGCGTCAGCAGTTAATGGTCAAAGTCAACCGTTGGCCGCTAATGCAGCAGCCACGCGGGTAGCTGTGTTAGCACCAGGCAACCAAAACCTTCCCCACTTGCACGCCAACGCGTGTAATGCAACTTCAGAGAGCAGTTTTCTGCAGTAATTTCATACTTAGAAAAATTTTGTGGTCCAAAAATTTTTCTAAGTGTCTAAACTTCGTGATTTTTTTTTCTACACTTTTTCCTTCTATTTCTCAACTATTTAACAAGTAATTAACATCTTTAATCACTTGTTAACTAGTTTATAAACATCAAATTATCTTTTTGATTCTTCAAATTAAGCAACAACAGGTAATTTTTCTACTTTTGTTAAAAATTTTTACGTCCAATTTTTTTTTTCTTTGCTTCTTTTCTTCTAATTTTTTTCATCTTAATTAGTAGATAAACCTCTTCATTCAAGTACTTTTAGCTTTAATTGAGTTGTCCTTCTTTCAAGTGTCACAAGAATCCACTCCACCACAAAGGATAGGTGAACCTGAATTGATCGAGCGAAGCTAGTTCACTACCAATTTCGAGACGACGCCATAAGAGGTGAGCTGAGATTTTACATACGAGTGACGTGAGGATTTTAATACTAATCTCATTTGTTGAGTTTTATACGTATCATGCCTAATGCAAGTCCAATTGGGGAGAGCTCGGAGAATATCATAGAGGTTATCAACAACCTCTCCATGCAATTGATGGAAATAAGGACAGAAATGAATGGATGGTTAGGAGGTATGGAGGAAAGGTTGGCACGGGTAGAGAGTGAGACTAGAGGGGCACATCGCCCGGAAATAAGGAGATGAGAAGGGTATCGGT
Source organism: Capsicum rhomboideum (assembly GCA_031232105.1). NCBI lineage: Eukaryota > Viridiplantae > Streptophyta > Magnoliopsida > Solanales > Solanaceae > Capsicum > Capsicum rhomboideum. The sequence goes on from CP124718.1 coordinate 25,195,246, forward strand.
GCAATCCACCACCATAGTTACCCTCCACCTAATCGAACCCAAAACTACCAATAACCTACCTTCCAAATGAATAATCCTCCAAACCACCCAAGACAAGCTACATCACATCCAAATCCACAACCCTATCACCCCCCATAAGAGGACCCCATCCTTTTGTGACAAACAAAGTTTCACACCAAACTTCACTCTAAAATGCATCAAATGTATCCTTGAATGAATCCAACATATCACCTCCACAAAATACACCCCAAACGCCCTACCAAGACTACCAATACCAAAATCCTCTCTATGATGAAATGAGTAATGATATGAAAAATGATGAATTTTTGGAGCATGGAGGTAGAGGCAGATATGGGGTGCCAAGAGAAGGAGTCTGGCCTCGAGACTTGAGGTGGGACCAATATGGGAGGTCAAGAATATGGGAATAGAGGAGATAGGATAGGAAATAAAGGAGATAGGATGGGATATAGATGGGATAGTATGGTAATATAGGAGATAGGTTTGGGGAGAGGAATGATCAAGATAGAGGCTTGAACACTATCAAGGTTGCACTTTCAAGGTTCAAAGGAAGTAGTGAGACCAATGAGTTCTTGGAATGGAAAATTCAAAGTGAGCAGATCTTTCTCACGAATAATATCTTAGAAACTTTGAAGGTGAAGTATGCTCTAACACAATTCGAAGGGTATGTGTCCACTTGGTGGGAATGGCGGGAAAATGAGAGCCATCATAACTACTAGTTACCTACTTGACAAGAGTTGATTATGTTTCTGAAGTTAAGGAACTTGACTCCAAACTACTACCAAAAGGTGTTCAAGAAGGTGTTTATATTGAGACAAGGCACCAAAAGTGTGGAAGAATATTATGATAAGTTTGAAAACTTATGAATAAAGTCTAAACTTGAAGAAAATATAAAATGTACGGTGATTCAATTCGTGGAAAATTTAAGGGATGATATCTTGAAGCCCTTGAAGTTTAAATGCTATGATATTGTTAAAGCGACTTTTCGTGATGCCTCAAAGGTAGAAGAGGATTTGAAAGAATAAAAGTGATACAAGGCCAAGAGTTTTTCGACTTCCATATGGGACAAAAGTAGAGATAATTGTAAGGCTACATCTTCTAGGGGGCAACCTAAGGGTGGTGGTCAAGATACTCAGGTCAAGCTTGATTACAAATCCAAAGCAAGTGAGAAACCACAAGGAGGTAACTATGTTAAACCTAACTTTCCTCAACCCTCTACCATTCAATGCTTTAGATGTCAAGGAAAAGGACATATTGGTAGTGAGTGTCCAAATAGGAGGACAATTATTGCACTTTGGAATGGGTATAAAACCAAGAAGGAAGAAGAAGGTGATGAAAAAAGTGAGAGAAAGGGAGATAAAAGTGAGAAAAAGGGTGATGCTTTGCGGGATGAAGAAGGTTGGATGAGAGGGTAAAATTTGCTTGCTTTATCGATAAAGGTAAACCTTTGCTTGATGATAATGACGATATGAAGGTGAATACCAATATTTTATGTGTTGTGAGAAGAATTATGAGAGCCCTTGCCAAAGAAAAACTTGATCAAAGGGAGAATCTGTTTCATGCTAGGTGTAAAATCCAAGATAAGGTGCGTTCTTTGATTATTGATAGTGAAAGTTGCACTAATATGGTGAGTAGTTGTTTGGTGGAGCGTATGCAAATACCAACAATAAAATATTCCAACCCTTACAAGCTACAATGGCTCAATGAGAGCGGAAAGATGAAGGTCCTCAAGTAAGTAAGTATTTGGTTTAGTGTGGGCAAGTACCATGATGAATTGGTGTGTGATGTTGTACCTATGTTGGCTTGTCAAATATTGTTAGGAAGGCCGTGGAAATTTGATAAAAATGTTGTGCACCATGGAAGATCCAATAAATATTCTTTTGTGGTTGAAGAGAATAAGTATGTACTTGCACCTCTCACTCCATATCAAGTGAGTGAGGACTATCTAGTTATGAAGGATAAGGGTGCAAGAGGTGAAGAATGAAGGTGAAAGTTCCACCAATGTTCCAAAGGAGGGAAGTGACTTAGCTAAAAATATGAAGAACATGTGCATGATAGCAAATCCAAGCAAGCGTCTAAAGGGTGTAGGTGAGGAATGCTTTCTAGTGTGCCTTGTCAACACTAATCTTTTATTGCATGCTAACCAAGATACTAGCACTTTGCCAAGTATTGTTTCTTCTCTTTTGCAGGAATATGATGAGCTATTTTTGGAGGAGATGCCCAAGGGATTACCACCCTTGAGGGGAATTAAGCACCAAATTAATTTTATGTCGGGTTCACAAATTCCCAACTGGCCAGCCTATAGAAGCAATTTAAAAGAGACAAAGGAGCTATAAAAGCAAGTGAAAGAGATTTTAAGAAGGTATTGATCAAAGGAAGCCTAAATCCTTGTTCCATACTCATAATCCTTGTTCCCAAAAAGGATGGCACTTGGAGAATGTGCATTAATTGTAGAGCTGTGAATAAAATTACCATCAAGTATAGGCATCGAATTCATAGACTTGCTGACATGTTAGATATGTTAGATGAGTTGTATGGCTCAAATATCTTCTCAAAGATTGAAATTCAAAGTGGGTACCATCAAATTCGTATGAAACTGGGTGATGATTGGAAAATGGCTTTCAAGACAAAGTTTGGGTTGTATAAGTGGCCTGTGTTGCCATTTGGGTTGATCACTTTTATGAGGTTGATGAACCATGTTCTCAAGCCTTTCATTAATAAGTTTTTAGTGGTTTATTTTTATGACATACTTGTTTATAGCAAGACAATTGAAGAACATGTGATCCATTTGAAACAAGTGTTTGATGTCTTTCTAGGAGAGAGGCTCTTTGCTAATCTCTAGAAGTGTTTATTTTGTGTTGAGAAGGTTGTCTTCTTGGATTTTATGGTTAGTGTGTATGGTATAGAGGTTGATGAAGAGAAGGTGGAATCCATCAAGTCTTGGCCGACCCCAATCAATGCAATCGAGGTAAGAAGTTTTCATGGGTTGGCAAGCTTTTACTGATGATTTGTGAAGGTCTTTAGTTCAATTGCTTCTCCTTTAACCGAATTGATTAAGAAAAATGTAGCTTTTGTGTGGGGGTGATGAATACGAGAAATCCTTTCAAGCCTTGAAATTGATGTTGAGTTCCTCTCCATTACTTCAACTACCCAACTTTGATAAAGCTTTTGAGATTGAATATGATGCTTCAGGTGTTTTTATAGGTAGTGTATTGATGCAAGAAGGGAAACCATTAGCTTACTTTAGTCAAAAGATAAAGGGAGCTACTCTTAGGTACTCAACTTATGACAAGGAGTTATATGCACTTATACGGGTGTTGGCTCATTGGTAACACTGCTTGTGGCACAAAGAGTTCGTAATAAGGATCGATCAGGAGTCCTTGAAACATATTAAGGGGCAATCCAAGTTGAACAAGCAACAGGCTAAATGAGTTGAGTTTGTTGAGACCTTTCCATATGTGATCAACTATAAGTAAGGCAAGAAGAATGTTGTAGTGGATGCTCTATCAAGAAGGTATTTGCTGGTTAATGCTCTAGCTTCTAAGATGATGGGATTTGAAAGCTTGAAGGGATTCATTCTATGGATCCCAATTTCAAAGAGACTTTTGAAAGTCTTAATCAATGGGTTGATAGGTTTCAATTGTTTGATGGATTTGTTTTCAAGAATGGGCAGGTTTGTGTGCCCATAAGTTCATGGAGAGATTTGTTCGTCAAGGAGGCTCATAGTGGTGGTTTGATAGGGCACTTTGGGATACCCAAGACACTTCACATTCTCATGGAGCAATTCTATTGGCCCAAGATTAAGCATGATGTGGAACGGATTTGTGGACAATGTCTCGAATGCTAGCAAGCCAAATCCATGACTCGGCCTTAAGGTAAGTACACTCCTCTCCCTACTCTTAGTGGTCCATGGATAGACATTTCTATGAATTTTGTGTTAGGTCTTCCTAGGACTAACATAATACATGATAGCATATTTGTGGTAGTGGATAGATTTTCTAAAATGACTCATTTTATTCCATGCAATAATTGTGATGATACATCCTATGTTGCATCCTTGTTTGTCATCAATGTGCTTAAATTACATAGAGTCCCTTAAACTATTGTGAGTAATAGGGACTCCAAATTTCTTAGCCATTTTTGGAGGAGTCTATGGGGTATACTTGGTACCAAACTTATGTTCTCTATTTCTTGCTATCCCCAAGCAGATGGGAAAACTGAAGTAGTCAACTGGACTCTTGGAAGCATGCTTAGATGTATGATTAGGGTAGCCCCAACTACTTGGGAAGATCATTTAACCTTGATTGAGTTTGCATATAATTGGTCTTTCCACTCTTCTATTGGAATGTTCCCATTTGAAGCATGTTATGGCTTTAAGCCTTTATTTTCCTTAAACATGAATCCTTTATCTAGCCATATTGTTGTGAGTTTAGATGCCAAGCAAAGGGCAAGGGAAATCTTTGTATGCGGGGATTTCAGAATCAGTTAAGGGAAATGATAAACATTCATCCAAAGGTAAAAGAGGCCATTGAAAATAATAATTCAAAGGTGGCCCTTTAGAAGAATTATGAGAGAAAGGAAGTGATCTTCAATCCAGAAGATTGGGTGTGAGTTTATTACCGAAAGGAGGAGTTCCCACAAGTTTGAAAAGGAAAACTAAGCCCAAGGGGATATGAACCCTTCAAAGTACTCAAGATGATCAATGACAATGCATACATGATCGACTTTCCAAGTGAATATTATGTTTTCAATGTCAGTGATCTATCTTTTTTTGTTGTAGGTGAGCCTTTGGATTCAAGGATAAATATTTTTCAAGAGGGAAGATGATACTAGCATGGATAGCACGGATGACATGGATTACCCTTCAAGACCGTTCACACATAGTCAAGCAAAGGAGCTCCAGGACCTATAAGTGATGTTCATGAGAAAGGAATCTTTGGAGGAGCTTGAAAGATACCGAAGGAAGACATGCAATGTGTGGAAGATCAATCAAAGTGAAGGGGAGGGAGGAAAGAGGCCATGTGCGTAGATGGCCATCTCTTAAATTTAAGAATTCAAGAATTCACAAAAAGGAGGCAACCAAACAAGGCCCTTGTCTCATTAAGGGAAAAGTTATAAAAGATAGTTGTCTTCTTTATTTCCTAGGTATAAATAGTGGTATTTTTTCATTTGGAAGATTTTAGATTATGTTGAATATTGAACTTTCTTAAATTTATAGTTGCTAATTAGTGTAATTCCCTTAAGGATTAGTGAGTAATTAGTGGTGAACTCTTGAAATTGTTAGTTGACTTCTTGGCTTGATTAATCAAAGTGTTATCCGTTTGTGGTTCTTTTGGTTTCCTTTGATTTCTTAATTAGGGTTGGTTTTTGAGTTGTTGAAATCAATCGGGAGGTGAGGGTATTAGCCCCTTGTTGCCCATAATTTCAATAACTTGAGTATTAACCCACATATCCCTTTTCTCTTATTCCTTTCCTTGTCTTTGATTCTTATTAACAACACTTTATGCATTTTATATGAACAAGAAAATAGTTCAACATTTGCAAATAATACATCACAATTATGAGAAATATCAACTCAAATTTGTACACACATGCTAAGCAAACTTATATATGCCTAGTAGTCATGACCTGTAGGGAACCAACTTTGTCCATGTATCATACTGGCATGGTACCTGACCCTCCAAAAATATCAATAAGTAAGTAATCTGACTGGAGTGGTACCCGAGCCTCCAAATATCATATTATAATGAAATGCAATCACTATCATTCAGGATGTATCATAGTGCACCAATAATTCAAGTGCATAATTTATCATCATAAAAACTTAGTCAATTTCACTGTCATTTAACGCATGATATTACGAGCAATAAAAACCCACTCACAATTAACAAGCATGCCCTAAGGTCAATCCATAAACATTTAATTTTACGAATAGGCATGATGTCTAAATCAAGTCTATAACTACAATAGAAACCATAACCTATCTCAAATAAAAGCACGAATGCAACTAATCCATAAGACCCTTTCCTTTCCTTGTAATTTTGGATCGTTCTTTAAAAATAACAAATAAAGTGTAATCAATAACTCACTCTTCACTTTTAGGCATTAGGGACTATAACCCACTGATTTTACCCTAATTTATTGCCTAAACCATCATGTTTGGGGTTCTCCACCCATTAATTTACCTCAAATCCCCATAATCCTTGTTAAAGGGAAGGAATTCTACACTAGAAAGTATAATCTAACAAACTAGAAGCATTATCAAGAAATTTAGGGCTACCCATAGGTAATTTCCCACCAATTCATCAATTTAGGGCTTAACCCCAAGAATTCGACCATAACTCTTTGTTCTAATGATTCTACAGAGTAAACAGATTAATCTATGTTAGAATAATCTTACCTCAGTAGTAAAAATCATCCAATCTAGTAGGAAATCGCCTCTCTCAAGCCTTAGGTAAAAAAATTGGATGTTTGAGAGAAAATAACGTCAAAACTTAAAAACTTGGTGACTTAAATTTCCGATGATCACTACAACAGTTGCTTGTCTGCTAAAGCGGTCCCATTGTAGTGGCCAGTTACCCGCTATGATGGTTTGTTACTTAGCCTCACTGATTGCTAGGGCGGTCTCGCTACGGCAGTATGGGACCGCTATAGCCGTCCTTAAATAGTGAATAAGGGAATTTTCCAGAAATTCCCCCTTTCACAATACTCTCTTGTTTTTTCGACAACACGTAGATAATCCCTCACATCAAATGCCATAATCAAAGTTCTTCTAATCCATTTCTCATTTTGAAAGTTTCTATGGACCATTATATCTCTTATCTATCATGAAATCACCTCAAAATTATCAAATGCTACACCCTAAGATACAAAAGATCTCTAAACAACATAGCACTCAATTTCTATTAGAAACTACCCTAGCCTGATATTTTAACAACTCTCATCCTAGGAAAAACTCTACCTGGGCACTTATACCCTAACCAATGCTATAACGAAGGGATGGGTTGTTACAATCATAGCAGCTATTCTACATATTTATACTATTTGAGTTTCAATTCAGGTTTATATGTAGTGTCTTAATAATTAATTTGTGGCTAATTTTGGTGAAAATTTTCTATATATTATTGAATTTGAAATGTATTTATACTATATAAGTAGAGGTTTGTTTATGAGATTTTCTATTATATCAAATTATTCAATTTGTAATAGGTATAATTTAGAATAAAATGGCTACTTTAGCAGTTTTGCTTTACTTTAATGGAAGATGGAATAGTAGCAATAGATATGTTGATTACAGCACAAGTGTTGTGGTTATAAGTTCTAAATCAAGCTACGAGACTCTTGTATCAACAATAACAACAAAATTTAAAATTATAGTTCTATAAAAAAATAGGTATCAAATACACAATTGATGATTTCTCAGTATCAATAAAAATACAAAATGATATGGGGGTATGAGTGTATGTTGAAGTGAGAAAGGATAAACAAGATATGTAAATCTATCCTTTGTGTATCACAATAACGAAATTAATGGTCTAGGAGAATGAATCAAGCTTGATTCCATTATTGTGCTCATCACACACAATCTTACCTTTGAAATTTTGAACTTATACCATTTTGATTCAATAACTGGTACTAATTATGCAATCAATAGACTTTATTGTGCTCATCAGACACAATCTTTACCTTCTTTTTGTCATTCCACCAATAGACTTCTCGTAGGTCACGATACATCTTAGTGGCTCCTGGGTGAATAGAATACCGTGACCTGTGAGCTTTTGTCATCATCTGCTGTCTCAAATCATTCATATCTAGAACATATAGTCTACCTTGATAACAAAGAACACCATCTCCATCTTGGGAGAAAATCTCAACCTTCTGACTTTGGACTGCTTTCTTCAACTTAAGCAAAATAGGATATCTATCTTGCTTTGCTTTCTCCTCTCCTACTAACAAAGATTCTGAACCATTTTGAACCATAACACTACCTTCAGTTGAATCAACCCACCGAACTCCTAATCTAGCAAGCTTGTGAGCATCGTGAATCAATTCTTTCTTCTCATCCTCTACATGAGCAACACTTCCCATAGAAAGCCTGCTAAGTACATCAGCCACCATATTGGTTTTACCCATATGGTATAAGACATTCATATCATATTCTTTCAACAACTCTAGCCATCTCCTCTAACAAAGATTTAGTTTTTTCTAACTGATGGCATACTGAAGGCTCTTGTGATCTGTGTACACATCCATATGATCTACATAAAGATAATGCCTCCAAATCTTTAAGGACAACTGCTGCCAACTCAAGATCATGAGTTGGATAATTTTTCTCATGATGTTTGAGCTGTCTCGAGGTATAAGCTATAACCTTATCATGCTGCATCAACACACAACTAAGGCCTACTCATAAAGCCTCACAATAAACTACAAACCTATCTGAACCCTCTGGTAGAGTCAAAACTGGAGTAAAGGTGAGTCGAGTCTTCAACTCTTGAAAACTCTTCTCGCAAGCGTCGAATTATAAAGTTTGACTCTCTTCTGAGTCAACCTAGATGTAGGAGAGGCAATAGATAAAAATGCTTCAACAAACCATATGTAGTAACTGGATAAACCCTAGAAACTCCTAATGTCTGATGCAGAGATGGGTGTAGGCAGTTCCTAACTGCTTCGGTCTTTTGAGGATCAACCTGAATGCCCTCATCGGAAATGATGTGACCAAGGAATGCCATGACTTTCAACCAGAATTTACTCTTACTAAATTTTTCTAATAGCTAGCAATCTGTGAGAGTCTGCAAGATAATCCTCTAATGGTCTACATGTTCATCCTCACTCCAAGTATAAACGAGAATGTCTTCTATACAGATAATGACAAACATGTCCAAGTACTACTTGAACACTCTATTCATCAAGTCTAGAAAAGCTTTAGGAGCATTTGTTAGTCCAAAAGACATAACAACAAATTCATAGTGTTTTGAAGGCTGTCTTTGGAATGTCACGTTCTCTGACTCTGAGCTGATGATAGCCGGATCTGAGGTCTATCTTTGAGAAACAACTGGCACCCTGAAGCTAGTTGAACAAGTCATTAATCCTAGAAATGGGATACTTATTCTTGATTGTGACCTTGTTTAACCGATGGTAATCAATATACATTCTGAGGGAATCATCTTTCTTACGCACGAAAAGAAATGGAATGCCCCATGGAGAGATGTTGGGTCTGATAAAACCTTTATCTAAGAGGTCTTTTTACTGTTCCTTCAATTCCTTAAGCTTATCTGGAGCCATTATGTTAGGAGGAATTGAGATAGGTTGGGTATCTGAAAGAAGGTCTATGCTAAAGTTTATCTCTTGCTCGGGAGGGACTCCGAGTAGATCTTCAGAAAACACTTCTAGAAATTCATTAGCCACTGGAACTAATTAAAGGGTTAGGGTCTCAAACTTTTATCCTTAACCCAAATAAGATGATAAATGTAACCTTTATAAATCATTTTCTGGCCTTAAGGTAAGAGACGAACCGACCTATAGGTATTGAAGTACTACCCTTCCACTCTAAGACTGGATCATTCAGAAACTGAAACTGGACTACTCTATTTCTTCAACTGACTGAGGCATAACAGGAATACAGATAATTCATGCCAAGAATGATGTCAAAATCATTCATATCTAACTCTACTAGATCAACTGAGGTGATTTTTTGAGAAGCTGTGACTGGGCAATTTTTGTAAATCCGTTTAGCTATAACTGAGTCACAGATAGGAGTAAAGACTGAGAAAGGATCTAATAAGGCATAAATATCAATATGGAAGACTCGTAACATACCTGTGACTATATTAGTGGAACCTCCTAATCTTGTTGAGTCTTTGAAACATAGAACCTATTCTGATGGTATTCACCACTTGCACTAGATGAGGCACCATACTGAGTTGGGCGACCTGCTGGAGCTGTTGAAGAATTAGACCGGGTCTGCTGTCGAGCATCGCTGTCCCTCTGTGAGGCCACTAGGCACTCCCTCAACCTATGAACTGGTTTGCCACAGCCAAAACAACCATGACTATAGGACATACACTTCCCTTGGTGGTTCTTACCATACTTTTTGCAAACCAGAAAAGTACATCTACTAGTAATGCTGTCCAAGAACTTAGAGCCTGGTGCCATATCCTAATGCTCCTGATTGAACTTGCGTACTGGGGCACTAGCAGAGGATGGGGCTAAAGCTGAAGTCTCTTACAAAACTGAGAGCCATTACCACTAGGGGTGGGCATAAAAATCGGTGAACCAAAAAATCGTACCTAACAGAATTAGTTTGGTTCTTCAGTTTTGATTCTTCGGTTTGGTTTCAGTTTTTTTCGGTAGTTCAATTCTTCGATTCGTTGTTTGATTTAGGGGTAACGGTTCTTCGGTGCCCCGAAGAATTGAAGTTTTATTAAAAGTTTTTTTTTTAATTTTCATTTATCTCATGTTTGGCCTAAAACTTTTCAAGACCAAGCCTCAAAGCCCATAGCCAACTACCCCATCAACATTTACCTTCCATCCTTATTACTTTTACATTTTCCTAATTTTTAATTTTAATTCCTAATATACTTATATTTCTAACTGTAATTTCTAAAATTTTTCACACAAATACTCCTAATTTCTAACTGTAATTCCTAAAAATTTTCACACAAAGACTACCACAGTATTGTGATATGAGAAATGCAGCACTACAATCATATGTATTTAAAGTTGTCCTCACTTGATAGTCTATTTATAATGTTTTAGATTTTTTAGTGTCTTATATTTTGATTAGGTTCTCATTTTATTTTTTATTTTGCGCTGAAAATCGATCTAAAAACACCGAACTAAACCAAACTGAAGTTGAAAAAACAGAACCAAACCAAATTAGTTTGGTTCGGTATTCGGTGCACACTTTTCCAAAATCAAAAACTGAAGACCCGAATCAAAATTTGATAAAATCGAACCGAAGAATCGAATGCCCACCCCTAATTACCACCACCCAATTTTTGCTGAGAATAGTTAAAATTTCCTATTCTATCCCTCTTAGTCTCCCTTTCAATTCTCCTTAATATTTTCTTGCTCGATCTATTGAGCATTAGTCATAAATCTGGAGATGTATAGCTCCTTGACTAACATAGTGGTGCTACACTCCTTGACCCCTAAATCAGAGACACCCCAAACAAAGTTACTCATGCAGGCCCTTGAATTAGTTACCATTGTTGGAGCATACTTCAAGAGCTGAGTAAACTTTAGAGAATACTCCTTAGCTGAGTAATCTTTAGAGAATACTCCTTCATGGTCATGTTACCCTATTTTAGAATGATGAACTCCTCAACCTTGGCTTCCCTTAACTCAAGAAGAAAGAACTTATCTAAAAACGCAGTCACGAACTCAGCCTAATCCATTGGGCCAGTATCTACCCCTCTATCTTTCTTTCACTATTTGCACTAAGTATGAGCCACTTCCTTCAACTGATAGGCAACTAAGTCTGCTCTCTCAATTTGAGTGATACCCATAATCATTGTGACCTTCTGAATCTCGTCAATAAACTCCTGCAGATCCTTCTCCATCTTAGAACCATGGAACTCTGGAGGATTCGTCTGGGTGAAGTCACAGACTCTCATTGCTACCTCATTCCTATTCAGATTAACTAATGCAACAACCTCTAGTTGACTTGAGTGTTCATTGCTTGAGCAAGCACCTAAAAGGCAACCCTTAATTTAGCATGCATAACTTGCTCATTTAAGGAATTGGTTGGAGCTCGTGGTGCTTGCTGGTTTTCATTGTTGTTTCTTCTTCTGTTTGCTCTTCTGGGAGGAATTTTTCTATAAATGCGTAGAGCATGAGTTAGAATGAGATTAAATAAAGTTTACACTCTATCGCACGATATGAACATAAAGGAAGTGAAACTTTCCTAAAACATTTCATAGCCTTTCACTTAGAAGTGTGGCGTGCTTCATACCTATGAACGAGACCCTACTTAACGTGACTTTTTGACACTCTAGGACATCTTAAACCTGAGGCTCTGATACCAAGTTTATCATGACCCAAAACTACACCCTAGTTGCAATACGGTGCTTAGCATTACGAGTGACACCAAGCTAAACCATGTTCTGGCATATACTATGATTTCTGAAATTGGACTGAATAAATGAGTGCAAAAGCTAACTAAATAGTAATGATTATTAATCCAATGAATATAAGTTTTATAATATTATAATGCTGAAAACATGTCTAACTAACTGTCTGAAAGCCTCTACTAATGATGAGTTACTGGAATAAGCCCTCAGCTAACTCTAATTATCTGAAATTAAAATAACTGAAATAAGAAAATGATAATAAATTTCATCCTCAAAAGATGAGGACTCACCACACACTGCTGCTGAGATGACTACGGGATTGTGCTAACAGTGAGAAAGATGCTGAGCATCTGAACCTATAGTATAAAATAATTCAGTGTAAAAGAGTATGCGATTAGTACTTTGAATGTACTAAGCATGTGAGATACACACTACAATATATATATACATGAACATGCTGAATATATGTAACAAAACTTAACATGGAACTGATAAATATAAACGGATACAATGATCCAAGGAAAGAAGCATAAAAATGATAAATATTATCAATGAATAGACTGAATCTAGGGTCATACAATGATTGAGTTTGACTATGGTAGCTACTATTAACCGATATACCCAATCTGAGCTAAATGGGGCCTAACATGTAACCCCAGCTGGAAGGATGCTCTTTACTTTGCCAAGGATACGAATGCTGACTGACGTGAATCCACTAAACTGATGTCTAAAAGGACCAAGGAATCAACCTAATCTGGCAAGTGACCCTTAAAAACCAATGATAGAAACATAGTTCTGGGACTTAGGGACTTGTACTAAAGGTCTCAGCCCAACTGATGGGTGAGCCTTTATCTCTGCGTCTGCTCGGTGCTAAGTACTACTCCTAATTGAAATTAAAAATGATATACTGAATAGTTCAATAATGCTGATGCTTTGAAATAAAATGATACTTGCTTGATCTGAAAGCATTCTAAAATATATGAAACTGAAGGACTAAAACTGAACTAATAATTTATGGGATGCTAAGTTATCGGGTGTTTATATCCTGCCATTTTCCAAGAGTACAGTTATTCATGACAATATCTATATTCTGGATCAAGTAAGAATTCATAAAGTACAAGTCCCAAAATACTGAATATCAATATATTAAGGGTTCATAAAAATACAAGTCTAAAGGTACTGAATTTCATGGAAAAACATGCATTTATAGACTTTTAGTCATGGGGAACTAAAATATAAAGAGAATCATGCCTTTAATGGAAACCCTAATTTCTAGACAATGGATTTACTAAGATCTGAGTTCACTTAGGGACTCAATGGGCGAAAGGACACCCATTGATGAAATCCTACATATTTGGAGTGTGGATTTTCCTTGCTAGAATCTTGATTCTTGGCTTAAGAGGAAAAACCCTAAGTTCTGCTTTTAGAGAAGAAAAATTGCCTTTTATGATATGTTCTAAGTGTTTGGAGGAATAATGAGGGAAATTAGCATCTAAGTCCCTTTAACCCTTCCCTCATAAGCCTTAAAACAATGTAGTTTAGGTCTAGGAAATAGGGAAATTATGAAAATACCCCTACTAAAATGTAACTATTTCTGCTGTACCAAGTTGTCACGGGTCACATTACAAGTCGTTGTGTCTGCAATGACTCTTCGTTACACTCATTACGACTGGGCAACTTTGTTCGGGTCTAATGATGACTGCACATAATGACTCATTGTCACTAATGTCGGGCCTTTGTGTTGACTTGTCGGGACTGGACCCAAATGTCAACTTTTAAGACTTTCTCAAAATAGCTAAAGATGATGACTCGTGGGTTCTGACTATGACTCGTTATCATGAGTCTTTACCCTGAGATTGATTTTTTATCCTTCAAGACTTGGAATGATTTCACTCAGAACAAGTGTCACAATGACTTATCCTAACTGGCGATGACTCGTTCCCTGGAGTCGTTGCCACTGGAGAGATTTCAATCTTCTGGACTTTTGGCTAAGTCCTTAGAACGACTCACCTAATGAGTCATTGGAACTTATGATGACTCATTGACTGAGTCGTTCTGTGATGAATTTTCTGATTTCAAGATGGTTTTCTATGCTAAGTCTAAAATGGAGTCTTAGAAACTTTTGAGGTGTTACAGATGGTAGAATCGATATGTTAAATAACAACAATATGTATATTTTTGAAAGAAAATTGTATCATACTGTGTTATATTTGTATTTTAGTTATATTAAAACCAAATGTATTATACTGTGCAGGAGGTATACTATCACTGAGTTATGCAATTATGGATTTAGAAAATGATGCATCATGGCAGTGGTTTTTTGAGCAGTTCAAAATGGCATATGGTAAGAGACAAATAATGAATATCATTTTAGATAGACATGATAGTATTATTAAAATCAACTTCAATAGTTTATAATGGAGTTTCTCATTTTGCTTTCATCTGGCATCTATGGAAAAACATCATGAAAAACGTAAAAAAGAGTTAGTGTAGGATTAATTAGTTGTTCTACACTATGAAAAGAGCTTACACATAATTAGAGTTTAGTACAAACATGGAGCAGGTTTAAAAATAGACAGCAGAGTTAAAGACTATTTGTTTGATATTGGGTACATAAATTGGTCATGTGTGCATGCCATGATAAATAGAACTTAAATGATGACCTCCAATATCACAGAGATGATAAATTCAAGAAATAAGGAAGCTAGATAATTGCCAATCTACCACTCATTGATTTCATGTGATTGCTAACTCAAAAGTAGAATAATAATAGATCAAAGGCTACATATTCACACTTTATCCTTGGTCAAAAGTATCATGAAATTCTAAAACTTAACAAAGAAGAAGCAAATAAACTGAAGGTAAGTCAGATGTATCGTAATTGTATAATATTTGTAAACCTCTATTAAATAGAATATTTTAAAATGATTTACTTTTTACTAATTGTAGGTACGATAAGCATCCAAGTACTTGCATACAGTTATTGATGGTATTATACACTTCGCAGTTAAACTTTAAGAAAAGAAATGCAATTGCGGGAGATTCCAGTTAAATGAATTGCCATGCCCTCATGCTTTAGCGGTTGTGTATAAAAGGCATCTTTAGTATAAGGAATACTGCTTCTCGTACTACACAAAAGAAAACTTATTGCAAACATATCATTTTTAAATAGACAATCTTTCTGATCAAGCACCTGAGATGTACCATTGCAAATATCTACAGAGAGGGTATTGCTGCCAATTAGAAAGAGATCAACTGGAAGACCACAAAAATTAAGAATGAAAACAAAGGGTGAGGGCAGAAAACATAAGCAATCTAAGGTTTCATGTAGCAACTGTGAGTAAGTTGGTCACAATCAGAAGACTTGTAGAAGTGTTCGTACCAAAAGTTGAAGACAGTTTTTCAACTTTCAAAAAATAATACATTCTGCTTACAATAAATGTTTCCAATATACTTGCTTGAAAAAACTATACATTCTGTCTAGCATTATTGATTTCAAGACGTTATTTTGGATGCTATTGAATAATTTTTACATGTTGTATAATTTCTATTATCGTTTATAGTGTGAATGTTGATCTGAGTATTGTCAGTATGATCCTTTATTAAAATTTGAATTTTGTAGCAGTTAAAAATTGTGTATTCTTTGTATTATAGATGTCGTAAAAATTGTGCATTGCAGATGTATTAAAATTACATTTGTCCATAATTCATATATTACTTATAATTGTATAATGAGTGAATTAGATTTGTATTTTTCAAGTATATGCATAACGGTATTAAAAGTGATCTCAATACGTATTATAAAGCTAATTACAGATGTATTAAAATTGTGTACATGTTATAAGGTGTTTATAATACAAATTCAATTTTTTTAATTATATTTGTATTGCAAGGGTAAGAGCAGGTTATAGCAGGTCTTGTCTCTACATGTTATAAAGATGTATTAAACTTATTTAATATGTATGAAATAGTTTTATATACATATTTATTAATTGATCCCAATAAGTATTATAAAGTTATTTAAAACTACATTAAAAAGGGGTCTATTGCACATGTATTACAATTGTATCATGTTTTGAAAATGCATGGGTATATTTACATTACAAAAAAATATTTAAAATGAATTGTTCTTGGAAATGCTGAATAGAAAAATATTAGATCGCGTATAATGAGTGAATTAGATTTGTATGTTTCAAGTAAATGCATATCAATATTAAAAATGATCTCAATACATATTATAAAGCTAATTGTAGATGTATTTAAATTGTGTACATGTTATAAGATGCTTATAATGCAAATTAAATTTGTATGTCTAAATGTGTAGTATATGTCAAATATTTGTATTATAAGCATATTATAAGTGCACTTTTCCCAACAGAGGCAAGAAATAGCAAAAGTTTGATGTCCAATAGCAATTGTTTCTTAGACTGCACCACATTATAGCCATAGCAAAACAACCAAATCACCATTAATTGTCTAAAATGCAGTAATATTTCTCAATAGAGGCAAGTAATTAAAAAAAATTTGTTGTTCCATAACAACTATTTCTTAGACTGCACCACACTATAGTCGTAACAAAATGACCAAAACACCATTAATCGTCTAAAATGCAGTAATATTTTCAACATAGGCAACTAGTTACAAAAAGTTTGTTGTCTAATAGCAACTATTTTTTAGTCTATACCACACAATAGTTGTAACAAAACAACCAAAACACCATTAAACATCTAACATGCAGTAATATTTTTCAACAGAGGCAAGTAATTACAAAAAGTTTGTTGTTCCATAGAAACTATTTCTTAGACTAAACATTTCTATTATAACTCTTGTGTGGCCCCTCATCATCACTTCTAGCACCAATCTCTAGTTTTTTTCTTCCATAATCCCATAGTAGTGCGCCAAATCTCTTGCGATGATACTCAATATCAAAATATTCATATAAAACCTGATGATTTAGACTAGCATACTCAATAAATGTGGCAAATTGCTGCAAAACATAATTTTAGTAAAGAAAAAATGTTATATTTCAATTAACCAAAGTATTATCATAAAAGAAAGTGTTACGATCCATTCTATCATTACTGAAAATATCTACCGTAAAGGCATATGAATCTTAGTTTCCATAATTTTTATGGTCAATTCCTTAGTGTGGAAGTTTATTAGATATGAATTAAAGTCGTACAAAATCCCTTGCACAAAGTTGAGATGAAAATATCCCTATCGATTGAGTTTCAGTATGAGTTTTTACTAGGATCAACTTCAAATGATCAGTCCTCCAAGAGTATAAAGAGTTATGAGGCCTAAGACCTACCACATTAAAGGTCTTCAAGTTTTTTTTCCAATACCACTAACCGTTTATTAATCTACATTTGAAATAAAATGTTATGTACATTTTACTAAAATGTGTCTGTGCAGAGAATATGTAAAAACCTCATAGTGATTTTTTAGAGTTTTCTATGTTTTGACTATTTTTCCCCTTCTCTTTGTTGCCTTGTAGCATTTGTAAGTGTTGAGAGTGGATGGCTCGGTTCCTGAAGTGTATGGAAGAGTTTTATGGGAGTTTTTGGTTTCTAGAGCTTTTAAGTTGCTATAGTTGACTTTGGTCTATATTCTGTTATTCGAGCATCAGATAGGAATTTTATTAGTTCCATCAGCTTTAAAATATTGATTTTGAGTTAGTAGCATGGTTGGTTTCGGTTTTGAGGCTTTCGGTTTAATTTTGAGTCTTTAGACGAGAAGTTGGTTTTTAGCTGCCTAGAGTTGGTTTTGGGGGTAATTTGTTGATAACGACCTCCATTGTGAAATCTAGTGATTTCATTGGGTCTTTAATATATTTTATGATTGATTTGTACTATTGGTTCATGTTTATAAGATTTCAGATGAGTTGTGGAGGTTAAAAATAAGTTTTAGTAAGTGATGTTGTTGGTGTAGTCGCTTTTGCGGTCATTTAGATGCTTTTGCGGCACCTGACACCTTTTAATTCCCTTTTTTGACCCAAAACCTTATTTTCTCCATTTTGGAAGCTATGAACCTCTATTTGAGGTGATTCTCGATAATTTTTTCTTGTATAATTATTGGGTGTATGATTCTACCTTCATTTTGCTTATTTTCTAAGAATTTCCATTTTGTTTTTCATGATTTCTATCCATAAATTTGAGTTTTGAAACCCAAAGTTATGAAATTGAAAGTTCTTTATTTTAGGATAAATTTGGGATGGGATGTTGTAATGACCCTCCAGGTCATTTCCATAATTTCGGTGCATTTTCAGTGTTTTAAGACTTCTTTTAAAGGCCACATATCATTTATAACTTTTTAAATCTATGAGTTCAGTTATCGAACAGTTTGTTTGGGTTTTAGGCTCATTTCACTGTTTTGGAGCTTTTGCTGTTAAGGAATTGGTCTCGGACCAAAACTCCTTGTAGATGTTCTTGGATG
Organism: Capsicum rhomboideum; assembly: GCA_031232105.1. Lineage (NCBI taxonomy): Eukaryota > Viridiplantae > Streptophyta > Magnoliopsida > Solanales > Solanaceae > Capsicum > Capsicum rhomboideum. The sequence continues at coordinate 25,213,773 of CP124718.1, forward strand.
AGAATTCCAATAACTCCATCAGCTCCGAAATGTTAATTTTAGGCTGGGGTACCCTTGGTCTGGGTCCCGAGGCTTCCGAACTCATTTTGGGCTATTGGGTGGAATATGGTTAAAACGACACCTTGGGGTGTGGGCCCCACTTTTTATTGAAATGACCTTGGATTTAAATTTTAATGATTTCGTTGAGTCCAAAATGTCAAATTTGGCGTGGTAGCATAGTTTGTTTGTTCGTACGGGGTTCTGAACGAATTTCAAGCACCCCTATCAGAGTCCATTTGTACTTGGTAACAATTTTGGTGCCTGATATCTGGAGTGACCGCTAAAGCAGTCGAAGAGCCGCTTTAACATCCCTAAACCACTTTAGCGGCCTTGGCTACTCTATCGATGTCTGCTTTAGTAGTCAAGGTTCACTTAAGTGGACGTTACTTTAGCGGCCAAGGTCCGCTTTAGTGGCCTCCGTCATTTTCCTCGTCCACCGCTTAAGTGGTCAATGTCCGTTTTAGCAGTAGCTGCTTAAGTAGACAAATGATAGCTTTAACAACAATTGCTGGGTCTATATAATTTCCTCTTCAAACAAATTTCAGCCATTTTCAAGTCTTTTCCTCTATTGATGAACCCTTGAGCTCAGAAAAGTGTAGGAATTATTAAGTTGGAGCTGGGGTTGAGTCAAGGACTCGTTGGTGTTCATTTTTCTTCCTTAATTCTAGTTTGATTCTTGATTCTCCCCCCTTTTTTCCTTTGCTCTTGGGGATATTTTGAGCCCCAATTAAGACTCCATTTGTGCTCAATTTTTGGGCATAAGTTCCTTGTCATTCAAGGGACCTTGTGACGGGTTCAATTTTGGAATTTCATTTACGGGTCCCATGGGCCTATTTTTGACCCAATTTTTGGTCTGAAGTTTTATATTACTATATGGGTATCGTTTTACTCATTTTAAAGTGTTGTGTATGAATTTAATAGAGCGGTGGAATTTTCGAGATTGTAGAGCAAAGATGAGTAGTAGTGGACGGTTCGAGACTGCGATTCGGTATTGAGGTAGACTTCGGTCTACTCTTCTCCATAGGACTATGTATTGTACTAATTGCATTCTATGTGGGGGTTGTAAGATAGGGTTAGGGTTAGTTGTATTAGTATTTGACCGGTTTATGGGATTTAGTATAGAATTTTAAACTGAGCCTTAGCCTACAATACCCGCTGTAGTTTTAGCATACTGTTAAGGCTGATTATGTATGTATACAACCTTAGGTTGGACTTGGAAACCTTTAGTGTAGGGGTTACGGTAGTACTTACTCTTTTTTGAAGATATTCCTTGGTTAAGTTCACCTGGTAGAATGATATTTCCTGTTGGTCCAGCCTCTGAGTTTCCACTTGTACGTGTCTATTTTTACTATTTTGTATATTATTATTTGGGCCCGAGGCCTTAATTATGAGACCATGGACAATAGGTTAGCTCTTTTATGTGTTAAAAGGAGTTGTAGCTTAGGTGATAGTAGCTTCGGTGCTTATACTTGCTTTGTGTGGATACTGGTGATGGCATGCATTTAACATTCGCTTTCTCATACTTATTTTAGCCGGTCAGTGTCCCTTAACACTGGAGGTTGGGTTCGATATCCTATATGTTAGTCTATAGTCTGCCTTTAGGACTAGACTTAGTTTCTTTAGTACCTTGGGTCAGGGTTGAGATACCTTAGCCTAGGTTTGGGTAGGTGTTGCCTTAGGATGGGCCGCTAGGGTCTGATAGTGGGTCTCATTGCCCTTTTATAGATAGAATGCTTTGAATGACTTTTGTTTGGGTTTAGATGGACTTATGACTACTCTCTTAGGCTTTTAGCTTCTTTTCCTTTGGGAAAGGCAGTAGCTGATCTTTGACCTCTTGAGATTGAATTCTTATGAATAAGTAGGTTTGTGATGGGCTTAGGATCCCTGGATAATTTCTAGTTGTACCATAGTTACGAGTTCCGACATACATTCATGGTTACAATTTGGGAGCCCTGGCACTCGGTTATGGATTATCAGGCCTCTTGTTATTACCCTATGGTTTAGGTTTGAATTCGGCTGTTGTTATCACTTGGTTATGGATTATCAGGCCTCTCGTTATTACCCTATAGTTCTGGTTCGAATTCGGCTATTGTTATCACTCGGTTATGGAATATCAAGCCTCTCGTTATTACCCTAGCCTCTCATTATTACCCTATGATTTCGGTTTGATTTCAATTCTTAATATTGTTATAATTGTGGATTTGGTGTATAGAAGTCTTGGTTTGAGACCAGGTAGTGTATATGGATATCCTGAGTCCCCTATGGGCCCCTCCTTCCATGAGCCATAGTGCAGGAGGAGGATGGTCGCCGTAGTTTCTGCCTTTGTGAATTATTGAGTTGGAGGTGGTGTATACACTTGTGTTGGACATGGTACTTGGGTTCTCTGGCTTCACTTGGTTCTTTTCATGGCTTTCATTCATTTGCATGTATCACCTATAACCACTATAAGTGTTTGTCACTTGTATCTATCTGCCTTATTGGGGGACTGCATAGATATAGGTTATATTTGTTGCTATTGAGTGATTGTTTGTACCTTCTCCGATGGGGACACCAATTTAGGTTATTGTTTACCCGGGCTAGTTGATTATATTATTATTTTGGATATTATCATTGGGTTTGTGGCAAGCTAGTTATGGACTGGCATTCGGGTTACTTGTACAGTTCTGGTCCTTTACCTCTTTCTAAGATATTCTTTATTAGTATTAAGCCATTATACGGATATGCAGACTCTTCTAGAGACCCTGTTCATGATAGAGTTCCCCTAGTTGGTTGTGATTCTTTATATGTTAGGCTAGTTTCCATGAGTTAGCACTTTCCAATTTAGCTATACTTATGATTTACAATCGGTCTCCTTCGATGTATTACTATATATACACGTATATACCCTTTCTTCATATTTCCATTACATACCTCTTGTATACTTCTTCCTTCATACTTCTATTATATATCATATATCTCATTCTTCACTATATTATCGTACGTTGACTAGATACTTACTGGCATAGCTTCATCATGGGTTACTTGTAGGGCATGGTAGTTTATCCTTAGATTTCCTTTAAGTATTATTATTCTGTGTTATTTCTTAGATAGTTATCTTTAATGCTTACTCCTATTTTTCATGTGATTTATACTTGCATTGTCTTTGGAGCTCAGTCGATCTATGCCTACTGAGTACCTTATGTTGATACTCATACTACACTTCTACACCCTGCAGATCATAGTACGAGTTCTCACTGCTGACGGTGTGCATCGTGCGGAGCTGCCATGGATCGAAGATTTGAGGTGAGCTTCTGACGTCTGGAGTTGTTCCTGCTTTTCCTCTTTTGTTTGACTAATATTTACTTTGTATTTCAGAGACGGTTCTATATATGTATATTATGTTTCCCTTGTACTCTTGATTGATAATGGCTTTTGTACTAACTTTACTAGGTTTTGGGGAAAATGTTTACTTTCTTTTTTTTTTTTTTTATCTCATTTGTCTTTTCTTCCACTTTTCTTATTAGTTCGCTACTAGCTGTTCTGGACTAAGGGCTGGCTTACCTACTGGTGGGTTATAATAGGTGCCATTATGACCTAAAAAATTAGGTCATGACAGTTTGGTATCAGAGTCTAGGTTCACCAGTGTAGTTGGTACAAGAGCAAGATGCCTAGTAGATTCCTGCAGATTGGTACGATGATGTTCGTATCCTATCTTTTGGAGTCTATAGGTCATTCCTAGGAAATTCTAATTCTTGATTCTTTATTATGTGTATTGACTTCTATGAACTTCTAAGTACCTTCTTTAACTCCACTCCTTCTCAGATGGATATCATAGGATTGCCGATAGATGTGGATGGGACTTCTACACGTGTTGCCAGAGTTTCAGTTCAGAGTTAAACCAGGGAGTTAGAGCTTAGAATCAAGGATCTTCAGCACTAGCCAGAGGGTCTTCGACCAACCCAGGCTTCGATAGAGTTTGTGACCGCCTCAGCCTTTCTGGATACCATTTTAGGGATTTTGAGTCTTTTTGTGGATACTTCACAGTCGGTGGTGGTGCTTAGTACGTTGAGTGGTTTTTAGGATAGAGTTGGGTTTTTTGGTGTTCAACAGGGTTCTTTGTCAGTTTCATAATATAAGATAGGGTTTCTTTAGTGGGCCAGGCAGACATTTGTGTTATATCCTTCAGAGCATGAAATGGTGATTGGGTTTATTAGAGGACTAGCTTAACCACTCCGCTTGGTGTTAGAGAATTTGATAGCAGCTGGGTCTACTTTTCTTCTGGTTGCTGATGATGTGAGGACTACAAAGAGGGCATGTATGAAGATGTATAGAGGTGGAGGCAAGAGACCATGTCTACAAGTACAGTGCATCAGAGAGTTCTAGGGGTATACTTTGATTGTGGTGAGGTTGGTCATTGGTCTAGGGAGTGCCCCAAGCATGAGTTGGTCAACCTGTTGGGGTCAACTCATGTTTCTTGTAAGGTTAGAGCTTCAGGGGTTTGTTATGACTGCAGAGAGATAGGTCAATGATATAGAGAGTGTCTACAACATGGGATTATTAAGCAGTCAGTGTAGACAGATCAGTCTCTTAGAGTTGTGGCACCTTCGCGCAGAGGTTGTGCACTTAGTGTTTTAATTGGTCATTTAGATGCTCAGTTTGAGGTCAGAGGCATTCAGATTCATACTTCTTTAGGCAGATCAGGGGCTATGACTTTGGATTTCATTGTTATAGGTGCACTTTTGGTTTACTATCTTTTAATTCTTATTTAAATTGAGTTAGGATTTTCATACCCATTGGTGGTTATATGCCCTGATATTACTATGTTAATCATTGTATGCCATTATGTAGATTTATGCATATGTCACTACCCCCATAGATGATTTTTTTTAGTAATGGATTGCGTTGACCGGTATCGTATATTCCTTGGGGTGTAAAATTTGGGTGAGATCCCTTTCCTGTGGTATATTATCCTTGATCTAATCTTAGAGTGGTACTGGTTGTGCTTTTTATTCTTGTGTTGCTGGCACTTTATACTGTTGTTATTATTGTTATTGTTTTGACATTGATTGATTCTTACTTGATAGCGGCTAGGCTAGCATTATCTAGTTAGTAACTTCTTCCTTGCGATTCTTATCCGTTTGGCTTAGACAACAACCTTGGTTGGTTGGTTTACCTTCCTGTTAGTGAGGTAAGGTCGGGTGTTGAGTAAATTTTGAATGTGAAAGTGGGTTTGTACTTCCATGGGTTGGTGGTGACTCTAGCTTCAGTGATCTTTTCTATGGCCCATTCTAAATATAGATAAATTGAGGTTTGTTCTTCCGATTTAGGTTAGTTCATCACTCGGTAGTAGTATGGATCTTGGTATTGGTTTTGAGTCGGGTACTTCATTCTTCCTTCAATATATTTCATGGTTCAGTTAAGGTTGGTTTAGATGGGTAAATTCTGAAATTTCTCATTTCGGTATTTGTTCGGCCGAATATGACTTTATGGGATGCTTCTCTTGGTGGTATATGCTTGTGTATCAGTTGTCGTTAACCTAGTGGATGTCTTTTGTGAGTGAGTATTCATTACTATAGATTGAGTATTGGTTTGACTAGATTCAGTCTAAGATTTTAGTTTTTTTCTACGTTGCTTGAGATTTGGCTACCATTAGTGTTCTTCGCAGCCTTGGTGAGTACTTGGTTATGCCTTGATGTATTATGCCCTCAGTAGATATGAAATTGATTTCTTGTATCTTCAGCTGGTGGTTTTCCTTTGTTGTGGTTATGGTATTCAACAACATTTCAGTTTTAACCCTTGAGAAAGTCATTGTATATACACTTGATTTCTGGTAATGAGATTGACATGGGTATTTGACCTTCTTAAAGACTTATTGGCCCCAGTTATGATTTTTGACCCTTTTTGAATGACGTCTTGGGAGTTGAGATAAATTTTGGTATGTGGATGCTTACCCGTCAATAGGATTGATTTGGATAGTTTAGATCGAGTAGTTCAGATTCAGTTTGAGGATTATAGCTATGGAGTGCGTAAATTAGGTATAGCCTCCATTTCAAAATTTGACTCAGCTAAAACTTCATCGATAGGCTGACTAAGCCTACTCATTCCTACCAGTTCATTTTCCTTCAGTTCAGATGGATGGTTCTTGATAAATGCTCGAGGGATGGTCTATCAGCCAATGGTATTAGTTTCTACTGCCTTTGACCTTAGTTCACAGTGTTTGTCAGAATTTGGAATGTCTTGTCAGGAAAAAAATGTGCTTAAGTTGGGCTTCGCATGGTTTTACCTATATTTGGTGGGACATTCTGGAGCGGATCGTTCAGCTTCAAGAAATTATGCTTGGGATTCATGAGTATTGGTTTCGAGGGTCATCCAGATCAGTTGTAGCTTTGGCAAGAGATTGCAGGCTTTGATCATGTTCATTTGTGTATCCAGGTAGAACCTTATGAACTTATTCTTATGCTTGCCAGTATGGATTTTTGGGATGATCAACTTTAATTTTCTGAGATTAGTGGGAGGTGACTGCGCGTACAGGACTCAAATGATTTTTTTTTATATGGTTCAGAGTAGACATCCAGTTTGGAGAGGCGAAGGACTTTTAGTTTTGGAATTTTGAGTTGGTTGCATGAGCCATACCTGGGGTGGTCTACAGCTTAGCTGAGTGTTCTCTTGACCCGTGATATCAGTGTGTTGTGATTTGGGTTTGCCTGCATCAACCGTTCTCATTTTAGTTGGAGGCCAACCGCTTGTTGAAGTTGAGTTGTGGTTATCTGAGAAATGAAGTAGGAAAGTTGGTTGAAAAAGGGGTACCTATGGCAAAATCCCTTGGAAGTGTTGTGTCTTCTTAGAAGTTATTTGGAGAGCCATGCTCGGGGCATACTGGCCCAATACCTCATTCCTTCGAGCTTTCGAGCTCTCTCTATCCATTGATTTTTGCGGATAAAAGTCCTTTTAATAGTGGATGTTGTAATAGCCTACTAGGTCATTTCCTTAATTTTCATGCATTTTCAGTATTTTGAGACTTCGTATAATGGCCAAATGTCATTTATGACTTATCAAAACTGTCGGTTCGGTTATCGGACAGTTTATTTGGGTTTTGGGTTCATTTTTCTATTTTGGAGCTTTTGTTGTTAAGAAATTGGTCTCGAACCAAAAATCCTAGTAGATGATCTCAGATGAGAATTTTGACAGCGGTATCAGCTCCGGAACATTGATTTTAGGCTAGAGGGGCCTTTGGTCCGGGTCCCGAGGCTTTCGAACTCATTTTGGGCTTTTAGGTGGAATTTGGTTAAAACGACACCTTGGGGTATGGGCCTCACTTTTTATCGAAATGACCTTGGATGGAAATTTGATGGCACTGTTGAGTTTGAAATGTCAAATTTGGCTTGGTAGCATAGTTAGTTTGTGCGTACGGGGTTCCGAACAAATCTCGAGCACCCGACCGGAGTCCATTTGGACTTGGTAACAATTCTGGTGCTTTATATATGGTGTGACCGCTAAAGCAGTTGAAGTGCCGCTTTAGCAGTAGTCAGTTTAGCATCCCTGAGCCACTTTAGCGGCCTTGGCTACTCAGGTGAGGTCCGCTTTAGCGGTCAAGGTCCGCTTATGGGGACGTCCAAGGTCCGCTTTAGCGGCCTTTGCCTTTTTCCTCGCCCACCGCTTAAGCGGTTAATGTCCGCTTAAGCGGCCAAATGACCACTTTAGCAGTAACTGCTGGGTCTATATAATTTCCTCTTAACACGAATTTCAGCCATTTTCAAGTCTTTTCCTCTATTGATGAAACCTTGAACTCGAAAAAGTGTGGGCATCGTTAAGTTGGAGCTGGGGTTGAGTCAAGGACGCATTGTGATCATTTTTCCATAAGTTTCCCCCTTAATTCCTGGTTTGATTCTTGATTTTTCCTCTTTCTTTTCCCTTAACTCTTGGGGTTGTTTTGAGCCCCAATTGACACTCCGTTTGTGCTCAATTTTTGGGCATGAGTTCCTTGTCCTTCGAAGGACCTTGTGAGGGGTTCAATTTTGGAATTTCGTTTGCGGGTCCTAGGGCCTATTTTTTACCTAATTTTTGATCCAAAGTTTTATATTACGATATAGGTATCACTTTACTCATTTTAACGTGTAGTTTATGAATTTGATATCGTGTAGTTTATGAATTTGAGCAGTCATGGATGGTTTGAGATTGCGATTCGGCATCGAGGTGGGCTTCAGTCTACTTTTCTCTATAAGACTATGTATTGTACTGATTATATGCTAGGTGGGGGTTGTAAGATAGGGTTAGGGTTAGTTATATTAATATTTGGCTAGTTTAGAGGATTTAGTATAGAATTGTCAACTGAGCCTTAGCCTACAATACCCACTATAGTTTTAGCATACTGTTAAGCTTAATTATGTATGTATATGACCTTAGGTTGGCCTTGGAAACCCTTAGTATTTGGGTTAGGGTAGTACTTACTCTTTTTCGAAGATATTCCTTGGTTAAGTTCACCTAGTAAAATGATATTTCCTGTTGGTCCCGCCTCCAACTTTCCACTTAGACGTGTTTATTTTTACTTTTTTGTATATTATTTTTTTGGCTCGAGGCCTTGGTTACGAGACCATGGACACCAGGTTAGTTCTTTTATGTGTTTAAAGGAGTTGTAGCTTTGGTGATAGCCGCTTTGGCACTTATATTTGCTTTGTGTGGATAATGGTGATGGCATACATTTATCATTCGCTTTCTCATGCTTATTTTAGCCGACCAGTGTCCCTTAACGCTGGAGGTTGGGTTCGATCTCCTATATGTTAATATATAGTCTGCCTTTAGGACTAGACTTGGCTCTTTTAGTACCTTGGGTCAGGGTTGAGATACCTTAGCCTATGTTCGGGTAGGTGTCGCCTTAGGATGGGCCGCTAGGGTCTGGTTGTGGGTTTTGTTGCCCTTTTTTTATAGATAAAATGCTTTGAATGACTTTCCTTTATGCTTAGATGGACTTATGACTGCTCCCTTAGGCTTTTACCTTGGGTTTGGGTTGACTTAGACTTGATAGCATGCCTATTTTAGCTTTTTTACCTTTGGGGAGGGAAGTAGCTGATCTTTGACTGCTTGAGACTAAATTTTTATGAATAAATAGATTGGTGATGGGATTCGATCCCCTAGATTATCGCTACTTGTGCCATAGTCATGAGTTTTGACATCCGTTCACGGTTATGATTTGGAGGCCCTGGCGCTTGCTTATGGATTATCAGGCCTTTTGTTATCATCCTATGGTTTCGGTTCAAATTTGGCTGTTGTTATTGCTCGATTATGGATTATCAAGCCTCTCGTTATTACTCTATGGTTTTGGTTTGAATCTGGCTGTTGTTATCGCTCAATTATAGATTATCAGGCCTCTTATTATTACCCTATGTTTCTGATTCAATTTCGATTCTTGTGGTTGTTACGATTGTGGATTTGGTATATGGAAGTCCTGGTTTGGGACTAGGTAGTGTATACAGATATCCTGAGTCCTCTATGGGCCCCTCATCCGTGAACCACAGTACCGGAGGAGGATGATCGCTGTAGGTCCTGCCTTTACGAGCTGTTGAGATGGAGGAGGTGTATACACTTGCGTTGGACATGGTACTTGGGTTCTCTGGCATCACTTAGTTCATTTCATGTATTTCATTCATTCGCATGCATCGCCTATCACCTGTATAAATGTTTGTCACTTGTATCTATCAGCCTTATGGGGGGACTGCATAGGTATGGGTTATGTTTGTTGCTGCTGAGTGATTATTTGTACCGTCTCCAGGCTTAAGGGGGCACCATTTTAAGTCATTGTTTGCTCAACCTAGCTAGTTATATTATTATTTTGGATATTTTCTTGTGGTTTGTGGTAGGCTAGTTATGGACTAGCATTCGGGTTACTAGTACGTTTCTGATCATTTACCTCTTTCTATGGCATTCTTTATTAGTATTAAGCCATTATACAAATATGCGTTCTCGACTAGAGACCCTGTCCATGATAGAGTTAGCTCCCCTAGTTGGTTGTGATTCTCGATATGTTAGGCTAGTTTCCTTTGGTTAGCACTTTTCGATTTAGCTAAACTTATGATATACGATCGGTTCCTTCGTTGTATTACTATATATACACGTATATACCCTTTCTTCATATTACTATTACGTACCTCTTGTATACTTCTTCCTTCATACTTCTATTGTATATCATATATCTCATTCTTTACTATATTATCATACGTTGACTAGCTACTTACTGGCATAGCTTCGTCGCGGGTTACTTGTAAGGAATGGCAGTTTATCCTGAGATTTCCTTTAAGTATTATTATTCTGTCTCATTTCTTAGATAGTTATCTTTAATGCTTACTCCTATTTTTCATATGATTTATACTTGCATTGTCTTTGGAGCTCAGTCGATCTATGCCTACTGAGTACCTTGTGTTGATACTCATACTACACGTCTACACCCTGCAGATCATAGTACAAGTTCTCGCTGCTGACGGTGTGCATCGTGCGGAGCTGCCATGGATCGAAGATTTGAGGTGAGCTTCTGACGTCCGGAGTTGTTCCTGCTTTTCCTCTTTTGTTTGACTAATCTTTACTTTGTATTTCAGAGACGGTTCTATATATGTATATTATGTTTCCCTTGTACTCTTGATTGATAATGGCTTTTGTACTAACTTCACCAGGTTTTGGTAAAAATGTTTACTTTCTTCTGGTTTCCTTTTTTTTTTTTTTAATCTCATTGATCTTGTCTTCCGCTTTTCTCATTAGTCCGCTACTAGTTGTTCCGGACGAAGGGCTGGTTTACCTACTGGTGGGTTATAGTAGGTGCCATCATAACCTGAGAAATTGGGTTGTGACAGGATTACATTGATTTTTGGGATTTAAGGTCCTTGTATTATGGGTGAACTAATTTTGACAAAAGGTTTCCGAAATTTCTTATTTTAACCAGCGTTTGATAATGGAGATTTGGGATTTTACCGAATATTGTTAATTTGATGATTTCAAACCCGATTTCAACTCGGTTTTCAATGGAATTTTAGATTTGAAACCCTTAGAATATCGATAAAGTGATTTCCTAATAAAATTTTAGTTTTACCTTTTTATTTTAAGAATTGATCTTCGAGGTGATTTTGGACCTTGAATAAAAGTTAGTCAATATGGGTATCCTTGGTTTTGTATTTATGTGTAAATGTCATATTTGATTAGATTGGATGTGCTTGGTGGCTATTTGAGGGGGTAGAGCTTTCGTTTGATTCTTCAGGCTGTGGTTTATCTTTGCGGGTCTTCTTTAAGACAAATTGAGATTTACCTTGACTCTTTTCTGAGGTGTTTATGTGTTATGTATTAATTTACTTGTATTTTGTGAATTAATGAGGGTTTAGAGGTTCCGCCTAGATGTGATGGCGAGCATCTTTGCAGGTACCAGAGTTTATTGATGGGTTAAAGTAATAAAATGGACATCTTGACTGTTCTCTCTATTTATTGATATGTTTATGATAAATTGTGTTGATATAAGACTTATTGATCATTATTAATAAATTTATATTGAGTATTTACTTGAGGGTTTAAATCATGTTTAGTGAAATTTGATGGAATGATTGGAGTTTAGTAATCACTTAGGGTATAAAGAGATTGTAGTTATAAATAAGAAGTTAAAAAGAGGAATCTTGACGTATTTACTATGTATTGTGAATGAAAGTGAATTTTTGAACATGCTTGTTTACGAGTATATTTCCTTTTTAGATATTTAAGTCTAATTGTGTCATAATTTGGAAAGGTGGAAACTTATCATGTAAAGCAGGCTATAGTTTGGTTGAATCCTCTATGTTTGCATTATTTGGGTTGATTATCGTTATTGTGATGCCCGCATGGGATTTGTGTGAACCTAATTATGGACTTAATTGATTATCATCATTGTGATGCCTGCGTGGAGGCTTATGTGAAACTTATTAATGATTTTAGAGATTATTATCATTGCAATGCCCGTGCAGGAGCTGGTGTTGGTCTTGATTGAGTATTAACAGTTCCTTATTATTATTGTGATGCCCATGTGGGGGCTTGTAGCATGATTTACTAAGATTTGGGTGACTTGAGTTCATTTAACCATTATTGAGTTGATTATTGTGCATTGTTTATTTTTCCATGATCATGCATACTCATTCATCACTCATTTTCATGGAACTGGTACTACTATTGAACTTGGACTCTTTCCAAAAGAAAATGAACCATTTTATAAAATTTCTTAGCCGAGGAAAGTGCCAGCAAGGTTGGTTGATGAGATTGTACTTTAGCCATTTCACTTCATCTCATATAACTATATTGCATTTTATTGCACTTTGTCTTGGGTGATAGTGTGGTTGAGACATTTATTATATTTTGTGTATTGGTTACGACTTGATCCGTTTATTTGTGTCACACCAATTGGTTGAGTGATAGATATCTTCCCTATCATATCCTAGATTACTGGGTTGGCATAGTGAGTGTATATAATACTGTGTTCGTGAAATTCTCTCCTGATGTGACTCATTACTATTATTGTTTTTACTAAACCTGTACATTTCTGCCTAAATTAAATTGGTTTGGCTACCTTAGATGGTTGGTGTGGTAGTCCTCGCCATCATTTTGGATTAGGGTCGGTTGTCGACTATGCTTGCTGAGTACACATGTTTCATCCTCACCTTTGATTTTCTTTTTTGTACCACGTGTAGGTATTGAGAGAGTAGCTGGGCATTGATCGTGATCTCAGTGTCGGCTTTCCAGAGATTGAGGTAGTGGGCTGTTGATCACAGAGCTTATCCAAATCGCTTTTTCTTTTATCCTATGCTTGTTCATATTTGAGATACTTCAAATTACTTCATTGAATTTGGTATTAGAGGCTTTTACTAGTTATAACTAGACCTGGGATATTGTGTTAATATTGTACCTCTTGTTTGATATCATATGGGGGATTATTTCCATTTCTTTCTTCTTCTGCTTCTATTTACTTTGATAATTGTGTTTTGGTTTGGATAGGCTTACCTATACTGGAGGCTGTGATAGGTGCCATCACGGTCCCTATTTTGGGTCATGACAGAATCGGCTACGAGTAAGGACCGCTATAAAATTGGCAAGCAGTACTTAACTCATTTTTTGACTGGTTTTGAGTCCTAAAATCAAAAGCCTCATTCCAAATCTCTAGAGGAGCCATTTTTCCAAGTTTAGGCTGAAATGTCTTTGTTGAGGTAAGATTATTACTCCCTTTTTTATATCAATTGATATGTTCTTCTTCTAGAATCATTAGAAAGGGGAATTATGGTGAAATTCTTAAGGGTTAGAACCCTAGGTTCATGAAATTGTGGGGAAAAATTATGGGTATGTTTAATATCACTTATAATTACTTTAGATTGTTAACTAACGCTTCCTAGCATGAATTGGTTGTTCTAAACATGAATTTTGGTGTTTGGGAACCTTGAGTCCAATAAAAATGGGACCTTTAGCATTAAAACTCCATTAATTGAGATAATGTGAGTATGATAGAACTAGTTAATAGTTAATTGACCCTTGGGTAGTGACATAAATCGTGAAAAAGGGAAGAATTAGTGGGTTTGAATTCTTAAAGTGTTTATTCAAAGAGTTATTAATTAATTACTCTGATAATTTCTTATTTATTAGATGATTGAATATTTTGAGGCATGAAGAAAGGGAAGGAGCATCCGTGATGTGTCTTACTTGTTTCAAGATCTTCAGTCGAGGTAGGTTATGATTTATGAGTAGTAGTCTGCGGTTAGTAATCATATGCATAATATATATTTGACGAGAGAATCATGATTAGGCATGCGGGCACAGTGTTTGGATGGATAAAAATATGAAATCAGCATAAAAAGATCCAATTGCGTGTTGATACGCTATTGGGTGAATCCATTGATGGGTATTTTGTGTTTGTATGACTAGATACGCTATTGAGTGAATCCATTGATGTGTATTTTGTGTTTGTATGACTAATTAATGAATTACAAGATGAATATCTGAATGAGGTTAGCTTAGGAACCTAAAAAGGGTGAGTTCGCTATTGTGCGTGTTTTGAATATGTGATGTTCTTGCTGAAAGATAGTTATAAGATTTGATTATGATAAGAGGATGTGATGGCATAATTTAAGAACCTAAAGTCTAGTTGGGCTAAGTGTTGGGAGTAAGATGTGTAAAGGTGCATGCCTAAAGCTAGAATTGTTAGTTGAATAGAGTTGTATGATTGAATAATCGGCTAATTGAATAGTGTCTTGAATCTAGTAATAACTTGGATGTAAGGGCTACTAGTTAGTAACTGAAATTATCCATTCTTATAGGAATAAAAGAGGGTTGGATTGGTGAATGAACTAGGTATGTTGAATTAGAGTGTAAGCTCAATTTGGTTAAACATGCACGCCTGAAATGAATGCTTGAATTTGATGAATATGGTTTGATAATGCTTACTTGAATAAGTTGCAGATTGGTCTTCAAACATGTTATAATTGATCAATATGATTTGATAAGACCTGTATTATAAGTTGTTGATTGGCCCTTGGGCATACTTGTGATTTTGTGTGTTAGTGGATATTGGTTGTTTACATGAAATAATGAACCTTGAATTTAACTACGTGTCTAGATAAATTATGTACTTGCATAATAGGTGAACTTCATCATATTTTTGCTGATATGGATTGAGATATTAAGATATTGTGATATTCGGTAGGTCGGGTACCTCTTTGATCCAAGTTGCTTATAGAATGATATTTGGAGGGTCAGGTACTATGCCACTATGGTACACGGACTGAGCTCATCCCCTACAGATCATGAGTATTAGGCATATAAGACCCCTTAGTATGTGTGTATACTTTTCATAATTGAGTTGAAGGTCATGATACATTGTTTCATATTATTTATAGATTGTTTAATTGAATTGTATAAGTGTTATGACCAATAGAAGTAGTATGAGACAACTTGTGAGATGGTTAGATGAACGTGACTTGGTATGTTACACTTGTGATAAGTAGAGGGTCATAGGCTCTTCCTTTGTTGTGGTTGAACGTAGCTTGAGATAGTAGTACAATTGTGTTAATAGGACTAAGATTTGTATTATTGTGTTATTTGTTTACGTAAGAGGTTATTCTATAGATAGTGGTGTTTTGTTGCAATTACTTGTTATGTGTTGATTACTAATTTACTCATATGTGATTTATGTTAAGCGTGGTAGTGCTTATATGTTAGTTCAGATATTTTACGTGTCGTGTGGCATTTATATATTGATAGTTGTTGTGACGTTGCCTTAATTAGATAAGAGGATAGAAAGATAATGGTTTAGCATGTGGAGGCATAGTGGCTACTACTGGCTTATAAAGTTGATTATGGAGTTAGTACTCGCTGTGTGTATATGGTGTCAATAGTAAAGAGCTATAGGTTAATGCTTGAGTCTATAATCATGAGGAATCATCCCGTTAGTTAATGTTTACGGATTAGTGAGGAGGTTGGGCTATTAGACGAAACTTGAATTGGCCGTTGAATTCTAGTTACATGGGTTACTTAAGCTTATGAAATATAATTAGAAGCCCCTAAAAAGGTGATGTGTGTACATATGAATTGTGAATTGGAATTAAACTGTAATATAAATTGTCATGCTTCCTTTCTGTGATTTCTATATGATGTTTAAGTGATCTAACCCTGGTCGGCTGATGATACCTACCACTATGCGTGGTTGTACTGATACTACTCTTTCTATATCCCCTTTTTGGGATATAGATATTGCAAGATCAGTTGAAGTTTCTTATTTGAAGCGGCTAGTATTCACAATCAGCTTATGCTCATCTTAGTCTTACGATGGGAGATGTGTCTTTTTTTTTTCTTCATTGTATTAGAACCTCTTGTACAATTCTAGACTATGTCTTGGGTAATGTTCTAAGTTGTTGAACACTTTTCATAAATGTTGTAAGAGTTTTTTGTTTTATGATTTTGTCGATTACATATTGAATTTCTTAACTACAATAAGGCTTTTCATCGAATTTCCGCATAATAATTGGTTGAGTGGTAAGGGTTCTCCTATCTAGTTAGAATAGAGTAGGTTCCCGTACAATCTGATATTTAGGTCGTGACAGAAAGTTAATACTATAAATATTATAGGAATAAATTTCAGTGAGTCTTCCTTTTGTCTAGGAACGTGCTCTCTAACCATTAGAATCTCAAGAGCATCAGTAACATTGATGTTACTATAAGCAGGAGTACCAATTAAATTTGACCGCTTCACAAAAAAACTAGAAATATCCAAATAGAGCGATATAACAATGGCAAACATTTCCACAACATTGTTCACGTCATAGTCTTCCTCCCTCCTTGCAGGAAATGAGTCATATACAACAAGACGTCTTTTAAGTATGTTGAACTCAATCAAAATCCAATGATGATTTTTCTTAAGGTTTACAAGAAACAATACATAATGAACTAAATCCAAAGCAACATTGCTTATCAAACAAGACCCACATATATAATGGGCCACATAATCGATCATTTACAGAGTAACTTTTGACTTGTTATCATTAGATGCAACCATCTTGAAGATTATATCTTCGACTTTTGTCTTAAAACAACAATCAGTAGTTTTGAACCTCATGTTGAGATATGTATTGTACTTGCCTATTACGACCCAAATCCATTATGAGTGGGACCCACACTAATCCTCCATTGGGAGAATCATCTAACCCAAATATCTACATAATTCACTTAACAAGTTTTAAAACAAACATAATTCATCATTAAAGGTTAATACTTTAATATCCAAAAACTAAATGCGAAAATCAATATCGTCTAAAATATGCCGAGAAACTAAAAGTCAATGTACTGGAATTCTAAATAAATAAGTCTATTACAATCAAAAACTAACAAAACTAAATAAAGGGTCATCGACTGAATAAATAAGGACAAGATCAAGATAAGAGAGATTTAGGCTGCTTGGAAGATGAATGCTCACCCTTAGATAAGAGGTCACACTATCGTTTACAAGTGAGGTCTCGTAGAAGCTTCTGGAATATGCTCTGCACTCAATAAAAGAAAAGTACAGGGTAGTATCAGCACCAAACCACTAGGTACTAATAGGTATCAAAGGCCGCCCCAACATAACCAATATGAACACTTAACTAAATAGTTGTAAGCAAGTAACAAGCATGTCAACCAAATCATATATATTCAAACAACTACAACCATATGCATATTAAAACCAACCAAGCCAATCAAGTAACAAAGGCTCCAATTAGACATGTAATGCTTAATTCAGTACTAAACAACAAGAACAACTTATAACCAAGCCAGTTGCCATTTATATCAAGAAAACCTCATTATCTCATCAACCTCATGAAAGAGTTAAGACCAAGCACTAACAACACATATTAAGTCAAGAACCAATTGACACAAGAGAATCAAGGTAATATCAACAGAAGCATTTCACACAAGGAATCCAAATTAACATATATACAATAGCCAAATCGATCCACTCAAGGAACTGTAAAACTCTCTATATTACCAAGTACACATATGTGATGGGATTTTGGTTGCCTACTAGCCATGACCTGCAGCGGATGAGCTTAGTCCATGTACCAATATCATAAGTCAACCAAACACCTTTCTACCCTTATCCCAAACCAAGTATTTTGCCACCCTTATTTCAGCTAAATCCACCAATACAATCACATACTATACATTAGCAACATACAATTCACAGCAACAACAATAGGTTATTCGCAAGAATAATTCTCTAGTAAGATTCACAATTCACTAACACTTATAGTTTCGTTCAATCATTTAGCACCAATAAAAATCACAGCTTGAAACAAGTAAACAAATATTTAGTTAACGAGCACATATGCAATCAAACTGTGTCTCAACTTCAATACAATCATAACCAACCTCGAACCGAGCCTTGCAATGCCCTAACTCACGTGAACATTGCCTTTTCTTGCAACCTTGGCTTGATCTCAATCTAAAAATAACAAAAAAGAAATAATTCAACCATTTATCTAACCATTCTAGACATAAAAACCTAAATTCATTGCTTTTAACCCAAGTTCATGAACAATTTCACCATTCTAGGATTTTCTACCCTTTATTCCACTCAAATTCTCCATACATTAAGATTAATAGGTCCACTTCTAGTTTAGAGTGCTTAATTGAAAACTTCTAAATCATTAATAAGTGATTCTAACCCCTTTAATACCATATCATATCAGGTTCTTCAGCTTAGGGTTATACTAACTATCCCTACCATGATCAATCCCTATGAATTCTAAGGATTTGAGGGTTAAAATTAAGTTAGATTGGTGTAATGACTTACCTCAATAGTAGAAATCAGGTAGAAACTGACAAAAGTTTCCCCTTTTCACCCTAGTTTGACCTCTAAACATTTTTTGAATGAAAATAATGTTTTAACCCAGAAACTACTATTTACTGCGACAATTCCTTCTATAGTGGCCCAATTACTGCTATAGCAAGATCCTTCCGTCGTAGTGGTGTTGAGTAGCATAGTCTCCAGCTGTAGCTGTATTGATCCTGCTACGCCGCAACGGCCCCTCTGCCTCTATAGTGTTAGTAAGGTAGTAACTCAAGACTTGTTCCTAGTTTTGGTATTCTTACGACACGATACTCAGATTTTGATCTTATGATCTAAACCCTTTATGTCAAATGCTATATCCAGAGTTCTACTAACTCGAATTTCACTTCAAAAGTTTCTATGAGCTCCTTAATCTCTTAGCTAACACAATATCATTTCAATCTATGAACCACTACCCATAAAGCACCAGATTTACCTAGACAACACAACACCTGAAATTCATCCAAAACTAGCTTGCCTGAAATTTTCTAAATCTCCATTAACCCAAATTTTTACATGCTAAGCTATATCATAACAATGGAATAGGTCGTTACATTAGATACCAATTCACCCATAGTTCATCCCCGAATCATAACAAAAGGAAAAAAGAAGGAAAACTAATAAGGGGGAAAATATACATGAATCCTCAAACAAGTGAGGGTACTTGCTACGCATATCTGCTTCAGTCTCCCAAGTGGCCTACTCAACAGGACAGTTCTTCTACTAGACCTTCACGGATATAAATTCTTTTGTCCTCAACTTTAGGACATCTCAATCAACTATAGCAATCAAATCCTCCTCATAGGAACGATTCTTATGTAGCAATACCGAGTCCTAATGAACAATATAGTTGCCATATCCATAGTATTTCTTAAGCATAAAAATATAGAATACCAGATGGACTCCTGCTAAACTCAAAGGCAATGCAATATAAGCCACCTTACCCACCTCCTCAAGAACTTTGAATAGACCAATATACTGGGGCTAAGCAGCCCTGCTTGCCAAATCGCATTGCTCCCTTCATAAGTGAATCCTTAAGTAACACATGTTCACTTTTCTTGAAGAACATGTCCCTCACTTTCCGATCCGTATAATCTTTTTGTCTACTTTGAGCTGCTAACAACTTCCCTTGAATGAACCTTACATTTTTTTGTGGCTCCCTTAACAAATCAGTGCCTAAAGGCTTTATATCACCTATTTCAAACCAGCCTATGGGAGATCTATATCTCCTCCCATATAGAGCCTCAAATGGGGTCATACTAATGCTAGTGTGATAACTATTATTGTATGAAAATTCACAAATGGAAGGAAATGATTCCAATGAACCCCAAAATCAGCCAAACATACCCGAAACATGTCTTTCAAAACCTGAATAGCCATCTCAAACTGCCCATCCATCTGAGGATGGAAGGCAGTGCTGAGATCTAACTTAGTACCCACCTCCTCGTGCAACTGGTATGTCATGCCCCGAATCCCATCGAGACGTGATTGGCACCCGTAGCCGATAAGGCCCGAGAGAACCAACATGTACTTATATGCATTCGTATACATGCCATCAGAAACACTCTTAACACGTGAGGAATTATTATGCTAACAACGAAAATTCATAGAACATGTGACATATACAAATATACATATGTAAAACTTGGCCGTTGAGGCCATCAAAATAAGACTTCATGCGTCATCTTATATACATATACCCACATCCGTCTACAAAAGCCTCTAACAAGTGCATTGACCAAAATGAGCTAAAAGTCGGGACAAGTCCCCGCTTTATACGACATGTACAACACCAAAACATATGTACAACTGTGACCTGGAGAAAGCCCCGAACAACTGGAGCTCACCAAAAGCTGTAAATATCCTGTAACCTATTGTGGAGGTCTACTAGAACCTGCGCCTGCAGCAAGTAAGGTAAATTCCCCAAAGGGGTCAGCACGAAGAATGTACTGAGTATGTAAGGCTCACATAAAACTATACAACACATGAATATTTCAATGAACTCAGATCCATATGAATAATCCAATGAATAAGTAACCATTCTGTATTTTGGGAACCATGTGTATTATTTTGATTGCTTCTTTCCTTCAATGCTTACTTGTCATTACATGTGTCATACTGTACCCGGGCCCCGACTGATCAGTGGGTCTTTACATAACATATCGTCATGTTGGGATCGGGTCGAGCTAGGCTTACGCCCCTAGACCTGCCACCCATAAATCAATGTATCGGGATCGGGTCGAGCTAGGCTTATGCCCCTAGACTTGCCACCCATAAATCAATACATCGGGATCGAGTCGAGCTAGGCTTATGCCCCTAGACTTGCCACCCATACTTGATCATTGACCACAAATGCATTACTTTGTTCTTTACTTTGAGATTGGTACAATGAGGTCTATACAATGATAGTTATAGTCTCACTTTGAACTTTGGAGCGTAACAGCGACATGAATATAATCACTATTGGAACATTGGAACACAACTTTTTTGGACCTTTGGAACCTTAGCACTGACTATAAGACAAGATTCTCCATTGTGCAATGAATAGGAAACATGTGACAATAACCATTGATAACCGAAAATAGGACACCTTGGTACATCTCGGAATAGGACAAGTGTAACGTCGATGTGAACATTATATGCTACAGAAAGGTACGGACAAAGTAACCTTACATACCTTATCTTCCCAATATGTAACTACACTGATTCAGCTCCTTCCTTATGTGTTACTCTACAACACAAGTACATAATGGAGCAAACATTAATGGTTAGCTACATTATAAGTTCACAAGACGGTAAGTAGGTGCTTAACGGAAAGTAGAAACTGTCCAACCTCCAAAACACATTGTGCATCACTCCCCCCTTCATTATACTACTAAATAACATTATTACACAACATTACACTATAACTTACTGCTTTTGCAAAACAACAACACCAAATCAGTCCACACACCACCAAAACAGTCCACAAACCAACATAACCGTTACAAACCGGTAGGATTACCTACCTAGTTTATCCTTTACATTTCCACTCCAACGAAACTCCATATATTCACCCCATAAGGTCACAATACTTCCTTCCACATTAGCATACCAAAATCGTTCCACAACAGTTCCAACATTCAGTTTAACATAACAAAAGAGTATTCTCTTTTCACTACAACAAACGTTCCATTTACCAACACATATAAACATTTCCATCAAGCCATACATAAAAGGAACGATTAAGGGGCAGAACCACACTTTAATATACTGTAATTTCATCATCATAACTTAATTTCTTCAACACCTTAAGCCCCTATACAAGTCCAAGCCACAAGGAAGACAGATTCATCAAAACTAACACAAGTGGACTGCCAACTTAATTAAGGGACTGCCCTATACATTTAAAACACCACCAACATGTTTTACACAACCTATTATACATACATTACATTAATATATAAGGGTAAAGACTTACCAAGGCTTGAAAAATGGGAGATTAGTCCAAGAACCCTAAAGGAAAACTAGGGCGGTTGCTTCTGTTTTGGGAGGGTTTGGGAGTGTTTCAATATTCTGTTTTTGGAAAATGAAATGAATGGATAATTGAGCTGAATTCCAGATCTTTATACACCCTCTTAGCCACCTCTTTTAGCTCATTCCTATCCAATTTTTTGGTCAAAAATAGTCCAAGTAGGTGATGCACCTACTTGGCTATATAAGCTGTCCAAAACAGTCCACTTACTTGGGCTAATTCTAGTTGGATCATAGCATGTTGGGCCTTAGTGATATTTAGGTGTTGGGCTGGTCATCTCACCTATTTTATGTACTTAGTTTGGACCTCAATTCAGTCCATTAACATAGGTCCAAATGCAGCCCAATAGGTTAAATAGGTGATACACCTACTATCTTAATTAAGTCACGGAAGCACCTCGTTTATGTTCTCCCCTTTTTCCAACGTCTTAATCCTTCTACCTTAATCCACCACTTAACTTTAACTTTACACTCAAGTATGTCGTTATTATATCAAGTGTAAATACCTTTATCCATGTTAGGTTGATCGTATAAGTTTTGAAAATGTACGGGGTGTTACATCCTCCCCCCCTTTGGAACATTCGTCCTCGAATGGTAGTATCATCTCTATTCAGCTTAAACGAGTTCAAGCTTAAGTGTAATCTTTATACTACCATATAACACTTATATATTTATATACTTACTTGTTATTGCTCTAATTCAGCATCTAAGGCTTCCACTTCGGTTTCAAATAATTGAGGATACTTAGATTTCATCATCTCCTCAGCTTCCCATGTGACCTCTTCTACCTGTTGATTCCTCCAAAGCACTTTTACAGAAGTTACCTCTTTATTTCTTAACTTCTTCACTTGTCGATCTAGAATAGCAATAGGTACTTCTTCATAGGTGAGATCATCCGTAACTTGTACTTCTTCAGTAGGAGTAATATAAGATGGATCTCCTATGCACTTTCGAAGCATTGAGACGTGAAACACTGGATGAACTGTGGAGAGTTCTTGGGGTAGTTCCAATTCATAAGCAACCTGGCCAAATCTTCGGATAATCTTATATGGCCTTATATAACGTGGACTTAGTTTTCCCTTCTTCCCAAATCTCATTACCCCTTTCATTGGTGACACTTTCAAAAATACCCAATCACCTATAGCAAACTCTAGCCCCCTTCTTCTAACATCGGCATATGATTTGTGTCGACTTTGGGCTGTTCCTAGCCGTTGCTGTATCACCTTAACCTTTTCCATGGCTTGATGAACAAGATCTGGTCCAAATAAAATAGTCTCACCTACTTCAAACCACCCAATCGGTGACCTATATTTTCTCCCGTATAAGGCTTCATAAGGCGCCATTTTGATACTTGAATGATAGCTATTATTGTAGGCGAACTCAATAAGAGGTAAATGATCATCCCAGTTACCTTTAAAGTCTAATACACAAGCTCGTAGCATATCTTCAAGTGTTTGGATAGTACGTTCTGCTTGTCCATCTGTCTGAGGATGAAAAGCCGTACTTAAATTCACTTGGGTTCCCAAACTCTTCTGAAAGGATTTCCAAAAGTGTGCAGTAAATTGGGCTCCCCTGTCTGATATAATGGAAAGTGGAATACCATGCAACCGCACTATCTCTTTAACATATAATTTTGCATAATCCTCAGCTGTATAAGTGGTCTTGACTGGTAGAAAATGTGCGGACTTGGTAAGCCTGTCAACTATAACCCATATAGAATCAAATTTACGCAATGTACGAGGCAAACCTGTGATGAAGTCCATATTAATCATATCCCACTTCCAGACTGGAAGATTGATACATTGCATGTAACCTCCAGGCTTCTGATGCTCTACTTTTACTTGTTGACAATTTGGACATTGGGCTACAAATTCTGCAATATTCTTCTTCATATCACCCCACCAATACACTCCTTTAAGATCGTGGTACATTTTAGTTGATCCCGGATGAATAGAATACCTGGAATGATGTGCCTCTGTCATAATCCTTCGTCTTAACTCATCTACATTAGGTACACATAGTCTGTTTTGGCACTGAAGTACTCCTTCTTGAGTAAGCTCAAATGCCTTCGTCATACCTTGCTGTACATTCTCCTTAAGCTGTGATAGAATAGGATCTGCATACTGCTTTTCTTTCACTTCAACTACTAATGATGATTCGGCCGCATTTTGCACCACAACTCCTTCCTCTGGAGTTTCAAGAAGGCGAACGCCTAAGCTAGCTAATTGATGTAGATCCTTGATTAACCCTTGTTTTCCTCTAAGCTGGCCATTAGTGTTCCCCATTGCCTTACGACTTAATGCATCAGCTACCACATTTGCCTTCCCCGGATGATATAAAATATCAATGTCATAATCTTTCAATAGTTCAAGCCACCTCCGTTGCCTCAAATTTAGGTCCTTCTGCTTAAAGATATATTGCAAACTCTTATGGTCGGTATATATGTCAACATGAACCCCATACAAATAGTGGCTCCATATCTTTAAAGAAAATACCACTGCTGCTAACTCAAGATCATGTGTTGGATAATTTTTTTCATGTGGCCGCAATTGTCTGGAGGCATAAGCTATTACTTTACCATGCTGCATCAATACACATCCCAAGCCAACTCCTGAAGCATCACAATACACCGCATACCCTTCTGTCCCTTCTGGAAGTACCAATACGGGTGTAGAGGTCAGCTTATTTTTCAGATCTTGGAAACCCTTCTCACATGCATCATTCCATTGAAACTTAGTTTCCTTGTGTGTTAGCTTTGTTAAAGGTGCAGCGATAGAAGAAAATCCTTCAACAAACCTTCTATAATAACCTGCCAACCCGAGGAAACTACGAATCTCTGTAGGCGTTGTAGGTCTTGGCCAATTCTTCACAGCTTCTATCTTTTGAGTATCAACCCTTATTCCTTCATCCGACACAATATGACCCAAGAACGCTACAGATTTTAACCAAAATTCACATTTAGAGAACTTTGCATATAACTTACGATCACGAAGAATCTGTAACACCTGTCGTAAGTGACTAGCATGGTCCTCTTTTGATCTTGAATAGACAAGAATATCATCTATAAATACTATCACGAACACGTCTAAAAACGGCTTAAACACCCTATTCATTAGATCCATAAAAGCTGCTGGTGCATTTGTTAGTCCAAAGGACATAACTAAAAACTCATAATGACCGTACCGTGTTCGAAAAGCTGTCTTGGGTACATCTCTCTCTCTGACCTTTACTTGATGGTAACCCGACCTCAAGTCAATCTTTGAGAAACATTTAGCACCTTGTAATTGATCAAACAAATCGTCAATTCTAGGGAGGGGGTATTTATTCTTAATTGTCACCCTATTCAGTTGCCGATAATCAATACACATCCTCAGTGTACCATCTTTCTTGCGTACAAATAATACTGGTGCACCCCACGGGGACATACGAGGCCTGATGAAGCCCTTGTCCAACAAGTCTTTTAATTGTTCCTTTAATTCCCGTAACTCTGCTGGGGCCATTCTATACGGAGGAATAGAGATAGGTTGAGTATCTGGAATCACATCAATACCAAACTCTACTTCTCGTTCTGGAGGTAACCCCAAGAGATCTTCAGGAAATACATCCAGGAATTCATTTACCACTGGAACAGATTGAAGAATCGGTGGCTCTACATCTGTATCTTTCACCCTTACTAGGTGACATATGTACCCCTTAGATATCATTTTCTTCGCCTTAGGATAAGAAATAAACTTACCTTTCGGCGCTCCAACATTACCCCTCCATTCAAGAACTATCTCTTTTGGGAAATAAAAATGTACTTTCTTTGTTCGGCAATCTACTGTGGCACAATAAGAAGCCAACCAATCCATACCCATTATAACATCAAAATCTACCATTTCTAGTTCGACAAGATCAGCCAATGTATCATGATCACAAACAGTTACTATACAATTACGATAGACTCTTTCAGCTACAATAGACTCGCCAACTGGGGTAGATACTTCAAATGGTTTAACTAATAATTCTGGCGTTCTTTCAAATTTTCCCGCAATCAATGGAGTGACATATGATAGAGTAGAGCCCGGATCAATCAATGCATATACATTATGTGAAAAGATGGATAATGTACCTGTAACTACATCTGGAGAAGCCTCCAAATTCTGACGATCCGCTAAGGCATAGGTACGGTTCTGGACTCCACTAGAACTAGCTGCTCCTCTAAAACCTCTACCACGACCAGTAGGCTGGACACCCCTACCTAAGAAAGGGACCGATACTGATGATGCAATGGCCGATCCTGCCGGTCGTGCCATACCACCCATGCTCCTCCGTGGACAATCTCTCGCTATATGCCCTGGCATACCACACCAAAAGCATACATCCGTCCCTGACCGACATGTGCCTAGGTGAATACGCCCGCAGTGCTGACACTGCTGACGAGGAAAACCTACTGCCTGTGATCCATGAACCCCACTACTCTGCCCAGCTGAACCACCTCTAAACCCTCGAGACTGAGAATAAGCACCTGCCACGGAATGAGAAAACGACGGTCTAGGTGGTCTACGGAACATATGAGGCCTAGACCCTCCTTGGGACATCATAGGTGGTCCCATAGGTCTAGCCCTTTTGGACTGTCCCCTGTCAAATTCATGCACCCTTCTCCTCTGTCGTTGTTCTTCCATTTTCTGCGCGAAGGCCTGAATTCTCGCTATGTCCATGTCCTTATTCAAGGCAGCAATGGTGCAATCTCGTACCAAATATGGCTCTAGTCTGTCCACGTATCGATGGACTCTATCTGTCATCGTAGCCACCACATTTGGCGCATATCGAGCCAAGGAATTAAATTGCAAACTGTATTCCCTGACGCTTAGGTTTCCCTGACGGAGATTTAGAAACTGATCCGCACGTGCCTCACGAATCTCATAGGGCAAGTAATGATCAAGGAAAGCCTCTTTAAACTCTTCCAAAGTAGGTGGATTAGCACCAATATCACGGGATTTCTTCCAATCCTCGTACCACAATATCGCTTCTCCCTTCAACCTGTACGCTGCAAGTGCAACTGTCTCTACCCCTGATACATGCATCACTTCCAAGGCCCTCTGAATTTGATCCACGAAGTCCTGTGGATCTGCTTTTGGATCGGACCCAGTGAATATAGGAGGGTCCAGTTTCAAGAAGTCCTGTGTCCTGCGACTTGCCACTCTATCCGCATCATCCTCATTTGTCATTGTACCAGCTCGTCCCTAGCTTTGTGCCGCCACTAACTGTGTCAACATATGTACAGCATTTCTAAGATCTTGATCTGTGGCATTCATCGGTGGTTCTGCGGGTACTTCTCTACCAATTGGCTCTTCCGAAGCTGGAAAGGTAGACGAAGACTGCGATGAAATTTCAGCATTTACTCCACCTTGACTAGCTTGGTCAGGTGGTAGTCTACTCATTCCTTCGTCAGCAGATCTACCTGCTTCCCTTTACCTCTACCTCTTCTCGTGAACGGCATTGTTACTATATCAAAGAGAAACAATTACTATTGTCAGACACATTTCAACTTATAACATTGGCTCTATTGCATTGCACGATCTAGAATGAAGAAAAGAAACAACATCCTAAATGTCCCGTAGCCTCCTACTTATAAATGTGGTGCACAACACACTGATAAGTAAGACTCTACTCAGACACGGCTTTGTAGACACCCTTAGAACGACCTGCTCTGATACCACTTTTGTCATGCCCCGAATCCTATCGAGACGTGATTGGCACCCGTAGCCGATAAGGCCCGAGAGAACCAACATGTACTTATATGCATTCGTATACATGCCATCAGAAACACTCTTAACACGTGAGGAATTATTATGCTAACAACGAAAATTCATAGAACATGTGACATATACAAATATACATATGTGAAACTTGGCCGTTGAGGCCATCAAAATAAGACTTCATGCGTCATCTTATATACATATACCCACATCCGTCTACAAAAGCCTCTAACAAGTGCATTGACCAAAATGAGCTAAAAGTCGGGACAAGTCCCCGCTTTATACGACATGTACAACACCAAAACATATGTACAACTGTGACCTGGAGAAAGCCCCGAACAACTGGAGCTCACCAAAAGCTGTAAATATCCTGTAACCTATTGTGGAGGTCTACTAGAACCTGCGCCTGCAGCAAGTAAGGTAAATTCCCCAAAGGGGTCAGCACGAAGAATGTACTGAGTATGTAAGGCTCACATAAAACTATACAACACATGAATATTTCAATGAACTCAGATCCATATGAATAATCCAATGAATAAGTAACCATTCTGTATTTTGGGAACCATGTGTATTATTTTGATTGCTTCTTTCCTTCAATGCTTACTTGTCATTACATGTGTCATACTGTACCCGGGCCCCGACTGATCAGTGGGTCTTTACATAACATATCGTCATGTTGGGATCGGGTCGAGCTAGGCTTACGCCCCTAGACCTGCCACCCATAAATCAATGTATCGGGATCGGGTCGAGCTAGGCTTATGCCCCTAGACTTGCCACCCATAAATCAATACATCGGGATCGAGTCGAGCTAGGCTTATGCCCCTAGACTTGCCACCCATACTTGATCATTGACCACAAATGCATTACTTTGTTCTTTACTTTGAGATTGGTACAATGAGGTCTATACAATGATAGTTATAGTCTCACTTTGAACTTTGGAGCGTAACAGCGACATGAATATAATCACTATTGGAACATTGGAACACAACTTTTTTGGACCTTTGGAACCTTAGCACTGACTATGAGACAAGATTCTCCATTGTGCAATGAATAGGAAACATGTGACAATAACCATTGATAACCGAAAATAGGACACCTTGGTACATCTCGGAATAGGACAAGTGTAACGTCGATGTGAACATTATATGCTACAGAAAGGTACGGACAAAGTAACCTTACATACCTTATCTTCCCAATATGTAACTACACTGATTCAGCTCCTTCCTTATGTGTTACTCTACAACACAAGTACATAATGGAGCAAACATTAATGGTTAGCTACATTATAAGTTCACAAGACGGTAAGTAGGTGCTTAACGGAAAGTAGAAACTGTCCAACCTCCAAAACACATTGTGCATCACTCCCCCCTTCATTATACTACTAAATAACATTATTACACAACATTACACTATAACTTACTGCTTTTGCAAAACAACAACACCAAATCAGTCCACACACCACCAAAACAGTCCACAAACCAACATAACCGTTACAAACCGGTAGGATTACCTACCTAGTTTATCCTTTACATTTCCACTCCAACGAAACTCCATATATTCACCCCATAAGGTCACAATACTTCCTTCCACATTAGCATACCAAAATCGTTCCACAACAGTTCCAACATTCAGTTTAACATAACAAAAAAGTATTCTCTTTTCACTACAACAAACGTTCCATTTACCAACACATATAAACATTTCCATCAAGCCATACATAAAAGGAACGATTAAGGGGCAGAACCACACTTTAATATACTGTAATTTCATCATCATAACTTAATTTCTTCAACACCTTAAGCCCCTATACAAGTCCAAGCCACAAGGAAGACAGATTCATCAAAACTAACACAAGTGGACTGCCAACTTAATTAAGGGACTGCCCTATACATTTTAAACACCACCAACATGTTTTACACAACCTATTATACATATATTACATTAATATATAAGGGTAAAGACTTACCAAGGCTTGAAAAATGGGAGATTAGTCCAAGAACCCTAAAGGAAAACTAGGGCGGCTGCTTCTGTTTTGGGAGGGTTTGGGAGTGTTTCAATATTCTGTTTTTGGAAAATGAAATGAATGGATAATTGAGCTGAATTCCAGATCTTTATACACCCTCTTAGCCACCTCTTTTAGCTCATTCCTATCCAATTTTTTGGTCAAAAATAGTCCAAGTAGGTGATGCACCTACTTGGCTATATAAGCTGTCCAAAACAGTCCACTTACTTGGGCTAATTCTAGTTGGATCATAGCATGTTGGGCCTTAGTGATATTTAGGTGTTGGGCTGGTCATCTCACCTATTTTATGTACTTAGTTTGGACCTCAATTCAGTCCATTAACATAGGTCCAAATGCAGCCCAATAGGTTAAATAGGTGATACACCTACTATCTTAATTAAGTCACGGAAGCACCTCGTTTATGTTCTCCCCTTTTTCCAACGTCTTAATCCTTCTACCTTAATCCACCACTTAACTTTAACTTTACACTCAAGTATGTCGTTATTATATCAAGTGTAAATACCTTTATCCATGTTAGGTTGATCGTATAAGTTTTGAAAATGTACGGGGTGTTACATGGTACCAAAAGTTAGAGGTAAATTGCATACCTATGTAATATACTGGGACGCTATACAACAGTATCTGGCCTTACCACGCACCACCTTATTCCAAAGCTTATTCAACTTCACATCTTCAAACTATCTAGCTTGATTTGATTAAGAAATGTCGACCTTGCTTCAACTCTAGCCAATACTCCTCCTCTTTCTGACACCTCAAACTGCATAAACTGCTTTTCTGCCACTCTCTAGCTAATGGATGCCTTGTAACACTCAAACAATCTAAACTTTCTATACTTACCAATTTTTTGCTCAATGCATCCACTACCACATTTTAAGTTCAAAGACCACAACCGTTAGATACAACTCATGAGTCGGGTAGTCCCTCTCATGAACTTTTGATTGCCTTGAAGCATAGGAAATCACATTCTTATCCTACATCAACATAGCACCCAAACTAGAATATAAAGCACCACAAAATACTATAAAATCTTTTCCTTCAATAGGCAAGGCAAGAATAAGAGTTATGGTCAGAAGAGACTTGAGATTTTAGAAGCTCTCTTTACACTTGTCAGACCAAATAAAAGGCACCTCCTCCTGAGTCAATCTTGTCAAGTGAGTAGCAATTGAAGCAAAGCTCTTAACAAATCTCCAATAATAGCTAGCCAAACCCACGAAGCTACGAACTCAGTCACTGAGATGTGCCTAACCTAATTCTTAATTGCCTCGATCTTTTAAGGATCTTTTATCATCCTTTTATTAGAAACATTATGTCCCAAGAAAGACACAGAAGACATCTAGAAATCACACTTGGAGAATTTTGCATAAAGCTTCTTCTTCTTCAACACTTCCAAATAATAAGCAAGTGCCCTGAATGCTCCTTTTTACTCTTGGAGTACACCAAAATGTCGTCAATAAACACTATAAATAACGAACCCAGGAAAGACTTGAAAATACCAGTCATCAAACTCATAAAGGCTTCTGCTGCATTAGTCAACCCAAATGACATCACCAAGAATTTATAATGTCCATAATGAATTCAAAAAGATATCTTAGGAATATCCTCAGGCCAAATTTTCAACTGATGGTACCCCAACTTAGATCTATCTTAGAGAATATCGAAAGATCCTGCAACTGATCAAGTAAGTCATCTATCCTAGGCAACATGTACTTATTACGGATGGTAACCTTACTCAATTGCCGGTACTCTATACACATTCAATGACTACCATCTTTCTTTTTAACAAATAAAACTGGAGCACCCCATGGTGAAGCACTAGGACGCATAAAACCTTTATCAATCAACTTCTGCAATTGAGCCTTAAGCTCTCTTAACCTGGCTAGAGCCGTCCTATATGGCGGAAGAGAAATGAGACAAGTGCCTAACTCTAAGTCAATAAAAAAATCAATATCCCAATTCAAAGGCATACCAGGCAAGTCAGTAGGGAATACTTCTTGAAATTCACACACTATAGGAACTAACTAAAGAAATGGGACTTCTGCAC
The DNA here is from genome assembly GCA_031232105.1 of Capsicum rhomboideum. Classification (NCBI taxonomy): domain Eukaryota; kingdom Viridiplantae; phylum Streptophyta; class Magnoliopsida; order Solanales; family Solanaceae; genus Capsicum; species Capsicum rhomboideum. Next base: position 25,245,452 of record CP124718.1, read on the forward strand.
TAGTGTCTTGGAGATGAGCTAAGAATGTCGAACATCCTTTTTCTACTAAATTTTTAGAACGAATAAAAGAATTGAGTTTCACAAGGCCAAGTTTATAGAAACCCTCCCACTCTAGCTTATCCATCTCTGATATAGCTAAAGTTACAATATTAGCATTACAATTCAAAACAGCATGATATAGAGACAACTAAGTCATACCAAGAATGATATCAAAGTCTAGTATATCCAATATCTCCAAATCAACCTATGTCTGAAAACCAATAAATAAAACTGAACAAGCACATAAACCTGGGTTACTATAACTGAATCACCAACCAAATCAGACACATGAATAGGTGCACCAAGAATGTCACAAAAAAAATTCAATCCCAAGGCAAATCTAACAAATATACATAAAAAGGTAGAACCTTCATCGAATAACACCAAAGCATCCGATCACGGACAAGAATGGTACCTGTAATAATTGCATCTAATGCCTCCACCTCAGGTTTGCTCGAAAACGCATAATAATATGCCCTATTATCAATTTGAGCGCCTCTCTTAGCTAGTTGTGCACCACTTCTACCAGTATTACTACCTCTATGATTACTAACTCGACCTGCCTAATAACCACCATGCCTACCCTGTGGATGACCCATAGCATTTTCTCTGCCTTCTCTACCAGCCAAAACTAAAGCTCTAGACTACTGCTGCTGACTCTGGAATCCTGACTATCTAACACTAGGGCAATTCCTCTTCAAGTATGCAATCCTACTGCAATCATAACTGGAGCGATCCAAGGAACGCTAATGAGCCAAAGAGTAAGAAGCCACCTGGCTACCTACACCTGAAGACTGCTGAATGGTCCCTAACAAACCTCTAGTTGAAACTAGCATGTCTAACTGAATAGGATGAGCAGGATAGACCTGGAAACTATGATCTCTAGAATATGAACTGCTAAAGTTGCTTGCATTTTGGACCTTCTTTCCAGCCATCTTTGCATACCCTTTCCGCCTCACTCCTTCCACCTTTTTCACAAAACCTACCATTTACTGAAAAGTCTTTGAAGAGAAAGTCATCTAATTGGATGGAATCTAAAGATTAGTGTTCAAACCTTTTACAAAGTGGTAGATCCACTCCTCCTCTGTATATAACATCTAAGTAGAAAATTCAGACAAGGCATGAAACTTGGCCTCATAGTCCGCAACAAACATATTATCCTACTTAAGGGCAGGGTAAGGAACTCATCTCTCTTCTTGTCACGTAGAGTGAGGGGAACATACTTCTCTAGGAACATAATATAGAACTGAATCTAAGTCAACAGAGGCAACAAAGAAGACCTATATTCAACATATGCCCTCCACCACAACTTGGCATCCTCTTGTAGTTGGAAGGTCACGAACTCAACCCTGTACTACTCTACTAACCCCATCTTATGCAATCACTCATGACAATTCATAATAAACTCAAAAGCATCTTCTATTTTAGTACCAAGTAAAACTGGAGGTTTTATCTTTAGAAACTGACACAACAACTCATGCTCATTCGCAGTCATAGCAGGACCTAGTTTTAAACAAGGAAAAACATCTATCCCCAAAAGCTCATCCATCCTGGGGGCTACCGTGATGACATTTTTTACCCCAGCTGCTAGTAAACAGGAATTGTAGGTATGGCCCCAGTCACGACAACCTTACCTAAAAAGCCTAAAACCTGATGTATCAATCCTAAGGATATCTGAATAGGGGCTGCACCTTCTTGAACTGGTGCTGCATCCTCATGCACTGGTACCTCAACATTCACTACCTCCTCATGATGATCCTCAAGAAAGAGAGGTGACTTGGATATTTGCCCAGCTGGATTATCTATAGTTGAGCTCCATCCTTAGTGGGTGCTGCCCTACCTCCTCTCCATCCTCTTCCCCCACCTATCCCCGGCCCATAACTGTGGGCTCTGTAATTAGAGCTACAGGTGCAATAACCTCTGCACTAGCTTCATTAGCTCACATATTCACCATCTGTGAGAAATAAAATGAAGAAGGTTAGATACCAATTTGGATCACTAGATACCAATTGGAATCAAGTTATAGAATGAAAGAAAGAAGAAAGTAAAGTTTTTCCTAAAGTGTTGTAGCCTCTCAAAGAAAAGTAAGACTCTACAAGATTGATTTTGGTACGATGAGATCAAAAAACTTAGGACTCAGATACAAACTTTGTCACGACCAAAGCCCGTCATGAGTGGCACCCATAGTAACCCTCTAGTGGGAGAACCATCTAACCTAAATAGCTACGTCATTCACTTAACAAGTTTTAAAACAAACATAATTCATTATTAAAGGCTAATACTTTGATGTCAAAAAACTAAATATGGAAATCAACACCTTCTAAAATATCCCCAAAAATTGAAAGTCAACATACCATAATTCTAACTAAATAAGTCTATTAAAACAAAAAACTAACAAAACTAAATAAAGTGTCTTTGTTTGAATCAATAAGGACAAGATCAAGATATTAGAGATCCATAGCTATCCGAAAGATGAATGCTCACCCTTGGGATCATGTCACACCCCAAATCCCATTGAGGCGGACTGGCACCCGAAATCGATAAGGCCCGAGAGAACCAATCTTTGCTCATGTCTATTCGTATGCATGCCATAAGAAACATCACCATCACGTAAGAACATAAAATGCTAATAGCAAAAATCATGGAACATGTGATACTGATATATGTGAAACTTGGCCGTCAGGGCCATCAAGTCAAAGCGGACATACATCTCTCTCATTTATATACCCACATACATCTACAAAGCCTCTACAGATACATGTACATAACCATCCTAAAGTCAGGACAAGTCCCCGCTTTATACATCATTTTCATAATACCAAAATCAATGTACACTATGATTCGGAAAGCCCCGAACCAATTGGAGCTCACCAAAGATCCGCAAACGATTAGCAACCTATTGTGGAGGTTTGTAAGTACCTGTGCCTACAGCAAGTAAGGTAATTTCCCCCAAATGGGTCAGTACGAAGAATGTACTGAGTATGTAAGGCTATAAGAAACTGCATGATACATAAGGCCCTTAATGGAATCAAATATGAAGGAATAACCAATATAGACAAACCATCAATATGAACGCTTGGAACTACGTACTTTATGTTCATTAATCTCTTGCCTTATGTACATTACCATTCACACTACCGTTGAGTACATAACCATCAATATATGCAACTGTCAATATGAGTAATCGTCAATATGCAACCGTCAATAAAAGTAACCATCAATATACAACCGTTAATTTAAGTAACCGTCAATATGTGAAGCAAGTTTGGATCGAGCTAGGCTTATGCCTCCAGAGCTGCCACCCGTACTCAAAGAACCATAAAGTAACTATAAACTAAGTAACCATATATGCATTACTTCACTTCCTTTCCTCTTGAAACCAACAAATATGCATTACTTCTTACTTTTGAGAGATTGATACATTCGTTTTCATAAAATTATTGGCAATGCTACTTAAGAATGAATAGATTCTCCCTACGTCATTACTTTTCTTGAGATAGTTCTTTTAGTCGTTACAATATTATGAGGGCTTTGGAACTTCAGTCAATGAATAAGAGACATATGAATCACAATCGATCTAAGAATAAAAAACATGCGAATAATAATATATGTTAACCTGAGCTGGGATACTTTAGAACACGTCGAAATGGAACAAGTACAACGTCAATGAGAACGATATGTGCTGCAGAAGGATACCGAAAGAGTAACCTTACATACCTTATCTCCTCAATATGAATACACAGTCCTATATGTGAATACAATAATCCAGCTCCTTCCTTACGTGTTACTCTACAACACAAGTACATAACGAAGCTCATGTTAACAACCAACTACCTTACAAGTGCATACGACGACAATGAATTACGTGACTGTCGTATAACATCATTTCGCCCTCTTACGATACCATTTATTGCATCCCCATACCAACAATACCATAAAATTCCACACATTGACTAAGACATCATAAACCAATAACATTTCACACCAAGTTTACCCTTTACACTTCCTCATTAACACTACGTTACCTTTTCTCCGTCAAGTCACTCGATAGCTTTCACAATAACACCTTAACAACAATCCATAATTCATAACATTAAAAATACCTCCGGTATACTCCTTTAAAGTCATTCAAAAGGTACCACAAGTTGATAATTGCATCCATGAAGGGTATAGGGGCTTTGGGGGGGTCAAAGAGATGCAAAAACAACCGAAATGGGGTTCTGTCCTGACCTGCAAATCCACCTGCACCCAAGAGTGGATGAGGTGTGGAAACAAGTGACCCTTGGAAGTGTACAGGGGCACCTTCGAAGTCACCTGCGCCCGCAGGTGCTTTGTCTGCGAGGGCGGGTGCCTGTTTCGGCCAAAAAGGGTCTCTTTTGGGTCCTTTTTTGTAATAAATGGTATATGATCATAACTAACCTTATATTAACATATTTTTAGATCATATTAGATTCCAACAAACATCAATGGTTTCACAACGCACATAAACATCACCAAACTACATTTTTCTTTCAATACGTCACCAATTCCATGCTAAATTTCACAACAACAATTCCAAAGTTATACATAAGGAGAAAGCAAGTTAGGGAAATAAACACATAATAAATATTCATATTTAATCCATCAAATTCACCTCCTTCAAGACCACAAGTCCATTTTCAAGTTTTCAAGGCAAAACCCTTCACTGATTAAGCAAACACAAATTGTTTCACACACATAGTGAACTTCTCACACTTCACCAACATAACGAACATGATCTACACCATATTACATGCATATAATATATTAAACCATGAGAATAAATACTTACCAAAGCTTGCAAGATGATGATCTTGACCAAAAGAGTGATGGCTTAGGGTTTGAGGTTGAAGAGAAATGTCTTGAATATTCTAGAAATTGGCATGTGTGTCTCTAATGAATAAAAGCTGATTTTTTCCACCTTATATAATTCCTCAAAGGTCATCCTTATCCACATTAAATGTTTTTTACTTGGTCAAACACAAGAATGGGTCACTCCCCATTTGGGCCATGTCTTTTATATAAAATTTGGGCCTCATTTGAGCCCAATTCATTAAATTAAATTCAGCCCATCAAAATTAATGCATAATTCCTCAAAAATCTCATGTATACCTGATTCCATAATTTTTAAGGCAATCAAATAGGGTCGAAAACATATGGGGTGTTATAGATCAAATGTCACAATATTTCTACAAGTGAGGTCTCGTAGAAGCTATTAGAATATACTATGGACTCAACAAAAGGAAGAGTACATGGTAGTATCAGTAGAAAACCACTATGTACTGGTAGGTATCATAGGCTGACCCAACTTAACCGATGTGAACACTTAACTAAATAGTTGTAAACAAGTAACAAACATGCCAACCAAATCATGTATATTCAAACAACTACAACCATATGCATATTAACACCAACCCAGCTAATCAAGTAACAAAGGCTCTAATTAGGCATGTAATGCTTAATTCAGTACACCAATAAGAACAACTTATAACCAAGTCAGTTGCCATTTATATCAAGAAAACCTCATCATCTCATCAACCTCATAAAATAGTTAACACCAAGCACTAACAACATATATTAAGTCAAGAACCAATTTACACAAGAAAATCAAGGTAATATCAACACAAGTAGTTCACACAAGGAACCCAAAATAACATATATGTAATGGGAAAACTCGGTCCACTCAAGGAACCATCAAATTCTTTATATTATCATGTACACACGTGTGATGACACTAATAGGTTGTCCCCTAGTCATGAGCTGCAGCAAACAAACTTAGTCCATGTACCAATATTATAAGTCAACCCAGTACCTTGCCTCTCTTATCCCAAACTAAGTGTTTTTCCACCCTTATTTCACCCAAATCCACCAATTCAATCACAGGCTATATGTAATGACTCTCCTGGTCATATCTTATATTTTCATACTCTTACTATGTTTACAGTTTTCTTACAACTGCTCTATCTTATTTATGACTTATTGGGACTGATAGTTTGGTCTTATTGGGACTGATAGTTTGGTCACTGGGCAGTTCATTTGGTTTTTAGAACCATTTTCCTGTTTTGGAGTTTTTAAAGTTAAGAATAGGGTCTCGGGCCTAAACCTTAGGTAAATAACTTTGGATGCCATTTCTGACCATTTTATCAGCTCTGGAATATAGATTTTAGGCTAGGGTTACCCTTGGTCTAGGTCTCAAGGCTTTCAGACTCATTTTGGGCTATTGGGTGGATTTTGGTGAAAACGGCCCTTGGAGGTATAGGACCCACTTTTTATAAAAATGATCCTGGTTGGAAATTTTAATGGCACCGTTAAGTCTAAAATGTTGAATTAAGTAGGGTAGCATAGTTTGTTTGTGAGCATGGGATTTTGAACTAATCTTAAGCACCCGGTCGGAGTTTGTTGGGACTAGTTGAACTTGGGTGGTGCCAAGTATCTGGTGTAGCTGCTTAAGTGGCCAGGGGATCACTTTATTAGTAGCCACTTTAGTGGCCCTAGATTGTTTGGCCGCCCAAGATCGCTTTAGTAGAGCTTGACCAACGTTTGCCTGACCGCTTTAGCGACTACTTGGGCGCTTAAGCGATAGCCACTTTAGAGGCCCTTGAGCGCTTTAGCGGAGCCTAGCCAGCTAGGGTAGGGTCACTTTAGGGAACTTTAGCGGTCATTTAGCCGCTAAAGAATCCATTACTCGAATGTTATAAAAATCTTATTCTCCTCTTTTTCCAGCCAAAACTCTAAGTGTTAGACCCTTGAAAGCTCAAACTCTTATAGGAATTCAATATTTGAAGCTGGTTTTAGGTCGGGATAGTGATTTCAAAGGTTTTAGCATTGTTACTTTGTAAGTAATCACCTCAATTTTCTGCTTAATTTAGTAGATTAGTTTGCTATTTCTTTGAATTCTCTGGGAACTGATTTTGCTACTGTTTTGGGCTCGAATTAGGCAAAATTTATATCGTTTTTGATCCTTGAGCTACATGGGATGCTGTGACAATTTTAATTTTGTGATTTCGCAAGTAGGCCCCATATAGAATTTTTAGTCTGATTTCTGACCCGGAGCATTTATACACAATATGGGTTTCATTTTTTTTGTCTTGATGTATAGATCATTATTTTGATGGCGTGGCAGCTCTCAGAGGCCTCTTGGTAGGGGAAAGCTTCGATTTAAAGAAATTGGCGAGCATTCAATGCTGTCCAGGTAGGCTAGGCTTACCCTACTTTTAGATTGAGCTTACTTATGTTGTTAGTATACTAATGTGCTAGTTTTAGGAAGGTGTTTTTAGCTCGGTACCATTTTAGTACTTTTTCACCTTATTTAGTTGGTTAGAGCCCTATTTTGGTAGATTTCAGGCCGGAACTCCCTTATGTAGCATAATATCATCCTTTAGGTCTAGAATTAGTACTGTTAGTACTTTGAGATGGGAATGGGAAACCTTAGATTGGACTCGAATAGGTTCTGGTGTAGGTTTGGTTATCAAGACCCCATCATGGCCCCACTACCCTATTTAAATAGTGTATTTTGGTATAAAGATGCTTTAGGCTTATTTAGACTCTTGACTACTATTTTAGGCTATTAACTTGGGTTGGGTTTGCCTTAGACTTGATTTTTGGCCTATTTTAGCCCTTTTTCTCTGGTAGAGTAGTAACTGACCTGGATCGCACTTCCTTGCCCTAGTATTTGGGACCCGCCTTACCTTAGTGAGTTTATGTACCTGAGATGAATATTTATGACCATATGGCTTGGAAATATGCTTGAAACCCTTGGATTTCCTCCCGCTAGCTAGATATGTTTATATATATGTAAATGTATTATAGTTTATATTCGAGTTCGGCATATGCTTTATTGCTATTATTATTATGAGTTGTGGAACGATACTAGCATTATATTTGGTCACTATGTATGGGCTCCAGTATGAGTTTGATATCAGTTACGGTTGGGGTTGGCTACTTATGGGATCACTTATTTTTGGTTATGGTATGGTTACTATTAGATTCGGTTAGAGTTTGACATCTTTTTATGATATGGTGTAGATGTTTAGGTATTGTTTATGGTTGTTATAGGGAGTATTGGTAGTGGTACTGAGTTTTGTTGTCCATGATTCATGTGCCCTCTCGTTATTACCCACTAATTTTTGGTTCAAACCCGACATCTGGCATCTCGTTACTACCCATTGGTGCCGTTCAAGCCCTGTACATACCTGGATTTTTCATCATGGATTTGGGGATAAAATGGTTACTTGATATTGGTTCAGCTATCGAATATTTATGTTTCCTATCTTAGTTTTCTCTTATTTGCACCCGCTGGCTTATAGGGGCTTGGTAAGGTTAATTGTCTTCTTGTGTGTGCCTTCTATGCTTATGAGGGCCCAGTTAGGTTATAGCTAGTTTATTTATCTTACATTCTGAGTTATTTATTCCCTTTATTGCTCTTGCTTAGTATGGTAGATATTTATATTTTACCTCTTTTACTATTGTCTTAGCTTAGACAGTTGCATTATATTTATGCTTTTGCTATATTTAAGCTCAATCGGTCAATGATATCTACTGAGTACCCATTACTTTGGTACTCATACTGCACTTCTGATTCTTTTCCCTGATTCAGATTTTAGTACGAGCGACCGACATTGACATTATTCGCAGGCCCAACTACTTATCCATAGACGGGGTGAGCTTTCCAGAGTCTGAGGAAGATCCTCCTCCATCTATTTTAGTTATAGTCTTTTGTATTTATAATACTGCTATATATTTGTATAATTTTGATATTGTCTAGTACTCTTATTTTGGGTTATAGTAGATCTTGTACTGACCTTACCAGGTCTTGGGAAGGGACTTATTTTATTTAATATGTCCTCTCCTTCTCTTGTACAACATGCTATGTGTATATATATCTTAGCTTCCGCTTATATTATTGTTGTATATTGATTTCATCTTTATTTTTATTTATATTTTTGCTCGTTAGCCTATTATTTACCATTCCGAGCTATGGCTTGGCTTACCTACTGGTGGGGTGAAGTAGGTACCGTCATGACCTGAGAAATTGGGTCATGACAGCTTGGTATTAGAGCCTAGGTTAATCGATATTGTTGGTATAAGAGCCAATGTTTAGTAGAGTTTCGCGAATTGGTACGGAGATGTCTGTATACTATCTCCGGGAGGCTACGGGACATTTTTAGGAAATTCTCATCTTTTTGGTTCACTTTTGTGCATTGTGTCTGTATTTGTTTCCAAATTCTTATTTTTGTTTCACTCTTTTGCAGATGGTTAGGATGCGGTGTATGACAGCCGGGGATAAGGACCCTGAGCCTACTGCTAGAGTACTAGGTCAAGATCTAGCTAGAGAGATATCTCTAGATCATATTATTGCTTCTGAGCTAGAGATTGCGCCAGAGGTTCTGCCACCACAGTAGTAGGTGGGTTAGGTGACAAATTAGGCCCCACCCAGGTTTATATCTTCTATAATTCTCTGGGATGGATTGGTTCAATTATTAGGGTTAGTTGGTGGTCCACCAAAAGACGGGCCCCAGACAACATCCCAAAGTGGTATTATTTTAGAGGCACAGCCTGCAGTTGTGGCTCCCAGAGCAGAGGTTTTGCCAGTGCTGGTAGTTCCGCAACCGGTAGTAGCCCAACCAGTTATGACTGTGGAGGAGCAGAAGATATTGGGTCAATTTTTGAGATTGACTCCACTTAGGTTTTTCTAGGCCCCAGGAGAGGATGCTTAAGAGTTTCTGACCAATTGTAAGGAGAGGCTACGCAATTTGGGATTGGTCGAGTCTTGCGGCGTGGATTATACTACTTATTAGCTTGACATAATAGCACTACAGTGATGGAGAGGTTATCTTACTTCCAGGCTATTTGGATCTCCACTTATGATTGGACTCAGTTCTTCAATTCTTGGGGAAGTTAATGCCTCACAGCATGCGCGAGCACCTCAGGGAAGAGTTTTTTTGCATTGAGACAGGGTTCTATGACTATGGCCGAGTATGAGATAAGGTTCCACGTGCTATCTCGGCATGCTGCTATGATTTTTCCTATAGAGTATGAGAGAATTCAGTATTTTGTTAGAGGGTTGAGACTACCACTCCATAGGGCTACTTAGAGTTTGGTGACATCGGGGAAGTCTTTTACCGATATTACTGACCACGTCTATGCTATTGAGGAGATAGATTGCAAGGCCCTAGGGGATAGCGATAAGAGGCCTCGTTATCGGGTAGTTTCAGTGGGAGTCACAGTGCTCACAGTTCAAAGGCTGAGGATTTTAGGGTAGGTACCCCTAGCGTCAGTCTTGTCTACACCAGGTTCAGCCTACTAGCCCATTCAGGCAACACTTCAAACTTCATATGGGGGTCAGCCCAATTATTATAATTTGGGTAGTCAAAGTAATAGTAAGCCAATGAGGGGCATTCAGTCAGGGTCATTAGGCCGAGGTGGCCATTCCGGGTCAGTTAGACCTTCTATATAAAGCAGGGTGCCAAGAGCTTGTTATGAGTGTGGTGTGATTGGCCACTTCACCAAAAAGTGCCCCCACCGTGGGGTGATTAAGCTCCCAGTTCAGAGTACTCAGCCGATCAGATCAGTTCCACTACTGGTTTGGGGTAGTGCTCAGGGTCATAGCGGTAGTCCCAAGGGTTCCAGAGGTGGTCCTCGGGCAGGTAGGCCAGGTGGTCAGGCAAGCACCCAATTTGATAGTAGGAAGGGCCATTTGTATACTGTACCTGGGAGGCCGGAGGTTGAGGCTTTGAATACTGTGATTACAGGTATGATTTCAGTATGCCAACAACTAGCTTCTGCTTTATTTGATCTCGGTTCCACATTTTCATACATTTTTGCTTATTATGCACCACAATTGGTTTTTTTATTAGAATCTTTATCTGTGCTATCGTATGTAGCTACTCCCGTGGGTGATTCTTTAGTAGTGGATTAGGTATATAGATCATGCTTGGTGATTATTCGAGAGTTTTACACTCAAGTGATGTTATTGTGTTAGATATGGTGGATTTTGACATGATTTTGGGCATGGACTGGTTATCCCCTATCATGCGATCTTGGATTACTTTTCTAAGATCGCTACCTTAGCCATGCCTCTAGTTGTGTGGCAGGGTTCTTTTAGCCACGCGCTGATGGGGATTATATCTTATATTCAAGCTGGGAGACTGGTTTTGAGGGGTTGCGAATCATTTCTTGCTTATGTTTGGGATGTTAGTGTAGAGGGTCCTTCACTTGACTCTGTTCCAGTTGTTCGTAATTTTTCTAATGTTTTTCCTACCGATTACTTGGCCTTCCTCCTGAGCATGATATAGAGTTTGCTATTAACCTCGAGTCGTTCACCTGACCTATTTCTATAGCTTCTTACCGTATTGATGCTACCGAGCTAAAACAGATAAATATTTATCTTTAGGATCTTTTGGGTAAGTGTTTTATCAGACCTAGTATATTGCCTTGGGGTGCTCCAATTCAGTTTGTAAAGAAGAAAGATGGTTCTATGCTTCTATGTATCGAGTACAAACAGCTAAATAAGGTGAAAGTGAAGAATAAGTATCCTACGCCTCATATCGATGATTTATTTGACCAGTTTCAGGGTGTAGTAGTGTTTTCTAAGATTGATTTGAAGTCTGCGTACCATCAGTTGAGGATCAGGGCTGAGGACATCCCTAAGACAACCTTTAGGACTCGTTATAACCATTATGAGTTCCTGGTGATGTCTTTTGGGTTGACCAATGACCTAATAACATTTATGGATTTGATGAACCATGTTTTTAGGCCTTATTTAGACTCCTTCATGATCGTTGTCATTGATGACATTTTTGTATATTCGAGGAGTGGGGAGGAGCACGAGCAATATTTGAAGACTGTGCTCCATACTTTGAGAGATCATAGGCTTTATGCCAAATTCTCAAAGTACGAGTTTTGGTTTGAGTCTGTAGCTTTCTTGGGGAACTTGGTGTCCAAGGATGATATTATGGTGGACCCAGTAAAGATTGAGGCTATTCGTGATTGGGCTAGACCTATATCTCCTACTGAGGTTTGTAGTTTCGTTGGGTTAACAGGAAACTACAGGCTGTTCATCGAGAGATTTGCTACTATTGCAGCCCCTATAACCAGGTTAACTAGGAAGGAGGTTCCATTTCAGTAGTCCGAGAGTTATGAGGCCAAATTTCTTAAGCTCAATGACTTGCTCACTTCAACTCCTATTCTGACTCTTCAAGTTGAGGGTGAGGGGTTCACCATCTATTGTGATGCTTTTGGTGTTGGTTTGGGGGTGTGTTTTGATGTAGAGGGGCCGTGTTATTACATATTTATCGAGGCAGCTAAAGGTGCATGAGTGCAACTACCCCATTCATGATTTAGAGTTCACTATTATAGTTTTCACCCTTACGATTTGGAGGCACTACTCGTATGGAATTCATTTCAAGATCTTTACAAAACACCATAGTCTTTAGTACATTATGACCTAGAGGGAGCTTAATTCGAGGCAACATAGATGGATTAAGTTACTAAAGGACTTTGATATCTCTATTCTATACCATTTGGGCAAGGCGAATATGGTAGCTGATGTCTTGAGCTGGAAAGCAGTGAGTATGGGTAGCTTGGCCTTCATTTCAGTTTCAAAATGTCCGTTGTCTTTGGATATCTAGTCCTTAGCCAACATGATGGTTCGTCTTGATATTTCTGACACCAGGAGGATTCTTGCTAGTGTTGAGGCCAGATCTACCTTGTTGGAGCAAATTTGGTGTCGTCAGTTTAAGGATAGCAGGTTTCATAGCATTCGAGGGCAAGTGTTGAGGGGTGAGTCCAGGAGAGCTACCTTAGATTCTGAGGGTGTTCTGATATGTGATAGCCGAATTTGTGTTTCAGGGGTCAGAGATTCGATCCAGTTGATACTTTGGGAGGCTCATAACTTTAGGTATTCTATTCACCCTGGGACAACTAAGATGTCTAGGGATTTGAGGCAACATTACTGGTGGAATGGTATGCGGAAAGAAATAGCAGAGTTTATGGCTAGGTGCCTATGTTGTCAGCAGGTGAAGGCCGAGCATCAAAGACTCAGTGGATTGCTTCAGAGGCTACCCATTCCTGAGTGGAAATAGGAGTGGGTTACTATAGATTTTGTAGGTGGTTTGCCTCACACTTCTCATGGTTTTGATAGCATTTGGGTCATCGTGAATTGATTGACCAAGTCTGCCCATTTTATCTCTGTTTAGACTTTTTTCAGTGTCGATAGGTTAGCCTGTATTTATATTCAAAAGGTTGTTCGCCTTCATGGGGTACCCGTGTCTATTATATCAGATCGAGGTTCTCAGTTCACTTCTAGATTTTGGATGATATTTCAGAAGGAGTTGGGTACCCAGGTTGATCTTAGCACCACTTTTCATCCCTAGATTGATGGGCAGTCAGAGCGAATTATTTAGGTTTTAGAGGATATGCTCTGTACTTGTGTGTTGGATTTTTGAGGTTAGTGGGAGTAGCTTTTAGCTTTAGCGGAGTTTGCTTATAACAACAGCTACCATTTGAGTCTTCAGATGGCTCCATTCAAGGTGTTGTTGGTCTCTAGTTAGTTTTTTTGAGACTTTTATAGTTAGGCCCCGTGGTGCGTATTTGCTTTGTGAGTCTTTGGACCGAGTTCAGGTGATTTAGAATAGGCTAGGGGTAGCTCAAAGCAGACAGAAGAGTTATGGTGACCATAGACTTCGTGCCTTGAGGTTCAGAGTTGGTGATCGGGTCTTTCTATGAGTATCGCCTATGAAGGGCGTGATGAGGTTTGGGAGGAGGGGAAAGCTCAGCCCCAGGTATATCGTACCATTTGAGATCCTACAGATAGTTGGGGATGTAGCATATAAGTTGTCCTTGCCTCCGGCCTTTTCAGTCATCCATCCACTTTATGGGAATACACTGGGTGTTGTTGTTGTTGTTATATACTGAGATTCTACTTTCTAGATGATTCTCATGTGGCAAGGTTAGACTTGATGCAGTTAGATGAGAGGTTGACATTTACAGAGAAGCCTGTGTCTATTTGGGCCAGAGATGTCAGACGGTTGCACTCTAAAGACATTCCTGTAGTTAAGGTTCAGTGGTGACACCATCCAGTTGAAGAGGCTACCTAGGAGACAAAGCATGGTATGTGGACCAAGTATCCCTACCTATTCAAGCCTTCAGCTTCATCTTGATCCATTACTTTTGCAGACAAAAGTTCTTTTAGTAGTAGATGTTGTAATGACCCTCCTGGTTATTTCCTACATTGTCATGCTTTTACTGTATTTAGGCCTTTCCCGTAGTTGCCCCAGGTCATTTATGACTTGCTGGGATTGACAGTTCGATCATTGGGTAGTTCATTTGGTTTTTAGAACCATTTCCCTATTTTGGAGCTTTTGAAGTTAAGAATAGGGTCTCAAGCCTAAATCTTGGGTAAATGGCCTCGGATTCCATTTTGGACAGTTTCATCAGCTTCAAAATGTCGATTTTAGGCTAGGGGACCCTTGGTTCGGGTCCCAAGGATTTCGAACTCATTTTGGGCTATTGGAAGGATTTTGGTTAAAAAGACCCTTGGGGGTGTGGGACCCACTTTTTATCGAAATGACCCCAATTGGAAATTTTGATGGTGCCTTGAGTCTGGAATGTTGAATTTGGTAGGGTAGCATAGTTCATTTGCGAGCATGGGATTCCAAACCAATCCCGAGCACTCGATTGGAGTCCTTTGGGACTAGTTGAACTTGGATGGTGCCAAAGATCTAGTGTAGCCGCTTAAGCGGCCAAGGGACCGCTTTAGCAGCCCTAGACAGCTTTAGCAGAGTTTGACCAGCCTTGGTCTGACCGCTTTAGTGTCCTCTTGGGTGCTTAAGCGGTAGCCGCTTTAGCGACCCTTAAGCGCTTTAGCGGAGCCTGGTCAGCTGGGGCAGGGTTGCTTTAGCGGTTACCGCTTTAGCGGTCATTTAGCCGCTAAAGCGGCCATAGCTAGTATTTTATAAGTAGCTCATTATCCTCTTTTTCCAGCCAAAAACTCTAACTGTTAAAACGTTATTTTAGACCCTTGTAAGCTCAAAATCTTGTTGGAATTCAATAATTGAAGTTGGTTTTAGCTCGGGCTGGTGATTGCGAGTGTTTTAGCATCGGTACTTCGTAAGTAATCACCTTAATTTTTGCTTAATTTAGCAGATTAGTTTGCTATTTCACCAAATTCTTTGGGAACTGATTTTGCTACTGTTTTGGGCTCGGATTTGGCCAAATTTATGTGGCTTTTGATCCTTGAGCTACGTGGGATGGTTTGATGGTTTCAAATTCACAATTCCGTAAGCAGTCACCATGTGAGATTTTCACTCTGATTTCTGACCTGGAGTGTTTATACGTAATATGGGTATCATTTTTCTCGTCTTGATGCATATATCGTTATTTTGATAATGTGGCAGCTCTCGGAAGGGGAAACTCTAATTTAGAGGATTAGGAGAGCATTCGGCGGCGTCCAGGTAGAGTAGGCTTACCCTACTTTTAGATTGAGCTTACTTATGGTATTAGTATACTATTGTACTTGTTTTGGGCAGGTAGTTTTTGCCCAATACCAATTTAGTACTTTTTGCCTTATTTTGCCGTTTAGAACCCTATTTTGGTAGATTTAGTGTAGCATATTTTCATCCTTTAGGACTAGAATTAGTACTATTAGTACCTTGAGATGGGGATAGGAAGCCTTAGACTGAACCCGGGTAAGTTTTGGTGTAGGTTTGGTTATCTAGACCCTATCATGGGCCCATTACCCTATTTAGATAGTGTATTTTGGCATGAAGATTCTTTAGGCTTAGTTAGACTCTTGACTACTATTTTAGACTATTAACTTGGGTTGGGTTTGCCCTAGACTTGATTTTTGGCAGATTTTAGCCCTTTTTCCCGAGTAGAGTAGTAACTGACCTAGACCGCACTTCTTTGCCCTCGTATTTAGGACCCGCCTTGCCTTAGTGAACTTATCTACCTGAGATGGATATTTATGGCCTTATGGATTGGAAATAATCTTGAAACCCTTGGATTTTCTCCCGCTAACTAGATATGCTTATATTTATGTAAATGTATTCCAGTTTTGGTTCGAGTTCAGCATATGCTTTATTGCTATTATTATTATTATGAGTTCTGGCGCGATACTGACATTGGTTATCAGTTATAGTTGGGGATGGCTACTTATGGGATCAGTTGTTTCTGGTTACGGTATGGTTACTATGAGTTTCGGTTTGAGTTGGACATCTATTTATGATACAGTGTGGATGTTTAGGTGTTGTTTAAGGTTGTTACTGGGAGTATTGGCAGTGGTACTGAGTTCTATTGTACATGATTTATGTGGCCTCTCGTTATTACTCACTATTTTTGGTTCGAACCCGGTGTCTTTCCTTTCGTTACTTATCATTGGTGCCGGTTCAAGTCCAGTACATACCTGGATTTTTCATCATGGATTTGGGGATAAAAAGGTTACTTGAGATCTGTTCAACTACTGGATATTTATGATTCCTATCTTAGTTTTCTCTTGTTTGCACCCACCGTCTTATGGGGCTCGGTAGGGTTAATTGTCTTCTTGTGTGTGCCTTCTGTGCTTATGGGGGCCCAGTTAGGTTGTAGCTAGTTCATTTATCTCACATTTTGAGTTATTTATTCCTTTTATTGCTCTTGCTTAGTACTGTAGATATTTACATTTTACCCCTGTTATTATTGTCTTGGCTTACACACTCGCATTATATTTATGCTTTTGCTATATTTGAGCTCAGTTGGTCGATGATGTGTACTGAGTACTCGTTGCTTTAGTACTCATACTGCACTTCTACATCTTTTTTCTAATGCAGATCCAAGTATGAGCCACCGGCATTGACGTTATTCTTAGGCCCAACTACTGATCCGAAGACAGGGTGTGTTTTCTAGAGTCCGAGGCTGATCCTCCTCCATCTATTTCAGTTTTAGACTTTTGTATTTCTCAGACTACTGTATATATGTATATTTTGGATATTGTCGAGTACTCTTATTTTAGGTTATAGTGGCTCTAGTACCGACCTTACCAGGTTTTGGAAAGGGATTCATTTTGTTCATTATGTCCTCTCCCTCTCTTGTACATCATGTTATGTCTATATATATATATCTTTACTTCCACTTATATTATTGTTGTAAATTGATTTCATCCTTGTTTTCATTTATCTTTCCGCCAGTTAGCCCATTACTTGCCGTTCCTGGCTATAACTTGGCTTACCTACTGGTAGGGTGAAGTAGGTGCCATCATGACCTGAGAAATTGGGTTGTGACACTATACTTTTAGAAATTCTCAATTCACAACAAGAAGAATTGGTTATTCGAAAGCACAATTCCCTAGTAAGATTCATAATTCACCAATACTTATAGTTTCGTTCAATCATTTAGCACCAATTAGAAGAACAACTTGAAACAAGTAAACAAATATTCTATTTACGAGCACATATGCAATAAAACTGAGTCTCTACTCCAATATAACTATAACCTACCTCAAACCAAGCCTTACATTGCCCTAAATCACGTGAGTCTTGCATTTTCTTGCAACCTCGGCTTGCTCTCGGTCTAACAACAACAAACAAGGAACAATTCAACCATGTATCTAACCATTCTAGGCATAAAATCCTAAATTCATTGCTTTTAACCCAAGTTCATGAACAATGCCAATATTCTAGGATTTTCTACCCTTCATTCCACTCAAATTCTCCATACTTTAAGATTAATAGGTCTAATTCTAGTTTAGAGTACTTAATTAATCACTTCTAAACCGTTAATAAGTAATTCTAACCCCTATAATGCCATATCATATCAGTTTCTTCAATTTAGGGTTACACCCACCATCCCCACTATGATCAATCCCTATGAATTCTAACGATTTGGGGATTAAAATTAAGTAAAATTAGTGGAATAGCTTACCTCAATAGTAGAACTCAGGTAGAAACTGAAGAAAATCACCCCTTTTCACCCTAGCTCGACCTTTGAATATTTTTAGAATGAAAATAATGTTTTAAACTAGAGACTGCTATTTACTGCGACAATTCCTGCTATAGCAGCACAATTATAGCGGGATCCTCCCACCGTCGTGGCGTTGACCAACATAGACTCCCGCTACAGCAACATTGATCATGCTATAGTGGGACCACTGCAGTGACCCTCGTACCCACTATAGCAGTATTGAGGCAATAAATTGGGACTTGTTCCCAGTTTTATTATTTTTACAACGCAATACTCAGATTTCGACCTTGTGAACTTACCCTTTTTTGTCAAATGCTATATTCAGAGTTCTTCTAACCCGAATTCCATTCCAAAAGTTTCTATGAACTCCATAACCTCTTTGATAACACAATATCATTTCAAATCTATAATCTTCTACCCCATCAAACACCAGATTTATCTAGACCATACAATACTTGAAATTCATCCGAAACTAGCATAGCCTAAAATTTTCCAAATCTTCATCTGGGGATAACTTATACTGAATTATCTCATGCTAAGTTATACCGCAACGATGGAACATGTCGTCACATTGCCCTTCTTCCACAAGTAATAAAAATTACATCAACATGCTATAAATTAATTATAAATCAATAAAGATAATGATGTTTACACACTTTAAATATGAAGATACATAATAATTAGACTTAATAAGAAATAACTAATCGTATCCCCTATTGATTTTCACTATGTGCCAACCTAAAAATCCACTCCTTCTATGTAATCAAAGTAATTCCTAAATCGAATGGTGACTTAATCTCCTAAGCTTCAACTAGGTAGGTATATTTCTTTCTGCATAATATAAAACAATTATTACATTAAATTAAGTAAAAAAAATAGAGTGCACATAAATATTAGATCAAGAAATAAACCTTTTCTTTGAAAGTCCTTGGTATAGCCAAGATGTGAATGCATTCTTAAGAGTGTTGTCAGCCTCTGAACCAATTAGATTAGAAAAAAAATGATTTATCTGAAAAATTGGTCTAGAATCAGTAGCACCCGAATCAAATTCCTGTACATATGTAGATGTAATAAGCATTTCTGGAATTTTTATTTTAGCACATTCTTCAGGTGTGTTTAAAATCAACATCAAATGTTAGTATTGCTTTTTTCCCAACATTAACTAAAGAATCTTCAAACATATCACATATCAAAATTTAAATGTATTAGATAAGAATGTAAAGTGAATTATACTGTTATTTATGTCACCTATCAATTGAAAAAAGGTATTAAATATGTATCACAATATAAAAGTAATACGTATTTACTTGCTTTGCCACCATATCCACTAACGACATTACAATTAGCTATACCTTTATCTGGTGTCACTACATCTTCAGGATTTTCCTTACCTAAATATAAAAAAATTATTAAGCTATTATTATATTCATATCCTAAGTGCAATCAATCAGATTAATAAATATAATAATATTCTTTGTAGTCAGATTAGCATCAACTAATACTTGAGCAATCATAACTTTAACAATATTTTCACAATGTAAATAATACATCAGCTAACATGAACATTTGTATAATATAAATACTAATAGTTTTTTGAAGTAGTATTACAAAGCTATATAAAATGTATTATATATGAATCTTTACTTATTTTGCTTCACTCTCCACTAAATGTACCGTCGTCAGGGAAAAGAACTTGTGATTTTACTACAGTTTATAAAAGGAGAGTTTAATAAATGATGTTAATAATATAATATCACTTCAATATCATTACTTGTCAAATCTTCATCTACAACTGATGGTGGAACAAACTCAACAATGTCACAAACTTCGATTGGAGATGGAACTATGAACAATTTAAAATATCTTCAAATGATCGATTTCACTAATCTAACTTCCTATTTAAAGAGATATGGTAATATAAATACCTTCATGAAAATCTGTTCCACCAGAAAATATGTCTATACAATCTCTGCTTTCAAATGCATTTGATTTTCGATTGTTGGAACAACTATCATACTTCTTCCTACTTGACGAATCTTCAGATATTTGATCAGTAGGTAGACTTTCTTTGGCATCTTTTTTATTCAACAGTAACTTGATGTCACTTAATAATTTGGTGTTAGAATCAATAATATTGTAATGCCCCAAAAAAATTTTCATGCCCTTAGTATTTCTTAGATTAGTTGAGCCACAAAAATTCAAGTCTTGAGGTCCTTAAATAAATCCAAATTGTTTAGATGTGTTTTGATACTTTAGAAGTGGTCTTTTTAGACGTAGAAATAGACCGTGTGCCACACTCGGAGGGTCCCCACATTGGGACATATGCTACAGAGCCAACTATTTTCCCTCGAAGCTAGGTGGTGCGCCGCATAAAAAGGTCCCTGTGATGGTTGGTGCACCACGCATGGCCCCTCTTAGCCAAGAAATTTTCCCCCAAACTCTTTTAAGGTAAGGGAATTTTGATATTTTTGCCCTCCTAAACCCCCTTACCCATTTATTAACCCTTTAAAACCCAGAGAAGTCAGTTACAATCAGGTATTTCATTCTTCCTCTCCTACAAGTTTTTAAGTTCTCAAGTTCTTAAGAAGAATTCAAAGCTAGGGTTCATCTTCAAGATCCTTCCCCAAAATTCATCTCCAAGGTATGTAAAGCTAATCCTTTAGTGTGGGAACTCTGTTCTCCCTACAACCAGGCTATTGTGTTTGTTTAAAGCCATGAATCATGTTATGGTTTTATGAGTTGAAGTCTTTGAGTTTAATTCTTGATTTCTTGATGAAATACCTTGAACGTTCTATGCTTTTAAGTAAGAATTCCATGAGTTTGATATCTTTCCATTGATTTGATTTCTAATCTATCGTTATTGATTCTTCCAAGTAACTATGAATTTCCTTTATGAATTTGAAAGCCTATTTGAGTTTTAAAAGATAGTTTTCATATTTATTGGAGTCGATTTATATTTTATTGAAGGTGTGTTCAAGAGTTTCAAGTTTTGATTATGAAAAGTTCACAAAGAATCCTTATGTTAATATCATGTCTTGAAAAGAGAAGAAGTTTATCGTATCTTGTAAGTTAAAGTTTAAAAAAGTTAAAAATATTTAGAGTCGAGGATCACAAAGAAAGATATGTTCATGATATGATATTTTGAGTCAAGCATGATTTTTAGAAATGTTTTAAAACTATGTTATGAGCTACTAGTATGTTTTGGGAAGACTATTTAGCACCGAGATAAGTATGAGTTTAGACAACACATGCCTCAAAACTACGTTTCCATTA
Source organism: Capsicum rhomboideum (assembly GCA_031232105.1). Lineage (NCBI taxonomy): Eukaryota > Viridiplantae > Streptophyta > Magnoliopsida > Solanales > Solanaceae > Capsicum > Capsicum rhomboideum. Next base: position 25,266,716 of record CP124718.1, read on the forward strand.
TAAGACAAGATCGTTGCACAGTTAGGAGAAACTCCTATTTTAGCCTTTGGGATTTGTTCTGGATCCATAAGTTAAGTTTTGTATTATACTCTGACAAGGGATAGGATAGTTCTTTCAACATGGACAAACACGTAGAACTCCATGATGCTCACATAGTTTATGTCAGTTATGAGAAACTTCTCAAGAAGAAAAAATATTTATTTTCATATAGTATATGATTGGCCAAGGCCTCTAGTTTAAGAAAAATTTTATGAAGCATTATTTTTGATTTTGTTCAAATTTCAGTTATTTCATATTCTGATGTAGTTTCACCTTTAAGAAAATGTTTTTAAAAAGTTTTACTTATACTTCTTTAAGTTTCAACATTCAGGTTAGTCATCATTTTTTCCAGTTATTTAGTCTCGTTTTATGATTATGTTATCCATGTCTTAGATTTCTAGCATTATCAATTTCAGATATTAGTACTATTTCACTTTAGTGCTTTATATGCCAGTATATTCAAAGTATTGACGCCTCTTTTTGGCGCTATATTATTTTACAATGTAGCTTATAGATATGTAGGTCTGTGAACAAACTCTTCATTAGGCTATGTTATCAACTTGAGTGAGTTCTCATTATTCTCGAGGACTTAGCAGTTGTCATGACCCAACTCGTCATGAATGGCACCCATACTAACCCTCCAGTGGGAGAACCATCTAACTTTAATTCAATACCATTCACTTATGCAAATTTAAAAACAAAACCAACATTTCATTTAAGAATTAATACTTAACATCCAAAAACTAATTCAAAACAATATCATCATCTAAAACATCCCCAGAAACTGAAAGTCAACATACCAAAATTCTTACTATTAAGTCTATTAAAACTAGGAACTCTATCAACTAAAATAAAACTGTCTTTGTCTGAAATAATAAGGATTGCATAAGTAGGGGAATGATCCATGGCTGCCCAAAAGATGGATGCTCACCCTTGGATAAGAAGTTATGCTATCGTCTACAAGTAAGGTCTCGTAGAAGCCGCTGGAATATGCTCAACACTCAACAATAGAAGAGTACATGGTAGTATCAATACAAAACCACTATGTAATGGTAGGTATCATAGGATGAACCCACTTAATCGATATGGACACTTACTTAAATTTTTGTAAACAAGTAACAAGCATGTCAACCAAACCATGTATATTCAAATAGCTATAACAATATGCATATTAACATCAACCAAGCCAAATCAAGTAACAAAGGCTTCAATTAGCCATGTAATGCTCAACTCAGTACAAATTAATAAGAACAACTTATAACCAAATCAATTGCCCTTTAATATCAAGAAAATCTCATTATCGCATCAAAACCCAAGAAATAATTCACACCAAGTACTAAAAAAGGCATGAATTCAAGAACCAATTGTAACACCCCGTATGTATCCGAACCTAGTTAATTCCCATAACATTCATGGAATTATTTTAACATGAGAGTATTGGTGAATTATGCATTCATTTGTTGGGCTCAAATAAATCTTGTGCTATTGGGCTCAATAGAGACCCAAATTTTATATAAAAGACATGGCCCAAATGGGGAGTGACCCATTCTTAACATTGACCAAGTAAAACCATTAAATGTGTGGCCAAGGATGATTATTAAGGGACTATATAAGTCAATAAAATCATATTTTTACTCATAAAATCACTCATGCCATTTTCTAGATTTTTCCAAATATTTCTATTCTCCCACAAACCCTAAGGCAACTACTTGTTGGACAAGATCACTCTTTGGTAAGATTTTGTAAGTGTTTAGCTTTGGTAAGTGTTTATTCTTATGGTTTACTATATGATACGCTTAATATTATGTATAAATCATGTTGGTTATGTTGGCACAGTGTTGGACAGGTCACTATGTGTAAAACTGTCTATTTTTGCAATCGGAAAAGGGTTTTGCCTTATAAACTTGATTATGGACTTGTGGTCTTGAAGGAAATGAACTTGATTAATTCAATATTGACATGTGGTATGTGACTATAGCCTTAACTTGTTTTATCCTTGTACATAATAGTTGGAATTGTTATTGTAACATTGTGCATGGACTTGGTGGTGTAGTGAAGGAAAAGTGTGGTTTTGGTGATGTTCATGTGTGTTGTGAAACCATGGGTGTTTTTTGGCATCCAAGTGACCAAAAATATGTAAATAAAAGCTTACTTATGGACTTGGACCATTTATTACACAAAAGGACCCAAAATAGACCCTTTTTGGCCGATTTGGGTATCCGCCCCCGCAGACGAAGGCACCTGCGGGTGCAGATGCCAACGCAGGTGCCCATGGATACTGCCAAGGGCCACCTGCGTACGCATTTAATCCACCTTCGGGTTCAGGTGGCTTCACAGGTCACCCCAGAATGTCATTTTTTGTGGTTTTGTCTCTCTTTGATCCCCGAAGGCCCCTATACCCTTTTTGGATGTAATTATCAACTTATGATATCTTTTTAATGACTTTAAGGGGTCGTATGGAGGCATGTTGGATTATATCCATTATTTATTGTTGTTAATATGTTGTTATGAGGAGAATTAATGGAGTAATTGTGACGTAATGATAATGAGGAAGCATAAAGGTTGAACGTGGTGTAAAATTCTATTGGTTTATGATGTCTTGGTCAATGTGTGGAATGTTATGGTGTTGTTGGTATGATGATGTAGTGGATTGTATTATAAAGGGGTAAAATGATGTTATATGGCGGTATAGCTCATTGTCGTCTTGTACATTTATACGGTAACTAGTTGTTAATGTAAGCTCCGTTATGTACTTGTATTGTAGAGTGAAACGTAAGGAAGGAGATGGAATATTGTGGTCATATATAGGCTTGTGTATTCATACTTGGAAGTGAAGGTATGTAAGGTCATTCTATCTGTATCCTTCTGCAACACATAGTATTCGCATTGACATTGTATTCATTCCATTCCAAAATGTTCTAAGGTATCCTATTTCCGGTTACCAATTGTTACTATCATATGTTCCCTACTCATTGATCAATTGTGATTCACATGTCTCATGTTCTCTGGCTAATGTTCCAAAGGTCCAATAATGTTATCATTGTATCAATCTCAAAAGTAAAGAATGAAGTAATGCATATATGGTTGATGATTGAGTATGGGTGGTAGCTTGGGGGCATAAGCCTAGCTCAAGCCGATCCCGAGATTATTGGATCAGGGGGTAGTCCTAGAGGCATGAGCCTAGCTCGGACCGAACCTGACAGGGGGTAGCTCTAGAGGTAAGAACCTAGATCGAGACAAACCTGATAGATTGGCTTATGGGTGGCAGCTCTAGAGGTAATATTAGCTCGAGCCGAGCCCGATGTATTGATTTATGGGTGGTAGCTCTAGAGGCATAAGCCTAGCTCGAGCCGATCCCAACATAACATTATGTTATGGTAAGACCCACTGATCAGTCGGGGCCCGGGTACATAGTGACACAAGTAATGATGAACATACATAGAAGTAAAGAAGCAAAGAAAGTAATGAAAGCAATACACATGGTTCCCAACATATAGAATGGTGACTTATCCATATTCGTTATTCATTTGTATTTATGTTCATTGAAGTATTTTATGTGTCATACAGTTTCATATGAGCCTTACATACTCAGTAAATTCTTCGTACTGACGTCCCTTGGGGGACTTACCTTACATACTACAGGTGCAGGTACTAGTAGACCTCCACAGTAAGCTGCGGGTCATCTACTGATCTTTGGTGAGCTCCAGTTGGTTCGAGGTTTTCCAAGTCACAGTTGTACATCAATTTTGATATTGTAAATATTGTATAAAGCGGGAACTTGGCCCGACTTTAGGATGGTTATATATGCACATCTGTTAGAGGCTTTTGTAGACGTATATGGGTATATGAATGTAAGAGATGTATGTCCATTTTGACTTGATGGCCCTAACGGCCAAGTTTCACATATGTATGTATCACATGTTCTATGTTTTTCGCTATTAGCATCTTATATCTCTATACATGATGGTGGTGTTTCTTATGACATGCAAATGAATGGACATGAGCAAAGATTGGTTCTCTCGGGCCTCATCGGCTTCGGGTGCCAGTCCGCCTCAATGGGATTTGGGGTGTGACAAAAGTGGTATCAGAGCAGGTTGTTCTAAGGGTGTCTACAAAGTCGTGTCTGAGTAGAGTCTTACATATGTATGTGTTGTGCACCATATGTATAAGTAGGAGGCTACATGTCACACCCCAAATCCCGTTGAGGTGGACTAGCACCCGAAGCCGATAAGGCCCGAGAGAACCAATCTTTACTCGTGTCCGTTCATATGCGTGCCATAAGAAACATCACCACCACTTAAAGACATAAAATGCCAATAGCGGAAATCATGGAACATGTGATATGTACATATGTGAGACTTGGCTGTTAGGGCCCCATCAAATTCAAAAGGGACATACATCTCTTACTTTCATATACCCATATACGTCTACAAAAGCCTCTAACAGATGCATTTACAAGACCAACTAAAATTTGAGACAAGTACCCGCTTTATACAACATGTACAATACCAAAACACATGTACAATTGTGACTCGGAAAGCCCTGAACCAACTGGAGCTCACCAAAGATCCGCAAATAATTGGCAACCTACTGTGGAGGTCTACTGGCACCTGCGCCTGCAGCAAGTAAGGTAAGTCCCCCAAGGGACGTCACTACGAAGAATGTACTGAGTATGTAAGGCTCATAAGAAACTGTATGATAGATAAATACGTTAATGAACTCAAATACAAATGAATAACCAATATGGATAAGTTAACATTTTGTATGTTGGGAACCATGTACATTTCTTTCATTACTTTCTTTGTTTCTTTACTTCTATGCTTATTCATCATCACTTGTGTCACAATGTACCCGGGCCCTGACTGATCAATGGGTCTTAACATAACATAACGTTATGTTGGGATCGGCTCGAGCTAGGCTTATGCCTCTAGAGCTACCACCCATAAATCAATATATTGGGCTTGGCTCGAGCTAGGTTATCACCTCTAGAGCTGCCACCCATAAACCAACATATCAGGTTTGACTCGAGCTAGGTTCTTACCTCTAGAGCTACCCCCTATCAGGTTCGGTGGGAGCTAGGCTTATGCCTTTAGGACTACCCCCTGATCCAATAATCTCGGGATCGGCTTGAGCTAGGCTTTCGCCCCCAAAGCTACCACCCATACTCAATCATTAACCACATGCGCATTATTTCATTCATTACTTTTGAGATTGATACAATGATAGTCATAACATTATTGGGAACATAACATTATTGGAAACATGGGATCTTTGGAACATTAGTCAATGAACGTGAGACATATGAATTATAATTGATCAATGAATAGGAAACATGTGATAACAACAATTGGTAACCGGGAATAGGATACCTTAGAACATTTCGGAATGGAACAATTAAAATGTCAATGTGATTACTATGTGCTGCAGAAGGATACAGATAGAATAACTTTACATACCTTCACTTCCAAGTTTGAATACACAAGCCTATATATGAACACAATACTCCATCTCCTTCCTTATGTTTCACTCTACAATACAAGTACATAACGGAGCTTACGTTAACAACTAGTTACCGTACAAGTGTACAAGGTGACAATAAGCTATATGACTGCCATATAACGTGATTTCACCCTTCAAAATACAATCCACTTCATTATCATACCAATCAACACCATAACATTCCACACATTGTCCAAGACATCATAGACCAACAACATTTCACATCATGGTTACCCTTTACGCTTCCTCATTATCATTCTGTCATAATACCCTATCAAATTGCCTCATAACAACTTATGAACAACAATACATAGTTAATATAGTCCAACATGCCTTCATACGACCCTTTAAAGTCATTAAAAAGGTACCATAAGTTGATAATTACATTCAAAAAGGGTATAGGGGCCTTCGGGGATCAAAGAGAGACAAAAACATTCAAAACAGAATTATGGTATGACATGCGAAGCCACATGCACCTGAAGGTGGCTGACATGCGGCCACAAGTGTCCCTTGGCAGTGTCCAGGGGAACCTGCATTGGCATCTGCGCCCGCAGGTGCCTTCGTCTGCGGGGGCGGATGCCCAAATCGGCCAAAATGGGTCCTTTTTGGGTCCTTTTGTGTAATAAATGGTCCAAGGCCATAAGTAAGCTTTTATTTACATATTTTTGGTCACTTGGATGCCAACTAACATTCATGGTTCCATAGCGCATATAAACAACACCAAAACTACACTTCCCTTTCAATACGTCACCAAATCCATAACCAATTTCACAATAAAAATTCCAAACATTATACACAAGGATTAAACAAGTTAAGACTATAATTACATCTCAAATTTCAATATTGAATCCATCAAGTTCACTTCCTTCAAGACCACAAATCCATTTTCAAGTTTATAAGGCAAAACCCTTCTCCGATTGCAAAAGTAGACAGTTTTAGACATAACACACTGTCCAACACTTTGCCAACACAACCAACATGATTTATACACCATATTAAACATATCATATACTAAACCATGAGAATAAATACTTACCAAAGCTTGCAAGATGATGACCTTGGCCAAAGAGACTAGTTGCTTAGGGTTTGTGTGAGAGAAGAGAAATATTTGGACAATTCTAGAAAATGGCATGAGAGTCTTTGTGAATAAAATCTGATTTTTAGTCCCTTTATAGTCCCATGAAGTCTCATTCTTAGCCACATATTTAAGGTGTTTACTTGGTCAATGAAAGAATGGGTCAAATTCCATTTTGGGCCATGTCTTTCTATGATTTTTGGGCCTCATTTGGGCCTAATGGCACAAGACTCATTTAAGCCCAACAAATTTAATGCATAAATCACCAATAATCTCATGTTTAAATAATTCCATAAATGCTAATGCAGTCTTATAGGTTCAAAAATATATGGGGTGTTACACTACGGGACATTTAGGAGTTGTTTCTTTTCTTTATTTCTAGATCGTGCAATAGAGCCAATGTTGTAAGTGGAATTATATCTGACCATTGTACATGGTTTTATTGTTTATAGTAAAATACCGATGACAAGAAGAGGTAGAGGCAAAGGTAAGCAGGTAGATATTCTTGCAGGTGAAGGAATGAGTAAATCACCACCTGACCAAGCTAGTCAAGGTAGAGCGAACACTGAAATTGCATCGCGGTCTTCGTCTACTTTTCCAGCTCCTGAAGAGCCAATAGGTAGAGAAGTACCCGCAGAACCACCAATGAATGCCACTGACCAGGATCTAAGAAATGCAGTGCATATGTTGACTCAGTTAGTTGTGGCACAAAGTCAAGGATGAGCTGGTCCAACGACAAATGAGGATGATGCGGCTAGAATGGCGAGTCACAGGACACAAAATTTTTTGAAATTAGACCCTCCTATATTCACGGGGTCAGATTCGAAAGCAGATCCACAAGATTTCGTGGACCAAATTCAAAGGGCTTTAGAGGTTATGCACGTGAATGGTATTGAAACAGTTGAACTTGCAGCATATAGATTGAAAGGAGAGGCGATATTGTGGTATGAAGATTGGAATAAGTCTCACGGTATCAGTGCAATTCTACCTAATTGGGAAGGATTTAAAGTGGCATTCCTTGATCACTATCTTCCCTATGAGATCCGAGAGGCTCGTGCGGATTAGTTCTTAAATCTTCGACAAGGGAATTTGAGTGTTAGAGAATACAATTTATAGTTTAATTCCTTGGCTCGATATGATCTGAATGTAGTAGCCACAATGACAGACAGAGTCCATCGATATGTGGACAGATTAGAGCCATATTTAGTAAGGGACTGCACCATTGCTGCCCTGAATAAAGATATGTACATAGCCAGAATACAGGCCTTCGCACAAAAAATGGAAGATCAGAGACAGATAAGGAGGGTACATGAATTTGACAGAGGATAGTCCAAAAGAGCTAGATCTATGGGACAGTTTATGGTGTCCCAGGGAGAATCTAGGCCTCGAATGTTTCCTAGACCGCCTAGACCCTCATTCTCTTATTCCACAGCAGGCACTCAAGCTCAATTCCGAGGGTTTAGAGGTAGTCAAACTGGGCAGAGTAGTGGAATTCACGGATCACAGGCAGTAGGATTTTCTCGTCAGCAGTGTCAGCACAGAGGGCGTACTCATTCAGGCCCATACCGGCTAGGGATGAATGCTTGATTTTGGTGTGGTATGTAGGGACACATGATGAGAGAGTGTCCACAGAGAAGCATAGGTGGTATAGCACGACCGACGGGATCAGCCTTTGCGTCATCATCATCGATTCCTTTTTTAGGCCGAGGTGTGCAGTCTGTTGGTCGTGGTAGAGGTCCCATAGGAGCAACCAGTACTAGTGGGGTCCAGAATCGTACTTATGCTTTAGTGGACCAACAGAATTCGGAGGCATCTCCTGACGTAGTCACAGGTACATTATCCATATTTTTGTATAATGTATATGCATTGATTGATCTGGGTTCTACATTGTCATATGTTACTCCATTGATTGCTGCTAAATTTGAAAGAACACCGGAACTACTAACTAAGTCAATTGAAGTATCTACACCAGTTGGTGACTATATTGTTACAAAAAGAGTATATCGAAATTGTGTGGTAACTGTGTGTGGTCATGATACATTGGCCGATCTCACTGAACTAGACATGGTGGATTTTGATGTGATAATGGGAATGGATTGGATGGCTTCTTGTTATGCCACGGTAGATTACCGGGCCAAGAAGGTGCATTTTCATTTTCCACAAGAAAATAGTCTTGAATGGCAGGGTAATGTGGGGGCACCAAGAGGAAAATTTATTTCTTATATGAAAGCAAGGAAAATGATTGCCAAGGGGTACATATGTCACTTAGTACAAGTGAAAGATACTGATGTGGAACCACAAACTCCTCAGTCGGTTCCAGTGTTCAATGAATTTCTTGATGTATTTCCATAGGATCTTCTCGGTTTGCCTTCGGAACGGGAAGTAGAGTTTGGCATCGATGTAAATCCAGGCATTCAGCCTATTTCTATTCCCCCGTATAGAATGGCTCCAACAGAATTGCTTGAATTGAAGGAGCAATTGAAAGACTTGCTAGACAAGGGCTTTATCAGGCCTAGTATGTCCCCATGGGGTGCACCGGTATTATTTGTACGAAAGAAAGATGGAACATTGAGAATGTGCATTGATTACCGACAATTGAATAAGGTAACGATCAAGAATAAATATCCCCTCCCCATAATTGATGATTTGTTTGATCATTTACAGGGTGCTACATGTTTTTAAAAGATTGACTTGAGGTCGGGTTACCATCAAGTCAGATTTAGAGAAAAAGATGTACCCAAGACATCTTTCCGAACACGGTATGACCATTATAAATTTTTAGTTATGTCATTTGGACTAACAAATGCACCATTTGTGTTCATAGATTTGATGAATAGAGTGTTTAAGCCGTTTCTAGAGGTGTTCGTGATGGTATTTATAGATGACATCTTGGTTTATTCAAAGTCACAAGAGGACCATGCTAAGCACTTACGACAAGTGTTGCAGATTCTTCGTGAGCATAAATTGTAAGCAAAGTTCTCTAAATGTGAATTTTGGTTGAAATACGTAGCATTCTTGGGTCACATTGTGTCAGATGAAGGAATTCGAGTTGATACACAGAAGATTGAAGCGGTGAAAACTTGGCCAAGGCCTACGACGCCTACGAAAATTCGTAGCTTCCTTGGGCTAGCAGGTTACTATCGAAGATTTGTTGAATGGTTTTCTTCCATTACTACACCTTTAACAAAGCTTACACACAAGGTAGTCAAATTTCAGTGGAATGATGCATGTGAGAAAAGTTTCCAAGAGCTGAAAGACAAATTGACTTCCACACCCGTATTAGTACTTCCGGAAGGCATTGAAGGTTATGCAGTATATTGTGATGCTTTTAAAATTCGCCTCGGATGTGTATTGATGCAGCACGGTAATGTAATAGCATATGCCTCACGACAGTTGCGGCCACATGAGAGAAACTATCCCACACATGATCTTGAATTAGCAGCGGTGGTATTTGCTTTAAAGATATGGCGTCATTATTTATATGGAGTTCATGTTGATATTTACACTGATCATAAGAGTTTGCAATATATCTTTAAGCAAAAGGAACTCAATCTGAGGTAGCGGAGGTGGCTAGAATTATTAAAAGACTATGATATTGATATTCTATATCATCCAGGAAAAGCAAATGTAGTAGCTGATGCATTGAGCCGCAAGGTACTAGGAGGCACTACTGGCCAATTGACGAAAAATCAAGCTTTGGTCAAAGATCTATATCAATTAGCCAGCTTGAGGGTTCGTCTTCTTGAATCCTCAGATGAAGGGGTTATTGTACAAAATGCAGCAGAATCTTTATTACTAGCTGAAGTGAAAGAAAAGCAGTTTGCGGATCCTATGTTAGTACAACTAAAAGAGAATGTACAACAGAATTTGACAAAAGCCTTCGATCTTACACAAGAAGGGGTACTTCAATGCCAAGGTAGATTATGTGTACTGGATGTAGACGAGCTGAGGAAACAAATTATGACAGAGGCGCATCATTCGCGATATTCTATTCATTCGGGAGCTACTAAATTGTACCATGACTTGAAAGAAATGTATTGGTGGGAAAATATGAAAAAGAACATTGTAGAATTTGTAGCTCAATGCCCAAATTATCAACAAGTGAAAGTAGAGCATTAGAAACCAGGGGGTTACATGCAATGTATCAATCTTCCATTCTGGAAATGAGATATGATTAATATGGACTTCATCACAGGTTTGCCTCGTACACTGCGGAAATTTAATTCCATATGGGTCATAGTTGACAGGCTTACCAAGTCAGCGCATTTCTTACCAGTCAAGACCACCTATACAGCCGAAGATTATGCAAGGTTGTATGTTAAATAAATAGTGCGATTACATAGGATTTTGATCTCTATTATATCAGACAGGGGAGCTCAGTTTACTGCACATTTCTGGAGATCTTTTCAGCAGAGTTTGGGTACACAGTTGAATTTGAGCACGGATTTCCATCCTCAAATATATGGACAAGCAGAACGTACTATCCAGACATTTAAAGATATGCTACGAGCTTGCACGTTCGATTTTCAAGGCAGTTGGGATGGCCATTTGCCTTTTATTGAATTTGCTTACAACAATAGCTATCATTCAAGTATTAAAATGGCACCTTATGAAGCTTTGTATGGAAGGAAATGTAGATCACCAATCGGATGGTTTGAAGCGGGTGAAACTGCTTTACTTGGGCCAGATCTTGTTCATCAGGCTATGGAGAAAGTTAAAGTGATCCAACAGCGGCTACAAATGGCCCAAAGTCGACATAAGTCATATGCTGATGTGAGAAGAAGAGGGCTTGAATTCTCCATAGGTGATTTGGTATTTTTGAAGGTGTCACTGATGAAAGGGGTAATGCAATTCGAAAAGAAAGAAAAAATTGAGTCCACATTAGATAGGCCCATATGAAATTATTAGAAGATTTGGTCAAGTTGCGTATGAGTTGGCACTACCCCAAGAACTCTCCACAGTTCATCCAGTATTTCATGTTTCGATGCTTCGAAAGTACATAGGGGATCCATCTCGTTTTACTCCCATTGGAGATGTACAAGTTACGGAGGGTCTTACCTATGAGGAGATACCTATTGCCATTCTGGATAGACAAGTGAAGAGGTTGAGGAATAAATACATAGCTTCTGTAAAGGTACTTTGGAGAAATCAACAAATAGAAGAGATCACATGAGAAGCTGAAGAAATAATGAAGTCAAAGTACCCTCATTTGTTCCAAAGGGAAGAACAAGTTCACGAGACACGAGTGGAACAATGACAGGTAAGTATTTATAAGCATTGAGTGGATATATATATGATAATGATCCTAAACTTGCATTTGTTTAACCACTAACATTCGAGGACGATGTTTCTAAGGGGGGAAGAATGTAACACCCCGTATGTTTCCGAACCTAGTTAATTCCCGTAACATTCATGGAATTATTTTAACATGAGAGTATTTGTGAATTATGCATTCATTTGTTGGGTTCAAATAAATCTTGTGATATTGGGCTCAATGGAGACCCAAATTTTATATAAAAGACATGGCCCAAATGGGGAGTGACCCATTCTTAACATTGACCAAGTAAACCCATTAAATGTGTGGCCAAGTATGATTAGTAAGGGACTATATAAGTCAATAAAATCATATTTTTATTCATAAAAGCGCACATGCCATTTTCAAGATTTTTCCAAATATTTCTATTCTCCCACAAACCCTAAGGCAACTACTTGTTGGACAAGATCACTCTTTGGTAAGCTTTGGTAAGTGTTTATTCTTATGGTTTACTATATTATACTCTTAATATGATGTATAAATCATGTTGGTTATGTTGGCACAGTGTTGGACAGGTCACTATGTGTAAAACTGTCTATTTTTGCAATCGGAAAAGGGTTTTGCCTTATAAACTTGATTATGGACTTGTGGTCTTGAAGGAAATGAACTTGATTAATTCAATATTGACATGTGGTATGTGACTATAGCCTTAACTTGTTTTATCCTTGTACATAATGTTTGGAATTGTTATTGTAACATTGTGCATGGACTTGGTGGTGTAGTGAAGGAAAAGTGTGGTTTTGGTGATGTTCATGTGTGTTGTGAAACCATGGGTGTTTTTTGGCATCCAAGTGACCAAAAATATGTAAATAAAAGCTTACTTATGGACTTGGACCATTTATTACACAAAAGGACCCAAAATAGACCCTTTTTAGCCGATTTGGGTATCCGCCCCCGCAGATGAAGGCACCTGCGGGCGCAGATGCCAACACAGGTGCCCATGGATACTGCCAAGGGACACCTGCGGACATATTTCAGCCACCTTCGGGTGCAGGTGGCTTCGCAGGTCACCCCAGAATGTCATTTTTTGTGGTTTTGTCTCTCTTTGATCCCCGAAGGCCCCTATACCTTTTTGAATGTAATTATCAACTTATGATATCTTTTTAATGACTGTAAGGGGTCGTATGGAGGTATGATGGATTATATCCATTATGTATTGTTGTTAATATGTTATGAGGAGAATTAATGGAGTAATTATGATGTAATGATAATGAGGAAGCGTAAAGGTTAAACGTGGTGTGAAATGCTATTGGTTTATGATGTCTTGGTCAATGTGTGGAATGTTATGGTGTTGTTGGTATGATGATGCAGTGGATTGTATTATAAAGGGGTAAAATGATGTTATATGGTAGTCATATAGCTCATTGTCGTCTTGTACACTTATACGGTAACTAGTTGTTAATGTAAGCTCCGTTATGTACTTGTTTGTAGAGTGAAACGTACGGAAGGAGATGGACTATTGTGGTCATATATAGGCTTGTGTATTCATACTTAGAAGTGAAGGTATGTAAGGTTATTCTATTCGTATCCTTCTGCAACACATAGTATTCACATTGACTTTGTATTCATTCCATTCCAAAATGTTCTAAGGTATTCTATTTCCGGTTACCAATTGTTACTATCATATGTTCCCTACTCATTGATCAATTGTGATTCACATGTCTCATGTTCTCTAGCTAATGTTCCAAAGGTCCAATAATATTATCATTGTATCAATCTCAAAAGTAAAGAATGAAGTAATGCATATATGGTTGATGATTGATTATGGGTGGTAGCTTTGGGGGCAAAAGCCTAGCTCAAGCCGATCCCGAGATTATTGGATCAGGGGGTAGTCCTAGAGGCATGAGCCTAGCTTGGACCGAACCTGACAGGGGGTAGCTCTAGAGGTAAGAACCTAGCTCAAGCCGAACTTGATAGATTGGTTTATGGGTGGCAGCTCTAGAGGTAATAACCTAGCTCGACTCGAGCCCGATGTATTGATTTATGGGTGGTAGCTCTAGAGGCATAAGCCTAGCTCAAGCCGATCCCAACATAACATTATGTTATGTTAAGACCCACTGATCAGTCGGGGCCCGGGTACATAGTGACACAAGTAATGATGAACAGACATAGAAGTAAAGAAGCAAAGAAAGTAATGAAAGCAATACATATGGTTCCCAACATATAGAATGGTGACTTATCCATATTAGTTATTCATTTGTATTTGAGTTCATTGAAGTATTTTATGTGTCATACAGTTTCATATGAGCCTTACATACTCAGTAAATTCTTCGTACTGATGTCCCTAGGGGGACTTACCTTACATGCTGCAGGTACAGGTACTAGTAGACCTCCACAGTAAGCTGCGGGTCATCTACTGATCTTTGGTGAGCTCTAGTTGGTTCGGGGCTTTTCGAGTCACAGTTGTACATAGATTTTGATATTATAAATGTTTTATAAAACGGGGACTTGTCCCGACTTTAGGATGGTTATGTATGCGCATCTGTTAGAGGCTTTTGTAGACGTATGTGAGTATATGAATGTAAGAGATGTATGTCCATTTTGACTTGATGGCCCTGACGGCCCAGTTTCACATATGTATGTATCACATGTTCCATGATTTCTGCTATTAGCATATTATATCTCTATACGTGATGGTGGTGTTTCTTATGACATGCAAATGAATGGACATGAGCAAAGATTGGTTCTCTCGGGCCTCATCGACTTCGGGTGCCAGTCCGCCTCAATGGGATTTGGGGTGTGACACCAATCCATACAAGGTAAATCATGGTAATAACAACATAAGTAGTTCACACAAGGAACCAAAATAACATATATGAAATATACAAAAGAGATCGTCAAACTCTCCGTAATACCATGTATACACATGCTATGGGACTTATGGTTGCCCACTAGCCATGACTTGCAAGGGATGAGTTCAGTTTATGTACCAATATCATAAGTCAACTAAGTACCTTGCCACCCTTATCCTAAACCAAGTGTTTTTCCACCCTTTTTTCACCTAAATCCAATTCAATCACAGGCTATACATTTGGCAACACTCAATCCACAACGACAATAATATGTTATTCACAAGCACAATTCTCTAGTAAGATCACAACTAACGAACATTCAATCATTTAGCACCAATTACAAGCACAACTTGAAACAAGTAAATAAATATTCAGTTAACGAGCACATATACAATCAAATTGAGTCTCAACTTCAATATAACCATAACCTACCTCAAAACAAGCCTTGCAATGCTCTAAATTACTTGAGTCTTGCCCTCTATTGCAACCTTGGCTTGATCTAGGTCAAAAAATAATAAACAAGAATTATTCAACCAATGTTCTACCAATTCTAGGCATTATAACCCTAAATTCATTGCTTTTAACCGATGTTCATGGATAATTTCACCATTCTAAGGTTTTTTACCCTTCATTCCACTCAAATTCCCCATATGTTGAGATTGTTAGGCCTAGTTCTAGTCTAGAAAATATGATTGAACATTTCTAAGCAATCAACAAGTGATTCTCATCCATAATTAACAAAATCACTTTATGTTTTTCAACCTAGGGTTACACTCACCATCCTCATCATGATCAATCCCTATTCATTCTAAGGATTTAGGAATTAAAATTATGTTAGAGGGGAGGAAATTCACTTACCTTGGGAGTGGGAATGGATCAAAATCACCAGAGGCTGCCTTTTTTCACCCTAGTTTGACTTCTGAAGTTTTGGAATGAAAGATAGCATTTTAACTTAGAAACTGCTATTTATTGCATTGATTTTGGCTATAGCGGCCCGACACCTTTCAACCTACACTGCAATGACCTATATTCCGCTATAACGGGATAGTTGCAATGACCCTTAATTCCATTATAATAAGATTAAGGTAGAAACTTGAGGAAGTTTCTATGTCTAGTCTATTTCACAACACACTCCTCCAAATTCGACACTACGACTTAATCTCTTAACATCAAACACCATACTCATAGTTCGATTAACCTGATTTCCATTCCAAAAGTTTCTATGGACTACTAAACCACTTGGCTAATATAATATCATCTTAAATCCATAAAATGTTACACCATCAATTTCCAAATTTACCTAATCGCACAATATATGAATTTCATGGGAATCTAGCCAAGCCTGAAATTTCTAAAATTTTTATCTGGGAATAACTTAACCTTAATTTTTGTATACTAAGCTATACCATAATAATGGAATAGGTCATTACAAAAGTATTCCAATAATCTATTTATTTTGTTACATAAGGTAGTTGTATTCAGAATGTAGTAGAGGCTTCATAGGCACATAGCCAAGTCGAGTCAGATGTAATCAGCTTTTAAACATTTTAATATTTCAATTCATTAATGTTCATGTTATTTTATTTCATTAAGTTTAATAAAGTTAGTCCATGCTTTCAGCTTCCACAATTTTTCAAAGTTTACCTTTACTTATTTCATGCTAGGCCAAGTGGTTCTCTGTTGCGACCCAGCTATACACACAAGTGTACGTGATCATTCAAGTAATATAATGGCTCCTTTAAAAGAGCCGTATATCGAACCCAAGGGACTTTCGTCAATAGACGTCAATTTTAGACGTCCAACAGTAATTAAAAACTAGTGTTGCAAAAAGGAAGAGGGATTTGTTACTAAAAATTAAATGATTGCGGACTATAAACTACTATCTTCGCTACCATAACTTCAGTTTTCGCAAATATGATTTAAAAGTCAATAAAAAGTAAATTCCCAGGGTCAAGGCACTCCGAACGTCATCTCTTGAGCATAAATGTTACTGATTCAAGCAATTTGAGTCGTTTATCTTAGTTATTGATCATGAGGTTAATGTTACAATTATATTCATCTCCAAACTATAACCTTCTACTAGAAATTGGAAACCTAACTACATCGTTGAGCGGTGATAGATTTACCCAATTCTAATGCCTTTAAGCTACCTCCTCGTAATTGAACAAGCGCGACGGATTAGGTACCTCTCGGTCCTAAACGCATATCTATATCTTAGAATCCCTTCTTCGAGTAAAGATCACGCTTCTTATATTTCACGTTCTATCTCTTAGTTTCTCTCTCTCTCTCACCTCAAGACAAGAGATTTATTTCAATGGTGATCAAGCATTAAAATAGTAAAATTAAGAATATAAGAATAACCAATAAATGATAAACTTCAGCAAACACCAATAAAATTTAACTCAAGAGATTAATTTCATAGCCTCAACCCCAAGAAAGAGGGATTTTAGCCACTCATAACTTCAATTAACATCATAAAGTGATAAAATACCATAAAAAGAAATAAAAGATGAAAAGACGAAGAATGAATCCTAATTTCAATGCCAAAAAATGCCCAAAGTAGTCTAGTAATTATGGAATAATAATACAATAACCCAGAAGCCCTATTTATAGACAAAAACTAAGGGCAAAAATTTGTCAAAAGCGGCCTGGCACGCCTTTGGGCGCGCCTAGGACTTAGGCAAATTTTTTCCTCTGAAAAGGTGTGCCCAAGCGGCCTGGTATGCCCTTGGGCCTGCCCCTGTGCTGTCCACTTGATTAGAATTTTTGTCCAAAGTGGCCCGGCACGCCAGTTGGCGCGCCTGGGACTTAAATTATGATTTTCTTCCTTTTTTTGACTTTTCTTTGCGGATTTGGTTGGATTCTTCAAGTTCAAATCCTTGGCTTGCCTCTTATCTTCAATATCCTTTGCTCGTAGCTCCTCCAAGCCTCTCTTTCCATGCCAAAAATGCTCCAAATAGTCGCAAATTCCACCTACAAGGGTCTAATCACATTTGTTAGCACAATATCAAACATTCCATCAAAACCATACAAAATACATACGTATTGCTCTCAAAACTAAGGTAAACATGGGTTAAAGTCGGTCATAAGGCATATAAATATGCCTTAGATCACCACCCCACACTTGAACCTTTGTTTGTCCTCGAACAATAACCACACTCAAACCCGGGCTACTTAAGAGAACCGACAAACAATAGGCATTCCTGCATAGCTACACAACCACATTCCTCAAATTATGCACTAACATACTAGTATCACCAAACAGTGAATAGCAAATTGAAATAACCTATCCTCACAAAACAACTTTACTAGTTGCGAATTCATGCATGACACGTTACCAATAGATCACCACACTTCGCTAAACATGCGCCCTCACCACAAGAGAATCACCCAATATTTCACACAAAGTAATTATTAAATGGGTGCATGAATAAAAGTTCACTCACTCTCGAAAAGAATTCACATGCAACACAAGATGAACCATAAGCTTGCCCTTAGGGTAGTACTCCACTAATGTCTAAATGTTAAAGCTCAAGATCAAGTAGGACTTTAAGGGTTGTAATGTAGGCTAAGGGACGAGTAGGAACTATTTGGTCAAGAATAGTGACTATCTTCCCTAAGCGCTTTAATACACTACAAATTACATTAAGACAACCTCCAACCAACCCGTTTTCCACCACTCTTATCTTCCCAACTCTCTTTTGATTGCCCCATCTCTTTAAGCTAGCTTACACATATTAGGCGAGGAGTAACTGCTATCAACAAATGATTCACTTCTTTTTTCTCTTTCTTTTTAATTACATTATTCCCTACCAACAACACATAAACTTTTTCACACACGCAAAAGCTATTTACTTGGGGCTTCAACTACACTTTTTCCTTCTTCAATTTTTACACTCCTTAAAATCTTAATTTCTCAATTAAAGCGCTTAGGAGTTTTGGATCAAATTATGGTTCATTGAAAGAAAAGGATTAAGCTACATGTAAGGCTACCAAAGAATAGTCTAAAGGCTCAACGGGTCTAACTAAGATCATGCAAAAAGGGTAGATAAAGTCGGTATAAAACATGGCTATCAAAGAAATGCCTATATCATCTCCTAAACTCAACACCTTTTATTTCGCTTTGCAAACACACCGGGCAAGTTCTAGACATCAATATGCACATGGAATATCACAAGAACCTCACTCACACATGACACATGTTTAACTCAAGCAGGCTCACCATACAATTTATATGAAGTCATGCACGAGTTCAACATTAAGCAACTTATCAAGTCGACTAAGTGAGCATTAGATGTCTCAACACTTGCTATTGTATATCTTAGCATGTTCTACCATCATACTGGACGTGTATGCACAATTGTATAGCAAGCAAGAACACCCAATAATAACATGACTAATTTGCTCTTAAGACGGTCGTCATCCATCCATCATAGAGAAAAGCTCCTAATACTATGACTAAAAGAGACTCAAAGTAGTAAAAAACAAAAACAAAATAAAAAAATTAAAATCTTTTTGTGGTTTTCTACGGTTTAAAGGGACTATCCTTAGTAAAAGAACCGAAAACAAAGGCTAAGCAACCCAAAATAAAACAACTAGAAACATACAGAAACACACATATACATACATAAAAAGGAATCCCATAACACCCCACCCCACACTTAAAAGATTAACAGTGTCCCCAATACTACAAAAAATAAACAAGGCAAGAGTAGGGTGTAAAGAGCACCCTGGTCAGTCAAGGAAATCGTCATCCTTCGGCCCACGGACTGCTAGCAGTGTATCATCTGCCTCTACCTCATCATCATCAGAATTGGTCTGGCGGTCATTCTCATCTGTGGGGATATCATCATCCACAGGCTCAACAAAATCATGCCCAATTCGCAACAATTCCATGGCATGCTCATTAAGAGGATAATCCCTCTCAACCTGGCTCATCTCTTCCGCCGTAGAAGGCCTACCCCCAGTCCTGTGCCGTTGCATCTCCAAGCCATACATACGGGCTAATATCCCATCATCTCGAGCGTGACGCTCTGCTAAGGTGAGAGTGGGGCCGAGTGCATCAGGTGCCTTGGTTTGGGTGACATCCACAGGTGTCGGCACCAAAGGAGGATGATAATCAAATGCTTCCTCGGGCACTTCGAATGTTCTAATTAATTTAGTCAATATACTGCCAAAAGCATATCAAAGACCTCCTTGTAGACGAGCTCGGCGCATAGCCGACAACACCACAGAACCTACATCAATTTCAACATCGATCATTAAAGTATACACCAGACAGATACGGTCCCTAGTGACCTCCGTCGTGTGGTTACCCAAAATAAAGCAACAACACACAATCTTCAACCAAATCCGCACCTCTTTATTGAAATGAGCATAGGGTAGACTCATGTGGTACCCTTTTTTATGATAACGAAGACATCTCGCTGTCGAACATTGGCCGCAAAGAGTGTGTTGAATTTCTGCATAGGGCGACGTAACATTCAGCTTGAGTAGGTCGTGGGGACTAGCCCGAGTGTTTACTCCCAATAATCTATTAAAGCCCAAAGAATCAAGTATAACATCTGACCCTCGTACAACCACCGAGCTGGTAGGTGTATCTGGGTTCCAATTAGCATACAATTCCCTCACAAGATGAAGGTTACAATCCGTAGGTTTGTCGAAGATGAAATCCATACCCACTTGCACAATTCAAGCCAATATTTTAGGGTAAGTCCGAGCTAGACTGTCCCTATCAATACACTCATTCGTAAAGTATTTGGCTTCGGGGTGGCTTTTGTACCAATTCTTACCAGCACTGGAGACTGCATTTATCCCATATTTTTGTTTATGGCCTTTTGGGACTGGAGGAGTGGCTGGAACTTTATTTCCTGAGCGTTGTCGCTTGTGAGAACTGGAAGCCGCCACGTTAATTCTGACATTGTACCTATGACAAAGTTCCACAAGTGTGTCAATTTCCCATGTAAAGATAGCTACCCAACTCAATGTGCGTTGGCTTTAAGGGCCACCCCACACTTAGTTGCGTAGCACCAATTTAAAATATATGGGTGTAAGGGTACTTAGACTTCCCCTCATCACTTAATGCCCAGTTACAAAGCAATATTCCCAACACAAGGTCCACAATTCCATAATTATCATTAGCATGGTTTACTTGTTTTACTCAAGAATTCAAACAAGTTTCATACACATACAACAATATATGGGTTGTATCAAGTGATTTCACCACCAATTCTCTCAATTATCACCAACAAAGCTAAACCCACTTTCAATTATACAACTAAAAACAAGAGCAATAAGAACAATTTCACTGGTACTTCAAGTTATCATTCATGACACCACATAAGTTCCAACTCTAGCATCATACTCAAGACAAACTACAAAGAACAGACATGGCATCAAAAATTGGAATTGCAAGAATCCCCATAATTTCAACATGCTCATAGCATTCTAGAGAGTGAAAGCTTAAAGAAACATACCTTGATAGCTTTAATGGAGTCTTGTAATCACAACCCAAAGATGAGAAGGTGAGAAATTGTGCTATGTGTGGGCAAAAGAAGAGAAAAGTAAGAGAAATTTTTTTGATGTTGTGGAGAAGTAAATCGATTTTATGTTGTGGAATTGGGGAAGATTTGTGAGAAATAAAGAGAAAATTGGGGATTTAAAGGATAGGGGGTGGGGTGGATTGGTTAGGGTAGGGTCCTTTTTTTTTTTCAAAAAAAAAAAAAATCCCCCAAAACTTAAGGGGGTAGCGGCCCTACACGCCCTTTGCCGCGCTACCCCACTGCCCATCTTGCCAAAATTCTGGGCAGGAGTGGCCTGGCTCACCTGCCCACTTCCCATACTAAAAAAATTTTGGGCCTAAGCGGCCTGGCACACTGCCTGGCGCGCTTGGCCACTGTCCATGCTAAAAAAATTTTGGGCAAGTGTAGGTCGGCACTCCAGGTACCGCGCCTCATACTTAACATCATACCTGGGCATTTTTTCACACTTTTCACATAATTTTGGGGATTTTACAAGTCCCATTATGCAAAATTCACTCCAAAGCATGTCCTACCTTCCCGGCACCTTCAAAAGATCATCTATCTCCAATTTACCTTTTTCTCTTGGATTCCCATGGCAAAATATTTCGTGTGTCTCTGCATAGACAATAAATCCTAGAACTAAGTTAGAAATGACAAAATTTTAAAAGAGATGGGTTGCCTCCCATCAAGCGCCTTAGTTTTGGTCGTGGCACGACTCTTCTTTTTGTATTTTTTTACTTCATAATTCCTAACTATTACAATACATTCATGGGTTGCCTCCCATGTAGCGCCTTGTTTTATGTCGCGGCTCGACCATGCTCAGCTCAATCATTATCAAGGTGAAGCACGTCCTCCTTCTGCTTTTCTTCTTCACCAAAATAGTGCTTCAATCTTTGGCCATTTACAAGAAATCTCGTACCATCATCTTTGTTCAGTATTTCCACCGCACCATGAGGAGTTGTACGACTAACCTCAAAAGTCCCACTCCACTTAGATCTTACCTTGCCCGGAAACAACCTAAGTCACGAATTAAATAGTAGTACCAACTGGCCTGGCTTGAAAGCGCGGTGGAGAATGTGCTTGTCGTGCCATCACTTCTTTTTCTCCTTGTAGATCTTCGCATTTTCATATGCGTGGAAAAGAAACTCTTCCAACTCATAGAGTTGCAACAACCTCCTGTTACCAGCCAACTTCGGATCTAGATTCAACTTCTTCACCGCCCAATATACTCGGTTCTCAAACTCAATCGGGAGGTGACATGCTTTCCCAAGGATAAGATGATGTGGAGAAGTCCCTATAGGTCTTTTATATGCAGTTCGATAGGCCCACAGAGCATCATCTAGCTTGAGCGACCAATCTTTTCTCTGAATATTCACCGTCTTTTGCAAGATTTGTTTTATCTCGCGATTAGACACTTCCACTTGGCCACTTGTTTGGGGATGATACGTTGTTGAAACCTTGTGTTTAACACCATATTTAGCCAACACACTCTTCACCCAATAGTTTATAAAGTGTGAACCTCCATCGCTAATAATAGCTCTTGGAGTTCCGAATCTTATGAAGATATGTTTTTGAAAGAACTTCACCACAACCTTGGAATCATTCATACGAAGAGCAGCAACCTCTACCCACTTAGACACATAATCCACTGCTACAAATATGTATTGATTCCCATTCGACTTCGGGAAAGGGCCCATAAAATCTATCCCCTATACATCAAAGATTTCAACTTCTAGGATATTAGTTAACGGTAGCTGATGTCGCTTTGCAATCGTCCCCATACGTTGGCATTGGTCACAACTCTTCACAAATCCATGAGCATCTTTAAATAGAGAAGGCCAGAAGAAACCTGATTGCAGAATTTTTCGGACTGTGCGTTCACCACCATGATGACCACCATAAGGTGAGGTGTGGCATCTCTCCTACACCTGCTTCACCTCCGAATCCAGAATACATCTTCTTACTACTTGATCAGGCCTTTGCTTGAATAAATAAGGCTCGTCCCAAATATAAGAACGTGCCTCATATGAAAGCTTCTTCTTTTGCTGAGGACTCGAATCAATAGGAAATAGCCCACTTAACAATAGATTCACAATGTCTGCATACTATGGCAACTCATCAACCCCCCAAACCAACAATTTCTCATCTGGAAATTCCTCACCAATATGCCCATCATCAGCTACATGTGCTGAGCTTTCAAGTCTAGAAAGATGGTTGGAAATCTAATTTTTTAACCCCTTCCGGTCTTTAATCTCCAAATCAAATTGTTGTAACAATAAAATCCATCTAATCAACCGCGGATTATCATCTTTTTTATTGAACAAATACCGTATTGCAGCATGATCTGTGTATACAATGACGCTAGTGCCCACCAAATATGATCTAAATTTATCAAATGCGTATACCAAAGCTAATATCTCCTTTTTAGTCACCGTATAATTCACTCAAATGGTAATGGCCAATCAGGAGCAATAAGGATAGGTGCCTCCACCAAAGTTTTCTTCAAAACCTCAAATGCCTTGACGCATGAATCGCAAAATACAAATTTAACATCTTTTTCTAAGAGTGTGTACATGGGGCGTGCAATCTTGGAAAAATCTTTAATGAACCGTCTGTAGAACCCAACATGTCCCAAGAAACTACGCACCCCTTTCACCGACACAGGTGGAGGTAATTTCTCGATAACTTCAATCTTTGCTCTATCAACTTTGAGCCCCTGCTTTGACACTTTATGTCCAAGAACTATACCTTCCGTCACAAGAAAATGGCATTTTTCCCAATTGAGAACAAGATTAGTTTCTTCACACCGAGCAAGGACTCTATAAAGGTTTTGCAAACATACCTCAAAAGAGTTACCAAAGACTGAAAAATCATCCATAAAAATCTCTACAAACTCCTCCTCCATGTCATAAAAAATAGCCATCATGCAACTCTAAAAAGTAGCCGGTGCGTTGCACAATTAAAATGGCATACGCTTGAAAGCGTAAGTGCCATAAGGGCATGTGAATGTAGTCTTCTCTTGATCTTGAGGATCTATCGCAATTTGATTATACCCAAAATACCTATCAAGAAAGCAATAATATTCCTGCCCGGCTAAACGATCTAATATCTGATCAATAAAAGGGATTGGATAATGGTCTTTCCTCGTAGCATCATTTAGTTTCCGGTAATCCATGCAAATACGTCACCCAGTCACAGTTCTTATAGGAATCAACTCATTATTATCATTCGTGATCACCGTTATACAACCCTTTTTTGGGACACACTGTACTGGACTCACCCATGTACTGTCAGAGATAGGGTAGACAATGCCCGAATCTAACCACTTAATTACCTCTTTCGTTACAACTTCTTTCATTACTAGATTCAAGCGTCGTTGGTATTGAACACTCGGCTTATGCCCTTCCTCCATGTAAATTTTATGCATACACAAACCCGGATTAATACCATGGATGTCAGACATCTGCCAACCAATAGCCTTCTTTCTTCTTTTGAGGATCACCAATGCTGCATCAACTTGTTCCCTTGATAAATTTCCTGCAAGAATAATAGGAAGGGTCTCATTATCACCTAGGAAAACGTATTGAAGATGAGACGAAAGTTCTTTGAATTCAAACTTTGGTGCCTCCTCAATTGATGGCTTGGTTGGAGAATCGAGTGGACGATTTAAAGGTTCCCATCCACCCTCTTTTGCATAGATACCCATAAGATCAAGAACCTGCACCATATCAATAGCTTCCGCATCACCAAAAATATCTTTCTCCATCAAAACTTTTTCCAACGGATCTGTAGACAAAGTGTGGATGTTTTCAGCCTCCAAATCTATAGCTGTAATAGCTGACAAGTTCTCATAAATTTCTGGTAGCTTCAAAGCCCTATAAACATCAAAAACCTCAACTTTATCATGAGCTCGCATAGTCAGTTTCCCTGCTGGTACATCAATGATCGCACCTCCTGTGGCCAGGAACGGACACCCCAAAATAAATGGGACTTTCGGGTCAGACTCAAAATTCAGCACCACAAAATCAACAGGAAAGATCAACGACCCCACTTGAACCAGAACATCCTCAACAATACCATCAGGTCTAGTCACGGATCGGTCTACAAGCTGAAAAATAATAGTAGTAGGTTTAGGAAGACCCAAACCCAACTCCTTGAAAACCTAAGTGGGCATCAGATTTATACTAGCCCCCAAATCGTACAACCCACGAGCACAGACACGATCTGTCAGAGTAATTTTTACAGTGAAGCTTCTAGGATCCTTCATCTTGGTGGGTAAACGATTTTGAATGCAAGAGCTACATTTCTCAGTCAGTGCAACTGTGGCATACTCAGTCAATCTACTCTTGTTTTCCACAATATCCTTCTTAAACTTAGTATACTTTGGAAAACCCTGCAAGATATCCACAAGAGGCAAATTAATGTGCACTTGTTTAAGTAGTTCAATGAACTTACCAAAGCATTTGTCTTCCTTCTTATTCTTGAACTTCTGAGGAAAAGGAGGAGGAAAATTTACACTATGGATCACTTTATCATCTTTGGAGATTTTGGCAGACTCAACTTGTTCGTCTTCAACCACAACTTCTTTCGGCTCTAATTCTTTTGCTGGTGGAGCTATATCCTCTAACTGCTTACCACTACAAGTAACAATAACATTCACATGCTTCAGGTTTGGATTGGTATCACTTGGAAGACCTCCTTGAGGCCTTGTATTCTGTGCATTTGCTAACTGACCAATTTACTTCTCCAAATTTTGAGTAGCCAACTGATTGTTTCTCATATCTGCTGCCAGCTTAGCTTGCTCTACCATAATCTGCTTCAACATATCTTCCACGCTCATATTTCCAGGCTTAGGACCCACTTGATTACCTTGACTCTGTTGTTGGTTATATTGTGGTGCATATCCTTGAGGCCTATATTTATTCTGATAACCTCCCCAAGATAAGTTCAGGTGATTTTTCCACCCAACATTGTAAGTATTTCCATAATTCTGTGCTCCAACTCCTCTCTGGGCATTACCCACAAAATTTACGAAATTTGGATTTGCACTGCACAATTCACTGGTATGGTCCCCGTTTCCGCATACATCACACACCACAAAAACCTGTTGTTGTACTATATTTACGGAAGCTTGTTGCTACCCCTAATTCAAACTGCTGAAGTGATTGTTCATCATGTTTTGCATAGCTAAAATTTGGGCAGATAATGCAGTGACTACATCCATATCTAGTTTCCCAGCAACCTTCTTTGTAGAATTTCTAGGGTTATCACCATGCCAATTTGGATTTCCCTGCGAAATATGATTCAACAAAGCATATAATTCATCTTACGTCTTCTCTAAAGCTTGTCCACCTGCAGGTGAATCAAGTAGAATTTTAGTGTTGGGGTCGAGAGCCTCAATAAAAGTATGCACCAACACTTCATTTGCTTGGTGGTGATGAGGACAATCCCCCAACATGGATTTGAATCGGTTCCAGGCTTGGTACAAATTTTTCACGCCTCGAATTCCAACGGGACGGACTGACACCGGAAGCCGTTGAGGCCCGAGAGAACCAATATTTATTCATGTACACTCGTATGCATGCCATTAAATGAACAACACTCTATCACATGTGGCTACAAGATACCAATGGCGGAAGTCATGGAAAACATATGATTCATATAGATATGAAACTTGGCCGTTAGGGCCATTGCGTCAAAAGCATACATTTCTCACATTCCTTCATTCATCCCACAACGTACATCTACAAAGCCTCTACAGATACATAGACATAACAAACCTAAAATCGGGACAAGTCCCTGATTTATACAACATTTATATAATACCAAAACAAGTGTACACGTGTGACTCGGTAAGCCCCGAACCGAACTGTAGCTCACCAATAATCCGTAGATGATCCGCAGCCTATTGTGGAGGTCTACTAGCACCTGTTCCTGCAACAAGTAAGGTAAGTCTCCCAAGGGATGTCAGTACGAAGAATGTACTGAGTATGTAAGACTGTAAGAAATTGCATGATACATAAGTACTTTAATGGAATCCAAACAAGGGAGTAATCAATATGGATAAACCTCCATTCTGTATATGTGTGGGACCATGTACATTACTTTCGTTATTTTCATTATTCGATCATTCATTCTTTTCATTATCATTCATATAATAACATTCATATATACTTTCATTCAAGTGATATAATTTCTTTGCTTTTACGATCATCCTCATTATCATTCATCCAGCTGATCAATGGCCATAGCATAATCATCCACCTTATTGGTGGGCCATAACATAATATAATGTATTACATCAACCATCATCCACCTTATCGGTGGGACATAATATCATATAAAGTAACCATAAAGTACCCATAAACTAATCATAAATTAACCATATATGCATTACTTCTTTGCATTAGTTCTTTCCTTTACTTTTGTGAGGTTGATACCTTTACTTGTGTGAGATTGATACATTGGTGGTTATAACATCATTATTGGAACTTGAGAACGCAATATTGTTGGAACTTTGGAACAATGTCCCCAATTATGAGACACATGAATAACAATTGGTAAATGAATAAGAAACATGTGAATAACAATATATGACAACCTGAAATGAGATACCTTAGAAAATTTTGGGATGGAACAAGTACAATGACGATGTGAACAATATGTGCTGTAGAAGGATACGGAAAGAGTAGCCTTACATACCTTATCTTCTCAATATGAATACACAGTCCTATATGTGATTACAATAATCCATCTCCTTCCTTACGTTTTACTCTACAACACAAGTACATAACAGAACTCGCGTTAACAACTAACTACATTACAAGTGTATAAGACGACAGTGAGTTACATGACTGCCATATAACATCATTTCACCCTTTACAATACCATTTACTGCATTACCATACCAACAACACCACAACATGCCACACATCAACCAAGACATCATAAACCAATAGCATTTCACACCAATTTTATACTTTACACTTTCTCATTAACACCACATCTCATTTACTCCATCAAGTCATCTTCATAATTTTCACAATAACACATTAAAGACAATACATAATTGATACCATTCAAAATACCTCCGGGCCACTCCTTTAAAGTCATTTAAAAGGTACTATAAGTTGATAATTGCATCCAAGAAGGGTATAGGGGTTTTGGGGTGTCAAAGAGATGCAAAAACATGAAAACGGAGTTCTGGGCTAACCTGTGAAGCCACCTGCGCCCGCAGGTGGTTGAGGTACGTCCGCAGGTGCCCTGCCCGCGAGGGCGAATGCCCGTTTTAGCCTCTGGGGGTTATTTCATAATTAATTTTTTTTTCTTCATATTTTAAGTTATCTTAGATGCCAACGATCAGCCTTGGTTTCACAACGCACATAAACATCACTAAAACTACATTTCCCTTTCAATACGCCACCGGTTCCATGTACAATTTCACAACAACAATTCCAAATGTTACAAACAAAGAGAAAGCAATTTAAGGACATAAACACATCTTAAATGTTGATATTTAATCCATAAAATTCACTTCCTTCAATACCACAAGTCCACTTCCAAGGTTACAAGGCAAAACCCTTTACCGATTAACCAAACATAGACTGTTTCAGACATAGTGAACTTCTCAAAACTTTTTCAACATAACCAACATGATCTACACAATATCTCATTCATATAATATATTAAACAATAATATTAAACACTTACCCAATCTTTCAAAGTGATGATCTTGTCCAAAGAGATGGTTGCCTTAGGGTTTGAGAATAGAGAGAAAAGATCTTTTTTTGTGGAAAAGTCTAGAAATTGCATGTGTCTTTTTGTTGAATTAAATTTGATTTTTATTGGCCTTATATAGTCCTTAATGGTCATCCTTAGCCACACTATGGCCAATAATTTATGGTTTACTTAGTCAAATAAAGAATAGATCATTTTTCTTCTTTTGGGCCATGTCTTTTTGCTCAATTATTGGGCCTTTATTGAGCCCATTAACACAAGATTAGTTTAGCCCAATAACTTCCATGAATAATATAACATCTATCACAACTTAATTAATTCCATGAACATTAGGGTAGTCGCGTGAGTTCAAAATGTACGGGATGTTACAAAATTCTCATCATCTCTCTATCTAAAAATCAATATCTCACTCCTTAACTTTGCTGTCTTTCCAGAAGGAAAGAACCTTATCAAGAATTTCCAAGAAAGATCATTCCAAGTAGTGATAGAATTCGCCGGCTTTGCATCTAACCACCTCCTTGCTTCCCCTAACAGAGAAAAGGGGAACAAAGTTAGTCTCACATAATCCGAAGACATACCCGCAGGAATATATGTGTCACTGATCTCCAGAAAATTTTGGATATGCCTTTGCGGGTCCTCATGAGAAAGGCCTGTAAACTGTCCACTTGAGTGCAAGAGTTGCACCATGTTCTGTTTAAGCTCAAATCTACCTCCAGCTGTCGATTTTTGAATACTGGAGGTCACATTAGTAGCGAGTGCGATTGCCACATAGCAAACTGTACTAGCTCCCATCACTACCGGCTCACGTCTGTCCACAACTGGGTCTTCAATTCTTACGGGATCACCCCATATTCCTTCGTTCCCCAGTTCAAACTACGGGATTGGGTAATCTGCAGCCTGTCTTCTCAATCTATGGAAGTATCTCTCAGGTTCAGACTGCGGGGTTTACCAAATCTTTGTTCCTTGCCAGTGTTTAGATGAATTAAGCTTGCAAAATAGGATAGCTAAGATCAAGTTTTCAACACTTAGCTGAAAATTAGAGTTAAAACGTCAATAATTGAAATCTATCTATTTGAAAGTCCCCGATAACGGCGCCAAAAACTTATTGCGACACAGTTATACACACAAGTGTACGTGATCGTTCAAGTAATATAATGGCTCCTTTAAAAGAGCCAAATATCAAACCCAAGGGACTTTCGTCAATAGACGTCAATTTTAGACGTCCAACAGTAATTAAAAACTAGTGTTGCGAAAAGGAAGAGGGATTTGTTAATAAAAATTAAATGATTGCGGACTATAAACTACTATCTTCGCTACGTTAACTTTAGTTTTCCCAAATATGATTTAAAAGTCAATAAAAAGTAAATTCCCAAGGTCAAGGCACTCCGAACGTCATCTCTTGAGCATAAATATTACTGATTCAAGCAATTTGAGTCGTTTATCTTGGTTATTGATCACGAGGTTAATTTTACAATTATATTCATCTCCAAACTATAACCTTTTACTAAAAATTGGAAACCTAACTACATCATTGAGCGGTGATAGATTTACCTAATTCTAATGCCTTTAAGCTATCTTCTCGTAAATGAACAAGCGCGGCGGATTAGGTACCTCTCGGTCCTAACCGTATATCAATCTCTTAGAATCCCTTCCTCGAGTAAATATCACGCTTCTTATATTCCATGTTCTATCTCTTAGTTTCTCTCCCGAGCTCACCTCAAGACAAGGGATTTATTTCAAAGGTGATCAAGCATTAAAATAGTAAAATTAAGAATATAAGAATAACCAATAAATGATAAACTTCAGAAAAAACCAATAATATTTAACTCAAGAGATTCATGTTCATAGCCTCAACCCCAAGAAAGAGGGATTTTAGCCACTCATAACTTCAATTAACATCATAAAGTGATAAAATACCATAAAAAGAAATAAAAGATGAAAAGATGAAGAATGAAACCTAATTTCAATGCCAAAAAATGCCCAAAGTAGTCTAGTAATGATGGAATAATAATACAATAACCCAAAAGCCCTATTTATAGACAAAAACTCGGGTCAAAAATTTACCAAACAGCGGCCCAGCACGGCCTTGGGCGCGCCTGGGACTTAGGCAAATTTTTGCCTATGAAAAGGTGTGCCCAAGCATCCTGGCACGCCCTTTTTGGCGCCCCTGTTCTATCCACTTGAGTAGAATTTTTGTCCAAAGCGGCCCAGCACACCAGTTGGCGCGCCTGGGACTTAAATTCTGATTTTCTTCCTTTTTTTTACTTTTCTTTGCAGATTTGGTTGGATTCTTGAAGTTCAAATCCTTGGCTTGCCTCTTATCTTCAATATCCTTCGCTCGTAGCTCCTCCAAGCCTCACTTTCCATGCCAAAAATGCTCCAAATAGTCGCAAATTCCACCTACAAGGGTCTAATCACCTTTTTTTGCACAATATCAAACATTCCATCAAAACCATACAAAATACATATGTATTGCTCTCAAAACTAAGGTAAACATGGGTTAAAGTCGGCCATAAGGCATATAAATACGCCTTAGATCATTCTGTCAGGCTACTTATGGTTTTGAATGCCTGTTACATCTAGGGTGTAGGCTAGGGGCATGACAAACTTGGTATCAGAGCACAGAGTTCAAATGTCCTAGGGAGTCTATAAAGCCATGTCAGTTGGATCTTATTTATAGTTGTAAGGGCTCTATTTTTATAAATAAGGGACTACAAACACTTAATAAAAGTTTTTAATTCTTTCTTACTCTAGATATATAATGACCCATCCCATAAGCATTACCTATGGTGTAAGAGTTGGGGTAGAATTGACCTTAGGATGAGAGTTATGAAAATCTCAAGCTAGGGTGAATTCAAATGAAGTTTAAATGTCATGTGTTGTAGAGACCATTAGTATCTTGTGGTGGTTGGTATGTTGTATTTATCAGTGTGGTGTGATTGATAAGGAGTTAAATAATCCATAGAAATGTATGAAATGATATTTGTGTGTTTAGAACTTTGATTATAGTGTTTGTCGTGATAGGATAAATCAATGTTGTTAAAAAATAAAGTTTGCAGTGTAAAAAAAAAAGAAAATATAAAATTCCCCTAAACTACTATTTAGGCTGGATTGTAGTAACCTTGGGCTCACTAAATCAGGATCGTTGTTGTGGTGGGAGGACCGTTGTAGCGGTCTTTAACTTTGGAAAAAGTCCATTATAGCGGGCCTCTTAGCCACTATAGTAGTGCCACTATAGATGATGGGGGGCCGCTATTGCGTACATCAGGCAGTTTAATTTCCTGGCTTCAAGTTTTGATGTTACTTTCTCTAAAAGATTTCCAAAATTCATCCCAGGGCCGTGTGACGTAATTTTCTCTAAATTTAGGTGATTTCTATCATTGAGGTAAGATTTTTCCATTATTATTTCATAGATTAACTCCTTAAATCACTTAACAGCCTCTCTACCTTGTATGAGGTAGTGGTATGGACTGTGTACTCCCTACCCTCCCTAGACCCCATTTTGTGGGAATACATTGGGTATGTTGTTGTTGTTGTAACTCCTTAAATCACTTAAATCATAATGTTAGGAAGAAATTCATGGGTTAAGCCCAAAAAATGGTGAACTGAAGAGAATTTCCCTTGGGTAGGCTTAAAATCAATTGTAAATGATTCTAGATTGCTCCACTTGTTTTCCTAATATAGAATTCTTCCTTCTTAACGTAAGTTACAGGGAAATTGGATGGATTAATAGGTGAAAAATCCTAAGATGGTGGTTTAGGCTATGAACTAAGTTAAAACCTATGGGTTTTAGTTTTTAATTCATGTAAATGGCGAATAAGTTATTAATTTTTTCTTATTTACTGGTTTTAGACCGAAAACTGTCAGAAAGGGAAAGAAAAGGGAAAACTTTAGTGAATTAGAACATTCTGGGCTTATATTTGAGGTAGGTTATGGTTTAAACTATAGTTATAGAATTAATTTGATTTCTGTACCTATCTATGAGTTGAATAATTGTGAATTGGCCTTCAGGCATACTTGTGATTAGCGAATTGGTTTGGTAATTGATTGCATTCATATAAATGATGAACCTTAAATTTGACTAAATGTCTAGATAAATTGTGTTATGGCATATTTAATGCACTTTATCATATTATTATTGATATTGGTTGAGATATTCATATATTGTGATATCTGGAGGGTCAAGTACTACACATGTACATATTGCTTATAGCTTGATATTTGGAGGTCTGGATATGGTTCATAAACTGAGATTGTCCCCTGCAGGTCATGACTATTGGGCATATAAGACCCCTTAGTGTGTATGTACACTTTCATGATCAAGTTGATAGTCATGATATATTGTTCATATCATTCATTCATTGACTGTATGGTTGTTTTGTATGAGTGTTGTGCCAAAAAGAAATTGATTAAGACTACCTGTGAGATGACTAGATGAATGAAACGTGGTAGGTTATACTTGTGATAATTAAAGGGTCATAGGCTTTCCCCTTGTTGTGATTTTAATTAGCTTGAGATAGTAGTATGATGGTGTTATTAGAATTTTAGTTATCCCATTGTGTTGTTGTATTACTTAAGAGATAATTCTATGAATAGTAGTAAATTGTCATGTAATTACTTGTATGTCCTGATTGCTAGTTGCTCTTACTTGATTTATGTTTATGTATAGTTTTTATGTTAAGTTGACCGATCATGCCTTCCAGTACATAGTGTTTGTACTGATACTACCTGTGCTCTTCTTCGGTTGAGTGTAGAAAGTGTTGGATTCTTTTCTAAGACTTCAAGAAATTTCTATTGAAATTGGGAGTGTAGAAGAAGAGAAGCTCCAATCAACCCGCGACTGAGACAATACCTCAAGTTTAGTTCATGACCAGTAGATTATTGATCCAAGGGTGAGATCCTATCTTCAGGAGCCATTGGATCTTCTCATTGATCATGTCCACTCCTTTGGACCATGACATTCCTTTACTAGTTGTTTTTGAGATGTTTACTTTGACTTTAATTTTTATGGTTTTAGAATGTTCTTATAGAGTGACTTTTGTCTCTTGGGCATTGTAATAGATAGTTGTTGATTTCCATACTTATTAATTGATTAATGTTTGATTTTACTATTAATAAAGTTGGTTTTATGATATTCTGTCTTAAAAATAGCTAAATGACTAGGTTAGTAGCAGGGTTAAATGGTTCTCCCATTGGAGGGTTAGTGTGGCTTTCACTCATGACCATTTGGGTTGTGACAAAAATGGAATCAGAGCCCTTTGCTTGCCATCTTGTCATACACGAATGAGTTTATTAGAATCTTGTAGAATGGTATGGAGACGTCTCTACTTTTTTTCAAGAGGCTACAGGACTTTAGGAAATTTCACCCTTCTTCTTTCTTTCGTGCTAGTACTTGATTTTAATTAGTATTTTTTTATCCAAACTGGTATCTAATTCCTTTCATTCTTTTCTCGTAGATAGTGAATACATGTACAAATAGAGCAATAATACCTGAGCCGACCATTGGGGCTATGGTTTGGGGTAAAGTCAGAATAATAGAGAGAAGAAAGGGATGAGGTTAGCGACAACACTCGTCAGAGATAGAGCCCAGGCTGTCGGAGGCCCAACTAGACATAGATCATCGTCTCTGCATCCATATAAGAATGCTTCAAATATGCTTTAGAATGAGGAGGTGATATTATAGGATCAGGAGGTACCAAATAAGAGAGATGTTATGCCCGCAAAAGGAGGTATATCATAAGTTTAGATGTCCTCAGAGTTGATTTAGCAGGTTTTGGGATTTTTAAGTGGGTTAGCTGGTATAGGTTCTACCCTGACAGTTTAGGTATTTTAACATCAAAGGTTATAGTATTCCATAAACATGGCAACCCAAATAGATGAGGGATCAGAGACATGCTCCCTCCCATGCCAGGTAGTGCGTCTGGTGATGACCGAAGATGAGCATGACTTATTTTGTAAGTTTTTGAAGATGAAATCTCCTGTGTTTCATGGTACTAAGTTAGAGGATGCATATGAATTTATCATTGATTGTTATGAGCGGCTTCACAAGATGGGTGTGGTATAGAAGTATAGTGTGGAATTTGTTACTTTCCAGTTGTAGGGGGATGCCAAATTATTGTGGTGTAATGACCCTCTAGGTCATTTCCTACATTTTCATGCTTTTATTACATTTAGAGATTTCCCACAACTGCCTTGGTCATTTATAACTTGTGGGACTGACAGTTTGGTCACCGGGTAGTTCATTTGGTTTTCAGAACCATTTCCCTGTTTTAGAGCTTTTGAAGTTAACAATAGGGTCTCAGGCCTAAACCTCAGGTAAACGGCCTCAGATGCCATTTTTGATAGTCTCATCAGCTATGGAACATTGATTTTAGTCTAGGAGACCCTTGGTCTGAGTCCCAAACTTATTTTGGGCTATTAGGTGGAATTTAGTTAAACCAACCCTTGGGGATGTGGGACCTACTTTTTATCGAAATGACCCCAGATGGAAATTTTGATGGCGCCGTTGAGTTTGGAATGTCAAATTCTATAGGGTTTCATAGTTCTTTTGCATTCACAGGATTCTGAACGAATCTCGAGGGTTCGATCAAAATAATTATAACTTGATGGAATTGCTGGTGCATCAGCACCTGATGCAGGCCCAGTTCCTTTATCATGACCGCGATGAGGACTCCTGCGATTGCAATGGGCCATGATCTTACTCATCACGATCACAAACCACAATGAAGGATGTCATGGGGCCGGTCCATCTTATTCATCACAATAGTGTGGCTAGGCCACTGCAATCGCAATGATACCATTAGTAGGATGTCGCGACCATGACCAGAGGACCTCGTGACCATGATGAGGAAACCCCTGGTAATATACATAGTATATCCCATGTTTTTCCCTCATAATTTTCTAAGTTCCAATGCCATTATAGACCTTTAGAGCCTATAAACTATGGGAGAATCATATAATTGAGTTGTGATTAGCTTAGGAACGTGCTTGTAGGCCCTATATCTTTGAGTTCACCTAAGCTTTCACTTAATTTCTTGGTTAATTCTCCATTTTTGTTATTTATTTTGGGATTGTTGTTAGGACTGGTTTGGGACTAT
Organism: Capsicum rhomboideum; assembly: GCA_031232105.1. NCBI lineage: Eukaryota > Viridiplantae > Streptophyta > Magnoliopsida > Solanales > Solanaceae > Capsicum > Capsicum rhomboideum. The sequence continues at coordinate 25,302,790 of CP124718.1, forward strand.
TTTGAGCTCAAAATTGGCTACACTTTTGTGGCTTTTGATCCTTGAGCTACGTGGGATGCTGTGACAGTTTTAATTTTGCAATTCTGTAAGTGGGCCCCATATAGGATTTTTAGTCTGATTTCTGACCTAAAGCATTTATATGTATATGGGTATCGTTTTATTGGTCTTAACACATAGATCATTATTTTTGTAGCATGGTAGCTCTTGGAGGCTTCTCAAAAAGGGAAAGCTCCAGTTTAAAGGATTCGGCGAGTGTTCTATGGCATCTAGGTAGGCTAGACTTACCCTACTTTTAGATTGAGCTTACTTATGGTATTAGTATGCTATTGTGCTAGTTTTAGGTAGGTAGTTTTAGCCCGGTGTTGTTTTAGTACTTTTTCACTTTTTTTTGCCGGTTAGGGACCAATTTTTATAGATTTTAGGCACGTTCTCCCCTAGTATAGTGTGCTATCATCCTTAGGACTAGGATTAGTGCTAGTAGTACCTTAGGATGGGATGAAGAAAGCCCTATACTAGATTCGGGTAGGTTCTGGGTTAGGTTTGGTTATCGGGACCCCGTAGTAAGCCCTACTGCCCCTTCTTAGAATGCATATTTGATATGAAGTTCCTTTAGGCTCAGTTAGCCTCCTGGATACTACTTTAGGCTATTACCTTGGGTTGGGTTTGACTTAGACTTGGTTTTCGGCCTATTTTAGCTTCTTTTTCTCAGGTAGAGGAGTAACTTCCCCTATACCGCACCTCTTGACCTAGTATTTGGGACCCGCCTTGCTTAGTGGACTTATCCGCTCGAGATTGATATTTGTGACCCCAATGTCTTGGAAATATGCTTAAAACTCTTTGATATTCCTCCCCCTAGCTAGTTATGTTATGTTTATGTAAATGCCTTTCAGTTCCGATTCGAGTTCGGCATATGCTTTATTACTACTATTATTATGAGTTTTGGCATGATATCTACATCGGTTATGGTCATGATCACTATTCAAGAGCTCTGTATGAGATTTAGGTATTAGTTTGTGGTTGAGGTTGGCTATTTATGGGATCACTTGCTTCTGGTTATGGTATAATTACTATAAGTTTTGATTTGAGTTCGGCATCTGTTTATAATATGGTCGGGATGTTCTAGTGTTGATTATGGTTGTTATGGGAGTTCTGACAGTGGTACTGAGTTCCGTTGCACTTGATTGATGTGGCCTCTCATTATTATCCACTATTTTTGATTCAAGCCCGGCGTCTGGCCTCTCATTTCTACCCATTGGTACCGGTTTAAGCCCGGTGCACATCTAGATATTTTTATCATAGATTTGGGATCAGAAGGTTACTTGAGATTGATTTAGCTACGAGTTACTTATGCTTATTTTAGTTACTTATTGTCTACACTCACCGGCTTATGGGGGCTCGATAGGGTTAATTGTCTTCTTGTGTGTGTCTTCTGGGCTTTTGACGGACCAGTTAGGTTTTAGTTAGCTTGTCCTTCTTACTTTTGACTTATTTATTTCCATTACTATACTTGCTAGTAAAGTAGATATTTATATTTTACCCATATTACTGTTGACTTAGCTTACACACTCGCACTATATTTATGTTTTTACTATAATTGAGCTCAGTTGGCCGATGATGTATACCGAGTACCCATTGCTTTGGTACTCATATTGCACTTCTATATCTTTTTCCTGATACAGATCTGAGTACGAGCCATTAATGCTGACGCTATTCTCAGGCCCAACTACTGATCTAGAGATGGGGTGAGCTTTCTAGAGTCTGAGGCTGATCCTCCTTCATATATTTTAGTTATAATATTTTGCATTCTGAGACTACTGTATATATGTATATTTTTAATACTATCTAGTACTCTTCTTTTTGTTGTAGTAGCTCTAGTACCGACCTTACCAGGTTTTGAGAGGGATTCATTATGTTCATTTTGTCCTCTCCCTCTCTTGTATAGCCTGTTATGTATATATATATATATACATATATATATATATATGTATATATATATATATATATATATGTGTCCTTTTGCTTCCGCTTATATTATTGTTATATATTAGTTTTACCCTCAGGTTCTTTTATTTTCTGCCCATTAGCCTATTACTTGACGTTCCAGGCTATGGCTTAGCTTACCTACTGGTGGATTAAAGTAGGTGCCATCATGACTTGAGAAATTGGGTTGTGATAGGTGGAGGGCATGAGTCGAGTGTTGACCTATAATTTTGCCTCCATTGACTTAGGCTTAGATTTATTTGGTATTCTTAGAGAAGTATGTGTCATGTACTTTGAGATACAAAAATAAGGATGAGTTCACCATACTCAACTAGGGAAATATGTTGGTTGCGACCTATGAGGCCAAATTTTATGCCTTTTCTAGGTATTTGTTGCAGTTGTTGACTATTGAGGAGGAGATAATCTATTTGTTTGTAAAGAGTTTGACTACCGGCCTTTAGGTTTCTGTACTTCAGATGAAATTTTTGGGTAAGACCTTCAAGAAGATGGTTGATTTCATGAATAAGGTAGAGGGCGTGAGGCAGGATGGTTATGCTAAGATGGGGGAAGAAAGCCCTCGTAAGGTGGGTAATTTTAGTGGTTCCTATTCTCAGGGCCATGACTTGTAGGCCTACACTACCTGGCTTATTCAGTTAGTGATGCTTATGTCTATTGGGGTCCCATTTAGGGTTAGCCAACTGTTTTCAAAGTCCAGTAGTTATGTTCCTTTGGCATTATCAACTTAGTGACCTACTCTAGACCATGTATGCTATGAGTATAATGAGGTTGGTCACATCAAGAGGTATTGCTATAATCTCAAACACACTGGTCAGTTAGTCTAGCAATAAACTTCCTAGGCCTTGGTTCCAACAGGTAGGAAAGGTGGAGGAAATGGTAAAGGTTATCCATAGGGTGGGCCTGGTGGTCACCAAATGAGTAGATGTGGATACTAAGCTAACTAGGGTGGGGGACATGTTGATTGAAGTAGTGCACAGGCTAGTAGAGGTGGTGTTTAGACTGGTGAGAAACTCACTTCTATGCTTTTCACGATAGGCATGAGGCTGAGGCTTTAGATGTGGTGATCACATGTACTATTCTTGTCTGTGAAGGCATGGCTACTATTTTGTTTGATCTGGGTTCCACATTCTTTTATGTTTTTGTAAAGTTTGCTTTGGGTTTGGATTTGTTTTGTGAAATGCTTGATACCCCTATGTATGTGTCTACACTAGTTGGGGCTTTGGTATTTATTGATCAAGTTTTTTGGGCTTGTTCTATTTTATTCATAGGATATCAGACTTAGGCTGATTTAATAATTCTATACATGGTAAATTTTGACATCATCTTGAGATGAGTTGGTTATCTCTATACCATGTAATTCTTGACTGTCATACGAACACAATCACTGTGGCTATGCCCCAGATGGATAGATAAGAGTGGGAAGGTGATTATAAGCCTGCTCCTTAGAGACTTATATCTTTGATTCATTCCAAAAAGTTAGTTGGCAAGGGGTATCGGGATTTTCTAGCTCATGTATGAGATACTAGTATTGAGGCCCCTCCTATTGTGTTAGTTTCAGTGGTATGTGATTCTTAAAAGTGTTTCCTAATGATCTACTTGGGAAGCCACCTGATCATGATATTGATTTTTTCATAGACTTAGAGACGAGCCCTCATATCATTTCTATTCCTCCTTATAGGATGGTACTGGCTGAGCTAAGGGAGCTAAAGGCCTAGGTGCAAGAATTGTTAGAGAAGGGTTTCATCCATCCTAGTTCTTTTTTGTGGGGTGCTTCTATTTTATTTGTTAAGAAAAAGGAATTGTAGTCTATGTATGTGCATAGACTACTAACAGTTGAACAAAGTTACAATATATAACAAGTACCCATTGCTTAGATTAATGACTTGTTCGATCAGTTACATGGTGCTTTGTGTTTTCTAAAATTTACTTAAGGTCCAATTATCACCAACTTAATATTAGAGCTAAGGATATACCGAAGACTACTTTCCAAACTCATTATGGTCATTATGAATTTCTGGTAATGTCCTTTGGTTTAACTAATGCCTTGGCTGCTTTTTAGGGTTGATGAATGGGGTGTTCAAGCCGCATTTAGTTCTTTCATTACTATTTTTATTAATTATATTTTGGTGTACTCCAAGAGTAGGGAGGAGCATGAGGCTCACTTGTACATTTTTGGGGTTGCTAAAGGAGAAGAAGCTCTTTGCTAAATATTCTAATTATGAGTTTTGGTTGTTTTTAGTGTCATTCTTAGGGTACGTGGTTTATAAGGAAGGGGTTATGGTAGACCTACAAAATATTAAGACGGTTAATATTAGACCAGGCCTACTACTATGATCGAGATCCAAAGCTTTGTGGGGTTGGAAAGTTATTATTGCAGGTTCGTCAAAGGGTTTTCCTCTATTGCTTCACATTTGACTGGATTGACTTAGAAGGAAGTACCTTTTGCATGGACTGTCAAGTGTGAAGAGTGCTTCCAAAAGCTTAAGACTTTGCTGACTTCGGCTCCTATTCTTGCCTTACCCATTGAAGATAAGGACTTTTTTGTGTATTATAATGCTTCACATTTGGTTTGGGTGTTGTGTTGATATAGGAAAAGAATGTGATTGCCTATGCTTTAAGGAAACTGAAGGTTCATGAGAAGAATAATCCCATCCATGATTTGGAGTTGACAGCGGTGGTGTTTTATCTCAAGATATGGCATCATTATTTGTATGAGGTGAAGTATGAGGTATTCACTGATCATCATAGCTTGCAGCATGTTTTACTCAGAGGGACTTGAATCTATGACAACAAAGGCAGATGAAACTACTCAAGGATTATGACATTTCAATTCTCTATCATCTGGGCAAGGCCAATGTGGTAGCGGATGTGTTGAGTCAAAAGACAAAGAGTATGGATAATTTGGCATATTTGGAGGTTTCTAGACATCTGTTGGCTAGGGAGGTTCAGACCTTAGCTAACAATTTTATGAGATTGCAGGTGACTATAGGGGAGAAATGCTAGCTAATGTTGAGGCAAGGTCTACTTTTCTTGATCAAATCAAAGCTAGAAAGTTCAAAAATGAGAAGTTGAGGAAGATTTGCGATAAACTATTGCAAGATCATCCTAAGGAGGCCATTCTTGATGATGAAGGTATGCTAAGGATTAGAGGGAGATTTTGTGTACCTCGTGTGTGTGATTTCATCTTAACCTTTCTTATAGAGGCACATATTTCAAGGTACTTTATATATCCTATTGCAACCAAGATGTACCGTGACTAGAGACAACACTGTTGGTGGTGACATATGAAATGGGATATTATGGATTTCATGGCTATATGCCAGAATTATCGACATGTGAAGTATGAACATCAAAGATGTGGGGGTACTTTTTAGAAGATGCTCATTTCTGAATGAAAGTGGGAGTGGATAGCTATGGATTTTTTTGTTGGTCTTTCTAAGACCTTGAAGAAGGATGATTCTATTTGGGTGATTGTGGAACAATTGACTAAATCTGCACACTTCATTCATGTATAGGTAACTTATAATGTAGCCAAGTTAGCCAAGATTTATGTTAAAGAGATTATTCGACTGCATGGGGTGCCCATCTCTATTATATCAGATAGAGGTACATAGTTTACCTCTAACTTTTGGGAGAAATTTAAGGAAGAGTTGGGTACTAGACTGGATTTGAGTACAACCTTTCATCCTCAAACTGACAGACAGTCTGAGCGAACGATCCAAGTATTGGAAGACAAGCTTCGATTCTGTGTCATGGATTTTTGTGGTAATTGGGACCAGTCATTACCCTTGTGTGCATTATCTTACAACAATAGCTATCATTTGAATATAGATATAGTTCTTTTTAAAGTTTTATATAGGAAAACATGTAGTCACCTATTAGGTAGTTTGATGCCTTTGAGATGAGAACTTGGGGCACTAATTTGTTGAAGGAGTCAATGGAGGAGGTTTGATTTATATAATAGAAGCTAGTGATAGCTCAAAGTGAATAAAAGAAATATGCTGATAGAAAAGTGAGAGATGTGCATTTCAAGAAGGGTGAGCATGTGTTGCTCAAAGTCTCACCAATGAAGGGTGTGATGTGATTTAGAAAGAAGGGTACGCTTAGTCCAAGGTACATTAGACCATTTGAGATTTTGGAGGATATGGGTCTTATGTGTATAGGCTGGCTCTATGTCTTAATTTGTTGGGAGTCTATCCTATATTTCATGTTTTGATGCATAAAAAACCTTATAGATATGGTGATTATATCATCCATTGGGACTCGATGTTGCTAGATAAGGACCTCTTTTATAAGGAGGAACCTATTGCTATTCTTGAAGGGATGTCTGGAAGTTGAGAACCAAAGTGATTCCATCTATAAAAGTCCAGTGGAGGAACCAAACTATTGAGGAGGTCACTTGGGAAATAGAAGCGAATATATGCAAGCATTATCCCCAATTGTTTATCAATTCAGGTAAATTTTGCTTGTTTATCTCTCTTGTTTTTTAGTTGTGATGATTACTTAATAAGTATCTAATGTAACAACCTATCCCATTGTTATAACGTTGCCCGTTGTGTTAGAGTTTTAGAGTAGAGTTGCCCTTAGGATTATTATTATGAAAATCTTAGTCTAGGGTGAGTTTGGATGAAGTCTGAGTGTCATGTGGTGTAGAGACCTTTAGTCTCTTGTGGTGGTTGGTATGTTGGATTTATAGGTGTGCTTTGATTGATAAGGAGTTTAGTGATCCATAGAAACTTATGAAATGAAATTTGGGTGCCTAGAACTTCGATTATAGTGTTTTTTGTAGTAGGATACATCCGTGTTATTGAAAATCAAAGTCTACATTTGTAAAATGGGAAAATATTAAATTCCCATGTGCTACTATTTAGGCTCTACTATTGTGGTGGGAGGGACCACTATAGTGGTCTTTAGCTTTGGAAAAGGACTATTATAGCGGGCCTCTTGGCTGTTATAACTATACTGCTATAGTAGGTGGCGTCCCGCTATGACAGACGTTGGGCAAATTAATTGCCTGGATTTAAATTTTGACTTTATTTTCTCCCAAAAACTTCCAAAATTCATCCTAGGGCTATGTGAGCCAATTTTCTCCAATTTTGGGTGATCTCCATCATTGAGGTAAGATTTTTCCTCTATTCTTTTGTAGATTAACTCCTTAAATCACTAGAATCATCATGTTAGGAAGAAATTCATAAGTTAAGCCATAACGATGATGGACCAAAAAGAATTGCCCTTGGATAGGCTTAAAATCAATTGTAAATGGCTCTAGGTTGCTGGACTTGTTTTCCTAAAATAGAATTCTTTCTCCTTAATGTAAGTTATGGGGAAATTAGGTGGATTAATGGTGAAAAACCCCAAGATACTGGTTTAGGCTATGAAATAGGTTAAAACCTATAGGGTTTAGTTCCTAGTGCCTGTAAATGGATAATAAGTTATTGCCTTCTTCCTATTTACTACTTTTAGACCGAGAATAATCAGAAAGGGAAAGAAAAGGGAAAACTTTAGCAAATTAGAGCATTTCGGGCTTATTGAGTAGGTTATGGTTTAAATTGTAGTTATAGACTTAATTTGATTTCCGTGCCTATCCATGAGTATAATAACTGTGAATTGACCTTCAGTCATACTTGTGCTTGGTGAATCGGTTTGGTAATTGATTTTATTCATATAAATGATGAATCTTGAATTTGACTAAATGTCTAGATAAATTGTGTTATGGCATATTTAATACACTTCATCATATCATTGTTGATATTATTGATATTGGTTGAGATGTTCACATATTATGATATTCGGAAGGTCAGGTAATACACTGCTAGGTATTGGTTATAGCTTGATATTCAAAGGGTCGGGTACCATACTATACAGTACATGGATTGAGTTCGTCCCGTGGAGGTTATGACTATTGGGAAAATAAACCCCCTTGGTATGTGTGTACACTTTCATGATTGAGTTGATGGTCATGATATATTGTTCATATCATTCATTCATTGACTGTATGGTTGTTTTGTATAAGTGTTGTGCCAAATAGAAGTAGCTTTAGACTACTTATGAGATGACTAGATGAACCAAACTTGGTAGGTTATACTTGTGATAATTAAAGGGTCATAGGCTCTCCCATTATTGTGATTTGTATTACTTGTATGTCCTGATTGCTAGTTGCTCTTATTTGATTTATGTTTATGTGTAATTTTATTGCTAAGTCGGTCGATGATGCCTACTAGTACATAGTGTTTGTACTGATACAACCTGTGCTCTTCTTCTGTTGAGTGTAGAAAGTGTTCCAGCAACTATGATGAGACCTCAGATTTAGTTCGAGACCAGCAGCTTATCGATCCAAGGGTGAGCTCCTATCTTCATGCAGCAATTGGATATTCTCATTGATCATATCCACTCCTTTGAACCATTACATTCCTTTACTAGTTGTTTTTTGAGATATTTATTCAGACTTTAATTTTTTTAGTTTTAGAATGTTCTTGTACAGTGATTTTTATGTCTTGGTGATTGTAATAGATAGTTGTTGATTTTTGCACTTATTAATTAATTAGTTTTGGATTTCACTACTATTAATGTTGGTTTTATGATATTCTATCTTTAAAATGGCTAAATGACTAGTTTGGTAACAAGTTAAATGGTTCTCCTACTGGAGAGTTAGTGTGGGTGCCACTTACGACCATTTGGGTCCTGACAAGATCGTGCAATAAAGTTGTCCCCTAAGAAACTTGGGCAAATTTATTCATTGCTCCAAGTTTCTCCAACTACACATCATCTTCGAAGTGGTAGAAGTAGTAAATTTCAAACTCCTATCAAGGTGGTTTCCTCAGATAGAGCCAGCAGAAAGTTAAAAGACTGCACAAGGTCTTGAGAGGAGCCCATTAGTGCATTTACGTTCCTTAATTCAAAAGATTGTGCCCTTGTTCTTAAAATTATGCATTTATGCCAGAATAAGATGAGTATTCAAACCCTTCTCTAAGCCTTATTTTAGATAGCACCCTTAAGGGGAGAGAAAATATGTATCAAGATTTTGGGGTAGTGAAGTAACCCAGGAGATAGTTAGTGATGGGGCATTATGTTTTCAAGTGTTGACCAAGATGTAATAAGTGTAGTGTAGATTTCATGATAGTATTAGAAAAAGAGTTGCATGTTATGGTGTTTTAGAGCTTGTCATTGTGTTAGTATAGGTTGTGAATGAAAGTATAAAATGGTTATGAATTGATAGATCTAGGCTGCACTTTGTGGCTTTGAAGAAAGAATTCTTGATGTTTATAGAGTTATGAAGCTATTTTAGATAGATGGTCAAATGAGTAGCAGTAGGTGTGAAAGAAAGTTGTTCTAATAGACGATAATTAGATAGACTATAAGATTAAGATCAACTATTTATCATGAAGTTGTAGAGGACTAGTGTTTCTTGATTCTCATTTGGTATCTATAAGTCAGTATAGTATATGAGAAGTTGTGCGGCCATCTGAGTTGAGTGCTAGATTCTAAGTTTGAATTGTGGATGATCACCTAGGTAGAAAGAATGTTTGTTTGGGGGGTAGTAATAACAACTTTGTGGAAGTAGATCTAGTAGGTTTGATGTAGCTTGTGGAAGAGCCTAAGTTGATAATTTATGAGAAATAAGAGTGTGTAAGCCTGATAAATATGTAAACTAGAGTTGAAATAGAAAATTATGGCTAAGTAAGTGGATAAAGAAGAGCCTTAAGTTTTATTAAAAAATAGGGCAATCTGAGGTGTGGTTGGATGAGATTCTAAGTTTGAATGTACTATGTGTTCACAGTTAGTACCCTTGAGTTGCTAAGTGTGAAGAAGGCTAAAGTGTACATTATACGGAGCCCTTAAGAGTTGTAGTAACGGAGGATTTCTAATAAGTGGTGTTGAGACTTTTAGAATAAGCTTTTAGAATATGCTCCCTTATGATATGTTACACCATTGATTGTAGAACGAATTTGAAAGAAACCAGAATTACTAGTTATGCTAATTGGAGTCTATACACTCGTTGGTGAATCTAAGATAAAAGAGTATATCATAATGGTATAGTAGATGTTTTTGATCATGTTATGATGGTTGATCTGATGGAGATGGCAATGAAAGAGTTTGAGTGTTGTAATGGGTATGAAGTGGTTGACTGTCAAGCTACGAAAGTATATTTCTATTGTTCTTCCACAAAAGACCGTCCTTGAACGGAAAGATAAATTTATTTCTTAACCTGACGTAAGAAAAGCTATGTCAAAGGTATATACATGTCAGTTGGTAAGACCTAGTATGTCCCTGTAGGGTGCACCAGTGTTATTTGCACACAAGAGAAATGGCACATTGAGAATGCGTATTAATGATCGACAACTCGATGAGGTAACAGTAAAAAAAATATATATCTAGAAAGGTTGAGTATACAAGTGAATATGGGTACAGTTTTTCATCCATAAACAGGTGGACAAGCAGAACGTATCCACCAGACACTTGAAATATGTGACTAGCTTCCACATTGTATGATCATCTACCCCTTCTTGGATGTGCTTACAATAGTATCTATTATTCAAGTATCCAAAAATGGTACCTTACAAAGGTATATATGGACGAAAGTTGAAAGCAAATAGAACTACCTTGCTTGGGGGTTGGAGTTTGTTCACTAGGCTAGAGAGAAGATTAAGGTGGTACAATAGTAGCTACAAGCTAATACAAGTCATATGTCGAGATCCATTGTTTTATTGAAAATGTGCAAATTATGGAGAATCTTACTTATTATGAGATATATATTGCTATGCTAGAGGGGTAAGTGTGAAAATATAAGGTACGTTATAGGAAGTGACAAATAGAAGGAAGCACGTGGAGATCCAAAGAAATGATAAAGTCGGAGTACCTGTAATGGTTTCAAACGGAAGAGAAATTCAAAGTGTGGAATTGGAGCAATAACAAGAAAGTATTGGGAAGTAAAATGTGTATATGTATATATATGTGAGTATAGAGATGCATGAGATGTATATGAGACGATGTTACTAACATTCGAGGACGAATGTTTCTAAGGGGGGAATAATGTAACACCCCGTACCTTCCTAACCCTACTTGACGATGTTGAGCAATGCTTACTTAGGTGTCGAGAGCCATACATACGTCTTTTGTAATGCTATTGGTGAGATAATTGAATTTGGCCCTCGTATATGTGATTAAACCTTCATCGGAGGTGTTTTATGATTTTCGTGGAAAATTTGTGGGGTTCAAAACGAGGCTAATATTACCCCTAAACAAAGTATATTAAGGTTAAGAAGTAAGTTAAAGAATAGGACTTGAAGTATCTAACCAAACCCGCGAAGAGAAGTCGAAAAATGAAATTTTTGAAAAATTTTAAGGAGGGGCGTGTTTGGGACCGTGCCACGCCGCTCTGGGCTAAAATTTTTAGTCCAGGGTAAGTAAGTTGGCGCGCCCAAGAGCGTGCCACCTTGGGTTTTGCACTTTTTCGAAAGTTGGAAATTTCTAAGTCCCAAGGGTATCTGGGGACGTACCGAGCCGATTTTTGCCCCGTTTCTTCTACAACCATGGTAATATACATGAAATGAGTGAAATATTATATTGGTATGAAAACATTACTCGAGAACGAATTTGGAGCAAAAATGACGATTTTACCCTTGTAGCCAAAATAAGCCATACGTGGCTAGAATTGCTGGTTTTCGAAATCGAGGCTACGAGTATGAATTTCATGAGTGGGAATATTGTTGTAATGCATATGGAATGAATTAAACATGAGAAATTATTGATTTTATTGGATTAAGTGAATTGGGCCAAAAAGGGCCCAAAATGAGAAGGAAACACATGGGCCAAGAATGGGTCAAAGGGTAATTTCATAAATGGTATTGTCAAAGGGGAAATGGCATGTTTAAAAGCAAACATGTAACTCATTAATCTTATGTAAAGTAATTGATGGTATAATTATGATGTATTGATGGTGGAGAGTGGAAAGTATGAACTTGGTGTGACATACTAGTGGTTTATGATACTTTGGTCAATGTTGGGCATGTTGTGGTATTATTGATATGACCATGCCGTAAATGGTATCGTAGAGAAAGAAATAACATGTTAAATCCAAACATGTGACTTATTGTTATTGTATGCAATTGTAAGGTAGTTGGTGGTTAATGTTGGTTCCATTGTAATTGTGATGTAGAGTGAAACGTAAAGAAGGAGCGGAATTGTTGCGCTCACATATTTGATTGTGTACTTACATTGGGAAGATAAGGTATGTAAGGTTACTCTTTCCGTATCCTTCTACAAGATATTGTTCTTATTGACATTGGGCTTGTTTCAATTTCGAGAGGCTTGAAGTATATCAGTTCAGGGTGACGTATATTGTTATTCATATGTGCCCTATTCTTAGATGAATTATGATTCACTTATCTCTTATACATTGATTGAAGTTCCAAGGATGTCATGATGTTGTAATTCTTAAAAGAACTATCCCAACGAGAGTAATGAGGTAAAGAGAGCTTGTATAGTTTGAATAGCATTATTCCGATCATGTATTGTTCCAAAGTCCTATAGTATGATGATTATCCTTGTGGCAATTGTTCATAAGTAAGAGGCCCAATCTCATACGAGTACGAAGAGAGGTGATATGCAAGTTAGTATAAGTAGTCCTCATAAGTGAAATTGTAAATCTCATGAGGTAGAGGAGTAAAGTGAGATGTGCATATAAGTGCGTGCTTAGTTAAGGTGATCTCATGAAGTATAAGAGTAAGGTAAAGCATATTGGTGTGTTTCAATTAGTGTCACGATCCAAAGTTTCAATAGAAGTTATACATATGTCTCTTGTTCATTGGTTATTGTCCAAATGGTTCCAATAGTGTTATGTTTCCATGACGGCTATGTTTCCAAAAATGTCATATTGCCAAGTTATTCATATGTCTCTCACTCATTGATTATTGATCCAAAGCTTCAAGTAAAGTTATGACTATCAAAAGTATCAATCTCTCACAAGTAAGGTATCAATCTCAAAGGTAAAGAATGAAGTAATACATGTTGATAGTGTTCATGGGTGTTATCCATGGGGTACAAATACCTGCATGATGATGATAGTTTATCCATGGGGTACAAATACCCGCATGATGATGATAGTTTATCCACGGGGTGCAAATACCCGCGTGATGATGGCCATTTATCCATGGGGTGCAAGAACACCCGCATGAAGATATGATCTTATCCATGGGGTGACAGAATACCTGCATGACGATGATATGTTATCCATGGGGTGAAAAGAACACCTGCATGATGTGGGCCCAGAAAGTTCAGGAATGATGTAAAAGTAAAGTAAAGTAAAGGCAAGAGAAAGAAAGAACAAAATGTACATGAACTCCAAAAGTACTAAATAGTGACTCATCTACATTGTGACTTATCTATATTGGTTATGCATTTGAACTTGAGTTCTTGACATATTTCCATATCTTGCAGTTTTATTTGAGCCTTACATACTCAGTACATTCTTCGTACTGACCCCCTCGGGGGATTTACCTTACTTGCTGCAGGCGCAGGTCCTAGTAGGCCTTCACAGTAGATTGTCAGTGTTGCAGACCTTTGGTGAGCTCCAGTTAGTTCGGGGCGTCTCCGAGTCACTGTTGTACATGTGTTTTGATTTTGTACATGTTGTATAAAGCGGGGACTTGTCCCGACTTTTAGTTCATTTGGTCAATGCATTTTGTTAGAGGCTTTTGTAGACGGATGTGGGTGTATAAATGTGAAGGTACATGTCGTTTTGACTTAATGGCTCAAACGGCCAAGTTTTACATACATAGCTATGACTTTCGCATAGTTGCACAAGGTGTAGTAAGATTCATATGAGATTATGTATGCGAATGTTCATGAGCAAAGGTTGGTTCTCTCAAGCCATATCGGCTTCGGGTGCCAATCATGCCTCGTTGGGATTCGAGGCATGACAAAAAGGCAGCCTACTAAGGGCCCTGAGATCAACACTTTAGGAGTTTCTAACAGCAGCTAAAGTCGCAACATGCTAACAGTTTTTAGCAAAAATTATAAAGCAACAATAGTCCAGGTGAAATACTTTTGTTATATTCTAAATAGGTAAGCAACAACCTTAGTATGCACTATGCATTAAGAAGAAACTTTCAATTTAACACAAAATGACGAGTCATAATAGTCCAGCAGCTAAGGCAAGAAGCAATAATTGTACACACTATCCAGCATATAAGCAAACTAGTAAATCATCTACTAAAAGGTGATGTGATTGTCTTAGAGAAGCCTAAAAATTAGAGTTAATACATGTGTCAGGTTTAAGCAATGACAGTGAGTAGTTATATCAGGAGTATAAATAATGACTTATGACTAGATTTTGCAGAGACGGGCTGCTAAACATCTAAAAGGGCAGCCTGGTAATGGCCCTAAACCAGCACATCAGCAGCTATTACCAGCAACTAAAGCAGTATCACACCAACAATTTTTACCAGCAACTACCAGACAAAAACAGTCAAGGTGCAATACTTTTATCATAAGCTCAAGCAGGCAAGCGACAACATTTTTATACATTAAGTAGTTACAAGTTATAGTAGTCCAGCTGCTAAGGCAAGAAATAGCAGTTGTACTCACTATGTAGCAGATAAGGAAAACAGTAATCTATCAACTAAGAAGTGATGTGGTTGTATTAGAGAAGCCAAAAAATCAGTTAATAAGAGTTAATACTGTCACGACCCAAATCCCATCGGGACGTGATTGGCACCCGAAGCCGATAAGGCCCGAGAGAACCAATCTTTGCTCATGCTCATGTTCTCTCATATGTATGTTCGCGTATGCATATTATCTTATTTCATGTAATTAAATATCAATAGCGGAAGGCAGGACAACATATGCAATATATGCAACTTAGCCGTTAGGGCCATTTCGTCAAAATGAACGTACATCTTTTACCTTCATGACACCCCACATATGTCTACAAAGCCTCTAATAGATACATGACCATGTCTATACAATATTTACAAATGCCAAAAATGTACTATACACATGTGACTTGGGAAGCCCCGAAGAAACTGGAGATCACCAACAATCTACGGATATCTCACCACTGACTACGGAGATCTACTAACACCTGTGCCTGCAGCATGTAAGGTAAGTCCCCTAAAAGGGGTCAGTACAAAAAAAAAGTACTGAGTATGTATGGCCAAATGAAACTAGACTAGCACATAAGTACTTCCAAGAAATGAAGCGTAAGAGAATAAGAAATATGGATATACCTCAGTCCTGAATATGTGGAACCATGTTAATTACGTCTATTATTTCATTACTTGGTCATTCAGTCGCCCCGTCATCATTCTTATCATAACATCCATATTTAGAGATACACGCAAGGGATATATTCTCATCTCTTTGACAACTATCTTTATTATTATTCACTCAACTAGGTAGTGATTCATAACACCTTACGGATCATCATCTTATATTAATACCGAGCCTCCACTTTTGGTGGGATATGATGTATATATATATTTAGTACCGGGCCTTCATCTTGGTGGGATATATAGTACCGGGCATCCACCTTGATGGGATATGATAAATAAGTATATAGTACCGGGCCTCCATCTTGGTGGGATATATAGTACCGGGCATCCACCTTTGATGGGATTTAATATATATATGTATATAGTATCGGGCATCCATCTTGGTGGGATATATATAGTACCGGGCCTCCACCTTTGATGGGATATCATATATATATGTACATGTATAGTATTGAGATTGTTCCATCTTAACTTATACCCTTTCGTTTTTGAACCATACTCAATGAAACATAAAGGAACCCTATGCACACATCCTTTCATGAGATTGACATCTTCACTTATGAGGAATTATTAATTAACTTGCACCTCACCTTTCTTATTACTCTTGTGAGATTGATACTTCAACTTATGAGAGATTCACACATCCACTTAGGAGACACACACCTCTCTTATGAGACTTATGAGATTGGTACAAAGCTAGTCATATCATTATTAGAACTTGGAACATACATTATCGGAGTTTGGAGTCATAATATTGTTGGAACTGATCTGAGGCGTATTTATATGCCTTAGTAGCAACTTTAACCCATGATTACCTTAGTTTTGAGAACAATACTTGTGTATTATATAAGTTTTTGATGGAAAATGAGATAATGTGCTAACCAATATGATTAGACTCTTGTAGGTGGAATTTGCGACTTTTTGGGAGCATGTTTGGCATGGAAAGTGAGGCTTGGAGGAGCTACGAGTGAAGAATATTGAAGATAAGAGACAAGCCAAAGAGTTGATCTTGAAGAATCCATCCAAATCCGCGAAGAGAAGTCGATGAAAGAAAAAATTACAAAAAAAAAAGGGGCCTGGCGTGCTAGGCAGCGTGCCAGGCCGCGTTTGGCAAAAATTTCACCTGTCTAGGCAGTTCCCAGGCGCGCTGGCCAGCGTGCCACGTCGCCTGGGAGCACCCTTCTTGCTGAGGCAAAATCTGCCTAAGTGCTAGGCGCGCCCAATGGCGTGCCGGGCTGCTTTTTGGTCGATTTTTGCCTCGACTTGGGTCTATAAATAGGGTTTTTGAGTTATTGTATCACATTCCATCATCCTTAGAATATTTTGGGCATTTTTGGGCATCTCAATTAGGTTCCTTTCCTCTCCTTTTCAGTTTTTAATTCTTTTTCAGAGTATTTATTACTTTTGGATGTTGATAAACATTATGAGTGGCTAAAATCCCTCATTCTTGGGGTTAAGGCCAAGGACATGAATCTCTTGGGTTAATTGTATTGGTTTTTGCTGGAGTTTATTATAAAGTGGTTATTCATATATTCTAAAATTCATTATTTTGACGTTTGATCACCATTGGAATATATTTCTTGTCTTGAAGTGAGCTCGAGAGAGAAACTGAGAGATAGAACTTGAATATATGAAGTGTGGTCTGTCTCGGAGGAATAATTCTAAGGGATTGACATGTGGTTAGGACCGATAGGTACCTAACCACCCACACTTGGTCAATTACAAGAAGAAAGCTTGAATGCTCTAGAATTGGTTAAGCTTATCACCACTCATGGATGTAGGTAGGTTTCTAAGTTCTAGTAGACAATTATAATTTGGAGACGAATATAGTTGTAAAATTAACTTTGGGACCGATAACCATGATAAACTACTCAAAAATGCTTAAACCAACAACAATTATGCTCAAGAGATGATGTTCAGGGTGCCTTAGCCCTGGGAATTTACTTTTCATTGATTTTTCAAGCAAATTTGCGAAACCCAAAGTTACGGGAGTGAAGATAGGAGTTCTTAGTCCACAATCATTAAATTTTAAGCACCAAATCCATTGTCATTTTCGCAACACTAGTTTTTAATTATCGTTTGACGTCCATAGTTGATTTCTGTTGACGAAAGTCCCTTGGGTTCGATATCCGGCTCTTTAAAAGGAGCCACTTTATTACTTGCACGATCACGTACACTTGCGTGTATAGCTGGGTCGCAACAAGTTTTTGTTGCCATTGCCGGGGACTTTCAAATAGATAGATTTCAATTATTGACGTTTGTACTTTAATTTTCAGCTACGTGTTGACAACTTGATCTTAGCTGTTCTATTTTACAGGCTTACTTCATCGGAACACTGGCAAGGAATAAGGATTTGGTAGCCCCGCATTCTGATCCTGAAAGATATTTCAATAGAATGAGGAGACAGGCTGCAGACTACCCAATCCCACAAGTCGAACTGGCTGGCAAAGGAATACGGGGTAATCCCGTGAGAATTGAAGAACCAGGTGCAGAGAGACGTGAACCGGAAGTGATGGCAGCTAGAACAGTCCGGGATGTGGCAATCCAACTCGCCACTAATGTGACCTCCAGTATTCTCAAACCGATAGCTGGAGGTAGATTTGAGCTTAAACAGAACATAGTGCAACTCTTTCACTCAAGTGGACAGTTTACTGGTCTTGCTCATGAAGACCCGCAGAGGCATACTCGGAATTTTCTAGAGATAAGCGACACATATATTCCTGCAGGGGTGTCTTCAGATTATGTGAGACTTACTTTGTTTCCCTTTTCTCTGTTGGGGGAAGCAAGAAGGTGGTTAGATGCAGAGCCGGCTAATTCTATCACTACTTGGGATGATCTTGCTCGAAAATTCTTGATAAGGTTCTTTTCGTCTGGAAAGACAGCAAAGCTAAGGAGTGAGATACTAAGTTTCAGATAGAGAGACGATGAGAATTTGTACCAAGCTTGGAACAGATTCAAATCCATGTTGAGGGATTGTCCTCACCACCACCAAGCTAATGAAGTGTTGGTGCATACGTTTATAGAGGCTCTCGACCCCAACACTAAAATTCTACTTGATTCAGCTGCAGGTGGACAGGCTTTAGAGAAGACGTATGATGAATTATATGCTCTGTTGAATCATATTTTGCAGGGAAATCCAGACTGGCATAGTGATAATTCGAGTAATTCTACAAAGAAGGTTGCTGGGAAACTAGATGTGGATGCAGTCACAGCATTATCTGCCCAAATTTCAGCTATGCAAAACATGATGAACAATCACTTTAGTAGTTTGAATTTGGGGCAACAACCAGCTCCCGTGAATGCAGTCTAACAACAGGTTTCTGTGATGTGTAGTGTATGTGGAAATGGTGATCATACCAGCGATTTGTGTAGTGCTAATCCGGATTCAGTAAATTTTGTTGGTAATGCCCAAAGGGGAGGTGGAGCTCAGAACTACGGTAACACTTATAATGCCGGGTGGAAAAACCATCCGAACTTCTCATGGGGAGGAAATCAAAATCAACATAGGCCTCAAGGATATGCCCCTCAGTACAACCAACAACAAGGTCAAGGAAATCAAGTGGGTACTAAGACTGGAGATATGAGTGTGGAGGATATGTTAAAACAGATTATGGCTGAACAAGCGAAGCTGGCAGCAGATGTGAGGAACAATCAATTGGCTACTCAGAATTTGGAAAAGCAGATTGGCCAGTTAGCTAATGCACAGAATACAAGGCCCCAAGGAGGTCTTCCAGGAGATACTGAGCCAAATCCCAAGCAGGTAAATGCTATCGTCACCCGTAGTGGTAAGCAGTTAGAGGATACAGTTGCACCAGTAAAAGAATTGGAGCCGAAAGTAGTGGTGATTGAAGACGAACAAGTGGAGCCTACCAAAAGCTCCAAAGATGATAAAGTGATACATAGCGTGAAGTTGCCTCCTCCTTTTCCTCAGAAGTTCAAAAAGAAGAAGGAGGATGAATGCTTTGGTAAGTTCATTGAACTACTTAAACAAGTGCACATTAATTTGCCTCTTGTAGATATCTTGTAAGGTATTCCAAAGTATGCCAAGTTCGTGAAAAACATTGTAGCAAGCAAACAAGAGTAAATTGACAGAATATGCCACAGTGGCTTTGACTGAGGAGGTTAGTTCTCGCATTCAGAACCGGTTACCTACTAAGCTGAAAGATCCTAGAAGTTTCACTGTGAAGATTACTCTGGGGGATCATGTTTGTGCTCGTGGATTGTGTGATTTGGGGGCTAGTATAAATTTGATGCCCACTTCGGTTTTCAAGAAATTGGGTTTGGGTCATCCGAAGCCTACTACTATTATTTTGTAGCTGGCAGACCGATCTGTAACTAGACCTGAGGGTATCGTTGAGGATGTTCTGGTACAAGTGGGGTCGTTGATCTTTCCCGTTGATTTTGTGGTGCTGAATTTTGAGCCTGACCCGGAAGTCCCATTTATTTTGGGGCCTCCGTTCCTGGCTACAGGAGGTGCAATCATTGATGTAGCAGCCGGGAAACTTACTATGCGAGCTCATGATAAGGTTGAAGTCTTTGATGTATATAGGGCTTTGAAGCTTCCAGAGATTTATGAGAACTTGTCGGCTATCACAGCTATAGATTCAGCGGTTGAAAGCATCTAAAATTTGTCTACAGATCCGTTGGAAAAAGTTTTGATGGGGCAAGATGTGTTTGGTGATGCAGAAGCTAGTGAGATGGTGCAAGTTCTTGATCTTATGGGTATCTATGCTAAAGAGGGTAGATGGGAACCATTAAATCGTCCACTCGGTCCTACAACTAAGCCCTCAATTGAGGAAGCACCGAAGCTTGAATTGAAGGAACTTCCATCTCATCTTAAATATGCTTTCCCAGGTGAAAACAAGACTCTTCCTATTATTCTGGCAGCAGATTTGTCACAAGAACAAGTTGATGAGGCATTGTTGATTCTAAAACGAAGAAAGAAAGCTATGGTTGGCAGATGTCTGACATCCATGGGATTAATCCGGGCTTATGCATGCATAAAATTTACATGGAAGAAGGGCACAAGCCGAGTGTGCAACACCAACGACACTTAAATCCGGTAATGAAAGAAGTAGTAAGGAAGGAGGTAATTAAGTGGCTAGATTCTGGCATTGTTTACCCTATCTCTGATAGTACATGGGTGAGCCCAGTACAATGTGTTCCGAAAAAGGGTGGTATGACGGTGATCACAAATGACAATAATGAACTGATTCCTACAAGAACTGTAACTGGATGGCGTATTTGTATGGATTACCGGAAACTTAATGATGCTACGAGGAAGGACCATTATCCAATCCCTTTTATTGACCAGATGCTGGATCGTTTAGCCGGGCAGGAGTATTATTGCTTTCTTGATGGGTATTCTGGATATAATCAAATTGCTATAGATCCTCAAGATCAAGAGAAAACTACATTCACATGTCCTTACGGCACATACGCTTTCAAGCATATGCCATTTGGATTATGTAATGCACCGGCTACCTTTCAGTGTTGCATGATGGCTCTTTTCTACGACATGGTGGAGGAGTTCGTAGAGATTTTTATGGATGATTTTTCAGTCTTTGGTAACTCTTTCGAGGTATGTTTGCAAAACCTTGATAAAGTTCTTGCTCGATGTGAAGAAACTAATCTTGTTCTCAATTGGGAGAAGTGCCATTTCCTTGTGACAGAAGGTATAGTTCTTGGGCATAAAGTGTCAAAGCAGGGGCTGGAAGTTGATAGGGCAAAGATCGAAGCTATTGAAAAACTCCCTCCACCTGTATCGATTAAAGGGGTGCAAAGTTTTTTGGGTCATGCGGGATTTTACAGAAGGTTTATTCAAGATTTTTCCAAAATTGCACGTCCCATGTGTGCACTTTTGGAGAAAGATGTGAAGTTTGTATTTGGTGAATCATGTGTGAAGGCATTCGAGGTTTTGAAAAAGAAGTTGGTAGAAGCACCTATTCTTATTGCTCCTGACTGGGCTTTGCCATTTGAGCTCATGTGTGACGCAAGTGACGTGGCAGTGGGTGCGGTTCTAGGTCAATGGAAGAATAAGGTATTTTACTCTATTTACTATGCAAGCAAGACCCTTGATATAGCCCAAATGAATTACACGGTGACTGAAAAAGAGATGTTGGCTTTGGTATATGCATTTGATAAATTCAGATCGTATTTGGTCGGCACGAGCGTCATTGTATACACGGATCATGCAGCAATACGATATTTGTTCAATAAAAAGGATGCCAAGCCGCGTTTAATTAGATGGATCCTATTGCTACAGGAATTTGACTTAGAGATTAAAGATAGAAAGGGGACAGAAAATCAAATTGCTGACCATCTTTCTAGACTTGAAAGCTCGACACATATAGTGGATGATGGGCATATTTGTGAGGAATTTCCAGACGAGCAGTTGTTGGTATTAGAGGTCGATGAGTTGCCATGGTATGTAGACATTGTGAACCTATTGGTAAGTGGATTATTTCCTCCTGATTCAAGTCCTCAACAGAGGAAGAAACTGGCATATGAGGCACGCTTTTATATATGGGATGAGCCGTATTTATTCAAGCAAGGGCCTGATCAAATAGTACGAAGATGTATTCCGGATGCGGAAGTTAAGCAAGTGTTAGAGAGATGCCACACATCACCTTATGGTGGACATCATGATGGTGAACGAACAGCCCGAAAAATATTGCAATCAGGTTTCTTCTGGCCTTAGATATTTAAAGATGCTTATGCCTTTGTGAAGAACTGCGATCAATGTCAACGTATGGGGACGATCGCCAAGAGACATGAGATGCCTCTTAACAACATCCTAGAAGTTGAAATTTTTGATGTATGGGGGATTGATTTCATTGGCCCTTTTCCACAGTCGAATGGCAATCTATACATACTCGTTGCAGTGGATTATGTATCCAAATGGGTAGAGGCTACAACTCTTCCTACGAATGACTCCAAAGTTGTGGTAAAGTTTCTTCAAAAGCACATCTTCACTAGGTTTGGAACTCCAAGAGCTATCATTAGTGATGGAGGATCACACTTCATTAATTATTTGGTGAAGAATGTATTGGCAAAGTATGGAGTGAAACACAAGGTCTCAACAGCGTATCATCCCCAAACAAGTGGCCAAGTGGAAGTGTCCAATCGTGAGATAAAGCAAATTTTGCAAAAGACGGTGAATACTCAGAGGAAAGACTGGTCAGCTGGATGATGCTCTTTGGGCCTATCGAACGGCGTATAAGACTCCTATAGGGACTTCTCCCTATCATTTGGTCTTTGGGAAAGCTTGTCACCTCCCAGTTGAGCTTGAGCACCGAGCATATTGGGCAGTTAAAAAGTTGAACCTAGATCCGGGGCTGGCTGGTAACAGGAGGTTGTTACAACTGCATGAGTTGGAGGAATTTCGTGCCAATGCATATGAAAATGCTAAGATCTACAAGGAGAAAATGAAGCGATGGCATGACAAGCATATTCTCCCCCGTACTTTTGAGCCAGGTCAGTTGGTACTCTTGTTTAACTCAAGACTTAGATTGTTTTCGGGCAAGCTAAGATCTAAGTGGAGTGGGCCTTTTGAGGTAAGCCGCACGACACCTCATGGTGTGGTGGAAATTTTGAATAAAGCGGATGGTACAAGATTTATGGTAAATGGCCAGAGATTGAAGCATTATTTTGGTGAGGAAGAGAAGCAAACAGAGGACGCGCTTCGCCTTGATGATAACTGAGCTCTTATAATTGGTCGAGCCGCGACATTAAACCAGGCGCTACATGGGAGGCAACCCATGCATGTGTTGTAATCGTTAGATTTATAAAGTAAAAATACAAAAAGAAGAGTCGTGCCCCGACCAAAACTAAGGCGCTTGATGGGAGGCAACCCATCTCTTTTACAGTTTTTGTTTTCTAACGTAGTGCTAGGATCTTGTGTTTATGCAGATGCACGGAGTATGTTGGTATGAGAATCCATAAGAAAAAGGTAAATTTGGCTGATGGATGATTATTTGAAGGTGCCGGGCAGGCAAGACATGTTTTGGATCAAAGCTTTGAGTCTTGGAACTTGTAAAAGCCCCATAATTATGAAAAAAATATGAAAAATCGCTCAGGTAATAGGATAAGTGGTGGGTGCGCTACCCAACGTGCCAGGATGAAACAGCTAAAAAAAGTTTTTGTTGAGGCAGTAGGGAGGCGCGCTAGGCAGCGTGCCACACTACCTTCCCCAAAAATCCAGCACTCATGGGCAGTGCACAGGCGCGCTAGGCAGCGTGCCACGCCGCCTGTGCACGATTTTTGGCTCAGGTTGGCAGTGCACAGGCGCGCTAGCCAGCGTGCCACGCCGCCTGTGCATGATTTTTGGCTTAGGTGGGCAGTGGGGTAGCGCGTTAGGCAGCGTGCCACGCCGCTACCCCTTATTAAATATTTTTAGTTCTTTTCTTAAAGGAGAACCGACCCACCCCCACCCCTCCTCTTTTAAATCCCAAATTACTTCATTCTTCACAAATATTCCAACACCCCACACCCAAACTCACGGTTTTCTCCTCCCATCTTCAAAAATTTTCTCTATTATTTTTCTCTTCTTGCCCACACAAAGTTCGACTCTTTGCTTTCTCACTTTGGGATTGTGTTCAAGTCACAAATCAAAGCTCTCAAGGTATGTCTCCTTCACTTTCTCTTTCTACAAATTGCAATGAATTATGCGATTTTGGGTACTCTTGATTTTGTTTATGAACATAATATTTTCATGGTTTTTTGACTTGCGTCCTATCATATGATTGGGGTTTCTGGGGTGGCATTACATTGAACTTGGAAGGCCTGTGCACTTGTGGTTAATAATCTTATTGTGGTGCAAAAAGTGAAAGTGGGTTTATCTTTATTGGTGAAAATTGAGCAAATTAGTGGTGGAAATCACCGAATACAACTCATATGTGTGGAATATATATGATTATTGCTGGATTTCTTTATTGAGAATGTACATTTATTTATGGTGGGAAATTGGTTTTGGGGCATTAAGTGATGAGGGGAAGTCTGAGTACCCTCCGCCCATATTTATTTTGACTTGGTGCTAAGCGACTAGGTGTGGGGTGGCCCTCAACGTCACTGCACATCAAGTCGGTTAGCTATTTGTTACATGTTTTACTGACTTGGTTGTGGACCTATGCTATAGGTACTATGTCTGATTCTAATGTAGCAGCCTCTAGCTCTCACAAGAGACGTCGGTCGGGTAATAAGGTGCCCGCAGCTCCCCCAGTCCAAAAAGGGCAAAAAAGGAAGTATGGGATACACGCGGTCTCCAGTGCTGGGAAAAGTTGGTACAAAAGTCATCCGGAAGCTAAATGTTTCTCCGATGAGTGTATTGATAGGGCAAGCCTTGCTCGGTCTTACCCAAGAATTTTGGCTCGGCTTGAGCAAGTGGGGATGGGCTTTGTTTTCAACAGACCTACAGATTGCAACCTCCACCTGGTGAGGGAATTGTACGCAAATTGGAACCCAGACGCACCTACATGCTCGGTGGTGGTACGAGGTTCGGATGTGATACTTGACTCCTTGAGTTTGATTGGATTATTGGGGGTTCCCACTCGGGTGAGTCCTCAAGACATACTCAGGCTAAATGCCAGGCCTCCATATGCTGAAATTCGACACACTCTGTGCGGCCCACGTTCAACTGTGAGATGGCTTCGCCATCACCAATGAGGGTACCATAAGAGTCTACCCTTTGCCCATCTCAACAAAGAGGCTAGTATTTGGCTAAAGATTGTGTGTTGTTGTTTAATTCCGGGGAGCCACATGACTGAAGTTACAAGAGATCGCGTCTGTCTGGTCTATGCTCTCATGACTGATGCAGAGATTGATCTTGGTTCTATTTTTTTGTCAGCAATGAGGCGAGCTCGCCTTCATGGAGGTCTTCGATATGCTTTCGGTGGACTATTGACCAAATTAATGCGAGCATTCGAAGTGCCCGAAGAAAATTTTGATTATCATCCTCCTTTGACGACAACGCCTGTGGATGTCACCCAGACTAAGGCGCCAGATTCACTCAGCCCCACTTTGACATTAGCAGAGTGTCATCTCGAGATGACGGGATTTTAGCCTGCATGTATGGATTGGATATGTTGCGACACAGAACTTGGGGTAGACCCTCCACGGCGGATGAGCTGAGCCAGGTAGAGAGAGATTATCCTCTCAATGAGCATGCCATGGCCTTATTGAGGATTGGTCCTGACTTTGTGGAGCCTGTGGACGATGATGTCCCCACAGATGAAGAGGACCTCCAGAGTGGTTCTGAGGATGAGGAAGCTGAGGCAGATGATCCACCGTTAGAGGTCCATGGTCCGGAGGACGACGACTACCTCGACTGACCAGGGAGCTCCTTACATCCTACTCTTGCTTTGTTTATTTTGGTAGAATTGGGGACAGTGCTAATATTTTAAGTGTGGGGTGGGGTGTGATGGACTTCCCTTGTATGTATGTATATGTGTGCTGCTGTATGCTTTTATTTTGGGTTCCTTAGCGTTTGTTTTCGGTTCTTTTACTAAGGAGAGTCCCTTTGAACCGTACAAAAAAAAAAATTGTTAAATTTTGGATTTTTGATGTTATTTTGTGTTGTTTTTGGGGTTTATTACTTTTGAGTCGCCTTAGTCATAGGACTAAGGGATTTGCTCTATGATGGATGGATGACGACCGTCTTAAGAGTAAATTAGTCATGTAGTGTCGTGTCGGGTGTTCTTGCTTGCTATACAATTATTCGTACACGTGTGAAACATGCCCGGATATATAATAGCAAGTGTTGAGACGCCTAGTTCTCACTTAGTTGACTTGCTAAGTTGCTTAATATTGAATTTATGCATGATTTCGGAGGTTTTATGGTGAACCTGCTGAGCTGAACATGTGCCATGTGTGAGTAAGGTTTTGTTATGATATTCCATGTGCATAATGATGTCTAGAACTTGCCCGGGGTGTGTGCAAAGCGAAATAAGAGATGTTAAGTTTAGGAGATGATATAGGCATTTCTTTGATAGCCATATTTTAGACCTACTTTACCTACCCTCTGTGCATAATCCTAGTTAGCCCCATTGAGACGTTAGCCTTTTCCTTGATAGCTTTACATGTAACTCAATCCTCTTCTTTCAGTGAACCAGAATTTGATCCAATAACTCCTAAGCACTTTAATTCAGAAATCAAGAGGTGAAGGAGTACGAGAGTTTGGAAGAAGTAAAGAGTTAAGTTAAAGCCTCAAGCATGTCTCACAGAGGTGTGTGAAAAAGTTTGTGCGTGTTGGTGGGGAATATATATATAAATAAATAAATAAATAAATAAATAAATAAAAATTGTTGTTGGAATCAATGGGTGATAACAGTATTCCTTATCCAGTGTGCTGAAGTTAGTTTAAAGTTATGGGGCAGAACAAAGAAAAGTTGGGAAGAGAAAAGTAGTGGAAAATAGGTCGGTTGAAGGTGCTCTGAATGTAATTTGTAGTGTAGTAAAGCGCTTAGGAGAGATAGTCACTATTCTTGACCAAATAGTTCCTACCCGTCCTTGTGCCTACATTACAACCCCTACAAAGTCCTACTTGATCTTGAGCTTTAACATCTTAACATTAGTGAAGTATTACACTAAGGGCAAGCCTATGGTTCATCTTTGTGTTGCATGTGAACTCTTTTTGAGAGTGAGTGACTTTCATTCATGCACCCGTTTAGTAATTACGTTGTAGAATTGAGGGGTGATTCTCTTGTTGTGAGGGCACATGGTTAGTGAAGTTTGGTGATCTATTAATAATGAATCATGCATAAATTTGCAACTAGTAAGTTGTTTTGTGAGGGTAGGTTGTTTCAACTTGTTATTTAATTGAGTAATATCCTAGTATGTGGTGCATAAGTTGAATAAATGTGGTTGTGTAAGCTGTGCAAGAATGCTCATTTTGTGTCTATTGTTTAAAAGTCGCCCTGAGTTGAGTGTGATTAATTGTTCGAGGACAAACAAAGGTTTAAGTGTGGGGTGGTGATCTGAGGCGTATTTATATGCCTTAGTAGCGACTTTAACCCATGATTACCTTAGTTTTAAGAACAAAACTTGTGTATTATATAAGTTTTTGATGGAAAATGAGATAATGTGCTAACCAATATGATTAGACTCTTGTAGGTGGAATTTGCGACTTTTTGGGAGCATGTTTGGCATGGAAAGTGAGGCTTGGAGGAGCTACGAGTGAAGAATATTGAAGATAAGAGACAAGCCAAAGAGTTGATCTTGAAGAATCCATCCAAATCCGCGAAGAGAAGTCGACGAAAGAAAAAATTATAAAAAAAAAAGGGGTCTGGCGCTCTAGGCAGCGTGCCAGGCCGCGTTTGGCAAAAATTTCACCTGTCTAGGCAGTGCCCAGGCGCTCTGGCCAGCGTGCCACACCGCCTGGGAGCACCCTTCTTGCTGAGGCAAAATCTGCCTAAGTGCTAGGCGCGCCCAATGGCATACCGGGCCGCTTTTTGGTCAATTTTTGCCTCGACTTGGGTCTATAAATAGGGTTTTTGAGTTATTGTATCACATTCCATCATCATTAGAATATTTTGGGCGTTTTTGGGCATCTCAATTAGGTTCCTTTCCTCTCCTTTTCAGTTTTTAATTCTTTTTCAGAGTATTTATTACTTTTGGATGTTGATAAACATTATGAGTGGCTAAAATCCCTCATTCTTGGTGTTAAGGCCAAGAACATGAATCTCTTGGGTTAATTGTATTGGTTTTTGCTGGAGTTTATTATAAAGTGGTTAATCATATATTCTAAAATTCATTATTTTAATGTTTGATCACCATTGGAATATATTTCTTGTCTTGAAGTGAGCTCGAGAGAGAAACTGAGAGATAGAACTTGAATATATGAAGTGTGGTCTGTCTCAAAGGAGTAATTCTAAGGGATTGACATGTGGTTAGGACCGATAGGTACCTAACCACCCACACTTGGTCAATTACAAGAACAACGCTTGAATGCTCTAGAATTGGTTAAGCTTATCACCACTCACGGATGTAGGTAGGCTTCTAAGTTCTAGTAGACAATTATAATTTGGAGACGAATATAGTTGTAAAATTAACCTTGGGATCGATAACCACGATAAACTACTCAAAATGCTTAAATCAGCGGCAATTATGCTCAAGAGATGATGTTCAGGGTGCCTTAGCCCTGGGAATTCACTTTTTATTGATTTTTCAAGCATATTTGCGGAAACCAAAGTTACGGTAGCGAAGATAGGAGTTCTCAGTCCGCAATCATTTAATTTTTATCACCCAATCGCTTGTCATTTTTGCAACACTAGTTTTTTTAATTATAGTTTGACGTCCAGAGTTGATTTCTGTTGACGAAAGTCCCTTGGGTTCGATATCCGGCTCTTTAAAAGGAGCCACTTTATTACTTGCACGATCACGTACACTTGCGTGTATAGCTGGGTCGCAACAGGAACTTTGGAATTGTGTCCATTCCCTTATTACCTTTCTTCATTCTTGCAACCAACAAACATACATAACCTAACTTAAGTTATTTCTTTTGAGAGATTGTTACATTGAGGATCGTGATACTCTTGAAAACACAAACACTTCACCTCACTCTTCACTTGTCATGAGATTGGTACTTTTACTTATGAACGATTGGTACAAGGATAATCATCATATTAAAGGACTTTGGAACAAGGCAAAATTGGAAAATGCCATCCAAGATTGAATAGATTCTCTTATGTTATTATTCTCTTGAACGAGGTCCTTTAGAGATTTCAACGTTATGACAACTTTCCTTGAAGCTTCGGATCATTAACCAATGGGTAAGAGATATATGAGTAAACAGTGTGAGAAACATCCCATTATGATAAACATAACACGATTGAAACCATTGGACCATAATCCATAAACAAGGGACATGAGTATAATCACTATTGGAACATGGGAACATAACCTTATTGTTTTTGGAACATTAACCATGAATATGGGACAAGAGATTCACCAATAATCAATGAATAGGAAATATATGACCATGACCATGGATAAACGAATATGGGATACCTTAGCATATTTCAGGATGGAACATGCGTAATGTCAATGTGAAAACTATTTTCCGCAGAAAGAAATGGAAAGAGTAACCTTACATACCTTATCTTCCCAAATGTAAATACACAATCCAATGTGTGAGCACAATAATCCCGCTCCTTTCTTACTCTACATCACAAGTACACAACGGAACCAACATTAACCACCAACTACCTTACACATGCATACGAAAA
This sequence comes from Capsicum rhomboideum, assembly GCA_031232105.1. Classification (NCBI taxonomy): domain Eukaryota; kingdom Viridiplantae; phylum Streptophyta; class Magnoliopsida; order Solanales; family Solanaceae; genus Capsicum; species Capsicum rhomboideum. The sequence continues at coordinate 25,332,281 of CP124718.1, forward strand.
CAATGAGTTACATGTTTATCTTTAAAATGTCATTTCCTTTTCTACAATACCATTTACGGCATTGTTATACGAACAATACCCCATTCATGCCATACATTGACCACAAGTTACATTCCAAGCATTTAAGATGACCATGAATTACATGAGTCCCTTATAATATTATTTCACCCTTTACAATACCATTCATGGCATTATCATACCAAAAATACCAAAATATTTCATACATTGACCAACACATGATAACCCAACAACATTTCACCACAAAGCTTCTCCTTTACACTTTCTTATTCCCACCATATCACAAATAATCCATCAAGTCACCTTAATACACTTCATAGCACAAATCGATCAAAATCCCATAATTTACACATGTAGAAACATAGAAAGTTATGGACATAGCAACACCATATAAGTTGATATATCATCAACACCATTCACTTTCATCAAAACATCAAGTCCTTTTTTAAGTTTAATTCACAAGGATTACACATCTTTTTGTAAAAACCCCAAGTGCCATATCCAACACTTTCTAGCATAACCAATATGATCTACATAGTATCTCATGCATATAAGATATTAAATCATAATAATATACACTTACCAAGACTTGCCAAATGATGATCTTGTCCAGAGAGTTGGCTTAGAGTTCTTGAGAAATGAGAGAAATATCTTTGGGAAATTTCTAGAATAGCATGAGAATTAAAATGAGAGAAATCTGATTTTTTCCAACTTTTATAGCCCCTTAATGACCCTTTTTACTCACACACTTGTTCCAATAATAAGTCTCTACTTGGCTAAGATGAATGGGTCAAATTTCCCATATGGGCCATGTCTTTCATCCCAATTTGGGCTTTAAATTGAGCCCAATTTACTTGACCCAATAAAATCAATAATTCCTCATATTTAATGCATTTCATACACTTTACGACAATAGTGCCACTCACGGGATTCATATCCATAGACTCAATCCCAAAAACAGGCGATTCTAGCCACGTATGACCCATTTTGACCAAAAGGGTAAAATCATCATTTTGACGCCAAATTCATTCTCGAGTAATTTTATCATACCAATATAATATTTCATTCATTTCGTGTATATACTCGTGGTTGTATAAGAAACGTGACAAAAATCGGCTTAATACGTCCCCGGGCACCCTTGGGACTTAAACAAAATTTTCAACTTTTGAAAGGTGCGCAGGGGAGGCGTGGCACGCTGCCTGGCGCGCCCCTTTGCTGCCTCTGGACTGAAAATTTCATCCCAGACCGACGTGGCACCCCTGGGCGCGCCCCTCCTTATTTTTTTTCCAAAATTGTTTTCGACTTTTCTTCGCGGGTTCGGTTAGATACTTCAAGTCCTATTCTTTAACTCACTTCTTAACCTTAACATACTTTGTTTAGAGGTTCTCTTAGACTCATTTTGAACCCTACAAATGCTCCATGAAAATCACAATACACCTACGACGCAAGGTTAATCACATGTGCAAGGCCAAATTTCAATTTTCTTGTCAATAACATTACAAAATACATTCGTGTGGCTCTCGACACTCAAGTTACATTGTTCAAAGTCGTCAAGTAGGGTTGGGAAGGTACGGGGTGTTACATTCTTCCCCCCTTAGGAACATTCGTCCTCGAATGTTAGTAACACTGTCTCATTGTAACACTTAAGCCGAAATGAATTCTTCAATTATCATATACACATAGCATACTTGTAAAGACTTACTTATTATGATTCCAATTCCATACCCTGAACTTTGATTTTGTGTCCAAGACTTACGATTACTTTAGATTTCATTATTTCTCTGGTCTCCCTTGTGACTTCTTCCCTGTGTTCGTTTCTCCTATTTCGCTTTTACAGAAGCTCCTTCTTTACTGCGTATTACTTTCGCTTGTCAAGCTAGAATAGTAAGCCGTACTTCCTCATACATGAGATTTTTCCATAACTAGTGGATTTCCACTGGGAGCAACATGGGATAATCTCCTACATACTTTTAAAGCATCGCATATGAGATACTGCATGCACTGTAAAGAGTTTTTGGGATACCTCAATGTCATATACGACTTGACCACATCTTCGAACCTTCTTATAAGATACGCTATATAGAACTAACTTCTCATGGTTAAATAGTACGGTTTGCTTGTTCCTTTGTCTGAAGACGAAAAGCCATGCTTACATTCACTTGGGTTTCCAACTTCTTCTAAAAAGATTCCCACAAATGTGTTAACTTGGTAAGCCTATCAATTATTACCCAGATGGCATCACATCTATTTCTTACTAAAAGAATCTCAACATAGCCTATAAACTTCAGATTCCAAGTACTTTACCTTTACTCGTTATCACTTCGATTACTGAAGTATAAATTTTGCAATATTCTTTTCATATAATCTCAGCAATAAGTCGCTTCCAAATCATGGTACATATTGATTACTACCTACTAAATAGCATATTGTGAATGGTGTGCGTTACCCTAATGCATTCCTTTAGCTCATATATATATTCGATACGTAAAATCTTCCTGACACCTCAATCCGTTGCCTATACGTGTCATCCCTCATCGATACAATTTACGCTGGGACACCCTACGGGTGTAGACTAGTATCTTTCACATTAGTAGCTTTAACGTTGGTATCCTTCACTATGACTGACGATATATGTACCCTTCTATTCAAGAAATTTGTTTGTAGAAAGTAAAAAAATGTACTCATGGTAACATTAAGATCTATCATATCCATCTCAGTAAACTTAACCACTGTAATGTGATCACAACATTTACTATACACTTGCGACATACTCTTTTAGCTATAATGACTTCACTAAATGGTGTGGACACCCCAATTAACTTGACTATTAACTCTAGTGTTCCTTCAAATTGTCCCACAGTCAATAGAGTAACATATGATAGGGTAGAACCTAAATCGATTGATGCATATTCATTAGGTAAACATATAAATAACGTACCAGTCACCATATCAAGGAGAGCCTTCGAATTATGCTGACCCCGTAGGTCATGTCATACTACTCGTGGCCCTCTGTGGGCAGTCTCTCTTCACGTGTCCTGGCTGTTTACACCGAAAGAAAACATCCATCTCAAACCATTATTCACCTGAATGAAACTTTCTGCAGCGCTGGTACAGTTGACGAACAGAGCCCACTGTCTGTGAACCTCGTATTCCACTACTTCGCCCAACCTGACTACCTCTAGATCCTCGAACTAGAGGTGGAGTACCTACTGTAGGGTGAGTAAATGATGGTCTAGGTGGTCTTGGGAAAACCTGAGGCCTAACTCCTCCTTGGGATGTCATGAACTATCCCATGGATCTAGCCCGCTTTGACGGCCCTGCCTCAGATTCTTGTATCCTTCCCCTTTGCCTTTGATCCTCCATCTTTTGCGCGAAGGCTTGTATTCTAGCTATATCCATATCTTTATTTAATGCAGCAATGGTACCGTCTCTTACCAAGTAGGGCTCCAATCTGTCCACATACAGATGAACTCTATCGGCCATAGTTGTTACTATATGAGGAGCATATCGAGCCAATGAATTGAACCGAAGACTGTACTCCCTGACACTCATATTTCCTTGGCGAAGATTTAAAAATTGATCCGCTCGAGCCTCGCGGACCTCATATGGAAGATAATGATCAAGGAATGCCACCTTGAATTCCTCCCAACTAGCTGGATTTGCACCGATACCTCTGGATCGTTTCCAATCTTCGTACCATAATATAGCCTCTCCTTTCAGTCTATATGCTGCAAGCTCTACTGTTTCTACACCAGTCACATGCATAACATCTAGAGCCCTTTGGATTTGATCTATAAAGTCTTGTGGGTCTTCAGTAAGATCAGACTCGGTAAATGTGGGAGGATCCAATTTCAGGAAATCCTGTGTCCACCGACTAGCTATCCTAGCCGCACCATTATCACTTGTCACTGGACCAACTCGTCCTTGACTCTGGGCAACAACTATCTGAGTCAATATTTGTACCGCATTTTTCAAATCCTGTAACTCCTGCCTAGTAACATTAGCAGGCGACTCTGGGGATACTTCCCTCCTTTGTGGTCTCCCTGGTGAAGGGGGAGGAGAAGGTTCCTGTGATGTAAACTCAGTTTCAACCCCATATTGACTAGCTTGGTTAGGTGGGGATTTACTAATTCCCTCTCCCGCTTGCATATATACTTGCTTATCTTTGCCCATACCTTGTCTTGTAATCGGCATGTTTACTATATCAAAGAAAACCAATTTCAATGGTCAGATGTAATCCCACCTATGACAATAGCTCTATTGCACGATCTAGAATGAAGAAATGAAACAACTCTTAAATGTCCCGTAGCCTCCTACTTATAAATGTGGTGCGCAACACATCTATAAGCAAGACTCTACTCAGACACGGCTTTGTAGACACCCTTAGAACGACCTGCTCTGATACCACTTTTGTCACGACCCGAATCCCATCGGGACGTGATTGGCACCCGAAGCCGATAAGGCCTGAGAGAACCAATCTTTGCTCATGCTCATGTTCTCTAATATGTATGTTCGCGTATGCATATTATCTTATTTCATGTAATTAAATATCAATAGCGGAAGGCAGGACAACATATGCAATATATGCAACTTAGCCGTTAGGGCCATTTCGTCAAAATGAACGTACATCTTTTACCTTCATGACACCCCACATATGTCTACAAAGCCTCTAATAGATACATGACCATGTCTATACAATATTTACAAATGCCAAAAATGTACTATACACATGTGACTTGGGAAGCCCCGAAGAAACTGGAGATCACCAACAATCTACGGATATCTCGCCACTTACTGCGGAGATCAACTAACACCTATGCCTGCAGCATGTAAGGTAAGTCCCCCAAAAGGGGTCAGTACAAAAAAAAAAGTACTGAGTATGTAAGGCCATATGAAACTAGAATAGCACATAAGTACTTCCAAGAAATGAAGCGTAAGAGAATAACAAATATGGATATACCTCAGTCCTGAATATGTGGAACCATGTTAATTACGTCTATTATTTCATTACTTGGTCATTCAGTCGCCCCGTCATCATTCTTATCATAACATCCATATTTAGAGATACACGCAAGGGATATATTCTCATCTCTTTGACAACTATCTTTATTATTATTCACTCAACTAGGTAGTGATTCATAACACCTTACGGATCATCATCTTATATTAATACCGGGCCTCCACTTTTGGTGGGATATGATGTATATATATATTTAGTACCGGGCCTCCATCTTGGTGGGATATATAGTACCGGGCATCCACCTTGATGGGATATGATAAATAAGTATATAGTACCGGGCCTCCATCTTGGTGGGATATATAGTACCGGGCATCCACCTTTGATGGGATTTAATATATATATATGTATATAGTACCGGGCATCCATCTTGGTGGGATATATATAGTACCGAGCCTCCACCTTTGATGGGATATCATATATATATATGTATATGTATAGTATTGAGATTGTTCCATCTTAACTTATACCCTTTCGTTTGTGAACCATACTCAATGAAACATAAAGGAACCCTATGCACACATCCTTTCATGAGATTGACATCTTCACTTATAAGGAATTATTAATTAACTTGCACCTCACCTTTCTTATTACTCTTGTGAGATTGATACTTCAACTTATGAGAGATTCACACAACCACTTAGGAGACACACACCTCTCTTATGAGACTTATGAGATTGGTACAAAGCTAGTCATATCATTATTAGAACTTGGAACATACATTATCGGAGTTTGGAGTCATAATATTGTTGGAACTTTGGAATTGTGTCCATCCCGTTATTACCTTTCTTCATTCTTGCAACCAACAAACATACATAACCTAACTTAAGGTATTTCTTTTGAGAGATTGTTACATTGAGGATCGTGATACTCTTGAAAACACAAACACTTCACCTCACTCTTCACTTGTCATGAGATTGGTACTTTTACTTATGAACGATTGGTACAAGGATAATCATCATATTAAAGGACTTTGGAACAAGGCATAATTGGAAAATGCCATCTAAGATTGAATAGATTCTCTTATGTTATTATTCTCTTGAACGAGATCCTTTAGAGATTTCAACGTTATGACAACTTTCCTTGAAGCTTTGGATCATTAACCAATGGGTAAGAGATATATGAGTAAACAGTGTGAGAAACATCCCATTATGAGAAACATAACACGATTGAAACCATTGGACCATAATCCATAAACAAGGGACATGAGTATAATCACTATTGGAACATGGGAACATAACCATATTATTTTTGGAACATTAACCATGAATATGGGACAAGAGATTCACCAATAATCAATGAATAGGAAATATATGACCATGACCATGGATAACCGAATATGGGATACCTTAGCACATTTCGGGATGGAACATGCGTAATGTCAATGTGAAAACTATTTATCGCAGAAAGAAACGGACAGAGTAACCTTACATACCTTATCTTCCCAAATGTAAATACACAATCCAATATGTGATCACAACAATCCCGCTCCTTTCTTACTCTACATCACAAGTACACAACGGAACCAACATTAACCACCAACTACCTTACACATGCATACGACAACAATGAGTTACATGTTTATCTTTAAAATGTCATTTCCTTTTCTACAATACCATTTGCGGCATTGTTATACCAACAATACCCCATTCATGCCATACATTGACCACAAGTTACATTCCAAGCATTTAAGATAACCATGAATTACATGAGTCCCTTATAATATTATTTCACCCTTTGCAATACCATTCATGGCATTATCATACCAAAAATACCACAATATTTCATACATTGACCAACACATGATAACCCAACAACATTTCACCACAAAGCTTCTCCTTTACACTTTCTTATTCCCACCATATCACAAATAATCCATCAAGTCACCTTAATACACTTCATAGCACAAATCGGTCAAAATCCCATAATTTACACATGTAGAAACATAGAAAGTTATGGACATAACAACACCATATAAGTTGAGATATCATCAACACCATTCACTTTCATCAAAACATCAAGTCCTTTTTCAAGTTTAATTCACAAGGATTACACATCTTTTTGTAAAAACCCCAAGTGCCATATCCAACACTTTATAGCATAACCAATATGATATACATATTATATCATGCATATAAGATATTAAATCATAATAATATACACTTACCTAGACTTGCCAAATGATGATCTTGTCCAAAGAGTTGGCTTAGGGTTCTTGAGAAATGAGAGAAATATCTTTGGGAAATTTCTAGAATAGCATGAGAATTAAAATGAGAGAAATCTGATTTTTTCCAACTTTTATAGCCCCTTAATGACCCTTTTTACTCACACACTTGGTCCAATAATAAGTCTCTACTTGTCTAAGATGAATGGGTCAAATTTCCCATATGGGCCATGTCTTTCATCCCAATTTGGGCTTTAAATTGAGCCCAATTTACTTGACCCAATAAAATCAATAATTCCTCATGTTTAATGCATTTCATACACTTTACGACAATATTTCCACTCACGGTATTCATATCCATATCCTCAATCCCAAAAACAGGCGATTCTAGCCACGTATGACCCATTTTGACCAAAAGGGTAAAATCGTCATTTTGACGCCAAATTATTCTCGAGTAATTTTATCATACCAATATAATATTTCATTCATTTCGTGTATATACTCGTGGTTGTATAAGAAATGTGACAAAAATCGGCTTGATACGTCCCCAGGCACCCTTGGGACTTAAACAAAATTTCCAACTTTTGAAAGGTGCGCAGGGGCGGCGTGGCACGCTGCCTGGCGCACCCCTTTGCTGCCTATGGACTGAAAATTTCATCCCAGAGCGGCGTGGCACGCCCCTGGGCGCGCCCCTCCTTATTTTTTTTTCCAAAATTGTTGTTTTCGACTTTTCTTCACGGGTTCGGTTAGATACTTCAAGTCCTATTCTTTAACTCACTTCTTAACCTTAACATACTTTGTTTAGAGGTCCTCTTAGCCTCATTTTGAACCCCACAACTGCTCCATGAAAATCACAAAACACCTACGACGCAAGGTTAATCACATGTGCAAGGCCAAATTTCAATTTTCTTGTCAATAACATTACAAAATACATTCGTGTGGCTCTCGACACTCAAGTTACATTGTTCAACGTCGTCAAGTAGGGTTGGGAAGGTACGGGGTGTTACAAATACATGTGTCAGTTCTGGGTAGAGAAATGGAATAGTTGTAGAAGGGGTATAAATAGTGACTTATGACAAGATTTTGCAGAGACATGGACTGACTATTTAAGTTCAGACTAGAGCTTATAATTTTTCCTTTTGCATTTTCCTATTTTCATTCAAAAATAGTAAACTTATGTACAAAGCCAACAAATGAAATCTTTACCAACTTTTATTGTCTTTGAAAATGGATAGCCAAAATATGTAATGGTGGACTGATATATATATATATATATATATATATATATATTCTTATCGGGTTTCAAGTAAAAGATGACTTCAAGAAAACACAGATATCTACAAGGCAGACTTCTCACAATAGATAGATTATTGAACTGTGGAACGATAATGGATCCTCAATACATACAATTCAAGCATATTCCAAACCTCTAGGAGATTTTGATACTTGTAAAAGTCAACTTTTAGCTCCTTGGCACCTACAGAACCTAGTTACAAAGACAAGATAGATTCTATCTCAAGCAAATATTAGAGTACATCATTGTCAAAGAGAGGCATATGAATGAAGAGATATGATGGTAAATTGCAAAGAAACAATGGCATCAAGGCAATTTCTATTTCAGTTTTGCGATACACTTAATGAGCAATGAGTCCGTAAAGATTAGAAAAGATTCAAACGTCAAGTAAGACAAAGTTGAAAAGAATGTGCAAGTTCTATCCTTTTCAGATTGATGCTTGCCAACAAAAGCGTCAAAACGATAACTTTGAAGATGAATAAGAGAGCAGTGAATCACATTGACCTTACACATTAAGTAGAGCAAGAATAAGTGAAATTAATATTTGATAGATCTAGAGAAAGAAGTTAATTACAGTCCATACAGAGAGATCATATTATAAGTGAGACAGTTTTATCCTTCACTTCATCAAAAAAGGAAATTGAGACAGCTAAGTTTTCTATGACCAGAACCACAAGAAAAGACATAGAGAAAAGGAAGAATGCAGAAACATTAACCAAAATATTTGTATCATTTTGTAAGGTAGAACTATACTATTGAAGGATGATAGAGATTTTTTACTAAAAAAATTAGGAGATAAACAAATTTATTCAATAATAATCATCATCGCACCTCATTATAATTTCATTCAAGGCTAACTCCAAAAGTGCTCAGATTAGGACACATAACATATAAGGATGAAAAACATAAGTAAGAATATGACTAAAATACACAAGTGTACAAAGCAAAATAACATTCAGTTAAAATAAAAGAAAAAACAACCCTAAATGGAAACTAAAGAATTAGGGAAAATACAGAATTTGGAAAAATTAGACATCCCACAAAGCAATTCAATGTTCAAATAACACAAACTTACCTTGAAGAGAAGAAAACACCAAGTATGTGTCAAGCCAACCAACAAAGATGATGAGCAGTAAGAAGAGAAGGTTGGTTCTCTTTTAAACAAATTAGAATGTGTTCTGCAATACAAATAGAGAGGCCTGATTTCCTATTTAAATAGATGGAACTTAGAGACCTATGGATAATTTTTCTTAAGAAACCTAGAAATTGACGCACGCCTATTGAATTTGATCTTATCTGTTTGTTGATTTTCCTCTTGCTGATTTTCCTCCAACAAATTGACACTCCTTATTTCGATATGCTTATTAGAGTTGCATATATCTCAACCTCCAACAAACTGTGTGTCAAACATGCGGAGAGATCTCAACCTCCAAAAAACTGGATCGAGTGTAGAGTGTGCATCAATTTAATCGGAAGGGGTGAAGTTATGCGCCTTTTTTTCCTCTAACAACAACTGGGAAAGAAGCAATTACATAGAGTGTATCGATATGTTTTCCTTTAGGAGGGGGTGGGGTGTGCAGGGGTGTGGTGTGGGGGGGACGTGGGTATAAGATAAAGAGGGAAATATTAGGCGCCTAGAGTATTATTAACCACAGGATATTAATCTTTTTAACGTTTGGATATTATCCCCTCGCTAATATTAAGCTGAACATTGATTTTTAACGACAGAAAAAAAATTATGTCGCTATAAATATACTTTTAATGACCGAATTCATATCCCTTCGTTAAGAACTGATCGTTAAAAATAGAATTTCTTGTAGTGGAATTTGAAAGCCTATTTGAGTTTTAAAAGATTGTTTTCATGTTTATTGGAGTCAATTTATATTTTATGGAAGGTTTATTCAAGAGTCTCAAGTTTTGCTTCTGAAAAGTTCACAAAAAATCTTTATGTTGATATCATGTCTTGAAAAGAGAAGAAGTTTATCGTATCTTTAAAGTTAAAGTTTAGAAAAGTTAAAAGATTTAGAGCCGAGGCTCATAGAGAATAACTATGTTTATGATACGATATTTTGAGTCAAGCATGATTTTTAGAAATGCTTTAAGACTATATTATGAGCAACTAGTAGATTGTGGGAGGAATATTTATCATCAAGATGGGTATGGGTTTAGACAAGACATACCCCAAAACTACACCGTAGGGCAGGATCATTCTGCAGTTAAGAGTGACTCCTCTTTTAGCCTTTGGGCTCAGTTCTGAATCCATAAGTTAAGTTTTATCTTATACTTCGGCAATGTATAGGATGGTTCTTTCAATGTACACAAGACGTTGAACTCCATGATACTCACATGACTTATGTTGGTTAAGAAAAATTCTCCAAGAAGAAAAATTATTTATTTTCAGATAGTGTATGATTGGCCGAGGCCACTAGTTTAAAAAGAATATTATGAAACATTATTTTCAGTTTTGCTCAAATTTCAGTTTTTAGTTGCAGGTTCAGCTTTAAGAAATGTTTTAAGAAAGTTTTACTTATACTTTTTTAAATTTCAGCATTCAGGTTAGTCATCCTTCTTTTCAATTATTCAGTCTCATTTTATGATTGTGTTATCCATGTCTTAGATTTCCAGCTTTATCAGTTTCAGATATTTAGACTGTTTCACTTCACTGCTTTGAATGACAGTAAATTCAAAGTACTGACGCCTCTTTTTGGTGATGTATTATTTTACAATGTAGCTTACAGATATGCAAGTTCGTGAACAGACTCCTTAGTAGGCTATGTTATCAACTTGAGTGAGTTCTCATTATTTCCCAGGACTTAAAAATATTCTAGTCATCAGTTTGTTTTGTTACATAAAGGTAATTGTATTCAGAATGTAGCAGAGGCTTCATAGGCACATAGTCAAGTCGAGTCAAATGTAATCAATTTTTAAACATTTTAATGTTTTAGTTGATAAAAGCTCATGTTATTTTATTTCATTTAGTATACAAAAGTTAGCCCAGGCTTTTAGCTTCCACATTTTATCAAAGTTTAGCTTTACTAGTTTCATGCCAGGCCAAATGGTTCTCTCATGCAACTTGTGGTTCGGATTGCTTGTTACATCCAGGGTGTAGGCTCTAAGAGTGACAAATATATTTCTTCAAAAATCCAACATGTATTCAACCTTCTTTTCAAGTTCTTGCTAATTACTGTTTGTTTACAATAAGCAGAATAAAAAAGATATAAAGAAAATCATTCTCAGAATAATACATTACGACCCACAAATAAAGAGTATAATACCTTCACGAGCTCCATTTTCAATTCCCTCAACTCTTTAATCAATTTTTCTTGAGCCTGGTTGTACCAATCTGAATTTTCATTCAAATACCCAAGATTTCTAAATTGTAATCCGTAGGATCCGACAACTAAATCTTTACAATCTCTTCTTCACATGTAGTAATATTTGAGTACTGGATTTGACCAAAAAAAGTAATCATGTATAAATGTTGTATTAAAATTGTGTAATAACGAGGACAAAATTATAAATGTATTAACATAAGGCCTAACATAAAAATAGTAAAAGTTAACCTTGCATCTTGGCCGCATGAACATGACCTTCTCTAACCTCGTTTGTCGTGGCGCTCCAGACAACACTTTCCAATTTAGTATTTTAGGAATCTGTTTTTAGTACGAATAGCAATATTTTCATCAACATGTGAGCAAATCCATGTAATCGTTCTATCTTTGTAACATACGTCTTTGCATAATGTTCAGCTGTATAGATGGTCCTAACTGGTAGGAAATACTTTGACTCGGTAAGCTTGTCGACTATTACTTATATGGAATCAACCTTCACAGTGTACGAGACAACTCTTTGATTAAATCCATATTATTCATGTTCCACTTCCAAACTGGAAGGGTAATACATTGCATAAACATATAGATTCCTGATGCCATACTGTTAATCAGTGACCGCTTAGACATTGAGCTACAAGTTCTACAATATGCTTCTCATGTAATCTTACCAAGACATATCTGTTAAACCATGGTACATTTTGGCTGCTTCCGAATGAATAAAATACCGTGAACGATGTTCTTCTATCATAATTCATTTCCTTAATTCATCTATATTCGGTACACACAATCTATATTGGCATTAAAGTACTCCCCCTTATGTTTTCTCCAACACCGTTGTCGAACTTTGTTGTACATTCTTTTTCAATTGAACTAATCATAGGATTTACATGTTGCTTTTCCTTTATCTCAGATACCAATGAAAATTCTGTCACATTTGACATTATAATTCTTTCACTTGAAGTTTTATACAAGTAGTGGTGCTATCTGTTACAAACCATTGTCATAACTATTAATTCAAAATCATATGTGGGATAATTTCTCTTATGTGGACGCAATTGTCTTAAAGCAAGCGCTATCACATTGTCGTGATGCATGTATACACCTCCCACACCAACTTTTAAAACATCACAATACATTGTATACTCTTATGTGCCTTTGGGAGGTACTAGTACAGGTGTAGGAGTCAATTTACCTCTCATTTCTTGCAAATTTCTCTCACATACAACATTCCGCTGAAACTTAGTTACTTTATGTGTTAGCCTCATTAAGGGTAACGACAAAAAGCCTTTTTAACAATTCTTCTATAATAACTAACCAACTCAAGGAAACTATGAACTTCTGTAGGTTTCATAGGTCTTGGCCACTTCTTTTGTGTATATCAATCGTTATTTCTGCATTCTATACAACGTGTCCTAAGGACGATACGGATTATGACCAAACTTGTATTTAAGGAACTTGAATATCTCTTACGGTCACAAAGAATCCGTAACACCTGTCACAAACGATTAGCATCATCCTTTTATGATCTTGAATAATCTCATATAGCACCTAAAACATTATCACCAATGCGCTTAGAGATGGCTTAAACACCCTTATTATCAACCCCATCAACGTAACTGGTGTATTTGTTAGTCCAAATGGCATAACTATGAATTCATAAAAATCGTACTTCTATTTTGGGTTTCTTTATTTTTCCTGACCTTTACTTGATGATCTCCTGACCTTAAGTCAATCTTTAGGAAAAATTGGCACCCTATAACCAATAAAATAAGTCATCGACTCCTGGGAGAAGACACGTGTTCTTAATTGTTACCTTATTCGGTTGCCGATGGTAAATACACATTTTTAACGTGCTATTTTCTTTTTGTACTGTGAACACTGATGCACCACAAGGGGTTGTACTAGGTCTTATGAATTCCTTGTTCATCACGTCTTTTATATTCTCGTTTCATTCCCGTAACTCTACCGGGCCATGCTTTATGAAGAAATAAAAATAGGTTGGGTACCTGACATCACGTTAATACCAGCTCATACCTCGAGGATTTCATTTAGCACCAGAACTGATTGAAGAACTGGTGGTGTCACATCATTATCTTTCACTCTTACTAGTGACATATGTATTCATTATGTAACACCCCGTACTTTTCTAACCTCACTTGATACCTTGGGGTCATATCTACCTAGGTGTTGAGATTCCATGCGTATGTGTTTTATAGTGTCATTGGTGAAATATTTGATATTGGACCTAATATGTGCGATTAGATTTTCGTAGGAGGTGTTTTGTGATTTTGTAGAGCATTTGTGTAATACCCCGTACACATTCCAACCTCATTTGGTGACTTGGAGTCATGTTTATTTGATGATTAAGATCACTAAGTACATATTTTGTAGTGTTTGGATGGGGCATTGGATGATATGCAAGTGTTGGAAAAATGGCCAAAAAATTCAGCAAACCATGGAAACTTGCGCCACTCCCTGTTTCAGGGGGTGTGGCACAATCCCCTGATTCAGAGGGATTCCCATTCTTGCGCCACTGCCTTGCTTTGCAGCAGTGGCGCAAGGCACAAATAGTATGGCTATTCCGCGCCCATTTTGCAACGCAATGCTACGTCGATTCTTATATGGTTGCTTTTGGTTCCTTGAAAGTTCTTTGAGCTTTGTTAAAGCTTCAAATACCTCAATACACTCCTAAATACTTCTACATGATCAAACCATGAAACACAAGTAGTTATCCAAAAATGTTTAAGGAAGCCATTGGCGACTAGAATTCCTATTTTTGCGATTGAGATTACGAATGAGGATTTTGTAAGAGAATATTGTCGTGATATTATGGAATCAGTTAAACATGAGATATATGATGGATTATGCATGATAAAATTGTTGTATATACATGGGTTGTAGGAATTGGGCTCAATACAAATAAAGGCCCAAATGAGGCAAAAGACTTGGGCCAAATGGGCCAAATGACCCATTCTTTCAAAGACCTTCTAGAAATAGCAATTAATGCTATAAATAATGGATAAGGATGAATTGAGGGCTTATATAAAGGGCCAAAAATCAGATTTTTAACAGACAAAAGTCTCATGCCAAGTCTAGAAATTTCCCAAAATTATTTCTCTCAACTCCAAACCCTAAGCTTTCTCTTGGAGCAAGATCATCATTTTTCAAGCTTGGGTAAGTTTTTATTATTATGGTTTAACATATTATATGCATGGGAGATTATGTATATCAAGTTGGTTATGCTTGGAAATGGTGTACATGGTACTTTGTGTTTTTATATAAGATTTGTGATCCATGAGATTCAAGCTTGAATTATGACTTGTGACTTTTATTAAAGAGCATGGTATGGATTAAATATGAACATGTATGGTGTTATTATGGTCCTAAACTTGTTATTTTTTCGTAAGTGTAAATTATGGGAGTTTGGCCGATTTGTTGTTGTGAGGTGTATTGAAGTGAATTGATGGAATAATTGTGATGTTATGATGATGGAAAGTGGAAAGTATGAACTAGGTGTGACATGATATTGGTTATTATGTATTGGTAAATGTATGGACTATTATGGGATTATTGGTATAATAAGTCAGATATGATATTGTGGTCAATGTTGGAAATATTGTGGTATTCTTGGTATGATAATTTCATAAATGGTATTGTCAAGGGGAAAATGACGTGTTAAAGCCAAACATGTGACTTATTGTCATTATTTTACATTATGAGGTAGTGGTGGTTAATGTACACCCCATTATGTATTTGTGTTGTAGAGAGAAACATAAGGAGGGAGCGGGGCTATTGTATGTACATTTAAGATTGTATATTCGTACTGCGAATACAAGGTATGTAAGGTTACTCTTTCCGTATCTTTCTACAACATATTGTTCCTATTGACATTGGGCTTGTTTCAATTCTGAGAGGCTTGAAGTATATCAATTCATGGTGACGTATATTGTTATTCATATGTGCCCTATTCGTAGATGAATTATGATTCACTTATCTCTTATTCATTGATTGAAGTTCCAAAGATGTCATGACGTTGTAATTCCTAAAATAACTATCTCAAGAGGGTAATAATGTAAGAGAATCTATTTATTCTTGAAAAGCATTTTCCAATCATGTCATGTTCCAAAGCCCTATAGTATGATGATATCCTTGTACCAATCTTTCATAAGTAGAAGTACCAATCTCATAAGAGTAATAAGAGAGGTGATGTGCAAGATAGTATAATTAGTCCTCATAAGTAAGGATGTCAAACTCATGAAGAAAATGAGTGAAGTGAGATGTGTATATAAGTGTGTGCTTTAATTCCATGATCTTTAGCGTTTGACTCTCATAACTAATGCGCATGGTTGCTATATGTTTCATTGAGTATGGATCACATTCTAGAGGGCATAAGTTCAATATGGAATAATCCCAATATTATGCTTTGTTATCTATTATGGCCCACCAAAGGTGGAGGCCCGGTATCATATACCTACTTATATAAGATCTCATAAGAATAGTGAAGGAGGTAAAGTGTGAGCTAATATATCTATACCTCAAAGGTTAAGGTGTTAATCTCATGAAGTATAAGAGTGAGGTAAGGCATATTTGTGTGTTTCAATTAGTGTCATGATCCTTAATGTATTAATCTCTCATAAGTTGATATATCAATTTCTCCCACCATAGAGTGGATGTATGTTGAAAAGATAAAGCGGGGACTTGTCCCGACTTTTAGATGGTCTTGTAAATGCATCAGTTAGAGGCTTTTGTAGACGTATGTGGGTATATGAAAGCAAGATATGTATGATCATTTTGACTTAATGGCCCTAACGGCCAAGTTTCGTATATAGATATGATATATGTTTCCATGTTCATGACTTCCTCTTAGTTGCATGAGGAATAATAAGATTTAATAAGATTCATACGAGGATATGCATATGGGTAGACATGAGTAAAGATTGGTTCTCTCGGGCCATATCGGCTTCGGGTGCCAATCACGTCTCAATGGGATTTGGGGCGTGACAAGAGTATCCTTTTCTTTGCTTTAAGATGGGGAATAAATTTTCCTCTTGGTGCCCCCACCTTTCCCTGGCCATTAAAAATCATTCTTTTAGGGAAAATGACCATATGACTTCTTAGTTCGGCAATCTACTATGGCACAATCCCTTTATAACATTAAAATTCACTACTTCCAGCTCAATAAGATCAACTAGTGTCTTATGAACACAAAAAAAATTACTATGCACTTATGATATACTCTTTTGACTACAATACGTTTACCCTCTGATGTATATACTTCATGTGACATAACTAGCAATTCTGGTGTTATTTTGAATTTTTCAGCAATTAATGAAATAACATATACTAGTGTCCAATATGGGTCAATCAATACGTATACAGTACCTGTAACTACATTAAGAGAAGCCTCATTTTGTGGCCCAACATACCACACCAATAACAAACATTCGGCCCCAACCGACATTCACCTAGATGATAACTTCCGCAGCACTAACACGACTAACGAAGGGACTTTGGTTGGTTCCTAGTTTCTACGTTCTTGTATTTGATACCCTATTGCCCATGTATCATGAATCTCACTTCTCTGCTCAAACCAATTGTTTTCAAACCCTTGGGATCGAGGTAGAACATTTACTATAAACTAAGGAAATAATGGTCTAGGCGGTCTGTTAAACACCCGAGACCTAAATTCTCCTTGGGACGCCATAAACTATCCCATAGGTCTAACCCTCTTTGATGACCCTTCTTTAAATATTTTTTTCCATTTCTTTTGCCTCTAGTCTTTCATTATCTGTTCAAAAAGCCTATACTCTGACTATATCCATATTTCTTTTCAAGGTCGCAATAGTACCATCCATCTGTCCCTATACCGATGCACTCTATCGGTCATAATAGTTACCACCTTTGGAGTATACCTAGCTACAGAATTAAACCGAAGATTGTACTTTCTGACACTCCTAGTCCTTTGGCAAAGATTTAACAATTGGTCCGCATGAGCTTTTCGGACCTCATATGGGAGGTACTGGTCAAAGAATGTCGTTTTAAATTCCTCCCAACTAGCTGGAAGTCCATAAATACACCAGTCACCTGCATAACATCTAAAGCCCATTTGATTTGGTCTATAACGTCCTGTGGGTCTTCATTCAGATCCGACCCGGTGAACATGGAAAAATTTAATTTTAGAACATCCTGTGTTCGACGACTAGCTGCCCTAGTCGCACCATCATCACTCGTCATTGGTCCAGCTCTTCCATGACATTATACAACAACTATCTGAGTCAACATACGCACTACATTTCTTAAATCCTGTTTAGTGGCATTTATAGGTGGTTTTACGGGTACTTCTCTACCTTTTGGCTAAGACAAACCCGTATTGCAAATTTCTTGTCAGCTCCACCTTGACTAGCTTAGTCCAGTGGTGATTTACTCATTTCTTCCTCGGCAGGCATATCAACCTGCTTACCTTTGCCCTTATCTTATCTGATAATCAGCATTTGACTATGCAGAAGAAAACCAATGATAATGCGTACATATGCGTCCGCCTACAACTTTGGCTCTATTGCACGATCTTGAAGTGAAGAAAAGAAACAACTCCTAAATGTCCCGTAGCCTCCTTCTTATCAATGTGGCGCGCAACACATCCATAAGCAAGACTCTACTCAGACACGGCTTTGTAGACACCCTTAGGACGACCTGCTCTGATACCACTTTTGTCACAACCCGAATCCCATCCAGGCCGGACTGGCACCCGAAGCTTATGAGGCCCGAGAGAACCAATCTTTGCTCATGTACTTTCATATGCATATTCTCGTATGAACATCATCATGTCTCTTGCTACTATGAGGAAGTCATGGAAAAACATATTATTTATGAAACTTGGCCGTTAGGGCCATCAAGTGAAACTGGACATACATCTCTTACATTTCTCATCCTACATATGTCTACAAAAGCCTCTAACAGATGAATTTACAAGACCAACTAAAAGTCGGGATAAGTCCCTACTTTATACAACATGTACAATACCAAAACACATATACACTATGACACGGAAAGCCCCGAACCAACTGGAGCTCACCAAAATCTGCAAATGACCTGCACTCCACTGTGGAGGTATACTAGTACCTGTGCCTGCAGCAAGTAAGGTAAATTCCCCCAAAGGGGTCAGTACGAAGAATGTACTGAGTATGCAAGGCCATATGAAACTGTATAATAAATAAGTACTGCAATGAACTCAAATACAAATGAGTAGTCAATATGGATAAGTCATCATTCTGTACTTTTGAAGCCATGTATATTGCTTGCATTATTTTCTTTGCTTCTTTACTTCTATGCTTGTTTATCTTCACTTGTATCACTATGTATCCAGGCCCCGACTGATCAGTGGGAAGATTTACATCGTCATGTGGGTGTTCTTTTCACCCCATGGATATACCCATAGTGTTGGGATAGTCATCATGCAGGTGTTTCATTCACCCCAAGGATATCATCATGCAGGTGTTTATTTCACCCCATGGATGCATCCCATAATTCGGGGAATAGTCATAATGCAGGTGTTCATTTCACTCCATGGATACACTGATAATTATACCTTACCTCATTCATTAACTTTTACAAGATTGGTACCTTTACTTGTGAGAGATTGATACTTTTGATAATCATAACTTTAGTTGAAGCTTTGGATCAATAATCAATGGATGAGAGACATATGAATAAAAAATTTTGGAAACATAACACTATCAGAACCATTGGACAATAATCCATGATCAAGAGACATGAGTATAACCACTATTGGAACTTTGGAACACAACCTTATTGGGCTTTTGGAACATTAGTCAATGAATATGAGACATGTGATTCACAATTGATCAATAAGTAGGAAACGTATGATAGCAACCATTGGAAGCCATAAATAAGATACCTTAGCACATTTCGGAATAGGACTAGTGTAATGTCAATGTGAATACTATTTGCCGCAGAAAGATACAGACAGAGTAACCTTACTGTAACATCCCATATATTTTCGAACCTAGTCAATTTCCATAACATGCATGGAATTATTTTAACATGAGATTTTTGAGGAATTATGCATTTACTTGTTGGGCTTAAACAAAACATGTGTCATTGGGCCCTTAAATGAGGCGCAAATATCAAATAAAAGACATGGCCCAAAAGGGTTTTATTTTGACCCATTCTTCCACTTTAGTCCATTTGACCAAATCAACATGGCATTAAATGCCAAGTAAAATATAAGGGAGCCATGAGTGATTATATAAAGGAAAAAAATCAGATTTTATACCATTGGGACTCTCATAACTTTTTCTAGAATTTTCCAACATTATCATCTTGTCTCTCAAGAACCCCAAGTCACCCTTTTGGCCAAGATCATCAATTGGTAAGTCTTGGTAAGTGTTTATTATTATGGATTAATATATTTTATGTGTAATATATGGTGTATATTATGTTGGTTATTTTGGTGGAATATTGAGAAGTTCACAATAAGTGAAAGGTTACATGTTTGCTTAACTCGGAGGTTGGTTTGTCTTGTAAACTTGGTGATGGACTTGTGGTTGTGAAGGGAGTGAACTTGGTGGATTACATATTGACATGTGAGATGTGATTATGGTATTACTTTGTTTTATTCTTGTGCATAACATTTGGAATTGATATAGTGAAAATTGGTGATGGTTTTGGTGTCGTATTGGCCGTGAAATGTGGTTTTGGGTGCCGTTATGTGTGTTGTGAGACCATGGCTGAATTTTGATGTTTAATAGGATCAAAAATATGTTCAAATATGTTTGATTGTGATCATGGACCATTCATGGCCTTAAAAGACCCCAAAAAAGTCATTTCGGACCAAAACGGGCATCCGCCCCCGCAGACGAGGGCATCTGCGGGCGCAGATGCCAACGTAGAAGGCTCTGGAATTTTCTAGGAGCCATATGCGCGTGAATTTAAGCCACCCGCAGGTCCCCTCCAGAATTGATTTTGTGTGTTTCCTACTCTAGTCGATCCCCGAAAGCCCCGATACCCTTTTTGGATGTAATTATCAACTTGTGGTGTTGTTTTAATGACTTTAAAGTATCGTATGGAGGTGTGTTGGACTGTATTAAGTATGGATGCTTGATTATATGTTGTCATAAAGGAATAATTACGATGGAATGATAAAAGGAAAAGCGTAAAGGGTAAGTGTGGTGTGAAATGCTATCGAGATATGCTCTTTGGTCAATGTGGGTAATGTTATGGTGTTGTTGATATGAAAATGCCGTGGACTGTATTGTAAAGGGGTGACATGATGTTATATGGTAGTTGCATGGTTCATTGTCGTCTTGTACGCCTTTATAGTGACTAGTTGTTAATGTAAGTTTCGGTATGGACTTGTATTGTAGAGTAAGCCGTAAGGAAGAAGCTGGACTATTGTGTTCGTACCTAGACTTGTGCATTATTCATACTTGGAAGTGAAGGTATGTAAGGCTACTCTTTCCGTATCATTCTGCGACACATAGTGTCACATTGTCCTTACACATGTTCCTTTCTGAAATGTCCAAAGGTATTCCATTCCCGGTTGTTAATCATTGTTACACACATGTTCCTTATGCATTGATCAAATGTAATTCACATGACTCATGTCCATTGATTAATGTTCCAATAATGTTCCAAAGTTTCTATAACATTGTAACCACTAAATTACCAATCTCTCACAAGTAAAAGTATCAATCTCAAAGTAAAGAATTGAATTAATAAACACTTGTTGAGAACGGGTGGCAACCCAAAGGGGCATAAGCCTAGCTAGGGGCGATCCCGAATGATTATTGGATACAGGGGGCATCTCAAAGGGGCGTAAGCCTAGCTAGAGACGAACCTGCTTTATTGATTTATGGGTGGCAGCTCAAAGGGGCATAAGCCTAGCTAGAGACTTGGCCGTCAGGGCCATCAAGTCAAAAACGACATGTACCTCTTACATTCATAAACCCACATATGTCTACAAAATCCTCTAACAAATGCATTTACAAGACCAACTAAAAGTCGGGACAAGTCCCCACTTTATACAACATATACAATACCAAAACACATGTACAACTGTGACTCGGAGAAGCCCTGGACTAGATGGAGCTCACCAATGATCCGCAAGCAACTGGCAACCTACTGTGGAGGCCTACTAGCACCTGCGCCTAAAGCAAGTAGGGTAAGTCTCACAAGGAATGTCAGTACGAAGAATGTACTGAGTATGTAAGGCTCCTAAGAAACTGTATGATATGTAAATTCGTCAATGAACTCAATACAAGTGAATACTTAATATGTATAAGTTAACATTCCATATGTTTGAAATCATGTACATTGTTTTCATTATTTTCTTTGCTTCTTTACTTCTATGCTTATTCATCATCACTTGTGCCACTATGTACTCGGGCCCCGACTGATCAGTGGGTCTTTACATAACATAACATTATGTAGGGATCGGCTCGAGCTAGGCTTATGCCTCTAGAGCTACCACCCATGAATCAATATATCGGGCTCGGCTAGAGCTAGGTTATCACCTCTAGAGCTGCCACCCGTAAACCAACATAGCAGGTTCGGCTCGAGCTAGGTTCTTCCCTCTAGAGCAACCCCCTGTTAGGATCTGTTCGAGCTAGGCTTATGCCTCTACGACGTCCCCCTGATCCAATAATCTCGGGATCGGCTTGAGCTAGGCATTTCGCCCCCAAAGCTACCACCCATACTCAATCATTAACCACATATATGCATTACTTTGTTCTTTACCTTTGAGATTAATACAATGATAGTCATAATATTATTGGAAACATAACATTATTGGAACCATTGGACAATAATCAATGAATAAGAGACATGTGTATAACCACTATTGGAACTTTGGAACACAACCTTAATGGGCTTGTGGAACATTAGTCAATCAATATGAGACATGTGAATCACAATTGATCAATAAGTAGGAAACATGTGATAATGACAATTGATAACCGTATATAGGATACCTTAGCACATTTCGGTATAGGACAAGTGTAATGTCAAAGTGAATACTATGTGCTGCAGAAGGATACGGACAGAGTAACCTTACATACCTTCACTTCCAAGTACGAATTCACAAGCCTATATATGAACACAATAGTCCAGCTCCTTCCATATGTTTCACTCTACAACACAAATACATAACAGAGTTTTCATTAACCACCAACTACCTTACAAATGCATATGACGATAATGAGTTACATGTTTGCCGCTAAAATGTCATTTCCTTCTCTACAATACCATTTACGGCATTTCCATACCAACAATACCCCAATCATGCCATAAATTGACCAAAAAATCATATACCAATAGAATTTCACAACAAAGTTTCTCCTTTACACTTTCTCATTCACACTATATCACAATTGATCCATCAAGTCACCTTAATACACCTCATAGCAACATATCGACCAAAATACCATAATTTACATTTATGGAAAAATAACATGTTTAATAACATAATCACACCATACATGTTGATATTCCATCCATACCATGCTCTTTCATCAAAACCACAAGTCATCTTTCAAGTTTAAATTCCATAGATGACACATCTTTTACAAAAACACAAAGTGCCATGTTTAACACTTACAAGCATAACCAACATGATCTACATAATCTCTCATACATATAATATGTTAAACCATAAGATTAAACACTTACCCAAGCTTGAAAAATGATGATCTTGCTCCAAGAGATGACTTAGGGTTTTGAGAGATAAATGGGTTTTCTTGGAATTGTCTAGAAAAGCATGTGTGTTTGTAATGAATAAAATCAGATTTTTGGCCCTTTATATAAGCCCTCAATTCATCCTTAGACACTCTTTATAGCATTAAATGCCATGTCTAGAAGGTCAATGGAAGAATGGGTCATTTGACCTATTTTGCCCATGTCTTTTTCCTTATTTTGGGCCTTTATTGAGCCCAATTTACTTAATCCAATAAAATCAATACTTTATCATGTTTAAACCATTTCATACATGTTATGACAATATTCCCACTCACGCGATTTATATTCTTAGCATCGATCCCAAAAACAAGTGATTCTAGCCACGTATGGCTTATTTTGACCGAAAGGGTAAAAACGTCATTTGGATGGAAAATTCATCCATGAATAATCTTATAAAAATGGAATGCCAATATAATACTTCAATTATCCCATGTATTGGCTCGTGGTTGTAGAAGAAATGTGGCAAAAAGCAGCCCGGTATGCCCCCGGACACCCTTGGGACTTAGAAAAATTTCCAACATTTGAGAGGTGTGTACAAGCAGCCTGGCACGCCCTTGGGCGCGCCACCTTGATGCCTGTGCCCAAAAATTTTGGTCAAAAAGTGGCCTGGCACGCCCTCTGGCACGCCTGGCCCTTTTTTTTTGAAAATTTTCATTCTTCGACTTTTCATTGCCGGTTTGGTTAGATACTTCAAATTCTATTCTTTAACTTACTTCTTACCTTTAATATACTTTGTTTGGAGGTTCTCAAAGTCTCGTTTTTAACCCCACAAATGCTCTACGAAGTCACAAAAAACCTCCTACCAAGGTCTAATCACATGTACGTGGCCCAATATCAATTATCTCATCAATAACATTACAAAATACATACTTATAGCTCTCAACACCTAAGTAAACATTGTTCAACGTCGTCAAGTAGGGTTGGGAAGGTACGGGTGTTACAGAGGCATACCCTTTTGTGCCTCCCAAAAGCACTAATACACGTTCAGTTCTTGGAAACTCTTCTCACACGCATCATTCCATGGAAACTTGGCCGCTTTGTGTGTTACCATTGTCAAAGGTGCTGAAATGGAAGAAAACCCTTTAATAAATTTTCTGTAATAACCGACCAACCCAAGGAAGTTACGAATTTATGTAGGCATCGCAGGCCTTGGCCAGTTTCTTCACCGCTTCTATCCTTTGTGTATCAATCTTTATTTCTTCATCTGCCATAATACAACCCAAGAATGCTACCAATTTTAAGCAACCTCACATTTAGAGAATTTCGTATATCGCTTACGGTCACAAGAAATCCGTAACACTTGTCGCAAGTGATTAGCATGGCTCTCTTATAATCCTGAATTTCATCTTTAAACATGATCTGGAACATACCTAACAATGGCTCAAACATCCTATTCATTAAACCCATAAAAACTACAGGTGCATTCGCTAGCCCAATTGACATACTAAGAATTCATAATAACCATACCATGTTTGTAATGTTGTCTTGGGTATATCATCATCATTCATTTTTTTTTTTCATTTCATCATCATTCGTTTCATCATTTCATCATTCATTTCATTATTTTTTTTTCTAACCCCATAACTGATCAACCAACTCGTCAACTCTAGGGAGGGAATATTTATTCTTAATTGTCACCTTATTTTGTTGCCGATCGTCGACACACATTCTCAACGTACTGTCTTTCTTTCGTACAATTAACACTGGTGCACCCCAAGGGAACATACTAGGTCTTACTAATCCCTTGTTCATCACGTCTTTTAAAGTTTCCTTTTTTCTTCTTCTCTTTTTTCTAATTCCCATAACTCTACCGAGGCCATGCTATATAAGGAAATAAAAATAGGTTGAGTACCTAACGTCACATTAATACCAGCTCAGACATCGAGGAATTCATTTACCATCAGAACTGATTGAAGAGTTGGTGGCGTCACATCAGTAACTTTCACTCTTACTAAGTGACATATGTATACCTTAAAGTATCCTTTTCTTTGCTTTAAGATGGGGAATAAATTTTCCTCTTGGTGCCCCCACATTTCCTTGGCCATTCAAAAACATTCTTTTGGGGAAAACGACAATATAAATTCTTAGTTCGACAATCTACTATGGAAAAAACCTTTATAACATCAAAATTCCACTCTTTCCAACTCAATAAGATCAACCAGTGTCTTATGACCACAAACACTTGCTATGCACTTTTGATATACTCTGTTAACTACAATAGATTCACCAATTGATGTATAGACTTCCTGTGACATAACTAGTAATTCTGGTGTTCTTTTGAATTTTCAGCAATTAATGAAATAACATATGCTGGTACCAAATATGGGTCAATCAATACGTATACGGTACCTGTAGCTACATCAGGAGAAGCCTTATTTTTTGGCCCTACATTCCAAACCAATAACAAACATTCGGCCCCAACCGACATTCACCTAGACGATAAGTTCCGCAGTACTAACACGTTTGACGAGGAGACTTCGGTTGGTTCCTACTTTCTACGTTCTTGTGCTTGATACCCCATTGCCCATGAATCCTGAATCTCACTTTTTTTGTCCAAACCGATTGTCTCTAAACCCTTGGGATCGAGGTAGACTAGGCGGTCTGTTAAACACCCGAGACCTAAATTCTCCTTGGGACGCCATGAACTGTCCCTTAGTTCTAGCCCTCTTTGACGACCCTTCTTCAAATATTTGTTTCCTTTTCTATTGCCTCTGATCCTCCATTATCTGTGCAAAAATCCTGTATTCTGGCTATATCCATATCTCTTTTCAAGGCCGCAATAGTACAATCCATCTATCCACATACCGATGCACTCTATCGGTCATAATAGCTACCACGTTTGGAGCATACCTAGCCAAAGAATTAAACCAAAGATTGTACTTTCTGATAATCATAGTCCTTTGGCAATGATTTAGCAACAGGTCCGCATGAGCTTTTTGGACCTCATATGGGGGGTACTGATCCAGGAATGACGTTTTAAATTCCTCCCAACTAGCTGGAAGTACATCAATACACAGTCACATGCATAACATCTAGAGCCCTTTTGATTTGATCTATAAAGTCCTGTGGTTCTTCATTCAGATCCGACCGGTGAACATGGGAGGGTTTAATTTCAGAAAATCCTGTGTTCGACGATTAGCTGCCCTAGCTGCACCATTATCACTCATCATTGGGCCAGCTCGCCCGTGACATTGTACAACAACTATC
Source organism: Capsicum rhomboideum (assembly GCA_031232105.1). NCBI lineage: Eukaryota > Viridiplantae > Streptophyta > Magnoliopsida > Solanales > Solanaceae > Capsicum > Capsicum rhomboideum. Next base: position 25,359,064 of record CP124718.1, read on the forward strand.
TGAGTCAACATATGCACTATATTTCTTAACTCCTGTTCAGTGGAATTTATAGGTGGTTCTGCAGGTACTTCTCTACCTTTTGGCTAAAAGAAACCCATATTGCAAATTCCATGTTAGCCCCACCTTGACTAGCTTGGTTAGGTGGTGATTTACTCATTTCTTCTTTGGCAGGCATATTGTAACACCCCGTATATGTCTGAACCTAGTTGATTACCCTAACATTCATGGAATTATTTAAACATGGGAGTTTTGAGGAATTATACATCAAATGTGATGGGTCAAATTAATCTTGAGCCATTGGGCTCAATTAAGGCCCAAAAAGACACAAAAGACATGGCCCAAATGAAGGGGAAATGATCCATTCTTCTTTTTACCAAATCAACACATTAATTATTGACCAAAATATGGATAAGTATGACCATTAAGGGTCTATAAAAGGCACCAAAAATCTGATATTTATTCATTTGATTACACATGCCAAAATCTAGAAATTTCCACAATATTCTCTCAACTCAAACCCTAAGCTATCTTCCTCTTGGGACAAGATCACTCCTTGGAAAGATTTGGTAAGTGTTTAGGTTTATGGTTTAATATATTATATGCATGTAATATGGTGTATATCATGTTGGTTATGTTGGTGAAGTGTGAGAAGTTCACTATATGCGAAACAATTTACGTTTGCTTAATCGGTGAAGGTTTTTGCCTCGTAACCTTGAAAATGGACTTGTAGTCTTGAAGTAAGTGAACTTGATGGGTTCAATATTGAAATGTGAGAGTTTATTATAGCCTCAACTTGTTTTATTCTTGTACATAATGTTTGGAATTGTTATTGCAAAATTGTGCATGGATTTAGTGGTGTATTGAAGGAAAAGTGTGGTTTTGGTGATGTGCATGTGTGTTGTGAAACCATGGCTGATTTTTGGCATCCAATATGATCTAAAATATGTCAATAGAAGTTTAGTTATGATTATGGACCATTCATTGCATAAAAAGACCCAAAAGAGACCCTTTTTGGCCGAAACGGGCAGCCGCCCTCGCAGATGAAGCACCTGCGAGCCCAGAACCCCAAATTTCTTGTTTTTGCATCCCTTTGACCCCCCAAAGCCCTTATACCATTTATGGATGCAATTATAAACTTATGGTACCTTTTAAATGACTATAAAAGAGTATCCCGGAGGTATTTTGAATGGTATAAAATATGGATTGTTGTTAATGTGTTATTGTGAAAGTTGTCGAGTGACTTCACTGAGAAAAGGTAACGTAGTGTTAATGAGGAAGTGTAAAGGATAAACTTGGTGTGAAATGTTATTGGTTTATGATGTCTTTGTCAATGTATGGAATACAATGGTATTATTGGTATGATAATGCCATGAATGGTGTTGTAAAGGGAGAAATAATGTTCTAGGGCAATTGTGTAACTCATTGTCGTCTTATGCACTTGGAATGTAGCTTGTGGTTAATGTTGGTTTTGTTATGTACTTGTGTTGTAGAGTGACACGTAAGGAAGGAACTGGATTGTTGTATTCACATATATGACTGTGCATTCATATTGAGAAGATAAGGTATGTAAGGTTACTCTTTCTGTATCCTTCTGCAGCATATTGTTCATATTGACATTGTACCTATTTCATTCCGAAATGACCAAAGGTATCTCATTTCAGGTTGTTATCTATTGTTAAGTCACATATTCCTCATTCATTATTCGTTGTTGTTTTTGTGCTACATAGTTATGGACATGGGTCCAAAGTCCCAATAATGTTATGTTCCAAAGCTTCCAACAATGTTATGACTATAAAAGTATCAATCTCTCACAAATAAAAGTATCAATCTCTTATAAGTGAATGAATCAATCTCTCGCAAGTAAAGGAACGAATCTCTCAAAAGTAAGAAATAAAGTAATGCATTTATGGTTTAATGTTTGAGAATCGGGACGACTCAAAGGGTCACATAAGCCTAGCTCGAGCATACCCTAATGCTACCCACCAAAATGGTGGATGACTACCCACCAAAAGGTGGATGAATACCCACTAATAAAGTGGATGCCCACCAAAAGGTGGACGAATACCCACTAATAAAGTGGATGCCCACCAAAAGGTGGATGACTACCCACTAATAAAGTGGATGCCCACCAAAAGGTGAATGACTACCCACTAATAAAGTGGATGCCCACCAAAAGGTGGATGACTACCCACTAATAAAGTGGATGACTACCCACCGATAAGGTGGATGACCATAATAACCCACCAATAAGGTGGATGACTAATAATAATGATGATGAGCGTAAAAGAAAGGAAAGAAATCTCTTGAATGGAAGAATCTCTTGAATGAAGGTGTATATGAAAAATATTATATGAATGATTGATCAAAACTGACAATAACATAAGCAATGTACACGGTTCCACATATAAAATGATGGTTTATCCACATTGACTATTCTCTTATATTTAATTCCATGGAAGTTCTTATGTATGATGTAGTTTCTTATAGCCTTACATACTGAGTACATTCTTCGTACTGACCCCCCTTGGGGGAACTTACCTTACTTGCTGCAGGTACAGGTGCTAGTAGACACAGGCTACAAGTCATTTGCGGATCATTGGTGAGCACCAGTTAGTTCGGGGCTTTCCGAATCATAGTGTACATTTGTCTTAATACTATGTAAATATTGTATAAGAATGGTCATGTATTTATTAGAGGCTTTGTAGACGGATGTGGGAAGATGAATGTAAGAAATGTATGTCCATTTTGACTTGATGGCCCTAACGGCCAAGTGTTATATATATATAGACCATATGTTGCCATGACTTCCGCCATTTATATTTAATTACATGGGATAAAATGATATTCATACGTAAACATGCATATGAGAGTACATGAGAGAAGATTGGTTCTCTCGGGCCTTATCGGCTTTGGGTGCCAGTCCGTCCTGAATGGGATTCGGGGTGTGACACATATCAACCTGCTTACCTTTGCCCTTATCTTGTCTGATAATCAGAATTTCACTATGCAAAAGAAGACCAATGTCAATGCGTACATATGCATTCACCTACAACTTAGGATCTATTGCATGATCTAGGAATGAAGAACAAAAACAACTCCTAAATGCCCGTAGCCTCCTACTTATAAATGTGGCGCGCAACACATCCATAAGTAAGACTCTACTCAGACACGGCTTTGTAGACACCCTTAGGATGACCTGCTCTGATACCACTTTTGTCACGCCACGAATTTCAATGGGACGGACTGGGACCCGAAGCCGTTGAGGCCCGAGAGAACCAATCTTTACTCACATACACTCATACGCATGTCTCTGTATGAACATTGTTATATTTCATGCAACTATGCGAAAGTCATGGAAACATATGTGTTATATATATATATATATATATATATATATATATATATGAAACTTGGTAATTAGGGCCATCAAGTCAAAATGGACATGGAACTCTTACAATCATTCTCCCACATAAGTCTACAAAGCCTCTAACAGATACATTTACGTAACCAACCTACAGTCGGGATAAGTCCCCGCTTTATACAACATTACTTTTGTCAAAACCAAAACCAATATACACATGAGACTTGGAAAGCCCCAAACCAACTGGAGCTCACGAACGACTGGCAAATGATCTGCAACCTACTGTGGAGGTCTACTAGCACCTATGCCTGCAGCAAGTAAGGTAAGTCCCACAAGGGACGTCAGTACAAAGAATGTACTGAGTATGGAAGGCTCGTATGAAACTGTATGACATATAAATACTTCAATGAACTCAAATACAAATGAATAACCAATATGGATAAGTCACCATTCTGTACGTTGGGAACCATGTGTATTGCTTTCATTACTTTCTTTGCTTCTTTACTTCTATGTTTGTTCATCATCACTTGTGTCAGTATGTACCCGGGCCCCGACTGATCACTGGGTCTTAACATAACATAACGTTGTGTTGGAATTGGCTCGAGCTAGGCTTATGCCTCTAGAGCTACCACCCATAAATCAACACATTAGGCTCGGCTCGAGCTAGGTTATTACCTCTAGAGCTGCCACCCATAAACCAATATATCAGGTTCGGCTCGAGCTAGGTTCTTACCTCTAGAGCTACTCCCTGCCAGGTTCGGTCCGAGCTAGGCTTATGACTCTAGGACTACCCCCTGATCCAATAATCTCGGGATCGGCTTGAACTAGGCTTACACCCCCAAAGATACCACCCATACTCAATCATTAACCACATATGTGTTACTTCATTCTTTACTTTTGAGATTGATACAATGATAGTCATAAGATTATTGGAAACATAACATTATTGGAACCATGGGATCTTTGGAACATTAGTCAATGAACATGAGACATGTGAATCACAATTGATAAATGAGTAGGAAACATGTGATAATAACAATTGGTAACCGAATATAGGATACCTTAGAACATTTTGGAATGGAACAAATAAAATGTCAATGTGACTACTATGTGCTGCAGAAGGCTACGAATAGAATAACCTTACATACCTTATCTTCCCAATATGAATGCACAAGACAATATGTGAATACAAAAATTTGGCTCCTTCTTTACATTTCACTCTACAACACAAGTACAATAATGGAGCCAACATTAACCACAAGCTACATTCCAAGTGTATAAACGATAATGAGTTACATGATTGCCTTATAACGTCATTTCCCACTTTACAATTCCATTCACGGCATTGTCATACCAACAATACCACAACATGCCATACATTGACCACAACATGATATACCAATAGAATTTCGATACTACTTTTAATCTTTACACTTCTTCGTTAACACCACGTCACAATTACTCTATCAAGTCACCTCAATACACTTCATAACAACATATCGACAACAATCCCACAATTTACACTTATAGAAAAATAACAAGTTAATGAACATAATCGCACCATACATGTTGGTATCTCATCCACACCATTCACTTTTATTCAAACTTCAAGTCTCCTTTCAATTTTATATCACAAGGATGACACATCTCTTAGCAAAAAAAACCAAAAGTGTCATATCCAACACTTCCAAGCATAAACAACATGATCTACATAATATATCATGAATATGATATATTAAATCATAATAATAAACACTTACCAAGGCTTTCCAAATGATGATCTTGCCCAAAGAGATGACTTAGGGTTTGAAAGTGATGAAAAAATATCTCTTTTTAGTTTCTTGGAAAAGTCTAGAAATACAGGTGTGTTACAATGAATAAAATATGATTTTTGGTGCCTTTTATAGGCCCTTGAAGTCATCCTTATCCATTTGGCTCAATAATTGATTAGTCAAAGCAAGAATGGATCATTTGACCCATTGGGCCATGTCTTTTAATACATTTTGGGCCTTTCTTTGAGCCCATTAACACATATCAACTTAGCCCTCCAAATTCAATGTGAAATCCATCATATATCTCTTGTTTAAATAATTCCATAAGTTTCACGACAATATTCAACTCACGAGACTCATATTCGTAGCCTCAATCTCCAAATAAGAAATTCTAGCAACTTATGGCTTAGTTGAACATAAAAGGGTAAAAACATAATTTGGGCGCCAACATCGTCCACGCATAGTTATACCAAGATATAATGATTATATAATAACCCAAGGATCACATTTATAGGCTCGTGGTTGGAGAAGAAATTCGGCAAAAAGCGGGCCGGCACGCCCCTTGGGCTTAGAAAAATTTCCAACTTTTGAAAGCTGTGCAGGGGCGTACTGGCACGCTACCTGGCGCTCCCCCTTGCTGCCTGTGGCACAAAAAAAATAGACCAGAGCATCCTGGCACGCCCCTGGGCACGCCTGGCTCATTTTTTTTGAAAATTTTCCTTTCTTCGACTTTTCTTTGCGGATTCGGTTAGATACGTCAAGTTCAAATCCTTGGCTTGCCTATTAGCTTTAATATACTTTGCTTGGGAGTCCTTCAAGCCTCACTTATCACTCCTATAATGTTTCAGAAAGTTTCAAACTCCTCCTACAAGAGTCTAGTCGCATTGACTAGTACGATATCAAATGTTCCATCCAAAACCAACGCAACACACATACTTAGTGATCTCGAAGCTAAGGTTTATAACTACACCCTAGGTCACCAATCAATCATGTTAGGGTCGGGAATGTACGGGGTGTTACACTTAGGTTTTGAGAGTTTGAGAGAAAATATCTCTTTTTGTTTCCTTGGAAAAGTCTAGAATGGCATGTTCCTTTTTATGAATAAAATCTGATTTTTTGGGTGCCTTTTATATTCCCTTGAAGTCATCCTTAGACACTTTGATCAATAATTGATTAGTCAAAGGAATAATGGGTCATTTGACCCATTAGGCCATATCTTTCGGCTTCGTTTTGGGCCTCAAATTGAGCCCATTAACACATATTAATTTATCCCACCAAATTCAATGCATGATACACCAAATTTATCGTGTTTAGATAATTCCATAAGTGTTACGGTAATCAAATAGGTTCAGCAATGTACGGGGTCTTACACTATCTTTCTATCCCTATCTATCTATCCTTTATTTTTCGCATTTCAATTCTATCATATCTTTGAGTTTAGTGTTTGTTTTTAACTCCCATATTTTAGGGGTTATCACCAAGAGTAGTAATCGACACCTTGTGTACCACCAAATTATAAGCACTCTTCAACACTAGTTGATCCAATTGTGAGGCATACAAAGGTGAAAAACTTACGAGTGTTGGTGAGAAGCTTTACTACTAGCTTATTTTCTTATTTTGTAGGTACAAGGAACGATAAGGAAGTTTGTAGAATTCCTTATCCCTATCTAGGAATACCATATCCTATGTGTATCTTTCTAATGAACAAATGTCAAGATATGGGAACCAAAGAGGCTATGGAAAAAATGATAAGAGTCTCAATTCTATCGAGATTACTCCTCCTACCTTGTTTATGGAGTCTAGTGGAGAAGAGTACGAAAAATGGGAGTTCATGATGGATGAAATCTTCTCTATCTACAACTACTAAGAAGAAAGCAAGATAGAAATGGCCTTTGGGACCTTTGAATGGAGACTTGTCATCTATTGGGAGAATTACTACGAATGAGTATGTGAAAATCCATTTGTCTCTTGGTAAACATTTAAGAAACATATGATATATCATTACCCCGAGGCTAATGAAAAGGGGTATAGAAGGATCAAAGGCACATCCCAAAAGAAGAAGTAAACTCCCCCAAAAGGAATTTTTGGTGTCTCACCCAATGACAATGAGAGACAAAAGATAGAGAGGAGTAAAGGAGTGAAAAGTGCTAACCCAAGAGTGGAAAAATGAGAGGTTGAGAGGAGAAAAGTGAGGGGGTTACCACAAACCCAAGATGACCTTGTTGTTTATCCTTCTCTTGGAAAGGATTCTTAAGTAGGCACAAATATGGCGGATGGAAGAGCAAAAGCACCCAAAAAGGAGATTACCCTTGAAGAATTGATGAGGGAAATCTTAGATGTTTCCAAATATTGTAAAAGATTTTCACCCCAAGGTAAATAAGAATCTTTTCATGAGCTTAAAGGTAAAAAAGCTGACTCTTGCACTATGGTATATGTGAAAGATCATTGTGTGGCTAGTAGCCAATTAAGTGTGAGTGATAGCTTGTCTATATGTGTCCATAATGATTATTTGCCTCATGTTGATAATGTACATGTTGAGAGTGTGGATACACTAGTTTATCCTATTGATGACCGAATTGACTCTTCTTCTAAGATCGATTTGAGTCCACCTAGTGTTGAAGCCTTTATGTTGAATGATAGTACATTGTATTGTGGAAATTGTGTGGATCAACTTTCTTGTGAATTTAATCCACTAGTTGAGGATGTTTCTGAAGAGACTAGGGAACCTCAAGTTAGTGATGATGTTGATAATGTTGATCAATTAGAAAGGAGTGACCCTTTGAGCATGCATTTTGATAACAATCCTAATACTTGTGTGGCTCATAGGGATCATCTGCTAGAATTTCTTCAAAAAATGATTATTGTCTTTTTGAGAGTTAACCTACATGTTTCCATCCTCCCTCTTGGATTTATTCTTCTCTCTTTAAGTATAATATTTTGATTGAAGATGTTGAAAACACTCCTAGTGATGGTCCTAGTGGTGTGGATCATGTTGATGATGTAGCCTTTCTTGAGGGCTATACTCTATACAACAACCCATTATGGTGTGACCAAATTCCTCTTAAAGATGGAAATCTCTTCTTGGAAGATGAGAATACTCTTATAGGGAAGGATTGTGAAGAATTGAAAGGTGTTCTTTGCTTACCAATTGTTTATTCTTCTTTGAGTGTTCCTATTCTTAAGCATAATAGTAAGCAAACCCTTGAGGACACCTTGGATAAAATCAATTTGGGTGATACCTTTCTTTGCTCTATACTTGCCTTTAACAGTGTTTATGCTTGTATGGGGGATACCTTTGTATTTGACCCCAGTGATGATTTGGGAGTAATCCCACCCTTGAAGATGTCTAGTGCATTGGAAGGAGTCTTAACTTGGGATAACCTTGTTAATGACATTTCCCTTAGTTATGGAAACTATCATGTAAGTCTTGACTTAAAAAGGGTCTTTTGCTTGTTGAGATATAGGACCAATATGGGTTTGCATGTGTGGTTGGCTAATTACCATGGTCCTTTTGGTTTACCCTTTTGTCAAAGTCTCTTGAGTATCCAAGTAGCTTTTACTTTGTGGGGTTATATACACTTGACTGATTATTTTGATGCTTGGTTATATCTTAAGTGTGTACCTCCTTGGCGTAGTGATAAACTTATTATTGCTAACTCTAACCCTATTTCCATGAAGATATTGTGGTTGCTCATTTTTCTTTTGGTTTTGCAAGGTTTGGATTCGAGGTCGAATCCTTTTCAAGAAGGAGAGGATGATACAAGCCAAATCGGCGTCAACCTTTCTTGGCCTATATTTCAAGGACAACACCAAGGGATTCGAGCCATGAAGATATTAAGACCACAAGGACATGTATAGAGGGTCCATTTTGAGCTCCAAGTTGAGCAATATCACATATGGAAGGTAGCTTGGAGTCAAGAAAGCCCTTAGAGAGGCCGTTGAAGAGGAGCTAGAGGACATTTTGGAATGACCTGCGATCTCACCTGTAGCTGCAGATGGCTTCTGCATGGTCATCTGCGCCCCAACACATGCCACCTACGTTCCCATCTGCGAGGGCATGTGGCTTATGTGGCCTATTTTGCTAATTGGGTCACTTTTGGGCCCATTTTGTAATAAGTAGCCCATGGCTATAAATAATAGCTTCTTCTTTATTTTTAGGAAGTTTTTGATGTATATTGAATTTATATCTCTTGAGAGAGCATGAGAGCTTGGAAAAGCTTGTGTTGACCTTTGTTTAGAAATGGTCGTTTCGAGGGCGTTACGATTCCCTCTTGGTCATCGTAAGAGATAGGTGTTTTTAGGTAATCAAAGGGAGGTATTGTATTTGATATATCCATAGGTTTCCCTCTTCCTTATCTTCTTGTGTCTATCTATCTATCTTTATCTCTATCCCTTTATCTTTTCGTATTTTGATTTTATCGCTTCTTTTAGTTTTTGTACTTTTTCCCTTTTTCCATATTTTGGGGATTATTATTGGATCTCATCTCCCGGTTCCATGGTATTTCAAGGTGATGATCTTGTCCAAAGAGGATGATAGCTTAGGGTTTTAGTTGAGAGAATGTTGTGGAAATTCTAGATTTTGGCATGTGTAATCAAATGAATAAAAATCAGATTTTTTGGTGCCTTTATAGACCCTTAATGGTCATCTTTATCCATCTTTTGGTAAATAATATTTATCCATCTTTTGGTCAATAATTAATGTGTTGATTTGGTCAAAAGAAGAATGGATCATTTCCCCTTCATTTGGGTCGTGTCTTTTGTGTCTTTTTGGGCCTTAATTGAGCCCAATGGCTCAAGATTAATTTGAACCATCACATTTGATGTATAATTCCTCAAAACTCCCATGTTTAAATAATTCCATGAATGTTACAGTAGTCAACTAGGTTCAGACATATACGGGGTGTTACATTCTTGCCCCCTTAGAAACATTCGTCCTCGAATGTTAATAACATCGTCTTATGTACATCCAATGGCATCTCTATATTAACATATATATACATATACACATAATGCTTCTAGATACTTCCTGGTTATTACACCAATTCCGCACCTTGAACTTTCTCTCCCATTTGAAACCATTACGGGTACTTCGACTTTATCATTTCTTTGGCTCCCCACGTGCTTTCTTCTACTTGTCGATCCCTACATTGTACCTTTATGGAAACTACATTCTTTATTTCTTAATCCTTTCACTTATTGATCTAGAATAGCAATAGGTACCTCTTCATAAGTGAGATCCTCCAAATTTTGTACATCTTCACTAAAATTAATACGAGGTGGATCTCCCAGATACTTTCGAAGCATTAACACATGGAACACTGAACAAAATGTGGAGATTTCTTGGGCGCAGTGCTAACTCATACACAACTTGACTTATTCTTTGACCAATTTCATATGGCATGTTATATAGGGTCACTTTTCCTTTCTTTCCAAATTTCATAATCCCTTTCATAGGTGACACTTCCGTGAATACTCAATCATCCATGGCGAATTCTAATTTACTTCTCCTAATATTGACATAGAACCTCCAGATTTTTGATGCTCTACTATTATTTGTTGACAATTCGGACAATGAGTTAGAAATTCTACAATGTTTTTCTTCTTCTTTATATTGCCTTATCAATACATTTCTTCTAGACCATGGTACATTTTGGTTTCTCCCGAACGAATAGAATACTGTGAATGATGGGCTTCTGTTAGAACTCATTTCCTTAGCACGTCTATATTTAGTACATAACATCTACCTTGATATGAAGTACTCCCTTTTACGTAAGCTCAAATACTTTTGTCGAACTCTACTGTACATTTTATTTTATTTTTGAAAAAAATAGGATTTGCATATTGCTTTTCCTTCTCTCAGTTACAAATGGAGACTCTGCCGCATTGTACACTATAATTCGTCCATCTGAAGTTTCAAGAAGTCAAAACTCCATACTGGGTAATTGTCGTAGATTTCTTGACTATATCTTTCTATTCTGTGAGCTGGCCATTACTACTTTCTACTGCTTTGGAACTTAGTATATCAGCTACCATGTTTGCTTTTCCTGGATGATACAAGACACCAATGTCATAATCTTTTAATAGTTCAAGACACCTTTGCTACCTCAGATTTAAGTCCTACGACTTAAAGGTTTATTGCAAACTTTTGTGATCAGTATAGATATCAACATGAATCCCTTACAAATGGTGACACCACATTTTTCAAGCAAATATTGCAGCTGCTAGTTCAGGGTCATGGGTTGGGTAATTCCTCTCATGTGGTCGCAACTGTCATGAGGCCTACGCTATTACCTTACCATGCTACATCAATACACATCTGAGGCCAACCCCGAAAGTATTACAATACACTGCATAACATTCTATGCATTCGGGAAGTACTTAAAACTGGTGTGGAAGTTAATTTATCTCTCAGCTTTTGGGAACCCTTCTCACATGTATCATTCTATCGAAAGTTGATTGCCATGGATTGTAACCAAAATTCACATTTAGAAAACTCTATAACACTTGCTGTAAAATGATTAGCATGGTCCTTTTGTGATTTTGAATATCATCTCCAAACATAGTCATGTACACATTTAAAATGGCTTGAACACCCTATTCATCAAATCCCTAACAACTGTTGGTGCATTGGTTAGCCCAAATGATATAACTAGAAATTCATAGTAACCATAACGTGTTCAGAAAGCTGCCTCGGGTATATATTATATTTATTTTTTTCCAACTCTTACCTAGTGATATCCCGACCTCAGGTCAATCTCTTAAAAAATATATTTAGCACCCTGTAATTGATTAAATAAATCATCACTTCTGGGAAGGGAATATTTATTCTTGATTGTTGCCTTATTCGATTGCCGATAATCAATACACATTCTCAATGTGCCATTTTTGTTTTGTACTAATAACACTGGTGCACCCCCCACTGGGACATACTAGGTCTTACTAGGTGACATATGTACTCTTTGGACATCATTTCCTTACTTTAAGATAGGAAATAAAGTTTCCTCTCGGTGCCCCCACATTACCCTTCCATTCTAGAACATTCTTTTGTGGAAAAATGGAAATATACTTCCTTAGCTCGGCAATCTACCGTGACGTAACAAGAGGCCAACCACTTCATACCCATTCTAACTTTAAAATCTCTCATTTCCGCAATCAATGGGTTAACATATGATAAAGTAGAGCCCAAATTAATCAATGCATATACGTTATGTGAAAAGATAGATATTATACCTGTAACTACATCAGGAGAAACCTCCAAATTCTGTCGGTCGACTAGAGCATAGGTGCGATTCTGGGCTCCACTGAAACTAGTTGCTCCTCTAGCACCCCTACCATGACCAGCAGGTTGTACACCAGATGACGATGCCACAACGGCTGATTCCGTAGGTCGCGCCATACTAACCGTGTCCCCTTGTATACATTCTCTCGTCAGATGCCCCGACATACCACACTACAAGCAAACATTCGGTCCATACCAGCATTCACCTGAATGAAACTTCCCGCAGTACTGGCACAACTGTCGAGAAAATCTTATTGTCTGTGAACCTCAAACCACACTGCTTTGCCCAGCATGGCTACCTCTAGACCCTCAGAATTGTGATGAACTACCTACTGTAGGGTAAGAAAATGATGGTCTAGGTGGTCGAGGAGAACTCCGAGGCCCAGATCCTCCTTGGGACACCATAAATTGTCTCATTGGTCTAGCCCTCTTTGAAGGACTTCTTTCAACTTCATGTGTCCTTCTTCGTTGCCTCTGATCCTCGATCTTTTGTGCAAAGGCCTGTATTCTGGCTATGTCCATATCTCTGTTCAAAGCAGCAATGGTACAGTCTCTTACCAAGTATGGCTTTCATCTGTCTACATATCGATGGACTCTGTCTTCCATTGTGGATACCATATTCGGAGCATATCGAGCCAAAGAATTAAACTGAAGACTGTATTCTCTAACACTCATACTCCCCTGACAGAGATTTAGAAATTGGTCTGCACGGGCCTGTCGGATCTCATAAGGGAGGTAGTGATCAAGAAAGGCCGTTTTGAATTCCTCCCAACCAGCTGGACTTCAATACCCCTCGATCTTTTCCAGTCTTCATACCATAATATAGTTTCACCTTTCAGTCTGTAGGCTGCTAGCTCAACTGTTTCATCACCAGTTACGTGCATGACCTCTAGGGCCCTTTGAATTTGATCCACAAAGTCCTGTGGATCTGCTTTTAGGTCTGACCTAGTGAATATGGGAGGGTTTAGTTTCAGAAAATCCTGTGTTTGCCGACTAGCTACTCTAGCCGCGTCATCTTTATTTGTTGGTGAACCAACTCATACCTGAGTTTGTACAACAACTATCTGAGTCAACATATGTAATGCATTTCTTAAGTCCTGATCAGTTGCATTTATAGCAGGTTCTGAAGACCGCGATGTAATTTCAGTGTCATCCCCACCTTGACTAGCTTGGTCAGGTGGTGATTTACTCATTCCTTCTCCGGCAGGTATATCTACCTGCTTACCTTTGCCTCTACCTCGTCTCTTAATTGTCATTTTTTTCTATAACAAAGAAAACCAATTCCATGGTCAGATAAAATTTTCACTTACAACATTGGCTCTATTGCACGATCTAGAAATAAAGTAATGAAACGACTCCTAAATGTCCCATAGACTTATACTTATAAATGTAATGCGCAACACATCCATAAGCAAGACTCTACTCAGACACGACTTTGTAGATACCCTTAGGATGACCTGCTCTGATACCACTTTTGTCACACCCCGAATCCCGTTCGGGACGGACTGGCACCAGAAGCCGATAAGGTCCGAGAGAACCAATCTTCACTCATGTAAGTTTACGTATGAATATCATTCTATTCCATGTAATTAAATATCAATGGCGGAAGTCATGGCAACATATGCTCTATATATATATATAAAACTTGGCCGTTAGGGCCATCAAGTCAAAATGGACATACATTTCTTACATTCATCTTCCCACATCCGTCTACAAAGCCTCTAATAGATACATGACCATTCCTATACAATATTTACATAGTATCAAGACAAATGTACACTATGACTCGGAAAGCCCCAAACCAACTGGAGCTCACCAATGATCCGCAAATGACTTGTAGCCTACAGTGGAGGTTTACTAGAACCTGTACCTGCAGCAAGTAAGGTAATTCCCCCCAAGGGGGGTCAGTATGAAGAATATACTGAGTATGTAAGGCTATAAGAAACTACATCATACATAAAAACTTCTATGAAATTAAATATAAGAGAATAGTCAATGTGGATAAACCATCGTTTTATATGTGGAACCGTGTACATTGCTTATGTTATTGTCATTTTGGATCAATCATTCATATCCTTATCATTCATATAATATTTTTCATATACACCTTCATTCAAGAGATTTGCCTTTATTCAAGAGATTATTCCATTCAAGAGATTTCTTTCCTTGCTTTTACGCTCATCATTATTATTATTAGTCATCCACCTTATTGGTGGGTTATTATGGTCATCCACCTTATCGGTGGGTAGTCATCCACCTTATCGGTGGGTAGTCATCCACTTTATAAGTGGTTAGTCATCCGCCTTTTGGTGGGCATCCACTTTATTAGTGGGTAGTCATCCACCTTTTGGTGGGCATCCACTTTATTAGTGGGTAGTCATCCACCTTTTGGTGGGCATCCACTTTATTAGTGGGTATTCATCCACCTTTTGGTGGGTAGTATTAGGGTCCGCTCGATCTAGGCTCATATGCCCCTTTGAGTCGTCCCAGTTCTCAAACATTAAACCATAAATGCATTACTTTATTTCTTACTTTTGAGAATTCATTCCTTTACTTGCGAGAGATTGATTCATTCACTTATAAGAGATTGATACTTTTGTTTGTGAGAGATTGATACTTTTATAGTCATAACATTGTTGGAAGCTTTGGAACATAACATTATTGGGACTTTGGACCCATGTCCATAACTATGTAGCACAAGAACAACAACGACTAATGAATGAGGAATATGTGACTTAACAATAGATAACAACCTGAAATGAGATACCTTTGGTCATTTCAGAATGGAATAAGTACAATGTCAATATGAACAATATGCTGCAGAAGGATACAGAAAGAGTAACCTTACATACCTTATGATCTCAATATGAATATACCGTCCTAGATGTGAATACAACAATCCAGTTTCTTCCTTACGTGTCACTCTACAACACAAGTTCATAACGGAGCTCACATTAACAACTAGTTATCTTACAAGTGCATAAGATGACAATGAGTTACGTGACTGCTATATAGCGTCATTTCGTCTTTTACAATACAATCCACTGCATTACCATGACAACAACATCATCACATTTCACACGTTGACCAATACATCATAAACCAATAACATTTCACACCAAGTTTACCCTTTACACTTCCTCATTAACACTACGTTACCTTTTCCCCGTCAAGTCACTCGATAGCTTTCACAATAACACTTTAAAAACAATCCATATTTTATACCATTCAAAATAATTCCGGGATACTCCTTATAGTCATTTAAAAGGTACCATAAGTTGATAATTGCATCCATAAAGGGTATAGGGGCTTTGGGGGGTCAAAGGGATGCAAAAACAAGCAATTCGGGGTTCTGGTATGACCTTTGAAGCCACATGCAACCGTAGGTGGCTTAGGTGTGACCTCAGGTGACCTTTGGCAGTAGCCAGAGGCACCTGCGAAGTCACCTGCGCCCGCAGGTACTTCGTCTGCGAGGGCGGGTGCCCGTTTTGGCCAAAAAGGGTCTCTTTTTGGTCTTTTTATGCAATGAATGGTCCATGATCATAACTAAAATTATCTTGAAATATTTTATATCATCTTGGATTCAAACAATCAGCCATGGTTTCACAACACACATGCACATCACCAAAACCACACTTTTCCTTCAATACACCACTAAATCCATGCACAATTTTGCAATAACAATTCTAAACATTATGTACAAGAATAAAAAAAGTTAAGTCTATAGTAACATCTCACATGTAAATATTTAACCCATAAAGTTCACTTCCTTCAAGACCACAAGTCTATTTTCAAGTTTATAAGGCAAAACCTCTTTCCGATTGCAAAAGAGACAGTTTTACACATAGTACACTGTCCAACACTTTGCCAACATAACCCACATGATTGTTACACCATATTAAGCATATCACATAGTAAATCATGAGAATAAATACTAACCAAAGCTTTCAAGGTGATGATCTTGGCCAAAGAGGATGATAGCTTAGGGTTTGAGTTGAGAGAATGTTGTGGAAATTTCTAGATTTTGGCATGTGTAATCAAATGAATAAAAATCAGATTTTTTGGTGCCTTTTATAGACCCTTAATGGTCATATTTATCCATATTTTGTTCAATAATTAATGTGTTGATTTGGTCAAAAGAAGAATGGATCATTTCCCCTTCATTTGGGCCATGTTTTTTGTGTCTTTTTGGGCCTTAATTGAGCCCAATGGCTCAAGATTAATTTGACCCATCACATTTGATGTATAATTCCTCAAAACTCCCATTTTTAAATAATTCCATGAATGTTACGGTAATCAATGTACGGGGCGTTACATACAAAGGCCTTCATGTGGCCGATAAAGAAAAATGCGACCATTTGGTCCTACAAAGAAAATAATGACCATGTGGTCCTATTACTTTATTAAAGTCTTTTGTTATATTACCCCAATAATTCAACTCTTGGGGGATTCTGATCAGATCTTTTCCTTTACTTTATTGGATTTAGTAGAGGTGGAAGATTTTTCCGTCTTGCTTTTGAATTGCAGTAATAGTAGGTCCAGATTATCCAAATCAATCTCCTCAGTTCTATAAAAAATTTGTGATTCACCTGCTAATTCTTCTTCATATTCAGTATGACTGATAGAAGCCATGTAAGTGTTATCTGGTATTTCTATGTCCAGATTTTTTAGAAGATCCTTTTTAATCTCCTCCATGTATGAAGATAGGATTTTCGATTTAGACATCACCCCCTTCTTCATTTAAAGTTTTCTGGAGATGTGTTTGAAAGGACTAGTGTTATCCTGTCGAGTTGTTGCTTCTTGTATCATTGTATAATTATTTATAGTTGTATGAATGCTATCCACTGTCTGTTGTCCATGGATGTTTCCCTCTTTATCTTACTAGGTCATTTTGTTCCAAAACTTTGTATAAAAAATTCTTTCTAAGCAAGGAAATTCTTCTGTTGTATTTACTTCAACTAACCATTTCATGATCCATGGTATTGAGAATTCTATAAAGAAATACATGGCTGACATGCCCTCAAAGAAAATATTTTCTTTCCGTAACTCCATTAATTTAGGAGAAACATCAACCCATTGGGTATTAAGTTTTTTGTATGATTCGGGTAAAATATTTATAGTTGGACCATAGAAATTCCACCATTTGCAAAACCATGTAGGAATATTTTGTGTAAAAACTTGGCTACAATTTTTATAAACCAAGAATGTTTTCTACTATTATTTTCATATAAAAGTCTTTTATGAAAGCTGTCCAAATAGTCCCAATAATTGTATTTTACTGAAACTTTATTTTCCGAGTGAGTATAATCCCATTCTTGAAAAGTATTAAGTCCCCAATCTTCTGGAGCTAAAATCATTTTAATAATAATTTTTGAAAAATTATACACAATCCTACTATTAGTACGATAAAAATGCTGAAATTCAGCAGATTCTATTTCTGAGAGTATAATCTCATAATGCCTCCAGTATTTGTAAGTAGGAGCAACATATATATTGTTGTATTAAAATACCTGGTCATTATTTTCGAGGGACCATCCTTCCATTTAAGAATTGTATGTTCCAAGAGAAGTATAACTTCTCTTCTTTCTTTCAATTCATAAACCTCAGTATTTTCATTACTGTCATCTACCAGAATTGAGGAATATGATGGGGTATTATTAATCTCCCTTTCTTTCTTGGATTGCATAAAATCCATGAACTCCTTATACATTGGATGATCTGTATTAAGATCAGAAGTTCCTCCAATATTTGAAGTTATTAACTTCTGGTTTCTTATCTGGGCTAGGATATTACCTCTGACCCTTCCTTGTTCCTATCCCCTTACTCTATTCGAGGTGGGTGAATAGGTCGGTCTGACCCCTGGTATCATCCTGAGACAACCAAAAGAATTATTAACTCAAATGTTCTCTAGTAAGAAAATCAGGAAGACTATTAGTCGATCCTTTCATATATTGTATTTCAAAATCATATGGGGCTAATAAAGTCTGTCATCTTGCAAACATTTATTTTGAAACATCATGTTTAATATCTTTATTAAATATAAATTTGGCTGCTTGACAGTCAGTTCTTATAAGTAACTTTTGATTGTATAAATCACCCTGAAATTTGATAACACTTTTTATTGTAGCAAGGATTTTCTTAGCTATAGTAGCATAGTTTATCTGGCTATTAGTTCATTTACCAGAGTAAAATTGAACAATATACTCTAGCTTTTTGTCCTCTGGGGAATGTCGTATTAAGATTCCCCATAGCCTATATCTGAAGCATCAGTCTAAATTATTTTTGTCCAGTTCGGATTGGCTAAAATAAGGCATGGTAAGTTATTAACTTTTGCCTTGATATTTTTGACCGCTTGAGTATGATTGTCGATCCAGGCTTTAGAATTTTGCTTAAGCCTTTCATATAAAATAGCAGTATCTCCGGCTAAATCTTTTATAAAAGGAGATATATAATCTAGACTTCTCAAAAATCTTTGGAGTTGAGTTCTATCAGTAATAATATAAGGAAATTTTGAATCAAACTCAATGCTCCTATTAATAGGAATTATTTTCCCTTTTTTCAATGAAGTGTCCTAAAAATTGGACTTTTGTTTGGAAAAGAAACATATTTGGCTTGGATATTACTAAGTCATTTTGAATAATACTTTTTCTTAAATAAATCCAGATGTTTAAAATGGGTTTATACCATTTTTAATTAAACCAAAATGTCATCGATATATACAATTATAAAATTTCTATACGGTATGAAAATATAATTCATATTTTTTTAAAACTCAGAAGGCGCATTTCTTAGTCCACAGGGCATAACATTCCATTCGAATTGCCTAACTGGAACATTAAAAGCAGTTTTATACCTGTCTTTTCTTCAATTTGAATTTGCCAATAACTAGATTTTAAATCAAATTTTGAAAATATAATGGCATCATGGAGTCTATCCAATAAATCTTTTTTATTGGAAATTGGATAGCGGATCCATTTTAAAACCTTATTAAGGGGTTCATTATTTATCACAAGTCTAGGAACTCCTCGTTCATGTTCTGCTTGTTTGTTAACATAAAAAGCATTACATGACCAAGGAGATTTTGACAATCTTATCAAACCTTTATTTGAAAGAGATTGAATTTCATTTTTGCATAATTGCAAATATTCTAAATTCATTGACAAGGTTTGGCCTTGATGGGGATATTATCCTCTAAAAAATCATCTTCATATGGTAGGTTAATCACATGTTTTTTTCTTTCCCAGAAAACATTGGGGTGATCACCACATATTTGCAATGTAAACTGGTTATGTAAAAAAATAATTTTGTCCTTTAATTTAGGAGCCTGTAAAGTACTTTCTACAGAGAGACAATTTATCTCATTTTTTATGAAATCAACTTGTTTGATTTTTGAAATAATTTAATCTTTTATCTGGCTCAAGAATTTACCAAAAGGTTGAGTTATAAACTCTAACCGTATTTTCTTATTATCATAATTTTCCGTAATACTAGTTTCATCCCATCTAGTAATCGGAAAAATATGTATAAAATTGGTACGCCTAAGATAATATCATCAAAAATATCTTTTACCAAAACAAAGGTTTCAGGCATACATACTTTGTTATTATAAATATAGGCTTTTGGTAATTTAAAATCAATTTTCATTTTACTTCCGCTAGCATTACGGAGGCTATGAGTAGTTTTATGAAAATATCTAGAAGGTATAAGTCCTTCTCTTATACAATTCAAATCTGCTCCGCTATCAATTAGGGCAGTAAATTCTTTTTTGAAATTGTAATCAATTAAAAGTGTAATTTTAGTATAAAATTTTTGAGAAGTTATTAACTCCAGAACCTGAAGAAATTCTTCTTTATCCTTATCCTTTAAGGATCTAAAAAACAATTTGTTATTTTTCAAGGTTTCAACTTCATCAAGGACCTCTTCTAGTCTATTTTTATCTAAATTTTGATCCTCCATATTAGATATCTCAAGACTCAAGATTCTTTCATCCATAACCCTATTATTCTTTTTGAGATGTTCAATTTCCACTTTGAGGTTATCAACCTCTTTAACTAAATCTTGCAGAGTAGTTGGAGTATATTCTGCCTGATGTTTTTCCTTTAACATCTTCTTTAATTCTATCATGGAATAGGTTCCTCCTTGAGGTTCCTGTGATCTATTATCACTAGTAGCAGGAGTTTCCGTTTTATCAATAATCTGAGATCTAATTTCAGGGTCTCTGATTACCTTCAAAAGTTCTATCAACTTGTCATCCTGAAGAACCTTAATATTAAGATTCTTGAACTGAGATTAAATCTCATAAAATTCATAAGTTTCCTTATTATCACAAGGTTGACCTATTTTGAAGGGGATACAATCGTTTTCTGAGGATGGATTAATCATCATCCTGGAGAATGTTCAAATCTCTGAGTGCTCTAAGTTCTTCTTTTGTAGAAGAATCTTCAAACTCACTCTGTTCCGGGATATTTTTCGGAGAGGAATTCAAAAGAATCTTGCATAAAGAAACTTTTATTTTATCATCAATATCAAGGAGTTTGATCTTCTCCTTCATTTTGCAATCTTTGGCAGAATGACCAACTCTGACACATCTGTAGCAAGCATTTGGCTTATCAGAGGATTTCACAATTTCTTTTCTTTTATTAAAGGCTCTTTTCCTCTTGGCTCTTTTCTCCCGACGATTGTAATATTTATCGGGATTGTAATAATCTCCTCTTGTCTTTGATCAATGCTTTTTCCTCTTATGATCTTTAGATTTCTTGTGGGTTCCTTTTGGAATGTCCATTCCAAATTGTTCACAGAAGTCACCCACTTGCCGTCTCTTATTAAGACTCTACTTTTTGATTTGTTGGTTTAATCTGATCTTATTACATTAAGATAAACCTTCCTGAGTGCAAATACTAACCAATTTTCCATATGAGAAATTATCATAAGCAATACTATTTGCTCCTGCTCTCAGATTCTTCCTAACTCATTCAGTAAAAAGCATAGTAATCCATCAATAAATTTGGATTTCCAGTGAGAGCTACTACACTCTGGTAGTTCCATGACTCTTGATAAAAAGGTGTCTTTATACCACCTAAAATATGAGAGAGTCTTGCACCTCAAATTTTGAAGCAAATTTCTAATGGTCTCACTCATCTGACTATCTACCCGAAAAATACTCTACTATATTAAGAATTAAAGTATAAACCGCATTCTGAACTATATGGTCCCCCTCTCACTTGATAGTAGTGAGAATTTCTCCCCGTTGTATTTCGTAAATATAATTATCCCACCATCCTTTTAGTTGGCCAGTAAAGCCAGCTATATTTATTTCTGTAATGCTTTTATCCTTATTTTCACTCTGCTTGCAGATAGTACTATACATCATCATCCTGTGAACTAATGTATAGATTTGCCTTTCTGTATAACTATCTATGTTCCATTCATATATGTTCTTCCCATTATAACTATTGGATATTACCAACTGCTGTTCTTCTAGTAACACATCCTGAGGAGTAGCTCTAGGATAGTAATACATCCTTTAAACAGGTTTACGGGCAAATCTTTTTGAAATTTTATTTATAGTATCTGAGATTTCTTCCTTATGAGGGTTAAAGTCATTCGTCAGGAGGGTAAGTTTAAGGTCTTTAAACTTAGCTTCTATGACCTTTTCTAATTCTGAGATATTTTTCAACTTGAAATTTCTGATATCAGGGTCGGTTGAATACTAGACAAAGCAATAATGGCTTCGGGGTTTTCTCCTTTCTTGGTATCCTGGATACCTTTAAAAACCCTATCAATTTTTTCATGAAGAGAGATAATATGTTCTCCCAATACACTCATATAAACATTAGCATAATTTTGTTGTTTGAGCATAATATTAACATGCTTAGCAGTAATAGAAGCAATATCATCTTCTAATAATTTTGAAAAAGCTGAAAAGTAGACAATTTTATCCTCAGTACTACTCAACCTATACTCCTTTTCCAATACTGAGATATATTTATCTACATATTTGGCCATAAACCAAGGGACAAAATAAATAACTTTATTAAATCCTGAAAGATCTTAATAAAATTCATCTTGAAAGTAATTTTTTTATTCTTTATTAAAACGAAAAAGGGCCAAAAATACCTTTGAACTATCCGAAATGGGACAAAAATACCCTTCATTGGTTTTTTGGCTCAAAAATACTCCCCCGTTAAATTTTTGGCTCAAAATTACCCCTCTCTCTAACGGTTGGACACCAAGCATGCCACATGGACAAAAAAAGCCACTTGGACAGTCCAAGCCATCATCCACGTGGAAAATCCCTCAATTTCATATTTCTAATTACTGTTTTGGTGGCTTTATTGGGTTATTAGATCTTGAAGTGGCTTGAAGCATCAAGTAAATGCAGAAAATGCATTTTATGTGAATGGTGTAGTATCTGTGTTTTTTTGGTGTGTGTGTGTTGATGACCAGAAAATGCATCAAGTGGCTTATTGTTAGGTTTTTCTTGTGTTCTATTTTGATGCTAGGCTCTGTTTGAGCTGTTGTAATATTCGATAATTTTTTCCTGGATATTAGATATGTTTGTCTGGGGCCATGAGGTTGTGGTTTATTACTGGGTATTTGTAATAAAGTTCCCAATCGTTTATCGATAGACTAGTTAAAGCTTTAGTCATTTCATGTATGTTGTCTTATTTTCTTAACACCAAGAATATCACTGCTATGTGACACTGGACCTTGAAATAGGAGTTTGTGATAAAGTCTTGACAAATTTTCTATAGGTGAACCTGAATGTATTCATTCCGATATGGTAAACAAGAAATAGAGATAACGAAGGGTATTTTCTATAGCTTAACGATTGGGTTGATGGTTATTATAAGTAGGTTGATGGATTAATTGAGGGATTTTCCACATAGACGTTGACTTGGACTGTCCAAATGGCATTTTTTTTTCATGTGGCATGCTTGGTGTCCAACTGTTAGAGAGAGGGGCAATTTTATGCCAAAAATTTAACGGAGGGGTATTTTTGAGCAAAAAAATCAACTAAGGGTATTTTTGCTCCATTTTGAATAGTTCAGGGGTATTTGTGGTCCTTTTCCTTTATTAAAATTGTTAAAAAACTAATTTCTGAAGCATTCCCATCTGGGTAACTTAAATTCTTCAGAAATCTTTTTCCTTACTGGCGAACTCTGTCTAAAATCAGTTTTTGTACTAGTCATTTAAACCCGTAGAAAAATTCAGTTCAGAGACTGTAGAATCCTCTTCATTGACTGGGACAACAATATTATTTTTTTCAATCAAAATATTATTAACTCTATTCTCTTCCCTAATTTGAGAAGTAGAGGCTCTCGAAGGATAATCCATAATATAATCAACAGGAGATATATAAGAAGGAAAAAATCTAGTTAATGAATTAGATCTATTTATTCTAGCCTGTAACATGATATTATCAGTATCAAAAGTTGGATCTGTAAATATAATTTTTACAGTACCATCCGAAGCTTGTTCAACCTCAGTGATTTCACTACTAGAACTAGCTATTGGAGGGGCAGCCTCCTCCATGACCCATTCTTTCGGGAAGTCAATTTCATCCCATTTGATAGGTCTTCGGGTGGTAACTTTAGATCTACCAAAATTAGTTTCTATCAAAATAGTTTCATTTTTAAAATTCATAATTTTGCACATAGGATTTAAAGTATAAAGAGGTTTATAATAAATCCTATAACAGATACACATAACTTCAGTACCTGGTGCATAATCATAATCATACAGTTTAATGCTCAATATTAAAGCATTTAATGAATCATCATCATTAGAGAAATCTGTAAATTAGATTAAAGCATTTAATGAATCATCATCATTTAAAGAAATCTGTAAATTAGGATAAGCATTAAAATAAACTGGTTCATAAGCCAAACTGGTCTGAATTGTCCCTATTAGGGATTTCCTCCTGTTTTGGTTCTTTTCATCCCTTAAAGCTGCTATGAAGCTTTCGGGTAAGCCTCTTAAGGTTAGTGGCTTGAAGGCGACTTGAATTAACCCAATATGCATGAATCTATGGGTTTCCCTATAAGGAGCCAAATCATTATCAGATAATAATTTAAAAGTAGCATGATCACTATCAACAGTCAAGGTTTCTTCAGTTGTTTTAACCTATTTTAAACCTAATTTCTCAAAGGTACCCATCTGGTAGATGACCTTGGGTTGGACTCAAGGAATACTCCATTTATTAAGGAGATCCAAGTGTTGAGGCATATCATAGTCCTCTTTTCTACTGTTCTTAACAGTAGATCGTCTCTTGAAAATATTCATTTTTGAGAATAAGTTTATCTTCTTCACCTAATATAATTTATGAGTAAAATTATATAAAGTAATGTTTTTTTAAGGAGATAGGATATTATATATATCATAATGAAACAATCAAAAATTTTAAAAAGATAAATTGGAAGAAAATTTATCAATATCTAGAAATTACTCATGAAAATCTAGTACAAAAACTACATATTAAATGGTTTTATGCCATATATATTATTAGTGTGAAAAATGTTACACTATTAAACTTTAGTTGTTACACTCTTAAGCTTTATTTATTTGTTATAGTATATAATTTGTTTTATTTTAGAATTACAAATCTCATTTTCCATGAATAATTAGTTGACACATTATACTTTTATAATTACCTTTAACTATATGAAAGTTTTCAATTTGAATTAATTGAATATTTTCTTTGATTTAATTTATTTTTTTGATTTTGATTTAATACAGAATTTAAGAAAGTAAAGAAAACTTTTAAATTAAAGTCACGTGGAATGTACCAAAATGTATTTTAATCTTGTGAATTTAAACATGACATGAAAAAAAGTTAAAATTAAAGAGTTACTAAAAAAGAAGATAACCAAATTTTTTTTCAAACAAACTTAAAAGGAAAATAAAACAATAAAGATTACCTTTTAAATATTTATAATATTTTTTTTGTTATTTTATTACAATAATTATTTTCTGGAGAAATCCAATATGCAAAATAATGGTAATTACTATGTTGTATGTGGACATTCAATAAACAAAAAACTAACAATATACTCCATAAAAAGGGTATAGAAATGAGTATATGAATGCGTGCAATTCTGAAAGGAGAGATGTGGGTCCACATGAGATGTCATATCACCTAGGATGAAATTCGCATTTAGAAAAAGATGCCTGACTTATTTTGTCATTGAAAATTTGTCACCAAGCATTAAAGATTAAAGAATAAGTATGCGTTGCATAGTTTTCTATGAAATGATCATGATGCCCTTGGTCATTCCACTTACTCATCTTTCTTGTACAAGTACTTGTATGTAAGTGAGGATCCTCACTTTTCGTCGTCCTCACAGGGACGCAATTGGAACAGTGTGAAAAAAATTCAACCCCTTGATGAATTACACGTGGCTATTGGTGCAATTAGCTTGACTGTGATCATTAATTTTCTGAGTTTACTAAATTTTGTGTGGGCCCTTACGTGTTCTGTTTATAGGATTTTTTCTTGGACTTTAGTACTATTTGATTTCATTTCTATACTATATGTTACTACCTCTATCCCATATTAGTTAATCATTTTTTTTTACACATATATTAATAAATCATAAATAAAAAAGTAATTTTACTAAGTCACTCCTTGAAAAACTTCTTGAAAACTTTACAAGCAAGCGTGAATACTTTCAAAAAGAATTAATTACTAGGGTAATATGCAAAAAATTTAATTAATGCTTTCTTAATTTAGTAAGATGGACAACTACTCCCTCCATCCATCATTACTTGTCTACTTGAAACTTGGCACATACCTTAAGAAACAATAAATAGATGAGTGATTTTACTATATCACTTTTTGAATATAATAAAAAAAAAAATTTGAAAAATGCAATGAGGAATGAATAGTATTTAATATCAAGGGTAAAATGAAAATAAATGGTAAATTATGTATTGATTTTTCAAACTGCACAAGTATTTCAATGACAAAAAAGTCAGGCATCTTTTTCTAAATGCGAATTTCATCCTAGGTGATATGACCATGATGCCCTTGGTCGTTCCACTTGCTTATCTTTCTATATAATAGATAGAAAAATAGAACCTTTTTCACTTAGAAGAGTAGACTTTGATGAATATTGAATATTTGAGAGTTTTAAACTTGTAGTTTCTAGGTGACATCTAGCATTTAGCTTGTAGTTTCTAGGTGAAGTCTAACATTGGTTGATAATTATAGTAGAGTAATTAGTGGTGGAATCTTGGAATTATTGGTTAGACTTATTTTGCTTGACTAATCGAAGGTCATCCATTTGTGGTTATCTTCGTTTTCCTTGATTTCTTAAGTAGGATTAATAATTGAGTTGTTGATATCAATTGGGAGGTGAGGGTTTTAGCCTCTTGTTGCCCATAATTTCATTAGCTTAAGTGTTTCCCATATATTGTTTTCTTTCTTATTTTCCTTCTTTTCTTTGATTCTTATCATATTGGTATCAAGAGCCTTGGTTTAGTTTTGTTTTTACAAATCTAAATCTTGGAATTTTGATCTATTCAAAAATTCAAAAAATCAAAAAATTATCAAAAATCCCAAAAAAAAACGAATTTTTTTTTGTTTTGATTTGTTGTTTTTGAAACTAGATCTTGATTTCCCAGTGTCTTGTGAGTCTAAATTTCAAATTCTATTCAAATCGGAGTTGTAGAAGTGAAGTTACCATTAAACGGTTTTCAAGCTTTTAAGTTTATGAAACTTGAAAATTGGGTTTATTGATTAAGGAGAAATTGAGGCTTAAAATTCTTTGGGATTTGCTCCCTAAGTCGTGGGGAAGCTATTCCTAAATTTTGAGTCAATTCTGAGTTGATTTGGTTGTGTTAGGGTTTAGTGTGTATTTTTGGTCTTCTTGAAGAAAAAGATAGAAAAAAGTGTCTTTGATCCAAATTTTCAAGTCAAAGTTGGTCAAAGGTGTTTGTGGGTCCAAGTGACAATTAGTTGGAATTTTTTTTTGAAATTTGAAAAAAAAAAATTAGGATTGCCACGTCAGCAGTCACTTGCCACATCAGTAGTTAACTGCCCAGTCAGCACACCAGCACCAGCCTACTCGCGCCACCTGGAGCATGAAATCGACTTTCTGAGAGAAAAAATTTAGGTTTTCAACACTTAGTTTTTTTTTTGGGTCCTAAGTTTTTGGGACCTAAATATTTTTCTAAGTGTCCAAACTTTGTGAGTCTATTTTTAAACTTTTTCTCCTTCAATTTCTCAACTATTTAATAAGTAATTAACATATTTAATCATTTGTTAACTAGTTTCAATCATCAAAAATCAAAATTTTCAACTGATGAACTTCTTTGGGGCCCAAAAATTTTTTTAACTGTCCAAACTTCGTGATTTTTTTTTTTTTAAATTTTCTCCTTCGATTTCTCAACCATTTAACAAGTAATTAACATATTTAATCACTTGTTAACTAGTTTTAAAACATCAAATCATCTCTTTAGTTCATCAAATTAAGCAAAACAAGTAATTTTTCTACTTTTGTTACTTAGTGGCTTTTTTTGAGTCTGTTTTCTTTCGTGCTTCTTTTCTTCAACTTTTCTCATTTTAATTCATAGATAAACTTCTTGATTCAATTCCTTTTAGCTTTTATTTAGTCATCCTTCTTTTAAGTGTCACAAAAATCCACTCCACCACAAAGGATCGGTGAACTTAGATTGATCAAGCGAAGCTAGTTCACTATCAATTTTGAGACGATGCTATAGGAGGTGAGTTTAGAGTTTATATATGAGTGACATGAGGATTTTACCACTAATATTGTTTGTTGAGATTTTTAGGTACAATGACTAATCACTTTCCTTTTAACTATGGAGGAAGGAGCTCGGTGAACAACATGGGGACATATGCGAATATGTCAAGGAGAGTGACCAACGTGAATGAAAGGGTAGTTGAAATAAATGGAAGATTTGGAGGTATGGAGGAAAGGGTGAGAAGTATGGATAGTATGATTGAAAGGAGGTTCCCTACGACAATTCAAATTGAAGAAACAAGAAGGGCCTCGGGTCAAGAATCCAACCTACACTACCCCTAACCAAATTGGAACTAAACCTACACTCAGAATACATTCCGAATGAACCCAAGCTATGTTAGGAAAATCACCTCATATCCAAATACACAACCATATTAGCCACCACAAAAGAGTCCCTCTTTTGTGGAAACCCAAGTTAGAAGTCAAGCACCTCCACGAAATGTATCACATGCACCCTTGCATGTACCCTATGTTCCAACCCAACAACACTACCCATAAGTACCCTACCAAGATATCTATTATCAAAATCCTTTTTATGATGAAATGTGTGAAGAGGATCACCTGAATGAATAGTGGAAAGGACCCGAAGGCTTTGGTACAAACCAAGGCATGGGATGTCAAGGGAAATGGGATAGTGGAGATAGGTATAGAGATGAAGAAGAAAGGTGTGGAGATTGAAATGATGATCAAGGTGTTCCAGATCAAGGGATGGGTACAAAATGGTGAGTCTTCCAATTTTCCAAGATGAAATTCAAGCTAACTACAACACGAAAAGGAAAGACCAAGCCTATGGAGGTAATCATGATATAACTCAGTCTTCTTATCCTTCTATCATTCGATGTTCTAAATGTCAAGGCAAAGGACATAATGCTAGAGAATGTCCACAAAGGAGGCCAAATGTGATCTTGTGTGATAGACCTTATACTAAAAATATGATAGAGTGTGAGGTTGGGAATGGCTGTGATGAGCCTAAGGTTAGTCATAATAATGTGAACTCAAATGTAAATAATAAGTAATTGGAGAAGGGTTTGAACTCTTCTTGTAATCTAAAGCGAATCATGGGGGATATTTCTATAGAGGAGCTTAATCAAAGTGTGTACATATTCCATGCAAGGTTAAAGATGATGGATAGGGTATGCTCCTTCGTCATTGATGGTAGGAGTAGTATTAATGTGGTGAGTTTCACTATGGTTCATAGAATGAAACTTCCTACACAAAGACACCCCAACCCATACAAACTTTAATGGATTATTAAGAATGATGATGTAGAGGTTACCAAGAAAGTGGTTGTGAATTTTAGCATTGGAAAGTATCTAGATGAGATGTTATGTGATGTTTTGCCCATGCAATCTTGTCATATGTTGTTTGGTAAACCTTGGCTAGATGGTAGGGATGTTCGATATCAAGTGGATTACAATAAATAATCACTTGTATTTGAAGGATGAAAGCACACTCTTGTTCCCTTAACACCCTATCAACTAAGTGAGGACTACAAGATAATAAGGAAACTTTGAAAAGTACTTAAAAGAGAAGAACTTGAGAAAGAGGAGAAAGAATTGGCTTAAGAAGGGGAGTTGTATGAGATTGGTGAGCCAAAAAGTGACTTAAAAGTGGTGGACAAGGAACACTCAATTGTGGGACTTGCAGATACCAATCCATTGTTGCCTACTAACCATAGTGCTAGCATTTTGCCTAGTACCATCCCTTCTCTTTGTAGGTTCATGGACAATTACTTCCAAAGGAGGATCCAAACAAAGTTCCTCACGAACAAAGGGTTGAGGCGTAATGATGGAGATACCTACCAAGGAAACTCCTAAGAAGAGACAAATGGACCAAGTCTATAGGTCTAAGATGATGCATTGGGGGGAGAACTTTGGAAAACCAAGTGTGGTGGGCAAGAATTCAAGCTCAAAGGCCTGTCTTTGAGGTATGTACCCTTTCCCTCTTATTTCAAGCAGTCGTTAGAGTCATGATGACATTTTCCCAATGGTAGGTAGGTTTTTGAAATTGTATGATCTCATACCCTACCATGAGTGTTATGATATAGTTCCAATGTATTCTTGGTTGATTTTGGCTATGCTTAAGTTATGTGAACTTTATGTTTTGGATGCCAACTATACTTGTTGTTTGGGAAAGAATCCATGGTGTATCTGTGATGCCCAATTTATGTATTCTACTTCTTGTTACACTTATGTGGTTAGACAAGTTGAAGTGTTAGGATGGATTCTTAGGGGCATGCTATGGTTAGTGAACATAGGAAGTGCACCCTATAGTTCCTTCAACCTCTCAAGAAGCATGGATCCACTTGTTGATCCACTCCTTGTGGGAGTTTGTTTGAGGAAGAATAATGAAGTGTACTTGAAATGCCTAATTTTGTCCTCTTGTGATCAAAATTGTGAATACCGTCTTGTTAACATTCTAGCCTTAAAGTGTGTATTTGCAATTGAGAACCCTCGAGATGAGTTAAATGCACTTCACTTCTTTCTTTATTACTTGTTTGCATATGATGATCCTTTGATCAAATGTGGTCTTATGCTTGTGAACCTCAAGGCAATTGTGTCATTGCCTCTTTTGGGAGTTTCATACACACTTGCATCCTTATTTGACAAACTTGTGCTTAAGTTGTGTGTCCTACAACTAGGGAATGCTAAGTGGTTTGTTTATATGTGAGGAAGTTCATGGGTATTGAAAGCTCCTTGTCACTTTCACAGGGTTAGACAAGTTAAATTTTCAAATGGGACTCTCGGAAGCATACTTGATACTCTGGGAACCGTGCTTAGCACCTTTCTCTACTACCTCTTTGCTTACGATGACACCCATGTTGGTATGAGATTTTTTTACTGGTATATGGGTCTTGCACTTCTTTGACCCGAATGAACTTTTATGGGTGATTGCACCACTTTTTGTGTGGTCTTCTTGCAAGATGATGAAATAATTATGTCTTATGGCTCCAAATTTAAATGTGACACCACCTTTTGGAAGTCTTGATGTCACCAATACCTTTGTGTTTTACTTGTCTCTTGATGTTTACCATAATCAAAACCTTTGCACCTTGTATGATGAGTTACTTTTATTTGAAGCAAAGGATATTTGGTTGTATGTCAAATTTGTGCCTCCTTGGTACGACAGTATTATTTCAAACCCTTGTGCTAACTCTTATATTTTGGTTGTTTGTCCTTCTCATGAGTTTTCAAGGTTTGGATTCAAGGACAAATCCTTTTCAAAAAGAAGAGGATGATACTAGCACAGATGGCATAGCCGACTTTAGCTTGGAATGAATGGATGACACGTATGATGTTCATGAAAGGGAAGCTTGGGAGTTTGTGGGAGTGAAGAGGATGAAGAAAAGGGGCCATTTGTGCAAGTTGCTACCTACTAAATCCAAGAATTGACAAGAAAGGAAACCAAACAAGGCCCTTGTCTCATTAAGGGAAATTTTGTAAAAAGCCAATGTCTTCTTTGTTTTCTTAGTATAAATAGGATATTTTTCATTTAGAAGAGTAGACTTTGATGAATATTAAATATTTGAGAGCTTTTAATCTTGTAGTTTCTAGGTAAATCATAGCATTAGTTGGTAATTATAGTTGAGTAATTAGTGGTGGAATCTTGGAATTGTTAGTTGAACTTATTTTGCTTAATTAATCGAAGGTCCTCCATTTGTGGTTATCTTGGTTTCCTTTGATTTCTTAAGTAGGGGTAATATTTGAGTTGTTGAAATCAATTGGGAGGTGAGGATTTTAGCCCCTTGTTGCCCATAATTTCATTAGCTTGTGTGTTTCCCACATATCCTTTTCTTTCTTATTTTCCTTCTTGTCTTTGATTCTTATCAACAAGGGAGCCTAATTTGTACACAGGCACATTCGTGGCACTGGAGCTGTCACTCACCTACATAGAGAAATCCTTCTAGAATTTAAACAAGTAGGGCACTATTTTATCAACAAGAGACCTAGGGGTATAGTCACTAGTTTATTCTTACCCTGAGAAGCGACAACTATGAGGGTGGAACATCCTTGTTTTGATGAGGAAGTAGACATCGAGCTGAGTAAAATTGAGTGTGGAGGATTTTTTTACTTTTGAAATAGTGACGAAAGAGAGGAAAAAGAGAAGAAACAATCTTAAGCAAATCTGAAGTTGATGCGACCCAAAAGAATAGAACAGGTTAGGGAGCTTGTATGGTAGATAAATCAAGATGAAGCAGTGGATTGGGAAAAATGCTTCCACTGGATCTTGACACATGGTTAAGCGGGTCGTACTGGAGGGAAGTCCAATCACAAGGGAACACATGACAAAAGTAGGCAAAGTGTCAGTCAGCCCGAGCATCGGTCTCACGTATTTCCAACTTCTACCCACAATAAGAACTATTGTACCCAAATAATGGAGGGACTATTTGTATGGGGTAAAATAGGAGTAGTGAATATGTGATATCGCAGATCAGGTAAGTTGAAAACCGCTTGTTCAGGTCACCCCAGGAATGAGTCGAGATGAGATATGAAGAGGAGCGACTTCTCGTTCTAAATCTGAGAGGACAGAACTGCTGGCCATAATTAAGATGCAGTAAACGACAAGAGGTGACCACCATGTCAAGATGTTCAAGTGTATGGATGATCCCTGGAATACTTGCAATGATAAGGGAATAACAGACTGGCACTCTCCAATGTCTCCAGAGTATAACAGTCACTCATTAGTCGCAGTACTACAGGGCTGGTCACGTTCTCTCATAGACCACACACCAACCTTGTATCCTATAAATAATTGTTCTCCCTCTGTTATAAATGATCATATGATTTTTGCCCAATTCAGGCACTAAGCAATAAGATAAAAAGTTTAGCTTTGCCTCAAATGTCTCTCTATTTTGTTTCTCTTCTTTGTTCATTACCTTAACGCTTGCCTAGGACAAATTTCTTTTTGCTTGTCTCGTTTACACGACCTTTGTTGTGGCTCAGATTTGCTCTCTAACTTAAGCTTGTTAATTTATCTAGTAATTTTCATTTTACTTATCTATGGTCTTGCAAACTTTTGCTACTAACACAATGCTAATTTATAATGTGTGCTCTTGACCTACCTAGAAATTTAAACTGTCACAAATTGGTGGTAAACACAACCAAAAAACTTTCACTTGCAAATTTGCTCCTATATATATCTTTTATTGCTTTTTATACTATACAAAAGTCAAGGCACTTTCAAGCTTTTTTTGTAAAATTATATGATCTTATGGACTATGTTTTTGAAAATGATTTGACATGTACTATTCATATTTCATTTTACCTCTAATACATTTCTTTATCACTTAGGATGCCATATTTATTTCCAAATTTAGACAACTTCAAAGTCCTCTTACAATTCTTAAGAAATTTTAAATTTTGATAAAACGTTTAAAAAGTTTATCTCAAAATTATTATCGCTTTAGTAATTCAGAACAAAAGTTAATACTCCCTTCATTCCTTTTTACTTATTACAATTCGATTCACGAGAGTCAATTTGACTAATTTTTGAAGCTAAATTGAGTTTGAATAATTTAATTTTTATATTTTAAATTTACATGTTAAAAAATTATATGAAAAATACTATAAGTTGAATCCTTCTCATATTAATATGATGAAAAAATACATCTTAAAATTATTGGTCAAAGTTCATGAAGTTTGACTCTCGAAAAGTGAAATGTGATAAGTAAAAAGAAACAAATGGAGTAATTGTTTTCAATTATATCTTTATATTGAGTAAAGTATAATTTGTAGTTGTTATTTTTTTCCTTAATGGACGTGAAAAAGGTAAATGACAGTTAAAATGAAACAAAGAGAATAAAAGCAACACGCCACTACATAACCTTATAGGGGGACTTTCTCTGATGGTAAGAACCACTAACCTCCAACCTTAAGGTTTTGAGTTCCAACCATCAATAAAGAAAAAGGGTAGAAGCTCCTAGAGATAGAAAAAAAAATATTTTTAAAAAGAAGAATATTAGTAGCCCAGTTAGTTGACTACCTAAACTTTCATCTTGTTGATGATGATTCAATTTCCCATGAGCAATAAAAACTAAAAAAGAAGACTTTTAATCCTAATTTTGGGTTTGGACTTAGCACGGACAAAATGCCACTAGTTGCATAGATATGTTAAAAAGTTATCAAATACTTCCCCCGTTTTAATTTGTTTGTCTCGTTATGACTTAACATAAAATTAAAAATAAAGATAATTTTGAATATCGTGGTCTTAAACTAAAGATATGTTAAATGTACCAAAATATCATTTAATCTTATAATTTTAAATATATTATGTGGAAAGTTATAATTAAAGAGTTGCTTAAAAAGAAAAGAGATATACTTTTTAAATGGATTGAAAATGAAAATATGACAAACAAATTGGGGGGGAAGGTGGTGGAGGTTAAACGGGTCAATGATAGGTTGATGTCGATTAAGTTGGTCATTGGAGGGTCTACGTGGAACATTCTTACTGCCTACGCTCCACAATCCGGCTTGGATGAGGAGGAGAAGAAGAGCTTTTGGGAGGTTTTGGATGAGGTGGTGAGAGGTGTTCCAAGAACTGAGAAGCTTTTCATAAGAGGTAATTTTAATGGGCATATCGGGTCATTATCAGGAGGATATCATGATGTGCATGAAGGTTTCGGTTTCGGGGAAAAGAGTGAAGGAGGAGTCTCACTTTCGGATTTTGCTAGGTTCTTTGGGTTGATAGACTTTTTGCTCCTTAGGAAGAGTGATAGAGGGCTATGTAAAGACTGTAAGGTCATACCTAGCAAGAATCTTTCAACCCAACATAAGCTTCTGGTGATAGACTTAGAAATCAAGAATGAAAGAAAGAAGAGGGGTGTGGAGGAACAACCCAGGATTAAGTGGGGTAGCTTGATTTTGATCAGTGCTTTAGAAATTAGGGAGAAGTTGACGACTATGGGGGCTTGGAAGAGTAGAGGGGATGTGGATAGTATGTGGGAGATGACTTCTAGTTGCATTAGGGAGATAACTAGAGAGATGTTGGGTGTCTCGAAAGGCCTATTTGGTAAGCACCAGGGGGACTAGTAGTGGAACAAAGAAGTTAAAATGAAGGTGGAGACTAAGAAGGTGGCTTATGAAATTATGGTTGAGAGCAAGGATGATGAGGAGAAACGGATGAATAGGGAGGAGTATACGTTAGCTAGGAAAGAGGCTAAGTTAGCGGTTATGGTGGCTAGGACAATAACTTTTGAGAGCTTATATGCGGCTTTAGAGGAGAAACGAGGGCATAAGAAGTTGTATAGGCTTGCCAAGGCTAGGGAGAGGAGGGCCCGTGACCTTGACCAAGTGAAGTGCATCAAGGGAGAGGATGGAAAAGTTTTGGTGGAGGATGCCCTCATTAGGATAGGTGGTAGTCTTATTTTCATAGACTTTTGAATGGCGAGGGGGACAAAGGTATCATGCTAGGGGACTTGGAGCACTTAGAGAGGTGTAATTATTGCGGTTATCATAGGTGTATTAAGGTTGAGGAGGTTAATGGTGCTATTTGTAGGATGCGTAGAGGTAGGGCGACTGGCCTGACGAGATTTCTGTGGATTTTTGGAAGAGCACTAGCGGGGCATGTATGGAGTGGTTGACAAGGTTGATTAAATTCATTTTTAGGACTGCGAAGATTCCCTAAGCTTGGAGATGGAGTATGATGATTCCATTATATAAGAACAAAAAAGAAATCTAAAGTTGCAACAACTATAGGGGTATCAAGTTGTTGAGTCATACTATGAAGGTTTGGGAAAGGGTGGTACAATTGAGGTTGAGGAGGATCGTGACTATTTCTGATAATAAGTTTGGTTTCATACCTCGCTCGACTACCGAGGATATTCACCTTATGAGGAGATTAGTGGAGCAGTATAGGGAGAGGAAGAAGGACTTCTACATGGTGTTCATAGATCTTGAGAAGGTGTACGACAAAGTCCCCAGGGAGGTTTAGTGGGGTTGGTTGGAGGCTAGATGTGTGCCCGTGGCATACACTAGGTCGATTCAGGACATGTACAATGGAGCAAAGACTCTTGTGAGGACGGTAGGAGAAGATTCAGAGCACTTTTCTGTTTTGACAGGGTTGCATAGGTATCAACTCTTTGTCCATTTTTATTCACCTTGGTGATGGATGTATTGAATCGGCATATTCAAGGGGAGGTGCCTTAGTGTATGTTATTTGCTAACAATGTAGTGCTAATTAACGAGACCTGGGGAGGAGTTAATAATAAGTTAGAGGTTTGGAGATAGACCCTAGAGTCTTAAAGGGTTTATGCTAAGAAGGAAAAATACAGAGTACTTGGAGTGTAAGTTCAGTGATTTAATGCATGAGGATGATGTGGTAGTAAATTTGCATTCTCAGGCCATTCGAAAGAGAGATAGTTTTAAGTATCTTGGGTCTATGATTCAGGGAAATGGAGATATTGACGAGGATGTCACGTACCGTATTGGTGCATGGTGGTTGAAATAGAGGCTCGCTTCGGGAGTCTTGTGTGATTAGAAGGTGCCTCCGAAGCTTAAAGGTAAGTTCTATAGAGTGGCAGTCCGACCGACAATATTGTATGGATCGGAGTGTTGGCCAGTTAAGAACTCCCACATCCAAAAGTTGAAGGTGGCGGAGATGAGGATGTTGAGATGGAATTGTGGACTTACTAGAAGAGATAGGGTTAGAAATAAGATTATTCGAGAGAAGGTGGGAGTGGGTGAGAGGCTGGCTATGGATGGTTTCAGGCTGGGTAGAGGTAGGCTGAAGAAATATTAGAGGGAGGTGATTGGGCATGATATGGAGAAGTTACAACTTACGGATGACATGACCTTGGATAGGAAAGTATAGAGGATGTGGATTAGGATAGAGGGTTAGTGGGTAGGAGTGCATCCCTTACTAATAGAGAGGAGTACTTTGTTTGTAGTGGTGCCTATAGTCATAGTGTTATGCATGTGTCTTGTAGTTTCTTGTTCATGGTGTTTTGGTGTTGTTTGTGATTTCGGATAGATAGTTTATAGTATTACTCTATGGGTTTCTTGTTTCTTTTATTATCTAGTGGTGCATTTTATTGTTTGTTTTTATATTTTTTTTTGTTATACTGTTATTTGTCCTGAGCCGGGGGTCTATCAAAAACAACCTCTCTACTTCATCGAAAATAGTGGTATGGATTGCGTACACTTTATCCTCCCCATACCCCACTTTGAGGGAATACACTAGGTATGTTATTGTTGAAATTATAATGAACGAAGTATATATTGTTATAAACCTATAATTTTTGAAGAAATTTTCAATTAAACAGGAAGGTTGCAAGTATCTCAAGTGGACATGTTGCAAATAGCTCAAACAGATAGCTTGTGAGTAGTGCAGACAAAAATATTGCAAGTATGTTAAGTATACAATTTACTACCAGCTTCTGCAAAGCCTTGGTACCATTGTAGGCATTGTTATGTCTAAAGTCATCTATGTCTGTAATCACAAGAGGTGGTAGTACTTTTTATAGACTTGCTGTGATTATAACTGAAAATATTTTGAGAAAAAATTCTCCACAATATTATAGATGTCTCAATTTGCTCCTAAAATAGCAATGACTTAAAGAGGTTCTAAGCTATCAAAATTTCACATGGTTAAAGATTGTTGAAATGACTATGTCCCATTCCTGAAGAATGTGGATTTTTGATAAATTTTATAACTACATATTTATTACCTGAATTGAATGTGACAATATTTGGTAAAATTTATAAATATAATCATGTTCTTAGATGTAAAGATATCACGACTCACCCTCATAAGAGATAGAATAATTGAGAAGAAATATTTAAATATTTCATACTTTACTCCTGAAGTAGTAAGCTTTAAAATTCAGTCTTGGCATAGTATATATGAAATTTACTCATGAAGTAATAAATCAAGAAATATACTCCTAAAGTATTAGATTTAAAATTTACTCCTGAAGTACCAAATTTGAAATTTACTCCCAAAGTAGTAAACTTTAAAATTTGCTTCAGAACTATTAAAATCTTAAAATTTACACCCAAAATATTTAATCTTGAAATTTGCTTTCAAAGTAGTAAAATCATGAAATTTACTCTCGAAGTAGTAAAATCATGAAATTTATTATCGAAGTAGTAAAATCTTGAAATTTACTCCTGAACTAATAAAATTTGAAGTTTACTCCCGAAATAGTAAGACTTGAAGATTTATTATTACAATAGTAAATAATCTGAAATTTTACTTCGAAAATAGTAAGACTCTGAAATTTTCTTTCGAAGTAGTAAGAATCTGACAATTACCCCCAAAGTAGTCGAATGTCAAACTTTACTCTCGAAGTATTAGAACTTTGAAATTTACTCCCGAAGTGAAAAACTTTAAACTTTACGCCTGAAGTAGTAAAATTTTAAAATTTTCTTTTGAAGTATAAATAGTTTGAAAATTATCCGAGAAATATTTTTAAATGGTGTCTTCTTGTTATTGTATTTTAAACACATTCTAATATTCAGGTTTTATTTCTTAAAGTGAATGAAAGAAATGTCACAACTTACCTCCTGGAGAGATAGAATAACAAAATATACACATATATTATTTTTGTGATATAAAAGTCATTACAATATGTATATGTTGTACTTAGAAATATCTTTAATAGTTCTATTAAGTAGAATTTTAAGGCAATAGGAAATTGATCTTGTAGAATATTTTCTGCTATAACTATATTGATAAATTATGATTAGTTGTTATTGATTTTTATGAAGAAAATAACAAAATCATATATTTTTTGTTGAAGGATGTAATAATTATGTGGTGTCATTTTGATTCAATATATCCTGATGTTAATGGGTAAATTTTCTTGAAGGAGATATTTGAAATAATAAAGTTAAGAACTTACTATTTACTTTTCGTAATATATAAATTGTCTTTAAATATCGAGCCTACACCCTGAACGTGGACGGCATTAGATGTCATTGCTGGCCCAAGTGTACCCATAATATTACATGAAGTATACATCTAGATATGAGTGGAATGTATTTATTTAAGGCATTTCAGGAATTCGATAATGTCAACTAAGGGTCTAAACCCAAGAAATTCACTATAAACCCTTATTCTAAAGATTCTATGGATTAATCTTATGTTAGAAAGATGTAATAATCTAAATTAACCCAAGATAGTAGGAAATCGTCTCTCTCAAGCCTTAGGTTGAAAACTTGGATTTTTGGGGAGAAAATAACGTCAAAACTCAGAACCCAATACATTAACTACCTGTT
The DNA here is from genome assembly GCA_031232105.1 of Capsicum rhomboideum. NCBI lineage: Eukaryota > Viridiplantae > Streptophyta > Magnoliopsida > Solanales > Solanaceae > Capsicum > Capsicum rhomboideum. Next base: position 25,398,459 of record CP124718.1, read on the forward strand.
GACAACTGTAACGGTTGCCTGTCCACTATAGCGGTCCCGCTGTATCGGCCAGAGGCCCACTACGACGGTCCATCACTTAACCTTACTGACAGCTATGGTGGTCCCACTATGGTGGTACCGAAAATGCTGTAGCGGTCTTTAACCAGTAGCTCGGGGGATTTTCAAGAAATTCCCCTTTTTATAACACTCTCTTGGATTTTTGACGACACATATTTATCCTATCGAGGAAAATGCCATAACCAGAGTTCTCCTAATCCATTTGCTCATTCCAAAAGTTTTTATGGATCACTATATCTCTTCTTTATCATGACATCACCTCAAAATCATCAAATACTACATCTCGAGACACAGACGATTTCTAAGCCACACAAAAATCGATTTTCATCAGAAATCACCCTAGCCCGAGAATTTAACAACTATCATCCTAGGAAAAACTCTACCCAGAAACTTACATCCTAAACAATGCTATAACAATAGGATGGATCGTTACATTAGATATCTATTAAATAATTATTTCATCCCTGAAGGAAAAATAGAATAAAAAAGGGAAGAACAAGCAAGAATTACGTGAATCGGCAAAAAACTACAGATATCTGATACGTATGTCCGGTCTGATCTCCTAAGAGGCCTACTCAACAAGATGGATCTTTCGCTAGACCTTTACGGATGCAATCTCCTTAGTCTTTAATTTTCAAGAATCTATATCAAGAATGACATCAGGTTCCTCTTCATAAGAGAGGTTCTCATTCAGTAAGACAAAATACCAATGAATAATATAGACACCATCTCCATGGTAGTTCTTAAGCATCTAAACATGGAACACAAAATGAACTCCCAACAAACTCGGAGGTAAGGCTAACCTATAAGCCACAGAACCCACATCTTTTAGAATTTCAAACGGTCCATATATCTTAGACTAAGTTTACCCAACTTCCAAAATGCATAACACCCTTCATGGGTAAAAGCTTGAGCAACACTTTCTCACTTTCCATGAAATGCATGTCTCTCACCTTTCGATCTGCATTCTTTTTCTATCTGTTTTGAGTAGCCACAAGTTTCTCTTGTATAAATCTTACCTTCTCTATTGAATCCTTCAAAAATATCTGTACCCCAAGGTATCTCCCCAAATACATCAAAATCCAGTAGTAGATCTACACCTCCCACACAAAGCCTCAAAAGGAGCCATGTCAATGCTCGAATGATAATTATTATTATATGCAAACTCAACCAAAGGTAGGAATTAATCCTAATGACCTCCAAAATCCATCACACATGCCGAAAGCATGTGCCACAATAACTGGATCATCTGCTCATACTTCCCATCGGTCTGAGGGTGGAAGGCAGTATTCAGATCTAATCTAGAACCCAACTCCTCATGTGGCTTTTCCTTAAAATTTAGAGGTTAAATGCATACCCCTATTAGAAACAATAGCAATGGAAACCCCATGTATTCTGATAATCTCTTTGAGATAAATTTTTGATAACTTAGCTGCAATTTACATAACTTGCACCGAAATTAAGTGTGGTGACTTAGTCAGCCTATCCACAATAACCCATATCTAATCATGCTTCCCCATGGTTTTGGGATGACTAATGAAAAAATCCATATCTATCCTCTCATACTTCCATTCAGGAATGGGAATCCTTCAAAGAGTACCACCAGGCTTCTGATGTTCTTACTTTACCTGTTGGCAATTCTAATACTTAGCCATAAAATCAACTATATCTCGTTCATTCGGCCCCACCAATAGGGCTACCTTGAATCATGGTACATCTTGTTCGCACCATGATGTATGGAATATTTCAATCTATGCACCTCAACATATATGGTAGGAATCAAATTATTAACACGGGGTATACAAATAGGTCGCTTAATCCGCAACACGCCCTCACCATCAAGAATGGCCTCTTTGGCTTCACCTTAGAGCACCTTATCACAAATCTTACTCAACTTTTCATCCTTGAATTGCCTATCCTTGATTTGATCAAGAAATGTAGACTTCGCTACTACACTGGCTAGGAACCTACCTTTATCCAACACCTCAAGTCGCATGAAACTATTAGCTAGAGACTGAATCTCCCTAGCTAACGAAGGACTAGAAACCTCCAAGCAAGCCAAACTACCTATGATTTTTGTCTTTCTACTCAACGTATTGACTACAATATTAGCCTTACTCCAGTGATAGAGAATATCACATCATAATCCTTGAGTAGCTCCATTCACCTGCTCTATCTGAAATTCAATTCCTTCTCAGTGAAGATACGCTGCAAGCTACGATGGTCAATGAACATTTCACATCGCATCCCATACAGCACCCCATACAATTATTGTCTCCATATCTTAATTATAAACACCCCAACATCCAACTCTATGTCAATAGTAGGATAATTCTTCTCATGCACCTTGAACTATCGTGAAACATAAGTAATCACATTCCCTTACTGAATCAAACAATACCTAAACTAGAATGTGAGGCATCATAATATACAATGAAATCCTTATCCTCCACCAGCAAGTCAAGAATAGGAACGATGGTCAATAAGGTCTTGAGCTTTCAGAAGTAATCTTCACTGTCACGACCCAATCAGTCATGATTGGCACCCACCCTAACCTATGGCGGAAGAACCATACTAGTCTTACCATTACTCACGTAAGTGTTACCCTCACATTCACTTTTATAATTCTCCATGTATTAAATCAGTACTAAAAGGATTTCATTTAATTTAAAAGCATTGTCAAATGACATCATCATCCATAAATGAATAAAGTGTGGAAGCCTCTAATTTTACAATCCCCGGGACATTAAGTCACCATACAAGAACATCTAAAAAGAACAACTAAGTTTGAAAAACATCTAGAAATACCCCAAAACATAACAAGAGGAATTGTCTTAGTCCAAAAAACAAGGGACATCAACATCATAAGAAGATCTGAAGGTTGTCCGTACATGGTGCTTACTCTCAAAATTGGACCCCAACTGCTGACTAGAGTCGAGGTCACGTGCCAACCACTGGAAGATGTTTTGCACTCAACAAAAGGAAGAGTACAGGTAACATCAGTATATCAACAAGTACAGGTAGCATCAGTATATCAACAAGTACTGATACGCATCATAGCTTGACTAACTTAACAATGTACAAGTAATCATATCAAACAAGTATAAAGGCGATCATAACAAAACTCATAACCGATGATATCAATCAGAAAAATACATTATGTATCATCATATACTCACAACTCACAATTTCACTTTCACAGTTTTTCATACTTAGTCATTTTCATCAACAATTCATCATTATATATAGTCATCAAAACAGCACTCAATGCATATGAATGAGTGCATGTATGTAAGATGTGCGCATCATCTCTTACTCTTCTCATCTTTATCAACAACATCATAACATACTGGCGTGGTACCCAATCTATTATTATAACAAATCATATTGTACTAGTTTGGTACCCAACAAATTATCATAATATATCATATTGTGCCGGCATGGTACCCGACCCATTATCTCAACTCCTCATCATAATGCAAATAAAAATGCAATGCAGTCATCAAATCACAAGTCATTCTAGAAGGCAATCATAGATGTTTAAATCACAAACAAGCACAAAGCTAAGAAAGTCTATGTGCTACACAAAACCATAGCCTACCTCAACTCCTTTGCTCAAAGTCACCTTTAATCTACACCTTTCCCATTTTGTTCTCGTTCAATTCGTTCTTGATCTATACAATCATAAGAATTTACACACATTTTAACAAATCATCCCTTTTAACTACTAGAGATTAAAAGTCACAGATTTTAGCCATAACTTACCCTATTTCATCATCTTAGTTTTTTTTTAATCATTTAAACATCATGAACACTGCTTGAATTAGCATAAATAATCAAATTTCTAGTCCCATTAGTGTTTTCTAACACCCTAGAATCATTATGTGCTGAATTTATTCACATTCCCACTATTTTCAACAATTTCTATGAATTAGGGTTAAATCCAAATTTCCACAATTAATCCATTTCTAATGATTTTGTAAGGTTAAACGAAGTAAATTCAAGTCTAGAATGTAATTACTTACCTCCAAAGATGAAAAACTTCAAAATTCCTCTAAAAATTGCCTTTGCCTAAAAATCTATTGCATTTTTCAAAAAGTGGGGAATAAAAATATTTTCTGGGTTTGAAACTGAAATTTTTGCTGTACGTTACCACTGCAGTGGTTAAATTTCCATTGCAGCGGTTTGTACCATTTTACTGGTGGCCTCCGTTGCGGTTCCTATAACAACTACAACAGTACCGTTGCACCGGTTACTTTTTCCACTGCACTGGTCCGAGATAGAAACTTGGGACCCCTACTTAGTTTTTCTTATTTTTTAACACACACCATGAATTTCAACATCGTGAATCAACCCCTCCACGATAAATGTTATAACCATTGTTCTATAACTTCATTTCAGGTGTTGAAAGTTTCTATGACTTCCTATACTCGTTGGCTATCCAACAATATAATCAAACCAAGATATTACCAATCAAATCAATATGAGATTTTGTTCAACTACCACATCCTCAAAAATAAACCTAAACTAGAATAGACCTGAATTCCTCAAAATTTAGCCTAGGGGAGTCTAGGTTAAACTTTACCTCCTAATTCAGCATAACAACATTTTGGTTCATTACATTAGATACCAATTTACCACTCATTCATCCCTAAATGACAATTGGCCCTACAAAGTCATAACAACCGAAATAGAGTGTACCTGAGTCAATGAACAAATGTGGATACTGCTTGTGCATGTGCGCTTCTATCTTCCATGTATCTTTCTGAATAGTATGGTTCCTCCACTGAACCTTCACACAAGGAGTAACTTATGTCCTCAAATTTCTCACATCTCTAGCTAGAATAGCAATCAATTTCTCTTCATAGGATAGTTCCTTATCTAACAGCTCTGGGTCCCAACGAATAATGTAGTTCCCATCTCTATGGTACTTCTTTAACATAGATACATGGAATATGGGGTGGACCTTATACATACTAGGGGGTAAGGCCAACCTGTATGCTACTGACCCCACTTCTTTTAATACCTCAAAAGATCCTATGTACCTTGGGATCAACTTGCCCTTTTTGCAGAATCACATCACATCCTTCATCGGTGACACCTTCATAAGTACCTTCTCCCCCTTATCAAGCTTCATTTCTCTTACCTTTTTATCCGTATATTCTTTCTGTCGGCTTTGAGCCGCTATGAGCTTCTCTTATATGAATCTCACTTTTTTCATAGAGTCCTTGAGCATATCCATGCCCCAAGGCCTCACTTCAAATGCGTTAAACCACCCAATCGGGGACTTACATCGCCTACCATATAAGGCCTCAAAAGGAGCCATGTCAATACTAGAGTCGTAACTATTATTGTAGGCAAATTCACATAATGGTAAGTATTGGTCTTGACCCCTGAAATTCATAACACAAGCCCGGAGCTATATCCTCAATCACTTGGATAGTCCGCTCAGATTGACCATCGATCTGCCAGTGGAAAGTAGTGCTCAGGTCCAATCTAGAACCTAACGCACACTAAAATCTCTCCCAAAAATTTGAAGTGAATTGAGTACGCCCGTCGGACACAATTGAAATTAGTACCCCATGTAGCCTTACAATCTCCTTCAAATAGATCTTGGTTAACTTAACCGCATTATAATCAACTTTTATAGGAATGAAATAAGTCGACTTAGTCAATCGATCAACAATAACCCAAATTGAGTTGCATTTTCTCAAGGTCTTCGGAAGACCAACCACAAAATCCATCATTACCCGTTCCTACTTCAATTTTGAAAAGGACATCTGCTAAAAAGTACCATTAGGCTTCTGATGTTCGTATTTAACTTACTGGCAGTTCTGACACTTAACCACAATATCTACAATGTCATGCTTCATCCTTTGGCACCTCTAGCATTATCTCAAGTCTCTATACATTTTGTTGGCACCCGAATGTATTGAGTACTTGGAATTATGAGGCTCTACCAGAATGATGGGAATCAAGTTACCTACCCGAGGTACACACAACTGGCCTCAAATTCTTAAAGGCCCCTCAACATCAAGAATGGCCTACTTCGCCTCCCCCTGTAACACCTTTTCTCTAAGGTTGTTCAATTTTTTATCTTCAAACTGTCTTCTCTTAATCTGATCATAGAATGTGGATCTAGCCTCCATATGTACCAACACCTTTCCTTCTCTAGTTTCCTGCAATCTCAGAAAATTGTTAGCTAGAGACTGTACCTCTCTCACCAATGGGCACCTGGACACCTCCAAAAATGCTAAACTCCCCATACTCACTGGTTTTCATCTTAGAGCATCCACCACCACATTGGCCTTACCTGGGTTATATAGGATTGAGATGTCATAGTATTTAATCAACTCCATCCATATCCTCTATCTCAAATTCAAATTCTTCTGGGTGAACACGTATTGCAAGTTGTGGTGGTCTGTGAACATCTCACACTTCACCCTGTAGAGATAATGTCTCCAAATTTTTAAAGAGAACACCACGGCTGCCCATTCCAAGTCATGCATGGGCTAATTTTTCTTATAGGGCTTTAGTTGTCTCAAAGCATAAGCAATCACATTCCAATAATACATCAACGCAACACCTAAACCCAAACATGAGGTATCACAAAATATAATAAAATTCTTCTCCTCAACAGGCAGGGTTAGTACTGGAGCCGAAGTCAACAAATTTTTGAGCTTTTGAAATCTCTCCTCACACTTGTCATCCTATTCAAATGGAACTTCTTTTTGAATCAAATGGGTCAGGAGCGAAGCAATGGCAATAAAGTCCTTAACGAATTGGCGGTAGTAACTGGCCAACCCCACAAAACTATGGATTTCTATTACATTCATCGGCCTGGCCCAATTTTTAACCGCCTCAACCTTTTATGGGTCCACTATAACCCCTTTTTTAAAAACCATGTGCCCAAAAAAGGATAGCAAAGAAAGCCAGAATTCACACTTAGAGTACTTAGAATACAATTGCTTTTCCTTCAACAACTTCAACACAATACATAAATCAACTTCATGCTCTTTCTCACTCTTAGAATAAACACGTATATCATCAATAAACACAATAACAAATGAATCCAAAAAGGACTTAACCACTCCATTCATCAAGATCATGAAAGCAGCTGAGTTATTGGTCAAGACAAAGGACATAACCTGAAACTAGTAGTTCTCGTACCGAGTTTAGAAAACATCCTTTGGTATGTCCTCTGCCCTAATTTTTAGCTGATGATAACGCAACCTCAAATCAATCTTAGAGAACACTGCAACTTCGTGTAACTGGTCATATAGATCATCTATTCTAGATAAAGGATATTTGTTATGAATAGTTACCTTATTCAACTGGCGGTAATCTATACACATCCTCATACTACCATCTTTCTTCTTTACAAACAATACCGGTGCACCCCACGGAGAGACACTTAGGTGAATAAAGCCTTTTTCTAACAACTCTTGCAATTGGGATTTCAACTCTCTTAACTTTGTAGGTGCCATAGGGCATGGAGAAATAGAAATAGGTCTAGTTCCCGGCTCTAGGTCTATACAAAAGTCAACTTTTTGATCTGGAGGCACACCCAAAAGATCATTCAAAAACACTTCCAAGAGTTCACAAACCACTAGAACTGATACTATATGAGGGGCTACAAATTTATCTTCCCAAAGATGGGATAGAAATTCCCTACACCCTCTCTTTAATAATTTCTGAGCACAAATTACCGACATAACCCTCACAAGATTAGGCTTGAAGGTACCCTTCCACTCTAACTTCTCTTGCCCGGGCATTTCTACAGTAAAAATTTTGGCATAACAATTGAGTACAGCATGATAAGAGGACGACCAACTCATCCCCAAACTAATATCAAACTCCTCTATGTCTAGAATAACCAAGTCTGCCAGGGTCTTAAACCCCATGAACATCACAGGACACGCACGATGTACCAGATCAATACATACAGATACCCCAACTGGTATAGACACATACATAGGAGTATCAAGATATTTATAGTCTAGGTCCCAACACATAGGAAATTTCATAGCCACATAAGAAAAGGTGGAACTAGGATCAAATAATACAGAAGTCATACAATCACATATAATAATAGTACTTGTGATAACCGCATCAGAAGCTTCCACCTCAGGACAAGCCAGAACTGAATAAAGTTATTCCTTATCATCACCCGAGCTGCCACCTCTACCACCCTACGCTCCATTTATACTAACTTGTCCACCCCCTTGATTGGCCTGGTTGCCACTCCTAGCTTAGCCACCACACTTACCTTGTCGATGACCCCTACGATTTTCTCCTCCACCATGGTCTATCGAAATTAGAGTAGTAGAAGCTGATTGCTGTATCAACTGACCTGCAGACAAGAAGTTAGGACAAGACCTCATGACTTGTCCCATACCCCCACACTTAAAGCATTTGGGTCCCAAAGTAGGTCTCTAAGCTGAAGAAAAAGAAGTTGTCAGAGCGTATCTACCGACTTGGGAAGGCTGATAACTAACCCTAGAAGGGCCCTTTACTAAGATTGGCATAGCTAAATGGTATGGCTTAGAAGAACCACACGCCTTTAAAAGAGTACCACTGAATTGGCCTAAGGTTCGAGCCTTCTTCTCTCCTGCTTTTACCTCTCCCTATTTCTCAAGTGCTTCAACTCTCTTGGAAAATTCAACAACATCCTAAAAAGACTTACCACATACAACCACAGATAATGTAGCCAACTAAATCCCCGAGTTTAGATCCTTCATAAAATACATGATTCATTCCTCTTCTGAGGTAATCAACTCTAGTGCATTGCAAGACAGGATATGAAACTTGGCCTCTTAGGCCACTACAGACATGTTACCCTGCTCCAACCTCAGAAACTTATCCTTTTTATGTTCACGATAAGTGCGGGGAACATATTTCTCAAGGAATACATTCTGAAACTGAGCCTAAGTAAGTCGAGGTAAGGCAACCCTACACTTCACAAATAACCTTCACTATTGCTTGGCTTTGTTCTGTAGCTGAAAAGATACAAACTCCACACCATATCTTTTAACAATACCCATCTTGTGCAGACGTGCGTTAAAATCTATTAAAAACTCAAGAGCATCCTTGTATTCTTTACCTTAGAGCCCATGTTCATTATCAGTCATCACCGGTCCAAGTACCTATTAGGGATACACCCCAGTTTCTAAGCTTGCATCTATCCTTGGTGCTACAACAATAGTATGTTGCAAGGCTGTGAGAGGAACGATTAGAGTGTAGCCAGTGCCAGCTGAGCCACTTAAAACCCCCAACACTTATTAAATCACCTCTGCAGATAAAGGAACCTACACTGCCCCATTTGGTACTGGCACCACATTCTCAAGATTTATCATTTCTTCTTCCTCAACTACCTCCTCTTTATCCTGAGCATGACCTGGAACATCCTGTTGTGCGGGAGGGGTCAGTGATATCTGTCTTTTTGATACCCTGGCTGCCTGTACTCCATCCCTAATAGGAATTGCTCCTCGTCCTCCCCTTCTTTTTCTACCCTTAACTCAAGGCCTGCTCCAGACTGCGACTTTAGCGGCTGGTGTGGGTGCTGCTGTAGGTGCTGCCACAATTGTAGGTGCTGCTATTCTGGTGGAATGAGTATTCACCATCTACAAACAAGAGTGAAAGGATTAGATACTAATTTGGATCGCCAGATACCAATTGGAAGCAAGTAATAGCACGATAGGAAGAAAGAAAGGAAATTCTTTTCCTAAAGCATTGTAGCCTTCTGAAGAAAAGTGCAGACATCTCTGCACTGTTCTGTAGGACTCTACTAGACTTTTTCTTATACAATCTGATATACGAACCCAGTGCTCTGATACCATCTCTGTCACGACACAATCGGTCATGATTGGTACCCACCCTAACATATGGTGGGAGAACCATACTAGTCTCACCATTACTCACATAAGTGTTACACTCACATTCACTTTATATAATTCCTCACATATTAAATTAGTTCTAAAAGTTTTTCATTTAATTTAAAAGCATTGTCAAACGACATCATCATCCATAATCGAATAGAGTGTAAAAACCTCTATTTATTACAATCCTCGGGACCTGAAGTCACCGTACAAGAACATTTAAAAAGAACAATTAAGTCTGAAAAACATCTAGAAATATAACAAAACATAACAAGAGGAATCATCTTAGTCCTGAAAACAAGGGACATCAACATCATAAGAAGATTTGAAGGTTGCCCGGACATGGTGCTCACCCTCAAAATCAGATCTGAATTGCTAACTAGATCCAAAGGCGCGTGTTAACCGCTGGAAGATGTTATGCACTCAACAAAAAGAAGAGTATAGGTAGCATCTGTTCATCAAGAAGTACTGGTAAGCATCATAGGTCGACTAACTTAACAATGTAAAAGTAACTAAGTCAAACAAACACATCACGTATCATCATATACTTACAACTGACAGGTTCACTTTCACAGGCTTTCATACTTAGTCATGTTCATCAACAATTCATCATATATAGTCATCAAGGTAGCACTCAATGCATATGAATAAGGGCAGGCATGCAAGATGTGTACATCATCTCTTTCTCTCCTTATCTTTATCATCAACATCATAACATACCAGCATGTACCCAACCCATTATCACAACATATCATATTGTACCGGCCTAGTATCCGACCTATTATCACAATATATCATATTGTACCCATGTGGTACCCGACCCATCATCTCAACAGCTCATCACAATGCAAATGAAAATACAATGTAGTTATCAAATCACAAGTCATACTAAAAGGCAATCATAGATATTTAAATCACAAAAAAGCACAAAGACAAGAAAGTTTAAGTGCTACATAAAACCGTAGCCTACCTCAACTTCTTTCCTCAAAGTCACCTTTAAGCTACACCTTTCCCTTTTCGTTCTCGTTTAATTCATTCTTGATCTATACAACCACAATAATATACACACATTTTAATAATTCATCCCTTTTAACTACTAGGGTTCAAAAGTCACTGATTTTAGCCATAACTAACCCTATTTCATCATCTTAGGTTTTTCTTATCATTTAAAATTCATGAACATCACTTGAATTAACATAAATAATAGAAATTCTAGTCCCATTAGTGTTTTCTAACACCCTAGGATCATTATATGCTGACCTTATTCATATTTCCACTATTTTTTATCAATTTATATGAACTATGATTAAACCTCAATTTCCACCATTAATCCATTTCTAGTAATTTTTTAAGGTTAAACAAAGAAAATTCAAGTCTAGAATGTAATTACTTACCTCCAAAGATAAAAAACTTCAAAATCCCTCTGAAAATTGCCTTTCCTTAGAGCTCTATTGATTTTTTTGAAAAGTGGGGAATGAAAACATTTTATGGGTTTAAAACTAAAATTTTTACTGCGCGTTACTGCTGCAACTGTTAAATTTCCACTGCAACCATTTGCACTATTTTATTGGAGGTCGCTGTTATGGTTCCCATGACCACTGTAATTGTTACTTTGTCTGCTATAGTGGTCCGAGATAGAAACTCAGGACCTCTCCTTAGTTTTCATCATTTTAAAACACACCATAAATTTTGACATCGCGAACCAACCCCTCCATGATAAATGCTATAATCGGAGTTCTATAACTCCATTTCAGGTGTCAGAAATTGCTACAACTTTCTATACTTATTGGATACCTAGATATATAATAAAACCCATCTATTACCAATCACATCAATGCCATATTTCATTCAACTACCACATCATCAAAAATAAGCCAAAACTAGATTAGCCCTGAATTCCTCAAAATTTAGCTAAGAGGAGTCTAGGTGCAACTTTACCTCCTAATTCAATGAATGACATTTTGGGTTGTTACACTCTCATTCATCAAACCATAAAATAGTTACCTCTTTTTAAGTCAGATGGGTCAAATTCAATGTAATAGCAACAAACCCCTTCACAAACCTGTGGTAGCAACTAGTCAAATCCATAATGCTACGAACCTCGGTTACTAAGGTAGGCGTAGTCTAATTCTTAACCACTTCAATTTTCTGCAGGTCTACCATAACCCTTTCTTTTGATGCCAATATCCCAAAAAGGAAACCAAAGACAACCAGAGCTCACACTTAGAATAGTGGGTATACAGTTGCTTCTCCTTATGCAACCCAACACAATGCACAAGTGATCCTCATGCTCCTCCCCTCCTCTTAGAGTACACAAGAATATCATCAATAAATATAATCACAAAGGAATCCAAGTATGGCTTAAACACCTTATTTATTAAGCCCATAAAAGTAGACGAGGCATTAGTCAGTCCAAAGGACATCATAAGAACTCATAGTGCCCATAACAGGTGTAGAAAGCAATCTTGGGAATGTCTTCAGCCTAGATAGTTAACTGATAATACCCTGACCTCAAATCAATCTTGGAAAATATTAATGCACCCTACAATTGATCAAACAAATCATCTATCATGGGAAAAAAGTATATGTTATGAATCATAACTATATTCAAGCATCGGTAATCTATGCATCTATGTACACTACCATCTTTTTTCTTAAAGAACAACATAAGATCACCTTATGGAGAATAACTAGGATAGATGAATCTCTTATTTTGTAGTTTTTGTAGCTGAGCCTTTAACTCTCTTAGCTCAATTGGTGCCATCCTATAAGGGGATAGAGATGAGATGAGTGTTCGACTCTAAATCTATACAAAAATCAATGTCATGATCTGGCAGCATACTAGGTAAGTCAGTAGGAAAAACCTCCAAAAATTTGCACACTATTGGAACTCACTAAATCAGAGGAACTTCTACACTAGTATCCCTTAGATGAGCTAGTAAAGCCAAACATCCCCTCCCAATCAACCTCTTGGCATAAATAAAAGAGATAAGTTTCATAAGAGCAGGGTTATAGTCACCTTTCCACTTTAGGCCTTCGGGTACAAAGTTGGATGGATGGACATGTTTAAAAATCCAAATAGGCTCGATTTTATTAAATTATTTAATGCTATGATAATGTTAGATTGATATAAGCGATAGATAGGAAAATGGAATGAATGTGCGTAGTGTATTATCTTTCAGGATTTGAGTACAGTGGGAAGTTGAATAAAATAGTACAAAATGGTAAAATGCCCAAATTACGTGAGGTAAACCCATACAATTCTAATGCCTTGATAGTCATAATTGATATTTTCCATAATTTATTAAGATGAGATAGTGAGTAAAAAGGTATTAAGATGAGACATTGAGTAAAAAGGTATTAAGACGAGATAGTGAGTAAAAGGTATTGAGACAAGATAGTGAGTAAAAATGTGTTAAGATGAGATAGTGAGTAAAAAGGTATTGAGGTTCGCTGGTTTGTAGAGTTGGCATTACTTGTTATATTATTATGATCAATATTTTCCAAAGTTAGAAGGTAATGTGAAAATCTCAAGGTTGGGATACAGTTAGAGGGAAAGTACATAATAGTGAGAACTTGGATGAAGACAACCCCATAGGGGTGTTTTGTAAATTATAAATATGTTATATATGTGAAGAATGAGTCACCAAATTGATCAATTAGACGACTGATTTAACTGTAGATAGGATTGACCCATAGTGGGTTGTGGACAGACATTGTTATTATCTATTGCATGAGTTATGATATATTGATTTAATGCACTTATTCATATGCATTGGGATGATATGTTGTGATATGGGTAGGGTACCACGCTGGTATAGATATGGTATGTTGTGATATGGGTTGGGTACTACGCCGGTACATATATGATATGGGTCGGGTACTATTTCAGTACATTATGATATTGTTGGTGATGAGATGGGGAGTGATAAGTAGAGATGATGCGCACATATTGTATACATGTATTCTTACATATATTTGAATGTATTGTCATTTTATTATGCTGTCAAACTTGTTCTTGTTATGGTGAATAAGAGAAGATGCTATGAAGGTATGTTAGGTCCCTAGGTGGGACGAATTGAGAATGATACTTTACGGTCCCCCCTGAGAGGATCGATTGTGATAGTATATGATTGGTAGGATCCAAAATTTTGGGTGGATGTAAACTAAAGTAGTATAGATATTATAAGGATAAGTCAGTATTGGAGGGAAAGGTATAGGTTGGAATAGAAGGTCAAAGGACAAAGATATATAAAAATATTAAATGGTAGGTACGTCACAGAGATACTAAGTGTAGATTATAGAGATGCTAAGTGTAAGCCACATAGACGCTAAGTGTAGGTCACAGATATGCTAACGAGAGGCAATAGAAGTTGTTAATTAAGGATTCAGAACCAGAAACTTTACTTGATGATGTGATTTCTCCCTATTTATTATTGATGTTATTTATTTGTAACCCTGGTTGGCCGATGACGCTTTCCAATACATATGGTTGTATTGATGCTATACTTACTATATCTTCAATTGATGGTATAGCCACAGTGCAAGTTAGTTAGAGTTTCTATAGCAGTGATGTCGATCATTCAGCAGTAGCTCCTGCCCTCTCTATTGTACATGGATGTTGTGTCATGGATGTCCCTACTCCTTGTATAGTGTTGTTGTATTGATTTAGGCTAGGTTCTGGGGAGTCACTGGTAGTTGTTTTATGCATGTATTTTTCATATTTTATGTATTAAAATATGTCTTAGGAAGAATTAAATGAGTAACAGTATTTCAACTTGATTAGGTTCTACATGTAATGGACATTAAATTGACTAAGTTTATATACAACAGTAACTTCCACATTAGTTGAATCATGGAATACTCAGGGTTCTCCTATCTTGGGTGGGTGTAGGTAGATGTTTGGAACGATCCAGTGGTTGGGTCGTGACAAACATGGTATCAGAGCCTAGGTTACTGATCTCCTAGTACAAGAGAGAATATTGAGTAGAGTTTTATGGATTGTTGTGTTGACATCCACATCAAATCTATAGAAAGCTACAAGACATCTAGAAATCTATCACACTTTCTTATTTCCTATCGTGCCCTCTCAATATCGTTTCCCTGGGTTGAGTTCAATTGGTATCTAGTCAATTCCAATTGGTATCTAGTCAATTCCAATTGGTATCTCAATCATCACAATTGGGACTAGTTGTCCCAATTGGTATGTTTTAAAGTGGAAAAGTTGGGATAAGATGCCCAATCGATAGTGTTCAATAAGAAACATAAAACTTACTGTTATGTTGTGTTCAATATGTGGTTAAGTAATTGTGACAAGGCAATAACGTGTTGAAATGTGTTATGTGTATTATTGTTGATGGTAGTGTATGTTAACTTTCTTGGTGATGTTTAAATTCTTGAATACGATTTTTGAGTGTGTGTGGTTGAATGGTGTGTAGCCAAGCAGACCAGTAATTGTATGGACCGAGTGTGATCTCGAGAGCGTCTTCATTCTACAACTTGAGCTATAACTCATCTCTCTGTGATTTTGAGTACTACTTGTCTACTATTTAATTTGATAGATGTAAAATTATGCTGTTTATGATTTGGGGGCAATAGATTTGCAAATTCAAATTTTATGAAGTATAATGAGAGATTATTACGCTACTGGATCATGCTTAAAAAGAGTTAAGAATAGCAAGAACCTGAGACTGGGAAAGGGAAATATCAAGGCAGAGCTACATGAGGCTACCGCTGCAGCAGATATTTTTACCGTTGCAGTGGTAAAATTAACTGCTGAAATGGCTCTAGGAAGAAACCTGCTA
Source organism: Capsicum rhomboideum (assembly GCA_031232105.1). Lineage (NCBI taxonomy): Eukaryota > Viridiplantae > Streptophyta > Magnoliopsida > Solanales > Solanaceae > Capsicum > Capsicum rhomboideum. The sequence goes on from CP124718.1 coordinate 25,414,198, forward strand.
GGCGATTCCCCTATTTTTACAATTTTGCAATTTTGCAATTATTGCGAAGCAACCCTATTTTCAAAGCAATAAAGTGATAAAAATCTATCTAGCACGCATTATAAGACAAGGTGATTATTATTAAGAGGATAGGGAAGGAAAAACTTCTTAAAATTATAAGAAAATAAACGAGAGTAATTGTTTGTTACACGACCCAAACGGGGCAACCCAAATTCAAAACATAAAATGTTACCAAGGGGGAGGGAAGGGGAACATCAAGTTGATGGCATAATCTCCAAGGCCTGCGGCATCTGAGCCCTCCTCATCTACGCCACTAAGGAAGGAGAACTCTACTACGTCCTCCGTGGTCAACTGTGTGAGCTCCCAATCTGGGAGGGTGCATGCGAACATGACCCGCATAACCTTTCATATTATAAGCAGCATGCGGTCTCGGGAGAGACATTTCTCTTTCTTCTCATCTAGCTCCCTTTAGAGCTCAGTATATGATTGGGTCGAGTCCACCCGAGAAACAAATCTTGGAGGAGCCAACCCCGAATAGGGAATCTAAGTCCTCTCCATATAGCATTGCATGTCAGCAAGGCTAGCTACCCAGTCACTAAGAGGAGCAGGTGTCCGGGAATGGGGGACATCTCCACTTTCACTAGCTCTGCTAGTCTCACCCTCCTCCACTATCTTCCTCTTCTTATTGCCTCTATCTCGGATCCTCCTCCTTCTCAAGGGGTTATATAATATGTTGCACTCCTCTTAAGTATTATGGTCCTCCCTGGGGACATCCACCTGTTTGTACAACTCCGTAATCAGAGAAGGCAAGAATATATCCCTTGCTGACCTTTCCCTGGCAGAGAAGTACTGTCACTCATCCATGATATGGCCCCCACATTTACCTTGACCCTTTCCATAAGGTACGCCACTACCATAGCTTGGTGGCACACCATATCTATAATATTTCCCAAAGAATGAATCCTCCAAGACACCAGTTATAACCAAAGCATGGCCTCGACCGAGTAGTAAGCACTCTTGGTCCCTCTATGATTTGACCACTTGACCTCGTTGGCCTTACCATCTGGTGCTAAATACCAATCCACCCATCTCACATCAGACTCCCAAATCTTTTCCTCGAAGGCTGCATTGGAGGGGTAGGGAACCCCTAAAACCTCATTGATAATAGTGGCATCCATGGGCACATTCTTCCCCCAGATGCGGATAGTAGGGAGGGGTACTACCCACTCCAAAGTAGGGAGTACAATATAGAACTCACGTACCCAAGCTAGATTGTAGTCCAGAACTGGCTTGATCAACATCTGCTAACAAAAAACTTTTCAGCTGATCTCTGAAATTAGGCAGGCCATCCTCCGCCTCATCAATCACAAAATCCCTCTCACAAAAGAAGATTCTACTGTGTCACCCCTCCTCAAACCAGTGGCGCTTGGCATTGTCAGTAAATCGATGGTAGGTGGGTTGTTGGGCCATTATGATCCTATAAATACAATGAGAATAGTTAGAACCATCTCAAAACACCAAGGGAGCAAAAAAGAATTCAAAGTTTTCAGAAAGTGCAAAATACTGGGGACATACTGCCCAGTACCGCTGCAGTGGTACCGCAATGGCGGTACTTACCACTGCAGCGTATAGTCATTTTCAACACGCCAACCTCCCATCCCATGGAGGATTTTTGACTTTTCTCTGTAATTTTGAAAATTAAGCATAGATCGGGCTTGGGAAAGTGTGTGTGAACCTTTTTACACTAAAATAGGGGTGTGAAACACCTGAAAGCAAGCACAAAATCAAAGGAATTCATTGGAGAAGATGAATTTTCATCTTCATCCCTCCCATTGCTGAAACCCACCATGAACTACATCAATCTTACATCCCGAACTCTATAGGAGCGTTGGAAACATAAGAAAACTAAGCATGCCAACCAATATACTCAAGAACACTATCAAATTAATGTTCACAAGGTTGCACCCAAAACCACCTGAATTTCCTCTATTCTAACGTAATTCTATGATTCTATATCAATAAATATGTAAGGTAATTAGAAGACACAAAGAAAATACCTTGAATTCATTAATGGGGAGAGATTTTCGCAGAGTGAGTTGAGAGGATTTGAGAGAGACTGAAGTGAAAATAGGGGAAAATTTCACCTACTTAACTACTGCAAACTGCTATCGCAGTTAGTTACCGCTGTAATAGTACTGCCGCAGCGGTATTAACCACCGCAATAGTGAACCTCTTTCGAACCAACTTTATCTTGACTTTTCATGCTCGGAGATAGTATAATATATTTGGGTAGGTGTTCTAATAATAAATTGTTTGATCCATCTTAGGGAAAATGTGGGAGTAATCATCGGGCCTAGATTAGGTACACTAAGGAGCATAGATGTATAATGAACTAGCAATAATTAATTCTCCTAATGGAATTTTGTAGCTAAAAACCCATTGAGTGCTCGTGCAAGTGTTCCGACCTCACCCTTAGGGCTATTCAGAGAAGAACAATGGGTAAATTAGTATCTAGCATATAAACCCAAACCGTTGTTACGTGTAAAAATAGCTTGAGAATAATGGACTCAAAATTGACTGGAAAATAATTAAATTGGGGAGAAAAATTAGGGCCTAATGAAATGGGCCAAAAGGTCCAATAAAGAAGTGGGTTGGCCTGTTGGTGACCACTATAGCCGTAATAGGTAGTAACCTAGTCGAGGGATTTTTAAAAACCCTCTATTTTATTATTTCCCCAGGTCGCCTCCTTTATCCAAAAACACCCTAAAAAACTCTACTCCTCCATCCATGAGATTTCAAAGGCCTAGGTTTATGAGAGCAGTTACGAGCACACACAGAGGGAACTCGACATAGGAATATGGCTAGCACGTGTGGGACAACTCACTCCTCTCCGTAGCAGTATGTTTTTCCTAAGAGGTAAGCTAAGGTTTATTTATAACAATTAGAGTTGGGCTAGATGCATTTAAATTTAATAGTGATGTTGGGATAATCATGCATTAGACCTTTAGGCACTGAGTTAGATGGATGGACATGTTTAAAAATTTGGATAGGCTCAATTTTATTGAATTATTTAATATTATGATAATGTTTGATTGGGCGAAATGATGGATAGGAAAATGAAATGATTGTGCATAGTGTATTATCTTTCAGGGTTTGAGTACAATCGGAAGTTGAATGAAATAGTGCAAAATGGTAAAACGAGAAAGTTAAGGTGAATCGACTAATATATAAATATTTTAAATGCCCAAATTGTGTCAGGTAAACCTATACAATTCTAATGCCTAGATAGTCATAATTAATGTTTTATTTAATTTATAAAGATGAGATAGTGAGTAAAAAGGTATTAAGATGAGATAACGAGTAAAAGGGTATTGAGATGAGATAGTAAGTAAAAGGTATTGAAACGAGATAGTGAGTAAAAAGGTATTGAGATGAGATAGTGAGTAAAAAGGTATTGAGGTTTGCCGGTTTGTAGAGTTTACATTACTTGCCATATAGTTGTGATCAATGCTTCCCAGAGTTAGAAGGTAATGTGAAAATCTTGAGGTTGGGATATGGTTAGAGGAAAAATGCGTAATAATGAGAACTTAGGTGAAGACATCTCTATAGGGGTGTTTTGTAAATTATGAATATGTTATATATGTGAAGAATGAGGTCACCAAATTGATGAATTAAATGGTTGATGTAACTGTAAATTGGATTGACCCATGGTCGGTTGTGGACTGACATTGTTATTATATGTTGCATAAATTATGATTTATTGATTTCATGTACTCATTCATATGCATTGGGATAATATGTTGTGATATGGGTCGGTACACACCGGTACATATATGGTATGTTGTGATATGGGTTGGGTACCATACCGGTATAGATATGGTATGTTGTGATATGGGTCGGGTACCACGCCAGTATAAATATTATATAGGTTGGGTACCTCACCGGTACATTGTGATGTTGCTGGTGCTGAGATAAGGAGGGATAAGGAGAGATGATGCACACATCTTACATATGTTTGAATGTATTTTCATTTTATTATTATTTAAAAAATATTCTTGTTATGGTGAGTTGGGGAAGATGGTACAAAGGTATGTTAGGTCCTTAGGTGGGATGAATTGAGAATGAGACTTTATAGTTCCCCTGAGAGGGCTGGTTACAATAGTATATGATTGGTAGGATCCAAAATTTTGGATGGATATAGACTAAAATATTATAGATATTATAACAATAAGTCGGCATTGGAGGGAGAGGTACAGGTTGGAATAGACGGTCAAAGGATAAAGATATACCAAAATATTAAATGACAGGTAGGTCATACAGATGCTAAGTGTAGGCCATAATGAATCTAAGTATAGGCCACAATGATGCTAAGTATAAGCCACAGAGATGCTAAGTGTAGGTCACAGAGATGCTAAGTGTAGGCCACAGAGATGCTAAGTGTAGGCCACAGAGATGCTAAGTATAGGTCACATAGATGCTAACGAGAGGCAATATGAGTCGTTTATTAGGGATTCAAAATCGAAAACATTACTTGATGATATGATTTCTCCCTATTTATTATTGATGTTATTTGTTTCTCACCTGGTTGGTCGATGATGCTTACTCATACGTGCTTTTGTACTGATGCTACGCTTACTATATCTCTAATCGAGGGTATAGCCATGGTGAAGGTTAGTTGGAGTTTCTGTAGCAGCAATGCCGATCATTCAACAACAACTTCTGCCCTCTATATTCTGCATGAATGCTGTGTCATGGATGTCCCTACTCCTTGTCTAGTGCTCTTGTACCAATTTAGACTAGGTTCTGGGGAGTCACTAGTAGTTATTTTCCATATTTATTTTTCATATTTGACATATTAAAATATGTCTTGGGAAGAATTAAATGAGTAATAGTATTTCAACTTGATTAGATTCTACATGTAATGAACATTAAATTGACTAAGTTTATATACAAAAGTAACTTCCGCATTAGTTGAATCATGGAATACTCAGGGTTCTCCTATCTAGGGTAGGTGTAGGTAGGTGCCTGACATGATTCGGTGGGTTGGGTCATGACATACATGAACTGAAGTATTAAGCACATCACAAACCATGTCCAACCCTATAGCAAATTTAACAAAAACATATATGAATGTAGATCTTGGATAAAACAAAATAGTGGCCATCTAGTCACGAACAAGAATAATACCTGTGATCCACCGCATCGAATGCCTCCCATCAGGCCTACCTTAAAAAGTATAACATTGGCCTCTTTTCTCATTTGGGTTCCGCCCCTGTCGGGCTGATGATAACCTTGATCTATATGCCTAACACCTCGGTTTGCTTGGTTGCCACCTCTACCTTCCTCGTGACCACCCTGTGGATGACATTTACCATTACTTCTACCTCTCCTACTTGTTTAAACAAAGGCTAAGGAAGCCTGTTGCTAGGCTTACTAACCAGACTTCTTAAAATAAGGACACTATCTCTGATGTGACCAACCCCACCACACTCATAACATATACAATCTAGGGTGGGTCGCTGAGCTGATAAAGATGAAGTGATATAACCACCAATGTCTGATGATGGCAAGTTGACCCCTGACGTACCCGTAATAGACACCTGTATTGCAAGCTGAATGGGGAAGGCAAGATATTTTTATGAACCCTAACCCCGAGAATAAAACCACTAAAATTACCCATATTTTGGGCCTTCTTCCCCGCTTTCTTGGTATAACCATCTTGGCACACACCCTCTATCTTCTTAACAAAATCAACCATCTCCTGGAAGTCTTACTGAAATATTTCATCTGAAGTGTAAAAATCTGAAGACTGGTATTCAACCCTTTCACAAGTAGTGAATTCACTCCTCCTCTATATTTAGCAAATGTGAAGAATATCGAGGCAAAGAATAACATTTGGCCTCAGAGGAAAATGAAATTTGGCCTCATAGGCCACAACCGACATACTTCCCTGCTCAATATTAGTGAACTCATCCTTTTTATTGTCTCTCAAGGTATAAGACACATACTTCTATAGAAAAATAGAATAAAACCGAGTCAATGTCAATGGAGGCAAATCTGTAGCCCTACAATCTATGCAATCCCTCCACTACATCTTAGAATCTCCCTGAAATTAGAAAGTCACGAACTCAACCTCATATCTCTCCACTATGCCTATCTTGTGAAGTCTTTCATGGCAGTCCATTATAAATTCATAGGCATCCTCAGACTCAGTTCCATGAAAAACAAGAGGCTTCACCTTTATATACTTTTAGAATAAATCATGCTCATATCTGGTCATTACCAAACCTACTACCTATTATGTAAAAGCACCTATTTTTGACACCTCATGCATTCTGGGAGCCACGAAAGTAGCATGCTGCACTTACAGATGCTGAAAAGTAGAAACTGGAATTGTAGCCTTGGTACCGGCCAACCTACTCAAAAAGGTCAACACTTGTTGTATCATGTTAGAAGACATCTGCATCAGAGTTGCACCTCCCTGGACTAGTACTCCCTCAGTCTGAACTGGTGCTGCCATAGTCTCTACAAACTTAGGAATATCCTTAGATGGGAGAGGGGCAAACATTTTGATATCTCTCTAGCCAGTACAACGACTGCTTGAGCTCTACCCCTGGCAAGCACATCTCTCCTTCCTATACCTTAGCCTCCCCTCCCCTATCCTCTGTCATAAACCGCAACCCTAATGGCTTGTTCAAGTGATCTGCACTAGCTCTGTTAGCTCGTGCTCTAAACATCTGTGAGAATAAGAATGAAAGAATTCAGATACCAATTGTAATCAAGTAATAATATGAAAGAAAGAATTTATTGGAGTTTCCTAGTGTCCTATAGAATCTCGCAGTGAAGTACAGTTGTCTTCGTACCGTTCTTCAAGACTATACTAGAAGTGTTGTTGTACAATGAGATCCGTGAACCTAGGACTTTGATACAAATTTTGTCATGACCCAAATGGCCATGAGTGACACCGACACTAACCTCCGATGGGAGAACCATCTAACCCCAATCCTTAATCCAAACACTTAACCATTTTAAGGAAGACATACAAAGTTCAATTTAATGAGTTAATATCACCAAAAAACCAAATATTATTAATGTTGTAGACTAATAAAAACTATCTATTACATTCCCCAAAAACCAAAAGTCATAGTACAAGAACATCTAAAAACACTAATGTCTAAAACAATATAAAAAAACTAATGAAATAAATAAGAGTGTTATTGTCCGAATAAATAGACATGATCTACTGAGATGATCCACGGTAGCCTGAAGATAAGTGGTCACCTTTGGATTGGAAACTTTTGGTCACACACTAGAGGTGAGGTATCAAATAAGTGTCTAAAACAGTGTCTGTACTCAAAAAAAGAAGAACACACAATAGTATTAGTACAAACACTATGTACTGGTAGATATCATCGCTATAAGTAAACTAGAAATCTGTACATAACAAGTAATCTTAACTCAACCAACAACCTCAACAACTACAACACATAAGATAAACCAATATCCTCAACTAGATCACAACTTTCACCCCAACCACTGTTTCACAACCGTAAGTACAATGTTCATCATAAAGGGAACCTATGACCACTCTAAATATACTAGGGTGAAATTAACACCTAAACATCAGTGCAGTTAACCATCTCACAAGAGTATTATAACACTACCTCGATCACCACAACATATTATGCGTGTAATATGAACAACAAATAGTCCATTGTAGGTAAAACAATACATATGAATTATCAAATGAAATTTGTACACACCTAAAGGGAGACTTATGTTTTGCTAGTAGTCATGACCTATAGAGGACCAACTTCATCCATGTACCATACCGTCATAGTACCCAACCCTCTGAATAATACAATATAATGAAATACAATCACCATCATTCAAGTGAAACACAGTGCACTAATAATTCAAGTACATAATTTATGATCATAAAATACTCAGTCCATTTTATGTCATTTATCTCATGCGTACAAGTAATATAAACCAAGCTCACTAATCACAAGTATGCTCAAGTACTAAGTCACAAACATTCATCTTATGAATAAGCATGAAGTCTAAATCAAGTCTACAACTATGATAGAAACCATAGCCTACCTCAAACACAAGCCCAAATGCAACAAATCCACTAGAGCCTTGCCTTTCATTAAAACTTTGGATCGTTCTTGGTCTAGAAAAAACAAATAAGAAGTAATTACCAACTTACTCTTCACTTCTAGGTATTAGGGACTAAAACCCACTGATTTTAGACTAGTTCATAGCCTAACTCATAAATTCAGAGTTTTTCACCCATTAAATTACCCTAAAACCCTATAATCCATGTTAAAGAGAGGTAGTTCTATATTAGGAAGTATAATCTAACAGTATGGAACCATTATCAAGTGATTTAAGGGATAACCATAATTAAATTCCACTAATTCATCAACTTAGGGTCTAAACTATAGAAATTCACCATAAACCCTTACTCTAATGATTCTATGGATTACACAGATTAATCTTATGTTAGAAAGGTGTAATAATTTTACCTCAATAGTAGAAATCACCCAAGATAGTAGGAAATCAACTTTCACAAGCCTTAGGTAAAAAACATGGATGTTTGGGGAGAAAATAATATCAAAACTCGGAACCTAGGCGTAATAACTGCCCAATGATCACTGCAGTGGTTCCCAGTCTGCTACAGTGGTCCTGCTACAATGGTCTGTTACTTAACCTTGTTGACCGCTATGGTGGGCTTGCTATAATAATGCTGGGACCTCTATAGCGGTCCTTGACCAGTAGCTTGAGGGACTTTCCATAAATTTTCTATTTAGCAACACTCTCTTAGGTTTTTGACAACATAGATTTATCCTATCGTGAAAAATTCCATAACCAGAGTTCTCCTAACCCTTTTCTCATTTCAAATATTTCTATGGATGACTATATCTCTCCTCTACCATGACATCGCCTTAAAATTATCAAAAGCTACATCTGGAGACACATATTATCTCTAAACCACACACTACTTGATTTCTTTAGAAACCACCCTAGCCTTTTCTATGGATGACTATATCTCTCCTCTACCATGAAATCACCTTAAAATCATCAAAAGCTACATCCTGAGACACATATTATCTCTAAACCACACAATACTTGATTTCTTTAGAAACCACCCTAGCCTGAGACTTTAACAACTCTAATCCTAGGGAAAACTCTACCTGGGAACATACACCCTAAACAATGCTATAACAATGGGATGGGTCATTATAGATAATCATGAGAAAATAAGTCTTGTAAATAAAATAAATACTTTTCATAAACTATAGTTTAAATTCATGAAGTGAAACAAAGGTCAAAATTGAGATACCTATCATAAGAGTCTACTGCTTGTCCTTTTATGAAGCCTTTAGTATGAATAAATACTGTTTATCGAGACAAGCTCCTAATATGACTTGTAAACTTAAGCAAACTATAATTAACTAATTATGCTCCAAGAATGATTGGAGCTCACTAATAGCTAAAACATAAAACTTAACCTCCTGATTGGTCATCTTGAGTACATGAGTATGCATTATTTAAAATGCACTGCCACCAACAAAAGAGATATAACTACATATAGAATTTTATTGGCTATGAAACATGATTGAATGAAACATAACTCAATGGAAATGAAAGATTACTAAATAAAGCATAACTAAAACGTGAAGTAAATTAGCTAACTAAAGACTATAAGTAAAACATAGAGTAAAATTATAAGCGTTAGAAAAATATGAGGTTGGCCTTAGTTAAAATCATTATTCCCAAATAATAAAATTCCCTAGGGAGTTTCTCAAAACTGACATAACACCATGTGAACATCGTATATTTGAATCATCATCTGATTGGAAAGTCATCCTATACCTTACCAGGGCGTAGGACTATCAGGCCCAAAATAACAAGGATTGTGATGATACCTACCCAATCCCAACCATGGTAGGTAAGCCATACTCAACAAGCACAGATAATTCAAAAGTAGGGGTGAATAATAAAACAACGATAACAATAACTGATAATAACTCCAACATTATCAAACTAAAGTAAAACAATACATCAAGAATCCTTAGTCTTATGTTCCACAAGTACAAGAGTGACTCTAATATAGGATGTCAAACTGAAATACAAAACTGTCTAAGAAATAAAGAAGAAAGAAACAAAAGATAGAAGAAGCCAAGATAATCTTAGACCAAAGAATCTCACCACAACTTTAGGTCAGCAAAACACCACACTAATTAGGGACCACACTTGAAAATCATATTGAAATTTGATGGGTCCCAACCTTTTTCTTATCATGCTTCTTATGCTCATGTTTTGATGATTGACAAACTTCATCAAAACTTGGTCCATGCATGTCTGATTATTGTTCTTGTTTCATTAATTAAATAACCTAGTCGAAGGACCAGTTGCATGAACTGGTGTCCCAGTGTGTAGTGTTGTAGTTGCATGCACTTGTCTTATGTGCCAGCTGTCTAGTACTTTTTCGGACAAGGTCAACACATTATTGGGATGAATTTTCAATGGTCCTTTCTAGCATCCACCAATAAGGAAGATTCTCTCCCAATGCTAATCATATATATTCATCATCCATCAAGAGATAAGTGTAAGTTTTTGCAAAAATCCAAAAAGAAAATATTCTCAAGTAAAAGCCTCCTCTGATACTACAAAAAATTAAGCAATTTAGAAACCTTTTGCTTATACAGAAATATGTTATTGTTTCTAGGTTGATTGAGGTTTTGTATTGACCTTACAACTGTAAACTCATGTCTCATCTTGTAGATTCTTGTGAGTAGTTTTGTGTTGGAGTTTGTGTTGAGTCATGTTTCTAGCTAGAGTTAGCTAGTGGAGTTCTCATAGTAGAGTTATTATGAGTGTGTATAGCAATAAAGCTATTGCTAGTGAGTAGTAATTGAGAGTTTAATTCCTGGATTACATAAGGGTTATAATCAGTTTGTTTTCTTGAAGTTTAGTGGAGAGATTCGTGAAATCCTACTGGGGTAGGTCGTGGTTTTACTTCCTTAAGTAAGGAGGTTTCCACATAAACATTTCATGTCATTTACTTTCTTGCAATTTTCATTGTGTTCTTATTATTGTTGAATATCCTTATTTAGGGACCTAGTACCTAATCAGGTCCTTGTTATAGTGGTGAACTTTTATGAACCATCAATCGGTATCAGAGTGGTACTTCCTATAAAGTTAATACCTAGGAAATATCTTATTCAAAGATAGAAGCTCTACCAGTCTTGAGGAAGGACAATCAATTACATGACTCCCAAGGTTTAATGGGAAGTTTTATAGTTGGTGGAAAACTAGAATGCACGATTTAATCATGCTAGAGGATAAGTGAGTTATGGGATGTGATTTGTGATGGTCCTTATATGCCCATGGAATTTGTTAAAGAAGGGGAAATCTCCCTATCTATTGCCAAATCCGAGAAAGACTTTAATGAAGGTGACAGGAAGAAGATTGAGAAGAATTACAAGGCTAAGAAGATCCTTGTATGTGGAAAAGGACCTATTGAGTACAACTGGGTATCTACTTGTGAATCTGCTAAGGAAATATGGGAAGCTCTACATAATGCTTATGAGGGAAAAAGTCAAGTAAAGCAATCAAAGATTGACATGCTTACTACTCAATATGAGCTATTTAAGATGAACAGAAGAGAATTCATTCAAGAAATGCATACTCATTTCACATCCATTATGAATGAACTTATGTGTATTGGAAAAAACACCAAGATGTATAAGCTGGTTAGGAAGATCTTAAGCATCTTGCCTCTGTCATGGGAAAGCAAAGTAAATGCCATCTCGAAGGAAAATGATCTATAAACTAGATGGATGAGCTTATTAAAAATTTGAAGAAATATGAGCTTAAATGTCAGTAGGATTCCAAAAGAAATGAACCCAATAAAGAAAGGAGTTTGGTTCTGACGAAAAACAAAAATGATTCAAGTGAAGATGAACATGACATGGCCTATCTCATTTGGAGGTTTCAAAATATGGTAAGAAGCAGAAGTTTTTAGAATAGAGGAAACTTAAGTAAAGGGTTTAGGGGCAATGATCTTTGTCACAAATGTGGAAAACCTGGTCATTATATTAATGATTGTCCTCTCCACAAGTTGAACTATAAGGATTTCACCAAGTAAAGCTCAGAAATGACCCAGAAAAGGTACCATGTCTCTGATAGAGCCAGAAGAAGGGAAGCAGCTGACAAGATAGTTAAGCAAGCTTTAGCAGCTTGGATAGACCCCTCAAGCGATTCAGATAAAGAAGTGGATGGTAATAACACATCCATATTCGTGATTGAAGATGAGTCAACAAAATCTGAATCCTTGCTAGCTTTATGGACAAATCTGAAAATGAAGTAGATGATGAGGTAACCTTCTTTGATGTTCAAAAAAACTTGAGAAATTATTCTAAGAAAGAGTTAAGATCGCTAGCTAGTGTCTTGATTGATGCCTTTCATAATCATGCTATTGAAAATGAGTCTTTAGCTAATGAACTAAATGAAATTGAAATAGAGAAGGTATCCTTATTCTCAAGGAATTCAGAGCTTGAAGTAATAGTTGCTAAGATTATAAGTGAACACAAAAAGTTGAGTGAGAAATTCAAAAGGATAATTGGGAAGGTAGAGGCAACTGAGTCAAAGAGAAGCTAAAAAAGGTTAGTCTAGACCTTGCTACCTCACTTGAATGAAATAAGGAGCTAGAAAAGAATTTAAATAGCATTAAGAATGAGCTAGAGAAATCCCTTTGTTAGACTGTTGCATCAGAGGTTTTTCCTAAGTTAAGTAGTAAGAGTTCAAATTTTTAAAAAAGTCTTTGATTTGAAAAGGAAACTGCTTCATGTAATCCTCATAGAAAATATGCTTCTGTTTCAGATAATTGGTTGTGTGCTTATTATGGAAAAAATGGTCACTACAAAGAAAACTGTCATGTCCTTCTCAAATCAAAGAGAGTCAATCTAAATTTTGCTCAAACCATCAAGGGACCCAGTCCCCAAAACAGAACCAACCATATCTGCATGGGTAAAAGGAAATCTTACCCATCTTTTTACTCACTTAGAGTGACCCAAGCTCATATGGGTTCCCAAATTTAACAAATGACTATGTATGTAGGTGGAAGTGAGAGTAGGTAGTCAACAAAATCAAAAATAGTTTATGGATAGTGGCTGCTCAAGGCATATAACTGGTAAAACTAAGGATTTTCTCTCACTTGAAGCATTTCAAGGAGGTAGTGTCACATTTGGGGATGGAACGAAAAGGGCATATTCTTGATGTTGGTCAGATTAGTAAGTATTTTGCTCATGCTATTGATGAAATTTACTATGTGAATGGTCTGAAGTATAATCTACTGAGTGATGTCCCAATTTTGTGACAAAGGAAATGAGGTGATGTTCCTATCTGATTCATATACTGTCACAAATACTAAAATTGGTGAAGTGATTTTGGTTTCCAAAAGATGCAAAAACATGTATGTGGTAGATATTGATTCTATTTATGGTGAGGATTTAAAATGCCTAAGTGTTGTTGGGAATAATGATGAGCTATGGCACAAAAGGTTGGGGCATGTGAGCTATTTACTAATCAACAAGCTAATATCAAAGGAACTGGTGCGTGGAGGACTGCCCAATAGAATGTTTGTAGATTGTAAGGTATGTGATGCGTGTGTACAGGTTCATTCCTCATTTAAGACAAAGAAAGTGGTTAGTTCTTCTAGGCTACTTGATATCCTTCATATGGATCTTTATGGACCTATGAGGAATCCAACTTGTAGAGGAAAAAAATATATGCTTGTAATTGTTGACGACTATTCAAGGTATACCTGGACTCTATTCTTAAGAAGTAAAGATAAAACACTTCATGTGTTCACTATGTTTGCCAAGCAAGTTCAAGTCATGATGGGTAATAAGATAATAAGCATCCGATTAGATTATTGGATAGAATTTGAAAATGCCAACTTTAATGAGTTTTGTACTGAGAATGGTATTATTCATAAAATCTTAGCTCCTTGAATTCCTCAGCAAAATGGAGTTATGGAAAGAAAAATAGGACTCTTAAAGATATTACAAGAACAATGATGATTGCCAGTGGTTTATACAAAAGTTTTTAGGCTAAAGCAGTAAACACTGCATGCTATGTGTCTGACAGGTGCTTGATTAGCTCTTAGCTGAATAAAACTCCCTATGACCTGATGTTTGGAAGAAAACCTAAGGTATCATCTTAGGGTGTTCGTATGCAAGTGCCTAATCCTAAATAATGGTAAGGACGACCTGGGAATGTTTGATCCTAGAAGTATTGAGAGAGTATTTATTGGTTACTCATCTCAAAGCAAAGGTTACAGAGTCTTCAATAAATAAATTCAATGTGTTGAAGAAAGTGTTCATGTGATTTTGATAAGATGAATGAGCTTGGTGAAATGGGAAGTCCAAATGAAGAAGATATTGAAAAACTCCTGCAATGTCTCTGAGAATCTATTGACTGGTCAAATTCAATAAAAGGAAATCCATCCATAAGTCATTAAGGTAAAATTGAATTGGGTGAAGACATCTCTTCATCAACTAAGGATCCAGATGCTCCAGAACCTGATACCTTTAAAAAGGATCTCAGTTATTCTTCACCTACTATTGAAGGAGGTGAAAAAACCCAGTAGAAGAACCAGGTACCAGGCAACAACAAACTGAATTACAGTTATCAAATATGAGGCACTTAAAGTCTCATCCTTTGGACAATATGGTCTCCCCACTTGATTCAGGAATGCATACTCAATCTAAAACAAGAAACATGTTTGCCTTCTCAGCATTCTTAACTCAAATTAAAACCAAAATATCATATAATCCTTATAACATGAAGGTTGGATAATTGCAATGTAGGAGGAGCTTCATCAGTTTGAAAGAAACAAGCTATGACATCTGGTTCCTAAACCCTTTGACAGCATTGTTATAGGGATCAGGATGGTATACAAAAACAAACTAGATGAGTTTGGAACCACAGTAAGGAACAAGTCTATACTGGTGGTGCAGGACTATAATTAAGAAAAAGCACTACAAAAAATGGATATATGGCAGCGGATTTAAAGAACCGCTGCTATATGACACATATTATGATGTTTTTTTAATGCCATATTAAATATTTTGGTAGCGGCTGTTTGTTCTTAAATTATGGCAGTTGAACTGCCACTATGTTTTCTAAATTTTTTAATTCTTTTTACCCCACATATTTGGTATATTTCAATAACTAAATATTTAAAATACACTAATTCTTTTTTAATCTTATCAGTCATATCTCCAAAATATAGTAATTCTTTTTACCCAAAAATTCATGATTGATCAATCTCTCCATATCTCCATATCTCTCCAATATTTCCGCATCAGTCACATTTGGTATATTTCCATATCTCTCCAATATTTCCATATCTCAATAATCTTTTGCCTTTTTCGTGTCTCTCCTACAAGGTACCGATGTAGAAATCTCTTATTTTTCATAAGGATGAGCTCAAATCTATAATACGGCCACCCATAGAAATCTCTCAATCTGCTTAAATATCTCAATCAGCTCAAATCTCTCACTTTCCCCAATTCTCTCAATCAACTCAAATCCCTCTTTGGTAAGCGTTCAATTTTCCCAAATCTCTCTTTGGTTAACTTTTACTTTTTTTGTGTGTTGTTACTTACTGAGTGAAGCTGAATTTGGAGAATTTGGTGTGGAATTTCTTAAAGGTGTTGTGAATTTTATATTTTTAAGTTGTTGAGTTTGGTACTTTCGTTCGAAATTTGTGTGGAATTTTGTCAAGGTGTTGTGAATTTCAGAACGAATTTCTCCGTTTATGTTGTTAATGCATGCTTGATTGTAACAATTTTTACCAAATTTATATTCAAAATGTATTCGTTCTTAACTTTTATATTTATTAGGGTTAATGCATGTTTGATTTTCCCCAAATTTCTGTTCAAATGTGTTCATTTTTTACTAAATGTTTGATTTGTTATTTTTCTGAATTTTCTATTGTTCTTCCTTTATTTGTTCTATGTGTTGCTATGTTCTTTTCTTTTCTTCTCTTTTCCCAAAATTTCTGTTCTAAATTTGTTTGTTCTTCACTTTTCTATTTGTTAGGGTTAATGCATGTTTGATTGTAACAATTTTTATCAAATTTTTTTACAAAATGTATTCGTTCTTAGCTTTTATATTTGTTAGGGTTAATGCATGTTTGATTTTCCCCAAATTTCTGTTCAAAATGTGCTCATTTTTCACTAAATGTTTGATTTGTTATTTTTCTGAATTTTCTATTGTTCTTTTTGTTCATGTGTCACATACATCTTGCTTATATTTTTCACGCTTCAATGTTCACTTGTGTATGTCACATCCTTATATTTTTCCATGACTAAGTAATAATAATGTGTTTGGATGTGCTATGTTTTACAACTATGCTAATGACTAAATACAAATTGTTATATGTTTGAAGTGTTATGATCAGTAAGTGTTTAGATAATTTGTTTGAAGCCAGTCTTTTACAGTTCATGCCATAGAAATTTGGATGAAAAAAAATTGAAAAAGACACTTTACTAAATTGGTGAAGTTTTACATGCATGTTTACTGAGATTTCTTATGTAATATTGTGAAGTTACTTCAACTTCATTGTGTCTTCATTTCTAGCCATGCCAATCGATAAATCTTGGATAGGCCAACCACAAAATACTCCAGAATATAAAGATGAGATTAAAAGTTTTTGGGTTTTGCTTTTAAGCATGGGTCTATTGATGAACGTATAATTAAATATCCGTGTTTGAAATATGGTTTTAACAAGTGGAGAAACAGAAGCGTAGTTCAAGTTCCTTTGACTTGTAAACTTTTTCTAGAAAATTATAAAGTTTGGTAAA
Source organism: Capsicum rhomboideum (assembly GCA_031232105.1). NCBI lineage: Eukaryota > Viridiplantae > Streptophyta > Magnoliopsida > Solanales > Solanaceae > Capsicum > Capsicum rhomboideum. The sequence continues at coordinate 25,431,084 of CP124718.1, forward strand.
TGCATGGTGAAAATTCCAATGCAACCACACAACAAACATTTCAGAACACATGTATCATAGAAGATACTTGACATGCTTAAAATTTAATGGAAACCATGGTTAATGATGCATTTGGGTTCACTGGGAACAATATCAATGAGACTAATGTGTCTTATGAGCCTATGAATATAGAAGAAATATCTAATAAAGAGCATATTGAAGAGCGTGATGAAGAATATTCAAAGTTCTATAAATTGATCAAAGATGGCAAGCAACCATTATATGAAGGGTGTACGAAGTATTCCAAATTCTCCTTTCTAATCAAATTGTATCACATAAAGTGCCTCTGTTGAATGTCTGACAAAGTGATGAGTATGATGTTAGAATTTTTAAAAGATGCCTTTGAAGATGCCAATATTCCTGTTTCCTTTTATGAGGCCAAAAAAACCCAACAAACTTGGTCATAATTTATACAAAGATACATGCTTGTACAAATGATTATATGTTATATTTTGGGAAAGATGATAAAGGCTTGCAAAAATGCAAAAATGCAAAAAATGCAAGACATCTAGGTGGAAGGATAGTAAAAAGAAACAACCAGCAAAAATTCTGCACTACTTTCCACTAAAACTGAGGCTCCAAAGGATGTTCATGTGCTCTAAAATTATCGAATCTATGATATGGCATTCTTTAAAGGGTAACCAAGATGGATTCATGAGGCATTCTAGGGATTCTCAGGCTTGAAAAATGTTTTGACTTACTTTATCCTGAATTTGTTGCAGATCCTCAGAATGTATGCTAGGCCTAGTTACTGACGTTTTTAACCCATTTAGAGTAATGTCAACAAACTATAGTATCTGTCCAGTAATTCTTATTCCATACAACCGTCCTCCTTAGGAGTGCATGAAACAAACTTCAATTATTCTTTCTATGATCATTCCTGGAAAATGAATACCAGACAATGACATAGACGTGTACTTTAAACCTCTTATCTTAGAGTTAAGGGAATTGTGTACGATGGAGTGCATACATTAGATTTTTCACAAAATAAAACATTTAAAATGTGAGCAGCTTTGATGTGGACAATTAGTGATTTTCCTGGGCTTGGTAACTTATCTGGATGGAATACATACACTCAATTTACTTGCCCCAAGTGCAATTTTGCTACAGACTCTTATTGGTTGAAGCATAGTAGAAAGTGGTGTTTCATGGGGCATCATTGTTTTCTTGAAAAGGGCCATCGATTTAGATTGCAACATGTTCATTTTAATGGGAAAATCGAGCAACTAGAGCCACCAATAGCATTTTCAGGGACAGACATCTTGAATCAAATGGAGGGTATTAGTGTTGATTTTGGTAAAGTACCTGAGTCAAATGATAAAGGCAAAAGAGCCAGAGGAAAAACTATTATTGATGGTGGATCGAGACAGTGGAGAAAGAGAAGCATATTTTTTGATCTTCCTTACTAGGAATCTAATCTGTTGCCTCATAATATAGATATTATGCATATTGAGAAGAATGTGTGTGAGAGTTTGATATACACTTTGCTCAATGATTCTGGAAAATCAAAAGACAATTCTCAAGCTCGAAAAGATCTTAAAGAAATGAGTATAAGGAAAGAACTTTGGGCAGGTGAGAATGACAATTACCAGCCGCCTTGCTAATTGATATTTTTGTTCTCTGCTTTGAACTTCTTTTTACGGATACTAACCCATTTTAACTTGTAGAGGCGTTGCGAGTAGAATAAATTGTCTAGACAAAAGCAAATTCCTCAAATCGGTGGTGCTAAGAGTTATGCTAGAAGAAGGCCTGAAATGGTACTTTGATATGATATGCTTTGATAAGAACATTCTTAATTAATTACTTATATATTACAATTTGAAAATTTGAGAAGGCGAAAGTAAAAGATGTTGATCGAGGCCAAATGTGGCCTGAGATTCATAATAGGAAAGATGGGAGTTATGTAACTGAAGAGGCTAGGAAGATTGGGGTAAGTAAATTTCTTGACTATACCAGATTGCTAAAGATTTTGTATACTTCTTAGACTGACTATGATAATCAGAAAAATTAACTTAATGTTTGAAAATGAGGATACTGCCTTTTCTCTCTATTTTTCATTTAAGGTATTGAATAATCCAGTTTCATGTTACGTCAAGTTGTTGGTTTGTGTTGCCTTTGAAGGTTTTTTAAAGTTTTAGTGTTGACTTGAAGTGCTCAGCTTATACATAGACTACAAATAGTTTCATCAGCGCTTGTTTTCTCATTATTAGAACTTTAGCAACTGAAGAAGATAAATTTCTTATTCTAAATGTGTCAACAAAGTGATGGAATCAATCAACTTAATCTATTGGATAAGTAGTGTTACAGTCATATACTTTCGACAAATATTCAAAATTGAGTGCTTTCTGTATATTCATGATTTGAACTTTTTTACCCAAGTAGGTTAACATGTCATTCATGCTTAATTTTATTTTGTACAAGAAAAAATCAAAGAAATACAAAATCAAAAACCTAAAAGTGTTGTCGAAGTTTCACTTACTGATGCACTTAGTTTAGTGCTCAGTCCCAAACACCTTGGCCGTGTTTAAGAGTTAGGCATGGGCATAGTTCTAACTGTGGCATTCAAACAGACATCTTGGAGATTTGGTCATGTTAATACCAGTTCATCTAGTAACAGCGCTCCAACTCCTGAGTGGTAGCAAGGGTTTATGAGTATGAAATCACAATTGAATGTGCTATTGTGCTTATATCAAAGGAACATAGGAAATATCCCTGAAGAGTTTACTCACTTTTTTTGCCTCCTTCATAGGTAATGAACATTATAGAGACTTTTTTTTTTCGTATTTCTAGGCTATGATTAAACAAATAACATATATCCTTGCACTGAGATATGCCTTATAGAAAATGATTGGAAGTGTTTTGTAGCACGCTATATCTTGAAACTCCCCTCAAGAAACAAAATGGAGGTTTTTTTTTATAACAATTAACTACCATATGATAATGGGCCAAGATTTTATACTTCTATTATTCTCAGAAAAAAGGGTTTTATATGATGCCCTTTATTTCCCCCAAAGTTGGGGGTTTTGTTGCCTTGCTATCAAAATTGTGATTTTTGAATGTCTATAAATCTACTGTGTTACTTGCTTGAATCTCTATAGCTTCTCTGTTGACTGGTGAGCACCTCCCCCCCTTTCCTTTTTTTTTTTTGATCTGTTATTCTTCTAAAACTTATGCAAATCATTGGTATGGTTCGGGTTGTGTTGGTGGGAGTTTGGAGATATGATGCGACCACATTACTGGTGGTCCATTTAGGGAAAAATATTTCTTAGTGGGCCATAAAGAGGGAAGAAAAGAGAGTGATTAATAGTACTTGTTGTTGATAAAAAATGATAATTTTTCATAAGGGAGATTATAACGATAGTATAGATGGTGATAAAAAATTTTTGTGTGTTTAAGCACAATAATAGCATATAAAAGACTATTTAACGTTGTTTTGGCAGAGAATAGTACTGAAAAAATAAAATAAAATAAAAGAAAATAACAAACAGAGTACACTGGAAGGTGGTGGGTTGATGAAAATGGAACAGATAATGGGGTGGTTTGTTACTAGAAGTACTATCATATATTTGTGACTCCTTATTGTGTTTAAATTATATTTGATGGTTTTGTTGATATGGGATTAAAAGAGAGGAAGATGTGAAGGGAATATGTGTGGAAACAAAATTTCTAATACTAGTGGTATGAGGGAGAATTCATGTCCTCCGGTGTATCCCTTTTATATTCTTTACACGCCTTACTATTTTATTTTTATGTGATGAGTGTTGTCCTGATCAAAAAAAATTCTTCACACGCATTAATGGTGTTCCAAAATACAAAAGGAGGATCAAGAGATAATAGTGGTGGTGAAAAAATAGAATTTGGACTTGAATAAGTTGTTGAATGTTACTATTTGTATCATGTTGTTTGAGTACGTGATACGAGTCTGGTTTAATGCTAATGGTCGTTGATCTGGTTTGTTCTTGTTTCTTTCTTAGGAAAGCTTGAACCTTGAAATGTTCTTTTAAGTATATCTTTGTTTATATTAATTAAGGACTAATAAAATGTATTTTTTTTTCTTTTCAGGCATCAAACATGGGAAGTCGTGCTCAGTCACCAACTGGAAGTAACAACGAAAGTAACAACGAAAGTCACAATGATGATTGACCGAGTATTAATTAGAAACATCTTTAGAATAATCTTAGATTTTTTTTTTAGTATTCTCGTTGAGTAACTTTGAAACTCAGTTTTTTATAGTATTGAATGACACTTTTTGTAATTTTGCTTTATATCATGAATATTTTCCTTATTTGATCTCTTATATTGTGTAAAAACTATAATAGTGTTATTGAAGTTTATAAATATATAGAATGCAACAAATGGGATCTAAATTGGGAATAAATATAATTATTCCATCAAAGGTCTGATGACAATTGCGGAAGTAATAAAGACTGTTTTGGTTGCAATAACGACAATTCTAGACTGTTGTAATACTGATATTTATTCTTCCTTATTTACAATTACGACAATTATAAACCGCCATTAATACATAATAAAATGGCGTAATAGCTTTATGTCAATTACGAAGATGTTGGTATTCAATTGCGGTGGTTTTTTGAAAACCGCCATAATATGTTTGTGGCAGACGATATTATGACATTTTTTAAAGACACCGTTAAAGCACTTTGTGGCGGTTCTGAACCGCCGCAACCCATAAATATAACTACCGTAATAATCTAATTATTTTTTATTAAAGGTATAAATTATAATGAAACATTTGCTCAGTATCTAGGATGTAAGCTACTCAGATTCTTATTACTTTTGCATCCCACATGGAGTTCAAACTATTTCAAATGTATGTAAAAAGTGCATTCTTTAATGGATATTGGAGTTCAAACTATTTCAAATGTATGTAAAAAGTGCATTCTTTAATGGATACCTGAAGGAAGAAGTATATGTGAAGAAACCTCCATGTTTTTAAAGTCATGAGTTTACAAATCATGTGTTCAAGCTTGACAAAGCTCTTTATGGTTTAAAACAAGCACCAAGAGCATGTCATGAAAAGTTATCCAAATTCCTGCTAGAGAATGGTTTCAAGAGAGGGAAGATTGACAACACTCTCTTTTAAGATCTAGAGAAAAGAATCTATTCATTGTGCAGGTCTATATGGATGACATCATTTTTCAATCAACTTTAAATTCTATGTGCGAGGACTTTGTCAAGCTCATGGGAAGTGAGTTTGAAATGAGTATGATGGGTGAGCTTAACTTCTTTATTAGGTTACAAGTGAATCAAACATCTGATGGAGTTTTGATCAATCAATAAAATTACATCCTTGAGTTGTTAAAGAAATATAAGATGGAGGATGCTAAGCCAATAAACACTCCATTTGGCACTTCTAACAAATTGGACAAGGATGAAACTGGTCTCTCTGTGAATGGGACCATGTATTGAAGTATTATAGATTCTCTCTTATATTTAACTGCCAATAGGCCAGACATTATGTTCAATATTAGCATGTTTGCAATATTTGAAGCATGTCCAAAGGAGTCTCACTTGAAGGCGGTCAAAAGAATTTTGAGATACTTAAAAGGAACAACTGATCTTGCTCTTTGCTATCCATATGGAGCTACCATTGATCCAATTGGATATGTTGATTATGTTGGATTTCTTGTTGATAGAAAAAGCATATCTGGAATGGCTCACTTTCTGGGGTCCTCAATAATTTAATTGGAGACCAGGAAACAGAACTCGATTGCTCTTTCTATAGCTGAAGCTGAATATGTAGCTACTGCTTCATGTTGTGCTCAACTTATATGGATCAAGTAACAACTTGAGGACTTTGGAGCGATTACTGAGAGTGTTCCATTATTCTTTGATAACACCAGTGCTCTTAATATGGCAAAGAATCCTGTACAACACAAGAGGACAAATCTTATTGATATTAATCATCACTTTCTAGAGATAATGTTGAGAAGGGGTTTATCAGTATGCAGTTTTTTCGTATGGAGGACCAATTTGCTGATATCTTTACCAAATCTCATGGAAGAGAAAACTTTGCAAGGATTCTGCTAGGCTCGGTCTGATCAAATTCAACTAATTCATCCCCAACATCGTGGGTATGAAAAATGGGTAGCCATATGATGTAAGGATTCTTGCGTTATTTTATTGCTTTACTTTTAATGATGCCAAAAAAGGGAAGATTAGTGTGATTGTGTGTGTTTAGTGAAAGGGGGAAGATCAGCTTGGGCATGGTGACAGGGGGAACTCTTCAAATGATGGCTTGATTAATGATGCTGGTGATAGGGGGAAGTAGTGTGTGTGGATGGATTCTTTGAGAAGCTTAAGAAGTCTTGGTTTGTCATCATCAAAAAAGGGGAAAATATGGGGTCCAAGCCTTGTTATTATCATGCTTATTACGCTCATGTTTTGATGATTGATAAACTTCACTGGAACCTGGTCCATGCATGTCTGATTGTTGATTACCTAACTTAGTCGAAGTACCAGTTCCGTGTACTGGTGTCCCAGTGCATAGTGTTTCAGTTGCACACATTTATCTTATGTGCCAGTTGTATAGTACATTTCTAGACAATGTCAGCACATGATTGGGATGAATTTTCAATGGTCTTTTGTAGCATCCACCAATGAGGAAGCTTTTCTCCAAATACTCATCATATATATTCATCATCCATCAAGAGAAAAGAGTAAGTTTTTGCAAAAATTCAAAAAGAAAAACTTCTCAAGCAAAGGCCTTAACTGATACCACAAAAAATTCAGCAATTTAGAAACCTCGTGCTCATAGTGAAATATGCTATTGTTTCTAGGTTTATTGGGTTTTTGTATTGGTCTTACAACTGTAAACTCACGTCGCATCTTGGAGATTCTTGTGAGTAGTTTTGTGGTTGAGATTGTGTTGAGTCGTGTTTCTAGCTAGAGTTAGCTAGTGGAGTTCTCACAGTAGAGTTATTATGAGTGTGTGGAGCGATAGAAGTATTGATAATGAGTAGAAATTATGATTTTAATTCCTATATTATATAAGGATTTTAATCTGTTTGTTTGTTTGAAGTTTAGATGGAGATTAGTGAAATCCTACTGGAGTAGGTCGTGGTTTTACTACCTTAAGCAAGGAGGTTTCCATATAAACATTTCATGTCATTTACTTTCTTGCAGTTTTGATTGTGTTCTTATTGTTATTGAATATTCTCATATAGGGACCTGGTACCTAATCAGGTCCTTGTTACAGTAGTGGACTTTTACGAACCATCAGAATCTAAATCAAAAAGATGCAAAAAAAAAGAAATAAGTACAACCACTAGTACTTAGTACGAATTCTAGGCAGACTGAGCTCAAGTAGATATTGTATCAAGTAATGAATACTAAGGTAACCATGCACACAGAAAAGTCTAGCAGTTAAAAATCAATAAATTAGTAAGGATCACCTTAAATCACAATAGTAATCAAAGACTGATGCAATAAAATGATATGTAAAGAGATGAAATGGCCAATGCTTACCGGTATACAACCCCTCCACAGTGAAGTCATCAAAATACCATTTCTTAACTTTATCCAAAAAAACCCTAAATTTACAAGTTGAAAAATCAAGATTTGAAGATGTAATCTTGAAATAATCTTTGGAGAATATGTAAAAGTAGTGTAAGTGTCACGATCCAAGTTGCGGGGTCATGCGGGCACCTACTCTATTCTAACAAGATAGGAGAATCCTTACCTCACAATCAATTATCTGTGGAATCCAGTTAACAACCTGTATAAGAAAATGAGCATTCAACTCTTAATACCAATAAGTTAAGAAACATTGCCTTTACAATAGTAATCTTAACAAAACAAACAACTCCTACAACTTGGTCTAGACATGCACAAGAGCTTCTATATAGAACAAGGACAAAATAAAAGGCACACCTTTCATCGGAATAAGAGGTGCAGAACTTGATGATGAATACCCGCTACTCCATATAAGAGACTCCTAGTCAACCTGCAACACTCCCACATCCCAAGAAGGATGTAGAAAGAGTAGTATTAGTACACCACACGTACTAGAAAGCATCATCGATCAACCAGGGTTAGATCATGCAACATCATATAGAAATCACAAAAAGAAAGCATGGCAATTTTCATATAATAGTTTAACACCAAGTTTCACATTCCATACTACAACCTTTCAATATCATAGAAGCTTCTAATTATGCTTTATTAGCTTACTCAACTAGATCAGTTACAAGCAAACAATCCAATTTCCATTAACTAATTCAACTGACCGCTATATCTGTGACTATTATCTACCAAGCCAAGCTCTCATACTTCAATTTAAGGATTAATCCATAATTTTCTAATTCTACATTACTTATACGCAATATATACTAATGCCAAAAATGACCCAACAAACATATAATAGGTACAATGTCACCATACACTTAGCAATAGACCCTCTATCCCCTAAACAATTCAATGGCAATGTCACAACAACAACTTGGATGCACAAGTCACAAAACTCCGAGATATACCAACTAACAAATAAGTAATCTAATTATTGATTTACACAATAAATGATCCTTCATAAACCCAACAACCCAAACCATATACATGATCGTTATAATAAGGAACGTAAGTCACAAATAGACATCATAATAATTCTGAACTCCACTATCACGACACTTACATCATAACATCAATTAGAAAATGTAGTACTTATAATCAATCATCACAGGCCACCCTAGACCCTACAACTGTAGTCACCCATTATAATGTGGACTCAAGTTCATAAAATTATCTCGACTATATATGTATATAAACATATAGTATATCATCTCTGTATATCACTCTCTAGTTTGTACACACGCTTAGGATCTTATTTTTGCCTACAAGTCATGACTTGCAGGGGATAATTTAAGTCTATATATCGCATCAGTGTGGTACCTGATATTCCATAATAATAATAATATCATTATCTATATCCATACCACCACAACACCCAATCCTCCATAATATTAGCAATATTTGTATCCATATCTGTACCAGTAAGATATTGAATCCACTTACGAACATAATGAATGTCAATCAAGTTCGGTATTCAGTAACTTATTCATTTAAGCATGAACAACCAAATCATTAATCACAAGTATGTTTGAATATCAATCAATAAGTATCTAATTTAGGAGCATACATACAATCAAATCGTGTCTAAATTCCAATTAAACCATATCCTACATTCATTTACCAAAAAAACCCTCTTCTATTCACATCAACATTAGTCAGTTATGTTTATTAACAAGTAACCCTTACCTTCCACATTACTAGGTTTCGAAAGAACACATAATTAATGGAATGTTCATCCATTTGATTCGTTCAGTCTTTATGGTTCTAACTCTAGTTATACGCCTTTATACATTTTATCATTCACACTTAGCCACACCATTTTTAGATTTCCTAAATTTCAACACAACATTCCTCTACCGTAATCACTTTTCATAACCTATTACAACAGTACAATCATACATTCAAGCCAAGTACAACATAAATGTCATCCTTTTTCAGAAAATTAACCTAGATATTTTAGTTTACATACTCATACAATCTCATTATCATTATTTACAATCACATAATACATTATAATTCAGCATGGAGTTCATACAAACATATAACACCCATCAAGGAATTCATACATTACTCATATCAACACACAAATAACTCTTTTCGCGTAATTTTCATAGTTTATCCACCATGCCCGCATTCCTAAGCATGATTCTCCCATCAAATTTATATTATGAATATATTTTCTAACCACAGTCTAATACTCACAAACCATACACTACCTTGATGCTAAGCTACTTCTACAGAGTGCATGAATTCTCGTCCCTTATTTCTGTTCTAGCAATTCTGTCAAGGAATTTGAAAAATTATGGGTGGAATACGTCCTTCTAGAGCTTGCCTTTTTGTTATGACCATTTTAATGTAGAAGAGGAAATTTTAGAAGAATACAACTATGTTAAGGACAAAAATTGATCAAAAGAGGCTTAAATTGTCACGACCCAACTAACCGGATCGTGTGGGCACCTACTCTAATCCACCTAGTTAAGAGAACCCTTACCACCCATTTCAAAATACATACAGAAGTTGTAAGCAATTCCATTAAGGATCTTAAAATCTGATAAATAATACAATCTTTTATAGATAAATTATAAATGAAAACACTTTCCATTAGGACTTAGTCTAGACAATGTATAAGAGCTTCTAATATAGTAAAAGAAAGAACAAAAGACATAGCTCCCACCGTAGGAATGAATGAGTAGACCTATAGGATATCACTATCCACGTCACCTAAGAAACATTAGTTGATCCCGCAACCAGAATATACCCCAAAAAGGGTATACCAAGAGTAGTATCAGTACAAACATGTACTGGTAGGTATCATCAGTCGATCAGGGTTCGATCATGTGAACATCATTTAGAATCACAGAAAGAAAGCATGACAACTTATATAACCATTCAATCCATATCACTTTCATCCACTTATGCTATCTTTATCCCTCATATTACCTATGAGTATTTCTATCCTTATTCTCACTGACTTAGTTGTATCCAATTCATTATTAGTAGGAAATCTGTACCACTGACACTCCCCTTAGACATTCACACTTAATCTCACTAATCATACGTCACTCTTTACATCAAATGTCAGATATCAGAACTCTCACTTGTTTAACCCCAATAATTATTATAAGTCAATATATTTCACTTACACCTCATTTACTAATAATCAACAGTTTAACTCTCAATAACCAACGACTTTAGGCAACCCAATAATATAGGGATTATGCACAATAGCTAGGACATACAATTATCAAATTAAAACACATATGCTCATCAATTAGAATTTCAATCACCAATTATTTAGCTTTTAGATCATTAAGAAGACATTCAAGTCATCAAGTAAGCTTTCAATTCATATTATCACCTCTAGGATTGTCCCACATAAGGAACTAAGTATAATATCAGGTAGTTAGACCACATAAGGATCCCAATATAATTCCAAGTAACCAAACCACACAAGGATCCCAAATATATCAAACAACATTATAACCCAGTTCACTCAAGGAACCCAAAACAACAACCATAATATAACCTGATCCACTGATGGAACCGTCAAATTCACCAATATCTTATACACATATACTAAGTGTCTTACAGTCGCCCACTATCTATGACCTACAGGGGATAAGCTCTTACCCATGTACCAAAAATCCCAGACATTTAGTGCCTGCCAAACTTATCTCAACCAATCTCGTGAGGATTTCTAAATATCGGTACATCCCACAATAATGAGTATAAATCCCTTAAAGATGTACAAATACCTGTACATCCCATAATATTAAGTATACATCTCGTGAAGATATAAAAATACCGGTACATTCCATAATAATATGTATAAATCCCATGAAGATGTCCAAATACCGGTACATCCAACTATAATGAGTATAAATCCTATGAAGATGTCCAAACACTGGTACATCCCACAATAAGCAACATATATCACAACAATCACAACCACAATGATAATAAACAATCTCACTTATGCAATCAACAAGCCTTTAATATAACCTCATTATATGTGATTAACCCCTAGGATATCATTCAACAATTACACCCCTTAAACATGCATTGTAACAAGTAGATAAATGCTCTCAATGCTTGGTCAAACTCAAGTTCATTATTTCATGTAAACAATGATTATTCTTTAACATATGAAATTACAAGTATGGCCGAGGGCAGCCAACAACTTATAATTTAGGCCTTATCAATCTATATTCATCAATTACAGCATGTCCAAAGACCAAATTCAAGTATTCACTTTAGGAGTGCATATTGAACCAAATGGAGTCTAATTCCAGTTCAATATTCATAAATTCATTCACTAATCTGGTCATTCTTTATTTTTGTCGATACCAATAAATTTTTCTATTACCTAGTAACCCTTAAATTCAAGCAATTACTAGGTTCAAGACCATACTCCATCAGCCAACCATTCAACCATTCAACTTACAATTCTAACTTTAGTCATACACCTTTACTTATCTTTCTTCTTAATGCTTTGCCTAACTTGACCTTAGGTTCTTAAGCCATGATACCATATTTTCCTCATAGAAATAATACTCCTAATAATATTACAATAGAAATATCATACATTCAAGACATGTCCAACCTCTACTTTACCCTTTTATGGTATTTAGGCTGAATCATTAGATTATAAGCTCACACAATCTCCTTATCATTATATATATTCACATAATTCACATTATAATCCATTATGGAGTCATACAAACACAAAACACCCATTGAAGATTCATACATTAATACATCAACACACAATTAGGTCTTTATTACATTAATTCCATATTTTATCCAACCAAACTCCGTGCCTGCAGGGTTAAGCATGATTTCTCCCGTCAACTCGATATTATGAATATGATTTCTAACCACAGTCTACTACTCATAAACCATAATCTACCTGGGTGCTAAACTGCTATAATAAGTCAGCTATACCACGAATGCTCTTCGTTTTTCTTCACGTTCCTGAATGCTAAATCATCTAATAAACAATAATAATAAGAGTAATTAATCAACTACTCTTCAAACAAATACTTTGGGAATTCAAACCCACTAGTTCTATCCTTATTCACAGTCAACAAGATTACACAAAGGTTAATTGATCATTAACTAGTTTATCAAACTCAACCCATCCTTATTAATAGAGTTTTAAAGCTAAAGGTCCCAACTTTTGATCTTGGGCATCTTTGTACGCCCGCTTGTCATGTTATACCCATATTAAGCTGAGTTTTGATGATAATAATGTCATGTAGTTGCTTATTTTGATTGAATATTTTGGATAGCCAACTAATTAATGTGATTGGTGGAAATGGAACCATGAAAGCATGAAGGAAGGTTTGAAACCTTTGGAGGAGTTTTCGGCCGATAACACTATTGGTGCTATGGTAGGCGCATGGCCCTTGGGCCTAAACTTCAGCAGAGCACTCCTAGGTTTCTGCAGAGGTGCATGGTGCTAAGGCCCTAACTTTATCCAGCTCTTAGAGGCGCTACCAGAGGCGCATGGCACCAAGGACAGAACCCAGAATTTCCTTCTAGGCGCTACAAGAGGTTCCCCGTACCAGGATGCTTCCCAAATCTAGATTTTCACTTATTTAAAGTCTAAAACCTAGTAGGATTTGGGGTACTATCACGACCCAAACTCATCGTGAGTTGCACCCACCCTACTCACCCGGTGGGAGAATCAATAAACCCAATCATCATCTTAAGGTTCACACTTAAATAAGAGTATGCTAACTAATCCAGCAATAATAATACAACTAGCATAAAAATATAAGTACAACTGAAGCGGAAATATTGTACTTAAACATAACAACCCTATGACCCAAAAGTCGTCTATACCGAAACATCTAAGACTATCAAGAAAGGGGTTGCAACCACAAAAATGAAATGAAAGTAACAAGTCCAAACAAAGGACACTATCTAAATAAGAGAGATCTCATGGTAGCCCAAAATGCTGCTCACTCTGAAATTCAGACAGAAGTAAATGCAGGTGTAGTGTCAGCACACAAATAAATCACAGTGTACTGGCAGAATCATTTGAATACCCCCCAGATGGAAATATGGGCATTTAACCAAAATGCAGTACCATTAGCTAACGCATGCTTACACATTAAACATACAACATATATGCACGAATAGCACTCAAGAGACAAGCCAAAAAGTCAACAAGTGCCATTTAGGCAATAATATGCAACTCATTCCAAGACAACTAAATAAGGACAAACACAACAATACAAATCCTCTAGTTCACTCAAGGAACCGTCATACTAATACATACCTTGAAAACCCATAGATACATGCTAAGAGTTATATGCCACCCTCTAGCTATGAACTGCAGGGGACAATTACCATCCATGTACTAAACCCAGGCATGAATATCTATAACCCTTAATATGAATAACCTGTGTGAACATCTCAAATACCAAAACACTCCACAATATACAATATAGAAGGCCAAGTCATAAAAGATGTAACCATTTCAATGACTAAGCACACCACACGAATTAACCAATCTCACTACAGAGTAGTTAATATACATAAATAACACAAGATGGATTAAATACACCCCATCACCTACCTCAAACAAAGCTTGTACAACTCTACGCCTGAACTTTGCCCTTCTGTGCCCTTTTCGCTTGCTTATGGTTTTAAACATGCATACAAACATTGAATTAACCAAATGATCTAACATGGCGAGGGTTATGAACCGCCCCAACCCCTTAAGGTCAGTTCATAATCATTCCTTAACTGTTCTAGGACTATTTCCCCGTAAGTCACCTAAAACTACCAATTTTATGAAATGATTGGTTAATTAATGAAATGCGAGGCTAATTTCATGGTTAATAAATAAAACCCATTAACCTAGGACTCAATTTCACCCTTGCACTAGCAAAACATACCAAAATCAGCCCTAAAACCCTCCTCAAATTCCATAACTTATGACTTCTAAGGATCAAGAACTAATTACAAGTTTAAGGGAGTGAATTATTTACCTTAACGAAGGTAAACGGAGGTAAACTATTGATTTTTACCCTATATTGCCTTCCTCTTGCCCCAAAATGAGTTTATGAAATAATAAACTATTTTGGGGTTTTTACCCTTTCATCTGCTGTTTTTACCGCTATAGCAGTACTTGACCACTATATTGATACTGCTATAGCGGTAGACCACCGCTATATTGGCCTTGACCATTTTTGACCACCGCGCTAGCGATAATTATTCTGCTATAGCAGTCACCACTATAGCGGTGTGTCACCCATTATAGTAGTGTCGACAATACAGAATGTCCGTCTTCACCCAAAAATCCCACTATTTGTAACACACCTTGATCCCGGGACATTTCAAACAATGCCCTTTACGCTAAGGTTAATTTCTGAAGTTCTACTAACCCAAATTCAGTTCCATAAAATCCTACGGGTTCCTTTTCTCCTTAGATAATTAGAAATCAATCCCATTCCCTTCAACCTGGTCTAAATTATTCCCAAATTTTCCAAGACTACCCCTTTCCAAAAATGAAGCAAAATTAGCCTAGTCTGAAATTTGTAACTTTCAAATCGGAAGGAATTTAGACACAAAATTTGGAATGTAAGAATTTTACATAATGACCAAGAGGGTCGTTACAATAGATACTAATTTACCCATCATTCATCCCCAATTGATCAAACTAGAAAAACCATCCAGAATGAGAAAGGAAAAGAGAACCTCTATCCTCAAAAAGCTGAGGGTACTTATCTCGCATGTCCTTCTCAGTTTCCCAAGTGGCTTACTTAACCAGACGATGCTTCCATTGGACTTTCACTGAATGAATTTCCTTTTTCCTCAACTTACCAACATCACGATCAAGTATCACTATCGGTTCCTCCTCGTAAGTCAAGTCCTTGTCCAAAAGCACTGAATCTCACTTAATGATATAGTCTCCATCCCCATGGTACCGTTTCAACATAGAAACATTGAAGACTGGATGAACCCCCAACAAACCAAGTGGCAGAGCTAACCTGTATGCAACTGGGCCCACTTTCTCAAGAACCTCAAAGGGACTAATATATAGAGGGCTGAGATTGCCCCCTTTTACCAAACCTTATGACTCCTTTCGTAGGAGATACCTTGAGCAACACTTTCTCCCCGGCCTTGAAGTACATGTCCCTCACCTTTCGGTCCACATACTCTTTCTGTCTACTTTGGGCAGCCAACATCTTAATCTGAATGAATTTTACCTTTTCCTGAGGCTCTTTCACCAAGTGGTGCCCAAAGGTTTGACATCTCCCACCTCAAACCATCCAGTAGGTGACCTGCACTTTCTCTCATAAAGTGCCTCAACTGGATCCATATTAATGCTGGAGTGATAACTGTTATTGTATAAAAACTCACACAACGAAAGGAACAGGTCCGAGTGACCACCAAAATCAATCATGAAGGCCCTCAACATATCCTGTAGCACTTGAATTGTCCTCTCTGACTAACCATCAGTGTGAGAATGAAAAGCCATGCAAAAAATAAGCTTAGTTCCTAACTCTTCATTCAACCTGTCCCAAAATTTAGAAGTAAACTTTGCATCCCTGTCAAAAATGATAGAAAGTGGCACCCCATGAAGCCTGACAATCTCCTTAACATATATCCTTGCCTACGGTTGTCAGCTATAACCTACCCATACTGGCAAGAAATGAGTTGATTTCATTTACCAATCAACTATCACCCAAATGGAGTCATACTTTCCTAATGTCTTAGGTATAGGCATAGTGATACAAAATCCATGGCAATATGCTTCCACTTCCACATAGGTATAGGCATCCTCTGAAGTAATCCCGCAGGCCTTTGGTGTTCATACTTCACCTGTTGATAGTTATGATACTTAGACACATAATCCACTATGTCTATCTTCATCCCCAACCACTAATAAAGCTACCTCAAGTCAAGGTACATCTTGGTTATGCCCGGATGAATGGAATAACACGAACTATGAGCCTTTGAAAGTATATCACCAATCAAGTCTTTAACCCGAGGAATGCATAACCTTTCTCTAACCCACAAAACCCCTCCAGCGTCGATGGTGGCATTTTACCCCTCCCCGCTGACTGTGTTGTTCCGGAGTGCCTTTAAATTCTTATCTTTGAACTACTTAGCTTTAATATGCTCCACAAAGGCTGATTTTACCTAAACACTAGCCAGTATTCCACCCCTGTCCGAGACCCCAAAATACATACTCAAGGATTCTAGAGTTTGAAACTCTCTAGCTAATAATCTCCTGCACACTCTCAAGAATGACAAGCTACCCATTCTTACGGCCTTTCAGCTCAACGCATTTGCCACCACATTAGCCTTACACGGATGATACTGAATGGTCACATCATAGTACTTTAAATAATTTCATCTACCATCTATTCCTTGTATTCAAATCCCTTTAAGTAAACACATGTTGCGGACTACGATGGTCAGTGAAGACCTCACACTCGACTCCATAAAGATAGTGTCTCCAAATCTTTAAAGCAAAGACTACTGCTGCCAATTCCAAATCATGGGTTGGGTAATTCCTCTCATGAGGCTTCAACTGCCTTGACGCATATGCAATCACATTCTTATCCTTCATAAACACAACATCCAAACCCAAAAGTGAAGCATCACAAAACATAATAAAATCTTTACCTTCAACCGGCAGCGAAAGAATAGGTGCTATAGTCAAAAGTGTCATAAGCTTTTAGAAGCTCTCTTCGCACTGCTCTGACCAAACAAAAGACACCTTCTTTTGAGTCAACCTTGTTAAATGAGTTGCAATGTATGCAAATTTCTAGACCAACCTGTGATAATAATTGGCAAGACCCAAAAACTTCTTACCTCAGTCACTGAACTAGGACGAATCCAACCTTTAACTGCTTTAATTTTCTGAGGGTCCACCATCAGTCTCTTCTCTAAAACCACGTGCCCCAAGAAGGCAACAAAAGATAGCTAGAATTCACATTTGGAGAACTTAGGAAACAACTGCTTTTCCCTCAAAAATCCTAAAACTATACGGAGATGGCCTGCATGCTCTTTTTTAGTCTTGGAGTACACAAGAATATCATCAATGAACGTAATAACGAAAGAATCCAAAAAATATTTAAAGATGCTATTGATCAAACTTATGAAAGCTGCAGGTGCATTAGTAAATCCAAAAGACATTACTAGAATCTCGTAATGGCTATTTCGATTTCTATAAACCATATTTGGAATATCCTCCGGTCTAATCTTTAATTGATGATAACCCGACCACTAATCAATTTTTGAGAAGACTCCTGCACCCTGTATCTGATCAAACAGGTCATCTATACGAGGCAAAGGAAATTTATTTTGGATGGTGACCTTATTAAACTACATGTAATCGATGCATATCCTCATACTACCATTTTTTTCTTAACGAAAAGAACTGGAGCGCCCCAAGGCAAAGCTCTTTGATGAATAAAACCCTTATCAAGCAGTTCCTGCAACTGAGACTTGAGTTCCCTCAACTCTGCAGGAGCCATTCGATATGGTGGAATAGATAGCGTCCTACTCTAAGTTAATACATAAGTCAATATCCCTATCCGGAGGCATACCAGGTAAATTCGAAGGGAACACATCCTGGAACTCAGGAAGTACCAAAACTGATTCAATAGAAGGGGACCCCACACCATATCTGGAAGATGAGCTAAAACTGCTGAATACCCCTTCCCAACTAGCCTCCTAGCCTAGACATATGATATCATTCTTATCGATTTAGCCTTATACACTCCCTCGCACTCTAGTTCCTCCATCCCAGGTATAGCTAGAGTCACTGTTTTAGCATTACAATTTAAAACAACATGATACAGAGATAACCAGGTCATACCCAAGATTATATCCTATTTTTCCCATACACTCCATGGACGACCCTTGCCATTACCCCCTCCTCTACCTGCTGGAACAACTGCCCGAGCTTACTGCTGTGTATGGACATTCTCCTGTCTCACCAAACACTTCCTGTTAAAATGACAAGTAGTACCACAATAGTAACACCCACGCTCCAGAGAACGATGACTGGCTGAAGAATAAGAAGACCCTTGGCCTCTAACAACCTAAGTTTTTGTGGGTCCTTTAGCCGGTACCACAATAGAAGCTGGCATAGCTGACTGATTAGGGGGTGCTAAAAAGGCCTGCTGGCCCTTAAAATAGGATCTACTAAAATTCCCAACATGTCAAGACTTCTTGGTTAACATCATAGCCTGTTCCGCCTGCACCACACCTTTCAATTTCGTTTAATAATCTAACACATCATTACACCTCTTTCCCATAAAAGTCAATTGCACAGTAAACACCTGAAGGTCATAGTTCAACCCCTTAACAAAGAGCCGAATCCTTTCTTCCTTCGTAGTCAATAACAGAGTGCCATAATGAGACAAGGAATGAAACTTAGTTTCATCAGCGACAAATGACATATCACCCTTCTCCAAAGACAATAACTCATCCTTCTTGCGATCACGGAGGGCACGAGGTACATACTTATCCAAAAATAAAGCATAAAACTGCTCTCAAGTCAAAGTAGGCAAAATAGGTGATCGACACTCAACATATGCTCTCCACTACTGCTTAGCATCTTTATCTAGCAAATAGGTCAAAAAATCAACCCCATGCTGCTTCATAATACCCATATTATGCAGCCTCTTATTGCAATCTATAAAAAACTCAAAAGCATCCTTAGATTTTGTACCCTAAAATGTAGGATGTTTCAACTTCAAGAACTTAGTCAGCAGGTCATGTTCAGTACCAGTCATCATAGAAACCATAATCAGATGAGGAAAAACATTCGTTCCAGAATTCTCATCTATCCTAGGAGCCATAGCAACAGTAGGGTGCACAACTGGAGCTTGATAAGCCAGAACAGTTGGGGTGGCTCTAGTCCCTAACAGCCCGCTTAGAAATGCCAACACTTACTGATTTGCCTCAGTAGACATGGGAGGTAGAGCTGCAATTCTAACTGGTGCCTCCACTTTATGCTCCATCTCCTGTTCCACGGCTGCTTCAATATCCACAAAATGATCCTAGGGTGAGGAGGGGATACTGCCCTCTCATACGCCTTACCCGCAGCTACTTCAGCTCCACCCCGCTCATCCCCATCCTCTCCTTTCTATCCCTCTCGTTCATTCTTTTTCCCTCATGGCTGGCTTCTCAACTAGAGCGGTCGGTGCTGCAGCCGCTGCTCGGGTTCCATTCGACCTAGTATTCACCACCTGCAGACAAAATAATAAAGGATCAGATACCAATTTGGATCACCTGATACCAATTAGAATCAAGTCATAGCACGAAAGAAACAAGAAAGATAGATTTTCGAAAGTCCTATAGCCTCTCGAAGGAAAAGTACAGACGTCTTAGTACAATCAATGAGGCTCTATTGGACCCATTTTGGTATAATAAGATCGATAAAACCTAGGCTCTGATACCAAGTTTTGTCATGATCCAAGCCCGTCGTGAGTGGCACCCATACTAGTCACTTGGTGGGAGAACCAATAAACCTAATTTTCATCTTAAGGTTCACACTTAAATAAGAATAAGCTAACTAACCCAACAATAATAATCCAACTACAAAAAAAATGTAAGTACAATTGAAGCAAAAATATTGTACTTAAACATAACAACCCTAGGACTCAAAGGTCGCGTGTACCAAAACATCTAAGAATATCAAGACAGGGGATGCAAACCCAAAAACAAAATAAAAGTAACAAGTCCAAACAAAGGACACTGTCTAAACAAGTCCACAATCGACTGCTGAAATTACAAGCAAGGTCTCGATGAATCCGCTGGAATATGTGCTGCACTCACAAAAGTAAATGCAGGTGTAGTATTAGTACACAAATAAAACACACTGTACTGGCAGGATTATTTGAATAACCCAAGATAGAAACATGGACATTTTACCAATATACAGTACCATTAGCCAACACATGCTTACATATCAAACATACAACATATGTACAAGTAGCACTCAAGAGACAAGCCAATAAGTTAACAAGTGTCATTTAGGCAATAATATGAACATCATTCCAAGACAACCAAATAAGGACAAACACAATAATACAAATCCTTCAGTTTACTCAAGGAACCGTCATAATAATACATAACTTGAAAACCCGTGCATACTTGCTAAGGGTTATACACCCACTCTCTAGCTATGACCTGCAGGGGATAATTACCATCCATGTACTAAAACCAGACATGAATGTTTGTAACCCTTAATCCAAATAACCTGTGAGAACACCTCAAATGCTGAAACACTTCACAATATACAATATAGAAGGCCAAGTCATAAAACAAGTAACTATTTCAATGACCAAGCACACCACACTGATTAACCAATCACACTACAGAGTAGCTAATATGCACATATAAGATAGATGGATTAAATACACCTCATCACCTACCTAGAACCAAGCTTGCACAACTCTAAGCATGAGCTTTGCTCTTTCGTGACCCCCTTTCCGCTCGCTCGTGGTCTAAGACATGCATACAAAAATTGCATTAATGAATTGAAAAAACATGGTAAGGGTTATGAGTGACCCCCAACCCCCTAAGGTTAGTTTATAATCATTCCTTTATCGTTCTAGGGCTATTTCCCCACGTAATTCACCTAAAACTACCAATTTCATAGAATGATTGGTGAATTAATGAAATGCGAGGGAAATTTCATGGGTAATAAACAAAACCCATTAAACTAAGGCTTAATTTCACCCTTGCACCAGGAAAACATACCAAAATCCGCCCTAAAACCCTCCCCAAGTTTCGTAACTTATGCCTTCTAAGGATCAAAAAGTAATTACAAGTTAAAGAGAGTGAATTCCTTACCTTAACAAAGTTAAATGGAGGTAAACCAGTGATTTTTACCCTAAATCACCTTCCTCTTGCCCCAAAATGAGTTTATGAAATAATAAACTATTTTGGGGGGTTTTACCCTTTAATCTGCGATTTTTATCGCTGTAGAAATAGACCACCGCTATAGCGGTGTCGATGGTACATGATATTCGTCTTCAAATACCACTTTTTACAACACACCTTGATCCCGGTACATTCTGAACAATGCCCTTTACGCTAAAGTCAATTCTGGGAGTTCTACTAACCCAAATTCAGCTTCGTAAAATCCTATGGGTTCCTTATTGCCTTAGCTAACTAGAATCAAAACCATTCCCGCCAATCTGGTCTAAATTATACCTAGATTTTCCAAGACTATACCTCACCCAAAATGAAGTAAAACTAGCCTAGTCTGAAATTTGTAATTTCCAAACTAGAAGGAATTTAGACATGAAATTTTTAACGTAAGACTTTTATATAACGACCAAGAAGGTCATTACAGGTAATTTTCCTACTAATATATATATTCCGTCCCTATATTTTGGTAAGGGTTGTTCATTATTTTTGGAGGCAAAAAATGCAGAAGAGAGTTCAACATTAGGTTCTTTCTTCTCTTTAATTCCTTAGTCGTTTCTCTTGAGGAATACATCAAACTCGTGTGTTTTTCTCATTACCATGAGTGACTAAGAACCCTAATTCTAGGGTTGAGGCTACGAACATGATTGCTTAATGTATATTCAAGTTGGATAATGTTATTTATCATATTTGGTTGTTCTTGCTTTCTTGCGCTTATTATTTTAAAGAATTGCGACCTTTAGAATAAATTTATATATCTTTTGTTATACCGTAAGGAGTAACACTAGATTAGAATGAAGAATGGATGGAATGGATTCTCATCTTTCAAAAGTAGATATTTTACTTGCGGTTAGGATAGGAATATACCTAATTTTCCCCATTTGGTTCCAATACGAA
This sequence comes from Capsicum rhomboideum, assembly GCA_031232105.1. Taxonomy (NCBI): domain Eukaryota; kingdom Viridiplantae; phylum Streptophyta; class Magnoliopsida; order Solanales; family Solanaceae; genus Capsicum; species Capsicum rhomboideum. Next base: position 25,453,518 of record CP124718.1, read on the forward strand.
AAGAAATATAAATGTGTTTGAATTAGGTCCCACATCCTTTCTCTACGATGTAGTTGTGAGGCTAGTTTAAATAGATAATTAGAGGCTCGAAAGATCATAATCATGATATTAACCCCGTGAATAAACAACCAAGATAAATAACTTAAGCAACGAGATTGTATAGCTTTGCATGATTGTTCAAGATGCCTTTACCCTGGAATCCTACTAAATATTGTGTACAACACTTTTAATTACACTTTAGTTCATTATTATTTTATCACAAAACTTTAACTTTCTTTGGTTGCAACTGGCACTTATTAATTTCTATTGTATTACTGGAATTGGTTTGTCTTATAAAACACAAGTCCCTATAGGATTCATATTCAGTTCGCAAGAGCCACTTTATTACTATTTCAATTGATAAGTGCTAACAATTTGGTATTTGCTATTAAATTTGTAGGTACAGGTTTGAAGCCATAGGAAGGTGGCAAGGAAGAGGGGTTTAGTTGAACCACATCCCAAACCTGAGCGATGTTTGCATCAATTGAGTAGAGAAGCAACACTTCTCTATACAATCCAGTAAGTTCTACAAGGTGAGACTATTCTTGCTAATATGGGTGATGAGCAACCAGCCTGCAGGACAGTGTGTGAAGTGGCAATCCCACTCACAACTAATATTACCTTAAGTATCCACAAACTAGAATCGGGATGTAGATTTATGCTGAAACAGAATATGGTGCAATTATTCACACCAGTGGGCAGTTTACAGGCTTGTCACATGAGGATCCACAGTAAAATATGCAAAACTTTTTGGAGATCAGTCACACTTTTATTCCCATAGGAGTCTATGCTGATTACGTGAGACTCACTCTTTTCCCATACTCACTTTTGGGAGAAGCAAGAGATGGTTAAAGGAAGAACCTTCAATTTCTATCACCACTTAGGACAACCTTGCTAGGAATTTTCTTATTTGATTCTTACCATATGGTAAAATTGTGAGGTTGAGTAGTGGAATCTTGAACTTCAAGCAGAAGCCAGAGGAAAATTTGTATTAGGCATGAGAGCGATTAAGAGATCTTTTCATGGATTGCCCACATTACCATTAGTCGAATGACGTGTTGGACCACACTTTTACTGAAAGTTTTAACTCAAATACAAAAAGTTTTTAGATTCATCTTCAGGGGGTAAAGATTTGAAGAAGACATATCATGAACTTTACACTCTACTCAACTGTATTGTGCAAGGTAATCCTGAATGGCATAGTGATACATCCATAGGTATGGTAAAGAAGCCTACAGGTATTATAGAGTTTAATAGTATCACTTCTTTGGCTGCTCAGAATGGCAGCTTTTCAAAATCAGGTGATTGGACAGCTTAGCAAGTTAAGTGTGTTATAGCCTCAGGCTCAGATTAATGCAGTTCAGCAGGTGCAGACTTGGTGTGAGATTTGTGGGAGTAGTGGTCACCCTGTAGATTTATGTGGAGCAAATCTAGAATCAGTAAATTTTGTGAGAAATAAATAGAAAGGAAACAAAAACTATGGGAATACCTATAATCATAACTGGCAGAGTCAACTCAACTACTCATGGGGCAATAATAAGGGCCAAACTCAGTAGTTTCAGAAGCTACAAAGAAAGAAGACCAACACTCAGGGCAATAATATAGAAGAGGTACTGAAAAAGATCCAGGCCAGCTAAGAACAAATGGCTGCAGAGATAAAAAATTAGAAAATGGATCAAAAGAATCTAGAGAAGCAGATGTGTCAGATAGTTGAAGGTGAATAGACAAGACCTCAAGGGAGTTTACCTAGTGACATAGATCCTAACCCCAGCCAAGTAATGACTATCTCATTAAGCTGTAGGAAAGAATTAAGTGGTGTTTCTCTCAAGCAGAAAAATCATGAGGTGCAACCAGGGTTGGCTAGACCAAGCCCTAATACAGAGAAGGTTGCAGAGAAAGCAGTTGAGAAAAATGTGGACAAGCCAGTTGAAAAGAAAAAACTAGCACCACCATTCCCATAAAGGCTACAGAAAAGCAAATAGGATGCATATTTCAAGAAGTTCTTTGACAGATTTAGAGCAATACACATAAATCTTCCTCTACTTGATGTTTTACAGGGAATGCTGAAGTATGATAAATACTTGAAGGATGTGGTGATGAACAAGAAGCGGCTGGTAGATTTAGAGACTATGGAAATTATTGAGGAGTGAAATTCTAAGGTAATGAGCAAATTTTCTATAAAGTTTAAATATCCTGGGAGTTTCACCCTCCCTATACAAGATTGTAAAGGGGAAAATATAAATTTAATGCCATTTTATGTGTTCAATACTCTTGGATTGAGGAAACCTAGATAATCCAAAGTAGTTACAACTTGTAGATAAATAGAGAGTAGCTCCTGAGGGAATCATTGAGGTTGTGCTTATTAAGGGAAAATTAGTGACTTTTCCCAACGATGGATGGATGACGACCATCTTGAGGGAAAATTAGTCATTATGAATAAATAGATGTGCTCTTGCTAGGTCCTACACATTATTGATTGATGAAAGTTGGTATTGAATTCTAAAGCATGTTGTGAAAATTAAATGACTTCTGTTGAGACACCTAGGCTTTTTTATCTAACTCTTATGTGATATTGGCTTAAAACTGAACTCTTGTGTTTGCTTGATTGAGAGTATATATGGATCCTTATTGATTTGAGCATGTTCTATGAGTGTTAGGTGTTTGTGATATTCCATGCTTTCATATTAATGTCTAAAACTTTCCTGGTGTGTTCACAAAGAAATATGAATAATATTGAGTTTAGACGATGATATAGGCATTTCTTTGATTAGATCTGTTTATCCTTTACATTATCTACCATACTGAATGATAGCTCGCATTGAGACTTTATCCTATTCTTTTGGAGCCACATATGAAGCTCATCCCTTTTCTTTCAGTTGACCGTGAATTTGATCCAAAACACCTAAGCGCTTTAATTGAAACATAAGAGTTTATGAGAGTGATAATTGAATAAGAGAAAGAGCTGAGTGGGAAGCTTGTATAGAAGATCAAGGGTGCAAGTGATTGAAAATTTATGTGTTGTTAGTAGGGAGTAGAAAAAGAAAGAAAAAAATACAAAAAAAAAAAGAATGAATAAGTGTTTGAGAATTCCTTACTAGTAATATGTAAAGTTGCTTAAAGAGATGGGAAAACAAAGAAAGTCTATGGTAGGGGAGAGGATAGGAAGAAGTGAGTTGATAAAAAAAAAGGTGCTTAATGAGAAAATTATGATGTATTAAAGCACTTATGGAAGATAGTCACTATTACTGTCCAGAATAGTACCTACCTATCCCTTAGCCTACATTACAACCCAGAAAGTTCTACTTGATCTTGAACTTTGATGTTCTTATATTAGTGGAGTAGTACAGTAAGGGCAATATTATGGTTCATCATATGTGGCATGTGAAATTCTTTGTGAGAGTGAGCAAAATTTTATCCTTATACCCATTCTTGTGATGAGTTGTATACTTGTGAGTGAGAATGGGTAACTCTCTTTTTGTGAGTGCATAATGGTTGATGAAAGAAAGGTGACGTATTTGATTTCTTGGTTGAGTAACTTGCATGAGCTTACTAATTTCATAGAGTCAATTCTTGAGGCTAGGAGGTCTCGAAGTAGTTTTTCATTAGTTGAACTTGCTAAATAAAGCATGCATGTTAAGAATTTGTCATCTATCTTAGTCATTGCAGCCTTAGCTTGAGTTATCTTGTATCGATTGGTGATGTTTAATATTTCCATATAGCATGGTATGTAAAAGAGTTGTTTGAGGACGAACAAGGCTTTAAGTGTGGGGTGGTGATTTTGAGCTTATTTGTACGTCCGCTTGTCATTTTTTACCCACATTTAGCTGAGTTTTGAGGATAATAATGTCATGTAGTTACTTATTTTGATTGCATATTCTGGATAGCCAACTAACCAATATGATTATGTGTTTTGTAAGTAAAGGTGGTGAAAATGGAACCATGGAAGCATGAAGGAAGGGTTAGAACCTTTGGAGGAGTTTTTGGGCAAGAATAATGTTGGTGCTATGGTAGGTGCATGGCCCTAGGGCATAAAGTTTGGCGTGACACTCCTAGGATCTTGTAGAGGTGCATGACGCCAAGGCTCTAAGTTCAGCCAGCCCTCAGAGGAACTACCAGAGGTCCATGGCTCCAAGGACGAAACCCAGAATTTCCTTCTAGGTGCTACAGGAGGTGCCTAGCGCCAGGGTGCTTCCCGAATCCTGATTTTCACTTAATTCAAGTCTGAAACCTAATAGGATTTGGGGTAATTTTCCAACTTTTATATATATATATATATATATATATATATTCCTTCCCTACGTTTTTGTAAGGTTTGTTCATTATTTTTGGAGGAAAAAAATGCAGAGGAGAGTTCAATAGTAGGTTCTTTCTTCTCTTTAATTCTTTAGTCATTTCTCTTGATGAAAACATCAAACTCTTGTGTTTTTATCATTAGCATGAGTGGCTAAGAGCCCTATTTCTAGGGTTGAGGTTACGGACATGATTGTTTAGCATATATTCAAGTTGTTAATGTTATTTATCGGATTTGGTTGTTCTTGCATTCTTGCTCTTACTATTTTAAAGATTCATGATAGTTAAAATAATTTCATATATCTTTTGCGAGCTCAGAAGGAGTAACATTGGATTAGAATGAAAAATGTAAGGATTGGGTTCTCATCTTTCAGAAGTAGATATTTGAATCGCGGTTAGGATAGGAATATACCTAATTTACCCCATTTGGTTACAATAAGAGAAGAAATATAAATGCATTTAAATTAGTTCCCACATCCCCGATTAATGATGTAGTTGTGAGGCTAGTTTAAATAGACAATTAGAGGCTCAGGAGACCATAATCATAATACTAACCCCGTAAATCAACAGTAAAGATAAATAACTTAACAAATGAGATTGTATAGCTTTGCATGATTGTTCAAGATGCTTGACCCTGGAATCCTACTTGATATTATTTACAACACTTTTAATTACGCTTTAGTTCATTATTATTTTAAGAATCACAAAACTCCAACTTTCTTTGGTTATAACTAGCACTTGATTAATTCTATAGTATTATTGGAATTGGTTTGTCTGCTAAAACACAAGTCCCTATGGGATCGAAATTCGGCTATGAAGAGCTACTTTATTACTTGCCGAATGCGTACACATGTGTGTGCGTTAGGACGCAACACCTTTATTGAATATGAGGTCCCCAACCATCAAAATTTATATTTTTGAACCATAATTTCATACTAGGTGTCACGACCCAAACCCGTAGTGGGTGGCACCCACACTACTCACCCGGTGGGAGAACGAATAAACCCAATCGTCATCTTAAGGTTCACACTTAAATGAGAGAAAGCTAACTAATCCAGCAATAATAATCCAACTAGCATAAAAACATAAGTACAATTGAAGCTGAAATATTGTACTTAAGCATAACAATCCTAGGACTCAAAAGTCGTCTGTACCAAAACATCTAAGAATATCAAGAGAGAGGATGCAACCCCAAAAATAAAATGAAAGTAACAAGTACAAACAAAGGACACTGTCTAAATATGAGAGATCTCATGATAGCCCGAAAATGCTGCTCACCATGAAATCAGGAATCGCTTGCTGAAATCACAAGCAAGGTCTCGATGAATCCGCTGGAATATGTGTTGCACTCATAAAAGTAAATGCATGTGAAATATCAGCTCACAAATAAACCATATTGTACTGGCAGGATCATTTGAATAACCCAAGATTGAAATATAAACATTTAACCCAAAATGCAGTACCATTAGCTAACACATGCTTACACATCAAATATACAACATATATGTACAAGTAGAACTCAAGAGACAAGCCAACAAGTCAAAATGTATCATTTAGGCAATAATATGCAACTCATTCCTAGACAACCAAATAAGGACAAACACTACAATACAAATCCTCCGGTTCACTCAAGGAACCATCATACTAATACATACCTTGAAAACCCATACATACATGCTAAGGGTTATATACCCACATTCTAGCTATGACCTACAGTGGATAATTACCGTCCATGTACTAAACCCAGACATGAATGTTTGTAACCCTTAATCCGAAGAACCTGTGAGATCGTCTCAAATGCCGAAACACTCCATAATATACAATATAGAAGGAAAATTCATAAAATAGGTAAACATTTCATTGACCAAGCACACCACACGGATTAACCAATCATACTACAGAGTAGTTAATACGCACACGTAACACAAGATGGATTAAATACACCCCATCACCTACCTCGAACCAAGCTTGCACAACTTTAAGCCTGAGCTTTGCCTTTTCGTGCCCTTTCTGCTTGCTCGTGGTCTAAAACATTCATATAAACATTATGTTAATGAAATGACCTAATATGGTAAGGGTTATGAGCCACCCCCAACGCCCTTAAGGTCAATTCATAATCATTCCTTAACCGTTCTAGGGCTATTTCCCTAATAATTCACCTAAAACTATCAATTTCATGGAATGATTAGTGAATTAATGGAATGGAAGACCAATTTAACCCTTGCACCAACAAACATACCAAAATCCGCCCTAAAACCCTCTCCAAATTCCATAACTTACGCCTTCTAAGGATCAAGAAGTAATTACAAGTTGAGGGAGCGAATTACTTACCTTAAAGAAGTTAAACAGAGGTAAACCGGTATTTTTTCCCCTAAATCGGCTTCCACTTGCTCCAAAATGAGTTTATGAAATAACAACCTGTTTTGGGGTTTTTACCCTTTAATATGCGGTTTTTACCGCTATAACGGTACCGCAATAGTGGTAGACCACCATTATAGTTGCCTTGACCACTTCTATATCGGTATTTATTCTGCTATACCGGTGTGTCACCCGCTATAGTGGTGTCGATGAGATAGAATGTCCATCTTCACCCAAAAATCCCCCTTTTTACAACATACCTTGATCCTGGGACATTTCAAATAATGCCCTTTACGCTCATGTCAATTTTAGGAATTCTACTAATCCAAATTCAGTTGCGTAAAATCCTACGGGTTCCTTATCGCCTTAGCTAATTAGAAATCAGCACTTTTCCTACCAAGCCATTCTAAATTATTCCCAGATTTTCCAAGACTACCCCTCACCCGAAATAAAGCAAAACTAGCCTTGTCTGAAATTTGTGACTTCCAAACCGGAAGGAATTTTGACACAAAATTTGGAACGTAAGACTTTCACATAACGACCAAGTGGGTCATTACAATAGTTACCAAATTACCCATCATTCATCCCTGAATGATCAAACTAGAATAATAGTCCAGAATGAGAAAGGAAAAGAGTACCTGAATCCTCGAATAGCTGAGGGTACTTATCTCTCATGTCCTTCTCTATTTCCCAAGTAACCTCCTCAATTGGATGATCCTTCTACTGGACATTCACCAAATGAATTTCATTCGTCCTGAACTTACGAACATCATGATCAAGTATCGCTATCGGTTCCCCCTCATAAGTCAAGTCCTTGTCCAAAAACATTGAATCCCACTTAATAATGTAGTCTTTATCCCCATGGTACCGTTTCAACATAGAAACATGAAAAACTAGACGAACCCCCAACAAACCCGACGATAGAGCTAACCTATATGCAACTGGACCCATTCCCTCAAAAACCTCAAAGAGACCAATATATCGAGGGCTGAGCTTGCCCTTTTTTCCAAACCTTATGACTCCCTTCAGAGGAGACACCTTGAGCAACACTTGCTCTCTAGCCTTGAAGTACATATCCCTCACCTTTTGGTACGCATATTCTTTTTGTCTACTTTGGGTAGCCAACATCTTAGTCTTAATGAGTTTTACCTTTTCCTGAGCCTCTTTCACCAAGTCAGTGCCCAAAGGTTTGACATCTCGCTCCTTAAACCATCCAGTAGGTGACCTACACTTTCTCTCATAAAGTGCCTCAAACGGAGCCATATCAATGCTGGAGTGGTAGCTATTGTTGTTTGAAAAATCACACAATGGTAGGAACTAGTCCCAATGACTACTAAAATCAATCATGTAGGCTCTCAACATGTCCTCTAGTACCTGAATTTTCCTCTCTGACTGACCATCAGTATGAGGATGAAAAGACATACTAAAAGTAAGCTTGGTACCTAACTCCTCATGCAACCCATCCCAAAATTTAGAAGTAAACTTTCCATCCCTATCTAAAATGATAGAAAGTGGCACCCCATAAAGCCTGAAAATCTCCTTAACATATATCCTTACCAATCGTTGTGAGTTGTAATCTACCCGAACAGGCTAGAAATGAGCTAATATTGTTAACCGATCAACTTTTACCCAAATGGAGTCATACTTTCCCAATGTCTTAGGGAGCCCCACCACAAAATCCATGGCAATATGCTCCCACTTCTACATAGGTTTAGGTATTCTCTAAAGTAATCTCATAGGTCTTTGGTGTTCACACTTCACCAGTTGACAGTTATGACACTTAGACACACAATCCACTATGTACCTCTTTATCCCCAGCCACCAATAAAGCTTCCTTAAGTCACAATAAATCTTGTTCGTGCCTGGATGAGTAGAATAACGCGAACCATGAGCCTCTGAAAGTATATAACCAATCAAGTCACCAACCTGAGGAACGTATAACCTTCCTCTAACCGACAACACCCCTCCATCATCGAGAGTGGTATCCATCCCTTCCCTGCTCACTACCTTGTTCCAAAGTGCATTCAACTTCTTATCGTTGAACTACTTGGCCTTAATCTGATCCACAAAGGCTGATTTACCTTAACACTGGCCAGTATTCCATCCCTTCCCGAGACCCCCAAACTGCATGCTCAAGGATGCTAGAGTCTGAAAATCTCTAGCTTATGATCTCCTGGACACTCTCAAGAATGACAAGCTGCCCATACATACTGCCTTTCAATTCAATGTGTCTGCCGCAACATTGGCCTTACCCGGATGATACTGAATGGTCACATCATATTCTTTTAGTAATTTTATCCACCGTCTCTGCCTTAGACTCAAATCCCTTTAAGTAAACATATGTTTCAGACTATGATGGTCGGTGAATACCTCACACTTGATTCCATCGAGATAGTGTCTCCAAATCTTCAAAGCAAAGACCGCCGCTTCCAACTCTAAATCATGGGATGAGTAAATCCTCTCATGAGGCTTCAACTGCCTCAAAGCATATGCAATCACATTCTTATCCTACACCAACACAGCACCCAAACCCAAAAGTGAAGCATCACAAAACATAATGAAATTCTTACCTTCAACAGATAATGAAAGAATAGGTGTTGTAGTCAAAAGTGTCTTGAGCTTTAGGAAGCTCTCGTCACACTGGCCTAACTAAAAAAATGACACCTCCTTTCGAGTCAACTTTGTCAAATGAGTTCCAATGGATGTAAAGTTTTTGATGAACCTGCGATAATAACTAGCAAGACCCATAAAACTCCTTACCTCGATCACAGAACTAGGCCAAATCCAACCTTTAACAGCTTTGATTTTCTGAAGGTCCAACATCACTCCTTTCTCTAAAACCATGTGCCCCAAGAAGGCAATAGAAGATAGCCAAAATTCACATTTAGAGAACTTAGCAAACAACCGCTTTTCCCCCAGAATTCCTAAAATAATACGGAGATGTCCTGCATGTTCTTCCTTAGTCTTGGAGTACATAAAAATATCATCAATGGACACAATAACAAAGGTATTCAAAAAGGATTTAAAGATTCCATTCATCAAACATATGAAATCTGTTGGTGCATTAGTCAATTCAAAAGACATTACAAGAAACTCGTAATGGTTATACTGAGTTCTAAAAGCCATTTTTGGAATATCCTCCAGTCTGATCTTTAACTGATAATAACCCGACCGCAAATCAATCTTTTAGAAGACTTTTGCACCCTGTGGATGATCAAACAAGTTATCTACACAAGGAAAAGGATATTTATTTTGGATGGTGACATTATTCAACTGCTTGTAGTTGATGCACATCCTCATGCTACTATCATTTTTCTTAACAAAAAGAACCAAAGTGCCTCAAGGTGAAGCACTTGGATGAATAAAACCCTTATCAAGTAGTTTCTGTAACTGAGCCTTGAGTTCCCTCAACTCTGCAAAAGCCATTCGATATAGTGGAATAGATATAGGGCGAGTGTCCGGCTCTAAGTCAATACAGAAGTCAATATTCCTATCCGGAGGCATACCTGGTAAATATGAAGGGAACATATCTCAAAACTCAAAAGCTACAGAAACTGACTCAATAGAAGGAGACCCCGCACCCGCATCTCAAATATGAGCTAAGAATTCTGAACACCCCTTCCCTACTAGCCTCCTAGCCCGAACATATGATATCATTCTTATCGGTTTGGCCTTATACACTTCCTTCCACTCTAGTTTCTCCATCCTAGATATAGCTAGAGTCACTGTTTTAGCATTATAATTTAAAACAACATGCTGCAGAGATAACTAGATCATACCCACGATTATATCAAAGTCTAACATATCTAAGATAATTAAGTATACACAAGTCTGAACACTCACAAACAAAATAGGACAAGACCGATAAACATAGGTAACTACCATAGACTCCCAACCAGAGTAGATGCATGCACAGAATAGTTAAGAATATCACAAACCAGACTTAGAACCATAGAAAACTGAACAGACACATAAGAATAAGTGGATCTCGAATCAAATAAGACAAAATCCATCCACTCACAGATAAAAATAGTACTTGTGATCACTGCATCAGAATCCTCGGCATTAGTCTTTCTAAAAAATGCATAACAATGGGCCCGGTCATCAATCTGAGCTAACTTTGTACCCACCTGTGCTTCTGTGCCACCATTACTATGACCACCTGCCTGATTTGACCGCCCACCTTGTGGATGACTCCTGCTATTTCCCCCTTCTGTACCTGTTGGAACCACTGCCCAAGCCTGCTGTTATGTTTGGCCATTTGCCAAAATGACAAGCAGCACCACAATAGTAACACCCACGCTCCAGAGAAGAATGAATAGAAGAAGAATAAGAAGCCTCTTGGCCTCTAAGAACGTGAGTCTGAGAAGGCTGAGAAGGTCCTTTAGCTGGTATCACAGTAAAAGCTGGCATAGCTGACTAAATAAGAAGCTGAAAAGGCCTGTTGGCCCTTAGAATAGGATCCACTAAAATTCCCAACGTTTTGACATTTCTTGGCTAACATCTTATCATGTCCCACCTGCGCCACACCTTCCAACTTCTTCATATAATCTAACACATCATTAAACCCCTTTTCCCGCATAAGTCATTTGCATAGTCAACAACTGAAGGTCATTCATTTGCATAGTCAACAACTGAAGGTCATAGTTCAACCTCTTAAAAAAGAGCCAAATCCTTTCTTCCTCTATAGTCAACAGCAGAGTGGCATAATGATACAAGGCATGAAACTTACCCTCATAAGCTGCAACTTACATATCACCCTGCTCCAAAGCCAAGAACTCATCCTTTTTGCGATCACAGAGGGCATGAGATACATAATTATAAAAAATAGAGCATGAAACTACTCCCAAGTAAAATGATGTAAAACAGGTGACCGACACTCAACATATGCTCTCCACCACTGCTTAACATCTTTCTCCAGCAAAAGGTCACAAACTCAACCCTATGCTGCTTCACAATACCTATCTTTTGCAACCTCTCATAGAAATCAATAATAAACTCGAAAGCATCCTCAGATTCTGTACCCTGAAACATATGAGGTTTTATATTCAATAACTTAGTCGGTAGGTCATATTCAGTACCAGTCATCACAAAACCAAAAATAAGACGAGGAAAAAATTAGTGCTTGAAGTCTCATCCATCCTAGGAGCCATAGCAATTGTAGGGTGCACAACTGGAGCTTGATAAGCCTAAATAGTAGGGATTGCTCTAGTCCCAGCCAACCCACTCAGAAAACCCAACACTTGCTAAATTACCCCAGCTGACATGAGAGGTAGAGCTGCAACCCCAACTGGTGCCACCACCTTGGGCTCCAACTCTTACTTCTCTGCTACTTCTTTCTCCTCAAAATTATCCTAGGGTAGGGTAGGGGATACTGTCCTCTCATTAGTATGACCTACATATGCTTGATCTCCACCCTTGACTAGTGTGGCTCATCCCCATCCTCTCCTTTCTATCCCTCTCACTCATCCTCTTTCCCTCATGTCTGGCTCCTCAACTAGAGTGTTCGGTACTGGCGCTGCTACTCAAGTTTCATTTGACCAAGTATTTAACATCTGCGGACAAAAGAGTGAAGGATCATATACCAATTTGGATCTCTAGAAACTAATTGGAATAAAGTCATAGAACGAAAGAAGTAGGAAAGATAATTTTTTTTCCTAAAGTCCTATAGCCTCCCGAAGAAAAATACAGACATGTTTGTACGATCTTGCGAGGCTCTATTGGACCCATTTTGGAATAATGAGATCGACAAAGCCTAGGCTCTATTACCAAGTTTTGTAATGACCCAAACCCGTCATGGTTGGCACCCACACTACTCACCTGGTGGGAGAACCAATAAACCCAATCGTCATCTTATGGTTCACACTTAAATGAGAGTAAGCTAACTAATCCAACAATAATATTCCAACTAGCATAAAAACATAAGTACAACTGAAGCAAAAATATTGTACTTCAACATAACAACCCAAGGACCCTAAAGTCATCTATACCAAAACATCTAAGAATATCAAGAGAGGGGATGCAACCCCCAAAACAAAAGGAAAGTAACAAGTCCAAAAAATAGTCACTGTCTAAATAGGAGATATCTCATGGTAGCCCAAAAATGTTGCTCACCCTGAAATCTTGAATCGACCGCTGAATTCACAAGTAAGGTCTTGATGAATCCACTGGAATATGTGTTGCACTCACAAAAGTAAATACAGGTGTAGTATCAGCACATAAATAAACCATATTGTACTGGCAGGATCATTTGAATAACCCAGGATGGAAATATGGGCATTTAACCCAAAATGCAGTACCATTAGCTAACACATGCTTACACATCAAACATACAACATATATGTACAAGTAGCACTCAAGAGACAAGCCAACAAGTCTAAAAGCGTCATCTATGCAATAATATGCAGCTCATTCCTAGACAACCAAATAAGGACAAACACAATAATACAAAACCTCCGATTTACTCAAGGAACCTTCATACTAATACATACCTTGAAAACCCATACATACATGCTATGGGTTATATACCTACCCTCTAGCTATGACCTGCAGGAGATAATTACCGTCCCTGTACTAAACCCAGACATGAATATCTGTAACCCTTAATCCGAATAGCCTGTGAGAATGTCTTAAATGCTACAACACTTCACAATATACAATATAAAAGGCCAAGTCATAAAACAAGTAAACATTTTAATAACCAAGCACACCACACGGATTAACCAATCATACTATAGAGAAGTTAATCTGCACACATAACATAAGATGGATTAAATACACCCCATCGCCTACCTCAAACTAAGCTTGCACAACTCTAAGCCTGAGTTTTGCCCTTACGCGCCCTTTCCACTTGCTCGTGGTCTAAAATATGCATATAAACATTGCATTAATGAAATGACCTAACAGGGTGAGGGTTATGAGCCACCCTAACCCTCAAGGTTTTTTCATAATCATTCCTTAACCGTTCTAGGGCTATTTCCCTAATAATTCACGTAAAACTACAAATTTCATGGATTGATTAGTGAATTAACGGAATGCAAGGCCAATTTCATGGTTAATAAATAAAATCCATTAACCAAATGCTCAATTTCACACTTGTACCAGTAAACATATAAAAATCCACCCTAAAAACCTCCTCGAACTTCATAACTTATGCCTTCTATTGATCAAGCAGTAAGTACAAGTTAAAAGGAGTGAATTCCTTACCTTAACAAAGTTAAACGGAGCTAAACCAGTGATTTTAGCCCTAAATTGCCTTCCTCTTTCCCTAAAATGAGTTTATGAAATAATAAACTTTTTGGGGGGTTTTTACCGTTTAATCTATGATTTTTACCTCTATAGCGGTAGACCACCGCTATAGCGACCTTGACCGCTTTTGACCACCACTATAGCAGTGATTATTCCGCTAGTATTGTCACTGCTATAGTTGTGTCGACAGGACAGAATGTACGTCTTCACGTAAAACTCCCCATTTTTACAACACACCTTAATCCTGTAACATTCCAAACAATGCCCTTTACGCTAAGGTCAATTTTGGAAATTCTACGAACCCAAATTCAGTTCCGTAAAATCCTACCAGTTTCTTATCATCTTAATTAACTAGAAATCAACCCCATTCCCACCAAGACAATCTAAATTATTCTCATATTTTCCAAGACTACCCCTCACTCAAAATAAAGTAAAACTAGCCTAGTCTGAAATTTATAACATCCAAACTGGATTTGGAATGTAAGACTTTTACGTAACGACCAAGAGGGTCGTTACACTAGGAAGTGTTAATTTACAATCTAAAATTAATTCTAGGTGAAAATATACATACCAATAAATTTTCTCCATAATTTCATGAACCTAGGGTTCTAAACCACTAGAATTTCACCATAAATCTTCATTCTAATGATTCTAGAAGAAAAAAAGACTCATCAATGTTAAAAGGGGGTAAAACTCTTACCTCAACGAAGAATTTCCACCCCAACCTTGAGCTAATTTCCCTTCTAGGCTTAGGAGTGAAATATTTGAGTTTATGGGCTGAAATTAGGTCAAAATAGGCTTTTACACTCCCGTCGTCCCGCTATAGTGGAAAAATCCCCGTTATAGCAGCCTCACTTTTTAGCACAAACAACGATCATAACTTTTTACTCAAGAAGAATATTAACAAATGGTCGGTTGCATTAAAAAAAATGAATCAGAGATCTTTAAGTTGGTAGGTATTAGGCCCCATAACCTCTTATATTCCCGGAGAAGTGACCATTTGAAATTGACCTTAGTTTAAACTTAGCCCCAAACTTAATTGGTAAGGACACTTCTAACTTAACTTTGTGCTAGGGGTGTTGTGTGGCCTTAATTCATATCTAATGAACTCTCATAATAAAGAATTAATCCTAACACTTATGATGAAAGAGATTCTTATGCCTTTACCACAGATATTTTCAGTAACGATGAAATGAGTTGTTACATTAATAGCAGGTGTACATCTGTCGGCCACCACTATAGAAGGGTCATTAAGGCAACCAAGGGCCTACTGCAGTGGCCTTAAGGTAGTTTAGGCCCAACTCTTAATTTCGTTACCAAAATTATTATCAAACAAATAGTGGCTAATCCCTACTTAAATTCAACTAGGTGTACAGATTTTAAATTCAGGCATTTTATCATGGGTATTTTTAATAACGATGGAATGGGTCATTACATTAGATGCCAATTTACAAACTTTACATCCCCAAATGGACATTAGTTCCTAGAAGCAAGTGGTCAAAATGTTTTGAAAAAAATTACTGCAAGGTTTACTCGTTCTCATATATCAACCAAAAATAATTGTGGGCCTTCCCATGGTCCTTTCAAAATTCTTTAATGCACAGAATTGATGTTTCATTCAAATCAATTAATTCCCCATGCACCATAGTAATTTTGGAAGAAAAAATTATTTGCTCAG
Source organism: Capsicum rhomboideum (assembly GCA_031232105.1). Lineage (NCBI taxonomy): Eukaryota > Viridiplantae > Streptophyta > Magnoliopsida > Solanales > Solanaceae > Capsicum > Capsicum rhomboideum. The sequence goes on from CP124718.1 coordinate 25,469,131, forward strand.
GTTCTAAAAAATCTATAATGTATGAAGGAAAGGACTTTGAAATGATACACAATATTGTATTAAAAACTTTTCATAGTGGCTGCTGCAGTGGTTAGGGGCTCGCTATAATGGCATCGTTGTAGCAGACCCTAGGTCACTACGATGGTCTCTTAGCAGTTTCAGAAAAGGGTAAAGGGGAATCCATTTCCCACTTTTCAACTTCCATATTCTCTAACTCAAACTCAAACTCTCTCCTTCCGTTACTCTCTCCCATCAATGTTTTTAAGGTAAATGTCCCTATTAATACTTTATTTTATTGATCTGTAACATCTAACAGATGAAATCATGTTATAGTTGCTTTAATTTAGAGAGATTTGGGGTTATTAGGGCAAACTTTCAATCATGATCATTGGTATGAATTCTCATAGCATGATAGTTTCTATTACGTTTCCAATACTTTTATAACATTCAAGTCATAAGTTTTACAGAATTCATGAACGGTTGAACTCAAAAATGTGGTGGGTTGATGAAAATTTGTTTTTCAAACATTTTCAAGCCATTGTGGCTTGATTTAGGTGTTAACCATCATAAAAACAATGTAAATATAAACTAGTCATACACTACTACCCCATTCCTGATCTATGTTAAGATTTGAGAAAACAAGGCAAAATTTCAAAAATAGAGTTTTGGGGGTTGGGGTCTCATTGGGGACAAAGGCATTACTATAGTAAGTAGCAACCCATTATAGCAATGCCACCATTGCAATAAATAACTGCTATGGTAGTGCTATTACATCTGTCAGGGTACCAGTGTAGTGGTCTCTAAACAATGCACGGGCCTGGGAAAATATGGAATTTTGAAAATTTTCTTTTTGTGATACATTTACTTTTAAGCCAATTTTTTCATAGTATTTTACGGAGACACCAACTAACAAACTCTTATTTCTTTTATTTATGTGCTATTTATATTATGGCTATCAATAGCGAGTCTTCTCTCTCTTACGAAAGATTTTCTTAATAACAAGTGTAGGAGATAATTCCTGGATATGCAGATTAGGGGACTCATGCATGAGCGTGAGTTTGTCATGGATCAGGTATAGAAGGTGGCACCTAAATACTATACCCAACTATAAGAGTTGGGTTGGGGACTATTGGTATAGATGATTGAGGATTGTAATAAAGGTTGGGTGAGTGAGTTCTACACTGTGCTCTCGATAGTGCAGTAAAATGCCCCTAACTCCACCATTTGTATTCTGGGAATGGATGTTCTGATTGGGGTTGAGGTTGTGAATGAGACTCTCAAGTAACAAGCCACTAAAATGAGGGTTTCTAGGCAAAAGAGATCATGAGTAATAGTGATTGGTTGGCTAGAATGCTGGTGGTGGAGGATATGATAGCCTCGACTCCTTGGGTGTATACCAAGAAGGGCATCAGGACTACCACCTTTACTTTTAATTCCCGACTATGGTTAAAATAGTCTGTCAAATGATTCATCCATCTAATAATGTGATGGATGTGACCTACAAGCGAGCCCTGTTGGTTGCTTATGTTTGGGATCGAGTGGTGTTGAATGTGGGGGAGCAGATTGTAGAGGAGTAGATGAACTTCTTTTACCAAATGATGGACCTTTTTCTCTCATTCCTAATTAAAGAGCTATGTCAGAAAGTGTATATTTCGGTGGAGGAGGAGGATGCTTGGGTACAGTACAATGTGGACTTTGATCCACTTGAGGGTGAAGGATGCACATGGGAGGACCGAGAAGAACATGAAGATGAGTGTGGATGTAAAGGGTAGTGGGTCCCTGTACAAACTTGTTCCATCGATACTAAAAGTATCTATGGTAAAAGCATAAAAACCTTCTTCATCATAGATTATAGGATCAATTCTTTAGTATAGGAGTGCATTAAACATGAACTATGGTCATACAATACTCTTAGCACAAAGTTAAGTTGGAAGTGTTCTTACCGATTGAATTTCAAGCTAAGTTTAAACTAGGGCCACATCAAACGATCACTCCTCATAGAATATAAAGATTTATGGGGACAAATACCTACCAAATTAAATATCTTTGATTCTTCTTTCTAACTCCTCCGACCATTTGTTAAGCTGCTTTCAGAGCAAAAAGTTATTGTTGTTTTACTGAAGATTGTTCGTGCTAAAAATTGGGTTGCTACATTCACAGTCGTGTCTCTGTAGTGATAAATAGGTAGTAATTAAGCTTATTTTTTACGTTGTTCGGGTTTTAAACTCAAAAACATCATCCCAAATCACTAGGGGCAATTTTCCAAGTTCTAGGGTAGAAATTCTTCGATGAGGTAAGTTCTTCCTTCATCTTCTTTGTCTTTCAATCCAATAACATCTTAGAATCATTAGAATGATCTTTAATGGTGAAATTCTTGGGTATTAGAACCATAAGTTCATGAGAATTTAGGGAAAACCCATGGGTTCGGGTAATATCACCTAGAATTACTTAATATTAACTAACAATTCCTAGCATGAATTTGTTATTCTAAAACATGAAGATTGATTGTTTGGAACCTTGAGTTAAATAAAACTGGAATCTTTAGCTTTAAAACTCCATTAATAAAGATGGATTAGTATGATAGCATTAGTTAATGGTTAATCGACCCTTGGATAATGTTTTAGACCATGAATAAGGATAGAATTAGTGGGTTGAATTCCCGAAGTAGTTATTTGAACAATAATTTATTAGTTACTCCTATAATTGTTTGATTTCTAGATGATTTGTCTAATGGAGGTGTGAAGGAAAGAAAATACTAACTTGATGTGGCTTGGTTATTCCAAGATCTTGGGCTAGATACATGTAATAACTATAGTTTGATAGGAGAGTTCATGTCTAGGCCTGCGGGCACGAAGTTTGTATGGATATAATTTAGAATTAATGTAATAAGGATCTAATTGAGTGTTGTTGTATTTTGTGTGGATCCCTTTTGGGTGTTTGTTTTTGTATGACTTACTTGATGATTTATAAGTTTAATATATGAATGTGGGTAACAATAGAGGAATTAGGTGAACTTATAATCTGTAAAACTAGTCTTTAATACCTTAAAAAGGATGAATGTGTTGTTATGTGTGTTTGGAATATGAGATTCTTGTTGAAAGATAGTTAGGGGAATTGATCATGATAAGAGTATGTGGTGTCACAACTTAAGAACCTAAAGTAAAGTTTGACTAAGTGCTAGGAAGTAAGATGTGTAAAGGTGTATGACTCAAGCTAGAGTTGTAAGTTGAATAGAGTCGAGTGGTTGAATAATCATCTAAAGAATTAGTATTTTGCACTTAGTGACGACTGGAATGTAAGGGAATTTTTTGTTAGTAACTGAAGTTATCGATTTCAATAGGACAAGAAAGGGTTAGATTGGTGAAAGAAGTAGAATGTTGAATTAGAGTGTAGATTTCAATTTTGCTCGAATGTGTACTCCTAAAATGGATACTTGATTGAATGGTTTTTGAATTTTTTTATGATTGATGATTGGATTTGATTATGCTCATTTGAATATGTAGTAAATTGCCCTTTGGGCATATTTGTGATTTTCGGTGTTAGTGAATATTAGTTGTTTACATGAAAATATGGAATTGTTAATTATTTAATGCAAGTTTTGTAATTGATAGCCTATAATAAGGTTGGTAAAAAGGACCTTCTTTTATATACAAGTATGGTTGTTTATCTCATTATGTGATTGTACTATTTTTGGAGTTGTTTGTTATTATGAGATGAACCAATAAAGGTTGATTCTCACGGAATCGGTGGATTTCAGGGAGGATAAGTGTGGGGACATTGGAATAAGGGTGGTATAACACTTAGTTTGGGATAAGGGCAGCAGGCACTAGTTGTCAAGGATCGAATGTCACGCTGACAGTGGTAATTAGATCTGGTACCTCACCGGTACCATTACATGGACTGAGCTCATCCCCTGTAGGTCATAACTGAGGGTCCCTACTAACCCTAGTATGTGTGCACACCATAATTTAGAGAGTTTGATGGTTCCTTGAGTGGATCGAGTTATGTTGATTATATATTATGGTTCCTTATATTGACCGATTATGTTGATGGTTGTGATTATGTATTGCAGCAACGTGTGAATATAATGTATGTCCTAGATTATGTATAAATATTATTCTCCTAAGTGTCTAGTTATATATGTGATGTGTATTGTAGTGTACCTTCTGGAAAAGTTGTTGATGTTTTATTAATTATCTTGGATGTTGCAATCCCGATGATTAATGGTAGTAGAGTAGGGGGTGAGGATTTTCACGAAAGAGGATTAATGAGAGAGAGAGAGGTGTAGAGTTTTTGTAACAAGGTGAGTAGTAAAAGATGTGAGTTAGGTTGATTCATGAATTTGTGTCAGTTAGTCACGCTCTAAGGTTAAATTAATAATGATATAATAAAGGAAAGGTGGTAAGGTTGGAAGTTGAAGTAAGCTAAGTATGTTCAATTATTAATCTTGTGTGCTTGTCATGATCTCTACTTGTTTGCTATATGTTGTTATATATTTCTAACCCTGGTCGGTCGATGATACCTACCCGTACATAAGGTTGTACTGACACTGCACTTAATATATCTACTTTTGGGGATATAGGTAGTAGTGATTATTCTATAGCAGCTCCTGTCGTTCTACTCTACATGGATGTTGTGTCATGAGTCATCCTTAATTTCTTTAGTGCTCTTGTTCCTGTTTAGACTAGGTTTTGTTGCGTAATTGAATTCCATAATGTACTTTGTAATGAATTTTTTTTCAAATAAAGATTTATTATTTACTTATTCTTAAGGTTTTAATAATTTTTTCCACAATGATTAAAGGTTGGGTGGTAAGGTGATCTTAGGCATATTTATACACCTAAATGTCATTATATACACACGTTTAGCTTAGTTTAGAGGATAACTTGGTGTGCTTAAGGAAGTATAAAGTGTTCTTTGTGTATGTGTGTGATAAGTTGCATGTTTAGAGTGTTTAAGGTGCATTTGAAATAATTCAAGATCCAACAGGAGCAAATAGAGTTTAGATGACATAACTAGTTAGGAGGGCATATGCTATGCTTGTTCCAGTGTACTTTTGATGAGCTTTATTGTGTTGTATGGCCTAATGTTTGTTATGAGTTGATGAAGTATACCTTGGAGAAGCTATATAAGCTAAGTGAAGCTTACACACAAGCCACAAGGAGTATGGAAACCAGGAACGAGGAGACGAGAAACATAGAACAAGGATTGGATGAAGATCTGTGGAGTTGGCCATGCGCCTTACCCCCCAAAGCATGGGTGGTGGCCATGATCCACACCATGTTGGGTGAGGGTCTACTGGTTTTGGTGTTAAATATCCATGCACCGTACCCCCTTGTCCATGCTATAGGCCATGTGATGAACCCCCCTCCCCCCCCCCCCCCAAAAAAAAAAAAGAAAAAAAGACTAAGTTTGGTTTTTTCATGTGGTTTAAGTTGAGGGCAAAGTGGTCAATGCATATATTTCGTATGGGGAAGACTATGGACGCCCTTATGGTATATATAAATAGCACTTACTCACAATTACAAGTTATCTTTGGATCACACACGATTTGAAGGGCAAACAAGACATCAAGGAGCTCAAACTAGGGTTCTTTTCTCTTCAACTTTTCTTTCTTATAGTTTTATTTTATGAATTCATTAATGGTGATTTTTTGTAAACCTATGAGTGGATAAACATTCTCTTTATATGGTTGAGGCTATAACATGATTGCTTAATTATGGTTTATTAGTTGCTTTATGTGTTTATCATGTCATGTGATTGTTCTTGTGTTCTTGCTTTACTATTCTAAAGAGTCATGAACTTTAGGATAAATCTAAGTCTCAAAACGAATTGACCATAGGATTGGAGGGATGGAACGAAGAGCATAGAGAGTGTGGATCATATCTTTAATTGATTAAACACTAATTATTAAAGGATGATTTGAGGTTAGGATAGAGATATACTTAAACGCCCCACTTGGTTAATAAAATGGGCAGTTAACTTAGTACATCCAAATTAGAGACTCACATCCCCGCTCAATAATGTAGTTGTGTGACTAATTTGGGTAGACGACTTATAGGGTGACCATCCCTGAGTTATACTATCAACCTCATAGATCAATAATCACGATAAAAACCAACACCAACTAGAAACCATAGTTATGCATGAATGTAAAGTAGATGCCTCAACCCTAGAAATCTCCATATATTGTTTACAGTCTAAATTTCATACCATTGTTATTTCTATTATGTAGTTTATAATAACAAAACTCATACTCTTTTTGGTTTCAAATCACTCTTGTTTAACTTTGATGGTAATACTTAAATTGGATTGTCTGCTAAACACCAGGTCCCTGGGAATGGATATTTGGCTCGCAAGAGGCACTTTATTATTTACATGACCACGTACACTTGCGTGTGCAGTTGGATGCAATAAGTTTTTTGTACCATTGCCGGGGATTTGAAAATTAGCGACCTTCTAATTTTTAGTTTTACTACTTTGTTTGATTAGTAACTCTATGTTGTATGGAGTGGAGTGTTGGCCAGTTAAGAACTCTCACATCCAAAAGTTGAAGGTGGCGGAGATGAGGATATTGAGATAGATGTGTGGGCTTACTAGGAGGGATAGGGTTAGAAATAAGTTTATTCGAGAGAAGGTGGAAGTAACTTCGATGAAAGATAAGATATGGAAAGTGAGGTTGAGATGGTTTGGGCATGTGATGAGGCGGTGTACGGATTTCCTAGTATGGAGGTGTGGGAGGCTCACTATGGATGGTTCTATATGGGGTAGAGGTTGGCCGAAGAAATATTAGAGGGAAGTTATTAGGCATGACATGGAGCAGTTACAACTTACAGAGGACATGAACCTTAACTGAAAGGTGTGGAGGATGCAGATTAGGGTAGAGGATTAGTGGGTAGGCGTGCGTCCTTATTAGTAGGAAGGAGTGCTTCGTTTGTCGATATACCTGTAGTCATAGTGTTATACATGTGGCTTGTAGTTTCATGTTCGTGAGGTTTTGGTGATATTTGTGATTTCAGATAGATAGTTCATAATATTACTCTATGGGTGTTTTGTTTCTTTTTTCTAGTGGTGTGTTACCCCATTTTTTTCATTTTTTTTTATGTTTTCTACTTGTTATACTATTATTTGTCCTGAGCTGGGGGTCTATCGAAAATAGCCTCTCTACTTCATCTCAGGTAGTGGTATGGACTGCATACACTTTACCCTCCCCAGAGCCCACTTTGTGGGAAAATTCTGGGTATGTTGTTGTTGAAGTGATGACAACTTGATCTTAGCTACTAAATTTGTAGGTACAGGTTTAATTCTTAAGCAATCTGACAACGAAAAGGGATTTGGTCGAACCACATCCCAAACCTGAGCGACACTTGCACCAATTGAGAGGAGAAGTAACACTTTTCTATCCAATCCCACAAGTTCAATAGGACGAGACTATTCCTTTAGTCATGGGTGATGAACAACCCACCAGTAGGATAGTGTGGAAGTGGCAAGCCTACTCGTAACCAATATGACCTCCAGTATCTGCAAACCGAATGAGGAGGTAGATTTGAGCTTAAACCGAACATGGTGAAATGTTGCACACAAGCGGGCAGTTTATAGGCTTATCACATGAGGATCCACAGGTCTATCTACAGAACTTCTTAGAGATCAGTGATACATTCATTCCTATAGGAGTCTCCACCGATTACGTGAGGCTCACTCTTTTCGCATTCTCACTTTTGGGATAAGCAAAGAGGTGGTTAAAAGCAGAACCTTCAAAGTTTATCATGACATGGGACAATCTAGCTAGGAAGTTTCTAATTTGATTCTTTTCATCCGATTTGCAGATATTGAGTTCCAAGCATAAAACTGAGGAAATATTGAGTTGCAAGCATAAGCCTGAGGAAATATTGAGTTGCAAGCATAAGCCTGAGGAAAATTTATACCAAGCATGGGAAAAATTCAAAGGTCTCCTCAGAGATTTCCCTCATCACCAACAATCGAATGATGTACTGGCCCACACTTTTGTGGAATGTCTTACCCCAAATACCAAGATTTTGTTAGATTCAGCGGCGAAAGGTCAAGCATTGGAGAAGACATATGATGAACTGTACACTCTTCTAAATTGTATTACGCAAAGTGATCCTGATTGGCATCGTAATACATCCCGAGGTATGGTAAAGAAGCCTGCATGTATTATTGAGGTAGATAGTATTACTGCTTTAGCTGCTCAATTGTCATCATTTCAAAATCAAGTGATTGGGCAACTTAGCAAGCTGAACTTGTCATAGACTCAAGCCCAGGTTAATGCAGTTCAACAGGTACACACTTGGTGTGAGATTTATGGTAGTAGTGGTCACTCTGCAGATTTATGTGAAGCAAATTGAGTTGGCAAATTTTATGTAAAATATGCAAAAAGGGAACCAAAACTATGGTAATGCCTACAGCTGTAACTGGTAAAGTCAGCCCAATTACTCATGGGGCAATAATCAGGTTGGTCCAACTTCAGTAGTTTCAGCAGCAACAAGGTATTCAAAACAACACTCTGGCCAGTAATATAGAAGAGACTTTGAAACGAATTCTAGCCAACCAAGAGCAAATGGTTGCAGAGATCAAAAATCAGCAATTGGATCAAAAGAATTAAGAGACGCAGATGCGGTCAGTTGACTCAGGCATAAAACACAAGACCTCAAAGAGGTTTTCTTAGTCATACAGAGCAAAATACAAAACATGTTATGGAAATCACCTTGAGGAGTGGTAGAGATTTGATTGACGCACCTCCAAAGAAATATCATGAGGTGCAACCAGAGTTGATCACACCTAAGCAGACAAAAAAACAAGTTGAAATAAAAGAAGTTGACAAAAAGTTTAAGTCTGAGTACCAAAATGAAAACCCGGTTGAGCAATCTCAAAACAGACTATCTCCATCATTCCCTCAAAAGCTTAAGAAAGCCAAAAAAAAATGTTTGTTTTAAAAAAGTTCTGTGACACATTCGGAGAACTTCACATTAACCATCCTTTGTTAGATGTTTTACAGGGAATGCCCATGTATGCTAAGTACTTGAAAGATATGGAGGTGAACAAAAGGAGGTTTGGTGATATTGAGACTGTAGCACTTACGGAAGAGTGCAGTTCTGTGGTTATAAGCAAGATGCCCAAAATGCTCAAGGACCCTGGGAGTTTCACCCTCCCCATACAAACTGGTGAAAGTGATATTATTAAAACTTTGAGTGATTTAGGGGCAAGCACCAACTTGATGCCCTTTTCTATGTTTTAAACATTGGGCTTAGGGAAGCCAAGGCCCACATCAATTGTGCAAAAGATGGTAGACAAAACTAGAGTGGTCCCCTAAGGAATTATTGAGGATGTTCTCATTAAGGTTGGTAAGTTTATTATTTCTACTGACTTTATTGTTCTTGATTATGAAGCAGATGACAGGATACCAATCATATTGAGACATCCATTCTTACCTATTTGTGGAGCTTTGATAGATGTTAGAGAGGGTACACTCAAGATGAGATTGAATGATGAAGAGGTGGTCTTCAGAGTGTACAAAGAACTTAACACACCCTTACACTACAGAGATCTATGCATGATTTTAGTTATGGAAGTGGATAAGTGTGGGATGGTGAGTTGCAATATTCTAATTATCACTTCGGACTCTCTCATAGAATTGTCCAATTTGGTCAGTAAGCCTAAGCTTAAAAAGAGTGCATGTGATCCTACACAGGGTGAGAAAAGTAGAAAAGGGCAAATTTTGAAGGTATTGTTGGTAGAGTAAAGAAGAGAAAAAAGTTGTGCTCGAAAGGGAAGAAGAGATTCAAAGACTGTGGATGATGGTTGTGATGTGAGTCATGCCGCGACATTAAATCAGGCGCTGCATGGGAGGCAACCCAAGTTCTAATAGAGTAGTTATTTTTATAGTGTCACTTTTATTTTTGTTTTGGTTTGTTTGTTTTGAAAATTAGGGGAAGTCTAAGTACCCAAAATCTAAGCTAAGGAGTATGATGGAAGAATAAGTGTGGGGTCCTCCGGCCCCCATGATGGAAATCTGAGAAAGTGACATGTGACTAGCTAGGCCTAGAGTCCTTAGGGAGTATTTCTAACCCTTGTTCTTAATTTGATTTATGCTTTAGGGATATAGCATTATCTCAAGTGTGGGGTGGGAACCTTATGATTTGTTTAGAGTGAAGTATGCTATAGGATTTTGGCTTTGATTTATTTGCAAGTTTTTGACTAAATCTTAAAAAAATACAAAAAGATTTTATCTTTTTTTATTTTTAGTTTTTGTTGTTTTGTCCGTTTAATAAAAACAAAAATCACCCACCCCTCGGTTTTTATTTTTATTTCTTTTCCGAGGGGGAGCCCTTTGAACCCAGTATCCTTTTTGATATTTAGGAGTAATTTTAATTTTTTTATCATTTGGAATAAATAGAGATGCTCTTTCTAAGTGCTACATATGATTACCTGCTGCAAGTGGTGTTGAATTCTAAGGCATGATGAGAAAATTGAATGACTTCAATGAGACACATAGGCTCTTTGATCTGACTCTTGTGTGATGTTGGCTAAAATTTAAATTTTTGCAATTGCCTGATTGAGAGTGTATAGGGATCCTTCTTGAGTTAAACATGTGCCAAGTGTGACTGAGGTTCTTGTTATATTCCATGTTTGCATATTAATGTCTAGAACTTTCCTAGTGTGTTTGTAAAGCGAAATAAAGAATCTTGAGTTGAGGAAATGATATAGATATTTCTTTGATTGCCATGTTTTATACATGTTTTATCTACGCTTTATGGATGAGCTTATTTAGCCCCATTGGGCTTTTGGCCTATTCTTTGGTATCCTCATATGTAGCTTATTCCTTTTATTTCAATTGATTGTAATTTGATCTAAAACTCCGAAGCGCTTTAGTTGAAAAATTAAGATGTTAAGGGGTGTAAAACCGAAGAAGGAAAAAGTGAAGTTGAAGCCCCAAAGTAATAATTATGGGTGTGTTTAAAAAGTTTATGTTTTGTTGGTGGGGAATAGTATAATGAAAAGAAAAATTGATCAAAAGAAGTGAATCATATGTTGATAGCAAATACTCCCTGCTACAGATGTGTAAGCTATCTTAAAGAGATGGGGCAAAATAAAAGAGAGTTGTGAAGATAAAAAAAAAGTGGTGAAAAATTGTAATACCCCAAAAATCTGAGATAAGATTAAAGCCATGCTTCAAGTACATGTAGAACCTAAAATCATGTTTTGATAGTATGAGAAGCTATTTAGACAAGTATTAAGGCCACAAATAACTCCTAGTTCATAGCCAAGGTTAAACCTTCCTTACTAATTGAGGTCTTGTGAAGAATCTTTCTATAGTAAACATCAAACTATCATGACTCCTAGAATATAAAGAGTTTTATGGATCAATACCCACCAAATTAAATATCTTTGAGTATTCTTTCCAATGCTGCAGACCGTTCATTAATCCGATACAGAAGAAAAAAGTTATGCTCAATTTACCAGAGGGTGTCTGTCAGTCAGAGTGTGACAGCTCGGGTGATGAACCATCACACTAGTGACGACCCATCAGGGTAAGCCATCAGGCTTGAATAGTAAGACCAAAATTTGGTCATTTAGTAATGGTTCAAGTGATGGTTAATCAAGGGACTGGCGGTCTGTAACCCAAACTGTTAGCTGAGAGTGTTCTGCACTATTATAATATTTTCAAAGGGGTTGTTTGGTATTTTCCCACTCTTTTAACACAAAAAAATATGTCATTAAAGCTATACTAAGGCTGAATAACAAGCCAAAAACATCCCAAGACCCCTCATTATTCAAAAAAACAGTCGACACTTAGCCAAATACAAAGAGAAAGGCAATTTTTCTTTCCAAGCAAGAATTAGGGTTCTTCAACTTCCGGCTTCAAATCCAATGATTTCACCAAGGGTTTTGCCTTCAGGTATGTGGGATTTCATCAATGGGTTCCTTTAACCCATTTATTCCCAAAGTTAACTCAAATTCCTCATGTTTAATTTACCCTTCAAGCATAGGGTTTCCATGAAAAGTGTGAATTCCTTTCGTTTTCAGTTTCTTGCTTTGACTAAACCATAAATATATATTTTACCATTAATTTGAGCCTTCTTACATACTCATGGCTATGAACTCTCATTATATTGATAAATTCTTGATTTTGGGCTTGAGTAATGAAGTTTCATATTACGGTCAGTTTATAGAATTGCCATTTGTAGTTGCATTCTTCTGAGGCTATGAACACCCGATGACCTAGGATATCATGCATTTTCATTTGAATACTCATTCATTCAGGTTTTATGATTTAGAATGCTTTTAGATAAATCACTTATCTTTCAGTTTGAGAATATCATTATTATTGAGCATTTCAGTATATCAGTTTACTTTTAGTTGGGAGTAGTACTTAGCACCGAGAGGACAATAAACCAAGTCCTAAACTACATGCCATCGTAGGTAAAAGTGTTCCTCACCAGTTGAGAGTGTCTCCCTTGCCCATAATAGGCTCATGCCTGGATTTATGCCAATCATGGTTCGTACCCTTGGCAAGGTATAGCACACCCTCCCAACTTTGGTTATGGGTTGGATTTCATATTACTCACATGGTCTATATCGATTACAGAAACCTTCCATAGTTTAGTTGTAGACCCCGCTTGACCTTGTATTTAGCTTATTCAGTATCTTATAGTGTCATAGGTTTATTACTTGGTTATGGCATCAGTTTACAAATTTTAGTCCCATGTTCAGGTCGTCCTATCGATTTCATCATGTTCATCTTATATTGTGTACTGCATATCTCACATGCTCAGTACATTCAAAGTACTGACTGCATACTTTTCTTTCTTTGTGGTATATTGTCTTATAACATAAGTTTGGATGTTCAACATCCGAATCGCTGTAAGCTTGATCTCGTATCACTTCAGCAGTTGTGTTTTGGTGAGTCCTCATCATTCAAGGACTAGTTATCAATATTTCATTTGTTTTCTCAATTTCAGTTTCAGACAGTTAGAGTTAGCTAGGGGCTTGTCACAACAACTCATCTTAGTAGAGGCTTTCAGACAGATAGTAGACATTCAATTTTATGTTATGTTCAGTGATTTCTATTTTGTTTTAAACACCGACATTTGGTTTTGATTATTCAAATATCTTTCAGACATCAACTTCCGCACAATGTTATTCAGTTTTATACAGTATTCTTAGTGTCATGCCAGTCTATGGGTTAGCTTAGGGTCACTTGTGACACTAAGCATTGTGTTACGACTAGAGCATAGTCTCGGGTCGTGACAAATTTGGTATTAGAGCATCAGGTTTAAAGTGTCCTAGGGTATCTGAAAGCCACTTTAAGTAGAGCCTTGTTTATGGGTGTGAAGCATGCCACACTTATGAGCCAAAGTCTATGAAACGTCTTAGGAAAAGTTTCACTTCTTTTATGTTCATATAGTGTGATAGAGTGTGAATTCTATTAACACCTTTTTCTAACTTGTGCTTTACACATTTAAAGAAAAATACCTCCAGAAGAGCCAACTGAAGGAGAATTGGAAAGAGAAACCAACAAGCACCACCAGCTCCCACAGACTCTTTGAATGAGCAAGTCTCTCATGTTAAGTTCAGGGCTGCTTTCACGGTACTTGCTCAGGCCATGAACACTCGGAATAACCAAACAGTTGTAGCACCAATCAACCCAACAGGTAATACGACAACAGCTAGAGTGAATTCCCTCGAATTAATCCTTCTGAGTTTTATGGTTCTAAGACTGAGGAGGATCCACAGGAGTTCCTAGATGATATCCAAAAGGTTACTGAGATCATAGGTGTCACTTCAGTCAAAAGTGCTGACTTGGCTGCTTATCAGTTGAAAGAAGTAACTCACACTTGGTTAAAGCAGTGGAAGAACAATAGAGATGAATATGTAGGTTTAGTGAAATGGGATGAGTTTGTTAAAGGTAGCCAAAGTTCAGGAGTTCATTAATTTGAAGTAGGGAAACATGAGTGTGAAAGAGTATTCTCTTACGTTTACTCAACTTTCTAAGTTTGAGTGTTTCTGAAGATGTGGTGAAGGAGTGTAGAAATGTAATGTTGGTCAAGGAGATAGATATATCCAGGTTGATGGTTCATGCTCAAAAGATTAAGGAAAACAAGATTAAGAAAAAGGAATGAAAGAATATCAATAAGAGTGCTAGAGTAGGGAACTTTAATCATTCTTAGTAGAAGTCCAGTGGTGATAATCGCTCTTAGTTTCAGTAGAGATCTTCAGCCCCAGCACCATCATATGCTAGTGTTCCATCCCCTAGGCCTAGGCAAAATTAGAAGGGTAGAGCACCAGGCTCTAAGTCTTATTTTAGTGCTTCCAGTGGTCGTATTTCCAAACTTGTAAGAAGTGTAGGAAAATCCATCCAGGAGAATCTTAAGTAGTTAAGGATGGGTGTTTTGGTTATGGAAAACTAGGCCACATACTTTGAGATTTTCCATCAACCAAGAGAGGTGATATCAATGGGCATACTCAGGGTTTTTCATCAACAACTTTGGTAGGTTGCCCAACTCAGTAGGGTGCCTCATCGAGTGTAGCGGGAAGCTAACGTCAAAACAGGTTCTATGCCCTTCAGACTCGACAGGATCGGGAGGGTTCCCCTGATGTAGTCACTGGTACGTTACAGATCTTTCATATTCATGTCTATGCATTGTTAAATCCCTGAGCTACACTTTCTTTTGTGACTCCCTATATAACAGTAAACTTTGGTGTCAGTCTCAAAAACCCTTTCAGAATCCTTCTTAGTCTCTACTACAGTTGGTCATTCAGTTGTAGCTAGACAGGTATACAAAAAATACACTGTCACAGTTTCTCAGAAAGTCACATCAGTTGATCTTGTAAAGTTAGATATGATGGATTTTGATATAATTCTTGGCATGGATTTGCTCCACTCTTGCTACGCCTCAATTTATTATAGAAATAGGGTAGTCAAATTTCAGTTTCCAAATGAACCAGTCATAGAGTAGAAGGTTAGTACCTCAGTGCCATTAGGTCGGTTTGTTTCTTACGTTAAGGCTAGAAAAATGATTTCCAAAGGATGTAGCTATCATCTTATCTGGGCTAAAGATTCAATGTCTGAGACCCCAACTCTTCCGTCATTTTTAGTGGTTAATGAGTTTCCAGAAGATCTTCCCGGGGTTCCCACCGAATTTGAAATTAACTTTAGAATAGATCTCCTTCTAAATACCCAGCCTATCTCAATTCCACCCTACAGAATGGCTCCAGCTGAGCTTAAAGAACTAAAGGAATAGTTAAAATATCTTTTAGACAAAGGTTTTATCAGGCCCAGCATCACTCCAGGTTTTATCATACAATACCGCTAGCACAAAGTTCAGTTGGAAATTTTCTTACCAATTGAGTTTCGAGCTAAATTTAAACTAGGGTGAACGTCAAACGATCACTCCTTTAAGAAAAAAGAGTTATGGGTGATCAATCCCTACCAAATTAAATATCTTTGAGCCTTCTCTCCAATGTCTCTCTCCGTTCATTAATACGCTTCTGAAGTAAGAAGTTATGGCCATTTTACTGATGATTGTCTGTGTTAAAAAGTTGGTTGCTACAGCAACATCGCTGCAACGACAATCTTGTCGATGCAGTAACAAATTGGGTAGTACTTAAGCTTATTTTCGATGTTTTTTGGGCTTTAAACTCAACAACTTTGTACCAAAGTGTCAAGACCTATACCCGTCGTCAATGGAACCCACACTACTCACCCGGTGGGAGAACCATCTACTACAAAATACCAACTCAAATCTACACTTTAAAGGAAATAATTTAAACTAATTCATCAATAAATAGCCATCAACCTAAATAAAACCATAAGTACAACTAAAAACGAAACATTGTACTTAACAAACCATCCCTAGGACCTGAAAGTTGTCGGTACCTAAACTACTAAAAAGTGTCAAGAAGGGGATGCAACCCCAAAAACTGAAAGAAAAACATAACTTCAGAACAAGGAACTATGCTGATGATGAGAGATTCCATGGTATCCCGAATAAGTTGCTCACCCTAAAATCAGAAGTCAATCGATGGGTTCACAAGTGAGGTTGGCAGGAGCCACTGGAATATGCACTGCACTTACAAAAATAAATGCAAGTGCAGTATCAGCACACAAGAACAACAGTGTACTTGTAGGGTCATTTGGCAAACCTAAGATGAAAATGTGAACACTTCACTAAATAATAGTACACCACGTTAATCCATGTTAAAAATAATTATACACTTAGCACATAACACTAAATAGCAGTTTAGGATTTTAAACAACAATCAAGTTCAGTCAATCCAATTCAACAAGTCAAGACAACTTAAGCAACTATCAAGCATAGATAAATATATTCCCCGGTTCACTCATGAAACCATCAAACTCACCTGAACCTAGTACATACACGCTATGGGTAATACATCCACCTTCTAGCCATGACTTGCAGGGAAAAAGTTTCGTCCATGTACTAAACCCCTAACATAAGTTTCTGCCAACCTTATTTTACCAATAATTTGTTAGAATGTCCTAAATACCGAAACATTCCACATTTTAGAAATAAGGCAGGTCAAATCAATATGCAAGTAAAATCATTGCATTGACCACACCAAACAAAATGCATTAACCAGACACATAATAAATTAGATAACATGCACATATAATGCAAGTTGGATTAAACTACAATGCCATCACCTACCTTGAACCAAGCTTGCACAACTCTTCTAAGTTAAGGTTTTGCCCTTCAGTGTAATATCCGCTTGCTCGTGGTCTAGAACATGCATAATAACACATAATTAATGAAACAACCTATCATGTTGGGCTTATAACTCTCCCCCAACCCCTAAGGTCAAGTTCATGATCATTCCCTTCCCGTAATTCACCTAAAACAACCAATTGCATGGATAAATTAGTGAATTAACGAAATAAAAGGCTAAATTAACCGTTAATAATCAAAACTCATTAACTTATTACTTAAATTTACCCCTTGCACCAGAAAATAACTAAAATCTGCCCTAGAACCCTCCGTGAACTCTGTAAATTTGTGATTCTAAGGCTTAATCATCAACGACAAGTTAACAGGGTTGAATTACTTACCTTTATACAAGGCCAAACGAAGAATTTCTAGTGTATTTTACCCTAAATCGCCTTTCCTTTGCCCCAAAATGAGTTTTTAAATAATAAACTATTTTGGGGGAAATATTAATTAAACTACAATTTTCAGCGCTACAGCAGCCAAGATCGCTATAGCGGTACCTACCGCTATAGTGATCGTTGACCGCCTTTGACCATAATTATAGTGGGAGTTATTATACTATAGCTCCCACTGCTATAACGGCGTTGATGGGATTAAAAGTCCATCTTCGCCCAAAAATCCCACGTTTTATAACACACCTTAAATTTGGGATATTCCAATTAATGCCATTCATGCTAAGATAAATTTTGAGAGTTCTACTTACCAAAATCCTGTTTCATAAATTCCTCTAGGTTTTTTATTATCTTAGCTAACTAGAAATCAAATCAGACACCTCCAATCCTGCCCAATCCTTCTCGAATATCCCTAGACCACACCTTGCTTTGATTTTATTTGAAACTAGCCTAGCTTAAAATTTGTAACTTTCAAATTGGAAGGATTTTTGACACGAGGTTTTAAATCAAGACTTATACGTAACGACAAAGAGGGTCGTTACAAAAGATACCAATTTACCCATCATTTTTCCTTGAATGATCAAATGTAAAAAAATAGGCTAACATGAGGAGAGAAAGAATACTTGTAGCCTAGAATAGTTGAGGGTAATTATATCACATGTCCTTCTAGGTTTCCTAAGTTTCATCCTCAATTGGATGATGCTTCCATTGTACCTTAACCAAATGAATTTCCTTCGTCCTTAATTTCCAAATATCCCAATCTAGAATCGCTACTGGTTCCTCCTCGTAAGCCAAATCCTTATCCAAAAGCACTGAATCACATTTAATGATGTAATCTTCATCCCCATGGTATCATTTAAGCATAGAAACATGAAATACCGAATGTACTCCCAATAATTTTTACAGTAGAGCTAACTTATATGCTACCGGACCCACATCTTCAAGAACCTCAAAGCGACCAATGTACCGAGGGATGAGCTTGCCCTTCTTGCCATATCTCATGACCGCTTTCATGGGAGACACCTTAAGCAAAACTTGCTCACCAACCTTGAAGTCCATGTCTCTTACCTTACAGTCCACATACTTTTTCTGCCTACTTTGAGCAGCCAACAACTTGGTTTGAATGAACCTTACCTTTTCTTGAGCCTCCTTTACCATGTCTGTGCCCAAAGACTTGAAATCTCCCACCTTAAACCACCCAATAGGTGACTTACACTTCCTTCTATAAAGTGCTTAGAATGGTGCCATATCAATATTGGAATGATAAATGTTGTTGTATGAAAACTCACACAAAGGAAAAAGCTGGTCCTAGTGACCACCAAAATCAATTACACATGCCCTCAACATGTAGTGTAATAGATGAATTGTCCTCTCCAACTACCCATTAGTTTGAGGATGAAAAGTTGTGCTAAAAGTGAGCTTGGTGCCCAACTCTTCATGTAACCTGTCCTAAATTTGAAAGTGTACTTTGCATCACTATCAGAAATGATAGTAAGTGGGGTTGACACCCAATTTTGACCTCCCGATATTCCCTCTAGGCTGCTATTTTACAAAATTATTAGTTTTGGGTATTAATATTTCTTTACTTATTATTTTAGTATCAAATAAATCTTGACGTCTCACATTCATGATTTTGAAGTATGTAATTTATTTCAATATATTTTTTATATATGTATAGTATATATAATTTATTAATTTAAATATAATATTTTACACAATTTTGTTAATATTTATTAAAGTATCTCCACAAATATGCATACTCATAATTTACAAACACGTAGTTTATTTCTTCTTCTTATTATTATTATTATAGTATTTTTAAATTTTTGTATTCATAGGTGCCTAATCCATTTCAAATTATTTTATCGTCGATTTTAAATAATATATTACGTGTCATTAATTACATTTACGTAATTTATTCATAATAAATTTAAGAACAACAATTTTTATGACGTTGGTTGATTTTGTTGTTATTGTATATTAACTAATATAATTTATTAAATAGCAACCTAATTTAATTCTATTTCCCATTATTTATTTAAATTCTAACCATTTGTACCCAATTTTGTATCAATTTTAGCCAAAATTGATTTTAATTCGATCCCAAATTGAAATCCCCAATTTAATTCCATTAAACCCAAATTCAGATGACCCGAATTCAACCCGTCTCTTAGATTTTAATTCTAGTTTTTCATCTCATATGATCAACGGCTGAGATTAAATCTCTCATTTTCTTTCTTTTTTAATATATCTAACCCCCCCAAATCCCTAACCCTAATTCATTTCACCCCCACAACCGCCAACCTCACTCTCATCGCCCTCTCATCTCTCTCAATCTCTCTACTGTCGTACCACCATCAGCCATCCATGGTCGGTGGACAACAACACCGGCCTCCACCACTTCTTCCCCCACCACAGTCGCACACCCTTCTCTCTCCCTCACCTTCATCTCCTCCTCACTTTATCGTCGACCTCCCATCCTTGCCGTCTCTCCATCGTTTTCTGACCGACAAGCCATTGTACCACCGGCAATGAGACTCCATTAATGACGACATCACCTACCATCGGAGTTCGAATATCCTATCTCACTTAGAGCATGAAGACCCGACCGGAATCCGCCAAACGAAGAGAAAATATGTTCAGGTTTTAATCTCGAAGTTTAATCCTTATTCTAGACAAATTCATCTCCGGTATGCATCTTCTAACTCATGGTTTCTGTCCCTTTCATTTGTATTCTTGATTTGCTTCATTTTTTCTTTAAACAGTTCCCTAAGATTTAAAATAAACAGAACTTAAATGACATTTTTGGTTTGACTCCTTGTAATTTGTGGTTGTTAATATGCGTAGACTATCATATGTGACAAACCCCAATTTTCATGACCTCCCTCTAAGTCCTGATTTCGTAGATTCGGTTGCTAATTTACTTATGTGTTTATGGATTTCTTTATTGGATTTTACTTAGCATGATTCCTGTCGAACTGTTGTATATTAGTTTGTAATTTTTTTCTTTGTTCATCCCTATATTTAATATAATTTTGTGGGTATGGAAATTTGAGGATTTTGATATGTGTTTTAATGAAGGTTGTGTGAATCTTTGATACTATGCCGTACTTGGAAAGTTTAATATATGTATATTATTTCAAAAATGCACAACAAATTTTACTTTGGTTACTGATTGATTCTTGGATTGATTTTTCCCTTATTTAGACTGAGCAGATTATTACTTGTATAATGATGGAGTTTCTAGCATGCTTTCATCCGTGATTGATTTCCTTCCTCTCGCTAAATGTGTGACAACTTTAATAGCAGATTATGTATGATAAAGTTCACTTAATTTCATGTTCAAATTATTTTTGGTAGTTCTGGCTTGATCTTGTCATAACTAACATGATTTTTCTTGTCTAAGGAAAATATTTTCATTGACTAATAAGTTTTGGATATTTTCTTTTCCTTTACTTCTTAGACCAAGTTTTACTTGATTAATTACGATAATCAAGCATAATTTCTTCACTTAATTATCTGACTAATGTGTTAAAAGAAAAGTTTTTTTTATTGATTTCAAAAAATATCCTCCCTTCCTTTTATTTTTTTTTTGTAATTGCCTACAACTCCTTTACTATATAAACAAACCTTGTTTTCTCTTTAATGAAAAAAGGGAACATCATTACTCTCCTCTACACTTAAAAAAAATATTTCTTTACTTTTGGTCTTGAGACAGCTTCGGTTGCTACCTATAATCACTGATTCTTACTTTGGAGGTGGGATTTTCTGTTTGTGTTTTATGTTGCTGCCAACCGGTTAGTTTCCTCTAACGATGCATTCACTATTTTCGTGTTAATCCTATGTGATTATGATCTTATTTGATTTGCGTGCTTTAAAACTGCTTCCTACTCCTTGTGTACTTTCGTGACCCATTAGAGTGTTTATGTTAGTTTCTTTATTTGGTTTGACATCAAATGGGGTGTATTCCTCTTTTATGTCGCAATTAATTATCCCCCACACCGTAGTGTTGTTGTATGTGAATCAGAAATGACCTTTGCGCACCTCAGAACCCCTTTGGTGTGAACCTGCCTGGGATTCTCGAGATCCTTAGGATCTCGACAGCACCAACGGTTGGTTATGGGCTGTCAAAGGTATGTTTCGGATTCTGGGAGTGTTTCGGTGTCTTTGTTTATGTTCAACAGGTTGAAGGCAAGAATTTAGACGATATGAAGAGTTGCCAGGTATTTGGGAGTAGGTAAAGACCGTCCCACTTAGCCTTTCTCCGTTTTCTTCTTTCTTTATACGTTAGTCTGTAATAATTATTGTACAAACTCTATGGCTATATAATATACGATTATGGGGGGCAGGGATTGTGTCAAATGCATGTGTAATAACACAATTATTTTATCACTTAGGCAATACGTTCTAGGATAATTAATTGTTTTACCACCTCGAAATCATGTTTTAGAATTATTAAGTAACTTTTGACGGATTAGATCAATTTTAAGAACGTCAATTTAATTTAAGGATGTTTATTTAGATTCTAACGTGTTTAATTAATTAAATAATTTTGTTTTTAGAATTTCATTTATCTTTCAACATGTTTTTACTAATTTTTAGCATGTCAAATTGATTTTTAAGCATGTTAAATTAACTTCCAGCACAATAAACTAATTTTCTGCATATTTATACTAAAATTCTGCATATTAAAATTAATTTCCTGCATGGTTAAACTAATTTGCTGCACGGTTAAATAAGTTTTCTGCATGTTTAAACTAATTTAAACTAAATTATTTTCCTGCATGGTTAAATTAAGTATTTTATTAACTTAATATCTGTTGTATAGTTAAATTAATTTTCTGCATATCTAAATTAATTTTTCTGTGTATTTAAACTAATTTCCTGCGTATTTAAATTAATTTCCAGTATATTTAATTTTCGGCTTTAATCTAACTTCTGGCACATTGATTAATATTCCTCATCTAGATATCATGCCTATAGGGTTGAGTTAATCAATCTTCGCATGCTAATCATCTAAATTACTTTAACTAGTAAAGAGGCTTACTTGAAATCATTATGTGTTATGTGCAAGTCCTATTTGTTTGTGTGACGTGAACCCCGAGTCTAATTAGGTAGCCTAGGCTTCCTCTTGTCTAGAACCCAATCCAAAATAGTAAGTCCAATGCTTCTTGGATGTAAGGTTGGGGTGGGTAAGAATCTTTAGGAACGTTAGTTTTATCATTTTCTCTAGAATGCTCTTAGGCTTAATAACCAAACTAGGTGAGGTGGGTAGATCATCGAAAATGATGGAAGTTGACCCGAGAAAAATCCTACATGCAATATGAGACATTGTCATCCGTTAATAAACCGGGCGCTGATCCGAATAGGATAAAAATAAAGATTAACCCTTGTCTAAATTCGATTGAATTTTATTGCATGCCTTCTTTGTTTTGGGTATTCTAGGTATAACTTAATGAATCTTTTCACTATAAATTGTGTCTTTTCTATCTTCTCACTTATCTAATTCCCTTCTTCATTTACTTTACGCATTTTATTACTTTATCACGTAGTCAATTATTAATTAGATAATAACTAAGTTGCATGTTTAATTTGTTTATTATCATTTATGTTTTAAACGCCTAGTTAAATGTTAACTTAATTAATTGACCTTTGATTATCACATAGATCCCTACGTAATATATGAGTTTGGCCGAGACCCACATTTGTGTACCTCAAAAGGTTCCTAACACCTTTCTTTCGAGGTAATTTGAACCCTTTCCCAAATTTTTGGTTGACATAGACTAATTAATAAATTCGTAGTTAGCTTAGAATGATTCCCTAATGCACCTTTATTCGTTAGGTGGTGACTCTTCACTCTTAAACCATCCTAAAAAGGTTGTCATGTCGAGTCCCGCTTTTCGTGAGAAAAATAGGGCGCGATAGCATGTCGACTCTGCTGGGGATACTTAGGTTCTAACCAATACAAATTCATGTGTTATGTGGAATTTTATGTTTTTTTTATTTTATGATTAGTTCTCTTCCTTTTGTCGTTTATTTGCTTTCTTAAATAGTTAATTTCTTTTCAAATTTGACACTTTTTTGGATGTGTTTCTTAACATGAATTTTCATGCTAAATTCTTTTCTTTTCCCATTTATTTTGTTGCCTTAAAATTTTATTCTTTTTATGTTTATCCATCTTTTTTCTATCCCTTTTAATTGCTCATATGCGTATCTGAATTGTGTCCATGCTAAATCCTCCTCCTTATCCCATAACATGTTTATGTCCTTGTGAGGTTTCTTGTATTTGTTATCTTTGTCCGTGCTAAATCCTCCTCCTTATCCCATAACATGTTTATGTCCTTGTGAGGTTTCTTGTATTTGTTATCTTTTTATCTTATTTTCTTAATTATGCATGTAATATTTTCAATGTTATTTATTTATTACTTTCCTTAAACTGTTTGGATGTGTTACCGTTTATCACTATATGCTACCTGTTTTCGCTTTTCATAATTGACATTTTTCTCACACTTCCCCCACTTGGGAATTTCACACTTTCACACACTTTCACTATACTCGGATGTTGTTCCTTCGCACTTCTCCAAAATTCTCTTCAAAAACCCTATTATAGAGAGTCGGCGAAGACGTGGTGAAGAGGATAGTATTACTACTGTGGGACCACGTGTCTTCTCTCATAAGATTACCCTCGGTCTATGTCTACCAACTCTTACAAACTTAAGATAGTACCGTATTCACCCCTTGCATTTAAGTCATGTATTAATTAGCCATAGGTGGTTGACCCTCGAGGTCAATCCACAAACTTAGAAACCAAACTCTTGTCAAAAGGGTATGCACCACCCAAAGAGTAGCATGCATATTATTTGTTATGTGTTACCCTTTCTTTGAAACTTGACTTATGTTTCCGTTTAGTAGTGAATATTCATAAGATCTTAATACCCTAGATGTGTTAAGATTAATGGTTTAACCTTCCCAAGGGGTTCAAGACCCCAAAAGGATGCATAACCTTATTTGTTTTATGTTAATTTCTACATTTGTGTTAATGTCTTACAAATCTTGTTATTCTCTATTTTCCTATTTTAGTTATTCCTTACTCTTAGAATCCGTTAATCTTAGAGTTTCTTAAAATTCCTATCGGGTTATGTTTCCTTTTGGCCTGAATCATACAATTTTACGGCCTAGTCAAAAAACCCCTTTCATTTATCTTCATAGATTGAGTTCATACTCTAAAGTATCCTTCAACATACTAATCATCTCTTGAACCAATTCATTCCTCGATAGGATGTTCTAGATTATTTCTACTCTTTTAGGGTAACTCATTATTTTAGGACTTTCTTAGTTAACACCTTCAATATTAACATACCATCGTCTTCACCATAACTCTTGACAGTTAATGTTTTCATGTTTGTGCCATACTCTGACTTTCCTAACCTCTAAATCATATAAATATAACACCCCGTACCTACCCAACCCTACTTGATGACATTGAAAAATGTTTACTTAGGTGTCAAGAGCTATAAGTATGTATTTGGAAATGTTAAAAATGAGAAAAATTGAAATTTGGCCTTGTACATGTGACTATCCTTTCATAGGAAGTGTTTGGTGAGTTCGTGGAGCATTTGTGTAATACCCCGTACACATTCCAACCTCATTTGGTGACTTGGAGTCATGTTTACTTGATGATTAAGATCACTAAGTAAGTATTTTGTAGTGTTTTGATAGGATATTGGACGATATGCAAGTGTTGGAAAAATTGCCGAAAAATTCAGCAAGACATGGAAACTTGCGCCACTCCCTGTTTCAGGGGGTGTGGCACAAGCCCCTAATTCAGAGGGCAAGGAAAACTTACGCCACTGCCTTGCTTTGCAGCAGTGGCGCAAGGCACAAAGATTTTTGCCTTCCGGGCTCGTTTCTCAACGCAATTCTACGACGATTCTTAGATGGTTTCTTTTGGTTCTTGGGAGTTCTTTGAGAATTGTTAAAGCTTAAAATACTTCAATACACTCCTACATACTCCTACATGATCAAATCATGAAATATAAATAAGTATCCAAAATGTTCAATGAAGACATGGGCGACTAGAATTCCTATTTTAGCGATTGAGACTACGAATGAGAATCTCATAAGAGAATATTGTCGTGACATGATGGAATTATTTAAACACGATATATATGGTGAATTATACATGAAAGTTGATGGGTTAAATGGATATGTGTTATTGGGCCCAAAGTTAGGCCCAAAATGGAATAAAAGACTTGGCCCAAATGGGTCAAATGACCCATTCTTGCCATGACTACTCAATTATTGCTCCCAAATGGCTAAGGATGACTTCAAGGGCCTATAAAAGGCACCCAAAAATCAGATTTGTATTCTTCAACACACACAACACATTTTGAGAATTATAAGACATTTTATTTTTGGTTCTCTCAAACCCTAAAGAACCCTAAGCCTTTTCTTTGGTGAAGATCATCCTATTCCAAGACTTGGTAAGTATTTATTCTTATGGATTAACATATTATATGCATGGGAGCTTATGTATATTATTATAGTTATGTTGGCAAGAAGGTGAATAGTGTATTTTTACTTTTGGTGAAAGATGTGCTATCTTGGTGATTTGAACTTGAAAAGAGACTTGATGTCTTAATGAAAGATCATGGTATGGATAAAATATGAACATGTATGGTGTGATTTTGTTATTACACTTATTATTTTTCTAAAAGTGTAAATTGTGGAATTTTGGCCGATATGTGCTATGAGGTGTATTAAGGTGGTTTGATGGTTTCTTTGTGATGTGATATGGATAAGAAAGTGTAAAGGAGGAGTGTTGTGGTGAAATGTATTGATTTTCACGTATTGGTCAATGTATGGAATATTGGGGGATTTTTGGAATAATGAATTCATAAATGGTATGGTCAAAGGGGAAATGACATGTTAAAGCTAAACATGTGACTTATTGTTATTTTATGCCATTGTAAGGTAATTGGTGGTTAATGTTGGTTTCGTTATGAACTTGTGTTGTAGAGCAAAACACAAGAACGGAGCGGGACTATTGTATGCGCGTCTAAGATTGTGTATTCGTATTAAGAATACAAGGTATGTAAGGTTACTCTTTCCATATCCTTCTACAACATATTATTCCTATTGACATTGAGCTTGTTTCAATTCCGAGAGGCCTAAAGTATAGCAATTCAGGTTGACCTATATTGTGATTCATACCTGTCCTATTCTTAGATGAATTACGATTCACTTATCTCTTATTCATTGTCTGAAGTTCCAAAGATGTTATGACGTTGTAAATTCTAAGAGAACTATCTCAACGAGAGAAATGAGGCAAAGGGAGCTTGTTTAGTTTGAATAGAATTATTCCGATCATGTCTTGTTCCAAAGTCCTATAGTATGATGATTATCCTTGTGCAAATTGTTCACAAGTAAATGTACCAATCTCTCAAAAGTAATGAAAGAAGTAATGTGCAAGTTAATGAATCTATCCATCACAAGTAAAGATACCAATCTTACAAGAGTAAATACGTGAAGTAATGTATGTTGTGTTCCGAGTTTCAAGAATGTTTCTATCATCGAGGTATCACTCATGAAATGAAAGAAAGAGTAATGAAAGAAAAGAAAGTAATGATATATTAATCCTACCCATGGAGTAGATGTATGTTATTAACCAACCATAGAATGGATGTATGTTAACCTAACCATGGAGTAGATGTATGTTAGTAACCCACCAAAGAGTGGATGTATGTTAACCCACTAAAGAGTGGATGTATGTTAACCCACCAAAGAGTGAATGTATGTTAACCCACAAAAGAGTTGATGTATGTTAACCCACCAAAGAGTGGATGTATGTTGACCCACCAAAGAGTGGATGTATGTTGACCCACCGTAGAGTGGATATATGTTCTCCCACCATAGAGTGGATGTATGTTCTCCTACCTTAGAGTGGATGTACATTAATCGAGTGGATGTACGTTACTAGCATGGATGTACGTTATATTATAAGTTCCCTACCCCACCACTAGAGTGGATGTATGTAGATGAATGTTATTCTTTTACAACCTACTAACCAAGTAGATGAACAGTAGTGGTAATGGACATAGAAGCAAGAAAACTCTCTTGGGTATGGAAGAATCTATTGGAGGCAAGTCTTTTGAGTGAAGGCAAATTTTAGGAGAGTAGTTATAAAAGATAGTATATAAAATGATGATTTATACACATTGACTATTCTCTCATATCTTATTTTGTTGACATTCTCATGTACGATGCTATTTCTTATGGGCCTTACATACTCAGTACATTCTTCGTACTGACCCCCTCAGGGGACTTACCTTACATGTTGCAGGTCCAGGCACTAGTAGGCCTCCACAGTAAATTGTCAGTGTTGCAGATCTTTAGTGAGCTCCAGTTAGTTCGGGGCTTCTCTGAGTCACTGTTGTACATGTGTTTTGATTTTGTATACGTTGTATAAAGCGGGGACTTGTCCCGACTTTTAGTTCATTTTGGTCAATGCATTTGTTAGAGGCTTTTGTAGACGGATGTGGGTCTATAAATGTGAAGGTACATGTCATTTCGACTTGATGGCTCAAATGGCCAAGTTTTACGTATATAGCTATGACATATGTTTTCATGTCTATGACTTCCGCATAGTTGCATAAGGTGTAATAAGATTCATATGAGGTTATGTATGCGAATGTACATGAGCAAAGATTGGTTCTCTCGGGCCTTATCGGCTTTGGGTGCCAATCACGCCTCGAGGGGATTCGGGGCGTGACAATAAAGCTCTCAACTATTCACTTTGAATGAATATAATTCAAATATTTTACTCCATGATATTACTCATAGACATTCTATTGTCGTGCATTTTTACTAATCATAAGTCCTTTCTTCTATGATTGACTAAAGTTGAACATCAGAAATGGCTAGTCAAGCAATGTTTATCAACCTTGTCAATAGTGAAGCTGAGCACGAGGGTTTGGGGTGGCACCGAATTACTCTATTTGAGTCAAGTATTATGAGTATGGAAAGAAAAGTAGAAAGAATCAGAGGAATAATGACTAATCTCCGAGGTTCATCTGCTATACCACCAGGCTTCCCAGAGCCATTATCCGAAACTGACTTTATTGCTCCCATATACACTATGGAGTCGCCAGTATTGACGACCTCACCTATACCTAATTATGATTCCCAAGTATCTTCGAGTTTGTATTCAGTTGCGCTGTAAAAAGCACTCAATGGGTTGATAGAGATGGGAAAAGAGAAGGAAACAGAAGGAAAGATTTCTAACCATAAGGCAGGGTCATCTCAAAAGCTCAAGATGGATAAGTTATCCAAATTAGGAGAAGAAAGTAAGAATAAAGTTGGGGACTTGAACTTTTCGTTATACAACGTGTCTAGGGATCCACGCTCACATTTGAAAGCATACATCGATAAGCTAGCAGTTATAGGGCAAAGTGATGGTCTTAAGATGAAGCTTTTTGTCAGTTCACTTACAGTTCTATCATTAATGTAGTACGCAGAGAAGGATCCAAGCAAGTGGGTCTCTTGGGAAAATTTGGCAAGTGACTTTATTGGGCAATTCGACAATAGGCTGAAGAAGAAGTTCATAGTTGAAACTCTAAGACATGACAAGGTTGGTTTGGTTGAGAAACAACTCAAAAATAAGGGAAAGACGATTATCAATAAGGAATCAAAGCCTTCAAAGCCCAAAGTGAGCAAATCCCAAGCTGTGACTAGCTTAGATGAACCACCGTTAATCACTTTTGAAATGTTAAGGTCACATGGTATTTTGCAGCCTAAGATTATTGGTTCATATTGCCCTTCAAGTCCTTTCTTTGATCCCAAAAAATATTGTGTCTTCCATTCTGGTATGCCTGGTCATGATACAGATAAATACCGCCAGTTGAAGAGAGAACTACAAAATTTTATAAGCAATGGAAGGATAGTAAAGAAGAGTCGCCCTCAACTGATACGGTATCCATCCCCAGAAATCATTCCGACACCAAATTACATCCAATCCTATTATCCCCAATCCTCCACAAAACCTCATCCTCAAACTATTTGGTGCCCACTTCCACCTATTACTCCAACATCAAAATACATTCCTGTGTCTTATCAAAATTCACCAACAAATCAACAATCCAATCAATCCGTTAGACCTCCAATCAAGTTTCAGAAAAATCGACCAAGACAATACACCCTTCTAGTTGAACCCATAACCCAGTTGTATGAAAAACTTGGAGAAGCAGGCTACATCACACCATCCCTTCCGTACCTGTTAATACTCGGTCTAAATGGTACAACCCTGACCAGATTTGTTCCTACCACTCTGGGATGAAAGGGCATCACATAGAGGTGTGTTTTTCCTTGAAGAACAAGATTCAAGCAATGATTGATAACAAGATGATATCTATGACAGGGTTAAATCTCGGTGATAATTAATTTCCTAAGTATGACTAGAACCTGTTTGGCATTGATGAAGAGGATATCATGTTTGGGCTCTCAAGCATTTGAAATTACTTTAAGCTTTACATACTTGGAATAATATGAAGTTTCTTTTATGCTTTCTTTTATGTAATTGGAACTACGTTTGACCTGATTCCCATATAAGAGAGATACATAGGTGCTCATTTAATGAGTTCGGTCGCATCATAATAAAAATTTCCTTTCCTCCTATATTTTACCTCTGCGGAAATTTTTATATAATTGGTTGGATTGACAAAGTGATCAAAAGCTTGATGTTCAACATGAGTCGACCTTATTCATTTCCTTAACTCCTTTAACCTTCGCTACTACTACAATTTCAAGTTTGGCACCTTAGCATTCATTGAGTATCACATCAATCATTTGAAATCATAAGTTCCATATCTATTCTACTTCATGCGTTAGAAGCTTAGATCACTCATTAGGTCCTAGTTTTCATACACTTATTCGATTTTACCTCATTTTTGTAAGTGTCTCTTGTTTTTATATTATTATTATTATTGTTATTGTCATGTTTTAAATGTATCTGCTCTGCATGATTTTTATTAGATTTGTTTATTTTGCTTAAATGTTGTCTAAATATTTAGACATTGAATAGATTAAGAGTCTGCAATTTGGCAAATATGCCTTACCCTCTTGATCCTTCTTCTAACATAAATTTTATTTCTTCCCCCAGCATAAAATACCTTTCTTCTCCAGATTCGTCTCCTCAACAAATATCTTTAACACACACTTACTTTGCAAAACATGGTAATACATGATGTGGAATCACCTACACCGCAACAAAATTTTCTTGACATAGAAAAGAGGTTGGATGAGTGTCTACGTTCCAAAGGCATTTAAGACATGAGGTATGAGAAACTGTGTCTACATCCAAGGATTGGTTTGCCTCCAGGATACAAAGTTCCATAATTCACTATGTTTGATGGGTATGGAGACCCGATCACATATCTAAAGGACTATTGTGGCAGATTAGTTGGCATGAGGCATAATAAATCTCTCCTAATAAGATTGTTCATTCAGAGCTTATCAGGAATAACACTCACTTGGTACGTCAAACGAGACTTTAATAAATGGCATACATTGGAGGACATGGCTTAAGACTTTGTGAGACAATATAAGTTTAATATCAAGGTCGATCCAACAATGTTGGACTTACTCGAATTAAAGAGAATGACTCATTAATCCTTTGAGGATTATGCAACACGAGGGAGATTGGAAGCTTCTAAGATATGTCCTCCTATGCCTAAAGAAGAGATGGCCCAAACTTTCATCAAGTCTCTAGATGAAACGATCAAAAATTATTTGGCTTATGTATTCAAAACTTCGACGATCTAATCCTAATTGGGAAAACATTAGAATATGGTATTCGGAAAGGAAAAGTAATTGATGTTTCCGCAATACAAGCTACTTTTTAAGCACTGAAAGTTTCGCCGAATGAAGAAAAAAGAGAAGTTATCTCAACCATCCTACCTCAAGAACAATATACCCAACAAGCATCTGCTGTTTTTGATACCTTTAACCCACAAGGTTTTCAATACCCAAATTCTCACCAACATGATTCTCAACGAAAGACTTATCCAATACCATCCAATTCTCATCAACCAAAGAAAATGAAACCTCTTATCTTTACCCTTTTGACTGAACCTTTAGCCAACATATTCCAAAGATTACTTGCTCAAGGAATTTTGAAACCAAGGAAAGGATGGATCCCTACATACGCACCTTTAAATTTTGACTTATCCAAAAGGTGTGCATATCATTCAAATATCCAAGTTCATGATAGTGAGGAGTTTTCAACATTTAGGTACAAGATCCAAGATTTGATTGAGAAAGACAAGATTATAGTGCGACAAGGGCCACTAAGCAACCTCTATGTGTAACTCCCCGTACTTTTTCGACCCTACTTGCTTGGGTGATCTAGGGCATATTTATATGACTTATTTGAACCATGTTTACCTTAGTTTTGAGAGAAATAAGTGAGTATGTTGTATTGTTTTTGATGGACTATTGATATTGTGCTAATGTCCGCAAACAAAAGTCGAAGAAAAGAAGAAAATCAGAATTTAAGTGTGGGGCGCGCCCAAGGGCGTACCAGGCCCCTTTCTGCCAAAATATTTATGGCACAGGCAGCATAGGGGCTCGCCAGGCAGTGTGCCAGGCTGCTTTGCGCCAAATTTTTTCTCCGACCACTAGGCTCTAAATGAGGCTCTTGGGTTATGGTATCATTATTCCATCTTAGTGGGACTACTCTTGGACTATTTTGGCATCCAAATGAGGTGTAATTCTTTGTCCTTTTTATTTTTTTATAATTTTTATCAATTTATGATAAATTAAGCCATGAGTGGCAAATATCGCTTATTTTTCGGATTGAGGCTACGAACATAAATCTCGTGAGTTGAATATTGTCGTAACATATATGAAATTATTTAAACATGAGATAGTTGGTGGATCATACATTGAAATTGGTGGGCTAAGTTAACATGTGTTAATGGGCTAAATTTGAGGCCCAAAATGAAGCCGAAAGACATGGCCCAAAAGGACAAATGACCCATTCTTCCATGTTGACCAAGTAAACATGACATTTAATGCTAAGAATTGGCTAAGGATGACTTGAGGGGCTATATAAGACAAGGAAAAAACAGATTTTTATTCACATAAACACACATGTCATTCTAGACATTTCCAAGATTTTCCTTTTAGCTCTCAAAACCCTAAGCCATCTCTTTGGACAAGATCATCATTTTTCAAGCTTGGATAAGTGTTTATTCTTGTGCTTTAATATATTATATGCATGAGAGATGGTGTAGATCATGATGGTTATGTCTAAAAGTTTTGAGTAGTGCACTTTTGCTTTTTGCTAAAGATGTGTCATCCATGTGACTTGAACTTGAAAGGAGACTTGAGGTTTTGATGAAAGTGAATGGTGTGGATGAAATATCAACATGTAAGATGTGATTATGTCCTTAACTTGTTTTTTTTCTATGGGTATAACTAGTGGGATTGTTGTTATGGTATAACTTGTGGGATTGTTCTTATGGTATAACTTGTGGGATTGTTGTTATGAAACGTATTGGGGTGACTTGATGGAATAATTGTGACGTAGTGTTAATAAGGAGGCGTAGAGGATAAACATGGTGTGAAGTGCTATTGGTTTATGATGTCTTAGTCAATGTGTGGAATGTTGTGGTATTGTTGGTATGACAATGCCGTGAATGGTATTGGAAAGGATGAAATTACGTTATAGGGCAATCATGTAACTCATTGTCATTATGTGCTTGTAAGGTAGTTAGTTGTTAACGTGAGCTCCGTTATGTACTTCTGTTATAGAGTAAAACGTAAGGACGGAGCTGGATTATTGTATTCACAGATAGGACTGTGTATTCATATTGGGAAGATAAGGTATGTAAGGTTACTCTTTTCGTATCCTTCTGCAGTACATATTGTTCACATTGCAATTGTACTTGTTCCATTCCGAAATGTTCTAAGGTATCTCATTTCAGGTTGTAATCTATTGTTATTCACATGTTGCTTATTCATTGATCAATTGTTATTCATGTGTCATATAACTGTGTGCATGGTTCTAAAGTTCCAATAATGTTACGTTCTAAAGTTCTAATAATGCCATGACTACCAACGTATCAGTCTCACAGAAGTAAGGAAATGAAGTAATGTACCATTCTTATAATTCTTATAATGAAAGAACAAAAGTAATGTATCATTATCTATTTATTCTTGAATAACATCCTAGGGGCGATATAAAACCCTAGCATGGGTTAATTTAACATCCCAGGGGCGACATAAAAGCCTAGTATGGGTTAATCACATCCCAGGGGTTAAAATACCTAGCATGGATTAATCATATCCCAGGGGTTAAAATACCTAGCATGGGTTAATCTCATCCCTGGGGTGACAGAAAAGCCTAGCATGGGTAGAACGATAAATCTCATCCCAGGGGCGACAGAAAAGCCTAGCATGGGTAGAACGATAAAGATGAATGAACGTAAAGGCAAATAAAGTAACGAATGTAATGTACATGGTTCCAAACATACAAAACGATGGTTTATCCATGTTAACTATTCTCTTATATTTGATTCCATTGATGTTCTTATGTATGATGCAGTTTCTTATGGCCTTACATACTCAGTACATTCTTTGTACTGACGTCCCTTGTGGGACTTACCTTACTTGCTGCAGGCACAGGTACTAGTAGACCTCCACAGTAGGTTGCGGGTCATTTGCAGATCTTTGGTGAGCTCCAGTTGGTTTGGAGCTTTTCGAGTCACACATGTACATTTGTTTTGGTATTGTAAATGTTGTATAAAGCGTGGACTTGTCCCGACTTTAGGTTGGTTATGTATATGCATCTGTTAGAGGCTTTGTAGACGTACGTGGTGAGATGAATGAAAGAATGTTTGTCCATTTTTATTTGGTGGCCCTAAAGGCCAAGTTTCATATATGTATATATATCACATGTTTTCCATGACTTCCGCTATTGGCATCTTATATCTCTAAGTGACAGTGATGTTCCTTGAGTGACATGCATATGAGTGTACATGAATGAAGATTGGTTCTCTCGGGCCTTATCGGCTTTGGGTGCCAGTCCGCCCCGTTGAAATTCGAGGCGTGACACTATGACACTACCACAGGCACAGTTATTGTCCAAGGCGACCCAATAGAGATCGCCCTGAGACATTTGACAAGGAGGCATAAAGAACATCAAAGGAACTGAGAAGGACAAAACCATCATAAGCAAAGTACCAATTTTCTTCCCAGCCAATAAGATTTTCTGCTTTTGGTTTATGTTTCTCTTTTTAATCATGAACTACGTTTGACCTGAATTCCATTTTGATACGTCGGCAGCCCACTCGTGGGTTCAGTCTCAATCTAATAAAAATGTTCCTTTTCCCTTCATATTCAAATCACGTCAGCTTTTGAAAAGACTTTATTCAATAAATCTAAACTATTTTTACCCATTCAGCACTTTAAATGACAATTGCAGATTTGAAGTTGAACCTCAATGTTCGAATACAAGACTATCGTTTTTTTTGAGCAAACATTTTCCTTGAGTGATCTAGGAATATAAGATTTCACGAGTAAAACTGGGGCAAAATTTTTGAGATTAGCACAAAAATTCTACCAACATGCAACATTTCGATTCACTAGAAAGTGCAAAACATATTCTAAACCTGGGCAGAAATTTTTTAGGGGTGCTCAAAAATTTCATCACAATGGCATAACAAAGACAAGAAGTTACAGACAACACAAAGGATATATCGGGTTCATCCACCCTAAAACAGGATATGTTGGGTTATCTGTGCTAAAATAGGACATGTCGGGTTCATCCGCCCTAAAATAAGAAATATTGGGTCATCCGCCCTAAAATAGGATATGTTGGGTTATTCGCCCTAAAATAGGATATGTTGGGTTATCCGCCCTAAAATAGGATATGTCGGGTTCATTTGCCCTAAAATAGGATATGACGGGTTCATCCGCCCTAAAATAAGGTATGTTAGATTCATCCTCCCGAAAATAGGATATATCGGGTTCATCCTCCCTAAAATAAGATATGTTGGGTTAGCCGCCCTAAAGTAGGATATGTTGGGTTATCCGCCCTAAAATAGGATATATCAAGTTCATCCGTACTAAAATAGGTTATGTTGGGTTATCCTCCCTAAAAAAGGATACGTTGGGTTATCCGCCCTAAAATAGGATATGCTGGGTTATCCGCCCTAAAATAGGATATGTTGGGTTACCCGCCCTAAAATAGGATATGCCGGGTTCATTGCGCCCTAAAATAGGATATGTGGGGTTATTCGTCCTAAAATAGGATATATTGGGTTATCCGCCCTAAAATAGGATATGTTGGGTTATCCGCCCTAAAATAGGATATGTTGGATTATCCACCCTAAAATGGGATGTGTCGGGTTCATTCCGTCCTAAAATAGGATATGTGGGATTATCCGTCCTAAAATAGGATATATTGAGTTATCCGCCCTAAAATAGGATATGTTGGGTTAGCCTCCCTAAAAAAGGATTTGCCAAGTTTGTCTGCCCTAAAATAAAACAATTAGGCTCGTCCGCCCTAAAATAAGGACAATTGATTTTGCAGGCATATAGTCAACGTGATCACATTCTCCTTAAAAGACGAAACTAGGGCAGATTTTTGAGGTTTCTCAAAAATCATGGACAACAAGCGCAGCGTCTAACAAGATACACTTCCTTCTCTCCTCTTATCATTATTGTTATCTATTGTTATTCCTTGTCTCCGCATTATTTAATATTTTCTATGCTTATGAGCTAACCATTTTATCTATTCGTGTTAGAAGCTGCAGGTAAACTCCCAAGAGCATAACAAAAGATGCTTGAGAATCATCTTTTTTCTCGTTCTGGAACATGATTCTTTAACCCTATATCTCACACCCTAATCTAAATCATATTCACATCGTACATTTCAAACCTACTCATACTCCAATCTCGTCAACTCGTGCTATCTTCATTCAAATTCTACATTCGTCAATTTTCTTTAGAAATTTCATTCATTCCTAAGTCTAGAACTACACATGGCCTGATTCTTGTGAACCCAAGATATGTAGGTGACTTAAAACCAAAGTCTCGGCCACACCATTTTAAAAAATCTCTCTCGCTTTTCGATTCCAGCGAACCATCTTATAAGTTAGACAAAATTAGCTACTATGACAACGTTCGTTTCTCGACAATTCTTCCATCATTCCTAAGCAATGAAGGGGCAACCATTGATACCCAATTTTGACCTGTCGATATTCCCTCTAGGCTGCTATTTTACAAAATTATTAGTTTTGGGTATTAATGTTTCTTTACTTATTATTTTAGTATCAAATAAATCTTGACGTCTCACATTCATGATTTTGAAGTATGTAATTTATTTTAATATTTTTTTTTATATATAGTATATATAATTTATTAATATAAATATGAGATTTTACACAATTTTGTTAATATTTATTAAAGTATCTCCACAAATATGCATACTTATAATTTACATATACGTAGTTTATTGCTTATTATTATTATTATTATTATTATTATAGTATTTTAAATTTTTTGTATTCATAGGTGCCTAATCTATTTCAAATTATTTTATCGTCGATTTTAAATAATATATTACGCGTTATTAATTTCATTTACGTAAGTTATTCATAATAAATTTAAGAACAACATTTTTTATGATGTTGGTTGATTTTGTTGTTATTGTATATTTACTACTATATTTTATTAAATAGCAGCCTAATTAAATTCGATTTCCGATTATTTATTTAAATTCTAGCCATTTTGTACCCAGTTTTGTGCAATTTTTGCCTAAATTGATTATAATTCGACCCCAAATTGAAATCTCAAATTTAATTCCCTTAAATCCAATTCTAAACCCAAATTCGGATGAATTCGATTCGACCCATCTCTTAGATTTTAATCCTAGCCGTTAATCTCATATGATTAACGACTGAGAGTCAATCTCTCATTTTCTTTCCTTTTTAATATATCTACCCCCCCAAATCCCTAACCCTCATTTATTTCACCCTCACAGCCGCCAACTTCACTCCCCTCACCCTCTCATCTCTCTCAATCTCTCTACCGCCATTCCACCATCAGCCATCCACGGCTGGTGGACACCAACACCGGCCTCCACCGCTTCTGCCCCCACCATAATCGCACACCCTTCTCTCTCCCTCACCCTTATCTCTTCTTCACTCTATCGTCTACCTCCCATCCTAGCCAGCGCTCCATTATTTTTTGACAGGCAAGTCACCGCACCACCGGCAAGGCTATGCTGGTTGACTAGGAGCCTCCATCGCCTCACTCTCCCTCTCTTCCTCCCCTTTTCTATTTATCTATGACCATTTCTTGTTACTGCTGCCTCACCAGAGGTGATGACCGGTGATACTCCATTAACGATGACATCACCCACAATCGGAGTTCGAAGACCCTATCTCACTCGGAGCTTTAAGACCCGATCGAAATCCACCAAATGAAGAGAAAATGTGTTCAGGTTTGAATCTCAAAGTTTTATCCTTATTCTAGATAAATTCATCTCCGGTATGCTTCTTTTAACTCATGGTTTCTATCCCCTTCATCTTTATTCTTAATTTACTTCATTTTTTCTTTAAACTGTTCCCTTAGATTTAAAATAAACAGAACTTAGATAACATTTTTGGTTTGATTCCTTGTGATTTGTGGTTGTTAATATACTTAGACTATCATATGTGAAAAGCCCCAATTTTTGTGACCTCCCTCTATTTTCTAATGTCGTAGATTCGGTTGCTAATTTACCTATGTATTTGTGGATTTCTTTATTGGATTTTACTTAGCATGATTCATGTCGAACTGCTGTATATTAATTTGCAATTTTTTCCTTGTTCATCCCTATACTTAATTTAATTTTGTGGGTATGGAAATTCGAGGATTTTGATATTTGTTTCAATGAAGGTTGTGTGAATCTTTGATACTATACCGTACTTGGAAAGTTTAATATATGTATATTATTTCAAAAATGCACAACAAATTTTACTTTGGTTACTGATTGATTCTTGGATTGATTTTGCCCTTATTTAGACTGAGCAGATTTTTACTTGTATAATGATGGAGTTTCTAGCGTGCTTTCATCCGTGACTGATTTCCTTCCTCTCATTAAATGTGTGACAGCCTTAATAGTCGATTATGTATGATAAAGTTCACTTGATTTCATGCTCAATTTATTTTTGGTAGTTCTGGCTTGATCTTGTCATAACTAATATGATTTTTCTTGTCTAAGGAAAATATTTTCATTGACTATTAATTTTTGAATATTTTCTTTTCCTTTACTTCTTAGATAGAGTTTTACTTGATTAATTATGGTAATCAAGCATAATTTCTTCACTTAATTGATCTTACTGATGTGTTAAAGGAAATGTTTAGTTGATTGATTTCAAAAAATATTTTCCATTCCTTTTATTTTTTTCGTAATTTCCTGCAACTCCTTTACTATATTAACAACCTTTCTCTTCTCTTTAATGAAAAAAAAAAAGGGAACATCATTACTCTCCTCTACACTTAAAAAACATTTCTTTACTTTTGGTCTTGAGACAACTTCAGTAGCTACCTATTATCACTGGTTCTTACTTTGGAGGTGGGATTTTCTATTTGTGTTCTATTATTCTTACTGCCAATCGGTTAGTTTCCTCTAACGGTGCATTCGTTATTTTCATGTTAATCCTATGTGATTATGATCTTATTTGATTTGCGTGCTTTAAAACTGCTTCCTACTCCTTGTGTACTTTCGTGACCTATTGGAGTGTTTATGTTAGTTGCTTTATTTGGTTTGACATCTAATGGGATGTTTTCCTCCTTTATGTCGCAATTAATTATTCCCCCAACCGTAGTGTTGTTGTATGTGAATCAGAAACGACCTTTGCGCATCTCATAACCCCTTTGGTGTGAGCCTTCCTGGGATCCTTGAGATCCTTAGGATTTCGACAACACCTACAGTTGGTTATGGGCTGGCAAATGTATGTTTCAAATTCTGGGAGTGTTTCAGTGTCTTTGTTTATGTTCAACAGGTTGAAGGCGAGAATTTAGACGATATGAAGAGTTTCCAGGGATTTGGGAATAGTTAAAGACCATCCCACTTAGCCTTTCTCCATTTTCTTCTTTCTTTATTTATTGGTCTGTAATAATTATTGTACAAACTCTATGGCTATATAATAAAAGATTATGGGGGCGGGGATTATGTGACTTGCATGTTTAATAACACGATTATTTTATCTCTTAGGCAATACATTCTAGGATAATTAATTGTTTTACCACCTCGAAATCATGTTTTATAATTATTAATTAACTTTCGACGGATTAGATCAATTTCGAGAACGTCAATTTAATTTAAGGATGTTTAATTAGATTCTAACATGTTTAATTAATTAACTAATTTATTTTTAGCATTTCATTTATCTTTCAACATGTTTTTACTGATTTTCAGCATGTCAAATTGATTTTTAAGAATGTTAAATTAAATTCTAGCACAATAAACTAATTTTCTGAATAATTAAATTAATTTTCTGCATATTTAAACTAAAATTCTGCATATTAAAATTAATTTCCTGCATGGTTAAACTAATCTGCTGCACGGTTAAATAAGTTTTTTGCATGTTTAAACTAATTTAAACTAAATTATTTTCCTGCATGTTTAAACTAATTTGTTGCATGGTTAAATTAAGTATTTTATTAACTTAATATATGCTATATAGTTAAATTAATTTTTTTCATATTTAAACTAATTTTCTGCATTTCTAAATTAATTTTTCTGCATATTTAAACTAATTTCCTGCGTATTTAAATTAATTTCTAGTATATTTAATTTTCGGCTTTAATCTAACTTATGGTACATTGATTAATATTCATCATCTAGATATCATGCCTATAGGGTTGAGTTAATCAATCTTCGCATGCTAATCACCTTAATTACTTTAACTAATCAAGAAGCTTACTTGAAATCATTATGTGTTATGTGCATGTCCTATTTTTTTATTTGACGCGAACCTCGGGTGTAATTAGGTAGCCTAGGCTTTCTCTTGTCTAGAACCCAAACCAAAATAGTAAGTCCAATGCTTCTTGGACGTCAGGTTGAGGCGGGTAGGCATCCTAGGGAACGTTAGTTTTATCGTTTTCTGTAGAACGTCCTTAGGCTTAATAACTTAACTAGGTAGGGTAGGTAGATAGTCAGAAATGATGGAAGTTGACCCGACCAAAATCCGACAATGCGATATGCGACATTGTCATCTGATAATAATTCGAGCACTGATCCGAATAGGAGAAAAAAAATGGATTAACCCTTGTCTAAATTTGATTGAATTTTATTACATGCCTTCTTTGTTTGGGGTAGTCTAGGTATAACTTAATGAATCTTTTTACTATAAATTGTATCTTTTCTATCTTCTCACTTATCTAATTCCCTTCTTTATTTATTTTACGCATTTTATTACTTTATCACGTAGTCAATTATTAATTAGATAATAACTAAGTTGCATGTTTAATTTTTTATTATCTTTTATCTTTTAAACACCTAGTTAAATGTTAACTTAATTAATTGACCTTTGTTTATCACATAGATCCCCACGTAATATATGAGTTCGACTGAGATCCACATTTGTGGACCTCTAAAGGTGCCTAACACCTTTCTTTCGAGGTGACTTGAACCCTTACCCCAATTTCTGATTGACGTAGACTAATTAATAAATTCATAGTTAGATTAGAATGGTGCCCTAATGCACCTTAATTCGTTAGGTGGCGACCCTTCACTCTTAAACCATCCTAAAAGAATTGTCACGTCGAATTCCACTTTTCACGAGAAAAATGGGGCGCGACAAGTGGCACCCATAAAGTCTGACAATCTCCTTGACGTAAAGCTTAGCTAACTGCTGAGAGTTGTAGTCTACCCAAACCGGCAAGAAGTGAGCTGACTTTGTCAACCGATCTACTATCACCCAAATGGAGTCATAGTTACCCAAGGTCTTAGGTAGACCCACCATATAATACATGGCAATGTTCTCCTATTTCCACATGGATATAGGCATCTCTGAAGTAAACCTGCAGGCCTTTGGTGTTCATACTTCACCTACTGACAATTGTGACACTTGGACACATAATCCACTATGTCTCTCTTCATCCTGGGCCACCAATAAAGTTGTCTTAAATCACGGTACAACTTGGTTGTACCCAGATGAATAAAATAATGTGAACCATTGGACTCTAAAAGTACATTACGAATTAAATCACCAACCAGAGGAACACATAATCTTCCCTTAAACCTCAACACCCCACCAGTATCAAGAGTGGTGTCCGCCACCTCCCCACGTATCACTTTATTCTGGAGTGGATTCAACTTCTTGTCCTCAAATTGCTTGGCTTTAATCTAATTCCAAAGTGTTGACTTCACCTCAACACTATCCAGCACTCCACCCCTATCCAAGACCCCAAACTGCATGCTCTAAAATGCTAGAGTTTGAAACTTTCTAGCTAAAGGTCATCTGGACACCCTCAAGAATGACAAACTACCTATACTTACAAATTTTAGGCTCAATGCGTCTACCACCACATTGGCCTTACCCGTATGATACTGAATAATCACATCATAATCCTTTAACAATTCTATCAATCTCTGCTGCCTTAAGTTCAAATATTTTTGAGTAAACATATGTTGCAGGCTACGGTGGTCTGTGAAGACCTTATACTTGACACCATAAAGATAGTGTATCCAAATCTTTAATGCAAACACCACCGCTGCCAACTCCAGGTCATGGGTTGGGTAATTCCTCCCATGAGGCTTTAACTGCCTCGAAGCATAAGCAATGACATTTCTATCCTGCATCAACACAACACCGCCCAAAAGTGAGGCATCACAAAACACTATAATGTCCTTACCATCAACCGGCAAGGAAAGAATACGCATTGTAGTCAAAAGTGTCTTCAGCTTTTGGAAGCTCTCTTCACAATGGTCTGACCAAACAAATGGCACTTCCTTCTGAGTCAACCTTGTCAAGTGCGTTGCAATGGATGGAAAGTTCTTGACAAACCTGTGGTAATAACTGGCAAGACCCACAAAGTTCCTTACCTCGGTCACTAAACTAGGTTGAGTCCAATTCTTTACTGCCTCAATCTTCTGGGGATCCACCATCACCCTTTTTTCAGAAGCAATATGCCCCAAGAAGGCGACTGAAGACAACTAGAATTCACACATTAAAAAGTTAGCAAATAATCGCTTCTCCCTGAGAATCTCCAAGACTATGCGGAGATGGCTTCTATGCTCTTCCTTACTCTTGGAATAAACACATTAACAAAGGAATCTAAGAACAAATTAAAGATCCCGTTCATCAAACTCATAAAGGTTGCAGGTGCATTAGTAAACCCGAAAGACATCACCAGAAACTCATAATGACCATACAAAGTTCTTAAAGTTATCTTTGGTATATCCCCTAGTCTAATTTTCAACTGATGATATCCCAACCGCAAATCAATCTTTGAAAACACCGACGCACCATCTAACCAATCAAATAAATCATTTATGCAAGGCAAGGGATAATTATTCATGATTGTAAACTTATTCAACTGCCTATAGTTAATGCACTTCCCCAAACTACCATCTTTCTTCTTAACAAATAGAACCGGAGCACCCCAAGGTGAAGCTCTTGGACGAATTAAACACTTATCAAGTAGATCCTACAGCTGAGTTTTGAGCTCCCTCAATTCCGCTGGAGCCATTCGATAGGGGGAATAAATATAGGGCGAGTGGCTAGCTCTAAGTCAATACAGAAATTGATATCTCTATCTGGAGGCATCCCTAGTATGTCTGAAGAAAATACATCCTAAAATTCAAAAACTACCGAAACTGACTTTATAGAAGTAGACCATGTATCTACATCCCAAAGATAAGCTAGACATGCTAAAAACTCCTTCCCCACTAACCTTCTGGCCTAGAAAAATTATATAATTTTCACCAGCTTGGCCTTATACACTTCCTCCCACTTTAGTTTATCCAATCCTGACATAGCTAGAGTCACTATCTTAGCATTACAGTTTAAAATAATGTGATATGAAGATAACCAGGTCATACCCAAAATATATCAAAGTCCAACATATCAAGAATAATTAAGTCTACCCAAGTCTGAAAACCCACAAATAACACAAAACAAGAACGAAAAACATAGGTTACTACCACAGACTCACCAACCGGTGTAGACACATAAACAAGATAATCAAGTACATCACAAATCAGATTCAGACACACCAAAAACTGAATAGATACATAAGAATAAGTAGACCCCATATCAAATAGAACGAAACCCATTCGGTCACAAACAGAAATAGTACCTATCATCGCATTAGAAGACTCAACATCAATCTTTTCTAGAAATGCATAACAGTAGCCCGATCATAAATCTGAGCTAACTCCCTTCCCGACTGCGCTCCTCCCCTAGTGTCGCTATTTTCTCAACCTCTCTAACCACCTGCCTAATTTCCCCATCCATCATGTAGATGACCCTTGACATTACCTCCTCCTTCTTCTCTACCCGCTGGAACTATAGCTTGATTCTGCTACTATGCCTGGCCATTTTACTGCGTCAAGGGACACTCTCTCTTAAAATGACCAACAATACCACAATAGTAACATCAAAATTCAAGTGAAGGATGACTGGTGGAAGAGTAGGAAGCCCCTTGGCTGCTAACAACCTATATTTGAGAAGAAACCTAAGCTGGAACCACGGTAGAAGCTGGCAAGGCTGACTAAATAGGATGGGCTGAATAGGTCTGCTGTCCGTGGCCTTTAGAGTAAGATCCACTGAAATTCCCAACATTGCGGGACTTTTTTGCTAGTATCTTAGCCTGACCCACTTGCGTAGCCCCCTCCAACTTCTTCACATAATCTGCAACTTCATTGAACCCTTTCCCTACAGAAGTCATATGAACAGTCAAAACCTAAAGATCATAATTCAAACCCTAGACATACAATCGAATCCTCTCCTCCTCAGAAGTTAACGACTAAGTGGCATAGCGAGAAAAAGCATGGAACTTGGACTCATAGCCTGCAACTGACATGGCACCTTGCTCTAATGCCAAAAACTCATCCTTCTTGCAATCACAAAGGACTTATGGCTCATATTTTTCCAAGAACAAGGCACAAAACTTCTCCCAAGTCAAAGAAGGTAAAATCGGTGACCGACATTCAACATACGCCTTCCACCATTGTGTAGCATCCTTCTCTAATAGAAAATTCAGAAACTCAACCCCATGCTACTGAACAATACCCATTTTGTGTAAACTCTCATAGCAATCAATGATAAACTCAAAAGCATCCTCAGACTCAGTACCCTAGAAGGTAGGAGGTTTCATCTTCAAAAACTTAGTCAGCAGATTATTCTCCATACCTGTCACCATAGAATCCAACACTGAATGAGTAAAAACATCAGTCTCGGAAGCCTGATCCATCGTTAGAGCGGTAGCAATAGTAGGGTGAACAATTGGAGCCTGGAAAGCCGGTACAATAGGAGTAGCTGCAGTCCCTTCCAACCCACTCAGAAATGCTAACACCTGTTGAATAACCTCAACAAACAGAAGAGGTAAGGTTGCAACCCCAGCTGGTGCCGCCACCTCGACTCCACTTGCTGCTCCTCTACTACTTCCTTTTTTTCAATATAACCCAAAC
Source organism: Capsicum rhomboideum (assembly GCA_031232105.1). NCBI lineage: Eukaryota > Viridiplantae > Streptophyta > Magnoliopsida > Solanales > Solanaceae > Capsicum > Capsicum rhomboideum. The sequence goes on from CP124718.1 coordinate 25,513,959, forward strand.
CCATCATGTGTGGCACCCACACTGCTCACCCGGTGGGAGAACCATCTACCCCAAAATACTAACTCAAATCAACACTTAGAAGGAAATAATTTATATTAATACACTAATAAATAGCCATCAACCAAAATAAAATCATAAGTACAACTAAAAGCAGAACATTGTACTTAACAAACCTTCCCTAGGACCTGTAGGCACGTGATTTTTGACCCTCCTCGAACTTTAACCTATTTTATTTTTAAATATTTATTATACGTCGAATCTTTGTTTTAGCTTCTATTTCATTTTTAGTAGGTTTTCTTTAAAAAATTGTGAAAATATGTCAAAAAATAATCACATTATAGCATAAGTTTTGTTTTTACTTTGCAAAATAAGTTTTTTTAAAAAAATATGTTTTCTTTTAATTTAAATTCTAATAAATAATCTAGTGAATTTTAATACTTTTTTAGTCATAATTTTAGGACAAGCTATTTAACTTTTTATGTTTTATTAATTTAAAATATTTAGTTAATACTTTTACCATTATATATATATATATATATATATATATATATATATATAAAGGGAGGGAAAACAAAACCCCTAATCCTAATCCCCCCAAATCCCGTAACTAACACCCCTCTCCCTCTCCCTCACGTTCTCACCCCCCCTTTCCCACACCCTATACCCACTCCCTCTCAACCTCCCACAATTCCACATATCTGCACACAACACTACACACATATGCACATATATATTAACACACGAAAACATAGAAAAAAAAGATAGAAAAGAAAAAAGAGAGAAAAGTGCAAAGGGGAACACTGGAAAGAAAAGAGAAGAAAAAAACAGTAAGAGGAAAAAAAACGGACAGAAAACAAAGGAGGAAAACAAAGAACAAAAAAACTTCGACAAAAATTGGGGAAAGAAAAATAGTGTTAAAAAATATATGTGTATAGCAAAACGGAAGCATTTTGGAGGATTGTGATTTGGAGTTGGAGTGTTATAGGTTCTTGTTTCGAGTTTCCGGTGATGGCATCTTTGTTTTCATATTCAATTTAATTTGTCGCACAGGTTCTTATTTAATTCTCTTCTATATATTTTTATAAGTTTCATCGTGAGTCAAAGCATGAGTAAAACTGTTTACGTGGCTTCGTGCATTATTTTGTATGTAAAGTTTGATTCTTTATGTGGGATTTTCCTGAATTGTATATTAGCTATCCAAATATTTGTTTGTGCATAGATCCATGGTTTGTATGATCCTTTCATTAGGTCTAGTTTGCTAGGGTTCTTGTCAAGTGCTAAAGGTCCATTGTTGATTGTTACTTTGCTGATTTTTCTTGAATAATTCTGTTTACAGTGATTTTTTTTTTATGCTTTTTCCTAAATTTAGTCCAAAGTTTGCGTCTTTATGTTAGTTGATGTCGGTTAAGTGTGTTGAAAGTTATCCCTGGTGTCAAAATAGCTTTAGTTTTGGATCACATTAATAGAGAAATATCATGGGATTGGAGTGAGTATTTGTTTAATCGCATGCATGTTGAAATCAGATTTGGTTTCCTCTGAAATCTGATAGTAATGAGGTGTCTCGGATATTCTGCACTTAATAATTTCCATTTAAGATTGATTCATACATTGTATGAAATAAGCCAATAATTGGTTTTAGCTTTTTGTGAAATTTAGTAATGAAAAATGAAATAGTAGTGTTCGATTTTTTTTTTATGTTCCATGTTTCAATTGTTAATTTCACAATTATATTACAGCTTTCGTCATTTGTGCCATAAAGGTTAAATCATTGGTTTTGCTGTTGCTAATATTGACTAGTTATATAAGTCAGTAAAGATGGGTTATATAATCTAATAGGTTGTTGGGTTAAGTTAATGCAAAAGGGGGATTTAAAACATATCTTGAACTATAGTAAATTATTCGAATATGAAAACAGTGGTTTAAGATGGTATTTGGTAGCTTAATACATTAAAATGGAAGTCTTGAAATGTCATTGATGTATAGTAATTAATTTTTATTATCTACTATTTCTTTGAATTATTCATATTTCGTAGGGTAATCTTGATTGTACATGTCTCTAGTTGTTTGGTACGTGATACCTCTCACAATTTTGAATGTCATGGGTTGTGGCTGTCTTTAAATATTTTGATTTGGTCACGTGGGTTTGGGTCAAAACATTTGTTTAAGGGCCAATCGATTAATTTAGTGTGAGCTCTAGCGAGGTGGGTTGTGAATTTATTCGAGACCCATCGATATTGAGAAAAGAAAAGAGTGGAAAAACCTATTTGTAAGGTAGCGAGGCGAGTTGCGGTTCAATCCAAAACTTGTTGCCAATTTAAAAAGAAAGAATGAAAAGAGAGTAAAAATAGATAAGAAAAATGGTCTTCAATTTTTAAGAGACGAACAAATGTCTTTAGCACTAGATAAGCTTTAGGCTCCCCATAAATTTGGTTTCGACTAAGAATGCAAGTATGCATCTTTCTCGATACGCTTAATAACAAATATGAAATTCGAGGATGCAAAATTGTACCTTGGCAAAAATTGTCCTAAAATTATTTTTCACTAGCTAAATGCAAGAGGTATAAACATATCAAGGCCTACACACACAATTTAACCCAAAATAGTTAGAAGCTAAGTAGAAGTCAATAAAGCAACCGTGATAGAACCACGGGATTCGAGGGATTCCTAACACCTTCCCCTCGGTCAATAGAATTCCTTACTCGGATTTCTAGTTCGCAGACCAATATTAAAGAGTCCACTTCCTTTTGATTAGGGATTCAAAAAGGTGACTTGGAACACCATAACTTAATTCCAAGTGGCGACTCTGTAAATAAAATAATCCCTATTCAATACCTTCACTTTAATTGGAGAAACCCTTCGACTTCGACCCGAACGAAAAAGGGGTGTGACATCTCTGGCGACTCCGCTGGGGACCTAACTAGAATTCGAGCTTTATGATATTGACTTATACTTGCTTTAATTATTTGGATATTGTGTTTTTTTCCTAACGTGCTACTTGTCACTTCTTTACCGCTTTGATATTATTGAATTGTATTATAAACTGTCTTCTCTCGCGCACCCCTCTGAGTCTCTAAAATATAGGATAGAAGGAATGCAAAACATGCATCCTACTTTGTTTTTGAGATAAAGCTAGAGTGCCAAGGCACCTGGTGAAGGATTATTATTCACACATGTTAGGCGGGGTTTGAACCAGCAACGAAGGCGGAGTAGCACTGCTACCGAACAAGTTGCCCCTCCCCGACTCAAGTGTCCGCTCGGGTAAGCCAGTCTAGACACCTATATCCATCAGGTTAAATCTAGTAGAACTGAAACGCAGATGTGGCTATCCCTATTAGGCCTCGCTTTATCTTCATCATGTGCATTTGACTTAGCGGGACTCGGCACAGGAGCCGGGTCCGTCTAGGACAGGTGTCCCTCTTTATATGACCAACATGTGCATCCTATGTGCTCTTTGACATTTATTTGGAAGGCCTATTCGATTGTTGACCGACTTTAGGCAACTTAATGAAATAGAAAAAGTATTTTTTCCTCTAAACTTTTATAACTGTCTTCTTAAAATATATATTTTTGAGGAATAAAACAGAAAAAAGATCACTCATCGATTGAGGGTCATTTTGAAAATATGACTACTATTTTCTTATCCCCAGATTTATTATTTATATTTATATCTTATTAGCACTGAACCTTTAGGGGTCTTGAGGCTAAGTTTTTACAAAAAAAAAAAATCAATTTTTTTTAAAAATAAATAAATATATATATATATATATATATATATATATATACACACATATACATATGTACTAATAGCCCTGAACCTCTAGGGGTCATGAGACTGAGTTTTTACAAAATTTATATATATAATTTAATAGCCCTGAACCTTTAGAGATCGTGAGGTTGAGTTTAAAAGAAAATTTTCATATGCATGTATCTTAATAACCCTGAACCTTTAGAGGTCATGAAGTTAAGTTTTGTATATATAAAATAATTGTGTTTTTCTTCTAAGTTAATATTATTATTATTATTTTTATTATTTATTTATTTATTTTAAAAAAAATACTTGGTTGACATCTATGTTTCCCCCACCTCCCATTTTGAATAAAATTATTTTTATGAGTCCCATTTTTTGCACTAACATTCACGAGTTAAGTCAAAATTTTAGAATTGAGTTGTGTCAGGAGCTTAGACTTTTCCTAATCCCGTGTTTCTATCCATAGGTGTAACATGTCTCGTCCAGTTCGAGGGGAGTGTCAGAAGAGGAAAAGGGAAGGGAATGTACCACTGCAGGTTGTGGATTGTGCCCCCTGGCAACTTTGGACATGGTGGAATGAGATAGATTCTTCGGATCATGATGAGATATTCAAATATTTGGGTTTTCTGACAAAAATCAGGACAATCAACCATAGGAGGGATGTTATTGAAGCCCTGCTATCTTTTTGGGACCCACTGAACAATGTGTTTCGTTTCTAAAATTTTGAGTTGACTCCAACTTTAGAAGAGATGGCGGGTTATATCGGATATGGTAACATGCATCATAAAAGACTTATAGCACCAAGAATCATTTCAGTGAACAGATTCTGTGCACTCCTGAACATGGGCGTTCCAAAAGAGAAATCGCTGGAAAAAAGCTGGGTTTCCTTGCAGTTTTTAATGAAAGGTATGGAAGGCAAGAGGGGTTTGAGCAGTTCGGAAAACAACTCGTTAACAAGGGAAATTTTGAAACCTGGAGAGAGCATAGGCGATTTGCATTCATGGTAGCCTTTTTGGGAACGATGGTTTTCCCAAGGAGGGAGAAAAAGATTAACATTCGTTTAGCCGGAGTGGTACATGTTTTGATTAAGAAAGAGGATCACACCCTGGTGCCGATGATCTTAGCAGACATATATCGCGCTCTAACTGTTTGTCAGAAAGGGAAAGGTTTCTTTGAAGGGTGTAACATCTTACTGCAAATGTGGATTGTGGAACATCTTTACCAGCGTCTTGTGGTAGCAAGGTTTGTCCCTGAGCAAAATGATCACATCACAGGCTATGAAAAGAGGATGAAAGGATATAAATTCCCAGAAGGGGTTAGTGCTTGGGATAATTGTTTTCGCTCGCTGACAGCAGATAAGGTCACATGGAACCTCCCTTGGTTCCCATGGAGGCAAAATATACATAGGTCTACTAGTCGCCCTTTCTTGCTGTTGATGGGTATTAGAGGTGTTCAGCCATATGTGCCATTGCGGGTTCTGCGTCAGTTAGGCAGGCGTCAAATAATACCTGTAACTGAATACATGATAAGTTTTATGTTCGAGGTCAGACCAGAGATTCCCCTTACAGAGGGGTTGTCCCAGCAGATTTGGGATAGTTGTCGTCTTATGGGATTTAAAATGATGGTTGTAGAACGAGAGGATGGAGAAGTACACCCAAGTTACTCTGAATGGTTCAAGAAACAACCACCTCATCCAGTCAGACCAGAAAGATCGGTTAAAGGATCCATAGATCAAGAGGCTGCGATAAGAATAGGAATTGAGATGGCTATACGAGATCATTACGTTGCCGATCAGGCTTTGAGAGCAGAGTTGGAGCGTGCTAGGGCAGCATTGACGCATCAACAAGCAGAGAGTGATGCAGTGAATGAGGCAAGAGTCAAGAAAGCTCGATTGGATATGGAGAGAGATTATCAGTCTACTATTCAGGTATTTAATGCCGATTTGGAACGAGCTAGGGAAAGGATCAAGTAACAACAAAGGGAATTTACTGAAGAAAAGGCTAAGTCGGCTCATATTGAGGTTGCATTCCGGGGACAAATCAAGCTTGCAACAACCAGGGGGTCACATGTCGCAGAACTCGCCGCCTCCCGCCACCAATAATTGCAGGAATATGAAAAGAAAATGCAATCAGAGTTTGATCAAGAAAGGTCCCAATGGATGCGCGAAAGGGGAATATTGCGAGAAAAACTAGAGGTAGCTTCCACGCGGGAGCAGTGTCCAAAGGAGACGATTGACTCCCATAATCAGAAGATGCAGCAATGGGAGCAAGCTTTTAGTTCTCTTCGTGGGAAGATCCATCGTGTGGCTGAGTACACTGCTCAAATGGGCTTGGATTATCAAGAGTTGACTCACGAACAGTTTCTGGTGCAAGTGCCGGCCTTTGCTCAATGTCTCACTACTTCGTTGCAAGACATATACTTGGGTTTGGGAGGTCATCTGAGCCCAAAGTCTCCATAAGCAGACAGTTTGAGTCCAGGAAGATCACTAGCAGATCTCGAGACATTTAGAGACTACTCGTAGTGATGGATATTTATTTCCTTCTGTTGCGTTATTTCAGTTTTAGTTTTTGAATCTTTCCCCAAATTTATGTCTTTTAGTTAATCTTGTCTATTTAAGTTTAGTTTCCTTTTCAAGTGTCGGTTCGTAGGGCTTGTTGTTAGGTGTCCTTTCGCTCTTTCTGTCGTATTTGTGTTGGAAAAAGAAATATTTAACGTGGATGAATGTGTTGGAAGCTTTCTACTTATCTTTGTTTTTATATATATATATATATGTATATATATGTTTTACTTTTTAGTCATGAAAAATGAATAAATAAGTAAATAAATAAATAAAAAAAATAATATATATATATATATAAATAATAATAATAAAAAAAAATATCAAAAATAAAAAATAAAATCTATTTTCTTCGAACTACGCAATGATCTGATTCATGTCGCGACATGATACGTAGGCAATCCTACAACGGGTTCGATCAAAGCTTTTAAATATATATATATATATATATATATATATAAAAGGAAATACGCCTAGATAAGCCGGGATGAAACATAAGGCCTCCCACATTAAGATGGGAAATGAATTTAGAGGCATAACATACAATGTGTTATATAATTTTAAATGTGCAACACTTACCCATCTGTCACTTGTTACAGAAAAGGTTAAAATTTTATAAGGTGGTTGGTTTGTGGTTACACTGGCATCCCATCCGTTCAATACCAGATCCAAAGGAAAGGGCAAAATGACACACAAAAAGGGGATAGAGTCTGACAGCGAAGAAGACCAAAATCAGTTGATTCAACAAGAATTTGCATCGATAGAAGAGAATAAGTTATTGAAACAGCAGATGGCAGAAATGTATCAAGCCTGGATAAATGGTCAAGCGCCATCTTCCTCAATTCCTGGACTTTTGAACACAACTGTCCCAATTTTCACTCAGGCCCAAACTGATGATCCGTTCTACCCACCAGGATTCAGCCCATATACTAATGTGCCTAGCACAGTTGGGACCTCCACTGTGCGCCCCTCAAATCCATCTCTCACAAATAATCCACTCTTCATTCCTGCAGTAACAACTACTATAGATCCTCAACCAAAGCTGATACCAAAGTCGGTGGGTGAGCTACCTCGTGATAAATTCTATTCCACTGGAGTAACTTTTAAGGTCCCAGAATCCTCCAATCCTGCTTATATGCACAAATCCCCTATTGTGATTGAAAAGACGATGAAGAATGAGGAACAAGAGGAGATGGACAAAAAAATGAGAAGTTTGGAGCAAAGCATGAGGAACATGCAAGGACTAGGAGGGAACAAGAGTGTCTCTTACAAAGATTTGTGCATGTTCCCCGATGTCCACTTGCCTCTAGGTTTCAAAACCCCAAAGTTTGACAAGTACGACGGCCATGGTGATCCTTTAGCTTATTTGAAAAGGTTTTGTAATCAACTAAGAGGAGCAGGGGGAAAAGAAGAGCTACTTATGGCTTATTTTGGAGAGAGTTTGACGGGGACAGCTTCAGAATGGTTTATCGATCAGGATATCTCTCGTTGGCATGATTGGGATGACTTGGCTCGGGATTTTGTCCAGAAATTTCAATATAATATTGACATAATTCCGGATCGCACCACACTTGCCAACCTGAGGAAAAAGACTGCTGATGGTTTTCGTGAATACGCTATTAGGTGGAGAGAGAAAGCTGCTAGAGTTAAGCCCGTAATTAAGGAGTCAGCGATGATTGATATTTTTCTTCAGACACAAGAACCTAACTACTTCCATCATTTGCTTTCGGCTGTTGGAAGAACATTTACTGAGGTTATTAAGGTTGGCAAAATGGTGGAAAATGGAATTAAGTCCGGAAAGATTATAAGCCAAGCTGCTTTAAAAGCTACGACGCAGGCGATTCAAAATGGTTCGGGAGGTATTGGGGGAAAGAAAAGGAAGAAGGAAGTGGCTACCATTGTATCAGGGTCACGACAAACGCCGAGAGGTCCACCTCACCAATACGCACAATCTCAACCCCAGATATATACCCAAGACCCATATAACCACCCACAACACTACCCACTATATTCCATACCATCTCCTCAGTATCCCATTTATAATGCACAACCATATGCCCAACCCCCTTCTTACCCGCAATGGCGTGCACCAGCCCCTCAAAATCATCCTTCACCCCTACAAGTTTATCAAGGCCCTCCTAAGTTCAATTTTCCACCAAGGGCAGAGTATAAAATAAGTAACCTAGCCAAAGATAATCTCACTCCTATTGGAGAATCATATGCTAGCTTATTTCAGAGGCGAAGGGCCATGAATGTTTTGAGCCCAATTGAGAGGAAAATATCAAACCCTCCCCCCAAAAATGTGGATCATTCTCGCAGATATGCATACTGTTTCGATGCCCCAGGGCACGATACAGAGAAACGTTGGTTCTTGAAAAAGGCCATCCAAGAGCTGATTTATACCCAACAAATTATAGTGCAAAACTCAGATGATCCAAACATTAATCAAAACCCTCTGCCAACTCATACTGAAACAAATATGCTTGAGTTGATACACGGCGGTGAAGAATCCACAATTTCCTACAAACCTATCATTAAGATCAAAAGTGATGAGGAAAAGACAACAAATGTGGTGGATTTGACAAAAGTAGTATCTTCAGGAGTGAATGAGACACCCATAAAGCCCAAACAATCGAATACTCCCATGGTTATTGTGAAGGGAGCTTCAGGAAGTGCTGGGTCAAGCCAGATTGTCCCAAAGTTTATTGCTCCAAGAATGTCTGTCAAGCCCCTCTTAATTGTGAAAGGAGCTCTCACGGCTCCTATTATTATTAAGCCAGTGTCACAACTTCCAATGGTTAACACCAAGACAGTCCCTTGGAACTATAATCGCACAGCAATGACATATAAGGGCAAAGAAGTCTTTGCAGAAGTGGATGGAATAGGGGCATTAACTCGTTCAGGGAGATGCTTTACCCCAGAAGAGTTAAGAAAAGACAGAGACGCCCAGAGGCCAGTCAAGAAGCCAGTTACTGAGGATGAGGCTGAGGAATTCTTGAAAAAGATAAAGTTTCCAGAATATTCTGTTGTGGAACAGTTGAGGAAAATGCCAGCCCAAATCTCTTTATTGTCGTTATTGATCCACTCAAAAGAGCATCGCAAGGCTATAATGAAGATTTTGAATGAAGCACACGTACCCAGTGAGATTACGGTGAATCAATCAGAGAAAATTATGGGAAGAACCTTTGAGGTAAATAGGGTCACATTCTCGGATGATGAACTACCCGTGGAAGGTACTGGACATAATGGCGGCCTCTACATTACCGTAAAGTGTGAGCATCCTATGTCACTCGAGTCTTGATCGATGGAGGATCTGGTGCTAATATTTGTCCTCTATCAACTCTGTAAAATTTAAGTGTTAGTACAGAAAGGATCCGACATAATAATGTTTGTGTCAGAGCTTTTGATGGAACAAAAACGAATTCCATGGGTGAGATAAAGCTCGTATTGACAATAGGGCCTATGGATTTTACCAAGATTTTCAAGTCTTGAACATCGACGCTTCCTACAATCTGTTATTGGGGAGGCCATGGGTTCATAGGGCTGGGGAAGTCCCATCCACATTGCACCAAATGATCAAGTTCGAACATGATCAAAAAGAAATAGTCATTCACGGAGAAGGGGACTTGTCCATGTATAAAGAATCATCCATCTCCTTCATTAAGGCAGGAAATGTACATGGAGCATTTATCTATCAGGATTTTGAGGTAGTGGTTGTTGAGTATATCCTCGAGGGGAATCTCATTCCAATACCATAATGGCCCTTTGCATCTGTCATGGTGGTGAATGAACTGTTAAGGGAAAGGTTTAGGGATGTCTTTACAGGGTTGAGCTCATCCAATATTCCTACGTGAGAACCTGGGTACCTTTGGTTTAGGGTACGAACCCACTTTTGACGATAAGAAGAAAGCTAAGAAATGGAAAAAAGAGTTATGGTCACTTGCCAAGCCGATACCGCCACTCAACCATTCTTTCATCAGAACCAGTGCTATTGGGTCCTCCATGTTACCAGTCTCATAGCCAATGTTTGATGATGATACAGAGTTGATTAGCCTTTTCCAAAACATGTTTTTCAAGGCTGATATGGTTGAAATTGGGGAAGGCACCAGCAATGCAGATGTGCAGTTTATTGGTCCTGATGTCCAACTCAACAATTGGGAGGCCACTCATCTCCCCACTAAGAAGGAGTCTTGGTAGTCTGTTTTGTTTTCCATTCTGTAATTTGAATTATTCCAGGGTTGTAATTCAGATCTCTATCTTGTTTGTTTTATGTTCAAACCCTCCTATCTTTATTTTCAATGAAATGCAGTTTTCCTCTTTCCTATTTTGAGTCTAATATTTACTTATTTATTTCCTATTGTACAGTTCCTTTTATGCTGATTCTAGTGATATGACATGCATGCGGGATTTTCAACCAGATCTTAAAACTCAAACTAATCATGAAATAATGAATGAAGAAGTTGAATATGATCCAGATGAAGCGTTTGAGGGAATAAGCAAGGATTTCGAACAGTTTGAGAATAAGTCCAACCCCAATATGAATGAAACGGAGTCAATCAATCTAGGAGATCATGAAAATATTAGGGAGACTAAGATAAGTGTACATGAGCAACCACAAAAAAAGGAAGAAATAATCGAGGCCTTGCTTGATTATATTATAAGGACATATTTGCTTGGTCTTATGATAATATGCCTGGTTTGAGCACTGACCTAGTAGTTCATAAGTTGCCAACAAATTCCGCCTTTCCTCCGGTCAAACAAAAGTTAAGAAAACTCAAAACTGACATGAGTGTAATAGTTAAAGAGGAAATCACAAAGCAACTTGAGGCTAAAGTCATTCGAGTTGCACAATATACTACTTGGTTAGCCAATATCATCCCCGTCCCAAAGAAAGATGGCAAAGTTTGAATGTGTGTCTATTATCGTGATCTAAATAAAGCAAGTCCAAAAGATGACTTTTCGCTGCCCAACATCCATATTTTGCTGCACAATTGTGCCAAGCATGAACTTGCATATTTTGTGGATTGTTACGCGGGGTACCATCAGATCATTATGGACCATGAAGATGCAGAAAAGACATCATTTATCACATCATGGGGGACATACTGTTATCGAGTCATGCCATTTGGGGTATAGAATGCAGGAGAAACTTACATGAGGGCGATGACCACTATGTTTCACGACATGATGCATAAAGAGATCGAAGTTTATGTGGATGATGTGATAATTAAGTCAAGAAAGCAGTCAGACCATGTCAAAGATTTGAGAAAATTTTTCGACAGGCTTCGCAGGTATAATCTCAAACTTAACCCAGTAAAATACGTATTTGGGGTCCCATCTGGAAAGCTTTTAGGGTTTATAGTCAGTCGGCGTGGTATCGAATTAGATCCTTCAAAAATAAAAGCCATTCAAGAATTTCCTCCACCAAAGAACAAAATCGAGGTGATGAGCTTACTTGCAAGGTTGAATTATATCAGTAGATTCATTGCCCAACTCACAACAACAAGCGATCCCATTTTTAAATTATTGAAGAAAAACGCTGCAGTGGAATGGACTGAAGAATGTCAAGTGGCATTCCATAGAATCAAAAGGTACTTATCAAATCCACTTGTGTTGATTCCACCTGAGCCGGACAGACCCTTAATATTATATATGTTTGTTCTGAACAATTCTTTTGGTTGTGTATTGGGTCAACATGATATCACAGGAAAGAAAAAGAAGGCCATTTACTACCTCAGCAGGAAGTTTACCGCATATGAGGCTAAGTACACACTTCTCGAAAGGACATGTTGTGCCCTAACTTGGGTGGCACAAAAGTTGAAGCATTATCTTTCATCCTACACCACTTACCTCATCTCCTGCATGGATCCCTTAAAGTATATTTTTCAGAAGCCTATGCCCACAGGCAGACTCACAAAATGGAAAATATTGCTCACAGAATTTGATATTGTCTATGTGATGGGGACGACAATGAAAACCCAAGCGCTAGCGGATCATTTGGCCGAAAACCCCATTGATGAAGGATATGAGCCATTAAAGACCTATTTTCCTGACGAAGAGGTATCATGTGTCGACGAAGCTGTCTCTGATGATAGCCATCTAGGTTGGAGGTTGTTCTTTGATGGAGCTGCTAATATGAAAGGAGTTGGAATAGGGGCAATTCTTGTTTTGGAATCAGAACAATACTGCCCCATAACAGCCCAACTTCGATTCTATTGTACCAATAATATGGTGGAATATGAAGCTTGCATCTTGGGTTTACGATTGGCTGTCGACATGGGAATTCAAGAACTGTTGTTTCTAGGTGACTCGAACTTAGTCCACCAGATCCAAGGAGATTGGGAAACTCGTGACTCGAAGCTTATACCATACCGTGATTGTTTTCAAGACCTTTGTCGACAATTCATATTGATAAAGTTTCGACACATTCCCAGAGTTCATAACGAGATTGATAATGCCTTGGCAACCTTATCTTCGATGCTCCAACATCCCGATAAGACTTATATTGACCCCTTGCATATACGAATTCATGATCAACATGCTTATTGTAATGTGGTCGAAGAAGAACTCGATAGTGAACCTTGGTTCCATGATATCAAAAAATACATTCAATCTGGAGAATATCCAATACATGTCGATGGTAACCAAAAGAGAACCATTCGATGATTGGCTAGAGGATTTTTCTTGAGAGGAGGGATCTTGTACAAAAGGACTCCAGATTTAGGACTTTTAAGGTATGTAGATGCCATAGAAGCTTCCACTATCATGACTGAAATACATTCTGGAGTTTGTGGGCCGCATATGAATGGGTATGTGTTGACAAAGAAAATACTTCGGGCAGGTTATTATTGGCTCACCATGGAGCGAGATTCCATTTGATTCGTCCGTAAATGTCATGAATGCCAAGTACACGGGGATTTGATACATTCTCCTCCTTTCGAGTTACATACAATGTCTGCTCCATGGCCCTTCGTGGCTTGGGGAATAGATGTGATTGGACCTATTGAACCAAAAGCATTAAATGGGCACAGGTTCATTTTGGTAGCAATTGATTATTTTACAAAATAGGTGGAAGAAGTAACTTTCAAGTCAGTGACCATAACAGTTATGGTAAATTTTGTTCACTTCAACATTATTTGTCGATTTGGTATTCAAAAGGTAATTATCACAGACAATGCTGCGAATCTCAATAGTCATCTGATGAAAGAGGTATGCCAACAATTTAAGATTACGCATTGAAATTCAACTCCATAGCGCCCCAAGGCAAATGGGGCTGTAGAAGTTGCCAATAAGAACCTAAAGAAGATACTCCAAAAGATGGTGCAAGGTTCCCGACAATGGCATGAAAAGTTACCTTTCGCTTTATTAGGTTATCGTACTACAGTTTGTACTTCAATAGGTGCGACCCCCTACTCGTTAGTATATGGGACCGAAGCAGTTATACCTGCAGAAATTGAGATTCCATCTCTTCGAGTCATTGTGGAAATTGAGATTAACGATGATCAGTGGGTCAAGAACCGATTGGAGCAATTGAGTTTGATTGATGAAAAAAGATTAACGTCAGTATGTCATGACCAACTATACCAGAATAGAACGACACGTGCATATAATAGAAAAGTGCTTCCTAGACATTTTGAAGTCGGTCAGTTAGTATTAAGGCGCATCCTCACCCCATCAGGTTGAAGCTAAAGGCAAGTTTTCCCCGAACTGGTAAGGTCCATTCATGGTGAAGAAAGTGTTTCTCAATGGTGCATTATATTTGACCGATGTAGAAGGCAAAATGGTAGAAGTGGCTATCAATGCCGATGCAGTTAAAAGATATTATGTATGATCATTATTTATGGTTATTGCTATTTACATGTTTGGTTTTGGCATATTTGAAAGATTGATATGACGAAGGCATTTTATTCCACTATCCAAATATTGTGTCATCATTTGTCTATCCCATTTGAGCTTAAGTTTTACTTTCTTTCGTACCCTTCTTCTGGAATCAAAATAGAATGAGAAAAAGAAAAATGAGAAAAGTATCGAAAAAGAAAAAATTGAGTCAGAAAAAAAGTCCAAAAGAGAGAAGTGTCAAGAAAAGGAAATTGAGTCAGAAAAATCCCCAAAAAAAAAAATCCCAAAAAAGAAAAAAAAAAGTCAGAAAAATGAAAAAAAATTAATCAAAATCAAGCAAAAGAACAAGCTGTCTGAACTACGTTTGACCTGATTCTTGCTACGACAAGATACGTAGGCAGCCCTACTCTGGGGTTCGGTCCAACCAAGTAAAAAATTCAAGTTACCTAGTTTAAAAGAAACTGGGGCAAAAGTTATTTTCTTTGTGAGTCGATTCCAAAAGTCGTAAGTCTCACCCTATATTAAGTGTCTTTTGAGCCTCATGCCACCCTTTCTTTCTAACCCTATCCAAAAGCCACGTTACAACCAAAGAAATACCTTCAGATCAATCTTTGCAAATGTCGAGGCTATGCATGGTATGGTGACATGATGTTCGATATTTTGGGCCGCACTTGTCTTTATCAACATAAAGGAAATATGACAGAAATGGAAAATTAGAGTGTCTTATTGGTGAAGACCCTCACGGGCACCATAAGGCGATGGTGAGATGAGAGAATAAAACTGAGAGAGTCCTATTGGTGAAAACCCTCACGGGCACCATAAGGCAATGGTGAGTTGAGAGAGAATGAAAATGAGAGAGGTTTGCTGGGGAAAACTCTTTGGGGCTTCGCTAGCCAGATGAGGTTTGTGATCTAGAGGCGATAGGCTCAAAAGCAAAACTCAATTTTAAATTCAATAGGTTGGAAAAGGTTGACAAATGGGTTGAGATGAGAAGATCAGGTTGCTTGATCCCAAATGCATGTCATAATCACTAGATCCGGCTATAACATTCAGATAAGTTTCCTTTCCTTCATTCTTTTGGAAATAGGGACGCCTGCTGCATTTCTTTTCGTTCAATAATTCTATTTTTATTTTCTTGCCTTTAAAACGGAAAATCACCATCCTCATTTTTCTGTTGTCTTTGAGTCAAGTCCATGGCAAAACAAGTGAGAAAGGACTTCAAAACTCCTACCAACTCCTTCAATGGTGCAAAGCCGAGGAAAAGGCCAGCACATAAAAGTAACATGATTCAAAGTGAAACAAAATACCTAAGAATAGTTGTCATCTAATGTTTCTGGATTCATAAAAATACAAAGGTACGACAGAAGTTAAATTCAGAGGCGCTATGAAATGAAAATACGACTTGAGTTACAGTCATTGGGTAACCAGAATTTTGGGGTCAATAGTACAACACGTTAATGATAATCATCAACGTCTCGAAACAGACATGAACATGCCAAGTGCTGGAGCAATTACCTCAAAAGTCAAATGCCATGAACCAACCACCATTTTGTTAAACTCATAATTTTTCTTTGTCTAAAACAGAGGTAGGTGTTGCCCGTAAATCAAAGGCGACAAAGCTCGGATATCGAAAAGGGACAATTCTTCACTTCTGCGAATGCGAGAAGCAATGTTGCAATATAAGCTCGCTAGATTACAGTCATGGTGAAAATTTATTATTTGTTTACCTTTGCGAGGTGCACTTTCTGAAATGGGGCAAGGCTTGGATTCACCTTCTTCATCTTCAAATAGTTATGATTTTTCAAACACTCACAAAAATTATGGTACAAACTGGGGAAAATTTTTTGTTCGTGTTATTTGGGACATTACTTTTCTGCTCAGAACCCTCCCGAAGAATGGGATCAACAGGACCCTCCTGGATAATGGGACTTTATTCTCTGTTCAGGACCCTCCTGAATAATGGGGCTTTAATTTTAAGCTCAGGACCCTCCTGAATAATGGGACTTTAATTTTTAGCTCAGGACCCTCCTGAAAAATGGGATTTTAGTTTTTTGCTCAGGACCCTCCTGGAAAATGGGATTTTACTTTTCAGCTCAGGACCCTCCTGGATAATGGGACTTTATTTTCTGCTCAGGACCCTCCTGGAAAATAGGATTTTACTTTTCAGCTCAGGACCCTCCTGAATAATGGGACTTTAATTTTCAGCTCAGGATCCTACTGGAAAATGGGATTTTATTTTTCAGCTTAGGACCGTCCTGGATAATGAACTTTATTTTCTGCTCAGAACCCTCCTGAAAAATGGGATTTTACTTTTCAGCTCAGGCCCCTCCTGAATAATGGGACTTTAATTTTCAGCTCAGGATCCTCCTGGAAAATGGGATTTTACTTTTCAACTTAGGACCGTCCTGGATAATGGGACTTTATTTTCTGCTCAGAACCCTCCTGAAAAATGGGATTTTACTTTTCAGCTCAGGACCCTCCTGAATAATGGGACTTTAATTTTCAGCTGAGGACCCTCCTGGATAATGAAACTTTATTTTCTGCTCAGGACCCTCCTGAAAAATGGGATCAACAGGACCCTCCTGGATAATGGGACTTTATTTTCTGCTCAGGACCCTCCTGGAGAATGGGATCAACAGGACCCTCCTGGAAAGGAGGACTTTATTTCTACACAGGACCCTTCTGGATAATGGGACTTTATTTTCTGCTCAGGACCCTCATGGAGAATGGGATCAACAGGACCCTCCTGGAAAATGGGACTTTATTTCTACTCAGGACCCTCCTGGATAATGGGAGTTTACCTTTCTGCTCAGAACCCTCCGGGAAAATGGGACTTTATTTTCTATTCAGGACGCTCCTGGAAAATGGGATTTAGTTTAGCAGGACTCTCCTGGAAAATAGGATTTACTTTTCTATTTCACTATTTATTTTGAGTTTAAGAACACGTTTGGAGAACAGGGATTGCTTTCAGTTTTAAAGTTCAGGAGCTCGCCTGGAGAATAGGGCCAATTTTCAATTCAAGCTTAGGAGCCAGCTTGGAGAACATGGAGATTTTCAAATTCAAAGTCAGAAGGAGCAAGTGTCCGCTTGAAGAATAGGATCGATTTTCAAGTTCATCTCCGTTAACCGAAATCGACATGAAGAAAAGTTCACTGTCGAGTTCAACTCCAGAGGAGAGCAGGAATATCATCACTTGAAGAAGCATGAAGATTCAAGTCAGGATTCAATAGAAGCTGAATAGATAGGATCTTGTACTTGAAGGATCATTTTTAGTCTTGTCTTTTATTTTGATGTAAAAACAGGAGATGCGAACCGGAGACTCGACGGGACCTCACTCGATCTCTAACATATCGTCTCACCATTCCACCTCATTGAACTACACGTGACCTTATTCCCTTGTAACCCGGGATATGTAGGTTGTCCCAAACAAGGACTCGGTCGCATCTTTTCCTCCTTTTTTTTCCCATTTCAAATAACAATAGGGTCAAAACTTATCTCGTTTTCTACTTCTTTGTCTGAAAACTCTTCATGTTCTCAGACAAAGAGGGGCAAATGTAGACACATGATTTTGACCCTCCTCAAACTTTAACCTATTTTAGTTTTAAATATTTATTATACGTCTAATCTTTGTTTTATCTTCTATTTCATTTTTAGTAGGTTTTCTTTGAAACATTGTGAAAATATGTCAAAAAATAATCACATTTTAGCATAAATTTTGTTTTTACTTTGCAAAATAAAGGAAATTTTTTTTTTCTAAAAATATGTTTTCTTTTAATTTAAATTCTAATAAATAATCTAGTGAATTTTAATACTTTTTTAGTCATAATTTTAGGACAAAGCTATTTAACTTTTTATGTTTTATTAATTTAAAATATTTAGTTAATACTTTTACCATTATATATATATATATATATATATATATATATATATATATATATATATATATATATATATAAAGGGAGGGAAAACAAAAACCCTAATCCTAATCCCCCCAAATCCCGTAACTAACACCCCTCTCCCTCTCCCTCACGTTCTCACTCCCCCTTTCCCACAAGTCCCTATACCCCACTCCCTCTTAACCTCCCACAATTCCACATATCTGCATACAACACTACACACACATGCACATATACATTAACACACGAAAAGATAGAAAAGAAAAAAGAGGGTAAAGTGCAAAGAGGAACACTGGAAAGAAAATAGAAGGAAAAAAAACAATAAGAGGGAAAAAAACGGACAGAAAACAAAGGAGGAAAACAGAGAAAAAAAAAACTTCGACAAAAACTGGGGAAAGAAAAATAGTGTTAAAAAATATATGTGTATAGCAAAACGGAAGCATTTTGGAGGATTGTGATTTGGAGTTGGAGTGTTATAGGTTCTTGTTTCGAGTTTTCGGTGACGACATCTTTGTTTTCATAGTCAATTTAATTTGTCGCACAGGTTCTTATTCAGTTCCCTTCTATATATTTTTATAAGTTTCATCGTGAGTCAAAGCATGAGTAAAATTTTTTACGTGGCTTCGTGCATTATTTAGTATGTTAAGTTTGATTCTTTATGTGGGATTTTCCTGAATTGTATATTAGCTATCCAAATATTTGTTTGTGCATAGATCCATGGTTTGTATGATCTTTTCATTAGGTTTAGTTTGCTAGGGTTCTTGTCAAGTTCTAAAGGTCCATTGTTGCTGATTTTTCTTGAATAATTCTGTTTACAGTGATTGTTTTTTATGCTTCTTCCTAAATTTAGTCCAAAGTTTGCGTCTTTATGTTAGTTGATGTGGGTTAAGTGTGTTGAAAGTTATCCCTGGTGTCAAAATAGCTTTAGTTTGGGATCACATTAATAGAGAAATATCATGGGATTGGAGTGAGTATTTGTTTGATCGCATGCATGTTGAAACCAGATTTGGTTTCCTCCGAAATCTGATAGTAATGAGGTGTCCCGGATGTTCTGCACTTAATAATTTCCATTTAATATTGATTCAGACATTGTATGAAATAAGCCAATAATTAGTTTTAACTTTTTGTGAAATTTCGTAATGAAAAATGAAATAGTAGTGTTCGATTTTTTTTATGTTCCATGTTTCAATTGTTAATTTCACAATTATATTATAGCTTTCGTCATTTGTGCCATAAAGGTTAAATCATTGGTTTTGTTGTTGCTAATATTGACTAGTTATATAAGTCAGTAAAGATGGGTTATATCATCTAATAGGTTGTTGGGTTAAGTTAATGCAAAAGGGGGATTTAAAACATATCTTGAACTATAGTAAATTATTCGAATATGAAAACAGTGGTTTAAGATGGTATTTGGTAGCTTAATACATTAAAATGGAAGTCTTGAAATGTCATTGATGTATAGTAATTAATTTTTATTATCTACTATTTCTTTGAATTAGTCATATTTTGTAGGGTAATCTTGATTGTACATGTCTCTAGTTGTTTGGTACGTGATACCTCTCACAATTTTGAATGTCATGGGTTGTGGCTGTCTTTAAAAATTTTGATTTGGTCACGTGGGTTTGGGTCAAAACATTTGTTTAAGGGCCAATCGATTAATTTAGTGTGAGCTCGAGCGAGGTGGGTTGTGAATTTATCGAGACCCATCGATATTGAGAAAAGAAAAGAGTGGAAAAACCTATTTGTAAGGGAGCGAGGCGAGTTATGGTTCAATCCAAGACTTGTTGCCAATTTAAAAAGAAAGAATGAAAAGAGAGTAAAAATAGATAAGAAAAATGGTCTTGAATTTGCAAGAGACGAACAAATGTCTTTAGCACTAGATAAGCTTTAGGCTCCCCATAAATTTGGTTTCGACTAAGAATGCAAGTATGCATCTTCTCAATACGCTTAATAACAATATGAAATTCGAGGATGAAAAATTGCACCTTGGAAAAAATCGTCCTAAAATTAATTTTCACTAGCTAAATGCAAGAGGTATAAACATATCAAGGCCTACACACACAATTTATCCCAAAAATGTTGAGCATTTCAGTATATCAGTTTAATTTCAGTTGGGAGAAGTACTTAGCACCTAGAGGACAAGGGTTCTTATAACCTAAGTCCTAAACTATGTGCCACCATAGGTAAAAAAGGGTCCTTACTAGTTGAGAGTGTCTCCCTTGCACTTAATGGGCTCACGAGTAAATTCACACCAATCATGGTTGGTACCCTTGGCAATGTATAGAACACCCTCCCAAGTCGGGTTACAGGTTGGATTCCATGTTACTTACATGGTCATTTCCCATTACAGAAACCTCCCATATTTTTGTCTCAGACCTTACTTGACCTTACATTCAGTTTATTCAACATCTTATAGTGTCATATGTTTACTACATGGTTCTGGCATCAGTTTACAGAGCTCAGTCCCATGATCAGGTCATCATTTCACATTCAACATATTCATCTTATATAGTGTAGTGCATATCTCACATGCTTGGTACATTTAAAGTACTGACCGCATACTTTTCTTTGCACTGTATTGTCTTTACTATAGGTTCGACGTTCAGTATCCCGATCGTGTTTAGCTTGATCTAGTATCACTTTAGCAGTTGTGTTTGGTGAGTACTCATCATTCGAGGGCTAATTGTCAGTCTTTCTTTCCAGTATCATTAAGTTTTAGACAATTAGAGTAATTTGGGGGGCTTGTCCCAACAACTCATCATATTTAGAGGCTTTCAAATAGATTGTAGATATTTAGTTTATGACGTGTTCATGTCAGGCCCCGAATCCCATCAGGACGGATTGGCACTCGTAGCCGACAAGGCTCGAGAGAACCAAGCTTTGCTTCTATTCAATCATATGCATGCCATAAGAAACACATGATCACATAAGAGCTTAACAATACTAACATAGGAAGTCATGGACCATGTGATATATATATACATATGCGAAACTTGACCGTTGAGGCCATCAAGTCAAAATGTCATGTACCATCTTACATCCATACACCCACATACGTATACAAAAGCCTCTAACAGATGCAAGTACCAAAACTAACTGAAAGTCAGGACAAGTCCCCGCTTTATACAACATGTACAACACCAAAACATATATACAACTGTGACTCGGAGAAGCCCCGAACTAACTAGAGCTCACCAATGATCCGCACACAACTGGCAACCTACTATGGAGGCCTACTAGCACCTGCGTCTGCAGCAAGTAAGGTAAGTCCCACAAGGGACTTCAGTACGAAGAATGTACTGAGTATGTAAGGCTCAAATGAAACTGTATGATATGTAAATATGTCAATGAACTATAAAAATGCATAACCAATATGGATAAGTCACTGTTCTGTACTTTGGAAACCATGTATATTGCTTTCATTACTTTCTTTGCTTCTATGATTATTCATCTTTGCCTGTGACCTGTAATACCCGGGCCCCGACTGAATAGTGGGTTTTAACATAACATAACATTATGTTGGGATCGGCTCGAGCTACGCTTATGCCCCTAGAGATGCCACCCTATGAATCAATATAGATTGGGATCGGCTCGAGCTAGGTTATTACCTCTAGAGCTGCCACCCATACCAACATATCAGGTTTGGCTTGAGCTAGGTTATTACCTCTAGAGCTACCCCCTGTCAGGATCGGTCCGAGCTAGGCTTATGCCTCTAGGAATGCCCCCTGATCCAACAATCTCAGGATCAGCTTAAGCTAGGCATTTCGCCCCCAAAGCTAACACCCATACTCAATCATTAACCACATATGCATTACTTTATTCATTACTTTGAGATTGATACAATCATAGTCATAACTTTATTTGAAGCCTTGGATCAATAATCAATGAGTGAGAGACATGTGAATAAACATTGTTGGAAACATAGCCTTATTGGAAACATAACACTATTGGAACCATTGGACAATAATCAATGAACAAGATACATAAGTATACCCACCATTGGAACTTTAGAACAGAACCGATTGGGCTTTCGGAACATTATCAAGGAATATGAAACATGTGATTCACAATTTACCAATGAGTATGAAACATGTGATATTAACAATTGGTAACCGGATATAGGATACCTTAGCACATTTTGGGATAGGACAAGTGCGATGTAAATGTGAATACTATGTGCTGCAGAAAGATACGGACAGAGTAACCTTACATACCTTGTATTCTCAATACGAATATATAATCTTAGATGCGCATACAATGTCCCGCTCCTTCCTTATGTTTCACTCTACAACATAAATATATAACGGAATTTACATTAACCACCACTACCTTACAAATGCATATGACGTCAATGAGTTACATATTTGCCTTAAAAATGTCATTTCCTTCTCTACAATACCATTTTTGGCATGGTCATACCAACAATACCTTAATCATACCATACATTGACCACAACATCATATACCAATAAAATTTCACCACAAAGCTTCTCCTTTACACTTCCTCATTCACACCATATCACAAATAACCCATCAAGTCACCTTAATTCACCTCATAGCACATATCGACCAAAATCCCTTAATTTGCACTTATAGAAAAATAACAAGTTTAACAACAAAATCACACCATACATGTTCATATTTCATCCATACCATGCTCTTTAATCAAAACCACAAGTCATATTTCAAGCTTAAATCCCATGGATAACAAATCTTTTACAAAAACACAAAGTACCATGTTCAACACTTCCAAGCATGAACAACATGATTTACATACTCTCCCATGCATATAATATATTAATCCATAAGAATAATCACTTACCCAAGCTTGAGAAATGATGATCTTGCTCCAAAAGTTGGCTTTGAGTTCTTAGGGTTTGAGAGAAAAATAGTTGAGAAATATCTAGAAAGCATGAGTGTTTCAAGTGAATAAAAATCAATTTTTTTTGGTGCTTTATATAAGTCCTCAATTCCATTCTTATACACTCTTATAGCATTTAATGCTATATCTAGAAGGTCAAGGGAAGAATGGGTCATTTGACCTATTTTGGCCCATGTCTTCTTCTTTATTTTTGGGCCTTTTATTGAGCCCAATCCACTTAACCCAATGAAATCACTAATTTCTCATGTTTAAATCATTTCATGCGTGTTACTACAATATTCCCCCTCACGAAATTTATATTCGTAGCCTAGCCTCAATCCCAAAAACAAATGATTCTAGCCACGTATGGCCTATTTTGACCAAAAGGGTAAAACTTTCATTTTGATGCCAAATTCGTTCACGAGTAATTTTACCACACCAATATAATACTTCAATCATTCCATGTATATGCTCGTGGTTGTAGAAGAAACGTGACAAAAATTGGCCCAGTACGCCCCCGGGCACCCTTGGGACTTAAGAAAAATTTCCAACATTGAAAGGTGCACACAAGCAGCCTTGAATGACCTTGGGCGGGCCATATTGCTTCCTGTGCCCAAAAAATTTGGGCAATAAGTGTCCTGGCACGCCCTCTGGGGCGCCTGGCCTTAATTTTTTTGAAAAATTCATTTTTCGACTTTTCTTCGCGGGTTTGGTTAGATACTTCAAGTTTTATTCTTTAACTTACTTATTACCTTTAATATCCTTGGTTTGTAGGTCCTCCAAGCCTCGATTTTAACCCCACAAATGTTCCACGAAGTCACAAAACACCTCCTACGAAGGTTTAATCACATGTACGAGGGCCAAATTCAATTATCTCATCAATAACATTACCAAATACATACTTGTGGATCTCGACACTTAAGTAAACATTGTTCAACGTCGTCAAGTAGGGTTGGGAAGGTACGGTATGTTACATTCTTCCCTCCTTAGTAACATTCGTCCTCGAATGTTAACAATATCGTTTCAATTACAACAAATGCATCTCTATATTAGCATACATATACATAAACACTTAAGGCTCATGGAGACTTACTTTTTTTTATTGCTCCACATCCGCACTTTGAACTTCTTCATCCATTTGAAATAGATGGGGATACTTGGATTTCATCATTTCTTCAGCTTCCCATGTAATCTCCTTAACTTGTTGATTTCTCCAAAGGACTTTTACGGAAGCTATGTCTTTATTCCTCAACCTCTTTACTTGTCGATCTAGAATAGAAATGGGTACCTCCTCATAAGTAAGATCCTCCATAACTTGGACATCTTCAATGGGAACAATACAATATGGATCCTCTATGCACTTTTGAAGCATCGAAACATGAAACACTGGGTGGACTGAGGAAAGTTCTTGAGGTAGTGCTAACTCGTACGCAACTTGCCCAAATCTTCTAATAATTTATATGGGCCTATATAACGTGGACTTAATTTTCCTTTCTTTACGAACCACATTACCCCTTTCATCGGTGACACCTTCAAAAATACCCAATCATCTATGGCGAATTCAAGCCCTCTTCTTCTAACATCAACATATGACTTGTTTCGACTATGGGCTGTTTGTAATCGATGTTGAATCACTTTAACTTTCTCCATGGACTGATAAACCATATCCGGCCCAAGTAAAGCAGTTTCACCTGCTTCAAACCATCCAATTGGTGATCTACATTTCCTTCCATACAAAGCTTCATAAGGTGCTATTTTAATACTTGAATGATAGCTATTGTTGTAAGCAAATTCAATAAGAGGCAAATGGTCATCCCAACTGCCTTGAAAATCTAACGTGCATGCTCGTAGCATATCTTAAAGTGTTTGAATAGTACCTTTGGCTTATCCATCAGTCTGAGGATGGAAAGCCGTACTCAAATTCACCTGTATGCCCAAACTCTGCTGAAAAGATCTCCAAAAGTGCTTTGTAAACTGTGCTCTTCTGTCTGATATAATGGAAAGTGGAATACCATACAATCGTACTATCTCTTTCACATACAACTTTGCATACTCTTCAGCTATATAGGTGGTCCTGACTGGTAGGAAATACGCTGACTTGGTAAGCCTGTCCACTATAACCCATATAGAATCAAATCTCCGTAATATAAGAGGCAAACCTGTGATGAATTCCATATTAATCATATCCTATTTCCAGACTGGAAGATTGATACATTGCATATAACCCCCTGGTTTCTGGTTCTCTACTTTCACTTGTTGACAATTCGGGCATTGAGCGACAAATTCTGCAATGTTCTTCTTCATATTTCCCCACCAATACACTTCTTTTAAATCATGGTACATTTTAGTAGCACCCGGATGAATAGAATAGCGCGAATGATGCGCCTCTGTCATAATTCATTTCCTCAGCTCATCTACATCAGGTACACATAATCTACCTTGGCATTGGAGCACCCCTTCTTATGTAAGATCAAATGCCGCAGTTAGACCCTGTTGCACATTCTCTTTTAGCTGCAATAACATAGAATCCGCAGACTGCTTCTCTTTTACTTCAGCTATTAAGGAGGATTCCACTGCATTCTGCACAATAACCCCTTCTTCTGGAGATTCAATAAGGCAAACTCCCAAGCTGGCTAATTGATGTATATCTTTGATTATCTCCTGCTTTTCAGTCAACTGGCCACTAGTGCTTTCTACTATCTTGCGGCTTAATGTATCAGCTACCACATTTGCTTTGCCTGGATGATAAAGAATATCAATATCATAGTCTTTTAAGAGCTCTAACCACCTTCGTTGCCTCAAATTGAGTTCCTTCTGCTTAAAGATATATTGCAAACTTTTGTGATCCATATAGATATCAACATGAACTCCATACATAATGACGCCCTATCTTTAAAGCAAAAACCACTGCTTCTAATTCAAGATCATGTATGGGATAATTTTTCTCATGTGGCCGCAACTGTCGCGAGGCATATGCTATGATGTTACCATGCTGCATCAATACACATCCGAGGCCAACCCCGAAAGCATCACAATACACTGCATAACCTTCGGTGCCTTCGGGAAGTACTAAAACTGGTGTGGAGGTTAATTTATCTTTAAACTTTTGGAACCTTTTCTCACACGCATCATTCTACTGGAATTTAACTGCCTTATGTGTAAGCTTTGTTAACGGTGCAGTAATTGAGGAAAAACCTTCCACAAATCTTCTGTAATAACCTGCTTGTCCAAGAAAACTATGAATCTCTGTGGGTGTCGTAGGTATTGGCCAATTTTTCACTGCTTCAATCTTCTGTGTATCAACCTGTATCCCTTCATCTGATACAATGTGACCCAAGAATGCAACTGATTTTAACCAAAACTCATATTTTGAGAACTTTGCATACAACTTATGCTCGCAGAGAATTTGTAACACCTGCCATAAGTGATTCGCATGGTCCTCTGGTGATCTTGAATAAACCAGGATGTCATCTATAAAATCGTGATGAACACGTCTAGAAATGGCTTAAACACCCTATTCATCAAATCCATGAACACAGCTGGTGCATTTGTTAGTCCAAATGACATAACTAAAAATTCATAATGGCTATACCGTGTTTGGAAAGCTGTCTTGGGTACATATTCTTCTCTAACTCTGACTTGATGGTAACCTGACCTCAAGTCAATCTTTGAAAAACCCTTGGCACCCTGTAACTGATCAATCAAATTATCAATTCGAGGAAGGGGATATTTGTTCTTGATCATTACCTTATTCAATTGCCGATAGTCGATGCACATTCTCAATGTGCCATCTTTCTTCCGTACAAATAATATTGGTGCACCCCACGGGGATAAACTAGGCCTAATGAAGCCCTTGTCCAGCAAATCGTTCAATTGCTCCTTCAATTCACGTAGTTCTGTTGGAGCCATTCTATATAGAGGAATAGAGATAGTCTGAGTGCCTGGAATCACATCAATGCCAAACTCTACTTCCCGTTCTGGGGGTAAGCCTAGAAGATCCTCTAGAAATACATCTAGAAATTCATTGACCACTGGAACATACTATGGAGTTAGTGGTTCCACATCATTATCTTTCACTCGTACTAAGTAACATATGTACCCCTTGGCAATCATTTTCCTGGCTTTCAGATAGGAAATAAATCTTCCTCATGGTGCCCCTACATCACCCTTCCATTCAAGAATATTCATTTGTGGGAAATAAAAATGTAGCTTCTTGGCCCGGCAATCTACCATGGCATAACAAGAGGCCAACCAATCCATTCCCATTATCACATCAAAATCCATCATGTCTAGTTCAATAAGGTCGGCCAATGTATCATGACCGCACACAGTTACCACACAGTTACGATATACTCTTTTTGCAATAATATATTCACCGACCGGTGTAGACACTTCAATTGATTTAATTAATAATTCTGGTGCCTTTACAAATTTCGTAGCAACCAATGGAGTAACATAGGAAAATGTAGAACGTGGGTCAATCAGTGTATATACATTATATGAAAATATGGATAATGTACCTGTGATGACATCAGGAGAAGCCTCAGAATTCTATTGGTCCACTAAAGCATAAGTGCAATTCTGAACCCCACCAGTACTGGCTGCTCCTTTGGCACTCCTACCCCAGCCAACAGACTGCACTCCTCGGCCCAAAGAAGGAACCGATGCTGATGACGCAACGGCCGATCCTGTCGGTCGTTCCATACCAGCCATGCTCCTATGGGGACACTCTTTCATCATACAACCTGTCATGCCGCACCAGAAACAAGCGTTTGTTCCCACTCGGCATGTACCTGTATGAATACGCCCGCAGTGCTGACACTGCTGACAAGGAAAACCTGCTGCCTGTGATCGGTGACCTCCACTACTCTGCCCAAATGGACCACCTCTAAACCCTCGGAACTGAGAGTGAGCGCCTGCTGTGGCATGAGAGAATGATGGTCTAGGTGGTCTAGGAAATATACAAGGCCTAGATCCTCCTTGGGACATCGCAGATGGTCCCATAGGTCTAGCCCTTTTGGACTGTCCTCTGTCAAATTCATGTGCCCTTCTTCTCTATCTTTGATCTTCCATTTTTTGGGTGAAGGCCTGAATTCTCGCTATGCCCATATCCTTATTCAAGGCAGCAATGATGCAATCCCTGACAAATTATGGCTCTAATCTGTCCACGTATCGATGGACTCTATCTGTCATTGTAGCCACCACATTTGGAGCATATCGAGCCAAGGAATTAAATTGCAAACTGTATTCTCTAACGCTCAAATTTCCTTGACGGAGATTTAGAAACTGATCCGTACGTGTCTCACAGATCTCATAGGAAAGATAATGATCAAGAAAAGCCGCTTTAAATTGTTCCTAATTAGGTGGATTTGCACCAATATCACGAGTTTTCTTCCAATCCTCATACCACAATATCGCCTCTCCTTTAAATCTATACGCAACAAGTTCAACTGTTTCTACCCCCGTCACGTGCATAACTTCCAAAGCCCTCTGAATCTGATCCACGAAGTCTTGTGGATCTGCTTTCGGATCTGACCCAATGAATATAGGAGGGTCCAGTTTTAGGAAATCCTATGTTCTGTGACTCGCCACTATAGCCGCATCATCCTCATGTGTCATTGGACCAGTTTGTCCTTGACTTTGTGCTGCCACTAACTGTGTCAACATATGCACTGTATTTCTAAGATCCTGATCTGTGGTGTTCAGTGGTGGTTCTGCGGGTGCTTCTCTACCTACTGGCTTTTCTGGAGCTGGAAAAGTAGAAGAAGACCGCGATGAAATTTCAGCATTTGCTCCACCTTGACTAGCTTGGTCAGGTGGTAATCTACTCATTCCTTCTTCAGCAGTCATATCTACCTGTTTGCCTTTACCTCTACCTCTTCTTGTTATCGGCATTGTTACTATATCAAAGAAAATCAATTACCATGGTCAGAACAATTCAACTTACAACACTGGCTATATTGCACGAACTAGAAGTGACGAAAAGAAACGACATCCTAAATGTCCCGTAGCCTCCTACTTATAAATTTGGTGCACAACACATCGATAAGCAAGACTCTACTCAGACACGGCTTTGTAGACACCCTTAGAACGACCTGCTCTGATACCACTTTTGTCATGCCCCGAATCCCATCAAGATGGATTGGCACTCGTAGCCGACAAGGCCCGAGAGAACCAAGCTTTGCTTATATTCAATCATATGCATGCCATAAGAAACACATGATCACATAATAGCTTAACAATACTAACAACGGAAGTCATGGAACATGTGATATATATATACATATGCGAAACTTGGTCGTTGAGGCCATCAAGTCAAAATGTCATGTACCATCTTACATCCATACACTCACATACGTTTACAAAAGCCTCTAACAGATGCAAGTACCAAAACTAACTGAAAGTCAGGACAAGCCCCCGCTTTATACAACATGTACAACACCAAAACATATATACAACTGTGACTCGGAGAAGCCCCAAACTAACTGGAGCTCACCAATGATCGGCACACAACTGGCAACCTACTGTGGAGGACTACTAGCACCTGTGCCTGCAGCAAGTAAGGTAAGTCCCACAAGGGACGTCAGTACGAAGAATGTACTGAGTATGTAAGGCTCAAATGAAACTGTATGATATGTAAATATGTCAATGAACTATACAAATGCATAACCAATATGGATAAGTCACTGTTCTGTACTTTGGAAACCATGTATATTGCTTTCATTACTTTCTTTGCTTCTATGATTATTCATCTTTGCCCGTGACCTGTGATACCCGGGCCTCGACTGAACAGTGGGTTTTAACATAACATAATGTTATGTTGGGATCGACTCGAGCTAGACTTATGCTCCTAGAGATGCCACCCTATGAATCAATATAGATTGGGATTGGCTCGAGCTAGGTTATTACCTCTAGAGCTACCACCCATACCAACATATCAGGTTCGGCTCAAGCTAGGTTATTACCTCTAGAGCTACCCCCTGTCAGGATCGGTCCAAGCTAGGATTATTCCTCTAGGACTGGCCCCTGATCCAACAATCTCAGGATCAGCTTGAGCTAGGCATTTCTCCCCCAAGGGTACCACCCATACTCAATCATTAACCATATATGCATTACTTTATTCATTACTTTGAGATTGATACAATCATAGTCATAACTTTTTTTGAAGCCTTGGATCAATAATCAATGAGTGAGAGACATGTGAATAAACATTGTTGGAAACATAGCCTTATTGGAAACATAACACTATTGGAACCATTGGACAATAATCAATGAACAAGATTCATGAGTATACCCACCATTGGAACTTTAGAACACAACCGATTGGGCTTTTGGAACATTATCAAGGAATGTGAAACATGTGATTCATAATTTACCAATGAGTATGAAACATGTGATATTGACAATTGTTAACCGGATATAGGATACCTTAGCACATTTTGGGATAGGACAAGTGCGATGTAAATGTGAATACTATGTGCTGCAGAAAAATATAGACAGAGTAACCTTACATACCTTGTATTCTCAATAGGAATATATAATCTTAGATGCGCATACAATGTCCCGCTCCTTCCTTATGTTTCACTCTACAACACAAATATATAATGGAATTTACATTAACCATCACTACCTTACAAATGCATATGACGTCAATGAGTTACATATTTGCCTTAAAAATGTCATTTCCTTCTCTACAATACCATTTTCAGCATGGTCATACCAACAATACCTTAATCATACCATACATTGACCACAACAACATATACTAATAACATTTCACCACAAAGCTTCTCCTTTACACTTTCTCATTCACACCATATCACAAATAACCCATCAAGTCACCTTAATTCACCTCATAGCACATATCGACCAAAATCCCATAATATACACTTATAGAAAAATAACAAGTTTAATAACAAAATCACACCATACATGTTCATATTTCATCCATACCATGCTCTTTCATCAAAACCACAAGTCATATTTCTAGCTTAAATCCCAAGAATAACAAATCTTTTACAAAAACACAAAGTACCATGTTCAACACTTTCAAGCATTACCAACATGATTTACATACTCTCCCATGCATATAATATATTAATCCATAAGAATAATAACTTACCCAAGCTTGATCAATGATGATCTTGCTCCAAAAGTTGGCTTTGAGTTCTTAGGGTTTGAGAGAAAAATAGTTAAGAAATATCTAGAAAGCATGAGAGTTTCAAGTGAATAAAAATCAGATTTTTTTGGTCCTTTATATAAGTCCTAAATTCCATCCTTAGCCACTCTTATAGCATTTAATGCTATATCTAAAAGGTCAAGGGAAGAATGGGCCATTTGACCCATTTTGGCCCATGTCTTCTTCTTTATTTTTGGGCATTTTATTGAACCCAATCCACTTAACCCAATGAAATCACTAATTTCTCATGTTTAAATCATTTCATATGTGTTACAACAATATTCCCACTCACGAAATTTATATTCGTAGCCTCAATCCTAAAAACAAATGATTCTAGCCATGTATGGCCTATTTTGACCAAAAGGGTAAAACTGTCATTTTGATGTCAAATTCGTTCATGAGTAATTTTACCACACCAATATAATACTTCAGTCATTCCATGTATATGCTCGTGGTTGTATAAGAAACGTTGCAAAAATCGGCCTGGTACGCCTCCGAGCACCCTTAGGACATAAGAAAAATTTCCAACATTGAAAGGTGCGCACAAGCAGCCTGGAAGCTTGCTTGCTGTGCCCAAAAAATTTGGGCAATAAGCGGCCTGGCACGCCCTCTGGCGCGCCTGAGCCTTAATTTTTTTGAAAATTTTGTTTTTCGACTTTTCTTTGCGGGTTTGGTTAGATACTTCAAGTTCTATTCTTTAACTTACTTCTGACCTTTAATATCCTTGGTTTGGAGGTACTCCAAGCCTCGTTTTTAACCCCACAAATGTTCCACGAAGTCACAAAACACCTCCTACGAAGGTTTAATCACATGTATGAGGGCCAAATTCAATTATCTCATCAATAACATTACCAAATACATACTTGTGGCTCTCGACACTTAAGTAAACATTGTTCAAAGTCTTCAAGTAGGGTTGGGAAGGTACGGGATGTTACATTTCAGTGGCTTTCCATTCTGTTTTAAACATTGACATTTGGTTTTGATTATTCATATATCAGTCAGACTTTAGCTTTCCCAGAGTGTTATTTAGTTTGTATAGTATTCTTAGTGTCATGCCAGGCCATGGGTTAGCTTGCGGTCACTTGTGACTCTAAGCACCATGTTACGACTAGAGGGTAGTCTTGGGCCGTGATAGAAAGTAAAGAAAAGCAATTGTAGATAAGTCGTAGATTATTGGTATAAAATTTAGATTAAGAAGATGATTCAGGATTATGGTATTTCGACATTCTAGTTAAGTTATCAAACGATATGTTTAGTTAATTTTTTGAGTTACTAATTGCGGGTTGATTTTAACCATATTGATCATTTTTCCAACTACTATAGGTCTTTTTGACTATTTGTAACACCCATATTCCTATGATTATCGATCGATAGTGAAGTGCATGTGATTTCTCTTCTGTATCATTTGGACAATGCTAATGGGCATAATCCTATCCATATTAGAAAATAATTTCCCCTTCCCTATAGAATTCACAACCAATCCCTACCTTTTTCTCATTGCGTACGTAAATTCAGTATTCTTAGTCCAATCTATGTACCATAGATATTGTTTGACAGGTGATTAAGTTACTAAACAATTAAGATCAAGTGAAACAAATAAATCACTAATGAAAATCAAAACTAAAAAATATGATAATAAAACATCAAGTTTCATATCTTTAACCACAATCCTAGATACTAGAAGTTTACCTTCTCATGAATTGATTACAAGTAATCGAAATCATGGTTAACTAGGTTCATAATGATTAAGGAACAGAAAAATAAAGTAAAAACCTTAAAAAACTTGTTCTTTCTCTCTTCTATGAGTTTCAAGACTTGAATAATTAATAAAAACAACCTAAAGAAGGTATATATGTTAGGATTTTTCCTGAATTTTCTACTTTACCTGATTTTCTATTATAACTACAATTACCTTTCATGGTGGAAAAGGTCTCTTTATTAGAAAAGATCTCTTTCATGTTTGATTTATTCTTGATAGGAGGAAAAGTTTTGGACTTGTATAAATTGAAGATCCTTTAGTTATTTCACAATCCAAATTATGAGATCGTACAGGAACCTACTCTATTCTCACTAGATATGAGATCCTTTACTACCCAACCAATATTATGCAAAAGTTCAAGTAGGTGTATTTAAGGTAAGTTAATATGATCAAAAAATGAAGGTCCTTACAACTTTGAAATACATAAAAACAACTTATTCACTACCCATGATTTGATCTAAATGTGTATTAGAGCTTTTAATACTATATAGAACACAAATAAAGCTACAACTCCCACTATAGGAATAGGTTGAGCAGAAGTTGTTGATGAATACTGACCACTTCAAATAAGAAACCTCAACTGATCCTTTAACATATCTATATCCCAAAACGGGTATATATTAAGATTTGTATCACTACAACCACACATACTGGTAAGTATTATCGATCGACCAGGGTTAGTTCACATAAAAATCATATAGAAATCACAGAAAGAAAGTATGTAAATTTATATAACAGTTTAATTCCAATTCATAATTCATATGTCCACACTTCGCATTCTTAGAAGCTTTTAATTATATTTCATCATCCTAAGCAATATTTCATTACTACTGCTGATTATGAGGCTCATTTTCATGCCTTATCTAGGTATTCCACTGCTAGTATCTCCATAGAACATGAAAAGATTAGAAAGCTTATCAAGTGTTTGACTACTTCTTATTAGTAAGCGACAACTCAGTTAGTGGTTTCAGGTGGCTCTTTTTAGGGTCTTGTGGATTATGCCAAAATGATCAAATCTATTCACTAGAGTACATAGAGTGGGGGTGCTAAGAGGGTACACCAATAGGGAAATTTTAGTGGTCAGTCATCCCGAGGTAGGTAATTCTCAAATAGGGTTTCTTATGGCTACCATAGTATACCAATTCTGGTAGCTTTATAGAGTTCACATAGTGGGGCTGTGGGTTCTGATGTTTCAAATAGTTAGAGATCAGGTCGTGCAGGATGAGGGTCTCGTTCTAGTTCTTCGGGTTTGTAGTGGGTGTTTTTTATGGGATGATTTTTGATACATAGTATGGGATTGTCCCTGACATGGGATTTATCTTCCCTAGCAGGGTTCTCATCTTCAACTTTGTTTGACTCTAGTATAAGCAGTTAGAGGGGGTACATAGGGTAGTAGAGATGGTTCTAGACTTACCAGAGGTGGTGCTCATAGATCTCATGGTAGTGGAAAAGGGTCTTCTCAATCTAGTAGAGGACGTGGTCAGTGCTACGCTTTTCATGGGACACTTGAGGCAGAGGCCTCTGATGCAGTGATCATAGGTATCGTCCTAGTTTGCCATCATCCTACTTCATTAGTGTTTGACCCTGGATCTATATTCTCTTATGTTTTTGCATATGTTTCTAGTAGTATTGATGGTATGTATGAGTCCCTAGCTATGCCCATTCGTGTTTCTACCCCCATAGATAATTCTTTAGTGGTAGATCGGGTGTACCAATCATGTGGGGTGTCCTTTTAGGGGTATGAGGCTCGGATGGACTTGATTATCCTTGACATGGTTGATTTTGATGTCATATTGTGTATGTATTAGTTGTGTCCTTATTATGCAGTTTTGGATTTTTTTACCAAGACCGTGACCTTAGCTATTCCAGATGTACCAAGGTTAGAGTGGAAGGGTACTCCTAGTTTGTGTCCTAAAGGTTTTTTTTCTTTTCTTCATGCTCACCGCATAGTATGGAGGGGGTGTCTTTCTTATTTGGCCTATGTACGCGATACTAGTGTTGATTCACCGCCTCCCTTAGATTCTGTGAGAGTCGTTAGAGAGTTCATGGACGTATTTCCAACGAACTTACTTGGCATTCCTTTGTATAGGGATATTGATTTTGCTATTGATTTAGATCTGGGAACCAAGCCCATTTCAATCCCTCCTTATAGGATGGACCAAGTAGAGTTGAAGAAATTATAGGAGCAATTGCATGATTTGTTGAGTAAGGGTTTCATTAGTCTGAGTGTGTCTTCTTGGAGTGCTCCTTTCTTGTTTGTAAATAATAAATATGGATCCATGCTCATGTGTATTGACTATCGGCAATCAAACAGAGTGACTATTAAGAACAAGTATCCTCTAACTCACATCGATAATTTGTTTGATCAGCTTAGGGTGCTTTATTTTAAAAATCGACTAGAGATCATGTCACCATCAGTTAAGGATTAGAGCTTCGAATGACTTAAAGACATCTTTCAAAATGTGGTATAGACATTATGTGTTTTTGGTTGTCTTTTAGGCTTACTAACATCATTGATGAACAAGGTGTTTCGGCCTTATATATATTCTTTTATGATTACATTCATTAGTGATATCCTAGTTTATTCCAAGGATGAGGCTAAGCATGTAAGGCATTTGAAGACCGTACTTCAGAGATTGAAAGAATAGAATTTGTATGCCAAGTTCTCCAAGTGCATGTGTTTGTTAGATTTTGTTTCTTTCTTGGGTCATATGGTGACCAACGATGAAATCATTGTTGATCCGACCACGATGGCGGCAGTTTATGATTGGACTAGACCTACTTCACTTACTGAGATTTGGAGTTTTGTTTGGTTAATAGGCTATCATCAATGGTTTGTATAGGGCTACTCTTCTATTGTGGCTCTTTTGACTAAGTTGACACCGAAAAATATTGTCTTTTTGTGTTCGGATGATTGTGTGAGTAGCTTTCAAAAGCTAAAGGAGTTTATGACTTCAGCTCCTATTCTGACTTTGCCTGAAGAGAGCGTGGGTTTCATTATGTTTTACGATGCTTCTGGAGTTGGCTTGGGTGGTGTGTTGATCCATAAGGGTAAGCTAGTAGCTTATGATTCTCGACAGTTAAAGGTCCATGAGAAGTACTAACCTACTCATAATTTTGAGTTAGACGCGGTTGTGTTTGTGTTGAAATTATGGCGTTAATACTTGAATGGAGTTCACTATGAGATTTTTTCTGATAATCGTAGCCTTTAGTACTTCTTCACTCAGCGAGATCCTAATTCGAGACAAAGTAGATAGTTAAAGTTGATTAAGGATTATGATCTCACTATACTTTATCATTTGGGCAAGGCTAATGTGGTAGCAGATGCATTTAGTTAGAAGGTGGTGAGTATGGGTTTTGTCTTATATTTTAGTAGAATAGCAGCCTTTAGCTTTAGACATTTAGTCTTTAGCTAACCAATTGGTTTGACTTGATATTTCGACACCTGAGCATGTTTTGGAAAATGTTGAGGCTAGATCTTCATTAATGGAGCAAATTTGAGTTCGAAAGTTTGATGATGAGAAGTTCAGAGTTGTTCATGATAAAGAATTCAGTGGTGAGGCGAAGACATCTCTTGATTCCAAGGCTGTTTTGAGGATCAGTGGTTGTGCCTGCGTATCGAGGGTTGGTGGTTGGATTAGACTGATTTTGGAAGAGGCTCATTATTTGAGGTATTCTTTTCATCCAGGAGTGGCTAAGATGTACCATGACTTAAAGCAACACTATTATTGGTGTGACATAAAGAAGAACATTATGAAGTTTCTGTCCAAGTATTTGAACTGTCAACAAATGAAGTATGAGCATCA
Source organism: Capsicum rhomboideum (assembly GCA_031232105.1). Taxonomy (NCBI): domain Eukaryota; kingdom Viridiplantae; phylum Streptophyta; class Magnoliopsida; order Solanales; family Solanaceae; genus Capsicum; species Capsicum rhomboideum. The sequence continues at coordinate 25,550,603 of CP124718.1, forward strand.
GCGATCGAGTTGTACGATGTAGAGGATGATTGTTTTCGAGTGAAAGTGGGAACGGATCATGATGGACTTTGTGGTTGGTCTACCCCCAACTTTGGGGAAGTTTGATTCCATTTGGGTGATTATGGATAGGTTGTCTAAATCAGTTTACTGTGTAGCTGTGAAGCTAAATTACAATGTGGAGAATTTGGCCAAAATCTACATTCAAGAGATTTTTCAGTTTCATGGTGTACCTATCTCTATTATCTCTGATAAAGGTACGCAATTTACCTCTTATTTATGGTGTTCTAGGCAGAGTGAGTTGGGTATTCATCTTGAGATGAGCATAACTTTTCACCCTCAGATGGATATCAAGTAAAAGTAGACCATTCATGGGTTAGAGAACATGTTCTGAGCGTGTGTTATGGATTTTAGTTGTTATTGGGACCGGTTCTTTCCCTTAGTTGATTTTGCTTACAATAATATTTACCATTCTAGTATTCAAATGGCGCCTTTTGAGTCTTCGTATGGGTGGAGGTGGAGGTCCCCATGGGATGGTTTGATTTTTTTGAGGTTAGGCCTTGGGGGAATGACTTGTTAAGAGACTCGATGGATAGAATGAGGTTAGTTCAGTAGAGGCTTATGGCTGCCTAGAGTAGAAAAAAGATTTACACCGATCGATGAGTTCATGATGTAGCATTCATGCTTGGTGAGTGGCTTTTGTTGAAGGTATCACTCATAAAGGTGTGATGAGATTTGGGAAGAAAGGAAAGCTTAGTCTGAGATTTACTAAGCCTTTTGAGATTCTTGAGAAGATTGTAAATGTGGCCTATAGGCTAGCTTTACTTCCACATCTGTCAGCAGTTCATCCTGTATTTCATATTTCAATGTTGAAGCAGTAGAGTCCAGATGTAACTCATATGATCCGGTGGGATTCAGTCGCATTAGATCATGATTTGTCCTTTGAGGAGGAGCCTATTGCTATCCTAGATAGACAAACTAGGAAGTTGAGATCCAAGAATACTGATTCTGTGAAGGTTTAGTGGAGGCTACGTGGGAGTTTGAGTCTGATATGCGGAGTAGATACCCCTTGCTTTTTACCAATTCAAGTACTTTCTTTGCATTTTCGTTCGAAGATGAATGTGTGTTTTAGTGGTGGATAATGTAATAACCTTTACTATGATTTTTTCTTTTTCCATGTTTTAACTATTTTTCCCTTCCCCATAGTTGTTTTATATCATTTATGAATTGTACAGATTGTTTGCACGGTCCCCAAACATTCGGGAGTGATTTATGTGAGTTTGAGGTATTTAGTAGCCTTTAAAGAGTTATATTTGACATTGGTCGATATTTTGTGATCCGAGCGTCGGATGGTGTAACTATCAGTTCCATTAGATCTGGAATGTTGTTTTTGGGTTAGTAGTGTGGTTAGTTCGGATTCTAAGTCTTTATTTGGAGCTTCGAGCTTTTAGATGAAAAACTAGTTAAATTAGCTTTAAAAAGTTCTTGGGGGTTAACTTGTTGATAACAACCTCTTCTGATGAAAAACTAGTTAAATTGAGTCTGGAATATCAAAATTAGCCTATTAGCATATTGGATTATTTTTAGGGGCTCTCGATAGAATACCGAGAGTCCATTTAGAGTCATTTTTCATTTCATATTTTAACCTGTCTAAAGTTTCTGGTGCAACCGCTTTAGCGCGCCTTTGGTCAGCTAAGCGGTAGCGCCTAGGTGGACCGAGGGACCGCCTTAGAGGAAGCCAACCAATATGGAAGCTATCACCTACGCAATGGGTTTAACCGCCTAAGAGACTAAGTGGACTCCTAAGTGAGGCGCATGTGTGGCAAGTGACTACTGCTAAGCGGTAGTCTGGCTGCCTAAGCGACGTCACTTAGGTGATCATTTGACCACCTAGGTGGTGATCCCTGGATAAAAACTACTTTTTTGTGATTTTTCTCTATTTTCACTATTTTTGAGCTTTGAGACATCGATATTAGCAATTTCAAAGGAAATTCTTAATCAAACTCGCTTAGATAAACTTCTAAGCCTTATTTCTAGCATTACCCATTGATTTTATCTCAAAAACAACTTCAAAACTTGGATTTTAAACTTGAAATTTTGGGGTTTTACACGGTAAAGTGAGAAATTGGTTTTTCTTTGATTTCAACTTATTTTTTGATGGGTTTAAATATTTACAATCCTTAAAGTATGAGAAACATGATTTTCAATAAAATTCCGATTTTACTCGTTTGATGTTGGGGTCACTTTTTGAACTATTTTTGGACCCAAAACAAAAGTAGCTAATATGGGTATCATTAGACTCCTCTTATAGTGTAGATTATATTTTTGTTAGAATGGGTTCATTTCGAGACTATACAAAAATATAAAGCTCCATGTTGAAGGGTCTAGATTCGTGTTTCGACTTTCAAGGTAGGTTATGGCTCAACTTTCTTCAAATCAAGATGGGTAGTTAACTATTCATGTAAAGTATGCCATGGGTTGAGGATTTTATCTTGAGATTTATCATTTGCAATCATTATTTTATCGTGTTTCCCATGGGGGGGGGGTGTTATTGATGTCTTACATGACTCTATATTACTGTGTTGCTATGCAATGGCTTATCTAATGATCTATTGATATTTGAGAAGATTTGAGATCATTTGTACCATCATTGAGTTAATTCATGATATTATGTTGATTTGGTTATAAGTATGCATCCTCATTTCATTTATCCATATTCATGGAATTAGTACCACTGAGAAATACTGATTTTGAAATAAAATAAGATACTCTATAAAACACCTTGACAAGGGATATACCGGCAAGGTTGATTGATGAGTTTGTGATAGTATATGGATTTCGAACCCCACATGGGTCCTCTTCTAGAAGCTTATGATCGGATGGTGTATACGAGATGATATTGAGACATTCCATCCTTAGCATATGACTGCATTGCATCAATTGCATTTTTCTAATATGTTTGTTAATGTGTAATTTAGTCTTCCTTATATATATATTCTTGTGTAGTTACCTTTATACTATTATTGTATTTGTACTATTTATATTGTTAGGATATACAGCTTGAGCCCCAGTTGGGAACTTTTTATATATAGGTGGAAACGTGCTCATAGTATCCTTCATATGTTTTATTTTTTACTTGGCTCTATTGGCCTATGATGCCTACTAAGTAGAAGTGGGCCATACTCATTCCTACTTCTTGTACACTTTAGATGCAAATCCCAGTTATTGTGTGACCCATGGACCTTGAGTCCGTGCTGAGTTGAGGTTGTTTCAGAGTATTGGTGATCTCCTCGTTCGGAGCATGTTTTCATATTTCATCATATCTTTATTTTGTCTTTATTTTTCATTTCAGAGATAGAATAGTGTATTTTCGTATTCTATGTCAGTTATTAGTGCTCTTCTCTCATGACACTAGATTTTGGGATTTGAGTTGCATTATTTCAGTTTCAGAGTTGTTTTATATATATCTAGCCAAACTTTATTTAAAAGTCTCGTATTTGGGTGTTATTATTGTCTTTCCACAATTCTATCTTTTTTGGGTGTTGGGCTTACCTCTTAAGGTTGGGATAGGGTAGGTGCCATCATGACCACAAATCCTGGGTCATGATAATAGCCCATATTCAAAAAAAGCTAAATAGCGAATTCACCCTCGTAAGGTATGTTTTATAGATTATGAGCTCACACAATTCCTCTATTATTACCCACATTAACATATTCACCTTGTAATTCATCAAGTAAGTCATACAAACATATAACACCCATCAAGGAATTCATAAAGTAAGTCATACAAACATATAACACCCATCAAGGAATTCATCAAGTAAGTCATACAAACATATAACAGCCATCAACAAATTCATACATGTAATGACCTATTCCGTCGTTATGGTCAAGTCTACCAAGCAAAAATTCCGGTTAAGATTCTCACCAAATAAAGAGTTAAAAATTTTAGTCTAGGCTAGTATCGATTGAAATACAAGTGTGGTATGGTCTAGTATAATCCGGGTAAGGATGGGTTGAGTTTGAATGGTTCGAGGCCATTTTGTAATAGCTACGACGTTAAGGAACCCGCAGAAACTTTCAAAAGTGAATTCGAGTTAGTAGAACTCCGAGTATCACATTTAGTGTAAAGGGGATAGTTTGGGACGTCAATATCCAGAAGTTTGTTGTAAAATGGGCAAAATTCTGGGATAGTCGGACATTCTGACTTCGCCTAGGCCGCTATAGCTAGAGGTAGGCAGCTACCACTAGCCCACTAGAGTGGGAATATTTCCGCTATAGTGGGAATTCGGGTGGGTCAATCCCTCCATAGTAGGAGAATTCCGCTATAGCGATACTGCTATAGTGGGAATCCTTCCGCTATAGAGAGATAAGTGTTGTTTATTGCAGAAAATAGTCCAAAAATGTATTTTTCATTTCAAATATGTTCAATGGCTGGGAGAGGTGATTTTGGGCGATTTCAACCTATTTTCCACAATCAGAATCAATATTCATATGTCGTTATCCTACCAACATGTCGAAAAATAAGGTGAAGGGAGCAAAATATAAGTTGTTAGAAAATTAAAACATTCCAATAAAATATTTTTTGTTATAAGTCACAACAGTAAACTAATAAGATAAAGATAATATGAAATTACATGAATGTGTTATGATTGTGCATCTGACCACACCCGCTCCCCTTTGTCATTCTTACGAGTGTGCAGGAGCTCCCAAACTCGATCTGGTGCTGCTTTTTCTCCCTTTTTAGGATCTCTCTATGATATAGTGCAATAGAAAAATATATTTATAAGCACTTAATATGACATAAATGAATAAAAAATAATTATATACTAATTCTAATAAATGCATTTGTCGTCGATTCCTCAACTTCTGCAAATGACTTTGAGCCACATAAGTGCTTAGTTATCTGCTTTCGCCTATTTATTTTGTTTCTCTCACTCACAACTTTGCAATTAAATAAATACATAAAAATCACTATTTAAAGAGTAATTTATCCTGTCTTTTTTTTATCAAGTTACCTTGAATTTTTCACTCCCAAAATATCCAACTAGAAATATTCAATCCTCTGGCTTAACATCATCCGGCTTATGAGACAGTCTCTTTTCATCAGCAATATGCTTAGACTAGTCCTTGTGCAATCAAGTCTTTCATACTCTAAAAATTCTTTGCGTGGTCTTTACCACAAGAGCTTGCAGCACGTGTTCTAGCTTATCTCTAGCTTCAATTTTATCCTAAAACAAATTTCTAAACTATGAAAAGTAAATAAATGTACGATATAAGAAATTCAATGTGACATTGAAAGTAAATTATTACCTTAACCTTCCACCACATTACTTCTCCAAATTTATCAATTATTTCATTTCAATCATCATTTCATAATGAGATTGTACTCCGCATAATCAAGCCATAATAGGTAACAAAACCCCTATACCCTGGACCTACAACTCTCTTAATGTCATCTGAAATGACAATGGGAATTTTACTACCATAATTAGTTTTGTTTTCCACATCGAGAGGTTTGTATTTCCCTCTACCTTTCTCAATTTCACTGTTTTCATAGAAGTTACCATCACAAAAATAAGGAAAGCAACAATCATTAGGAATGCAAGAATTGACAAAATACTGGCATAAGATATGATCATGCATCCAAATGATACACAAACTGTAATGCACTTAATCAAACTTCTTAGACCACTAGATTACAAGCAAATACAATTTTTTAAACCAAAGACTGTAGGTTTTACCATCCTAATTATTAGCAACCAATTATCAAGGTCTCAAGCTATTCAATGGGTAGTATAAGAATCTCCTAACCACATCCACAATCTATTCATATTTATAGAAATTGATTTACAACTATTGATTTCATTTCATAAAGAACTAACCTGAACTACTATTTTCAGTCTCTGGAGTGGGATGAGAATTTTTTATAACAATCCTTGATGATAGCGAGTCAGTAGATTGTCCTTGATGAGGATTACTTTATTGACCCATCTCGGGAGATGTTTGTGGATTAGGCCTAAAGGATTTCATCGCACTAGAACTGTTATTTAGAACTCCTACACTGCTACATACACGTCCCCTTCCACCTCGCTCACTTTTACCTCATTTAAATCCTGAAATTCCTACAACATCATATAAAAATTTAAGAGGAAATGATGCCAATGGAGTTTCAACAAATTACACAAAAAATATATTGTCAGATCACAAGCAACAATATAGGTAATATATATCATAAATTATCTTTAGTAAACGACAAATAAACAATGTTCGCTCACTCAAAAAAGAAAAAGAAAATAGGAATTACAAAGTAAATAAACTAAGATGGTATGATAATGGATGGTTTTCCCCAATCATGTCGAGTAAATAAACTAAAATTGAGCATGGTTTAGAGGAATATGTATCCCAACCAAGAATCAAAATAATGGCAAAAGAGATAAAAATAACAATGTTATTTGATCAATCTATATCATTGTCCTCCATGTAAATGTCCTCTCTTTCTTAACTTTCCTATATATATATACACACACACACACACACACACATATATATATATATATATATATACACACACACACATATATATATATACACACACATACACATACACACACACACACATATATATATATATATATATATATATATATATGATTGTCATTCAGGAAACCATCTTCTTCAGTACGCACACTTATTCCAGCTTGTTCATTTGCTTGATTACAATTTATGCTTTGTGGTTCAACATCATCCCTATGTAAACACATCAAATTATCATTTCCTTGATCATCAATACGTTCCATATTAAATTCGACTTTCTCTTGTTGGTAAGGTTCTCCATTAGTTAATGTTTCATATTCAATATCTGTATTGTTATCATCCTTTTCAGGAACATTAAAAAGATCAAGAGGAATTATCTTTAGAACGACAAGCCAATCTTTATCAATCATGTCGTCCACATAGAAGACTTGCTTAAATTGAGATGCTAACATAAACGGATCATTTGAATTCAACTTACATTGAGTATTCACACTTGTAAAACCATACTTATCAATCTTGTATCCTTTTCCTAAGTGAGCCACATCCCACCAACGACACCTGAAGAGGTAAACTTTTCTATTTTACACATAAGAAAACTCGTAGATGTCCTCTAATACACTGTAGTACTCCTTTTTTGGGTCTGAATCATCCCTTCTCATTATGACACCCCTTTTTGTATTTTCTTCTCTATTCAAGATCTTTTATTTCAAATCTAAATTCATCCTTCATCAATGTAGAATATCAATGCACCAGTAGTCCAGGACCGACTGCTAAGCTTATGAGCTCATTATTTGTATGTCCTTCTCTGGATAGTTGAAAGACCTACAAAGAAAAATTAATCCCTCATAACTAATAATATACTTGATAGTTATATTAATATTCAAAATGACATCTGAACAGAGACCTAAACGTGCACGAAACCAATCAATAAAATCATAGTTATTGCCTTCATCTCTTATTAAGCTTTGTCTTTCTACATCTCTTATGTATTCCCTACATTTTAATAATAGAATTAGTTCAGATAACTCATTAAACTATTTAATGTGAAACTATCTAAAAATTAATGAAACACTTAATCCATGAATGGCCAAACCTCTTTATAATTTTGAAGCACATACATGCTTGCTTGATTAAACTCATCATGAGATAGTGGTGTGACATTTGAACCACCTTTTGTTTACCCTTTAAAGATAGACATATCACCGTTTGAAACAAATTCATCATCATTTCTAGTTAGTCTATTGAAATTGGTAGGGATGTTCTTTTAGTAGCATGAACAACAAGTAAGGCTTTTTTTTTCTACCAAATAACCTTCAATTGAACCTTCTGCATGATTTTTATTGTGAACATATGACTTATATGTTCCCATACACATATAAGCAAAGATATTCTCTAATATAATGAGGATCATTCTAAATCTGTTGTATTGAAATTATATGACAATTCATTACCTCTCGAAAGGGTACATCCATCGACATTGAACTGGTCCACCAATCTTTCCTCTTTCACTAAGTGAATTGGCAAATCAATCATGACATCAAAGAATGCTGGAAGAAAAACCATTTCTTGTTTGCGCAATATGATAGGGATTTCAGCCTCTAGCCTATCAAGATCTTCCATTGTCAAGAACTTAGAGCATAAATTCTTGAAATATTTTTCTAACGCTATAATTGGTTCACACACTTCCTTAGGCAACAAGCCATGTATAGCTACTGAAAAAATCTCTTCCAACAATGTATGGTGATCATGACTTTTTAGTCCATGTAACTTTTTTCTTCTATGTTGACACACTTTGAAATGTCTAATAAAAATGCATCAGGAACCTTTAAATTAGTTAAGAAATTACATACCTTCAACTTCTCTTTCGGGGACAATGCATAGCATGTTGCCGGTAACCAAACATTGTCCCCATCTTCAATTGGATGCAATTCTTGCCTGATTCCAAGGTCCCCCAACTCATATCTTCTTTCTAATATGTCTTTTTTCTTTCCGATCATATTCATCACAGTTGATATAACGTTGGTAGACACATTTCTCTCTACATGCATCACATCCAGATTATTTGGTAACAAATTAGTATTCCAGTATGGAAACTGAAAAAAAATACTTTTCTTTCTCCAACTATAAGCATTGTTTGAAACATCACGCCTTCGCTTTTGCCCTTCAGCAAAGGTCACACTTCCCAAACCTTGTAATTACATAAATGCTTCATCATTAGTTCAATGGGTAAGTGCAACACCAATCTCCACTTTACCATCTAATAACCTCATATTTTTGCATCATGGATGGTCCATTGGAAGAAAGCAGCGATGACCTATATAACACAACTTATTACACAAGGAAATTGATTGTGTAACTTTATGACAACAAGGACATGCAAGTTTTCCTTTGGTTGACCACCCTGAAAGGTTCCCATAAGCAGGAAAGTCATTAATCTTCCACATAAGAGTTGCACGCATCATAAAATTTGATTTGAGTGTGCATCATAAGTCTCAACCCCCTTCCATAATTCATTCTACTCTTCAATCATTGGTTGTAAGTATATATCTATATCATTTCCCATAGACTTGGGACCTAGAATAAGAAGCGTCATCATGAAATACAACTCCTTCATGCAATCCCATGGTGGAAAATATTAGGGTACTAGTATGACTGGCCAAATTCTATGATTGGTACACATGTTTTCGAAAGGCTGGAACCCATCACTTACTAAACCTAATCAAATATTTCTTAATTCAGCTGAAAAAGTGGGATGTCACTCGTAAAAGGATTTTCATGCCAAGCCATTAGATGGATGTCGCATGACACCATCATCAATATTTTCTCCTTGTGACACTTCATTTTTTTAGTTGTCTCTCTTGCGATATACAATCTCCGCAGTCTTAATTTGATTGGAAAGTACCGCAAGACTTTCTAAGCTACTTTTTGCCTTCATTTTTTGTTGACTTCCATCTAGACTTACTACACTTAGGACATGATTCAACATTGGCATTTTCACCCCAATACAAGATACAATCATTCTCACATGCATCTATTTTGGTGTACCCTAAGCTTAAGTCTTGAAGTACTTTCTTAGCTTCATAAAAAGAATCTGGTACGAATGACCCCTCCGGAAGAAATTCTTTGATCAATTTCACTAATACATCCATCGATCTACTAGTCCATTGATTAAGGCTCTTCAATTGAAGTAGTCTAACTATCAAAGACAATTTAGATGCTTTTTTACAACCAGGATAAAGTTCTATCTCAACATCTTCCAACAATTTGTAGAATTTTTTGCATGCACATTTGGCTCTTCGTTATCCTCTTGAAGATTATTCATATTCTCCTTATTTGTATATCCCCATGCATCATGAATCATTTCAACAATATCATCTTCTTCAACACTAGCGTCGTCTTCTTCATCATTGCATACATCATAAGAATCAACTCTTACTAATACTTTCCCATTCCATTCAACACTTTATAATTATCCTACAAACCTTTTCCTAATAAGTCTCTTATTACTTGAATTGACAACTTAAATAGTGTATTCCTACACCTTTTACAAGGACATCGTATGCCAGTGCTCACATTTTATTGATTATATGCTCAATCAGGAGAGTCATCTACTTCTTTAATATACCTTATACCACATCTATCCATAATATCCAACCAACTCTTTTCCATCTTTCTTTCTACAAAAAGGCTACCAATCAATATAAATTTAAAATGTAAGAACATCAATAATGGAAAATATTTAAGGTATATATATGATCTTTGAATTAAAAAACACCTGATTGTTCATAAGTGAACTACAAAGAGAAAGAAAAAGAAACACCTTGCCAAAAATTATGCAGGGAAGGCATATCTATGCAGTAAGACAGACATCTTTTTCAACAATTAAGGGATTCAAATAGAGAACTCTCTTAACTTTAAGTAAAAGATAACAACTAAGGGAGACAAATAGGAGATTATGTACTAGTGTTCATCTGTAATACCTAATGAAGTAAATCTATTTTTACAAAAAGTACAACTTCAAAAAATAGAACAAAATACTTGCTTAGGAATAAGAGAATTCTGGATAGCATCCTTCAATAGTAGAACAAATTTATGTAGATTAATGATTAGGAAAGTTAAACAAGAGTACAATCAAGAACATTCATATCTCCTTCATATCGTAGCTAAATAAAATACTAGTGCTAGATTTGATCTTTAAAGAACTAGACAGAGATGCTATAAATGAATAAATCATTTTGATATTCAAAACTTTAACAGGGGCTTATAAAGAAAATATTAGAATGACAAAAATTAGTTATCAAATAAAAATTTCATCGAGAATTTCCAAAAGCACCATAGACATCAATTAACCATCTTCAAAGAACAAACATGACAAAGATAGTTTCAGCTACTCGAGTTTATGCAGTCAATCAAACAGAGAAGGTTTCAGCTACTCGAGTCTATCTGGAGAACCAAACCTTAAGTAAATAGAGAAAGTTTTAGTTATTCGAGTCTATCTGGCCAATCAAACATTATGCAAACAAAGAAAGTTTCAACTACTCGATCTATACAGTCAATCAAACTTTAAGCAAACAGAGAGCTTGTATAACTGGCCAATCAAATAATAAGAAAACAAAGAAAGTTTTATCTACTCGAGTCTATCTTTCCAATAAAACTTTAAGTAAACAGAGAAAGTTTCAACTATTTGTATATCTAGATAATCTAACTATAATCAAACAAAGAAAGTTTCAGCTACTCGAGTCTATCCGGTCAATCAAACTTTAAGAAAATAGAGAAAGTTTTAGCTATTCGAGTCTAACCGGCCGATCAAACACTAAGAAAACAGAGAAAGTTTCATCTACTCGAGTCTATCCAACCAATCAAACTTTAAACAAATTGAGAACTCTCTTTAATATATCTTCTATCTCATCTATCTTTAATATTCAACCAACTTTTATCCATCTCTATTTCTACGGCGAAAAAAATAATCATTTAATAAATTTAAAATGTAAGGACATCAATAATTATGAGCAAACACTCAGTAATTCTACAAAAGTAGGACATCAATAATGGGAAAAATCACGTTGTATATGTAAGTTTTGAATAAGAAAGCACATGTCTGGTAATAAGAACACTGTAATGAAAAAAAAAAAAGAAACACTTTATCAAAACTTATGCATGGAAGGGTTTATCTATATAGTACGACAGACACTTCTTTCAAGTCTAATTAAATGTTTTCAGAAGAATTCTAATTTACTCTTATGTATTTAGGGATTTTCTTGAACTTGCTTTGTTTATCTACTTGTGAGTGTATTGCTACTTTATTATAATGGCATTGAATGACTTGCATATAAATTTATATTTCACATTATACACAACTCTGTATGAAGTTCTTTCGCTCTAATTGCATACAGTTGCAGACACTAATGTTACATTACTATTTGACACTAATTTCATTTTTCATGCTACAAACAAGGGGTATTTCTCACACATGTGAAACTTCAAAAAAGAAAAGTGGAAATAAGTATAATAAATATTGTGCCACTTGTAATGGCAAACAGGATAGAAGATAGTTATAATGCTATAACACAAAACACAACCTGTCATCATTCAAATATTGAAATTTTAGAAGTTATTATTTCAACTAGATAAAAGAGTTCTTGAAGTCTAATCATAAGTGAATAATGGTAAATGGTACTTCTAGAGCTCTTTAGTATAATTACCTTTTGCTTCTCTCATGACCTGACTTGTTTGCTTTATAGAATAATAGGTCGGATTGCTCTTTGTTTATTTGCTTTATTTATTTGTTAAGCTTGTTAATTTACTACTACTGAAAAAATGATATCCAGCACGTCATATGAAACTATGAAAATATTTTAACCTCTCATTTAAATCCAATAATCAAGCATGGATTCCCAACATATCATAAATAACAGATATTCAATTTGTATCTTGCACACTATCCTTCCACAAGTTCAAATAGAGGGAAAAGAAAAAAGCATAACTCAATAAGTGTCAACTAACAACTATCTATAGAAATTGAAGTGCAATTTGACCACTTAGAATATCATGTATTCATTGGGGTAGACTATAAGTAAATTATATAAAATAAAGAGTTAGATTTTTTAAATGACCACTCAACTAGAGTATCAAAAAGTTAAAATATGAGATTTTCTCCAAGGGAGTCAAAATTAGAGTATCTTCCACATAATGTAAATTGTGTCTATAACACTAGATAGTGAATTCAAGTAACAAATAGTGTCATTTCCACCAAGCAATATAAATTCCAGTGAGGCGGTTTTTAAAAGTTTGGTTTGGTTTAGTTTGATTTTTCTAATTTGGTTGTTTGATATTTAATAAAATAAAACAACAATATACAACTTATAACACAACAAGGGAACAACTTAACAACACAATACATAAGCAACAAGCATTAAGTAGTAGCTGCTGCCAGCAACAAAAAATAGCAGTAGCCAGCCAATGACAACAACCATAAGCAGTAGCCACTACCAGCCAACAATAAGGCATAGTAGGAACTACAACTTAACTTTGCACATTCAGTGAAAATTTGCAGCCAACGATAAAGCAAGTTAGCATAATTCAGTTAAAATTTGCAGCAACGATAAGTCCAAAGTCAAAATACAATAACACACTTAAAATTCAGCTCAACAACAACTTAAATTTGAAAATTACGAGCACAAATTTAATTATGAATTACGATTTATGGTTAAGGGTATAAACAAAAAAAAATTAAATTATAATAGTATAACTTCAGTGTTTCGGTACTATCAAAATTGAAATATCAATAAATTTGATTCGGTGTAATTTTTTGGTTTTCAGGTATTATGCCCATTTCAGGTAATGGTTAAAAGTATGACCAAGTAAGAAATTTGCATCTAAGTTAAATCCAACAGTAACACAAACAATCAAATATTGAATATATCAAAATAGAATAAAAAATGCATAATAGATCCAACCATTAACAGTAAAATAACCATTTTATGTAATTAATCAAACAAAAGTATGAGATAGGTTGGTACCTAAATTCATGAGTGGAGAAAGTTTGGACATGAAGTTAATTAAATTGATGAAGAAGAAACAGCTTACCTAGAATTTTCTGATAATAACTAGAAAATTGAATAGTGAAAATCTGAGCAAAAAAATAGAAGACTCCTCTTTTTGTCAGTGCAACAAAGTGAAGATTGGGTTCTACAATTTTGGATTCTTCAATGCTTAGGGTTTTATGAAGAGAGAATTTCTATTTTGATATATTGGCGGAAGTATGTTTGAGTTTATTTTGAGTACAGTCCTAGGGTATTTGTGAGAGATTTCCCTCTTTAAAAATTTAAAACAATGATAACTTTTTCTTTTGGGATTGTTTTGATTTTAATCTATTTTACAAATATTAAAAAATATTTTCAGTGGCAACCAATTTACCACTAAATATTATATAGTGGCAGTAGTTTGTATATCGTAACAAAAGTTTTTGAACCAAAATTTTTTATCAGCGGGAAAGTAAAATTTAGTCCAAGCGTTGCACATATTTGTTGCGGCTGAGGAAAAGTTGCTACTAAAGCATTTTTTTGGGGTCGACTTTATATGTTGCCACAATAACATATATTTTTCTGTGGCGACATGTTTAAGTTGCGACTAAATGCTTACCATTTGTGGCTACTAATAGAGTCGCTACTATAATACACCACTAAAACTCCCTTTTCTTGTAGTGTTACTCATTTTTCGAAGAATTATTCTTAGAATAACTAGTTTTTGAGTATGGGGAAGGATTTGACTTGACATAGGTGAAATTTCTAGTTTAATTTAGTGATTATAGGGTGAAACCCTTGGATTTTTGGTTAAAGATAGATGAACTAAGATTGAATGCTTAGAATTCACCTTAATAAACATGAATTTGGTAGAATTAAGGTGAAATGATTGTAGAAAAAACCCTAGAATGAGGAATAAAAATAATTTTGGCCTTGGGGTTTTGGGATTAGGTTATAATCCTTGATATTATTGGGCATTTTGTTGAATGTGTGTTGTATTGTTCATTTTAGATCGAAACTAAGTTGAAATTGCAAGAAAAAGCTCTGGTTCATTAGAGCAAGGGCAAGCTTGGATTGAGGTAGGGGATGGTTAAAAGTAGTTGAAAACTCAATTTAGTTTATGTGTGCATATTAACTGTCTCTTGAGTACTTGTTACAATGTATGCTTAAAAAGGTTGAATTGTTGAATAATCTTCGAAGTGTCTAATCATATCTAATAAGGTGGAATGAAAGACTTGTTTGTTGTACAAGTGTGGTTGTGTTATTCCCATTTGTGATTGTACTTGTTGGATAAACTTACATGTTGCTAATCACCTGAATTGAGTTTATGTAAAATGATTCTCATTTGTGATTGTACTTGTTATTTCATATTCTGATTGTACATGTGTGACATGGATTGATATTATGAGATGAATTGATAAAGGTCATTGTTACAGAATTGGTGGAATTCAGGGAGTATAAGGGTGGGGATGTTGTAATAAGGGTGACATACATTGGTTGAGATAAGGGTGGCAGACATTAGAGGTCTGGATATTTGGTTCATAGACTGAGCTTGTTCCTTACAGGTCATGGCTAGTGGGTAACCATAAGACCCTTAGCATATGTATACATGGTGTTGGTGAGTTTGATGATTTTTTGAGTGGATCAGATTATGTTGTTATTGATATTTGGTTCCTTGAGTGGACCAGTTATGTTGTTACTGATATATTTGGTTCCTTGAGTGAACCAATTGACATTATTGTTGTTATTTAGATCTTTGAGTGGGTTGGGTTGTTGGTATAAATAAATTGTATAATTTCTGTGAAGTTTATTAAAACAGTAATTTTGGCAAGTTGGAACTCAATGTTGTTAGTCATGATATGCTTACTTGGTTTATTGTTGTTAGACATGGTCTTGAATTGGTGAAATGTTTATATTGACTTATACTTGAATATACTCACTTGGTATTATTATGAAAGGTTAGTTGAAGGTTTAATTGAGGTAAAGGTAAATTGATAAGTGTTTCATAGTTGTTCTTCTTCAGAAGGCGTTAGTTATTTGTACACATTTAATATTTTGGGTTGGCTAATGACACTACTAGTACATAGTGGCTTTGTACTAATACTAATTGTAGTCTTCTTTTTGTTGAGTGTAGAGCATTTTTCAGCGGCTGTGTCGAGACCTCAACTTTAGTACGTGATTTGCTCTGATTCAAGGGTGACCTACATCTTTCGGGCAGCCGTGAGTCATCTCACATTTATTTCTTGTCCACTTATTCCAGACATAAACACTTTACTATTTTATTTTTTGGGTTGAACCAGTAGTTGACATTATAAGATGTTTTTATATAATGACTTTCTATTCTCGGAGGTATTTTAGACTTTTCATATATTTCCATAATTGCTTATTATTATTATTAGAACACTTCGAGATATTGGTTTATTAATGGAATTGCTAGTTTTTTTTAAATCTGTTTAGTGGAATGGATGGTTATTTGGGGTAAGGGTTTTCCCACCGAAGGAATAGTGTGGATACCACTAGCGATGGGTTTGGGTCGTGACAAAGTTTGTATCAGAGCCCTATGTTCATTGATCTCGTTGTACCAAAACGAGTCCAATAGAGTCTTGTGGAATGTTATGGAGACGTCTATACTTTTTTTGAGATGCTATAAGACTTTAGGAAATTATCACTTTCTTTCTTCCTTCGTGCTACAACTTGATTCTAATTGGTATCTGGAGATCCAAATTGGTATCTGAATTCTTCACTCTTTTGTCCGCGGATAGTGAATATGAGAGCCAACAGAGCCAGAGCAGCAACTCCAACATTTGTTGCTCCAACTGCGAAACCAAAAGTTTAAACCAGTGTTAGGTCCTTTCATTAATGGGACTGAACATGATATGTTAACTATGTTTCTGAAGATGAAACATCCTACCTTTATGGGTTCTAAGTCAGAAGATGATTTTGAGTTCATTGTTAATTGTTATGAGAGGCTGCATAAAATGGGTGTTGTAGAGTAGCATGGTGTTGAGTTTGTAACCTTCCAACTGTAGGGTGATTCAAAGTAGTGGTGGAGGACTTATGTGGAATGTCGGCCTCCATTTTTACCTCAATTGACATGGACTCAGTTCCATATTCTGTTCTATGAATCCGCTTCTCATTCTGAAAGTATCTATGGGCTACTATGTCCCTTGACTATCGTAATACATCAATCAAACCATCCAATGCAACACCATGAGACACAAACAGTGTCTAAACAACATAACACCTGATTTTCTATTAAAAACCATCGTAGCCGGAGATTTTATCAACTCTCATCCTAGGGAAAACCCTACCTAGGCACTTACATACCAATGCTATAACTAACACAACATCACCAAACACTACACCATGTTTTCCCCTTGGGACATCTATGTTATGACTCTCTTTCACACCTCAATGGTCAACCCACAGGAATAAATCATCTTAAATATAACACCATCAAACACACAACTATGAGTTTCATTAACACAAAAATTCTTTACCATAACTCACATTAGTCTATTCGGGTTGAGATCACATCAGGTTAATTACATATATTCACTGAATGCGCAACTTATTTCCTACATTAATACCAATTATTCATTTAAATCCATCAATTAGAGCATCTTCACGTAATTTAAGTTTACCCAATTACACAGGAATCATGTAGTCCATGACAACACATGGTAGCCAATAGCCATCCCAGTTAAGTCCATAATTACAAAGAAATGTAAGTCACCAAACGGACTTATCAAACCAATGAATAAGACGTATAAGTCACTAATAGAGATATCAAGTCGTCACAACCCATGTTATAATTCATAATAACCACTCATCAGAACCATTTCTTAACGGTACAATAACACTAGCCCAAAATATTTTCCATCAGCATAATAAGAACGTGAATTTCACAATTAACTCAATGAGTAATACCAACAAACAATTATCATGCAACAAAGAGAGTTATGTGACTATGCATGACAACACATCATAAATTTAATCCATCAATCGACCCTACAACTAAGGATCATTAATTACAATCAAGTTTACTTAGTTAACAAGCCTTAGCAGTTTAACTAATATATCATAACTACCACTTCAAAGAATTTGAATTCTATTTCATTATATTGCAAATACATAGAACAATTTAGCATCATACCGACACACCATAGTTTATTGTAATCCTATCCCATGCGATGTTTATTGACTCTACAAGCAATAATTAATCAACTAGGTTTACCTTGATTTATACAATCAACACACAAGGCATTAGCATACATCAATGCACAACAGATCCATCATAAATCTAACGTACCCTGGTTTGTTATTATCAACTTATATAATAAGGATTAAATAAACAATTCCATAATAATTCACTCAACAATTGAAATTCCTGACTCTTATTGATAGATACCAATTGGAATTGACTAGGTTCCAATTGTGAACTCATCAAGATACTAATTAGAATCAACTAAATTCTAATTATGGTTGTAGAGATACAAATTGGAATAAACTAAATACCTAGTTGGCACAACCTAGAATGACAATAAACCGAGGTAGCACGAAAGGAATTAAGAAAAGGAATGACTCCTAGATACCTAATAGCTCCTTAAGGATTTGATGTGGACATCTACACACCAATCTAGGGGACTCTACTCTCTATTTGCTCTTGTACTTATGAGATAGATAACCTAGAGCTCTAATATTAACTATCACAATCCAAATAACGGGATCGCGCGAACACCTACTCTATTCTCACTAGATAGGAGAACCCTTATCACCCAACCAATATTATGCAAAAGTTCAAGTAAAAGTCTTTAAGGTAAGTTAACATAATCGTAAGATGAAGGTCCTTACAACTTTTAAATACATAACAATAACTTATTCACTACCCAAGACATGGTATAAACACATACAAGAGCTTCTAATACAATAAAGAATAGAAACAAGGACACAACTCCTACTATAGAAATAGGATGAGCAAAAGCTGCTGGTAAATACTTACTGATTTAAATAAGAAACCTCAACTGATCCTTCAACATATCTATATCCCAAAAAGGGGATATAGCAAGATTTGTATCAGTACAACCACTTGTACTTGTAGGTACCATCAGACAACCAAGTTTTGATCTCATAAACATAATATAGGAATCACAGAAAGAAAAGATGACAATTTATATAATAGTTTAATCCTAATTCACAATTCATATCAAATTGCCTTCTTAAGAGCTTCTAATTATATTTCATTATCTTAAGTAACCCATTTAACAAGAATTCAATGTCCAATTCAAGTTCTGTGTAATAGCCTTGCCTCCTTACTATACATATGAATATCATCCAAATCGTCGTCAACTCCTTATAATTTCAAACTCAAACGTTATCCTACGGTTCTTTACTATTTATGCCACACACACAACGAGTTCTAACTCCATAATAAACTCTGTGAGCTGGTAGTAACCACAATGCCTCCAGACGCTAATCCACTATCCTTCTAACCTCTTATTCGATTAAGGGAACATCACAATGTTATCAAGGTGTAAAAGTCATATGACATGTAAAATATCTCAACTAACAGATAGACACTACCACACTTAACATAATTCAAATATCAGTAAATTAGCAATCAACACATAACATGTAATTTCAAACACAAATGTGACTCCACAAATAACCACTTAAACAACTAATAACTTGAACAAGACTAACTTTCATCCTATCACTCATTTCACAATTACAATCAAAAGAATATGTTCAATAACAAAGGGGATGGGTCTATGACTCTTATAAATACCACAAGTGCAATCCATACCAAACCAGTCATAGCTTAATAATCTCATAAGAGTAGTCTAATGCTACATCAATTCACTATAACACATTATGTAATGAAAATAGTCAATCAAATGACTATGAATATGTAACACTACAATCATGACAATCACAACTTATCCTCAAATCTATAAACACATACTAAGGGGACTTATATGTCCAATAGTCATGATCTATGAGGGACCAATTTCATCCATGTACCGTACTAGTGTGGTACCTGACCCTACGAATATCATAATATTAATAACAACCATTACAACTCTACTTACATCTGTACATACATACAAATTGTGCTTATCTACCCAATAGTCATGACCTGTTTGATATGAGCTTAGACCATGTACCGTACCGGCGTGATACTCGACCATCAGAATATCATAATATAATATATCAAAATCAATTATCACTCAAGATATAATGAATCACATCAATAATATAAGTACTCACTTTATATAGACATTAATCAAATCCAATGTTCACTATTTCATATATACACCCAATATCACCTAACTCATCAATCACAAGTATGCTCGAAGGCGAATTCCACAACTTACTCATACAAGCATTATCAATTATATTCATCAATTAGAAGTATGTTTAAAGATAAATAAATAGCTTATTTGTACAAGCATTATCAATCATATTCATTAACAAGTACGTTTGAAGATCAATTAACAACTTATAAATGTAAGCATGACCACCCTAATTGAGTCTATACTCGAATTCAACATTCATCAGTTTATTCACTAATTCGATCCTCTTTTATTCACATTGAGATCGGTGAATTCAATTACTAAATAGTAACCCTTACATTTAAGTTATTATTAGATCAAGACACTATTTCATTAACCGATTATTCAACCATTTTACTATATTCGCTTATAATTATAGCTCTAATCATGTAACTTTATAGATCTTACTTCCTAATACTTAGCCAAACTTGACTTTAGATTCTTAAGTTATGACACCACATCCTTCTATCATGATCAATTCTCATAACTATCTTTCAGCAAGAATATCTCACATTCAAAAATGCACAATAGTGAATTCACCCTTTTAAGGTATTGAAGATGAGTTTTATAGATTATGAGCTCACACAAGGACTCTATTGTTAGCCATATTTACATATAAACCTTGAAATTCATCAACTAAATCATACAAATATATAATACCCCTCAAGGAATTCATACAACAATGTATCAACACCCAATTAGATCTGTTTCACTTAAATTTCATATTTTATCCATCCAAACTCTGTGCCTGCAGGCCTAAGCATCATTTCTCCCATCAAATATATATTACGAATACGATTTCTAACTATAGTCTACCACTCATAAACCATAATTTACCTCAACCGAAGATCTTGAAATAAGCAAACCACACCATGGATGCTTCTTCACTCCCTTCATACCTCATAATATTTAATCATCTAATAAACAAGCAATTATAAGAGTAATTAATCATTTACTCTTCGAATAAATACTTTGGAAATTAAAACCCACTAATTCTATCCTTATTCATGGTCTATAAGATTAGCCAAGGGTCAATTAACCATTAACTAATTCTATCATACTCACATTATCTCCATTAATGGAGTTTAAAGTTAAAGATCCTATCTTTATTGAATTCATGGTCCCCAACCATCAAAATTCATATTTTAAAATGACAAATTTATGTTAGGAATCGTTAGTTTATAATTTAGAAGAAATTGTAGGTGATATGACACATATCCATGGGTTTTCCCCATAATTTCATGAACCTATGGTTCTAATCCCCAAGAATTCACCATAATTCTCTATTCTAATGATTCTAGAAGAAGAACGGATTAATTCATTTTAAAAAAGAGTAAAGATCTTACCTCAATAAAGAATCTATATCCTAACCTCTAGAAACTTAACCCTCTAGGGTTTTGGAATGAGGTTTTTGAGTTTAAAACCCCAAACCCATCAAAATAAGCCTATATGCATTTTTGGCACCACTATAGCGAACTTTTGGTCCCTATAACGACATCGCTATGGTGGTCACGGACACTATAGCGGTCCTGACCCGCGACAACTTCATAGCACGTACACCGTTTAGTAAAATGGTCATAACTGTTTACTCCAAAAGTGGATTAACAAATGGTTAGTAACATTTGAAAGAAGACTCAGAGATATTTAATTTGGTGGGTATTGGGTTCTATAACTCTTCATATTCTAGGAGTAGTGATCATTTGAAGTTGACCCTAGTAAAAACTTATACCAAAACTCAATCGGTAAGGATGCTTTCAACTCAACTTTGTGCAAGTGGTTTTGTACTACCGTAATTCATATCTAATGAACTCCCATAATACTAAGGAATTGATTTAACCCCATAAGTTCTAAATTTTTGTAGACATAAGAAGATTATTTGATGTCTGAATCTCGTTGAAGTTCTTGTATTTACGTTGCAAGATCATGGAGAAAACATACCTAGCCTTATGAGGATAGACTAGAGGTATTGGGAATTGTTGAGGTCAACCAATGAGTGAAAATTAATAAAAGAAACTCAAAATAGCATTTTTATAAAATCTATAAAAACTGATATTGTCCACTGCATGTGATATATGGATCTATCCCCAGTCTCTGATTTATATTTACATTTTGTATATGGTCATGTATGGGCCGTAAAATTTACATACAGTTCTTATGTGATTTGGTCATGATAGTTTGATAGTGCTTCACTAAAATAATCATAAATTCTTGCTCTGGACTCAGATTAACAAAAGGTTTGATGCACCAAAAACTTGGCTCATAGACCTTTAATTTGATAGGCAGTGGGCAACGTAACTCTTCATATTTTAGGAGATATGCTAATTGAAGTTGACCCTTGTATGAACTTATACGAAAACTTAATTGGTAGAGAAGCTTTCAACTTAACTTTATTCTAGAGTTCTCTTATAACCGTAATTTACATACAATACACTTCCGACACTTAGGATTTGTCTTATACACCTAGGCACCTTAAAACTCACCAAGTTCAGATCTAATTTTGTACATGGTATGGTTCAAATCATAGTTCAAAAGTTTGAGGTGTTACATTAAATATCCATTTGATTATTGATTTCTTTAATGACATCGGGCGTGTCTAGCAAAAATGGTTGTCATGACACTAGCAATTTCAAACAATATCTAATTATAAAAAATAAATTTGTTTAGGATAAGATCCATAAACTAGGCTAGCAATATAAAATTTTAATGATTAACAATCTTAACTAACTTATGCAAGAACTAGATATCAAACATGTCTCAAACAAATACTGGTGATCTGTAAGGCAAACAACTACTATTGAAAAACCATTTCCTTAACATGTTTACTGAAGAGCTACTTACAGAAGTACACGATGAGAAGAAAAGGAACCAGATCCTTCATTGTAGACCGGAAGAAGACTGTTGATCAAATACAAAATAGATTTCAGTGTGTCAAATAATTTCTTAAGGAATTATGATTACAACTAATCACATGGAGCAAGAAACAAAAAAGCAATAAGAAATATTATCATATTTTCACACTTGAAAAGCACTTTGAAAATAGGATAAAATAAAAGAGGCCAATGTATGAATGAGGAAAATTAAGTCATACTTGAATTTGGTTCTTGAAATTTTAACCTAATCCATATTGAATATGAAAAACTGGAAACTACATAATACTCCTACATTAAGCAGGACATTGATATTGTTGACGACACCACAAAATAGAGAAACGAAGCTCAACTGTACAAACAATGAGAAATTATTAGTGAGAGGATCTTCAGGTTGAGTGAGAGTCAACTAGTAATGACAAAAGAACATGTTCACATCAAGTTGTATCACTATAATTCTTGTTGTCTAATATCATTCATTATGCTCAAATTGTAATATTTTCACTCCTTGTGAATTTTTAATAGGTGTTTTGTTTTAAGAAACTTCTTGAGTGGGTAGAGTCTTGAAATAAGTAGTTACAATTTGGAAGAATTGTAGAGGAGAAAGGTACTACGAGGTAGTCCCTTGGTTATAGATTTGTAACCTAAAATAATTACTCAATTTTGGTGGTAATTTGAGGAAAATACCTTGGAGTAGGTCATGGTTTTTTATTCTTAAGAGCAAAGAATTTTTAAGTAAAAATTCTTATGTTGATTTATTATCCTGCATTTACCTTTTGTCTAGTTTTTGAAGAGCCTAGTTAATCAATACATACATGTCAACAAAATATAAAGAAAGTAAAAGCTCCTGATGAGTTTATATATTATTATGCAATTAATCCTAGATCATAATATATAACATTGTTATGGAAATCATATGTGTCAAACAACATCGTTGACCAATTTCTTAAGAAGCAATGGCTAGGGTTGACCCTATCACTGCTTTTCTCAATACTCTAACAGAAATACTACAAATACGATCTCAAGTTCTATTTAGCATCTAATGACAACAATAATCAAGATAAGGGAAATATCTTAAAATATGTCAAACAAGAGAATTGCCACAAACTGTCTCAATCATAGCGCACCGGTTGTTTTAATAGTCTCAACCAAATAGGGAAGAAAATAAGTCACTTTCACAGTCAATTTACCACTTCACCACGTAGAAATCAATATGAAATGTAATGATGATGAAATAAAATAGAAATACACATGCACTAACCATTAACCTGTGTACCCCTGCTTCTTTTGTCGGATACTAGAGAACCATGAAGAACTCATGAGGTCCATATATTGTACAGGTGTGCACTCCAATTCAAATATTATACATGCATGCACTCTGATTGCAATGAAATGATATGTAATAACATATAGCTATACAATTGATATCCTAATTAATTAATAATATGGTGTACTAGAGTATCATGTGCAGGCATGTATTCCAATTCCAGTGAGTGTTACTTGGATTGCTGCTGGAGACTCTAATACTAATTTTTATTTCATTCCCATTTTAAAGTAAGGCAATCCAGAAATTGATTATCATCTATATGTAACTCACAGGGAGTTAGGCTAACTGAACCAGACTTGATCCATCAGGAGTTTACCTTATTCTTTCAACAACTCCTAGGTACTGTAGCACCTAAAATCCCATGCCTTAATAGTGAGTTAGCTAGAGATGGTCCATGCCTTGATGCAACTCAACAAATTCAAATGATACCAGCAGTAACAAAGGAAGATATCCTTCATGCTCTCTAACAACTTCCTCGTGACAAAGCCCCATGAATTGATGGATTCCCTGCTGAGTTTTTTAGAGAATTCTGGCCAATAATTAGAGAAGAGGTGACCAATGCTATATTACAATTCTTTGATAATGGCAAACTATTGAAGAGTGTCAACTGCACCACTATAACTCTACTTCCTAAAACTCCTGCTTCATACTTTGTCAAAGATTACCATCCTATAACATACTGCTCCACTATATATAAGCTGATTGCTTGGATCTTTACTGCTATGATAAAGCCTATGGTGTATTTTCTAGTCGGCCCCTTGTAATCTGCATTTATAGAGGGACGAAGTATTTTAGACAATGTGATAATAGCACATGAGCTAGTGAAAGGTTATTGGCAACAACATGTGTTGCCTCAATGCTTTATGAAGATAGACATCAGAAAGGCCTACGATTTTGTTGAGTAGGGGTTCTTGAACATGGTGTTAATTGAGTTTGGGTTTCCACAAAAAGTTGTAATCTAGATTATGACTTATGTATCATCATACACTATCCTTATCAATAACCTACATGCCAAGCAAAAAGAGGGCTATGGCAAGGTGACCCTTTGTCCCCTACCTGTTTGTTCTTACAATAGAGTACCTAAATAGATCTCTTAAATAATTGAGACACAATCCAAACTTCAACTACCACCCAAAGTGTGAGAGACTACATATGGTACATATTTGATTTATTGATGACTTGCGATTGTGTTGTAGGGCAGACAAAATTTCTATAGAGATGGTGTTGCAGGCTCTTGAGAACTTCTCTATAGTCTCAGGTCTTTAGGAAAATCTAGATAAAAATTCATTTTATGTAGCCGGAGTTTCAGATTCCTTCAAGAGCCAGATCCTTGTAGAAATGAAGTTTACCATGGTGACATTCCATTCAAATACCTATGAGTCCCCCTCTCCTCTAGAAAGTTGAACATTCACCAGTGCTTACCTCTAGCGGAGAAAATGATTCCTCGTATTAGATGTTGGACCTCAAAGCTCCTATCATACAGTAAAAGACTGCAACCGATAAAAAGTGTACTTTTCGAGATTGATCTAAGGCGTATTTATATGCCTTAGTAGCGACTTTAACCAATGATTACCTTAGTTTTAAGAACAATACTTGTGTATTATATAAGTTTTTGATGGAAAATGAGATAATGCCCTAACCAATATGATTAGACTCTTGTAGGTGGAATTTGCGAATTTTTGGAGCATGTTTGGCATGGAAAGTGAGGCTTGGAGGAGCTACGAGTGGAGAATATTGAAGATAAGAGACAAGCCAAAGAGTTGATCTTGAAGAATTAATCCAAATCCGCGAAGAGAAGTCGACAAAAGCTAGAAAATTACAAAAAAAGGGTCTGGCGCGCTAGGCAGCGTGCCAGGCCGCATTTGGCAAAAATTTCACCTGTCTAGGCAGTGCCCAGGCGCGCTGGCCAGCGTACCACGCCGCCTGGGAGCACCCTTCTTGCTGAGGCAAAATCTGCCTAAGTGCTAGGCGCGCCCAATGGCGTGCCGGGCCGCTTTTTGGCTGATTTTTGCCTCGACTTGGGTCTATAAATAGGGCTTTTGAGTTATTGTATCACATTCCATCATCCTTAGAATATTTGGGGCATTTTTGGGCATCTTAATTAGGTTCCATTCCTCTTCTTTTCAGTTTTTAAGTATTTTTATGGTATTTATTTACTTTTGGATGTTGATAAACATTATGAGTGGCTAAAATCCCTCATTCTTGGGGTTAAGGCCAAGAACATGAATCTCTTGGGTTAATTGTATTGGTTTTTGCTGGAGTTTATTATAAAGTGGTTATTCATATATTCTAAAATTCATTATTTTGGTGTTTGATCACCATTGGAATATATTTCTTGTCTTAAAGTGAGCTCGAGAGAGAAACTGAGAGATAGAACTTGAATATATGAAGTGTGGTCTGTCTTGGAGAAGTAATTCTAAGGGATTGACCTGTGGTTAGGATCGAGAGGTACCTAACCACCCACACTTGGTCAATTACAGGAAGAAAGCTTGAATGCTCTAGAATTGGTTAAGCTTATCACCACTCACAGATGTAGGTAGGTTTCTAAGTTCTAGTAGACAATTATAATTTGGAGACGAATATAGTTGTAAAATTAACTTTGGGATCGATAACCATGATAAACTACTCAAAAATGCTTAAACCAACAGCAATTATGCTCAAGAGATGATGTTCAGGGTGCCTTAGCCCTGGGAATTTACTTTTCATTGATTTTTCAAGCAAATTTGCAAAACCCAAAGTTACGGTAGCGAAGATAGGAGTTCTTAGTCCACAATCATTAAATTTTAAGCACCAAATCCATTGTCGTTTTCGCAACACTAGTTTTTAATTATCGTTTGACGTCCAGAGTTGATTTCTGTTGATGAAAGTCCCTTGGGTTCGATATCCGGCTCTTTAAAAGGAGCCACTTTATTACTTGCACGATCACGTACACTTGCGTGTATAGATGGGTCGCAACAAGTTTTTGTTGTCATTGCCGGGGACTTTCAAATAGATAGATTTCAATTATTGACGTTTGTACTTTAATTTTCAGCTACGTGTTGACAACTTGATCTTAGCTGTTCTATTTTGCAGGCTTACTTCATCGGAACACTGGAAAGGAACAAGGATTTGGTAGCCCCGCAGTCTGAACCTGAAAGATATTTCAATAGATTGAGGAGACAGGCTGCAGACTACCCAATCCCACAAGTCGAACTGGCTGGCGAAGGAATACGGGGTAATCCCGTGAGAATTTAAGAACCAGGTGAAGAGAGACGTGAACCGGAAGTGATGGCAGCTAGAACAGTCCGAGATGTGGCAATCCAACTCGCCACTAATGTGACCTCCAGTATTCTCAAACCGATAGCTGGAGGTAGATTTGAGCTTAAACAGAACATAGTGCAACTCTTGCACTCAAGTGGACAGTTTGCTGGTCTTGCTCATGAAGACCCGCAGAGGCATACTCGAAATTTTCTAGAGATAAGCGACACATATATTCTTGCAGGGGTGTCTTCAAATTATGTGAGACTTACTTTGTTTCCCTTTTCTTTGTTGGGGGAAGAAAGAAGGTGGTTAGATGCAGAGCCGGCTAATTCTATCACTACTTGGGATGATCTTGCTCGGAAATTCTTGATAAGGTTCTTTCCGTCTGGAAAGACAGCAAAGCTAAGGAGTGAGATACTAAGTTTCAGATAGAGAGACGATGAGAATTTGTACCAAGCTTGGAACAGATTCAAATCCATGTTGAGGGATTGTCCTCACCACCACCAAGCTAATGAAGTGTTGGTGCATACGTTTATAGAGGCTCTCGACCCCAACACTAAAATTCTACTTGATTCAGCTGCAGGTGGACAGGCTTTAGAGAAGACGTATGATGAATTATATGCTCTGTTGAATCATATTTCGCAGGGAAATCCAGACTGGCATAGTGATAATTCGAGAAATTCTACAAAGAAGGTTGCTGGGAAACTAGATGTGGATGCAGTCACAGCATTATCTGCCCAAATTTCAGCTATGAAAAACATGATGAACAATCACTTTAGTAGTTTGAATTTGGGGCAACAACCATCTCCCGTGAATGCAGTCCAGCAACAGGTTTCTGTGATGTGTAGCGTATGTGGAAATGGTGATCATACCAGCGAATTGTGTAGTGCTAATTCGGATTCAGTAAATTTTATTGGTAATGCCCAAAGGGGAGGTGGAGCTCAGAACTACGGTAACACTTATAATGCCGGGTGGAAAAACCATCCGAACTTCTCATGGGGAGGAAATCAAAATCAATATAGGCCTCAAGGATATGCCCCTCAGTACAACCAACAGCAAGGTCAAGGAAATCAAGTGGGTGCTAAGCCTGGAGATATAAGTGTGGAGGATATGTTAAAACAAATTATGGCTGAACAAGCAAAGCTGGCAGCAGATGTGAGGAACAATCAGTTGGCTACTCAGAATTTGGAAAAGCAGGTTGGCCAGTTAGCTAATGCACAGAATATAAGGCCCCAAGGAGGTCTTCCAGGAGATACTGAGCCAAATCCCAAGCAGGTGAATACTATAGTTACCTGTAGTGGTAAGCAGTTAGAGGATACAGTTGCACCAGCGAAAGAATTGGAGCCAAAAGTATTGGTGATTGAAGACGAACAAGTGGAGTTTACCAAAAGCTCCAAAGATGATACAGTGAGACCTAGTGTGAAATTGCCTCCTCCGTTCCCTCAGAAGTTCAAAAAGAAGAAGGAGGATGAATGCTTTGGTAAGTTCATTGAATTACTTAAATAAGTGCACATTAATTTGCCTCTTGTGGATATCTTGCAGGGTATTCCAAAGTATGCCAAGTTCGTGAAAGACATTGTAGCAAACAAGAGTAGATTGACAGAGTATGCCACAGTGGCTTTGACTGAGGAGGTTAGTTCTCGCATTCAGAACTGGTTACCTACTAAGCTGAAAGATCCTGGAAGCTTCACTGTAAAGATTACTCTGGGGGATCGTGTCTGCGCTCGTGGATTGTGTGATTTGGGGGCTAGTATAAATCTGATGCCCACTTCGGTTTTCAAGGAATTGGGTTTGGGTCGTCCGAAGCCTACTACTATTATTTTGCAGCTGGCAGACCGATCTGTGACTATACCTGATGGTATTGTTGAGGATGTTCTGGTACAAGTGGGGTCGTTGATCTTTCCCATTGATTTTGTGGTGCTGAATTTTGAGCCTGACCCGGAAGTCCCATTTATTTTGGGGCGTCCGTTCCTGGCTACAGGAGGTGCAATCATTGATGTAGCAGCCGGGAAACTTACTATGCGAGCTCATGATAAGGTTGAAGTCTTTGATGTATATAGGGCTTTGAAGCTTCCAGAGATTTATGAGAACTTGTCGGCTATCACAGCTATAGATTCGGCGGTTGAAAGCATCTACACTTTGTCTACAGATCCATTGGAAAAAGTTTTGATGGGGCAAGATGTGTTTGGTGATGCAGAAGCTAGTGAGATGGTGCAAGTTGTTGATCTTATGGGTATCTATGTTAAGGAAGGTAGATGGGAACCATTAAATTGTCCACTCGGTCCTACAACTAAGCCCTCAATTGAGGAAGCACCGAAGCTTGAATTGAAGGAGCTTCCATCGCATCTTAAATATGCTTTCCTAGGTGAAAATAAGACTCTTCCTATTATTCTGGCAGCAGATTTGTCACAAGAACAAGTTGATGCGGCATTGTTGATGGTGATCACAAATGACAATAATGAACTGATTCCTACAAGAACTGTAACTGGATGGCGTATTTGCATGGATTACCGGAAACTTAATGATGCTACGAGGAAGGACCATTATCCAATCCCTTTTATTGATCAGATGCTGGATCGTTTAGCCGGGCAGGAGTATTATTGCTTTCTTGATGGGTATTCCGGTTACAATCAAATTGCTATAGATCCCCAAGATCAAGAGAAGACTACATTCATATGTCCTTACGGCACATATGCTTTCAAGCGTATGCCATTTGGATTATGTAATGCACCGGCTACCTTTCAGCGTTGCATGATGGCTATTTTCTACGACATGGTGGAGGAGTTTGTAGAGATTTTTATGGATGATTTCTCAGTCTTTGGTAACTCTTTCGAGGTATGTTTGCAAAACCTGGATAAAGTCCTTGCTCGGTGTGAAGAAACTAATCTTTTTCTCAATTGGGATAAGTGCCATTTCCTTGTGACAGAAGGTATAGTTCTTGGGCATAAAGTGTCAAAGCAGGGGATGGAAGTTGATAGGGCAAAGATCGAAGGTATTGAAAAACTCCCTCCACCTGTATCGGTTAAAGGGGTGCGAAGTTTTTTGGGTCATGCGGGATTTTACAGAAGGTTTATTCAAGATTTTTCCAAAATTGCACGTCCCATGTGTGCACTCCTGGAGAAAGATGTGAAGTTTGTATTCTGTGAATCATGTGTGAAGGCATTCGAGGTATTGAAAAAGAAGTTGGTAGAGGCACCTATTCTCATTGCTCCTGACTGGGCTTTGCCATTTGAGCTCATGTGTCAAGTGATGTGGCAGTAGGTGCGGTTCTAGATCAACGGAAGAATAAGGTATTTCACTCTATTTATTATGCGAGCAAGACCCTTGATGCAGCCCAAATGAATTACACAGTGACGAAAAAAGAGATGCTAGCTTTGGTATATGTATTTGATAAATTCAGATCGTATTTAGTCGGCACAAGTGTTATTGTATACACGGATCATGCAGCGATACGATATTTGTTCAATAAAAAGGATGCTAAACCGCGCTTGATTAGATGGATCCTATTGCTACAGGAGTTTGACTTAGAGGTTCAAGACAGAAAGGGGACAGAAAATCAAATTGCTGACCATCTGTCTAGACTTGAGAGCTCGACACATATAGAGGATGATGGAAATATTTGTGAGGAATTTCCAGATGAGCAGTTGTTGGTATTAGAGGTCGAGGAGTTACCATGGTATGCAGACATTGTGAACCTATTGGTAAGTGGATTATTTCCTCCTGATTCGAGTCCTCAACAGAAGAAGAAACTGGCATATGAGGCACGTTTTTATATATGGTATGAGCCGTATTTATTCAAGCAAGGGCCTGATCAAATAGTATGAAGATGTATTCCGGATGCGGAAGTTAAGCAAGTGTTAGAGAGATTCCACTCATCACCTTATGGTGGACATCATGGTGGTGAACGAATAGCCCAAAAAATATTGCAATCAGGTTTCTTCTGGCCTTCGATTTTTAAAGATGCTCATGCCTTTGTAAAGAATTGTGATCAATGTCAACGTATGGGGACGATTGCCAAGAGACATGAGATGCCCCTTAACAACATCCTAGAAGTTGAAATTTTTGATGTATGGGGGATTGATTTCATGGGCCCTTTTCCACAGTCGAATGGAAATCTATACATACTCGTTGCAGTGGATTATGTATCCAAATGGGTAGAGGCTGCAGCTCTTACTACTAATGATGCCAAAGTTGTGGTAAAGTTTCTTCAAAAGCACATCTTCACTAGGTTCGAAACTCTAAGAGCTATTATTAGCGATGGAGGATCACACTTCATAAATTATTTGGTGAAGAATGTATTGGAAAAGTATGGAGTAAAACACAAGGTCTCAACAGCGTATCATCCCCAAACAAGTGGCCAAGTGGAAGTGTCTAATCGGGAGATAAAGCAAATCTTGCAGAAGACGGTGAATACTCAGAGGAAAGACTGGTCACTTAAGCTGGATGATGCTCTTTGGGCCTATCGAACGGCGTATAAGACTCCTATAGGGACTTCTCCCTATCATTTGGTCTTTAGGAAAGCTTGTCACCTCCCAGTTGAGCTTGAGCATCGAGCATATTGGGCAGTAAAGAAGTTGAATCTAGATTCGGGGTTGGCAGGTAATAAGAGGTTGTTACAACTCCACGAGTTGGAAGAATTTTGTGCCCATGCATATGAAAATGCTAAGATTTACAAGGAGAAAACGAAGCGATGGCATGACAAACATATTCTTCCTCGTACGTTTGAGCCAGGTCAGTTGGTACTCTTGTTTAACTCAAGACTTAGGTTGTTTCCGGGCAAGCTAAGATCTAAGTGGAGTGGGCCTTTTGAGGTAAGTCGCACGACACTTCATGGTGCGGTGGAACTTGTAAACAAGGAGGATGGTACAAGGTTTATGGTAAATGGCCATAGATTGAAGCATTACTTCGGTGAGGAAGAGAAGCAGACGAAGGACGTGCTTCGCCTTGATGATAACTGAGCTCTTATAATTGGTCGAGTTGCGACATTAAACCAGGCGCTACATGGGATGCAACCCATGCATGTGTTGTAATAGTTAGATTTATAAAGTAAAAATACAAAAAGAAGAGTCATGCCCCGACAAAAACTAAGGCGCTTGATGAGAGGCAACCCATCTCTTTTACAGTTTTTGTTTTCTAACGTAGTGCTAGGATCTTGTGTTTATGCAGATGCACGGAGTATGTTGGTATGATAATCCACAAGAAAAAGGTAAATTTGGCGGATGGATGATTATTTGAAGGTGCCGGGCAGGCAGGACATGTTTTGGAGCAAAGCTTCGAGTCTTGGGACTTGTAAAATCCCCAAGATTATGAAACGAATGTATAAAATTGCTCAGGTATGAGGATAAGTGTGGGGTGCGCTACTCAGCGTGCCAGGCTGAAAAAGCTAAAAAAAAAATATTTGTTGAGGCAGTGGGGAGGCGCGCTGGCCAGCATGCCACGCTGCCTTCCCCAAAAATTCAGCACGTATGGGCAGTGCACAGGCGTGCTAGGCAGAGTGCCACGCCGCCTGTGCACGATTTTTGGTCAAGGTGGGCAGTGCACAGGTGCGCTAGGCAGCGTGCCACGCCGCCTGTGCACCATTTTTGGTTAAGGTGGGCAGTGGGGTAGCGCGCTAGGCAGCGTGCCACGCCGCTACCCCTTATTAAATTTTTTTAGTTCTTTTCTTAAAAGAGAACCGACCCACCCCCACCCCTCCTCTTTTAAATCCCCAAATTACTTCATTCTTCACAAATATTCCAACACCCCACACCCAAACTCACGATTTTCTCCCCCCATCTTCAAAAATTTTCTCTATTATTTTTGTCTTCTTGCCCACACAAAGTTCGACTCTTTGCTTTCTCACTTTGGGATTGTGTTCAAGTCACAAATCAAAGCTCTCAAGGTATGTCTCCTTCACTTTCTCTTTCTACAAATTGCCATGAATTATGCGATTTTGGGTACTCTTGATTTTGTTTATGAACATAATATTGTCATGGTTTGTTGACTTGCGTCCTATCATATGATTGGGGTTTCTGGGGTGGCATTACATTGAACTTGGAAGGCCTGTGCACTTGTGGTTAATAATCTTATTGTGGTGCAAAAAGTGGAAGTGGGTTTATCTTTATTGGTGAAAATTGAGCAAATTAGTGGTGGAAATCACCAAATACAACTCATATGTGTGGAATATATATGCTTATTGCTGGATTTCTTTATTAAGAATGTACATTTATTTATGGTGGGAAATTGG
This sequence comes from Capsicum rhomboideum, assembly GCA_031232105.1. NCBI lineage: Eukaryota > Viridiplantae > Streptophyta > Magnoliopsida > Solanales > Solanaceae > Capsicum > Capsicum rhomboideum. The sequence goes on from CP124718.1 coordinate 25,584,154, forward strand.
TTTGGGGGCATTGAGTGATGAGGGGAAGTCTGAGTACCCTCCGCCCATATTTATTTTGACTTGGTGCTAAGTGACTAGGTGTGGGGTGGCCCTCAACGTCACTGCGCATCAAGTCGGTTAGCCATTTGTTACATATTTTTTTGACTTGGTTGTGGACCTATGCTACAGGTACTATGTCTGATTCTAATGTAGCAGCCTCTAGCTCTCACAAGAGACGTCGGTCGGGTAATAAGGTACCCACAGCTCCCCCAGTCCCAAAAGGGCAAAAACGAAAGTATGGGCTACACGCGGTCTCCAGTGCTGGGAAAAGTTGGTACAAAAGTCATCCGGAAGCTAAATATTTCTCCGATGAGTGTATTGATAGGGCAAGCCTTGCTCGGGCTTACCCTAGAATTTTGGCTCGACTTGAGCAAGTGGGGATGGGCTTTGTTTTCAACAGACCTACAGATTGCAACCTCCACCTAGTGAGGGAATTGTACGCAAATTGGAACCCTGACGCACCTACATGCTCGGTGGTGGTACGAGGTTCGGATGTGATACTTGACTCCTTGAGCTTGACTGGATTATTGGGGGTTCCCACTCGGGCGAGTCCTCAAGACATACTCAGGCTAAATTCCAGGCCTCCATATGCTAAAATTTGACACACTCTGTGCGGCCCACGTTCAACTGTGAGGTGGCTTCGCCATCACCAACGAGGGTACCAAAAGAGTCTACTCTTTGCCCATCTCAACAAAAAGGCTAGGATTTGGCTTAAGATTATGTGTTGTTGTTTAATTCCGGGGATCCACATGACTGAAGTTACAAGAGATCGCGTCTGTCTGGTATATGCTCTCATGACTGATGCAGAGATTGATGTTGGTTCTGTTTTGTTGTCAACAATGCGGCGAGCTCGCCTTCATGGAGGTCTTCGATATGCTTTCGGTGGACTATTGACCAAATTAATGCGAGCATTCGAAGTGCCCGAAGAAAATTTTGATTATCATCCTCCTTTGACGACAACGCCTGTGGATGTCACCCAGACTAAGGTGCCAGATTCACTCGGCCCCACTTTGACATTAGCAGAGCGACATGCTCGAGATGACGGGATTTTAGCCCGCATGTATGGATTGGAGATGCTGCGACACAGAACTGGGGGTAGACCTCCACGGAGGATGAGCTGAGCCAGGTAGAGAGAGATTATCCTCTCAATGAGCATGCCATGGCCTTATTGAGGATTGGTCCCGACTTTGTGGAGCCTGTGGATGATGATATCCCCACAGATGAAGAGGACCTCCAGAGTGGTTCTGAAGATGAGGAAGCTGAGGCAGATGATCCACCGTTAGAGGTCCGTGGGCCGGAGGATAACGACTACCTCGACTGACCAGGGAGCTCCTTACATCCTACTCTTGCTTTGTTTATTTTGGTAGCATTGGGGACAGTGCTAATATTTTAAGTGTGGGGTGGGGTGTGATGGACTTCCTTTGTATGTATGTATATGTGTGCTGTTGTATGCTTTTATTTTGGGTTCCTTAGCGTTTGTTTTCGGTTCTTTTACTAAGGAGAGTCCCTTTGAACCGTACAGAGATGCAGACATACTGGGCTCAGGTATTCCTTCTTCCTAAGAAGATCATCAAATTGGTATCGCATATCTATAGAGTTTTCTTATGGACAGGAGGTTGTGATAACTCTAGGAAAGCTTTGGTTGCTTGGGACACAATGTGTAAGCCCAAAATAGTTAGAGGACTGAATATAATTGATTTTGGTAAATGGAATAAGGCAGCCATTTGCAAACTCTTATGGGCTCTTACTCACAAGAATGATATATTATGGGTGTAGTGGATACATAGCTTTTATATCAAAAGGCAAAACCGGGCATATTTGGAAACTCCAAAGCAAGCAAGTTGGTTTGTTAGAAAGGTATTTGATGCACGAGAATTGTTCCCTAACACTGATCTAATTGTTCACCTGCACCAGTTCGCTACAGCTGGGGCATTTCATATCAAGAAGCTTTACATATATTTCATTCCTCAGCATCCAAAAGCACCATGGAAAAATATTGTCTTAGCCATAGAAATTATACCAAGACACCATTTCACTCTTTGGCTTGCCGTGCGGAATAGACTTTCAACAGTTGATCGATTGGCCAAATGGGGGATTCAGGTACCCCAGGAGTGTGTACTTTGCAATACAACAAGCATAGAGATATTAGACCACCTATTCTTCCAGTGCTCATTTTCCAGATTCATTTGGTCCACTATGTTTCTATGGATGAACATTACTAGAAAAATCAAGACTTGGACAGAAGGGGTAACATGGCTTTCCAAAATCATACACAAAGGCCGACCAAAACCAAACATCCTGAGAGCTCTTCTTGCTGCAACTGTCTATCACGTTTGGAATCAGAAGAACTCAAGAAGATTCCAACAAAAGAGTAGAACAAGCATTCAGATTGCAAGAACTATTAGTCTACAATTACATATTAGAGGTCAATCTATCTATTGGTACATGGAAAAGAACCCTCGAATAGATGCAACGATACCCTGTACAAGCTTTATAGTGCTTATTACTTAGTTTAGTATAGGATCTCTATTGAAACTAGCTCGATAGTCCAAAAGAGCTAGAGTTGTAAATGCTACTGGTTGGAAATAAAATCTTGTCTTTCGGCCAAAAAAAATAGCAATAACAAAACTCTAAATCCATAAAGGAGAGTACGGGATGTAATATCAATCAAGTAAGAAAAATAAACCACAACTCAACCAGTTATATCACTAATCATAGTCACATAATCACGAAGTCATCAAACATGTAGACAATAATCAATTTCCCATAACATGACAATGGTACCCATAAAAATACTCATCATTTTTTTTTATACACGAGCCCCATTCCCCATATTCCATAAATTTTGGTAACTTAAATGCATTAACACTTCATAGAGTCAGGAAATTCTGAACATAGCTTAATCACATCTAAAAAATGTTAATTACGGATTGTCCCTTCTGTAATGCCTCTAAATAGTCTCAATCTATTCAAATATATAATCTATATGAGTATAAGAGTTTGTAGATACCCATATAGCTATATAAAAGATTGATTTGAAAATTGAGTCAAAAGTTCACTCGAGACCCCGAGGTCAAAGATGGAATTTAATTTTAGAATTGAATTATCAATTAGATAGAAAGCTTATGCACCAAAAACAACCTAAAATAGATCATTAATCGACCCCACATTCAAAAATTTTAAATTATCAAACTTAGAGAAAAAATCTAAAAACCTCCAATCTCAAATACCTATTAATTTATTAATTAAATGATGGAATATCGAGAATTCATAAATAAAAGTTCAGACTTTTGATTGAAGATAAAATCGAGCAAAACCCGTTAAAATCATTTAATATTGAGCTCCTAATCTCCCCAAATTGAATTTAGAACAATGAAATCATAATTAGAGAAATATTACTTTTAATGTACACTGATCTCCTCTAAAGCAGAAAATATGTCTCACTTGTAGGCTAGCAAAGGCAGAAAACCCCCTAAAAGAGGAAGCCACTTAATTTGAACGACTATGAAGAAGTGGAGGAAATGCTTAGGGGCAACAATACCAGGTCAAAACTTCATTCACATGATTTTAACTCCCTACCCTAATTGAAACCACATAATCAAACACTCACCATAAGGGAGACATCATCGAAGCAACCTCTCTTTACCTAGGAAGCATCACAAAAATGGTGAAGGCCACAAGGAAGGCTACACTAGACATCAATAAACCACCAATAGTGAAAGAATTCTAAAAGATTAAATTGACCATTAATTTTTATTAAGAACATCTTGAAAAAAATCAAATAAGCAAATCAATCGTCAAACACGTTCCAGACTCATTGAATTCATCAAATCTCTAATCTAAGGTCTTTTGAGCAAATGTTGAATATGGTCAAGCTTAATTGTTCAAAATGCAAGAATTTTAACCATTGACCCAAATCATTTACTCGAACCTCAATACATGTGCAAGCCATCCAACTCAGTCAAAAATCACCTTCTAAACCTAATGTAGTTGTTCAAACTTGAATCAATCTTGTTAACTCAAAATGTTGAATTTGGTGAAACTTGTCAATTTTTAAACCTTCAAAAATCTTATTTGAAACTCATTCGATCACCTCTTGAATTGTTTCACCCATCCTCATAAGTCAGAAATGAAATACTAAAGCTATAGAAAAAGACAAAATAGATAACAGTAGCAGAAAACTCAAAACAATCAAGAGTTTCATTACATCATCCACCACTAAAATACACATTTATCTTCACATATAAAGAGAAAAGAAGTACCTAAATTATTAGAAAGTTGAGGATATCTTTTCCTCATGTATGAATCATTTTCCAGATGGCTTCTTCTACTGGATGATGCCTTTAGTGGCTCTTCATATATGTTATCTTGTTAAACTTTAGATTTTAAATTTGTGTATCTAAAAGGGGTACCGGCTCATCCTCCAATGCTAGATTCTTATCTTACTGCACAAAATTCCCCTTGAGCATATGGAAATTATTAGTACAATACTTTTTCAACATCAAAACATGGAACACCAGATAAATTAGTGGTAAAGCCAACTTATAGGCCACCTCATCAGTACATTGTGACACCTTAAATATAATGATAAACCAAGGGATGAGCTTTTCCTTTTTCCCAAACCTCATAACATGTTTCATAGGTGATATCTTCAATAAAAACTTCTAACCAATCATGAATTCCAAGTCATGAAATCTTTCATTTGTATAATTTCTTTGTTTGTTATAGGTTGTGAGAAGTTGATATTGGATCATTTTCACTTTATCCATAGAATCTCTCAAAAGGTCTGTACCCTATGACCTAACCTCAAAAGCATCAAACCAACAGACTAGAGACCTATACCTCCCACCATATAAAGCCTCAAATAGAGCCATCTAAAAATTGGAATGGTAACTATTATCATATGCAAACTCAGCCAAAGAAATGAATTGTCCCCAATGACTTGCGGACAACATATCCCCCAGAAAACCTAAATAGTCCACTAGGATTGGCCATCTGTCTAAGAGCAAAATATTTTTTGATCTTTACCTGGGTACCCAACTTCTTATATATAGACTTTTAAAAATGAGACATTAACTAAGTACCCCGATCTAAAATGATGCAAATGGGCTCACTATGGAAATGAATAATCTCTTGAATATAGATTCTGGCCAACCTCTCAAAAGTGTTAGTAGTCTAAGCCATAACAAAATGGAAAAATTTGGTCAACCTATCCACGATAACCCAAATAACCTCAAAATTTATCAAAGTCCAGGATAATCCCACCACAAAGTCCACAGAATGTGCTCTAACTTTCACTTAGGTATAGGCATATTCTGAGATATATCACTTGGCCTTTGGTGCTTATATTTCACCTGCTTATAATTCAAACACTTACACAAGGCATCCGCTACCATAATAGCCTTGCCCTAATTATAATGATAGTCATATCATAATCCTTGAGCAACTCCAGCCACCTCCATGATCGAATTCAACTATTTCTAGTTGAATATATATTGCAAGCTATGATAATCCATAAAAATATGACAATGCACACTATAAAGGTAACGCCTCCAAATCATCAAAGAAAATACTACCATTGCCAACTCTTAAGTTATAAATAGGGTAGTTCTTCTCATGAATCATTAACTCCCTTAAATATTAGGAAATAACTTTTCCTTTATGCACAAACCACACCCAAGGACAATCAATGAAACATCACAACACATTAAAAAGCCCTCACCTTCTTCAAATATGGTCAAAATTGGGGTCGATGTCCACAAAGTCTTAAATATTTGGAAACATGCCTCACACTTATCAGAAAAATAGAAAGTCACATTATTTTGAGTCACATTAGTAAATGAAGATGAAACAGAAAAGAAACCCTTCACAAATCGCTAGAAATTATCAACCAATCCCATAATGCTTTGAATCTTGGTAGGTAAAGTGGCCTAGCGCAATTTTGAACTGCCTCAATCTTATTCAAATCTACCATAATATCATGCTTGGATACCACGCTCCCCGCGAACATTGGAATTATAGATAACTCACACTTAAAAAAAAATTGGCATAAAGTTACCCATCTTTTAATATTTGAAGGATAATCTTTAAATGTTGTTCATGTTCCTCTCACTATAGAATTATATCAAGATATGATCAATAAACTCATAATGGAAATTAGTCAACTCCATAAATGTTGTTAGGGAATTAGTCAACCCAAAGGACATAATTAAAAACTCATAACGGTTATAACGTATTCTGAATGTTGTCTTAGGGATATTCGAGTCCTAATCTTCAATTGATGGTAGCCTCATCTCATGTCCGATTTTAAAAATACAGAAAAACCCTGAAAATGATCAAATAAATAATCAATGCATGATATTGAATACTTATTGGTGACTTTTTTCAACTCTCGCTAGTCAGTGCACTTCTGCATAAAACCATCTTACTTTGTCACAAAAAAATAGAAAATCCCCAAGCAGAAACACTAGGTCTAATAAATCATTTACTAAAAAAATCTTTCAATTACTCTTTCAAGTATTTCAATTTTATCAGTATCATTCGATTGACCTAATAGAAATAGCTTAAGTGCCTTGCTCCGATCAAACCAATTTTATCGGTATCATTCAATTGACCTAATAGAAATAACTTAAGTGCCTTGCTCCAATAAAACCAAAATTGATGTCACGATTAGGTGAGACACTTTGAAAGTTTATCAAAAATAACTCCAAAAACTCTTTTACCACTAGTATCGACTCTAACAAGAGAAACAAATATATGTCAGATTATCACGACCCAATTGGCCATGAGTGAACCCACACTAATCCCCCTGTGGGAGAACCATCTAATCCAAACCATTGCCCAATACTTAGCTATTTTCAAAAGGGACTATTCAATTAAAAGATGCTAATCAAAAATATCTTAAGAACTGCCTAATAAAGTGCAAAAAATAATCCAAACTAACTATTATAATTCTTAAGGACCCAAAGTCACCCTACAAGAATAATGGAGGTGTAAGATAAATATCCAGAAGTAAAACAAAACAATGTATCACTGTCCAAAATAATGGACATGATCAAATGAGATGATCCAATGGCACCTAAAGGTAGATGCTCACCCTTGGATTGGAAAGCTATTAGTCAATGCTATATCTGAGGTTTCATCTCAATCGCTGGAACAGAGTATGTACTCAAAAAAAGACGAGCACATGTAGTATCAGTACAAACACTATGTACTGGAAAGCATCATCATTTGACTCAACTCATACCCATGCTTAAACATAAATCAAGTATGAGTAAATTAGAATTCAACACATAATAAGTAATTTCAAACAACAACTACAAATCCATAGACTTTCACTTAGTCAACTGATACCTTAACTAGAAAAACCTTCATACACATAAGTTTAATAAAAAGGGAAAGTCTACGACTCCTCAAAATACCACAAATGCATGTACATCAATCAATTATCATTAACCTATCTCACAAGAGTTGACTTGAGCAACCTCGATTTCAATGTAACATGTATGAAATGAAAAGGAGAAATCAATGACTATGAACATGCAACAATGCATCAAACCATTATCACCTTGTGTCAATGTAACGACCCTCTTGGTCGTTATGTAAAAGTCTTATGGAGGTTACAAATTTCAGACGAGGCTAGTTTCAGTTTATTTTAGGTGAATGGTAGTCTTGGAAAATTTGGGAATAATTTAGACTATATTGTCAGGAACAGTGTTGATTTCTAGTTAGCTAAGTTGATAAGGAACCCATAGTATTTTATGAAACTAAATTTTGGTTAGTAGAACTCCCGGAATTGACCTTGGTGTAAAGGGCACTGTTCAGAATGTCCTAAGATCAAGGTGTGTTGTTAAAGGGGGAGTATTGGGTGAAGACATATATTCTATCCCATATACACCACTATAGTTGGTGACAAACTGCTATAGCAGAAAAACTACCACTATAGCGGTGGTCAAAAGCGGTCAAGCCGCTATAACGGTCAAGTACCACTATAGCGGTAAAAATCGCAGATTAAAGGGCAAAACCCCCAAAATAGTTTATTATTTTATAAACTCATTTTGGGGTAAGAGGAAGGCGATTTAGGTCAAAAATCACTGGTTTACCTCTGTTTAACTTCGTTAAGGTAAGGAATTCACTCCCTTTAACTTGTAATCACTTTTTGATCCTTGGAAGACATAAGTTATGCAGTTAGGTGAGTGTTTTAGCGTGGATTTTGGTATGTTTGTTGGTACAAGGGTTAAATTGAGCATTAGGTTAATGGTTTTTGCTTATTAACCATGAAATTGGCTTTTCATTTCATTAATTCACTTATCATTCCATTAAATTGGTAGTTTTAGATGAATTATGTGGGAAATAGCGCTAGAACAGTTAAGGAATGATTATGAACTGACCTTAGGGTGTTGGGGGTGGCTCATAATCCTCGCCATGTTAGGTCATTTCATTAATGCAATGTTTGTATGCATGTTCTAGACCACGAGCAAGCGAAAAGGGAACAAAAGGGAAAAGCTCAGGCTTAAAGTTGTGTGATCTTGGTTTGAGGTAGGTGATGGAGTGTATTTAATCCATCTTGTGTTATGTTTGCATATTAACTACTCTATAGTATGATTGGTTAATCTGTGTGGTGTGCTTGGTCATTGAAATGTTTACTTGTTTTATGACTTAGCCTTCTATATTGTATATTATAGAGTGTTTTGGCATTTGAGACGTTCTCACAGGTTATTCGAATTAAGGGTTACAAACATTCATGTCTAGGTTTAGTATATGGATGGTAATTGTCCTCTGCAGGTCATAGCTATAGGGAGGGGGGGGGGGGGGGGTATATAACCCTTAGCATGTATGTACGGGCTTTCAAGGTGTATTAGTATGACAGTTCCTTGAGTGAATCAGAGGATTTGTATTGTTTGTGTTTGTCCTTATTTGGTTGTCTTGGAAAGAGTTGCATATTATTGTCTTTAATGACACTTTTTGACTTGTTGGCTTGTCTCTTGAGTGCTACTTGTACATATATGTTGTATGTTTGATGTGTAAGCATGTGTTAGCTAATGGTACTGCATTTTGGATTAAATGTCCATATTTCCATCATGGGTTATTCAAATGATCCTGCCAGTACACTGTGGTTTATTTGTGTGCTGATACTACACCTGCATTTACTTCTGTGAGTGCAACATATATTCCAGCGGATTCATCGAGTCCTTGTTTGTGATTTCAGTAGTCGATTCCAGATTTTAGGGTGAGCAGTATTTTTAGGCTACCATGAGATCTCTCCTATTTAAACAATGTCCTTTGTTCGGCCTTGTTACTTTCGTTTTATTTTGGGGGTTGCATCCCCTCTCTTGATATTCTTAAATGTTTTGGTACAGAAAACTTTCAGGTCCTAGGGTTGTTATGTTTAAGTATAATATTTCTGCTTCAGTTGTACTTGCATTTTTATGCTAGTTGGATTATTATTGTATGATTAGTTAACTTACTCTCATTTATGTGTGAACCTTAAGATAATGATTGGGTTTATTGGTTCTCCCACTGGGTGAGTAGTGTGGGTACCACTCAAGACGGGGTTGGGTCGTGACAAAACTTGGTATCAAATCCTAGTTTTCGTCGATCTCATTGTACCAAAATATGTCCAGTAGAGTCTCGCAGAATGGTATAAAGACGTTTGTACTTTTCTTCAGGAGGCTTTAGGAATTTAGGAAAAAAATCTATCTTTCTTTCTTTTTTCATGCTATGACTTGATTCCAATTGGTATCTGGTGATCAAAATTTGTATTTGATCCTTCACCCTTTTGTCAACAGATGGTGAATAGTAGGTCGAATGGACCCCGAGTAGCAGCCCTAGCATTGGCCGATTCAGTTTTGGAGCCAACCGTGAAGGAAAGAGGATGAATGAGAGGTAAAGAAAGGAGATGATGGGGATGAGTCACACTCATCAGGGGTGGAGCTCAAGCAACTATGGGTCAGGCTAGTGAGAGGGCAACATATCCCCCCCCCCCCTCAAAATCATTTTGAGGAGAGTAAAGCAGTAGAGGAGCAAGAGATAAAGCCCGAGGTGGCAGCACCAGTTGGGTTTGTAGCTCTACCTCCCATGTCTGCTAAAGTGATTCAGCAAGTGTTGGCTTTTTTGAGGGGGTTTCCTGGGACTGGAACCACCCCAACTGGTTCGGCTTATCAGGCTCCAGCTACGCACCCAGGTGTTGCTATGGCTACTAAGATGGATGAGACTTCAGGCACGGATGTTTTTCCTCATCTAATTTTAGGCTCAGTGATGACTGGTACTGAACATGACTTGTTGACTAGGTTCTTGAAGATGAAATCTCTAATGTTTAAGGGTACAAAATCTGAGGATGCTTTTGAGTTTATTATTGATTTCTACTAGAGGCTACACACGATGGGTATTGTGAAGCAGCATGGGGTTGATTTTATTACATTTTTGCTGGATAAAGATGCTAACCAGTGGTGGAGAGAATATGTTGAGTTTCGGTCACCTATTTTTCCTCCTTCAACTTTGGAGTAGTTTCATGCTCTATTTTTGGATAAGTATGTACCTCGTGCCCTCTGTGATAGCAAGAAGGATGAGTTCTTGGCTTTGGAGTAGGGTGTTATGTCAGTTGCAGGTTATGAGGCTTAGTTTAATGCCTTGTCTTGTTATACCACTCCATTGTTGACTACGAAGGAAGAATAGATTTGACTCTTTGTTAAGGGGTTGAACTATGACCTTCTGGCGTTGATGTGCAAATGACTATTGTGGGAAAGGGGTTTAATGATGTGTCAGATTATGTGAAGAATTTGGAAGGTGTGGCGCAGACGGGATAGGCTAAGATGTTAGCCAAGAAATCTCAAAATATTGGAAATTTCAGTGGATTCTTTTCTAAGGGCTAGCAGTCCTTTTCAGGTCGCCCTATTCAGTCAACTATACCAGCTTCTACTGTGATACCAACTAATGGACCTTCTCAGACTCAGGTTATTAGAGACCAAGGGGCTTCTTATTTTTCTGCCAATTGTCCATCTCTGGAGTGTGGGTGTTACTATTGTAGTATTGCTGGTTATTTTAAGAAGGAGTGTCTGGTGAGACAGGCGAATGGCCAGACACAGTAGTAGGCTCGGGCAGTGGTTTCAGTAAGTAGAGGAGGGGGAAATGGCAGGATTTGTCCATGGGGTGGATGGGGAAATCAAGAAGGTGGTCATTGTAATGGTGGCGCAGGAGCCCAAACGGGTAGAGAGTTAGCTCAAATTGCTGACCGATCCCATTGTTATGCATTTTTGGGAAAGACAAATGTCGAGGCTTCTGATGCACTAATCACAGGTATTATTTCTATCTGTGACCGGATGGCTTCTGTCTTATTTTATCCGGGGTCCACTTATTCTTATATGTTTATTTAGTTTTCTATGGGTCTGAGTCTGGTTTGTGATATTCTTGACTATCCTGTGAATGTGTCTATTCTGATTGGGAAGTCTGTAGTAGTTACCCATATTTATCGATCTTGTCCTATTTTGTTTATGGGTTTTCAGACTTGGCTAGACTTAATTATCTTGGATATGTGGGACTTTGATATAATCTTGGGTATGACCTGGTTATCTCTGCATCATGCTGTTTTAAATTGTAATGCTAAAACAGTTACACTAGCTATACCTAGGATGAAGGAATTGGAGTGGAAAGGAGTGTATAAGGCCAAACTAGTAAGAATGATATCATATGTCTGGGCTAGGAGGTTAGTAGGGAAGGGATTGTAACACCCCGTACGCTTCTAAGTTTAGCTGACAACCGTAACATTTAGGGAAAAATGAAAACATGAGAGATTTGATGAATTATGTATTAAATTTGTGGGCATTAATAAGTCTTGCACAATTGGGCCCAAAATGAGGCCCAAAATCATGAAGAAGACATGGCCCAATGTAGGATTTTGACCCATTCTTCCAAATTTGGTCCAATTGACTAATCAACATAGCATTAAATCCTAAGGAAAAAGATAAGAGAGACATGAGGGACTATATAAAGGAAAAATCAGATTTTTATCTCATTGAACTCTCATCTCATTTCTAGATTTTTCCAACAATAACTCCTTTGCTCTCAAGAACCCTAAGTCACTCTTTGGGCCAAGATGATCAATTGGTAAGACTTGGTAAGTGTTTATTATGATGGATTAATATATTTTAGGCATAATAGATGGTGTATATTATGTTGGTGGAATATTGAGAAGTTCACAATAAGTGAAAGGTTACATGTTTGCTTAAATCGGAGGTTGGTTTGTCTTGTAAACTTGGTGATGGACTTGTGGTTATGAAGGAAGTGAACTTGGTGGAGTAAATATTGACATGTGATATGTGATTATGGTCTTACTTTGTTTTATTCTTGTGCATAACATTTGGAATTGATATTGTGAAATTGGTTATGGTTTTGGCGCCGTATTGGCCGTGAAATGTGGTTTTGGGTGTCGTTATGTGTGTTGTGAGACCATGGATGAATGTTGATGTTTAATAGGATCAAAAATATGTTCAAATATGTTTGATTGTGATCATGGACCATTCATGGCATTAAAAGACCCCAAAAAAGTCATTTCGGACCAAAACGGGCATCCGCCCCCGCAGACGAGGGCATCTGCGCCAACGCAGATGGCACTGGCTGCTTCCAAAGGCCATCTGCGTGCGCAGGTGGCTGACCTGCAAGTGCAGGTGGCTGCGCAGGTCAGCCCAAAATTGTGTTTTGTGTGTTTTCGTATTCCTTTGATCCCCGAAAGCCCCGATACCCTTTTTGGATATAATTATCAACTTGTGGTGTCGTTTTAATGACTTTAAAGTATCGTATGGAGGTGTGTTGGACTGTATTAAGTATAGAAGGTTGTTCATATGTTGTTATAAAGGAGTAAATGCGACGGAATGATAAAGGGAAAAGCATAAAAGGGTACGTGTGGTGTGTAATGCTATTGATGTATGATATTTTGGTCAATGTGTGTAATGTTATGGTGTTGTTGATATGGAAATGCATTGGATTGTATTGTAAGGGTGTGACATGACATTATATAGTAGTCACATGGTTCATTTTCGTCTTGTATGCCTTTATAGTGAATAGTTTCTAATGTAAGTTCCGGTATGAACTTGTATTGTAGAGTGAGACGTAAGGAAGAAGCTGGACTACTGTGTTCATACATAGGCTTGTATATTCATTTGGAAGTGAAGGTATGTAAGGTTACTTTGTCCGTACCTTTCTGTAGCATATAATGTTCACATCGACGTTACACTTGTCCTATTCCGAAATGTACCAAGGTATCCTATTTCCGGTTATTAATGGTTATTGTCACTTGTTTCCTATTCATTGCACAATGGAGAATCTTGGCTCATAGTCAGTGCTAAGGTTCCAAATGTCCAACAAGGTTGTGTTCCAATGTTCCAATAGTGATTATATTCATGTCTCTTGTTCATTGATTATTGTCTAATGGTTTCAATGGTGTTATGATTCCAATAAGGTTATGTTTCCAACAATGTTCATTCACATGTCCCTCACTGATTGGTTGTTTAATCTTTACGTTAGGTTGTGACCATCATTGTAACAATCTCAAAGTAATAAACATGTGGTTAATGATTGATTTATGGGTGGCAAGTCTAGGGGCATAAGCCTAGCTCGACTCAATCCCGATGCAGTGATTTATGGGTGGCAAGTATAGGGGCATAAGCCTAACTCGACTCGATCCCGATGCAGTGATTTATGGGTGGCAGGTCTAGGGGAATAAGTCTAGCTCGACCCGATCCCAACATGACGATAAATCATGTAAAGACCCACTGATCAGTCGGGGCCCGAGTACATTGTGACACATGTAATGACAAGTAAGCATTGAATTAATACACATGGTTCCCAAAATACAAAATGGTTACTTATTCATTTGATATTCATATGCATTTGAGTTCCATCTGAGTTCATTGAAACATTCATGTGTTGTATAGTTTCATTTGAGCCTTACATACTCTGTACATTCTTCGTACTGACCCCTCTCGAGGAATTTACCTTACTTGCTGCAGGTGCAGGAACCAGTAGTCCTCCTCAGTAGATTGCCAATTGTTAGCGGTTCTTTGGTGAGCTCCAGTTAATTCGGGGCCACTCCGAGTCACAGTTGTATATATGTTTTGGTGATGTACATGTTGTATAAAGCGGGCACTTGTCCCGACTTTTAGTTCATTTTGGTCAATGCATCTGTTAGAGGCTTTTGTAGACGCATGTGGGTATATGTATATAAGGTGACTCATGAAGTCTTGTTTTGATGGCCTCAACGGCCAAGTTTCTCAAATGTATATATATGTCACATGTTCCATGTTTTACATTATTCGTCTTTCATGTTGTTACGTGATGATGGGGTTGCTTGATATGGATATGGTGAACATAGGTAAAGCTTGGTTCTCTTGGGCCTTATCGGCTAAGGGTGCCAATCATATCTCGATGGGATCCGGGGCGTGACAGGGATGTTCAGCATTTTTAGCTCATCATTGAAATGCGAGTGCTGGGTCCCCTTCTAATAAGTCGCTTTGGTAGTTTCTGAGTTCCAGGATGTGTTCCTTTTGGATTTACTGGGTATGCCTTTGGATTGGGATATTGCCGCTTTCAACTGCACACGCAAGTGTACGTGGTCATGCAAGTAATAAAGTGGCCCTTTCGAGCCGGATGTCAAACCCACAGGGACTTATTTTTTAACTATTCACTGGACTAAACTAGTTCTTGATTGTTTATTTAAGCGGTGGAATATAGAGATATGATGGTTTTAAATTATAAAATAACTATGAACTAAACTAACATGATTAACTTGGGGTATAAACAATAGCAAGTTGAATTCTCAGGGTCAAGGCATCCCAAATGTCATCTCGAGTGTATGAATATTTATGGTTCAAGCAAATTGAGCCATCTATCGAGGTTATTGATCACGAGGTTGATAATATGATTATATTCCTCTCCAAACTATAGCTTTCTATTAGAAATTGGAAACCTAACTACATCATTGAGCGGGGGTAGATTTAACCAATTCTAACGCCTTTAAGCTATCTTCCCGTATTTGAACCAGCGCTGACAATTAGGTACCTCTCAGTCCTAACTGCACATCAATCTCTCTGAATCCCTTCCTCGAGTGAAGATCATGCTCCTTATATTCCATGTTCTATCTCTTAATTTCTCTCTTGAGCTCCTCTCAAGACAATAGATTTATTTCAGTGGTGATCAAGCATTAAAATAGTAAAATCAAGAATATAAGAATAACCACTAATTGATAAACTTCTGCAAAAACCAATATATTCAACTCTAAAAATTCATGCTCGTCGCCTCAACCCCAAGAATGAGGGATTTTAGCCACTCATAGCTTGATTTAACATCATAAATTGATAGAAAAAAATCATAATAAGAAATAAAAGATGAAAAGAAGAAGTATGAACCCTAATTTCAATGCCAAAAAGGCCCCAAAGTAGTCTAACAATGATGGAGAGACTCTCTTACAATAACCATGATCCCTATTTATAGACTAAAATTTTGAGTCAGAAGTTGCCCAAAAGCGGCCCAGCACGTTGCTTAGCGCACCAACTTGCTGCCCCTCCTTTCAAAATATTGGTCCAAAGCGGCCCGACACGTCAGTTGGCGTTCCAAAGCCTTAAACTCCGATTTTCTTTCTTTCTTCGACCTTTCTTTGTGGATTCGGGTGGATTCTTCTAGTCCAAATCTTTGGCTTGTCTCTTATCTTCAAGATTCTTTGCTCATAAATCCTTCAAGCCTCACTTTCCACTCCAAAAATGCTCCAATTAGTCGCAAATTCCACCTACAAGGGTCTAATCACATTTATTAGCACAATATCAAATATTCCATCAAAACAATACAAAATACACACTTATTGCTCTCAAAACTAATGTAAACATGGGTTGAAGTTGGCAATAGGGCATATAAATACGCCCTAGATCACCACCCCACACTTAAATCTTTGTTTGTCCTCGAACAAATCTTCATATTAATAACAATCAAGAAAGACTTTATAATTACTATTAGAACAAAGACACTAAAGCTAGCACTACAACGACCACATGAATAGAAAGCTCTACATTCGGCATGTTATATTACAACTTGAAACACATGAATACTACTTCAAAACTTCCCAGCCTCAAGAATTGACTCTACCAAGTTTGCAAACTCATGCACATTACTCAACAAAGTGATCATATAAGACACCTATCTATCATCAAACATTTTCCCTCACCATAAGAGAGTCACCCACATTCACTCACAGATATGCAATTTATCACAATAATGTGTGTAAGAATCAAAATCGGTTCACTCTGACAAAGAATTCACATGTATCATAAGATGACCCATAAGATTGCCCTTAGTGTAGTACTCCACTAGTATTAGAATGTCAAAGTTCAAGATCAAGTAGGACTTCAAGGGTTGTAATGCAGGCTAAGGGACGGGTAGGAACTATTTGGTCAAGAATAGTGACTATCTTCCCTAAGCTCTTTAATACACTACAATTTACATTAAGATCACCTCCAACCAACCTATTTTACACCACTTTTGTATTCCCAACTCTCTTTTGTTTTTCCCCATCTATTTAAGCTAGCTTACACATATTAGGCAAGGAGTATTTGCTATAAACACATGATTCACTTCTTTTGGTCAATTTTTTTCTTTTCATTACATTATTCCCTACCAACAACACATAAAAATTTTCACACATCAAAAGCTATTTACTCGGGGCTTCAGCTTCACTTTTTGCTTCTTCAATTTTTACACTCCTTAACATCTTAATTTCTTAACTAAATCGCTTAGAAATTTTGGATCAAATTAAGGTTAATTGAAAGAAAAGGATTAACATACATATAAGGCTATCAAAGAATAGGCTAAATGCTCAACGGGGCTAACTAAGATCATGCAAAAAGGGTAGATAAAGTAGGTATAAAACATGGCTTTCAAATAAATGCCTATATCATCTCCTAAACGCAACACCATTTATTTTGCTTTGCAAACACACCGGGAAAGTTCTAGACATCAATATGCACATGGAATATCACAAAAACCTCACTCACATATGGCACATATCTAAATCAAGACGGATCTCTATAGACTCTCAACCAAGCAATAACAAGAATTCAACATTAAGCCAACATCACAAAAGAGTCAAACAAATGAGCTTAGGTGTCTCAACAATAGTCATTCAATTCACTACACATGCTTCAACATTCAAAACCAACTTGCATCATGCAATCATGCGTAGCATCTGATTAGAGCATTTCTAAAATTTTAAAATTACTCCTAAAAATAAAAAGGATATTGGGTTCAAAGGGCTTCCCCTCAGAAAAGAACCGAAAACAAAAATCGAGGGGTGGATAAAGTGTGCTCCTAAATAAAACTAAAAATTACTAAAAGAATTTTTTTTTGTATTTTTCAAATTTCCAGCAACATAACCAAAAAGAAAATGACCAAAAGGCTCATATAACTCAAATGACAAAGTATAACTCAAAGAATAAAGAAAGAGAATTACTCCCTGTGGCCTCTAGGCCTAACTAGTAGCATCTTATCCATCAAAGAGGTCCGAAGGAACCCCCACTTAGTTTTTGCAATGCTCCTTAGCTTAGATTTTGGGTACTCAGACTTCCCCTAATCTACAAAAAAAAACAAAAAAAAAAACAAAAACAAAGGTGACACTAGTAAAAAAATAGAAAAAATAAAAACAAACTACTTACTAAATGTCGGGGTACCTCCCACAAGCTCCTAATTTAACGTCGCGACATGACCCATCGATTTTTTCCTCCTCTTTGAGAATATAAATTTCACCCCCAACATCGCATCCATCTTTTTGCTTCACTCATAGGGTGGTGGTGCACAAATAAAGGGACCAAGTAATGGATGGTGCATGTTAAATTGCTTGGGCCTGAGGTGAGGCATGTTGTTTTATTGCTTGTCTGGGGAAAATTTAAGAATGTAGGATTCTTGTTCCTCATCTACAGAATCCTCCACTAGTTCAGATGACTCAAAATACATGTCATCATCTAAACATAATGTTGAAAAATGCTGTGAGTGTGATCCAATGCGTCCCACTTTCCTGCTTGCACTAGCTGCAACATGCTCACATTTATACTCCCTCTGAACGTCGGCCTCAATCAATAAATGATAGTCGAATTATTGACATTCTTCTTTTTTCTCCATAGAATGGCTAGTCTCCGCAACTATTGGTGATTGGACATCAGACATCTCAATCTTTTTCATCAACTAAACATTCAGGTCAAGGATATCGAAGCCAAATAGAGCTATCTCTCAAATAATCTCATCTCTCCACCCCCACCCCCCCTCTTTTAATTGGGTTGCCATGGTTGTGAGACCACCCCGTAGATACTCATGAATTTCTAATTGTTAGGCTTTCTCCATTAGTCATTCCTGGATCACTTTGTCTTCTTCATCACAACTTTCTTCTACTAATGCCTCTTTTTCTTCATTAGGGGGTTCCTCTTGAGTTTTGGATATGACTGTAACTTGCTGATTAACACAAGTTTCATCCCTAGCCTGAAACTTTGTGACTTGGGAATACATCTTCTCTATGGCTTCCCTCATTCCCTGTATGTGTTCCATTTGTTGTGTCTGCAGCTCCATTATTCACTTCAACATACCCATAAAGTGAGCCTCATGTTCTGGCTCATTAGCTCCATTAGACCTACCAACATCACAAACAATAGACTGATCATAATAGGGTTCAGGGGAGGGTAATAATAGTTTGGACAGTCACTCAAATGGCTATCCTGACCACCACACACCTGACATCTATTCAATTCAAAAGATTGGGCAGGTGCGTACAACCCTCTCTCTTGAACATCATGACAATTACCATCAAAGTGTGTTCCTCCACAAAAACAACACAAATTCTCATCATTCAATGACCATCTATCCCAGACTAACATATCAACAAGAGTGGTAGAAAAGTAAAACAAAACTTTGTACAAAAATAAATTGTATACAAATCAAACAAATAAAAAGAAAATGTCCAATCTAGATAAACAATTAAAAATGAAGTCCCCAGCAACGACGCCAAAAACTTGTTGCTTCAAATGGCACACACAAGTGTACATGGTACTGTAAGTAATAAAGTGGCCCTTTCGAGCCGGATGTCAAACCCACAGGGACTTGTCGTTTAACTATTCACTAGACTACACTAGTTCTTAATTGTTTATTTAAGTGGTAGACTATAGAGATATGATGGTTTTAAAATATAAAATAACTATGAACTATACTAACATGATTAACTTGGGGTATAAACAATAGCAAGATGAATTCCCAGGGTCAAGAAATCCCGAACTTCATCTCGAGCGCATGAATATTAATGGTTCAAGCAAATTGAGTTGTCTATAGTGGTTATTGATCACGAGGTTGATAATATGATTATATTCATCTCCAAACTATAACCTTCTAGTAGAAATTGGAAACCTAACTACATCATTGAGAGGGGATAGATTTAACTAATTCTAACGCCTTTAAGCTATCTTCCCGTATTTGAACAAGCGCGGCGAATTAGGTACCTCTCAGTCCAAACAATACATCAATATCTCAAAATCCCTTCCTCGAGTAAAGATCACGCTCCTTATATTTCATGTTCTATCTCTCAATTTCTCTCTCGAGCTCCTCTCAAGACAATAGATTTATTTCAATGGTGATCAAGCATTAAAATAGTAAAATCAAGAATATAAGAATAACCACTAATTCATAAACTTCAACAAAATCCAATAATATTCAACTCTAGAAATTCACGCTCATCGCCTCAACCCCAAGAATGAGGGATTTTAGCCACTCACAGCTTGATTTAACATAATAAATTGATAAAAAACCATAAAAAGAAATAAAAGATGAAAAGAAGAAGTATGAACCCTAATTTCAATGCCAAAAACGCCCCAAAGTAGTCTAACAATGATAGACAGACTCTCATACAATAACCCAAGAGCCCTATTTATAGACTAGAATTCAGAGTCAAATATTGATCAAAAGTGGCCCGGCACGCTGCCTAGCTTGCCAACTTGCTGCCCCTCCTTTTAAAATATTGGTACAAAGTGGCTCGACACGTCAGTTGGTGCGCCAAATCCTTAAAATCCAATTTTATTCCTTTCTTTGACCATTCTTTGTGGATTTAGGTGAATTCTTCAAGTCCAAATCTTTGGCTTGACTCTTATCTTCAAGATTCTTTGCTCGTAAATCCTTCAACCCCCACTTTCCACTCCAATTAGTCAAAAATTCCACCTACAAGGGTCTAATCATATTTATTATCACAATATCAAATATTCCATCAAAACAGTATAAAATATGCACTTATTTCTCTCAAAACTAATGTAAACTTAGTGCCAGGAACTCACCCTATATCTATTCCATCTTATCAAATGGCTCTTGCAGATTTGAGGAAACTCAAGGCTCAATTGCAGGAACTGCTTGATAAGGATTTTATTCATCCAAAATCCTCGCCTTGGGGTGCTCCGGTTCTTTTTGTTAAAAAAAGGATTGTAGCTTGCAGATGTGCATCGACTATAGGCAGTTGAATAAGGTCACCATCCAAAATAAATATCATTTGCCACGTATAGATGACTTGGTTGATCAGCTACAGGGTGCAATAGTCTTCTCAAAGATTGATTTATGGTTGGGTTATCATCAGTTAAAGATTAGACCAGAGGATATTCCAAAGACAAATTTTAGAACTGGGTATGGCCACTACGAGTTTCTAGTAATGTATTTTGGATTGTCTAATGCACCTGCAACTTTCATGAGTTTGATGAATGGCATATTTAAATCCTTTTTGGATTCCTTCATTATTGTGTTCTTTGATGATATTATAGTGTACTCCAGGACTAAGGAAGAGCTTGCAGGCCATCTTCGTATAGTTTTGGGAATTTTGAGTGAAAAGTGGTTGTTTTCTAAGTTCTACAAATGTGAATTTTGGCTATCTTCTATTTCCTTCTTGGGGCACGTGGTTTTGGATAACGGAGTGATGGTGGACCCTCAAAAAATTAAAGCAGTTATAGATTTGATTCAGCCTAGTTTAGTGACTGAGGTAAGGAGTTTTGTGGATTTTGCCATTTATTATTGCAGGTTTGTCAAGAACTTTAAATCCATTGCAACTCATTTGACAAGGTTGACTCAAAAGAAGATGTTGTTTGGTTGGTCATACTAGTGCCAAGAGAGCTTCAAAAATCTCAAGACACTTTTAACTACAACACTTATTCTTTCGCTATTGGGTGAAGGTAAGGATTTCATTATGTTTTGTGATGCTTCACTTTTGGGTTTAGGTGTTTTGTTGATTTAGGATAAGAATGTAATTTCATATAATTCGAGGTAGTTGAAGCCTCATGAGAGAAATTACCCAACCCATGATTTAGAGTTGGTAGCGATAGTCTTTGCTTTGAAGATTTGGAAACACTATCTCTATGGAGTCAAGTGTGAGGTCTTCACCTACCATCGTAGTCTGTAACATATGTTTACTCAATGGGATTTCAATTAAAGGCAGAGACGGTGGATGGAATTATTAAAGGACTATGATATGACCATTTAGTATCATCCGAAAAAGTCCAATGTGGTGGTAGATGCATTAATCCGGAAGGCTATAAGTATAGCCATCTTATCATTCTTGAGAGTGTACAAAAGACCATTAGCTAGAGAGTTTCAGACTCTAGCATCCTTGAGCATGCAGTTTGGGGTCTCGGACAGAGGTGGAATACTGGCTAGTGTTGAGGTAAAAACAGCCTTTATGGAGCAGATTAAGGCCAAGCAGTTAGAGGACAAGATGTTGTAAGTGAGAAGGGGGTGGACTCCACCCTCGATGAAGGAGGGGTACTGTGGGTTAGAGGAAGGTTATGCATTCCTCGATTTGGGTACTTGATTGGTAATATACTTTCAGAGGCTTATTGGTCACGTTATTCTATTCATCCAAGCATAACCAAGATGTATTATGACTTGAGGGAGATTTATTAGTGGTCGGGGATTAAAAAGGACATAGTGTATTATGTGTCCAAGTGGCATAACTGTCAACAGGTGAAGTATGAACACCAAAGGCCTGCAAGATTACTTCAGAAGATGCCTATACCTATGTTGAAGTGGGAGCATATTGACATGGATTTGTGGTGGGGCTCCCTAAGACATTGGTAAAGTATGACTCCATTTGGGTGATAGTTCATTAGTTAATGAAATCAGCTTATTTCTTGCCAGTTTGGGTAGATTACAGCTCGTAACAGTTGGCAAGGATATACGTTAAGGGGATTGTCAGGCTTCATAGGGTGCCACTTTTTATCATTTCAAACAGGGATGCAAAGTATACTTTTAAATTTTAAGACAGGTTGTATGAGGAGTTGGGCACCAAACTTACTTTGAGCATGACTTTTCATCCTTAGACTGATGGTCTGTTAGAGAGGATAAATCAGGTACTTGAGAACATATTGAGAGCCTATATAATTAATTTGGGTGGTCATTTGGGACCAGTTCTTCCCATTGCATGAATTTTCATACAACAATAGCTACAACTCTAGCATTGATATGGCTCCATTTGAGGTACTTTATGGGAGAAAGTGCAGGTCACCTATTGGATGGTTTGAGGTGGGAGATGTTAAAACTTTGGGCACCAACTTTATAAAAGAGGCTCAGGAAAAGGTAAAATTCATTCAGACTAAGATGTTGGTTGCCCAAAGTAGATAGAAAGAGTATGCGGACCAAAAGGTGAGGGTCATTTATTTCAAGGTAAGGGAGTAAGTGTTGCACAAGGTGTCTCCTATGAAGGGAGTCATGAGGTTTTGAAAAAGAGTCAAGCTCAACCCTAGATATATTGGTCCCTTTGAGGTTCTTGAGGAAGTGGGTTCAGTTGCGTACATGTTAGTTCTACTACTGAGTTTTTTGGGGGGTTCATCCAGTCTTCTATGTTTCTATGTTGAAATAGTACCATTGGGATGGATACTACATTATTAAGTGGGATTCAATGCTTTTGGACAAGGACTTGACTTACGAGGCGGAACAGATAACGATATTTGATCGTGATGTTTGTAAATTGAGGATGAAATAAATACATTCGGTGTAGGTCAAATAGAAGCATCATCCACTTGAGGAAGCCATTTGGGAAGTTGAGAAGGACATGCAGGATAAGTACCTTCAGTTGTTCGAGGATTGAGCTACTTTTTTCCTTTCTCATTCTAGGCTATTTTTCTATTTTGATCATTCGGGGACGAATGTTGGGTAAATTGGTATCTATTGTAACGACCCTCTTGGTAATTATGTAAAAGTCTTACGTTCCAAAGTTCATGTCTAAATTTCGTCTGGTTGAGAAGTTACAAATTTCAAACTAGGCTAGTTTTACTTCATTTCAAATAAGGGGTAGTCTTGGCAAATCTGGGAATAATTTAGACTGGATTGGTGGGAACGGTGTTGATTTTTTGTATTTAAGGCGATAAGAAACCTGTATGATTTGACAAAACTAAATTTGGGTTAGTTGAACTCCTAGAATCGACCTTAGCGTAATAGGGATTGTTTGGAATGTCCCAGGATCAAGGTGTGTTGTAAAAAGGGGGAGTTTTGGGTGAAGATGGACATTCTGTCCTGTCGATACCAATATTAATGCTGACACACCACTATATAGGAATAGTTACCATTATAAAGGTAGTCAAAATTGGTCAAGGCTGCTATAGCGGTAGTCTACCGCTATAGCGGTATAAAAACTGCAGATTAAAGGGTAAAACCCCCAAAATAGTTTCTTATTGCATAAACTCATTTTAGGGTAAGAGTAAGGCAATTTAGGGAAAAAAATCATCGGTTTACCTTCGTTAAGGTAAAGAATTCACTCCCTTTAAGTTGTAATTACTTCTTGATCATTAAAAGGCGTAAGTTACGGAGTTTGGGGAGGATTTAGGGTGGATTTTTGTATGTTTTCTGCTGCAAGGGTGAAATTGAGAATTAGGTTAATGGGTTTTATTTATTAACCATGAAATTTTTCTTGTATTCTGTTAATTCACTAATCATTCCATGAAATTAGTAGTTTTAGGTGAATTAAGGGGTAAATAGCCCTAGAAAGGTTAAGGAATGATTATGAACTGACCTTAGGGGGTTAGGGGTGGCTCATAACCCTCACCATGTTAGGTCATTTTAGTTAATGTAATGTTTGTATGAATGCTTTAGACCATGAACAAGTGGAAAGGGCACGGAAGGGCAAAGCTCAGGCTTAGAGTTAGTTGTGCAAGCTTGGTTCGAGGTAGGTGATATGGTGTATTTAATCCATCTTGTGTTATGTGCGCATATTAACTACACTGTAGTGTGATTAGTTAATCCATATGGTTTTCTTGGTCATTGAAATGTTTACTTATTTTATGACTTGGCCTTTTATATTGTATATTGTGGAATGTTTCGGCATTTGAGACGTTCTCACAGGTTATTCGAATTAAGGGATATAGACATTCATGTTTAGGTTTAGTACATTGATGGTAATTATCCCTTGTAGGTCATAGCTAGAGGGAGGGTATAAAATCCTTAGCATGTATGTATGGGTTTTCCAAGTATGTATTAGTATGACGGTTTCTTGAGTGAACCAAATGATTTGTATTATTGTGTTTGCCCTTATTTGGTTGTCTTGGAATGATTTGAATATTATTGCCTAAATGACACTTTTTGACTAGTTGGCTTGTCTCTTGAGTGCTACTTGTACATATATGTTATATGTTTGATGTGTAAGCATGTGTTAGCTAGTGGTACTGCATTTTGGGTTAAATGTCCATATTTCCATCTTGGGTAATTCAAATGACCCTTCTAGTACATTGTGGTTTATTTGTGTGTTTATACTACACGTGCATTTACTTATGTGAGTGCAGCACATATTCCAGAGGATTCATTGAGACCTTGCTTGTGATTTCAGCAGTCGATTCTAGATTTCAGGGGGAGCATCATTTTTGGGCTACCATGAGATCTCTTATATTTAGACAGTGTCCTTTGTTCGGAATTGTTACTTTCATTTCGTTTTTGGGGCTGCATCCCCTCTGTTGATATTCTTAGATATTTTGGTATAGACGACTTTTGGGTCCTAAGGTTGTTATGTTTAAGTACAATATTTCCGCTTCAGTTATACTTACGTTTTTATGCTTGTTTGATTATTATTGCGGGATTAGTTAGCTTACTCTCATTTAAGTGTGAACCTTAAGATGACGATTGGGTTTATTGGTTCTCCCACCAGGTGAGTAGAGTGGGTACCACTCACGACGAGGTTGGGTCATGACTCTCAATCTGTATATGCATACTAAAGGGGCTTATCTATCTAATAGTCATGACCTACAGGGGACAACTTTGTCCATGTTCTTTATCGGCATGGTACCCAACCATCCGAATGTAAGTAACATGTACTAGCGCGGTACCTGACCCTCCAAATATCATAATGTATGAAGGTCAATCAAATGTAAACCATGATATAATTCAATGCACCATTAATATAAGTACACCCTTTTTTAGACACTTAGTCAAATTTAAATTCATCACTTCATGTATACAATCAATATAACACAACTCACCAAAGCACAAGTATGCCAAAAGCCAATTCACCAAAACATAACTTATTAGTAGGAATGAAGTCCAAATCAAGTCTATAACTTCAATACAAACCCTAACCTACCTTAAACACAAGCTCGAAATGCAGTAATCCGCTAAAACTTTGCGTTTTCTTGCATCTTCGAATTGTTCTCGGTCTAAGAACATTAAACAAAGAGAATTCAACAACTTATTCTCCACTTTTAGGGATTAGGAATTAAACCCATTGACTTGACCCTAGTTCATATCCTAAACCACAAATTCAGTGCTTTTCACCCATTAATACGCCCAAATTCCTCATAATTCGCATTATTGAAGAAGAATTCTACCTTAGAAAGTAAAGTCTAGCAATCTAGAACCATTTACAATTAATTTTAAGCCTACCGATAGGAAATCCCCGTCAGTTCATTAATTTTAGGACTTTAACCCATGAATTATTCCTAACACTTGATTCTAGTGATTCAAGGAATTAAAAATGATTAATCTATGTAAAATGAGTTGAATAAACTTACCTCAACACTAAAAATCATCAAAACCAAGAGAGAATCACCCTACAAAAGCCTTAGTAAAAAATACGGAGGTTTTGGACAAAATAAGGCCAAAATTCAGAGTTCCAACATTTTTAAATGTTGGTGCCCGCTATAGCAGGCAGGGATCCACTACAGTAGGTAGGGACCCGCTATAGCAGATCAACACCCGCTAAGGTAGTCCCAATAATCTATTCATCAACCACTACAGTAGTTGGCTCTTTGATACAGTGGACCCGGTGCAGCGAGCAGGGTCCCGCTGCAACAGTGACAGGCAGAAGTTGGAGGAGGTTCCAAAACAACCCCATTATGTAACACAACCTTGGCTTTTCGATAACACAGATATGACCTACTGTGGCAAAAGCCTTAACCAGAGTTCTACAAACCCTAATACCATTCAAAAAAAAATCTATGGACTACTAAATCTCTTAGTTCTTACGTCACACCCATACACCACCAAACAAACCACTACAAAACACAACCAGTCTATACACTACATAATTCTCAGTTTCTATCTTAATTAACCCTAACTTGAGATTCTTACAACTCCCATCCTAGGAAAAGCTCTACCTAAACTTTTATACCGCAATTAAAGCTATAATGACGGAATGAGTTGTTACTTCAAATACCAATTAAATAATAGTTCTTACTCGAACAACATTTAGAGTAAAAGGAGGGAAAAATCAAAATTTACCTAAATTAAGTAACATTTATCGATATCTCTTATGCATGTCCGTTTAAGTCTCCCAAGTGGCCTCATCAATCGGATTGTTCTTCTACTGGACTTTCATGGACGGAATCACTTTTTGGTTCTCAACTTTTGGAAATAAGTTTCATAAGAGAAGTTCTCATCAAGCAAACTGAATCCCAATAAATGATATAATAACCATCCCTATGATACTTTTTGAGCATCGACACATAAAACACAGAATGGATTCCCAACAAAATCGAAGTTAGAGCCAACCTATAGGCCACCGACCTAAGGCCCAAGTACCTTAGGCTAAGCTTACCCTTCTTCCTAAATTGCATCACACCCTTCATGGGTGAAACTTTGTGCAACACTTGCTCACCTTCCATGAAATGCAAATCATGCACCGTCCTATCCGCATACTTTTTTTACTGGCTTTGAGTCACTACAAGCTTCTTTTGTATGAAACTAACCTTCTCCTTTGACTCCTTCAACAAATTGGTGCCACAAGGTCTCACCTCAAATGCATCAAACCACCCAATGGGAGATCTACACCTCGTCTCATACAAAGCCTCAAAAGCAGTTATATTGATACTCAAGTGATAACTATTATGATATTCAAACTAGCACAAAGGTGAGAACTTGTCCTAATGACCACCAAAATCTGTGACATATACCCGAAGCATGTCCTCCAACACTTGGATCATCAAACTTCCCATCAGTCTGAGGATGAAAGTTTGTACTTAGTTGCAATTCAGTTCCCAACTCTTCCTAAAATATTTCTTAAAAGTTAGAGTTAAACTGTATACCTTTATTCAAAATAATAAAAATGGGCACCCCATGCAATTGGATGATCTCCTTAACATAAATCTTGACTGACTTGGCTACATTATAAGTCACCTGCACTAAAATGAAGTATGTAGTCTTAGTCAACTGGTCCACGATTACCCATATTGAATCATATTTTCTCAACATCCTGGGAAGACCAACAACAAAATCCATGGCTATCCTTTCTCACTTTCTTTCAAGAATGGGCATTCTTTGAGGTGTACCACTAGTGTTCTGATTTTCATTCTTCACCTGTTGGCAGTTATGACACTTAGCTACAAAATTTACTATATCACACTTTATTTGGCACTACCAAAAGTGCTTTGTCAAATCACGAAACATCTTGGTCGTACCAGGATGATGGAATACATAAAATTAGGCACCTCAACAAGTATGGTTGGAATCAAATCATCCACATGGAGCATACAAACTCGTCCCCTAATCCTTAAAATACCTTCATTATCATGAATTACCTCCTCAAACACACCTTGCAACACCTTGTAACAAATCTTACTCAACTTCACATCCTCAAACTATCTGGCTTTGATTTGATCAAGGAATGTGGACCTCAACTGTACATTAGCTAGCAGACCCCCTCTCTTTGACACCTACAATCTCACCAAACTGTTAACTATAGTCTGAACCTCTCTAGCCAGCAAACGTCTAGAAATATCCAAACGTGCCAAACTATTCATACTATCCATTTTCTGACTCAACACATCCGCCAACACATTAGCCTTGCTTGGATGATAGAGAATCAAAATGTCACAATCCTTGAATAGTTCTATCCACCTTCAAAGTCTCAGATTCAATTCTCTCTGGGTAAAGGTATGCTTTAAGTTATGGTGATTAGTGAATACTTCACACTTCACCCCATACAAATAATGTCGCTAGATATTAAGAGCAAACACCACCATTGCCAACTCCAAATCATGGGTGGGATATTCTTCTCAAGAACTTTCATATGCCTTGAAGCATATGTAATCATGTTATTTTTCTGCTTCAAAACAACATCTAAACCAAAATGTGAGGCATCATAAAACAAAATATAGTCCTTACCCTCCATCGATAAGGCAAGGATAGGAGTAGAAGTCAGCAAGGTATTGAGCATTTGGAAGCTCTCTTTACATTCATTAGTGCATACAGAAGGCACCTCTTTCTGAATTAACCGAGTCAAATGCCAAGCAATAGAAGCAAACCCCTTCATGAACCTTTGATAGTAAGTAGACAACCCTACAAAGCTGTGAATTTTAGTCACAGAGGTAGGCCTAGTTCAATTATTAAACACCTCAATCTTTTGTAGATCTACCATAACCCCTTCTTTAAAAGCCACATGCCCCAAGAAGGACATTGAGGACAATCAAAACTCGCACTTAGAATAATTGGCATAGAGTTTCTTCTCTATTAGCAACCCAACATAATGACAAAGTGAACCTTATACTCCTCCCTACTCATGTAAGAGTGGAAAACAAAAATCCATCAAATCACAAGACATAATACATCCATCAAACCATACAATACTGGATTTTCCATTGGAAACAACCCTAGCATGACATTTTATTGACTCTTAACCTAGGAAAAACCCTACCCAGACACTTACATACCAATGCTATAACTAAAAGAACATCACCAAACACTACATCATGTTTTTCCCACAAGACATCTATGTTATGACTCTTTTTCCCACCTCAATGGTCAGTGCATAAGAATAAATCATCTTAAGTAAAATACCATCAAACACACAACTATGAATTTTATTAACATATAAATTCTCCACTATATCTCACAGTCTATTTGGGTTGAGATCACATAAGGTTAATTACACATATTCACTGAATGCATAACTTCTTTACTATGTTATTACGAATTATTGATTTAAATCCACCAATTAGAGAATCTTCACGTAATTCAAGTTTACCAAATCACATAGGAATCATGCATTCCATAACAACAAATGGTAGCCAATAGCTCTCCCAATTAAGTTCATAATTACAAGGAAATATAAGTCACCAAACAGAAATATCAAGCCAATAAATAAATTATTTAAGTCACCAATAGATATATCAAGTCATCACAAGTCATATTATAACTCACAATAGCTACTCACCAAAATCATTTACCATCGATACAATAGCCCTTATCAAAAACCATTTCCCATTGATACAATAAAAATGTGAACTTCACTATAAATTCAATGAGTAATACTAACCAACAATCATCATGTAATAAAGAGAGTGTGTAATTATGCTTAAACATATATCGTATATTTAGTTCATCAATCAAACCTACGACTAAGGATCATCAATTACAATCAAGTTTACTTAGTTCACAAGCCTTAGCAGTTCAGTTAATATATCATAACTACCACTTTAAAGAATTTAAATTCTATTTCAGTATCTCGCCAATACACAAAACAATTTAGCATTATACTGATGCACCATAATTTATTGCAATCCTATCACATGCCAAATTTATTGACTCTACAAACAACAACTAATTAACTAGCTTCACCATGATTCATTCAATCAACACACAAGGCATTAGCATACATCAATGCACCATAGATCATCATAAACCCAACATACACTGGTTTCGTATAATCAACATCCATAATAAGGATTAACCAAAAAATGTCATAGTAATTCATACAACATTTGTAAGTCCTAACACTTATCGATAGATATCAATTAGAATCAACTAGGTTTCAATTGTAAACTCTTCAAGATACTAATTGGAATCAAGTACATTCCAATAATGGTTGTATTTTTTGCGTCTTATTCTCATTTTAGTCTTGTTAAGCCTTGTATTGGTCCTACACCCATAGAACTGTTCCGAATCAACATATTTATCACCTACTCAAACTTCAATGCTTAATTACACTCCATTTGCACCCAAACTCCATCAATCTTCATCCTACACATCTAAATAAGTGACATAAGTGAAATTCATATCCAATATGATCTATATGCCAGTAAAAAGAGAAAAAATGTGAGACGAAAGATAGCCTAAATTCATGATTTTAATCTGCACATCATCATATAATCATTAAAATCCTTAAGAGAAATCATCAAACTCAATTTTTAACAAAAACCTACATTTCATAATTTCATGATAAAAATCATAGAATTTTTGGAAGAGGAATACTATAGAGAATGAATAATATCATAGGGAATTATTGATGTCCATAAGGAATCAATAGGAATATGCCATAAGATTTCCATCATAAGCCGCAACTCATCCAGGTAGGAAAACTCATAGACATAAAGAATGCGACATGAGAAAGAGCAACGTTGTTTCCACATGTAGAGAATAATTATCTATACCTTAATTGCTCCAAATATCCAAGAAAATATGATCTTGGAAGGAGAATAATCGTAAAAATATATTTCAACCTTAGAGATGAGTTTTTTTGAAAACCGCAGGTTTTGATGGTAGATTCTTACTTAGGATACCTTAGCATATATTAAAATCACTAAGAAATCATGAGTGTATGCTTACCTTGATGTGTACGAAAGAATAATTTATCTGATTAATGGTGATCTTGCAAAAATAAATCAAGTGTTGAACCCCATAAGTAAGCTCTAAATTTTAGTAGACAGAAGAAGTTGATTTGATGTCAGAATCATGAAGAAGTTCTTGTATTTATGTTGTATGATCATGGAGAACACATACCTTGTCTTAGGAGGATAAAATAGATGCATTGGGGATTATTGAGGTCAACCAAAGAGTGAAAAGTAAAAAAATAAACTCAAAATAGAATTTGTATAAATTTGTAATGACTGATATGGTCCACTGCATGTGATATATGGATTAATCCCTAGTTACTACTTTATATTTACAATTTGTATATGGTAATGTATGGACTATAAAATTTGCATACGGTCTGTACGTGATTCGGTCATGACTATTTGATAGTGCTTCACTAAAATAATCATAAATTCTTACTCTAGACTCGGATTGACAAAAGATTTGATGTACGAAAAACTTGGCTCATAGACCTTTAATTTTATAGATAGTGGGCAACGTAACTCTTCATATTTTAGGAGATATGCTTATTGAAGTTGTCCTTGTATAAACTTATATGAAAACTTAATTTGTAGAGAAGCTTTCAACTTAACTTTGTACTAGAGTTCCCTTCGAACCTTAATTCACACCCAGTACACTTCTAACACTGAAGATTTGGCCTATACACCAAGGCACATTGAAATCGAGTTCATAACAAATTTTATACATTGTACGAATCAAATCATAGTTCAAAAGTTTGAGGCGTTACATTGAATGTCCATTTGATTGTTTAGTTCTTTAATGACATCGACAGTGTGTAGCAAAATTTAATGTAATGACACTAGAAATTTCAAACAATATCTAATTAACAAAAAAAAATTGATGAATAACATTCATAACAAATCTATGCAAGAACTATATATTAAACATGTCTAAAATAAAGACTGGCGATGTGTATGAAAAAGAACTACTTTTGAAAAATCATTTTCTTAACATATTTAGTGAAGATCTACCTACAGATGTACATTATGAGAAGAAAAGGAATTAGATCCTTCATATTAGACTGGAAGAAGATTGTTGATCATATGCAACATAGATTTCAGTGTCACGACCCAAACCCATCGCGATTGGAATCCGCACTAACCCTCTAGTGGGAAAACCATTTAAACCTCATTGCACAACACCTATGCTTAACAGTCTTTAAATATAAAATAAGAAAATCTATTATCAACCAATAATTCAAATTATTCTAATAGTTAAAACAATGTGGAATAACAAAATGTCTAAAAACATCCCCAAGAACTGAAAGTCATTGTTCCAAAACATCTAAACAAATATAATCTGAGTGAACAACCCAGAAAACTAGAAATAAGTAAGTGCATGTACCTAAAACAAATGGACAAGAACATAATTTATGAAAACTTATGGCTGCTCGAAAGATGAAGCTCACCCTTGAGTCAAAACTGTCACTAGCTAAAAATGAGGTATTATCGAAGCCACTGGAATAAGCTCTGCACTCAACAAAAAGAAGAGCAAAGGTAGTATCAGTACAAACTACTGTGTACCGGTAGGGTCATAGGCTGACTCTAAATAATAAATATGAACACATAACCAACACCTTGTAAACAAGTACAACCATGTAACACTTAGCATTTATACCTTCACTTAGTCTTTCCTCATGAACATCCAAATAAATCAGAAAAGCGTAGAACAAGTACAACGCTAAACCAAGTCAATACCATTACTCACAACAACTAACTCATCCTAATAACAATTTCCTTTTTCATTGGACTTCAACCATAATTACACAATTCAAGTATGTAACTAGCTGGACCACTCATGGATCAAATTAACCAAAGTATTATCAATCGGTTCACTCGAGGAACCCAAAATAACAACAACAATTCAACCCGATCCACTCATAGAACCGTCAAGCTCACCAATACCTTGTACACACATGTTATGGATTTTATAAATGCCCACTAGCTATAACCTATAAGGGACGAGCTCTGGCCATGTACCAAATAACCCATACATCTAGTGTCTGCCACCCTTATATCAAAACAAGTGTTATACCACCTTATTCTAATGTCCCTACCCTTATACTCCCTGAATTCCATCAATTTTGTGACAATGACCATTACCGGTTCATCTCATAATAAAAATCTATGTCACAACATATACAATCACAATATGAGATAACACAATCACACTTGCATTTCAAACAAGTCTTTTTATACAATGTTATTTTAGGTGATTAAATAACTTGCATACTATCAAATGAGTTAATATACACATCATGTATTGCAACAAGTAGACAAAGTGTTAGTTAATATGCACACTTAAAATAAATTGAGTCTCAACTATAATTCAACCATCACCTACCTCCATCAAAGCTTGCTCTTGTTCTAATGAACTTGAGTCTTCCCTTTTCTTGCAATCTCAGCTTGATTATGGTCTAAATAAACAATGTAACCAACATTCAAACAATGACCTAACAAATACAAGTATTATAACCTAATCCCATAACCCTAAGGCCAAATCATAATTATTCCCTAATTTTAGGGTTTTTCTACCTTCATTCCACCTTAATTCTACCAAATTCATGTTTATAAGAATGGATTCTAAGCATGCAACCATAAATTATCCAACCTCAACCAAAACCCAAGGATTTCACCTTGTTTTCATTAAATTACAATGGAAAATCAGCCTAGGTCAAGTCAAATCCTCCCCTACAATCAAAACCTAGGGATTCTAAG
This sequence comes from Capsicum rhomboideum, assembly GCA_031232105.1. Lineage (NCBI taxonomy): Eukaryota > Viridiplantae > Streptophyta > Magnoliopsida > Solanales > Solanaceae > Capsicum > Capsicum rhomboideum. The sequence continues at coordinate 25,618,020 of CP124718.1, forward strand.
GATTAATCTTCAAAAAACTAGGTAAACTAGTGGATTAACTCATCTCAACGAAGGAATTTGGGTAGAAACTAGTGAATTTTGCACCAAATTGCCTCTCCTAGCTCAGGAATGGAAGTAGGATGAAAAATAATATTTTATGTCTAATTTCTGTATTTATCATAATGTATCCCGCTATATATGCATGATTTCCTCTATAGCGGCTTCGCTATAGTGCAATATGCCTACTTTGGCAGGATTGACTGATGTTGACTTCTTCTAGAATATTCCTAATGGTCGGAGATATGATACACTCTGCTTTCTTGTTGCGTGAAAGTGTTTGAGCGCTGTAGCGGGGCTGTGATAGCAGTCTACTGCTTTCAATAATAGCCTAGGAGAGGCAGAAAGTCCGACACTTTCAGAATTTTGCCAATTTTACAACACACTTCTAGATTTTGACATCCCAATCTAACCCTTTTATGTCAAATTCTATATACAGAGTTTTACTAACCCAAATTCATTTTCAAAATTTTTCACAAACTCAGTTAACCTCTTAGTTATCGTAGTGTGGTCTCAAATTCTATAACCACCAACTTATCTATTACCAGATTTATCTAGACCACATCACACTTGGATTTTGTCAAAGACTAGCTTTTCCTGAAAGTTCTAACTCTTTATTAGGAAAGAATTTTAACCCAATTTTTGGCATGCTAGACTATACCGTAATGACGAAAAGAAATCATTATATTCAGTGTGTTGAAGGATTTCTTATGGAATTATGACTACGGCTAATCACATGGAGCAAGAAACAAAAAAAGCAAGATGAAATATTCTCATATTTTCACACATGAAAAGAACTTTAAAAATAGGATAAAATAAAAGAGGCTAGTTTATGAAGGAATAAAATCAAGTCATACTTTAATTAGGTTCTTGAAATTTTTAACTAATCCATGTTGAATTTGATAAACTAGAAATGACATATTGCTCCTACATTAAGAAGGATATTAATGTTGTTGAAGAAACCATAAATAAGAATAATGAAACTCAACTACACAAACAAAGAGTGATTATTTGTGAGAGGATCTTCAGTTTGAGAGAGTCAACTAGTAATGACAAAAGAACAAGTTCATATCAAGTTGCATCATTATCATTCTTGTTGTCTAATTTCATTCTTTATGCTTAAATTGCAATATTTTCAATCCTAGGGAATTTATAATAGGTTTTTTGTTTTAAGAAATTTCTTGACGGGGTAGAGCCTTGATAGAAGTAGTTTCAATTAGGAAGAATTGTAGAGAAGAAAGACACTACGAGGTAGTCCCTTGGTTATAGATTTGTAACCTAAAATAATTACTCAATTTAAGTGGTAATTTTAGGGAAAGATCTAGGAGTAGGTTGTAGTTTTTTATTCTAAAGAGCGAGGAATTTTTAAGTAAAAATTCTTATGTTGATTTATCATCCCCCATTTACCCTTTGTCTAGTTTTTGAAGAACCTAGTTAATCAATACATATATGTCAACATAATATAAAAAAAAGTAAAAACTCCTGATGAGTTTATATATTATTATGCAATTCTTCCTAAATTATAATATATAACATTGTTCTGATCAAAGCCCATGTTATATTAAACCTGTAATTACTGATAATATTGAGATAATAAATAATTGAAAGATTGGTATCTTCAAGTTACTAGGGGTAAGAAATATGTACGTGAATGTTTTCCGAGCATGATGAAGTCACATGCCATAATAAATCAAAATATTATTGATATATGTAACACCCCGTACCTTCCCAGTCCTATTAGACGACGTTGAACAATGTGTACTTAAGTGTCGAGATGCCATGAATATGTGTTTTATAGTGTCATTGGTGAAACTGTAATACCCCGTACATTTTAGACCCTATTTTACACCTTGGAGTTATGTTTACTTAGTGTTGAGAGCAATAAGTAAGTATTTGGTATTGCTTTGATGGGATATCGGAAGGTATGCTAGTGTTTGCAAAAAGGAAAAAAAAAATAAAATTCAGTGCCATAGGAAGGGCCAGACGCTTGTTCTGGCACCCAAACCAGCAAGCTTCTAAAGCTCAGTGCACTGGCAAGGGCCAGACGCTTGCTAGAACGGCCAAACTAGTAAGCTTCCAAAATTTATTCTAAGTGTCCAAGGGTGCCCGGGGACGTACCGGGCCAATTTTTGCCACGTTTATTATACAACCACGAGTATATACATGGAATAATTGAATTATTATATTGGTGTGTTAAAATTACTCGTGAACGAATTTGGCATCAAAATGACGATTTTACCCTTGTGGTCAAAATAGGCCATACGAGGCTAGAATCATTTGTTTTTGGGATTGATGCTATGAATATAAAACCCGTGAGTGGGAATATTATCGTAACATGTATGAAATAATTTAAACATGAGAAATTATTGATTTTATTGGATCAAGTGAATTGGGTTCAAAAGAGGCCCAAAATGAGAAGAAGACATTGGCCAAGAATGGGTCAAATGACCCATTCTTCCCTTGACCTTCTAGATATAGTATTTAATACTATAAAGAGTGTATAAGGATGATTTGGTAGCACAATAAAAGGGTAACAACATCAGATTTTATTTCATAAAGACACACATCACAGTTTCTCATTTTCTAGAATTTTCAAGAGAACACCCCTTTGGGATCTTCAAACCCTAAGTCATCTTTGGAGCAAGATCATCATTTTCCAAGCCTAGGTAAGTGATTATTCTTATGTATTAACATATTATATGCATGTAAGAGTATGTAGATCATGTTGGTTATGCTTGGAAGTGTTGAATATGGCACTTTGTGTTTATGTAAAAGATGTGCCATCTATGGAATTTAAACTTGAAATATGACTTGTGGTTTTGATAAAAGAGAATGGTATGGATGAAATATCAACATGTATGGTGTGAATATTTTATTAAACTTGTTATTTTGTTATAAGTGTAAATTATGGGATTTTGGCCGATTTGTTGTTGTAAGGTGTATTGAAGTGAATTGGTGGTATAATTGTGATGTTGTGATGATGGAGAGTGGAAAGTATGAAATTATTGTGACATGCTATTGGTTATCATGTATTGGTCAACGTTGGGAATATTGTGGGATTATTGGTATGATAATTTCATAAATTGTATTGTTGGTGTGATAGTTTCACACATGGTATTGTTAAGAGGGAAATGATGTGTTAAAGCCAAACATGTAACTCATTGTTGTTGTATGAATTTGTAAGGTAGTTGGTGGTTAATGTAAACTCCGTTATGTACTTTTGTTGTAGAGTGAAACATAAGGAAGGAGCGGGACTATTGTATTCACGTATAGGATTGTATATTCTTATTGAGGAGATAAGGTATGTAAGGTTACTCTTTCCGTATCCTTCTATAGAATATAATATTCACCTCATTATGGTACTTACTCAATTTCAAAATTTCCTAAGGTATCTTATTTCACGTTATCATCTATTGCTAATCATATATACATTGTTCTTGATCTATGGTCATTCATGTATCATATAATTATGGACATGGTTTCAAGTTCCAATAATGTTATGTTCCAAAGCTTCCAATAATGTTACAACTTCCAAAGTATCAATCCCATGAACATGAAAGAATGAAGTAATGCATCTATGTATTATTAATAAGGTTATGATCCCCAATGTACCAATCTCATAAAAGTAAAAGAGAGAAGTAGTGCAATGAAGTAATGGAAGAAGTAATTCCCTCATGGTTACTTTATAATTTTCCTTATGGTTACTTTATATTTTCTTTATACTTATTGAGTACGGGTGATATCTTTGTGGGGGCACAAGCCTAACTCAAGCCGATCCCGATATTGTTGGATCAGGGGGAAAGCTCAATGAAGCAAAAGCCAAACTTGATGCCGAACCTGCTTCATTGATTTTCGAGTTATAGCAGGGGGGAAGCTCAGTGGGGCAAAAGCCTAGCTTGATGCCGAACCTGACAGGGGGTAGCCCTAAAGGCGGAACCTACTTTATTTATATATTGACGGTTGCATATTAGCGGTTGCATATTGAAGGTTACATATTGACGGTTGCATATTCACGGTTATACATTATTGATGATTATCTATTGATGGTTATGAATATTGATGGTAATGGACATAAAAGAAAAAGAAAGGTAATGAACGTAAGTTACATAATCCCACACATTCAGAATGATGCCTTATCCTCATTGACTATTCTCTTATCTTGGTTTCATTGAAGTTCGTATCTTGTATGAAGTTTCTTATAGCCTTGCATACTCAGTACATTCTTCGTACTGACCCTTTTGGAGGACTTACTTTATTTGCTACAAGCATAGGTGTTAGTAGACCTCCACAATAGGCTACGAGTCATCCGCGGATCATTGGTGAGCTCTAGTTGGTTTGGGTCTTTCCTAGTCATATGTGTCTATTGTTTTGGTACTGTAATTATTGTATAAAGCGTGGATTTGTCCCGAATATAGGTTGTTGTGTTTATGTATCGGTTAGAGGCTTTGTAGACATATGTGGGAAAGTGAATGTAAGAGATGTGTGTTCTGTTTGACTTGAAGGCCCTAACGGCCACGTTTCATATATTGTATTAGTGTTCCATGACTTTCGTATAATTGCATGAGGTGTAATAAGATTCATACTAAAATAGGCTTGCGAATGAACATAAGCAAAGATTGGTTCTCTCAGGCCAAATCAGCTTCGGGTGCCAGTCTGCCTCGTTGGGATACGGGGTGTGACAAAAGTGGTATCAGAGCTGGTCGCCCTAAGGGTGTCTACAAAGCCATATCTGAGTAGAGTCTTAATTATCAGTTTGTTGTGCACCACATTTATAAGTAGGAGGCTACGGGAAATGTAGGAGTTATTTCATTTCTTCACTTCTAGATCGTGCAATAGAGCCAGTATTGTAAGTTGAATTGTATCTGATCATGGGAATTTTTTTTCTTTGGTATAGTAAGAAATGCCTATTACAAGAAGCGGAAAGGGTAAGACTAAGAAGCTAGACTGGATTGGCGTAGAAAGAGCTAGTAACTTACCACCTGAACGGGTTGAGCAAGATGAAGCTAAAAGTGAGTTTGCATTGCGGGCTTCTTCTACTTTTCCATCTCCAGAAGAGCCGAGAAGGAGAGAAAAACCTGCTGAGCCACCTTTTAAGGTCACTGACCAGTATTTACAAAATGCAGTATATATGTTGGTTATCAAGGACAAGTAAGGACAGTGAGGCTAGGACAGCTAGTCGAAGGACGCAGGATTTCCTGAAATTAGACCCTCCTATATTCACTGGATTGGATCTTAATGAGGACCCGCAAGATTTTATTGATCAAATCAAAAGGGCTTTGGATGTTATGCATATATTTGGTGTAGAAACAGTTGAACTTGCGGCGTATAGATTGAAAGGAAAGGCGATATTATGGTATGAAGATTGGAAAGGAGCTAGGGGTGTTGGTGTACCCCCGGCTAGCTGGGAAGAATTTCAAATGGCATTCCTGGATCACTACCTTCCATATGAGATTCGGGAGGCACGCGCAGACCAGTTTTTAAATCTTCGTCAAGGGAATATGAGTGTCCGGGAGTACAGTCTTTGATTTAATTTTTTAGCCAGATATGCCCCCCATATGGTAGCCACTATGGCTGATAGAGTTCATCGGTACGTGGATCGATTGGATCCATCATTGGTTAGAGACTGTACCATTGTTGCTCTGAACAGAGATATGGATATAGCCAGAATACAGGCTTTTACACAAAAGATGAAGGATCAGAGAAAGAGAAGAAAGATGCATAAAGCAGAAGAGGGGCCATCAAAGAAAGCTAGACCTATGGGACAGTACATGGTGTCCCAAGGAAAATTTGGGCCTCGAGATTTTAGTAGACCACCGAGACCATCACTTTCTTATCCCACACCAGGCACTCAACCCCAGTTCCAAGGGTTTAGAGGCAGTCACGTTAGGCAAAGTAGTGGAATTCAAGGTTCACAACCAGTGGGGTATCAAGAGCAAGAAAGTATGAACCAATCGGGGTTTCCTCGCCAACCGTGTCCACACTGTGGAAAGCTTTATTTAAAGGAATGTCGGTTTGGGACCAATATTTACTTTTGGTGCGGTATGTCCGGGTACATGGTGAGAGATTGACCAAGAAGGGGCACGAGCATTATTATGCGACCTACGGGGTCAACCGTTGCACCATCATCATCGGTTCCTTTCTTAGGCCAAGATGTGCAGCCGGTTGGTCGTGGTAACGGTACTAGAGGAGCAGCCAATTTTAGTGAAATACAGGACCGTACTTATGCTCTAGCGGGTCAGCAGAATATGGAGGCCCATCTTGATGTAGCTACAGGTATATGATCTTTTGTTTTCATAATGTATCTATATATGCATTGATTGATCTAGGTTCTACAGTATCATATGTTACTCCATTGACCGCTATGAAATTGAAAGAACATTAGAATTATTAGTTAGACCATCTGGAGTATTTACGCCTGTTGGTGAATCCACTATAGTTAAGAGGTTATATCATAACTGTATAGAACGTGTTTGTGAGCATGCTACGGTGGATTGCCGAGATAAGAAGGTCCATTTTCATTTCCTACAAAAGACCGTCCTTGAATGAAGATGTAATATTATAGTACCGAAAGGGTAAATTTATTTCCTATCTTAAGATAAGGCAAATGCTATCTAAGGGGAGTCATCATCAAACCTAGTATGTTCCCTTGGGATGCACCAGACTTACGTGTACGGAAGAAAGATGGCACGTTGAGAGTGTGCATGGATTATTGCCAACTGAATACGGTGACAAATAAGGATAAATATTCTCTCCTCAAAATCGATGATTTCTTTGAGAAAATATAGGGTGTCAAATGTTTCTCACAGGTTAACTTGAGATCGGGATATCATCAGGTAAGATTTGGAAAAAACAAATAATAAGATGTCAAGCCATTCTCGGGTATGTATTGATGCAGCATGGTAATGTAGTAGCTTATGCCTCAAGATAGTTGTGACCACCGAGAGGAATTAACCCACACATGATTGGAGTTAGCAATGGTAAGAGTTGTTTTAATATATGGCGCCACTATTCGTATGGGGTTCAGTTTGATATATATATACTGATTACAAGAGTTTACGATATCTCTTTAAATGGAAGGATCTAAACTAAAGATAGCAAAGGTAGTTGGGAATATTAAATGGCTATAAAGTTGATACATGACAACATCCCGGGAAAGCATATGTGATAAAAGGTGCATTAATCCGCAAAGCAATAGGAAACACTAAGAGTCAGGTTACAAAAAAGAAAGGTATAGTTAGGGTGGCTAGTTCGTCTTCTTGAGACTCTAGATGAAAGAATTATAGTATACAATGCAGCAGAGTCCTCATCGGTAGCTGAGAGAAGGACTTTAAGTATGTAAATCCTGTTCCTTTCAGTTGAAAAAAAAAAAGATAATGAGATTCGGAAAGAAAGGGGGAAATTGTCCAAGACTTGGGAAATTTGCGTATCTAGCAGCACTAGTCAAAGAACTCTGCACAGTTCATTCAGTATTTCCTATTCAATGCTTTGAACGTGTATAGGAGACTATTTTGTATTGTTCTTAGTGGAAATCTATAAGTCACGTAGGATCTCACACATGAAAAGGTACTTATTGTTACCTATTGTTGTTCTAGATCGATAAGTGAAGGAATTAAGAGATACAGAAGTAGCTTTCGTAAAATCACTATTGGAGGAACTAGTATGTAGAAGAAATAACAAGGGAAGCCGAAGAACTAATGAAATCTAAGGTACTCGTAATTGTTGTACATGGAAGAAAAAGTTCAAGATACGGAATTGGAGTCATAATAAGTAAGTCTTTACAAGTACTACGTGTGGAGGTGATAATGTGAAGGATTCACTTCGACTTAAGTTGTTACAGTGAAACAAAGTTACTAACATTCGAGGACGAATGTTTCTAAGGGGGGAAGAATGTAACACCCCGTACCTTCCCAACCCTATTTGACGACGTTAAACAATGTGTACTTAGGTGTCGAGATGCTATGAATATGTGTTTTATAGTGTCATTGGTGAAACTATAATACCCCGTACATTTTAGACCCTATTTTACACCTTGGAGTCATGTTTACTTAGTGTTGAGAGCAATAAGTAAGTATTTGGTAGTGCTTTGATGGGATATCGGAAGGTATGCTAGTGTTTGCAAAAAGGAAAAAAAAATAAAAAAATCAATTCCATAGGAAGGGCCAGGAGCTTGTTCTGGCACCCAAACCAGCAAGCTTCTAAAGCTCAGTGCACTGGGAAGGGCCAGACGCTTGCTAGAACGGCCAAACTAGTAAGCTTCCAAAATTTATTCTAAGTGTCCAAGGGTGCCCGGGGACGTACCGGGCCAATTTTTGCCACGTTTATTATACAACCATGAGTATATACATGGAATAATTGAATTATTATATTGGTTTGTTAAAATTACTCGTGAACGAATTTGGCATCCAAATGACAATTTTACCCTTGTGGTCAAAATAGGCCATACGTGGCTAGAATCATTTGTTTTTGGGATTGAGGCTACGAATATAAATTCCGTGAGTGGTAATATCATAGTAACGCGTATGAAATGATTTAAAAATAAGAAATTATTGATTTTGTTGGATCAAGTGAATTGGGTTCAAAAGAGGCCCAAAATGAGAAGAAGACATGGGGCAACAATGGGTCAAATGACCCATTCTTCCCTTGACCTTCTAGATATAGCATTTAATACTATAAAGAGTGTCTTAGGATGAGTTGGTGGCACTATAAAAGGGGAATAAAATCAGATTTTATTTCATAAAGACACATATCACATTTTCTCATTTTCTAGAATTTTCAAGAGAACACCCTTTTGGGCTCTTCAAACCCTAAGTCATCTTTGGAGCAAGATCATCATTTTCCAAGCCTAGGTAACTGATTATTCTTATGGATTAATATATTATATGCATGGAAGAGTATGTAGATCATGTTGGTTATGCTTGGAAGTGTTGAACATGACACTTTGTGTTTATGTAAAAGATGTGCCATCTATGGAATTTAAACTTGAAATATGACTTGTGGTTTTGATGAAAGAGAATGGTATGGATGAAATATCAACATGTATGGTGTGATTATGTTATTAAACTTGCTATTTTGTTATAAGTGTAAATTATGGGATTTTGGCCGATTTGTTGTTGTGAGGTGTATTGAAGTGAATTGGTGGTATAATTGTGATGTTGTGATGATGAAGAGTGGAAAGTATGAACTTGGTGTGACATGCTATTGGTTATCATGTATTGTTCAATGTTGGGAATATTGTGGGATTATTGGTATGATAATTTCATAAATGGTATTGTTGGTGTGATAGTTTCACACATGGTATTGTTACGAGGGAAATGATGTGTTAAAGCCAAACATGTAACTCATTGTTGTTGTATGCATTTGTAAGGTAGTTGGTGGTTAATGTAAACTCCGTTATGTACTTTTGTTGTAGAGTGAAACATAAGCAAGGAGCGGGACTATTGTATTCACGTATAGGATTGTATATTCGTATTGAGGAGATAAGGTATGTAAGTTTACTCTTTCCGTATCCTTCTGCAGCATATAGTATTCACCTTATTATGGTACTTACTCATTTAGGAAATGTCCTAAGGTATCTTATTTCACGTTATCATCTATTGCTAATCATATATACCTTATTCTTGATCTATGGTCATTCATGTATCACATAATTATGGACATGGTTTCAAGTTCCAATAATGTTATGTTCCAAAGCTTCCAATAATGTTACAACTTCCAAAGTATCAATCTCATGAACATGAAATAATGAAGTAATGCATCTATGTTTTTCCAATAAGGTTACGATCCCCAATGTACCAATCTCATAAAAGTAGAAGAGAGAAGTAATGCAATGAAGTAATGGAAGAAGTAATTCCCTCATGGTTACTTTATAATTTTCCTTATGGTTACTTTAAATTTTCTTTATACTTTTTGAGTACGGGTGATGGCTTTGTGGGGGCGCAAGCCTAACTCAAGCCAATCCCGATATTGTTGGATCAGGGGGAAAGCTCAGTGAAGCAAAAGCCAAACTTGATGCCGAACCTGCTTCACTGATTTCTGAGTGATAGCAAGGGGAAAGCTCAGTGGGGCAAACGCCTAGCTTGATGCCGAACCTGACAGGGGGTAGCCCTAAGGGCCGAACCTGCTTTATTTATATATTGACGGCTGCATATTGATGTTTGCATATTGACGGTTACATATTGACGGTTGCATATTAACGGTTATACATTATTGACGATTATCTATTGATGGTTATGAATATTGATGGTAATGGACATAAAGGAAAAAGAAAGGTAATGAACGTAAGTTACATAATCCCACACATTCAGAACGATGACTTATCCTCATTGACTATTCTCTTATCTTGGTTTCATTGAAGTTCGTATCTTGTATGAAGTTTCTTATAGTCTTACATACTCAGTACATTCTTCGTACTGGCCCCTTTGGGGACTTACTTTATTTGCTACAGGCATAGGTGTTAGTAGACCTCCACAATAGGCTACGAGTCATCCGCGGATCATTGGTGAGCTCCAGTTGGTTCGAGGCTTTCCTAGTCATATGTGTATATTGTTTTGGTACTGTAATTATTGTATAAAGCGGGGACTTGTCCCGAATATAGGTTGTTGTGTTCATGTATCGGTTAGAGGCTTTGTAGACATATGTGGGAAAGTGAATGTAAGAGGTGTGTGTTCTGTTTGACTTTAAGTCCTTAACGGCCACGTTTCATATATTGTATCAGTGTTCCATGACTTTCGCATAATTGCATGAGGTGTAATAAGAGTCATACTAAAATAGGCTTGCGAATGAACATAAGCAAAGATTGGTTCTCTCGGTCCAAATCTGCTTCGGGTGCCAGTCCGCCTCATTGGGATACGGGGTGTGACAATATAACACTCTTGTTATAAATTTTATATATTATGGTAAACTTGAAGCTTACTAACATAAATAATTTTATCAGCTGAGACAAATAATTTTCCATGAGAACCTCGATTCAAATATCATGTGAAGATTAATTATAATATGCATTGAAGAACTAGTGAATTTTTCAAGAATTCTTTTTATTGATTGTTCTCATGATTAGTTAATTCGATCAACTAATGTTATGATAAAATTTCCTAAATTCTAGATCATATCATAGGTGGATATGGTCCCTTTTACCTGTGATGTGAAGTTTTAAATATATTCATCTATGAGATGGTCACATGCGTGGTTATTATCAATCACAGTATGCCATTTATACAATTACTTGCTCAAATGTGTAATGACCTAAGAATCCTATTTAATACTATGGACACCCACCTATTCATATAGGCGAACACATCATTAATTAACTATTCAAGATAAGTATAAAAGGGAAATGTATGAAAATTTAAGTTAACAAATCTAAATATAATATCTTGCATCCTAACACCACAACATGGGGAAAAATGAAATAAACTTCCAAAATTTTTTACACAAGTACAAGAGCATGTAGGATTAAAACATAGAATTTTGAAAGTATACGAAACTATATAGAAAGAAAAAAGATAGAAAAGAAAAAATAGATTGAATAACCAGTGCTGCAGAACAACTAAGCATCTCACCCTAAACTTTGCTATATCTCCTTACGAGTTTGATGATGACTCAACTGCCACAAGTACCAAAAATCGAAACTGCATGTAAAAGGTGTAGAAAAGTAAGGGTGAGTACAGAAATCATATGTACCCAACAACATTGTTGATCGAATTTTTAAGAAGCAAGGGGTAGGGTTGACCCTATCACTGCTTTTCTCAATACTCTAATAGAAATACGATCTCAAATAATGACTATTTAGCATCTAATGAAAATAATAATCAAGATAAGGAAAATATCTTAAATTAGCTCAAATAAGAGAATTGCCACAAACAGTCTCAATCATAGTACACCAGCTGTTTTAATAATCTCAACCAAATAGGGATGAAAATTAGTCACTTTCACAATCAATTTGCCACTTCACCACTTAGAAACAAATATGAAATGTAATAAGGATGAAATAAAATAGAAATACATATGCACTAACCATTAACCTGTATACATCCACTTCTTTTGTCGGATACTAGGGAACCATAAAGAACTCATGAGGTCCATATATTGTACAATTGTGCACTCTGATTCAAATATTATACATGCATGCACTATGATTGCAATAAAATGATATGCAATAACATTCAGCCGTGCAATTTCTATCCTAAGTAATTGATAATATTGTGTACTAGAGTATCATGTGTAGGCATGTATTCTGATTCCAATGAGCATATTGTCAAATGCAGTATTCAACCGAATTCACAAAATTCTAATAATAATGGCAATACCTCGACACTGAGTCCATAAATGGGGGTACGTGATGAAATATCATTCAAGTAAGAAAAATAACCACAATTCAACCAGTTATCTAACTAATCATACTAGCATAATCACGAAGTCATCAAGCATGTAGACAATAATCAATTTCCCATAACATGACAATGGTACCCACGTAAATACTCATCGTCTTTTTTATATAGGAGCCCCATTCCCCATAGTCCCTAAATTTAGTCACTTAAACACATTAACACTTCATAAAGAGTCAACAAAGTCTGAACTTAACTTAATCACATCTCAAAAATATAAATTAAGGATTTTCCCTTGATGTGTCATGATCGCATGACACTTTCGACGCTTAAAACAAGGAAAATATGCAATAACTTGGGTATATCTTTTGGGTATGATGTGTTTTCTGTCCTATATTGTAGGAAGATAGGTTTTGGAAGCTGAATGGAGGAAACGTGAAGAAGCATGCACTAGAATAAAGCATATGAAGAAGAAAAGAGCAAAGTCGAAGATAAGGAGTAACCCACTGTAGAGACTCACGTGCCGTGAGTACACACACGTGATATGGGTGGCTGCCGTGAGTCACCTTCTACAGCCTGTACAAAAGCCTAATTTCCATGACATACACTCATGTGACATGAGTCCACCCACATGATGTGGGTGGGTGACGTAAGTCGACTTCAGAGATGTGCTATGTTGCCTGATTTCCATGAAACTGATCCACGTGACATGACTTGTTTCCACGATACCAAGTCACGATACCGTGGAAAGTCGCCGACTCTGTTGTCCTACTTTGTTTAGGCTAGGATTCATCTTATATCTATAAATGCCCCTGTATTGTCCTATGTGTAGGAGTTAGTCAGTACATTATTTTGAAATAGTTTTGTCATTATTTTGAGTTCAGAAACACATTATTGATTTTGTAATCTTGGAACACCGATTCTATGGTTTTATTCATAATTGAGATTTCAGAGATTCTTCATTATTGTGAGTTTACAATTATGTTTTCATCCTTGAATTCTTATTGTGCTCTTGCAAACATGAGTAGCTAAACTCATCAACTAGGGTTGTGTGAACCATGAAGAATTAACGAAACGGGTTAAGTGCAAAGCAATTCTGAACCACTGTGACTGCATGTATTGGTATTTCCTTTGTTATGATTGATCTTCTAATGGCTGCAAACGTTAGAAACTCACCCGTATTCTAGACCTGCTCGAGAGGGAGGTAGTGATTGGGAAAAGGAAATACCAACAGAGATTTGAAGCTATCAACCTTCATCTAATAACTTGAACCTTAGCAGGAATAGTTATCTGAGATCCATGACAAAGGTTAGTAGTGCGACGCTCGGAGACCGAGAGGAGAAGAGTGAAATACGTCTAACCAAGGTCGAGAGATGTTTAGATGAACATATCTTGTCAGATTTTACATCCAACACAGCGGGACAATTTTGCCAGCACCAATAACTGGTAGAGTTAAGAAATCATTGGGGATCACAGTCCTAGTGTATTTCTCATACTGAAAACAACTTCAAAGAATCAACACTTGTTACTATCACTACTTGTTTATAAATATTTCCCCCTTTTTACTTATTTGCCAATTACTCGAACATGAACTCAACCTACTTTCATCCTATTCCCTGTGGGATCGATCCCAACCTAGTTGGGTTCTATATTTGATACAACGACCGCTTAATACTTCTTAGGAGTCATATTTTGTGTGACATCAAATTTTGGCGCCTTTGCCGGGGAAATACGGTTACAGAGTTGATTAGTTTACTTGTTGGAGTTAATTAGTTTTGCTTTTCTATACTTTTAAGGGCACACGCCAGTGTATGCCCAATACTAGGAGTCAAGGCAATCCCCTGATTCCACTTGCTCTTGAAATAGAAAGTAAACTGAGAGCTAATCGAAGAATGGTGAATACCGACTAAGTTCATCCTGCCACCATGGGAGACATTCATAATCAACCAATTCAATCGGTTGGTCATGAAACAGCGGATAAAACTACTGATCGATTGACTCGAGAAGAGCATGCTAGACAAGCTGCTCTTAGGCAAGCAAAGAGAGATAATCAATCTATGCAAGAGGCAGCCCAATGACTGGCTGAGGCTGAAGAGACACAAAGAAGACTGAGAGCTCACTAACCATTTCAAATACCGCATGTTCCAGTTTATGATGATCCTGAGGAAGAAGATGTGGCCTATTTTGAGCCAATAGAGACTGGTGCCATTATTCCACCAGAGTTACCTCAGGGCACTAAGTTTGACATTACCAGTGCCATGATTCACCTGCTAAACTTGAAGGGTGTGTTCATCGGTCTTCCTACTGATGATCCAAACATGCACGTGATGAATTTTGTAGGGGTCTACACTTCATATAATTTGCCTGGAGTTGACCAAGAGGCTATTCGATTGAGATTGTTCCCATTCTCTCTAACATGAGAAGCAACTTTATGGTTGGCAGAATCACCACGAGGTTCCATCACTACTTGGAAAGAGTTCAGAAATCAATTTTTGGAAAGATTTTTTCCACCTTCCAAGATGCTATAGTTGAAGGATGAAATTTATAACTTCAGAAAACTACATTTTGAAGCACTTTACGAGACATGGCTAAGGTTTAAGAAGAAGCTATAGAATGTGCCAAATCATAGGATGAGTGGTAGGAACTTACTTGAAATCTTCTACAAGGCTTTGAATGCCAACACGGAGGCCGTAGCAGATACTATCACTGTTAGAGCATTCATGAGTTTGAGATGGGAACAAGATTCAGAGATATTAGATCGTACCACTAATACCAATCGAGGATGGCATACTCGGGAGGTAGAAACGCCTGCTGGCACATATGTTATTGGAGCCTCAACATCACAACGGGCTTTGGATGAATCTGTAGATAAAGAGTTCGCTCAGCTGAGGATAAAAATTGGTCTTCTGGCCAAATAGATTGTGGCTAGAGCTACTGAAAAGGTGCATGCCATTGGTACACAAGGTAAAAACCTAGACATGACGATTATGAATCTGATGAAATGGCTAAGTATTTGGATTGAGAAGTGGTGGGTTTCCGATCCAAGAGACAAGGGTCTAACCACGACTCCTGGAACTCGAGGCAAGGGAATCAAGGTTGGAACTACTATGGAGACACTTATAAAAAATTTGGATATAGAGATAGAGAACGAGATCGTGAAGGTGATTGGAGGAGGAAGGATGATTATAATGAGAAGAGTCGCGTATATGTTCCACCAGGAAACTGCGATGCTGACTCTAGAAATTCAAGAATGGAATCCCTTCTCAATAAACTTGTGAAAGGGTCAGAGATTCAAGAATAGTTCTTGAAGGAGATTAGGTCAGTATCTCAGGAATAAGTCAAAAAGTAGAATCCCATTCAACTGCTATTAAATAGTTGGAGCAACATTTCAGGCAAATATCGATGTTATTGAACCAACGTCAGCCAGGTACCCTTCCAAGCAACACCATCCAAAATTTGAAGAATGATAGTCATTGTCTGGCCATTACTACTAGAAACAGGAAATGCACAACTGATCCATCTATACCTGTGGATAGTGGCAAGACAAGTGAGTCGATGGTTATTGATGTAGAAACTGATATAGATTCGGATAATTCAAAGATCGAACCACTTCTACATCCTCATGATACTGGTAAAAAGGCAAAATCTAAAAAGAGGCAGGAAAAGAAGGTCCCACAAATGCTGAAAACTATCCTACGACCTCCTTCTCCCTTTTCTCAAAGATTGAAGAAGAAGTTTGAGGAAGGAAAATATTAGAAGTTTATTACAATGTTGAAAGAGCTATCGGTAAACATCCCTCTTGTTAAGGCATTGGAGCAGATGCCAGGTTATGCAAAATTCATGAAAGAATTGGTGACAAAGAAGAGAACTGTCAGTTTTGAACCGGCAAATAACTTACATCATTGTAGTGCAGTTGCTTCACGTTCCCTAGTTGAAAAGAAGCAAGATCCAGGATCTTTCATAATTCCTTGTACTATCGGGTCCTACAACTTTGCTAAAGCACTTTGTGGTTTGGGTGCTAGCATTAACTTAATGTCATTAGCCATTTTCAAGCAGTTGGGGTTGGGAGCACCAAAACCAACCTCTATGAGAGTTTTCATGGCGGATAGGACTGTGAAAAAGCCGGTGGGCATTTTGTATGATGTTTTGGTAAAAGTTGCATCTTTCATATTTCCTGCTGACTTTGTGATCCTAGATTGTGAAGTTGATTTCGAGGTTCCCATCATATTGGGAAGACCATTCCTTGCCATTGGTCATATATTGGTCGACATGGAAACATGGCAGATGAAATTCAGGTTAAATGATGAATAAGTCACTTTTAATGTTTGTCTTTCCATGAAGCAATCGAAAGATATGTGGGTGGTTTCGATAATAGATGTGGTTGAGGATAGTGATGTTGTCGTGTCTCTTGAAGAAAGGTTGGGGGTAGAAGCTCTCGCGGCCGTGATTATGAATTTTGATAACAACGGTATTGATAAATACGATGGGATGGTTGGTGCACTCATTGGTAAGGGACCATCCACTTATGCTCCAAAAAAACTTGATCTCGATTTAAAGAATAGGGTGACCCCACAAGCTCGTCTTTCAATTGAGGAGCCTCGAATTTTGGAGCTTACGGCTCTTCCGGCTCACCTTCACTACACATTTTTGGGAGCCAACAACACCTTGCCTGTGATTATTTCTGCTAAATTGGTGGAGTGGCAAGTAGAGGAACTGGTTTCAGTATTTAGAAGATTTAAGAGGGCCATTGGTTGGTCAATTGCTGATATTATAGGGATTCCACCCGACATTTGTACTCACAAAATTCAACTTAATCCTGAGTGCATACCGAGCATTGAGCACCAACGTCGTCTAAACCCACCAATGTAAGAGGTTGTGAATAATAAGATCATCAAATGGTTAGATGCAGGAGTGGTTTACCCCATTACTGATAGCAAATGGGTAAGCCTAGTTCAATGTGTACCAAAGAAGGGAGGAATCATTGTGGTTCCAAACGAAAAAAATTAGTTAATCCCAATGAGGCCAGCTATTGGATGGAGAGTTTGCATGGATTATTGAAAGCTGAATTCTTGGACAGAAAAAGATCATCTTTCTATGCCCTTCATGGATCAGATGTTAGACCGTCTTGCTGGTAGAGGATGGTATTGTTTTCTCGATGTCTATTTGGGGTATAATCAGATTTTCATTGCTCCCAAAGACCAAGAGAAGACCACTTTCACTTGTCCATATGGGACATTCGCATTTAAAAGGATGCCCTTCGGTCTATGTAATGCACCGGCCACTTTCCAACGTTTCATGATGTTTATTTTCTCCGACATGGTAGAAGACACTATTGAGGTTTTTATGGATGATTTTTCTATTGTGGGAGACTCATTTGATGATTGCTTGGAACACCTTGCTAATGTGCTGCAAAGATGCGAGGAATGCAACTTGGTGCTAAATTGGGAAAAATGTTACTTTATGGTCAACGATAGTATCGTATTGGGACATTAGATTTCAAAGAAAGGTATTGAAGTGGATAAGGCAAAGATTGAGGTAATTGAAAAGTTACCTCCACCTATCTCCGTGAAAGGAATTCAAAGTTTCTTGGGGCATGCATGTAACACCCCGAACGTTTCTAAGTGTAGCTGACAACCGTAAAATTTATGGACAAATGAAAACATGAGAGAATTTTTGAATTATGCATTAAAAATGTGGTTGTTAATAAGTCCCACACAACTGGTCCCAAAATGAAGCCCAAAACAATTATAAGACATGGCCCAAAAAAGGGTTTTAACCCATTCTTCCAAATATGGTCCATTTGACCAATCAACAAGGCATTAAATGCTAAGGAAAAAGATAAGGGAGACATGAGGGACTATATAAAATAAAAATCAGATTTTTAATTCCATTAAACTCTCATCTCATTTCTAGATTTTTCCAACAAAAACTCCTTTGCTCTCAAGAACCTTAAATCACTCTTTGGGCCAAGATCATCAATTGGTAAGACTTGGTAAGTGTTTATTATGATGGATTAATATATTTTATGCATAATATATGGTGTATATTATGTTGGTTATGTTGGTGGAATATTGAGAAGTCCACAATAAGTGAAAGGTTACATGTTTGCTTAAATCGGAGGTTGGTTTGTCTTGTAAACTTGGTGATGAACTTGTGGTTGTGAAGGAAGTGAATTTGGTGGACTAAATATTGACATGTTATTATGGTCTTACTTTGTTTCATTCTTTTGCATAACATTTGGAATTGATATTGTGAAATTGGTTATGGTTTTGGTGTCGTATTGGCCGGGAAATGTGGTTTTGGGTGTCGTTGTATGTTGTGAGACCATGGCTGAATGTTGATGTTTAAGAGGATAAAAAATATGTTCAAATATGTTTGATTGTGATCATGGACCATTCATGGCCTTCATAGACCCAAAAAAAGTCATTTCGGACCAAAACGGGCATCCGCCCCCGCAGACGAGGGCATCTGCGGGCACAGATGCCAATGCAGAAGGCCCTGGAATTTTCCAGGAGCCATCTGCGCACGGATGTCAGCATGCAGGTGGCAGCGAAGGTCACCTCCATAATTGATTTTGTATGTTTCCGACTCTAGTTGATCCCCGAAAGCCCCGATACCCATTTTGGATGTAATTATCAACTTGTGGTGTTGTTTTAATGACTTTAAAGTATCGTATGGAGGTGTGTTGGACTGTATTAAGTATGTATGATTGCTTATATGTTGTCATAAAGGAATAATTACGACAGAATGATAAAAGGAAAAGCGTAAAGGGTAAGTGTGGTGTGAAATGCTATCGAGGTATGATCTTTTGGTCAATGTGGGTAATTTTTATGGTGTTGTTGATATGGAAATGCAGTGGATTGTATTGTAAAGGGGTGACATGACGTTATATGGTAGTTGCATGGTTCATTGTCTTCTTGTACACCTTTATAGTGACTAGTTGCTAATGTAAGTTCCGATATGGACTTGTATTGTAGAGTAAGACGTAAGGACGAAGCTGGACTATTATGTTCGTACATAGACTTATTATTCATACTTGGAAGTGAAGTTATGTAAGGCTACTCTTTCCATATCATTCTGCGACACATAGTGTCACATTGTCATTACACATGTTCCATTCCGAAATGTCCAAAGGTATTCCATTCCCGGTTGTTAATCATTGTTACACACATGTTCTTTATACATTGATCAAATGTAATTCACATGACTCATGTTCATTGGTTAATGTTCCAATAATGTTCCAAAGTTTCTATAACATTGTAATCACTAAAGTACCAATCTCTCACAAGTTAAAGTATCAATCTCAAAAGTAAAGAATTAAAGTAATGAACACTTGTTGAGAACGGGTGGCAACCCAAAGGGGAATAAGCCTAGCTAGGGGCGATCCCGAATAATTATTGGATACAGGGGGCAGCTCAAAGGGGCATAAGCCTAGCTAGAGACGAACCTGCTTTATTGATTTATGGGTGGCAACTCAAACGGGCATAAGCCTAGCTAGAGACGATCCCAATGTTATTTCCCACTGATCAGTTGGGCCCGGGCATATATGATTGATGATCACATGAATGATGAAGGATTAAAGTAATGTGAAATGAAGCAAAGAAAGTAATGTACATGATCCCACACTTGTATACTATAGTAGTTTGTTCATGTAATATGTTCACTTGTACTTGTTTTCATCAAAGCTCTTATACCTCAGATGTTTACCTATAGTCTTACATACTCAGTACATTCCTCGTACTGACCCCTCTTGGGGGATTTACCTTACTTGCTGCAGGCGCAGGTACTAGTAGGCCTCCGCAGTAGGTTGCCAGTTGTTGCATATCGTTGGTGAGCTCCAGTTAGTTCGGGGCTTCTCCGAGTCTCACTTGTATATGTATTTTGGTATTGTACATGGTGTATAAAGCGGGGACTTGTCCCGACTTTTAGTTTGTTTTGGTCAATGCATCTGTTAGAGGTTTTTGTAGACGCATGTGGGTATATGTATATAAGGTGACTCATGAAGTCTTGTTTTGATGGCCTCAACGGCCAAGTTTCTCAAATGTATATTTATATATAAATGTCACATGTTCCATGCTTTCCATTATTCGTCTTTCATGTTGTTACGTGATGATGGGGTTGCTTGATACGTATATGGTGAACATAGGTAAAGCTTGGTTCTCTCGGGCCTTATCGGCTACGGGTGCCAATCATGTCCCGATGGGATTCGGGGCGTGACAATGCAGGATTTTATAGAAGATTCATCAAAGACTTCTCGAAAATTGCTAACCCATTATGCAAACTTTTGGAGAAAGAGGTGAAGTTCGTGTTCGATGAGGCATGTCTTAGAGCATTTGAGTGTCTGAAAGAAAAGTTGGTTTCATCCCTGATCATTGTGTCACCAGATTGGACGATGCCTTTTGAGGTTATGTGTGATGCTAGCGGGGTGGCCTTGGGTGCAGTCCTTGGCCAATGACGTGAGAAGATTTTACATCCGATTTACTATGCTAGCAAAGTGCTTAATCCAGCTCAAAAGAATTACACTGTGACTGAACAAGAATTGTTTGTCGTGGTCTTTGCTTTTGAGAAATTCAGATCTTACTTGATTGGTACGAAGGTGATTGTGCATACAGACCATGCAGCTCTTCGGTATCTTACTTCAAAAAAGGATGCTAAGCCAAGATTGATTCGGTGGGTGCTCCTACTACAAGAATTTGACTTTGAAGTCAAGGATCGTAAGGGAATTGAGAATCAGGTCGCTGACCATCTATCACGCCTTGACGAGGAGGACATGCTTAAATTAAGGGATGATCTTGAGATTGATGACACTTTTCCAGATGAGCAAGTACTGGCAGCATCACAAGACTTAATCCCTTAGTTTGCTGATTTTCCCAACATTTTGGCAAGTGATTTAGTTCAGGAAGATATGTTGTATCAGCAGCGAAAGAAATTCACGCATGAGGTGAGAAAATTCTTTTGGGATGAGTCGTATTTATTTAGGGTATGTGCAGATGGCATGATTTGAAGATGTATTTCAGAGGTCGAGATGATGAGTATTTTGGAAGCATGTCATTCATCTCCAGTTGGGGGTCATCATGGAGGTGCGCGGACTGCCCATAAAATCTTGCAATGTGGGTACTACTAGCCCATTATTTACAAAGATGCTCATGATTATGCTCACGCTTGTGACCAATGTCAAAGGCAAGGGAATATCTCACGCAGACACGAACTTCCCATGACAACTATACTTGAGCTTGAATTTTTTGACTTGTGGGGAATTGACTTTATGGGCCTTTTTGTGAGCTCACATGGGATGAAATATATTTTGGTAGCTGTCAACTATGTTTCTAAGTGGGTGGAGGCAATTGTGCTTCCTAATAACGAAGGAAGAAGTGTCACGACATTCTTGAAGAAGAACATATTTTCACGGTTTGGTACACCACGAGTAATCATTAGTGATGGAGGTTTCCACTTCTGTAATCGGTTTTTCAAGGCCCTACTTGAAAAATATGGTGTTAAACATAAGGTGGAAACACCTTACCATCCTCAGACAAGCGGGCAAGTTGAGGTGTCAAATCATGAGATCAAGTCTATTTTGGCAAAAATGGTGAATGCCAATAGGACTGATTGGGCTCAAATATTGGATGATGCATTATGGGTATATTGAACTGCATTCAAGACACCAATTGGTGCATCACCATATTAGTTAGTTTTTGGAAAATCTTGCCATTTGCCTGTCGAACTTGAACATAAGGCTTTATGGGTTTTGAAAAGGTTGAATTTAGACTGGAGTGAAGCGGCTAAATTGAGACTTGAGCAGATGAATGAGATGGATGAATTTTGTCTCCGGGCTTATGAAAGTTCAACAATATATAAAGAGAAGATGAAATTATATCATGATTGACGCATTGAAAAATGAGAGTTTCACACGGGAGATTTGGTGCTACTTTATAACTCCAAGCTTCGCTTGTTTGCTTGAAAGTTAAAGTCCAAATGGTCCGAACCATTCACGGTCGTCAGGGTATTCTCACATGGAGCAATTGAGCTAAAAAGAGATGATAATGTTCTATTCAAGGTCAATGGGCAGCGTGTAAAGCATTATGTGGGAGCCATGGAAGAAATAAGGACATGTGAGGAGCTTCAGCATGGTGAAGTCCAAGTAGTCAGGCTAGCCATGTCGTACCGCGACGTTAAATCAGGCGCTTAATGGGAGGCAACCCATGGGCTGGTTGGTGAAGTCTGAGTATCCAAGTTAGTCGTGTCGTGCCACGACATTAAATCAGGCACTACTTGGGAGGCAACCCAAGATCTGATGATTTTGTGATCAGAGAATTAGAAGACACCTTAGCTAAAGTTCAAAACATAACATCTGCAGAATCCAACCCACGACAGGGGTACCTACGTGACGTAGGTGGACCCACATCATGTGAGTGGTGCCGTAGAAATTAGAGAAAATATTGGTCCTTCTGTATATCCCTACGACAGGGTACCCACGTGACGTAGGTATACCAACATCACGTGGGTGGTATCATGAGAATCAGAGGCAATTTACACTTGCAGGAGTTGAGCTACGCTAGAGACCCTTGTGACGTGAGTGCAACCCACGTCACGTGGGTGGTTCCGTAGAAAAAAGAAATTTGCAGACACCCAAATATCTGACCCGACCCAATCCACCTCTACATATATTTTCAATATTTCCCCTCATACCCGATCATAAACCCTGAACACCTGATCTTCCCCTCATACCCAATCATAAACCCTAAACAACTCAACTTTCTCAACTTTAAATCCCCTCATATACCCTATTTTCTAAAATTCACCAAATTCCCTAGTACCAATTCCTAAATCATCAAATTTCCCCTTACCAATTTTCTAATTTCTCAAAAGCTTAATTACCTAAACCCCCCATAAACCCGACCCAACTACCCCAAAATACGACCAACCCGTACCAAACCCGACCCATACAACTCAAACCCGACCCACCCATTATAAAACCCGATATCATGCCTCCTAAACCGAACCCCAAACGTGACCACCTTGATTCTTAGTCAAGAATTCAAATGAAAAATTCGAAATTTTTTATCCGATTACGTGATGAACCATCAGAGTCAGGAAAAAGTGGGTCTGAAGAGGTTTTTTATATTGGCACTGATGAAACTGCACTAGTACCTCAAACCACGAGGTTACAGACTCGGACACAAGCTGCTGCCCGGGCTGTACTTCAGCACATTTCACAGCCTGTCCAATCGGTTATTCCTGATTAGTCTTCCGAGTCTGCCTCCCAGTCTGAAGATGGGGAGGTTGATTCAGTATCGAGCTCTGCCGATGATACTACAGGACAGGGTACCTCTGTGGCAGAGGCTAAAACCTCTATTTTGGGCACTGGTGAACAGAGTGCCCTGACTCCCTCACAGAGAAGGGATATCCAACGATGGATAAGCTCTATTTTGCTGGCAGGTTTTGGTGGTTGATTGTTAGGCATCGATTGGGACCCACTAATGTTGATAATTCACTCACCTTGGACTGGGATGTAGTGGTAGCCAGCATCATTGTAGGTTATGATATTCATATCTCCAGGTACATTATTAGGGAGATCCATGAGCGTGCCTTTCGAGACCATACCAGTATCCCTTTCCCCTGTTTGATTCAGAGCCTGTGTGATAGGGCGGATGTGGTTAGGCTACCTACCATTGATCATTATATCGAGGTGACCCACATAACAAATAGTGGGTTGATGCAGCAGCGGGGATCTAAACCCATTGTTCCACGAAGGTCTCAACATTCTGGGTCGTCAGGAGCAGCCCTTTTTGAAGGACCGAGAGATAACGAGGAGCCAGAGAGTACCCCAGCACCAGTGAGTATGCTCGAGATAGTGCATATACCTGCTGAGGTCATAGGACCGGTGATTGATGATGAGGATCAAGGCACTACCGTGCCACCGCTTCCTTCTGGTATGGTTTCGATTTCGAGGGATTTCCTGCAGCAGCTGGTTGATAGGCAGACGCAGATGTTTGAGCGACAGGCCCACGCAGAGGCACAGATCGATAAGTTGGTATCCTAGCTTAAGCCATGGGTTAGGACCATAGTTGAGGCTGCAGAGGCTAGAGTGGAGGCCCATATGTCTACATCTATGGATAATTTTATGCGAGAACTGCATGGACGGATTGATAGCTATGAGGAGCGAAAATTTGATGTCGCCCAAAATATACCTCCTAAAAATTATAAAGCGGTTGTTGAATCAAATATAGAACCCAATTAGGTTGAGGTAGATCCCACTAGGAATAGGTCAAAGTTTGAGTAGAATACTGGATGGAACAATTGGGAAGTAAATAAAACTGGGGGGTTTATGTGAATATAAAGTGACAGTAATGATCGCTGGTTGTATCAAGTTTGTAGACAATGAGAGAAATATACTAGGGCTGTGATCCCCAATGATTCCTTAACTCCACCAGTTACTTGCGCTAACAAGATTGTCCCACTGCGTTGCATGCCAAATCTAACAAGTTAGGTTCATCTAACTGTCTCTCAACCTTCATTAGACGAATTTCACTCTTCCTCTCTCGGTCTCCGAGTGTCGCACTACTAACCCTTGTCCTGGATCTCAGATAACCATTCACGCTAAGGCTCCGGTTATTAGATGAAGGTTGATAGCTTCAAGTCTCTGTTGTTATCTCCTTTTCCCAATCTCTACCTCTCTCTCGAGCAAGTATAGAATACATGTGAGTTTCTAATGTTTGCAACTATTAAAAGAACAATCACAACGAAGGAAACAACAATACATGCATTCACAGCGGTAAAAAATTGCTTTGCACTTAATCGGTTTCGTTAATTCCTCATGGTTCACAAAATCGTAGTTGATGGGTTTAGCTGCTCATAGTTGTAAGAACAGAAAAAGAATTTAGAGATGAAAACATAATTATGATCTCACGACAATGAAGAAACACTAAAATCTCAATTATCAATAAAACTCGAATTAGGGTTTGTAACTACAAAACCCAGAATATGTTTATGAACTCAAAAGAAATATAAAATAGCTCTTAAAATACTGTAATGTCTAAATCTCGCACCTAGGACTATACAGGGGTATTTATAGATACAAAACTTATCCCATCCAAAACAAAATAGGAGAACAGAGTCGGCAACTTCCACGGTATAGTGACTTGGTGTCGTGGAACCAAGTCACGCCACGTAGGTTGATGTTGTGGGAATCAGGCTCAATTAGAAGTCTTCAGAAGTTTAGTCACGGCATGCTTCCACGTCATGTGGGTGGTAGTCACGCCACGTGACTCATGCCGTGGAAATCAGACAACAGTTTCAATCTCTGTAGTGGACCGACGCCAGCCACTCACGTCACGTGAGTGGCAGTCACGCCACGTGACTTATGTCGTGGGTCCCTGTCTTGTGCAGGTTCTTGTTCTTTCTTCTTCTGACACTTCGTTCTCGGGCTTGATTCTTCCTTTTTGATCATTTTCCTTTAAAACCTATTTTTCTGCAAAGTAGGACAGAAACCACATCATACCAACAAAACACACCCAAGTTATTGCATATTTTCCTTGTTTTAAGCATCAAAAGTGCCATGTAACCATGACACATCAACATCCTCAACTTAGAACGTTTGCATGTCCTCAGGCGAACAAAACAAAAATACACATGCATAATGCTTAACTAAGAGAAACCTAAGGGACCTATGGCAGTCTACTCGTTGCCTTTGGCACAAAACTTTTTCTTACCCCTCCTATTAGCAAATCAAGACCAATGTGTGTATTCAAGTAGCATAGTATCATGACATAGAAGGGATCAAGTGATGGCACCATATTATGCACAAACAACTAAGCATATATGCAATTGACATTTCTCGAACAACTAGCAGCTAATAATGTAACCCATGTGCTCTCACAATCAAAAAAGTCCCATGCACTCACAGTATACTAATGAATATCAACGTAGGGACTAGGTCAAAACACTCACGCTCACAAAGAATTTAAAACAGTTTGCATGAAATACCATAGGCTTGCCCTTATTTTCTACGCCTTCATTTTCGGACAGTTGGACTAGGATCACTATAGGACTTTACTCAGCTTGTAATGTAGGCTTAGGGACGGGTATGGTGCATATGGGTATGGTGACTCAACCCTCCTTGACACTACACTATTTTTGGCTCCAACTTCCAACCTTTCTCATTTTTATTCCCCCTTTTTCACCTTTCTTTTTATTTTCAGATTTTGGGTGTCATTTAATTCAAACTTCATAGCACAACTCTTTTTTTTCTTTGTAATTTCTATTCTTTTCACTTTATGTTATATATTTTTTTTTCTTCACACCCAAACCTGTTTTCCCTTTTTCTTTTATTTTCCTCTTCTTCATACCCAACTTAATCTACGCACCCCTATAATAGTCACCCTCAACTTAGGCGATTTGCCTGAGTTGAGGTACACAGTGTCTAAGGAGGGACCAGGGCCAAGACAGGTTCATTGTAATTAGAATGGGAAGGTGAATAGGCTTAATGAAAGAAATAGGTCAATTACGGCTCAAAGTCAGGATCAAGGGATACTTCTTCATTTGGTTTGGCATTTAGGCTAAAAGTGGACTTTATTCAAAAATGGCATATGATCATTTCCTAATCCCTATCCTCTAACCTAGGCAAGACTAACAAGGCAAGTTCTGGATCGCACACACAGTTAACTAAGTATTGACCTCACACACACATAGCACAGGGTTATATTATCAACTACTATCTATCCGGTTCATGCAATGCTAGCTACAGTTATTTGCCTATAATCCTAGTGCCATAACAAGATCCAACAGCTGTCACACACACGTATGCTATTCACACAATTCAAAAACAGAAATTTTTAGGAGGGGTATCCTTAACAGTCACAACACATAAAAGTTTTTCAAAACTGGACTGCACTACAGTTCCCTTATTTTTCTCCTAATTTAGCAAGAAACACATAAACATCATCAATAACATACTAAACATGTCGGTTCTACTATGATAGCACACTCGGGGGAAAAGAAACACGGCAACAAAAAACCCCAAGTGGTGGTACACCCCCACCCCCAACTAAACATGGTGCACTGCCCTCAATGCATTGATATCAATAACATACATGGGAGTGAATACATACCTGTGGCACCCTAGGCGCTGAAAGTGGGCTCGCCCGCAGCGGGATCATCAGCCTGCTCAGTAGTAGGTGCATCCGGTGGAGGGACAGCCTGACTAGCAGATGCACCACGCGCTCTCTGCTCCGCCTCAATTTGGCTCGCATGGTACTCCACCCGAGAGGCTTTAACCGCCCTCCACAGATCACTCTCGTACTCAGCATCACTATCACCCCGATCTTCCGAACTGTGGGGTCTCTTGCCTCTATCCATCGGAGGCTCCTCGTCAGAGAACAAATCTACGTCAAATGCTGGTCGCACGGAGGCCTGGGAAGGCATAGGGGGTTAATAGGAGTGCTACTCGATGCCAATGCCCGAACCTCCTCTCTCAAAGCGACCACCTCCTAGGTCAAGCCGATCATATTAGGGCCTAGTGCAGCACTCAATTGGGAGGCCATACGTGCCTCAAAACTATCAATCCTCCCATGCAATCCCCTCATAAACTGATCCATCGTTGTAGTCATCCTGTCCTCTACCCTAGCCTCCGCAACCTGTACAGTCGTCCTAACCCAAGGCTTAAACTGGGATACCAACTTAGCCATCTGGATCTCAGTGTGGGTCTGCGGCTCGAACATTTGCATCTGTCTGTCAATCAAATGCTGCAGAAAGTCCCTAGACACTAAAACCATCCCAGAAGGAGGTGGTGGAGCACTAGTACCGGGTACCTCGTCATCAATAGGGCCAAAGCCCTCAGTCTGTACAGGAATAGTCATAGGTACCCTAATCTGTATGGGAACAGGCATAGGGGCACTACTCGGCTCATCCAGGGCTGTGCCCGATGACTCAGATGACTGTGACCCTTGTGGAAGAATGGGGTATGAACCCCTCTGCTGCATCAGTCCAATATCCTCAATACGGGTCACCTCAATATAATGGTCTAGGGCAGGTATCCTGGCCACCCCTGCCCTATCACACAGCCCCTGGATCAAGCATAGGAAGGGTATACTCGTGTGATCTCTAAAAGTCCACTCGCGGATCTCCCGGATGCTGTACCTCTCAAAATGAATCTCATAACCAGCCAAGATGTTGGCTACTACTACAACCCGATCCAATGTGAGTGAGTTGTCAGCATTGGTTGGACCCAACCGATGCCGAACCACCAGAATCTACCAGCAAAATGAAGCATGGAATTTTTTATGTCCAGCTTCCCAGTCACCCAACTAACAACACCATCTTTGGCTATGTACCCCATAATCCATTTTAGCAGCTCCAATTTCTGCTACGCATCTCTCATCCTAACTCTATCTCTAACAGTGTCCATCAGGTGATTAAATTCAGCAGTCGAAGCTAGAAGTGGACGGTCAGCCCCAAATAAGAAGCGGTGAATGGTCTGCTTTGAAATATCTATGCTGGTACCACGAACCATAACATGAGTCAAAAATGGTTGCAAAAGATATCGATGTCCAACAGGAGTGCTCAAGTCAATCGACGTAGCATAAGAGGCATAAAACTCTCGGACTAACTCTGAGCTATAATGACCAGAAGGCTGCGCCATCCAACCCAAACCATATCTCTCAAAGACAGGCCAAATATCAGGCAGTGTCCTCAACTCCTCCACCCGGTATCGGGGCTCCTCCATAATGCTCCTCCAATACACACCCCTCTCAGTCAACTCAGCATCTCTATCATAAAAGGCACTCATGCCCTGCACACACCATCGCTGAATCTCCCCACTCTGCGTGGGAGTCGGAGTACTCTGGGAACCAAAACGAGAAACAGAAGCTATAGCCTCCACCGCAGAAGTACCCTAACCCATAGCATCATCTGCAGAGCCTAACGTAGAAGTATCCTCCCCCTATTTAGACTGAGGGGCGGACTCAGAGGACTCAGCCGAAATAACTGGCTCGACAGGTGGTGGGGCCGACTGAAGTACTGCCCAGGCAGCCGCGTGGGCTCGCATCTGTAACCTCGTAGCCCGAGATACCAAAGCAGTATCATCCTGGCTAGTGTCAAACTCCTACACCAAACCACTTTTCTCAAACTCAGTCGGTTTATCACGCAGATGGGTCATTAAATCCAGATTTTTGGTGCGAATCTTGGATGAGGAATCAAGGTGGTCACTCTTGGGGTTTGATTTTGGAGGCATGGAAATGGGTTTGGGTCTGATTTTTGAGTGCAAGGGTCGGTTTGGATCAGATTTGGGTTAGTGGGTCGAATTCTTGGGTTAGTAGGTCGGGTTTTTGAAATTTTGGGGTAATAGGGTTTGGATTTTTGAGTTTATGGTGATAAGGGGATCAGATTTTTGAGTTTATGGTAATAGGAGGGTTGGAATTTTGTTGATGGATTAGAGAAGGAATGGAAATTAGGGTTTTAATTAGATGATTTTGAAAGTGGGGGAAATAATGTAGTGGGTCAGATTTTTATCGGGCAAAGAAGAAGGGACCCATTTTTATTTTGGAAAAATGGGACTGGGTCGGATCGGATTTGGGGCATCTGCATGGTTTAAGTTTCACGGCACAACCCACCACGTGACGTGGGTATAACTCATGTCACATGAGTCATGGTGTAGATGAGGTCCTGAGGTTGAAAATGTTCCTCTAATTTCCACGAGACAGCCCACGTGTCATGGTTTAGACTCACGCCATGTGGGTCCTGACGTAGGTGAGGTTCTGAAACCAGAATTTTAACCCTGATTCACGATACCAACCACGTGTCGTGAGTGGACTCACGGGACGTGAGTCTTGTCGTGGATGATACTGAACCAATTCAGGTAAATTTTGTGATTTTCAGCTAACTGCTCCTTAATAATCAGATCTCCGCATAACAAAATCTTGGGTTGCCTCCCAATCAGTGCTTGATTTAATGTCGCGGCATGAAACGGCTAACTTGGATACTCAGACCTCACCAACTAGCCCATGGGTTGCCTCCCATGAAGTGCCTGATTTAACGTCGTGACACGACATGGCTAGCGTGACTACTTAGACTTTATCAAGCTCAAGTTCCTCAACTGACTTTATCTCTTCCGTAATTCCTACATACTGCTTAACACGCTGTCCGTTGGCATTTAATATGATCTAAAATATGTTAATAGAAGGTTAGTTATGATCATGGACCATTTATTACAAAAAAGTACCTTTTTCGCCGAAACGGGCACCCGCCCTCGCAGACGAAGCACCTGCGGGCGTAGGTGACTTCACAGGTGCCCATGGACACTGCCAAGGGTCACATACGGATGCATGTCATCCACCTGCGGGCGCAGGTGGATTCACAGGTCAGGCAAGAACCCCGTTTCGGTTGTTTTTTCATCTCTTTGATCCCCCAAAGCCCCTATACCCTTTATGGATGCAATTATCAACTTATGGTAACTTTTAAATGACTATAAAGGAGTATCCCGGAGGTATTTTGAATGGTATAAAATATGGATTGTTGTTAATGTGTTATTGTGAAAGTTATCGAGTGACTTGACCGAGAAAAGGTAACGTAGTGTTAATGAGGAAGTGTAAAGGGTAAACTTGGTGTAAAATGTTATTGGTTTATGATGTCTTGGTCAATGTGTGAAATGTTATGGTTTTGTTGGTATGATAATGTAGTGGATTGTATTGTAAATGACAAAATGATGCTATATAGCGGTCACGTAACTCATTGTCATCTTATGCACTTGTAAGGTAACTAGTTGTTAATGTGAGCTCCGTTATGAACTTGTGTTGTAGAGTGACACGTAAGGAAGGAACTGGATTGTTGTATATTACATCTAGGACGGTATATTCATATTGATATCATAAGGTATGTAAGGTTACTCTTTTCGTATCCTTCTGCAGCATATAGTGTTCATCTTGCTATTGTACTTACTCATTTCCGAAGTGTTCTAAAGTATTCCTAGCTCAGGTTGACAGATATGGTTAATCACATGTTTATTATTCTTAGACCAATTAATATTCACACGTCTCTTATCCATTGATAGAAGTTCCTAAGCTCTCATAATGTTGTAACTACTAAAAGAAACTATCTCAAGGAAAGTGATGATGTAAGGAGAATCTATTCATTCTTGAGTAGCATATCCCATAATGTTATGTTCCAAAGTTCCAATAATGCTATGGCCAACAATGTATCAATCTTTCACAAGCGAATGTATCAATATCTCAAAAGTAAGAAATAAAGTAATGCATTTATGATTTAATGTTTGAGAACCGGGACGACTCGAAGGGGGCACATAAGCCTAGCTCGGGCGGACCCTAATACTTTTTATATTTACCCACTACAAAGTGGATGACTAACCACTAACAAAGTGGATGACTACCCACCGATAAAGTGGATGACTACCCACCGATAAGGTGGATGACTACCCACTAACAAAGTGGATGACTATCCACTAACAAAGTGGATGACTACCCACTAACAAAGTGGATGACTACCCACCAATAAGGTGGATGACTATCCACTAACAAAGTGGATGACTACACACCAACAAGGTGGATGATTATATTATAACCCACCAATAAAATGGATTACTAAGAATGATGATGAACGTAAAGGCAAGATAAGTAATGATCCTAATGTATGTAGTTCCAAACTCTCAGATTGATGGTTTATCTGTATTGGGTATTCTCTTATAATTTTCCATTGATGTTTTTATATATTGATGCAATTTCTTATATCCTTGCATACTCAGTACATTCTTCATACTGACCCCATTGGGGGACTTACCTTACTTGCTGCAGGCACAGGTGCTAGTAGACCTCCACAGTAGGTTGTGGATTATCTGCCAGTCATTGGTGAGCTCCAGTTGGTTCGGGGCTTTTCGAGTCCTATGTGTACATTGGTTTTTGGCATTGTATATGTTGTATAAAGCGGGTACTTGTCCCGACTGTAGGTTGGTTATGTATATATATCTTTAGAGGCTTTGTAGATATATGTGGGAAGATGACTGTAAGAGATGAATGTCCATTTTGATTTGATGGTCCTAACGACCAAGTTTCATATATAGTATATGTTTGCCATGACTTCTGCCATTGATATATAGTTACATGAGATAGGGCGATATTCACACAGAAACATTCATAGGAAGATACATGAGTAAAGATTAGTTCTCTCGGGCCTTATCGGCTTCGGGTGCCAGTCCGTCTCGAATGGGATTCGGGGCGTGACAAAAGTGGTATCAGAGCGAGGTTGTCCTAAGAGTGTCTACAAAGCCGTGTCTGAGTGGATTCTTGCTTATCGATGTGTTGCGCACCACATTTATAAGTAGTAGGATACGGGACATTTAGGAGTTGTTTCATTTCTTCATTTCTAGAGTGTGCAATAGAGCCAATGTTGTAAGTGAAAATTATATCTGACAATGGAATTATTTTTCTTGTTTATAGTAAAATGCCGATCACAAGACGAGGTAGAGGCAAGGGTAAGCAGGTAGATATGCCTTCTGGAGAAGGAATGAGTAAATCACCACCTGACCAAGCTAGTCAAGGTGGGGCTGACACTGAAATTGCATCGCGATCTTCTCCTACTCTTCCATTTTCTGAGGAGCCAAGGGGTAGAGAAGTACCCGAAGAACCGCCTACGAATGCTACTGATCAGGATTTAAGAAATATGGTGCATTTTTTGACTCAGATAGTCGTTGCACAAAATCAAGGAGAAGTTGGTCCAAGCCTTTGCACAAAAGAGGGGAAATCAAATGCAAAGGAGAATGGCACGAGCAATTGAAAGAGGTCCATCTAAGAGAGCTAGATTTAGGGAACAGTCCATGGCATCTCGAGGAGGATTTGGACCTCATATTTAGCAGACTGCCTAGGTCATCATTTTCTCACTCTTACCTCAAATTCGAGGGTCTAGAGGCAGTCACATTGGGCAAAGAAGTGAGGTTCAGGGTTCACAGATAGAGGGGTATAAAGCACTAGGAAGTATGAGCCGATCAAGGTCTTTATATCAGCCGTGTTATCACTGTGGAAGGTTTCATTTAGGTGAATGCCGGCATGGGACCAATCTTTGCTTTTGGTGTGGTACAGCAAGGCATAAAATGAGAGAGTGTCTACAGAAGGGCACGGGTTGTATGACACGACCTATGAGATTAGTCGTTGCATCCTCTTCATGAGGTGTACAGACTACGGGGCATGAAAAAAGTTCCAGAGGAGTAGCTAGCTCTAGCGGAGCCCAGAATTGTACCGATGCTCCGGTAGACCGACAAAATTTGGAGATTTCTCCTGATGTAGGTACAGGTATAATATCTGTCTTTTCACAGAATGTATCTACATTGATTAATTCAGGCTCTAACTTATCATATGTTATTCTATTGCTTGCTGCAAAGTTTAAAAAAAAAAAAAACCAGAAATATTAATGAAGCTAATTGAAGTAGCTATACCAGTTGGTGAATTTATTATAGTTAAAAAAAAATAGATCGTAATGGTATGGTAAATGTTTGTGATTGTGTTATGTTGGCTGATTTTATTGGGATGGAAATGATAGACTTTAATGTTGTAATGGG
Organism: Capsicum rhomboideum; assembly: GCA_031232105.1. Taxonomy (NCBI): domain Eukaryota; kingdom Viridiplantae; phylum Streptophyta; class Magnoliopsida; order Solanales; family Solanaceae; genus Capsicum; species Capsicum rhomboideum. The sequence goes on from CP124718.1 coordinate 25,651,935, forward strand.
TATGAATCCAATTTTGAGTACTTCCCGAAGGCACAGAAGGTTATGCAGTGTATTGTGATGCTTCTGGAGTTGGCCTAGGATGCGTATTGAGGTAGCATGGTAAGGTAATAGCGTATGCCTCACGACAGTTGAGGCCACATGAGAGAAATTTCCCAACATATGACCCTGAACTAGCAGCTGTGATATTTACTTTGAAGATATAGTGTAACTATTTGTAAGAGATTCATGTTGACATATATACTGATCATAAGAGTTTGCAATATATCTTTAAGACGAAGGACTTAAATCTGAGGTAGTGAAGGTAGCTTGAACTATTAAAAGATTACGACATTGGTATGTTGTATCATCTGGAAAAAGCAAACGTGGTAGCTGATACATTAAGCTGTAAAGCAGTAGGAAGTACTAATGGCCACCTTACAGAAAAGAAAGATATAGTCAAGAAATCTACATCAATTAACCAGTATGGGGTTTAGACTTCTTGAAACTCCAGATGAAAGAATTATAGTGTACAATGTGGCAAAATCTTCATTTGTAGCTGAGAGAAGGAAAAACAATATGCAAATCCTAGTTTATTTCAAGTGCAAAAGAATGTAGAATGATGTTCGGCAAAAGGTACTTAAGATTACATAAGGGAGGTTATATTCCATGTATAAATTTTCTAGTTTGAAATAAGGCATGATTAACATGGATTTTATCACAAGTTTGCCTCATACGCATAAGGTTGTCTCATACATTTTGGGAATTTGATTCCACATGAGCGATAGCTGACAGGTTTACCTAATCAGCACACATATTGCCTGTCAAGACCACCTACATAGATGAAGAATATGCGGGGTTGTATATTAAAGAGAAAGTACAACTACACGAAGTTTCGATCTCTAATACATTAGACAGGGGAGCTCAATTTACTACACATTTTGGAAGTTTCTTTTCAGAAGAGTTTGGGTACATAAGTGAATTTGAGTACAGCTTTTCATCCTCAGACAAACGGACAAGAAGAACGTACTATCCAAACATTTGAAGGTATACTACGAGCTTGTACAATAGACTTTAAAGGTGGTTGGGATGATCATCTACCCCTTATTGAATTTGATTATAATAATAGCTATTATTCAAGTATCAAAATGGTATCTTACGAAGGTTTATATAGAAGAAAGTGTAAATCATCAATTAGATGATTTAAAGCAAGTGGAAATGCCTTACTTGGGGATAGATTTTGTTCACTAAGCAATAGAGAAGGTTAAGGTGATACAATAGTAGCTACAAGTTAACACAAGTCAAATGCCAAGATCCATTGCTTTTATTGAAGATGTACAAGTTATGGGGAATCTCACTTATGAAGAGATATATATTGCTATTCTAGATGGATAAGTGAAAAGATTAAGAAATAAGAAGTAGCATTGGTAAAAGTACAGTGGAGGAACCGACAAGTAAAAGAAATCACGTGGGGAGTAAAAGAAATGATGAAGTTGAAGTACCCGTAATTGTTTCAAACGGGGGAGAAAGTTCAAGGTGTGGAATTGGAACAATAATAAGGAAGTATCCATAAGTATTATGTGTATATGTATATATATGTTAAGATGGAGACGCATTGGATGTACATGAGACGATGTTATTAACATTCGAGGATGAATGTTTCTAAGGGGGGAAGAATGTAACACCCCGTATGTTTTCGAACCTAGTTGAGTACTGTAACATTTATGGAATTATTTAAACATGAGAAATATAGTGGATCATACATTAGTGAGATGGGCAGAATTTAATTTTGTGGTTTTGGGCCCAAATGAGGCCCAAAAGTCAAACAAAAGACATGGCCCAATTGGGGAAAATGACCTATTCCACCCTTTGAATAATTAAAACCCTCAAAAGTTTGGATAAGGATGAGTTGATAGACTATAAAAGGCATCAAAAATCTGATTTTATTCATTAAGAGACACATGCCATTCTAGAATTTTCCACAACATTTTTCTCTTCAACCAAACCCTAAGGCAACCATCTTTTGGGACAGGATCATCATTTTGTAAGTATTGGTAAGTGTATATTATTATGGTTAAATATATTTTATGCATGATAGATGGTGTATATCATGTTGGTTATGCTTAAAGGTGTTGAGCAATCCACTTTTGTTTTTCTTTTGCTAATAGATGTATCATCTATGTGTACTAAACTTGAAAGAAGACTTGAGATATTGAAAGGAGTGAATAATATGGATGATATGTTCACATGTATGATATATTTATGCTCCTAACTTGTGTTTTTCTATGTGTACAACTTGTGAGATTGTTGTTACGAAATTGGTCATGAAATGGGTGACGAAATGAAAGAAAAATGTAGTTTGGTGATGTTTATGTGTGTTGTGAAACCATGGATGTTCGTTGGAATTTAAGATGATCTAAAATATGTTAAGAGAAAGTTAGTTATGATCATGGACCATTTATTACAAAAAATGACCCAAAAGAGACCCTTTTTGGCCGAAACAGGCACCCGCCCTCGCAGACGAAGCACCTGCGGGTGCAGGTGACTTCGCAGGTGCCCCTGTACACTGCCAAGGGTCACCTTAGGATGTATTTCAGCCACCTGCGGGCGCAGGTGGCTTCACAGGTCAGGCCAGAACCCCATTTCGGTTGTTTTTGCATCTCTTTGATCCCCCAAAGCCCCTATACCCTTTATGGATGCAATTATCATCTTATGGTACCTTTTAAATGATTATAAAGGAGTATCCCAGAGGTATTTTGAATGGTATAAAATATGGATTGTTGTTAATGTGTTATTGTGAAAGTTATCGAGTGACTTGACGGAGAAAAGATAACGTAGTGTTAATGAGGAAGTGTAAAGGGTAAACATGGTGTGAAATGTTATTGGTTTATGATGTCTTGGTCAATGTGTGGAATTTTATGGTGTTGTTGGTATGATAATGCAGTGTATTGTATTATAAAGGACGAAATGATGCTATATAGCAGTCACATAACTCATTGTCATCTTATGCACTTGTAAGGTAACTAGTTGTTAATGTGAGCTCCGTTATGAACTTGTGTTGTAGAGTGACACGTAAGGAAGGAACTGGATTGTTGTATATTACATCTAGGACGGTATGTTCATATTGATATCATAAGGTATGTAAGGTTACTCTTTCTGTATCCTTCTGCAGCATATAGTGTTCATCTTGCTATTGTACTTACTCATTTTCGAAGTGTTCTAAAGTATTCCTAGATCAGGTTGACAGATATGGTTAATCACATGTTTCTTATTCTTAGACCAATTATTATTCACACGTCTCTTATCCATTGACAGAAGTTCCTAAGCTCTCATTATGTTGTTACTACTAAAAGAAACTATCTCAAGGAAAGTGATGATGTAAGGAGAATCTATTCATTCTTGAGTAGCATATACAATAATGTTATGTTCCAAAGTTCCAATAATGCTATGTCCGACAATGTATCAATCTTTCACAAGTGAATGTATCAATCTCTCAAAAGTAAGAAATAAAGTAATGCATTTATGATTTAATGTTTGAGAACCTGGACGACTCGAAGGGGGCACATAAGCCTAGCTCGAGCGGACCCTAATACTTTTTATATTTACCCACTACAAAGTGGATGACTACCCACCGATAAGGTGGATGACTACCCACTAACAAAGTGGATGACTATCCACTAACAAAGTGGATGACTATCCACTAACAAACTTGATGACTACCCACCAATAAGGTGGATGACTACCCACTAACAAAGTGGATGACTACTACCAATAAGGTGGATGACTACCCACCAACAAGGTGGATTATTATATTATAACCCACCAATAAAATGGATGGCTAAGAATAATGATGAACGTAAAGACAAGATAAGTAATAAACGTAATGTACGTATTTCCAAACTCTCAGATCGATGGTTTATCCGTATTGGGTATTCTCTTATAATTTTCCATTGAAGTTCTTATATATTGATGCAGTTTCTTATAGACTTACATACTCAGTACATTCTTTATACTGACCCCCTTGGGGGACTTACCTTACTTGCTGCAGGCACAGGTGCTAGTAGAACTCCACAGTAGGTTGCGGATTATCTGCCAGTCATTGGTGAGCTCCAGTTGGTTCGGGGCTTTCCGAGTCCCATGTGTAAATGTGTTTTTGGCATTGTATATGTTGTATAAAGCGGGGACTTGTCCCAACTGTAGGTTGGTTATGTATATGTATCTTTAGAGGCTTTGTAGACGTATATGGGAAGACGAATGTAAGAGATGAATGTCCATTTTGATTTGATGGCCGTAACGGCCAAGTTTCATATATAGTATATGTTTGCCATGACTTCCGCCATTGATATCTAGTTACATGAGATAGGGCGATATTCACACAGAACCATTCATAGGAAGACACATGAGTAAAGATTGGTTCTCTCGGGCCTTATCAGCTTCGGGTGCCAGGCCGTCCCGAATGGGATTCGGGGCGTGACAGCATCATCCAATCTTCGAGCCTAATCAGTGCTATTGGCATTAATTTTTTTTTGCCAAAATAGACTTGATTTCACTATTTGATACCTCAACCTGCCCGCTTGGCTGAGGATGGTAAGGTGTTGCCACCTTATGTTTAACACCATATTTTTCAAGTAGGGCTTTGAACAGACGGTTGCAAAAGTGGGATCCTCCATTACTAATGATAATTTGGGGTGTCCCGAATCGTGAGAATATGTTCCTTTTCAAGAATGATGTGACACTTCTCCCTTCTTTATTAGGAAGCGCAATTGCCTCCACCCACTTAGAAACATAGTCAACGGCTACCAGGATGTATTTCATTCCATGCGAGCTCACAAAAGGACCCATAAAGTCAACTCCCCACACATCGAACAATTCAAGCTTAAGTATAGTTGTCATGGGAAGTTCGTGTCTGCGTGAAATATTCCCTTTCCTTTGACATTGGTCACAAGCGCGAGAATAACCGTGAGCATCTTTGTAAGTACTGGGCCAGTAGTACCCATATTGCAAGATTTTATGGGCAGTCTGCGCACCTCCATGATGACCCCCAACTGGAGATGAGTGACATGCTTCCAAAATACTCATTATCTCGACCTCTGGGACACATATTTGAATTATGCCATCAACACATACCCTAAATAGATACGGCTCATCCCAGAAGAATTTTCTTACCTCATCCATGAATCTCCTTCTCTGCTGATATGACATATCTTCCGGGACTAGATCACTTGCCAAGAAGTTGGCAAAATCAGCAAACCATGGGATTAAGTCTTGGGATGCTTCCAGTACTTTCTCATCTGGAAAAGTATCATCAATCTCAGGATCATCCTTCAATTTAAGCATGGCTTCCTCCTCAAGGCGTGATAGATGGTCAGCCACTTGATTTTCTGTCCCCTTACAATCTTTAACTTCAAAGTCAAATTCTTGCAACAGAAGTACCCACCGAATCAGTCTTGGCTTAGCATCCTTTTTTGACATAATATACCGAAGAGCTGCATGGTCTGTATGCAAAATCACTTTCGTACCTATCAAGTAAGATCTGAATTTATCAAAAGCGAATACTACGGCCAACAATTACTGCTCAGTCACAGTGTAATTCTTTTGAACTGGATTAAGCATTTTGCTAGTGTAGTAAATCGGATGTAATATCTTCTCACGTCTTTGGCCAAGGACTGCACCCAAAGCCACTCCACTAGCATCGCACATAACCTCAAAAGGCTTAGTCCAATACGGTGACACAATAATAGGAGTTGAAACCAACTTCTCCTTAAGACACTCAAATGCTTTAATACATGCTTCATCAAACACAAACTTCACCTCTTTCTCTAAAAGTTTGCACAAGGGATGTGTAATCTGGAGAAATCCTTGATGAATCTTCTATAAAAACCAGCATGACCTAAGAAAATTCAAATACCTTTTACAGAGATAGGTGGGGGTAGCTTCTCAATTACTTCAATCTTTGCCTTATCCAACTCAATGCCATTCTTTGAAATCTGATGCCCCAATATGATACCCTCATTGACCATAAAGTGACATTTTTCCCAATTCAGCACTAGGTTGCACTCCTCGCATCTTTGTAGCACATTGGCAAGGTGTGCCAAACAACCATCAAACGAGTCTCCCACAATAGAAAAGTCATCCATAAAAACCTCGATAGTGTCTTCCACCATGTCAGAGAAAATAAACATCATGCAGCGTTGGAAGGTGGTCGGTGCATTACATAAACCGAAAGGCATCCTCTAGAATGCGAACGTCCCGTATGGACAAGTGGAGGTGGTCTTCTCTTGGTCTTCAGGGGAAATAAAAATCAAATTGTACCCCGAATAGCCATCAAGAAAATAATACCATCCTCTACCAGCAAGACGGCCTAACATCTGGTCCATGAAGGGCATAGTAAAATGATCTTTCTCAGTCCAAGAATTCATATTTCGATAATCCATACAAACTCTCCATCCAGTCACCGGCCTCATTGGAATCAACTCATTTTTGTCGTTTGGAACCACAGTGATTCCTCCTTTTTTTGGCACATACTGAACTGGGCTCACCCACTCGCTATTAGCAATAGGGTAAACCACTCCTACATCTAACCACTTTATGATCTCTTTTTTCACAACCTCTTGCATTGGTGGGTTCAGACGACGCTGGTTCTCAATGCTAGGTATGCCCTTAGGAACCAGCTGGATCTTATGAGTGCAAATGCCGGGTGGAATACCTATGATATCATCAACGGACAAACCAATGGCCTCTTAAATCTTCTCAATACTGAAACCAAAGCCTCTACTTGCCAATCCACCAATTTAGAAGAAATAATTACTGGAAAGGTATTGTTGGCTCCAAAGAATGTGTAGCGAAGGTGGGCCGGAAGAGCCTTAAGCTCTGAAACTGGAGGCTCCTCAATACACGAACGAGCTCGTGGAGTTACCCTATTCTGCAAATTGAGTTTCTTTGGAGCATAAGTGTATGCTCCTTTACCAGCGAGTGCACCCACCATCTCATCATGGTCTTCAATACCATTGTCATCAAAATTCATGATCACGGCAGCCAGAGGCTATACTCCCAACCTTTCTTCAAGAGACACAACAACCTCACTATCATAAACCGCATCTATTTCTGAAATCACCCTCTTATCTCTTGCCTGTTTCACTGAATGACAGACATTGAAAGTAACCTATTCATCATCCAGTCTAAATTTTAGCGGCCCTGTTTCCATATAAACCAAAGCACGACCAGTGGAAAGTAATGGTCTTCCCAATAGGATGGGAACCTCAAAGTCAACTTCACAATCGAGAATTACAAAATCAGCCGGAAAGATGAAAGATACAGCCTTCACCAAAACATCGTACAAAATGCCCACCGACTTTTTCACAGTCCTATCGGCCATGAGAAGTCTCATAGAGGTTGGTTTTGGTGCTCCCAATCCCAACTGCTTGAAAACGGCTAATGGCATTAGGTTGATACTATCACCCAAATCATACAGTGCTTTAGCAAAGTCATAGGACCCGATAATACAAGGAATTGTGAAAGCTCCTGGATCCTCATTCTTTTCAACTAGGGAATGCGAAGCAACTGTACTACAATAATGTATGTTATCTGTTGGCACAAAACTGACAGTTCTCTTCTTTGTTACCAAGTCTTTCATGAACTTTGCTTAACCTGGCATCTACTCCAATGCCTCTACAAGAGAGATGTTTACTGACAGCTCCTTCAACATGGTGATGAACTTCTGATATTTGCCTTCCTCAGCCTTCTTCTTCAATCTTTGAGGATAGGGAGGAGGAGGTCGTGGGATAGTTTTGAGCACTTGTGGTACCTCTTTTTCCTTCCTCTTTTTTAGATTTTGCATTATTTCTATCATCATGATGATTTGGAACGTGTCATCCTTTGAATTATCTGGCTCTAACTCAGCTTTTATATCAAAAACCACTGGTTCATTAGTTATACCACTGTCGGCATGACTAGGTGGATCTGTCATGCACTTCTTACTTCTAATAGTAATGATGAGATAATGACTGTCATTTTTTGGATTTTGGATGGTATTGCTTGGAATGGTGCCTGGTTGACGTTGATTTAATGCCAATGAAATCTTCCAGAATTGTTGCTCCAACTGTTTAATGGAAGTTGAATGAGACTCCACTTTCTGACTTATACCCGAAATGTCCGTCCTAATCTCCTTCAAGCAATTTTCCTAGCTTTCTGCTCCTTTGACCAGTTTATTAAGAAAGGCCTCCATACTTGAATATACATACTCCTCATCAAGTCTTCCTGGTGTTACATAAAGGTCATTCTTCTCTCTATTATCATCTTTCCGCCTCCAATCACCGTCACGGTCCTGTTCTCGATCTCTGTATCCCGATTTGTTGTAGTTGTCTCCATAATACTTCCGACCTTGATTCCCTTGCCTTGAGTTCCAAGAGTGTTGATTAGACCCTTGGCCCTTGGCTTGGAAACCCTTCACTTCTTGATATAGGTACTTTGCCTCTTCATCAGATTCACTATCATCATGTCTAGCCGATTTACTTTGTGCACCTACAGCATGCACCTTTTCCGCATCTCTGGCCACTATCTGTTTAGCCAGAAGACCAATTTTTGTCCTCAACTGAGCGACCTTTTAAGCCACAGATTCATCCAAAGCCCTTTGAGCTGTTGAAGCTCCAATAGCATATGTGTCAGCCAATATATCTGCCTCCCGAGTATGCCATCCTCGATTTGTCTTAGTGACATGATCTAATATCTCAGAAGCTTGGTCCCATCTCAGACTCATGAATGCTCCACCGGTGATAGTATCTGCTACCGCCTTTGTGTTGACATTCAAAGCCTTGTAGAAGATTTCAAGTAAATTCCTACCACTCATCCTGTGATTTGGTACATTCTGTAGCTTCTTTTTGAACCTCAGCCATGTCTCATAGAGTGCTTCAGAATGAAGCTGTCTGAAATTATAAATCTCATCTTTCAACTAAAGTATCTTGGAAGTGGGGAAAAATCTTTCCAAAAATTTATTTCTCAATTCTTGCCAAGTAGTGATGAAACCTCGTGGTAGCTCAGCCAACCACAAAGTAGCTTCTCCTGTAAGGGAGAATGGAAAGAACCTCAATCGAATGACCTCTTGGTTAACTCCAGGCAGATTGTACGACGTGCAGACCCCCACAAAATTCATTACGTGCATGTTTGGATCATCAGTAGGAAGACCCGCGAACACACCCTTCATGTTTAGCAGATGGATCATGGCACTAGTAATGTCAAACTTAGTACCCGGAGGTAATTCTGGTGGAATGATGGCACCAGTCTCAATTGGCTCAAAGTAGGCCACATCTTCTTCTTTAGGATCATCATAAACAGGCACATATGGTCTCGGTTGTTCTCTTAGTCGTCTTTGTCACTTTTCAACATCAGCCAGACGTTGTGCTGCTTCCTGCATAGCTCGATTATCTCTCTCTGCTTGTCTAAGAGCAACTTGTCTAGAATGCTCTTCTCGTGTTAATCGAGCAGTAGTTTGATCCACTGTTTCCTAACCAACTGGATGAATTGGCTGGTTATGAATGTCTCCCGCAGCTGCGGGGTTCTGAACTCCTTCAGTATTCACCATTCTTTGATTAGCTCTTAGAGTCCTTTCGATTTCAAGATCAAGTGGAATCAGGGGATGGCCTTGACTCCTAGTATTTGGCATACACCGGCGTATGCCCTCAAAAGTATGTAAAAACACAACCAATCAACTTCAACCAGTACTAATCAAATTCGTAATCGTATTCCAAGGCAACGATGCAAAAATTTGATGTCGCCCAAAATATACCTCCTAAAAAGTATAAAGCGGTCGCTGAATCAAATATAGAACCCAACTAGATTGGGGTCGATCCCACAGGGAATAGGTCGAAGTTTGAGTAGAATGTCGGATGGAACAATTGGGAAGTAAAAAAAACTGGGGGGTTTATGTGAATATAAAGTGACAGTAACGATCGCTAGTTGTATTTGTAGACAATGACAGAAATACACTAGGACTGTGATCCCTAATGATTCCTTAACTCCACCGGTTACTTGTGCTAACAAGATTGTCCCGCTGCGTTGCATGCAAAATCTAACAAGTTAGGTTCATCTAACTGTCTCTCGACCTTCATTAGACGAATTTCACTCTTCCCCTCTCGATCTCCGAGTGTCGCACTACTAACCCTTGTCCTGGATCTCAGATAACCATTCCCGCTAAGGCTCTGGTTATTAGATAAAGGTTGATAGCTTCAAATTTCTGTTGTTATCTCCTTTTCCCAATCTCTACCTCTCTCTCGAGCAAGTCTAGAATACAGAATAGTTTCTACCATTTGCAACCGTTAGAAGAGCAATCACAACGAACGAATATTCACCATTCTTTGATTAGCTCTCAGAGTCCTTTCGATTTCAAGATCAAGTGGAATCAGGGGATGGCCTTGACTCCTAGTATTTGGAATACACCGGCGTATGCCCTCAAAAGTATGTAAAAACACAACCAATCAACTTCAACCAGTACTAATCAAATTCGTAACCGTATCCCCCGGCAACGACGCCAAAATTTGATGTCGCCCAAAATATACCTCCTAAAAAGTATAAAGCGGTCTTTGAATCAAATATAGAACCCAACTAGATTGGGGTCGATCCCACAGGGAATAGGTCGAAGTTTGAGTAGAATGTCGGATGGAACAATTGGGAAGTAAAAAAAACTGGGGGGTTTATGTGAATATAAAGTGACAGTAACGATCGGTGGTTGTATCAAGTTTGTAGACAATGACAGAAATACACTAGGATTGTGATCCCCAATGATTCCTTAACTCCACCGATTATTTGTGCTAACAAGATTGTCCCGCTGCATTGCATGCAAAATCTAACAAATGAGGTTCATCTAACTGTCTCTCGACCTTCATTAGACGAATTTCACTCTTCCCCTCTCGGTCTTCGAGTGTCGCACTACTAACCCTTGTCCTGGATCTCAGATAACCATTCCCGCTAAGGCTCCGGTTATTAGATGAAGGTTGATAGCTTCAAATCTCTGTTGTTATCTCCTTTTCCCAATCTCTACCTCTATCTCGAGCAAGTCTAGAATAGAGAATAGTTTCTAACATTTTCAACCGTTAGAAGAGCAATCACAACGAAGGAAACAACAATACATGCATTCACAGCGGTACAAAATTGCTTTGCACTTAACCGATTTCGTTAATTTCTCATGGTCCACACAACCCTAGTTGATGGGTTTAGCTGCTCATAATTGTAAGAACACAAGAAGAATTCAGAGATGAAAACATAATTATGATCTCACGACAATGAAGAAACACTAAAATCTCAATTATCAATAAAACTCGAATTAGGGTTTGTAACTACAAAACCCAAAATATGTTTATGAACTCCAAAACAATATAAAATAGCTCTCAAAATAATGTAATGTCTAACTCTTGCACCTAGGACTATACAGGGGTATTTATAGATACAAAACTAATCCCATCCAAAATAAAATAGGAGAACAGAGTCGGCAACTTCCACGGTATCGTGACTTGGTTTCGTGTAACCAAGTCACGCCACGTAGGTTGATGTCATGGGAATCAGGCTCAATTAGACGTCTTTAGAAGTTGAGTCACGGCAGGCTTCCATGTCACATGGGTGGTAGTCATGCCACATGACTCCTGCCATGGAAATCAGACAACAGTTTCAATCTCTGTAGTGGATCCACGCCAGACGTGAGTGGTAGTCACGCCATGTGACTTGTGTCGTGCGTCTCTGTCTTGTGCAGGTTCTTGTTCTTTCTTCTTCTGACACTTCGTTCTCGATCTTGATTCTTCCTTTTTGATCATTTTCCCTTTAAAACCTATTTTCCTACAAAGTAGCACAGAAACCACATCATACTAACAAAACACACCCAAGTTATTGCATATTTTCCTTGTTTTAAGCATCAAAAGGGCCATGTAACCATTGACACAGGAGGTATCTGCATTGCGAGAGGAGGTTTGAGCTTTGGAACCAAGCAGCGCCCCTGTTATTCCACTTATGCCTGTTCAGGCTCCGATGCGGCCAGCTTTTGAGGTGGATTTGTTTGCCGATGAGGAGCCTCCTATTGATAGAGGCAAATGACCACGCAGTACAGAGAATCAGGTGGATAGTGGTGAAGAGTATGAGGGTGATCTCCGGAGAGCAGTTAAGGACTCCAGGTTGGAGTACCATACCAGTCAGATCGCCCAGGAGCAGAGGGCATGAGGTGCTTCCTCTAGTCAGGCACCCCCTCCACTGGATATGCCTAGCAGAGAGCCCACAGGGCATACTTATGATCCCGCTATGGGCGAGCCCACTTTCGATGCTTAGGGCACAACAGGTATGTCTTCACTCCCTTGCATTTATTATAGTGATAGTTGCGCACTGAGGGTAGTGAACCATTGTTAGTTGGGGGTGGGGGTGCACCACCACTTGGGGGGTTTTATTGTCGTGTTTATTTTTCCCTGAGTGTGCTATCATAGTAGAATCGGCATGTTTAGGTTTTTATTTATAGTATTTATGTGTTTTCATGTTGAATTAGGAGAAAAATAAGGGAACCGTAGTGCAGTCCAGTTTTGAACAAGTTATGTTGTTTGATTGTTTAAAGGATACCCTCCTAAAATTTTTGTTTTTAAATGGTGTGTGTAGTAGGTTAGGGTGTGACAGCTGTTAGATCTTGTTATGGCATTAGCATTATAGACAAAAAAATTTGTAGCTAGCATTGCATGAACCCAGATAGGTAGTAGTTGATGATGTAGCCCTGCGCTATGAGTGTGTGAGGTCATTACTTAGTTGACTTTGTGTGTGTGATCCAGAACTTGCCCGGTTAGTCTTGCCTTGGTTAGAGGATAGTGGTTAGGAAAGGATCATAGGCCATTTTTGAATGAGTCCACTTGTAGCCTAAATGCCTGACCAAATGAATTAAGTATCCCTTGATCCCGATTTTGAGCCTTAATTGACATGTTTCTTTCATTAGCCTATTCACCTTCCCATTTTGACTTATAATGAACCTTTCTTGGCCCTGGTCCCTCCTTGGTCATTGTGTACCTCAACTCAAGCAAGTCGCCTAAGTTGAGGTTGGCTATTATAGGGGTACGTAGATTGATTTGGATATGAAGAAGGGGTTAGTAAAAGAAAAAGAGAGAAAACAGATTTGGGTGTGAAGAAAAAGAAAAAAATGAAATGAAATGAATAGAAATTGAAAGAGAGAAAAAAAATAAAAAAAAAAAGGAGAGAAAATTGTGTTTTGAAAGTGAAGAAAATCACATCCAAAATCTGAAAATAAATGAAGGAGATTAAGGGAGAATAAATAAGCATGGTTGAAAAGTGGAGCCAAAAATAGTGTAGTGTCAAGGAGGGTTAAATCACCATATCCATATGTACCATACCCATCCCCAAGCCGACATTACAATCCGATTAAAGTCCTATAGTGATCCTAGTCCAACCGTCTGAAAAACTAAGGCATAGAAAACAAGGGCAAGCCTATGGTATTTCATGCACACTGTTTGAACTTCTTTGTGAGAGAGAGTGGTTTTACCGTGTCCCTAATTTGATATTCATTAGTATACTGTGAGTGCATAGGACTTCTTTGATTGTGAGAGTACATGGGTTGCATTGTTAGCTGCTATTTGTTCGGATAATGTCATTTGCATATATGATCAGTTGTTTGTTCATAATCTGATTCCATCACTTGATCCCTTCTGTGTCATGATACTATGTTGCATGTATACACACCGTGGTTTTGATTTGTAAATAGGAGGGGTCAGAAAAGTTTTGAGGTCAAAAGTAATGAATCGACTGTCGTAGGTCCCTTAGGTTTCTCTTAGTTAAGCATCATATATGTGTGTTGTGTTTTGTTCTGCTGAGGACACGCAAACTTTCTAAGTTGAGGGTGTTGATGTGTCATGATCACATGACACTTTCGACGCTTAAAACAAGGAAAATATGCAATAACTTAGGTATATCTTGTGGGTATGATGGGTTTTCTATCCTATATTGCAGGAAGATAGGTTTTGGAGGCTAAATGGAGGAAAAGTGAAGAAACATGCACTAGAATAGAGAATATGAAGAAGAAAAGAGCCAAGTCGAAGATAAGAAGTGACCCACGACAGAGACTCATGTGCCGTGAGTCCACCCACATGCCATGAGTCCACCCACATGACGTGGGTGGCTGCCATGAGTCACCTTCTGCAGCCTGGACAAGAGCCTGATTTCCACGACATACACACATGTGACGTGAGTCTACCCACATGAAGTGGGTGGGTGACGTGAGTCGACTTCAGAGATGTGCTATGTTACCTGATTTCCATGAAACTGATCCACATGACATGACTTGGTTCCACGACACCAAGTCACGGTACCGTGGAAAGTCGCCGACTCTGTTGTCCTACTTTGTTTAGGATAGGATTCATCTTGTATCTATAAATGCCCATCTATTGTCCTATGTGCGGGAGTTAGTCAGTACATTATTTTGAAATAGTTTTGTCATTATTTTGAGTTCAGAAACACATTATTGATTTTGTAATCTTGGAACATCGATTCCAGGGTTTTATTCATAATTGAGATTTCAGAATTTCTTCATTATTGTGAGTTTAAAATTATGTTTTCATCCTTGAATTCTTATTGTTCTCTTGCGAACATGAGTAGCTAAACTCATCAACTAGGATTATGTGAACCATGAGGAATTAACGAAATGGGTTAAGTGCAAAGCAATTCTGAACCACTGTGAATACATGAATTGGTATTTTCTTCGATGTGATTGATATTCTAATGGTTGCAAACATTAGAAACTCGCCGGTATTCTAGACCTGCTATAGAGAGAGGTAGAGATTGGGAAAAAGGAAATACCAACAGAGATTTGAACCTATCAACCTTTATCTAATAACTTGAGCCTTAGAAGAAATAGTTATCTGAGATCCAGGACAAGGGTTAGTAGTACGACGCTCAAGGACCGAGAGGAGAAGAGTGAAATTCGTCTAACCAAGGTCGAGAGACGTTTAGATTAACATATCTTGTCAAATTTTGCATGCAATGCAGCGGGACAGTTTTGCCAGCACCAATAACCAGTAGAGTTAAGGAATCATTGGGGATCACAGTCCTAGTGTATTTCTCATATTGAAAACAACTTCAAAGAATCAACACTTGTTACTATCACTACTTGTTTACAAATATTTCCCCCTTTTTACTTATTTGCCAATTTCTCGAACAAGAACTCAACCTACTTTCGTCCTATTCCCTGTAAGATCGACCCCAACCTAGTTGGGTTCTATGTTTGATACAACGACCGCTTTATACTTCTTAGGAGTCATATTTTGGGCGACATCAAATTTTTAATGCCACTGAACGGTCTCAATCTATGCAAATATATAATCCACAAGAGTATACAAGTTCATAGATAACCATATAGCTATATAAAAGTTTGATTTGAAAATTGAGTAAAAAGATCACCCGAGCCTTCGAGGTCAAAGATAGAATTTTATTTTATAATTGGATAATCAATTAGATAGAAAGCTTATGCGCCAAAAAATACCTAAAATGGATCATCTATCAACCCCACATTCAAAAATATTTAATTATCAAACTTAGAGAAAAACCCACAAAATCTCCAATCTCGAACACCTATTAAATTATGAATTAAATGATGGAATACTGAGGAATTCATAAGAATTCATAAATAAAAGGTTAGAATCTTGCTTGAAGATGAAATCGAGCAAAATCCATTAAAATCATTTAAAATAGAGCTCCCAATCTCCCAAATTGAATTTAGAACAATGAAATCATAATTAGAGAAATGCTACTTTTAAAGTACACTGATCTTCACTGAAGCATAAAATATGCCACACTTGTAGGCTAGCAAAGGAAGAAAATCCCCTAAAAGTGGAAACTAGTTAATTAAAACGACTTTGAAGAAGTGGAGGAAATGCATAGGGCCAATAATACCAGTGCAAAACTTTATTCGCATAATTGTAACTCCCTACCCTCATTGAAACCATAGAATCATACACTAACCATAAGGGAGAAATCACAGAAGTAGCCTCTCTTTGCCGAGCCAGCGTCATAAAAATAGGGAAGGCCACAAGGAAGGCTACATCAGACTTCAATAAATCACCAATATTCATAGCATTCTTAAAGTTGGAATTGAACATTAATATTAATTTAGAACCTCCTGAAAACAAATCAAATATGGAAATCAATCACCAAACATGTTCCAGACTCATTGAATTCATCAAATCTCTGATTTGAGGGCTTTTGAGCAAATGTTGAATGTGCTCAAGCTTAACTTTTCAAAATGCTAGAATTTCAACGAATGACCATAATCATTTTTGAGCTCCTTGAGATATGTTCAAGCCATCCAACTAAGTAAAAAATCACCTTATAAACTTAATGGAGTTGTCCAAACTCGAATTTGTCTTGTTTACTCAAAATGTTGACTTTGGTGAAACTTCTCAATTTTTAAACCTTCAAAAATCTTATTTGAAACTCATTCGATCACCTCATGAATTTTTTCACCCATCCTCATAAGTCAGAAATGACATACTAAATCTATAGAAAAACTTAAAAAACGGAAAGCTAGCAGAAAACTCAAAACAATCAAGAGTTTCCTTACATCATGCACCACTAAAATACATGTTTTTCCTCGAATGTAAAGAGGAAAGAAGTACCTAAATTATTAAAAAGTTAGGGATATCTATTCCTCATGTATGCCTTATTTTCCAGATGGCTCCCTCCACTGGATGATGCCTTTAGTGGCTCTTCACATAAGTTATCTCGTGAAACCTTAGGTTTCTAAAATGGCTATCGACTCCTCCTCAAAGGCCAGATTCTTATTTAACTACACGAAAGTCCCCAGGAGAACATGAGAGTCTTTATTACAACACTTTTTCAACATCAAAACATGAAACACCTGATAAATCAAAAGGTAAAGCCAACTCATAGGCCACCTCATTAATACGTTGTGACACCCATAATGGATTGATAAAATCTTTGATCTATATAACTTCTTTATTTGCTATAGGCTGTTAGAAGTTGATATTGGATCATTTTTAATTTATCCATAAAATCTCTCAACAGGTCTATACCCCATGGCCTAACCTCGAAAGCATCAAACTAACTGACCAGAGACATATACCTCCCACTATATAAAGCCTTAAAGAGAGTCATCTGAATGTTGGGATGGTAATTGTCATCATATCCAAACTCTTCCAAAGGAAAGAATTGACCCTAATGAATTTCAAAGATCACACATGCCCACAACATATCGTACCCAAACCTAAATAGTCCTCTAGGACTGACCATTTTTCTAAAAGTAAATTATTGTGTTGATCTCTACCTAGGTACCCAACTCTTTATGTATAGACCTTTAAAAATGAGACATTAACTAAGTACCCCAATCTAAAGTGATGAAAATAGGCACACTATGTAAATGAATAATCTCGTGAATGTAGATTTTTGCCAACCTCTGAAAAGTGTAAGTAGTCTAAACCATAATAAAATGGAAAATTTTTGTCAACCTATCCACGATAACCCAAAAAACCTTGAATTTTATCAAATTTCATGGAGATCCCACCACAAAGTCCACATAAATGCGCTCCCACTTTCACTTAGGTATAGGCATCTTCTGAGTTATTTCACTTGGCTTTGGTGCTTATATTTCACTTGCTTGTAATTCAAACACTTACACACAAACTCCACTATGTTACTCTTCATCCTACACAACCAGTAGTGGTGATTCAAGTCATGGTACAACTTTGTTGCTTGATGAATAAAATGCACATAACTGTGAGCTTCTTCCATGATTAACGAGTTAAAAATCATTCACTCTAGTAACAAAAATATAACCTACGATCCTCAAAATACCTTCATGATAAAAATTTGCTTCCTTTACTTCATTGCTTAATGCTTTGGCTTAAATCTTGCACAACTTTTCATCTTCAAATTGCCTAGCTTAATCTTCTCCATAAAGAGTAACATCGCCTCAACACGAGAAAATAATATTCCATGCTCAAAAATATAAAGTCTCACACAGTGTCTAGCCAAGGTATGAACATCCATAGCCAAAGGCACTCCTCCACTAGTAACAGTGAAATGTTTCCCATACTCACCACCCTGCGACTCAAGGCATCCGCCACCATGTTAGCCTTGCCTACATGATAAATGATAGTCATATCATAATCCTTGAGCTACACCAGCCTCCTCCATGGTCTTAAATTCACATATTTCTAGTTGAATATATATTGAATGTTGTGATAATCCATGAAAATTTCATAATGCACACAGTAAAGGAAACACCTCTAAATCTTCAAAGAAAATACTATTGTTGCCAACTCTAAGTTATGAATAGGGTAGTTTTTCTCATGAATCATTGACTGCCTTAAAGAGTAGGCAATAACTTTGCCTTAACACACCCAAGGACAATCAATGAAACCTCACAACGCATTATAAAGCCCTTACCTTCCACAAATAAGTCAAAATAAAGGGTCGAAGTCCACCAAGTTTTGAACATTTGGAAACTTTCCTCACACTTTTCAGACCAATAGAAAGTCACATTATTTTGATTCTCTTTAGTAAATAACGATTTAATAGAAGAGAAACTCTTCAAAAATCGCTAGTAGTAATCAACCAATCCCATAAAGCTTTGAATCTTGGTAGGTGGGATAGCCCAATTTCAAACTGCCTCAATCTTCTTCAAATCGGCCATAATACCAAGAACACCAAAATTGAGTAATAACTCACATTAATAAAATTTGTCATAAAGTCTCCCATCCTTTAATATGTGAAACATGATATTCAAATGTCACTCATGTTCCTCTCACTACAGGAGTATATCAACAAATGATCAGTAAACTCTTAATGGAAATTAGTTAACTCCATAAATGTTGTTAGGGTGTTAGTCAACCCAAAGGACATAATTATAAACTCATAATGTTTATAACGAGTCCTGAATATTGTCTTAGGGATATTCGAGTCCCTAATCTTCCATTGATGATAATTAGAAACTCATAATGTTTATAACGAGTCCTGAATGTTGTCTTAGGGATATTCAAGTCCCTAATCTTCTATTGATGATAGCCTGATCTTATGTCCATTTTTCAAATTACAAAAACACCCAGAATCTGATGAAATAAATCATCACAACATGATATTGATTACTTATTGGTCATTACAAAAACACCCTGAAGTTGATCAAATGTATCATCAATGCATGATATTAAATACTTATTGGTCATTTTTTTCAACTACCAGTAGTCAGTGCACTTCTGCATAGAACCATCCTTTTTTTCACAAAAAAATAGAAAAAATCCAAGAATAAACACTAGGTCTAATAAATCCTTTACTACACAAATCATGCAATTACTCCTTCAAGTCTTTCAATTTTATCGGTATCATTTGATATTACCGAACAGAAATAGGCTAATTGCCTGGCTCCAATAAAATCAAAATTAATGTTACAATTAGGTGAGACACTTAGAAAGTCTATCAAAAATAACTCCAAAAACTATTTTACAACTAGTATTGACTCTAATAAGAGAGATAAATATATGCAAGATTGTCTCAACCCAAATGGCCATGAGTGGCATCCACACTAACTCTCCGATTGGAGAACCATCTAACCCAAACCATTACCCAACACTTAGCCATTTTTAAAATGGATTATTCAATAAAACGATACTGATCATAAATATCTCAAGAACTTCCACATAAAGTGTAGAAATAATTCAACCTAAATATTACAATTCCTAAGGATCCGAAAGTCACCATACAAGAACATTATAATAAAAATAGAAGTCTAAGATAAATATCCAAAAGTAAAATAAAACAATGTGTCATTGTCTGAAAGGATGGACATGATCAAATGAGATGATCCAATGGCTACCTGAAGGTATATTCTCACCCTTGGATTGGAAAACTGCTAGTGAATGTTATATCTGAGGTCTCATCTCAATCACTTGAAAATAGTTTACACTCAACAAAAGAAAAGCACAGGTAGTATCAGTACAAACACTATGTATTTGTAGACATTATCGCCCGACTTAACTTAGACCCACACTTAAACATAAATAATGTATGAGTAAATTAGCATTAAAAACATAATAAGTAGTTTCAAACAGCAAGTACGACTCCATAGACAGTCACTTAGTTAACAATTACATTGACTAGACAAACCAACATACACATAAGTTCAACAAAAAGGGAAAGTCCATGACTCCTCCAAATACCACGATTGTAAGTACATCAACCAATAATCACCAATCCATCTCACAAGAATAGACTTAAACTACCTCGACTTCAATGCAACATGTTATGAAGTGAAAATGAGAAATCAATGACTATGAACATGTAACAATACATCAAACCAACGTCACCTCATCTTAATCTGTACATACATACACAAGGGACTTATCTTCCCAATAGTCATGACCTGCAGGGGACTATGGTACCCGACCATCTAAATATAAGTAATATGTACCAGTGCGGTACCCGTCCTTCCAAGTATCATAATGTATGAATGCCAATCAAATCTCAACCATGATATAATACAATGCACCATCAATGGATGTACACTCTTTTCTAGACACTTCGTCAAATTTAAATCGAAAAAGAGCCTAAAATGCCCTTCACCTATTGATAATGGTACAAAAATGTCCTCCATCCACCTTTAGGCTCCAAAATGCCCTTCACATCTATCTTTGGGCTCCAAAATTCCCTTCACATCCACCTTTGGGCTCCAAAATGCCCTTTATCTAACATCTTCAATATTAAATTGAAAAAAAAGTTTCATTAATGACGTGTTAACTTTCCATTGTTAAATTATAAAGATATACGTATTACATTTAACAGAATAGAACAAAGTAACTCTTTTCAAGAAAAAAATAATGTTCTAAAAGATAATTGTCAAGTATTACATAGTTTAATATAAAAAAAAAATATTATAAAAAATAAGTAAAATATTTGCAACAATGATTAAGTTTGCTAATTTAGCAATGCATTATAATTATATAATTATTTAAATTAATCAATATTAAAATTCACATGCAATATTTTTTATTAGGGGTGTTCATAATTTGGTTTCGGTCCTTTCTAAATAAAATCAATTTAGTTAATTTTTTAATTATTAAAATCAAATATAATTCATATCCATCAATTTGGCTAGTATCGGTTTGGCTCAAAAAAATTTATTTTTAAGAAAATAATAATATTTTCCTCTCTTATTTTTTTCCCTACAAGTAAAAAAAAAGTATTTCATCATTTTTCAACTTATAATCTGTTATTAACCTATTACTATGGTGACTATAATTTTCTTGAATTGTGAAGAAAATGTCTTAAAAAAATTTATATGTTTAATTTAATCAAGTGAATAAAGTTAATAAAAAAAAATATATAGGTAAATCTCATGGGTTTTTGTTTTGTTTTTTTTTTTGAATAATAAGTTTGGATTCATGGAAAATTAACACGTCATTAATGAAACTTTTTTTTTCATTTTAATATTAGGGATATTAAATAAAGGGCATTTTGGAGCCCAAAGGTGGATGTGAAGGGCATTATGGAGACCAAAGATGGATGTGAAGGGCATTATAGAGCCTAAAGGTGGATGAAGGAATTTTTGTACCATTTTCAATAGATGAAGGATGTTTTAGGCCCTTTTCCGAATTTAAATTCATCATTTATGTATACAACCAATATCCAGTAACTCACCAAATGACAAGTACGCCGAAGGCCAATTCATAAGCACTTAACTTATGAGTAGGCATGAAATCCAAATCAAGTCTATAACTGCAAATCAAATCATAACCTACCTCAAACACAAGCTCAAAATGCACTAATCCGCTAAAGCATTGCCCTTTCTTACATCTTTGAATTGTTATTGGTCTAAAAATAGTAAACAAAGAGAATTCAACAACTTATTCTCCACTTTTAGGTATTAGGAACTTAAACCCACTAACTTAACCATAGTTCATATCCTAAACAACCAATTCGGGGTTTTTCACCCATTAATCCACCCAAATTCCACATAATTCGCATTACTGAGGAAGAATTTTACATTAGGAAGTTAAGTCTAGCAATGTATAACCATTTACAATTACTTTTAAATCTACCCATTGTAAATCCCCATCATTTCATCAATTTTAGGACTTTAACACATGAATTCTTCCAAACACTTGATTCTAGTGATTCAAGGAATTAAAAGGGATTAATCTATGTTAAATTGGAGGAATGAACTTACCTCAAGAGTAAAAATCACCCAAACCAGGGAAGAATCTCCCTACACGAGCCTTAGGTTAAAAATATAGAGGTTGTGGATGAGATAAGGACAATAGTTGGAGTTCCAACAATTATAAAAGATGGTGCCCGCTATCGTAAGTCGGGACCTGCTACAATGGTCCCATTACAATAGGTAGGGACCTACTACAATGGATTGGAGCCCGCTAAGGTAGTCCTACAATCTATTTGTCAATCACTACTTCAGTTGGCTCTTTGATACAACGGACCCACTATGGCGAGCAGGGTCTTGCTGTAGCTGCTACAGGAATAAAGCTAGAGGAGGTTCTAAAACACCCCCATTTTGCAACACAACCTTGGTTTTCCGACAACATAAATATAACCTAATGTGGCAAAAGCCATAACCTGAGTTCTATAAACTCGAATACTATTCCAGAAGTTTCTATGAACTACTAAATCTCTTAGCTATTATGTCACACCCATAACCATCAAAAAAACCACTACAAACCACAACCAATCACTGCACCACACAACACTCATTTTCTGTCTGAACTAAACCCAACTTGAGATTTTTACAACTCCTGTCCTAGCCATATCTCTACCCGAACACTTATACCACAACCAATGCTATAACAAAGGAATGAGTCATTATATCATATACCAATTAAACAATAGTTTGGCCCTTAATGACATCTAGAAGATAAGGAGAAGAAAAGAAAAATTTACTTATGTCAGTAAGCAACTATGGATATCTCTTATGCATAGCTGCTTCATTCTCTCTGGTGGCTTCCTTAATAGGACTGTTCCTCCACTAGACTTTCACAAATGGAATCTCTTTGGTTCTCAACTTCTGGACATCTCTATCAAGAATGGAAATATGTTCATCTTCGTAAGAGAGCTTCTCATTAAACAAAACTGAATCCCAATAAATGATATAATAACTATCCCCATAATACTTCTTGAGCATCGACACATGAAACACTGGATGGATTTCTGACAAACTCAGAGGTAGAGCCAACCTATAGGTCACCAACCCTACACCGTTCAAGATCTGAAAAGGTTTAATGTACCTTGGGCTAAGCTTACCCTTCTTCCCAAATTACAACATACCCTTTATTGGTGAAATTTTGAGAAATACTTGCTTACCTTACATGAAATATATATCATGTACCTTACTATTTGCATAATCCTTCTACCGGTTTTTAGCTGCTACAAGCTTCTGTTATATGAATCTTACCTTTTCCTTTGATTTCTTTAACAAATTGGTGCCTTAAGGTCTCACCTTAAAGGTATCAAACCATCCAATGGGACATCTACACCTCCTCCCATACAAAGCCTCAAAAATAGTCATATTGATACTCAAATGATAACTATTATTAAGGCAAACTAGCACAAAGGTATAAACTTGTCCTAATGACCACCAAAATCCATGATATATTCCCGAAGCATGTCCTCTAACACTTGGCTCATCAACTCAGATTGCCCATCAGTTTGAGGATGAAAGGTTGTATTTAAATCTAATTTAATAATCAACTCCTCTTAAAAGTTTTCATAAAAGTTAGAGGCAAACTGCATACCTCTATTTGAAATAATAGAAATGGGCATCCCATGCATTCGAATGATCACCTTAACATAAATCTTGACCTAGCTTCATTATAAGTCACTTGCACTGGAATGAAGTGTGTATACTTAGTGCCATAACCCAACTAACTGGATTATGAGGGCACCTACTCTAATCCATCTAGATAAGAGAACCCTTACTGCCATATCAAAATACATGTGGAAGTTTAAGCAATTTCATTAAGGATCTCAAAATCTAATAAATAATATAATATTTTACCATAAATCATAAATGAAATCACTTTCCCCGAGGACCTAGTCTAGAAAATGTACAAGAGCTTCTAATGAGTAAATGACAACACAAAGGACACACCTCCTACCATAGGAATGAAATGAGTAGAAGCTGCTAGAGATCACTACCCACATTACCTGAGAAACATCAACTAATCATTCAACTAGACTATACCCCAAAAAGGATATTGTTAGTATAGCATCAGTATAAATAACAAGTATTGGTAGGCATCACTGGTCGACCAAGGTTGAAACATAACATATAATATAGAAATTCAAGATAAATCATGTACATATAATGTGACTGTTTAACTTCTCTCATTCTATAGTTCATGTTATCAATCAATGTAAGTAACTTCCATTTTCCCCTCAAATACACCAGCCTCTAGATCTCTGGCCTAGTCTAAATATAAATGCACATGTCGCAATCCAAACCCATCATGAGTGGTACCCAAAAAAACTACCCTGCGGGAGAACCAACTAATCCCAAAACACCAACCTAACACTTAGCCAAAATAAGACAACTAATAGTTTTTCATTAAATAAAACAATGTCTTCAATATTCTAAATAGTAAATAATGCAGAATTAACTGAACATAAGAAAATCCTCTAGAACCTGAAAGTCAATGTACCAAAACGCTAATAAGTATCAACAAATGGGTTCAACCCAAAACAACTAAAAAATGTCTAAGTCCAAAATAATAAATCAGAAACTGAATGAAAAACTCATGGCAACCCAAAAGAAGTAGCTTACCCTTGAGTTTGACGCTATCTAAATCATAGTTGAGGTCTAGAAACAATCACTAGAATATGCTCTACACTAAACAAAAGAAGAGCAGGTGTAGTGCTAGTACACAAGAAACAATGGTGTACTGGTAAGGTCATCAGCCAATCCAAAATGAGAAATATGAACACATAGCCATAACTTAGTAAGGCAAGACAACCATGAATACCTACCATGTAAATTTACCTTAACCTTATGGAACTTAGTCATTATAAGTCAACATGGATAACAAATCATGTCAAGACCATGACTACTAATAAGACTTCTAGTCAACAAACATAACACTAACAATTAATCAATGTAACACCCCGTACATTTTTGAACCTAGTTGATTACCGGAACATTCATGGAATTATTTAAAAATGGGAGTTTTTAGGTATTATACATCAAATGTGATGGGACAAATTAACCTTATGCAATTGGGCTCAATTTAAGGCCCAATTCAAATTATAAGACATGGTCCAAATGGGAAATTTGACCCATTCATCTTGGCCAAGTAGACAATTATTATTGGACCAAATATTTGGCTAATAAGGGCCATTAAGGGCTTATATAAAGTGGAAAAAAAAATCATATTTTAATCCACACAATACACTTGCCATTTCTAGAAATTTTCCAAAATATTTTCATTCTCTCAAACCCTAAGCAACCAAACTCTTTTGGACAAGATCATCCATTTCCAAGCCTTGGTAAGTTTTTAATCTTATGATTTAATATATTATATGCATGTGAGTTTATATAAATCATAATGGTTATGCCTAAAAGTGTTGGGTAGTGCACTTTTGTTTATTTGATAAAAGATGTGTCATCTATCTGATTTGAACTTAAAAGGAGACTTGATGTTTTGATGGGAATGAATGATATGGATGAGATATCAACATGATAGGGTGTGTTTGTTAACATGCTAAGATATGGTTTTGTTGGTTCATGTTGGTTATGTTAGCTCATGTTGGTTATGTTGGCAAAACTATGGACTTTTGCTCAATCGGTGAAGGGCTTTGTCTTGTAAACTTAAAAGTAGACTTGTGGTATTGAAGGAAGTGAATTTGATGGATTAAATATTAACATGTATGGTGTGTTTATGTCCTTAACTTACTTTCTTATTGTCACGCCCCAAATTCCATTGAGGCGGACTGGCACCCGAAGCCGATAAGGCCCGAGAGAACCAATCTTTATTCGTATACTCTCATATGTATGTTCGCGTATGAATATAATTTTATCCCATGTAATTAATTATCAATGGAGGAATTCATGGCAATATATATGAAACTTGGTTGTTAGGGCCATCACATCATAATGAACGTACATATCTTACATTCAGCTTCCCACATAATTCTACAAAGCCTCTACACATACATAACTATGAAAAACCTAGAGTCGCGACAACACCTCGCTCTATACTCATATACAATACCAAATCAATATGCATAATGACTCAGAAAAGCCCCAAACCAACTGGAGCTCACCAACAACCTGTGGATATCTCGTATCCTACTGAGGAGATCTAATAGCACCTGTACCTGCAGCACGTAAGGTAAGTCCCCCAAGAGGGGTCAGTACGAAGAAAGTACTGAGTATGTAAGGCCATATGAAAGTGTATAATGCATAAGTACTTCCAAGAAATTAAGCGTAAGAGAATAATCAATATTGATATACCTCCGTCCTGAATATGTGGAACCATGTTCATTACTTCCATTATTTTCATTACTTGATTATTCTTATCATCATAATTCTTATAATAACCTCCATATTTATATTCATGCAAGGGATATACTCTAATACTCTAATTTATTTTACAACTATCTTCATTATGTGGGTCTTAATACAATACCGATCATCACCTTCTAGGTGGGTTATAATATAGTACCTCTCATAACCTTATAGGTGGATAATAGAATAATACCGCTCATCAACTTATAGGTGGATGATAATATAATACCGCTCATCACCTTATAGGTGGATAATAATATAATACCGCTCATCACCTTATAGGTGGATAATAATATAATACCGCTTATCACCTTATAGGTGGATAATAATATAATACCGTAATAATACCATAGCATAATATTGGGATTATACCATCTTGAACTTATACCCTTTATATTGTGATCCATGCTCAATAAAACATAAAGAAAACATATGTGCATTACTTCTTTACAATCTTATTTCCTTTACATAGTTATGAGAGTGACACATTAGAGATCATGACACTAATTGAGGCACACACTTATATATATATATATATATATTACCTCACTCCTCTACTTCATGAGATTGGTACATTGAGGATCATGATAATATTGGAAACACACATCTATGCCTTACTTCACTTCCTTACTTTCAAAAGAGTGACACCTTTAATTGTGAGGGGTAGATATATTAACTCGCACATTACCTCTTCATTATTCGTATGATATCTTATGAGATTAGTACCTTTACACTTGGAAGAGATTGGTACCATCATATTTATAATATTATTAGACTTTGGAACATGACATGATTGAAAAATACTTTTCAAGAATAAATAGATTCTCCTTACCTCGTCACTTTCCCTGAACAATTTCTTTTAGTAGTTACAACAATATTATGAGAGCTTAGGAATTTCAGTCCATGAATAAGAGACGTATGAATACCAATCGGTCAATTTATAAGAAATGTGTGGATAACAAGATATATCAAACTTGAATGAGATACCTTAGCATATTTCGAAATAGGACAAGTGAAATGTCAATATGAACATTATGTGTTGCAGAAGGATACGGACAGAGTAACCTTACATACCTTATCTTCCCAATGTAAATACACAATCCAACATGTGAGCACAATAATTCCGCTCCTTCCTTACGTTTCACTCTACATCACAAGTACATAACTGAACCAACATTAACCACCAACTACCTTACAAATGCATACGACAACAATGAGTTACATGTTTATCTTTAAAATGTCATTTCCTTTTATACAATACCATTTACGGAATTGTCATACCAACAATACCCCATTCATGCCATACATTGACCACAAGTTACATTCCAAGTGTATAAGACGACCATGAGTTAGATGAGTCCCCTATAACATTATTTCACCCTTTACAATACCATTCATGGCCTTTTCATGCCAACAATACCATAATATTCTATACATTGACCACAACATCACATACCAATAGCATTTCACCACAAAGTTTCTCCTTTACACTTTCTCATGAACACCATATCACAATTAATCCATCAAGTCACCTTAATACACCTCATATCACATATCGGCCAAAATCCCATAATTTACACTTATAGAAAAATAAAAGTTTAATAACATAATCACGCCATACATGTTGATATTTCATCCATACCATGCTCTTTCATCAAAACCACAAGTCATAGTTCAAGTTACAATCCCATGGATAACACATCTTTTTAACAAAAACCAAAAGTGCCATGTCCAACATTTCCAAGCATAACCAACATGATCTACATAATTTCTCATGATTATAATATGTTAAAGTACAATAATAATCACTTACCCAAGCTTGGAAGATGATGATCTTGTCCAAAAATGCCTTAGGGTTTGAAGAGCTTGAGAAATGTCTTGTGGAAATATTGTAGAAATGTCTAGAATGGCATGTGCCCCTTTGAGATTAAAAATCTGATTTTTGGGAAAATTTTATAACCTCTTAAAGTCATACTTAGCCATTTAATTCAATCATTGACAAGTCAAGGCAAGAATGGGTCATTTGACCCATTGGGCCTTTCATGTTTTGCTCATTTTGGGTCTCAAATTAGGCCGAATAACCCATAACATCTTAACCCAGTATCATCAATGTGTAATCCATCATATATCTCATTTTTAATTATTTCATACATGTTATGACGATATTCCCACTCACGGGATTTATATTCGTAGCCTCAATCCCAAACACAAGTGACTCTAGCCATGTATGGCCTATTTTGACCAAAAGGGTAAAATCGTCATTTTGATGCCAAATTCGTTCACGAGTAATTTTACCATACCAATATAATACTTCACTCATTTCATGTATATTCTCGTGGTTGTAGAAGAAACGTGACAAAAATCGGCCCGGTACGTCCCCGGGTACCCTTGGGACTTAAGAAAAATTTCCAACATTAAAAGGTGGGCAAAACCAGCCTGGCACGCCCTCTGGCGCGCCCCACCCCTTTTTTTTGAAATTTTTATTTCTTCGACTTTTCTTCGCGGATTTGATTAGATACTTCAAGTTCTATTCTTTAACTTAGTTCTTACCTTTAATATCCTTTGTTTAGAGGTCCTCCAAGCCTCGTTTTTAACCCCACAAATGCTCCATGAAGTCACCAAACACCTTCTACGCAAGTTTAATCACATGTACGAGGCCCAATATCAATTTTCTCATCACAAACATCACAAAATACATACTCATGGCATCTCGACACCTAAGTAACCATTATTCAACGTCATCACATAGGGTTGGGAAGGTACGAGGTGTTACATTCTCCCCCCCTTAGAAACATTCGTCCTCAAATGTTAACGATGTCACTTCAATTACCACAAATACATCTCTATATTAGCCTATACATATATAGACACTTAAAGCTCATACATACTTACTTAGTATTGGTCCACTTCCACATTTTGAACCTTTTCTTCCATTTGAAACAAATATGGGTATGTCGATTTCATCAATTTTTTTTTCAACTTCCCATGCTATCTCTTTGACTTGTTGATTTCTCTAAAGAACTTTTACAAAAAGTACGTATTTATTTATTAACCTTCACACTTGTCGATTTAGAATATCCATAGATATCTTTTCCTAGTGAGATCCTCTGAACTTTGTATATTTCCAATGGGAACAATATGAAAGGAAACTCTTATACACTTTCAACAATTTCACATGGCATGTTGTATAGGGTCAATTTTCCCTTCTTTCTGAATTCCATTATACCTTTCATGAGTAACGCTTTTAAGAGTACTTAATCATCTATGATCACAAACATTTTTAATTTTTTTTTCGTTGGTCTCCCTTGTGACTCTTTCTACGTGCTAATCTCTCTAATAGTGCCTTTACAGAAGCTACTTCTTTATTGTTTATACATCTTTATTGGAAGCAATCCGAGATAGCTCTCCCATACACTCTCAAAGCATCGCAAATGAACTACTGAATGAACTGTAGAGAATTCTTGGGATACCTCAAAGTCATATACGACTTGACCATATCTTCGAATAACCTTATAAGGTACGCTATATAGAACTAACTTCTCATGCTTAAATAGTACGGTTTGCTTGTTCCTCTATCTGAAGACGAAAAGCCATGCTTACATTCACTTGGGTTCCCAACTTCTTCTGAAAAGATTTCTACAAATGTGTTAACTTGGTAAGCCTAACAACTATTAACCATATGGCATCACATCTGTTTCTAACTAAAAATAATCTCTACATAGCCTATAACCTTCAGATTTCAAACACTTTACCTTTACTTGTTGTCACTTCGATTACTGAAGTATAAATTTAGCAATATTCTTTTCATGTAATCTTGTCAATAAGTCGCTTCCAATTCATGGTACATATTGATTACTCCCTACTAAATAGCATATCGTGAATGATGTGTTTTACCATAATTCTTTTCTTTAGCTCATATATATATATCTGATACATAAAATTTTCCTGACACTTCAATTCGTTGCCTATAATTAATGCACATTCTCGACGTGTCATCCCTCGTTGATACCATTTACACTGGTACACCCTACGGGGGTAGACTAGTATCTTTCAGATTAGTAGCTTTAACTTTTGTATCCTTCACTCTGATTAAGCGACATATGTACCCCTTCCATTCAAGAAAATTCTTTGTGGAAAATGAAAATGTAATTTCTTTGCTCGGCAATCTATTGTGGCTTAACAAAAAGCCAACCAAGTCATACCCATTGTAACATTAAAATCTATCATGTACATCTCAATAAGATTAGTCAATGTAACGTGATCACAACATTTACGATACAATTGCGACATACTCTTTTAGCTATAATAAATTCACCAACTAGTGTGGACACCTCAAATGACTTGGCTATTAATTCTAGTGTTCCTTCAAATCTTCCCACAGTCAATGGAGTAACATATGATAGGGTAGAACCCGAATCAATTGATGCATATTCATTAGGTAAAAATATAGATAATGTACCTGTCACTATATCAAGGAGAGCCTCCAAATTCTGCTGACCCCGTAGGTCGTGTCATACTACCCGTGGCCCTCTGTGGACATTCTCTCTTTAGATGTCCTGACTTACCACACCAGAAGCAAACATTCATTTCAAGCCAATATTTTTCTGAATGAAACTTTTCACAACGCTGGCACAGCTGACGAGAAGACCTCGATTGACCCATACTTTCTTGTTCTCGATACCCTACTGTCTGTGAACCCCGAGTCTCACTACTTTGCCTGGCTTGACCGCCCCTAAACCTGTGAAATTGAGATAGATTACCTGCCTTCTGGTAAGAAAATGATGGTCTGGGCGGTCTAGGAAAAATTTGGGGCCTAAATCCTCCTTGGGACGCCATGAATTATCCCACAGATCTCGCCCTCTTTGATGGCCCTTCTTCAAATTCTTGTATCCTTCTCCTTTGCCTTTGATCCTCCATCTTTTACGCGAAGGCTTGTATTCTAGCTATATCCATATCTTTATTTAACGCAACAGTAGTACAGTACCTTACCAAATATGGCTCCAATCTGTCTACATACTGATGAACCCTATCGGCCATAGCCACTACCATATTAGGAGCATATCTAGCCAACGAATTAAACTGAAGACTGTACTCCCTGACGCTCATATTTCCTTGACGACAATTTAAAAACTGATCCGCATGAGCCTCGCGGACCTCATATAGAAGATAGTCATCAAGGAATGCCGCTCTGAATTCCTCCCACCTAGCTGGAGGTATACCGATACCCCTGGATCGTTTCCAATCTTCATACCATAGTATAGCCTCTTCTTTCAGTCTATATACTGCAAGCTCCACTATTTCTACACCAGTCACGTGCATAACATCTAAATCCCTTTGAATTTGATCGATAAAGTTTTGCGGATCTTCATTAAGATCGGACCCGGTAAATGTGGGAGGATCCAATTTCAGGAAATTTTGTGTCCGCCGACTAGCTATCCTAGACGCACCATCATCACTTGTCACTGGACCAACTCGTCCTTGACTCTGGGCAATAACTATCTGAGTCAACATTTGCACCGCATTTCTCAAGTCCTGTAACTCCTGCCTAGTAACATTAACAAGCGATTCTGGAGATACTTCCCTCCTTTGTGGCCTCCCTGGAGAAGGGGGAGGAGAAGGTGCCCATGATGTAAACTCAGTTTCAACCCCATATTGACTAGCTGGGTTAGGTGGTGATTTACTAATTCTTTCTCCCGCATGCATATCTACCTGCTTATCTTTGCCCATACCTTGTGTTGTAATCGGCATTTTACTATATCAAAGAAAACCAATTACAATAGTCAGATGTAATCCCACCTATGCCAACGGCTCTATTGCACGATCTATAATAAAGAAATGAAACAACTCCTAAATGTCCCGTAGCCTCCTACTTATAAATGTGGCGCGCAACACATCCATAAGGAAGACTCTACTCAGACACGGCTTTGTAGACACCCTTAGAACGACCTGCTCTTATACCACTTTTGTCATGCCCCAAATCCCATTGAGGCGAACTGGCACCCGAAGACGATAAGTCCCGAGAGAACCAATCTTTATTCGTATACTTTCATATGTATGTTCGCCTATGAATAACATTTTATCCCATGTGATTAATTATCAATGGTGGAAGTCATGGCAATATATATGAAACTTGGCTATTAGGGCCATCACATCAAAATGAACGTACATATCTTACATTCAGCTTCCCACATAATTCTACAAAGCCTCTACAGATACATAACTATAAAAAACCTAGAGTCGCGATAACACCTCGCTCTATACTCATATACAATACCAAATCAATATGCATAATGACTCAAAAAGGCCCCAAACCAACTGGAGCTCACCAACAACCTGTGGATATCTCGTATCCTACTGAGGAGATCTAATAGCACCTGTACCTGCAGCACGTAAGGTAAGTCCCCCAAGAGGGGTCAGTACGAAGAAAGTACTGAGTATGTAAGGCCATATGAAAGTGTATAATGCATAAGTACTTCCAAGAAATTAAGCGTAAGAGAATAATCAATATTGATATACCTCCGTCCTGAATATGTGGAACCATGTTCATTACTTCCATTATTTTCATTACTTGATTATTCTTATCATCATAATTCTTATAATAACCTCCATATTTATATTCATGCAAGGGATATACTCTAATACTCTAATTTATTTTACAACTATCTTCATTATGTGGGTCTTAATACAATACCGATCATCACCTTCTAGGTGGGTTATAATATAGTACCTCTCATAACCTTATAGGTGGATAATAGAATAATACCGCTCATCAACTTATAGGTGGATGATAATATAATACCGCTCATCACCTTATAGGTGGATAATAATATAATACCGCTCATCACCTTATAGGTGGATAATAATATAATACCGCTCATCACCTTATAGGTGGATAATAATATAATACCGTAATAATACCATAGCATAATATTGGGATTATACCATCTTGAACTTATACCCTTTATATTGTGATCCATGCTCAATAAAACATAAAGAAAACATATGTGCATTACTTCTTTACAATCTTATTTCCTTTACATAGTTATGAGAGTGACACATTAGAGATCATGACACTAATTGAGGCACACACTTATATATATATATATATATATTACCTCACTCCTCTACTTCATGAGATTGGTACATTGAGGATCATGATAATATTGGAAACACACATCTATGCCTTACTTCACTTCCTTACTTTCAAGAGAGTGACACCTTTAATTGTGAGGGGTAGATAAATTAACTCGCGCATAACTTCTTCATTATTCGTAGGTGGTCTTATGAGATTAGTACTTTTACACTTCGAAGAGATTGGTACCAGCATATTTATAATATTATTAGACTTTGGAACATGACATGATTGGAAAATGCTTTTCAAGAATAAATAGATTCTCCTTACGTCGTCACTTTCCCTGAACAGTTTCTTTTATTAGTTACAACAATATTATGAGCGCTTAGGAATTTCAGTCCATGGATAAGATACGTATGATTACCAATCGGTCAATGAATAAGAAACGTGTGGATAACAAGATATATCAAACCTGAATGAGATACCTTAGCATATTTCGGAATAGGACAAGTGAAATGTCAATATGAACATTATGTGCTACAGAAGGATATGGACAGAGTAACCTTACATACCTTATCTTCCCAATGTAAATACACAATCCAACATGTGAGCACAATAATTCTGCTCCTTCCTTACGTTTCACTCTACATCACAAGTACATAACGGAACCAACATTAACCACCAACTACCTTACAAATGCATAAGACAACAATAAGTTACATGTTTATCTTTAAAATGTCATTTCCTTTTATACAATACCATTTACGGAATTGTCATACCAACAATACCCCATTCATGCCATACATTAACCACAAGTTACATTCCAAGTGTATAAGACGACCATGAGTTAGATGAGTCCCCTATAACATTATTTCACCCTTTACAATACCATTCATGGCCTTTTCATGCCAACAATACCATAATATTCTATACATTGACCACAACATCACATACCAATAGCATTTCACCACAAAGTTTCTCCTTTACACTTTCTCATGAACACCATATCACAATTAATCCATCAAGTCACCTTAATACACCTCATATCACATATCGGCCAAAATCCCATAATTTACACTTATAGAAAAATAACAAGTTTAATAACATAATCACACCATACATGTGGATATTTCATCCATACCATGCTCTTTCATCAAAACCACAAGTCAAATTTCAAGTTACAATCCCATGGATAACACATCTTTTTAACAAAAACCAAAAGTGCCATGTCCAACATTTCCAAGCATAACCAACATGATCTACATAATTTTTCATGCTTATAATATGTTTAAGTACAAGAATAATCACTTACCCAATCTTGGAAGATGATGATCTTGTCCAAAAATGCCTTAGGGTTTGAAGAGCTTGAGAAATGTCTTGTGGAAATATTGTAGAAATGTCTAGAATGGCATGTGCCCCTTTGAGATTAAAAATCTGATTTTTGGGAAAATTTTATAACCTCTTAAAGTCATACTTAGCCATTTAATTCAATCATTGACAAGTCAAGGCAAGAATGGGTCATTTGACCCATTGGGCCTTTCATGTTTTGCTCATTTTGGGTCTCAAATTAGGCCCAATAACCCATATCATCTTAACCCACTATCATCAATGTGTAATCCATCATATATCTCATGTTTAATTATTTCATATGCGTTACGACGATATTCTGACTCACGGGATTTATATTCGTAACCTCAATCTCAAAAACAAGCGATTCTAGCTACGTATGGCCTATTTTGACCAAAAAGGTAAAATTGTCATTTTGATGCTAAATTTGTTCACGAGTAATTTTACTATACCAATATAATACTTCACTCATTTCATGTATATGCTTGTGGTTGTAGAAGAAACGTGGCAAAAATCGGCCCGGTACGTCCCCGGGCACCCTTGGGACTTAAGAAAAATTTCCAACATTGAAAGGTGGGCAAAACCAGCCTGGCACGCCCTTGGTCGCGCCAGCTTGCTCTATATGGTCTAAAATTTTTAGCCCAGAGCGGCTTGGCACGCCCTCTGGTGCACTCCACCCCCTTTTTTTTGAAATTTTCGTTTCTTCAACTTTTCTTCGCGGATTTGGTTAGATACTTCAAGTTCTATTCTTTACCTTAATTCTTACCTTTAATATCCTTTGTTTATAGGTCCTCCAAGCCTCATTTTTAACCCCACAAATGCTTCATGAAGTCACCAAACACCTTCTACGCAAGTTTAATCACATGTACGAGGCCCAATATCAATTTTCTCATCACTAACATCACAAAATACATACTCATGGCATCTCGACACCTAAGTAACCATTATTCAACATCATCACATAGGGTTGGGAAGTTACTAGGTGTTACACTTATTGTGTATAACATTTGGAATTATTGTGATGTAATTGGGCATGAAATTGGTGACGTATTGAACGAAAAAGTTAGTTTTGGTGATGTTTATGTGTGTTGTGAAACCATGGCTGTTAGTTGGAATCTAAGATGATCTAAAATATGTTAATAGAAGGTTAGTTATGATCATGGACCATTTATTACAAAAAAGACCCAAAAGAGACCCGTTTTGGCCGAAACGGGCACCCGCCCTCGCAGACGAAGCGCCTACGGGCGTAGGTGACTTCGCAGGTGCCCCTGGACACTGCCAAGGGTCACCTGCGGACGTATGTCAGCCACCTGTGGGCGCAGTTGGCTTCGCAGGTCAGCCCAGAACCCCAAAATTATTGTTTTTGCATCCCTTTGACCCCCCTAAAGCCCCTATACCCTTCATGGATGCACATAAAGGAGTATCCCAGAGGTATTTTGAATGGTATAAAATATGGATTGTTGTTAAAGTGTTATTGTGAAAGCTATCGAGTGACTTGACAAAGAAAAGACAATGTAGTGTTAATGAGAAAGTGTAAAGGGAAAACTTGGTGTGAAATGTTATTAGTTTATGATGTCTTGGTCAATGTTTGAAATATGATGATGTTGTTGCCATGGTAATGCAGTGGATTGTATTGTAAAGTACGAAATGACGCTATATAGCAGTCACATAACTCATTGGCATTTTATGCACTTGTAAGGTAACTATTTGTTAACGTGAGCTCCGTTATGAACTTGTGTTGT
The DNA here is from genome assembly GCA_031232105.1 of Capsicum rhomboideum. Taxonomy (NCBI): domain Eukaryota; kingdom Viridiplantae; phylum Streptophyta; class Magnoliopsida; order Solanales; family Solanaceae; genus Capsicum; species Capsicum rhomboideum. Next base: position 25,688,608 of record CP124718.1, read on the forward strand.
AGAGTGACACGTAAGGAAGGAACTGGATTATTGTATTCACATCTAGGACGGTATATTCATATTGAGAATATAAGGTATGTAATGTTACTCTTTCTGTATCCTTCTGCGGCATATATTATCCACCTTGTTATGGTACTTACTTATTTCCGAAATGTTCTAAGGTATCTCATTTCAGGTTATCCTCTATTGTTAATCATATATACCTTGTCCTTGATCTATTGTCACTCATATGTCACATAATTATGAACATGGTTCCAAGTTCCAATAATGTTATATTCAAAAGTTCTCATAATAATATGATCATCAAATGAACTATTTCAAAGACTAAGAAGTGAGGTAATGAAGTCTCTATTCTTGGGTGGTATCCCAGGGGTTAAAATACCTAGCATGGGTCGATCCCAATATCTCGGGTGGTATCCTAGGGGTGAAAAGAACACCTAGCATGGGTCGATCCTGCTACTACGGGTGGTATCCCAGGGGCAAAAGAAAAGCCTAGCATGGGTCGATCCCGAAAACTGTTGATTACCCACTGATCAGCTTGGGGCTCGGGCATTGTAAGAATGGAAGGATGAGAAGTGATGGAAGAAGTGAGTGATGAACGAATGAATGAGCATAAAAGTAAAGAAAGTAATCCACTTAATGTACATATTTCCATACATATAGAATGGTGACTTATCCATATTAGTTATTCACTTATATTGATTCCATTGAAGTATTTATGTATCATATAGTTTCTTAGGGCCTTACATACTCAGTACATTCTTCGTACTGACCCCCTTTGGGGAAATTTACCTTCCTTGCTGTAGGCACAAGTACTAGTAGACCTCCACAGTAAGTTGCGGGTCATCTACTGATCTTTGGTGAGCACCAGTTGGTTCGGGGCTTTCCGAGTCACAGTTGAACATTGTTTTGGTATTGTAAATATTGTGTAAAGCGGGGACTTGTCCCAAATTTAGGATGGTTATGTATGTGCTTCTATTAGAGGCTTTTGTAGACATATGTGGGTAAATGAATGTAAGAGACGTATGTCCATCTTGACTCGATGGCCCTAACGTCCAAGTTTCACGTATGTATGTATCACATATTGCATGATTTCCACTATTAGCATTTTATGTCCTTACGTGGTGGTGATGTTTCTTAAGGCATGCATATGAATGGACATGAGTAAAGATTGGTTCTCTCGGGCCTTATCGGCTTTGGGTGCCAGTCCATCCTGAATGGGATTCGGGGCGTGTCAATCAACCACGTCTCAATTATACAAGTAAATAGACAATATAAAGTTATACCATAACTTACAATTAGCCCACACCACTCAAGGATTTATAAGAATAACAGCAATGGCAATTATCATTCAACCGGGTTTTACATAAGAAACCACCTTTAGCAAATAAGCACATGGACCTGGTTCACTCAAGTAACAAAAGAAACAAGTCAAAATTTAAGCCCGATTCACTCAAGAAACCAATATAACAGTAAACACATAATCCCCGATTCAGTCAAGGAAATATCACTCTCACCAATACCTTGTACATACATGTTAAGGGTCTTACTGTCGTCCACTAGCCATTACATGTAGCGGACGAGCTCTTATGCATATACCAAATCCCAGACAACTGTCTGCCAACCTTATATCAACCAATCCTGTGAGGATGACCAATTAATTGTACAACCTACAATAATGACAGATATTACAACAATCACAACCAGAATGATAACAGAGGTAACACTTGTAAAAACCAAGAAACTTTCATATAAGTTCATTGCATATGATTAATACTTAGGATATCAAACAATCATTCAATTTCCTTGAACATGCATTGTACAAGCAATATAATAGATATCATGCACACATAAATCAAATTGGGTTTCAACTACATTAAACCATTACCTACCTCAATCCAAGCCTATAATTCCCTAACGAACATAAGCCTTCCTTTTTCTTGCAATCTTGGCTTGTGATATAAAAATAGAAATATAACACATATTCTACCATATGACATACAATATCGAGGATTATAACCAAGTCCCAAACCCCAAGGCTAATTTCATGACCATTCTTTGCATTCTAGGGGTTTGCCATAATAAATTCACCTTAAACCTGCCAATTCAATGGTTACAATAGTAAATTATAGTCATGCAAGAGTAAATTATTAACTTTAAACCAAAACCCAGAGGTTTTACCCCTAATTTACCCTATTGCACAAGAAAAATCAGCTAGGTTTAGTTAAATCCTCTCCATAACCGATAAACTAGTGATTCTAAGGTTTAAAAATTGAAAAACTAGTTAATGGAAGTGATTAACTTGCCTTTACAAAGAAATTTGGTGGAAAATTGCCCAAAGTCGACTAAGTTTTCCCCAAAACTAGTTTAGAAAATAATAAACTATTTTGAGGTAATTTCTGCATAAATCCGCGTATATCCACCTATAGTGTCCCAATCCTTCTATAACAACCTCGCTATAATGGAATACGCCCGTTGTGGCTGGAGATTGACTGACTTTGACTCTCGCTATAGCGGCGTCATCATAGTGGCCTACCATCCGCTATAGTGGGTGTGGCGAGGCAAAAACTCGAGATTGCTCCCTATTTTTCCTTTTTTGTAATGAACCCTCAAACTATGATATTTTGGACTAACCCCTTTACTTTAGGTTCGATATCGAATGTTCTACTTATCCGAATGCACTTTCAAAAAATCCTACAAATTTCTTATCATTTTAGCTAATATAAAAACATTCTAAACTTTATTATATTTACCAAATCCATTCCTGGATTTCCTAGACCATACCTTGCTCGGAATTTATCCAAGACTAACCTAGCCTGAAATTTCTAACTCCTAATTAGGAGGAAATCTTAACCCAATATTTTGTATACTAGACTTACCCGTATTGATAGAAAGGGTAATTACAACAGATACTAATTTACCCATCATTCATCCCTGAATGATCAAACACGAAAAAATGAGCCAAGTCACAAGAGAAAAGTGTACCTATATCCTTATACAAGTGGGGGTACTTGTCCCGCATGTCCTTATCGATTTTCCAAAAAGCTTTCTCAACTAGACGATGCTTTCACTGTACCTTTAATAATTGAATTTCCTTTGTCCTCACCTTTTAAATATCCCGATCAAGAATAACAATCAGCTCCTTCTCATAAGAAAGATCCTTATATAGTAAAACTGAATCCCATTTTATAATGTAATCCCCATCCCCATGATATCTCTTAAATATAGAAATATGGAATATCGAATGGACCCCCAACAAGCTTGGTGACAATGGCAACCTGTACGCTACCGGACCTACATTTTGTAATAATCTGTTTCATCGTTATTAAAAATAAATAGGGAAAAATCATAATATCCTCTATCATTGTTAGTTATAATACCAATTATTTAGTATAGGAGTGCATTATACATGTACTGAGGTCATACAATACCTATAGCACGAAGTTAAGTTGAAAGTGTTCCTACCGATTGAGTTTTGAGCTAAGTTTATACCAGGGTCAACTTCAAACGAGTATATCTCCTAGAATATAATGAGCTATTTGTCCAAATACCCACCAAATGAAAGATCTTTGAGTCTTATTTCCAATGCATCTGACTGTTTGTTAATCCACCTATGGAATAAAAAGTTAAGACTATTTTACTGAAAATTGTCTGGGCTGAGAAGTTAACAGCCGCATCGGTACAGCTACAATGGTAATTTAACCACTGCAGTGGTAACTAGGCAGTACATAAGGCTGGTTTTGATGGGTTTCAGTCCCAAAACTCAAATATTTTATTCGTATGCCCTAAAAGGGCAATTTGCTCATGGTTGGGGTGGAAAGCCTTTGTTGAGGTAAGATTTTTACTCCTTTTTAATATTAATTAATCCGTTCAACTTCTAGAATTATTAAAATGAGGAATTATGGTAAAATTCTTATGGTTTATAACCCTAGGTTAATGAAATTATGGAAAAAATATATGGGTATGAATATTTTCAGCTATAATTAGTTATAGATTTTAAATTAACTCTTTCTAGTATGAAATTGGGGTTCAAAAACATGAATTTTGATGGTTGGAACCTTAAATTCTATAAATATGGGACCTTTATCTTTAAAACTCCATTAATCGAGATGTGTTGAGCATAATAGAGCTAGTTAGTGATTAATTGACCCTTAGTTAATTTCGTAGACTGTGTATAAGGGTAAAATTAGTAGGTTTGAATTCCCAAGGTATTTGTTTGAAGAGTAGTTTACTTATTACTCTTATAATTGTATGATTTCTAGATATTTGGGCTAATGGAAGCATGAAGGAATACAAAGAGCAATCTTGGTGCGGCTTGCTTGTTCTGAGATCTTCGATCGAGGTAGGTTATGGTTTAATGTGTAGTAGACTTGAATTAGTTGCATGTAATAACTATAGTTGAAGGGAGATTTCATGCCTAGGCCTACGGGAATAGAGCTTGGATAGATAAAACATAGAATTAATGTAATAATAATATAATTGTATGTTATTGTATTTTATATGGATCCCTTGATGGGTATTTATGGTCGTATGACTTACTTGATGGTTTATAAAGCCTGATATATGATAGGGAATAACAATAATGGAAGAATTAGGTGATATCCTAATATATAGAGCTAGTCTTTAATACCTTAAAATGGGTGAACCCAATATTATGTATATTTGGAGTATGAGATAATCATGCTAGAAGATAGTTAGGAGGATTGATTGTGTTAAGATGATGTGATGATACAACTTAATAGGCTAAAGTCAAGTTTGACCAAGTTCTAGAAAGTAAGAGATGTAAAGGTTGATGTCTCTAGGTGGTGTTGTAAGATGAATAGTGATGAGTGGTTGAGTAACCGACTAAAGGGCATAGTGTCTTGAACTTTGTGATGACTTGAGTGTAAGGGTTACTTGTTAGAAACAGAATTTACCTATTTTAATAGGAATAAAAGAGAGTTAGATTGGTGAATTTAAAAGGATGAAGATTTAGAGTATAAATATTAACCTTGGAGGAATGTGAATTCTTAAATGGATACAATTTGATTGGTCTTCAGACCCATTGTGATTGATGATTGGATTTGATAATGTTCAATTAAGCAATTGGTGAATTGGCCTTCGGGCATACATGTGAATTCCTCTGTCAGTGGATATTTGTTGTACCTAGAATTATAAAATTGTGATTTGACTATATTTACTTGGTTGTCATTGATTGTAAGTATTGTTTTAATCGATGTTGCTTTCATCTGATTTCTGTTAGGTGTTTACAATTTGCCTTCAGGCATTACTTATATTTATTGACTGCATCTTACATTTACATTGATGGTACAAATATGATATGTTGTGATATGGGGCAGTTACCATGCTAGTATGAATATGAGATGTTATGATATAGTTGGGTACCACGCCGATACGAATATGAGATGTTGTGATATGGTGCGTTGGTACAATATGATGTTGATGGTGATGAGTTCAGAAAGGGAAGAGAAGTTGTGCATCTTGCATACATACATTCGTCAGATGCATTTGAATGTATATTTATATGTTGTTGAATTGGTTCTTGGTTCCTTGTGTGGACCAAGTTATGTTGATGATGCATCATGGGTCCTTGTGTGGTTTGGTTGTTTGATGAGATACTGTGGTTGCTTGAGTGAACCAGTTATTTTGATGGATGTAATTTGACATTGTAGAAACGTACGAATATAAGGTGCGTCCTGAATTTTGTATAAATATTGCTCTCCTTTGTATAGAGTTGTAAAGTTTTTATATATTATAGTTCCCTTTCTTGTAAAGTTGTTAAGGCTAGTAAGTTTCTTGGTTGTTACAATCCCAATGGTTAATGGTAGTGTGATAGAGCTGAGGATTGCCATGAAAGAGGATTAAGGAGAGAGAGGGAAAAAGTATATAGAGTTTCTATAATAAGGTAAGTACGTAAGAATTGAGGGTCAGATTAATTCATATAAGGTAGTTAGTTGTTCTTGCCCTAAGGGTCAATTAATATTGCTCAACCAAAAGAAAGGCGATAAGGTTTGAATTCGAAGTAATTTAAGTGTGTTCAATTGTTAAGCATATATGCTTGTCATGATCTTTCTTGTTTGCTATTTGTTGTTATATGTTTCTAACCCTGGTCGACCGATAATACCTACTAGTACATCTGGTTGTACTGATACTACACTTACTATATCTCTATTTTGGGATATAGCCATGTTGCAAGTCAGTCGGAGTTTATATATGTACAACAGCATCTATTCTGCAGCAACTCCTGTCATCCTACTCCTACATGGATGCTGTGTCGCAGGTCATTCCTCTATTTGTTTAGTGTTCTTATATCGGTTTAGATTAGGTTATAGAAAGTTGTTAATAGAATTCCGCAATGTATCTTTTTGTAATAAAGTTTTGTTGTTGGAAAAAAGGTTATTCATACATGGATTTACTTATGTTTAAGTTATAATAATGTCTTCCGCAATAATTGAAAGGTTCTTTGGTAAGGGTTCTCCCAACTAGGATAGAATTGGGTAGGTGCCCGGCATGATCCATGATTTGGGTCATGATACGTCCTCAAAAACCTCAAACGGACTTATATACAGAGGGCTTAGCTTGCCCGTCTTTACAAACCTCGAGACTCCTTTTATAGAAGATATATTTAACAAATCTTGTTCACCAACCATGAATGACATATCCCTGACCTTATGGTCTCCGTAATTGTTTTTTTTACTCTGGGCTGCCAACAACTTTGTTTGAATGAATCTCAACTTTTCCTGAGCTTCCTTCATAAAGTCCATGCCCAATGGTTTCACATCACCAACTTTGAAATATTCTATGGGTAATCTACACCCTCTCCAATAGAGTGCTTTGAATAGACCCATATAAATGATCGAACGATAGCTATTACTGTATGAAAACTCACACAAATGCAAAAACTTCTCCCAATGACCACCAAAGTCAATCTTACAAGCCCTTAACATATCCTCAAGCACTTGGATAGTCCTCTCTGACTGCCTATCAGTTTGAGGATGGAAAGCAGTGTTGAAGTCAAGCTTAGTGCCTAACTCTTCATGTAGCATATCCTAAAACTCAGAGGTGAACTATGTACCTCTCTCAAAAATGATGGAAATTGGTACCCCATGAAGCCTCAATATAATCCACTATAATTGGGATAAAATGAGCTGACTTGGTATGCCTATCCACTGTGACCCAAATCGAGTCATGTTTCCCAAGGTCTTAGGAAGTCCTACCGCGAAGTCCAAAGCTATCCTTTCCCACTTCAACTTGGGAATGGGCATCCTATAAACTGAACCTACAAAACTTTGATGCTCGTACTTCACCTTCTAACTATTGTGGCATTTAGACACATAATGCACTATATCCCTGTTCATTCCAGGCCACCAATAGAGCTATCTCAAGTCATGATATATCTTGGTTGCACTCGGATGAATAGAATATCGAGAACCACGAGCTTCTACAAGAAAATAAGGAATCAAATCACCAAACCAGGGCATGCACATACGTCCCCTAACCATCAACACCCCACATGCATCAAGTGTGGCATCAGAAGCATCATCACCTACTACCTTGTTCTGAAGTTTGTTCAACTTCTCATCTTCAAACTGTCTGGCCTTGATCTGATCAAGAAATGTTGACCTTACCTCCATACTAGCCAATAGTCCACCTCTTTTAGAAACACCAAACTACATAGCTTTACCCAGATGGTATTAGATGGTCACATCATAATCCTTCAATAATTCCATCTACATTCTCTATCTCAAATTCAAGTCCCTTTGCGTGAATACATGTTGCAAACTGCAATGGTCTATAAACACTTCACACTTGACACCATAGAGATAGTGTCTCCAAATCTTTAGTGCAGAAACCACTGCCGCCAACTCCAAGTCATGTTAGGTAGTTCTTCTCATTAGGCTTCAATTGACTTGAAGCATAGGTAATCACGTTCATTTCCTGCATCAAAACTGCACCCAAGCCAGAAAGTGAAGCATCATAAAATACAATGAAGACTTTACCTTCTACCAGTGGGGAAAGAATAGGAGTTGTAGTCAAAAGTGTCTTGAGCTTTTGGAAGCACTCTTCATACTTATCCGACCAAACAAATGGCACCTCCTTCTAGGTCAACTTTGTCAAGTGAGTAGCAGTAGATGCAAAATTCTTGACAAACCTGTGATAGTAACTAGCAAGGACCATAAAACTCCTAACCTCATTTGCAGAGCTAGGAATCTAACTCTTAACAACCTCAGTTTTTTGGGGATCTACCATCACCCCCTTTTTCGAAACCACATGCCCTACAAAGGAAACCAAAGACAACCAAAACTCATATTTTGAGAACTTGGCATATAACTGCTTCTCCTTCAAAATCCCCAACACAATACGAGGATGACCTGCATGATCCTCCTTACACTTGGAGTAAACCAGGATATCATTAATAAAGACAATCAGAAAAGAATCCATGAAAGACTTAAAGATACCATTCATTAAGCTCGTGAAAGTTGCTGGTGCATTAGTCAATCCGAATAATATCACCAAGAACGAATATTGCCCATATCAAGTCCTAAAGGCTATCTTGGGCATATCCTTTGAAATCATTAACTTGTGATGACCTGATCTCAAGTCTATCTTGGAGAAAAGGGAAGCATCCTACAACTGGTAAAAAAGATAATCTATCCAGGGCAAGGTATACTTATTTCTAATAGTAACCTTATTCAACTGCCTATAGTCAAAACACATCCATAGGGTACCATTCTTCCTCTTAACGAAAAAGACTGGGGCACCCCAAGAAGAAGCACTAGGATGAATGAACCCCTTATCAAGTAACTCCTGCAACTGAGTCTTGAGCACTCTCAAATTAGCTGGAACTATTTTTGTTGGAAGGATTAGAAATGGGGCGATTACCCGAGTCTAAATCAATACAGATGTCCATGTCCCAGTCCAAAAGCATACCAAGAAAATTTGTGGGAAACACCTCCTGAAATTCTGACACCACGGGGAGTGACTCAATAGAAGGAGATTCTGCACTAACATCCCGGAGATATGCTAGAAAAGCCAAACACCCTCTCCCAACTAACTTCTTAGCCCAAATAAAAGATATATTTTTCACAGGCTTAGGCTTATACACGCCCTCCCACTCTACCTTATTCAATTTAGGCATCTCTAATGTCACTGTCTTAGTATTACAATTTAAAACAACATGATATGGAGATAGCCAAGTCATACCTAGGATAATGTCAAAGTCAAACATATCCAAGATTATCAAATCTACCCAAGTCTTAAAAACCATGAACAAAATAGAACATGAACGATAAAATTGGGTCACTACCACAGAGTCTCCAACCAGAGTAGACACATAAACAGGAAAGTCAAGTATATCACAAATCAAGTCCAACCCCAAGACAAATCTAATAGATAGAGAAGAATAAGTGGAACCCAGATCAAATAAACTAGTACCCATCCGATCATATATGAGAATAGTACCAATAATGACAACATTAAATGCCTCAGCCTCAGTCTTTCCTTAGAAGACATAGTAGTAAGCTCTATCATCAAGCTTGGCAACCTATCTAGCAGGTTGCGCTCCACCCTTCCCTGCATTACCATTTCCTCAGTTTCCACTAAGACCACCCTGGTTATTACCCCGCCCACCCTGTGGCTAACTCTTACTATTACCATTACCTACACCACCTCTACCAGAAGGAACCACAACCTTAGACTTCTGTTGGCCCTGTAACCCAGCATATCTTTAAGGATGCTCTCTCTTAAAGTGTCATACCACACCACAAGTATAACAACCTCACTCAAGAGAAGGCCTAATGTCCAAAGAATAAGAACCCCCCTTGGCTTCTAGCAACTGAGGGATGCTGAATAGCCGCTAATTGACTACGTATAGAAGCTGGAAGAGCTAAATTAATGGGTAGAGACCAGATAGGCCTGCTATCTATGACCTCAGGAATTAGAACCACCAAAGTTACCGATATTTTGGGATTTAGCCTTTGCCTAACCAACTTGCTTGACCCCTTCTACCTTCTTCACATTATCAGAAACTTCATTAAAGGTCTTTTTGGTAGAAGTCATATGAATAGTCAAAACCTGCAAGTCAGTGTTCAAACCCTTCATAAACAATCGAATTCTCTCCTCTCTATACCAAGTAGCTGAGTAGCATAATGGGACCAAGCATAAAACTTGGCCTCATAGGCCGCCACAGACATATTGACCTAGTCAAAGGCCATAAACTTATCCTTCTTACGATCAAGAAAGGTACGAAGTACATACTTCTCTAAAAATAAGGTATTAAACTGAACCCTAGCCAATGAAGGCAAAACTAGTGACTGACACTCCACTCACGCCCTCCACCACTGTTTGGCATCACCCTGCAGTTGGAAAGTAATAAACTCAACATCTTGCTGCTCAATAATACCTATCTTATGTAGCCTTTTGTAATAATCAACAATAAATTCAAATGCATCCTCTATCCAGAGCTAACTAAAGTAGGAGGTTTCATCTTCAGAAACTTGGTCAGCATGTCATGTTTAGTTCTGGTCATGATATGACCTATCATCGGGCGAGGGAAAATCTCAGTTCCTAAAGCCTCACCGATACTTGGAGCGACTCTAGCAGTTGGTGGAATAGTTGGAAACTGATAGGCAGGCATAGTAGGAGTGGCCCCAGTGCCAGGCAATCCACTTAGAAAGGAATGCACCTGCTGACTCATCTCATATAACATGGGGGAAGAGCTACACCTCCAACCGGTGTCACCTCCTCCTGCAAACGAGCAACCTTATTCATCTCTTCAACCTCGTCAGAATGATGGGGTGGGGGATGTGTCATATATCCCAGATGATCCTAACCAGTTGTTGCCCAAGCTCCACCCCTGGTGGGTGTTGCTCTCCCTCTTCCCCTTCCCTTACCATGTCCACATCCCCGAACATCTAGTTTCACAGCTCGAGCTGCTCGTGAGGAGGCTGCGGCTCTGGCTCCATTTGCTCTAGTATTAACCATCTACAGACAAAAGAATGAAGAAGGTCATATACCAATTTGTATCACCGGACACTAATTGAAATCTAGCTATTGAATGAAAGAAGAAAGAAATAATAGTTTCCTAAAGTCCTATAGCCTCTCGAAGAAAATTACAGACGTCTCCATACCATTCCACAAGACTCTACTGGACCCATTTTGGTACAATGAGATCAATGAACCTTGGCTTTAATACCAACCTTGTCACGACCCAAACCCGCCATGAGTGGCACCCCCACAAACTCCCCGGCGGGAGAACTAACTAACCCCAAAATGCCAACCCAACACTAAGCCAAAATAAGACAACTAACTGTTTTTCATTAAATAAAGCAATGTCTCCAATATTATAAATGGTAAACAATGCGAAATTAAATGAAACTTAAACAAATTCCCTAGAACCTGAAAGTGATTGTACCAAAACACTTATAAGTATCAACAAACGGATTCAACCCAAAACAACTGAAAAATGTCTAAGTCCAAAATAGTAGACCAAAAACTTAATGAAGAACTCATGGCAGCCTGGAAGATGTAGCTCACCCTTGAGTTCGAACACTATCTGAATCACAACTGATGTCTCAATACAGTCGCCAAAATATACTTTGGACTCATCAAAAGAAGAGCACGTGTAGTATCAGTACACAAGAAAAAATGGTGTACTGGTAGTGCCGTCAGCCAGCCTAAAATAAGAAACATGAAAACATAACCATAACTTACGTAAGGCCTTGTTGACTCTACGAAAGTAGACTAGGCTTGCTGCGGAAGAGAAAGTGGAACTCACTACTCGACAAGGCAAGACAACCATGAACATCTACCATGTAAATTTACCTCAAGTTCATAACACTTTAACTTTATTCGACAACATTATGGAACTTAGTCATTATAAGTCAACATGGATAACAAGTCAAGTCAATAACATGACTACCAATAAGACTCTAAGTCAACAACCATGACACCAACAATTAAAATAACCATGTCTCAATTACACCAGTAAATAAATAATATAAAGTTATGCCAAAACTTCCAATAAGCCCATACCACTCTAGGATCCATAAGAATAACAACAATGGCAATTATCATAGAACCTAGTTTTACATAAGAAACCACCTTTAGCAAATAGCAAATAAACCTGGTTCACTCAAGGAACCAATCATAAAAGTCAAAATATAAGCCCGGTTCACTCAAGGAACCAATATAATAGTAAACACATAATTCCTGATTCACTCAAGGAACCATCACACACACCTATACCTTATACATATATGCTAAGGGTCTTATTGTCGCCCACTAGCCATAACCTGCAACGGTTGAGCTCTTATGTATATACTAAATTCCATACATCAAATGTCTGCCAACCTTATATCAACAAATCCCGTGAAGATGACTAATTAATGGTACATCCCACAATAATGAAAAATATCATAACAATCACAACCAAAATGATAACAGAGGCAACACTTGTAAAAACCAACAAGCTTTCATATAAGTTCATTGCATGTGAATAATACTTAGGATATCAAACAATCATTCACTTTCCTTGAACTTGCATTGTACAAGCGATATGAAGGAATACATATGATGCACATATAAAACCAATTGGATTTCAACTACATTAAACCATTACCTACCTCAATCCAAGCCTAAAATGCCCTAACAAACATGAGCCTTCCATTTTCTCGCAACCTTGGCTTGATTGTCGTCTAAAAATAGGAATCTAACACATAATCTACCATATGACCTATAATATCGAGGATTATAACCTAATCCCAAACCCCAAGGCCAATTTCATGATCATTTTTTCCATTCTAGAGGTTTTCCACAATTAATTCAGCTTAAACCTACCAATTCAATGGTTAGAATAGTAAATTATAGTCATGCAAGAGTAAATTATTACCTTTAAACCAAAACCCAAAGGTTTTACACCTAATTTACCCTATTGCATAAGAAAAATCAGCTAGGTTAAGTTAAATCCACTCCATAACCCATAAACTAGTGATTCTAAGGTTTAAAAATTTAAAAACTAGTTAATAAAAGTGATTAGCTTACCTTTACAAATAAATTTGGTGGAAAATTGCCTAAAATCGCCCAAAGTCGCCTAAGTTTTCCCCAAAATCAGTTTAAAAAATAATAACCTATTTTGAGGTAATTTCTGCATAAAACCGCATATATCCAGCTATAGCGGCCCAATCCTTGTATAGCTGCCTCGCTATAGCGGAATACACCCATTGTGGTCGGATTGACCGACTTTGACTTTCGCTATAGCGGGAATTATTTTGCCATAGCAGCGTCATCATAGTGGCCTTCCACCCGCTATAGCAGGTGAGGCGAGGCAAAAACTCAAGATTGCTCCATGTATTTCCTTTTTTGTAATGTACCCTCAAACCATGATATTCTGGACTAACCCTTTTACGTTAGGTTCGATATTGGGTGTTCTACTTACCTGAATTCAAATCCGAAAAATCCTATGGATTCCTTATCATCTTAGCTAATATAAAAACATACTAAACTTTATTATATTTACCTAATCCATTTCCAGATTTCCCTAGACAATACCTCACCTGGAATTCCTCTAAGACTAGCCTAGCCTGAAATTTCTAACACATAATTCAGGAGAAATCTTAACCCAAATTTTTGTACACTAGACTTACTCGTAACAATAGAAAGGGTTGTTATAGCATACAACTTCACAGCTAAGCTAGGACTTCAAGGATTAACTACCCAGTATGTCTTTAACCTTCAGTCATAAAACCATTATTATCATCTCTAGTTACCACATTACAAAAAGCAACCATGACATATAATTCAAATAGTCAATAACAATGTCTACACTTAGACAAATATACATCCAACTACAAGTCAACACACAAGACTATTTTACAACCAACTCTAGTTGTTCTTTATTTCTTGAAGTTTTGGCAAATATTGAAATTATAATTCTCAGCATGGCAAGGATAATTATATGCCAAGGAAATCAGTTCACACTAGAAACCTAAGTTTAAACATAAAGTTGGAATATCAATTCAATAGATCACTCAAGGAACCCAACTCAATAATATCATTAATGTTTCACACAAGGAGCACCGCACATCATTATCATCAACCGAACCACACAAGGATCCCAAATATCATTAAGTCAACAAACAAACTTTGTCTACTAAATAAATCAAATATAAATAATCAATAAATAAATTTGGTCCACTCAAGGAACCAATTACTAAATAAATCAACAAATAAACCCGATCCACTCAAGGTACTATCAAACTCACAATCCTTGTACACATATGCTAAGGGTCTTATGGTCATCCACTAGCGATGACTTGAAAAGAACGAGCTCTGTCCATGTACTATACTGGTGTGGTACTTGGTTCAACCAATAAATCATATCTACTATACCCGTATGGTACCCGAGCCAACCAATGAATAACATCAGATCCAACACTTAGTGCTATCATCTCTACTAATATGAAGTTGTCAACCTTATTCCAACCAATCCCATGATGATGTCTATTACCGGTTCATCTCACAATAATAATAAAAAATCCCGTGAAGATGTCCTTTACCGGCTCATCCCACAAATAGCACAGATATCACAACAATTACAACCACAATGAGAATAAACAACCACACTTGTATAATTTACAAACCTTTAATATAACCTCTTTATATGTTGTTAACATTTAGGATATCAATTGACAATTTACATTCTTTGAACATGCATTGTAACAAGTATAAAAAGAAATAGTTAACATGCACACATAAGCCAAGCTGGGTTTTTAACTACCTTTAACCATCACCTACTTGTTCAAGTGCAAAAACCAAGTAAATTTACAAATATCACCACTTGAACCACAACACAGTCCTTATCCCAAAATACAATGATTTCATTATTCAAAAACATTTGTGATAAATCATTTAGCATGTTCATTAGTTTCTAAGGAAAAATCAACTAATCATGTTTACTAGCATGCAGTGCAACAAATGACCAAGAATTTAGTCAAATCCTCTCATTTATAGACAATTTGCCTTAATTAAATTCCTAATAACCATAAAATTATAACAAGGCTTTAGCATAGACTAATTCATCACCCAATGGCTCAACTATGATTATAATCCATCAATTCAACCAAACTTTCTGACCTATTCACTATCATTCCTGCTTCACTATAATCTATTTACATCAATACCTTTCAATTTTGAAAAACACCATAATTACTAGTTACTAGTTTTCACAACCCATAGTCTTATAATTGGACACCAATATACATATATTCTCACAAATTATCATAATTAACACATAATCCACAAAATCATCAAGACTTGCCCCAAAATAATAATTAAACCATATTAGATTCCATTCATGTTCACATTTGGATTATTACCAACCATTCACCACGGATTTAGGCCTAAACATTAAATCTCCTATCAAACTATATCACAGTCATGCAATATAAACAAGATGTACTACACATTAAGCCTAGCCTACCTGGGCACCAAGCTGCTGCAACATGTAAGCTATATCATGAATGCTCCTCCTTTTCTTCACATTTTTTGAAAGCTAAATTATCTAATAAATAAGCAATTTTATGAGTAATTAATCAACTACTCTTCAAACAAATATTTTTGGAATTCAAAGCCACTAATATTACCCTTATTCATGGTCTACAAAATCACCCTTGCCACAACTATTTTCCATGGGCACAATAAGAACATAAACTTTATAATTAACTCAATGAGTAATATCAACCATCAATCATCATGCAACAAAGAGAGTTGTGTGATTATTCATAAACATATATCATAAATTTAGTTCATCATTCTACCCTACTACTAAAGATCATCAATTACAATCAAATTTACTAAGTTCACAAGCCATACCAGTTTAGTTAATATATCATGACTACCACTTCAAAGAATTTGAATTCTATTTCATTATTTTACTAATACACAAAACAATTTAGCATTATACCAATACATCATAATTTATTACAATCCTATCACATGCCAAATTTATTAACTCTATAATCGATAATTAATCAACTAGTTTCACTATGATTCATAAAATCAGCACACAAGGAATTAGCAAATATCAGTGCACCACAGATCATCATAAAACCAATGTACATCAGTTTATTATTATCAACATCCACATTTAGGATTAACCAAACAATGTCTTAGTAATTCATACAACAATTATAAGTCGTGACTCTTATTGACAGATATCAATTGGAATCAAAAGCAATGTCTCCTTGCATAATATGGATTCTAAATATTCAGATCTGGATGTGAATGAGCCGAATGACTTATCCCTTGGTCTATTAGTGTACCATCTCTCCAGGGATTCTAAAAGATGTTCTACTAGAAATGTACTTATTATTTCTTTGACTCATATTACCCAAAAAGTGGATCCCCCCTCTACTAGCTATGAATAAATTAAATATGTGCATTAAGATACGAAGGCTTCTTACTGCAAAACAATGAAAGCACTTTTTCACTCTTTCAAATACTAGGGGATTTCACTTAGAAAAGAAACAATATGGAAAAGAACAACATTGTTTCCACATGTAGAGAATAATTATGTAGATCTTAATTGCTCTAAGTATCCAAGAATATATGATCTTTGAAGGAGAAGAACCAAAAAAATCTTTTTGAACCTTAAAGATGAATATTTTTGGAAACCCTAGGTTTTGATGGAAGAATCTTTTACTTAGGATACATAAGCGTATTTTAAAATCACTAAGAAATCATGATAGTATGCTTACCCTTGATGTAGATGGAATAATAATCACTCCAATTGATGGTGAGCTTTAAAAAATAAATCAATTCTTGAACCGCATAAATAAGTTCTAAATTTTAATATACATAAGAAGAAGATTTGATGTCAGAATCTTGTTGAAATTCTTGTATTTATATTGAAAGATCATGGAGAATACATACCTAGCCTTTAGAGGATATAATAGAGGTACTGGGGATTCTTGAGGTCAACCAAAGAGTGAAAAGCAAGAACAGAAACTCAAAATGGCATTTTTATAAAATATGTAAAAACTGTTGGTCCAATGCATGTGATATATGGATCGATCCCCAGTCACTACTTTATATTTACGATATGTACGTGGTCATGTATGAACCATAAAATTCACATACAGTCTGTATGTGATTCATTCATGACTGTTTGATAGTGCTTCACTAAAATAATCATAAATTCTTTCTTTGGACTCTGATTGACAAAGGGTTGAATATATGAAACACTAGTTTCATTAACCTTTAATTTGATAGGTAGTGGACAACGTAACTCCTCATATTTTAGGATATGCTTATTGAAGTTGACCCTTATGAACATATACAAAAATTTAATTGGTAGAGAAGATTTCAATTTAACTTTGTGCTAGAGTTCCCTTAGGACCTTAATTCACATCCAATGCACTTTCGACACTTAAGATTTGACATTTAAACCTAGGCACATTAAAATTCATAGAGTTCAGATCTAATTTTATATATGATACAGTCCAAATCATAGTCTACAAGTTTGAGGTGTTACATTAAATGTCTATTTGATTATGGATTCTTTAATGACATCGACAGTGTATAGCCAAATCTTTTGTCACGACACCAGCAATTTCAAAAAATATCTAATTATAAAAAATAAACTTGTTTAAGCTAAGATCCATGAACTAGGTTAACAATATAAAATTTTGATGATTAACAATCATAACAAACCTATGCAAGAACTAGATATAAAGAATGTCTCTAATAAAGACAGGTGATGTGTATGACAAAGAACTACGATTGAAAAACCATTTCCTTAACATGTTTACTGAAGAGTGACTTACAGAAGTACATGATGAGAAGAAAAGGAACCAAATCCTTCATAGTAGACTGGAAGAAAACTGTTGAACAAACAGAACACAAATTTAAGTGTGTTGAAGGATTTATTAAGGAATTATGATTTTTCTCTAATCACATGGAGCAAGAAACAAAAAAGCAATATGAAACATTATCATATTTTCACACATCAAAAGAACTTTGAAAATAGGATAAAATAAAAGATGCCAACATATGACGGAGGAAAATCAGGTCGTACTTAAATTAGGTTCTTGAAATTTTGAACTAATCCATATTGAATTTGAAAAACTAGAAACGACATATTACTCCTGCATTAACCAGGACATTGATGTTGTTGAAGACACCACAAAATAGCAAAATGAAATTCAACTGGACAAATAACTAGTGATTATTTGTGAGAGGATCTTCAGCTTGAGAAATAGTCAACTAGTAATGAAAAGAGCATATGTTCTTATCAAGTTGCATCACTATCATTCTTGTTGTCTAATTTCATTCTTTATGCTTAAATTGTAATATTTTCATTCCTAGTGAATTTGTAATAGGTGTTTTGTGTTAAGAAATTTCTTGACTGGGTAGAGTCTTGAAAGAAATAGTTAGACTTAGGGAGAATTGTAGAGGAGAAAGATACTACGAGGTAGTCCCTTTGTTATAGATTTGTAACCTAAAATAATTACTCAATTTTGTGGTAATTTGAGGGAAATATCTGGGAGTAGGTTGTGGATTTTTTATTCTTAAGATAGAGAAATTTTTAAGTAACCATTCTTATGTTGATTTAATATCCTGCATTTACCTTTTGTCTATTTTTTGAAAAAACTGGTTAATCAATACATCTATGTCAACATAATATAAAGAAAGTAAAACTCCTGATGAGTTTATATATTACTATGCAGTTCATCCTAGATCATAATATATAACATTGTTCTGATCAAAACACATGTTATAATAAACCAGAAATTTACTGATAATATTGAGATAACATATAATTAAAAGATTGGATATCTTCAAGTTACTAAGGGTAAGAAATATGTATGTGAAAAGTTTTTCGAGCATGACGAGGTCACATGCCATAATAAATCAAAAGTTTCTTGATATTACACTCTTGTCATAAATTGTATATGTTATGGTAAACTTGAAGTTTACTAGTATAAATAATTTTATTAGATGACATGAATAATTTGCCCTGAGAACCCCAATTCTAATATGATGTTCAGATTAAGTATAATATATATTGAAAAACTAGTAGATTTTTCAAGAATTTTTGTTATTGCTTGTTCTCATGATAAGTTAATTAGATCAATTAATGTTATGATAGAATTTCCTAAATTATAAATCATATTATAGATGGATATGGTCCCTTTTACCTGTCATGTGAAGTCTTAAATATATGCATCTATGAGATGGTCACATGCGTGGTAATTATCAATCACAGTATGACATTTAAACAATTACATGCTCATAATGAGTAATGACCTAAGAATCCTATTTAAAAATATGGACACCCACCTATTTATGTAGGAGAACACCATTCATTAATTAACCATTCAAGACAACTATAAAAGGGAAATGTATGAAAATTCAAGTTAACAAATCTAAATATAATAACTTGCATCCTAATACCACAACATGGGTAAAAATGAAATAAACTTCCAGAATTGATGACACAAGTGCAAGAGCATCTACGATCTAAAATACAAGTTTGAAAGTAAATAAAACATTATAGAAATGAGAAAGATAGAAAAGAAAAAAATATTGAAAATCTAGTGCTGTGGAACAGCTAAGCATCTCACCCTGAACATCAGTGTGTCACCTCACTAGTTCAATGAAGACTCAACCGCCACTAGTACTAGGAATTGAAACTACCTGTAAAAGGTGTAAAAAGCAAGGGTAAGTATGTTAATCATATGTACACAACAACATCATTGACCTAATTTTTAAGAATCAATGTGTAATGATCAACAACGTCATTACGCTAAGATAGAGAGTAAAACATCCATCTAGTTTCCCCTTAGAGCAAAATTTTGAAATTCTAGGTTGGCCTAGTTTTTGGTGTAATTTGAGAATTGGTGGTTTAGGGAAATCTGGGACTTATTAGAGTTGGTTTGTGTTTTTAATTGTATTTAATGTTAAAGTACGAGTTTAGAAAGTCATAGAAACATTCGGTGCATAGAACGGGTTAGTAGAACTCTAGTTTTAATGATTACCATGAAAGAACCAGTTCGTAATGTTGAAATTTGAGAAATGTGTTGTTAAATGGCCAGAGATGGGACCGAGTCTCGAGCTACTTGTTTGTGGTTTATGTATCAATAGAAGTGCTGCTACAGCAGCATTGTTGTAACAGCAGAAGTATCGCCATAGCTTTTGGCCTATGTGCCGCTACAGCGATAAAAGTACCACTACAGCGGTGAAAGTGCAGTAAACAAGTTTTAATATTAGAAAACTCATTTTTCCCCACTTTTGTAAAAAAAATTCAAGGGCTAAGCAAGGATGATTCCTTACAACTTTTAGGGTTTTCGATCTTTGAGGTAAGGTTCCTTTACCCTTCAAATTTGAAATTACTCCTCTAAATTCATAGGATTGTAAGAATCATGACCATGACGGAATTTAAAATTTAGCCCTAAGTTTATAAACTGGTGGGAATTGGTGGGGAATGATGTTGTTAACTGTTTTTATTGATCCTAGGGTGTTAGAAAATACTTCACACGGTAGAATACATAATTGTAAGTTAAATTATGAAGAATTCAAAGAGTTTAAAGGGTAGAAAACCCTAAGGTGATGAACTAGGTTAAGTTCATGAGTTAATTTGATGAATGTGAGTTAGTAATACTTAAGATGGGTGAGTTTTTGTGTTAGAGTCTATGTAGTTGTTTATAGATCAAGAACGGGAAGAAATTGAAAAGAATGACAAATTTTTGGCTATATAGTATTTTTGGGCAAAGAATCGAGGTAGGTTATGGTTTAATAGTAGTAAAGACTTGCTTAAATCTGTGCGTATATATGAGTTGGATGTTTATGATTAGCTTTCGATCATTACTTATAATTATTGATTGTATCATACATTGAACATTTGATTGAGATGATATTATGATGAGATATAGATAGGGTATCACACCGACACTGTTATATGGATCCAAGGTCACGCTGACACTGTTATTGGATTGGGTACAACACCGGTACTGGTACATGGACTGAGCTCAACCCCTGCAAGTCATAACTGAAAGTCCATACCGACTCTAGTATGTGCGTATATCTTGCATGCATGCAATTATCATTTAATTTTAATACACACGGTACACACACACACACACAAACACACACACACACACACACACACATATATATATATATATATATATTGTGGTGATCATTGTTGAAAGAATATGCCTAATTGTAATTGATATAATTATGTACTTGTATCTTGATGAGATGAAGTGTTATGACTGTACTTGTTATTCAACTAATTGTGAGTTATGTTTCGATTACGGTTACTTGCAATTCACTTTGTTAGTTATATGGTTTTGAGTTGAGTCAGATGGTGATGCCTACCAGTACTTAGTAGTTGTACTGATACTACTTGTACTTTTCTTATTATTGAGTGTAGACCATTTTCTAGTGTTTGAGATGAGACCTCGACTCTAGTCCATGACTCCAGCATCGATTCAAGAGTGAGCACCATATCCGAACAGACATTGGATCATCTCTACTTTACTTATGTCCTTTATTTCAATACAATGACATTTCTTTATTTAGTATTTTGGCTAATATTTTAGACTTGGTTTTGGATAGTATTTAGATGTTCTTATACGGTGACTTTTGGGTTTGGGGTTGTAATAATTAGAGATACTTCCACACTCTCATCTATTTTTTGATATTAACTAAGATAGTAATGTTTTGGTTTTGACTATTATTGTGCTTAGTAAGTAAATCAGTAGTTATTTGAGAAAGGTGACTTGTGAAGGTCCTAGATAGTAGGCTAAGGATTGGGTTAGATAGTTCTCCCACTGTATAGTTAGGGTGGGTTTTAATCATAACCGGTTGAGTTGTGACAAGGATGGCAACATAGCACTGGGTTCTTCAATCTTGTAGTACAAGAATAGGTCTTGTAGAATCTTACAGAATGATATTGAAATGTCATACTTTTCGTCGAGAGATTGTAGGGCTTTAGGAAACAATTTTCACTTCTTTCTTCCTTTCATGCTAGTACTTGATTCCAATAGGTATCTGGTGATCCAAATTAGTATCTAACCTCCTTCACTCTTGTTTTGTTAGATGGTGAACAATCATTTAACCAGAGCGGCAGTAGCCCCAGTAGCAGCATCAGCACCGACAGATGAGACCCCAGTTCAGGCCAGGCCTCGAGTTAAGGGTAGGGAAAGAAGGGAAAAATGATGGGGAACACCTGTCAGGGGTGGAACTCGGGTTAGCTTGGGTAGCTAGAAGACCGGATAGGCAGATATCAGTGTCGCCTACCCTGTAGTAAGATACTCTAAATTTTGTATAGAATGAGGAGGTGATGGTTGAGAAGGAAAAAGTGGTGGTTCTAGAAAATATGGTTCCCATGTTGAATGGTGCAGCTCAAAAGCCTATCTATGTAGAGTTGATTCTGTAGGTGTTAGGGTTTCGGAGTAGTTTAGATGGCACTGGTACTACTCCAGTAGTTCCTGGATTTTCATCTCAACCCTTGCAGCATGCCATTGATATAGCACCCTAGATAGATGAGGGCTCTGAAACGGGAGTATTTCCCCAACAGGGATTAGGACTAGCGATCAATGATGATGAGCATGGACTATTTTGTAAGTTTATGAAGATGAAACCTCTAGTGTTTCAGGGTACTGAGTCATACGATGAATTTAAGGTCTTGATTGACTGTCACGAGCGTCTGCACAAGATAGGAAGTATAGAGATGTATGGTGTGGAGTTTGTGACATTTCAGTTGCAGGCGGAGGCTAACAATGTTGGAGGTCTTTTGTTGAGTGTAAGGATAGTTTACCTCTACTTATTTGGTCCCGATTCCAGAATGTGTTCCTTGATAAGTATGTTCCTCGTACTTTTAAGGATATGAAAAAGGATGAGTTTGTGAAAGTTGAGCAGGATGATATTCTTGTGGCAGCCTATGAGTCCTAATTACTTCAAAGGAGGTGAGGATTAGGTATTTTGTGAAATGATTGAACTTAGATCTTCTGATGGCCACTATACAAGTGCCTATATGTGGAAAGGCTTTTTAGGAAGTTGTCCAGTTTATGAAAAAGGTGGAAGGGATTAAGAATCAAGGAGAGGTGAAGGCAGAGGAAAAGAAGGCCCAAATATTGGGTCATTTCAGTGGTATTTATTCGAGGGGCTCGGGTTCGTAGGGTTACTCTTCTCGGTCATTCCATTAAGATATGATAGTTTCTGTAGGGGCCCATCAGGGGTCAGCTATCAGCTCTTCTGAATAGATAGTTATACACCTTCAGCAACTTTAGTCTAGTGGCCTACCTTAGATATTAGATTCCATGATTGTGGGGGATTGGGTCATATTCGGAGGTTTTTTCCTAACTACTTATCTATAGGACAGTTAACTCAATAACCAGCATCTTGTGCCTTACTTACAACAAGTTGTGATGGTGGAGGATATGGTAGGGGTCATCCATATAGTGGGCATGGTATTCACAATGCAGGGAGGGGTGACTATAGTGGGGTGATGTCAGCCCACAAAAAAATTTATGCTCCGAATTTATTTAACTATATCTTTTACGTACTATTTCAAAGGTATTAACAAAATTCCCATACCATGTACCCTTAGGATGTGGCAATTTTAGTAATGACGGATCGAGTCAGTACAACAGATACCAATTTACCCATTGACCCATTGTTCGTCCCCGAACAATCAAGGTAGGAAAAGAACTGGATTATAAATATACCTCGGTCATTACCACTCACACATTGATTATAAATTCTTACCTCACAACTTTGTTTACCGAAATTTATAAAAGAATTCACTCGGATTACACCACGTTTATTAAAATATGTAACTTACATAATTTATCACACTCGAGACTCATATGAGATCACTTTTGACAAAATATTATGAGTACTCAAGGTAACTGAGGCCTCACCAATACACCTAGAAATCATATTTACTCCAAAAAAGGAAGAACAAAAATTTCCCTCCCCTGAAATGGACTGAGACCCGCAATATCAAGAAAATTCTCCCTAATACAGTGCCTATATAGCAAGCTGCAGATCGATATAGTAGGACAGAATAGTTTAAAGAGTCGAAAAATGGTTTTTAAGCCTATTTCTCAATTCCTAACTCAAAAACTCCCCTCCCCTCACTGATAAACTTGTTCTAGTAATAGGAATCAAGGTAAAAAAATTTCTAACTTTGCCTCCTTACTCATTTACTTGCAATATAGTCATTTATACACTTGAAACCATAGAAAACATGTGGGTTTGGGGTTGGTTTTTGAAATCAAAATTTTACTTGAATTTGGATGAATTTTTTAACCATGGTTGCTTCGTTTACATTTACAAGGCTCCCATGACATTTTAGGTAAAAGATTTATGGAGTTCATGGACAATTTGGAACTTGAATAAAAGTAGAATGTGAAGGTTTATTGTTCTAAAATTTCTTTACAATTGGGGCTTGTAGAGGGGTTTAAACATCGGGATTTTAGTACATAATAATCCCATGACACTTCTCCAACCCTGATTTGTGCTTAAATAGTCGAAAATGGACAACATTTGCTAAAAGCTCCATTGATGCATCGATTCAAGTTTGGAAAAGATGAAGGCTGCTATAGTGGCCTCATCCCATCTATAGTAGGAATATTCTCACTATAGCAGTCCCATCGTAGCAGGATGCCTTCCGCTATAGCGGGAGGCAAGCAGAAGCCTCCCTAAAATTTTGAGACTTGGTTTTTTCTGAAGGTTACAATTATTTTAGTACCTCCATGGATTCTAACTCACTTTTCACATGATTTTTACAGGATTACTAACTTCATGGATGAAAATCAAGACAGTGTTCCCCCTCCTTTCAAAAGATTTCCTGACCAAAAGTATCAATATAGATTTCGGGACTACCAGAGGATGGGATTTTGCTGTGGAAGGGGCTTTCTTATGAGGGGTGTGGTAGAGCCGGCACCAGTGTTTAACAATCGGCTCCAGGAATTTTGTTGGATGCCATTGGTGGGGGCTCCTCGGGATGGAGTATTGGGTTGGTTCAAGGAGTTTTATGCTATCCTACCGACAGTGCTTTAGGACGACCCTACCCCACTATCTATATTAGGGGAGTACATATTCCCGTGGATGCGACCACAATCAATTAGGATATGGGGGTTCTTGACATCCCCAATATTGAGTACCTGGCCAAGCCCGAGAGATAGACCTGCGGTAGTTGAGGGACACATTAGTGGTTGAGGCTAACCGGGACCAAGTTTACTGGACTATTCTTGAGAGGATCAGGAGCATGCACTTCACTACTAATGCTTGGAGATGGTTAAATCTGGTGACCCAGAGGATTCGTCCTTTGGGTGACATTTTTAACATGACTTACCCTCGGGCTCTAGAGGTGTTTTATGCTATGTGGGGGATTCAGCTGAATGTGGGAGCACATATTGTGATAGAGTGGAAGTACTTATACTGGCGTAACAAAAAGGCTCCCTACCTTCTGAATCTAATTTTTGAGTTGTGCAGGCGTGTCAGGGTGCCCAGGGAGAATGCTGACAGGGACCTAAAGTACGACATACTCTTCCATCCCCTCAAGCTGAAGGGTGCATCTTCCCAGAACAAGAAGAAGATAAAGATGGGCACTAAGGGTGAGATTAATAGAGGAGGAGAAGGATGATAATGCCTATCCACCCCAACCCCCAATTTCCTAAGGGTGCCTGGAGTAGGACATGGCTGTCGTGAGGAGCTTCGTTGAGTAGGATCACTTGCCTCCCCAGATTTTAGACCCTTCCAGTTCTACAGCCCCACCTGCGACTACTCAGGGCTATGTGGATCTTGATGTCTCCCAAAATATACCTCCAGAAAAGTATAATGCAGTCACTGTATCAAATATAGAACCCAACTAGGTTGGGGTCGATCCCACAGGGATTAAGATGAAATTAGGTTAAGTTCTTGTCCGAGTGATTGGAAAATAAGTAAAAAAAGGGGAAAGTATTTGTAAGTAGGTAGTAACAGCAACAAGTGTTGATTCTTTGGATTTTTTTTCAATATAAGCAATAAACTAGGACTGTGCTCCCCAATAAGTCCTTAACTCTACCGGTTACTTGTGCTTGGCCAAACAGTCCCGCTGTGTTGCATGTAAGATCTAACAAGATATTTTCATCTAAAAGTCTCTTGACTTTGTTTATATGAATTTCACTCTTCTCCTCTCGGTCTCCGAGTGTCGCACTACTAACCCTTGTCCTAGATCTCAGATAATTATTCTTGCTACGACTCAAGTTATTAGATGAAGATTGATAGCTTCAAATCTCTGTTGTTATTCCCTTTTTCCAATCTCTACCTCTCTCTCGAGCAAGTCTAGAATACAGACGAGTTTCTAACGTTTGCAACCGTTAGAAGATCAATCATAACAAAGGAAATAACAATACATACAATCACACCAATTTAGAATTTGCTTCTCACTTAACCCATTTCGTTAATTCCTCGTGGTTCACACAACCCTAGTTGATGAGTTTAGCTACTCATGTATGCAAGAGCACAATAATAATTCCTGGATGAAAACATAAGTTTAAACTTATAATAAAGAAGAAACTCTGAAATCTCAATAATGAATAAAACCCTGGAATTGATGTCCCAAGATTACAAAATCCAACAATGTGTTTATGAACTCAAAATAATCAAAAACTATCTCAAAACAATGTAATGACTAACTCTCGAACATAGGACAATACAGGGGTATTTATAGATACAAGATAAATCCTATCCTAAATAAAACAGGAGAATAGAGTCGGCAGTTTTCCACAGTATCGTGACTTGGTGTCATGGAATAAAGTCACGCCACGTAGGTTAGCTCCATGGAAATCAAGCACAAGTAGACATCTTCAAAAGTTGACTAATGCCACCCAGTCGCGCCATGTAGGTGGACTCACGGCACGTGTGTCCTGTCTTGGAAATCAGACTCT
Source organism: Capsicum rhomboideum (assembly GCA_031232105.1). Taxonomy (NCBI): domain Eukaryota; kingdom Viridiplantae; phylum Streptophyta; class Magnoliopsida; order Solanales; family Solanaceae; genus Capsicum; species Capsicum rhomboideum. The sequence goes on from CP124718.1 coordinate 25,715,550, forward strand.
TCCACTCATCTACAGGAGTCACCTACGGCATAGACTCAAGCCACGTAGGTTGACTCGCGTGACGTGGGTCTTGCCGTGGGTCACCCCCTAGTGCAAGACCTGGTTCTTTTATCTTCAGATACTCATTTTGGTGCAATATTCTTGACTTTATCTCCATTTTAACTTCATAACCTATTTCCCTGTAAAATAGGACAGAGAACACATCATACCCACAAACATACCCAAGTTGTTGCATACTTTCTTTGTTTTAAGCATCAAAAATGCCATGTAACTATGGCGCATCAACACCCTCAAATTAGAACGTTTGCATGTCCTCAGGCAAAAAAAAATAAAAATGAACACAATGTGCTTAACTAAAAGAAACCTAAGAGACCTATGGCAGTCGACTCATTTGCTTTTGACCTTAAAATTTTTCTGCACCTCCTATTTAAATTAAAACCTCAGTGTACATGCATACAAAATATTATCATGACTTAGAAGGGATCAAGTGATGGCATAAGATTATGGACAACCAACTAAGCATATGTGCAAATGACATTATCTGAACAGATAGCAGCTAACAATGCAACCCATGTACTCTCACAACAAAGACGCCCCATGTACTCATATTATGCTAATTAATCTCAAAGCAGGGGCTCGTTTAAAACACTCTCTCTCACAAAAAAGTTCAAACGGTGTGCATGAAATACCATAGGCTTGCCCTTAGTTTTTCGGACAGTTGGACTAGGATCACTATAGGACTTCCATCTGCTTGTAATGTAGGCTTGGGGATGGGTATGGTACAGATGGATATGGTGACTCAACCCTCCTTGACACTACACTATTTTTGGCTCCATTTTCCAACCCTTCTCCTTTTTATTTTCCCTTATTCTCCTTTATTTATTTCCAGATTTTTGGGTGTGATTTTCTTCATACTTATAAAATACAAACAATTTTCTTCTTTTTTTTCTTTTTCCACCCAAATCTGTTTTCTTTCTCTTTTACTAACCAATTCTTCATACCCAAATTAATCTACGCACCCCTATAATAGCCACCCTCAACTTAGACGATGTGCCTGAGTTGAGGTACACAATGTCCAAGGAGGGATCAGGGCCAAGACAAGTTCATTATAAGTCAAAATGGGAAAGTCAATAGGCTAATAAAAGAAATAGGAAGATTAAGGCTCAAAATCGGGATCAAGGGATATTTATTTCATTTGGTAGTCATTTAGGTCAAAAGTGGACTTATTCAAAAACGGCCTATGATCCTTTCCTAACCACTATCCTCTAACCTAGGCAAGACTAACCGGGCAAGTTCTGGATTTCATACACAAAGTGAACTAGGTAATGAACTCACACACACATAGCATGGGGTTACATTATCGATTACTGCCTATCCGATTAAAGCAATGCTAGCTACAGTAGGTTGTCTATAATACTAATGCCACAGCAAGATCCAACAACTGTCACAAGCTAACATGCTACATACATATTTTAAAACAAAATCTTCAAGAGGGGTATCCTTTAAATCATCAAATAGCATAACTTGTCCAAAACTGGACTGCACCAACGTTCCCCTATTTTTCTCCCATTTAAACAAGAAAACACATAAATACAATAAATAACAACCTAAACATGTCGGTTCTACTACAATAGCACACTTGGGGTAAAAGAAACGCGGCAACAAAAACCCCCAAGGGGTGGTATACCCCCACCCCCAACTAAACAATGGTGCACTGCCCCTAGTGTACAACTATCAATATAATAAATGGTAGGGAGTGAAGAAATACCTGCACTGAGCTAGGCGCTGGAAGTGGGCCCACCCATAGCAGGCTCATCAGCATCCAGTAGAGTGGGTGCCTGACTAGAGGATGTACCTCGGCCCTTTGCTCCTGAGTGATCTGACTAGTATGGTACTCCAGCCTGGAGGCCTTAACCGCTCTCCGGAGATCACCCTCAAACTCGTCACCACTATCAACCTACTCCTCCGGACTGCATGGTCTTTTGCCTCTAACAACAGGAGGCTCCTCATTAGCAAACAAATCTACCTCAAAAATTGGCCGCATTGGAGCCGAAACGGGCATTGGTGGAGTGACAGGAGTGTTGCTCGATGCTAAAGCTCTAACCTCCTCTCTAACGAAGCTAACTCTTATGTCAATCCGATCATATCAGGACTCTGAGAAGAATTCAACCGTGTAGCCATCCACACCTCAAAGTTATCTATCTGTCCATGCATCTCTCACATAAACTTATCCATAGACACAGATATATGGGCCTTCACTCTAGCCTCAGCAGCCTCTACCGTGGTCCTAACCCATGGCTTAAGATGGGATACCAGCTTAGCCATCTGGGCCTCTATGTGGGCCTGTTTCTCAAATATCTGCGTCTTTCTATCAACCAGTTGCTGCAGGAAGTCTCGTAAAATCAAAACCATAAGTGCCTGGAGTCGCATCATCAACCACCGGGCCTATTCCCTCATCAGGTGCAGGAACAGTATCAGGTACGCTCATCGGTACTGGAATAGGCATAGGTGTACTAGCTGGCTCGTCCCTATCTCCAGGCCCTTTAAAAAGGGTTGCTCCTGATGACCAGAAAGGGTGAGACCGTCATGGAACAATAGGGTTCGCTCCCCGATACTACATCAACCTAATATCTGCTATGCGGGTCACCTCAATATAGTGATCTATGGTAGGTAGCTCTACCACACCAGCCCTATCACACAGGCGTTGAATCAAACAAGGGAAAGGAATACTGGTAAAGTCTCGAAAGGCACGCTCATGGATCTCCCCAATAATGTACCGGGCGATATGGATCTCATAACTGGCGATGATTCCAGCTAACACATCAGCCCAGTCCTAGATGAGGGAATTATCAGTGTTAGTGGGTCCCAAATGATGCCTAACAACCGACCACCAAAACCTACCAGCAAAATAGAGTGTGGACTTCTTTATATCCAGTTTCCCAGTCACCCAACTAGCCTCAACACCCCCTTCTCTGCTATATAACCAGCAATCCACCTCAGCAATTCAAACCTCTGATCAGTATCCATCATTTTAATCCTATTTTTGACACTCTCCAAACGATGATCAAATTCAGCAGTCATAGCTGGCAATGGACGGTCAGAACCAAACAAGAATCTATGGATGGTCTGCTCAGATATATTGACTCTGGTCTCCCGAACCAAAGTGTGAGTCAATGGAGGCTGGTCCCAGAGCCGCTGCTTAATAGGTGTGATCAAATCAACAGAGGCAGCGTAGGATGCATAAAACTCTCGAATCAATTCTGGGCTATAGTGACTAGGAGGCTCCGTCATCCATCCAAATCCATACTAAGCAAACACAGTCCAAATGTCGGGCAATACCTTTAACTCCTCTATCTGATATCGGGGATCCTCCATAATACTTCATCTACACATGACCCTCTCAGTAAGCTCAGCATCCCTATCATAAAAGTCCCGCATACCCTGAATATACCATTGTTGATTTTCCCTTCTCTGCGAGGAAGTCGGGGCACTCTGGTCACCCGTTCCTGAAAGAGATGTTGTAGCCTCTGTCGTAGATTCATCCTGACCTGTAGTAATATCCACAGATCCAAATACCGAATCATCCTCCCCCTCTTTAGACTAGGGGAAGGACTCAGAAGACTGATCAGGAACAACTGGCTTAACAGGCTATGGAATAGGCTGAAGTGTGGCCCGGGCAGCAGCTTGTGCCCGAATTTGTAATCTCGTGGTGCGAGGTACCAATATAGTATCATTAGCTGTAATCTCAAACTCCTCCTCGGACCCACTGGGGTCTGACCTAGATGGTTCATCACTTAACTGTGTGGGGAATTCGAGATTTTTTTGTTTGGATTCTCAATGAAGAACCCATGTCTCCATGTGTGGGGTTCGATTTAAAAGACATTGGGATGAGTTTGGAATGGGTATTTGGGCCGGGTTTTGGAAATTTTGGGTTGGGTGGGGTTAATTAAGGGTCTGGGAAGTCGGATTCGGGTCTGGTGAGGGTCGGATTCGGGTCTAGGAGGGTCGAATTTATGGGTTTGGGTGAAGAGTAGGGGAAAGTCAAAATTGGTGTGAGGGAAGTTGAGGATTTTGAATGTGAACTTTGGGAATTTAAAGAATTCAGGAATGAAGGTATGAGGATTTGGTGAATTTTTGGAAGTAGGGTTTATGAATGGGTTGTAATTGAAAATGGGTCGAATTTGAGGGGAGTATTAAAATATATGAAGAGTGGGATTGGGTCGGGTCGGATCTCGGGTACCCGCAAATTTCTGCCTCCCACGATACCAATGTCACGTGGGTCTCTGGCGAGATCACTTCTGCAGGTGTTAATTGCCTCTGCTTCTCCCGATACTACCCACGTGACGTGGGTTGACCCATGTCACGTGGGTCTCTGGAGTAGGTCAACTTCCGCAGGTAACAATTTTCCTCTGATTACTACGGTACTAGTCCACGTTACTTAGGTGAACCTATGTCTCGTGAATCACATCCATGGACAGTACTGGCACATACTCAGTTTAATACAGTGAATATCAGTAAATGTATCTGCCAATGCTCAGATCTCACATAAGAAAACCTTGGGTTGCCTCCCAAGCAGGGCCTAATTTAATGTCGCGACACGACACAACTAACTTGGTTACTCAGGCTTCACCAACTAGCCCATGGGTTGCCTCTCATAAAGCACCTGATTTAACATCGCGGTACGACATGAGTAACTTGACTACTTAGACTTCATCAAGCTCAAGCTCCAAACATGTGCTTATTTCTTCTGTGATTCCCACATAATGCTTTACACGCTACCCATTGACCTTGAACAGAACTTTATCATCACCTTTCAGCTCAATTGCTCCATGTAGGAATACCCTAACCACCGTGAATGGTCTGAACCATTTGGACTTTAACTTTCCAGCAAACAAGCGAAGCTTTGAGTTGTAATGTAGTACCAAATCTCCTGGGTGAAACTCTCGTTTCACAATTTGTCGATCATGATATAATTTCATCTTCTCTTTATATATCGCTGACCTTTCATAAGCTCGAAGATAAAATTCATCCATCTCATTCATCTGCTCTAGTCTCAATTTAGCTGCATCACTCCACTCCAGGTTCAACCTTTTCAATGCCCATAATGCCTTATACTCAAGTTTGACAGGCAAATGGTACGATTTACCAAAAATCAGCTGATATGGTGATGCACCAATTGGCGTCTTGAAAGCAGTTCGATATGCCCATAATGCATCATCCAATCTTTGAGCCCAATCAGTCCTATTGGCATTCACCATTTTTTCCAGAATAGACTTGATCTCACGATTTGGCACCTCAACTTACCCGCTTGTCTGAGGATTGTAAGGTGTTGCCACCTTATGTTTAACACCATATTTTTCAAGCAGGGCCTTGAACAGCTGATTACGAAAGTGGGATCCTCCATCACTAATGATTACTCAGGGTGTACCAAACCGTGAAAATATTTTGTTCTTTAAGAATGTCGTGACACTTCTTCCTTCATTATTGGGAAGCGCAATTGCCTCCATCCACTTAGAAACATAGTCGACAGCTACTTAAATATATTTCATCCCATGTGAGCTCACAAAAGGACCCATAAAGTCAATTCTCCAGACCCATATATTTCGTGTCTGCATGAGATATTCCCTTGCCTTTGACATTGGTCACAAGCCCGAGCATAATAATGAGCATCTTTATAAATGGTGGGCCAGTAATACCCGCATTGTAAGATCTTATGGGCAATAAGCGCACCTCCATGATGACCCCCAACTGAGGATAAATGATATGCTTCTAAAATATTCATCATTTTGACTTTTGGAATACATCTTCGAATCATACCGTCCGCACACACCCTAAACAAATAAGGTTCATCCCAAAAGAACTTTCTCACCTCATGCATGAATCTCTTTCTCTGCTGATACGACATGTCTTCCGGGACTAGGTCACTTGCCCAAAAGTTGGCAAAATATGCAAACCAAGGGACTAAGTCTTATGATGCTGCCAACACTTGCTCATCTGGAAAAGTATCATCAGTATCAAGATCATCCCTTAATTTAAGAATGGCCCCCTCCTCAAGGTGTGATAGATGGTCAACGACCTGATTCTCGGTTCCCTTACGATCCTTGACTTCAAAGTCAAATTCTTGCAGTAGGAGCACCCACCAAATCAATCTTGGCTTAGCATCCTTTTTTGACATAAGATACCGAAGAGCTGCATGATCTATATGCACAATCACCTTCGTACCAATCAAGTAAGATCTGAATTTCTCAAAAGCAAAGACCACCAACAACAATTCATGTTCGATCACAGTGTAATTCTTTTGAGATGGATTAAGCACTTTGCTAGCATAGTAAATTGGATGTAAAATATTCTCACATCTTGGGCCAAGGACTGTACCCAAAGCCACCCCGCTAGCATCACACATAACCTCAAAATGCATTGTCTAATCTGGTGAAACAATGATAGGGGTTGAAATCAACTTTTATTTCAGTCACTCAGATGCTTTTAGACATGCCTTATCAAATACGAACTTCACCTCCTTCTCTAAAAGCTTGCATAATGGATTATCAAGTTTCGAGAAGTCTTTGATGAATCTTCTATAAAATCCAGCTTGTCCCAAGAAACTTCACTTTGACCTGGGCTGGGGAGGGATTGGGGTCGCTTTTCTTTAGGACTTTAGTCCGTAACAAGGCTCGAAGACCTCCGGCTGGATTTGAAATGGATCAGTTAGGGCCCAAAACTAGAGATCTTGGCTTCTCTAACAAAGAATCGACGTATGCCGAGTAGACTACAATTTGTGGCACCATATCCTACCTATCCCGAAGGGAAGTCTCCAAAGTGGGATTGTATATTAATTTAGTCTCCGATGAAGAAGGTTCAGGCATGCTTCGACTTAGCCCTATGATCCGCTAATTCATCTCTTTTTTTGGTATTCCGCAAAGGAGGTGGATAGGGTCAGCGAAAGAAGTGGAGAGGGCAGAAGAAAGGGTTTTCAATTCAAGATTCCCGCTCCTAAAAATGGGTATTAAATAAAGGACATACTAGGTTAGGTAAAACCTATTTTGAGAGGAAAGATCTATCAAAGCAGAAAGTCCAAAGCCAAAGGTTTTTTTCAATGCGTATGCTTTAAAAGTCAGACTTGGAATGTATTATTTATCTATACTTTATTAATAGGATAGGAATTCGTAGTGGGACGTTCTTTTCATAGATCCTTCGAGCGAAAAAGGTGTTGCGTCGGGGCCTTCTCAAGGTCATTCGGAACCACTTTAAGGTTGTTTATTGACCATAGCAACGCAATGTTCAGTGGTGGGGCAAAGCACTAGCGAGAAGGTTCCCTTGGGATTGTTTTCCCAGGCAATTTTCCTTTTTTGCGCTTATACGCTTTTCTCTGTCTTTGATGTCAAGCCCAGTCCCAGTGACCCATTGGATTTCTACCTTGGGCAGACTCCATATGGGGATAACTTGTAACTTGTAAAATCCAGGAATGAATTCTTATTAAGGAATCAGTAAGCTGATGTGCCATTACAGGGTTCCATCCTATGGCAATTATCGACTAGGGAATGAAAGAAGTCGCTTCAATTCAAAGTAGAGGTTTGTGGTAACGGTGGACTGACAAATCAGCTCCAAGGCCTGGGTGCCTAGGTTGCAGTGGTAAGAGTCGCTGCCGATGGAGTTCCAGCTTCCAGAGTCTTTGATAAGAAACAGGCATTTGAGTAAACAGAAGTGAGATCTTTCTAGTTCTTGAACTAGCCTTCCCCAGCTTGAAGTCAAGTGAGGAACTCTTTCTCTTATATAGGCTATTTTGCCTTGAAATCCTATTCTATCCATCTTATTCTTCTGTGTTAAGTAAAGACTAGAAGGGCATTCTCTTGCATCAATTCCTCTCTCACTCACGATGAAAGGCTCATCTCCTTCGGCTATGCGCACTTGGTAATATCCTTTGCTCAAATCTACCTTCGTGAAGAACTTGGCCTTCCCTAATCTATCAAACAAGTCGTCGATCAAGGGAATAGGGTATTTCTTCTTCACAGTTATCTTGTTTAGTGCGCGATAGTCGATGCACAGTCGCAATGATCCATTATGCTTCTTTTGGGGGCAATTGAGAGCACTAGATCGAATACACAGGATTGCCCATGTTTTTACCTTAGCTCTACTTAGACTACTTCTCTATTTTTCCTTTTTACGATTGTTTGCTTCCAAAGGCTTACGCGGGACAGCAGTTCCATTCATCATCATAAAAGAGGAACGAAGATTCCCGATTGGGTTCTTGAATTGGGAGGCCTTGCCGCATGCTTTGTTTCCATTATCGTCATTATTGTCAAAATTTCTGATGGTGCTTATCGTCTGCATCTATAACTACTTCTGGTTTATATACACTGCTAAAAGGATGAATTCCAAACAATTAGGTTAGGGCAGGGTGGAGTTCCTCTTTAGCACTGTTCTTTTAGGTGTAGTTCCATCTAATCAAGGTACAAAAGAAAAACAAAAGCCGACCTTTTCTTTTCCACGCTTTTTTACATTTCAGTTCAGATACGTTGCTCGACTTGCACCTTTGCACGCTCGACCGCTCCCCCATCCCACCTGGCCCTTTTGGAAGAAGCTCAAAAAAGAGTTTGGAAATTGATCAAAAGAAGAATCTACTTCAAACGATATGCCCTTAGGCAAGGCCATACATAAGATAGAAATCACACTTGGAAAGGGGAGACAATTAGCTAGAGCAGCGGATGAGATAGTACCAGAGTCGTTCAAAGAGCCCTTCTTTCTATTCTGTTTTGTGCGTGTCAACTATTGATTCTTGAAAAGCTTCTAAGAAAGCCAGCCGAATAGAATGGGGACTTGCTTAACAGCGAAAGAAGGGAGTTTTCCTTCTTCTCTAAAAGGAAAGAAGAAGAAAGCAAATTGGTGAACTCGAAAAAAAAGTATACTACCCTCAGATATATGCTCTAGATGATATCGAAGCGGAGTCCTCGAGGTAGTAGTCAATCCGATGTAGCTATGCATTAGTAGACGAGTACCCATGAATATAGTAGACCCTCCCTTCATGGAGATAGGTGGAGGTAACTTCTCAATCACCTCAATCTTTTCTCTATAAACTTCAATACCTTTCTTTGAGATCTGATGCCCTAATACGATACCCTCATTTACCATAAAATTGCATTTTTCCCAATTTAGCACTAAATTGCACTCCTAGTATCTTTGCAACACATTAGCAAGGTGTGCCAATCAATCATCAAATGAGTCTCCTACAATAGAAAAATCATCCATAAAAACCTCAATAGTGTCTTCCACCATGTCAGAGAAAATAGACATCATGCAACGTTGGAAAGTGGCCGGTGCATTACATAAATCAAAGGGCATCCTTTTAAACGTGAATGTCCCGTATGGACAAGTGAAAGTGGTATTCTCTTGGTATTTGGGAGAAATAAAAATCTAATTATACCCCGAATAGCCATCGAGAAAACAATACCATCCTCTACCAGCAAAACGGTCTAACATCTGATCCATGAAGGGCATAGGAAAATGATCTTTTTCTGTCCAAGAATTCAGCTTTCGATAATCCATGCAAACTCTCTGTCCAGTAACCAGCCTCATTGGGATTAACTCATTATTGTAATTTGGAACTACAGTGATTCCTCCCTTGTTTGGTACACATTGAACTGGGCTCACCCACTTTCTATCAGTAATGGGGTAAACCACACCTGCATCTAACCACTTGATGATCTCTTTCTTCACAACCTCTTACATTGGTGGATTTAGACGATGTTGGTTCTCAATGCTTGGTATGCACTCAGGATTAAGTTGAATTTTGTAAGTGTAGATGTCTGGTGGAATCCCTATAATATCAGTAATGGACCAACCAATGGCCCTCTTAAATCTTCTCAACACCGAAACTAGAGCCTCTACTTGTCATTCCACCAATTTAGCAGAAATAATCACAGGCAATGTGTTGTCGGCTCCCAAAAATATGTAGAGAAGGTGAGCCGGAAGAGCCTTAAGCTCCAAATTTGAAGGCTCCTCAATAGAAGAACGAGCTTGTGGGTCACCCTATTCTTCAAATCGAGATCAATTTTCTTTGGAGCATAAGTGTAGAATCCCTTACCAATGAGTGCACCAACCATCTCATCATATTCCTCAATATCGTTGCTATCAAAATTCATAATCACGGCCGCAATAGATTCTACCCCCAACCTTTCTTCAAGAGACACGATAATATCACTATCCTCAACTGTATCTATTACTAAAATCACTCGTATATCTTTCGGTTGCTTCATGGAACGACAAACATTGAAAGTGACTTGTTCATTATTTAACCTGAATTTCATCTAGCCTATTTCCATGTCGAGCAATGCACACCCAGTGGAAAGGAATGGTCTCCCCAATATGATGGTAACCTCTAAATCAACCTCACAATCTAGGATCATAAAGTCAACCGGAAATATGAAAGATGCAACTTTTACCATAACATCATATAAAATGCCCACCAATTTTGTTATAGTCCTATCTACCATGAGAAGTCTTATAGAGGTTGGTTTTGGTGCTCCCAATCCCAACTGCTTGAAAATGGCTAACGACATTAAGTTAATGCTAACACCTAAATCACAAAGTGCTTTAGCAAAGTTATAAGACCCGATACTACAAGGAATTGTGAAAGCTCCTGGGTCCTCCTTCTTTTCAACTTGGAAACGTGAAGCAACTGCACTACAATGATGTAAGTTATCTGTCAGCTCAAAACTGATAGTTCTATTTTTTGTCACCAAGTCTTTCATGAACTTCGCGTAACTTGACATCTGTTCCAATGCCTCAACAAAAGGGATGTTTACCGACAACTCTTTCAACATTGTAATAAACTTTTTATATTTTCCTTTCTCAGCCTTCTTTTTCAATCTTTGAGAAAAAGGAGGAGGAGGTCGTGGGATAGTTTTCGGCATTTGTGGGACCTCCTTTTCCTGCCTCTTTTTAGATTTTGCCTTTTTGCCAGTATCATGAGGATTTGGAACTATTTCGACCTTCGAATTATCCGGCTCTATCTCAGTTTCTACATCAACTATCATTGGCTCATTGGCCTTACTACTATCTACGGGTATAGACGTATCAGTTGTGCATTGCCCGCTTCTAGTAGTAATGGCCAGACAATGACTATCATTCTTCGGATTCTGGATGGTGTTGCTTGGAAGGGTACCTGGCTGACGTTGGTTCAATGACATTGATATTTTCCTGAACTGTTGCTCCAACTATTTACTAGCAGTCGAATGGGATTCTACTTTCTGACTTATTCCTGAGATGTCTGACCTAATCTCCTTCAAGCAATGTTCTTGACTCTCTGACCCTTTAACCAGTTTATTGAGAAGGACTTCCATTCTTGAATTTCCATAGTCAGCATCGCGGTTTCCTGGTGGAACATATACGCCACTCTTCTCTTTATAATCATCCTTCTACTTCCAATCACCGTCACGATCTCGTTCTCTATCTCTATATCCCGACTTGTTGTAATTTTCTCCATAGTAGTTCCGACCTTGATTACCTTGCCTCGAATTCCAAGAGTCTTGATTAGACCATTGACCCTTGGCTCGAAAACCCGCCAATTCTCGATCAAGGTACTTAGCCTCCTCATCAGATTCACTATCATCATGCCTAGGTGTTTAACCTTGTGCACCTACAGCATGCACCTTCTCAGTATCTCTGGCTGCTATCTGTTTAGCTAATAAACCCATTTTTGTCCTCAGCTGAGCGACCTCTTGAGTTACAGATTCGTCCAAAGCTCGTTGTGCTGCTGAGGCTCTAATAGCATATGTGCCAACAGGCATTTCTGCCTCCCGAGTATGCCATCCTCGATTGGTCTTAGTGATACGATCTAATATCTTCAAAGCTCATTCCCATCTCAGACTTATGAATGCTCCACCAGTGATAGTATTTGTTACCGCCTTCATGTTGGAATTTAAAGCCCTATAGAAGATTTCAAGTAAATTCCTACCACTCATCCTATGATTTGGCACATTCTGTAGCTTCTTATTGAACCTTAGCCATGTCTCGTAAAGTGCTTCAGAATGTAGTTGTCTAAAGTTGTAAATTTCATCCTTCAACTGTAGCATCTTGGAAGGTGGAAAAAATCTTTCCAGAAATTGATTTCTTAACTCTTGCCAAGTAGTGATGGAACCTCGTGGTAATTCTGCCAACCACAAAGTCGCCTCTCCTGTTAGAGAGAATTGAAACAACCTCAATCGAATATCCTCTTGGTCAACTCCAGAAAAATTATATGAAGTACAGACCCCCACAAAATTCATCACGTACAGTTTGGATCATCAGTAGGAAGATCGGCGAACACACCCTTCAAGTTTAGCAGGTGAATCATGGCATTGGTAATGTCAAACTTAGTGCCTTGAGGTAACTCTGGTGGAATAATGGCACCAGTCTCTATTGGCTCAAAATAGGCCACATCTTCTTCCTCAGGATCATCATAAACTGGCACATGCAGTCTTTGAATTAGTTGGTGAGCTCTCAATCTTCTTTGTCTCTCTTCCACCTCAGTCATTCGTTGGGCTACCTCTTGCATAGCTTGATTATCTCTCTCTGCTTACCTAAGAGCAGCTTGTCTAGCTTGCTCTTCTCGTGTTAACCGATCCGTAATTTGGTCTAATGTTTCATGACCAAATGGCTGAAATGGTTGATTATGAATGTCTCCTAAAGTGGCAGGATCCTGAACTTCATCAGTATTCACCATTCTTCGATTTGCTCTCAGAGTCCTTTCTATTTAAAGATCAAGTGGAATCAGGGGATTGCCTTGACTCCTAGTTTTGGGCATACAGCGGCGTGTGCCTTTAAAAGTATAGAAAAACAATACCAATCAACTCCAACAAATAAACTAATCAACTCCGTAACCGTAGTCCCCGGTAACGGTGTCAAAATTTGATGTCGCTCAAAATATACCTCCAGAAAAGTATAATGCGGGCGCTGTATCAAATATAGAACCCAACTAGGTTGGGGTCGATCTCACAGGGAATAAGACAAAATTAGGTTAATTTCTTGTCCGAGTGATTGGCAAATAAGTAAAAAAGGGGAAAGTATTTGTAAGTAGGTAGTAATAGTAACAAGTGTTGATTCTTTGGTTTTGTTTTCAATATAAGCAATACACTAGGACTGTGCTCCCGAATAAGTCCTTAACTCTACCAGTTACTTGTGCTTGGCAAAACTGTCCTGCTGTGTTGCATGCAAGATCTAACAAGATATGTTCATATAAATGTCTCTCGACCTTGGTTAGATGAATTTCACTCTTTTCCTCTTGGTCTCCAAGTGTCGCACTACTAACCCTTGTCCTAGATCTCAGATAACTATTCCTGCTACGACTCAAGTTATTAGATGAAGGTTGATAGCTTCAAATCTCTGTTGTTATTCCCTTTTTCCAATCTCTACCTCTCTCTCGAGCAATTCTAGAATACAGGCGAGTTTCTAACGTTTGCAACCGTTAGAATATCAATTACAATGAAGGAAATAACAATACATACATTCACACTGGTTCAGAATTTGCTTCGCACTTAACCCGTTTCATTAATTTCTCATGGTTCACACAACCCGAGTTGATGAGTTTAGCTACTCATGTATGCAAGAGCACAATAAGAATTCCTTGATGAAAACATAAGTGTAAACTTACAATAAAGAAGAAACTCTGAAATCTCAATAATGAATATAAAACCCTGGAATTGATGTCCCAAGATTACAAAATCCAACAATGTGTTTATGAACTCAAAATAATTAAAAACTATCTCAAAACAATGTAATGACTAACTCTCAAACATAGGACAATACAGGGGTATTTATAGATACAAGATGAATCTTATCCTAAACAAAATAAGAGAACAGAGTCGGCAGTTTTCCACGATATCATGACTTGGTGTCATGGAATCAAGTCATGGAACGTAGGTTAGCTCCGTGGAAATCAGGCACAAGTAGACATCTTCAGAAGTTGACTCACGCCACCAAGTCACGCCACATAGGTGGACTCACGGTACGTGAGCCCTGTATTTGAAATCAGACTCTTCCACTCATCTGCAGGAGTCACCTACGGCATAGACTCACGCCACGTAGGTTGACTCATGTGACGTGGGTCTTGCCGTGGGTCACCCCCCTGGTGCAAGACCTGGTTCTTTCATCTTCAGATACTCATTTTGGTGCAATATTCTTGACTTTATCTCCATTTTAACTTCATAACCTATTTCCCTGCAAAATAGGACAGAGAACACATTATACCCACAAACATACCCAAGTTGTTGCATACTTTCCTTGTTTTATGCATCGAAAATGCCATGTAACCATGGCGCATCAGAGATCCCGAGGGAGATGCTATCACAACCCTAACGGTCATGATTGGCACCCACCCTAAACCATGCTTAACCCAACATTCACTAATCAAGTTCAATAGTAAACATTTTATTTCTACCATTTTCATCATTAATTAGTTATAAACTCAATTATTGAATAAAGTAAAAATGTCAAATCCAACATAATTATCAAATCACTAATAGAGTTGTGCGGAAATCCTCTATTCATTACATCCTCGGGACTTGAAGTCACCGTATAAGAACAACTAAGAGTACTCAAGTCTATAACTAAAAGATTATCCAAAATGTGAAATAAAACAAGAGAGTGTCTTAGTCCTAAAACAAGGGACATGAACATAAGTCGGAAGATTCAATGGTTTCCCGATCATGGTGTTCACCCTTAATCGAAGTCTGCAACTGATAGCTAGAGTCGATGTCTCATATCAAAAGATGGAACACACTCTATACTCAATAAAAAGAAGAGTAAATATAGCATCAGTACATCAACAAGTACTGGTAGGCATCATAGACCAACTTAACTCAACACCATACAAATAATCAAATTAAATAAATGCAACAACAATCATCACAACATTTAAAATTAAAGACAACAACACATTTATGTCACTTCACTTTAGAGGAAATACAGGCTCATACTTAGGTATGTTTACACTTTGCCAATTTAGGCAAAAAGTTGCATCACAACACATAATTATAACCAAACATTCAATGCATATGAATGAATGTATGAATGCAAGATGTGTGCATCATCTTTTGCTTTTCTCAATCACATCAACATTATTCTCATCATCATAAACATAATGATTTCAATATCAACATCATTATTACCAACTCATCATCATCATCATGAACATCATGATTTCAATATCATTATCAACAACACATCATTAACAACATCATGAACATCATGACCTCGATAACATCATCATCATCAACTCGTCATCATCAATATATATATGAACATGTAAATGCAGTCTATAATCACATGTAGTGTTCAAAAGTAACCACATATATTCAATTCATGTATAATCACAGAGTCAAGAAAGTCTAATTGCTATAATAAATCATAACCTACCTCAATTCCTTGCACAAAATCACTTCTAGGACACAAGCTTGCCTTTTCTTTCCCTTTCATTGTTCTTGATCTATAACAATAAAATTACATACCCAATTCAATCATTTTATCCTTTTTAACCACTAGGGATCAATAATTAACAACCTCAACAATGAAATTTCCCTAGTTCAATATTTTAGAATTTTCTACCCCCTAAACCTCATGAATTCTAATTCATTTAGGATGAACAACTATGATTCTACTTCAAATAGTGTTTTCTAATACTCTAGAATCATTATCAATTGATTTGGTGCTCATCCCCACCACTTTGTATTAAGTTCATGAATTATGACTAAACCCCAATTTCCACCATGAATAAGTTTCTAATGATTTTCAGTGATTCTAAGAAGTAATTCAAGTTTTGACTATATAGAACTTACCTGCAAAGATGAAAACTTCTAAAAAATTATAGAAAATCGCCTTCATAGAACCTTTGTTTGTTTTTCAGAAAGTGGGGAATGAAAACGTGTCTCTAGTTTTAAAAACTATCTACACTGTATTTTTACCCCTGTAGCGGTTAAGTTACCATTGTAGCGATAAAGTTACCACTGAAGCGGTTTGCGACAAATTACCGGGTACCACTACAGTGGTACTTTATCCATTACAGCGGTTTGTTTTTTACTGCAGTGGTACCGAGGCATAATCTTGGGGCATCTCCCTAATTAGGTTAATTTTAAACACATCCCTTAAAATATGACATAATGAACCAACCCTTCCACGATAAACTCTAATAGCAGAGTTATGTAACTCTGTTTTATGTGCCGAAAGTTGCTACGGCTTTCTAAACTCGTCATCTATCTAAAAACTAAGTCAAACACCCCCACCAATTCTAACATTAATACAAGATTTTCATAAACTAGTACCCCTTCTAAAACTGCCTAACAGTAGGCTAGCACTGAATTTCTTAAAAATTGTCAAAGGGAAGACTTGGAGAAGGTTCTACCTCTTATTTCAGCTTAATGATGATTTGTATCATTACATTATATACCAATTTACTACTTTTTCATCCCCAAATGACAACTAGCCCAAAATGAAATAGTTAAGCCAGGAAAATACTTGTGTCAATGAACAAGTGCGGATATCGCTTGAGTATGTACGCCTCTGTCTCCCAAGTTACTTTTTTAATAGGACGGCCCGTCCATTAAACCTTTACACAGGGAACAACTCTAGTCCTAAAATTTCTCACGTCCCCATTCAATATAGCAATTGGTTCCTCTTTGTAAGATAACTATTTATCAAACAACTCAGGGCCCCAACAAATGATGTAATCACCATCTCTGTGATACTTTTTTAACGTGGAAACGTGGAATATCGATTGAACCCCATACATGGTAAGAGGTAAGTACAACTTGTAGGCTACTGACTCTACATCCTTCAAAACCTCAAAGGGTTCGATATACCCCAGACTCAATTTTCCTTTCTTACCAAAATGCATTATACCCTTCATGGGTGACAAGTTTAGGAGTACCTTCTCCCTCTATTCAAATTTCACATCCCTCACCTTATTGTCTGCATATTTTTTCTGTCGTCTCTAAGCTGCCATGAGCTTTTGTTTTATAAACCTTACCTTCTCTATCAAATCCTTGAGCATGTTAATACCCCAAGGCCTCACTTCAAACACATCAAACCATCTGATTCGAGGCCTACAACTTTTTCCATATAAGGCTTCAAAAGGAGCCATGTCAATAATAGAGTGGTAGCTATTATTGTAGGCAAATTCACCCAAAGGTAGATATTTGTCCCTTTGAACCCCGAAGTCTATGACAAAATCCTGAAGCATGTCCTCAAGCACTTCGATATTTCGCTCTGTCAGTCTATGGATGGAAAATTGTACTTAGGTCCAATCTAGAACCCAACTCTGATTTGAACTTCTCCCAAAAATTGGAGGTAAACTGAGTACCTCTGTCTGATACAATAGAAATAGGTACCCCATGTAGCCTTACAATCTCCTGCACATAAATATTGGCCAACTTAGCCCCATTATAATCCGCCCTTACCAGGATGAAGTGAACCGACTTATTAAATTGATCAACAATAACACATATAGAGTCGCACTTCCTCAAGGTCTCAGGAAGACCAACCATGAAGTCCATGTTTATCCTTTCCCACTTCCACTCAGAAATAGGCATCCTTCGAAATGTGCCACTAGGTTTTTGATGTTCATACTTGACCTGCCAACAATTTTGACACTTAATTAGAAAATCCACTATATCACAATTCATTCTTTTCCACCAATAATATTGTCTTAAGTCCTTATACATCTTGGTGGCACTCGGATGCATAGAGTACTGAAAGTTGTGAACCTCTGTAAAAATAATTGAAATCAGGTTGCCCACACGAGGTACACACAAGCGACCTCGAATCCTTAACACTCCCTCATTATCAAGGATGTCTTCTCTAGCCTCACCTTGCAAAACTTTTTCTCTAAGGTTGCTCAGCTTTTTGTCTTAGAACTATCTGCATTTAATCTAGTCGAAGAACGTGGACCTAACTTCCATATAGGCTAATACTCCTCCCTCGCTAGTCATATGCAATCTCAGGAAATCATTAGCCAAATATTGTGCCTATTTTGCCAATGGGCATTTTGACACCTCCATTTATGCTAAACTTCTCATGCTCACTGGTTTTTAGCTCAACGTGTCTTCCACCACATTGGCATTACCCGGATGATATAGAATTGAGATGTCATAGTCCTTGATCAACTCCATCAACCTTCCCTGTCTTAGGTTTAAGTCTCTTTGGGTGAAAACATGCTGCAAGCTACGGTGGTCAGTAAGTACTTCACACTTCACCCCATAAAGATAATGTCTCCAAATCATCAAAGCAAAGACCACATCCACCAATTCCAAGTCGTGTATGGGATAGTTTTTCTCATAAGGCTTCAGTTGCCTTAAAGCATAAGCAATCATGTTCTGATCATGCATCAAAATAGCACTTAAGCCCAATAGTGAGGCATCACAAAACATGATGAAATCCTTACCTTCCACAAGAAAAGTGAGAATTGGGGCCGAGGTTAACAAAGTTGTGAACTTTTGGAAGCTTTCCTCACACTTGTCATCCCACACAAATAGAACTTCCTCCTATGTAAGGTGGTTCATATGCAAAGCAATGGCAGCAAACCCCTTAATGAACCAACAATAATAACTAGCCAACCCTACAAAACTATAAATTTATGTCACATTCATCGATCTAGCCCAACTCTTAACAACTTCAACCTTCTGCAGGTCTACCCTAAACCCTTACTTAGAAACTATGTGCCCCAAGATGGACAGTGAAGATAGCTAGAACTCATACTTAGAATATTTAGCATATCGTTGCTTCTCCTTAAACAACCCCAATACTATATGCAAATGAGCTTCATGCTCTTCTTCACTCTTGGAGTAAACTAGTATGTCATCAATAAAAATGATAACAAATGAATCAAAAAAGGAATTAAAGACCCTATTTATCAAACTCATAAAAGTGGCTGGGGCATTGGTCAAGCCAAAGGACATGACTGGAAACTCATAATGCCCATAATGAGTTCAAAAAGCAGTCTTTGGGATGTCCTCTGCCCTAATCTTGAGCTGATGATAACCTAACCTCAAATTGATTTTGGATAATACTATCGCTCCCTGCAATTGGTCAAACATGTCATCTATCCTAGGTAAGGGGTACTTGTTGCGAATGGTAACCTTATTCAGCTGGCGATAGTTTATGCACATCCTCATGCTACCATCCTTCTTTTTTCACATACCAAATGGGAACACCCCAAGGAGAATCACTTGGGTGAATAAATCCCTTTTCTAACAGTTTTTGTAATTAGGACTTCAATTCCTTAACTCTGTTGGTGCTATACAATAAGGAGGGATAGAGGTGGGAGAGAGTTTCGGGCTCTAAATATATACAAAAATCAACCTCACTGTTCAGAGGCATACCAAGAAGGTCATCAGGAAATACCTCTAAGAATTCAATCACAACTGGGACTAAAACTATAGGAGGGACTACAGATTTATCTTCTCGAAGATGAGCTAAAAATATCCTACACCCCTTCTTTACTAATTTTTGGGCAAGAATAGCTGACACAATTCTCAAATGAGTAAGCTTAAAAGTACCCTCCCACTCTAACTTTTCCATCCTGGGCATTGCTATTGTGACAGTTTTAGAATAACAGTCAAGAATAGTATAATAAGAAGACAACCAACTCATCCCCAAAATAATGTCAAATTCCTCTATGTCTAAAATTACTAAATTTACCAAGGTTTTGTACCCCATAAACATCACAGGGCATGCCCTATAGGGCCTCATTTGTTTGCACTTAATGGAGGTCTGAATTTGAATGGTTCAGACTTCATACCATTAAGTGCATTTGATTTTTATTAAGATTTTAGCTCTTAATAGGTCTGAATAGGTCTTAATCATTCAGATTTGGAACCAAGTCTTAATATCATTAAGATGTATTCTTGTGTTAGATAATATTCACCACCACTCTATCCACAATCACCAGTCACCACCACTAACCACCTCAGCCACCACCATCATTGTCAAATACCACCTACTGCCACCAACCACCAACCACCGCAACCATCACAACTACTATTCACAACCAATATCTCTACCAACCCCTATTTTAAGCCACTACCACACCTACCACCTCCATTATTCTAATTATATCCACCGCCATCACCACTGCCAATGCCAACGCCACCACCATAATTAACCACTATCGGCCAATCCCTACTACCGACCAACTAATCTATCACAATTAGCACCACCACTAACTACCACTAACACATCAACCTCCACACATTCTTCGGCTACCATCACCACCAATGTCATCGGTGTCACCACCACTTCAACCACTATCATCGCTACAATCTATCTCTACTAACAACCATTTCCACCATTACAGCTAACAGCGTCTCCAACTACCACCAACACATCATAAGCCATCACGCATTCATTTTTCAGCCATCACAATCAACACCTCCAACTACTAACATCAACCAACTTCACATCACAACCACCACCACCACTACCAATCGTCACCATCATAACAGTCACTACAATACCAACCATCTCTAACATCACAACTATCATCACCAACATTACTAGCCACTAATGTCAATTATTACCACCACTACCACCATTACAAACCATCTCCACTATCACTAACAAACATAAATGTTTTTTCAATCAAATAATAATTTTATTGTATTAAATTAAATATTTTTCTAACATATAATTAGTTTTTTATTTGAATTATATTTTTTTATTATATATACAAATAAATAAATTTTGCACAAAAATGTTGAAAAACAAACAGTCTTAATCATTCAATTTTCAGATCTAGAGACAACATTTTAATCATTCAGATGTGCATTCAGATTCAAACGTCTGAATCTTAATAAAAACAAACGCAGCCTAAACCTGATCAACACATACATACACTCCCAACAGGTACAGATACATATATTAGGATATCAAGCAATTCACAATCCAAATCCCAACCCAAAGCAAACTTCACAAAGACATAGGAGAAAGTATACCTAGGATAAAACATATAGAAGTCATATGATTATAGTCAAGGATAGCACACGTGATCACAGCATCAGAAGATTCCACATTAGGATGAGCCAAAAAAGCATAAAGTTGAGCACTATCACCACCCTGACCTCCACCTCTATTAGCCTGAGCACCATTTCTACCGACCTGTCCTCTACCTCAGTTGGCTCGGCTGCCACCCCTTCCTGCAGCCTGGCCACTGCACCTACCTTAGGGATGACCTCTACCATTTTCTCCACCACCATGACCTACTAGAACTAGAGCACTAAAAGCTGGTTGTTGAGTCAATTGACATACAAATAAAAAAATTAGGACAATACCTTCTGATGTTGCCTAAACCCCTACACTCATAGAACCTGATGCCCAAAGAAGGTCCCTGAACTGAAGAGGATGAAGGTGTATAGCTGCCTGTCTGTGAAGGCTAATAACTGACCACAGATGGGCCCCCTTCAGATAGATACATAGATGAATGATAAGGCCAGGAAGAATGATCTTGAGAACCATGACCCCTTGAAAAAGTACCACTAAACTAGCCTAAGGTCCGGGCCTTCTTATCTTCTTTTTTTACTTCTCCTTGTTTCCTAAGTACCTCATCCTTCTTAGAAAATTCAACTACATCCTGAAAGGACTTACCTAATGCAACCATAGATAAAGTAACCATTTGAATCCCAGAATTCAGACCTTTCACAAAGTTCCCTATCCATTCCTCCTCTAAATTGATCATTTAGAGTTCATAGCGGGATAAGGCATGAAATTTGGCCTCATAGGCCACCACAGACATGTCACCCTACTCTAACCTCAAGAACTCATCCTTCTTCTGATCACGATAAGTGCGGGGAACATACTTCTCAAGGAAAACATTTTGAAATTACACCCAATTAAGTGGAGGTAAGGCAGCCCTACTCTTAATGAATGACCTCCACCATTGCTTAGCTTCGGCCTGCAGCTGAAAAGAGATAAACTCTACACCATATCTTTCAATAATACCCATCTTATGCAGGCATTTATTACAATCTAGAAAAAACCCAAAGGCATTTTCAAATTATGTACCTTAAGATACTGGGGGTTTCATCTTCATGAACTTACAAAAAAGTCCATGTTCATCATCAGTCAGCACCGGTTCAAGTACCTATTATGGATACATCCCTGTATCTGAGCCCACATCCATCCTAGGTGCCACTGCAGTTGTATGTTGTAAGGCTAGGGATGGAAATGCTGGAATTATAGGAGTAGCATTGGTGCCAGCCAAATTGCCTAAGTATCCCAATACGTACTGAATCAGTCCTACAGTCATTGGTACCTGGGCTGCACCATGTTGTACAGGCACTATATTTTCAGTGACCACTACTTCTTCTTCCTAAATTACCACATCCTCATCCTGAGTTAACTCTGGAGCACACTGTTGTAAGGGAGAGAAAGGGATTTTTTGCCTATTCGAACCTCTATTTGTCCAGGCTCGACCCCTAGCAGGTCCTGCCCCTCTTCATCCTCTTTCGACCCTGCCCCTCACACATGGTATGCCCCGAACTACAGCCTTAGCGACCGGTGCAGGCGCTGCTACTGGAACTCGTGTTGGACGGCTGCAACTGCTCTAGAGGAAAGTGTATTCACTATCTGTGAGACAAGAATGAAAGAGTTAGATACCAATTTAGATCACCAGATACCAATTGGAATCAAATAATTGCACGAAAGGGAGAAAGAAAGGAATTTTATTTCCTAAAGCCATGTAACCTATCGAAGAAAAGTATAGATATCTCTGTACCGTTCCACAAGACTCTGCTAGCTATTCTTGTACAACAAGATTGATGAACCCAGTGCTCTGATACCATTTGTATAATGACCCAAATGGTCATGATTGGCACCCACCCTAAACTATGGCGGGAGAACCATGCTTAACCCAACCTCACTAATCAAGTTCAATAGTCAACATTTTCTTTCTACCATTCTTATCATTAATTAGTTCTAAACTCAATTATTGAATAAAAAAGTAAAAATGTCAAATCCAATATAATCTTCAAATCACTAATAGAGGTGTGGATATCCTCTATTTATTATATCCCCGGGACCTGAAGTCGCCATACAAGAACATCTAAGAGAACTCAATTTTATAACTAAATGATCAACCAAAATGCGAAATAAACAAGAGAGTGTCTTAGTCTTGAAACAAGGGACATGAACATAAGTTTGAATATTCAATGGCTGCCAAATCATGTGCTCACCCTTAAATCGAAGTCTGCAACTAATAGCTAGATTCGAGGTCTCGATTCAAATGCTGGAACACGCTCTACACTCAACAAAAAGAAATGCACAGGTAGCATTAGTACATCAACAAGTACTGGTAGGCATCATAGGCCAACTCAACTCAATACCATACAAATAAACAAACCAAATAAATACAACAGCGATGATCACAGAACATAAAATTAAAGAAAATAACACATTTATGACAATTCACTTTAGAGGGAATACAGGCTTATACTTAGGTGTGTTTACACTTAGCCAATTTAGGCAACAAGCTATATCATAACATATAATTATAACCGAACATTCAATGACTATGAATTAAAGTATAAATGCAAGATGTGTGCATCATCTCTTTCTTTTCTCAATCTTATCAACATCATGACCATCATGATTTGAATGTCAACATTTTCTCTCTACCATTCTTATCATTAATCAATTCTAAACTCAATTATTGAATAAAGAAGTAAAAACGTCAAATCCAACATAATTATCAAATCACAAATAGAATACGAAAATCTTCTATTTATTACATTTCCAGGACCTGAAGTCACCGTATAAGAACAACTAAGAGTGCTTAAGTTTATAACTAAAAGATTATCCAAAATGTGGAATAAAACAAGAGAGTGTCTTAGTCCTGAAATAAGGGACATGAACATAAGTCTGAAGATTCAATGGCGGCCCGATCATGGTGCTCACCCGTAAATCGATGTCTGCAACTGATAGCTCGAGTTGAAGTGTCGTATCAAATGCTGGAACACGCTCTGCACTCAATAAAAAGAAGAGCACATGTAGCATCAGTACATAAACAAGTACTGGTAGGCATCATAGGATGAGTCAACTCAATACCATACAAATAAGCAAACCAAATAAATGCAACAGTGATCATCACAGAACTTAAAATTAAAGAAAATAGCACATTTATGACACTTCACTTTAGAGGGAATATAGGCTCATACTTAGGTATGTTTACACTCAGCCAATATAGGCAACAAGTTACATCGCAACATATAATTATAACCAAACATTTAATGCATATGAATGAATGTATAAATGCAAGATCTGTACATCATCTCTTTCTTTTCTCGATCTCATGAACATCATGATTTCAACATCAATATCATTATCATTAACTCCTCATCAACTACATCATGAACATCATGACCTCGATAACATCATCATCATTAACTCATAATCATCAATATGTATGAACAAGCAAATGCAGTCAAAATCACAAGTAGTGCTCGTAAGCAATCACAGATATTCAATTCACTTATAACCACAGAGTCAAGTAAGTCTAATTGCTATAATAAAATGTAACCTACCTCGATTCCTTGATCAAAATCACTTCTAGGCCATAAGCTTGCCTTTTCTTTGTCTTTTACCTCTTTCTTGATCTATAATAACAAGGTCACGTACCCAATTTAATCATTCCATCATTTTTAACCACTAGGGATTAATAATTAACAACTTCAACCATGAAATTATCCTAGTTCATCATTTTAGGATTTTTTTTACCCCCCAAACCTCATGAATTCTAATTCATTTAACATGAACAACTATGATTCTACTCTAAATAGTATTTTTCTAATACTCTAGAATCATCATCAACTGATTTTGTGCTCATTCCCATTAATTTGTATAAGTTCTTGAATTAGGGATAAACCTCAATTTCCACCATGAACAAGTTTCTAACAATTGTTAGTAATTCTAAGAAGTAATTAAAGTTTAGACTATTTAGACCTTACCCCCAAAGATTAAAACTTTGTTAAAATTATAGAAAATTGTCTTTCCCAGAGCCTTGGTTCGTTTTTCAGAAATTGGAGAATGAAAATATGTTTCTGGTTTTAAAAATTGTCAAAACTATGTTTTTACCACTGCAGCAGTTAAGTTACCACTACAGCGGTAAACTTACCATTGTACAAGTTTGCGATGAATTACAGGCTACCATTGCAATGGTAATTTTTCCACTGCAGTGATATTGCTATAGCAGTTCCTTTTTCTACTACAGCGGTGTCGAGGCAGAATCTCAGGGCCTCTCCCAAATTGGGTCTATTTTACAACACATCTCTCATAATATGACATCACAAACCAACCCTTACATGATAAACTCTATAATTGGAGTTTTATAACTTTGTTTTACGTGTCAAAAGTTGCTACAGCTTCCTAAACTCGTCATCTATCTAAGAACTATATCAACCACCCCCACCAATGCTCATATTAATACAGGATTTCATTAGACAAGTAGACCCTCTAAAATCATCTAACACTAGGCTAGCCCTGAATTTCTTAAAAATTGTCTAAGGGAAGACTTGGCGAAGGTTCAACCTCCTATTTTAGTGTAACGACGATTTGGGTCGTCATAACTGGATGAAGAGAAAAATAAGAGGTTCTCCCGATATCGTATACTGGCCCAGATATAGAAGACCATGAAATTCATATTCAAGTGTGTCATCCATGATAAGCCGCTCCTTGAGCTGGAGAGAGAAGATATGCAGGAGTTCTCCTTCCTGAGTGGCTGGAAGGAGAGGGCTCCTGCTTCTTGAGCCACAAAGATGATGGGGCCTCCAGCTAGATCCCCAAGTGCATGTTAGCCTACCTCCCCTCCCCCTATTTTATTTTTGAATTCTAAATTTGGGTTGCCCGCGTTTGGGCCATGTAACAAATAATTCCTTTATATTTCGCTCATTGGATTCTTGTTTTTATTGGACTAGTAATAAATGCATAATTAGCATCTTATACCATGTATGTTACACCAATCATGTGATAATTAGAAGCTTATAAATGTTTTTTGGACATATTGGGAATGAAATGTAAAATAGGGAAAATAAGGCAGGGATTCTGCCTAGGCCCATCCTGCTATAGTGGCCTGCATGCCGCTACCACGACACCTGCGTTGTGGGAATATTCCCACTATTGCAGGGTTGAAATAGTGGGGTAGTGCCCTCTATAGTTGCCCACTAGCAGTGGCCCAGAAAAATTTTCCAGTTCCTACTGCCCCTCTTTCCCCATTCCCCTCCACAACATTTTAGTTTTAATCCGTACAATAGATTAACCACAAATCCAACATTGAAACCCAACAATTTGAAAAGGTTAAAAATTAATCGAAACACAATTTTCACACCTTAGTCATAGGCTCTACCCGACATTTGCTCTTGTACTGGGAGATCAGCCGACATTTGCTCTTGTACTGGGAGATCAGCAACATAGGCTCTGATACCAACTATCATGACCCAACTAACCGAATTGTGAGGGCACCTACTTTAATCCACCTAGATAGGAGAACCCTTACCACCCAATGATAAATATGCGTACATCATAAAATAAAATCATTAAACCTTTTAAATTTATTTCAAAACTTATTGCAATTCTTCAATATATAAGAAATACTCTACCCCGAAAATCTAGTCTAAATAGGTACAAGAGCTATTATAAGAAAATATTAATAACCAAGACTCAGCTTCCACCATAAGAATGAGAAGATGGAAGTTGCTGAAGAATCTCTATATATACAAAGCAATGAAACCTGAACTGATTCTGCAATAGGCTATACCCCAAAAAGGGTATAGTAAGAGTAGCATCAGTACAACCATAAATACTGGTAAGAATCATCGACCAACCCAAGATAAACCACGCAAACATAACATAAATATACGAAATAAAACATGCACTTAATTAAATAAGTAAGTCAAAATGAACTCTTATACTTTCATTCACCACCCTCCTGATTTTATACTTTCTTCATAGGATCCTCACTTACCTCGAATCAGTCTACACTTGTCCACGAGTAAACCACCAAACAACATTCTACTCTAATGCATTACCTCTCAACACTTTTTGTCTCCTCTAGCTATGAATTTACCATTTCCCCAATTCAAGACTCCAATAGCACATAAACACTATGAATTGCCAAGCCACTAGTAACTAGTCAAATCCAACTCATTTTAATCATACTTGTGTGGATACCGATTATTTGGGGACAACACATGCATTCACCTTCACACATATCATAATACTCAATTAAGGATAAAATAATGTCTCATGCTTATTGTCGCGCCCCATTTTTCTCGCGAAAAGCGGGATTTGACGTGACAAACTCTTTTTGGGATTTAGAGGGTGAAGAGTCGCCACCTAACGAATTAAGGTGCGTTAGGGCACCATTCTAGACTAATTAAGATTAATTAATTATTAGCCTATGTCAACCAGAAATTCGGGTAAGAGTTCAGGTTACCTCGAAAGGAAGGTGTTAGGCACCTTTCGAGGTCCACAAATATGGATCCCGACCGAACTTGTATATTACGTGGGGGATTCTATGTGATAAGCAAGGGTCGATTAATTAATTTATTGACCTAATAGTGACTAAGCATTTAAACAAAAAAATAATTATTTATTTAATTAATATAAACCTAAATGGTACACATTAAGAAAAATATACATGAAAATAAAATATTAGGTAAGTAAGAAGAGAGAAGGATATAATTATATAACTGAAAGATTTATTCTAAATAATAATTACCCCAAATAATTTTAAAACATTCAAAACATAAGATAAAGAAAAAAGCCGATTTAGAAAAAGCCTTTAGACGATGGGTTAATTTTAACCTATTCGGATCAGCGCCCGGCTTATTGACGGATGACAATGTCATATGTTGCATTGTCGTATTCTGCTCGGGTCAACTTACATCATATTCGATTTTCTACCTACCTCACCTTGTTTAATTATTAATCTTAAAGGCGTTCTATAGAAAACGATAAAACTAGCGTTTCCTAAAATGCCTACCCATCCCAACTTAATGTCCAAGAGGCATTGAACTTATTATTTTGGGTAAGGATCTAGACATAGAAAAAGTCTTAGGCTTCCTAATTAGACTCGGAGTTTACGTCAAATAAACAAGTAGAACTTGCACATAGCACATAATGATTTTCAAATAAGCCTCTTATTTAATTAAAATTAACTAGGTGATTAACATGCTTAAAAGATAACTATTTATTTTACGTGGTTAAAGTCTATAAGCATGGTTTCTAGGCGAACGTATTAATCAGGATGCTAAAATTAACTAACATGCTAGATATTAAATATACTAAAAACTTGATTAAAGGTACTAAAAAACAATTAGTAATTACAAAAGAAGTTAATTTAGATTGCTAAAATGATTTAAAATGCTGAAAATTATTCTTGGTTATACTGAAAATTATTTAAACATATCAGACTAATTTAAATATGCTGGCAATGGCAATTTCTTAATTGCTGAAAAATGTCAAAATATGCTGAAAAAAAATTAATTTTAAATGCTAGAAATTCAATTTTTAAATACTAAAAACTATTAAAATATGCTGGAAATTATTTTATTTTTTTTTAATGCTGGAGAATAATATAATATGCTGGAATTTATTTTTCTCGAGTGCTGGGATTGATTCTTTAAAGGCTGGAAAAAAAAATATTTAGAAATTACTGAAAATTGTTTTAAATTGCTGGAACTTAATAACAGGTGCTAAAACTAAATTTCAGATGCTGAAAATTAGTTTATTAAAATACTGAAAATTAATCAATAATTGCTGAAGAATGCTGAAAATTAATTTTAATTTCTGAAAAATAAACTTTAGATGCTGAAAATTAATATATTAGAAGGCTGAAACTTGACTATTATATGCTAGAAAATCAAATAACTTGCTGAAAAATATTTTAATAAACGTTGAAAAATTATCTAAGCTTGGCTGAAAACTATTTTAATAAAATGCCGAAAGATTATTATTTTTATTACTTTTAGATGCCGAAAACTAGTAAACATATTTAAACATGCTGAAAAAAACTAAATAGACATGCTGGAAATTAAGTAAATATGCTGGAATTAACTTGAATATGTTGAAAATGAATTTTAACAAAAATTCAATTAAACACGCTTGAATTAAATTAACACATTCAAAATTGATCTAATACGTTTGAAGGTTAGTTAAAGATCCTAAAAACATGATTTCTAAGCGATGAAAGTAATTAATTAATTATCCTAGATTATTTGCCTAAGTTATAAAACAATTTAATTAATACGTAAAATTTGTTAAATAATTCTAAAAGCATGATATCTAGGTGATAAAATATTTGACACATAAAATCCCTGCCCCCATAGCATCCCCAATATTTTTATTATTTTACATAGAGAGAGTTTATACAAAATATTACAAACTAAAAATGGATAAAAAGCTAAAATAAATGAGCTAAGCGGTTCCCCAACACTCGGGCAACTCTTCATTTCTCGATCCAAACATCCCCAACTAATGAACCTGTCAAACACAATAAATATGCGACAACAAACCACTAGAATTTGACACTAAACCTCTAAAGACCTATGAGTATGTATTCTAGCACCACATTTAGTTACTTAAAAAACAGATCATCAATGTCAACACTTAAAAGGATTTAAAGAATGCACACCAAAGCAAGACTAAACATTGCAAGGGAAATTATCGAACAAATACTGAATGCAACGTTAAGAAAGACTAACCGGTTGGTGATAGTAGATAGTAATAAGAAAACCTTAAGCAAACCACAGTAGAGGAATAGAACATCAAAATCAAAGTCGATCCTTCCGAAGCAAAAGCAAAAATAATAACCGTAAAAGTATAATTTTTTCAGAAGGATTAGATATTTGAAGCCTTAAGAGTGTATCAGTGAGGGAAAAAGTCTGTTTTTTAGGAGTCAAAAGTCTGTCCCCAAAAGTGAAAGAAAAGTTGTCTTATATAGCCGGAGGGCTGTAGTAAAAAAAAAGGAATAGAATATTTCATTAAAATCAAAAGATTCTAAAGTTGTCTTATATAGCCGGAGGGCTGTAGTAAAAAAAAAAAGGAATAGAATATTTCATTAAAATCAAAAGATTCTTTCTTTAAAAAAAATCATCAACAGAATCAAATTTGGCCAACTAATAAAAATCCACCAAAGATATTAAAACTGTCTAAACTAAATAAGGGGAGGAGATCAACTAATATGCAGAATTTACCATAAATAGGCGAGTAAGAAAGTTGTCGCATATTCAGCAAAAAGGAAAGAAATTAATCCCGAGCGTACTAGAGTCAGTCACTACTGAATCAAAGCTTACCATAAGTAAATAATATAAAAGCTGTCCTAATATCATTTAAAGGAAACAACTAGAAGAGCATAAATCAATAGAGATTTCATCATAAATAATCGAATCAATTAGTCAAAATTTGCCAAACATATCCATATTGGGGGTTGTTGTAATCAGACTTAAGCAAGAGAGAAGGGATTAGGCAATGTTACTATATCACAGTATGAATCAAGGTTCACTTTGTAGCCCTAATTGATTCTGGAAGTCAAGATTGACTATGTGAAACAATTTTCGAAAGAAAGCATCCTGTTACAATTCCAAATCTTGACAAGTCAAATTATAGGCATGTAATCAAGTACGAACATGTAATCAAAACCTGATGAAAATGAAACTGAGGTTAACATGTAGGACAAGTTTTTGGTTAGATTTTAATTATTAAATTCATACCAATATCCGAGTCTCAAAAATCAGCTACGAAAAGGGATCATAGGTAGAGAGATCAACTTGAGATTAAAACCCAAACCCGATCTTGCTTTGTTTGGCCGATTTTCATCGGGTTTTCGAACTCCGATTAGGACCGGTCTGCTTAGTTAGTCTGCCAGCGGGTGGTGAGAGAGTCCACCAGCTGATGGTGGCTGGTAGTGGCGAGGAGGCGATGGGGGGGTTACGCCGGCAGGAGTTAGTGGTGGTGTTTTCGTCGGTGGTGGCGGCACAGTGGTGGTGCGGCGGCGTGGAGGATGTCGTGGTGGTTCTCACCAGCCGTGGCCGGTTCGTCGACGCTAGAGGAGAGGGAGAATCGAGAGGGAGAAGAGGGAGAGAGGGTCGGTCAGTTGGTGTGCGTTGGTTGCTTGGTGTTGATTTGCTGGTTGGGGTTCACCGGTGAGGAGAGGGAGGCGCGGTAGTTCACCGGCGGTGGAACGTGATGAAGACAGTGGGGTGAGGAAGAGATCGATGGAGAGAAAGAGAGAGATCGGTGGAGAGAGAGAGAGAGAGTGTGAGGTACGGCTGATTTTTGGTGTGTTGTGGAGTAAATTAGGGTTTGGGGGGTATTTGGTTAAAAGGAAAGAAATGGGGGGTTGATCTCAGTCGTTGGATCAATTTTGATCAATGGCTGGGATTAAAATTACAAAAAGGGGTCATAATTGGGGTTATTTAAGTTGGGTCAACTGAATATTGGATTGGGATTTAAAATTGGGCCAAATTAAGTCCAATTGAGGCTAAAATTGACACGAAATGGAGTACAAAATGGCTAGAATTTAAATAGATTAGGGGAAAGTGAATTGAACTAGACTGCTATTTAATAAATAATAGATCAGTAAATACATAGTAAAAATATTACCAAGTTAATCAATGTCATAAAATTATTATGAATAAATTACGCAAGTAAAATAATGACACGTAATATATTATTTAAAATTGGCAATAAATAATAATTTGAAATAAATTATGTACTTGAAAATTATGAATACGAATTTTAATAATAACACTATAATAATAATAATAATGATAATAATATAATTAATGAATATTAATAGTAATAGACCATGTGTTTGGAATTATGAGTATGCACATTTGCGGAAATAATTTAATAAATATTTAAAAAATTATGTAAAATCTTATATTTAAATTAGTAAATTATATATTATATAAGAATTTAAAATAAAAATGCTAAAAATAAATTGCATACCTTTAAATCATGAATACGAACTGTTAAAATTTATTTTGATATCAAAATAATAATTAAAAGTTTAAAAACTAATATTTTTTGATAAATAGCAGCCTGGAGGGAATATCGGGAGGTCAAAATTGGGTGTCAACAGCTGCCCCTTCGTTGCTTGGGAATGATAGAAGAATTATCGAGCAACGAACGTTGACATAGTAGCCAATTTTGTCCGATCGAGAAGACGATTTATTGGAATCAAAAAGCAAAAGGGAGTCGTTAAAATGATGTGGCCGAGACTTTGATTTTACGTCGCTTACATATCTCTAATTTTACGAGAATCAGGCCATGTGTAGTTCTAGATTTAGGAATGAATGAGATTCCTAAAAGAAGTTAATAATATGCTACATGGGCAAAAATAATGATAGCATGAGTCGGGAGACTGGAGTGGGTAGGATTTGAAGCAACGCCATAAGGAAAAGAATGAAACTGAAAAGTAAATATGTTTCAAGTTGAATTGGAGTGAAGGAGGGATAAGTAGAATATTGCATTGCGAACAGGAGTGAAAGTTGTTCCCGTTCGTAACCCGTTCTCCCTTCATTACCTCTGTTATGAGAGAGAGCAATGCTTTGCCCGTGTAGATTTGCAGAGGTTGTGCTTAACCCACATGATATCCGAAAAAGAGATGCTTAACCTTAAATTTCTTTGAGGTAGCCGTGCTTAGCTTGTTCAGTAGTCTGAAGACAATATTCAACTTTGGGTAATGCTTAACCCAATCAACTTCCAAAGGGGAATGCTTAGCCTCAAGTGATATTTAAGAATAAGGTAGTGCTTAACTCAATCAACCTCCAAAGGACAATGCTTAGCCTCCGGTGATCTTTAAGAATAGGGTAGTATTTCACTTTCCAAGGTCAATGCTTTGCCTTAGACAGTTTCTTGATAGAGTATTGCTTAAACCCATCAAATTCCAAAAGACAATGCTTAGATTCAGAAAGTTTCTCATGAGAGGACAGTGCTTAACCCAGTTAATTCTCCAAGGACAATGCTTAGCCTCAGATAGTTTCTTGATAGAGTAGTGCTTAACCCTATCGACTTTCAAAAGATAATGCTTAGCTTCTAATAACTTCTAGAGAGAGGGTAGTGCTTAACCCGATTAACTTTCCCTAGGACAATGCTTAGCCTCATAGCTCATTGATAGAGTAGTGTTTAATCCTATCGAATTTCGAAAGACAATGCTTAGCTTCGGTTAACTTCTCCAGAGGATAGTGCTTAACCCAGTTAATTCTCTAAGGACAATGCTTAGCCTCAGATAGTTTCTTGATAGAGTAGTTCTTAACCCTATCGACTTTCAAAAGATAATGCTTAGCTTCGAATAACTTCTAGACAGAGGGTAGTGCTTAACCCGATTAATTTTTCCAAGGACAATGCTTAGCCTCAGAGCTCCTTGATAGAGTAGTGCTTAACCCCCATCAAATTCCAGAAGACAATGCTTAGCCATAAATAAAATTCTGAAGGAATACAAAGGACAATGTTTAGCCTTGTATGTCTTTCGATGACGTGTAGCATACTCTAGATTTGAACCTGTCAATCCTGCACTCAAAGAAAAAATTGTAAGTTTTTAAAAGGGGAAGGTTGATTCGTGTCTCTGCTTGTCTTGGTCTTGAGATGCAATCGTTGATGAAATTTTTGAGGACCCCTCCAAAATTTCTGCCCCAGTTTCGTGTCTTGCTAGCCTTGAACTTGTAGAATGTTCCTCAATAGAATTTTTGAGGTCCTCTCAAAAATTTTGCCCCAGTGTCATATTTGCGCAAATGTAATTTTCATAGAATTTTTGAGACCTTCTCAAAAATTCTGCCCCAGTTACAGCCTTATAAGGGGAAATAAGAGAATTTTATTATGATAGGACCGAACTCCATAGGAGCGCCTACGTATCCCTCTTAAACGGGAATCAGGTCAAACGTAGTTTCGATTACATAAGAGGAAATCATAAAAGAACCATCATATTGTCCAAGAACTTAAAGTAATTCCAAGTGCTTGGGAGCCCAATATGATACCCCTTCATTAATGCCACACAGGTGCAAGTCATGCTTAGAAAATTAACCAACATTGAGATTTGGCTCTGTCACGTTTATCACCTTGGTGTCAATCAATGCTTGAATTCTGTCTTTCAAAGTTCGACATTCCTCTGTGGTGTGTCCTTTCATCCCTGAATGATAAGCACAAATTTTGGAGTAATCGAGCCATTTTGCACATGTGTTCATTACAATTGTCGAAATTGGAATGATATAGCCAGCATCTCTTAATCTCTCATAGAGTTGGGCTATGGGCTCAGCCAAAGGAGTGTACTGTTTGGGTGGATTTTTTTGAAAGTTAGCTCGAGGTCTAGCGAATTGACTGGATTGTTGATTTGTTGTTGGATTTTGATAAGCTGGTGGTTGTTGGAATGTAGGTGGAGGACTTTGAAAGTATGCAGGTTGTGCGTTGTGGACGGAATAGATGGTATGGGGTAATTGTATGTTGCTGAAGGAAATAGATATGGAGGTGCTTGATATGTGGGTGTTTGGTATTGAACTGGGGGAAATGAGGTTTGGTAAAGCAGAGGAGTTTTAAGCTCTTGTGTAGTCAAGACAACATTCACTTCTTTCGTGTCATTATTCTCACTGATATCACCAGCTTGCAAAGTCTTACTAATCGCTTGTAGCGTCTCCAAATTTATTATCATGCCATTTTTTATGCCTTCTTCGATTCTCTCACCCAGCTTGATGATGTCAACAAGTTTGCGATCTGCTATGAGCATCATCCTTTCATAATATTGTGGCGCTTGGGATCGTATAAAAAATTCTTTCATTTGATTTTCTTCTAAAGGAGGGCACACTTTAAAAGCTTCACGCATCCATCTCATTCCATACTCTCGAAATGATTCTGTAGGTTCCCTCTTTAACTTCTGAATGTAGAACAAATCAGGCGCATTTTCAATATTAAATCCAAATCTTTCCATAAAATCAGAGGCCATATCGGTCCATTTTGACCATTTCCTTGCATCCTGTGCGAGATACCATGACAAAGCATCTCCAGTAAGACTTCTCATGAATAGCTTCAGGCGAATCTGCTCATTTTTACTGACCCCTACTAACTTGTCACAATATATTTTCAGATGTGTTTTTGGGTCTCCAGTCCCATTATACAATTCAAATTTAGGAGGTTTGTACCCCTCCGACAGTTCAACGTCAGGGTGCATGCATAGGTTCTCGTAACATAGCCCTTTCAACCCCTTACTACATTCAAGTTGTTCCATTCTTTCAACTATAGATTGCAACATGGGGTCTTTTTCTGGAGGTTCAGGTTCGTATTGGTGGTGGGTGAATGGGGTCGTTTTGACATGAGTATGATTGACAGGGTCATGAGACTGAGACATATTCGTGGTAAACATTGGCGGTATATTAAGGACATATGAGGTTATTTGGGAATTTAGTGGAGCTGGGTATATATGGCATTGTGGCAGACAAGAATGTGGATATTGGTTATTTCCGGGAAGCGTATATATATGACTTGAATTATTTTGGGGTTGTGAGATAGGAAGTGATGGTAAGGGATGGCTTGTGAAGCTGGCTTGGGATTTGGTAATGGTGTTGACCTCAATTTGTGGCTCGAAAGGAGTACTCAATTCAAGGAATGGATTAGTCAAATTACAAACTTGTGACAATTTCCCTTGTAATTGGATGATTTTTTGTTCCATTCTTGAGATCACCTCATTATGATCATCACTTGTGTCG
The DNA here is from genome assembly GCA_031232105.1 of Capsicum rhomboideum. NCBI lineage: Eukaryota > Viridiplantae > Streptophyta > Magnoliopsida > Solanales > Solanaceae > Capsicum > Capsicum rhomboideum. The sequence goes on from CP124718.1 coordinate 25,751,255, forward strand.
TTGTTGTCACCCATTTCCTTGTCTTGGTGATTAAGCTTAAGAGAAGGAGCCCGATCCCTTTTTTAAAAAATCGATTTGATAGGCGAGAGAATGCACGAATCAACCTTTGGGACGGGGAAAAATAAAATAAAATAAAATAAAAAATCAAGTTAGCAAGGTGAAGGTGACATATAGTGGAAGAACAAACACATTAATTTGATAAAGCGTCCTATAATGCATGGAGCCTCGTTAAACTCAAGGTGGGCCTAGGATGACAAATATATGTGATTTATGATAGTATAATCCATGTTTTTGGCATTCGACACAATAGAAGTTGGAATTAGACTTTCCTAACCTTATTTGTCCATTTTTGCTTGGATTACTTTATCATGATCACATGTCACATAACATGAATGTTTGTCTTCGGGTAGTGGGGAACCCTTTTGACAAGAGGGTGGTTATTAACTTTATGGATTGGCATCAAGGGCCAAACCACCTACGGTTGATGCATGCATGACTTAAATGCAAGGGGTGGATACGGTACTATCTTAAGTTTTGTAGGAGTTGATGGACAAGGACTGAGGATAACCTTATGCAAGAAGGCACGTGGTCTTATGGTAGTAAAACTATCCGCTCAACCACGTCTTAGCCGACTCTCTATAACAGGGTTTCGAAGAGAATTTGGAGAAGTGCGAAGGCACAACATCCGAGTGTAGTGAAAGCGTGTGAAAGTGTGAAATTCCCAAGTGGGGGAAATATGAACGGAATGACAATTATGTAAAGCAGTAACACATAACACGTAATGAAAAGCAATAACATATTGAAAAATATAAGAAAACAACAAAAAATAAGGAAAATAAATAAGTGCACAATTAAAGGGATAATTGAGGGAGTACAAGATAACACATAGACAAGTAAAAAAGGGGAAAGGGAAGTGTATGGTCATGTAAAAAATAAATCACTTTAGGGAAACAAAGTAGGAACAATAAATGAAAATTGTCGAACCACTATTAAAAAAGGAATAGAGTTAATCATAAAAGGGGTAAACATAAAAAATGCGTACAAATCAAAAGAAAAATAAACATAAGATCCGACGTAACACATGAATTCGTAATGGTTAGAACCTAAGCATCCCAAGCAGAGTCGTCATGCTGTCGCGCCCCATTTTTCTCGCGAAAAGCGGGATTCGACGTGACAAACTCTTTTTGGGATTTAGAGGGTGAAGAGTCGCCACCTAACGAATTAAGGTGCGTTAGGGCACCATTCTAGACTAATTAAGATTAATTAATTATTAGCCTATGTCAACCAGAAATTCGGGTAAGGGTTCAGGTTACCTCGAAAGGAAGGTGGTAGGCACCTTTCGAGGTCCACAAATGTGGGTCCCGACCGAAATTGTATATTACGTGGGGGATTCTATGTGATAAGCAAGGGTCGATTAAATAATTTATTGACCTAATAGTGACTAAGCATTTAAACAAAAAAATAATTATTTATCTAATTAATATAAACCTAAATGGTACACATTAAGAAAAATATACATGAAAATAAAATATTAGGTAAGCAAGAAGAGAGAAGGATATAATGATATAACTGAAAGATTCATTTTAAGTAATAATTACCCCAAATAATTTTAAAACATTCAAAACATAAGATAAAGAAAAAAGCCGATTTAGAAAAAGCCTTTAGACGATGGGTTAATTTTAACCTATTCGGATCAGCGCCCGGCTTATTGACGGATGACAATGTCATATGTTGCATTGTCGTATTCTGCTCGGGTCAACTTACATCATATCCGATTTTCTACCTACCCCACCTAGTTTAATTATTAATCTTAAAGGCGTTCTAAGAAAACGATAAAACTAGCTTTTCCTAAAATGCCTACCCATCCCAACTTAATGTCCAAGAGGCATTGAACTTATTATTTTGGGTAAGGATCTAGACATAGAAAAAGTCTTAGGCTTCCTAATTAGACTCGGAGTTTACGTCAAATAAACAAGTAGGACTTGCACATAGCACATAATGATTTTCAAATAAGCCTCTTATTTAATTAAAATTAACTAGGTGATTAACATGCTTAAAAGATAACTATTTATTTTACGTGGTTAAAGCCTATAAGCATGGTTTCTAGGCGAACGTATTAATCAGGATGCCAAAATTAACTATATGCTAGATATTAAATATACTAAAAACTTGATTAAAGGTACTAAAAATTAATTAGTAATTACAAAAGAAGTTGATTTAGATTGCTAAAATGATTTAAAATGCTGAAAATTATTCTTGGTTATACTGAAAATTATTTAATTAAACATATCAGACTAATTTAAATATGCTGGCAATGTCAATTTCTTAATTGCTGAAAACTGTCAAAATATGCTGAAAAAAATTTAATTTTAAATGCTAGAAATTCAATTTTTAAATACTAAAAACTATTAAAATATGCTGGAAATTTTTAATTTTTTTTTGAATGCTGGAGAATAACATAATATGCTGGAATTTATTTTTCTCGAGTGCTGGGATTGATTTTTTAAAGGCTGAAAAAAAAAATATTTAGAAATTACTGAAAATTGGTTTTAAATTGCTGGAACTTAATAACAGGTGCTGAAGTTAAATTTCAGATGCTGAAAATTAGTTTATTAAAATACTAAAAATTAATCAATAATTGCTGGAGAATGCTGGAAATTAATTTTAATTTCTGAAAAATAAACTTTAGATGCTGAAAATTAATATTTTAGAAAGCTGAAACTTGACTATTATATGCTAGAAAATCAAATAACTTGCTGAAAAATATTTTAATAAACGTTGAAAAATTATCTAAGCTTGGCTGAAAACTATTTTAATAAAATGCCGAAAGATTATTATTTTTATTACTTTTAGATGCCGAAAACTAGTAAACATATTTAAACATGCTGAAAAAAAACTAAATAGACATGCTGGAAATTAAGTAAATATGTTGGAATTAACTTGAATATGCTGAAAATGAATTTTAACAAAAAATCAATTAAACACGCTTGAATTAAATTAACACATTCAAAATTGATTTAATACAGTTGAAGGTTAGTTAAAGATCCTAAAAACATGATTTCTAAGCGATGAAAGTAATTAATTAATTATCCTAGATTATTTGCCTAAGTTATAAAACAATTTAATTAATACGTATAATTTGTTAAATAATCCTAAAAGCATGATATCTAGGTGATAAAATATTTGACACATAAAATCCCTGCCCCCATAGCATCCCCAATATTTTTATTATTTTACATAGAGAGAGTTTATACAAAATATTACAAACTAAAAATGGATAAAAAGCTAAAATAAATGAGCTAAGCGGTTCGCCAACACTCGGGAAACTCTTCATTTCTCGATCCAAACATCCCCAACTAATGAACCTGTCAAACACAATGAATATGCGACAACAAACCACTAGAATTTGACACTAAACCTCTAAAGACCTATGAGTATGTATTCTAGCAGCATATTTAGTTACTAAAAAAACAGATCATCAATGTCAACACTTAAAGGATTTAAAGAATGCACACCAAAGCAAGACTAAACATTGCAAGGGAAATTATCGAACAAATACTGAATGCAACGTTAAGAAAGAATAACCGATTGGTGATAGTAGATAGTAATAAGAAAACCTTAAGCAAACCACAGAAGAGGAATAGAACATCAAAATCAAAGTCGATCCTTCCGAAGCAAAAGCAAAAATAATAACCGTAAAAGTATAATTTTTTCAGAAGGATTAGATACTTGAAGCCTTAAGAGTCTATCAGTGAGGGACAAAGTCTGTTTTTTAGGAGTTCAAAAGTCTGTCCCCAAAAGTGAAAGAAAAGTTGTCTTATATAGCCGGAGCGCTGTAGTAAAAAAAAAAAAAGGAATAGAATATTTCATTAAAATCAAAAGATTCTTTCTTTAAAAAAAATCATCAACAGAATCAAATTTGGCCAACTAATAAAAATCCACAAAAGATATTAAAACTGTCTAAACTAAATAAGGGGAGGAGATCAACTAATATGTAGAATTTACCATAAATAGGCGAGTAAGAAAGTTGTCGCATATTCAGCAAAAAGGAAAGAAATTAATCCCGAGCGTACTAGAGTCAGTCACTACTGAATCAAAGCTTACCATAAGTAAATAATATAAAAGCTGTCATCATTTAAAGGAAACAACTAGAAGAGCATAAATCAATAGAGATTTCATCATAAATAATCGAATCAATTAGTCAAAATTTGCCAAACATATCCATATTGGGGGTTGTTGTAATCAGACTTAAGCAAGAGAGAAGGGGATTAGGCAATGTTACTATATCACAGTATGAATCAAGGTTCACTTTGTAGCCCTAATTGATTCTGGAAGTCAAGATTGACTATGTGAAACAATTTTCGAAAGAAAGCATCCTGTTACAATTCCAAATCTTGACAAGTCAAATTATAGGCATGTAATCAAGTACGAACATGTAATCAAAACCTGATGAAAATGAAACTGAGGTTAACATGTAGGACAAGTTTTTGGTTAGATTTTAATTGCTAAATTCATACCAATATCCGAATCTCAAAAATCAGCTACGAAAAGGGATCACAGGTAGAGAGATCAACTTGAGATTAAAGCCCGAACCCGATCTTGCTTTGTTTGGCCGATTTTCATCGGGTTTTCGAACTCCGATTAGGACCGGTCTGCTTAGTTAGTCTGCCAGCGGGTGGTGAGAGAGTCCACCAGCTGATGGTGGCCGGCAGTGGCGAGGAGGCGATGGGGGGGTTACGCCGACAGGAGTTAGTGGTGGTGTTTTCGCTGGTGGTGGCGGCACAGTGGTGGTGCTGCGGCGTGGAGGCTGTCGTGGTGGTTCTCACCAGCCATGGCTTGTTCGTCGACGCTAGAGGAGAGGGACAATCGAGAGGGAGAAGAGGGAGAGAGGGTCGGTCAGTTGGTGTGCGTTGGTTGCTTGGTGTTGATTTGCCGGTTGGGGTTCACCGGTGAGGAGAGGGAGGCGCGGTAGTTCACCGGCGGTGGAACGTGATGAAGACAGTGGGGTGAGGAAGAGATCGGTGGAGAGAAAGAGAGAGATCGGTGGAGATAGAGAGAGAGAGTGTGAGGTACGGCTGATTTTTGGTGTGTTGTGGAGTAAATTAGGGTTTGGGGGGTTATTTGGTTAAAAGGAAAGAAATGGGGGGTTGATCTCAGCCGTTGGATCAATTTTGATCAACGGCTGGGATTAAAATTACAAAAAGGGGTCATAATTGGGGTTATTTAAGTTGGGTCAACTGAATATTGGATTGGGATTTAAAATTGGGCCAAATTAAGTCCAATTGAGGCTAAAATTGACACGAAATGGAGTACAAAATGGCTAGAATTTAAATAGATTAGGGGAAAGTGAATTGAACTAGACTGTTATTTAATAAATAATAGATCAGTAAATACATAGTAAAAATATTACCAAGTTAATCAATGTCATAAAATTATTATGAATAAATTACGCAAGTAAAATAATGACACGTAATATATTATTTAAAATTGGCAATAAATAATAATTTGAAATAAATTATGTACTTATAAATTATGAATACGAATTTTAATAATAACACTATAATAATAAAAATAATGGTAATAATATAATTAATGAATATTAATAGTAATAGACCATGTGTTTGGAATTATGAGTATGCACATTTGCGGAAATAATTTAATAAATATTTAAAAAATTATGTAAAATATTATATTTAAATTAGTAAATTATATATTATATAAGAATTTAAAATAAAAATGCTAAAAATAAATTGCATACCTTTAAATCATGAATACGAACTGTTAAAATTTATTTGATGTCAAAATAATAATTAAAAGTTTAAAAACTAATATTTTTTGATAAATAGCAGCCTGGAGGGAATATCGGGAGGTCAAAATTGGGTGTCAACACTTATTGAACCAAATCACAGCTACCTCCACACAATCAAGTCTAGTAAAATAGACAAGCATGAAATAAGTAGAATTATTCGACCAGATCAATACCATGACTCATAACATTTAACATCAACCTCACTGCAATTTCCTATTCATGAATCTTCAGTAAATAATTACTCAATCCAAGCATATCAATAGCTCGAAGCACTCATGGATTTGTGTAGCAACATTATTATCAACTGGTTAGCTCAAGGAACCCAAATACCAACAACAATACTACCCGGTCCACTTATGGAACCGTCAAACTCACCAATAGCGTGTTCACATGTGCTAAGGGTCTTATAAATGCCCGCAAGACATGACCTACAGGGGAAGAGCTTAGTCTATGAACTAAATAACCCATACATCTAGTGTCTTCCACCCTTATGCCAAACCAAGTGTTACACCTCTCTTATTCCAATGTCCCCACCTTTATACTCCCTGAATTCCACTAATTTTGTGATGATGACCTATACCAATTCATCTCACAATATCAATCCATGTCACAACATATACAATTATAATATGAGATAACACAACATCACTTGCATTTCAAAATAGTCTTTTTACACAATCAAACAACTTGTAATACTATCCAACAAGTTAATATACACATCATGTAATGCAACAAGTAGACAAAGAGATAGTTAATATGTACATAAATACTAAATTGAGTTTCAACTACAATACAACAATCACCTACCCCTTTCAACTAATAATAATATTTGGGTCCTAATGACACAAAGAGCAAGTACAAAAACATTGCCTTAGAATTAACCTCGGACCGCCAATATCTAGATTATACTCACTACCATTCTAGTCCATACTTCATTATTCATAGCCTTCCATCTTACTCTAATTCCTCTCTCAATTCATACAATCAATCCATTTAACTAGTATCAAGGACTTCATATCCAACATACTGACACCTATCAATTTAACCACACCAAATTATCATAAACAAATGTTTTAACTCACTAACGGATTAATTATGCACAAGGAATGATAGAAATGCATCAACAATGTCATAAACTTATTCAAGAATAACTATCTTATTCAAATAACCCTAACCCACCGCTTTTATCCATCCAAACTTTGTGCCCGCAGGCCTATGCATGGAATCTCCCATCAATCTATGTTATGCATATGTTATCTAATACAGGTCTTTACTACTCAATTAAACCTAGCCTACTTAGGCGTCCAACAACTGATATGGAGATATGAACTTAAAACTCTTGCTCGGTTCTAGTGATTTCCATCGTGAAATCCCTAAGCAAATGTCTGGTTTTACCCCATCCGAGCATGTCCTTTCTTGTCCATTGCTCCAGAGACTTAAGGCAACCCTAAGGAGTTTTTAGAATAAAGCATCATTCTGGTTTACAAATGAAAGGAGAAGGGTAATTACAAATTTGGGTGAACTATTTTTGTTTCTCGGCTTCCCGCTATAACGGCCTATATGTCGCTACCATGGCGCCACTAACAGGAAAATTCCCTCTATAGTAGAGTGATGTCAGCCCGTCAAAAAATTTCTACTCTAAATTTATTTAACTATGTCTTTACACGCCTATTTCAAAGGTATTAACGAAATTCCCATACCTCATACCCTTAGGACATGGCAATTTTAGTAACAATGGATCGGGTCATTACAACCACAAACTTTCTTAATCATAGCACACCAGTTGTTTTAGTAATCTCAATCAAATAGGGAAGAATATAAGTCACTTTCATAATCAATTTACCACTTAACCACTCAGAAATCAGTATGAAATTTAATGAGGATTAAATAAAATACAAATACATATGCACTGACCATTAACTTGTAGACACCCGCTTGTTTTGTCGGATACTAGGGAACCATGGAGAACTCATGAGGTCTATATATTGTACAGGTGTGCACTCCAATTCAAATATTATACATGCATGCACTCTGATTCCAATGAAATCATATACAATAACATATTGTACAGGTGTGCTCTCCGATTCAAATATTATACATGCATGCACTCTGATTCCAATGAAATGATATGGAATAACATACAGTTGTGTAATTGTTATTCAAAGTAATTAATAATATGGTGTACATGAGCATCATGTCCAGACATGTATTTCGATTCCAATAAGTGTCAGTCAAATGCAGTATTCAACCTAATTCACCAAATTCTAATAATAATAGCAATAAGTTGACTCATAATCCATAAAGAGGAGTGCGAGATCTAATATTTATCAAATAAGAAAATTAAGCCATAATTCAACCGGTTATCGCACTAATCATACTCACATAATCACGAAGTCATCAAGCATGTAGAAAATAATTAATTTCTCATAACATAACAATGGTACCCACATAAATAATTATCATAATTTTTACACAGGAGCCCAATTCCCCATATCACCTAAATTTAGTCACTTAAATACACTAACACTTCATAAAGAGTAAAGAAAGTCTAAACTTAGCTTAATCACGTCTCAAAAAGATAAATATGGATTATCCCTTCTGTAATACCTCTGAACGGTCTCAATCTATTCAAATATATAATCCACATGAGTATAAAAATTCGTAGATTCCCAAAGATCTATATAAAAGTTTGATTTAAAAATTGAGTCAAAAGATCACCCGAGCCCCCGAGGTCAAAGATAGAATTTTCTTAGAATTAGATTATCAATTAGATAGAAAGCATATGCACCAAAAACTACCTAAAATGGATCATCAATCGACCCCACATTCAATTATTTTAGATAATCAAACATAGAGAAAAACCCTCAAAATCTCCAATCTCAAACAATCTCAAACACCTATTAAATTATGAACTAAATAATGGAATATCGAGGAATTCATAAAATAAAAGGTCAGAATCTTGGTCGAAGATGAAATCAAGAAAAATCCATTAAAATTATTTAAAGTCGAGCTCCCAGTCTACCCAAATTGAATTTAGAATAATAAAATAATAATTAGAGAAATTTACTTTTAAATTACACTGATATTCACTGAAGCAGAAAATATGTCTCACTTGTAGGCTAGCAAAGGGGGAAAACCCCCTAAAAGTCGAAACCACATAATCTGAACGACTTTGAAAAAGTGGAGGAAATGCGTAGGGGCAACAATACCTGTGCAAAACTTCATTCACATGATTGTAACTCCCTACCCTCATTGAAACAACATAATCAAACACTCACAATAAGGGAGACATCACCAAAGCAACCACTCTTTGTCAAGGCATCTTCACAAAAATGGGGAAGACCACAAAGTTGGCTACACCAGACATCAATAAACCACCAATAATCATAGCATTCTCAAAGTTGGCATCGACCATTAATATTCATAAATAACCTCCTGAAAACAAATCAAATATGCAAATCAATAATCAAATATGTTCCAGACTCATTGAATTCATCAAATCTCTAATCTAAAGTATTTTGAGCAAATGTTGAAAGTGGTCAAGCTTATCTTTTCAAAATGCTAGAATTTCAACCAATGACCCAAATCATTTTCAAGCATCTCGAGATATGTGAAATCCATCCAATAAAGTTAAAAATTACCTTCTAAACCTAATAGAGTTTTCCAAAATCAAATCGATCTTGTTAACTCAAAATATTGACTTTGGTAAAACTTCTCAATTTTTAACCTTCAAAAATCTTATTTGGAACTCATTTGATCACCTCATGAATTGTGTCACGCATTCTCATAAGTCCGAAATGACATACTAAAGATACAGAAAGAGTTAAAATAGGGAAAACTAGTAGAAAACTAAAAACAATCAAGAGTTTCATTACATTATGCACCACCAAAATACATATTCTTCCTCAAATGTAATGAGAAATATGTACCTAAATTATTAAAAAGTTTAGGATATCTATTCCTCATGTCTGACTTATTTTCCAGATGGCTCCCTCCACTGGATGATGCCTTTAGTGGCTCTTCACATATGTTATCTCGTTAAACCTTAGGTTTCAAATTTGTCTATCTAAAATAGTTAATAGCTCCTCCTTAAATGCCAGATTTTTATCTAACTAGACCAAATTCCCCTTAAGCACATAAGAATCTTTAGTACAATACTTTTTCAACATCAAAACATGGAACACCTTATAAATCTGGAGGTAAAACCAACTCATAGGCCACCTCGTCAATATGTTGTGACACCTCAAATAGATTGATAAACCTAGGGTTGAGCTTTCCCTTCTTCCCAAACCTTATATCATGCTTCATATGAGATATCTTCAATAAAACTTCTCACAACCTATGAACTCCAAGTCATGAATTTTTTTATTTATATAACTTCTTTGTTTGCTATAGGCTGTAAGAAGTTGCTATTGGATCATTTTCACTTTATCCATAGAATCTCTGAACAGGTTTGTACCCCATGGACTAACCTCAAAAACATTAGACCAACTAACTAGAGACCTATACCTCCCACCATATAAAGCCTCAAATAGATCCATCTGAATGTTGGAATGGTAATTATTATCACATCGAAACTCTGTCAAACGAAAGAAATGTCCCCAATGACTTCTAAAGATCACACATGCCCACAACACATCCCCCCAAAACCTAAATAGTCCTCCAGGACTGACCATCTAGCTAAGAGTAAAATATTATCATTACCTGGATACCCAATGCCTTATGTATAGACCTTTAAAAATGAGACATTAACTAAGTACCCCGATCTAAAATGATGAAAATGGGCACACTATGCAAATGAATAATATCTTGAATGTAGATTTTGGCCAACCTCTCGAAAGTGTAAGTAGTCTAAACCATAGCAAAATGGACAGATTTGGTCAACCTACCCATGATAACCCAAATAACATCAAATTTTCTCAAATTCCATGGTGATCCCACCATAAAGTCCACAGAAATGTGCTCTCACTTTCAGTTAGGTATAGGCATCTTATGAGTCATGTCACTTGGTCTCTGATGCTTAAATTTCACCTCCTTGTAATTAAAACACTTACTTGGTCTCTGATGCTTACATTTCACCTCCTTGTAATTAAAACACTTACACAACCAGTAGTGGTGATTCAAGTCATGGTACATCTTTGTTGCTTGATGAATGAAATGTACAAAACTGTGAGCCTTTACAATGATAAGGAGTTAAAAATCAGTCACTCTAGTATCATAAATATGACCTACGATCCTAAAAATACTTTCATGATAAAAAATTACTTCCTAAGCTTCATCTATTAATGCTTTGTCTCAAATGTAGCACAACTTTTCATCTTTAAATTTCCTAGCTTAATCTGCTCCATAAAGAGTGACATTGACTTAACATGAGAAAAAATTATTCCATTCTAAAAAATATTAAGTCTCACACAATGTATAGCCAAGGTATGAACATCCATAGCCACTGGTACTCCTCCACTAGCAATAGTGAAATATTGCCCATACTTACCACCCTACTACTCAAGGCATCCGCCACCATATTAGCTTGCCCAAATGATAAATAATAGTCATATCATAATCCTTGAGCAACTCAAAACACCTCCACGATCTCAAATTCACATATTTCTAGTTTAATATATATTTCAAGTTATAATAATACATGAAAATTTCACAATGCACACCATAAAGTTAACGCATCTAAATCTTCAAAGAAAATACTATTATTGCCAACTCTAAGTTAAGTATAGGATAGTTCGTCTTATGAATCATTAATTGCCTAAAAGAGTAGGCAACAACTTTACATTTATGCACAAAACACACCCAAGGACAATCAATGAAATATCACAACACATTGTAAAGCCCTCACATTCCATAGATAAGGTCAAAACTGGTGTCGAAGTCCATAAAGTCTTAAACATTTGGAAACTCCTCACACTTATCAGGCCAATAGAAAGTCACATTATTTTGAGTCACTTTAGTAAATAAAGATACAATAGAAGAGAAACCCTTCACAAATTGCTAGTAGTAATCAACAAATCCCATAAAGCTTTGAATCTCAGTAGGTAAAGTGGGCTAGCCCAATTTCAAACTACCTCAATCTTCTTCAAATCCATCATCATATCATCCTTGGACACCTCGCTCCCCAAGGATACTGGAATTGAGGATAACTTACACTTACAAAATTTAGTATAAAGTTACCCAACCTTTAATATTTTAAACATGATCTTCAAATATTGCTTATGTTCCTATCACTACAGGAGTATATCAAGATATGATCAATAAACTCATTATGGAAATTAGTGAACTCCATAGATATTTTTAGGGCATTAGTCAACCCAAAGAACATAATAAGAAATTCATAACGGTTAAAACAAGTCCTGAATGTTGTCTTAGGGATATTTGAGTCCCTAATCTTTAATTGATTATAGCCTGATCTCATACCCATTTTTTGAAAATACAAAAACACCCTGAAGTTTGTCAAATAAATCATCAATTCATGATATTGAATACTTATTGGTCGATTTTTTCAACTATCTATAGTCAGTGCACTTCTACGTAGAACCATCCTTCTTTTTCACAAAAAAATAGAAAAACCCCAAGGAGAAACATTAGGTCTAATAAATTTTTTAATAGATAAATCTTGAACAAACTCCTTCAAGTCTTTCAATTTTGTCAGTATCATTTGATATGACCTAATAGAAATAGGTTAAGTGTCTAGCTCCAATCAAACCAAAATTGATGTCACAATCAGGTGAGACACGTAGCAAGTCTACCAAAAATAACTCCAAAAACTCTTTTACCACTAGTATTGACTCTAATAAGAGATACAAATATATTTCATATAGTTATGACCCAAATGGACATGAGTGACACCCACACTAACCCTCTGATGGGAGAACCATCTAATCTAAACCATTACCCAACAGTTAGCAATTTTTAAAGTAATGACCCTCAAGGTCATTTTCCCCATTTTGAATATTTTACCATATTTAGAGATTTCCCATAGCTTCCCTAGGTCATTTATGACTTGCTGGGACTAATATTTTGGTTACTGGGTTGTTCGTTTTATTTTTAGAACCATTTTCCTATTTTGGAGCTTTTAAAATTTAAAATAGGGTCTCGAGCCCAAACCTAAGATAAACGGCATTATATGCAATTTATAATAGTCTTATCAGCTCTAGAACATCAATTTTAGGCTAGGAGGACCCTTGGTCTGGGTCCCGAGGCTTTCGGGCTCATTTTGGGCAATTGGAAGTGTTTTGGTTAAAACTGCCCTTGGGGGTGTGGAGCCTACATTTTATCAAAATGACTTTGGTTGAAAATTTTGATGGCACCATTGAGTCAGGAATGTAAAATTTGGTAGGGTAGCATAGTTCATTTGCAAGCATGGGATTCCAAACTAATCTTGAGCACCCGATTGGAGTCCATTTTAGTGCAACCACTTAAGCAGATGGGGGACCACTTTAGTGGCCCTGGACCATTTTAGTCGAACTTGACCAGCCTCGGCCTGACCATTTTAGCGGCCTCTTGGGCGCTTAAGCAGTAGCTGCTTTAGCGGCCCTTGGGCGCTTTAGTGAAGGCTGGCCAGTTTGGCCAGTTTAGCGACCCTAGGGAATTTTAGTGGTGACCATTTTAGAGGTCATTTTGCCTCTAAAGAGTCCATCACTAGTATTATATATAAATTTCATTTCTCCTCTTCTCCAACTCATTTACCTAAGTGTTGACCACTATTTTTTACATTCCAACCTCAAAATCGGTGGGGTATTGAGCATGTAAGGTTGGTTTTTAAATAGGGATTATGGTGTGGAGTGTGTAGCATCTTTATCTTGTAAGTAATTCAATCAATGTCCACTTAATTTTGGTAATTGATTGCCTTGTTTCTCTGGACTATTGTTGGGACTGATTTTGCTATCATTAAGCTTGGATCTAGCTAAATTTATGTTGTTATTGATCCTTGAGCTTCATGGGACACTGTGAGAGTTTGAATTTCGCGATTTTACAACGGGCCCTAAGTGGGATTTTTAGTCTGATTTATGACTCGGAGCATCTATACGCAATATAGGTATCATTTTTCTCATCTGAATGCATAGACATTGTTTTGATAGTGTGGAAGCTCTCGGAGGCCTCTCAAAAGGAAAAATCTCTAGTTTAAAGGAATCAGCAAGTGTTCAGCGACGTCCAATTAGGCGTTGTTGGTCTCTAGTTGGTTGGTTTGAGACTTCTGAGGTTAAGCCCTGTGGTACTGATTTGCTTCGTGAGTCCTTGGGCTGGGTTTGTATGGTTTAGGACTGGCTACGAGAAGCTCAGAGCAAACAAAAGAAGTATGTTGACCGTAGACTTCGTGCTTTGAGGTTTAGAGTTGATGACCGGGTCTTTCTGAAAGTATCACCCATGAAGGGTGTGATGTGGTTCGAGAGGAGGGGAAAGCTCAGCCTCAGGTATATTGGACCATTTGAGATCCTACGGACAGTTGGGGAGATAGCATATGAGTTAGCTTTGCCTATAGTCTTTTCAGCCATCAATCAAGTTTTATATGTATTTATGTTGTGGTGCTACATTCTGAATGAGTCTCACTTGCTTTGGTGGGACATGATTCAGTTGGATGAGAGGTTGACTTTTACAGAGAAGCCTGTGTCTATTTTGGCCAGAGATATCAGGCGGTTGTGCTTCGGAGACATTTCTGTAGTTAAGGTTCAGTGGAGACATCGTCCAGTCTAGGAGGCTACCTGGGATATCGATCATGATATGCCTGCCCAGTATCCCTACCTGTTTGAGCCTTCAGGTACATCTTGATCCTTCATTTTTGTAGATGAAAGTCCTTTTAGTAGTGGATGTTATAATGACCCTCTGAGTCATTTTCCCCATTTTTATGCTTTTACTGTATTTAGAGCTTTCCCATAGCTACCCTAGGTCATTTATGACTTGTTGGGACTGACAGTTCGGTTATCGGGCAGTTCGTTTGATTTTTAGAACCATTTTCCTATTTTGAAGCTTTTAAAATTAAGAATAGGATCTCGGTCCCAAACCTTAGGTAAATGGACTTACATTCCATTTTTGATAGTCTCATCAGCTTTGGAACATCGATTTTAGGCTAGGGGGACCCATGTTCTGTGTCCCGAGGCTTAGAGACTCATTTTGGGCTATTGGAAGGATTTTGGTTAAAAAGGCCCTTAGTGGTGTGGGCCCCACTTTTTATCAAAATGACCCTGGATGGAAATTTCGATGGCGTCATTGAGTCTGAAATGTTGAATTTGGTAGGGTTGCATAGTTTGTTTGTGAGCACGGGATTCCAAACCAATCTCGAGCACCCTATTAGAGTCCGGTTGGAGTTCATTTGGACAAGTCAAACTTGGATGGTGCCAAGTATCTGGTACAACCACTTAGGTAACCTAGGGACCACTTTAATGGCCCTAGACCATTTTAACCAAACTTGACCAGCCTCGACCTGACCACTTAAGCGGCCTCTTGGGTGCTTACGCGGTAGCCGCTTTAGCGGTCCTTGGGTGCTTTAGTAGAGCCTGGCCAGTTGGGGAAGGGTCGCTTTAGTGACCCTAGGGTGGCTTAGCGGTGACCGTTTTAGCTGTAATTTTTTCGCTAAAGCGGCCATCACTGGTGTTATGTATAAATTTCATTTCTATTCTTCTCCAACTC
Source organism: Capsicum rhomboideum (assembly GCA_031232105.1). Lineage (NCBI taxonomy): Eukaryota > Viridiplantae > Streptophyta > Magnoliopsida > Solanales > Solanaceae > Capsicum > Capsicum rhomboideum. The sequence goes on from CP124718.1 coordinate 25,766,697, forward strand.
ATTTACCTAAGTGTGGACCACCATTTTTGACATTCCAAGCTCAAAATTAGTGAGGTATTAAGAATGTGAGGTTGTTTTTTAGCTCGAGATTGTGGTATTGAGAGTATATCATCCTTATCTTGTTAGTAATTTGATCAATCTCCGCTTAATTTTGCTAATTGAATGTCTTATTTTTTCGGACTATTTTTTGGACTGATTTTTCTATGATTGAACTCGAATCTAGCCAAATTTATGTGGCCTTTGATCCTTGAGCTGCATAGGACACTGTGAAGGTTTTAATTTTGCAATTTCGCAACAGGCCCTACGTGGGATTTTTAGTCTGATTTCTGACCCGGAGCGTCAATACGCAATATGGGTATCGTTTTTCTCATCTTAATGTATAGATCATTATTTTGATAGTGTGGCAGCTCTCGGAGGCCTCTAGGAAGGGTAAAGCTCTAGTTTAGAGCATTCGACAAGCGTTTGGCGGCGTCCAAGTAGGCTAGGATTACGCTACCTTTAAATTGAGCTTACTTATGGTATTGGTATACTATTGTGCTAGTTTTGGGCAGGTAGTTGTAGCCCGATGCTGTCTTAGTACCTTTTTTGCTTTATTTATCCATTTAGGGCCTTGTTTTTGTAGATTTCGGGCCCGTTCTCCCCTAGTATAGTTTGCTAACGCCCTTATGACTAGAATTAGTCCTCTTAGTGCCTTGGGATAGGATGGAGAAGCCTTAGACTAGACTCTGGTAGGTTCTGGTTTAGGTTTGGTTATCAAAACCCTGTAGCCGGCCGCACTACCCTTTGTAAATAGTGTATTTTCGCATGAAGATTCTTTAGGCATAGTTAGACTCTTGACTACTATTTTAGGCTATAACCTTGAGTTGGGTTTGACTTAGACTTGGTTTCTGGACTATGTTAGCCCTTTTTTCTATAGTAGAGTAGTAACATACCTGGACCGCACTTCCTTGACCTAGTATTTGAGACCCGCCTTGCCTTAATAAGCTTATCTACCCGAGGTTAATATTTATGACCTTATGGTCTGGAGATAGGCTTGGAAACCTTGATTTTCTTTCTGTTACCTAGATATGCTTATTTCTATATAAATGCATTTAAGTTCTGATTTAAGTCTGACATATGCTTTATTTCTACTACTATTGTGAGTCTTGGTACGATACTAGCAACAGTTTTAGTTATGGTTGTGGTTCCTATGAACGAGTTTCGGTATGGTTTTGGCTTCAGTTTTACGATTGAGATTGGCTTTTTATGGGATCACTTATTTCTGGTTACGATATGGTTACTATAAGTTCTAGTTCGAGTCGGGCATTGGTTGCTGATACAGTGTGGATGTTTAGAAGTTGTACACGGTTGTTACTGGGAGTATTGGCAGTGGTGCTGAGTTTGTTGTACATGATTCCTGTGGCCTCTCATTATTACCTACTATTTATGGTTTGAACACGGTGTCTGGCCTCTCGTTATTATCCATTAGTGCCGGTTCAAGCCCGGTACATATCTAGATTTTTCATCATGGATTTGAGGATACAAAATTTACTTGATATCGGTTCAGCATCTAGATATTTACGTTTCCTATTTTAGTTTTCTCTTGCTTGCACCCGCCGGCTTATGGGGGCTTGGTAGGGTTAATTTTTTTCTTGTGTGTGCCTTCTGAGCTTATGGGGGACCAATTAGGTTATAGTTAGCTCATTTCTCTTACTTTTGAGTTATTTATTTCCCTTACTATACTTGTTTATTACAGTAGAAACTTACATTTTACCCTTGTTACTGTTGACTTAGCTTACACACTCACATTATATTTATACTTTTACTATATTTGAGCTCAGTCAGCCAATGATGTCTACTGAGTACCCATTGCTTTGATACTCATACTGTATTTCTGCATCTTTTTCCTGATGCAGATCTGAGTATAAGCCATCAGCGTCGATGTTATTCTCAGACCGCCCCAACTACTGATCCGGAGATGGGGTGAGCTTTCTAGAATCTGAGTATGATCCTCCTCCATCTATTTCAGTTACGGTATTTTATATTTTGAGACTATTGTATATATGTATATTTTTGATACTGTCTAGTACTCTTTTTTTTGTCGGAGTGGCTCTACTACCGACCTTATCGGGTGTTGGGAGGGATTCTTTTTGTTCATTTTGTCTTCTCCCTCACTTGTATAGCATGTTGTGTGTGTGTGTGTATATATATATATATATATCTTTGCTTCCGCTTTTATTATGGTTGTATTTGGTTTCATCTTTTTTTTCTGTTACTTTCACCCATTAGCCCATTACTTATCGTTTCGGGCTATGGCTTGGCTTACCTACTGGTGGGTTAAAGTAGGTGTCATCTGACCTTAGAAATTGGGTCATGACATTTAAAATGGAAGATTCAGTAAAATAATGCTAATCATAAATATCTCAAGAACTGCCAAATAAAGTCCAAAAATAATTCAACCTAACTATTACAATTCCTAAGGATTCAAAAGTCACCGTACAAGAACATTCTAATAAAAATGGGAAGTCTAAAATAAATATCCAAAAGTAAAATAACACAATTTATCACTGTCCGAAAAGATTGACATGATCAAATGAGATGATCCAACGGCTACCTAAAGGTAGATTCTCACCCTTGGATTGGAAAACTGATAGTCAATGTTATATCCGAGGTGTCATCTCAATCGCTTGAACATTGTATGCACTGAACAAAAGAAGAGCACAGGTAGTATCAATACAAACACTAAGTACCAGCTGGCATCATCATTCGACTCAACTTAAACCCATACTTAAGCATAAATCAATTATGAGTATATTAGCATTCAACACATAACAAGTAATTTCAAACATACTCTAAGAGGGCAATTTCCAAGCATTCCCTGAAGAGATTCCAACAGATTAGTGAGAAAAGGCACACGAGGAATGATTTTTCACCCTCTATCACAACAAAAATCATTCGCAAGGTAGGTTATGGTTTAATTATAGTAGATTCGGGTTAAATGCATGCAATACCTATATTTATGATGGGAGATTTCATGCCTAGGCCAACAAGCATAGAGTTTGGAGGGATTTACTATCAAACTAAACTTAGGATAATGATCTGATGATTTTGCATGTTGAGTTAATGAATTGTGTAAAAATTTGATTGTTGGGAAGCTATGATTCTTGTGTGGAACTAGAGGTAGGTCGGTTAGTTGGGATTGTTACCAGTGCGTTACAAAGGGTAGGTTAATGAGTCAGCTTATTGAGTAGTCGTAAAGTTACCTTGTGTGTGTTTCAAGCCATAAATAAAGGTGGGTAAGTGCAATGGAGTTGATGGAAGAGGGAGGAGTTTTTAGGTTTGTAAGATAGTTATGGTGGTGTTAAGAGCAATAGTCAAAGGTTGTGTGCGTGTGTGAAATTAACTAAGCGTTAGACGTTCGTACTAGGCTTGATATTTGTGTAATTAGAAGGATAAAGAAGTAGGGTTATAGTACCCTTAAGTAGATATGGGAGTCGGGAAAAGTGTAGATGACAATCGGTTGGTGATGATCCTGGATGGTTGGGTGTGTGTAAGTATGTTAAATATAGTTATAGACTTGATTTGACTGTGTGCTTAAATTTGAGTTTAATGTTCATGACTATCCTTTGGGTATTTCATGTGATTGTTGAGTGTCATCATGTACTGCGCATTGTGTTGAGATTATTCATAGAGATTATGATATTTTGATATGGTGTCACACCGACACTGTTATTTGGATCGAGTGTCATGCCGACAGTGGTACATGGACTGAGCTCATCCTCTACAGGTCATAGCTAAAGGTCTATGCTAACCCTAGTATGTGCGTACACCTTGCATGCATGCCATCACTATTACATTTGCACATGTGGTTGTATTTTTACTATTGTTGACTAACTTGCCTAAGTGTGAGTGATGGATATGAATACTTGAATATAAGGTACGTCTTGGCTATGTATAGATCTTATTTTTGTATGTATATTAAATATGTGATGATTCAACATTATTTTCAAGCGGTATTAGTGGTTGTCTATTTGACGGTCGAAATAGTGGTATTATCGGTGGGGTGTATGAAATAGAGTATAGGGAAAGAGTTGTCATGAGTATGAGGTGCTAGATATTGTTTAAAGAAGGTAAGTGCGTAAATAATATGGACATCGATAGTGCTCCATAGTTGTGATTACTCGGTTACTTAGGAAAAGATAAATAAGGTTATTATAATAAGAGAGGGCAGTAAGGTAGAGATGCGTTAGTAAGGTTCAGTTATCTAAGTACTTAATACTATCATGATCTCTCCTTAATTTCTATTGCTATTATTTGTTTTCTAAGCCTGGTTGGCTGATGTTACCTACCAATAAATGTGGTTGTACTAATACTACACTTACTATATCTCTTTTTTAGGGATATAGCCATGTTGCAGGTCAGTTGGAGTTTATATAGGTGCATCGGTGGTTATTCTTCAACATCTCTTATCGTTATACTCTTACATAGATTTTGTGTCGTGAGTCGTCCTCCATTTGTTTAGTGACCTTGTACCTACATAGACTAAGTTATGGGGAGTTGTGTATTTAAATTTCATAATGTACTCTGTAATAACTTTTGTTCTTAAATAAAAGGTTTATCATTTACTAATGGTTAAAGTTTTAGAAATGTTTTTACAATGATTTAAGATTAGGTGGTAAGGGTTCTCATATCTAGGGTAGAGTTGGGTAGGTGCCCACATGATCTCTGTTTTGGATCGAGACACAGAATACGTGGCACATACTTCTCTAAGGAAATAAAATAAAACTAAGTGTAAGTCAATGGAAGAAAACCTGCATCCCTACACTCAATGAACACACTTCACCATATTTTGGCATCCCCCTACAACTGGAAAGAAACAAACTCCACACCATACCTCTCTACCATTCAAAAATTGTGAAGCCTTTCATGACAATCAATAATAAATTGGTAAGCATTTATTATCGCTGGACCCAGAACCTACCGTAGAAAGGCACCAGTATCTGACCTCTCATCTATCCTGGGTGCCATGGTAGCATCATGCTGCAACTTTAGATGCTAAACAATTGGAACTATCAGTAGGACCTGTACCGTCTAAAACACTTAAAAACACTAAAACCTGTTGAATCAACTCAGTAGACAATGGAACTTGTGATGCACCTCCCTGAACTAGCACAATATCTGCTTGTGGTACCTCTTTATCCTCTAGTACCACTTCTTTATTCTAGAATATGTATGCAATAAGCCGATATGGGGGAGGAGATTTTGATCTCTGTCTTATTGGACATCCGACAGCCCAAACCCCACCCCTGGCAGGTGGAGTCCCAGTGTCTCTTTCTCTCCCTCATCACCTCACTCTGCCTCTGTCACAAACTATAGACCCAGTGGCCAGTTTGAGTACTGCTGCTGCTACTTCTTTCACGATGAGTTTCTTAACCATCTGCGAGATAAGAGTGATAGAGGTCAGATACCAATTTGGATCACTAGATACCAATTTGGAATCAAGTACTAGCATGAAAGAAAGAAGAATAGTGAGATTTCTTAAAGTCTTGTAGCCTCTCGAAGAAAAGTACAGACGTCTCCATACCATTCAGCAAGACTCTTCTAGACTCATTCTTGTATGATGAGATAGATGAACCTGGGGCTCAGATACCATCTTTTTCATGACCCAAATGGTCTTGAGTGGCGCCCACACTAACTCTCTAGTGGGTGAACCATCTAAATAATTACATTACCCAACACTAATGGAATATTCAATAAAATAATACTAATCATAAATATCTCGAGAATTGCCAAATAAAGTGTAGAAACAATTTAACCTAACTATTATAGTTCCCAAGGACCCAACGGTCACCATACAAGAACATTCTAATCAGAAATGGAAGCCTAAGATAAATATCCAAAAGTAAAATAAAATAATGAATCACTGTCTGAAATGATGGACATGATCATATGAGATGATCCAATTGCTGCCTGAAGGTAGATGCTCATGCTTGGATTGGAAAGTTTCTAGTCAATGATATATATAAGGTCTCATCTCAATTGCTGGAACACTATATACACTCAACGAAAGAAGAGTACATGAAGTATCAATACAAACACTATGTACTAGGAGGCATCATCGGCTGATTCAACACAAACCCATAGTTAAACATAAATTAAGTACGAATAAATTAGTATTCAACACATAACAAGTAATTTCAAACAACTAGTACGACCCCACAAACAATCACTTTTCAACTAATACCTTATATAACAACCCTCGTGGTAATTTTAAGCTTTTTCTATGTTTTGAACATTTTACCCTTTCTCATTGTTGCTTTATATCATTTATGATTTGTTAAGATGGTTGGCACGGTCCCTAAATTATTCGAAAGTGATTTATATGATTTTGAGATTTTGAGTACTCTTTGAAGTGATATATTTGACTTCGGTAAACATTTTATGATCCAAGTGGCATATGGTGATTTTGTCAGATCTATTAGATCTGGAATGTCGATTTTGTGTTAGTAGGATAGTTGGTTTGGGTTCCTAGACTCTATTGTTAGTTTTGAGTATTGACCAAAACTAGTTATTTTAGCCTAAATGGGTTCTTAGGTTATAACTTATTGATAAGGACCTTTTTTGAAAAAAAATGATATTTTTGTTGAGTCCGGAACATCAAAATTAGCCTAGTAGCACTATTGAGTTATTTTTGTGGGGTCCCAAATGAATCACGAGGGTTCAATTGGGATATTTTCTTGTCCAAAATTCACTGTTTGTGCAGTTTTTGGTGTAGCATCTGATCCTTCATCGTGATCGCATGTCTACATCTTGTGATCATAATGCTTGACCAGTTGACTCATCGCGATCGCGAAGTGGGGAACCACAATTGTGAAGAGCGTACTAGACCAGGTCTGTTTATTTATCATGGTTGCAAGGCCCACTCCCATAATTGTTATGACCAAATTTATTGCGGTCAACATTGACCCTCGTGATCGTATGGTAGGTGTTGAAATCATGAGGCACTATTCACCAGAACCGTAGATAAACTCCATTTTCATAATTTTTCTTCATTTTCAATATTTTCAAACTTGGGGAGCACGATTTTACGCGATTTCAAGAGGGTTTTTCATCAACTTTGAACTGGGTAAGCTTCTAAACCTACTTTCTATCATTACCTATTGATTTTATTGCTAAAATATCTTCAAAACTAGGATTTTAAACTTGAGAGTTTGGATTTTACCCGGTAAAGTGAAAAATGAGTATTTCGATGATTTCTAACCCGAGTTCAACTTGGTTTTTGATGGAATTTCATATTTATAACCCTTAAAGTATGGGTAAAATGATTCTTTATTAAAATTCTAGTTTTACCAATTTATTTATGGGGTTGATTTTTGAAGTGATTTTAGATTCAGAACCAAAGTATGATAATATGGGTATCAATAGACTCTTAATTACGTGCAGATAAAATTTTTGATAGATTAAAAACATTCTGAAGCCACTCAAAAGGGGAAGGCTTCTTGGTGAGGGGTTCATTCTCATATTTTGACTTTTGAGGTAGGTTATGGCTAAACTTTCTTCATACTGAGCTAGGTAGATAATCGTTCATGTAAAGTATGTTATGGGTTGGGGACCTTATTGTTGTTTTATTTTGAAATCACTATTACTATTGTATTTCCCATATGGGGGCTTGTGTGAACTATTATTATTAATGTGGGAGATTATTATCATTGAGATGCCCGTGCGGGGGCTGGTATTGGTCTTGTTTGAACAATATTTATTATTTATTATTATTGTGATGCCTATGTTGGGGCATGTATTGGTATTGTTTGAGCATTATCTATTTTTTATTATCGTGATGCTTGTGTGGGGTCCTGAATTAATATTATTGATATCTTATATGATTCATTACTATTGTGTTTCCATGAGAGGGCTTATATCATGACTTACTGAGATTTCGGTGATTTGAGTTTATTCATGCCATTATTGAGATGATTATCGTATGTTGTTGATATTGCTATGATCATGCATAGTCATTCATCACTCATTTTCATGTAACTGATATTATTATGGAACTTGGATTTTTTTCTAAAGAAATTGTACCATTTTATAAAATGCCTTAGCTAAAGGAAGTGCTGGCAAGATTGATTGAGGAGACCGTGATTAGCATATGGGTTGCGAACCCCCCATAGGTCCTCTCCTGGAAGATTAGGCTCAAAGGGTGTATACGAGGTGAATATTTGACCATTGCATACATATCATATCATTGTGTTGTACTAATTTTCATCTCTTTTATGTGAACGATACTGTGAATAGGTTGTGTTGATATTTCTTATACTATTGTTTAGATTGTATTATCATACTCTTTGGAGTTGTCCGACTTGAGCCATTGGGACATTTTCTGTTTGCAGGGAGAATGTGTTACTCATAGTCTATTGTACTTATTTAGTTGTCTATTATTCTTGGTCGGCCTATGATGTCTACTGAGTACAAATGGATCTTACTCACTCCTACTTTTCTGACCTTTTTTGTGTACATCCTAGTTTTAGTGCTGCCCACAATTTATGATTTTGTGTAGCTTTGGGATTTCAAAGTTAGGGTGAGCTCCCCACTTAGAGTATGTCTTCCTGGCTTCCTCTAGTTTTGTTATGTATTTACTTTATTTCAGAGACAAATACTATGTATTCATACACTTTGGATTATTATGCCAAGACCATTAAGTTAGTTATGCCTGATGCGCCGAGGTTAAAGTGGAAAGGTACTCCTAGTTCTTGTTTGAAAGGGGTTATATCTTTTCTTCATGCTTGTCGCATAGTAGAAAAGGTGTGTCTTTCTTATTTGGTTTATATATGCGATACCTGTGTTGCCTCACCACCTCCTTTGGATTCTATGAGAGTTGTTAGGGGGTCATGGATGTATTTCCTATGGACTTTCTTGGTGTTTATCCGGATAGGAATATCAATTTTTCTATTGATATGGAGCAGGGCACCAAGCCTTTTTTTTTTTTTGCTTATAGGATGGCCACGACTGAGTTGAAGGAATTGAAGGAGCAATTACAAGACTTGTTGAATAAGGTCTTTATTAGGCTAAGTGTTTCACCTTGGGGTGCTCCTGTCTTATTTGTAAAGAAGAAAGATGGGACCATACGTATGCGTATTAGTTAACGATAGTTGAATAAAGTGACTACCAGGAACAAGTATCCTTTTCAATGTATCGATGATTTGTTTGATCAGCTTCAGGGTGGTTTAATGTTTTCTAAGATCAACTTACGATCTAGTTACCATCAACTGAGGATTAGAGCTTCGGATATTCTGAAGAAGACTTTTAGGATGCGGTAAGGCCACTATGAGTTCTTGGTTATATCTTTTGGGTTGACCAAAGCCCCAGCTGCGTTTATGAATTTAGTGTTTTGGCCTTATCTTGATTCTTTGGTGATTGTGTTCATCAATGATATCTTGGTTTATTCCAAGAATGAGGTTGAGCATATGAGGCATTTGAGGGTTGTACTTTAGAGATTGAGGATGAGCAGTTGTAGCCAAGTTCTCCAAGTGTGAGTTTTTGTTGGATTTCGTTACTTTCTAGGTTCATGTGGTGACAAAGGATAGTATCCTAGTCGATCCGACCAAGATGGCGCCGGTTCGTGATTGGGACAGGCCTACTTTCCCTATCGAGGTTTGGAGTTTTGTTAGATCAATGGGCTACTATCGATGGTTTGAAGATGGATTCTCTTCCATTACACCTCCTTTGACTAAGTTAACTCAGAAAAAGATTGTCTTTTAGTGGTCGAACAAGTGTGAGTGGAGCTTTCAAAAGCTTAAGGAGTTGTTGACTTAGGCTCCTATCCTGACTTTACCTAAGGAGGGCATGGGTTTCACCGTGTTTTGTAATGCTTTTGGAGTTGGATTAGGTGGTGTGTTGATACAAAAGGGTAAGGTGATAGCTTATTTTTCTCGACAGTTGAAGGTCCATGAGAAAAATACCCTACTCATGATTTGGAGTTAGTGGCAGTTGCTTTTGTGTTGAAGTTGTGGATTCACTACTTGTATGGTGCTTATTGTGAGATTTTCACTGATCATCATAGCCTTCAGTACTTTTTCAGTCAATGGGATCTTAATATGAGGCAACATTGATGGTTGGAGTTGCTTAAGGATTGTGATCTCACTATTCTTTATCAACCGGTCAAGGATAACGTTGTAGCGGATGCCTTGAGCTGGAAAGCGGCGAGCATGGCAAGTTTGGCTTATCTTTTGGTGTAGGAGCATCCTTGGGACTTAGACATTCAGTCTTTGGCCAACCAGTTGATTCGGTTCGATATTTCAGTCTCGGGTATGTTTTATCTTATGTTGAGGCTTGATCCTGAGGATGTTTTATGGATTAGTAGTCGTATTTGTATGCCCAAGGTTGGTGACTTGATTAGACTAATCTTGGAGGAGTCTCACAGTTTGAGGTATTATATCCATCCAGGAGTAGCTAAGATGTACCATAACTTGAAACAACACTTAGGTCATGATGGCACCTACTTTAACCCAACAGAAGATAAGTCAAAACCACAGCCCGGAGTGGCGAGCAATGGGCTAACAGGCGGAAGAAGGAAAATAGGGTTAAAACAGTAATTTAGAGCAACCATAAGAGAAAATATACATGCATAGCATACAAAAATAGGGGAAGGGACAAAATATACAAAATGAATCCCCCAAGGCCTGGTAAGGCTAGTACAAGAGCCACTATACACGAAGAGTACTAGACAGGTGCCAAAATATACAAAGTAGTCTCCAAATATACAAAATAAGACTAGTACTAAAACAAAAGAAGAAGGATTAGCTCCTGACGCTGAAAGCCCACCCAAAACTTTGGTCAACATCTCAGCTCAAGGGCGTTGTCAATGGTGATAACTCGTACTAGGATCTGCATCAGGAAAAAGATGCATAAATGTAGTATGAGTACCCAAACATGGGGTAATCAGTAGGCATCATAGGCCAATTGAACTTAATTAAAGTAAAAGCATAAATAAGGTGTGAATCTCTACTAAAGGCAATAAAAAAAAAGTCGGGATGGAAATGAAGGGTTATGATAAGCAAATGCGATAATGGAATGTAAATAACTCAAGTGCATAAATAAATGCCTAGCTATAACCTAACTGGACCCCCTTAAGCCTAGAAGGTACACACAATTAATAAAAACTCAACCGAGCCCCCAAAAGCCCAAAGGGTACAAATAAGGAGTAATAACAATATGAACTAAGTACATAGTAATAAATGTGAAAATTAGCCAAAGTGTGCAATAAGTGTATTGTATACTCTTCCTTCAGCCCCAACCATAAAACCATATCGGTCCCAAACTAAATTTCCCATTAGAGATAAAAAATAATGACAATTGTTGAACTTGAATCAGGACTAATAAGTAAGAACCAGTACAACCAGATGTTGAACTCGAACCAAAACTTATAGGAAACAAACAGTAAACTAGGTGCCGGATTCGAACCAAAAATAAAGATAATATTTAGTGATATCAGGTCCCGAACTCGAACCAGAACTTAAAGAGCAACAGGTAGTAATAATCCAAAGTTCTGATTCATCCCAAGTTTATCTAGTCCTTTTTCCCATTTTAGAAGGCCAAATTTATTTAAGGAGTGCAAGGTTCCATTTATTAAGTTGAAATCACGATTTAAGACCAGAATGCTAAACATGCCATGGTTACCGAATCTAGCAAGCATAATATAGTGATTAATCCATCCCAACCCCAATAACTGGTCTCTTGAGAAGGTCCTATAGTCATTCATGTCTAAAGAGGGAGTCAACCTAAAGTAATCCTACGTTAAAAGGGGCAATAAAGTTAACTACAAGTCTCGAGAACCCGACCTAAGTCAAGAAGCTACCCAATCCTAGACTAAGACACATAAATTCAATCCCAAGGGTCCCGACTAAGATAAGTCAAGTACAAAGGGAGAAGCAACTACAAACTTAAGGGAATTCAAGGCTGAAACAAAGTCTAAAGAAAGGTAAGCCTAGCCTACCTGGACGCCGCCGAAAACACTTGAAATTCTCTAAATCGGATCTTTTCCCTTTCGAGAAGCCTCCGACCGCTACCATGCTATGAAAATAATAATCTAGGTGTCAAAATGAGAATGACGATATCCATATTGCAAATTTACTCTCCAGATCAGAAATCAGGCTAAAAATCAAATAGTGGGGCCTGCTAACGGAATTAAAAATTGTGTCTGTCACTCGGTCCCTCTTATCTTAAGGATTACTTTCTCCAAAATTGATCATAATCCTAGCTTAACAACATCCCCAAAATAGTCCAAATAGAAGAAGAGAAATCAAAAATCAAATAGAGAATTAAATCGAAATTAGACCGAGAATTTAGGGGAAATGATGGAAAAATGATCGCTTTAACATCCCCAAACTAGCCCTGGCTTTAATTCAACGTTCCCACACTATTTTTAGAGCTCCAATATTCAAAAATGGTGTTGAAACTTAGAGAAAATAGAGCTGAAAATGAAGGAGAAATATATATATAATCTACAGCGCTGGCCGCGTGCCGCTTAAGCGACCAAGGTCCGCTTAAGCGGCCTTGGTGAGGTGGCCAACTACCGCTTAAGTGGTGCCCAGCCTCTAAAGCGGCTATCTCTTAAGCAGTCAACAAGCCGCTTAAGAGGCTGCACCAGCTACTTGGCACAAGAAATTTTCCTAAGTCCAAATGGACTTCAACCGGGTGCTCGAAATTCGTTCGGAACATCATGCATGCAAACGAACTATGATACCCTATCAAATTTGACATTTCAGACTCAACATAACCATTAAAATTTCCAACATATGTCGTTTTAACAAAAAGTGTGTCCCACAACCAAGGTTTCATTTTTACCAAAATCCACCCAATAGACCAAAACGAGCCCGGAAGCCTCGAGACCCGGACTAAGGATCCCCCTAGCCTAAAATCCACATTCTAGAGCTAATAAAACTGTCGAAATTATCATCCGAGGCTGTTTACCTGAAGTTTTGGCTCGAGACCATTTCCGCGACTTCAAAAACTCCAAAAAGGGTAATTGCTATAAAAACCAAACGAACTACCCGAGAACCGAACTGTCAGTCCCAACAAGTCATAAATGACTTGGACAGCTATAGGAAAGCTCTAAGCGCAAAAAAAGCATGAAAAAGTAGAAAATGAACTGGAGTGTCATTACAATAGAGGATTTTAAATAGTCAACTTGAAAACATAATCAATAGAAAGTTTGTTTAACAAAAATTCAAAAAAAACAAACATAAAATATCTCAATAAACTTAAAAAATTTAACGAAAAAATAAAATTCAAAAAAAGGAGATTATCGAATAACTGAATAACTTTTTATGCTAAAAATAATTATTGGAGTAACTGAAAGCAATGTTCATCCGATATGGCATGCGATAAGAGTAATATTTAACGGAAACAAACTTAAATTTTAGGTATCAACATCAGACAAAAGAGTTGAAGCTTTAGAAAAGAGCTTGCTCTTGGATGAATTTAAGAAGGTATGCACTTCCATTTCGAACTAAAAGGGACAAATAAGAAGAAAAGAAAATCTAGAGCAACTTTGAAAGAATGCTCATTAACTGCCTAATAGATGTGAAGTTGTTAGATTGTAGTGGCCATAACGTAAACTTAATTGCAGGAGTTGGCCCAACTTTTATTGAATGCTTCAAACGAGGATGCATCAACTAATTTGAGATGTGCGCTGCATCTACTAAGATATCGACGTAGTCATGGAGATCTTATATATAGCTAGCATTTTGTCATAGATTTTAAAAATTATTTTCAAATGTATATTTGGTCATTAAATTTGATCAAATTATAAAAATCTGATCTTACAATAATTTCAAGTTACCAGTTTTTAGGTTTTTGGGACTTTCACTCACAAAATATTAATTTTTTAAAAAATAAAATGTATGTCCAAATGCTATTTCAAATTTCAAAAATCACAACTTAAAAAACACAAATTTTCAAGTTTCAACTTAAATATCTATGGCCAAACGAGAACATAGTTTTGTCAAATCACTCTTCTTTTCTTTATTTATTTGTTAGGGAAGGGGTTGGATCTGTAGGTAGAAGAAATAAATTCTCCTCTTCTTTATTTGGAGGAGGATAAGGTTCACTATTGCAACTAAAAAAGAAGTTAGAGAGGAGAGGTAGCTATGTACAATAATCAGTTTGGTTCAAGAATCAGAACGGCTCTTCAACTTCATCTTGAAATTAATTCGAAATTTTTTTAAAGTGATCACAATTTGTTAAAAAAAAAAAAAAAGGAGAGACAGTCAATTCGAAAATTGAAAGAGGCAAACGCGAACACTAGCAAGATTGGACTCAAATGTTTTTTCATTCTTTTAGTTACAACAGAAATTTTGGATTCCTATTATATATCCTAAGTTTGTTATTGCATTTCTCCCAATGTTTAGCAACATAAGAAATATGCTCTTTTTTTCCCTTTTTAATTGAAAATGACAATTATTAGACTCTTGATTGGTAAATATTAACATACATAAAAAGAAAACAATTGCGAACAAAAAACTCAAAAAGGGACTGTAAGGATGAACAATTACTACTTGCTAAAATAATATAAAACTGGCGAAAGTGGCGTATATATTTTAAATAAGTTGTCTTCCATAAGCACAAGCGAAGTGAATAGTTATGATCAGTAGGAAATGAGCAATACAGTGCATTACATATACTCACTTTGTTCATGACCAATTATGTATCGTTTCGACATTTAACTCATGAAATCAAATCCTATCTTTATTCATTGTTTTTTTGTAAATTTTTTCATGTACTCCTATCATATGTGACGTAAAGAAGTTATTTCTGATAGATTCTCGACTTAAAAAACTTATCTTCACAAAACTATGTTCGACAAATGTAAAAGTAAAAGCTATGGTGAAAATAAAACAGAAAAGTAAAGTACTAACAAAAAAATAACAAAGATAACCCAAGTAAAAGAAATAATAATGGTAATACAATTTGAAAAATAAGATAGTAATAAAATAATAATAGTGATATTGAACAAACAAGGTGTTCTAAGCTAGTACCACGCTTTTCCACAGGAAAGAGATAAGTCGATCAACTACCTACTAACCCTCTACCCTAATCTTTGACCTTCATGTTTCCTATCTGGGGCCATTTCCTCGATGAGTTGAAGATGTGTCAAGTCATGTCTAATCACCTCTCCCCAAGTCATTCTTAGTCTACCTCTACCTCTCCTTGCATCTATCTTTGCCAACCTCATTCAACTCATCACTGAGACATTTGTGCTCCTCCTTTGCATGTTCAATCCATCTTAATCTCTCTTCCTGCATCTAATCCACCAATGAGACTTCTCCCAACTTACCTTGTATATCTTTGTTCCTAATCTTCTCTTTTATTATGCACACACATCCATCTAAGCATCCTAATTTCCGCTACATTCCTCTTTTAAATGAGACTTGACATATCTGCCATAGACAATATGATTGATCTAACAACTACTTTATACAATTGACCTTTAAGTCTCAGCAGCACTGTCTTGTCACATAGTACACCGAATGGGAGACTCTATTTCATATATTTCTCTCCAATACAATGTGTGACACTCGTTGATCTCCTAATTCATAGATTATAAATACATGAAGCTTCCTCTCTTGGGGATGACCTGTGTATAAATCCTCACTTTCACGTCTGTCACGGAACTTGCATGTCCTTAATCGTTCTAATATAAGGCAAAAGTACATCTTTAAACTTCAAATATCTCTATAAAACCTTCTTAGGGACTTTGTCGTATACCTTTTCTAAGTTAATGAACATCATATAAAAGTCTTTTCCTATTTATCTCTATATTGCTCAAACAATCTCCTTAGAAGATGAACGACTTTCGGAATTGATTACATTGTATGAAGTACAAATCTATCAAATATGTAAAAATGAGGGTTGTTAAGTGTTAATTCATCTATCATATACGATGTTGAAGAATCAAGCTCTTCAGATACAAAACAAGAAGTAATTATGGGAATATATGAGCACAAAAAATTTTAACATGAAAATTCTTTATTCAAGAGAGTAAGAAATTGTGACCTAAGAGTCTCATGTCACGGCCCGATTTCTCAGGTCATGATGGCACCTACTTTACCCTACCAGTAGGTAAGCCAAGCCCTTGCCTGGAAGGGAAATTAACGGGCTAACAGGCAAAAGACAAAGGGAAACGAGAACAAAATCAACAATAATAAATAATAAGCGGAAGCAAAATAGATATACATATATAACATACTAAATAAGAGAGGGAAGAGGTCAAAATATACAAAAAAAAATCCCTCCCAAGACTTGGTAAGGCCAGTAAAAGAGCCACTATAACCAAAAAAGAGAGTACTAGAAAGTATCCAATATATATATATATATACACACACACACACATAGTAGTCTCAAAATATACAAAAGACTATTACTAAAGGAGAAGAAGGAGGATCACCTCCAGACTCTAGAAAGCTCACCCTGTCTCTGAATCAGTATCAAAGCCCGAGGATAACGTCAGCGGTAGTGACTCATACTAGGATATGCATCAGGAAAAAGATACAGAAGCTTAGTATGAGTACCAAAACAATGGGTACTCAGTAGGCATCATCGGCCGACTGAGCTCCAATATAGTAAAACTATATATAATGTACAAAAAGGTAAGCTAAAGTCAATAATAACGGACTGGAATAGAAATAGCAGGCTATGCTAGGCAAATACAATAATAGAGAAGTAAGTAACTCGAGTATGAAACTAAAAGCCTAGATATAACCTAACTGAGCCCCCATAAGCCCAGAAGGCACACACAAAAAGACATAACCCTACCGAGACCCTATAAGCACGGTGGGTGCAACCAAGTGTGAAACTGAAGTAAGGACTATAAGTAATCATATTAAATAGAAAGTTAACTAAGACAGATGATATGCGTACCGAATACTCATCTCCTAGCTGTAATAGTGAACCTTACTAGTTTCCAATCCCAGATCCATAGCAAAAAGATGAACTGGACTTTACCCAGAACTAGTGGATAATAACAAGAGGCCAAATGCCGGACTCGAACCCAAAATAGTGGATAATAACAAGAGGATAGATGTCAGACTCTAATCAAAACTTATAAACAGTGAACCATAACTATAAATCGGTATCGAACTCAAACCAGAACTCATACAGTAAGGCATAACCATAACAGATGTCGGACTCAAACCAGAACTCATAGGTAATATCAATAAAGCATATGCCAGACTCGAACTGGAATTGATAAATTATAATAGTATAGTAATTGCCAAAATAGAATCGAAACTAATAAATAAGCATGAAGTACTTAACTATATCCCAGGGGTCTTAACCTATTTACAATCCATTTATTCATAAAAATTCAATCTCGGGCGGTCAAATTCGTAAAGGCCAGGTGGGTTTCGAATACTAGATCAAAGAGGTGTGGTTAACGATCAGATACTACCCTACCAGGTTTAATGAAGCTAAATAGGCATGTAATCAAGTCTAAGTTATCCTAGACCCAAGGTAATAGCCTAAGAAAGTATTCATAATCTCATCTAAGCCTAAAGGAAAGCCATTTAAAGCATTCTATCTAAAAAAGGCAGTGGGGCCTACTACTGAACCCCGATAACCCAACCTAAGGCATGCACCTACCCAAACCTAGCCTAAGGCTTCTTAATCTTGTCCCAAGGAACTAAAAGGGTTAAGTCTAATCCTAAAGGATATTCGCATGCTAACCTAAGGGAAAACGAAATAAATTCTATCGAAAAGGGGCCTTATCCAGCTAAAATAGGGTGATAACTGCTAAGAAGAACAATCTAGCCATAAATACCACCAATAGCTAGCATAATAACAAACTAATACCATAAATAAACATAGTCTAGGAGAAAGGTAAGCCTAGCTTACCTGGAAGCCACTGAAAGCTCATAAAATCCTCTACACTGGAGCTTTTCCTTTCTGAGAAGCCTCTAACCACTGCCATCCTATCAAAATAAGGTTCTATGCATCAAGACAAGAATATCGATACCCATATTGAGTATTAATGCTCCAGGTCAAAAATTAGACTAAAGATCCCACGTGAGGCCCACTTGTGAAATCATAAAATTGAAACCATCACAGCATCTCTCTTAGCTCAAGAATTATACTGCCCCAAAATTGGGTGCAATTCGAGCTCAAATCAGTACTAAAACAGCCCCGAGCATATTCGTAAATTTAAGAATTTAATCAGAGAATTAGCTAGAAATTAAATGGAAACTTATGAGAATAATGATAAGGAAATGATCCCAACAACGTCTTCAAACCAATCCTAACACAAAATATTGAATCTCCCATAATTTTAAGCTCCCAAATATCTAAAATGGTGATTTAGGACTTAAAGTGTGAGCTGAAAATAAAGGCGTCAACAATATATACCACCAGGGTCCTTCTTCACCAACGCAGGACCCCTATCGCAAACATGGGAGCTATCCCAAACAGACCTTTGCAAATGTGGTTGATCCACAGCGATCGCAAAAAAGAAGGCTGGACTGGCTACGCTGGCTTTCTCTTTGCGAATGTGAAGGTTGTCCCTTCGAATGCAGAGGTCAAAATCCTTAACCCTCACAATCGCGTCCAAGGCCACGTAAATGCGAAGGCTTTTTTTGGCCTATACCAGGTGTATCAACACCAGCAACTTTGGCAAGTTGTGAATATTCTGATGGGGCCTTCGGGATTCGTTCAGAAGCCCGTGAATGCAAACGAACTATGGTACCCTACCAAATTCAGCATTGCAGACTCAACTATGCTATTGAAATTTCTATATGACCTCATTTTGATAAAAAGTAGGTCCCACACCTAAGGGTTCATTTTAGCCGAAATCGACTCAGTAGTCCAAAATAAGTCTAGAAGCCTCGGCACCTAGACCAATGGTCCCCCTAGCATAAAATCGACATTCCAGAGATGATGAGACAATTAGAAATGTTATCCGAGGCCATTTACCTGATATTTTGGACCGAGACCCATTTCTCAACTTCTAAAGCTCCAAAATAAGAAAATGGCTCTAAAAACCAAATGAACTACCCGATAACCAAACTGTCAGTCCCAGTAAGGAATAAATGACTTGAGGAAGCTATAGGAAAGCTCTAAATGTAGAAAAAACAAAAAAATGTAAAAAAAATGACATTGAGGGTCATTACATCTCAGTAGAATTTGCCCTCAAAAACATCACTAGCTAAAATACTTTTAGAACTAAAGCTTACTAGATAGAAAATTACCAAATACAGATCGAACAAGTAAGTCCAAGTCAATTTTAACATAAAGTACTATCCAAATTCAAAAGGTTTTTCAAAAGCTTGTAGGATTCAACAACGACAGTTGAGAGAGATGAAACAAAAGGAGAAAGGAGGAAAGCATTCGTGAACGAAGAAGGAACGAGATGAGAAAAATATTCAAACAAGAGCTCAATAATTAGATTTGAGATATTTTTAGGGAAATCGATAGAGAAAGAGGAGAAAATATAGTGCAGGAATGGATCTGATGAGAGAGTGAAAACATTTTTATATTTTATGTTGATTTTTTTATTATTTACTACATTGGATCAATTTCCAATTCTCATAACCTTGGGGATGGATTTGAATCTTAAATTAATTATAGCAATTCTTAAATGGTCCATATATAATACTCCCTAAGTCCAACAATACTTGTTCAATTTAGAAAATCAATGAATAATTAATCATTTCTTCCCACTTTACCCTTGCTATTATTAGTATTTGTATGGGTTAAAATGGTTTAAGAACTATTGGGCTACACTGGTCTAGTCATAAGTAGGGTAGGCACATGATGCTGAAATCTCAGGGACAAATCAATGCACCAAATTAGGCATTTGAGAAAAGGACGAAGGTGGCTCGATAACAAACAAAAGGACATGGTGTCAGGGATCCAGCAGGCACCACCAACCATCGCCAGCACTGCATCTGACACACGTTAATGGGAAGTTGGTTAACCCATTGAATTAGGACGGATGGCAATCTCTTATTAGCCAAAGGACAGGCTTTGTACCCTATAAATAGATACCCTCTCTCCCATAGTAAACTATCAGATTTTGCTCGTCCTTACCTCTTAAGCAATAGAATACTTTAGGTTGTTCCTTAAGCATTAGTGTGGTATTTTTTAGTTGATCTTTCTTGTTCTACTATAATTGTTTGAGATTGATCACTCGACCCCTGAAATAAAATAAAATAACACTCGGCCACGCTGTAAGATTTACTCCTAAACTCTACTTGTTTGATTTATTTACTCTTTAAATTATGTTATTTCTTTTCCTTGCAAACTGTTATCGCTAATCCAAAACTAAGACCATAATGCATGCACTTGACTCACAAATAAATTTAACTGTATCAAAAAGATGATAAATAGATAGGCGCAAAGCGTGGGTCTAGAGAAACTATGTGGGCTCTCAGCTTCGTTCTTGCTTTCTAGCTTTCCTTTGGTGTATTTCTTTTGTAGAAAGGTTATGTTATCGCAGGAGAAAGTTTGGATCTCAAAACGGAAGGCATCGTAGAGCTGTAGGAGATTTTGGTAGCTTTACCCGCCCTCCTTAAGAGATTTATAGCCTGTATAGAGACCCAAAGCCGAGATGTCACTGAACTCAGATTGAGCTTGGCCTGACTCACTTTCAAGAATTTGGGAGAAAGCAGAACAAGGCTATCAAAGTAGCCTGAAATATTTGGGAACCCCTTCTAGAGTGGCTCGGGCTGGTGATATATTCTAGTTAAAGTAAGGGTATATAAAGTTACTGAGGGAATTTGTTTCCAGGTTTGAAAAGGAGAGAACATGGCTTCCAATGGTCCCTAACAACTGGGCATCCATAGCTTTTAATGAGGGACTGAATCCAAAGAGTCTGACCTCTTCGTTGAAGCTTAAAAGGAGCCTGACAGTGTTTTAAGCTACAACCTGGGAAGGGACGCAAGCCAGATATGAATGCTGGATCCATGAGAGGTGTGGACTATATCACAGTATCGGTGAAGTCATGATACCCCCAGGATCAAGGCTCACTGACACACAAATAGGCTTGATCAGGCCTATCTCATCCCCAGACTCCCCAAAAGAATAGTGAGCATAGGAGAAGAGATAAGCTTGAGATGCAGGCTCGCCTATATCGCTCATCTAAAAAGTTATGCCAATTCTTTTGTGTGGTGGCATCCCAATGTTGAGATTGTCTCTACGAGATCAAATTAAATGACGCGTAGATAAGCAGAACAACCAAAGAAGCAAGGTTGAAAGGAGATGGACCTCTAAATAAGCCTTTAAGGATGGTTGATGTCGTACAAACTATACCTCTAGTAAAGTATAATGCGGTCTCTATATCAAATATACAACCCAACTAGGTTGGGGTCGATTCCACAAGGAATAGGATGGACTTCTATCGAATGTTTTTCCAAGTGATTGGCAAGTAAGTAAAAAAAGGAGGTTATTATAAACAAATAGTAACAGTAACAATTGTTGATTATCGAATTCATGATCAATACGAGAAAGGCACTAGGACTGTGATCCCCAAGATTCGTTAACTCCACCGGTTAGTTGTGCTGGCAAACTGCCCCGCTGTGTTGCATGCAAAATCTAACAAGATAGGATCATCTAAACGTCTCTCGACCTTGGTTAGATGAATTTTACTCTACTTCTCTCGATCTTCGAGTGTTGCGCTACTAACCCTTGTTCTTGATCTCCGATAACTATCCCTTTTACGACTCAAGTTATTAGATGAAGGTTGATAGCTTCAAATCTCTATTGTTATTCCTTTTTCCCAATAGCTACTTCTCTCTCGAGAAATTTTAGAATACAGGCAAGTTTCCAATGTTTACAACCATTAGAAGATCTATCATAATGAAGGAAATAACAATACATGCAGTCACACCGGTTTAGATTTGCTTCGCACTTAACCCATTTTGTTAATTCCTCATAGTTCACACAACCCTAGTTGAGAGATTTAGCTACTCATGATTGCAAGAATATGAGAATTCAATGATGAAAACATAATTATAAACTCACAAGAAGAATAAAACTCTAAAATCTCAATATAAATTAAAACACTAGAATCGATGTTTGAGATTACAAGATCAATGTGTTTATGAACCTCAAAACAATGTAAAAGAATCCAAAACAATGTAATAGACAACTCTCTAAACATAGGACAACATAGGGGTATTTACAGATACAAAGCAAATCCTATCCTAAAACATATAGGAGAAAAAAGTCGGCAACTTTCCACAAATCGTGACTTGAGGTCGTGGACTCAACCCACGTACCATGGGCCAAGATCGTAGGAGTCAGGCATCAATGCACAATTGCAGAAGTTGACTCACGACCTTGAACTACGGTCCATAGGTCCACCTATGGTCTGTGAGTCACTTCTGTAAATTCAACTCCGCTTTTTTTAATTCAAAAACATCATTCCAGTGCATGTTTCTTCCCGTCTTCTCCATTTTGCCTCCAAAAACTATTTTCATGCAAGATAGAAGAAAAAACATATCATACCTACCAAACATACCCAAGTTATTGCATATTTTCCTTGTTTTAGGCATCAAAAGTGCCATGAAATCATGGCACATCAACACACTCAACTTAGAACGTTTGCATGTCCTAGGAAAACAAAACAAAAAAAACACATTCGATGCATAACTAAGAGAAACCCGAGAGACCTATGGCAGTCGATTCATTGCTTTTTGCACCAGAACTTTTCGGCCCCCTCTTATTTATAAAAAACCCACTGTGTGTATACATACAACATATTCTCATGACACAGAAGGGATCAAGTGATGGCATTAGATTATGGACAAACAACTAAGCATATATGCAAATGTGTTATCCGAACAAATAGCTACCAACAATGCAACCCATGTACTCTTATAGCATAGGATTCCCATTCACTCATAATATACTAATGAATATTAACATAGGGACTGGATCAAAACACTCTCTCTCACAAAGAAGTTCAAACAGTGTGCGTGAAATATCATAGGCTTGCCCTTATTTTCTATGCCTTAGTTTTTCGTACAGTTGGACTAGGATCAATATAGGACTTTCATCGGCTTGTAATGTAGGCTTAGGTACAGGTTTAGTACATATGGATACAGTGACTAAACCCTTCTTGACACTACACTATTTTTGGCTCCACTTTCCAACCATACTCATTTTATTCTCCCTTATTCTTCTTCATTTGTTTCCAAATTTTGGGTGTAATTTTCTTTACGATTTTAGTATTTTCTTTTTTTTTTTTTTTTTTTTGCAAACTCTATATTTTTTCACTTCTTTTCTTTCTTCTTCACAACCAACTCTGTTCTCCTTTCTTTTACTAACCCCTTCTTCATACCCATATCAAGTTACGCACCCCTATGATAGCTACCCTCAACTTAGACGATTTGCCTGAGTTGAGGTACATAATGTCCAATGAGGGAACAAGGCCAAGACAGGTTCATTGTAAGTCTAAATGGGAAGGTGAATAGGCTAATGAAAGAAAAAGGTCAATTAAGGCTCAAACTCGGGATCAACGGATACTTACTTTATTTGGTTGGGAATTTAGGCTAAAAGTGGACTTATTCAAAAATGGCTTATGATCCTTTCCTAACCACTATCCTATAACCTAGTCAAGACTAACTGGGCAAGTTCTGGATCGTACACACAAAGTGAACTCGGTAATGACCTCACGTACACATAGCATAGGGTTACACTATCGACTACTACATATCCAGTTCATGCATTGCTACACTATAGTCATTCTGCCTATGATATTAATGCCATAACAAGATCCAACGGCTGTCACAAACTATTATAACTACACACACAGTCCAAAACAAAAATTCCAGGAGGGGTATCCTTTAAACACATAAAAAGCATCATCACACTTTCAAAACTTGTTCAAAACTGGACTGCACTAAGGTTCCCCTAGTGTTCTCCTACTTAAACATGAAAACACATAATAATTTAAATAACAACCTAAACATGTCGATTCTACTATGATTGCACTTAGAGGGAAAAGAAACATGGCAACAAAAACCCCCAAGAGGACATATATACCCACAAGTACCTTCGCCCTTACCAAATAAGCATGCATTGTCCCCAATGCATTAGAAAAAAGTAAAATAAGGAAGTTAGGAACATACCTGTGGCACCCTCTGTGCGTGGGTATAATGTCTATCAAAATAACAAAAATCAAATCAAATATAGAAAGAGCAAGACACCTTGGGTTATCTCCCAAGCAGTGCCAATTTAACATGGCGGTACAACGCAGGTGTCTTGATTACTCAGGCTTCATCAAGATATCCCTTGGTTAGCTTCTAGGGTCATCTGAACTATTTATTTCTAAAACCACCCTCATGTCCTTTGGCTACTTCATAATTCTGTAATCATTGAAAGTGACTTTCTTATTATTCAGCCTGAATTTCAGCTCACCCCACTCCATATCCACCAATGCTCTGTCGGTGGCTAAAAATGGTCTCCCCAAAATTATGGTCATCTCAAAATAGACCTCACAGTCTAAGACAACAAAGTCAGTAGGAAAGATAAAGTTTTCAACCTTGACTAAAACATCACATAATATGCCCACAAGCTTCTTAATCGTACGATCCGCCATCAATAACCGCATCTTTGGTGTATCAGGGGTTCCCAAGCCTAATTTCTTGAATACTGCCATATGCATCAAGTTAATGCTTGCACCTAGGTCACACAAAGCTCTGGCGAAGTTAACTGGCCCAATTGTGCATGGAACTCTGAAGGCACCGGGATCATCTTTCTTTTGCACAAGAGAACGGGATGCAATTGCACTTTAATGGTGAAAATCACCAACAGACTCATAACTGACAGTTCTCTTCTTCGTGACCAACTCTTTAATGAACTTTGCATATCCCGACATTTTTTCCAGCACCTCTACCAATGGAATATTTATAGAAAGTTGCTTCAATATGGACATGAACTTATGAAATTTTCCATCCTCCTTCTTCTTCTTCAAGCGCAGAGGGAATAGAGGTGGCGACTTAGGAATAAGGGTTAGCATTTATGGGGCTTCCTTTTCTTTCTCATTTTCAGTATTCACCATATTTTTATCAGTCTAAGGCTCTTCAACTTCTTTCATGAGCTTTCCACTAACAATTTTATTTTCATCCACCATTTTCTTTAGACTTTAGGGGAAAGGTGGAGGAAGTTTTGGGTATGCAACATATTTCTTTAAAGCTTTTTTTAACTTTTTCGTGGCATTCGTTTGCTCTTCCAGTGTGCATGAACACCCTTAACTTGTTTAGGTGCCTCAAAAAGATTCTTCCCACTTCTCGTTGTGATAGCCATACAGTGGGCATCATTTTTTGGGTTCTGGATGGTGTTGCTAAAAAATATACCTTGTTGACGCTGATTTAATGTTATAGACGTCTGCCCGAATTGCTATTCTAGCTATTTGATGGTGGTCGCATAAGACTCAACTTTTTGGCTTATCCCTAAAAGGTCTACCTTGATCTCTTTTAGACAGTTTTCTTGACTCTCTGTCCCCTTAATGAGTTTTGCAAGTAGGGCTTCCATCCTTGAATTTCTAGACTCAGCATCATGGTTCCATGGTAGAACATAAAGGCTACTCTTAGTTTAACAGTTGTCTTTTTACCTCCAATCACCATCTCAATCTCTGTCTTGATCTCTATAGCCTGACTTGTTGTAATTATCATCGTAGTAGTTTTGACCTTGATTTACTTGTCTCGAGTTCTAATTGTCTTGATTAGACCCTTGACCCTTGGCCCTTGGCTCAAAAACCCGTCACTTCTCTATCAAAATACTTAGCTTCTTCTTCAGAATTTGAATCCTTATACCTAGGTGCTTTGCCTTGTGTACCTACAACATTAATCTTTTTCATTCCTCCTGCCGCAATTTGCTTAGTAAGTAATCCTATCTCAGTTCTCAGTTGTGCTATTTCTTGAGATACAGTGTCATCTAACGCTTTTTGCTCTGCTGATTCTCCAATGTCATAAGTTCCTGCTAGTCGGTCTGCTTCTCGAGTATGCCAACCTCAGTTGGTTTTAGTAATATGATCTAAAATCTCTGAAGCTTGTTCCCATCTTAGACTCATAAATGCTCTGCCAGTGATAGCTCTGCTACAACCTTGGTATTAGCATTTAATACTCTGTAGAATATCTCAAGTAAATTTCGACCATTCATCCTATGGTTTGGAACATTTTGGAACTTCTTCTTGAACTTTATCAAAGTCTCGTAAAGGGCCTCAGAATGTCGATGTTTGAAAGTATAAATCTCATCCTTTAGTTGCAACATTCGGGAAGGTGGAAAAAATCATTCAAGAAACTGATTTGTCAACTCTTGCCAAGTAGTGATAGAACCTCGTGGTAACTCAGCCAACCACAAAGTTGCCTCCCCCGTAAGGGCAAATGGAAATAGCCTTAATCAAAGTGCTTCTTGACTCACTCCTGGTAGATTGTACGAGGTGCATATCCCCACAAAATTCATCACATACATGTTTGCATTATCAGTCAAAAAGCCAGCATTCAACAGGTGGATCATAGCACTTGTAATGTCAAATTTAGTTCCTTCAGGTAACTCTGGTGGAATAATGGCACTAGTCTCAATCGGCTCCAAATAGTCCACATCCTCTTCTTCGAGATCATCATAAACTGATACATATGGTATTTGTGGGTGTTGTTGAACCCTTTGTCTTCTTTGTGTCTCTTCAAGTGCAGCAAGACGTTGTACTGCCTCTTACATTGCTCGAGGATCTCTATCTGCTTGTCTAAGAGTTACTTGTCTCGCATTCTCCTCAGTCGTTAATCGGGCAATGATTTGCTCAGCAGTTTCATGACCAGCCAGATGAATTTGTGACTGGTTATAAATATCTGCACTGGCTACGGGGTCCTGAACTCAGCCAGTATTCACCATTCTCCTATTTTTCCTTAGCATTCTTTATATATCCGTATCAAGTAGAATTAGGGGATTGCCTTGACTCCTAGTGTTGGGCATACAATGGCATACACCCTATAAATAGTAGGAAAATAACAATTTCAATGAAACCAACACTTGATTAAACATGATCAATCAACTCCGTAACCGTATTCCCCGGCTACGACACCAAAATTTGATGTCTCCCAAACTATACATCCAAGAAAGTATAACACAGTCGATGTATCAAATATAGAACCCAACTTGGTTGGGGTCGATCCCACAAGGAATAGGACGGACTTCTATCGAATGCTTGTCCGAGTGATTGGCAAGTAAGTAAAAAAGGAGGGTTTTGTAAACAAATAGTAACAGTAATAATTGTTGGTTTTTGGATTTGTGATCAATACAAGAAAGGTACTAGGATTGTGATCCCCAAGATGCCTTAACTCCATCAGGTACTTGTGCTAGCAAACTGTCCCGTTGCGTTGCATGCAAAATCTAAATAGATAGGTTCATCTAAACATCTCTCGACCTTAGTTATATGAATTTCACTTTTCTCCTCTCGGTCTCTGAGTGTTGAGCTACTAACCCTTATTCTTGATCTTAGATAACTATCCCTGTTACGACTCAAGTTATTACATGAAGGTTGATAGCTTCAAATCTATGTTGTTATTCCCTTTTCCCAATCTCTACTTCTCTATCGAGCAAGTTTAGAATATAGGCGAGTTTCTAACATTTGCAACCATTAGAATATCAAGTATAACGAAGGAAATAACAATACATGCAGTCACACCGGTTCAGAATTGCTTCGCACTTAACCCATTTTGTTAATTCCTCATGGTTCACACAACCCTAGTTGAGATATTTATCTACTCATGATTGCAAGAACACAAGAAGAATTCAATGATGAAAACATAATTATGAACTCATAAGAAGAATAAAACTCTGAAATCTCAATATAAATCAAAACCCTAGAATCGATGTTTGAGATTACAAGATCAATGTGTTTATGAACCTCAAAACAATGTAATAGAATCCAAAACAATGTAATAGACAACTCACTAAACATAGGACAATATAGGGGTATTTATAGATACAAAACAAATCCTATCCTAAAACATGTAGGAGAAAAAAGTCGAAAACTTTTCATGGACCATGACTTGAGGTCGTGGACTCAACCCACGTACCATGGGTCCAGATCGTAGGAATCAGGCATCAATGTACAATAGCAAAGTTGACTCACGACCTTGACCTACGGTCCATAGGTCCACCTACGGTCTGTGAGTCACTTCTGTGAAATTCAACTCCATTTTTTTGTCTTCAAAAACTTCATTCCAGCACATGCTTCTTCCTGTCTTCTTCATTTTGCCTCTAAAACCTATTTTCCTGCAAGATAGAATAGACATCACATCATACCTACCAAACATACCCAAGTTATTGCATATTTTCCTTGATTTAAGCATCGAAAGTGCCATGTAATCATGGCACATCAATGGGGAGACCTCTAGGCCATGTATCTATAACACCCATGTTTAGTGTTTCATTGAGTATCCTTTTATCTATTTCTAGTTGTTGCATAGGTTCGGAGAGTAAGTAGGGAGCAACACTGTGGAGCTGTGAGTGTAGAATAGGGGAAGCCATGCAGGCCCAAAGGAGCGAGCTACTCTCTTTCCTTTGTGTTGGTTTTTCATCATCGAGCAAGTTTTTCCTTGCAAGGTTTTTTAATAAAATGGTGGCAAGTCCTTCGAGAATGGCTTGAAATGAACATTTTGTAAGGGACAACGACCTATGGAAAAATGAAAGATTTTATGAAAATTATTGTTATATGTACTTCTATTTGTGGTACCTTTATATTTTTGTCATCATAGCAAATCCCTTAACCAGACTATGACTTACAATAAGTGAGTGAGGCCGCTCGGGGTAAGGACTACCTACACAATGGGTGCACTTATTCTTGAAAAAAAAAATCAAGGTTGTCGCGTCAAAGTTCACACTAGGGATTGGCGAAGTCTGGGCAGGCCAACAACAAAATGGACATAAGGACTTACTTCCTAAGGTGTGAGTGTCTCTTTGCAACCTCATGGTAAGAACATTCATGGGAGGCACACAAATTGATTATCCAATCATGAGGAAGCCCAAGGTTGTGTCATCACGTGCTCGGCTCGAGATGCTCGAGTGAGAGGCATAATTACACTTAACCCATATGATTATTTTATATTGTTCCCGTAGAATGGTCCTACAATTCGATACCAAATATTCAGAGTTTAATACTCTAAGGCTACGTGCCAAACTGTCTAGGATATGTCCTGACTTAGACGTACAACAAAGTTAAAATTAAAGGGATCCCTCTTTGATTTGTGGATGTTTAGAATGGACCAAGATATCCAAAGTCGATAAAATACCTCGACCCAATGGGATGACTAGAGAGATATAAAAAAAATTAAAAAAATTATTTGTGCATGTCTCCTTTATCATTCTAAGCCCGTCAACATGAGCTCATAGGATTCGAGCCAAAGAGAGATCTTAAAGGGTGCAAAGCCCCTAGTAATACACAAAATGAGCCAATGGGGATAGGCCCAAGGAAAAAGAGTAAGAGATGGTACTCTCATGACCGACCCAAGAGATAAGATGCTATAAAAAAAAATATATAAAGGCACGGCTCTCGGGTAAGCACGAAATAGACAATCAAAAATATTTTTTATTAACTAATACGACACAATCTCAAATACAAAAAAGGGGTTACATACAAATGTCTCGCATGGGACATTAAAATTACATAAGCATCAAAATAGCAGTGTCGCGTGAGCCAGAAAAAGGTCGTGTGCCGACTAATGCTACTAATCAGAGAAGGTAAACAGTTAAGGGAGTAGATCCTAAAGCTTCACAAATCCATCAGGTGAGGAATATTACTCATGCTCCTGTTCTGAATGCACACCCTTAGTAGCAGCAGTGGATCATGGAGGGAAAAGGAGTTCCCCATCTGTGTGTGACAGGCCGAAGAAAGGATGACAAACCATGTTTCTTGGAGGTTACCTAAGAGAGTTCCTCCTGCTTTAGAAGCCTTAGCCACTAACTCATCTCTAACTTTTCTCTAGTTCCTACTTTGCCATTGGCATGATGACCCTTATAGATAAAGGAATCACCCGGATCAAAGACAAAGGTAGAGAAGGAACTAGGGAGAAGGAAGGAGTCGGGCATAAGTAAAAATTTAGTCAAACTATGATAATGAGAACAAGTACAGTGCTTGCCATTAAACTATTAGGTAGTACATTCATTGATGAACATCGCATTAGGTAACTCACCTTTTTAAAGAGATGCATAAGGAAAAGAAAAGTTTTTTGTAAACTCATAGTACTCATTGCTGTTTGACCCAGGAATAGAGAGTGCCACATGGTAGGTAGCATTTAATAAAAAGTAACCAAAGAAAAAGAGTGTTTTATAAAAAATCAGGTGAACAGATATTGTCTTTATTACAAAGATCAAAAATACATAGGGAAAATACATTCAAAAAGGAAGAACAGTGAAATAAAAAGAGTTCAATCTCTTGGCCATAGGACGTCCTCGGGAGGATCAATGCTAGTGATCAAATTGAAGCTTCCCTCCAGGAACATAGATCTCTCACCTTTACTAAAAATGTCCCTCCTTAACTGATCAATTTGATTTTGGATTAGGCTATCTCGGCCTCTAAATCTAGACGGCAAGACTTCACCTCCTCTAGGACCTTGATTTGAGTGAGTTGGGTCTCAATCACTATTTTAATAGGACTTTTAACTCCATTGCCCAAGCAGGCAGTCGAGATCAGCTGGACCTTCTCTCGAAGTTAGTAAAGTTTGGACTGATCCAAAGTTGCGGTAGGATGTGATGGCCCTGCCTTATTTAAAGGACCTTGGGACGGCACCCAGGAAATCCCCATGGGGGTTTGCCCTTATCTTGCTTAGTCAATGGAGCAGCTTCTTGATCGCTTCTGATTATGTTGCTCGCTCTATGTCTAGTTTTACGATCTCCAAAAATCTTTCTTAGGCATCTACCCGAAAAAATTCCAATCTTGGTTAGCCTCCTCGATTCCGAGTTTAATAGTATCAATCTCAGGATTACGCCGTACAAAGGACTCGACAAAGGAATGGTTGTGTAGCAAGTTGAAATCCACTTCTAGCATGGCATAGTATGACTCCAGAGTTTTTTTTCTTTCTGTCATTGCTACATCTTCTCCATCGCCAAAAGGCTGGCCTAAAAAGGGAGGTCCCAATCACATAATTTCATTATCTCCCTTCCAAGCCTTCTATTTCATCTGCACCTATAAAAATAAGAAGAAAGGTGGATAATGATCTAAACTAAAAGGAAGGTTAGCTCACCCAGGCTGAGGCATGGGCACTTTTATTGTACAGGCTCTTTGGTGTGAATACATTCAACCTCTCCTAATCAACAGATGAAATTAAGGTCTTGAGATAATTTTCTAGTCTAGCTAGCCTAGACATAATACCCATATCTGAGGGGATGGACAGGTGAACTGTTTGGAATGCCAACGGCTCACCAACTGGTGCTGGGAAGCAAATAGTAAGCATATACAGATCAGCTATATTTTTCCTAAAAAAGCGGAGGGCGCCTAGTTAGAGGAAACTCTGACCCTTGGATTGAGACTCCCGTTGAGCAGCCAACACTCCAAACTAGAATAAGGTCTGTGAGTGGCCTTAAGTGGAAGGATCGCTAACCTGCCCCATCCTCTTGGGTCTCTTCTTGAGAGGCTCAAAATCCTCCTCTTTAGAATAGCTTAGCACCACCACCTCTTCAGTGGGCCCTTTCCCTTTTGAAGGGCATGGGTTGCAGCTAGTCCTTGGATCAGCTTCGCTGCATTGGGTGGTTTCTTAGACAACCAGACTCATTCTTGTAGGATATAAAATAATCAAAACCTAGGGTTCCCTTAAAATGGGAGAATCTGAACTATAATGAGAACGCGGTTAGATCCTCTCTCTATAAAGAGCCTAAAAAAAGAAAGATAAAAATGCCGACAAGATGGGAAAAAGTGAAAAGTACTAGTAGCGACTAAGAATACCAAGGGAATGAGCCATATAGGAAATAAAGGGAGATAAGGTAGCCTAAGTTCTGGTTCTATTCAATGATAAGATCATTGAGACCCATTTTCTAAAGGGTCTAATCAAAGTGAGCAATGTGTTTGTCAATGGCCACCATTGTAGATCTACAAGGCAAAATAGGTAAGGCATCCATCAAAGGATAATAATGATAGATATGGAAGGTAGGAAAATCACAACAAACATTCCAAGGAAAGGTGTGTGTCACCCCAAACAGCTCCTCGGTAGTAATGACGATGGAGCATAAAGGTCAATCGAAGGTGAGGGGATTACTCAGATCATCTTAAATGGAGTAAGGACTGCATGGCTCCAGTTTGACTAGCCCTCATCAGGATAGACTTGGAGAAAAAAGTAAGAGGAGATGTGTGACAGTAAACTTTACTCCAAATAAGTTAGCCAAAATCCTGAGGTAGGCCACGATCTTCTACAGATTGAGACTAAGTTGTCCTAAGCTTGGTTGAAAATTATCACAGAATGAGATAATGAAATCATCTATAAGGTCTCCCATTCCCAAAACAAATGGTGAAATGTATAGGAAAGTGAAATAGGCCTTTGGGTGGTAATCAACTTCCAATCTTGGGGAAATTCCATATAAGATTCTGAAGACCACCGGCATGCCAAACAGATAGAGTAAATATTTGATAAAGAAACTTTGGTGGGAATACCCTTAATGGGCTGAGTGTCCTCCCCTGCTCTCGATGGGGCCTCAAAATTGTCAGTAGTATTGAGCATCATCGCACTATCTTCTCCACGGTAATACCTAGAGGGAACCTACCACCATTTTGGTCACTGTGAAAATCATCAGAGTCTAAAGAATGAGAACCATAAGAGTGAGACATGACCTTAATCGAAGAAGAGATGCACTAGGGACTAACGGCTCTTGTGAAATATTTTCTTAATTTATTTCTTCTTTTTTTTCTTCAGAAGAAAAGTTTCTAGATGATGAAAGTAAAAAGCAAAGGAAAGGTGTTGTTGGAGACAAAGAATATACACATACACTATGAGAGAAGTCAAATCATCAAGAAGATGGAAAGTGTCGGTGTAAATCCTAAGGAAAAGAGTCGCTTTCTCTCTGAAGAACACGTGTCCAAGTGGGGAATAATTTGAAAGGTGGCATAGTTACAAGATCAAGTGATGTGACGGTTCATAAAGGGGGATAATCAAGAAGAAAAATACAAGAGGCATTTCAGGAATTCTTTTCATTTTCTACTCAGGTAAGAATTATGCGATCGAGAAATAGAGGGATTATCTGTATGGGCTAAAAATAGTTTAAGAACAATTGGGTCACACTGGGCCAGTTATGAGTAGGGTAGACCCACAATGTTGTAGTCTTAGGTATGACATCAGAGCACCAAGTTGGGCATTCTGGAGAAGGATGAAGTTCACCCGAGGCCAGCAAGGGATGATGACTGCTCGTTAATAGATAAACAAAAGGACATGGTGTCAGGGATCCAACAGGCACCACCAGCACTCGGCTTCACCTCATCTAACACACACTATAGGGATGTTGACCCAATTGTATTAAGATGGATGACAATCTCTTAATAGCCAAAGGTCAGCCTTTATATCCTATAAATAAATTCCCCCTCTCCCATTGTAATGGATAATATTTTGCTCATCCTTACCCCTTAAGCAATAGAACACTTTATCTTGTTCCTTTAGCATTAGTGTGGTCTTCCTTAGTTGTTCTTACTTGTTTTGTTGTAATCTTTCGAGCTCTATCTCTCTCGACCCCTTATTAATACAAAATAGCACTCGGCCATGCTATAAGATTTGCTCCTAATATCTACTTGTTTGATTTATTTACTCTTTTAATTACGTTATTTATTTTCCTTGTAAACTTTTATCATAAATGCAAAGCTAAGAATGAAATGCGTGCTCTTGACTCACGAATAAATTCAACTACACCAAAAAGACATTAACCAATACTAATTACTCAATGTATTTTCTAAAGTATTCAATTTATTATATTCAAAGGATGATATAGTAAATTTATCCCTATTATTTATTATTTCTTAACATGTATTCCAAGTCAATAGTAGACAAGTATTATTGGACGGAGGAGTATATTAAAAGAACTAAACTTTGAAGTCTAAATTTTATATTGAGTCTTAGTCAAAGGGCTTTTAATTAGAGGCCCAAGAAATACTTTAAACTACATGCATGTTATGAATATATTGATTTTGAAGTGTTGAACTTCTTACATTCATATGTATCTACATAATACGTATCTATTAGGTTACATGAACCTTTTATGGATAAAAATGTATCTTTTAATTTGACTCTAAATGTTTGTGACCTTTGGAGTGATTTCTCATCCTATAATTGGGATGTTATTCACCGATGTAAGACACAGTTGAATATACATAATAGAACAAAGTTCTCTCATCTTCCTACTTCTATTGTCTAAGATATTTTGCCTCATATTGTACTTTTTGTCTTCATATTTATATTATTCTGAGCTAATTTTTGTAACATGTTATCAGCATGAGTGTTTTACTCTTGAGAAAATAATATCTTGATGTAATGTTGGGTGGTGGAATCTTCCACTATGGAGGATTTACTTTCAAACTTCTAGCTAGAGAAGGTATTCTACTTTTATCTTTAATTGGGAACCTAAAAGAACTTGTAACCAGAAAAGTGATTTGAATGTCTTCTGCTCCTCATTGGACTAAACCATGGTATGATAAGCTATTTGAATTTCTCATTGATTTTGATTATTAATCTACACAAGAAATATTACTCATGATCTAACTAATAGAAAGAAAAAAAAGAACTTTTCTGTTCATTTTAACTTACTAGATAAGCAAAGAAAAGATGACAATTTGGGCATGAGATATCCTTGGTTGGTGTACTGATTTTAAAAAGGCATTTATTTTCCATGTGATTGAAATGACTTGATGTAGTATGTTGATGTAACAACCCTTATTGTAATTTTTTATTTTTTATGTGTTTTGATCGCTTTACCTTTTTGGGTAGTTGTATTATAGTATTTGGGATCTGTGGGAGTGAGTTCCATAGATTCTGAGTTGGTTAGTTGAGTATATGTGAGTTTCGTTTATTTTGGAATGTTGAAAAGTTGATATGGTTGACTTTATTAAACATGCATAGAAGATGAACTTGTATCAGAATTTCATCAATGCCATTAGTTTTGGAACGTGATTTTTAAAGTTGTAGGACTATTGTTTCAAGTCTCGAGGAATTCAGATGAATTTTTGAAAAGATTTTGACTTTTGGAAGTTAAAAATTTAAGAGAGTTTACCAAAGTCAATGTTTGAGGTCAGAAAGGTAATTTTCAAGTTTCAATAATTCCACTAGGTCAGGAAGGTGACATTTAGTCTAGTTTGAGGTTTGGTTTAGTTTTCGAGATGGTTGGATGAGTTTTGAGCAGTTGTTTGCGAATTTGGAGATTTTTAAGGTAAGAGTTGACTTTATTAAACATCCATTTAATATGGCCTCTTTTGGGTGATTTGATAATTTTATCAGATTTGGAATGTATTTTACAAGTGGTTTACACTATTGTTTTATGTTTGGGAGATCTCGGATGAGTTTTGAGTACTTGTTTGGAGTTTGGAGTTTTTCGTTGATGAGTTTTAATAGTATCACATGATTTTAATGAGATATTTTGGTGTTGGAATGGTACCATTGGATCCATATCAAAATTTCAGAACCAACACAAAAAGAATCGACATATTTGAAGTCTGTATGAGGGAGATAATGGTCATTTTGCACGGTCAGCTGTGGCTGGTGCAGTGAAGGTCGCGATCGTAGACCTTTAGCTGCGAACATGATGAGTATCCACTAAATTTCTTCGCGAATTCCAACCTATAGTCACTATTGTGAAGGAATCACCACTAATGGTGCCAACGATCTTATTTAAAGGGCAAATTCTAAGGATTCGTAGTTTTGACATTTTTGGTGCTAGAAAGCTCTGATTGAGGAGATTTTCGATGCATTTTGCTTGAATGATGATTTGATATATGTTTTTATCCTTAATTTACTTATTTTAAATAATACCCATTATATTTTTTATGTCTTTGATTCACAAATTTGTGATTTGAAAGCCCAAAGTTAAGAAATCAAAAGTTTTTGATTTAAGGATCAATTTGTGATGGATTTTTTCATTGATATTTGGAATTTAAGGTCCTTGTAGTATGGTTAAACTGATTTTGAAAAAATGTTATTGATTTATTAGACATTTTATCATTTTTAAACTGCATTTGAACGTGGAAATTTGGAGTTTTTCTGATTAAGTTAAAGAATGATAAATTGATGATTTCATGGTCGATTTTAACAATATTTTCAATAAAATTTTATATTTGAACTCCTTGACTCATGGGTAACATGATTTTTCAATAAAATTTTAGTTTTGACCTTTTAGACTGGGAGTTGAATTTTTTCTCAAATTCAAAGTACCACAATATGAGTATTTTTAGTTTCATTTTCTCATGTAGAATATGTATTTGACCAGATTGGGTCCTCTGAGAGGCAATCCAGAGGGTACCTCTAACTACAGAAATAAGAGTAGTACATAGTTGAGTCTGAGAACCCGGCTGGGCTGGACCAAATGATCTCCGAGGACACTCCCTCCTATAATGACCAGGCTCACCACATACATAACACACCCTACTACCAGACTCATGCTAAGAGGGTCCAGAAGAGCCAAAAAGCCGTCCATGCCCTAAAGAACCAAAACTGGAGCCTCTACCCACATGACCTGACCCATGGCTACTTAGAGTCGTAGAAACCACATACCTACTACCCAAACTTTGTAAAACTACCAGAACTGGTCTTCCCTAATAGTTGTGAGTACCCTTGCTGGAGAAATCCCTACCTCACAATGTATGTCCAATGAACTCACCATATCAACGGATCTTCTTAGCACTGCCCCCACCCTGAGTACCCTAACGAATTGACTCAATGAACTTAGCATGCTCTACAAAACTCTAGAAAAAAGCTCCTGAAACCACCATCTGAGCTGTAGCCAACTGATAATAACCAGCCAAACCCTTGACAAACTTTATGATCCTCTCTAACTAGATAGAGATACTGGAAGTGGCATATCTGGATAGTGCATGAAAATATGCCTCATACAATGTAATAGTCATGGAGCCCTGCTCCAGGTGATCAAACTCATCTCTCATCTAATCCCTCAAACCAGAAGGCACGAACCTCTCCAGAAAAGCCTCAGAAAATTAGATCCATGTCATAGCAGGAGAACCCAATAGTCTACAACTAGAAAGAGACCTCCACCACTGGCTATCCACATAAGTCAACTGGTAGGTAGTGTAGGAAACACTATGGGACTCAAGCGATCTGGGGTTATGCAACCTCTCCTGGCAGTCAAGCAAGAACCCATAGGCGTCCTTTCAAATGGCACCACTAAACTTGGGAGGAGCCAAGCAAATGAATCTTTCAGACCTCTTCTAATCATCAGAAGACATCATAGAACCCAAAGAAATAGGAGGAACATCACGTCTAGTAGGCAAAGTGTCAACACGAGGGGGTACCACAATAGCTAGTTGTACCCCTGGAGTTGTAAAACCATAAGTAGAAGCATGTCCGGATGGATAAATACCTCCTATAGTCTGACCAATACCCAACATTCTTGATGGAATACCTATTTAGAAAATTCCATCCAGATGGCCCAAAAGACGAATCAATAAATCTTGTAACACTGGTGTAGCAACTAAACCATGAGGGGCCTGAGCTGGTCTCACACCCTCTGCCTAATATCCTCATCATCATAATAAATCTCAGGCTCGGGAGAGGTTACTCTAGCTCGTCCTCTAGCTGGAGCAGTTCCTTGTGCACGACCTCCACCTCTGCTTCGGCCACGACCCCTGAATCTCCCCCTGACTGGGGCTCTAACAATGGGTGTTGTCTCAGCATCCTCCATATCTATGGATCTAGTCCTCACCATTTGTGCAGAAAAGAATGGAATACAAGTTTAGAATATTGGGCATGAACAACCCGCACAATAAGGAATCAATTTAGAAAAGTTTTTCCTAAATATATCCTATAGCCTCTCGAAGATAGATACATACATCAATTTATCGATCCACGAGACTTTATTAGACATCTTACTCTTTTCACTTATGAGACTGGTGAACCTTGTGCTCTGATACCAATTTGTCATGACCCGCAAAGGTTAAGGTCATGATAGCACCTACCTCGACCCAGCCTTGGTAGGTAAGCCAAAAGCCCACAAAAGAAAAGAAAATCAAAATTAGACAAAAATAAAAAAATACGAGACTTCTAGAATGAAGTCAGGCCATAATACATAAATAATAGAAACATTTGAAAGAAATACATCAATCCCCAAAACCTGGTGTCATAAGTGTGAAGAGTATCTAATACAAATTTGAAATTTGAATAATACATAAGTCTGTATCTAATAGTAAATAAAGACGTAAAGATAGAAGGAGGCTCGACTAAGAGTCCGGACTGGGATCGCACTAGATCTCCGATAAAGCTCTCTCATTGCACGAATCAGCCACCACGGATGACACTCGTACTGGGATCTACACCAAAAGGGCATAGAAGTAGGAGTGAGTATAGTCCACTTGTACTCAGTAGGTATCATAGACTGACTGAGCAAACTAGAAAATTAAAAAAATAAAAGATACTATGAGCACACTTCTACCTGCACATAGAAAAGTTTCCAAATGATAGCTCACGCCGTCTCCGCTAGCAATTCTACAATATACATCCAAAGAAAATGAACAACTATACATGAGTTATGTAAAGAAACTTAGTACACGGCAAAAAACATATGAGTAGAAGTACAAATGATGCAATGCAATGCAATGATGGTGGTATAATGATGATACGAACCATCACATAGCTCTCGTATATGCCTTTTGAGCCTACTCTCTTCTAGGACAGGAACATATACCTTCACATCTCAATCTCAAGTGTCATATATGCCTTCCGTGCCTATTCGCTTCTAGGATATGACCATATACGTTCATAATCTCAAATATCAAATATCAATCACCTTGTCAGCATATTTCCTAATCAAGGGTTTTGTAAAGTGTTTCACTTTCTATCAATATCAGTGTTTCTCAGTGGTACAAAATCTCATGAATATGTTTGGATGAAATGAGGATGTAATGCTCATAAACAATCAGTATGAAGATAATAATCAATTTAATACAGGTATAAATGAACTTAGAATCAACTCAATATGTCAATAATTCATGATGTAAGCCCTCGCCTGGCACACTTGAATAATTATTCATGTAAGACATCAATAATATCATTTCAAACCCCTCACTCTAGCATCACTATAATGATAGAGGTAAATAATACTAAAATAAGGCCTATAATATCTATTCAAGCACCCGCACGGGCATCACAGTGATAATAATGGTATTTAATGCACAAATAAGGCCTATAATATCAAATAAAGCCCCCATATGGGCATCACACTAAATACAATCTCTCAAGTCAAAAATAATATGCATATAAGCCCCCACACGGGCAACACGATAATAATAATAACCTTGAAATACAATTTCCACGTCTAAATCCCCAAACCATAGCAGGTTTTACATGAATTGTTAACTATCCAGCCCAGTTTGAAAAAAGTTAAGTCATAACCTACCTCAAAGTAGAACCGCAAGCGCAAAAATACTCAATAAGAATCCTTTCCCTTTTGAAAGGCCTCAGAATGCTCCCAATCTATCAAATATGAATAATTCATAAGTAAACGAGTTCAACTTTATAATCAAGTTTTAACCTTGATTTCAATTAATAGACAAACCTCATATTTCCTAAATTCCAAGCTTAGGGTTAAGCCTAAATCTTCTTTACTTATCATAAATCTAATGATATTCATAAAATATATACACCTAATATTTAATTACATCTACTTATATATCAAAACTTAACTCTCAACACAATAACCATAGGAGAATCCAAATTCACGGCCAAAGTGCTACGTACAGTTAGTCTGAAACAATGACCAGCACTTTACATATTCACAATTGAACTATTCGATAGTAATACCTATCATTACTTAATGATTGCTCAACATTGCCACTCATTACCTCATGATTAGCCACTAAAGTTTGTCACCAAGTCAAATAAGGCTTCACTACAGTAGATATGAGTTGCAAATTTGAGAATTGCAATCAATTCATACTTTACAATTCAAGCAAATATAATAATATAAGACCCAACTACCTAGTAGTTAAAGGATGTATGTAGGAAGAGAGCTTTTGGTTAAACTTTCACCTTAAGAAACTCACACTATCTCCTTGTTAGATCGTATTTTGTGAAGAAAGGCTTATTCTCCCAAGGAACTAACCCCTACTAATTTAATTCCTCTCACACGTGGGCCAAGTAGTTAGGGTATTAAATAAATTATTGGCTTTGCCCAATAACCATCAACTAAATAATTATTTAAAAACACTTAATTTCTCCAACACATGGTCCAAGTAGCTAGGGTATCAAATATATTATGGGCTTGGCCCATTAATCACCAACTAAATTAGTTAACTAAAAGTACCCGATAGTGTTACTATGCTATTTCAACATTCCAAATCTAATGGAACTTACAGAATTATAATTCGATGCTCGGATCATAAAGTATTAACTAAAGTCAACTATATCACTTTAAAGGCTACTCAAAACCTCAAACGAATATAAATTGCTCCCAAACACTTCGAGGATCGTGACAATCATTCTCATAACTAATAAATGATACAAACTAACAACGAGAAAGGTCAAAATGGTCAAAACACATAAAAAGCTAAAAATCACAATCAGGGTTGTCACATTATCCACCACTAAAACACGTATTAGTCTCCAAACTAAAAATCAAATAATATACCTCATGGTAAAAAAAATGGAGGTATCTATGTGTCATATCATACTCGACCTCCCAAGTAGCCTCCTCAATAGGGAAATGTCTCCACTGGACCTTCACTGAATTAATATGCTTGGACCTTAACTTCCTAGTTTGCCTATCTAGGATGGAAATGGGCTTCTCCTTAAAGGACAAATCATTTTTTAATGCAACAGAATCCCACCTGATCACATGAGCATCATCTGGATGGTATCTCTTCAACATGAAAAAAAGGAATATCGGATGGACAGCTGACAAATGTGGAGGCAAAGCTAGCCTATACGCCACATCTCCATACTTCTCAAGGATCTCAAAAGGGCCAATAACCCTCGGATTAAGCTTCCCTTTCTTTCTAAACCTCATCACACCCTTCATGGTGAAACCTTCAACAAAACCCTCTATCCTACTATGAATGAAATAATGTAGACTTGACGATCGGCATAACTATTCTGCCTACTCTAGGAAGCCACAAGCCTCTGCTAAATCAATCTCACCCGATTCATCGAATCTCTCAATAAATTTGTGCCCCAAGGTCTCACCTCAAATGAATTAAACCATCACGGGGAATCTACACCTCCACCAATACAAAGCCTCAAAAGGCGCCATCTAAATGTTGGAATGGTAATTGTTGTTGCAGGCGAACTCTGTTAAGGGAAAGTACTGGTCCCAATGACCACCAAAATCCATAAAACATGCTCGAAGCATTTCTCTAGAACCTGAATAGTCCTCTCAAACTAACCATCCATCTAAGGATGAAAAGTTGTACTCAAATCAAGCTGAGTACCCAACTCACTCTGTATAGTACTCCAAAATCTCGAGTTAAACTAAGTACCTCTATCAAAAACAATGGAGATAAGAACACCATGCAATCGAACCACCTCTCTAATATAGATCTTGGCTAACTTCTCCACATTATAATTCACTTTCAAAAGTATAAAATGTGTTGATTTAGTCAATCTATCTACAATCACCTAAATAGAATCAAACTTCCCCAAGGTTGGGGGTAGGCCAACAATAAAATCCATGGTGATCCGCTCCCACTCCCACTCGAGAATAGGCATCCTCTGCATTGTACCACCCAGTAGATGATGCTTATACTTTACCTGCTGGCAATTCAAGCATTTACCCACAAACTCCACAATGTCTTTTTTTCATACAACCCCACCAATAATGCTACTTTAGGTTATGATACATCTTAGCCGCTCCTGGATGAATGGAATATCTAGAACAATGAGCCTCCTCCAAGATCAATCTACCCATCCACCAACTCTTGGCACACAACTTGGCCACTAATCCTTAAAACACTTTCAGGATCAAGAGACGTTGTCTTAGCCTTGCCACTCAACACTTTGTCCCGAATCATCCTCAACCTCTCATTATCAAACTGATGAGCTTGAATCTGCTCCATCAATAAAGATCTAGCCTCAACAAAGTCCAAAACATGCCTGGGTGTGGAAATAGCAAGCCTAACCAATTGGTTAGCTAAGGACTGAACCATTAAGGCCAAAGGTCGCTCCTGAGTCAAAATATGAGCTAAACTCCCCATACTCGCTGCCTTTCGACTCAAGGCATCTGTCACTACATTAGCCTTGCTCGGATGATATAGAATAATGAGATCATAGTCCTTAAGAAACTCAAGCTATTAACACTATCTCATATTAAGGTCTCATTGGGTAAAGAATTACTAAAGGCTATAATGATCAAAAAAATCTTGTAATGGACTCCATACAAGTAGTGTCGCCACAATATCAACACAAATACAACCATGGCCAACTATAAATCATGGATAGGGTAATTCTTCTCATAAGGCTTCAACTATTGAGAAGTATAGGCAATCACATTACCCTTCTGCATTAACACACCACCTAAGCCAACTCCAGAAGCATCACAAAATATGGTAAATCCCACAACCTCCTT
The DNA here is from genome assembly GCA_031232105.1 of Capsicum rhomboideum. Taxonomy (NCBI): domain Eukaryota; kingdom Viridiplantae; phylum Streptophyta; class Magnoliopsida; order Solanales; family Solanaceae; genus Capsicum; species Capsicum rhomboideum. The sequence continues at coordinate 25,809,414 of CP124718.1, forward strand.
GGGCAAATTCAAGATAGGAGCCGAAGTCAACAACTCCTTGAGCTTTCGAAAGCTCTTCTCACACTCATCTGACCACTGAAAAACAATCTTTTTCTGAGTCTACTTGGTTAAAAGAGCCACAATAGAAGAGAAACCCTGCAAAAAGCACCGATAATAGCCTGCTAATCCGACAAAACTCTAAATCTCAGTAGAAGAAATGGGTCTAGCCCAATCACAAACTGTTGTTATCCTGGATGGATCGACTATGATACCATCCTTGGTCACTACATGACCTAAGAAAGAAACTGAATCCAACCAAAACTCACACCTGAAGAACTTGGCACATAACTTTTTATCTCGCAACCTCTGAAGTACAGTCCTCAAGTGTCTCACATGGTCAACCTCATTCTTAGAATAAACCAAGATATCATCGATGAATACAATCATGAAAGATTCAAGATAAGGCTTAAATACTAGGTTCATCAACTCCATGAACATTTTCGGGGCATTGGTCATCCCAAAAGACAAGACCAAGAACTCATAATGACCATATCGCATCCGAAAAGCAATCTTTGGAACATCCAAAGCTCTAATCCTCATCTAATGGTAACTGAATCTCAAGTCAATCTTAGAAAACACCAAAGAACCTTGAAACGGATCAAATAAATCATCAATTCGAAGTAGAGAATACTTGTTCTTGATAGTCACCTTGTTGAATTGTCGATAGTCAATACTAGATCAATCTTTTTTCTTCACAAACAAGACAAGAGCACCTCAAGAAGACACACTAGATCTAATGAAACCTTTACCCAATATATCTTGGAAATTCTCCTTCAACTCAGTAGGGGACATCCTATAAGAAGGAATGGAAATGGTCAACATCAATGGAAAAATCAATATCTCAGTCCGGTGGCATACCATCTAAGTCCGCAGGAAACACGTCCTGGAATTCTCTAACAACTTGAACAGAATCTAAGAGAGGTGGTAAAGCAACAGTAGTATCATGCACATAGGCCAAATAAGAAAGACACCCATTTTCTACTATGTAATGGGTACGTAGAAAAGATATAACCCTCTTCGAACATGAACTAAGAAATCATACCATGCTAACCTTGGCACCCCTCTTAGTAGCTAAAGTCACAATATTAGCAAAACAATCCAAAACCGCATGATATGAAGCCAACCAATCCAGACCCAATATATCATCAAAATGAACCATATCTAGGTTAAGCAAGTCTACCCAGGTTTCAGACCCCACAAAAGTTACTACACATGACTGATACACCCAATCCACCACTAAGAAATCTCCTACAAGGGTGGAAACATGAATAGGCATAGCAAGGGACTCATAAGCACCATCAAAACCAGTAGCAAAGTATGTAGACACATAAGAGAATGTAGACCGAGGGTCAAATAAAATAGAAGCAGAACAGTGGAAAACCTGGATGGAACTTATGATAACTACATCAGAGGCCTCTACCTCAAGTTTCCCCAGTATAGCATAGCACTGACCTCGCCAACAACCTGACTGTGTACCCTCTCAACCGCTACCACGAGCTCCCTAGAAGACGCCTCAAGCACTTCTAGAACCACCCTTGTCACTATGTGAACCACTTCTAACTGGAGCAATAGGAGTAGGACATAGTTGAATCTGAAAACCCAGCTGGGCTAGACCCGATGATCACTGAGGACACTATCTTGCATAAAGACAAGGCTTACCACATACATAACACACCCTACTATCGTACTCATACTGAGAGGACCCAGAAGAGTAAAAACACCCTTCATGCCCTAAAATACCAAAATTGGAGCCTATACCAGCATGACCTGACCCCTGGCTACCTAGATCCCCAGAAACCATAGACCTACTACCTGATATAAAGCTTCTTGAACTGGTTTACCCTAATAACCATGAGAACCACAGTTAGAGAAATCCCTACCTTAGGATATATGTCCAATGACCTCACCTTATCAGTGGATCTTCTTAGCACCGCTACCACCCTAAGTACGCTTATGAATTTACTCAATAAACTTAGCATACTCTACAATACTCTAGAAGAAAGCTCCTGAAACCACTATCTGAGTTGTAGCCAACTGATAATAATCAGCAAATCCTTAATAAACTTCCTGATCCTCTCTGACTTGGTTGACACTGCAGTGGCATATCTGGATAATGCATGAAAATGTGCCTCATACTCAGCAATAGTCATGGAACCTTACTCTAGGTGATCAAACTCATCTCTCATCTAATCCCTCAAACTATAAGGAACGAACCTCTCCAGATAAGCCTCAGAAAACTAAGTTTATGTCATAGCAGGAGAACACAATAGTCTACAACTAGTAACATACCTCCACCACTGCTTCGCTAAATCAATTGGTAGGTAGTGTAGACAACACCATGGGATTCAAGGGATATGAGGTTATGCAACCTTTCCTGGAATTTAAGAAAAAACTCATAGGTGTCCTCTTCAATAGCACCACTAAATATGGGATGAGCCAAATGAATGAATCTTTCAAACCTCTTCTGATCATCAGAAGACATCACAGGACCCAGAGAAATAGGAGGAACAGCAAGTCTAGTAGGCAAAGTATCAACACGATGGGGTACCATAGCAGTTGGTTGTACCTTTGGATTCGTAAAACCATAAGTAGAAGCCTTTTTTGGCGGTTGAATACCTCCTATAGTCTGAGAAATACCTGGAATACTTGGTGCAATACCTATCTAGGGAATGCCATCTAAACAGCCCAAAAGACCAATTAACAAATCTTATAACACCAGGGTAGAAACTGAACTCTAAGGGTCTTGAGATGGTCTCGCAACCTCTGTCTAATATCCTCATCATCATTGAAACTCTCAGGCTTGGAAGAGGTCACTCTAGCTCATCCTTTAGCTGGCGCAACTCCTCATACCTGACCTCTACCTCTAGTTTGGCCACAACCCCTACCTCACCCCTGTTGGGGCTCCAACAGTGGGTGTTGGCTTAGCATCTTCAACATCTCTGGATCTAGTCCTAACCATCTGCGTAGAAAAGAATGGAATACAACTTTAGAATATTAGGCATGAACAATCCGCATGATAAGGAATCAATTTAGAGAAGTTTTTCCTAAAGATATCTTATAGTCTCTTAAAGATAGATACAGACCTGAATGTATCGATCCGCGAGATTCTATTAGACATCCTACTCTTTTCACTTATCAAACCAGTGAACTTAGTGACCTGATACCAATTTATCATAACCTAAAAGTTGAGATCATGATGGCACCTACCTTGATCCAGCCTTAGTAGGTAAGCTGAAACCCCATAAAAGAAAAAAATTGAAATAAGATAAAAATGAAAAAATACAAGACATTTAGAACAAAGTCAGGCCATAATATGTAAATAACAGAAACATCTGAAAGAAATACATCAATCCCAAAACCTAGTGTCATAAGTGTGAAGAGCATCTAATATAAATCCAAAATCTGAATAATACATAAGTTTGTCTATAATAATAAATAAAGACATAAAGATAAAAGGAGGCTGGAATAACGATCCAGAGGGGAACTCACCAAATCTCCGATAAAGCACTCTTAATACACGAATCATCCACCGCAGGTGGAACTCGTACTGGGATCTACACTGAAAGGGCACAAAAGTAGGAGTGAGTACGCTCCACTTGTACTCAGTAGGTAACATAGGCCGACTAAGCAAAGTAGAAAACTAAACAAATAAAAGATACTATGAGCATGCTTCCACAAAAGTTCCCAAACGGTAACTCACATCATCATCACTAACAATAATACCATATACATCCAAAAAAACAACAACTACACACGAGTTATATAAAGAAACTAAGTACACGGCAACAAGCATGTGAGTAGAAGTTCAAATGATGCAATGCAATGATAGTGGTATAATGATAATATGAACCATCGCATAGCTCTTGTATATGCCTTCCGAGCCTACTCGCTTCTTTGACAGGACCATATACCTTCACAATCTCAATCTAAGGACGCGTTGTAGGAGTAACCCATTACCTTCTGGGTGGAATTGCCACAACATGGGCATTCTTCTTAGCAAGAATTAATGCAAAGTATCGTATTTGACTTTCGAGCCTGCTCACTTCTAGGATAGGACCATATACTTTCACAATCTCAAATCTCAAGTATCAATCACCTTGCCGACATATTTCCCGATCAAGGATTTTGAAAAGTGTTTCACTTTCTGTCAATATCAGTGTTTCTCAGTGGTACCAAATCTCATGAATATGTATAGATGAAATGAGGATGTAATGCTCACAATCAGTTAGTATGAAGATAGTAATCAATTTAATACAGGTATAAATAAGCTCAGAATCAACTCAATATGTAAATAATTCATGATATAAGCCCTCGTACGGCACAACTTGAATAAATAGTCATGTAAGACATCAATAATATCATTTCAAACCCCTCACTCTGGCATCACTATAATGATAGAGTTAAATAATGCTCAAATAAGGCCTATAATATCTATTCAATCCCCCCCTCAGGCATCACAACGATAATAATGGCATTTAATTCACAAATAAGGCCTATAATATCAAATAAAGCCCCCACACAGGCATCACACTAAATATAATCTCTCAAGTCAACAATAATATGCATATAAGCCCCCACACGGGAAACACGATAATAATAATAACCTCAAAATACAATTTTCACGTCTAATTCCTCAAACCATAGCATGCTTTACATGAATGGTTAACTACCCAGCCCAGTCTGAAGAAAGTTAGCCATAGCCTACCTCGAAATAGAACCGCAAGCCCAAAAATACTCAATAAGAAGCCTTTCCCTTTCAAGCGGCCTCGGAATGCTGCCAATCTATCAAATATGAATAATTCATAGGTAAACGAGTTCAACTTTATAATCAAGTTTCAACCTTGATTTCAATTAATAGATCAAACCTCATATTTCCTAAATCTCAGTGGTATAAAAAATTTAATGATATTCATATAATCTCTACACCTAATATTTAATTTCATCTACCAATATATCAAAACTTAACTCTCAGCGCAATAACCATAGTAGAATGCAAATTCATGGCCAAAGTGCTACGTACCAGTGAGTCTGAAATAATAAGCAGCACTTTACATATTCACAGTTAAGCTATGTTATTGTAATACCTATCATTACTTAATGATTGCTCAGCATTTCCACTCATTACCTCATGATTAGCCACTAAAGTTTGTCCCCAAGTCAAATAAGGCATCACTACAGTAGGTATGAGTTGCAAATTTGAGAATTACACTCATTTCTTACTTTACAATTCAATCAAATATAATAATATAAAAGCCAACTACCTAGCAGCTAGAGGATGTAAGTAGGAAGAGAGCTTTTAGTTAAACTTTCACGTTAAGAAACTCACGTTATCTCCTTGTTAGACCATATTTTGTGAAGAACGGCTTATTCTCCCAAGACACTAACCCAACTAATTTAATTTCTCTCACACATGGGCCAAGTAGTTAGGGTATTAAATATATTATGGACATGGGCCAAGTAGTTATGGTATTAAATATATTATGGACATGGCCCAATAACCATCAACTAAATAATTATTTAAAAACACTTAATTTCTCCTACACTTGGGCCAAGTAGCTAGGGTATCAAATAAATTATGGACTTGTCCCATTAATCACCAGCTAAATTAGTTAACTAAAATTACCCAATAGTGCTACTATGCTATTTCAATATTCCAAATCTAATGGAACTGACAGAATTATGATTCGATGCTCGGATCATAAAATGTTGACCAAAGTCAACTATCTCACTTTAAAGACTACTCAAAACCTCAAACTATATAAATTGCTCCCAAACGCTTCAGGGACCGTGCCAATCATCCCCATAACTTATAAATGATACCAACCAACAACAAGGAACGTCAAAATGGTCAAAACATAGAAAAGGATAAATATCACAGTGAGGGTTGTTACACCCAGTTCTAGCCATTTTGTTACACCCTTCTCAAAATTCGACACCCTTTTGCGATACTCACTATAACCGGAGTTCTACTAACCCATTTTACGCACCAGAAGTTGCTATGACTTTCTAAACTTACCCTCTAACACAAAATCAAATCAAAACCACCAAACAATGTACTAATAACTACCATATATATCCCTAAACCACCACACACTCAAAATATACCTAAAACTAGGCCAGCCCTGAATTTTCAAATTTTGGTCTAAGGAGAAACTACGCGAAGGTTTAACTCTCTATTTTAGCGTAACGATAATTTGGATCATTACATTAAATACCAATTCATCCTCGTTCATCCCCAAATGACAACTAGCCCAAAAGGATACAATAAATGAGTAAAGAAATACCTGATTAAATGAACAAATGTGGCTAATGCTTGTGCATTTTCACCTCCATCTCCTATGTGGCTTACTTCACCGGATGATTTCTTCACTGAACCTTCACAGAAGGAATGACTTTAGTTCTTAGCTTTCATACATCCCTATCCAAGATAGCAATTGGCTCCTCTTCGTGAGAGAGCTCCTTCTCAAATAATTTTGAATCCCAACGAATGTTGTAATCCCTATCTCTGTGGTACTTCTTAAGCATTGACACATAAAATATAGGATGAGCCCCTAACAAGCTAGGAGGCAAACCAAGTCTTTACGCCACTGACCCTACTCCATTCAAAACCTCAAAGGGTATGATGTACCTCAGACTCAACTTCCCATTCTTTTCAAACAGCATTATACCTTTCATGGGCGGCACTTTCAGCAACACCTTCTCACTCTTCACAAATTTCACATCTCTTACCTTATTATCTACATTTTTTTGGTCAACTCATAGTTTCTACCAATATCTCCTGGATGAACGTCACTTTCTCCATCGACTCCTTTAGCATATCAGTACCCCAAGGTCTCACCTTAAAATCATCAAACCACCCAATCGGCGATCTACATCTTCTTCTATACAAAGCTTCAAAAAAAGCCATGTTAATATGGAGTGGTAGCTATTGTTATAAGAAAATTCACACAAGGGTATATATTGGTCCCTCTGACCACCAAAGTCTATCACACAAGCTCGAACCATATTTTTAAATACCTGGATTATCCGTTTTGACTGCCCATCGGTTTACAGATAAAAAATGGTACTTAGTTCCAACCTAGTACCCAAATCTAACTGAAACTTCTCCCAAAAGTTGGACGTAAACCAAGTAGCTCTTAATCTCCTTCACATATATCTTGGTCAACCTGGCTGCATTATAGTCAACTCTTATCGAAATAAAGAGTGTAGACTTGGTCAAACAATCAACAATCACCTATATGGAGTCCACTTTATTAGGGTCTTAAGAAGACCAACAAAATCCATAGTTATTCTTTCATGCTTCTATTCTAGAAAAGGAATCCTATGAAATGTGCCACCAGGTTTTCGATGCTCATACTTGACCAGTTGACAATTTTGACAATTGGTCACAAAGTCCACAATGTCTCACTTCATTCTGTGCCACAAATAATGTTGCCTCAAGTCTCTATACATTTTGGTTGCTCCCGGATATGTAGAGTACTTCTAATTGTGAACCTCCTCAAGGATGGTAGGAATCAAGTTACCCACACGAGGCACACACATGCGCCCACGAATCCTTAACACCTCCTCTTTATCAAAATTGGCCTCATTTGCCTCTCCTTGTAACACTTTTTCTCTAAGATTGCTCAACTTTTTGTCTTCAAACTGCCTACTTTTAATCTTCTCAAAGAAAGTAGAATTTGCCTCAACATCGGCTAACACTCCTCATTTGCTAGTCAACTACAATCTCACATAACCATTAGTCAGAATTTTTACCTCTCTAGCCAATGGATGCGTCGACACCTCCAATCGTACCAAACTTCCTATATTTGTTGACTTCCTTCTCAATGTGTATGACACCATATTAGCCTTGCCCGAATGATACAAAATTAAGATGTCATAATCTTTGATAACTCCATCCACATTTTTGGCGTCATATTCAAGTCTTGTTAAGTAAACACCTGCTGCAAACTACAGTGGTCTATGAACATTTCACACTTTACCCCATAAAGGTAGTGTTTCTAAATTTTTAAAGAAAAGCACACTGCTACCAGTTTTAAATCATGGGAGGGATAGTTCTTCTCATACGACTTCAACTACCTCGAAGCATCAGCAATCACATTCTAACCCTGTATTAAAACAACACCTAAACCAGATCGTGAAGCATCACAGTACATAATGAAATCCTTACCTTCAATAGGCAAGGTAAGAATAGGAGCTGAAGTTAGAAAAGTTTTGAGATTTTGAAAGCTCTCCTCACACTTATCATCCCACACAAAAGGTACCTCTTTTTGTGTCAAGCGAGTCATATGTGAAGCAATGGAGTGAACCCTTTCACAAACTAACGATAATAACTGGACAACCCCACAAAACTATGAACTTATGTCATATTAGTTGGTCTAGCATAATTTTTAATATCTTCCACCTTCTGTGGGTCCATAATAACCCCTTTCTTAGACACCATATGCCCCAAAAAGGACACTGAAGACAACCAGTATTCACACTTTGAATATTTAGCCTAAAGTTGCTTCTCCTTAAGCAACCCCAACACTGTATGCAAGTGAGCTGCATGCTCCTCCTTACTCTTTGGGTAAACCAAAATATCATTAATGAAAACAATAATAAAAGAATATAAAAATGGCTTAAATACTCCAATCATCAAGCTTATAAAGGCAGCTGGGGCATTGGTCAAAATAAAGTACATAACCAGGAACTCGTAATGTCCATAAGAAGTTTGGAAGACAATCTTAGGAATGCCTTCAGCCTGAATCTTAAGCTGACGTTAACCTAACCTCAAATCAATCTTTGAGAACACTGCAGCTCTTTGTAACTAGTCAAATAGATCATCTATCCTAGGCAAAGGATACATGTTATGAATCATCACTTTATTCAACTGTCGGTAGTCTATGCACATCCGCATAATACTGTCCTTCTTTTTTCATAAAAACACAGTAGCATCCAAAGGTGAAATACTCAGATGAATAAAACCCTTTCCCAATAACTCTTGCAATTGGGATTTCAATTCTCTCAACTCAGTTGATGCCATCCTATATGGAGGGATAATATAGGATGGGTTCCCAGCGTTAAGTCTATATAGAAGTTAAACTCATAGTTAGGAGGCATACTAGGGAGGTCATTAGGGAACACCTCTAAGAATTCACTCACTACTAAAACCGAAGAAATAAGAGGAACTGCTGAACTATCATCTTGAAGATGAGCTAGGAACATCCTACACCACCGCTTAACTAACTTTTAGGCATAAATAGATGACATAAATCTCATAGGAGTAGGATTCAGAGTACCTTTTCACTCTAACTTATCCATCCAGAGCATAACTATAGTGACAGTCTTAGCATAGCAATCAAGAATAGCACGATGAGGAGACAACCAACTCATCCCTAAAATAATATCAAACTCCTCCATATCTAAATCACTAAGTCTACTAATATTTTATACCTCATTAATATCATAGTACATTCCCGATAAACCTGATTAACACATACAAAACCCCTAACTGGTGTAGAAACATACATGGGAGTATCAAGAAATTCACATTTTAAGTCCCAACCAAAGGCAAATTTCACAGACACATAAGAAAAAGTAGACCCAGGATCGAATAAGATAGAAGCCATAAGATCATAGATAAGAATAGTACCTGTGATCACAACATCAGAAGCTTCAACTTCAGGACAGGCCAGAATAATATAAATATAAGCCTTATCACCACCCTGACCACCACCTCTTCCAACATGTCCTCCACTATGGTTGGCTTGGTAGCCACCCCTCCCTATATTGTTACCACTATACCCACCATGTGGATGACCCCTACCATATCCTCTAACACAGTGAACGGCTAGAACCAAAGCACTAGAAGTTGGTTGCTGAGTCAATTGTCCTACAAATAAGAAGTTAGGACAACACATTCGAATATGACCCAATCCCCCATACTTATGACATCAGATGTCTAAAGTAGGTTGCTGAACTAAAGATGTTAAAGGTGTATAACTATCTGTTTGAGAGGGTTGATAACTGACCCCTGGAAATCCCCCTACAAACATAGGCATAGCTGAACGAAATGACCGAGAAAAGTAACCCTGTGAACTACGACCCTTCAAATAAGTACCACTGAATTGACCCATTTTTTAGGCCTTCTTTTCACTACCTTTACCTCTCCTTTCTTCTTAATCCTTTCCACCTTCTTTGCAAACTCAATCACTTTCTGAAAAGTCTTTCCAGATATAGCCACTGACGGTGTAGCCACCTGAAGACCTATGTTTAGACCCTTCATAAAATACTTGATTCTCTCCTTATATGAAGTAATCAGCTAAAGTGCATAATGAGACAAGGAATAAAACTTGGCCTCATAGGCCGCCGTAGAAAATCACCCTGCTCAAGTTTCAGCAACTCATCCTTCTTCTAATCTCGATAAGTACAAGGAACATACTTCTTAAGAAACATATTCTAAAACTGAGACCAAGTAAGTGGAGGCAAACTAGCCCTGCACTCAAAATAAGAACTCCACCATTGCTTGGTCTCTGCGGTAACTGAAATATCATAAACTCTACACCATACCTCTCCATAATACCCATCTTGTATAGACGCTCGTGAAAGTCAATCAAGAACTCAAATGCAACCTCTGACTCAGTACGGGGTGCCACAATAGCAGCATCCTGCAAGGCTGGGGATGGAACTGCAGGCATTGCTGGAGTAGTACATGTTCTAGCTAAGCTACTCAAAAAACCCAACACTTGTTGAATGAACTCTATGTACATAGACACCTGAGCTGTACTATTTTGCACTGTCACCACATTCTGTGAAACCTCTACTCCTTCCTCCTTATCCATTACCTCCTCATTCTAAACCCAATCTGGGGTATCCTTCTGTAGGGAAGGGGATAGTGATCTCTACCTAGCCAGTCCTCCGACTTCCCGAGCTTTACCCCTAATAGGTGATTCCCCTCGTCCTGCTCTTCTAGCCCTGCCCTTAACTAGAGGCCTACCCCGAAACTGCAGCCCTAGATGGTGCTGCTAGTACTGTTGCTGCTGCTCTAGTGGAATGAGTGTTCACCATCTGCAAAAAAGGAGTAAATGAGGTTATATACCAATTTGGATCACCAGATATTAATTGGAATCAATTACAAGTATGAAAGGAAGAAAGAAGTGAAAATTATTTCCTAAAGCCCTGTAGCCTCTCAAAGAAAAGTACAGATATCTCCGTACCGTTCCACAAGACACTACTAGACATGTTCTTATAAGACGAGATCAATGAACCCAGTGCTCTAATACTATCTTTGTCACGACCCAACCAGTCATGAGTGCCACCCACCCTAACTCTACGATGGGAGAACCATCTAACCCAACCCTTAACCAACTACTAATAACTCTACTAAAACATCTTTAAAAACCCACCACTATTTAACTCACTAAACACCATAAAATCAAAAAAGGTTCTTTATTAACTAACTGAATGCTCAAAAACAAATAGAGTGTAGAATGTGTCTCTAATTATTACAACCCCCGAGACTTTAAAGTCACCATACAAGAACATCTAAATAGTATCCAAAGCCAAGTCTAAAAATATCATCAAAAATACTAAGTAAAAAAATGTCTTAGTCTTGAAACAAAGGACATAAACAATATGAGAATGATCCAATGGCTGCCCGGACATAGTGTTCACCCTTGAATCAATGTCTAAAATCACAAACTAGAGTTGAGGTATCATCTCAAACATTGGAACAATCTCTACACTCAACAAAAACAAGAGTACAGGTAGCATCATCACATCAACTAAATATGGGTAGGCATCATTGGCTGACCCAACTCAACACCATATAAATAGGCAAGTTAAATGCAAGTAACAGTGATCAAAACATAACTTACAATTAATTAACAAACAAATAAATTCATACACTTCATCTCATCAGTAATACAAGTATAACAATTACACATTGGCAGATTTTTCAACAAAGGCACCACGGCATATATATATATATATATATATATATATATATTTAAATAAAATAATAATTACATGGATGCAAGATGCACACACATACTAGAGTCAGCAGGGATTCTCAGATATGACCCGTAGGGCATGAGCTCAATCCATGTACCAGTACTGGTATGGTACCTAATCTAATAATAGTGTCATCGTGACACCCGATCCATATAACAATATTGATGTGACACCCGATCCATATTATCTCAATACCATCTCAGGATCATATGTTAAATGCATGATATAGTCAATAATCACAAGTAATGCCCAAAAAAATCACAAACACCGAACTCACAAATAAGCACAGGGTCAAGTAAGTCCTTACTATATTTAAACCATAATCTACCTCGATTCCTTGCTTGTAACCACTATATAGCCATAAACTTGCCCTTCCTTTCAATTTTGGCTCATTATTGATATATAAACAACATATACACAATTCTTAACACAATATTTCACCCTTCTTAAATATTAGGAACTCATATTTTTCAAATTAACTTAAGAATTTTCCCTAGTTCATTATCTAAGTGTTTCTACCCTTTAAACTCTTGAGTTCTACATTTTTTAATATTACAATCAAGAATTCTACCCTAGAAAGTATTTTCTAACACCCTAGGATCATCAACAACTGATAATAAGCTAAATTCCCACCAATTCACAATTTAGGGCTAACCTTCAATTTCTACTATGATTATAATTCTCACAATTTCTATAAATTTAAAGGAGTAATAGTTTGAAGTGTAAACAAACCTTACCTCAAAGCTGAAAAATCCCAAAAACTGAAGAAAATCGCCTTCTGCTATGCCCTTGGATGTTTTTAGAGAAGTGGGAATAACAAATGGATTTTTGAATTTTAAAAATTAAAATACTGCATATTGGTTGCTACAGTTGTATGGTTGTCACTACAGCGGCACCGCTGCAGTAGTGGATTTGCCGCTACAGCGGCTCCTAGGCCAATTGGGGCTACCGCTGCGATGACACTTTTGTTGCTGCAGCGGCACTTCTGTCATTGCAGTGAGCCAAACTAGTAACTCAGGACTTGGTCCCAAATTTAGACATTTCATAATATACTTCTCAAAATTTGATACTATGAACTAACCCTTTCGGGGTAATCTCTATAATCGGAGTTCTACTAACCCATTTCATGCACTGAAAGTTTCTATGACTTCCTAAACTCATTCTCTAACACAAAATTAAATAAAAACCAACTAATGCTTTAATAACTATTAGATTTTCCTAGACCATCATATTCTCAAAATATGCCTAAAACTAGGCCAAACCTGAATTTTTAAGTTTTGTTCCAAGGAGAAAAATGTTTTACTCTCTATTTCAGCGTAACGATTTTTTGGATCATTACACTAATTTGGAATGGCTTTTAGTGAAAAGTTTCTAGTAAGGTAAGAAATACTTACATGCGTTCAGGATTTTTGGTATGTTTCTACTGTCATGATGAGCTCAGTTTTTGTGCAAAGACTTATGGCATTTTGAAACACTCCTCGAGTAGACTTGAAGAAATTTCAATGGTAAAACTGATTGGAACTGGAATTGACATTTGGAAGATAAGAATAAGAGTATATATTTAGATTTGGAAGGTTAAAGTTTCATCTTTAGAAAGTGAGAATTGGGTTAGGAATGACGTGGTTACTTGGGTCTTGTTTAGGTTATGGTGATATTATCATATGTTTTTCAGATGGATTGTAAACTATAGAGTATGCTAAGAGAAGGTAATCTACAGATGTTCAAATCAAGTGTTTTGATAAGTTCCATGGTAGTTTTGAATTGGTAACTAGTAAGGTTTAGATTTCAAATAACGGACATGATAGGATCAATGGAGAAATGATTGGTCGTGAACTAAGGTATGAGATTTTATAGAATCTTTAGGAGAATGGGAAAAGGTCAATTGGTATAGGGAATTGGCTACATAATTTGGGTTAGGATTCAGGTTTTCTGCGGTAAGGCTACATTTATGATAGAGGATTATGTTAGGTATGGATTGTTAGGATTAGAAAGATTAAGCATGTCAGTGGAAAATCAAGAAGATGCTTATTTTGGAAGAAGTGCCAAAAATCAAGTCCAAGAATTGTGAAAAAAAGTGGACTAAATGCTACACATATATCATGGGTCAAGTCCAAACCAAATATGAGTAACATTAGGCACACATGAAGCCCCAAAGGAAAGCCCAGAGAGCTGCCACATGGAAGCCCAAAGAGAACTTAATTAGCATGCCCAAAATTGCTAAACAAATCAAGGTTAAAGGGCTGAAGTTCACACCCAAAAAGTCACTGAAATCTCACATGTAAAAAGGGGCTAAAATAAGTGCTATTTTTAGGCTTATGTTTTGGTTAGGAGTTTGGAAACTTTTCCTTATTTTATTAGAAATTAATTTTGGTATTATTTTTACATGCTTGCCTAGTTTAAAGTTTCCTAGTTAGGTTTTCCTATTTATTTCTATAAAATAAGATTCGAATCCCATGCTATTTGGGATAGGTTTTTCCCCATTAACACTACTAAAAAAAGGATAAAAAATGTCGGACAAAAAAGCGACGGACAGCATCGCTCCAGAAAAGCTATGGAAAAACGACGTTGTCCGTCGCTTTCTTATTTTTTATTTAATAAAAGAGACGGACAGCGTCTCAATGTTTGTCACTTTTTTCGAGGATTTTTGTGCCAAAAAAATTAATAAATAATTTATAATTATATTTTTATAAATGCGACTGATAGCTTCGCTATTATTAAAAATAAATAAGAAATTAATTTTATGAAAACGACCCAGGCTGTCGCTTTTTAAATTTATTTTTAATTTTTATTTATTTTTTAGTAAAAACGACGGCCAACGTCTCAATGTCCGTCGTGTTTTTCATGAATTTTTGTGCCAAAATAAGAAATAAATAATATATAATTATTTTTTTATAAATGCGGCGGACAGCGTAGCTATTATTAAAATTAAATAAAAAATAAATTTTATGAAAACGTCCTTGTCCGTCGTTTTGTGGTATTTTTTAATTTATTAATAAATAAATAATTTTTATATTTAAAAAATTAATTTATATTTATTTTTTAAAAAGAAAAGCGACGGACAGTGTGGCTTATGTCTGTCGCTTTTTGGTCAAATTATTGGTTAACTGGTTTAAATGAAAAGCGACGAATAGGGTTGTTTTTGTCCGTTGTTTTTGTCCGCCGTTTTTTCTAAATTCTTAATATATTAAAAAAATATTTAATAATAATATACGTGGTTGTTTTAGTTAAAAAATAAATAAATGATATATAATATAAATATTACCAATCACAAGTGGTCGGTAAAAATATTTTTAATAAAACCCGACCACCATTGGTCGGTTTATTTAAAAATAAATAAAACACATCAAATGTAAAAAAAAAATTCTTACTTTCCAATAATATATTGTACAAAAGGTTGGTTATGTTGTACATTGCAATAATATATATTTATTACTTATGTTGTGCTACCTTGAATAGTATATGCATGTGATCTTGTGTAGTGATGTAGAAGTCAAAATCAAATCTCGATATAATTCATCCAAGAATGGAATACATTTATATATATTAGAAGGTTATATAGTATAAGCTAGTATACGTACTATGGAATACGTTGAGATTATTAATATATATACATATATGTTTGTGGATCGCTCCGTAGTATGAAACAAATTAATTAATTCTATTAATGATTCAACGTCCAACCTTGAATGTATGTCTCGTGTAGTGATATGCATAGTAGACAAAGGAACACATCTAATTTATTCGAGTATAGAATACATTGATATATAATATGATCAACACATAATGCTACGTATACTCATCGATTAATGTAACAAACCAAATCTCTATCAATGAACCGTCTTCTAACCCATAAATGTATGTCTCGTGTAGTGATGTAGTAGTCAAAAGGTAACCGATCGAATCGATTCGAGTATGTTGAATACGTTGATAATACGAAGTAATATACTCATCGAATAATGTAAGGAACCAATTAATTCCTATATATTAATAGTCTGTCATGAAATATATTTGTCTTGAATACATTGATAATATACGATCGAGGTGATAACAGATAATCCATCAGAGTATATGGAATAGTCATCAAAAGCTAATTAATAGATAATCCATTAGAGTATATGGTATACGTTGTATTTACGATGTAATATATATAATCATGTACGTAAATGATGTATATAGTACGTATCAAAATAATCAATACTGGTGGAATAATATAACGAACCAAACTTAATATATATACTCATGTACGTAAGTGATGTATATAGTCCCTCTCTCTCTCCGTTATAATTACCAAACTTAATAAGTTTTGTAAGTTTTGTATAATATATTGCTAATATCGTAAATTTCATATAATATATTACATATAATATATAATTTATCGGTAAGTAATTTTAGGAACGGCGTTTTACACTATTTTATTAGTATTAATAATAATAGTTGTTATTATTATTTTTGTTTATTAAATTATATATATATATATATATATATATATATATATATATAATATTTATTAAATGACAGCCTAATTCAATTCAATCTCTCAATTTATTTAAATTCTGGGCAATGACTGTTCAATTTATGTCAATTTTAGCCTAAATTAATTCTAATTATACTTATCCCAATTTAAAATTTCCAATCTGTTGACCCAATTTTGACCCGGATCCGACCCAAATATCAATGTCAATCTTAGACATTCATCCGATATGATCCAACGGCTGAAATTAAACCTCACTTACTTTCCTCTTTTAATTACCCAACTCCCATAACTCCCTAAACCTAATTCATTCTACTTCCTCCATAGCTGCCGCCCCTCACCCTTAAACTCTCTCCCCTACCCCTATGCTAATGACCACCGGCGAAACTCTCATTCGCTACTCCTTTCCAAACCCACTTCCATCACTGCATCGTCGGGCTTTCAAGATCTAGAATTGGGTCGATCATCGGGTCCCCGTCGGGGCTATATAAATGGGAAGCAAGACCCGACCCAAGCTGTGGCTTCCGGAATTTTCAGATCAACACTATGGTATCGACGTTTCAGAGGCTGGCTAATACCCTAGGTACCCCTAAGGATACCGTCGAGATATGAGAGAAACTGTGAGTTTTTTCCTAACATTTTGTTGTTTTATTTTATGATTTTGATTGATAGTGAACAAAATTAGAATCAGATTTATGAGATCTGAGTTGATGCTTATGTTGTTGTTGTTGATATTCTGCTGGTTCTTGTGGTTTATAAATATAATGTGTTTTAGTTGTTGAGATAAAATTAATGTGTACAAATTATAATGAGCATTGTCAATATTAATGTGTTTCAGTTTTGGAGATTTTATAACAATTACTCTGCTAGCATTACATTACAGCTTTTAGAGTTTCTAACAGTAAGTTTCTTTGAGAACATTGTATCTTATTCGATTCATGTTTGTACGAGCTGAAATGTTGTGATTTAAATTGAGTTCGTTGATGTGCTTCTAAGATTTTCTTTAAACAAGATTACAAATGTATTAGTGGAGATTCCCACTGGTGGAGATAAAGTGTTGGCTTTTGTGTTAAATAAAATACCCATTTGAAGTTAAGTTCAATACTAGTGCATAATCTTGTATTATAGATCTTATGTCTTGAATTGGAGTTTCTGTGAGATTCAATATGTCAATATTCTTAATTTATGGAATGTTAGAATTCAAAGTGACAAGTAATTTTTTCATTGGTATTTTATCTTTTGCATATACTTGTATCACGTGACAATTATTTGTTCTTTGACTTCTTTTTCTAGGCTAGACATTTTAATCGATAACTGTTAGCTTTTTAAACTACTTACTTTAAACTACTGAAATAGTGAATTGATATTGTGAACTAGTGACTTGATATTGTGAAGTAGTGACTTGGAATAGTTAAGTAGTGAATTGAAAATGTGAAGTAGTGATTTGGAATTGTGAAGTAGTGACTTGATATTGTGAACTACTTACTTTAAACTAGTGAAATAGTGAATTGATATTGTGAACTAGTGACTTGATATTGTGAGTGAAGTAGTGACTTGGAATAGTTAAGTAGTGAATTGAAAATGTGAAGTAGTGATTTGGAATTGTGAAGTTGTGACTTTAAACTAGTGAAGTAGTGACTTGATATTGTGAACTACTTACTTTAAACAAGTGAAATAGTGAATTGATATTGTGAACTAGTGACTTGATATTGTGAAGTAGTGACTTGGAATAGTTAAGTAGTGACTTTTAACTAGTGAAATAGTGACTTTAAACTAGTGAAGTAGTGACTTGATATTATGAAGAAGTGAATTGAAAATGTGAAGTAGTGACTTTTAACTAGTGAAATAGTGACTCGGAATTGTGATTGAAATTGTGAACTAGTGACTTTAAACTAGTGAAATAGTGAAGTAGTGAATTAAAAATGTGAACTAGTGACTTGGTATTGTGAAGTAGTGACTTGATATTGTGAAGTAGTGACTTGGATCAGTAAGTAATAGATTGAAAATGTGAAGTAATGACTTTTAACTAGTGAAATAGTGACTCGAAATTGTGATTGAAAGTGTGAACTAGTGACTTTAAACTAGTGAAATAGTGAATTGAAAATGTGAACTAGTGAATTGGTATTGTGAAGTAGTGACTCGGAATAGTAAGTAGTAGATTGAAAATGTGAAGTAGTGACTTTAAACTAGTGAACTAGTGACTCGGAATTGTGACTGCAATTGTGAACTAGTGACTTTAAACTAGTGAAATAGTGAAGTAGTGACTTGAAAATGTAAACTAGTGACTTTAAGCTAGTGAAGTAGTGACTTTAAACTAGTGAAATAGTGACTCAGAATTGTGATAGAAATTGTGAACTAGTGACTTTAAACTAGTGAAGTGTAGTGAATTGAAAATGTGAAGTAGTGACTTTAAACTAGTGAAGAGTGACTTGGAATAGTAAGTAGTAGATTGAAAATGTGAAGTAGTGACTTTTAACTAGTGAAACAGTGACTCGGAATTGTGAACTAGTGACTTTAAACTAATGAAATAGTGAAGTAGTGAATTGAAAATGTGAAGTAGTGACCTGGTATTATGAAGTAGTGACTTAATATTGTGAAGTAGTGATTTGGTGTGTATTGTGAAATAGTGATTTAAAATTATGAAGTAGTGACTTGAAATTGTAATTGGAATTGTATAAGATAGTGACGTTAAACTAGTGAAATAGTGACTTTGAATTAGTGAAATAGTGACTTGAAATTGAAATAGAAATTGTGAACTAGTGACTTTAAACTGGTGAAATAGTGAAGTAGTGAATTGAAAATGTGAAGTAGTGACTTGGTGTTGTGAAATAGTGATTTGAAATTGTGAAGTAGTGACTTGAAATTGTAATTGTAATTGTGAAATAGCGATGTTAAACTAGTGAAATTACGACTTTAAATTAGTGAAATAGTGACTCAGGGTTATAATTGGAATTGTGAACTAGTCACTTTAAACTAGTAAAATAGTAAATTGAAAATGTGAAGTAATGAATTGGAATTGTTAAGTAGTGACTTGATATTGTGAAATAGTGATTTGTAATTGTGAATTAGTGACTCGAAATTGTAATTGGAATTGTAAACTAGCAAAGATACTGAGAGTGATGACGAGTTTTTGGCGTCTACCCCTTATCATTATTGCATTTTTTGACACATCTGACACTTTTTAGATGTTCTTTGAACTTTAGTTTAACTATTGGAACACTTTTTAGGTCTTTTATTTGATTGTTTATGTGTTTTGATGATTTGGATGATATGTAGTGTACTATATATTGTTATATATCTGTTTTGGCAACAATTAGTGTTGCATTGGGGTTGTATTTTGATTGTGTTTTTATTTGGCAGATGGGATATAGAAAAAGCAGATTTTTGCAACTAAAAAATATGCAGATAGACGACGGACATCGTGGATTTAGTCCGTCGCTTTTCTGAATTTTTTTTACAATTTTTCCAGAAAAGCGACTGACAGTGACACTTATGTCCGTCGTTTTTTTGATTTTTTATTAAAAAAATTCCAGAAAAGTGACGTTGTCCATCGCTTTTCCAGGAAAAAATTTAATAATTTTTTTTCAAAAAATGATGTTGTTCGTCGCTTTTGTTCCTCATTTGTTCTTCATAAAGCGACGGACATCGTCGCTTTTTCTGGAAAAAAAAAATTCCATAAAGCGACGGACATCCGTCGCTTTTGTTTTTCATTTGTTCTTCATATGAAGAACAAAAGCGATGGACAGCGTTGCTTTTTCTGAAAAAAATATTATTTTTTTAAATCAAAAAGCGACGTTGTTCGTCGTTTTGAAAAAACAAAGGTCTTTTTACGACGCAAGTGACTGAGACGCTTTTCCATCCATTTTGACCAAAAAAACGACGTTGTCCGTCACTTTTGGCCGATGTTTGTTGGCCTTTAGTGTAATAGGAATTGATTTTGTTGTTTTCAATAAGATATGATTAATATTATTTGAGAGGTTTCTCTTCTTTACACATTTGTGTGTGCTGACAATAGTCTTGCAACCCTATAAGAATAATTTGTTATGAGGTAAGATTAATTCTTAACTTGATATCTTTGGTTTCTATTAAAGTTATAAAAGAAGGTGATTAGTCTTGTACTAATTGTTATCTTTAATTCAATATAGGGGTCTAGATCGCTTTTGATCTAAGTTCTTAAATTGACTATATTAGTATCATAATTAGTCTTAATATGTTAATTTTAAATTCTAAGATCAATTAACGTTCTTAGCACTTATTTTGAAATTTGGCGATTTTATTCTCTAATTTCCCCTATATTTAATTTCATTTCTTTAAACTTAATATTTTTGCTTCTGCATTATTTTCTTATTTATTCAAGTAACCAATTCTTATCAAGTGGTATCAGAGCGGTTTTATCAAGGTTTTGTTCCTGATAATTTTGGAAGTTTCAAAAAATAAAACCCCAAAAAAAAATCTTTTTTTATTTTTTTGTTAAGCTAGGAGTTTCAAAAGAAAACCAAAAAAAACAAACAAAATTTTTTTTTTGATTTTTTAAATTATTAAGGTACATAACCAAATTAAAAAAATGGGGGGAAAATGAAATTAAAAAAAAAAAAAGAGGAGGAGAAATTCAAGTTCTTGCAAATTAAGTTGTTTTTAGAAACTCCGGGTTTATTGTGTTTCTTGGTTTCCAACATCAAGAAGAGGAGAAATTTGGAGTTTTTCTTGTTACACACATTGGTATTTTCTTGTCTTATCAATCCCGATTCGTCTAGGTATTGGTAAATTATTTTTCTTTCTACATATTACTTCTAAAAAGTTGTTACTAGTAGGGTTATATATAAATCCTAAAAGATTCAGCCAAAGGTAGTAACTTTAGTGGGAAAAGGGCAAGAGAGAGTGAGATCAATAGAGCAAAAAAAAATGGTCAAAAATTGAGAGATCTTTGTTTTCTTTGATATTAATTTTGAGATGTCTCAAGAAGGTTGTGGTGATGAACAAAGAACTCATAGGGAGGCTGAATTAAAAGAACAAAATGACATCAACTTTGCTAAAGTGTCAATCACACAGTTGGAGGGTATGAATGTCACTGTAGCTAATTTAAGGAGGAAAAATATTTTTCATAGAAGGTGTAGAATAAAAGGTAATATGTGTTCTATGATTATTGATTTTCAAAACGGTGCTAATGTGATAAGTTCATACGTGGTGGAGAAGTTAGAACTTACATGCATCAAATACACTACTCCTTATAAGCGGCAATGGTTGAATTATTTTGGTGAACTTAAGGTAACTAATCAATGAATGATTTCTTTCTCCATTGGGAGGTATTCAGATAATGTTCTTTGTGATGTAATGTAAAACCCCGTACCTACCAAACCCTATTTGACGACGTTGAACGTTGTTTACCTAAGTATCGAGAGCCAAAGGTATGTAATGTTATTGATGAGTTAATTGACATTGGGCCTAGTACAAGGGATTAGACCCTCGTGGGAGGTGTAACACTCCGTATGTTGTCGAACCTATACGACTACGTGTGCATTTATGGAATTAATTATACATGAGAGAGTTGATGAATTATTCATTTATTTGTTGGGACTTATATAAGTATTGTGCCATTGGGCCAAATGAGGCCCAAGGATCATGAAGAAGACTTGGCCCAATGGGGCAAAACATGATCCAATCTTCCGCTTGACTAATCAACCATGCATTTAATGCCAAGAAATTGATAAGAGTGACTTGAGGGATCCATATATATATATATATATAAGGAATTATACACAAAATGTGGTGGGCTCAATTAACAATTTGTTAATGAGTTAAATGAGGCCCAAAAGTTCCAAGAAAAACATGGCCTAACATGAGAAACAAAAGATCCATTCTTGCTTGACCAAAGAAGACCCTCAATTATTGACTAAGTGGATGGATAAGGAGGACCATGAGGCACTATATAAGGCCATAAATCAGATTTTTATTCATAAAAAGACACATGCCATTTTCTAGAATTTTCCACAATTCTCTCTACACTCAAACCCTAAGCCTTCATCCTTTTGGCCAAAGATCATCACTTGGTGAGTATTGGTAAGTGTATATTATTATGGTTTAATATATTTTGTGCATGGAAAATGATTTATACTATGTTGGTTATGTTGGTGGAGTGTGAGAAGTTCACTATGTGTGAAGTGTATGTGTTTGTTAATTCGGAGGATGGTTTTGCCTTGTAAACTTGAACATGGGCTTGTGGTCTTGAAGAAAATGAATTTGATGGGTTCAATATTGTCATGTGAGATGTGATTATAGTCTCCCCTTTTTTGTTCATGGTGTATAATATTTGAAATTTCTATTGCGAAATTGGTTATGGTTTTGGTGGCGGATTGGCCGTAAAGTGTCGTTTTGGTGATGTTATGTGTGTTGTGAGACCATATCTGGTTTTTGACATGTTATATGATCAAATATATGTTAAAATAAGTTTGGTTATGATCATGGACCATTCATTGCATAAAAAGACCCCAAAAAGACCATTTCGGACCAAAACGGGCACCCGCCCTCGCAGACGAAGCACCTGCGGGCACAGGTGCCTCTGGCTACTGCCAAAGGTCACCTGTGGACGCAGGTCATCCACCTGCGGGCGCAGGTGGCTTATCGGATTGGCCCAAAACTTCGAATTGCTTGTTTTTGCATCCCTTTGGCCCCCAGAAACCCCTATACCCTTCATGGATGTAATTATCAACTTGTGATGTCGTTTTAATGACTTTAAAGTGTCGTATGGAGGTATGTTGGACTATTTTAAGTATGTATGGTTTTTCATATGTTGTTATGAGGCAAATGGAGAAGCGTAAATATGACGAAATGATAATGAGAAGGCATAAAGGGTAATTGTGATGCGAAATGCTATTGTCGTATGAACTCTTGGTCAATGAGTGGAATGTTATGGTAGTGTTGGCATGTTGATATGATAAATGACATTTTAAGAAGATGAAATGACGTTCTAAAGTAACTATGTGATTCATGGTCATCTTGTGCACTTGTAAGGTAGTTGGTTGCTAATATAAGCTTCGTTATGTACTTGTGATGTAGAGTGAGACGTAAGGAAAGAGCTGGACTATTGTATTTTCATATAAGCTTGGGTATTCATAGTGAGACGCAAAGGTATGTAAGGTTAATCTTCTCTATCCTTCTACAGCATGTGGTGTTCACATTGTCATAGTACTCTTTCAATTCCGAAATGCTATAAGGTATTCCGTATTCGATAGATGGTTAGTGTTACTCACATAGTCCTTAATCATTGACAATTGGTGACTTATATGACTCATGTCTATTTGTTGAATTGTGATCATTGACTAGTATGTGAAAAAGTTCTATAAGTTTCTAAGGCATCGTATTTCTAGTTGGTAAGCAGTGGCTACTCACATGTGCCTTATTCATTGTTCACTATCCTAAGGTTCCACCAGTGTTACACTCCAAGGGAGGTCTATAGTATTCACATGTCTCATATGCATTAATAATGTTCCGAAAGCCAATAGTGGTTATGCTCATGTGTTTTGTTTAGTGCTCATTGTCTTAAGGTTCCAAAAGTGTTCTATTTCAAAGGGGTTCTATAGTATTCCAACTAAGGTTGATATATTGTTATTCATATGTGTTTTACTCCTAGACGAATCATGACCCACTTAGTTCTTATTTACGATGGAAGTTCTTAAGTTGTCACATGTTGTAAAGTCTAAGAGAACTATCGCAACGAGAGTAATGAGATCAAGAGAGCTTGTTTAGTTGAATAGCATTGTTCCAATCATGTTACGTTCCAAAGTTCCAATAGAGTTATACACATGTCTCATATTCATTAGTAATATTCCAAAAGTCCAATGAGGTTATGTTCCAAGGTTTCAATAGTGGTTATACTCATGTATCTTGTTCATTGATCATTGTCCAATAGTTCCAACAGTGTTATGTTTCCATGAAGGCTATATTTCCAATAATGCTTATTCACATGTTTCTCACTCATTGATTATTGATCCAAAGCTTCAAAGAAAGTTGTGACTATCATTGTAATAATCTCTCACAAGTAAATGTACCAATCTCTCAAGAGTAATGAAAGAAGTAATATGCAAGCTAATGTACCTATCCCTCACAAGTAAAGATGTCAATCTTACAAGAGTAAAGATGTGAAGTAATGTATGTTGTGTTTCAAGTTTCAAGAATATTTCCATCATCAAAGTATCACTCATTGAATGAAATAAAGAAGAAATGTTTAATGGGTGGCATCCCAGGGGTTAAATACCTAGCATGGGTCGATCCCAATAACACGGGTGGCATCCTAGGGGCGACAGAAAAGCCTAGCATGGGTCGATCCCGATACATCGGTACATCCCAGGGGAGATAAGCCTAGCATGGGTTATCACGATACATCCCAAGGGCGATAAGCCTAGCATGGGTTATCTCATGACATCCCAGGGGCGATAAGCCTAGCATGGGTTCATATGACATCCCAGGGGTCAAAGTACCTAGCATGGGTTCATCTCATCCCAGGGGCTACAAAACAGCCTAACATGGGTAGAACAATAAAGATGAATGAATATGAAAGCAAGAGAAGTAAATAACGTAATATACATGGTTTTCCATATATAGAAAGAGAGTTTATTCACATTGCTATTTCTCTTATATTGATTCCATGGTTGTTGTTATTATGTACGAATCATTGGAGATGATAATAAAGAAAGAAAAAAAAGGTACATGGTTCCACATATAGAGTTCCTCTCATAATTATTTCCATTAAAGTTCTTATGTATTGATGTAGTTTGATTATAGCCTTACATACTCAGTACATTCTTCGTACTGACCCCTCTTGGGGACTTACCTTACAGGTTACAGGTGCAGGCATTAGTAGACCTCGATAGTAGGCTGCGGATCGTATACAGGTTTCTGGTGAGCTCCAGTTGCTTCGGGGCTTCCCAAGTCACACGTGAACACTAGGTTTTGGTATTATGTATACATTATATAGACATGGTCATGTATCTGTAGAGGCTTTGTAGACAGTTGTGGGAAGGCAAATGTAGGAGGTGTATGTCCATGATGACTTGATGGCCCTGTCGGCTAAGTTTCACATATGTATATATATTGAGCACATGTTTCATGAATTTCGTTATTAGCATGATAAGTTCTTACGTGATACTGGTATTTCTATTAGCATGATAAGTTCTTACGTGATAATGGTATTTCTAATGGCATGCATATGAACAAACATAAGCAAAGATTGGT
The DNA here is from genome assembly GCA_031232105.1 of Capsicum rhomboideum. NCBI lineage: Eukaryota > Viridiplantae > Streptophyta > Magnoliopsida > Solanales > Solanaceae > Capsicum > Capsicum rhomboideum. The sequence goes on from CP124718.1 coordinate 25,835,146, forward strand.
TCTCTCGGGCCTTATCGGTTTCGGGTGCCAATCACGCCTCAATGGGAATTTGGGGTGTGACAAAGTGGTATCAGAGCAGGTCGTTCTAAGGGTGTCTACAAAGCCGTGTCCGAGTAGAGTCTTTTTCATGGATGTGTTGTGCACCACATTTATGAGCAGGAGGCTATGGGGCATTTAGGATGTTGTTTCTCTTCTTCAATTTTAGATCGTGCCATAGAGCCGGTGTTGTAAGTTGAATTGAAATCTGACCATGGTAAATGTTTCTCTTTGATATAGTAACCATGCCGATTACGAGAAGAAGTAGAGGTAAAGGGAAGAAGGTAAATATGCCTGCTGACGAAGAAATGAGTAGACTACCACCTGACCAAGCTAGTCAAGGTGGGGCAAATGCTGAAAGTTTATCTCGATCTTCCTCTACTTTTCCAGCTCCAGGAGAGCCAAGAGGTAGAGAAGTACCTGCAGAACCACCTACGAATGCCACTGATCAGGATTTGAGAAATGCAGTACACATGTTGACTCAGTTAGTGGCGGTACAAGCACAAGGTCGAACTGAAGATGACGCGGCTAGAGCAGCTAGTCGGCATACACAGGACTTTTTAAAATTGGACCCTCCTATATTCACTGGGTCAGACTTGAAAGCGGATCCACAGGATTTTATGGACCAAGTTCAGAGAGCACTAGAGGTGATGCATGTAACAGGTGTAGAAACAGTTGAGCTGGCACCTTACAAATTGAAGGGTGAGGCCGTATTGTGGTATGAGGACTGGAAAAGATCAAGAGGCACTGATGCGCTCCCAGATGGTTGGGAAGAATTTAAAATGGCATTTCTAGATCACTATCTTCCTTATGAGATCCGTGAGGCTCGTGCGAATCAGTTTTTAAATTTGCGTCAAGGTAATATGAGTGTTCGAGAATACAGTTTGCAGTTTAATTCTTTGGCTTGGTATGCTGCAAATGTGGTGGCCACGATGGAAGATAGAGTCCATAGATATGTGGATAGACTGGAGCCATACTTGGTACGAGACTGTACTATTGCCGCTTTGAACAAAGATATGGACATTGCTAGAATTCAAGCCTTCGCACAGAAAATGGAGGACCAAAGGCAAAGAAAAAGAATACAGGAATCTGAGGGAGGTCCATCAAAAAGGACGAGACCTATGGGACAGTCTAGGGTGTTTCCAGGAGAATCTAGATCGCGGATGTTACCGCCTAGACCTACATTCTCTTATTCCACAGCAGGTGCTGACTCTCAATTCTGAGGGTCTAGAGGTGGTCCATCTGGACAAAGTAGTGGAGTACGAAGCTCACAGACAGTAGGATCTTCTCGTCTTCCGTGTCAGCATTGTGGAAGGTACCATTTGGGTGAATGTTGGTTGGGAACAAATGCTTGTTTTTGGTGTGGCACAGTGGGGCACCTAATGAGAGAATGCCCACAAAGGGGTGCGAGTAGTATAGCACGACCTATGGGATCAACTGTTGTATCATCAGCATCAGTTCCTTCCCCGATCAGAGGCGTTCAGCCTATTGGTCGTGGTAGATATATGAGAGGAACAGCTAGTTTCGGTGGGGTCCAAAATCGTACATATGCTCTAGTGGACCGGCAGAATGAAGAGGCACCTCCTAATGAAGGTACAAGTATATTATCACATTTTTCACATGATGTACATGTAGTGATTGATTCGACCTTTACCCTATCGTATGTTACTTTATCGACTACCGTGACTTTAATAGTACATTGGGGTTATGAGTTATATTAATGGCAATATTTCCACTTGTCAGTAAGTTTAGTGTAGTCAAAGGAACATATCGTAAGGGTATAGTGGATGTTGTTGTGATTATAGATGATAGATGTGCTTAAAAGCGTCACCAATTAAAGGGTTAATGAGGTTAAAAGAAAAGATTGAACCTATATAACATGCTATGTACAATTTGCTGGAAGTGCATAAGAGTTTTCTTTCACATTAAGATCAAGATACCTATATGTGCTCCAAACGAAAGGGAAAAGTTCAGAGTGGAGAGAGACTAAGTATCTATATGTATCTATATGAGTATACGTATAGAAATGCATTTGTTACATATGAGACGACATTGTTAACATTCGAGGATGAATGTTTCTAAGGGGGGGAGAATGTAACACCCCGTACCTACCAAACCCTATTTGACGACGTTGAACATTGTTTACCTAAGTATCGAGAGCCAAAGGTATGTAATGTTATTGATGAGTTAATTGAAATTGGGCCTAGTACAAGGGATTAGACCCTCGTGGGAGGTGTAACACTCCGTATGTTATCGAACCTATACGACTACGTGTGCATTTATGGAATTAATTATACATGAGAGAGTTGATGAATTATTCATTTATTTGTTGGGACTTATATGAGTATTGTGCCATTGGGCCAAATGAGGCCCAAGGATCATGAAGAAGACTTGGCCCAATGGGGCAAAACATGATCCAATCTTCCGCTTGACTAATCAACCATGCATTTAATGCCAAGAAATTGATAAGAGTGACTTGAGGGATCCATATATATATATATATATAAGGAATTATACACAAAATGTGGTGGGCTCAATTAACAATTTGTTAATGAGTTAAATGAGGCCCAAAAGTTCCAAGAAAAACATGGCCCAACATGAGAAACAAAAGATCCATTCTTGCTTGACCAAAGAAGACCCTCAATTATTGACTAAGTGGATGGATAAGGAGGACCATGAGGCACTATATAAGGCCATAAATCAGATTTTTATTCATAAAAAGACACATGCCATTTTCTAGAATTTTCCACAATTCTCTCTACACTCAAACCCTAAGCCTTCATCCTTTTGGCCAAAGATCATCACTTGGTGAGTATTGGTAAGTGTATATTATTATGGTTTAATATATTTTATGCATGGAAAATGATTTATACTATGTTGGTTATGTTGGTGGAGTGTGAGAAGTTCACTATGTGTGAAGTGTATGTGTTTGTTAATTCGGAGGATGGTTTTGCCTTGTAAACTTGAACATGGGCTTGTGGTCTTGAAGAAAATGAATTTGATGGGTTCAATATTTTCATGTGAGATGTGATTATAGTCTCCCCTTTTTTGTTCATGGTGTATAATATTTGAAATTTCTATTGCGAAATTGGTTATGGTTTTGGTGGCGGATTGGCCGTAAAGTGTCGTTTTGGTGATGTTATGTGTGTTGTGAGACCATATCTGGTTTTTGACATGTTAGATGATCAAAAATATGTTAAAATAAGTTTGGTTATGATCATGGACCATTCATTGCATAAAAAGACCCCAAAAAGACCATTTCGGACCAAAACGGGCACCCGCCCTCGCAGACGAAGCACCTGCGGGCACAGGTGCCTCTGGCTACTGCCAAAGGTCACCTGTGGACGCAGGTCATCCACCTGCGGGCGCAGGTGGCTTATCGGATCGGCCCAGAACTCCGAATTGCTTGTTTTTGCATCCCTTTGGCCCCCAGAAACCCCTATACCCTTCATGGATGTAATTATCAACTTGTGATGTCGTTTTAATGACTTTAAAGTGTCGTATGGAGGCATGTTGGACTATTTTAAGTATGTATGGTTTTTCATATGTTGTTATGAGGCAAATGGAGATGCGTAAATATGACGAAATGATAATGAGAAGGCATAAAGGGTAATTGTGATGCGAAATGCTATTGTCGTATGAACTCTTGGTCAATGAGTGGAATGTTATGGTAGTGTTGGCATGTTGATATGATAAATGACATTTTAAGAAGATGAAATGACGTTCTAAAGTAACTATGTGATTCATGGTCATCTTGTGCACTTGTAAGGTAGTTGGTTGCTAATATAAGCTTCGTTATGTACTTGTGATGTAGAGTGAGACGTAAGGAAAGAGCTGGACTATTGTATTTTCATATAAGCTTGGGTATTCATAGTGAGATGCAAAGGTATGTAAGGTTAATCTTCTCTATCCTTCTACAGCATGTGGTGTTCACATTGTCATAGTACTCTTTCAATTCTGAAATGCTATAAGGTATTCCGTATTTGGTAGATGGTTAGTGTTACTCACATGGTCCTTAATCATTGACAATTGGTGAATTATATGACTCATGTCCATTTGTTGAATTGTGATCATTGACTAGTATGTGAAAAAGTTCTATAAGTTTCTAAGGCATCGTATTTCTAGTTGGTAAGCAGTGGCTACTCACATGTGCCTTATTCATTGTTCACTATCCTAAGGTTCCACCAGTGTTACACTCCAAGGGAGGTCTATAGTATTCACATGTCTCACATGCATTAATAATGTTCCAAAAGCCAATAGTGGTTATGCTCATGTGTTTTGTTTAGCGCTCATTGTCTTAAGGTTCCAAAAGTGTTCTATTTCAAAGGGGTTCTATAGTATTCCAACTAAGGTTGATATATTGTTATTCATATGTGTTTTACTCCTAGACGAATCATGACCCACTTAGTTCTTATTTACGATGGAAGTTCTTAAGTTGTCACATGTTGTAAAGTCTAAGAGAACTATCGCAACGAGAGTAATGAGATCAAGAGAGCTTGTTTAGTTGAATAGCATTGTTCCAATCATGTTATGTTCCAAAGTTCCAATAGAGTTATACATATGTCTCATATTCATTTGTAATATTCCAAAAGTCCAATGAGGTTATGTTCCAAGGTTTCAATAGTGGTTATACTCATGTATCTTGTTCATTGATCATTGTCCAATAGTTCCAACAGTGTTATGTTTCCATGAAGGCTATGTTTTCAATAATGCTTATTCACATGTTTCTCACTCATTGATTATTGATCCAAAGCTTCAAAGAAAGTTGTGACTATCATTGTAATAATCTCTCACAAGTAAATGTACCAATCTCTCAAGAGTAATGAAAGAAGTAATATGCAAGCTAATGTACCTATCCCTCACAAGTAAAGATGTCAATCTTACAAGAGTAAAGATGTGAAGTAATGTATGTTGTGTTTCAAGTTTCAAGAATATTTCCATCATCAAAGTATCACTCATTGAATGAAATAAAGAAGAAATGTTTAATGGGTGGCATCCCAGGGGTTAAATACCTAGCATGGGTCGATCCCAATAACACGGGTGGCATCCCAGGGGCGACAGAAAAGCCTAGCATGGGTCGATCCCGATACATCGGTACATCCCAGGGGAGATAAGCCTAGCATGGGTTATCATAATACATCCCAAGGGCAATAAGCCTAGCATGGGTTATCTCATGACATCCCAGGGGCGATAAGCCTAGCATGGGTTCATCTCATCCCAGGGGCTACAAAACAGCCTAACATGGGTAGAACAATAAAGATGAATGAATATGAAAGCAAGAGAAGTAAATAACGTAATATACATGGTTTTCCATATATAGAAAGAGAGTTTATTCACATTGCTATTTCTCTTATATTGATTCCATGGTTGTTGTTATTATGTACGAATCATTGGAGATGATAATAAAGAAGAAAAAAAAAGGTACATGGTTCCACATATAGAGTTCCTCTCATAATTATTTCCATTGAAGTTCTTATGTATTGATGTAGTTTGATTATAGCCTTACATACTCAGTACATTCTTCGTACTGACCCCTCTTGGGGACTTACCTTACAGGTTACAGGTGCAGGCATTAGTAGACCTCGATAGTAGGTTGCGGATCGTATACAGGTCTCTGGTGAGCTCCAGTTGCTTTGGGGCTTCCCAAGTCACACGTGAACACTAGGTTTTGGTATTATGTATACATTATATAGACATGGTCATGTATCTGTAGAGGCTTTGTAGACAGTTGTGGGAAGACAAATGTAGGAGGTGTATGTCCATGATGACTTGATGGCCCTGTCGGCTAAGTTTCACATATGTATATATATATTGAGCACATGTTTCATGAATTTCGTTATTAGCATGATAAGTTCTTACGTGATACTGGTATTTCTATTAGCATGATAAGTTCTTACGTGATAATGGTATTTCTAATGGCGTGCATATGAACGAACATAAGCAAAGATTAGTTCTCTCGGGCCTTATCGGTTTCGGGTGCCAATCACGCCTCAATGGGAATTTGGGGTGTGACATGTAATTCCTATGCAAGATTGTCATATCATTTGATAGGAATGCGATTTATGATAGAGGAAAGAATAGAGTTTCTCTTGAGCTAAATAAATGATAATATGTCCTTGCATATTTAACTCCATCCGAAGTTTATGAAGATCGGAATCATGAGAAAGAAGCAATAAAATCTTTTGAGCGAGAAAAAAATGAGAAGAGTAAGAGAGTGCATGTTGATATCCCAAGAGAGGAAAAAGGAGAGGTGTTGTGTGAAGAGAATGGGATGTCAAGTGAGAAAAAAAGTGAGGTCGAGAGAAAAGAAAAGGGAGACGTCCATGAGAGTAAAATGAGAGGGATGATCATGATGTAGAGAGAGAGAAAAAGTGAGTTTGAGTGAAGCTATTTCTTATTCTAACTCTCACATTTCTACTTCTTCTTCTAGTTGTTTTGATCTTTTGTTGGTACTCATGAGAAAATTTACATTGAAAAACCATCATTGGATGAACTCCATCCTAAGGTAGTTGAAACTACATGTCCCATTGAGCAAGTGCATGGTGATGAGAAGGATAAATCTAAAGAAATTATTTTGGACATGTCCAAGATAAGACTCATAACAAATATTTCGACAAGATAGTTGTGGATATAACCCAAATACGCAAGGAAAAATGGGGTGATGTTGCTCCTTCACTACTGTAATGACCATTGAATGTGAAATTTTTCTTTTTATTTGTTTTGACCATTTTACCCTTCTCCATAGCTGTTACATGCTGATTATAAGGTGTGGGGATGGTTGGCACAGTCCCCGATACATTCGGGAATGATTTGGGAAAGTTTGAGGATCTTAGAGGTTTTAAAAGCCACTAGTTTGACTTCGTCCAACATTTCATGTTTTGAGAGCCGGATGCGACTTGGTCAATTACATTAGATTCGAAATGTCAATTTTGGGTTCGTAGCAGGGTTGGTTCAGGTTCAAAACTTTTATTTTTAATTTTGAACCTTTATTTGAAATATAGTTAAATTAAGCTTTTAGGGGTTCCAGGGGATAATTTGTTGTAAACATCCTCTTTTCGAAAATCTGACATTGTCATTGAGTCCGAAACGTCAAAACTAGCCTAGTAGCATATATGCTTTAGTTCTGTGGGTCCCGAACAAATTTTGAGGGTTCATTTGTAGATTTTGGGAACTTGCATTTCAGCTAAATTGTTGTATCTGATGCAAGGAAAGAACCTTATTCACGTTTGCGAGCCCCATGTCACTATCGCGAAGAAGGAAAATACTCTTCATCGCGTATGTGATGATGGGATCAGGTTCGCGAAGGGTTGACATTTCCTTCATCATAATTGTGACCCTGCCCGCATTTGCAATGAACATTTAATTTATGATCAATTGTTGACCCTCACAATCGCAAGATATTGACCGCGATCGCGAGGCACTGTTCACGAAACAGTATAAATACTTCATTTTCATAATTGTTCACCATTTTTGTACCTTGGAGCTTTGAGAAAGGGCAATTCTTAAAGTTTTCATCACCATTTAAGCTTAGGTAAGCTCCCAACTCTTATTCCAATTAATTTCCATTGATTTTATTCTTAAAATAGCTTCAAAACCTTGATTCAAACTGCATTTTTGGGGGTTTTGCCGACAATGCTTTAAAATGATTTATCTTTGATTTGGGCCTCATTTTTAACTCATTTTCGAGTAGGTTTTAAATTGTAGACTCCTATAATCATGGGAAATGTGTTTCTACAATAAAATTTTGGTTTTATCCCTCTCATTTTCAAACCCGTTTTTTCGAACTAATTTTGGAACCCTCTCTAATATAGCTAATATAGGTATTATTAGCTTTCTTTTGACGCGTAGATGATTTTTTTGATAGTTTTAGCTCATATTAGGACCATTCGTGAAGGGAAGGCTCCATGTGGAAGGATTTCTGGCTGGGATTTCGACACTTTGAGGTAGGTTATGGCTTAACTTTCTTCAAACAGAGCTAGTTAATTAAAGAACGTGTAAAGTATGCTATGGGTTAGAGAATTAGCCAAAGGAATTATATTTTGAGACTATTATTGTTATTTTGTGTCCGTGTGGGTGCTTATTTGCATATTATTGTTGACTTGAGAGAATATATAATATGTGTTACCCATGTGGGGGCTTTATTTGACATCATAGGCCTTATTTGTGTATTAAATGCCATTTTATTGTTGTGACGCTTTTACGGGAGCTTGAATAGATATTATAGGCCTTCTTTGAGAATTAATTGCCTTTATACTAATAGTAACACCCGAGAGAGGGGTTTTTGAAATGATATTTTAATGTCTTACATGACTATTTGTCTTGGTGGTGCCTAGTGAAGGCTTAATTATGAATCATTAACATGTGGAGTTGATTTTTAGGCTCACTTATGCTGTATTGGATTAATCATTATCTTCATACTGATTGGTTGTGAGCATTCCATCCTCATTATATCTATACACTTTATGAAATATTGATACCACTAAGAATCACTTTATAAAACCCTTGATCCATGAACAATAGCCGGAGAGGTGGATTAGACACTTTACAAAACCCTCGATCTGTGAATATTAACCTGAGAGGTGAATTGAGATATGAGAATGTGTACGGGTTGCGAACCCCTTATGGGTCTTGTCTTGAAGCGTGGAGGCTCGAAAAGTGTATACAAAAAGAAATGCAATGGATTATTTCACCATCATCACATCATTATATCATTGCATTGTTTACCTTGTTTTAAATTCCTTTGTGTTTTTGTAGTGTAGTTAGTTTCCTTTATTGTCTTTATATAGTAGAACTATTAGTGGAGACGTGTAAGCTATCATTTGGAAACTTTTTTGCTTGTAGGTGACGTACTCATAATACATTTTATTCATATTTTTTTCTTTGCTCAATCGGCCTATGATACCTACTGAGTACAACTAGACCATACTCACTCCTATTATACCCTTTTGGTACAGAACCTTCGAGTATGACTCGCGGTAGCTGATTGTACGGTGATAGCTGATCTTTGGAGTATATGTTGAGCTCTCCGTTCGGAGCCTTATTCTAGCCTCCATCTATCCTTATCTTGTCTTTATTAATATTCAGAGACAGACTTTGTATTTTCAGTTTCAGATTATGTATTAAATGTTCTTGTACTTATGATATCATTTCTAGGTACTTATGTATTTTGTTTAGTTTGCACTATGTTATATATATATATATATGTGATTGCTTGACTTTGTTCTAGAAGTTTTGTCTTTTAGGTTTTTTTCATATTTTGCTTGTTTTGTATCGTGTGGGATTTAGCTTACCTATTATGGTTAATACTGAAGTAGGTGCCACAATGACCTCAACTTTAGGGTCATGACAAATTAGTATCAGAGCTCTAGGTTCATCGGTCTTATAAGTGAAAGAGCATGATTTCGTAGAGTCTCGCGTATCAGTACGTAGACGTCTGTATCTATCTTCAAGAGGCTATAAGACATCTTTAGGAAATGCTTCTCTAATTTGATTCTTTATTATGCTAGTTATTCATACCTAATGTTCTAAACTTATATTCCACTATTTTCTGCGTAGATGGTGAGGACTAGGTTTAGAGATGTTAGGGATACTGACTCAGCACCCACTATTGGAGACCCATTCAGGGGGTGAGGCAGGGGTCATGGCTTACCCAGAGGTAGAGGACGGGAACGAGGTGTTGTCCCAGTAAAAGGACATGCTAGGGAGGCCTCTCCCAAGCTTGATGTTGATTATGCTAAGGACGACCATCAGACAGAGGGTGCGGGACCAGCTCAGGTTCCCCAGAGTTCAGTTGATACCCCAGTGTTGCAGAATTTGTTGATTTATCTATTGGGTTATTTGGATAGCGTTCCCTAGATAGATGTTCCATTAGGTGTTTCGGGTATTTCTCAAACTCCGAGAGGTATTCCGCCATCAAGGTAGGCTCATACTTATGGTTTTTCAACTTCAGGGGTGCAGCTATCTTCTATGATACCCCTCATGTTAATTCACTGCCTACTAGACTCACAGTTTCTCCTATTTTGTTGAGTCCCATGATGACTTCTGTTGATCAGAAGAGATTCAAGAGATTCATCCGCTTGGCTCCTCCCAAGTTTAGTGGTGCTGTTGGAGAGGATGCCTGTGAAGTTTTGCTTGATTGCCAGGATAGGTTGCATAACCTTGGATCTCTTGAATCCTATAGAGTTGCATATACTACATATCAGTTAATTGACTTTGCCAGATAATAGTGGAGGTCTCTTGCTAGTTGTAGACCATTGGGTTTTCCTGCTATGACGTGGGCTTAGTTTTCTGAGGCTTTTCTGGAAAGGTTCATGAATCATGCCTTATAGTTTGAGGGATCATATGAGAGATGAGTTTGATCACCTGGAGCAGGGTTTTATGACTATTATAGAGTATGAGGCACAATTTCATGCACTATTTAGATATGACACTGCCAGTATCTCAATCGAGTCAGAGAGGATCAGGAAGTTTGTCAAGGGGTTGACAGGTGATTATCAATTGGCTACAACTCAGATGGTTGTTTCAGGTGCTTCCTTTCAGAGTATTGTGGATCATGCTAAGTTGATTGGGTCGATTCAGCAGAGTACTCAGGGTACTAGCTGTGTTAAGAAGATCCGCCGATAGGGTAAGTTTAGTGGACATGTATTCTAAGGTAGGAGTTTCTCCGGTAGAGGTTCTCATGGTTACCATGGTAGACCAGTTCAAGAAGCTTCACAGGGTTTTGATAGTAGTGTTGTGGTTCCCATGGTTTCATACATCCAAAGGTACTCAAGTTTTGGTTCATCAAGACAAGGAGGTTATTTCAATTCTTATGGTCCCCCTCAGTATGAGTCTAGTGGTAGAGCTTGTTATGCATGTAAGGAGATTGGTCATATGGAGAGGTACTGTACTTGGTGTGTTTATGGTTCTGCCCAGTAGGGTTCTCAGCTTCAGCTTTGTCCTACTCCTATGCGATTAGAGGTGCTTCTCAAAGTGGCAGGAGTGGTGCTAGAGGTTTTAGACATGGAGCTTGGGGAGCTCGTGGTAGAGGAAGCAGGGTTGATCTATCTGGGAGTAGACATGGTTAGTGCTATGCTATACCTGGAAGACTTAAGGCAGAGGCCTTTAATGCAGTTATCACAGATATCATCCCAGTTTGCCATCGTTCTGCTTTCGTATTATTTGACCCTAGGTCTACATTCTCCTATGTGTCTACATATTATGCTATTGGTTTTGATGTTGCATATAAGTCTCTTATCATGCCTATCTGTATTTCTACCCCAGTAAAAGATTCTTTAGTGGTGGATCGGGTGTACCGATCTTGTGTGGTGACCTTTGCTGGGCATGAGACCTGGGTAGAATTAATTATCCTACATATGGTTGACTTTGATGTTATCTTGGGTGTGGATTGGTTAGCCCTCTATCATGTTATTCTGGATTGTTATGCCAAGACCGTGACTTTAGCTACTCTGAGCGTGCAAGGATAGCTTGGAAGGGTACTTTTAATTCGAGTTCGAAGGAAGTTATATATTTTCTACGTGCTCGTCGCATGTTAAAAAAAGGATGTCGATCTTACTTGACTTTCATTCGCGATACTAGTGCTCTTTCACCACTTTTTTTGGATTCTATTCGAGTTGTTAGGAAGTTTCAGGATGTGTTTCCTACAAATTTGTCTGGTATGCCTCTGGATCGTGATGTCATGTTTGCCATTAATGTTGAGCTGAGAAACAAGACCATTTCTATCCCTCCCTATAAAATGTCCCCGACTGAGTTGAAGGAATTGAAGGAGCAGTTATAAGCCTTGTATGTCTTCTTGGGGTACCTCAGTCTTATTTGTGAAGAAAAAGGATGGATCTATGGGTATGTGTATCGACTATCGGCAATTGAACAAGGTGAACATCAAGAATAAGTATCCTCTTCCTCACATTGATGACTTATTTGACCAGCTCTAGGGTGCTTCGGTGTTTTCTAAAATTGACTTGAGATCTGGATATCACCAGTTGAGGATTAGAGCTTCGAATGTTCCAAACACAACTTTTCAGACTCGATACAGTCATTATGAGTTTTTGGTCATGTCATTTAGACTGACCAATGCCCCGGTAGCGTTCATGGAATTGATGAACTGAGTATTTCAATTGTATCTCAACTACTTTGTGATTGTATTTGTGGATGATATCTTGGTTTATTCTAAGAATAAGGCTAACCATGTATGGTACTTGAGGACTGTGCTTCAAAGGTTACGAGAGGAGAAGTTATATGCTAAGTTCTCCAAGTGCGAGTTTTGGTTGGATTCTATTTGTTTCTTGGGTCATGTAGTGACCAAGGATGGCATTATGGTCGATCCAACCAAAATAGAAGTAATTTATTATTGGGGTAGACCTACTTTTCCTATCAAGATTAGGAGTTTTATTGGTTTAGCGGGTTATTATCAGTGTTTTGTAGAGGGCTTCTCTTCTATTATGGCTCCTTTGACCAAGTTAACTCAGAAGAAGATTGTATTTTTATGGTCGGATGCTTGTGAGGCGAGCTTTCAAAAGCTCAAGGAGTTGTTGACTTTGGCTCCTATCTTGACCTTGCCCAAGGAGGGCATAGGTTTTACCGTGTTTTGTTATGCTTCTGGTGTCGAACTAGGCACTGTGTTGATGCAGAAGGAGAAGGTGATTACGTATGCTTCAGGTTAGTTGAAGCGTCATGAGAAGAATTACCCTACCCATGATTTGGAGTTGGCCACAGGTGTGTTTGTGTTGAAGTTGTGATGACATTACCTATATGGAGTCCATTGTGAGATTTTCTCTGATCATCATAGTCTTTAGTATTTCTTCACCCAGTGAGATCTTAATATGAGACAACGATATTGGCTTGAGTTGCTTAAGGATTATGATATCACCATTATTTGTCATTCGGGCAAGGATAATATGGTCACGGATGCCTTGAGCCGAAGGTGATGAGTATGGGGAGTTTAGCCATCTTTTAACTCAGGAGTGACCTTTGGCCTTAGAGGTTTAGTTAGCTAACCAGTTGGTTAGGCTTGATATTTTGACACCCGAGCATGTGTTAGCCTTTGTGGAGGCTAGATCTTCCTTGATAGAACAGATTCAGACTCATCAGTTTAATAATGATAGATTGAGGGTAATTCATGATAAAGTATTGAGCGGTGAGGCCAAGGCGGCATCTCTTGATTCTGATGGTATTTTGAATATTAGTGGTCGAGTTTGTGTGGTGAAGGTTGGTGGATGGGTTAGACTTATCTTGGAGGAGGCTTATTCTTCTAGATATTCCATTCACCTTAGAGCGGCTAAGATGTATCATAACCTAAACCAGCATTATTGGTGGGGTGGTATGAAAAAAGATATTGTGGAGTTCATGACTAAGTTTTTGAATTACCAACAGGTGAAGTATGAGCATCAACGACCAGGTGGTACGATGCAAAGGATGCCCATTCCCAAGTGGAAGTGGGAACGGATCACCATGGATTTCATAGTTGGCCTACCCTTGACCTTGGGGAAGTTTGACTCAGTTTGGGTGATTGTGGATCGATTGACCAAATCAGCGCATTTCATTCCAGTAAAGGTGAATTATAATGAAGAGAAGTTGGCTAATATCTACATTAGATACATTGTTCATTTGCATGGCATACTGATATCCATTGTATCTGATAGAGGTACCTAGTTTACCTCAGGTATTTGGAGTACTATTCAGAGTGAGTTGGGTAATCAGATTGATTTGAGCACAGCTTTTCATCCTCATACAAATGGTCAGTCTAAGAGGACTATTCAGGTGCTAGAGGGCATGCTCCAAGCATGTGTCATGGACTTTGGAGGTCATTGGGACCAGTACTTGCCCCTAGTAGAGTTTGCCTACAACAACAGTTACCATTCCAGCATTTAGATGGCGCCTTTTGATGCTTTTTATGGGCAGAGGTGTAGATCCCCCATGGGTTTTGACTCATTTGAGGTAAGGTCATGGGGTATTGATTTATTGAGAGATTTGATGGATCATGTGAGATTGATTCAGCAGAACCTATTGGCTGCCAGAGTAGGCAGAAGAGTTATGCCGACCGTCAAGCCTATGATGTATCATTCATGATTGGAGATCGATTTCTGTTGATGGTTAGTCCAAGGTTCATTGGCCCTTTCGAGATCCTTGAGAAGTATGGTGATGTAGCGTATAGGCTAACTTTGACTCTATATCTATCAGTTGTTCATAGTGTATTCAACATTTCCATATTGAAGAGATACCGTCCAGATGATGTACATGTGATTCGATTGGATTCTGTTGTACTAGACCATGATTTATCCTTTGAGGAGGAGCCTATTTCTATCCTAGACAGACAGACTAGAAAGTTGCGGTCTAAGTGTATTGATTCAGTGAAGGTCCAGTGGAGACATCACCCCATTAAAAAGGCTACTTGGGAGGTCGATTCTGATATAAGGCGTAGATACCCCCAGCTCTTTACTGCTTCAGGTATTTCACTTACTTTACAGTTTGAGGACAAACTAGTGTTTTAGGGATGGATAATGTAACGACCATTGAATGTGAAAGTTTTTCCTTTTTATGTGTCTTGACCATTTTACCCTTCCTCATAGTTGTTACATGCTAGTTATGAGGTATGGGGATAGTTGGCAGGGTCTTCGATGCATTCGAAAATGATTTGGAAGAGTTTGAGGCTCTTAGAGGCTTTAAAAGCCACTAGTTTGACTTCGGTCAATATTTTGTGATTCGAGCTCCGGATGGCGATTTTGTCAGTTTCATTAGATCTGAAATGTCTATTTGGGGTTAATAGCGGGGTTGGTTCGGATTCAGAATCTTTATTTTTCATTTCGACCCTTCATTCAAAAAATAGTTAAATTAAGCTTTTAGGGGTGTCGAGGGCTAATTTGTTGTAAACTTTTCAAAAATCTGACGTTACCATTGAGTCTGAAACGTTGAAACTATCCTAGTAGCATATATGATTTAGTTCTATAGGGTCCGTACAAATCTCGAGGGTTCTTTTGGAGATTTTGAGAACTTGCATTTCAGCTGAATTATTGTATTTGATGCAAGACAAAAACCTTTTTTGAGTTCGCAAGCCCCAGATCACAATCGCGGAGAAGAAAAATACTTTTCATCATGAACATAATGATGGGACCGCGTTCGTAAAGGGTTGACTTCTTCTTCGTCGCGATCGCGACCCTAGCTCGCACTCGCGATGACCATTTAATTTCTGGTCAATCATTGACCCTCGCGATTGTGAGGTGTTGACAGTGATCGTGAGGTACTGTTCACAAAACAGTATAAATACTTTATTTTTGTGATTATTCACCAGTTTTGGACCTTAAAGCTTCAAGAAAGGGCAATGTTTAGGGTTATCTTCACCATTTGAGCTTGGGTAAGCTCCAAACTCTTATTCCCATTAATTTCCATCATTTTATCCTTAAAATAGCTTCAAAACCTTGATTTCAAATTAATTTTTGGTGTTTTTTCCGGCAAAGCATTAAAATGATTTTTCTTCGATTTAGGCCTTGTTCTTAACTCATTTTTGTGTGGGTTTTCAACTGTAGACTCCTATAATCTTGGGAAACATGTGTCTAAAAAAAAATTTCTGATTTTACCCCTTTCATTTTCGAACCCATTTTTTCGAACTAATTTTGGACCTGTCTCAAATATTGCTAATATAGGTATCATTAGCTTTCTTTTGATGCGTAGATGATGTTTTCAATAGTTTTAGCTCATGTCGAGACCGTTCATGAAGGGAAGGCTCCATGTTGAAGGATTCTAGGCTGGGATTTCGACACTTTGAGGTAGGTTATGGCTTAACTTTCTTCAGATTGGGATGATTAGTTAACGAACATGTAAAGTATGCTATGGGTTGGGAAATTAGCCATGGAAATTATATTTTGAGACTATTATTATTATCGTGTGACTGTGGGGGGGCTTATTTTTATATTGTTGTTGACTTAAGAGAATATATATTGCGTGTTGCCCATGTAGGGGGTTTATTTGACATCATAGACCTTATTTTATGCATTAAATGTCATGTTTATCATTGTGACGCCCGTGCGGGGCCTGAATAGATATTATAGGACTTCTTTAAGCACTAATTGCCTTTATCATGATAGTAATACCCGAGAGAGGGGTTTTTGAAATAATATTTTGATGTCTTACATGACTATTTGTCTTGGTGGTGCTTAGTAAAGGCTTAAATTATGAATCATTAAAATGTGGAGTTGATTTTTGGGCTCACTTATGATGTATTGAATCGATCATTATCTTCATACTGATTGGTTGTGATAATTCCATCCTCGTTATATCTTTACACTTCATGAAATTTTGATACCACTGAGAAACATTTTATAAAACCCTTGATCCATGAACAATAGCTGGAGAGGTGGATGAGAAACTTTACAAAAACCCCAATCCGTGAATATTAGTCGGAGAGGTGAATTGAGATGTAATAAAGTATGTAGGGTTGCGAACCCCCCCCCCTCCCTCCATGGGTCCTAGCTTGAAGCGTGGAGGCTCGGAAGGTATATATGAAAAGCCATGTGATGGCTTATTTCACCATCATTACATCATTATGGCATTACATTATTTACCTTATTATGCACTCTGTGTTTTTGTTATGTAGTTAGTTTTCTTTGTTGTCTTTATATATTAGAACTATTAGTGGAGATGGTGTGAGCTACCATTTGAAAACTTTTTTGCTTCCAGGTGAGGTGCTCATAGTATATTTTATTCGTATTGTTTTCTGATTTGCTCAGTCGGCCTATGATACCTACTGAGTACAAGTGGACTGTACTCACTCCTATTGTGCCCTTTCGTTGTAGATCCTAGTTTGAGTACGACTCGCGGTAGCTGATTGTGTAGTGATAGTTGATCTTTAGAGTATCTAGTGAGCTCCCTCCATCTATCCTTATCTTGTTTTTATTAGTATTCAGAGACAAACTTTGTATTTTTAGTTTCAGATTATGTATTAGATACTCTTCTACTTATGACATCATTTCTGGGGACTTCTGTATTTTGTTCAGTTTTCGTTATGTTATATATATGTGTGTGTGTGTGTGTGTGTGTGTGTGTGTATGTGTGTGTGTGTGTGTGTGTATGTGTGTGTGTGTGATTGCTTGACTTCATTCTAGAAGTCTCACCTTTTGGGTTTTCTTTTTGTATTTCACTTGTTTTATATCGTATGGGATTTGGCTTACCTACTATGGCTAATACCGAGGTAGGTACCATCATGACCTTAACTTTAGGATCGTAACAACTACATAAGACCAAGTATAGTAGGTATAGGTGGCTATTCATATTCTTGGTATTTCTGGAACACCTAAGGTCTTTCGGGAGGTGATGATGAACTACACTCTTAATTCTTACGTTGGTGACTTGGTTAATTTAGAGGATGATGATATTTGGCTATATAATAAGTCATTAACTGTTGATTGTGAATTCCCACTTATTGAAAAGAAGCATGAAGTTTGTGTGAAGAGGAATGCGAATGAGTTGAAAATTTAAAGGTTCTTCTATCTTTTTTTGAAAAGTCAAGTGTTTATGTGACTTGTGTGTATGATAAAGAATCTATGAGAGGAGTAATTTATGATGCTTGAATATATCATATAAGTGTTCAATTTGATACATATTCTATGGATCTTATGTCTCCTTTGTTAAGCCAATTGGATTACTTTATTGATAGAGCTAAATTAGAGAGGCACATATCATTCTCTATGTCATCTATACGTGAATTTTGTTATGCTCATACAAGGAATAGAATTTTCTATTGGGATGATGATATCCACATGCTTTATAAGGGTGTATTTATACATGTTAAGATTGATTGGATTAAGTGGACACATGGTTACTATCTTGTTTTGTTTCTACCATTGTTGCTTTTGAGTAATGGATGTTGTTTACTCATGCATGTCTTCTTGATTTTGCGAGATTCAAATTCAAGGATGAATTATTTTTAAAAAGAGGGGAATGATAGCATCCACGTTAGCCTACTTTCACTAAAGTTGATGGTTTCGAATGAAAAATCAAGAAGATTCTTATTACGGAAGAAGTGTCTAAAAACAAGCCCAAGAATTGTGAAAAAAGAGTGAACTAAGTGCTACACATATTTCATGGGTCAAGTCCAAATCAAAGATAAGTAAAATTGGGCTCACATGAAGCCCCAAAGGAAAGCCCAGAGAGCTGCCACATGGAATCCCAAAGAGAACATGATTTGCATGCCCAAAATTACTAAGAAAAAAAAAATCAAGCCCAAAGGGATGAAGTTCACACCCAAAAAGAGACTGAAATCTCACGTGAAAAAAAAGGTTGAAACAAGTGCTATTTTAGGCTTATGTTTTGGTTAGGAGTTTGGAAACTTTTCCTTATTTTATTAGAAATTAACTTTGATATTGTTTTTACATGCTTTCCTAGTTTAAAAGTTTTCTAATTAGGTTTTTCTATTTATTTCCATAAAAGTAAGATTTGAAGTCCATGCTATTTGGGATAGGTTTTTTCCTATATATAGGACTGAATTTTATTATTTTTAATAAGACATAATTAATATTATTTGAGAGGTTTTTCTTCTTTACACATTTGTGTGTGATGACTATGATTTACTTGCAACCTTATAAGAATGATTCTTTAGGAAGTAAAGAGTAATTCTTAACTTGATATCTTTGGTTTCTATTAAAATTAATTAAATAAGGTGATTAGTTTTATATTAATTATTGTCTTTAATTTTTTCAATATAGGGGTCTAAATCACTTTTGATCTAAGTTCTTAAATTGACTCTATTATTATCATAATTAGTCTTAATTGCTAATTTTGAATACTAAAATCAATTAGGGTTCTTAGCACTTATCTTAAAATTTGGGGATTTTATTCTCAAATTTCTCCTATCTTTAATTTTTTGTCTTTAATCTTAGTATTTTTCTCTTCCGCATTATTTTCTTATTTATTCAAGTAATCCAATTCTTATCAACTTGTACATGGAAAAGCACATTGTTGCAGAATTTATTATTTTGGAATGTTAAAAGGAATAATAAAGTATTTGACTTGAAGGTTTTGATTTAGAGTATGAGGTAATATGCCATGAGCCTTGTGTCGAAGAATACAGAATAGTGAGTGAGCAAAGGAATGGATAAAAGGCTTGTATATTGGAGAGTTTGAAGTATTCAGAATTGTGTCATGGGTACGAGCTAAGAAATAAGACATCATATGTAGATCCTTGGTGCAGAGTTGAAGATTTGAGTGGATTTCAGTCTTTGAATTTAGAAAACTACAACGCAAGGTAGAATGATTTGACAGCGACATATGAAAAGTTTAGCGGGGACTTTTCTAAATATTTGATTCAGTTCAGGTGGTAATCAGTGATATATGGGTGATTTTGCATTTCTACACTGGGTTTGATTGCTTGCGTTGTGACAGGTTGCTTACATGTGTACTACCAAAAGGACTTGTAGCTCTACAGGTTTATTGAGGATTTTGGATTGACTAATGTTACCTTATTGAGGTAAACTACACATGCAATTATGATGAGTTATATAGATATTTGGTGATGTACAACGGGTATATGCTTATGGTATAAGAAGTTTTTAGGATGATCGGTGATTTTCTCTAAGGTTTGACATAAGAATATGATTGTTTGGATAGTGGTTGAAGCAGGACATTTGAAGATTTATATGGAATTGATATCAGTCTCTAACGTGGTAGCTTCAGTTCAATGAAATAGTACTATCCGACTTGTAATTAGCGCTATCATCCTTGGATAAGGCCAATTCTAACAGAAAATGCTTTGAATAGATTTGGAACAAGCAGAGGTTCGTTTTGAGAAAAAAGAAAAGTCATAATTCAGAGTTATGAAGAGTGGAAATGTATTTTCTAAGTGTTTTGATACTAATGCTAGTTCTGGAAGTGTGAATAGAGAATTTGTAAGGTCGTGATATTTTATTGGAACAGACTTGACACTAGATTTCGGCTAATTGTCAATTCTTGGTCATTATCATTGACATATAAATGTTAGATATCCATGTACGACTGGATATTTCATTGATCATTGATTTATTTTTTTGAGAAAAGTATAATTTCTTTGAAGAATTTATGTCATAATTGTTGATTGCATAAAATTTGGAGTTTCGCCCATTTGTTTACGGAGCAGTGAGATGGGGGTGGAAAATATTTTCTATAAAATTCGGCTTATTCCACCACCATTTCGATCTCTATCTCATAAATAAAAGTTTCATATAATGAAATTTAGTGACATATACGTGATATTTGGTGGTGTTTAAGGTGGTTTTTGATGATGATACAAGAGTGATACAATGACATACAAGTGTGATACAATGAAATACAGTATCATACAAGTGTATGTTGTATGTATGTAAAGTGTATGTTGTATTCATGGAAGGTGTATGTCTGGCATTTCTGGGGTTGATGACTAAAGTGTATGTAAGTTGATCTTATATTCGACTATTTTCAGTTAGGTAGAGATGTTGTATGCACTCGAATACACTTATTATGTATAAGGATATAGTATATTTTACTTGCACAGGGATACAATTTATTTCATTATATTTTGAAACCATTATCTGACTATTAGTTTCCGTCAATAAGAGTATAGAGAATCATATTAGGTATTTTAAATTCCTCAACTTTTCATCCAAACATAAGGACTTTAAAGAAGAAGCTACTAGGAATGTTTAGGAGGTTTCTATTCAAGTTAATCCTACGTGGACCATTCACCAAAAATTCAAAAAGGTAAATGGTGCAATGAGTAGGTGGTCCAGAGAAATATTTGGAGACATCTATAGTGTAACAATAAGATTGGAAAGGGATATAGCTGAGCCAAAAAAAATTTATGACAACCGGGAATAATGAGGTTATCCGAACCAATCTGAAATGAGCAAAACTCAATATGTCCAATATTTCAAGCATTAAGAGGATATTCTGAGGTAAAAAGCTAGAGTGAAATGGTACAATGAAGGAGGCTTGGACACTAGTTTCTTCCATAGTGTCATTAAGGATAGAAAGAAAAGGCTCAAACATTTATAGAATTCAAAATGAGCATTATCAGTGCGTTAAAACCACTAAGAATGTCTCAAAGGAATCAATGGATCACTTCATAAGCCTATTTAGTCAGAAGGCTAAATACACAGATTTCTTCATGTTAAATTCCAATTCAAACGTCACTAAGGAAGATAATATCATGCACACAACTTTCCCTACTATTGAGGAAATTAAAGTAAGTATTAATTGGCTCTATGGATCCTGATAGCTCTCTAGGCCCTGATGGCTATATTGCTCACTTATTTCAAGTAACGTGGGAAATTATTTGCAGTGAGATTACTCGAGCTATTGAATCTTTCTTCTGTGGGGTCAATCTCCCAAATATGTCACCCATACTTATATTGTTATACTTCTAACGATTCCTTTCCCCAAACTTTTTCTTATATTAGACCTAGTTATAAGTTTTTACAATTTCTTCAGTAAAATCATTTCTAAAGTGCGTAACTTTAGACTCAGTAGTAGTACAACCATAGTGGGTTTGTGAAAGTCATATCTATAACTGAGAATATCCTCATGGTTTAGGAAGTGATTCAAGATATTGGGAAAGACAATTGTAATGGTAATGTGGCTCTTAAGTTAGATATGACCAAGGCATATGATGGAATATCTTGGCCATACATCTATATTCTAATGTGGATGATGGGATTTTGTAATACTTGAATAGATATATTTTACAGGCACATATCCAGCAATTGGTATTCTCAGGTAGTGAACGCCACAAGACAAGCATTCTTCAAACAAGATGATTAATACATGAGGACCCTATATATCCTTGTATATTTTTTTATGTGTTGAATTACTATCTCAAAATCTTAATTATTAAACAATTTCTCTAACTTTACTAGATTCTATATGCAGAAAAATAGAGCTAGTATTAACCACCTGGCATTTACTTATGATATTATTCTCTTTTCAAGTGGATGCAGGTACTCTATCCCTCATGATGCACACTATAACTGAGTATGAAGTTATTTTTGCACAAACCAATAAAAATAAATTTTCTTTGATCTTGGATACCAACCAATTAAAAACCTGATGAAATCCAAAGGATCAGGAGAATTACTAGAGTTAATCACAAGTTGTTACTATCAAATATCTGAGTTGTCCTATTTATGTAGGAAGAAAAAAGATTGATTGTGTAACAACTCTCATACTGATTTTTTACTTTTGGAGCATTTTGACCGTTTTACCCCTCTTCGTAGTTTTTTTATCATATTTATGGTCTACAGATATGAGTGACATGGTTGGTGGGTGGCATGATTTCTGGGTGGTCAGTTGAGTATTATCGGAGTTTTTTATTTTAGAAGATTTTTAAGTTGATATCATAGACTTTGATCAACAATTGGAGATTTTGAGGTTGTATGAGAATTATGTTAGCTCTAGAATATCATTTTGGGGTTAGTGGGACCTTTGGTTCAGTCCTGAGACATTTAGATGAATTTTAATGTTGAAAAGTTGAAGGTTTATGGCATAAAGTTAACTTTGGTCAACATCCGATGCAAATAATCTTCATTTGGGAATGTGACGATTCTATTGAGTCGAAATATCGTTTTTAGTATATTAATATAGTTGATTTGTGTTCACGGGCTTTTGAATGAGTGTCAGGGGTTGGATCAGGGATTTGTGTTTGAGTTTGGCTGCTGATTTCAATTATTGCTTGTGTAGCCTCCCATCCTTCTTCTCATTCGTGATCCCGTAGAGGGCTTTGCAATCACGTAGAAGGAATCAAGCTGGTCCTGGTCAGATGTAGTTTGTTCATCGTGTTTGTGATGTGGGCATCGCAATTAGGATGGGTCGAGATGCTCAGCTTCGCAATCGTAAGGGATCTACCAAAACCACAATGAATGATTCATACCTGGACATGTTTTAATTCCTTTGTCGATCCAAAATTCCATCTCGATTTTTGAATTTCGAAAACTCATTTTTGAGAGATTCAAGAGGTGATTTTTTATATTTCTTCCTTGGGTTTGATTCCTACACTATTTTTACATATTTTTCAATAATTATTTCATAATTTTATCCTCATATCTTGATTTTTCAAATTGGAGATTTTGGGTAAAGTTAAGAAATGGTATTTTAATAATTTCAAAATCGATTTTAAATCTATTTATTATGACATTTCATATTTGAACTCCTTAAATTATGAGTAACATGATTTTTCTATTAAAATTCCAATTTTTCCCTTGTAGACTTGGGGTTGACTTTTTGGATCCAAAATTTAAGTAAAGCAATATGACTATTTATGGATTTATTTTATTATGTGAAATACGTATTTAATCAGATTGGGCTCGTTCAGAGACTCTTCCGAAGGGTGAAACTTCAATTTGACTTTTTGAATTTTCTTTAAGCTAAGTTGAGACTTTCTTTGACTCTTTTCGAATTATTATGTGTTATTTACATGTATGGGGAGTAATGGGGAGATGGGGTCCCGTATAGATGAGATGACGAACATATATGCGGTTACCGGTGATTTTTGTAAAGTACTAAAATGAATAATGACTTGGTTGGACTATTTTTTCCTATTATTGATACATGACTTGATGTATAAAAAGTGGTATAGTGATTCTATCAGCTTGATAGTGGTTGATATTGATTATACCTCCCTTGATGAGTGTGGTTCGAGTAATTCAAGGGAGATTGATGATATTTTAGGCTCGTAGCTGATATTTTTGAGTTGAGTTTTGCCTTGTATGCCCGGCTGAGATATTTGTGTACTTCTTGTCATTTGTGAAATACGCATACTCACTCATATTCATATCATAACATTGTTAAGAATATATTTTGAGAAAAGTGATTTGAAAGTGACTTGCATGTCTGATGAAAAGTGTTCCGACTGGTTTTCTACTAATTTTGACTATCATACCCGATGAGAAAGTGTTCTGAGTGGCCCTGTGGGAAATAATTTTGGGTGAATTTATGATTTTCATGCTTGATGGAAAACTATTTCGGGTTTATATATGGACCTTGCGAGTCCCCCCATAAGTCCCAGCTAGCTTGACAGAGCAACGTGTGTATATCCTAGCATACATTGCATCATATTGAATTTCATTTCATCATTTCCTCTTTAGATTGATTCAGTTATTGTTGTGTACAGTGATTAAGGGGATTATTGATGTTGTTCTAGTTTGAAATAGTCGTGGATTTTGTGCACTGTTGTTTCCCTATTATTGATGTATATCTGCCAAACAGGTGGACTTTCCTGTTTGGCAGATGTTTGAGGTTATAAACAGTAGTAGTGTATTTAGGTGATTTTTGTCATCTGATTTTGTATTAGTTCCATAGCCTGATTAGTAAAATATAATAAACCTACAACATTTATCCTCAGTTATTATCGGGTTATTAGTTAGAAAATTCTAAATTATTACATAATCATAACTTGATAAAAAAATAAAATCAAAACTAGTATCAAACCATTAAACAAATAATTGATAATCAATACACCAATAATATTTTTTTCAATTTGAATTAACGGGTTCGATTTGATTTTGAACAATCCTAGCTCCTTCTCAAGACATAGATGTGTCAAGGTTCCTTTCTCTGTGTTTTGCAAACAATAAATGTGGATGACTGTGCAAGAAGGAAGCTCAACTTTTAACATAATTACTCCCTCCATTCACTTTTGGGCAAATTTCATATATATACAATAAAGTAATTAGTTTAGAACAAATATAGCCATATTTTATTTTACATAAAAAAAATAGCCCAAATATGTACTAGCGACCAAAAAAATTGCAACAAAAATTGCCGCATGTATATGTAATGTATCAATATTGTATAAATAGTTATGTAATATATAATGTATCGATATTGTATAAATGTTATATAAACGTATATCTATGATGTATAACCATGTATCAAAGATGAATATACATCCTTATACACTTTTTATACAAAAAGTTTATCTTTCTTAACGGGGTAATTTCACTGCAGAATCAAGTGCAACAGCAGTCTGCTACCATCCTTTCAATTGAAGACAACTACCTTATATCATGGCAACCCAATTCTGAAAAAATAAAAAATAAATTGAACTAGGAAACAAAATTTAAAATCCTTAATTTCTTTAGACTTTTTCAAATCACTACACTTTATTCATAAATATTGCAAAAAATACATAGAGTTATTATATATCTACTTGAGAAGAAGCTAATGGATAGTATTATAATTGATTTATCTCCATACGCAAAATAGAATCAAAAGGAGTTCAACCATACCTAAGCTATAACGCCCCTTCTTTGACTTAAAA
Organism: Capsicum rhomboideum; assembly: GCA_031232105.1. Taxonomy (NCBI): domain Eukaryota; kingdom Viridiplantae; phylum Streptophyta; class Magnoliopsida; order Solanales; family Solanaceae; genus Capsicum; species Capsicum rhomboideum. The sequence goes on from CP124718.1 coordinate 25,860,431, forward strand.
CAAAAATTAGGTCATGCTTAAATTCAAGTGCAACAACCATTAAAGAACATGGTTTGCAAGTTCTTTCAATCCTGACTAACTCAAATAAATCACCTCTAAACAGTTTCAAATTTTGGATATGAACTCCTCTCGATATTTCGAGTCTTTTGATATGTTATTCACTCAAAATTGTTCACGTTTGCGGCACATTAAATTTTAAAAAGGCAGCAAGAAGAATAAAAAGAAAAAGAAGAAGAAGATGAAAAAGATGAACAAATAAGAATATGAAGAAAGGCAGTTGTACATCTTGGGCAATAACACAAGTCGAACGGTTATTACCCATTTTGGACTTTACACGGGTTGGATTCTAAAGTGTATTGTGAATGGAAAATGGAGGGAAAGTGAAATGTGAAGTTCACTTTTAAGAAGTCAAGTTCTCCCACATTGGTGGGAGAAAAGAGCTTTCTTGTGTATTTATTAGAATGCATTCCTTCATGTGGATAGTGAGGCAAGAACAAGACAAGCCTCACGCCGCCGTTGGCGCTCGCTCGGCTCGGCTTTGGCTTCGGATTTGGATTTGGATTTGGATTTGGCAAATCGATCGAGAGACTATATTTTTGGACAAAGTTTAATTGAAACTTGAGAATTGTTGATAGTTTAATCCAAAAATTCGATAAGAAATGATTTTTCTCTATTTGCGAACGCGCATGAAATGTACGGACGCATGTCACACACTGTTTCACGCGAAAAGATGACCTGCACGCGCAGGTCATCACCTGCAGACGCAGGTGACCTTTTACTTTCTGGAAGCGACCTGCGGCCGCAGATGGACCACCTGCGCGCGCAGGTGGATCCGCAGATCGGCACCGATTCCAGAAAGTTGTCTCTTTTCATGAACCATTGCTTCTTTTCGGAAGCAACTCTTTATGGCTATAAATACCTGATTTTTCCTCAGGTATTGGCACGAAATTATTGAAAGAAAAACATCTTCTTCTTCTTCAAAAACTCAAGTGTGATGAATCAAACCATTGAGTGTGTTTGAAGTTCGGTAGAATTTGAGGTATCACTATTCTACTGAAGTGAATCATTTTATCCTGGGAGGAAAGATTCCATAACCTCGAGTACTTGAGGGGAATAAATTCCTTAAGTACACACCGTGATTTCGGTGGACTTGATTCTAACTTTTCTGTTTCATCTTCTTTCATACGGACTATTTTTCAGAAAATAGTAGAAACTTCATTTTGATAGTTCATTATTGTTGAACTTGTGTTTGAAGTTGTTGAACTTCTTTATTGTTCTTGAACTTGTTCTTGAATTTAAAGTTAAAGTTCTTTTTGATTAAAAATACAGATATTTGTACCCGAAGACAACAATCTTAAGGAATTTATCAATCTGTATTTTTTGGCTTCTGGAGATTAAAACCATTTGGTTTTCTACTCTGTCTGAACTTGATAGTGATTTGAAGATATAAAAACTTCATATCTAATCAAATATCATTCGGTTAACGATTTGAAGAATATAAAAACTTCGTCGTTAAACTAGAAACAAGTTGTCTAAAGTTTAAAAACTTTGTTGTTAGTATTTAAAATACTAAATTGGTTGTCTCTTTGTGACAGCAAAATGACTAGTGAAATTCAAGTCAATGATGTAACGACGAATGTTGCAGCAACAAACATTGCTACTTCAAGTCGTATGAATGTTGCTCATGCCATGGCACCGACGAAAAAACTAGGAAAATTTTCTGGTGTTGATTTCAAACGGTGGCAGCAGAAGATGTTCTTTTATCTGACTAACTTGAGTCTGCAAAATTTCATCACAGAAAGTGTTCCTGTATTGCCGGAGGATACTCCGAAAAAGGATCGCTTTGTAGTAATTGAAGCTTGGAAGCACTCAAATTTTTTATGTAAGAATTACATATTGAGTGGCCTACAAGATGATCTATACAATGTGTATAGCATGATGAAGACCTCAAAGGAGCTCTGGGATGCTTTAGAAAAGAAGTACAAAACAGAGGATGCCGAAATGAAGAAATTCATTGTTGCCAAATTCTTGGACTTTAAGATGGTAGACAGTAAAGCTATAGTTACCCAAGCCCAAGAGTTGCAAGTCATTATTCACGACCTCCTTGCAGAAGGTATAATTTTAGATAATGTCTTTGTTAAACATTTTAAGAATGTTATTAATGTTCACTTAACCTTCTTTGTAGGTTCGATTGTGAACGATACTTTTCAAGTAGCTGTTATAATTGAAAAGTTACCACCTTTGTGGAAGGACTTTAAAAACCACTTAAAGCATAAGCGAAAGGAGATGTCAGTTGAAGACCTCATTGTGAGGTTGAGGATTGAAGAAAACAATAAGGCAGCTGAGAAAAGGTCTCATGGGAATTCTACAATAAATGGAGCAAATATTGTGGAAGAAGATCCCAACAAATCAAAGAAGAGAAATAAAGCACAAGCACAATAAGGAAATCCTCCTAAGAAGAAATTCAAAGGAAATTGATTTAATTGTGGAAAAGCTGGCCACAAGTCGGTTGATTGTCGGGCTCCGAAGAAGGGCAAGAAAAAGGACCAAGCAAATATGGCTGAATCCAAAGAGGAAATGGAAAATCTGTGTGCTATGCTCTCGAAATGCAATCTTGTTGGAAATCCTAGAGAGTGGTGGATTGATTTAGGTGCCACCCGCCACGTGTGTACCAACAAAGAACTATTTGCATCATATGTTTCGGCTCAAGAGGATGAGAAGATATTTATGGACAACTCCGCTAAGGCAAAGATTGAAGAAACAGGCAAGGTTTGCTTGAAGATGACATCAGGCAAGGTGGTGACACTAAATAATGTCATTCATGTTCCGGAGTTGCGAAAGAACTTGGTTTCTACTTCACTTCTGACTAAGATGGTTTCAAATGTGTATTTGTTTCCGACAAAGTTGTAATTAGTAAGAATGAAGTGTATGTAGGCAAAGGTTACCTCACCGAGGACCTTTTTAAGATCAATGTAATGACTATTGATATGAATAAAAGTTCTGGTTCTTCTTACTTACTTGAGTCAAATGATTTATGGCATGAACGTTTAGGACATGTCAATTATAAAACCTTGCGAAAACTGATTACTTGGAAGTTTTGCCTAACTTTGAGTGCAGTAAATCAAAGTGTCAAACATGTGTTGAATCTAAGTATGCTAAGCATCCGTATAAGTCTGTTGAAAGGAATTCCAATCCCTTAGACTTAATTCACACAGTCATTTGTGATATGAAGTCGACACCATCTCGTGGTGGGAAAAAGTATTTCATAATCTTTATCGACGATTGCACTAGATTTTGTTATGTCTATTTGCTGAATAGTAAGGATGAGGTAATAGATATATTTAGGCAATATAAAACTGAAGTTGAAAATCAGTTGGATAAAAAGATCAAAATGATAAGAAGTGATAGGGGTGGAGAATATGAATCTCCTTTTGCGGAGATATGTTTGGAAAATGGAATTGTCCATCAAACTATAGCCTCGTATTCACCTCAATCAAATGGGATTGCGGAAAGGAAAAATCGAACATTGAAGGAAATGATGAATGCCTTACTAATAAGTTCAGGTTTACCGCAAAACTTGTGGGGGGAAGCTATCCTTACAGCAAACCGAATACTCAATCGAGTACCCCATAGAAAGACACAATCTATTCCATATGAGAAATGGAAAGGAAGGAAACCCAACTTGAAATATTTCAAAGTGTGGGGGTGTCTAGCCAAAATCCAAGTTCCTATACCTAAAAGGTTGAAAATAGGACCAAAGACTGTGGACTGTGTTTTCATCGGATATGCTATAAATAGTAAAGCATGTAGATTTTTGGTTCATAAATCTGAACATTCGGATATCCATGATAATACGGTAATTGAATCAGATAATGCTGAGTTTCTTGAACACATTTATCCGTATAAGACAAGACAAGAGTTGTCTAGTGAAGGGTCTAAATGACCTAGGGATGAACCAAGGGAGAATGAACATAATGAAGAGAATCCAAGGCGTAGTACACGTCAAAGAACGTCGACTTCCTTTGGATCAGATTTTGTAACATTTCTTCTTGAAAATGATCCTCTAACGTTTAAAGAAGCGATCTCGTCTGCGGACTCATCCTTTTGGAAAGAGGCTGTCAATAGTGAGATTGATTCAATCTTGAGCAACCATACTTGGGAGTTGGTTGATCTTCTTCCAGGAAATAAACCTTTAGGTTCTAAATGGATCTTCAAAAGGAAAATGAAAGTTGATGGTACTATTGACAAATACAAGGCAAAACTTGTAGTGAAAGGCTTTCGACAAAAAGAAGGTGTTGACTATTTTGACACATACTCGCCAGTAACAAGGATAACGTCCATTCGGATGTTGGTTGCATTAGTTGCGGTATATGGTCTTGAAATCTATCAAATGGATGTGAAAACTGCATTCTTAAATGGAGAATTAGAGGAAGCAATTTACATGGAACAACCTGAGGGTTTTGTTTTCCTGGTAAAGAAAGGAAAGTGTGCAAACTTGTTAAGTCACTTTATGGACTAAAACAAGCACTCAAATAGTGGCATGCAAAGTTTGACCAAACCATGTTGGCAAATGGATTCAAAATAAATGATTGTGATAAAGGTGTTTACATTAAAGACACTCCAAATCACCAAGTCATTGTTTGTTTGTATGTGGATGACATGTTGATCATCAGTAGAGACATTTCTGACATAAATGCTACGAAACGAATGCTTGAGAGCAAGTTTGATATGAAAGACCTTGGAGTTGCGGATGTGATCTTAGCAATAAGAATTCATAGAACTCCACAAGGGTTGGCATTGTCACAGTCTCATTATATTGAAAAGGTACTTGACAAGTTCAAGTATTTGGATTTCAATATTGTCAAGACTCCATTAGACGTGAGCTTTGCACTTCAAAAGAATGAAGGTGAAAGTAATTCACAATTGGAGTATGCAAGAGAGTTGGGAAGTCTGATGTATATCATGAATTGTACACGACCGGATATAGCATGCGCTATTAGTAAACTAAGTCGGTACACGAGTAATCCCAATCAAACTCATTGGATGGCAATGAAAAGAGTTTTGGGTTATCTAAAACATACTCAAGACTTTGCTTTGCATTATAACAAATATCCAGCAGTAATTGAAGGATATAGTGATGCAAATTGGATCACCGGATCAAATGAAGTAAAATCCACGAGTGGATATGTATTTACTTTAGGTGGAGGAGCAGTCTCTTGGAAATCATCCAAACATACTTGTATTGACCGCTCTACTATGGAATCTGAATTTATCGCATTAGATAAAGCCGGTGAAGAAGCTGAATGACTCCGGAATTTCTTGGAAGATATTCCTTATTGGCCCAAACCATTGGCACCAGTATGCATACACTGTGATAGTCAAGCGGCAATAGGTAGGGCAGGGAGCATGATGTATAATGGTAAATCTCGTCATATAAGACGGAGACATAATACCGTTAGAGAACTTCTCTCTAGTGGAATTATCACGATTGACTATGTAAAGTCAAAGGATAATGTGTCGGATCCACTTACAAAAGGCCTATCTAGAGAGGGAGTTGAGAAATCATCGAAGGGAATGGGTTTACGGCCTAGGACAAGTCGTCACAGCAGTAACTCTACCTAGCGGACTGGAGATCCCAAGAGCTAGGTTCAAAGAGATCAAACAAAGTGGTGATTGACGGTTCAACATTGTCAATAAACTCAACCCGTTCTCATGATGAAGACAATGTTCAGGAAATAAGGATAAGACTTATGATTGGAAGTCTTTTAATGGTTTCTAAGTTTGGCAGATTTGACCTATGTGAGGGTGAAGTGGAAGCCGCTTCAAGGAGAATGATAGTAAAGGCCTATTCTCTAAGCTCTCATAAAACCAGGTCGTGTTCATGGCTGAAATGAACAAAACCGTGAGAACCATAAATGGTAAAAGGCTGGTTGTGTGACTTGTGTTGTCTAGGTGTACATTAAAGTTCGACGGTTCAAAGATATCACATCTACCGATTGACTGAGTGCATCCGATGCAAGTTCACCATTGAAAGTTCAAAGGAAAACCTACTTATCCAGATGTAATTAGTCTTTTCTTGTTGATCACACACTTGTCCGTATATTCTTTGTTGAAATAGTCATTCCCCATTCATGTGGGGGATTGTTGGATTCTAAAGTGTATTGTGAATGGAAAATGGAGGGAAAGTGAAATGTGAAGTTCACTTTTAAGAAGTCAAGTTCTCCTACATTGGTGGGAGAAAGGAGCTTTCTTGTGTATTTATTAGAATGCATTTCTTCATGTGGATAGTGAGGCAAGAACAAGACAAGCCTCGCGTCGTCGTCGTTGCTCGCTCGGTTCGACTTTGGCTTCGGTTTCGGATTTGGATTTGGATTTGGATTTGGCAAATGATCGATCGAGAGACTATCTTTTTGTACAAAGTTTAATTGAAACTTGAGAATTGTTGATAGTTTAATCCAAAAATTCGATAAGAAATGATTTTTCTCCATTTACGAACGCGCATGAAATGTGCGGACACATGTCATACACTGTTTCACGCGAAAAGATGACCTGCGCGTGCAGGTCGCTGTCACGCCCCGAATCCCATCGAGACATGATTGGCACCCCTAGCCGATAAGGCCCGAGAGAACCAACCTTTGCCTATGTTCAGTCATATGCATATCATAATCATAACCACGATTGCGTAAGAACATGAAAGACGAATAAAGGAAAACATGGGACATATTTATACATACATATGAAACTTGGCCGTTGAGGCCATCCAGTCAAAACAACATATGTCTTTTACATTGATACACCCACATCCGTCTACAAAAGCCTCTAACAAGAGCATTGACCAAACTGAACCATAAGTCGGGACAAGTCCCCGCTTTACACAATATGTACATCACCAAAACATATATACACTCTGACTCGGAGAAGCTCCGAATTAGCTGGAGCTCACCAAAGAACCGCTAACACTGGCAATCTACTGGGGAGGCCTACTAGTATCTGCTCCTGCAGCAAGTAAGGTAAATTCTCCAAAAGGGGTCAGTACGAAATAAGTACTGAGTATGCAAGGCTCAGATGAAACTGTACAATACATGAATGAACTCACAACAAATGAATAATCAATGTAGATAAGTCACCATTTTGCATTTTGGAAAGCCATATGAATTGCTTTGATTACTTTCATTACTTTCTTTACATTCAATGCTCACTGTCAATACATATGTCACAATGTACCCGGGCCCCGACTGATCAGTGGGTCTTTTCATAACATATCCTCATGTTGGGATCGGGTCGAGCTAGGCTTATGCCCCTAAGACCTGCCACCCATAAATCAATGCATCGGGATCGAGTCGAGTTAGGCTTACGCCCCTAGACTTGCCACCCATAAATCAATACATCGGGATCGAGTCGAGCTAGGCTTACGCCCCTAGACTTGCCACCCATACTTGATCATTGACCACATTTGCATTACTTTGATCTTTACTTTGAGATTGATATTTGATAGTCATAACATCACTTTGAACTTTGGAACATAACATTGTTGGAAACTTTGAACCATTAACCAATGAGTGAGAGACATGTGAATAACTTGGCAACATAACCTTATTAGAAACATAACACTATGGGAACCATGGGACAATAATCTATGAACAAAAGGCATAAGTAATATCACTAGTGGAACATTGGAACATAACCTTATTTGAGCTTTTGGAACATTAACCATGATTATGAGACATGAGACTCACAAATGATCCATGAGTAGGAAAGATATGACAATGACTATTGATAAACGGATATAGGATACCTTAGCACATTTCGGGATGGGACTAGTGAAATAGCAATGTGGATACTATTTGCCGCAAAAAGATACGGACAGAGTAACCTTACATACCTTGTACTCTCAATACGGATATACAATCCTAGTTGTGCATACAATAGTCCCGCTCCTTCTTTATGTGTCACTCTACAACACAAATACATAACGGAATTCACATTAACCAACAACTACTTTACAAATGCATATAACATCAATGGGGTACATGTTTGCCTTGAAACATGTCATTTCCCCTTGACAAAACCATTGATAGAATCATGATTCCAAAAATCCTCCAATATTCCCAACATTGACCAATACATGATAACTAATATATTTCACCACAACACTTCCCCTTTACACATTCTTATCCACACCACATCACAAATATTCCATCAATTCACCTTAATACACTTCATAGCACATATCGGCCAAAATCCCACAATTTACACTTATAGACAAGAACAAGTTTAACAACAAAAATAACACCATAGACGTTCATATTTTATCCATACCATGATCTTTCATCAAAGGCACAAGTCCTAATTCAAGCTTGAATCCCATGGATCACAAATCTATTATAAAAGCACAAAGTACCATGTTCAACATTTCCAAGCACAACCAATATGATTTACATACTCTTTCATGCATATAATATATTAATCCATAACAATATTCACTTACCCAAGCTTGAAAATTGAGGATCTTGCTCCAAAATTGCCTTTGAGTTCTTTAGGGTCTAAGAGAATATTGTAGAAGGTTGGAGAAAATGTCTAAAAGAACATGAGAGTTTAAGTGAATAAAATCTGAGTTTTGGGTCTATTTATAGTCCTTGGGGCCATCCTTAGTTATCCTTGATATTTAATGCTTCAATTGACCAAGTCAATTGAAGATTGGGTCATGTGACCCATATCTTTTATCCCATTTTGGGCTTTTATTGAGCCCAAATCACTTAACCCAATAAAATCAATAATTTCTCATCTTATACGTATTACAATAATATTCCCACTCATGATATTCATATCCGTAGCCTCAATCCCAAAAACAAGTGATTCTAGCCATGTTTGGCTTATTTTGACTTTAAGGGCAAAACTGTCATTTTAACCCCAAATTTGTTCTCGAGTAATTTTATCATACCAATGTAATATGTCATTCATTTCATGTATATACTCGTGGTTGTAGAAGAAACGTGGTAAAAATCGGCTCGGTACGTCCCCGGATACCCTTGGGACTTAGAAATTTCCAACTTTCGAAAAAGTGGAAAACCCAAGGTGGCACGCCCCTGGGCGCGCCAACTTACTGCCTATGGGCTAAAAATTTTATCCCAGAGCGGCGTGGCACGGTCCCAAACGCTCCCCTCCTTAAAATTTTTCAAAAATTTCATTTTTTGACTTTTCTTCGCGGGTTCGGTTAGATACTTCAAGTCCTATCCTTTAACTTACTTCTTAACCTTAATACACTTTGTTTTGAGGTCCTCTTAGCCTCATTTTGAACCCCACAAATGCGCAATGAAAATTGCAAAACACCTTCTATGCAAGTTTAATCACATAATAAGAGCCAAATTCAATTATCTTGCCAATCACATTACCAAATGCATACTTATAGCTCTCGAGACTTAAGTACATATTATCTAATGTCGTCAAGTGGGGTTAGGAACGTACGAGGTGTTACAGTCGCCACCTGCGGACGTAGGTGACCTTTCGCAGAAGGCAGCAAACTTTCTGGAAGCGACATGCGGCTGCAGATGGACCACCTGCGCGTGCAGGTGGGTCCGCAGGTCGGCACCGGTTCCAGAAAGTTGTCTCTTTTCATGAACCATTGCTTCTTTTCGGAAGCAACTCTTTATGGCTATAAATACCTGATTTTTCCTCAGGTATTGGCACAAAATTATTGAAAGAAAAACATCTTCTTCTTCTTCAAAAACTCAAGTGTGATGAATCAAACCATTGAGTGTGTTTGAAGTTCGGTAGAATTTGAGGTACCACTATTCTACTAAAGTGAATCATTTTATCTTGGGAGGAAAGATTCCATAACCTCGGGTACTTAAGGGGAATAAATTCCTTAAGGACACACCGTGAATTCGGTGGACTTGATTCTAACTTTTTTGTTTCATCTTCTTTCTTACGGTTTTGCTATTTTTCAGAAAATATTAGAAACTTCATTTTGATAGTTCATTATTGTTGAACTTGTGTTTGAAGTTGTTGAACTTCTTTATTGTTCTTGAACTTGTTCTTGAATTTAAAGTTAAAGTTCTTGTTGATTAAAAATACAGATATTTGTACCCGAAGACAACAACACGTCCCTTAAAAAATAATAATTAATATGTGTATTTTACTACAACGTTCATATTAATTGATATATAATTGACCTAATACTAGTTATACTAAAATTCGAATTTCCGACAATGTTTTAATGAATTTTCCTGTAATTAATCCCAATTATTTTCTTACAAATTATTGTTGCTAATTTAGAGCTTTAAACGAGGTTTTAAATTATTTTGGTGGAATGTCAATCATTTCCTGACCAAATAGGAGACTAACTTAACAAAATCTGTCTCTTAACATGGCAAAAATTTAAATAGGGCAAATTTCACTTTTCTAAACATTTCCTCTAGATAATAATTTCCTCTAATCCTTCAACTTCCTCTTCTCTTTCTCTGAATTAGAGAAGACTTGTTCAAAGCCTCTTCATTTATTTTTCTTTTAATAAGTATAGTAGATCATGTTTCTTGTTCTCTCTCAACGTTGACTAAGCTCCAAAGGAATCTCCAACTAATTAAAACAACATATTTCTACTATTAAATAAGCTCATTTGTAAGGTTGTAGGCGATAAAGCCAAAGATGGGAAGAAAGAAATTAAGAGGGAAAGGAGATGGAAATTGAGAAGAGACTCTATGAAGCTGCAGCTGAAGGAGATGTAACAACTTTACATGAATTACTTCAACAGGATGGTTTGATTCTTGATAGACTGACCTTAACTTGCTTCGATGAAACTCCTTTACACATAGCAGCAATGGGGGGACATGTTGAGTTTGTTAAATTTATTCTAACTCGAAATCCCCCGCTTGCTGCTGAACTGGATTTCCGAAAATCCTCTGCCCTTCACATTGCTTCAATTAAAGGGTACCTAGAAATTGTTCAGGGGTTGTTGGAAGTGAATCCTGAAATGTGCCTGGCTCGTGATCACGAAGGTAGAAATCCTCTCCATCTCGCAGCAATCAAAGGTCGAGTTGAGGTCATTAAAGAACTGGTTCAAGCGAGCCATCTTGCAGCTCTGCAGACGACTAATCGCGGTGAAAGCATCCTGAACTTGTGCGTGAAGCATAATCAACTGGAGGCTCTGAAGCAGCTGATGGAAATGATATCAGATTATCAACTCCTGAATGCGAGAGATGGAGATGGCTATACCATTCTACATTTGGCTGTTGCTGATAAGCAAATAGAGGTAAATTCTAACCCTTTGCATTCAATCACAAAAGCTGAGAAGAAGAAAACTGATAGGGGCAGATGGGCTGGTTCGTCAAAACGGGTCATGATCCAACCCCCTCAGGTGTTAGGTTTAGAATTGAAAGGGCGTCATGCGGAAGCTAATAATTTGCAAATCATAGAAATGATAATTCAGACGACAAATAAAAACATACTAAAAATATATTATTAATATGATTTGGTCAAACGACCAACATATTAAAAACTAATATTGAAAAAATATAAAACTTATTGAGAGAAATCTCCCCTAAACAAAACTTCTTAAAGACTATATTGTGGATGTTATTATGTTCTGTTATGAGAAGAGGAGTCTTTTATTTATAGAGTTATAAAAATTTTCTTCCAAACAAGAAATAAATCAAATATGTTAGAGTTTAATATTTTCCTTTTAGGAAAATTAAAAATAATTATGGTATTACTTTTATTTTTCTTTCAAGAAAAGTAAAACTTATGTTTTGGTAAGAAAATGAGGGCAAAAACCCTAGCAAATCTACCCTTTTTGGCTTGATTTTTTTGACAAAACTTGATCAATCTACTTCATATCACGTGCATGACTTTTGTTCTTCACATAATCTTCATCGTTGTTGCTTGACATGTTTAAAATGGATCTTTTTTGGGTTATAAATATTGGGGCCCTTTTGGCTTAAAAATGAGCTTTATTTTCAAATATATAACAACAAGATTGTTGAAAATATGATTTACATTTGTCTCCACATGTAGTGTTTTGGACTTTTGACAAAAATCTCCATTACCATCAAATTGGTTGCAACTATAACTTAAATTGCCTTGACTTTGTCTTCAACCCATGACTGAACCATAGGCTCTGATACCACTTATTAGGTTCGAAATCGAGAACACGTCATGCGGAAGCTAATAGTTGCAAACCATCGAGACAATAATTCAGACGACAAATAAAAACATACTAAACAAGACAATTTAAAGACTATATTGTGGATGCTATTATGTTTTAGTATGAGAAGAGGAGTCTTTTATTTATAGAGTTCCAAAACTTTTCCTCCAAGCAAGAAATAAACCAAATATGATAGAGTTTTATATTTTCCTTTCAGAAAAAGTAAAAGTAATTATGATATTACTTTTATTTTTCTTACAAGAAAAGTAAAATTTCAATTTAATAAGAAAATCAAGGCAAAAATTCTAACATCAAGTTTACTTGGGTTTAAATGGCTCGACTTAAGACTCAATATGGCTTGAAAAATCGTGTCACTGCTCAACCTTTCAAAATGACCAGAATTGCCCCCCTTTCTTATTTGCTTTTCGAGATAAAAGGATATGAATGATAATGTATTTTTCTTAACTTACTAGTTGAAGCTCATCTAATTTACATCTCAATCTCAAACTTTAACAAACATGTCATATTCCAACCCCTCTAAAATTGGAAGTGTCACCAGAAAATATGTTGATTTTGCTAAAGATAAAAACTATTTAAGTGTTTGTTCATAATTGACTCGTTTAGTGATCAGACAGCTTGATGGCTAGCAGAGGAAAAAAAGACATTTGCTTGATACATTAAAATAGAGTAAAAATTTCATGTTAACACTTGCAGACTGTTAAATATCTTCTAAGGAACAATAAGATTGAGGTGAACCTAAAGGATGGCAATGGAAACACAGCACTAGACATTTTATCACAAAGCTGGAGAGACATGAAGGATCTGCAAATTGGAGACAGTCTCCGCGAAGCTGGAGGGTAAGAGGCAAGGACATTTCAATGTTTCATCATACAACACCCAAAATGTTGCCAAATTTCCTAACAAGGAATCTTCAATTCCTCATTCTCAAGTTGCTTTATCCAGAAGAACGACATGTCAGATGATTGGCTTTCCAGGAAACGTGATGCAATAATGGTGGGGGCGTCGCTTATTGCAACTATGGCATTTCAAGCAGGAATTAACCCTCCAGGAGGTGTCTGGCAAGACAAGAAGGAAGTGAATTCTCAAGGAAACTCCCTACAAATGCCACACAAAGCAGGGGAAGCAATAATGACATATAGTCTTCCCAAATCCTATCGATACTTTCTCCGTGTCAACACCACAGCCTTTGTGGCTTCTCTTAGCACAATACTGCTGCTGATAAGTGGATTGCCCTTCAGGAAAAAGCTCTTCATGTGGGCTTTGATGGTTATCATGTGGTTGACGGTCACTTCAGTAGCACTCACTTATGGCATATCAATTTACATCTTCACGCCTAAAAAGGATAGAAAACAGCTTGGTCAGGTTATTGAAGTTGCTGTTACAGTGTGGTGCTGTGTAATGACATTACTTTTGCTCGGAAACACAATTCGTTTGGCCTATAAATGGATAAGAAAGAGGCAACAATCAGGAAAATTCGAGCAAGGAAAATCTGTAGATTTGGTTCATGTCAATGTTTGATAAATTGCATTTAAAGCGTGGATCTCTATGATCAAGGAATTTCAACTAGCTAGCTTATGTATTTGCAAAAACCAAAGCTAGACAAATTAGTCTATATGATTATATTTTTGGGTAAAAAGTCTATATGAAATAAAACTAATAAGATACTTTAGTTCACTTTTTCACTGGAAGTCATGCACCCATATCTGTAAATCGTATGATAGGAGGAATATACCTTCCGTCAGAACTTCAAGAAAAAGAGAGTCAGATTTCACCTTCCAACCACCTTATTTTGTCAGTCTGTTCCTTTTGTGATTGATCACAATTTGTCTCTTTGGAGATATTGCGCCTCATGTATAGAATAGACCCCACTCTTAGCTTGGATGAAGATTGTGTTTTTGCTGTAGCACATTTACCTCATCTAAGTAGCCTTAGGTGATTTGATCATAGGTTGTCTAGGAGAGTTTTGTACTTGGTAATACTCTCCCATAGCCCTTTGTACTGACTAGTGTATGATAGTTCATATTTGAAAAAAGTATGCTTCATAACAAACAACAACAACATACCTAGTATATTCCTACAAAGTGGGGTCTGGGGAGGGTAAGTGTACGCAGTCCATACCACTACCTCAGAGGTGAGATAAAGAGGTGTTTCCGATGGACCCCCGGCTCAATACACAAGGGATAAAAATACAAAAGGACTACCTCAGTCTTTCCCTCACCAGATCCCCATCTCACTATTTCCAGCTCTTTCTCCTTGTTTCCGTTTCCGTTTTCGCTTGTTTTGCTTCGCTCACATCGCATCCTTACGCGGCTCGTTTACCGGGGAACTCCTCCTCCGGCAGTTTTTCCGGTGAAATAGTGTGGGCCGGCGACCTCCTCCTCCGATTTGCTCCGATCTAACGCCGAAAGGGGTTTTTTCGATCTTATCCTTGCGGATTTGAACGGTAGGGCTCAGATCTGACCGGAAAAGCAGTCGCCGGCGTCTTTTCCGACGACTTCTCCGGCGTGCAGATCTTTTCCGTTTCCTGCTTCTCTATTCTCTCTTTTCTTCTTTTTCTTTATAACCCCTTTCAGATACAACAAGCCACGCACATCTTCGAAGGAAGCCCGGGCCGTACATTCTCCGGCGACCAATTTTAGGGGCGGGACCTGCAGCAGATTGAGGTTCACTCCACACTCTCGCTGGGCCAGGTGCACTCGTTTCATATTTGTATTTCTTCCATATCTCTTGCATACCTCTCTTAGTTTCTTTGTCTTGTGGACTTACTTTTTTCTCGGGTAGTTTAGTTCTTGTTACTGATTGTTGTTGAATAAACTTGCGTTTTAGTATTTCAGTTTAGGATCGTTGGCTGTTTGGTATACGCTGTTGACTCGTGTTTTTTTTTACGTTTATTTTGTACCTTTTATTTATTTTTTTCACGTGGCGTCTTTAGCCTACTTGCCCTCCTTCTTTTCGGATTGAGTAGTGGTTGTGGTGGTCGATGGTAGACTAGGGTCATGTCATAGGTAGGGGTCCGGGGTGGGGTCGGGTTTAGGGCCTGGGTCTACGGTGAGGGCGGGTTCAGGGTCTGGCCTAGGGTCGAGTTCGGGGGCGGGGGGTACTAGGGTTTAGGTTGAGCAGGACTAAAACGGAGTACCTGGAATGTAAGTTTAGCGATTCGAGGCATGAAGCTGATGCGGTAGTGAAGCTGGACTCCCAGGCCATTCAGAAGAGGGACAGTGTCAAGTATCTGGGGTCTATGATTCATGGGAACGGCGAGATTGACGAGGATGTCACGCAGCGTATTGGGGCAGGGTGGAGGAAATGGAGGCTCGCTTCGGGAGTTTTGTGCGATAAGAAGGTGCCCCTGAAGCTTAAAGGTAAGTTTTACAGAGTGACCGTCCGCCCGGCCATGTTATATGGAGCCGAGTGTTGGCCAGTTAAAAACTCCCACACCCAAAAGTTGAAGGTAGCGGAGATGAGGATGTTGTGAGGGATGTGTGAACTTACCAGGAGTGATAGAGTTAGAAATGAGATTATTCAAGAGAAGTTGGGAGTAGCGTCGGTGGTAGATAAGATGCGGGAGGTGAGGTTGCGATGGTTCTGACATGTGAAGAGGAGGTGCACGGACACCCCGGTACGGAGGTGTGAGAGGTTGGCTGGGAATGGTTTTAGGCGGGGTAGAGGTAGGCCGAAGAAATATTGGACGGAGGTGATTAGGCATGACATGGTGCAGTTACAGCTTACAGAGGACATGACCCTTGATAGGAAGATGTGGAGGACGCGAATTAGGGTAGAGGGTTAGTGGGTAGGAAGATGTCCGTTTTTAGCAGGGAAAAGAGTTTGCTTGTATCTTTGATTGTTGTTTCTTAGGCAGTCTTGTTCGCGCTGTGTTGGTGATATTTGCGATCTTGAATAACTAGTCTATAGTGTTGATCTGTGAGTGTCTTGCTTCTTCGAGTTGCTAGCGATGTGTTACCCCGTTTGCTGTTGGGTTTTATGATTTTTGTTTATGATTTTTACGATTCTTCGGATTTTTATGATTCTTATGATTTTCGATTTATGATTTTTATGATTGTTTTATAATTTTTATGATTTTTGATTTATGATTTTTTGTATGATTTCTGTTTGTTATTGTTATTTGTTCTGAGCCGGGGGTCTATCGGAAACAGCCTCTCTACTTCATCTGAGGTAGTGGTATGGACTGCGTACACTTTATCCCCCCCCCCAGACCCCACCTGGTGGGAATACACTGGGTATGATGATGATGATGATGTAGTAATGTATGATTTGATCAGTGATCACAAAGGTTGCTCTTATCAGCATTTTAGCAGATCCAAGGTCAAATGGTACACCAAATTAGCTGCAATAGCATCTATACTCAGATGGGATAATCTGTCCCAAATGGCTGTTTAATTTTTTTTAAAAAAAATCCCCCTCCCCTGCCGCTGCCCCCAAGAAAAACATTTTTTTTGGGCAGACGAGGAGAAACAGCTATAGCACGCACAAACTAATTTTGGATTGAGATACAGTTGCTTCACTGATTGATATGGGAGCAGGGAACTATAGAACGTAAAAGACAGAATAAGGGATCAGTCAGCCAGCCACTTCCAGAAGAAAATTAATCGAAAGGGAAGATAGTTTCAGCAATTTATCCTCTTTGAATACGGATTAGCAATGAATTAAATAAGCACAGCACATGTAGCAAAAATATCTGGAGCACAGTTATTGAATGTGTACCGTCGTTTCCTCTTTTTATTCGCAGAAGTAGTTTTATATCCAGCTTTATAACTAAGTTTGTGTGTCAGAACTATGTCATTGGGTCTGGTCTTTCCTCCTCCCTATCAACATAGCTGGAAATAAAAACTTCCCTTCGTATCTTTTTAGCTTCTTGCAGCATAGGAACTTCATCTGGAAATAGCACCATCCATCTCCTGCAACACTGATTATCAGTACGTGAAGGAACGCAAGCAGCAACCTTGGACCAGGAATATCCATGTTCATCAATGGCTGATTTTAACTTCAAATCTTCCTCTTCTGTCCACTCATCCAACTTCAAAGAAGGATCCAATGTATTGACCCATCTTTCTCTACATTGTACATGAGTCCTCCCAGGTACATATTGAGCTACCTTCTTCCAAATTGGAGTTCGTCCAGGCACAGATTGACCTATATTCCTCCCAAGATTTAGGATGAAAAAGCATCACAGCAACTTTCAATCGCTTGTCTTCATCAGCACTCCATTTCCCGCACCTTCTCCTTGCTGGATGAAGAGATTTAATCTACCTATTGGAGCACTGAGTACCTGTCCGGCCTTCAATGACAGAAGCAACAACCTGCCAGTTACTCTCACCAAAAGTCTCCACAGCAGCACAGAGTCTAATATCCTCCTCATCTGTCCATTCCCGCCTAATGATTGAAGCATTCAAACTACTCTGATAATGTGATAAGCACTGAAATGGAGTCCTACATACTCCTAATGATGCAGCAATATCAACCCAGTTACTCATTTCTTCTGCTGGACGACTTCCAATAGGTTCTTTTCCTCTGATAAATCCAAGCTGTCATGTTTAATCAAGGGGTCTTCCCAGTTCAACCACCTTGATAATTATCCAAAACTATAAATAAAATCATTCTTTTTCTCAGTCCTTTCTATTCCTTCAACAATGTGATTTCAAAAGACATTCTTTCTCCCCTGCATCGTGACAAATGATAGATAGAAAAAAAAATGTTTTGGCTTCTCTGCATCCGATCGACTTATACCTACCTCCCAATCCTGTAACTTCAACTTAGACTTGGGGCTGATCTTGCCTCATTCTTGAAACTAAATTCTCTTCCTTTATCGACCTTCCTGTTGCTATTTTTCGCATTCATGACGCCACTATCGCTATATACGGAAATTTTCCATTTTTAATGAGTGGAAATTTTTACTCCATGTTAAACACAGATTGTGTCGGGTGTGTGACGTCTACATGCAAGACAAGTTTCCATTGTGGGAATCAGAGTTACCCAACTCTTTTTTTGTTTGTTCAAAACTCATTCCACTTTACCACTCTTCCTCCATCCATTTTTCTCTCTTTTTTCATATTCTCTTTTTTAACTCTTTATTCTTAGTCTCACCAACTTCTAATTCAACTCAAGACCCCAGTAGAATGTTGGAAATAGCAGCGTCAGTGATTATACAACCTTTATGATTCTATTTTCTCTTTCTCTCCTTATTTTGATTTATGTAATGGAAGGTTGAAAAATCAATAAAAGTTGAGAGTAAAAAAATAAAAGAGACATTATTTGGAAAATTCATATGATTTTTTGCAAGAACTGAGGATAGAAAATATGTACGAGGAAATTTGCAAAACTTATTGGGACCAACTTCTAATTTGGCGTGGAAGAAGGAAGATAGTACAGTAGTTTTTTATATTTTTTGGTTCAGTTGAACTTCTCTACGTCAGCCCAGAAAATCGCAGAATGTAAAAACTCATTCCAACAAACATTGTTCCCTAATGACCTCAGGGGCTTATTAACGTTTACTAGAGATGACCATGGACCACATCAGTCATTGTTCAGGAACGCAATAGATGAAGAGACCAGACAACCCTACTACGAATCCTTTCTTCTTCAACCCAGAGGCAGAAGAACAGTTCCGGTCCTACAGCCAGAGGCGGATCCAAGTTTTTGAGGTTCCAAATACCACATTTTATGAACATAAGCGTGATTTTAATATTACGTACAAAAAGACTAATAGCATGTTTGGTCCCAAATGTTCTTATTTTTTTTTAAAATGAGGTGTTTAATAAAGTTTTTGTTGAAAATAAGTGTTTTTGGGCAATTTATTTTTTTTTAAAAAAAGTGTTTTTGGAAGTAGCAAAAACTTTCTTTCAGGAGCTAATTTTTTTTTCCTGAAATAGTACATTTTAAATTTAAGAAAATACACTTAAAAACATTTTTGAAATGATTGGTTAAACACTAATAAATGCTCAAAAGTATTTTTTAAAAAAAATATATTGGCCAAACACAAACTAATTCCCATCAAAAGTATTTATTTTGAAAAACACTTTTTAAAAAAAACTATTTTCAAAATAAATTGATTTTAGAAGTTTAGCTAAACAAGCTATAAATTAATTTTATCAATAGTTTGTAAATATGGTGCTTTGGCTCGTTGGTTGTCTGATTTTTGAATGTCCAGAGAGAGGAGGTCCAAGGTTTAAATCTGCCTTACTGCAATGTTTTTTTGGAACCCCAGAATAATCTGCAGCCACCATAACCTCTGCCACAACCTCTGCATTTTGTGGTGTGCACTTTATGCACACTGGGTAAACCCTCCACTGTGTAATAGCCTGCAAATCACACAAGGGATGTAAACCACACTAGACAAGCCCTAGCGACAAACTCGACTCAGAAGGCATTGAGGAGGGATCGATCCCGAGCCATCCCGAAGAACCTTACTGCAATGTCTTCTAAAGCAATTTATACCATATTTAAAAAATGTTTGCGCAAAAGAACACAACCACGGAATAGCAAACTTGACACCTTGCCATCGACACTGCGTGGTCACTTGTTAATGCGGGTGCCATTGTTTAGATTTATACAAATCCTTAAACATATATACCTATATAGAGAGAGTTTCAATCAAGATGTCTGGGTGTCGTGGCACCCCACGCTGACACATAGATCCACCCCTACTTATAGCTTTGGTCTAAATCCTATATTTTTCATAAGAAATTCAGTTTATATGCACAAATTATTAATTTGGAACATGCTGCAAAATTTGGACAATCTCTTATCCTATTCTGCCTGGAACTTCCGGGGGTGAGAAAAGCATGAATAAATTCACGGTACATAAAATCTATTCCGTACATTTTACATTCTTGAAAATCTAAAAGCTTCTTTAAATAGCAAGGACATTAAAGCCCATTAATAATAAGAAAATATGCAGCAGCAACCTGAAGAGTAAAATACAACTTCCATCATGTGAAAGTTATATTTCAGGCTTCACCTTTACATCCCCATTTGGTAATAGACTTTGTGCTTGAGCCAAGCGTTTTGCCTCCTGCTTACACAAAAACAATGTAAAATGTCTGCTACAATAACCGCATACTAGCAATAACGTAAGCGGACGTTTCAAGAACAACATAATTGAAGTGTATCAACAACTCTGTGTCATCAAAAATTGAACGAACAAAACGTATTTAGTAGTCTTTCGCAAGATACTGCACAAAGACGCATCAATTGCACAGAGCCTGTATCATGAAAACTTCTAAAGTAATTTAATTTTATCAGCAGAACACGTTCCTTGAATTAAAACTGCAATGTTGTCAAGTAGCACTAGCAACTGTAAACTAACATTCCAGCAATGTGTTTGTCCGTCTATAGCGAGAGCATAGCATAATCTAACAATTAGAAAGCACCAGTTAATTGTTCCCATGAAAGGAAGTTCTAGGTTCAAGTATTATTGGCACCTATAACCAAAAAGAATTTCCACGTGCTAGCACGGAAACAAAAAAAACACCGCATGAGGGACGTGTGGAATGTTAAAATAAAATAATAAAATTATCTTCTATCAATTCCATTTTACACTTGAGCCAACACATTCTCTTTTCTTAAACAGCGTAAGATTGCATTTATCCTCTATCAATTCCACTTTACACTTGAGCCAACACATTTTTTTTTTCTTAAACAACATAAGATTGCATCATCCCGGATGGAGAGCCTCAAACATTCCCAAATGATCCTAGATAAGGCTTTCATTTACACTGCCGTTCGACCTTAGATTTCTAAAAATATCGTGAAGAAGTCCATCAACATCTCCTATTTCAAGTAATTTGTGCTGAATCTATAAGACGGTGGTCGATGGAGCATTACAACTATTCAGAGGGAAAATATGTTTGATATATTAGCTTGAAATTTGAAATGCTCATAATATCTGAAGTACTGAACAAGCAGACAGAACACTTACAGCTGTAGAAGCTGCACGGATATCCCTATAAGCTTCCACTTCCTCAGGGAAAGCCTGTTCGAGCTCCTCCAGGAGACGCCCTCGCAAACCCTGTTACATAAGAGTAAAGAACTTAATACTTTCCTTTTTGAAGTAATAGGTATTATTGTATTGATGTCAAAAACCAGTATTAAGAAAGTGCTGTGATTACATCCAAAAAATAGAAAAAGAAAGACCCCGACTATCCATACAAAATATTCATCGAACTATCAGAGTTTCCTATGCTTTATCAATTCCATTTTACACCACAAAGGTATCAACGAAATACACTCAGATTTGACAAATCATCATAAATGAACTCTTTTGTCCTTTAAAGCACCTTGTATTTCTTTGTTAGTGTTGTGTTCCATGTTTTCTAAAGATGCTTATAAAGACCTTTGGCTTCAATAAGACAGTAGTTCATCAGTAAGTCGTTACCCCAAATAATTCAGAAAAATCTGCTACAACTGTGAGGTGGCAGCACAGTGTAGGAATAAGTGATTGACGGTTTCTGTTTCCTCATCACGAGTAAAGAACTCATACATTCAAGGCGTTTCAAATCTTTAGATGTGAAACAAGGAAAATGATGTAGGATGAAAACCATAGTGGAAGGGATCCACGAATGTAAACATTGCAAATAAATTGGAAATGAAGTAAACATTTTTAAAAAAAATAAAATAAAAATAGTAACAGTAACTAGAAATGTAGTAGCAGGAAGGTCAAGGATATCCTTGTGAGGAGATTTTCTGATGGTGTCCTGAGCAGATAAATTAGTAAACGAGATTAATTTAATTAGTTTTGGGAGGGGACCAAGATGCGGGTGATTAGTAGCATATCAGTAATTTTCACTACGTTAACGCTCTGAAATGTACACTGAAGAGAAAACGTACACAAATGATTTTCTACATTGTTTCTCGTCCAAGATGCGTAGTAAAATTTCCCTGTGCATATCAAGAAGTTCTTACAGGAATATCTTCCAGAAAGCACCATCCATGCAGCATTATAGCAGAATGAAGTAAATTGATACCAGTAGACTATTTCTTTCATTTAGGCAGTTATATAGAACAACAATAACAACTAATCCTAGCTGCTGTAGGACTATTTCTTTCATTTAGGCAGTTATTTAGAAGAAGAATAACAACTAATCCTCAAACCTAAACTAGTTGGGGTCGGTTATATGAATCCTCATCATCCAATAATATTTATTCCAGTATTCAATAAATCTATTCATTGAGCTTTAGATTCTTCCCGACCCTGGACTAAACTAATCAAGCAGTTATTTAACTGACAATTTTAAATCCTTAAGTTTGAGATTTAGATCTGCTCTAAGAGCAACGACGAGATGGAGAAAAAAACTAGAACAGCCCTAAAACACATATCTTTTTCCCCTAAAACTATCTGAAAGCTTCCACAACCATAAGATGATACTTAAGATAAATATCACATATCAAGTTTATTCACGGCATGTTGACAGGAAAAATCACTCAAAAGAAGGGGCATTTAGGAGGTCCTTAGTATTTGAACTTGAACTAACATAAGCTTCCACAACCATAAGATGAAAAGTCTCACACATGATGGAAAAGGCATCTCTCCTTCTTTCAGTTCTTCTTCCATACTTCTTAAACTTTTACCTATTTATTTCTTTATGATATTTTTCTTGTTTATTTAGCACACTCATCGTTATGACTAATTCTATCTCCAAATGACATAGATACAACTGATCTTATACTCTACAACTAGTCATTTCTTCCCCATACAGGGTCTTTAGCTAGCTAAACAAGCAGAATACACAATAAATCGTTTTATTTAAATGGGAATACGCAGTAAATTGTTCAGATGGAGGTTTAGCATAAAATGATAAAGCCAAAAAACAAATACAAATTTCTGAAACTTCCAGATATCCATTAGGAGAAAAGGTACACTCCAAACAATATTAAAAGCAATGAAGTAAAAACTAACCTTGAATGCATCTGTTTTTCCCTTAGTGATTTGGTTCTTGGCTATACAACTATTCAACACATCCCTTGTAAATTCATCTGGATTCTTCCCATCATCAATCAAGCTACAACGCGAAAATTATCGCATATCAGTGCCAAATCCAAAATAATGATAACAAAAATAAGTAAACATAAACAGATAATATTACTTTAGAACCTCCATTGGCACTTGAATATTGCATTTTTCTCCCAATTTCGCCATATTATCAAGCTCAAGCACTAGATTATTCCTAAACCAAAAAAAAAAATTAAAATTAAACCATAATCCGACGTGAATTTAAGATAATCAAGTACAAAGCTAAAAAAGATTATACTTACATGCGTTGAAGAAGGGGAAGTTGAGAGGAAACGTTGTAGGAAGAGACGGTGAGATAAAGCTGATGGAGAATTCCTAGGGTTTTGTCGATTGAATTTATGACTTGATTGAGATTTTGCTTTGACTCCTCGGCGGGTGAACCGGCGGCGGAAGCAGCGGCGTCGGCGGGTGATGCGTCATTGGATTTAGGGTTTATTATTCCGTTTCCGCCGATGTTACCGGCGGCAGAGTTATGCTGCGATGAGTCCATAGGTTATGTTTGGATTTGCAGCACCGCGCCAAGAGAAGTGCGAATTCGAGAAAGGATCGGATCGAGTACTAATAGATTTATTTTTTTTAAATATAAATTTTTGGTGGCCTATCAGGCCATTTTATTGATTATCAAAAACGAAAGAAAAAATAAGGATAAACAATATAAATTTTGATAGTTTGGAGCTTTATTATAAAAAATTTTGATATTTTGCATAATTACTGAAAATCTCGATTTTTGATCTATCGAAATACATAATTAGCTCCCGATACATCCAACGAAGATACATTTTTTCCTTTGTAAAGATACATAATTAGCTTCCGATTCATTTTTTCGATTTTGGGTCTGTCGAGATACATAATTAGCTCCCGATACATCCAACGAAGATACATAATTAGTTGAAATTTTTGTAATTACTTTGTAAGGGTGGATTTATGTAAATATGATAAGTTAAGGTATATGTTTATGTTATTTTTTCAAAAAACAAAGCAAGGTCTGCCCAAGGCCCAAAAAGAAAAAAGTTAATTACAACACTATAAATCTGACTAGGGAAAAGCCCACTTTCCATTTTTGACCAATCTATATAAGTGTTCAACTTTCCCATTTGTGAGTTCACTTTTCACGTTAGCTCCGCCACTATGTTGCCTCCTCGTTGTTGTTGGAACTTTGCTCTTCGTCGTCTTCTTTTGTTGGTTGTGTGTTCCCTTATTCCTGATGTGTTTTGTCTGCTCATCTTCACACAAGATGTATCACTTGACCAAGGTAAATGGATCTCCTTCTTTGTCGCCTCTTCTTTCCTTGTTGCTGGTCTGACCTGGTGTCGCTTATCAGGAGACTGGATGGTTTTTGTTGGAACGAGTCGAAGAAGGTAACCATCTGGAGTTCGCAGTTCTCCCCGATTTCCTTTGGAGTGGATCTTTCTTCTCTCCTCGATCTCTGGGCTTGTAACTGACCTCTAACACTTAAAGCAGGATTTGATGTCACTCCTCTTTATTTTTGGCGATTAATTTTGTGTGCTAACGTAGATTAGTGATACGCTCAAATTACAACTCATTCAAGAAGCGTAACCGGTCGTTGTCAAATATATAACCCAATAAAGGTTGGGGTCGAATCCCACAGAGAATATGGTGATAATTAAGTCGTATGTAATTCAAGTGACTATTAGTCGACAATTTCCATGAAATTGGGGGGGGGGGGGGGGATTTATAAATGCTTTTGAATAAATATCCAACTTGTTTCAAGTAACCAATGTTAAATTTGCGAAATATGAATCAATAGAGAAAACAAACTAGGATTGCGTTCACCATGGCTTTTTATTACTTTCGGGTTAAAGTCGATAGTGAATTCGTTTCAACACAAGTAAATGTCAAGCAATCAAGTTCAAATGCTCACCTAAACGTTTCCCAACCTAACTAGGTGATTATTCCTTTAACTCTATCGAACTTAAAGTAATGGAAATAATAACTCGATTTTAGCCTCAAGTAGATTAATCTCGTAAGAGCATTACTCATTAGACGGAAGTTAGAAACTCCGAATCCTTGTTGTTAACTCTTTTTCTCGGTTTTAACCTCATTGTTCAAGCAAGTCAAACCTAAGGCTTGTTCGAATGTTTGCAACAATTAGAGATCTGTAAAAATGAAAGAAATAACAATACATTTACAAGTATCATCTGAATCCACATTGAATTTAACCCTAGAATCACTTTTCAGCCATGGATTCCACAACCCTAGTTATAGGGTTTTTTAGTCACACATAGTTATTACAAAGAAGGAAGTAATATATTTCATGATAAAAGAGATGAATTCTTACAAGATTGAGACTTAAGCCTTCAATTCTCCACAAAAACAAGAAGTAGCATACAAAAACCTCAAAAATGTTTTCTCCAGAGAAACATGTTGTAAAATTATTTAGAGTATGGAAAGATATCTCATAACAGCCCTAGTAGTAGCTATTTATAGTATAGGGAAACTTGGATTTTAAAATAAATTTGGAACTGGCCCGCTCAAAGTTGACGATGAGGTTAACAGCTTGTCAACCAGTTGATAGCTCGTCACTTGAGGTTGACGACGAGGTTGACAGCTCGTCAGTTCAGTTCGTCAACTAACTTCTTCTTGACTCAGTTTCTGCTTAAGGTTGACAACGAGGTTGACAGCTTGTCAACCAGTTGACAGCTCGTCAGCTCAGGTCATCAACTAACTTCTTCTTGACTCAGTTTCTGCTTAAGGTTGAGACGAAGTTGACACCTCATCACCTGAGGTTGACGATTAGGTTGACAGTTTGTCACCTGAGGTTGACGACGAGGTTGACAGCTTGTCACTTAAGTCGTATCAGAGCTGAAAGCTTGTCACTTAAGTCGTCACTCAACAATTGTT
Organism: Capsicum rhomboideum; assembly: GCA_031232105.1. Classification (NCBI taxonomy): domain Eukaryota; kingdom Viridiplantae; phylum Streptophyta; class Magnoliopsida; order Solanales; family Solanaceae; genus Capsicum; species Capsicum rhomboideum. The sequence continues at coordinate 25,886,476 of CP124718.1, forward strand.
CGCCCAGTTGTTCCCTTTTTTGTACAATTTCTCCTGGTGGCTACTTGATACCCTTTTCTACACACTAAAAGTAAAAAATGATTAAAAACAACACAAGTTGCTTGAGAACTCACAAGTATTCCTAGTCGAAAGCCTCAAATGTGCCGCCAAAATGTCAGCACATCAACACGCTCAACTTAGAATGTTTGTTTGTCCTCAAGCAACTAAATAACACAAGACTATGAAAACAACGAGATTCTAAGGAATATCACAGTAGTCAAAACCATTATACTCGACCCCATACAAACTCAGCATACGTTGACTATTTATCAAACTAACCAACAAGGATCCATGATTGTCATTATGATACAAACAAGTACATTGCGTACACATATAGTAGTCATCCTAACAACTAGCAGTTAATTGTACTATCCACATACCCTCACTACAAAGAAGTCCCACACACAAGATATCAACTTACTTAGGGACTGAAAATCAAACTTCTCACTCTCATAACGAATTTCAAACAATGAACATGCGATGCCATAGGCTTGCCCTTAACATTCTACCTTGATGCCATAGGCTTGCCCTTAACATTCTACCTTGGTTCTTCAGAAAGTCGACTAGGATCACTATAGGACTTTACTTGGCTAGTAACTTGGGTGCATGTAGGATATGTTTGGAAATTAGTGACTCAACCTTCCTTGTCATCTACAGACTTCTATTTTCACTTATGCCTACTCATTCCACCATTATTAACCTTTTTCTACCAACTGATTGTATTCACGGGTATATGTGGCTCTTTTGACTTGACTTCTTCTTTTTCTTATTTTTCATTCTTTTTCTTTTGCAAGCTCACACCCCCTAGTTCTTTTTCATCAACACTCAATCTTTTCATACCCAATTCCACTTTTCGTAGCCTCTACAGTAGTCATCCTCAACTTAGGCGATTTACCTGAGTTGAGGTACACGATGTCCAAGGAAGGATCAGGGCTAAAATAGAGTCTCAATGGTAAAAATGGAAAGGTGAACGACAATGGAATAAAGAAGGTTTAGTCAGCTCAAACAGGGACCCAAAGGATTATTTACATCATTTGGATGGTCTTTCTAGCCTAAGTGGACTGAATTCAAACACGACCTATGATCCTTTCCTAACCAACCAACTTATGACTTGATAGAATGAACCAGACAAGTTCTAGATGCATGCACGGAGTAAGAAAGATGTACAATAGACTCACACACTCTTGGCATGGAATAGCACAATCACCACTAACTATCAGATTCATACTCAAGCTTAAACAATAATCACCACATTCATATGCACTTAATGACAATCACAGATCCACAACAGTTAATTTATCAAAATAGTATCATAAACATGCACAAAAATTTTGAGGGGTCTTTATTTTTCAAAACAAGCGACTGCTACAAGTTCCCTATCCTCTTTTTGCTTACAGAATATACAACATCAATAGAAAATAACCTAAATATGCCGGTTCTAATAGATAGCACACGAGGGAATAAACACAAAAACAAAAACCCTCATGTGGACAGGTCCCCCCATAAAAAAAGATATGCATTATCCCCAATGCATCAATAATAAAATGATAAAAAACTAGAGGGAGGACGTACCTGTGGTGCCCGAGGAACTTGTGTCATATGACACGGGGTGGGCTGCAACATCAACCACAACATCATCAGTAGTGGCATTAGAAATGACTGGCACACTCAGTGTTGTAGTTGGTGGATTAAACGACTCCACACTCAGTTCAGCAACACTAGATGCCCCTGGTGGGATACTAGGCTCCCACAGCTTGAGCTCACAAACTTTTTCTTGTTGTTCTTGGGCTGCTCGTTCTCTCTTCCTTGCTTCTTGTAGATCTCTCTTCTCCTGCTTTTTCTTTTTTTCTCAGCCCTTTCCAGATCATCTTTATTTTTTCTTTTCCTATTACTCTTGCCCTTGACTTTTAGAGGCTTTACCGTCAACTGATACAAAGGTTCCACTTCTTCCTCTAACTTCTAGACTTTAGGAATCGGGAACACCAAGGCGAGTCTTTTCTGTAGTTCAGTAATGTCAGCTCAGGCCCTTTCTAATTCAACTTCAAACTTAGCCAAATCCGACACAGTCATGGCCTTTAGTCGCTCATTTATTCGACTCTTCATATCGTTTATGCTTTCACTATTGAAATTTATCATGACAACACCCAATGTTTCCACAGTGAACCTTTCCTCAATATCAACCTCATCAATAACATCAATAACCGAGACAACCCTCATGTCTCTAGATTGCTTCATCGTTTGACAAATATTGAACTTTTCTTCTTCATTATTCAATCTAAATTTCAACTCATTGCTCTTTGTGTCAACCAACACTCTTCCGGTGGCTAGATATGGTCTACCGAAGATTATGGGTACTTTGAAGTTCGCTTCACAATCAAAGATCACAAAGTCAGCCAAAAATATAAAGTTCTTAACCTTTACTAGCACATCAGGCAATATCCCCACTGGCCTCTTGACCGAACGATCAACCATCAATAGTCGCATAGTTGTCAGTTTGGGGGCTCCCAAGCCCAACTATCGATAAATAGCTAGCGGCATCAAATTTATGCCATCATCAAGGTCGCACAACGCCTTTTTAAAGATAAATGCACTAATAGTGCAAGGAATAGTAAAAGCACCTGGATCAGATTTGAATCAACGACCATAAAGCAATCGAACTATAATGATGAAAATTATCCATAGGCTTGAAACTTATGGTCCTCTTCTTGGTGACCAATTCCTTCATGAACTTAGCATAACCCGACATTTGTTCTAGAGCTTCCACCAATGGGATATTAACCAATAATTGCTTCAACATGGAGATGAACTTATGAAATTTTTTGCCTTCCATTTTCTTCTTCATTCGGTATGGAAATGGGGGTGGGGCCTAGGAATTTGAGTTAGAGGCTTTTCAACCACTTTGCCCTTCCTATTAAGCACATGAGCATCATCTTTCGCCATGGTAGAGTTTTCAGCATCTACTTTTTTATTAACAATCTTTTCCGTCTTTACAGACTCAACTAGATTCTCATCATCACAAATATCATCAGCTACTATTTCATAAGCAGCGGCTACATCTTCTACTTGTGTCTGTACTATCGGATGTGGTTCAGGCAAAACCTTACCACTCCGTGTGGTGATAGCCATGCAACTCCCATCATTCCTAGGATTCTGAATAGTATCACTAGGTAGAGTGCCACTCTTCTACTAATTGAAAGTTGCATACAACTGACCCATTTTGTACTCCAATCACTTAATGAAAGTAGAGTGAGAGTCTACAAGTTGACTCATTGAAGACAAGTCATTCTTTATCTTTTTAACCTCTGCCTCAGTAGATTCTACTCCTTTCAACACCTTTTCCATCATCTCTTCCATTTCGGACTTCCCTGAATCATTGGTAGTTCTATGACGACTCCCTGGTGGTACATACAATCCACCTCTATCATTCTTGCTCTTCCAGTTTCCTTGATCACGATCCTTGTAACCAGTCTTCTCATAATAGTTATCCCTTTGATAGTTTCGACCTTGGTTTCATTGACCATTGGTCTAGAAACCCCCCATCTGGTTATTTAGATAGTTTGTCTCTTCTTTAGAATCAAACTCAAATTCTTTGCCCTGCGAACTAACAACCTTTACCTTCTCAACACCGCCAGTCAACAAATGTTTTGTCAGCAAATCCATTTGAGTCTTAATGTGAGCCACGCCTTGGTCACACTCCTCCTTTCTTCAATGTTATTCAGCCAACATATCCACAACATAGGTACTGTTTACTACCTCAGAATTCCTGGTATGCCAAGTTCTATTGGTTTTAGTCAGCCTATCCAGAATCACAATCGCATCTGCGAAAGACAATGCCATGAGAGCTTTACCTACTGCATTATCAACTGTCAGCTTAGTATTTGAATTCAGAGACCTATAGAAAGTCTCTATCGAGTGTTCATCTATCAACTTATGGTTGGGGCATTAGGTAAACTTCTATTTAAACCTCATCCACGTCTCATGTAGTGCTTCATTATGTTGCTGGCTAAAGTTACTGATTTTGTCCCTCAGCTGTAACATCTTGGAAGGTGGAAAGAACCTCTAGGAAAGCTCCTTTCAGTTGCCTCCAGTTTGTTATAGAATAGGGTGCCAACTCAGTCAACCATAATGTTGCCTCCCCAGACAAAGACAATGGAAACAACCTCAATCGAATAGCATTCTGGCTAACTCCCAGAAAATCAAAGGACTTGAAGATCCCTATGAAATTCATTAAATGAATCCAGCCATCCCTATAAACAAACCCTTGAGATTCAATAGTTGGATCATGGTGCTAGTGATATTGAACTTAGCTCCTGAAGCTAGTGGTGATAGAGTAATAGAGCCAGTGGCACCAACCCCATAAATCAGCCTCATCTTCATCATCAAGGTCAAAGTATATAGCAAGTTGTTATCACCCTCTACCTTTTTGTTGTTGATGCTAATTGGCTAGAGAAATATTGTCATTAAGTTGTGAATCCTCATCATCACCCGAATCATAATTGTCTTATACATTATAAGGTGCATTCAAATTTTGTTGAAGCACCTGATTAGCAACAAGTGCAACAAGCCTTGCTGTTTCCCACTATTGTACATCCTTGTTTCTTCTCAAAGTTCTTTGTAGTTCGGGGTCGTAAGGTAATAATGGCTCACTCGAACATCAAGTACTTGGCATGCACAACTAGTACCCTACAAATTACATAAACAACAAACAAAAGTAAAATTCAAAAATAGGACTAAAAGTCAAATAAACACAACAACTTAATAGACAACCGTATTCCCCAGTAACGATGCCAAAATTAGATACACCCAAATTAAAAATCCTTTAAGAAGCGTAAGCAGTCGTTGTCAAATATATAACCCAACAAAGGTTGGGGTCAAATCCCACAGGAAATATGATGATAATTAATTCTTATGTAATTCAAGTGACTATTAGTCGATAATTTCCATGAAAATGGGGGGGGGGGGTTATAAATGCTTTTGAATAAATATCCAACTTGTTTCAAGTAACCAATGTTAAATTTGTGAAATATTAATCAATAGATAAAACAAACTAGGATTGTGTTCCCCATGACTTTTTATCACTTTCGGGTTAAAGTCGATAGTGAATTCATTTCAACACAAGTAAATGTCAAGCAATCAAGCTCAAAAGTTCACCTAAATGTTTCCCAACCTAATTAGGTGATTATTCCTTTAATTCTTTAGAACTTAAAGTGATGGAAATAATAACTCAATTTTATCCTCAAGTAGATTAATCTCATTAGAACATTACTCATTAGACATCCTTGTTGTTAACCCTTTTTTCCGATTTTAACCTCTTTGTTCAAGCAAGTCAAATCTAAGGCTTGTTCTAATGTTTGCAAACATTAGAAATATTGAAAAATGAATGGTATAACAATATATTTACAAGTATCAGCCAAATCCACATCGAATTTAACCCTAGAATCACTTTTCAGCCATGTATTTCACAACCCTACTTATAGGGTTTTTTAACCACACATAGTTATTATGATGAAGGAAGTAATATATTTCATGATAAAGAGATGAATTTTTGCAAGATTGAAACTTAAGCCATCAATTCTCCACAAAAATGAAGAAGTAGCATACAAAAACCTCAAAAATATTATCTCCAGAGAAATATGTCGTAAAATTATTTAGAGTATAGAAAGATGTCTCAAAAAAAGCCCTAGTAGCAGCTATTTATAGTATGGGGAAACTTGGATTTTAAAATAAATTTGGAACTAGCCTGCTCAAAGTTGACGATGAGGTTGACAGCTCGTTACCTGAGGTTGAAAATGAGGTTGATTGCTTGTCAACCACTTGACAGCTCGTCAGCTCAGGTCGTCAACTAACTTCCTCTTGACTCAGTTTTTGCTTAAAGTTGACGATGAGGTTGATAGCTTATCAACCAGTTGACAGCTCGTCAGCTGAGGTTGACGATGAGGTTGACAGCTTGTCAACTTATTGATACCTTGTCACTTGAGGTTGATGACGAGGTTGACAGCTTGTCAGTTGAGGTTGATGACGAGGTTGACAGCTTGTCACTCAAGTTGTCACTGATACAATCCCAAATACGAAGTGAGGATTTGATTATGAAAACAAAGAAACAAAGGATAGATAAAGAGGGTAGATAGATTGAAACAAAGAAGATAGAAGAAAAAGGAACTAAAGAGTATATTAAACTCAAAAACCCCTAATTCGATTATCAACAAGCACCTAATCTCTTACGTTGACCGCAAGGGAATCAAAACGCCCTTACAACTACCATTTCTAAACAAAGTTCAACAAGAGCTATTCCAAGCTCTCAAGCACTCTCTCAAGAGTTTTCATTCTCAATCAATATCAAAAAGATAACTTTTAATAATGACCTAAGCTAATATATTTATAGTATAGGGTTAAGTTATTACATTAGGCCTAAAAGTGGCCTTGACTTAAAAAGAGATAAACAAAGCCCATCAATGTTTCTGGTTGACCTTGGCGACCATCTTGACGGACCGTCAAGGTGGTGGCGGGCCTCCGTGGTCACCGTTGCCCCAAAATAGTAGGGAGCTTCCATAGCCTTGTCTTGGTGGCGGTTGGCCAAGACACTGGCGGCCCGTCAGCTTGGCCGTCACCACAAGGCAGTGGAATGCCTTCATGACCTTCAATCCTTGGTCCTTTAAAATGCTTTCCAAGCTCCAAGATATCAACCAAACATGGAATTGCTCTAATGTAGGCTTCAAAAAGGCTCTCCAAGCATGGTTTTGTGCCCTTATGAGGACCATGGTTTGGATCTCCATGCGTTGACCTCGAATTATATGCCTCAAAGCGATGACGCCGATTTGGATTATATCGTTCTCCCTTTCTTGAAAATGATACGTCCTTGAATCCAAACCTTGCAAAACCATAGGGAAAACAAACAACCACAATATCCTCATGGCATGAGGGTTAGTGTTAGCAAAAATAATCTCATCATCATGACAAGGTTGCACACACTTAACATATAGCCAAGGGTCCTTTGTGTTTAACATGAAGAACTCATAGAAAAGGTCACAAGAAAGCCGGTTATGAGAGAAACCAAGAAGAGATAAAGAAACCACAAAGGTCATAATGACATCAACAAGACCCAAAGGTAAGACCAAATTCATTTTAGGAGCCATAAGACATAATTGTTTCATTATCTCTCCAAGAGACCACACCCAAGGTGGTGCCATCAATGGTTCAAAAGTCTACAAGAGTTTCTTAGGGGCCAAAAAGTTAAAGACCCATAATGCATCATTACTCAAACAAGTGGACCATCCCATGGAAATCTTACCTCCAAATAAAACAATTCCACAACTAGCATGGACATCATCATAAGCAAAGAGGTAGTATAGAAAGGAATCAAGCATAGAAATCTCATCAATGGTATTACCATCCACAAAAGTGCCACATGGCTCAAAAGAGTTAGCAATTAATGCTCTTAAGGATGGATTCAAATCATTTAGGCACGCAATACCTTTCCCTTCTAAACAATTCATGCCCACATAGGATGTAGATTCAATATGATTATGAACAACATCATATGCAAAAAGGTAGTAAAGAAAGGTGCTAAGGACACTAATCTCATCCAAGGTGTGCTCATGAGTAGGAACACACAAAGAGAGAAAGAATATTTCATGCACATAGAACCTCTCTTCTTCAAACAACTTCCAAGAGTCCCACTTATCACTTCTAATTGTCCAACCCTATGAGGGTGACAAGAAGTTCTTAACAGCCATGGACTCTTCCACAAGCAAGTACTCAACTTAGTATCAACAAGTTGTGGTCCACACAAATTAAGCACAAGAGTGTCAAATAAGGATGCAAGTATATAAGCAACACCCAAAAGAGGCAATGACATATTTTTCCTAGGGTCCTCAAGAATGAGACCACCTTTGAGAAAGGGGTCATTAATTTCACTCAAGCAACAAAGAAAGGTATCACATTAATGGAATTCAGCCAAAGTGTTTTCAAGAGAAGGCTCACTCTTTAACTTACAAGTCCCATAACCTTGGTCAAGAATGGAATCACACAATGGTGAACTCTCTTGGATCATTACATTACTCCCCTTCTTTAAAGAAAATTCTTCTTTGTTGGAAATGTCTCCCATGCATAACTTGGGTCTATCAAGTGGATTGTAAATCCTCACGAGAGACTCTCCATCATAGGAAAGAGTACCAACAATTCCATCCAAATCTTGCTTGTCATCTTAACCAAGCACTAAGTGGGATGTTCTACAATTACCACATTCCAAGTGGTCACCGGGGTCAAATGGATAGAGTGGCCATAAACATGGGTCTAAACAACACTCTTTTTTCCCATGGGCGCCACCAACACAAACAAATATACTCGTCGTACAAGCATAGGAAATATCATGAGCAAATAGAGAGTAAAGAAAGGTGTCACGCAAATTGATTTTATCTAAAGTGTCCTCAAGGACATGCTCATTACTATGCTTAAGAACATTATCAAGAGTATGTTCAAGAATTGGAACATGCAAAGAAGAATAAACAATTGGAAAATAAAGATCACCTTCCATTTCTTTACAATCCTTCCCCATAAGAGTAGTCTCATCTTCCAAGAAGATATTTCCATCTTTAGGACGATTATTGTCACATCATAGAGGGTTGTTATATAGAGTATAACCCTCAAGAAGAGATACATCATTAACATGATCCACACCACTAGGTAACTCAATAAAAGTGATTTCATCATCTTCAAACAAGAAATTGTACTTAAAGAGAAAAGGATCAATCCAAGAAGGAGAATCGAAATATGTAAGTTCACTCTCAAAAAGATAATTATCAAATTTCGAAGAAGTTTCAAACATATGATCATCCCTATGAGCCAAACAAGTAATAGAATTTTTATTTAAAAGCATGCTCAAAGGGTAACTCCTATTCAAATAATCAACATTATCACTAACTTGAGGTTCACTAATCATATCACAAACATCCTCATGTAGTGGACTCAATTCATACACAAGTTGATCAACACCATTTTCACAAGATAATGTACTATCACTCAACACCAAGGCTTCAACACTAGGTGGACTCAAATAGATCTTACAAGAAGAGTCAATTCGGTCATCAATAGGATCAACTAGTGTATCTACAGTCTCAACATGTACATTATCATCACAAGGTAAAGAATCATTAGGCTCATATGTAGATAAGCTATCACTCATACTCAATTGGCTACTAGCCATACAATTCACATTTACTAAGGTGCAAGAGTTAGCTTTATTACCTTGAAGCTCATAAGAAGATTCTTCTTTTCTTTGGGGCAAGGCTCTTACTTTCGAGAGGTAGGAAGCTATCTTGTCCATCACATCCATAGATGTCGACTCCTTGTTGGGAACTTGTGTTCCTTCATTCTCCACGATTGTACTTACACAAGTGTCCTTACCAAGAGAAGGATAAATAATGTTAGATTGAGTTTGTGGTAACCCCCTCACATCCTCTCCTTTTCCACTCTTGGATTACCACATTGCATTTACTCCTCTCAATCTTTTGTCTCTCATTATTAAGGAACTTGGAGTAAGTGGTCATATTTCCTTGAGGCTTGGGAAAGGTAGGTGGAAAGAGATTATTTCTCCATTGGTCCACTACGATCATGGGCCAATTTTCCTCATTTAGAACTCCATGCCTTTTAAACCAATTGGCACCCAAACATAAATGTCCAAAGTCCAAAGGGAATGTATTACACCAAACCTCCTCATAGTACCTATTTCAGGTGAGGAAAACCTTCACACTATCCACAACCCTATGACCTTACAAGAAATATGAACATTGCTTTGACATTCGAGGTATCCTCAAATAGTCGACTATAAAGGCAGTGATGTAGTTTCCATAGCACCAATCATTGAGAACAAGAATGCATCCCGAAACCTCACAAATATTCACCTTCCTAGTGCCAACTTGTCTTCTCGGATCCACATTATAAAGCTTCATGTATCCTTCTGGCACATATATAGACGTCATGAATCCTTTCAAGGTACTCCATGTTTGAGTGGGCCCTTTTGCAAGTTCCCACCATCTCAATGCTTAACCTTGAAAGTGCTTAAGGGCATATGTGGCTTGTTCAACTTTGCTCATAGCATAGTCTTTAAAAAACCTTTCACATTGCCATTCCAAGTCAAGATAAACCTCAGGATCACATTCCCCTTTAAAAATAGAAAGAAATGCTCTAGGGGGATTACGACTATATTATACCCTTTACATCCACCTTGGTTCCTACTTCTCAATGTTTGAGCACTAGAATAAAAAGGGTAAGATATAGTATCCCTTGACATTAGAGATGCAAACTCTCTTCTTCTCATTGGACGAATTTTATTATAAGTAGTATAGCCGCTCACACCGATTCGAACACGATAAGAAGTACCACAAGACAAGGAGTACGAATCTTCGTAATCCTCATGTACATTCCTACCATAACTCTTATAAGGTTCATAGAAGAATGAACTATACCTCACTTCTCCTTCATGATCAGAGTGGGAAGTAGAAGACTCCTCATATGCTTCAAGATCATCATAAGAGTCCTCACAAGTTTCTTCTTCCTCTCCATATTCACCATAAGAACTAGACTCACTGTCACACCCCTTTTTCGTTCGAGTTGGTTCGAAGGGTTTTTCCAATTAAAGTGACGGTTTTGAATAAGGATTATTTTATTTACAGAGTCGCCACTTGGAATTGAGTTATGGTATTCCAAGTAACCTTATTGAATCCCCATTCAAAGGAAATGACTCTTCTTATTATTGGTCCGCGAACTAGAAATTCGGATAAGGAATTCTGTTAACTGAGGGAAAGGTATTAGACATCCCTCGAGTCCCGTGGTTCTAGCACGGTCACTTTATCAACTTATATTAGACCTAAGTTATTTCTTGGACAAACTAGGTTTGCTTACCTGCTCGATTTACCTAAGGATTATGAGAGAAATTATGACTTATGTTTTCGACTGAGGAGCGTAACCACACACAAAGCCTTGTAGTTACAGAAATTGTTCAAGGAGCGTAACCATACACATGATCAACCTCGATATATTATTTACTTTCATTATTTTTGCGTCTTTTAGGCATTTATAGATCCTTCCCATTTTTTTCAAGTCTAAATAAGCACCTAACGTGTTTAAAATCTATCCATCCCCATTAGATCGGCTTCAAAATAATGGAGTATGTTAATTTTATAATAACGAATGATCAGTAGCAGTGCTTTCCGACTTCATATTTAATTATCATTTATATTAAACTTTTAATTTTCTTTCAATCAAGAACCTAAACTCAATCTTTTACGAATTATTTCTTCTTTCTTTTGAAAAATGAATTTTTAAAACAATTTCGCAACATCTCCATCTCGCTTAGCTTGGGTTGGACTATTATTAGAATATTTGGACCCTAATTTTTTTTTATCTAAACCCTCAGGTATATTTTAGAATACACCTCTCTATTCAGTACCTCAAACCATGAAAATCATGTAGCTTCTCTTTACATAGAACAACCTTTTATGTAGAAAAAAAATACAAATAAGTGTGCATGGTATTACATAATAAAATCTATGTAAAAGTTACCAAAGATATCTTAGAATTCTATAACTAAAGCTTGTTTTTTTTTTAACAAAAAAAAAGAAATTGATATAATCAACAAAACACATCACATATCTTGTTTGTAACCAATTACAATCATTACTATCATTTAGAGGAAAAGCTCTTCCTTTTACCATAACTAACAAAAATACTCCTTTGGCTAATTTGATTACAAGGCGATAACACATGATCTCATATTTTTCATATTATTATCTTTAAGTATGTAATATAAAATACATGAACTCAAACACTCAACAAGCAAATAAAACTATATATCAACGGAATTGGTAAGAAAACCAAGAAATAGTGCACTGCAACATACTAAACAATGCCAATGACATAAAAATGAACTATTACGAAAAGACAAAAGTGAACCTTTGTATAAATGAAAAAATAGGGCTAAATTATTATGCCCTCTCTTTTTCTTACTCTAATCTATGTTGTGCAATTATTATTATTTTTACTCTTTATTTTCCTTCTCTTCTTCTTGTCTACTTCTCTTTCTAATTCTGTTCTCAGTTATAAAATAATCACAAGCGTAAATCAATTACCATTAAACCAAGTGAAGGCAAATCTCTTCTTTATAGACAAAGGAAAAAATATATATATAATACCACACAAACGTAAATCACATTAACGAGAAGCATAATCCAACGAATCAATAAAAAGAGAGTTGAGATTGAACTTATGTAAATAAGTAACTGTATGTATCAAATAACATAGCAAGTCGTTTAAATAATTCATTCATGCTTCGATAGATAGGAATTGGGTAAGAACCTGTGTGATGAACTAAATTGAATATGGAAACAAAGATGCCGTCACCGGAAACTCGAAACAAGGACCTATAACACTCCAACTCCAAATCACAATCCTCCAAAATGCTTCTGTTTTGCTATGTACATATTTTTTTTAACACTATTTTCTTTCTCCAATTTTTCCAAGTATTGTCTAATTTTATTTTTTTTGCTTTTCTATCAGTTTTTTTCTCTAAGTACCTCTCCAATTTTTGCTCTTTTTTTTTTCTAATTTTCTGTTTCCTTTTTTTCCTCTCCCTTTTTTCTAGTGTATTGTTATATATATATGAGTATGTGTGTGTTGTGCAGTGTGTGAGTGAGGAAGTGGGGAAGTTGGGACGTGTGTGTGTGCGTGTGTGCAGATAGCTTAGGGAGTGGGGAAAAGGGTAGGGGACGTGGGGTTGCTTAGAATTTTTTTTTAAAAAATTGAGAAATTAAATTAAAGATATAAATAATGATGATAAAATATTTATTAATTAATTTTTTATAGTAAGAAAATATAGGAAGAGTTTATAATTAGCCTAAAGATAAACTATAATTAAGAGAATACTAAAATTACTAACTTATTTATTAAAACCAAAATAAAAATAAAAATATGCTTTTTTGTAAATTTTCTTTTCTTTTTTGAAAAAATTTAAATAAAACTTATCCTAAAATGTGACTCTATTTTTGAAATCTTTTTCTTAATTTTTTCAAAGAAGACCTACTAAATATGAAATAAAAACTAAAATAAAGATTAGATAAAAATAAATATTTAGTGCTAAAAATAGGTTAAAGTCTGGAAGGGTCAAAAATCACGTGTCTACACTCACCATTCGCCTCAAATTCTTCTTCGAAATAGTAGCTCTCATTCCCACACGGCTCTTGATTATGGCTATATTCATAGTCTCCATAATCACCATAATCACCATCTCCATCATTTTCATAGCCTTCATTACTACAATCATAGTCTCATATGTCGTAGTCACATGTATCCGAGGCTACTGCTTACATACTTCCTTAGAGTACCTACAAAATGAGCAAACAAGGTCAGTAGTAAAAGATCCTCACCAACACTCGTAAGATTCTTACCTTTGTATGCCTCAGAATTGGATCGGCTAATGTTGAAGATTTCTTATACTCCGGTGGTACACAAGGTGTCAATTGCTACTCTCGGTCGGAATGGATTCTTGTTTTGAAAGACTCAAACAAAATATTTACGGACTTTAACCAAGAAGTTACAACGAGATAAAACTAGAAAAAGCTCAAAAGAAATAGGATGGAGAAGAAAATCGGACTCAAAAACTAATCACAACTAAGTAGGGAGATTACTAGTTGTTAATTAGTGTTTAGAATCAAAGAAAAGAGGATTAAGAATCAAGAAAAAGAAACTAGAAACCTAAGTTGACTATTGACCTTCATTGGTGAAGGAATTGATGGAGGCACACCAAGTTGGTGGCGACCCATCAACATCTCCGCCAACCCTTATCCAATGAAAGGTGTCCAAGGTCCTTGGTTGGAGGTGTTGGTGGCGGACCGTCGAGCTAGTAGAGGCCCATCAAGGTTGCCTCCAAGGTTAACCAAAATGGTACTTGAGTCTTTCCTTGGCAATGGTGTGGTGTGGAGGGACGTCAAGGGTGTGGAGGCTCGCTAATTGCACCATCAAGCTAAACCAGAAGGTAGTTCTTAGTCTCTTTTTGGCGACGAACTTTGTGGAGGTCCGTCAAAGGGGTGGAGGACCTCCATGTTTTCTGTCAAGAAATAATTAGAGCTCGATTCTCCTCTTGAAGGTGTTGACGGAATATTTGGGGTGTTAATCAAGGCCTTGATGGATCAACAATGGAGTTTTTAAGCTCTTAGAAGCCTTGAATTCATTGTGGTCCCCCTTTTGTACTCTCTTCTTGTCTCTTCTCTTTAGAATATTCCTTTTTGTACTAACCTCATCCTTTTTTCTTTTGTATTTTGGAATATTCCTTGGCATAAACAAGTACAACCCCTTTTTATTTCACTCTTTTTGGATCAAACACACCCTTTTGAATGTTCTTCTTCAACAAGATATGAAGAACACGAAGAACACAAGAACATTCAAAATTTGACCCTCAAGCAAACGAACTTTGAATTCGATGAAATTCGAAACCCAAGCTCACTTCAACCTCCCAAAAACAATCCAAATGTTTTAAGGCCAAAAACTTAACCACAAATTTCAGATTTGAGAACTCACTTCAAATTTTCTTCAAACTCAAGCTACAACAATGGTGGAATACTCAAATCAACCCGGAGCTAGCTCAAATTTTAGATATCGACTCAAAAACTTAAGATTCTAGTACTAGAAACTTAAGAAGACTCAAAAATCAAAGACTCAAATTTTCAAGAAACCTAAAAACATTTTCTTGACACTTTTTTTTTTTGCTGATTTTCAAGTTAACAAACCCAAGACTAGAATCGTGGGAACGATTCTAAGATTGGGTTTGATACCAAATGATACAATCCAAAGTTCAAAAATGAGGATTTGACTATGAAATCAAAGAAGCAAAGGATAGATAAAGAGGATAGATAGATTGACACAAAGAAGATAAAAGAAAGTGGAACTAAAGAGTATGTTAAACTCAAAACCCCCTAATTCGATTATCAACAAGCACCTAATTCCTTACGTTGTCCGCAAGGGAATCAAGACGCCCTTACAACCACTGTTTCTAAACAAAGTTCAAGAAGAACCACTCCAAGCTCTCAAACACTCTCTCAAGAGGTTTTTCATTCTCAATATCAAAAAGCTAACTTCCAATAATGACCTAAGCTAATCTATTTATAGACTAGGGTTAAGTTATTACATTGGGCCCAAAAGTGGCCTTGACTTAAAAGGAGATAAAAAAAGCCCATCAACATTTCTGGTTGACCTTGGCGACCATCTTGGCGGACCGTCAAGGTGGTCCCGGGCCTCCATGGTCACCGTCGCCCCAAAATAGTAGGGAGCTTCCATGGCCTTTTCTTGGCGGCCTTGGTGGCGGTTGGTCAAGTCACTGGCTGACCGTCATCTTGGCCGTCACCACAAGGAAGTAGAGTGCCTTCATGAACTTCAATCCTTGGTCTTTCAAAATGCTTTCCAAGCTCTAAGATATCAACCAAACATGGAATTGCTCTAATGTAGGCTTTAAAAGGGCTCTCCAAGCATGTTCTTGTGCCCTCATGAGGACAATAGTTTGGATCTCCATGCATTGACCTCGAATTATATGCCTCAAAACAATAATGCCTATTTGGATTGTATCAATCATAGAGTTGACAACTTGTCACTTAAGCTATCACTTAGCAATTGTTCACCTAGTTGTTCGCTTTTTAGTACAATTTCTCCTGGTGGCTACTTGATACCCTTTTCTGCACACTAAAAGTAAAAAATGAATAAAAAAATAACACATGTTACTTGAGAACTCATAAGTATTCCTAGTTGAAAGCCTCAAATGTGCCTTCAAAATGCTGGCACATCAATTAGCCTATCTGATTTAGCAACAGTTGACCTCCTTGTGTTAGGAAAAATTCTTTTATATATATCTATGTTGCATAGAGTCTATATCTCGAATGCTTTATTTCTGCTGGTGATTTTGTGCATGTGGTTTTATCCTTCTTTTCGTAACCTTAATGATGGAATTTATGCTTTTTCTGTGTTAATGATCTTTCTTCCTGTAGACGATAATTGTTGGAATGAATAAAAAACCTACTTTTCATTGCTGTCAATAACTAGATTAGCTATATAGTCTGCCAGTTTGTTACCTTCTCTGTATATGTGTTGAATTGTAACTTCACACTTTGATACGATACTTTACACCTCATCAAAATATTCTGCTACTTCCCATAGTACCTTCCAAACCTCATTCATTATGTTCACCATAAGCAATGAATCAGACTCTAGGATTATTTTCCTCACCTCTTTCCTGACACAGTACTGCAATGCCTCTAGTATAGCTCTCAGTTCTACTTCCACATTAGTTGTAATACCAATGTTCCCAGCCTCAACATATACTAAATTACTATTGCTGTTTCTTAAGCAAAAACTATATCAACTAATACCTGGATTTCCTTTACATGATCCATCAGTGTTGCCCTTCATATCTTTTCATTCCTTACCTGCAATCTTTATCCATGGAAACATCCTTTTAGCCATGTATTGGATTTTTTGAAGCACTTGACATATCTTGCCCTATAGAGATGTGTCACCACCATGATTTCTCTTATTTCTCCTTTTTCCACAGCACCCAAGTGATTAGTATTGGTAGTACCCTGTAGATCATTTGTACTTGCTTGGAGCTTGCCATGCCACCATATCATCATGATATGTGGTAGTTGTATGCCCTCTACTGTGAGACTTGCAGAATTAGCAAAATGTAGCCATAGCTTTACAACTA
The DNA here is from genome assembly GCA_031232105.1 of Capsicum rhomboideum. Lineage (NCBI taxonomy): Eukaryota > Viridiplantae > Streptophyta > Magnoliopsida > Solanales > Solanaceae > Capsicum > Capsicum rhomboideum. Next base: position 25,903,256 of record CP124718.1, read on the forward strand.
TGGGAGCTGTTAGGAATAAATACTCCATGGTGTCTTGATGGAACTACTCACAACACCAACATCTTGAGACCAAATTAATCCTCATCCTTTATAAGTTATCATATGTAGGGACCCTTCCTTTCTATATACTCCATACGAAAAAAATGATTTTGAATAGAATCCCCTTGTTCCAAATCTTTTTACACATTTCTCTTTTCTCTTTTTTGTGTCTCAGTAGTTCCCATGCAGATTTGACACTTAAAACATCACTTGAGTCACCCATCCACCATGCCTTGTCTCTACCTCTGTTTAATAGATTGGGACTGATTTTCTCCATGATGTACTCCACCATCTCCTCTGACACATACTGTCTCAATTTAGTACTATCCCATCTACCTTCCTCAATGAATTCCTTCACTTCTATCTCTTCATCACCTTGGCTTTATTCTTCAACATAATATAGTGCACCTTACTTAGTCCAATTATCAAACCAAAAACTTGCCTCACCAGTTTTTAATTGCCACTAAATATTGTGTTCTACCTCCTCCTTTACCTAAGTCATTTTTCTTCATATGTGAGAGATCCTTGAACCCTGAGTAATTACAGGATGTTTCTTCTTACAGTATTTGTTCCATATGTAGTGGCTCCATAAGGAAATAGAAGAGGTTCTAAAATTCCACCATAGCTTTACAAATAGTGCATCACCTACTGTGTGTAAAGATCTAAAGACAATCCCACCTTCTTCTTTTGGTAAACACAAGTCCTCCCAGGCTACCCAGTGCTTTCCTTTCAAACCATCTGTTTTACTTCAAAAAAACTTAGCCATTATTTTATGTATTTGATCTATCACCCCTTTTGGAGGATTCATTGCTGACATCAAAGATTGCAAAATATTAGTGATCAACACATACCTTCCTCCATAGGTTAGAAGTCCTCTTTGCCATGACATGACCCTCATGCTGACTTTTTTGATAAGGTCTTCAAAGTGACATTTCTTCCTCCTCCCATAGAATATGGGACATCCCAAATAAGTGAAAGGGAAGGAACCAACAACAATTCCAGTGATTCTTCTGATTCTAATCCTTGCAACAATATGGACTGATAACGCTTAAATACACCCTAGAAAAAAGTGTATGCGGTCATTAGCAATATATTTTACCCAACGATAGTGTCGGGGTCGATCCCACAAGGAACAATGTGACTAGCGATCGAGAAAGTATGAAATAAAAGCAACTCACTATAATTCAAACAAAGGATACAAGTGTTTTTGGGGATTTTCAAATATAAAAATTGAATGATAATCATCAAATTATTGTTAACTACTACTCCTCACCCTTATACCCTTTGTCAAGGATGATAAGGGTTCTAGTGTTAACTAGAGTTTGCAATCTCTAATTATAGTTTAAGAACATGGAGTAGAAGTAAAATCCATAACAATTAACTAATTAGGAAGACAAATAAACAACCCCAAACAATTATCACTACTTATTCAAGCATAAACCCAAGTTGAGAAATTAGCTACTCATAGAGAGAGAAAGAGGAAATATACCCAAATTCTCATTCCAATCTTCCATCAAATCTAAGATAATCACAAGAAATGAATCAAAATTCAACGGGAAGCACAAGAAAGTAACCAATTTTGCACTAGGGTTTTAACTATATGTTTCTAAAGCTAAAAAATTATCAAGATGGAGTTTCAGATCTAAAAAATCCCTTTTAAAGCTCAAAATTTGCGTTTCAGCTAATTACTAAAATACCATCTCACTGGTCATCTACCGGCACACACGTTAGCACAGGTTGGCACCTGCGTGTGCAGGTCAGCTGTGTAGGTGAGTTCTCAGCCTTCTTCTAGCTTACTGTTTTGAGCATTTGCTGCCTCATCTGCATGCGCATGTCTTCATCTGCGTGTGAAGGTGATCTATATTCTTCCCATGCATCATTTTAAGCTCTTTTCCTTTATCTTTGCACTCCTTTTAACTCGTATGATTAGCTCGACACTGAATTCATCGATTACCTGTACAAACGAGCATTTTAACATGAGATATACCTCAAATCAAAGGAAACTAGATGATAATTCAAGCTTAAGCGACTAAAAATTTGGTAAATTGCCAACTTTGATAATGCTTAAATACACCCTAAAAAAGAGTGTACGTAGTCATTAGCAATATATTTTACCCAATGATAGAGTTGGGATCAATCCCACGAGGAACAATGTTACTAGAGATCGAGAAAGTAAGAAATAAAAGCAACTCTCTATAATTCAAACAAAGGATACAAGTGTTTTTGGGGATTTGCAAATATAAAAAGTGAAACACGGATAGAACAAAGTATAATATGAACAATTTGATCAATGAATTTCTCAAAAGATGGGAAACAAGGGAAATGATAATAGGGAATCAATTCTATCAATGATACAAAGTATTTAAATCAAGTACTCTTAATTAATTATGGATTAGCAAATTAGCCTCGGAACCTCAATTATCCACCTCGTCTTTCGATCGATTGACGAATATTTCTTGGCTAAATTCTGTGGAATATTAGTTAAGTGTCAATATGAATAGTTCCAATCTATGGCTACACTAGGATTTGACTTTATCTAGCAACAAATCCACTAGATGGGTCATACATCCCAAATCGCGCTAAATTAATCTTTCGCAACCTCAATTAGCTCTTTCAAGCATTAATTGGAGTAGATGGGCAATTTCTACTCTAGTCTCCTCTTTCGAGCTCAACTAAAGTAGAAATCTATAAAGCACAAGATTAATATAGACAAGCAAAACCCATTTATATATCAAGAGTAATAAACTAATACAAAAGCATGAGATAAAATCAAAATCCAAATTCGAAACATAAACATTGCATTGTGTCCAACAACAACATTTAAGAATGAATCTAACTACACCTAAATGTTCAATACAAAGCAATGGAATGAAGAAAGGATTAAGAAATATTCACTACAAAGCTTCCAAATCTTCACTCCAAGGGTGTTGGGTCAAGAACCCTAGCCTCCAAGGTTGAGAAATATGCCAAAGATAATTTTTCAGATTTAAAAAATTCCTTTTATAACTCAAAAATCATGTTTCATGTAATTACAAAAATGCCACTGCACTGGTCACCTGCTAACGCACATGCCAGTGCAGGTAGGTACATGCTCACACAGTTCAGATTCGCAGGTGAGGTTTCAGGCCCTTTTTAGTTCACTATTTTGGCCATGTATGGCTTCAAGTACGTGTGCACCTCCCCATGTGCGGGCGCAGGTGACCTATATTTCTCATATGCTTCATTTTAAGCTCCTTTCCTTTATTTTAGCACTCCATTTGACTCGTATAGTTATATCGACCTTGAATTCATTGATTACCTACACAAATGAGCAATTTAACATGAGATACACCTCGAATCAAAGGAAACTAGACGATAATTCAAGCTTAAATGACTAAAAAGTTAACAAATTATCAACTTATCAACACCCCCAACTTAAAAATCTTGCTTGTCCTCTAATAACACAAGATCAAAACTTAATGAGGCTATCAATTTAAGCTCAAAAGCCAACATCAACACTTTCACTTCACATTTTTCAATTAGGCACTATGACTATGACTTTGGTTGGTACTAACAATTAGTCAACAACCATGTGAGTCTTACCCAAACAACTCCCTCAATTTTAAACACACTTTAAAGAATACGTTGGAGTTTTAAGAATGATCAAGTAATAATAGCTAATTCTCAAGAGGTGAATCAGAACCACTAGTCAATTAAACATGCTCCCTTGACTCATTTACCGAACGTATCAACTTCACCAATCTATCCTAGTTCATATGCCTTCACAAGAAAGAAAGTTCCAAATTTCACACTATTTACAACACCCATACAAGGGACAAGTACACAACACTCACACTCGACAATGAATTTTTAATGCAAATAAGTACCATACTGTAGGCTTTCCCTTTTTTCAATCACCACTAACTCAAAAGCATCAGTTGGAGATCCCAGAGGACTTTTTCTAGCTTGTAATGTAGGCTTGGGGACAGGTAGGATAAGCATTTAGGATAAAAGTGACTACACCCTCTGTGAACTCTACACAACACCTTACAAATCAAACTTTAATCATTTAGCTCTTCATTTCCATACAACACAATTGCCCTTCCTTTTCATTCTAGTTCACCCACTTATTGACAACTTTCTCTTTTTCTTTTCTTTTCTCATTTTCTTAATTCAATTTTCTTATTCAATCATTTCTTTTTTCATAAGTAACTCACTTACAAAACCACGATGCATGATCACCTCTTCCAAGTTCCACCATACCCCCCAACTTAGGCTTTTAGCTTGAAGTTGGTAATTTTAAGCTCAAGGAGGATAGGGTTCAAAAGAGGGAATATTCAAAAAGGTCTAAGGCTTGTAATGTGGTTGCCAAAGAAAGGATATTAACCTCAAATGGGGTAACTAGTGATAATATTTATGAACGGGTAGGCTTTTAAGGTTAGAGAGGTTTCCAAAAATCACAAATAAGGCCTAAGATCATTTCTCCAACCAAGCACAATCAAGACTAGCATTGAAAGACCAACCGGGTAAGTTCTAGATGACACAAGTAAGCACAAGAATTATTCAACAAAAACTCACCACATGTGGCATGCAAACTATTCAAGAAGGATCGATTTCATTTCCTAAACAAGAACAAAAGGAGTCATTTTCCACATTATCACTATCTAATGAGTAAAGAGTCACAAAAAGAGTCAAAGTGTTGTCACAAACATCATTCACTTCCATGCACTTATTTTTCACAAAAAAAATTCGGAGGGGTATGCTCATTCCAACTTTTCACAATGTAAGACTAAATCTATTAGTACCAAACAAGTCACAATCCCACATTTTGATTCCAATAAGGGCAACAATGCTACCACTACTCAGACTTCTCTATGACAACAATCACAACCCCAATTCATAATGGCTATTGGTACTCAGACTTCCCCTGCACAAATGACACCAACACCAAAAAATGACAATTTTCCCTTAAGAATGTCTTCACAATCCATTATTTGGGAAAAGGTCACCCAAAACAACTACCAAAAAGAAAAACTATAAGAAGCTAACAGGATAAAGAAACTAATCTAGAAGTGAAAACAAATGAAATGACTAATCTAACAAAATCAAAATTAAGCTCAAACCCAACAAGGGCACACAACATCTATAACCACAAAAATCAAGCCCAACAAAGGCACAAGATATGCATACCATAAAGAAAACCCCGACAAAGGCGCAACAATCTCCAATAATGCCCAACAAGGGCACACAAAATGATAATAAAGCCCAACAAGGGCACAAATGTATCAAAATAGAATATAAACAAATCAAGGCCCTGCATGAGAACAAATATATCAAAATATATGACTAGTACAAACCCAAATAAAAACTAAGCTATCCCACCCCCAACCAAAAGATGTTGCATCATCCCTAATGCAAGTGAAATAAAGTAGAGAAGAAGGCAGTGGGCTCCTTGAATCGCCCTAGGCGTGGGGATCGACATAAGAGTGGCCTGTAATAGTGTATCAGTTGGAATACTAGGAGCCTCCTCATACTGGCTCCTGTTTCATTCATCTTAAAATTTTGCACCTAAACCCGTTCAAATCACTTTTAAAATCTCTAAAATTTTATGGATTATCACAAATAAAATCCTAAGCTATTCTAAGAATTAAAATTTTAAAAGTAAATGCAAAATTTTTGGGAATGATGGGTTACCTCCCATCAAGCACTTGATTTAACATCGTGGCACGATGCAAGTAACCTTACTATTTATCTCTTCACTTTAAGGATTTGAACCTTCATCCCAATTTCACATCAAGATTTTGATGAAGTTTATAGAGAAAATATAAGGAAGCAACAAGACTAACTCTATCTCGCCTCTTTGAAAACTTAAATCTTTTATCCAACTTCACATCAAAAATTCATTTAGACTCATTGGGTGTTGGCGAGAAGATCAATAGGCCACTTGTTAGACACCGCATTTTGCAATTCTTGGCCTTCAAGTAAGGGACGTTATTTTTCCCTCTTTGAATGACAAACTCCAAAATGTTGGGACTTTGTCCCTCATCTCCAAAATTTTCCATTTGCCCTGTTATTTCAGTTTCCATCATATCCACCAAGTACAATGTCAAAAAATAGTTGGAATGAGGTTTAAGACTCTTCATACCTGAATTTGCATCTTTCTTGACATTCTTAACCCAAAATGAACTAGAGTCTTCACAAAGGATTTAATTTGCTTTGTTTAGCAACTCTAGTAGCATTTCATCAATTTCATCATCTTGCATTATTTTTAGCTCAATTGGTTGGCAAATCACTATGAACTCTTCAAAATCAATCTCACTCACATATTTATTGGAAACCTCCTCATCATAATTATTCAGGACCATTTGGCATTGAACAACACATGTATCAATTTTTGCATTCGATTCAGTTTCTAATTTTTGGGTAGCCATTTCAATTTGAATCCACACTTGACATTGCTCAATATGCAATTTGAGGGATTCATCCATCACTAGCAAAATTCTATCAAGTTGACCCTCATGGAGTTCAAGTTGTTGAGCTTGATTCCATAGCCACTCTTGGCTCACAATTTCTTCCTTGTCAAGTTTTTCTTCATTTTGGGACTAAATCATCGCTTGCAAAAGTCCAACTATGGAAAAATTAATGTTTTGGACAACTTCATCATCACCATGTTGGATTAGGTCCTACTATTTAGCCAAGACTTTCCCACATATTTCATTCTTCTCTATTGTGCTTTTCACTATCTCCTCTATTTATTTCCTTGGAGAATCCGAGATTTCTTCATCATCATTTCGTTCTTCATCTTCAGGTTGAGACACAATAATTGGGGAGAAGGCACAATAATTGGGACAATCAATCCAATATCCATCTCGACGACCACACAAATAATGATTATACTCCCTATAGGATTGAGATGGTGCACACACCTCTCTTTCGGGAGTATTTCTACAATCTTACCAAAAGTGGAGTCCTCCACAATAGGGACATGGGTCATCTAGACAAGATTTGTAATCACCAAACTCATTTTCATTCCATGATGCCATAGTAACAATAATAACAAAACAAAAATCTAACTAACATGAGAAATAAAAGATATTCACAAACAAATATTCACAAGTTTGAATCAAAGCAAGTAAAAGCTAAAAGTCCAAACTAACTCAATAAGCCAAATTGTTCCCCGACAACAACGCTATTTTTGATAACGTTCAAATTATACCTTAAGAGTATAAGCAGTCGTTGCCAATATAATTACCCAACTTTGAGTCGGGATTGAATCCATGAGGAATGAATGCGATAGCTTCACCTTTAAGTATCAAAAGCAACTAATGTTTGCTCGTAATGCTATAAAAATAATGCAAAAAAGTAAATTGGGGGTGGGGGGGGTTGTTTTAAACATTTTGTAACCAACAATATTAATCGTAGTTTGAGATGCAAAATTTGAGCTATAGAGAGTTGTAATTAAATGTAAGAAGGGATTGGGGTTATGCTATCTTGAGAGTGAGTACATGCGTGGGTAGTTGAGTATTTGCCTAAATTCAATTAATAGCTATGGGTAGGCTAGATTATGGGTCTTTGATGCTAATATTTCAATGAAACACCAACATATCAGAAATGAATCTTTCGAAAATCTCACAAGTGTGGCTATATAACCAATCTAATACCTCAATTAGTATCCTTACGTCTAAGAGAAACTATTAAATAATAATCATAAGGTTATTATTAACTACTACTCCTCACCCTTATCCCCTTTGTCAATGATGATAAAGGTTCTAGTGTTAACTAGAATTTGCAACCTTTAATTATAGGTTAAGAACACGGAGTAGAAGTAAAACCCATAACAATTAACTAATTAGGAAGACAAATAAACAACACCCAAACAATTATCACTGCTCATTCAAGCATAACCCCAAGTTGAGAAATTAGCTACTCATAGAGAGAGAAAGAGGAAATATATCTAAATTCTCATTCCAATCTTCCATCAAATCCAAGATAATCACAAGAAATGGAATCCAAATTCGATAGGAAGCACAAGAAAGTAACCAATTTCACACTAGGGTTTCAAATCTATGTTTCTAAAGCTAAAAAATTATCAAGAAGGAGTTTTATATTTGAAAAATCCCTTTTGAAGCTCAAAAATTGCGTTTCATCTAATTACAAAAATACCACCATGCTGGTCACCTGCTGGCACACATGCCAGCGCAGGTGGGCACCTGCGTGTGCAGGTCAGCTGTGTAGGTGAATTCTCAGCCTCTTTCTAGCTTACTATTTTGGGTATCATCTGCCTCATCTACATGCACATGTCTTCACTACGTGCGCAGGTGATCTATATTCCTCCCATGCATCATTTAAAGCTCTTTTCCATTATTTTTGCACTTTTTTTTGAGTCGTATGGTTAACTCAACCTCGAATTCATTGATTATCTGTACAAATGAGTAGTTTAACATGAGAAACATCTCAAATCAAAGGAAACTAAATGATAATTCAAGCATAAGAAACTAAAAAGTTGGTAAATTGCCAACTTTGATAACGCTCAAATACACCTTAGAAAAGAGTGTACGTGGTCGTTAGCAATATATTTTTCCCAACGAAAGAGTTGGGGTCGATCCCAAGAGGAACAATGTGACTAGTGATCGAGAATGTAAGAAATAAAGGCAACTCACTATAATTTAAACAAAGGATACAAGTGTGTTTGGGGATTTTCAAATATAAAAAGTAAAACATGGATAGAACAAAGTAAAATATGAACAATTCAATCAATGGCTTTCACAAAAGATAGAAAACAAGGGAAATGATAATACATAATCAATTCTATCAACGATCCAAAGTATTTAAATGAAGTACTCATAATTAATCACAGATAAGCAAATTAGCTTCGGAACCTCAATTATCCACCACGTCTTTTGATCGATTGATGAATATTTCTTGGCTAAATTCCATCGAATATTAGCCAAGTGTCAACATGAATAGTTTCAATCTATGGCTATACAAGGATTTGACTATGTCTAGCAATAAATCCATTAGATGGGTCATACATCCCAAATCGCACTAAATTAAGCTTTCCCAACTTCAATTAGCTCTTTCAAGCATTAATTGGAGTAGATGGGAAATTTCCACTCTAGTTTCCTCTTTCGAGCTCAACTAAAGTCGAAATCAATATAGCACAAGATTAATTTAGACAAACAAAATCCATTTATAAATCAAGAGTAATCAACTAATACATAAGCATGAGATAAAATCAAAACCCAAATTCAAAACATAAATATTGCATTGTGTCCAACAACAATATTCAAGAATGAATCTAACTACACCTAAATATTTAATACAAAGCAATGGAATGAAGAAAGGATTAAGAAATATTCACTATAAAGCTTCCAAATCTTCACTCCAATGGTGTTGGGTCAAGAACCCTAGCCTCCAAGGTTTAGAAATATGCCAAAGATAATGTTTCAAATTTAAAAAATCCCTTTTATAGATCAAAAATTGTGTTTCAGGTAATTATGAAATGCCATCGTACTAGTCATTTGTTGGCGCACATGCCAAAACAAGTGGGCACCTGCTCACGCAGGTCAGCTTTGCAAGTGATGTTTTAGGCCCTTTTTAGTTCACTATTTTGTCCATGTGCACCTCCTCATGTGCGGGTGCAGGTGACCCATATTCCTTCTATGCATTATTTTAAGCTTTTTTCCTTCATTTTAGCACTCCATTTAACTCGTATGGTTAGCTCGACCTTGAATTCATTGATTACCTGCACAAACGAGTAATTTAACATGAGATACTCCTCGTATCAAAGTAAACTATATAATAATTAAAGCTTAAATGACTAAAAAGTTGAAAAATTGCCAACTTATCAGGGACCTTCTTATGCAGGTATAGGAATTTTTTTGAAAGGTTGATAAGCTGGCCTTATGTTTTCTCATACTCATTCAAAACCTTCATCATTTTTCTAATTGATCCTTTGTGCTTCGAGCAGAATAAGATAGTATCATCTGCATATGCGAGATGGTTTATCTTCTCACTCCACTTTGGAATACAAAATCCTATGAACTCCATATCCTTATTTAGTTTATTCAGACTCCTTGCAAGTACTTTTGTAGCAATTATAAATAGTGTTAGAGTTAAAGGGCCCCATTGATTTAAACCTCTTGAAGAGGAGAAAAAGCTAAAAGAGTTTCCATTAACTAGTACAGAGTGCCAGTTATTGGAGATTAGTCTCCATACCATATCAATAATTCTTTTTGTAAACCTAAATCTTCTCATCACCTTTGTCAAGAAAACCCAAGATACCCTGTCATATGTCTTGGTCATATCCAGCTTAACAACAATATTGTGACATTTGTTTCTCCTGTTTATATCCATGATTATTTCCTGAGCTAACAAAATTTTTTTCCAGTAATTCTTCAACCTTTCATGAAGCTAGTATGATTTTTTGAAATAATCCAGGCAACACCTCAATTAGTCTACCATGAATGACCTTAGAGATCACCTTGTTAATGTAGGTACTTATGCTGATTGGTCTCAAATCTATGAAGTTACTAACCTTTTCCTTCTGAGGAATGAGAACAAGGTTAGTGTGAGTCACTTGTCTCGGGAGTTCAAAACCACAATGCAATTAGCTTTGGAAATTTTTTCCTAAAAAGCCATCTAAGCCACAAGCACTCTCACTATTCAAGGATAATACTACCTCCCTTATTTCTTCCTCTGTAGTTGTTTTATCCATTTCAATATGCTGTTGTAATGTGATGAGGTATGGTATGCAGTCTAGCATAGTAAAGTATTCATTCATATTACTTTCTGTAAATTGCATCTCAAAGACCTTTACTGCTTCATCTCCAATACTTTTAGAATCATTTAGTAGCAGCCCCTGATCATTCTAAATTTTATTCAACAACAACCTTTTTTTTCATCATTTCGCATAAGCACAAAAGAACTTAGTGTTCCTATGTCCATCACTGAACCACTTCATTCTTGAGTTTTGCTCCTAATTTTCCTCTTCAAGCTGATAGTGCTTTTTAAGTTCCTCCTCAGCATCCAACAGTTCCTTCCTATTTTGCTCTGAGTTGTTTATCTCCAATTGTATTTCCTTAACCCTGACTACATCCTCAAAGGTAGCAACCTTATGAAAAATGTTCCCATAAGTATCTTTGCTCCATTTTGCTAGCACCTTCTTTAGGTTTTTTATCTTCTCCTAAACTATGTGGAAAATATTCCCTTGAACTTGTATACCCCAGTTTATTTCACCAGCCGATGAAATTTCTCATTCTTATCCTGAAAATTCAAGAATCTAAAAGGCTTTCTTACACTTTCTTGGTTTGCATTGCAACAAACCTATAATGGAGAGTGATCTGAGCCTTCCCTAATTAAATGTAATACTTCAGAAGTTGGAAACTCATTTATGAAATCCATGTTCCCAAATACCCTATCTAGCCTCTTAAAAATACAATCCTCTTCAATTCTTCCATTCCACTATATAAATTTACTTTCTGAGAATTTCAACTTTGTTAGGGCACATGAGTTTATGTATTGAGCAAAATCAATTGTGTCATGGTGATTAATAGTAAGATCACCCATCTTTTCATCTGTATCTAAATTTACATTGAAATCTCCCCTACCACCCATGGCTTATTAATATTCCTGCTATTTTCTTCTAGGTCGGTCCTCCCATAGTTCTAGCCTCTCCAAGGCATCACATCTTGCATAAACAACAGTTATGAAAACCTCTTTTTGTATTGTTTGATGTGTAAACTGAATAGTGATTCGCTGATGCTTATCATTAACAATGTTTTTGCTCCATTCATCATTCTAAAACACCCAGATTTTTGAAGAACAGTTAACTACATCATTCTCTATACTAATCTTCCTTCTATAATTTTATAATTCATGAGGAGCTTGGAAAGGTTCCAAAAGGACAATGTATGCAAACTTGTTTCTCCTTTTTAGATTAATTAATCTCTCAAAAGACTTCTGAGTATTAACTGATCTAATATTCCAAAACAATAGTTTGTCCACCATCATCTAGATAATGAGGTTTTTGCAGAGCTACTCCTTGTGCTTCTGATATTGCCAGATTTTTTTTTCTACCAGCTTTCATCTCCTTTGCATGTCTTGGTGATAGGTCTTCCTTTTCACTTACATCCTTGATATTTTCTTTTATGTCATCATATTTCTTCTCATCCCTTCTTTCATCTTAAACATTTGTGCCTTGATGCTATAATGAGTCCTATTCTGAACCATCATTATTGGTCACACCCAGCTTATCTATTATTAAGCCTTTATCATCCTTATCAGTAAGTTTTGGCCTTTTATCTGGATCTGGTGGCTTCTCCTCTTCACTTTCCTTTTCAACTATTTTAGCATTAGTGTTATGACTATCTTCCTTATTATGTGTCTCTCATGAACCTTTTGACTATCATCAATAATAATGATTGGCTTCTTCTGCACTGTCACCTCTTTTCCTTTGCCACTTTCTTCCTCTTTATTGGTCTCCTTATTCTTGTCCTTCTCTCCCCCTATTGTTGCTTGTTCACCTTCCTTAATTTTTGATTTAACTCTGTTGTCTTGCTGCTTTTGACTTATTTTGTTTCTTTTGCTTTCACCCTATTTCCCAAACACCTCATCTACCCATTTCCTTGCTGATTCTTTCTTATTTTGCTTTCCTTCATTCCTTGTTATGGAATTGTTATTAGATGATGCATCTCTTTGTGGATCTTTAAGATCTTTATTTTCATCCTCTTCATTCAGAGCACCAAATTTGTTTTCTATGACAACTTCATCTTCTTCCATGGATGGATCTTTTGGATTACATCGTTGATACATAGAACCTCTATATAAATATCTTCCTCTCCCTCCACCATTTCTTTGTCTTGCCTCCTGAAAATTATTTTCCTTATTCATCCTTTTATCAATCTGTTCTTTCTTTTCTACATCTTTTTGTTCTTCTCTTCCACTGGATGCCTTCTTCTCCTCCTCTTTTTTCTCACTGTCTTTTTCCTTAGGATATAGTTCTGTATGTAATAGTAAACACTCTTTCTCATTGTGTACCTACAGTTTGCAATTCTTGCAGTACTTTGGTAAATAGTCATATTTGATAGTAATCTATTTGGCCACTATTTAGCCCAACTTCTTCTTAATTCCCACATTGTCTTTTTTGGAAAATCACTCAACAAGTGCACCTCTACCTTGATCTAACTAGGTCTTATTTTGTTGCTTGTAGCTATATCTACTTGAAGAGGCTTACCAACTGCAGCAGCAAGGGAAAATATAGTTTCTTTTCCAAAAATATTGGGAGGTAATGCAGGCAATGAGATCCAAGCAATTGCTATCAATGTTTCCTTCTCAGGGTCAAATAAAGGATTCCATTTGAGTGTCCTCATAGGGTAATTCCAATTCCTATGGGCAATATAGAAGATGAGTTTTGAAAGTGGGTTAATATGGTCTTCCATCCGAGATGCCCTAATGAGCACATATCAATTGAGTAGTATTCCTATATTAACATCCCTTTTCAATTCACATTATTTAGGGATGATCTTCCTTAACTTTTGAATGTTCGGCCATCAGTATGAGAATTTTCCTACGACTACAAATTCCAGATCCTCATTGACTATCATATGTGTGATTTCCTCTTCTTTCCAAACCACTCTCGATTTTCCATGCAAATACGTTAAGGGTTTTATGGGTAAACGCGTACGTGTCGATAATGTGGGCTGTAAAGTTGCTTCATATGTCATCTCCACACTATTATTAGGCAAAGGAGAAGTATCTTGAGGGTTGAGCAACTTCAAGGGAAGGCTGCCTACCGACCATATTGGCCATTTTGGAGTCAAATTCAGGCGAAAGTAGGTTTTTTTTAGCTAGGGTTTAGAGAGCATTTTCTCTTATTAAATTTATTATTGTTTCGAGCACTAATAGATGAGTTCCTTTTTCAATTCATTTTGTTATGTTAGATATGGGTTCAGTTTGATTGATGAATCGACCCAAGACAAGGTTATTTTTCAATTCATTTTGTTATGTTAGATATGGGTTCAGTTTGATTGATGAATCGACCCAAGACAAGGTCAGCCCAATTAAGTCTGTCAAGAGGCCATTTGTTGCGCAAGATGGCATAACCAAGTATATTTCATGAGTTAGAAGTTTTGTATTAACTTTCATACTGAATTAAGCAATGTTATTCTACATGGGTTTCGTGAAACAAGATGATGTGCTTTTTCTATAATTGACTATAAAGAAAATCTTTGTTTTTGCTGCACTCTTAAAACTTCCAAGTATGATGAGTCGACATCAGAAGTATGAAAGAGTTGAAGTGATCATAAAAGAATTAGGCCTGGAAAGGTATGTGACCTACCTTTCCATGATTTTTTTTTGTGAAAATATTTTATTTCATCTTTTATATAGATAGTAATTTCATCATTTTAGTATGAATGGTGGAATAAAATAATTCTAGAATTTGCTAATACTTTAAATCAAATATGAAATAAATTTGAAAATAATTTTTATTCTGAAATTATTATCTTTATCACGTGTACCAAACGATTCTTAAGGGAGTTAGTCGAGTTGGTTTATTATTCTGTTGTCGCCGATACTACCAACAACAGAGTTATGCTGTGACAACTCCATATAGCTTATGTTTGGATTTGTAGCACCGCACCAAGAGAAGTGTGAATTCAAGAATGGATTGGATCGAGTACTAATAGGTGAGTTCCCTTTTCAATTTTTTACTATAGGGTGAGGTTTGACATAAATAATTTTTGTCAAGAATATCAAAAATTGTGCGTGTAATGTCTGTACTATCCTTAATGATACTTTTGTGTGTTGCATTTCCTACATGCATGGTGCGAGTTTGAGAGAGTATTTAGCCCCCCAAGTCAACTCTCACCATTTATTTTTCCGAAATAGGCGTATAACAATGCTGACAACTCTATAATACACTCCTACTAGGCTACTAAATTGCAACTCTATTTAATTTTCTTCACTTCTCCTTCATCACTTATGTTATATATCTCCTCCATTCTCTACTCTTCCACCCTAACAATCCTCTGTGAATATTAGTGCAAGTTTAATTTTGAAATAGAAATTCAAATGTGCTCCAAATACATAGTTTTCACAATATCTGTTTACCTCAGGCAACAATGACACTTTCTATTTTCACTATAATTTTTTCTTTTTTAATTGTATATCCTAATTTTTTACTAAATTCGTGTCATTGAGCTGTGAATGTTACCAGCTAAGTCCACTGCTTGAAAAGTTAAGGTAACCAATGACATTATTTTAGCAAAAAATTTGGTTGTAAAGTTATCCAAAAACAGTCGGATGATACCTAACAATGTGCTCAACTCGAAATTCATAGTGGAGTAACAAAGTAAAAATCATTTTAAAATTAATATTCATAGTTGGTGTACATTCGATGTTGATGCTAAGTTTATTCCAATATTCGAGCTTATTTGTTGAGCATCAACTGAGTTTAGTTGATGTTCAACCATTTGAAGTTTTGAATTAAAAATATAAATAAATTACACTTATACAAAAGTCAGATCATCAGCACTCGATTGAATGTCAACTTACTATAGTTGATGGTCTATCAAAATATTAAAGTCAGGTCATCATCACTTAGTTTAACATAAACTTACTACTGTTGATGTTCAACTAATACATTGAAGTCTACATTTATAGATTGGTTGAACGTTCAACATACCCTAATTGATGGTCAACCAATATTCCAATAACTTGTAAATATGTCATGTAATGTAACCAACCGGCTACGTTTTGATTTAATTACAAATTGTTGAAATAATTTTATTAGGAAAATAAATCCCATAGTGTATATGAACATGTCTTTTCACCTTACTCCACTACACTCAATCATTCACTAACCACCTTTTGTGCAGTTTAGTCCCTTTCCCTTTATTATTTCTCTTATATATCTCCTCAATTCTCTTCTCTTCCTCCTAACAATCTTCTGTGAGTATTAGTACCAATTTAACTTTGAATAGAATTTCAAATAAACTTCAATTACAAAGTCTTCACAATATTTGTTTACCTCAGGCAATACAACAACATTTTTCATTCTCACTATACATTTTTCCTCTTTAATTGTACATCCTAACTTTCTACTAAATTCTTGTCATTTGAGCTAAGAATGTTACCAGCTAAGTCTATCACCTAAAAAATTAAGGTAACCATCAAATGACACTATTATAATGAAAAAAATTGATGCATAATTATCAACAATTAGAGGATGCCTAAGAATGTACTCAACTCAAGGAGATATTAAAGTCAGATATAAAAATATTTTGAAATTAGTTTTTTTAATCAAAGGTTGGGCTCCAGGATCATTTATTTAATAGAATAAATATCTACACCCGGGCCCCGAAAGTGACCCGATCCACTAAAACACAAGCAACAAATATAATATGATAATACAAACAACCCCTTATGTGAAGAGCAAAGAGTATCTTCATCTTCTCTATTTTCTATCTCGATCTTGATCAAAGGATACTGCACTTTCAACTTTTAGATCCAAAGTAGATTCATCTTTCTTCTGGGAGAATCTCCAAGAAACTTGTCTCAAGTTCAGTGAATCAAATCCAAGCTAAGTGTCTTTTCATTCTACCCTCTTCCTTAAATCATAATCTGACCTAAAGAATGAGGTTAAACACACACAAATCTTAGATTCATTCACTCTTGATACAGGGAACTCTGATCTCCATAGTTACAATTTCATTCTTAGAATGATTGAATGCATGTCGATATCCTCTATTGATTCCTCTTCCATTTCTTGTCATCAACCATTTCATATGGTGAGTTATTCTATTTATCCTCTAATTTCATGGTTCATTCCTCTTTTTCTTTCAATCAATGAAATGAATCTTTAGTGAAATTAATACAACCATCAGATATACATAGAGAGAGGTTGAAACTAGTCTTTAAGAAGTTAACTTTTTACTGGACTTTGAATAGGTGATTTGAGAGCATAGGCACACATTTGCAATCAAAAATCCTCTAAAATACCAAATCCTGACTTTGTATCGATGGAACACCTCAAGCTCTCACCAGGTGCCGATACAAAAGTCATATGAAATTCTTCAGACTTTAGTATTTTTTTGCAATTTTTGTGCTAATTGTTCCTCTACTATTGTAAGCTTACCTATTTAAAGTTGTTAATTTAACCTGCATAGAGTCATACAATATTTAAAACATGTCTTCTTATATGAAGTGTCCCTAATTTATCCAGATATATAATCATTCTTCCCAAACTAGGAACGTCTTGATAATGATGATAAATAAAATCATCTGCAAAAACAAAAACAAGTTTAGCAAAAAAATCAGCAAGAGTATTTTCTTCCCAAAGGGAATGTTGTACTCTTGTTGATAGAACACTCCTTAACTGTTAATTAGGTTAACCTCCACAACCATACTCCATGGGGGCTTCCATCTACCTTATAAAATTCGTACCATAGCCATTGAGTCGGATTCCATAATAATATGATTCATTCTATTTTCTCCTGATAATACATCAACCCTTCCCTAATTTTCCTAGTTTCAACAACTAGGTTGGTAGAATCAAGAAGTTTAATTCCTTTTGTAACCACAAATTGTCCCATAGAATTTCTAATACAAAAGGCTACAGAATTAGGTCCTGACACCATCAGTGTTACACTTTAACAATTAGTACGGGGTGGAATTCATCTCTCTATTCTGAAGCTATAAGAGGGTCTGTATCCTTCTAAAGCAACAACTATTTCAGGCCAGCTCTTGTTCCCCCAACTAATCCTAAATTTGAGCATAATGAATTTCTTTATAGTAGCATTAAACTCCCTGATAATCTTTGTTTCAGAATAAACACCTCAATGTAAAATGGTATTCCTCTTCTTCCATAAGAACTAAAGAATAATCATGGGAACCACTTGAAAATCCGCTCTAATTCTAGAATTACCATTATCGTCCCACCACATCCTAATGCACTGTTTTAAATAATTCCTCTGGCTAATACTAGAAGCTACTGAAGAGTGTTACCAAATTCTACCTACAGTATCACCCTTTAGAAATAGGTGCTCAATTGTTTCTCTCTCAGGTCTTGCATAACAATTACAGTCAGAAGTGATAGAGTATTCCATGTGTTCAACATATACTTTGACCAGGCTTTGGCATATGTTATGAGCTACAACAACTTCACCTTTCTATACTCTACAAGCTTTAAAAGATATTTTGAATGAAAAATTCGCACTCTATAATTATTTTAGATCATCATTCATGTATTTCTTTTGTCTCAGCAATTTCCAAACACTCTTGACACTAAAACATCATGTGCTTATTTTTATCCAAAAAGGCTTGTCACAAGTATCTGAAAGCTGAATTGTGCCCAAATTATATCTAATATGCTCTACTATAGATGTAGGAACCATATCTTGCATCATATTGTAGTCCCAACTTTCTTCTGATAAAAAAATCCCCTATGTCCCTCATATTATAACAAGTTTGTACCTCTGTAGGCTCTCAGAAAAGAAGGCCTAGGTGTAACGACCCAATTCATCATTACACTAAAATAAGGAGTAGAACCTTCATAAAAATTTTCCTTAGACAATTTTAAGAAATATGGTATTAATATGAGAATTGGTGGGGGTGTTTGACTTGATTTTTAGATAAAGGATGAGTTTAGAAAGTCGTAGAAACTTCTGACACGTAAAATTGATCAATGAAACTCCAGTTATATAGTTTACCGTGAAAGGTTTGGTTTGCGATATCGTATTTCGAGGGGTGTGTTGTAAAATAGACCCGTTTAAGGAGAGGCCCTGATATTCTATCATAGGACTGCTGTAGTGATAAAAGAATCACTGCAGCTATATCGCTGCAGTGGTAAAAGTACTACCGCAGTGGTAGCCTCATTTCACTGCGAACCGCTACAGCTGCAGCGGTAAAACACAGTTTCCAATTTTAAAAAATAGAAATACATTTTTCATTCCACTTTTCTAAAAAATGAACCAAGGCTCTAGAGAAGACAATTTTCTACAACTTTTTAGGATTTTCATCTTTAGAGGTAAGATACCTTAACATTCTAAACACAAATTACTTCTAAAATTGTTAAAAGTCACTAGAATCATGTTCATGATAGAAGTTGGGGTTTAACCCTAATTTATGAACTGAACAAAAATTGATCGGAATGGGTGTAAAATCGATTGTTAATGATCTTAGGGTGTTAGAAAACACTATTTGGAGTAGAATTATGATTGTTCATGTTGAATAAAGTAGAATTCATGAGATTTGAAGGGTAGAAAACCCTAAGGTGATGAACTAGGGAAAATTTATGGTCAAAATTATTGATTATCGATCCTTAATGGTTATAATGGATGAAATAATTAAAATGAGTATGTAAACTTATTGTTATAGATCAAGAACAAAGTGAAAGGAAAAAGAAAGGCAAGCTTGTGGCCTAAAGGTGATTTTGACTAGGGAATCGAGATAGGTTACAGTTTATTTATAGCTACTAAACTTGCTTGACACTATGCTTATATGTAAATAGAGTATTTGTAATTGCAGTCGGGCACTACTTGTGATTATTGACTGTATTTTCATATTCATACATATTGATGATCATTGGTGATAGTGTTTTATAGATGAGTTGATGATATGGATCATTGTAGTGAGACCATGGTGATGATGATATTAATAATGAAATTAATGATATTGAGATCATGATAATGATAATGAAGAGATTGATATTAATGATGATAATGTTGAGATATTGATGATGTGGAGATGAGAAAAAGGTGATACATATACCTTGCATACATGAATTCATCATACGCATTTGATTCTACATTTATACATCTATGTTGAAGTGAATCTTGTTGAAGAATTTAACTAAGTGTTGAAAGTGTAATCATGTGGTTGTACTCTTATTGAAGTGAAGTTTCATATCTATAGTTGGTTGTCTCTAATTGTAAGTTATATCTTGATTGTTGTTGCCTATATTTGATTTACTTATTTGTATGATGTTGAGTTGAGTCAGCCAATGATGCCTACTAATACTTGTTGATGTACGGATGCTACCTATGATCTTCTTTTTTTTGAGTGTAGAGCGTGTTTTGGCATTTGAGACAAGCCGTCGACTTTAGCCAGCAGTTCCAGACTTTGGTTCAAGGGTGAGCACCATGATCAGGCATCCATTGAATCATCTTACTTTTGTTCATGTCCTTTGTTTTGGGACTAAGACATTGTCGTACTTCTTTGATATTTTTGGATAATCTTTTAGTTGTAAAGTTTGGATATTCTTAGTTGTTCTTGTACGGTGACTTCAGGTCCTAAAGTTGTAATAAATAGAGATATTCCACACTTTATTCCTTAGTTATGATATTTGAGTAAGTTAGATTCCACTTCGGTTGACCATTGGTGTGTTTAGTAACTTTGAATTAAGAATTTGATAAAAACACCTTGTGAAGTATCAGACTAACTTGGTATGGGTTAGGTTAGATAGTTCTCCCTCCATAGTGTTAGAAGGGCTCCAATCATGATCATTTGGGTTGTGGATGGCATTAGAACACTGGGTTTGTAGATCTCGTCGTATAAGAACATGTCTAGTAGAGTCTTTCGAAATGGTATAGACACGTCAGTACTTTTCTTTGAGTGGCAACAGGGCTTTTGGAAACAAAATTCCTTTTTTTTTTATGCTATTACTTGATTCTAATTGGTATCTGGTGATCCAAATTGGTATCTAACTCATTCACTCTTGTTCTGCAGATGGTGAATACTTGTTTTACTAGAGAAACAACAACCGCACCCATAGCAGCACCAGCACCTGCCGATGGGGTTGTAATATAGGGCAGGCCTCGGGTGAGAGGTAGGACAAGGAGAGTAGGAAGAGGGGAATCACCTGCTAGGGTTGAAGCCCGGGTCGCCTGATGATAGGCTAGACAGACAACACCATCCCCTCCCCCTGAGCAGGATACTCCAGAATTAGTTCAAAATAAGGATATGGTGGTTTAGGAAGAAGAAACGGTGATCCCTAAAAATGTGGTACCTGTGAAAAGTGGTGTAGCCCAAGTGCCCATGTCCATTAAATTGATTCAACAGGGGTTGGGGTTTCTGAGCAGCTTGGCTGGCACCAATACTACTCCAGATGTTTCCCCATTTCCATCCCTAACCTTACAACATGCAGCCATTATAGCACCTAGAATGGATGAGGGCTCTAAGACTGGAGTGTTTCCCGGCAGGTATTGGGACCAGTGATGACTGATGATGAATATGGCTTGTTTTGCAAGTTTATGAAGATGAAACCTCCAATGTTTTAGGGTAAAAAGTCTGAGGATACTTTTGAGTTTTTGATAGATTGTCATCAATGTCTGCATTAGATGGGTATTATTGAAAGGTACGGTGTAGAGTTTGTTTTGTTTCAGCTGTAGGCCGAAGCCAAGCAATGGTGGAGGTCCTTTGTTGAGTGTAGGGTTGCCTTACCTCCACTTAATTGGGCACAATTACAAAATATATTTCTAGAGAACTATGTTCCCTACACTTACCTTGATCAGAAGAAGGATGAATTCTTAAGGTTAGAGCAGGGCAATTTGACTGTGGCGGCCTATGAAGCCAAGTTTCATGCATTGTCCCATTATGCACTACAATTGATTACTATAGAGGAGGATCGAATCAGGTACTTTGTAAAAGGTTTGAATTCAAGGATTCAGATGGTTACCTTATCATTGGCGACTTTAGGCAAGTCTTTCTAGGAGGTATTTGAGTTCGCTAAGAAGGCTAAAGCTATTAGGAAACAGAAGAGGTGTAGGTGGAGAAAAAGATGGCCCAGACATTAGGACAGTTTAGTGGTACTTATTCGAAGGGTCATGGTTCTTAGGGTCCCTCTTCTTGACCCCATCATTCAACCATGTTGTGTCTGCAGGGGGCCTATCTAGGGTCAGTTAATAGCCTTCACGGATAGGTAGTTATACACCTTTATCCTTTTTATTTCAGAGACCTGCTCTGGGCATCAGGTGCTATGAGTGTGGAGGTTTGGTCCACATAAAAAGGTATCATACTAATTTCTTGTCTGCAGGTTAGTTGAATCAACAACTAGCTTCTATTACTCTTAGTCCAGCAAGTCGTGGTAGTGGAGAAAATGGCAGAGGTCATCCCCAAGGTAGGCGTGGTGTCCAGGCTACAGGGAGGGGTAACTACAAAGACAATCGAGGTAGAGGATAGGTTAGTAGAGGTGGTGCTCAAGATGGTCGAGGTGGTGATAGAGAGCCCAACTTTATGTTGTTTCAACTCATCTTGATGTGGAAGCTTCTGATACTGTGATCCCAATTCTTGTCTGTGATCATATGGCTTCTGTATTTTTTATCTTGGGTCCATTTTTTCCTATGTGTATGTGAAATTTTCTTTAGGTTGGGACTTAGATTATGAATTTCTTGATACCCATATGTATGTGTCTACACCAGTTTGGGTGTTTGTTTGTGTTGATCAAGTTTATTGAGCGTGTCCTACGATGTTTATGGGGTATAAAACTTTGGAAGACTTAGTAATTTTAGACATGGAGTAGTTTGATATTATCTTGGGAATGAGTTGGTTGTCTCCTTATCATGCCATTCTTAATTGTTATGCTAAGACTGTCACTCTAGAAATACCCGAAATGGAAAAGTTAGCATAGGAGAGTACTTTTAAGCCTACTCTGGTGAGAATTATGTCAGCTATTCATCCCTAAAAGTTAGTTAAGAGGGGGTGTAGGGAATTTTTAGCCCATCATCGGGAAGGAAGTTCTGTAGTTTCTCCTATAGCTTCGACCCCAATTGTGTGTAAATTCTTAAAGGTATGTCCTAATGACCTTCCTAGGATGCCTTCAGACCGTGAATTTGACTTCTGTATAGACTTAAAGCTGGGAAATCACCCCATCTCTATCCCTCCTTACCGTATGTCATGGACAGAGTTAAGGGAACTGAAGTCTCAATTATAAGAATTGTTAGAAAAGGGATTTATTCGCCCAAGTGTTTCTCCTTGGGGTACTCTATTTTTTTTGTGAAAAAGAAAGATGGTAGTATACAAATGTGCATAGACTACCGTCAATTAAACAAGGTGACCATTCATAACAAATATACTTTCCCTAGGATAGTGATCTATTTGACATGTTATAGGGAGCGGTTGTGTTCTCTAAAATTGATTTGAGGGCAGGTTATCATCAGTTTAAGATTTGGGCAGAGGACATCCCAAAAACCGCTTTCCAAACTCTTTATGGGCACTACGAGTTTCTAGTTAGGTATTTTCATTTGACCAATGCCCCAGTTGCTTTTATGAGTCTGATGAATGGGGTTTTTAAGTTATATCTTGATTCTTTCATCATTGTCTTCATTAATGACATTCTAATTTACTCCAAGAGTGAAGAAGAGCATAAAGTTCATTTGTGTACAGTGTTGGGGTTTCTTAAACAGAAGCAACTATATGCTAAATATTCCAAGTGTGAGTTTTGGTTGTCTTTAGTGTCCTTCTTGGGGCACATGGTATCTAACGAAGAGGTTATGGTAGACCTATAGAAAGTTGAAGCTGTTAAAAATTGGGCTAGATCGATAAATGTTACCGAGATTTATAGTTTTGTGGTGTTGACCAGTTACTATCACCGGTTCGTAAAGGGGTTTGCCCCTATTGCTTTACATATGACCTACCTGACACACAAAGAAGTTCCATTAGTTTCCAAACTCTCAAAACTGTGTTAACTTCATCCCTAATTCTCACCTTGCTTGTGTAAGGTAAAGATTTCATTGTATTTTGTGATGCTTTACGATTGGGTTTAGGTGTTGTTTTGATGCAGGGTCAGAATGTGATTACTTATGCTTCAAGACAACTAAAGCCTTATGAGAAGAACTATCCCACCTATGATTTATAATTGGTGGTTGTGGTCTTTGCTTTGAAAATTTGGAGGCACTATCTCTATGGGGTGAAATGTGAAGTGTTCACAGACCACCGTAGTTTGCAACATCTGTTCACCCAAAGCAACCTGAACTTGAGGCAGAGAAGATGGATGAAATTGATCAAGGACTATAACATATCGATTTTATATCATCTGGGAAAGTCCAATGTGGTGGAAGACGCATTGAGCCAGAAGCCAGTAAGTATGGATAGCCTGGTATGGTTGGAGGTGTCAAAATGCCCATTAGCTAGAGAGGTACAGTCTTTGGCTAATGATTTCTTGAGATTGCAGTTGACTAGCAAAGGAGGAGTGCTAGCCCATATGAAGGCTAGGTATACGTTCTTTGACCATATCAAAAGAAGGCATTTCGAGGACAAGAAGCTGAGTAAACTTAGGGAAAAAATGTTGCAAGGCCATCCTTGATGATGAAGGAGTGTTGAGGATTTGGGGGCGCTTATGTGTGCCTCGTGTGGGAAACTAGGCTCACAATTCCAAGTATTCTATACATCTAGGTACAACTAAGATGTATAGAGACTTGAGGCAACATTACTAGTGGAGAAAGATGAAATGTGACATTATAGATTTTACGACCAAGTGTTAGAATTATCAACAGGTTAAGTATAAGCATCATAAACCTGATGGCACATTTCAAAGAATGCCCATTCTTGAGTGGAAGTGGGAAAGAATAACCATAGACTTCATGGTGGGTCTTCCTAAGACCTTGAGAAAGTATGACTCTATATAGGTTATCGTCGACTGATTGACTAAGTTGGCTTATTTCATTCCAGTGAGGGTAGATTATGATGCGGCTAAATTAGCCAAGATTTATATGAAGGATATTGTGAGGCTTCATGGGGTACCTGTTTCTATTGTGTCAGACAGAGGTACTCAGTTAACCTCCAACTTTTAGAAGAAGTTCCAGTCATAGTTGGGTTCGAGATTGGACCTAAGTACAACCTTCCATCCATAAATCGACGAGCAGTCAAAACAAATAATTCAAATACTTGAGTACATAATTCAAGGTTACGTAATGGATTTAAAGGGTCAATGGGATCAATACTTACTCCTGTGTGAGTTTACCTACAACAATATCTACCACTCTCGTATGGCATGGCTCTTTTTGAAGCCTTATATGACAGATGATGTAGGTTGTCTATAAGATAGTTTGATAAATTTGAGGTGAGGCTTAGGGGTAAGGGTATGCTCAGGGATTCGATAGAGAAGTTAAGGTTTATACAAGAAAATTTAGCAGTAGCTCAGAGCCGATAGAAAGAGTATGCGGATAACAAAGTAAGAGATGTAAAGTATGAGATAGAAGAGAAGGACCTTTTGAAAGTGTCACCCATAAAGGGGGTAATGCATTTTTGTAAGAAGGGAAAATTGGGTCCAAGGTACATCAAACCCTTTGAGGTCTTGACAAGGGTAGGGTCAGTAGCTTATAAGCTGGCTTTGCCTTCTATAACTACCCAAAATGTCATTACGCTGAATTAGGAGGTAAAAGTGGCACCTAGACTCTCCTTAGCTAAATTTTGAGAGATTCAGGGCTAGTCGAGTGTTGGCCCAAATTTAAGGATATGGTAGATGAGTGAAATTTGGTATTAGTATGTTTGTCAATAGCTGGGTTTAATGTGATAGTTGGATAGCCAACAAGCATAGGTAATTGTTGCAACTTTCGATACCTAAAACGATGTTATAGAACTCCGATTATGGTGTTTTATCATGGAGGGGTTGGTTCGCATTATTGAAATTTGAGATGTGTGTTGTGAAATTAGGAAAACTGAAAAGAGGTCCCAAGTTTCTACCTCGAACCGCTACAGTGGAAAAAGTAACCGTTGTGGTGGTAACTCGAACCGCAGCGGTGAACTCCGTGAAAAAGGACGCACACCACTGCAGTGGAACTTTAAACGTTGCTGCGGTAATGCACAGTAATTTTCAATTTTAGAAACCAAAAAATATTTCTTTTTCCACTTTTTGAAAAATGCAATTGGGCTTTAGGAAAATACGATTTTCAGTAGAAATTTGAAGTTGTTCATATTTGGAGGTAAGGAATTATGTTCTAGACTTGAAATTACTATTTTTAACCTTGAAAAATTACTAGAAATGGATTAGTGGTGGGTTTTGGGGGTTTAACCCTAGTTTATGGAAATTAGTGAAAAATGATGGGAATGTTAATGAATTAGATATGTAATGATCCTAGGGTGTTACAAAATACTAATGGGACTAGGTTTATGATTGAATATGCTAATTTGAGTAGTATTCATGAAGTTTAAATGATAAAAAATCCTAAGATGATAAAGTAGGGTAAATTTATGACTAAAATTAGTGATTTTGATCCCTAGTAGTTTAAAAAGGGATGAATTATTGAAATGTGTGTATATTTTGTGATTGTATAGATCAAGAATGAATTGAATGAGAATGAAAGGGGAAAAGTATGTCTTAAAGGTGACTTTGATCAAAGGAGTTGAGGTAGGCTATGGTTTTGTATAGCACTTAGACTTTTTTGGCTTTTTTTCTTGTTTGTGATTTAAACATCTGTGATTGTCTTCTAGCATGATTTGTGATTTGATAACTGCATTGCTTTTCATTGCATTGTGATGAGGTGTTGAGATGATGGGCCGAGTACCGCAATGGTACAATATAACATTTTATGATAATGGGTAGGGTACCACGCCGATACAATTTGATATGTTATGATAATGGATCGAGAACCATTCTGGTACATTATGATATTGATAGGGAAAATGAGAAGGGTAAGGGATAATGCGCACATCTTGCATACATGCACTCTTTTATATGTATTATGTGCTATTTGATGAATATATGTGATGGTGAATGATTAATGAAAATGATTAAGTATGAAAGCTTAGACAAGTGAATTTGTGAGTGTAATTATATGGTAATCCATGATGTGTTGTTTGATTGATATCGTTGATTATGAATCTTGTTTTGATCGATTTCATACTATTTTGACTTGCTTACTTGTACATTGTTAAGTTAGTCGACCTATGATGCTTACCAACACTTGTTGATGTACTGATGCTACTTGTACTCTTCTTTTTGTTGAGTGCAAAACATCTTCCAGAGGTTGACACGCGACCTTGGCTTTAGTTAGCAGTTCACATCTGATTTTGAAGGTGAGCACCATGTCCGGGCAACCTTCATAGCTTCTTATGTTGTTGACGTCCCTTGTTTTCGAGACTAAGACTATTACTCTTGATTATATTTTTGGATGTTGCTAGATGTTTTTCAGACTTAGTTGTTCTTTCTTTTAGATGTTCTTGTTCGGTGACTTCAGGTCCCGGGGATTGTAACAATAGAGGTTTTCTCACTCTCTCGATTTATGGATTATTAATTTAGTGACTAGGATGTTTAATTAAATGAAAACTCTTTTTAAATTGATTTAATACTTAGGAAATTGAATAATGTGAATGAGAGAGTAACATTCAAGTGAGTAAGGGTGATATTAGTATGGTTCTCCCGCCATAGGTTAGGGTGGCTGCCAATCATGGCCGGTTGGGTCGTGACACTTCCTAGCTTTGCTGGACTTCACCCAATATTTCATGTATCTATTCTAAAGAAGTACGATGGAGATGGGGATTACATCATCCGTTGGAACTCCGAATTGTTTGACAAGGAACTCTTTTACGAAGAGGAGACAATTGCTATATTGGATAGAAATGTGAGAAAATTAAGAACTAAAGTTATTCCATCCGTGAAAGTTAAATGGAAGAATCATTCTATTGAGGAAGATACTTGGGAGACAGAGGTGGATATGCACAAGAGGTACCTGCATTTATTCATAGACTCAGGTAATTACTCTACTCTTCTTTTAGTTGTTTTGTTTGGTACTAGTTGTTGTTCAGGATAAATGAGGGGTAAATTGGTATCTTATATAACGACCCAATTCGTCGTTACGATGAAATAAGGAGGAAAATCTATGCTAAATTTTCCCTTAGACAATTTTGAAGAAATTCAAGGCTGGCTTAGTATTAGGTGAATTTTGAGAGTGTAATGGTCTAAGGAAATCTGGTATTAATGTGATAATTGGTGGGGCTTTTTGAATTCATTTTTATATAAAGGATGAGTTTAGGAAGCCGTAGCAACATCCGACACGTAAAACGGATCAATAGTACTCTGGTTATAGAATTTACCATGAAAGGGTTAGTTTGCGATATTGTATTTCAAGAGGTGTGTTGTAAAATAGACCCATTATATGATAGGCCCTGAGATTCTGCTTTGGGACCACTGAAGTTGTAGAAGAACCGTTGTAGGGGTACCACTGCAGTGGTAAAAGTACTACCACAGCGGTAGCCTCATTTTACTGCAAATCGCTGTAGCGGTAAAACAAAGTTTCCAATTTTAAAAACCAGATACACGTTTTTCATTACACTTTTTTAAAATGAACCAGGGCTCTGGGGAAGGCAATTTTCTGCAACTTTTAGGGTTTTCATCTTTATAGGTAAGAGTTCTTAACATTCTAAAGTTGAATTACTTCTGAAATTGTTAGAATCGTGTTCATGGTAGAAATTGGGGTTTAATCCTAATTTATGAACTGAACAAAAATTGATGGGAATGGGTGTAAAATTAGTTGTTAATGATCCTAGGGTGTTAGCAAACACTATTTGGAGTAGAATTATGATTGTTCATGCTAAATTAAGTAGAATTTATGAGGTTTAAAGGGTAGAAAACCCTTGGGTGATGAACTAAGGAAAATTTATGGTTGAAATTATTGATTATCGATCCCTAATAGTTAAAAAAGATGAAGTAATTTGAACTCTATGTAAACTTATTGTTATAGATCAAGAACGAAGTGAAAGGGAAAGGAAAGGCAAGCTTGTGGCCTAAAGGTGATTTCGAGCAGGGAATCGAGGTATGTTATGGTTTATTTGTAGCAACTAGACTTGCTTAATTATATGCTTATATGTAAATTGAGTATTCATAATTATCATCTTTAACTACTTGTGATTATTGACTGCATTTGCATATTCATACTTGTTGATGGAGATTAGTGATGGTGTTGTGAAGATGAGTTGATGATATGGATCGTAGTAGTGAGACCATGATGATGATGATATTGATAATAAAATTGATAATATTGAGATCATGATGATGATAATGATAATTTTGAGATTGATATAGATGATGATGATGATGTTAAGATGAGAAAAAGGTGATACGTACACCTTGCATACATGCATTCATCATATGCATTTTATTCTACATTTATACATCTATGTTTAAGTAAACCTTGTTGAAGAATTTAACTAAGTGTTGCAAGTGTAATCTTTTACTTGTACTTTTGTTGAAGTGAAGTGTCAAATCTATAGTTGGTTGTTTCTAATTGTAAGTTCTATCTTGATTGTTGTTGCCTATGTTTGATTTACCTATTTGTATGGTGTTGAGTTGAGTCGGCCTGTGATTCCTACCAATACTTGTTGATGTACTGATTCTACCTGTGCATTTTATTTTTTATTGAGTGTAGAGAGTGTTCTGGCATTTGAGATGAGACCTCGACTTTAGCCAACAGTTCCAGACTTCGGTTCAAGGGTGAGAACCATGATCGGGAAGCCATTGAATCATCTTACTTTTGTTCATGTCCTTTGTTTTGGGACAAACACATTGTCGTACTTCTTTGATATTTTTGGATAATCTTTTAGTTGTAGATTTTGGATATTCTAAGTTGTTCTTGTAGGGTGACTTTAGGTCCAAGGGTTGTAATAAATAGAGATATTTTGCACTCTATTCTTTAGTTATGATATTTGAGTAAGTTAGATTTCAATTCAGTTGACCTTTGGTGTGTTTACTAACTTTGAAATTAAGAATTTGATAAAAACAACTTATGAAGTGTCAGACTAACTTGGTATGGGTTGGTTAGATAGTTCTCCTGCCATAGTGTTAGGGTGGGTGTCAATCATGACCATTTGGATCGTGACACTAGGTTAGTTCAGCTATCATACCAAATATTGGAAGTTTCTCTCTTGGGTTCCCATGACAGATATTGCTCAATACTCTCTCTATTCTCCAACATATATTTACACACCTGTGAGCCCCCTTTCCACTGTACAAGAGAAGGTATATGCTTTTTACAATACTTGTTCCATATATTATTAGACCACAGGTTGTTCTGTGTCCTAAACCTCCACCACAATTTAGCATACATAGCCTTGGACATATCAAACATAGACCTGAAGCCTAATCCCCCTTTTTGCTTAGGAAAACAAACCTTGTTCCATGCTGACCAGTGTTTACTCCTCCCTGAGTCCTTGTTACTCCAAAAAAACCTTAGCAAAGATCCTGTGAAGCTCTTTAATAGCACTAATTGGGGGAACAATTTCTGATAGAACATAAATTGGGACACTTTAAAGAACACTAGTGAGTAGAACTTCCTTACCACTATAGGAGAGGATCTTTCCTTTCCATGCTTGAAGCTTCCCCTTTCACTCTATCAATCAAGTCAGCATAATATTTTTTTTCCTTTTATGGGTAATGGAACAACCCAAATATTTCATAGGAAAAGATCCCCTAGTCATACCTATGCTCCGCCCTACCTGAAAGGAGGTATTCCCTGCAACATTTTGTTAGAGGTGATAGAAACTCTTCCCTTTGTTATCTCTTTGGCCAGATTGCTTCGTATAATCCTGTAAAGTGCCCATAATCTTTTCTAGAGAATACACCTCAGTAGAAGAAAAATTGATAGTATCATCTGCATATGCTAGATGATTCATATTAGGACTCCACTTAGGCATGCCATATCCCACATACTGACAATCTTCAAATAAATTATTAAGAGCCCTGTAAACTACCTCTACAGATAAGATGAAGAGAGCTAGAGAAAGTGGGTCACCTTGTTTCACCCCCTGGTGGAATGAAAGAAAACATAGGTTTGTCCATTTAGTAGCATATAGTAATAATTATTAGAGATCAATCTCCAAATCATGTCAACAAAGGTGTTTGAAAACCCCATCTTCCTCAAAACTTTCATTAGGAAGAACTAACAAACCCTTTCATATGCTTTCTCCATGTCAAGCTTTATAACAAAATTTGATGGTTTTCCTCTCTTACTAATATCAAACATAAGTTCCTGAGTAAGAACAATATTCTCTATGATACTTCTCGCTTTGAAAAATTCATATTGATTAGCTAATATAAGTTTAGGTAACACATCTTCCTACCTATCATGAATAATCCTAGACAAAACCTTATTAAAAAAATTACTCAAACTAATTTGTCTCATACCAGAAAAGGTTTGAAAATTGGCCTTTTTATGTATAAGAACCAAGTAAGTATGAGTGATTGATTTAGGAAGGGAATTACCAGCAAAGAAATCATATACCACTCTCACAATGTCAGCACCCATAATATCCCAGCATGATTGAAAAAATCTACCTGTTAACCCATCTGGTTCACATGAGTTGTTTCCATTAAGTTGGAAAACAACTTTTTTCACCTTTTTACTATTAGGAATAAACCCTAATGATGTATTTTTTTCACTGGTAATTGATTTAGGAATATGATATGGTAGTGAAAAATTAGAAGCATCCCTATCTTGATTAAACTGTCTTTGATAGAATTGAATAACTTCTTCTGCAATATCCTCTTGTTTTTCTAACCAGCAACTATTGGAATTCTGAATCTTCATCACCTTCAACTTCTTTCTTATCCCCTTGACCAGACTATGAAACAATTTGATATTACTATCCCCATCTACAAACCATTCATATCTTGCCTTCTGTGGCCAGAAACATTCTTCTAGATGAAGATATTTTGTATATTCTACCTTAGCGTTCTGCATCACAACTCTATTCATCCTCAAATTTTTTTCCATGATTTTAGCAATTTCTACTCTAATGATTAATTGTTGGAAGATATCACCATATGTAGCCCTACTCCACATTGTAAGAACCTCAAACTGGGATCTGCACCGAAAAGGTATAGAAAGAAGGATTGAGTACAATCCACTTATACATAGTAGGCATCAGGCCGACCAAGCAAAGTAGAAAACTAAACATATAAAAAAACTATGAGCACTGCTTCCACCTGCAAGCAGATAACTTTCCAATAACGGATCAAGCTGTACAACTCCTAACAATGTAAATAACACGACTACAATAACAGTATAAGAATAACTAAAAAACAGATATACATAAAAGGAAACTAAATTACACTATATCAATCACATAAAAGAAATGAAAGTAATGCAATGTAACGAAATGATAATTATGTAATGTCTCAATGTCACTTTGTATACACCTTCCGAGAATAACCTTCCAGGAAAGGACTCATGGGGGTTTGCAACCCATATACTATCACAATCTCATCAATCAACCCTACCAGCAAATCCCTCGATTAAGGCATTTTATAAAGTATCTCATTTTCTTTCAAAATGCGTGTTTCTCTGTGGTACTAGTTTCATGAATATGGATGAATGGAATGAGGATGCATGCTCATAATCAAATCAATATCATCTAATGAATCAACTCCATAATGGTGTAAATGAGCTCAAGTTACCTCAAATATCAAAAGATCATGATATAAGACATCACATAGAAACACAAAAGTAGAAAGTCATGTAAGACATCAATAATATCAATCCAAGACCCCATTCGAGCATCACAATAATAATAGAGAACAAATAACGCTCAAACAAGACCAATAACATCCCCCGAACAGGTATCTCAATGATAATAATATCTCAAATCAATAATAATATTCATACAAGCCCCCACACAGGCAATATCATAAAATAGTGATCTCAAAAGATAAATCTACTTTAAAATCCCTAACTCATAGCATACTTTACATGAATGATTAACTAACCAGCTCAGTCAGAAGAAAGTTAAGCCATAACTACCTCAAAAGTCAAAATATGAGCCTGAACACCTAATAAGAAGCCTTTTCTTTTCGTGCAGTTCCGAAATGAATCCAATCTATCAAAAATATAATCTACACATCAATAAGAATCTAATGATACCCATATTAGCCACTTTTGTTCCGCATCCAAAAGCACTTCAAAAATCGACCACAAAATAAAAGGGTAAAACCAGAAATCTTACTAAGGAATCATGTTACCCATACTTGAAGGGTTCTAAATATAAAAACCCATCAAAAAATAAGTTGAAATCAAGCTTGAAATTATTGAAAAACTATTTTCTCACTTTATCATGTAAAACCTAAAATCCCAAGTTTAAAATCTAAGTTTTGAAGGTGTTTAAGAAATAAAATCAATGAGTAATGATAGAAAAAGGTTTAGAAGCTTAGCGAAACAAGTTTGATGAAAAATCCTCTTTGAAATTTCCTAATCCGAGGTCTCAGGGTCCAAAAATGGAGTTAGAATCGCAAAATGGAGTATTTATAATATTTTGTGAACAGTACCTCATGATCGTGGCACCCTCCATGCGATCACAAGGGTTAAAGTTTGACTGGTATTAAATTGGTTATCACGATTAAAAAGCTGGGCGTCATGACCGCGATGAGCAACCTGACCAAGTACACCAAATTAACTCTCCACGATCGCGATGACTCACCTCATGATCGTGATGAGTAAGCTAATCAAGCACCACAACTCACGACACGTGTTCATTCATTCACGATGAAGGGCTAGATGTTGCCCTAAAAAACTGCACTAGCAGTGATCTTAAACAAGAAATTATCTCGATTGAACCCTCGGAATTTGTTTGGGAACCCATGGAAATAATCCAATAATGCTATTATGCTAATTTTGACGTTTCGGACTTAATGGAACCATTGAATTTACCAAAATAGGTCATTTTTAACAAGTTAACCCCAAGAACCCCTTTAGGCTAAAATAACTAGTTTCTTATCTAAATTCTCAAAGCTCAAAATAAAGACTCGAAACTCGTATTAACAATGCTACTAACCCAAAAACAACATTTTGAATCTAATAGAACTAACAGAATCACCATCCGATGCTCGGATTACAAAATGTTGATCAAAGTCAAAGTCTCACTTTAAAGGCTACTCAAAACCTCAAACTCATATAAATCACTTCTGAATGCTTTGAGGACCGTGCCAATTATTCCTACAACTCATAAATAATATAAAGCAACTACGGGGAAGGGAAAAATTGTCAAAACACAAAAAAGCTAAAAATCATAGTGAGGGTTGTTATATTATCCACTAGTAAAACACACGTTCGTCTACAAACAAAGCAAGCAAAAAAAAGTACTTGGATTGGTAAGAAGTTAGGTCTATCTGCTCCGTATATCGGACTCAACCTCCCACATAGCCTTCTCAATCATGTGAGGTCTTCACTAAACTTTCACAAAATCAATACGCTTGGATCTCAACCTTCTAGTCTGCCTATCCAAAAAAAAAACAATAGGCTCCTCCTCAAAGGACAAATCATGATCTAATGCAATTGAATCCCTGATGTCGCCCAAAATATGACTCCTAAGAAGTATAAAGCGGTCACTGTCAAATATAGAATCCAACTAGGTTGGGGTCGATCCCACAGGGAATAGGTAGAAGTCTGTTTAGAATACTAGATGGAATAATTGGAAAGTAAGTAAAACAGAGGGGGGTTTGTGAATAAAAAGTAACAATAACGATTGTTGATTGTATCGAGTTTGTAGACAATAAGAGGAATACACTAGGACTGTGATCCCCAATGATTCCTTAACTCCACCAGTTGCTTGTGCTAACAAAACTGTCCCGTTATGTGGCATGCTAAATCTGACAAGATAGGTTCGTATAAACATCTCTCGACCTTGGTTAGATGAATTTCACTCTTCTCCTCTCGGTTTTCGAGTGTCGCACTACTAACCCTTGTCTTGGATCTCAGATAACTATTCCCGCTAAGGCTCAAGTTATTAGATGAAGGTTGATAGCTTCAAATCTCTGTTGTTATCTCCTTTTTCTAATCTCTACTTCTCTCTCGAGTAAGTCTAGAATACAGGCGAGTTTCTAACATTTGCAACCATTAAAAGAGCAATCACAACGAAGGACATAACAATACATACATTCACAGCGGTTCAGAGTTGCTTTGCACTTAACCGGTTTCGTTAATTCCTCATGGTTCATACAACCTTAGTTGATGAGTTTAGCTACTCATAATTGTAAGGACACAAGAAGAATTCAAAGATGAAAACATAATTGTACACTCACAATAATGAAGAAGAACTGAAATCTCAATTATCAATAAAACTCGAATTAGGGTTTGTAACTACAAAACCAAGAATATGTTTATAATCTCAAAAACAATATGAAATAGCTCTCAAAATAATGTAACGACTCTCCATCGCACATAGGACTATACAGGGGTATTTATAGATGCAAAGTTAATCCTATCCAAATCAAAATAGTAGAACAGAGTCGGCACCTTCCACGAATTCGTGACTTGGTGTCGTGGAAATCAGGCTCAATTAGACATTTTCAGAAGTTGAGTCACGCCACGTAGGTGTACCCACGCCACGTGGATGCCTGGAGTGGAAATCAGGCAATTTTTCACCCGGGAATGGGACCCACGACACCACTCACGTCACGTGAGTGGTGTCTTGACTCCCACTCCGGTGCAGATTCTTGTTCTTTCATCCTCAGACACTTCGTTCTCGGGATTGATTCTTCCTTTTTGATCATTTTGCCTTCAACAACCTATTTTCCTATAAAGTAGGACAGAAACCATATCATACCAACCAAATACACCCAAGTTACTGCATATTTTCCTTGTTTTAAGCATCGAAAGTGCCATGTAACCATGGCGTATCAATCCCACCGGATCACATGAGAATCATCAGGATGGTATTGCTTTAACATCAAGACATGGAATACCACATGAACTGCTGAAAGGTTCAGAGGCAGAGACAACCTACATGCCATATATCCAAACTTCTCAAGAATCTAAAAAGGTCCAATAAACCTTGAACTAAGCTTCTTTTTCTTCCAAAATCTCATCACACCCTTCATGGGTAATACCTTCAACAAAACCCACTCACTGAGCATGAATACCATATCATAAACTCGTCGATCAGTGTAACCATTCTTCTTACTCTAGGCAGCCACAAGTCTCTGCTAAATCAATCTCACTCGATCTATCAGTTACTCAACAAGTCGGTGCCCTAAAGCCTAACCTCAAATGAATCAAACCATCCCACTAGGGATCTATACCTCCTCCCATACAAAGCTTCAAAAGGTGCCATCTGAATGATGGGGTAGTTGTTGTTGTAGGCAAACCCCGCTAAGGGCAAGAACCCAATAAACACCAAAATCTATAACATATATTCGAAGCATGTCCTATAACAACTAAATGATCAGCTTTGACTTGCCATCTTTTTTAGGGTGAAATGTCGTGCTCATCTCAAACTAGGTACCCAACTCACTCTACATAGAACTCCAAAAATTTGAGGTAAACTGCATACCTCTATCAGAAATAAGAGAGATAGGTACACCATGCAATCAAACAATCACTTGAATATAAATCTTGGACAACTTCTTTGCATTATAATTCACCTTCATAAATACAAAGTGTACTGACTTACCCAACCTATCCGAAACCACCCAAAAGGAATTAAACTTCCCCAAAGTTGGGGTTAAACCAACTATATAGTCCATAGTGATCCGCTCCCATTTTCACTCCAAAAAGAGCATGCTTTGTATCATACCACCTGGTCGTTGATGCTCAAACTTTACATGTTGATAATTCAAACACTTTGCCACAAACTCTATAATGTCTTTCTTCATCCCACACCACCAATAGTTTTGCTTTTAAGTCATGGTATATTTTAGCTGCTTCTAGATGAATAAAATACCTTGAACAATAAGCCTCCTCAAATATCAGTCCAATCCAACCCCTAACTCTCGGCACCCAAACACAACCACCAATCCTCAAAACATCCTCAAGATCAAGAGATGTTATCTTTGCCTCACTACTCAACACTTTATCATAAATTACTCTCAACTTCTTATCATTAAACTGTTGAGCTTGTATCTGCTCCATCAATGAAGATCTAGCCTCAACATATGCCAAAACACACCTAGGTGGTAAAAGATCAAGTCAAACATACTGGCTAGCCAAAGCCTGAATGTCTAAGGCTAAAGTTCGCTTCTCTACCAAAAGATAATCCAAACTCCCCATGCTCGCCTACTTCAGACTCAAGGCATCCTCTACCATATTAGCCTTGCCTAGATGGTAAAGAATAGTAAGATCATAATCCTTCAGCAACATTACCAGTCTACGCAGTCTCATATTAAGGTCTCGCTGAGTGAAGAAGTACTGAAGGCTATAATAATCGGATAAAAGCTCACAATGAACAGTGATGCCACAATTTCAACACAAACGACACGCGGCTAACTCCAAATCATGAGTAGGGCAATTCTTCTTATGGACCTTCAAAATACTAGAAGCATAGGCTATCACCTTACCTTTCTGCATCAACACACCACCCAAGCCAACTCTAAAAGTATCACAAAACACAGTGAAGTCCACGCCCTTCTCAGGTAAAATCAAAATAGAAGTCAAAGTTAACAACTCCTTAAGATTTTGAAAGCTACTCTCACAATCATCCAACCACCAGAAAACAACCTTTTTCTGAGTCAACTTAGTCAAAGGAGTGCAATGGAAGAGAAGCCCTACACAAACCATCGATAATAACCTACTAACCAAATAAAACTCTAAATCTCAGTAGGAGAAGTAGGTCTATCCCGATCATGCACCACCGCCACCTTAGCTTGATCAACAATGATACCATCCTTGGTCACCACATGACCCAAGAAAGAAAC
Source organism: Capsicum rhomboideum (assembly GCA_031232105.1). NCBI lineage: Eukaryota > Viridiplantae > Streptophyta > Magnoliopsida > Solanales > Solanaceae > Capsicum > Capsicum rhomboideum. The sequence continues at coordinate 25,940,886 of CP124718.1, forward strand.
AGAATCCAACCAAAACTCATACTTGGAGAACTTGGCATACAACTTCTCATCTCTCAACTTCTGAAGTACAACCCTCAAATACCTCACATGCTTAACCTCATTCTTGGAATAAACACAGATATCATCGATGAATACAATAACAAAAGAATCAAGATAAGGCTGAAACACTCTGTTCATCAACTCAATAAATGCCATCGAGGCGTTAGTCAGCCCAAAAAAGCATAACCAAGAACTCATAATGGTAGTACCGCATTTAGAAAGTTGTCTTCGAATATCCTCAGCTCTAATCCTCAACTAATTATAACCAGATCTAAAGTCAATCTTAGAAAACACTGAGTCACTCTAAAGCTGATCAAATAAATCATTGATATGAGAAAGGGGATACTTGTTATTGATAGTCACTTTGTTCAATTGCCAATAATCAATACTCATGCATTTGGATCCATCTTTATTCCACACAAACAAGATAGGAGTACCCTAAGGAGACACACTCGATCTAGTAAAACCCTTAGTCAATAAATTCTAAAATTACTCCTTCAACTCCTTTAATTCTATTGGGGCTTTCTTATATGGAGGAACGGAAATGGGATTATTGCCCAACTCTACATTAATAGCAAAATCAATATCCCTGTCAGGAGGAACATCAGACAAGTTTGTAGGAAAAACGTCCATGAACTCTCTAATGACTCTTACAAAATCCAAGTGGGCGGTGAATCAACACTGGCATCTCAAACATATGCCAAATAAGAAAGATACCCCTTTCCTACCATACAATGAGCATGAAGTAAAGATATAAACCCTTTCAAACACAAACTAGGTGTACCCTTCAACTTTAACCTCGACATATCAGAAATAGATAAGGTCATGGTCTTGGTAAAATAATCCAAAACCGCATGATAGCAGACAACCAATCCATGTCTAATATGACATCAAAGTTAAACATAACAAGGATAATCAAGTCTACCTGAGTCTATTGCCCCTAAAAAGTTACCACACATGATTGGTATACCCGATCCACTACTAAAGAATTATATACAGGGGTAGAAACACGAATGGGTAGGGCAAGGGACTCACACATAGCATCAATACTAGTAGAAAAATTTGTAGAAGCATAAGAAAATGTAGACCCAGGGTTAAACAATACTAAACCAAGACGATGGCAAGCTGGGACAATACCTATAATCACAACATCAAAGGCCTTGCCTTGGGTCTCCTAGAAAAAGCATAACACTGACCATGTATGCTATCGGACTGAGCAACTCCTCATCTAGACCCACGAGCTCCCTGAGCCCCATATCTGGTACTTATAAATCTACCTCTACTACTTTGTGTACCCCTCTAACTACTAACACTAGCGTCGAACAAAGCTAAAGGTGAGAACCTTGCTGGGGAGGACTCATCGCACGCTGGGGAAAATTCCTCTCTAAGTATCCAAGGTCATAACATACAAAACATCCCCGGCTAGATGACTCACATTGTGAGGACCCAGAAGAACCAAAATGCCCTTCATAACCTGATGAACCAAAATGAGATCCTCGACCTGCATGACTTGATATCTGACCACTCAAAACCTCAGAACATGGAAAACTACTATCTGAACTCTGAAATGCAGCCTGAACTAGTGTACCATGGTAACCATGAGAACCTCTACCCAAGAAATCCATACCTCGGGATAAATGGCCACTAAAACCATCCTATCGGTGCACCTTCTTACCACCACCACTCTGAGTACCCTGGTGGATAGTCTCAATCATCTTGGTATAATCTACAATAATCTAAAAGGAACCACCTAAAATCACTAACTAAGTCATCGCCAACTGATAATAACTAGTCAAAACCTTAAAAAACTTTCTGATCCTCTCAGGCTCTGTGGAGACACTAGTAGTGGCATACCTAGACAGGCATGAAAACAAGACTCAAACTCAACAATATTCATAGAGCCCTACTCCAAATCATCAAACTCATCCCTTAACTTATCCCTTAAGCTATCAAACCTCTCAAGGAAAAGATCAGAAAATTGGGTTCAAGTCAAAGGAGGGGAACCCACTGGTCTACAACTGATGAAAGATCTCCACCACTGCTTAGTCACATTAGTCAGCTGGAAGGCGGTATAATCAACACTATGGGACTTGTTACGATGGTTTTTGAAAAGTCAAAAACTTCATTACTTCATGGCGGAAAATCTATTTGATTTTATTTGAAAAAATAATTTAGAGTCGCTACTTAGTTTTAGAAAAATTAAGAAACCTTTAAATAGGTAATTTTTAATACCTTTTATTGAAAATCAGAGTCTAGATAAAGGTTCAAGTTAAATTCAAAAGAAGGTGTTAGACACTTTCAAAAATTTACAAAGTGTGGTTCTCGACGGATTCAACTTATTTAGTTAATTTGAAAGAAAATGAGTTACTTGTAAAAATCTTGAAATCATTCAGAAAGTCTTATTTAAAAATGAATAGAATTTATTTTGGTACTAATTCATTTAATTCATTCCAAATTATGAAATAAATAAACATCAAAGTTTCAAACTAATTCTAACTTTAGGAATTGATCCGAGTAAAGATTTTTGAACAAAATGGTTAGTTCAAACTTCAAACTCTACATGGTATCAAAATCTTTCTAATAACTATGAAATAACATAGAGGGTTCTTAAGTTATTCATGAAAGCTTAGATTTGCCTATATGAATTTAAACTTACATAAAATCATTATGGGGTAAAGCAACTTTTCACAATACTTGATGAAATAAGATTTATAACTCCCGGGGGATTCATCCAAGGTAACTAAAATATAGTGTTAATATTCACAAACAATGAACAAATAAGCAAAAGTAATGAAATACGTAAGTTGGGGTTTCAACCCCAATTTCCCTCTTGGTCTAACTTGTCCATTCTTGGCCATTTTAGGCTTCTGCTACTGCAATGATACTTTAGGCCTTTGGGCCTTAATATTAGCTTCCCTTTCAACATTCTGATGGAGGTTGACTCGAAGGAACTTTTGTTGAGTTTTGATCCACCTCAAAAATGCAAGGGACATTGAAATCCAATATTGGACTCAGCCCGGATCTCACATGTCAAATGAAACAAAGGTTAGAATTAGCATCATTTTGGACTACATAATTTGCAAAGTTCAAACTTTAATTCAAAGATAAAAATGGATCAGCGTGTATAAAGAGTGAACTGATTTCTATGCAAGAGCGTTTTGATGAAATGTATAAATGCACAGAAATGATAGGAAATCCAGTCATGACACATCACACATGAACAAACATTAGACTGACTTTATCTCAAATAGCAACAAACACACTTTAATTTGGTTTGCAAGTTGAACAATGTTTTTCAGTATATGACTTTATTGCAAATAATATCTTATTGATAAACTAAACTATTATAGATTTATAACAAATACTTTAGGAAAAAAACTACAAGTTGGTAATTTTTAATAAGTGAAAGCGAGAGGAGCAATCAAAACTTGAAGAAAAAAAAACAAGGAAGCAAATGTTCTGGAAAACTCAAATTCTCAGTAGTGAACCGACAATCTTACACACTAATTGTGACTTGTTGAAATTATTTAATAATAGACATGATATGTTTCTAACACATGAGGGAAAGACCTACACTTTGAAATGATTTATAGGAATGGAGAGATAAACACATAGAAGCAACAAGAAATTTTTCAAATACAAGCTACCATTTTAGTTTGTTTAAGAATATGAAACTGAAAATAAACCATGAATCCAAATTCTTAAAAGCATATGATCAAGCAATAAAGCTTAGCCAGCTTAATCTTTTAATATGGGATCAACTATCAACTAGTTCAAAAAGGATGAGATCCACTGGATTAAAATGAAATATGGGCTAAGAGAATAACATCTAACAAGATTTCAAGTTTCATACTATTATTTAAAGTCCTAAATGAACGATGCATATCACCAACCATCAAGCTATTTATAAGATGAACTGTGAGCCAATCCAAAGCAACCAAACTTAGTTTTGACAGGGCAATGCCAAAAGAAAAGACCAATTCAATATAACAAGTTGCATGACTCTATACGTCCAACAATGGAATCAAAACAACACCATAAGTTCATAACTTCTAATTGCAACAAAGAAACATTGTAAAGAGTAGACGAAATCCTTACATATTCAAATCGATCGAGAAAATTGTAACGACCCAATCAATTGTTATGTGTGAAAATGCCCTAAAAATATTCTTTTATAAATAATAAGCTCAAGTTGCTTCAGAAATTTTTTAAAATAGAAAGGTAAAATAAGGCCCAAAGGAATTAGGCCAAAAGGTCCAATAGAATTTGGATTGGTCAGCAGCCTACCACTACAGTTAAAGGATAATAGTTGCAGCAGTACCACTGCAGTAATACCACTACAGTGGTAAAAGAACCACTGTAATAGTATCCGACAGTATCCAGCCCAAGGAAAAATTAAAAACCCTTATTGCTATTATTTACCCAAGTCGCCCCCTTACTCCATAAACATTCTAAAAAACCCTATCTCCACAACCATGAGATTTCAAAGGCTAAGTTTCATGAAGGAAGTTTTGAGATACACTCGAAGAGAACCTAACATAGGAATATGCTTAGTATGCACGGGTCAGCTCACCCCTCTCCGTAGCAGCATGTTTTGTCTAAAAAGTAAGTTATGGTTTACTTTGTAGCAACTAGACTTGGGCTAGATTCAATTGACATTAATAGTAATGTCGGGAGCCTCATGGATTAGGCCTTCGGGCACGGACTAGGATGGCTGAACATAGTATAATCTGATTAGGCTTGAATGGGTCGTATTGTTGTACATTGTGTTGAGACATTAATTATGATAAGACATGGGTGCAATTGGGTAACAACTGTGCATATTTTAATACCTTCCAGGGCTCTTAAGCATGGAGGAAGGTTAGACAAGATAGCAAAGGATAGTAAGAGGAAACTAGGGTAACTTAAGTAATTCTAAACCTCATAAATGGTCAGTTATGTTTAGAAAAGGAGGTTAAATAGGAGACATGGAAAATTACAGAAGTTATTATCATAATCGAGTCACACCACTGATAAGTAAAATAAAAAGTGTAATATGGTAAAGTAAACCATAGATTTTTTATTAGAAGTGGCTAGAAATGAAGATAAGATGACGGGGAAACATGTGTCTGGGGCATGGACAGAGATAAGGTCTAGCATCGTGTGAACTTAGACTATATCAGCTCATAGGTACATATGGTTTATGATGGTTGAGAACACATATATAAACTAATGTTAATTATCAAATGAGTTAGGCGGTTGGTGCAACACTTTGATTAGCTTGGCTTGTGCCGATTCACAAACTGAATATTTGTGATTGCCTTAAACATGGCTTATGATTCCTTTATTTCATCTTATATTCATATGCATTGTAAAGATATTGTGTAATGAAGGATTGGGTACCACACCGATACAAATATGATATGTTATGATATAGTTCGGGTACCACGCCAGTACAAATATGATATGTTGTGATATGGGTCGGGTACCATACTATTACAAATATGATATATTATTATATGGGTTGGGTACCACACCGATATAAATATGATATGTTGTGATATGGGTCGGCTACCACGCCGGTATAAATATGATATGTTGTGGTATGGGTCGAGTACCATGCCGATACAAATATGATATACTGTGATATGGGTTGGGTATTATGCTGGTACAAATATGATATATTATAATATGGGTCGGGTACCACACCGGTACGGTATGATGGGGATGATGTTGATGAGACCAATAAGAAGGGATAAGGAGAGATGATGCACACATCTGGCATACATGTATTCATTCATATGCATAATCATGTGATTCCACTTTATACATTTTTACATATGTTTGTGTCGTGGTGAATTGTGAAAAAGAGTTTATAAGAGTTTAAAAGGGTTCTTTGTGCGGACTAGTTGTGTGACAAAAATTCTACGGTCCCTTAGGTGGGCCGGCTGTGGTAAGGTAGGTTTATTAAAATTCAGAGTTCTTAGTAGCCGTGGAGTTCATAGTGCCTTGTGGTAGTTGAATATTTGAAAAGTTGGGGGTGGAGGCAAGTTAAGAATTATAGATACCATAAAGATAAGTTAATTAAGGGTAGAGAGGTATAGGTTGGAATGGGCAGTCAAAGGACAAAGATATACGAAAATGTTAATTAACAGGTTGGTCATAGAGATGCTAAAGTATGGTGCTAGTAATTATTTAATTGGGGATTCAGAACCGAAACTTTACTTTATGCTATGATCTCTCCGTATTTGTTATTGATGTTGTTTGTTTCTAAGCCTTGTCGACTAATGATGCTTACTAGTATGTGTGGTTGTACTGATGCTAAACTATCTATATCTACAATCGGGGGTATAGTTATGGTGCAGTTAGTTGGAGTTTCTTTAGCATCAATGTCAATAATGCTACAGCAATTCCTGCCCTCTCTATTCTGCATAGATGCTGTGTCGTGGATGTTCCTACTCCTTGTCTAGTGCTCTTGTACTAGTTTAGGCTAGTTTCTGGGGATTTTTTGTTGCTTATTTTTCGTATTTCCTTTATGTATCTAATGTATTGATTGGAATTGTATAAGGAGTAGATTAAATAATTATAGTTGGCTTCAAGTTGCTATTGAGATAATCAAGTTTAAGGGTTACTATTAAAAATTATTAAACTTCTGCATTTGATTAAGTGATGAAGTATTCATGGTTCTCCTATATGGGTAGTTTTAGGTAAGTGCCAGTACAATTGGGTGGGTGGGGTCATGATAAGATGGTATCAAAGAACAGGTTATCGCTCTCCCAGTATAAGAGAAAATGTTTAGAGTCTTTTGAATTAGTGTATTGACGCCCACTTCAAATTTGTAAGAGGTTACAAGGCATCTAGGAATCTATCCCACTTTCTTTTCTCATATTGTGCCATCTCAGTGTTATCTCCCTGAGTTGAGTCTAATTGGTATCTAGCAGATTCCAATTGGTATCTCAACTATCAAAATTAGGACTGGCTGGTCCCAATTAGTATCTCACTATGGTTAAAAGGTTGGAATAGGGAATTCCAAATATATATATATATTGAGTATATATGGATATCTTGAGTCCCTTATGGGCCCCTTTGTCCGATGAGCCACGGTACCAGAGAAGGATGTTCGCCGTAGGTCCTGCCTTTGTGAGATACTAAGCTAGAGGAGGTATATACACTTGGTACTTTATGGAACTTGATTAGTTGATGGTACTGGATTATTCCTGGATTCATTCATTAATATGCACTGCCCATCACCAGTATAATTGCTTGGAACTTGTATCTATCGGTCTTATGGGGGGATGTATAGATACAAGTTATGGTTGTTGTTTGTTGATTGCTTGATTGTGCCTCTCTGGGTTTATGGGTCCCAGCTGGGGTTATTGATTGTCCGGGATAGGTGGCTATATTATTGTTGGTTATTATTGTATGGTTCGTGGCAGGCTAGTTATGGATTGGTACCCGAGGTTGTCGGTATATTTTTTATCCCTTTTCTCATTATTATGGTAAGATTTATTGTTGTTAGGTCACCTTCTGATTATCCACATTTTGATTAGAGACCCTGATTATGCTAGTGTTAGCTCCCTTATTATTTATAATCCGATGTTAAGACTAGCTTAATCAGAGTAGTACTTTCATATTTGGTTATCTGTATAGCGCGGTTATATATATATATATATTCTTCTTTGGATACTATTTGTATACTAATTTCTTACTTCCTACTACTATGGTATATTGTATCTCTTTCTTCACTATACCATCATTTATGGACTAACTACTTATGAAACTGTGCCTCGTCCCTGATTACTGGTAGTATCTGATAGTTTATCTTTACCTTTTTATTAGTACTATTATGTTTTGTTGCTTGAGTAGTTGCCTGTAGTTTATATTCTTGCTTTACATGTTATTTATACTTGTATTATGTTTAGAGCTCAGTCGGCTGATGCTTACTGAGTTACTTGTGTTGGTACTCATACTACACTTCTACAGCCTAAAGATCATAGTGCGAGTTCTCGTCGTTGATGTGTACATCGTGTGGAGGAGCCATGGATCAGAGATTTAGGGTGAGCTTCTTACGTTCAGAGTTGTTCCTGCTCTTCCTCTTATTGTTAGACTAATCTTTATTTTTGTATTTCAGAGATGGTTTGTATATATCTACTTTGTATTCCACTTTGTACACCTGTTGTATTAGAAGCTCTTGTACCGACTTCACCAGGTTTTGGGGATATATTTACCTCCTTCTTATCTTTCTTTTTTTTTAGTTTTACTTCCACTTTTCTTATTAGTCTGTTACTAGCTGTTTCAGACTATGGATTGACTTACCTACTGGTGGGTGATAGTAGGTGCCATCATGACCTGAGAAATCGGATCGTGACAAATGAACCTTATCCTCCTCCTTCACGTTATCCACTAAGAAAAAATAAAGGAGTACCAAGAAAAAAATATGAACTTGATCTTAATGCTAATTCCAAATATCCCATTAGCAATTATACCTCCACCGAAAGATTATCAACATCATATGCTCTATCTGTTAATTAATTATCCAAAGTGTCTATTCCTAGTGGTGTGCAGGAAGCATTAGCAGAATCACAATGGAGGAACGCAATGAACGAAGAAATGGAGGCCTTGCAGAAAAATTAAACTTGGGAATTAGTCTCGCTAACTGAAGGAAAGAGGATTGTCGGGTGTAAATGGGTGTATACTATAAAGCTTAAAGAAGATGGAAGTATTGATAGGTATAAGGCGAGGTTGGTAGCAAAATGATACACACAGAAGTACCGAGTGGACTATCAGGAAACATTTGCACTAGTGGCTAAACTCAATATTGTTCATACCCTCATATCAGTTGCAGCAAATAGAGTTTGGCCGTTGCGGTAATTTGACTAAAAAATGCATTCTTAAATGGTGATTTGGAGGAAGAAGCTTATATGGAGCTACCACCCAGAACTATATAGGAGCACACTTATAGAAATAATGTATGCAGATTAAGGAAGGCATTATACGGGTTAAACAATCACCACAGACATGGTTTGGACGTTTCACATCTGCAATGACATTAGTGGGTTATAAACAGAGTAACTCTGATCACACTCTATTTATAAAACACAACAAAGGAAAGGTAACAACATTGATTGTGTATGTTGATGATATGGTCCTGACAGGTAATGATTCTGATGAAATGGATCAACTTCAGAAGTTTTTGGCATCAAAATTTGAAATGAAAGACCTAGGACAATTGCGATATTTCTTAGGTATTGAAGTATCAAGGTCGAGATAGGGAATTTACCTTTCTCAAAGAAAATATGTACTAAACTTGTTGATGGAGACAGGGATGCTAGCATGCAAGCCAATTGAAACACCTATGGAGACAAACCACAGACTCGGGAACTCTTCGGCAGAGAAAATAAAAGATGTAGGTAGATATCAATGTCTAGTTGGGAAGTTAATCTATTTGAATCATACAAGGCCAGACATTGCATATGTTGTAAGTATTGTGAGTCAGTTCATGCAGAACCCAATAGAAGATCATATGGAAGTTGTCGATAGAATTTTGTGATACTTGAAGATATCTCCAGGAAAAGGGCTATTGCTCTCGAAGAATGAGAAAACTATCATCGAAGGCTATACCGATACAAATTGGGTAGGAGATCAATTGACTAGAAAATCACACTCTATTTAAACTATCTCACTTTTATTGAAGGCAATCTTGTCATGTGGAGAAGTAAAAAGCAAAAGGTTGTCGCGAGGTCTAGTGCAGAAGCAGAATTTTGAGGGATGGATAATGGCCTATGTGAGATATTATGGATTAAATTTGTTCTAAAGGATCTTGGAATTGAATACACAGGACCTATAAACTTGTTCTGTGATAACAAGGCCATAATTCAAATAGCATAGAACCCTGTTCAACATGATCGCACTAAGCATGTTGAAATTGATCAACACTTTATTAAGGAGAAGTTAGATCAAAAGATTATACATTTTTCATTTGTCAAGTCTGAATGTCAACTCGCAAATGTACTCACCAAGGCTGTATCAGGGAAGGTCTTCCACGCGATGATTGGCAACTGGGCATGATAGACATCTATGCACCACCTTCAGGGGGAGTGTTGACATTAGGACTATTATGTAAATATGTATTTCTTGTATTAGGGGTCAAGTATTTGTCCTAATTTTCCTCTAATTTACTTGTTGACAAAGTACTACTTGTATCTATATATATATCTCTTTTATGAGATGAATAAAACAATCGTACAAAACTATTCTTTGTACCTAAAATTATACAAATACCCTTTTATTATGTAAAAGAATTGATTATTTTAGATAAAATTATTTTTAAAAAAATTAAAACTATAAGCATCCAAGGGTTGGAAAAAGTATGTGTCCTACGTCTTGGAGAAACAAATGATGACATAATGGAAGGCTAGACTTTTTGCTTTTGGAGAGCTGCAAGATCCAAATAAAAAAGCTTCCTAAACAAGCTCATCATATTGAGTAGTCATTTCACCACGTAACTAAAAAAATTATTTTATGAGAAAAGAAAAAGGTCCAAATTATTGATTCCAAAAAACTTTCAAAAAATGTGTTAAGATGTTATTATCCGTGAGTAATTGCATATTATGAATTATACTAAATTTTATTATTATACAATCTAATTAAGTTACTTAGCTAATTATATAAGGATAGTAAATTTGTCAACTTAAAGTAAGACTTACACATACGTACATTTTCACTACTTAATTAATAGTTGAAAAAATGTATACTAAGTTGGCATGATCTCTAAGGCGGGCGGTAGTCCGCGCGGCCAGACAGATCTAGCTAATTTAGCACTCTTATGCTGAGACATAAGAACCGAAATATAAGGGAATTTTCATATAGCGTATGACTGTATGGAAGGTTCTTCTCACCTTTTACCCAAGTAAGGGGTCTGTCAGGATTTAATATGTATTCTTATTGAACCCATGTATCTAAAGGTTCTAACTGGAAAAGATCTCCCTTTTTAACATCTTTTTGAGCTTAAGAAACCGGCTTACCAGACATAGTCACTAAGACAAAGCCAATAGGAATAGTACTAGATCCGACTGAACCACCATCTCAGAACCAAGCCAAGCTGCTATATAATAATTTCTTTATATTTTGATAAAGCCAGATCTTTAAGATTAATATGCAAGAGAAGTTAGATATTCAACATAGATATAAAATTTAGTCAGACATAGTCTCGGCTGGGAGAAGAAGAAGGTAAAGAGGTATTACCTTAAGGAACCGGCTGCAAAGGGTCTAGGCCGTATGAGCAAGGCCAAATATTGGTGTCCAAAGTTGGACCTTTTGTTTTTCTTCTATTAACACAAATCAAAAACTTTACAAAGAGAGAGAGAGATGTACAAAAGAAGAGAGAAGAGAGAAGCTAGAGAGAGAGGGGGGAGTCTAAACTCTACCTCTGCCTTCCAACAAATAAACGTATATATAGAAAAGAAAATAAATCTATGCACAGTAAAAAGTAAAAGTGGATCCCATATCAGGTCCCATCTGTACAATAAAAGTGGACCCTATCTGGCCCCATAAATAGTAAATCTACTGTGTTGTGGGGTCCCCGATGACTTCACTGTTTATGTGGGTCCTGGACGGCTATCTCCTGTCTCTTATTATTTCCGTTTGCCTTGAATTTTGTCCAATTGCTTCATTCTTCGGACAAATTCTTCAGCATTATCAATAGCTTCTTCAGAGAGTATCTCCTTTGGCTGCATCTGCTAGGCATCTTCAATGATATCATTGTCATTGCTACTTTCACTTTTCATAAAAGTGTCAGATTTTTCTATCTGATTGAGAAATTGTAACAAATTGCATTTAACTTTCTCCAAATAATCATTAATCATTTCTTATTTATTCTTATCTTGGAACAAAAATTTTCGAGCAATGTGCCTGAGTGAAGGGTCTTTGGTCTTCCGTATATCCCAATTTGGAAGTCCATTTATGAATCCATGGTATCGAGAATTCCAGGAAGAAATAAATCTGATCAATTTTTTCTGGGTAGCAGATATGATCTGCATGGTATAACTCACTTAAATCTGGAGAAACCTGTTTCCATTCTTTGTATAATAGAAGGAATGATTCGGGCTGTATCTTGATTGTCGGTCCGTGGTATGACCACCATTGCAAAAACCAATTTGGAATTTGTTCTGCAAATATCTTTGCACATACTTTAATAAACCAAGTATCCTTATGTTTATCATTATTATAGTAAAGCACTTTATCAAAGGCCTGAATATAATCCCAGTAAGTAAAGTTCTTTCTGGAATTGTTAAGACTTATCTGTCTTTCCTTCATCGTGGATATACCTCAGTCTTCAACAGATATAATTTGTTTCATGATAATTTTTGAGAAGTTTTAAACTGTCTCGTCGGAGTTATAACCGGCAAAGTGTGAAAATTCAGCACTTCCTGTTTCAATGAGAATAGTCTCATAATATGAGAGGGTTTTGTATGACTTACCCAGGAAATATAATCCATTTATCAAATATCTTTGGAATATCTTCCAAGGTTCATTTTTTCTGTGTATCTCAGAATTTTCTACAAGAAATATCATTTCCTGTTTTGGTAACTTTTCATAGGACTTGATATCATCGTTGTCCTCTTTGGCAATGGAAGCAAAAATATCACTTTGCTTTTGAGCAGCTAAATAAGCCTACAGGTGACCGTATAACGGACTACTTTCTGGAATATCTTCCAGATGAATAGATGTTTTTGAAGAGGAGGATTCTCCTTGAGATATTTTTGAGTTTATCAAACTCTTTCCCAACTATATAACTGGGGAATTTGCTGAGGATCTGTATGAAGATCCTTGACTATAAGATTGGGATGATCTTCCCGGCGAAGACGAGGATTTTCCTCTGCCTCGTCCTCTACCTCTGGTCCATGGAGGATCCATCCTGCAGATATTCACGGGATAAGAAATCTGGCAAAGAATTATCAATTCCTTTTTTATATTGAATTTCAAAATCAAATGGGGCTAATTGAGCCTGCCATCTCGCAAATATTATTTTTGAGGCATCGTGTTTAAAATCTTTGTTAAACATATATTTAATAGATTGAGCATCAGTTTTTATTAAAAACTTTTGATTATATAAATCGTCTTGAAATTTTAAAACACATTTGACAATAGTCAACATTTCATGAGCCACAGTAGCATATTTCTTCTGGGCTTCAGTCCATTTACCTGAATGAAATCTTATCAAATATTCATGATTATCATTGGGATTTATTTGTTTCAATATCCCACCAAAACCAATATTAGACACATCTGTCTCAATAATTTTTTGCCAAACTGGATTAGCTAGCGTTAAACAAGGTAGAACCTTAACACATTTTTTAACATTTTGTACAATAGACGTCTGCTCATCAGTCCACGGCTCTTTATAACCCTTTTGTAGCCTATCGTATAACGGTACTAAATCACGTGATAAATTTTATAGAATGGGGAAATATAGTTTAAGCTTCCCAAAAACCTTTGCAACTGAGTTCGATCTATAATAACATCAGAAATTTATCAGGAAAATTAATAGCCCTTTGTATTGGGGTTATTTTTCCTTGACAAATATTATGCCCTAAAAAATGGACATCTGTTTGAAATAAACTCATTTTTGATTTAGATATAACCAAACTATTTTGAATAACAATCTTTTAAAGATATCAAGATGCTTGATATGCATTTCTAAAGTTTTAGAAAAAACTAAAATGTCATCAATATAAACAATAATGAAATCCATATATGGATTAAAAATATCATTCATGATTTTCTGAAATTCAGAAGGGGCGTTTTTTAAACCAAACGGCATAACATTCCATTCATATTGTCCAAATGGGACATTAAAAGCAATTTTATAAGTATGCTCTTTTAAAATCTGTATTTGCCAATAACCTGATTTTAAATCAAATTTTGAAAAGATATTGGCATCATATAATCTTGACAATAAATCTTTTTTATTTGGAATCGAATACCGAATCCATTTTAAAAACTTATTAAGAGGTTTATAATTAATGACTAATCTAGGTACACCTCTTTCTTTTTCTGCTGCGTTACTAACATAAAAATCAGTGCATGACCAAGGAGACTTGGACGGTTTTATCAAACCTTTCTGTAACAAATTATCAATCTCTTTTTTGCAGAATTTTACCAGTTCGGTATTCATCTGACAAGGACGTGATTTAGTAGAAATATCATTCTCGGAGAAACCTTCTTCATATGGAAGAATAACTATATGCTTTTTTCGGTTCCAAAAAGCACTAGGGTGATCAGCACAAATATCAACGGCAATCTGTTCGGAAATCAATTTAATTTTTTCCTGTATTTTAGCAGATTTCAATGTATCATAAATATTCATGCTAAATAATTATAACTGCAAAAAATCAACATGTTTTTGCTTCATATCAATTAAAGCATTTATGTCTCTAGTCACGGGATCAGTGACGAATGTATAACTAATTTCTTTATTAGTGAAAGTAGCCTTAAATCCTTTGGCATCAATATGAGTATAAGGATAAATGGCATTTATAAAAGGCGTTCCAAGAATAATTGGAGGATATAATTGGTTTTTAACCAGAAAAAAGAAATGTGGAATGCAAACCTTATTCTGACAAATATGCGCATTAGGCAATTTATACTTTATATCTAAAGCATGACCTGATGCAGATCTAACCCTATGAGTTGTTTTTTGAAAATATTTCATAGGTATTAAACCTTCTTGAATGCAGCTAACATCCGCTCCACTATCAATCATAACAACATCATTAACATAGAAACTGTTATCAATTAGAATTGTACATTTAATGTACCATTTATGAGCAGTAACAATTTGCATTATTCCTAAAAACATATCATGCTTAGGACTTAAGTTAAGTTGTTGGGAAATCTTGATTTTCCAAAAGATTTTTCCCTTTATCAATAGATGACTCAGCCAAAGAATTATTTTTCTCTATTTGAGTGATTCTATGATCGCAAATCATTTGATTTTGTTTGAGAGATTTAATCTCCCTTTTCAAATTTCAATTTTTAAATCTTCAAGAGAAGTATCTCTTGCTGGAGCATGTTTTTCAAAAAGTCTTCTATTGACTTCTGATAATAAATATGGAGCTGAATATATAAATTCATTCTTTTGACTGGCCAAATGCAAAGTATTTGAACTTAAACTAGCTGCCAAATTAATAATTTTTTCTCGAAGGTTATTATCAGTAACCTCCTTCAAGAGCTTTATAATATTATCAGAGGTAATAGTCTGAATATTCAAATCTTGAAATTGTGACTGAAGTTTATAAAACTCGTCATTTTCACAAGAACAAACATCACCTTTGCAAGTATTACAAGCATTAATATCATGATTGTTACTATCAGAAAAATCAAGCAAATCTACTTCTGCTTCGGATTCCAAATGATTAGGTTCATAATCGGATTCTGATCCTGAAGTGTATAACATGCCATAAATCTTATCATGATCTAAAGCTTTAAGCTTTTCTAACTTGCAATTAGGAGCTATATGACCTAATTTTCCACACCTATAGCACTTGATTTTTGAAAGATCTCTACCAGACCTATCTTTCACAAATATTTTGGATTTTCGAGCACTCTTACGTGCTTCTCGTTCATCTTTTGACCTATATCTAGATCGTCTTTTCCTATAGGAACCATCTAGGTTGGGGTTTCTATGATATTTACCCTTTTTCTTCTTGATATTACTAGAAGGCAGAAATACTCCAAATTGAGCACAGAAATCTCCTAATTGAGATTTTTCTTTAAGCTTATCCATCTTAAGCTGTCTGGATAATTTTAACTCATTACACAAGTTCAATCCTTCTTGTGTACAGATGCCTATAAGCTTTCCATAAGTATAGTTCTTATAAGGAATTTCACCATAATTACCTTGAAGAGTTTTCCTAACTCGTTCGGCAAATAAAGGAGGGAGCCATCCATAAACTTGGCTTTCCAATTATCGAATTTATTTTCGGATAATTCCATAACCCGACTAAGGAAGATATCTTTATACCACCGAAATTCACTTAAAGTCCTACATCTTTCAAAAAACTTTCAAAAAATGTATTAAGATGTTATTATCCGTGAGTAATTGTATATTATGAAATATACTAAATTTTATTATTATACAATCTAATTAAGTTACTTAGCTAATTATATAAGGGATCGTAAATTTGTCAATTTAAAGTAAGATTTACACAGATGTACATTGTCACTACTTAATTAATAGTTGAAAAATATATGTGTCACGACCCAATATTTGAGTCATGATGGCGCCTACCGTAACCCACCAATAGGCAAGCCAAACCCTAGCCCGAAGCGACAAGCGATGGGCTAACGGGCGAAATCTCAGAAAACAAAGATGAGATGGAAGTAACTGTACTAATAAGCATACTAGAAATATAAAAACAAACAGAACAAAAATATACTCATACCGAGACTGAGAAGGAAGAGGACAATATGTATAAAGTCAAGACCCCTCCCAAGATCTGGTGAGGTCGGTACAAAAGCCACTACTAGACGTATTCAGAATACAAGACAGAAACCAAATATATATAACAAGTACAACAGTCATGGGTGCAAAAGACTATACAGTAGAGATGGAGTAGGATCTGCCTCGGACGTCAGTAAGCCCACCCTGCTCCGAAATCAGTGCTGAGAAGAGCATCACGTCCAAACCATCGACTAGTGCCCGAATCTGCATCGGGGAAAAAGATGCAGAAGTGTAGTATGAGTACTAGGGCAACGGGTACTCAGAAGGCATCATCGGGCGACTGAGCTCAATGTAATATAAGCAAGCTAATATACGAGCGTCCATACTAAGTCCAGGGTATAAGTAATAAATACATAAGTAACTGCCGAGGCGTATAGATATGCTTAGAGGAAATAAATGAATGTGATATCGAATAATCAAGTAAATAAATGTGTAAGTAAACACACAAGTCAAATATAACCTATCTGGGCCCCCATAAACTCGATAGGCACACGAAAGAAAACAATAACCCAGCCTGACCCCCATAAACTGGAGGGACACACAAGAATAGTAAATGCATAGTCACCAGTGTCTCAAAGCTGTATCAGTATCCAGTAACCACAATAACCAACAAGAGTGCACTGGGCTTGAACCGGCACCAATGGGTAATAACAAGAGGCCAGACGCCGGAATCGAACCGGAAGTAGTGGGTAATAACAATAGGCCACATATATTTCATATCTTATGAACTCGAACCGAAACTCAAAGAACAACAGTATCATAATCACGGTACCCAGTAACAGAACTCATGGTGTACCTCAATCCGGGTTTGGACTCGAACCAGAACACCGAATAGTCAATAACCAAAATCATCATACCTGAATCAGTAGCCAGACTCGAACTGAAACTCATCATAGCCAGTAACCAGAACAGAATCAAATGTCATATCATATTAGATAAACGGGGAACGCCCTAGTCCCAAGTCAATACTAGTGTATAAGTACAGAAGCTAACCCCAAAACATGCTACAAGTCAATCTCGGGGTCCTTCTAGTTAAAATATCTACTATAAGCAATATATATATACAAGTCTGGGTATACATTAAAAGTCGTGGAAAGGTAGGTCCGTATTCTAAATCAAACTAGCCGATCTCGGTCAAATACAGTGCTATCTGGGACCAACAAGGCTAAACAGGCCAACCGGGTATAATCGGGGTGAATCAATCCTTTCTCAACCCTAACAGGTCATAGAGGGCTTAACTAAGACCAAATATGTCAAAGTTCTGACAAGTCGACTAAAAGGGTAACGGGGCCCACCAACAGGTCCCAAAAATCAAGTCTAGATATATCTGTCTAAGTCTGGGCTAAGTCAGCCTAAGCCTGGACTAAGGTCCAACAATAACATTTCCCAACCAGAAATTAACACAACAATACTATCCGACCCCAAATAGGTCATTTGTGGTGTACCTCGAGGATAACGGGCCTGGAATGTATCCGAATAGCCCTATCCGACGTAGAAGGCCTAAATCACAGCAAACCACCACCACCAAGTTTATAATACCAGCCCATAACACCAGCACAATAGCATACATATATCACACATAAGCTCAATCTAAGTGTAAAGGAAGGTAAACCTAGCCTACTTGGATGTCACCGCAAGCTTGCTAAAAGAACCAACTATTCAGGAGCCTTCCCCTTCCGAGAGGGCTCTGACTGCTGCCACGCTACCAAAATAATAAAATACATGTCAAAACATGACCATTGATACCCATATTGCACTAGTTCAGAAAATTTCCGAACGGTCCACGTGGGGCCAGCTTGCGGTATCGTAAAATTGAAACAGTCACAATGTCCCAAATAACTCAGTGACCAATAGTCACAACTAGCACCGTTAAATTCGAGCTCAATATATGTCTCAAATAACAACAACAATACCAACGTATAGGAAAACTACCATAAATACAATAAAACTTACCAAAGTAACGACGATTACACGTCCACAAACACTTCCCCACTAGAATTCGAGCTTGAATAACTTGACGTAGATAATTAATATGAAGAGTTGACCACTACTAAATGCACTAGTCAAAGCACCTAATTATCATAATGGTCGTACCGAGTCCTGAAGGTTGTCTTTGGGATGTCCTCAGCCCTAACCCTCAATTGATGATATCCAGATCTCAAATCTATCTTCGAGAATACTGCTGCACCCTGAAGTTGATCAAACAAATCATCGATACGAGGCATAGGATACTTATTCTTCACCGTCACCCTATTTAGCTGCCTGTAATCGATACACATTCGCATAGACCCATCCTTCTTCTTTACAAACAGAACTAGAACACCCCACGGCGACACACTCGGCCTAATAAAACCCTTTCCCAGAAGGTCCTGGAGCTGCGTACTCAACTCTCTCAACTCAGCAGGAGCCATACGATAAGGAGCCATAGAAATAGGTCGGGTGTCCGGCTCGAGGTCAATAATGAACTCTATATCACGCTCAGGAGGAAGGCCAGGTAGGTCAGTCGGGAATACATCAAAAAACTCATGAACAATAGGGACGGAGTCAAGCGATGGACTCTCAATACTAGTATCCCGAACATAAGCAAGGAATGAATCACATCCCTTCGACATTAATCTACGAGCCCAAACATATGAAATAATCCCTGTCGGTGTGCGGCTAACAGAAACCTGCCACACCACCGGGGGTACGCTAGGCATGGCTAAGGTCACGGTCTTGGCAAAGCAATCCAAGACTGCATGATGGAAAGACAACCAGTCCATGCCCAGAATCACATCAAAGTCTACCATGGCTAATACAATAAAATCAACCCGAGTCTCAAACTCTCAAACAGTCACCAGACAAGATCTATATACCCGATCCACTACTAAGAAATCACCAACGGGGGTAGATACACGTAAGGGTACAGATAAGAACTCAGAACATAAACCCAACTGTGGTGCATAATAAGTAGATACATAAGAAAACGTGGATCCAGGATCAAATAAGGCAGAAGCTAGCTGGTGGCATACAAAAATCGTACCTGTAATCACCGCATCTGAAGCCTCAGCCTCAGGCCTAGCCGGCACGGTATACAACTGACGCTGGCTACTACTAGTCTGAGCACCAACCTGACTACCAGTTCGACCTCCCTGCGCTCTACCCCAGGAACCTTGGGGACCACCCCGACGACCCTGTGCACCACCTCTGCCTGCTGGTGGTACAGATCTGATGGGTTGTGCTGTCTGAACTGAAGGCTCAATCGCCCTACGTTGAGGACACTCACGAGCGAAATGACCGACAACCCCACAAGTATAACATGCTCCTGGCTCCCTGCTCGGCCTACAAGATTCGATATGACCATCTCTAGCCGATGAACTGGGCTAATTACGTCCCTGAGCCTGACTAGTAGAACCACTATAGTCGGGCTGACCCCTATCAGATATATGCAAGGCTGACTGTACGGGCCTACTGGGCTGACCCTGTCGCTAAAAAGACTGTTGCTGCTGTTGAGGGTACCTACCCTGAAACTGGAAACCACGACCTCTGAACTGCGAACCACTACGGCTCCCACTGAAACTACCCTGGACACGAGGTGTCTTATCGCTGCCCCCTTGGGCCTCACGATCCATCTCCTCAATAGAGTATACATACTCAGTAATCTCTGCGAATGACTTCCCTAAAGTCACTAAACTCTGGATGGCAATCTCAGTCCCCTGACAAAACATCTAACTCTCTCATACTCATCAGGCAAAATAGAAGTAGCGTACCTAGCAAGACCATGAAACCTCACCTCATACTCGGCGATAGATAATGAACCCTGAGTCAATTTGGAGAACTCATCCCTGAGCTGCTCCCGCACAGTACGGGGCATATACTTTCCCAAGAAAATCTCGGAGAACTGGGTCCAGGTAATCGAAGGAGATCCCGCTGGTCTAGAATCAAGATATCCCCTCCACCATCTCCTCGCTGTGGTATCAAATGGATATGCCACGAAATCAACACCACGATACTGTACCAATCCCAAATTCCTCAGTCTATCCTTGCAGCTGGACAAGAACTCATATGCATTCTCTCTTGGAGTACCAGTAAATCTAGGTGGAGCTAGTCTCAAAAAATGACTCAACATTTTTTGCTCCTCGGCAGACATAACTGGCTGAGCTACTACCGGCTGTGGAATTACCGGCGCTGGCGGAATCTCAACTCTGGGTGCTGCAGCTGCAGGCTGCACCCCAACACCAACTCCTTGTACTGCTGGTTGGGCTCCCTCGGCTGACGGACCTCCAACTAATCCCAGCAACTGCACCAAAGTGTCTCGGAGTACTGAAGCATCAATAAATCCAGGTGGAGCCTGGGCTGCTCCCTGGCCCATCGGCTGCTGTGGCGGCAAAACATCTGGAGCTATAACGAGATCGGGTGACTGATCCCTAGCATGATCTCGGCCTGGGGATACTACTCTGCCCTTTCTCTGACCTCTAGGTCGACCTCGGCCCCTTACTGGAGCCATCGCTGCAGGCTCGGGGTCCCGACCCTCGGCTCTCGCACCATGTGTCCTAACCATCTGTGTAAAGAGTGAACCAAATGAAAATCAGAAACCAACATAGACCCGACGCATGGACATGAGTCAAGAAAATGAGAGAATCCCCTAAGAATGATCCGTAGCCTCCCGAGGATAGGATACAGGCGTCCCTGCACAGATCCGCGGGACTCTACCACACATTGGCTCATGTACCAACACTACCCATACAACCTAGGCTCTGATACCAAGCTGTCACGACCCAATATTTGAGTCATGATGGAGCCTATCGTAACCCACCAATAGGCAAGCCAAACCCTAGCCCAAAGCGACAAGCGATGGGCTAACGGACGGAATCTCAGAAAACAGAGATGAGATGGAAGTAACCGTACTAATAAGCATGCTAGAAATATAAAAACAAACAGAACCAAAATATACCCATACCAAGACTGAGAAGGAAGAGGACAATATGTATAAAGTCAAGCCCCCTCCCAAGATATGGTGAGGTCGGTACAAGAGCCATTACTAGACATATTCAGAATACAAGATAGAAACCAAATATATATAACAAGTACAACAGTCATGGGTGCAAAAGACTATACAGTAGAGATGGAGTAGGATCTGCCTCGGACGTCAGTAAGCCCACCCTGCTCCGAAATCAGTGCTGAGAAGAGCGTCACGTCAAAACCATCGGCTAGTGCCCGAATCTGCATCAGGGAAAAAGATGTATAAGTGCAGTATGAGTACCGGGGCAACGGGTACTCAGTAGGCATTATCGACAGACTGAGCTCAATGTAATATAAGCAAGCTAAAATGCGAGGGTACATGCTAAGTCCAGGGTATAAGTGATAAATACATAAGTAACTGCCGAGGTGTATAGATATGCTTAGAGGAAATAAATGAATGTGATACCGAATAATCAAGTAAATAAATGTGTAAGTAAACACACAAGTAAAACATAACCTATCTGGGCCCCCATAAATCCGATAGACACACGAAAGAAAACAATAACCCAGCCTGGCCCCCATAAATCGGCGGGACATACAAGAATAGTAAATGCATAGTCACCAGTGTCTCAAATCTGTATCAGTATCCAGTAACCACAATAACCAACAAGAGTGCACCGGGCTTGAATCGGTACAAATGGGTAATAACAAGAGGCCAGTCGTCGGAATCGAACCGGAAGCAGTGGGTAATAACAATAGGCCACATATATTTCATATCTTACGGACTCGAACCGGAACTCAAAGAACAACAGTATCATAATCACGGTACCCAGTACCAAAACTCATGGTGTACCTCAATCTGGGGCCGGACTCGAATCGGAACACCCAATAGTCAATAACCAAAATCATCATACCTGAATCAGTAGCCGAACTCGAACCGAAACTCATCATAGCCAGTAACCAGAACAGAATCAAATGTCATATCATATCATATAAACGGGGAAAGCCCTAGTACCAAGTCAATACTAGTATATAACTACAGAAGCTAACCCCACAACATGCTACAAGTCAATCTCGGGGTCCTTCTAGGTCAAATATCTACTATAAGCAATATGTATATACAAGTTTGGGTATACATTAGAAGTCGTGGAAAGGTAGGTCCGTATTCTAAATCAAACTAGCCGATCCCGGTCAAATACGGTGCTATCTGGGACCAACAAGGCTAAACAGGCCAACCGGGTATAATCGGGGTGACTCAATCCTTTCTCAACCCTAACAGGTCATAGAGGGCTTAACTAAGCCCAAAGATGTCAAAGTTCTGACAAGTCGACTAAAAGGGTAACGGGGCCCACTAACGGGTCCCGAAAACCAAGTCTAGACATACCTGTCTAAGTCTGGGATAAGTCAGACTAAGCCTGGACTAAGGTCCAACAATAAAATTCCCCAACCATAAATTAACACAACAATACTATCCGATCCCAAATAGGTCATCTGTGGTGTACCTCGAGGATAACGGGCTTGGAATGTATCTGAATAGCCCTATCCGGCCTAGAAGGCCTAAATCACAGCAAACCACCACCACCAAGTTTATAATACCAGCCCATAACACCAGCACAATAGCATACATATATCACACATAAGCTCAATCTAAATGTAAAGGAAGGTAAACCTAGCCTACCTGGACGCCACCGCAAGCTTGCTAAAAGAACCAGCTATTCAGGAGCCTTCCCCTTCCGAGAGGGATATGACTGCTGCCACGCTACCAAAATAATAAACTACATGTCAAAACATGAGCATTGATACCCATATTGCACTAGTTCGAAAAATGTCCGAACGGTCCACGTGGGGCCCGCTTGCGGTATCGTAAAATTGAAACCGTCACAGCGTCCCAAATAACTCAGTGACCAATAGTCACAACTAGCACCGTTAAATCCGAGCTCAATATATGTCTCAAATAACAACAACAATACCAACTTATAGGAAAACTACCGTCAATACAATAAAACTTACCAAAATAACGACGATTACACGTCCACAAACACTTCCCCACTAGAACCCGAGCTTGAATAACTTGACGTAGATAAATAATATGAAGAGTTGACCACTACTAAATGCACTAGTAAAAGACCTAATTATCATGTTTTTCTCTTATTTAAATTGTCCCTAATATTTTTCTGTGTATTGCTATGGAGGAAACTTCTGAGCCGGGGGTCTGACGAAAACAGCCTTGAATGTGGGGATACACTGGGTATGTTGTTGTTGTTGTTGTTGTAAACAGAAGTGTAGGACATATATATGCTACTACTATATATTTTCTTTGCTTACAGTGAACCCACCAACACCTAAAAATGGAAAAGGAAAATGATGAGAGATTTAATGTGGGTATATATCTATACAAGCACGGTTTCCAACTAATAGATGAATCACTAGGTAATTAGGTATAACACTACATATGTCACTCCAATATTATTAGTAACATGATGTATACTCCACCCACTTCCACGTGGAAGTGAGGTGGACTAATATCTTTACCTTGTTATATAAATACTCGGATATTGTATAGGTTCATGGTAAAATAAATATAAAATTTAAATATACCATAATTAATAGAAAATTATTTCTAACAAAACCTCTATAAAATAAAAATATTATTTTAACATATTTAAATTCACTATCTCCGCTTAAATTATTAATAGGTTATAAAACTATTATAAAATAGTATAGATATATCATAACTAAAGAATTTTATAAATTTCAAAGACAATTTCGAAAGGTAATTAACTACATCATTTTACCAAGTTCTAATTTAATTAAATATTTTACAACGTGCTTGGTCTAAATAATATTCTCAAACGAACTGCCCGAAAATCGAAGTGTCAGTCCCAGCAAGTCATTAATAACTTGGGGCAGTTATAGAAAAGCTCTAAACACCGAGAACGCACGAAAATGAGGAAAATAACCGGGAAGGTCATTACAATAAGTATGCATAATACATATGTTTGATATTTGAATAATTAATTGAGAGTAAATATAATATAGATTAGTTTTAACCTCTATACTTATACGTACATTTTCACTACTTAATTAATAGTTGAAAAATATAAGTATACATAATACATATGTTTGATATTTGAATAAATAATTGAGAGTAAATATAATATAGATTAGTTTTAACCTCTATACTTATATTATAAATAAGATTGGTTAAATAAATTATTTTGAAATTATGTCAATATTTAATATTTGAATAATTAATTGAGAGTAAATATTAGATAGATTAGTTTTAACCTCTATACTTATACGTACATTTTCACTACTTAATTAATAGTTGAAAAATATAAGTATACATGACACATATGTTTGATATTTGAATAATTAATTGAGAGTAAATATAATATAGATTAGTTTTAACCTCTATACTTATATTATAAATAAGATTGGTTAAATAAATTATTTTGAAATTATGTCAATATTTAATTTGGGTAAATAGTGAATAATTTTTATCTTTTAAAAAGAAGAATTAAAATAAAAATACAAAGGTGCAGAAGATTTAAGAACTTGATAATTGTGGATCGAACCCTAGCACAAATGTTTGACTTCAATTGAAAAATTGAATTACTTCAATTTATAGAACTCTAAGTCTTATAAGATTGAACTGAGACTCAATTTGTGCATTAAACAGATGGTTAATACAAATGTTTGACTTCAGTTGGGACTCAATTTGTGTATTAAACAAATGGTCAATATAAATGTTTGACTTTCATTGAAAACTGAATTGCTTCAATTTATATAACTTTAAATATTATAAGATTAAATTAGGACTCAAGTTGTGCATATAACAACTAGTCAACACAAATATTTGACTTCAGTTGAAAATTGAATTGTTTTAATTTATATACTCTAAGTATTATAAGATTGAATTGAGACTTGATTTGTGAATGTAACAATTAGTCAATTCTAATAGTTGACTTTAATTAAAAAAATTAAATTGCTTCAAATTATATAACGCTAAGTATTATGAGATTGAATTGAGACTTAGAACCCGTTTAGCCATAGATTTTCTAAGTAGTTTTTGGGAAAAAATTTGGCAAATAATATTTGGCCATATAATTTTCCATTATTTGGCAAATATTTTTGGCAAATAATTTAAATTCTCAAATATTAGAAAAAACTAGTATTTGAGTCAAATTTTATTTTTTATGAACTTTTAAAAGTGAAATATGTTTCTCAAATACTATGGCCAAATATATGGTGA
This sequence comes from Capsicum rhomboideum, assembly GCA_031232105.1. Classification (NCBI taxonomy): domain Eukaryota; kingdom Viridiplantae; phylum Streptophyta; class Magnoliopsida; order Solanales; family Solanaceae; genus Capsicum; species Capsicum rhomboideum. Next base: position 25,966,604 of record CP124718.1, read on the forward strand.
AACTTCACCCCAAATCTTCACTAAAAAATGACTTGTCAAAAATATTTGAAAATCTATGGTCAAATGCTAACTTAATTTGTGGATGTAACAATCAGCTAATCCTGATGTTTGACTTTAATTGAAAAATTAAAAATTATTGAATTTATATAATCCTAAGTCATATAAGATTGAATTGAGGCTCAATCGTGGATGCAACAATTAATCAATCTTAATGTTTGACTTTAATTGAAAAAATAAGCTCTTTAAAATAATATAACTCTAAGAATTATAAGATTAAATTGGTACTCAATTTATGTATGTAACAATTAGTCAGTATAAATGTTTGACTTCAATTGAAAAACTGCATTAATTCAATCTATATAACTCTAAGTAAGACTAAATTGAGGCTCAATTTGTGTATGTAACACTTTAATTAAAATATTAAATTGATTCACATAACATAACTCTAAGTATTATAAAATTGAATTGGGACTCGATTTGTGTATGTAACAATTAGTCAATATAAATATTTTATTTTAATTTAAAAGCTAAACTGACTCAATTTATATAACTCCAAGTATTATAAGATTGAATTGAGACTCAATTTGTGGACGTAACAATTAGTCAAACATGAATAAGACTCATTTTGTGGATGTAGCAATTAGTCAAACACAAATATTTGACTTCAATTGAAAAATTGAATTAAGACTCAATTAGTGAATGTAATAGTTAGTTAATCCTAATATTTGACTTTAATTGAAAATTGAATTGCTTTGGTTTATATAACTCTAAGTATTTCATGATTGAATTAACACTTAATTGTGGATGTAACAATTAGTCAACACAAATATTGAACTTTAATTGAAAAATTGAATTGAGACTCAATTTGTGGATGTAACCATTTGTCAATCCTAATGTTTGACTTTAAGTGAAAGATTGAATTACTTTAATTTATATGACTCTAAGTATTATAGGATTTAATTGATACTCAATTTGTTGATGTTACAATTTGTAAATCTCAATGTTTGACTTTAATTGAAAAATTAAATTATTTCAATTTATATATATAACTCTAACTATTATAAGATTGAATTGAGACTCAGTTTGTATATTAAACAATTAGTAAATAAATATATATGACTTTAATTGAAAAAATGAATTTATTTAATTTGTATAAATGATTCAATTTATATATTCTAAGTATTATAAGATTGAATTGAGACTCAATTTGTGGATTTAACAATTAGTCAATCCTACAGTTTGACTTTAATTAAAAAATAAATTACTTCAAATAATATAACTCTAAGTTTTATAAGATTGAATCGAGACTCCATCAACGCATGTAATAATTAGTCAGTATAAATATTTGACTTTAATTAAAAAAAACTGAATTAATTCAATCTATATAATTCTAAGTAAGACTGAATTGAGACTCAATTCATGGATGTAACAATTAGTCAATCATTAGTGTTTGACTTTAATTTAAAAATTAAATTGATTCAAATAATAAAATTCAATTGAAACTCAATTTGTACATCGAATAATTAGTCGAAACAAATATTTTACTTCATTTGAAAAGATGAATTGATTTAATTTATACATCTCTAAGTATTATAAGATTGAAATATAACAATTAGTCAAACGCAAAATATTTAACTTCAATTGAAAAATTGAATGACTTCAGTTTATATATAACTCTAAGTATTATAAAATTGAATTGAAACTCAATCTATGAATGCAACAATTAGTTAATACAATTGTTTGACTTCGATAGTAAATTTTATATAACTCTAAGTATTATAAGATTGAATTGAGACTCAATTTGAGGATGTAACAATTAGTCAACACAAATATTTAACTTCAATGAAATTTTTTAATTAAGATTCAATTTGTGGATGTAATAATTAGTCAATCATAATGTTGATTTTAATTGAAAAATTGAATTACTTCAATTTATATGTAACTCTATGTATCGTAAGATTAAATTAAGACTCAATTTGTGGATGTAATAATTAGTCAACACAAATATTTGACTTCAATTGAATAATTGAATTAAGACTCAATTTATGGATGTAACAATTAGTCAATCCTAATATTAGACTTTAATTAAGAAATTAAATTATTTCAATTTATATAACTCTAAGTATTATAAAGATTCAATTGTGGATGTAACAATGAGTCAATCCTAATATTTGACTTTAATTAAGAAATTAAATTATTTCAATTTATATAAATCTAAGTATTATAAAGATTCAATTTGTGATGTAACAATTAGTCAACACATATACCTAACTTCAATTGAAAAATTGAAATGAAACTCATTTTGTGGATGTACCATTAGTCAATCCTAATGTTTGACTTTTAAGTGAAAGATTGTATTACTTCAATTTATATAACTCTAAGTATTATAAGATTGAACGGAGACTCAATTTGTTGATGTAACAGTAAGTTAATTTTAATGTTTGAAAAAATTAAATTGTTTCAATTTATATAACTCTAAGTATTATAAGATTGAATTGATCCCAATTTGTGTATTAAACAATAATTCAATAAATGTATTTGTCTTCAATTGAAAAAATAAATTGATTCAATTTCTATAACTCCAAGTATTACAAGATTGAATTGAGTATCAATTTGTGGATGTAACAATTAGTCAATCATACATACTAATGTCTGACTTTAATTGAAAAATTGAACTACTTCAATTGATGTAGCTCTAAGTATTATAAGATTGAAATTGAGACTCAACTTGTGCATATAACAATTAGTCAACATAAATGTTTTGACTCCAATTGAAAATTGAATTGATTTAATTTATATAACTCTAAGTATTATAAGATTGATTTTGACGTGAAAAATCATGTTTTTTTCAAAGTTTTAATAAATTATATCTCGTATTTCTACCAAAAAAAGGGTTGCTTATGTATCTTAAATCTTAGAATATCAGAACAATACTTTCATTTTTTATTTTTTTCCACTTAATTTGAAAATCACCATTTGACCATAAAAATTTCAAATCTTAATTGAAGTTGTATTCAAAATTTGAAAAACAGCCAAAACACTATTTTAATTTTTTCATAAAGAACCCCCCACCCCACCCCCTTTTTTTTCCCCCATAAAATAACCTCATTTTAATTGTACTTTGGCTCCAAATTATCTATTTTCCCTCCAAAAATTTCCCCCTCTTCCTTAAGATTTCCCTCCAAACCATCACCCCCTAACTCCACCCTACGTACCCCTAAACCCCCCTCCCCTTTTTCCTTAAGATAATTATTATCTTTCATTACTAACATACACTCTTTCCAATATATTATTCTAATTTTCAACAAATTTACATACATAATTTATTCTTATCTTGAATAGTTTATATCCTCTATAGAATTATTACTAATCCTTCAATTTTGTTATCTTTTTTACTCTTTTTCTTTTGTGATAATTTTTATTTTTGTTTGGGTATATTATGTAAAATAAAATATTAGAAATTTTATGTAAAAATAAATTTTTATTATTTTTATTATGTTCAAATCATAAATGATTAAATTAATTAAGTGATTGTCATATTTATATTCATTAAAAAAGAGGATTAACTTGATTATTTTAATTTAAAATATTATATATAGTTAAATTTAATAAAATAATTATCATGAATAAGATGTTAAAATTGAGTGGTCAACATATTAATTATGAAAATTTAAAAATAAATAATAAAAATAGAAAAAATATAATATATATATTGTAATGACCTTCCCGGTTATTTCCTTCGTTTTCGTGTGTTGTCAGCGTTTAGAGCTTTTCTATAAATGCCCCAAGTTATTTATGACTTGCTAGGACTGACAGTTCGGTTCTCGGGCAGTTCGTCTGAGAATATTATTTAGACCGAGCACGTTGTAAAATATTAAATTAAATTTGAATTTGGTAAAATGACATAGGTAATTACCTTTCGGAAATATTTTTGAAATTTATAAAATTCTTTAGGTATGATATATCTATACTATTTTATAATAGTTTTATAATTTATTAATAACTTAAGCGGAGATAGTGAATTTAAATATGTTAAAATAATATTTTTCTTTTATAGAGGTTTTGTTAGAAATAATTTTCTATTAATTATGATATATTCAAAAAGTTGTATTTATTTTACCACGAAGCTATACAATACCCGAATATATATATAACGGGATTAGAATTAATGGGATAGTGCTACCTCCACTTCCACGTGGAAGTGGAGGAAAGAGTTCAACAATCTTAAATGATGTCGTGGTGGCAGCATTAGTCATTAGTAGTTATATGACAAATTATATCACTATGTAAAACATAGTTGACAATTCAAATGTCATGAAAATGTTACTTTTTCAAATGTGTTTTGCCACTTTCAGAAGCTGAAAGATCATCATCGGCAATCCTTCGTTCTATTCCGATTATATTTTTGAGTCCGTGGACTCGTCCTCGTCATTTCTATGGTATGTTTTCTTGTTTTTACGGTAATTTTCGTTTACGATGGTATATTTTAGGATTGGTATTGATGTTTGAGCTACATATTGGGCTCAAATTGAGCAGTGTTAGTTGTGACTATTAATCACGGGGTAATTTGGAACGCGGTGACGGTTTTAATTTTGCGATACCGCAAGTGGGCCCCACGTAGATTGTTCGGACATTTTTTTGAACTAATGCAATATGGGTATCAATAGTCATGTTTTGACATGTAGTTTATTATTTTGGTAGCTTGGCAACAGTCGGAGGCCTCTCGAAAGGGAAAGGCTCCTATTTAGCTGGTTTTCTTGGCAGGCTTGCGGCAGACGTCCAGGTAGGCTAGGTTTACCTCCCTTTGCACTTAGATTGGGCTTATGTGTGATATATGTATGCTATTGTGCTGGTGTTGTAGGCTGGTATTATAGACTTGGTGGTGCTGGTTTGCTATGATTTAGGCCTTCTAGGCCGGATAGGGCTATTCGGATATATTCCAGGCCCGTTATCCTCGTGGTACACCACAGATGACCTATTTGGGGTCGGACAGTATTGTTGTTGTTGTTGCTAGTCTGGGAATATTATTATTGGACCTTAGTCTAGGCTTAGATAGACTTAGCCCAGACTTAGATAAGTATAACCGGACCTGGTTTTCAGGACCCGATAGCGGGCCCCGTTACCCTTCTTGTCGACCTGTCAGAACTTTGACATCTTCGGGCTCAGTTAAGCCCTATATACCCTGTTAGGGTTGTGACGGGATTGAGTCACCCCAATTATACCCGGTTGGCCTATTTAGCCCTGTTAGTCCCTGATAGCACCGTATTTGATCGGGGTTGGCTAGTTTGACTTAGAATGCAGACCATCCTTTCCATAACTTATAATATATACCCAGACTTGTATATACATATTGTTATAGTAGGTAGTGGACCTAGAAGGACCCCGAGATTGACTTGTAGCATGTTGTGGAATTAGCTTCTGTACTTATATACTAGTGTTGACTTGGGACTAGGGCGTTTCCCGTTTATCTGATATGATATGACATTTGATTCTGTTCTGGTTACTGGCTATGATGAGTTTCGGTTCGAGTCCGACCACTGATTCAGATATGATGAGTACTGATTATTATGAGTTTCGGTTCGAGTCCGGCCACTGATTATTATGAGTTCCGGTTTGAGTCCGACCACTGATTATTATGAGTTCCAGTTCGAGTCCGGCCACTGATTAGTATGAGTTTCGGTTTGAGTCCGGCATCTAGTTATGATATGATTGGAGAGTTTTGGTACTGGGTACAGTGGTTACTGGATACCGATACAGCTTCGAGACACTGGTGACTATGCATTTACTTTTCTTGTGTGTCCCGCTGGTTTATGGGGGCCAGACTGGGTTATTGTTTTCTTCCGTGTGCCTATCGGGTTTATGGGGGCCCAGATAGGTTATGTTTGACTTGTGTGTTTACTTACGCATTATTTTACTCTATTATTCGGTATCACATTTATTTATTTCCTAAGTATATCTACACGCCTCGATAATTACTTATGTATCTATTACTTATACCCCGGACTTAGCACCCCCCCCCCCTGCACTTTAGTTTGCTTATATTATATTGAGCTCAGTCGGCCGATGATGCCTACTGAGTACCCGTTGCCCCGGTACTCATACTGCACTTCTGCATCTTTTTCCCCGATGCAGATCCAGGCACTAGTTAACGGTGGTGACGTGACTCTTTTCTCAGCATTGACTCCAGAGCAGGGTGAGCTTACTGACGTTCGAGGTAGATCCTACTCCATCTTCTACTGTATAGTCTTTTGCTCTCGAGACTGTATTACTTGTTGTATATATTTGGTTTCTGTTTTGTATTTTGGACATGTCTAGTAGTGGCTCTTGTACCGACCTCACCAGGTCTTGGGAAGGGTTCTTGACTTTATATACTGTCCTCTTCCTTCTCAGTCTTGGCATATATACATATTCTGATTCTGTCTTGCGTTATAGAATGTTTATAAATATGGTTACTTCTACTTCTTCTCTGTTTTATGAGATTCCGCCCGTTGGCCCGTTGCTTGTCGCTCCGGGCTAGGGTTTGGCTTGCCTATTGTTGGGTTACGGTAGGCGCCATCATGACCCAAATATTGGGTCGTGACAGTTTGGTATCAGAGCCTAGGTTGTCTAGGTAGTGTCGGTACATGGGCCAATGTTTAGTAGAGTCCTGTGGATCGGTGCAGGGACGCCTGTATCCTATCTTCGGGAGGCTACCGAGCATTCTTAGGGGAGTCTCCCATTTTCTTGACTCATGTCTGTGCGTTGGGTCTATGTTGGTTTCTGATTTTTATTTGGTTCACTCTTTATGCAATTGGTTAGGACGCATGATACGAGAGCCGAGGGTCAGGACCTCGAGCCTGCAGCGAGGGCTCCTGTTAGGGGCCGAGGTCGACCCAGAGGTCGGGGGCAGGGCAAAGCAGCAGACCCAGGCCGATATCATGCTAGGGATCAGTTACCCGATCCCGTTATAGCTCCAGATGTTCCGCCTCCACAGCAGTCGGTGGGCCAGGGAGCAGTCCAGGTTCCACCCTATTTTATTGATGCTTCTTTGCTCCGAGGTACATTACTTCAGTTTTTGGGGATAGTTGGAGGTCCGTCAGCCGAGGGAGCCCAACCAGCAGTACAGGGAGTTGGTGTTGGGGCGCAGCCTGCAGCTGCAGCACCCAGAGTTGAGATTCCACCAGCGCCGGTAGCTCCACTTCCTGTTATAGATCAGCCTGCTATGTCTGTCGATGAGCAGAAGATTTTGGGGCATTTCTTGAGGTTGACTCCACCGAGATTTGCTGGTACTACGGGTGAGGATGCATATGAGTTCTTGTCCAGCTGCGAGGATAGATTGAGGAATTTAGGATTGGTACAGTCTCGTGGTGTTGATTTCGTGGCATATCAGTTTGATACTGCAGCGAGGAGATGGTGGAGGGGATATCTTGATTCCAGGCCAGCAGGATCTCCGCCGGTTACTTGGACCCAGTTCTCTGAGATTTTCTTGGGAAAGTATATGCCCCGTACTATGCGGGAGCGACTCAGGGATGAGTTCTCCAGATTGACTCAGGGTTCATTATCTGTCGCCGAGTATGAGGCGAGGTTTCATGATCTTGCTAGGCATGCTACTTCTATTTTGCCTGATGAGTATGAGAGAGTTAGATGTTTTGTCAGGGGACTGAGATTGCCACTCCGCAGGGCTACCCAGATTTTAGTGACTTCAGGGAAGTCATTCGCAGATATTATTGAGCGTATACTCTATTGAGGAGATAGATTGCGAGGCCCAAGGGGGAAGCGATAAGAGACTTCGTGTCTAGGGTAGTTTCAGTGGGAGCCATAGTGGTTGGCAGTTCAGAGGTCGTGGTTTCCAGTTTCAGGGTAGGTACCCTCAGCAGCAGCGTCAGTCTTTTCAGCGACAGGGTCAGCCTAGTAGGCCCGTACAGTCAGCTTTGCAAATATCTGATAGAGGTCATCCCGGCTATAGTGGTTCTGTTAGACAGCCTCAGGGACGTGGTCAGTCCAGTTCATCGACTAGAGGGAGTCATACTGATTCAGCTGGACCTTCTAGGCCGAGCAGGGAGCCAGGAGCATGCTATACTTATGGGGTTGTCGGTCATTTCGCGCGTGAGTGTCCTCAGCGCATGGCGATTGAGCCTTCAGTTCAGACAGCACAGCCCCTCAGATCTATACCGCCAGCAGGTAGAGGTGGTGCACAGGGTCATCGGGGTAGTCCCCAGGGATCCCGAGGTAGAGCGCGGGGAGGTCAGACTGGTGGTCAGGTCGGTGCTCAGACTAGTGATAGCCAATATTAGTTGTATGCCGTGCCGGCTAGGCCGTAGGCTGAGGCTTCGGATACGGTGATTACAGGTATGATTTCTGTATGCCACCAGCCAGCTTCTGCATTATTTGATCCTGGATCCACGTTTTCTTATGTATCTACTTATTATGCACCACGGTTGAGTTTATGTTCTGAGCTATTATTTGTACCCTTACGTGTATCTACCCCAGTTGGTGATTCCTTAGTAGTGGATCGGGTATATAGATCTTGTCTGGTGACTGTTCGGGAGTTTGAGACTCGGATTGATTTTATTGTATTGGCCATGGTAGACTTTGATGTGATTCTGGGCATGGACTGGTTGTCTTTCCATCATGCAGTCTTGGATTGCTTTGCCAAGACTGTGACCTTAGCCATGCCTGGTGTACCCCCGGTGGTGTGGCAGGGTTCTGTTAGCCGCACACCGACTGGAATTATTTCATATGTTCGGGCTCGTAGATTGATGTCGAGGGGATGTGATTCATTCCTTGCTTATGTTCGGGATGCTAGTATTGAGAGTCCATCACTTGACTTCGTCCCTATTGTTCGTGAGTTTTCTGATGTATTCCCGACTGACCTGCCGGGCCTTCCTCCTGAGCGTGATATAGAGTTCATTATTGACCTCGAGTCGGGCACCCGACCTATTTCTATGGCTCCTTATCGTATGGCTCCTTTTGAGTTGAGAGAGTTGAGTACTCAGCTCCAGGACCTTCTGGGGAAGGGTTTTATCAGGCCGAGTATGTCTCCGTGGGGTGTTCCAGTTTTGTTTGTAAAGAAGAAGGATGGATCTATGCGTATGTGTATTGATTACAGGCAGTTGAATAAGGTAACTTTGAAGAATAAGTATCATATGCCTCGTATCGATGATCTATTTCATCAACTTCAGGGTGCAGCGGTATTCTCGAAAATAGACTTGAGATCTGGCTATCATCAGTTGAGAGTTAGGGCTGAGGACATCCCAAAGATAGCCTTCAGGACTCGGTACGGCCATTATGAGTTCTTGGTGATGTCTTTTGGATTGACTAATGCCCCAGCAGCTTTCATGGATTTGATGAATCGTGTATTCAGGCCATACTTGGACTCCTTTGTGATTGTGTTTATTGACGACATCTTGGTTTATTCGAGGAGTAATGAGGAACACGAGCAGCATTTGAGGATTGTGCTCCACACTTTGAGAGATCATCGGCTTTATGCCAAGTTCTCAAAGTGTGAGTTCTGGCTTGAGTCTGTGGCTTTCTTGGGCCATGTTGTGTCCAGACACGGTATTATGGTAGACCCAGCGAAGATTGAGGCTATTTGAGGTTGGGCTAGGCCCACGTCACCTACCGAGGTTTGCAGTTTTATTGGGTTGGCAGGATACTACAGGCGATTTGTTGAGGGTTTCTCGTCTATTGCATCTCTTATGACCAGACTGACCAGGAAGGAGGTTCCATTTCAGTGGTCTGAGGATTGTGAGGCAAGCTTTCTGAAGCTCAAGGATCGACTTACTTCTGCCCCTGTGTTGACTCTTCCAATTGAGGGCGAGGGTTTTACCGTGTATTGTGATGCGTCTGGTATTGGTTTGGGATGTGTTCTGATGCATCTGGGTCGTGTTATTGCTTATGCATCGAGGCAGCTAAAGGTGCACGAGCGTAACTATCCCACTCATGATTTAGAGTTAGCAGCGGTTGTGTTTACACTATGGATTTGGAGGCATTATCTCTACGGTGTTCATTGTGAGATCTTTACAGATCACCGTAGTCTTCAGCATATTATGACTCAGAGGGATCTTAATTCGAGGCTGCGCAGGTGGATTGAGCTGCTAAAGGACTATGATATCTCTATTCTCTATCATCCGGGCAAGGCAAATGTGGTAGCGGACGCCTTGAGTCGGAAGGCAGTGAGTATGGGTAGCTTAGCCTTCATTCCAGTCTCCCAGCGACCATTGGCTTTGGACATTCAGTTCTTAGCTAACTCGATGGTGCGTTTGGATATTTCTGACCCCGAAAGGGTTATCGCTTGTGTTAGTGCGAGATCTACTTTGCTGGAGCAGATTCAGAGTCGTCAGTTTGAGGATAGCGATCTCCATAGCATTCGAGATCAGGTATTGAAGGGTAAGTCTGAGAGAACTACCTTGGGTTCTGATGGTGTTTTGAGGTTTGACGACCGTATTTTTGTTCCGAGGGTTGGAGATTTGATTCAGTTGATTTTGCACGAGGCGCACAGTTCTAGATATTCTATTCACCCTGGGACAGCTAAGATGTATCGAGATCTAAGGCAGCACTATTAGTGGAGTGGTATGCAGAGAGATATAGCAGGGTTTGTAGCCCGATGCCTTTGTTGTCAGCAGGTAAAGGCCGAACATCAGAGACCCGGTGGTTTACTTCAGCAATTACCCATCCCCGAGTGGAAATGGGAGCGGGTCACTATGGATTTCATTGTTGGATTGCCTCGCACCTCCCGTGGGTTTGATAGTATTTGGGTTATTGTAGATCGGTTGACTAAGTCTACACACTTTATCCCTGTTCGAGTCTCCTGTAGTGCTGAGAGATTAGCTCATGTATATATTCAGGAGGTGGTTCGCCTACACGGAGTGCCAATATCTATTATCTCAGACCTAGGGTCTCAGTTTACCTCCAATTTCTGGCAGACTTTCCAGGAAGAGTTGGGTACTCAGGTGGACCTTAGTACTGCATTTCATCCTCAAATCGATGGGCAGTCAGAGCGGACGATTCAGGTATTAGAGGATATGCTTCGCCCTTGTGTGTTAGACTTTGGGGGTCAGTGGGATCAATTCTTACCTTTAGCCGAGTTCGCGTATAATAATAGCTTCCAATCCAGTATTCAAATGGCTCCGTTTGAGGCGTTATATGGCAGACGATGTCGATCTCCAGTTGGTTGGTTCGAAACTTCAGAAGTCAGTCCTCGTGGCACAGATTTGCTCCGAGAATCTTTGGACCGAGTTCGAGCAATTCAAGATAGGCTGCGGACAGCTCAGAGTAGACAGAGGAGTTATGCTGATCGTAGACGTCGTTCGTTGAAATTCAGGGTGGGTGATAGGGTCTTCTTACGAGTATCGCCCATGAAGGGCGTGATGCGGTTTGGTAGGAAGGGTAAGCTTAGCCCCAGATATATTGGACCCTTTGAGATTTTGCGAACAGTTGGAGAGGTGGCTTATGTGTTAGCTTTACCTCCGGCATTTTCAGCTATCCACCCAGTATTTCATGTTTCTATGCTACAAAAATATATTCCAGATGAGTCGCATGTGCTTCAGTGGGACTCGGTTCAGTTAGACGAGAAACTAACATTTGTGGAGGAGCCTGTGTCCATTTTAGCCAGAGATGTCAGACGGTTAGGCTCCCGGGACATTCCAGTGGTTAAGGTACAGTGGCGTCACCGTTCGGTTGAAGAGGCCACTTGGGAGCTTGAACGTGATATGCAAGCCCAGTATCCCTACTTGTTCACGTCTTCAGGTATGTCCTTCTTCTTGACTTTCGCGGACGAAAGTCCTTTTAGTAGTGGATATTGTAATGACCTTCCCGGTTATTTCCCTCATTTTCGTGTGTTGTCAGCGTTTAGAGCTTTTCTATAACTGCCCCCAAGTTATTTATGACTTGCTGGGACTGACAGTTCGGTTCCCGGGCAGTTCGTCTGAGAATATTATTTAGACCGAGCACGTTGTAAAATATTAAATTAAATTTGAATTTGGTAAAATGACATAGGTAATTACCTTTCGAAAATAGTTTTGAAATTTATAAAATTCTTTAGGTATGATATATCTATACTATTTTATAATAGTTTTATAATTTATTAATAACTTAAGCGGAGATAATGAATTTAAATATGTTAAAATAATATTTTTCTTTTATAGAGGTTTTGTTAGAAATAATTTTCTATTAATTATGGTATATTCAAAAAGTTGTATTTATTTTACCACGAAGCTATATAATACCCGAATATATATATAACGGGATTCTAATTAATGGGATAGTGCTACCTCCACTTCCACGTGGAAGTGGAGGAAAGAGTACAACAATCTTAAATGATGTCGTGGTGGCAGCATTAGTCATTAGTAGTTATATTACAAATCATATCACTATGTAAAACATAGTTGACAATTCAAATGTCATGAAAATGTTACTTTTTCAAATGTGTTTTGCCACTTTCAGAAGCTGAAAGATCATCATCGGCAATCCTTGGTTCTATTCCGATTATATTTTTGAGTCCGTGGACTCGTCCTCGTCATTTCTACGGTATGTTTTCTTGTTTTTACGGTAATTTTCGTTTACGATGGTATATTTTAGGATTGGTATTGATGTTTGAGCTACATATTGGGCTCAAATTGAGCGGTGTTAGTTGTGACTATTAATCATGGGGTAATTTGGGACGCGGTGACGGTTTTAATTTTGCGATACCGCAAGTGGGCCCCACGTGAACTGTTCGGACATTTTTTTGAACTAATGCAATATGGGTATCAATAGTAATGTTTTGACATGTAGTTTATTATTTTGGTAGCTTGGCAACAGTCGGAGGCCTCTCGAAAGGGAAAGGCTCCTATTTAGCTGGTTTTCTTGGCAAGCTTGCGGCAGACGTCCAGGTAGGCTAAGTTTACCTCCCTTTGCACTTAGATTGGGCTTATGTATGATATATGTATGCTATTGTGCTGGTGTTGTAGGCTGGTATAGACTTGGTGGTGCTGGTTTGCTATGATTTAGGCCTTCTAGGCCGGATAGGGCTATTCGGATATATTCCAGGCCCGTTATCCTCGTGGTACACCACAGATGACCTATTTGGGGTCGGACAGTATTGTTGTTGTTGTTGCTAGTCTGGGAATATTATTATTGGACCTTAGTCCAGGCTTAGATAGACTTAGCCCAGACTTAGATAAGTATAACCGGACCTGGTTTTCGGGACCCGATAGCGGGCCCCGTTACCCTTCTTGTCGACCTGTCAGAACTTTGACATCTTTGGGCTCAGTTAAGCCCTATATACCCTGTTAGGGTTGTGACGGGATTGAGTCACCCCAATTATACCCGGTTGGCCTGTTTAGCCCTGTTAGTCCCTGATAGCACCGTATTTGACCGGGGTTGGCTAGTTTGACTTAGAATGCGGACCATCCTTTCCATAACTTATAATATATACCCAGACTTGTATATACATATTGTTATAGTAGGTAGTGGACCTAGAAGGACCCCGAGATTGACTTGTAGCATGTTGTGGAATTAGCTTCTGCACTTATATACTAGTTTTGACTTGGGACTAGGGCGTTTCCCGTTTATCTGATATGATATGACATTTGATTCTGTTCTGGTTACTGGCTATGATGAGTTCCGATTCGATTCCGTCCACTGATTCAGATATGATGAGTACTGATTATTATGAGTTTCGGTTCGAGTCCGGCCACTGATTATTATGAGTTCCGGTTCGAGTCCGGCATCTGGTTATGATATGATTGGAGAGTTTTGGTACTGGGTACAGTGGTTACTGGATACCGATACAGCTTTGAGACACTGGTGACTATGCATTTACTTTTCTTGTGTGTCCCGCTGGTTTATGGGGGCCAGACTGGGTTATTGTTTTCTTCCGTGTGCCTATCGGGTTTATGGGGGCCCAGATAGGTTATGTTTGACTTGTGTGTTTACTTACGCATTAATTTACTCTATTATTCGGTATCACATTTATTTATTTCCTAAGTATATCTACACGCCTCGGTAATTACTTATGTATCTATTACTTATACCCCGGACTTAGCACCCCCCCCCCCCTGCACTTTAGTTTGCTTATATTATATTGAGCTCAGTCGGCCGATGATGCCTACTGAGTACCCGTTGCCCCGGTACTCATACTGCACTTCTGCATCTTTTTCCCCGATGCAGATCCAGGCACTAGTCAACGGTGGTGACGTGACTCTTTTCTCAGCATTGACTCCAGAGCAGGGTGAGCTTACTGACGTTCGAGGCAGATCCTACTCCATCTTCTACTGTATAGTCTTTTGCTCTCGAGACTGTATTACTTGTTGTATATATTTGGTTTCTGTTTTGTATTTTGGACATGTCTAGTAGTGGCTCTTGTACCGACCTCACCAGGTCTTGGGAAGGGTTCTTGACTTTATATACTGTCCTCTTCCTTCTCAGTCTTGGCATATATACATATTCTGATTCTGTCTTTAGCGTTATAGCATGTTTATAAATATGGTTACTTCTACTTCTTCTCTGTTTTATGAGATTCCGCCCGTTAGCCCGTTGCTTGTCGCTCCGGGCGAGGGTTTGGCTTGCCTATTGTTAGGTTACGGTAGGCGCCATCATGACCTAAATATTGGGTCGTGACATATATATATATATATATATATATATATATATATATATATATATATATATATATATATATATATATATATATATATATGAGAGAGAGAGAAAGAATTTCAAGATATGAAATAATACTGGAACAAGCAATTGAGTATATATCTATACGATAATGTAAAAAAATATATTAAAATCTAAAAGAATAGAGTACTAAACACAACACCAACAAAAATTCAGTGTAATCCCATTAGTGGGGTTTGGGTATTAAAAAAAATTAAGTGAATTATAAAAATAAAAATATTAGGAATTTATATATATATATATATATATATATATATATATAATGAATTGAATAAAAAAGTAGAAAGAAAAAACAAAAAAATAGTAAAAAAAACAAGAGATGACCCAAAGATATATTATATTATTCCAAATAAAATGAAAAAGATACTTATTTAAGTTTACGTATTTTATTTAAAGAGAAATCACAAAACATGCTTTTGAAAGAATTTTGAAATTTTATTGATTTAAATTATATAAATGAATATGTGTGTTTAAAACATTTTATAAAAATTTGTTTGTTTAAGTTATATTAATTTGTCATCTCAATTAAAAAGAAAAAACACAGTAATGATTTTAAACTATATTTTTCTTAATATTTGTATATGTTTCTAAATTTGGTTGATCTAATAATTATTTAATTTTATTTTTGGTTAAAATTTATTTGTAATTTCTTTCTATTGAAAATTTAAAATAAAATCAATCTTACTTCACTTTGGAATGTTTATATTTTTTGATATTAAACATATGTTGTATGCACATATATATAATTTCACTTACCTATATATAATTTTTTCATAAAAAAGTAAAGATTCGTTAGTTCTGTTATTCATTCTTTTATACTATAGATTTTGTGTTTATTTTGAAATTTTATTGATTTAAATTATATAAATGAATATGTGTGTTTAAAATATTTTATAAAATTTTGTTTGTTTAAGTTATATTAATTTGTCATCTCAATTAAAAAGAAAAAACACAGTAATGATTTTAAACTATATTTTTCTTAATATTTGTATATGTTTCTAAATTTGGTTGATCTAATAATTATTTAATTTTATTTTTGATTAAAATTTATTTGTTCTATTGAAAATTTAAAATAAAATCAATCTTACTTCACTTTGGAATGTTTATATTTTTTGATATTAAACATATGTTGTATGCACATATATATAATTTCACATATATATTTTTTTCATAAAAAAGTAAAGATTCATTAGTTCTGTTATTCATTCTTTTATACTATAGATTTTGTGTTTCTTTTTTAAAAAGTTTGTAGGAAGATATTAGGGGAAAAAAAAGGAAATGAAAAGAACAAAAAATTTAAAAGAATCATTAAAATAGAACAAGTACCTAAGTAACGTTTTTCAATGCAACATGTCCTAAAAGTGCTTTTGCTTCTTACTAATAAATGAAAAAGTAGAGAGAGAACATAAAAAAGATATGTGTCATTTACTTGGAAGGAAACATTCATAAATTTACAAAAATGCCACTTTTGAATGTTTTGGACACATTTTATTTGGATGTTAACAGTGCTCTTATTTTATTTGAAATTTTTAAAATTGAAATTATATTTAGTCATACCTTATGCAAATAAATATCTAAAAATTTGAATATACTTTTTCTAAATACTCCATATTCTGTACCCCCAATTATTAAGAAACCAACAAATCAGAGAACTTGACTAACTTACATGAAACGTACAATCAATATATACTCTAAAAGAGTAATATCTCATCAAAATCTTTTCACATAATATCATAGATTAGATTTCATATAAGAGATACACATACTATATATATTACAAATATTTTTTCACTTTAATTGAAATTTTTGAAGTCAGAGTTGTATTTAGTTCTAGTTTTGAAAATAATATTTTATTACTCCCTCCGTTTAAAAAAGAATCACATGTTTAACTTGATACAAAGTTTAAGAAAACAAAAAAGACTTTTGAATCTTATGGTCTTAAATTAAAGTTATGTTTAATGTATCAAAATGTGCTGTAATCTTATGGTCTTAAACATGTCACGTGAAAAATTAAAATTAAAGTATTTCTATAAAATTAGGTCTTGGGCCTAACTCATACCCCAAAAGATAGCTCAAAGGGATGAGGATTGCCCAAACCTTATTAAAGAAACTACCCATCTCATTAACCACCAATGTAAGATTGTTTCTCTTTCTTTAACAGTTTCAAAAAAAGAAAGGATCGTTCTTTTTTAAACGAACTAAAAAAAGTCATTTTTTCTAAACGAAGGAAGTATTATCTTATAAATAATTATTTGAGTGTACTTTTCCTAAAAATATGAAATACAATTAATTTAAATAAGGTTATTTTATAAAAATAAAGAAAAAATAGGGTAAATGTGAAAACAAAAGATATTAGGACAGCTTTGCCTAACTAGAGTATGTGTAAAGGGTAATAATACTAAGGGGAAAATTCACAAATAGCAAAGTTGGCCCATTAACAATATATATTTTTGTGGCCTTTTTTAATGTTAAAATACATATACAAATAAGTAAACATCCCTGATTTTTGGATATCCGTTGAGATAAAAAACGAACGTGATCTTCTCCACCCCTTTAAAAAAGGAATAATAATCTCAACCCCCTTAAATCATGTCTATCAATTAATTGAAGATTCTATTTTCAAATAGAAGTATTACATTAAGAAGAAAATATTAAAAGATTTTATCCTTGATTTTCTCTCTTACTCTCTTTTCTATTTCTAGCATCTCTTTCTTTGTGTTCTCTTTCCTTTTTTTTTTTTTTTGTATTTTATATTTTCACATCTCTCTCCCTCTTTGTATTTTATATTTTCATCTCTTTCTCTTTCTCTCTCTCTCTTTTTTATTGTATTTTATATTTTATATTTGCACCTCTCTCACCCTCTTTGTATTTTATATTTTCACCTTCTTTTTTTTTTTTGTATTTCATATTTTATAAAAAAATTTGTAGTTTACATCTTTTGTATCAAACGATACACTTTATATAAAATTATCATTTAGATTTTGATGGTTCAACCGTGAATATGTACAATTTATCATTTGTATTTATGTACAAATAAATATATGCATTAGTTGTATTTGCTTGAGTCTATACAAATACAGATATAAATTGTTTGTATTTGTATGTCAAATTTATTATTTGTTATTTGTATATAAACAAGTATCATTTGTATATGTATGATTCAGGTTGTATAAATATGTATCGTTTGATATACATGTATTATTTGTATTTGTATGGTTTGATTTTGTATCAATAAATACAATTCGTATCATTGAATACAAGTACAAGTATTCATATAAAGAGAATCAACAATTCCTTTTCAATTATTTAAAAGTACAAATAATGCAATCAACTAGAAAAAATAAATACAAAATACAAAACAAATAAAACAATGAAAATACAAATGATGTAGTCACCTACAAATACAAATATAAAACAAATGAAACAACGAAAATACAAATGATGGAGTCAACTACAAATACAAAAATAAAAACAAATGAAACAACGAAAATACAAATGATGCAATCAACTATAAATACAAATACAAATATAAATACAAAATAAATGATACAGTCAACTATAAGTACAAATACAACTATGAATACACATACAAATATATAAATATTTTTATGACATCAAATACATGTACAAAATATTGAAATTAGCAGCCTATTTGGTGTAGCCGTTCAGCGATTTCTTCCGCCATCTTTCAATTTTTAGGGTTCACTCTTCAAACGGAGTTGAAATTAGCAGTCTATTTATGTTTTGATTCGTATTGGCCATATCTAGCCCTTTCCGTCATCATTCATGACTAGAGCTCAAAGCTCGCCATTAATGGCGGAACTTCGAATAAGGAAAGAGAAAAAGGGCAGTTTTGGTGGTGGTTGTAGGGTGGTGGTCATTGGGTGTTGCCGAAAAATGAAGGGAAAGGGGAAGAGGGAGCCCAGATCTGGCCCTTTCCGTCATCATTTATGGCTAGAGCTCGAAGCTCGCCATTAATGGCGGAACTTCGAGTAAGGGAAAGAAAAACAAATTGAAAAACTGTAGAAATTGGTAGAAAACAAATTAAAAAAACTGTAGAAATTGAAAGCTAAAAATTTGGAGAAAAAAATGAGAAAGTTAGAGAGAGAAAGCTAAAAAGGGAAGTGGGAAAAACTCTGGCATGAAAACAGAGGGGAATATTTCACACACATTAATTGTTGGGCCCTAACCAACATATTATTATTTCTATTACATAAATTAATTAATTTAAAATATTTTTATATAGTAAATTAATTAATTTAAAATATTTTTATATAGCTTATTTAAAGGCTTAGCTATATTATGCTCTGTACTTTCCCCTAATACTAATCCTAGTTGTCAGGTTGTAAATACTAGCTCTATGGTTCCTTCTACTACTGCCAACACTTGTACAGTGGCCATACCACAAAATATTTCCCAATAGACTTTTTGTTATCATACACTATAACATCTATCTTTTCTATCCAAAAAAAAAGGGTACGCTGACATAATCACTAAAATCTCATCAAAATCTTTTCACAATTCTCTTTGCAACAATTGGGATTTAGGAGCAATATGTGATGACCCGCCTTGTCATTATGCCACATAAGCACCACTTGGTACTCCTTATTTCCATGTGGAAGCTTACATAAGCAAGATCTTACCACATGTGGAAGTATCTAGAGAAGTATGGAAATTTCTCATGGAAGACTTTAGAATTCCATAGAATTGCATAGAAGATCCTTGGAATATTTTAGGCATGTAGAGAGTTCTAGAGAAGGGACTTAAGTGTAAATATGTAGGGACTTATGTAGCAAATATTATTTATACTTTAGCCCCTAGATGAGTAGTGTAAATAGAGAGACATCCATTTGTAAAATCATCAAGCAAATCTTTCAAGTTTTCTCTAATACAAATCTTCCTAACAATTCTATTGTGTTCTTTCCTTCATTCTCTTAGCAATTCCTAGTGTATTAGGTTGACTTGGCATAGCAAGAGAGTGAGCACGTGGTGCAAGAATGTGAGCGAATTGTCAAGTGCCGCACGTGTGCTTAGTTGAAGTCTAAGTTCATGACAACGTGGTATCAGAGCAAGGTCGTAACTAAGGAAATGATAAATGATGGAGAATTCAACGCTGCTAACACCCTGTCCAACGTCACCCATGATCTCGTTGGCAAGAAGGTTCATAACAAGAAGAAGAATGACGCTAATAAGAGCAAGGAGGTATTACCCGAGGTTGTATCATGTGAAGGGCTTACATCCAAGGAACCATCTACCATGGAGGGGAGAAAGGATGAAGTGGTGGTCCTTCATGAGGACATCTTACTCGATAAGGAATGGGTCATGAAGGTTAATGCAGGGATGGACGCCATCGACATCTTTGGCCAATGATTAGGAAAGTAGAGGGCGCCCTTGACGTTCTTAAAGGGCATACTTTTGAAGAGATTGAGAGCATCCTAACCGACTTGGAAGGGTGTACGCAGGCCGAGGTAGAGCTATGACAAACCATCACTACATTAGAATGCAGACTCATGGAGGTGTTGAGAACTGTTGAAGCCATGAAGGAAAAAGTAGAAGCACTAAAGGAGTAGGTCAACGATGGCGCGACTGAAGCAGGAAAGAATTTCATCGTGACGAGGGAGACTAAGATCAAGGCTCCCAAGCCATCAATGTTTAAAGAGGTTCGTGATGCTCAGGAGGTAGAGAAATTTCTTTGGCACTTGGAGAACTATTTCAAGCATGGAAACGTAAGGGAAGATGAAGCCAAGATCAACACCGCTGTGTAATACCTATCCGAGACTGCCATGCTATGGTGGACGAGAAAAATAGCTGATGTTGAGAAAGGTACATACACTATTAACACGTGGGATCAATTTAAGACCGAGTTTAAGCGTCAGTTCTTCCCAAATAATGTCTTGTACGAGGCAAGGCAAAAACTTAGGAAGTTGAAGCAGACGGGGAGCATACGCGAGTACGTCAAGAAGTTCACCATCCTTATGCTTCAAATTCCCAACCTCACAAGCGATGACTTGTTGTTCAACTTCATGGAAGGGTTGCAGAATTAGGCTAAGTAAGAGTTGCAACACCGACAAGTCACAGATATAGACCAGGCTATTATGGAGACCGAGTCACTGATAGATTTCAGGCATGACAAGTATGAAAAAGGCAAATGCAAGGAGTCCAAAGGTAGTAATGTCAAAGCTGGGGGAGATTGTGGCAAGAATAAAGACACCTACCAACAACGCTCTAAGACCCAAGATGCCAATAAATCTGATTTCAAGAAAGTGACTGGTCTCCAGAGCTACGCGAAAAAAAATGCAGGTCGAGAAGAAGGGATGCTACATATGCGGAGGGCTGTACGACTTCAGGAATTATCCCGACTTAAAAGTCTTAATACCATGGTGCACAGGTAGAAAGATAAAATGCAAGTAGAGGGATTAGGCACGACACAGTTGGGTATGATAAAACTATGCAGAGCTGTCAAAAAACAATCTATCCAGGCAGATGACAATAAAAACTAGTGTGTGGATCTCACCATCAACAACAAGCTCGCTCGTGCACTGGTGGACACTGGAGTAACTCATAATTTTATGACCGACGCTGAAACAAAGAGATTAGAGTTAAAGTTCACTCCATCTAATTCTCGTGTCAAAACCATGAATGCCGACCCATAAAATACTAGTGGTGTAGCTAATGAGGTTGGTGTGAAATTGGGCTATTGGAAAGGTACGACAAACTTTACTTCCACAACAATGGATATCTTTGATATTGTTTTGGGGAAAGAGTTCTTTAGACACTGTCATACTTTGATCGACCCCTACCTCCAACATCTATTAGTCCTGGAATGAGAAGGAGCTTGTATGGTGCCTACAGTATCTATACCGCACAGTCAGAGCCAAGTACAACTTTCAGCTATGAAGTTAGTTAAGGGGCTCAAGAAGGGAGAACTGACATTTATGGCGACCATTGAAAGTTTGGAGGAAGACAAAGGTTCTCAGGAGGCATTGTCGCCTTACATAGAGAGGCTACTTGAGGAGAACAAAGACGTTATGCCTGACGAGCTACCTAAGCACTTGTATCCTAGGCATGAAGTGGATCAAAAGATTGAGTTGGAGTTAGGGGCTAAGCCACTCAGATCTTCCCCTTATCGCATGGAACCACCTGAGTTGGAGGAGCTTAGAAAGAAATCAAAAGAGCTACTAGATGCTGGTCATATCCATCCGTCAAAAGCACTCTTTGGCGCACCGGTGTTATTCTAAAAGAAGAAAGATGGATCATTAAGCTTATGCTTAGACTATCGGGCACTTAATAAGGTCATAGTGAAGAACAAATATCCAATCCCACTCATAGCTGACTTATTCGATAGACTTGGTCAAGCCAAGTGCTTTACCAAGGTGGATCTTCGCAAAGGCTATTACCAAGTTTGCATTGCGAAAAGGGGATGAGCCAGAGATAACATACATGATGAGATATGGAGCCTTTGAGTGGTTGGTGATTCCCTTCGTCTTAACCAATGTACCTGCTACATTTTACACTCTCATGAACAAGATCTTTCATCCCTACCTTGATCAGTTCATGGTGGTCTACTTGGATGATGTAGTCATCTACAACAACACCTTGGAGGAGCATGTAGAGCACTTTAAGAAGGTTTTTCAAGTCTTACGGGAGAATGACTTATACATCAAGAGGGAAAAGTGTGAGTTTGCACAATCAAAGGTGTACTTCTTAGGCCATGTCATAAGTAGTGGTGAACTACACATGGATGAGGCTAAGGTACAAGCTATCCAGGAGTGGGAGGCACCTATAAAGGTAACCGAGTTGAGATCTTTCCTTGGACTTGTTAAGTACTATCTCGATTCATTAGTAGTTATTCAGCCAAGGCAGCACCATTGACTAAATCGCTAAAGAAGAACAAGCCATGGATTTGGACAGAGCATTGTCAAAAGACGTTTAAAGGTCTTAAGACAGCTGTGACAGAAGAGCCAGTCTTGGTGTTTCCCGACTTCACCAAGACATTTGAGGTTCATACAGATGCATTTGATTTTGATATTGGGGGTGTTTGATGCAGGATAGGCATCCTACAGCATTTAAGAGCCACAAGTTGAATGAGACAGAATGACGTTACACCGTGCAAGAGAAAGAAATGATTGCTTGTCACAACCCAACTCCCATTCGGGCCGGACTGGCACCCGAAGCCGTTGAGGCCCGAGAGAACCAATCTTTACTCATGTACTCTCATATGCATGATTCTGTATGGATATCATTCTACTCCATATAATAAATAAATGCCAATGGCGAAAGTCATGGAAAACATATACAATATATGAAGCTCGACCGTTAGGCCATCAAGTCAATATGGTCATACATCTCTTGCATTCATCTTCCCACATATGTCTACAAAGCCTCTACAGACACATATACATAGCCGAGCTAGAGTCGGGATAAGTCCCTACTTTATACAACATTTACAATACCAAAATCAATGTACACTATGACTCGAAAAGCCCCGAACCAACTGGAGCTCACCAAAAATCTGCAAATGACCCGCACTCTACTATGGAGGTCTACTAGTACCTGTGCCTGCAACAAGTAAGGTAAGCCCCCCACAAGGGAGGTCAGTACGAAGAATGTACTGAGTATGTAAGGCTATAGGAAACTATATGGCACAATTATACTGTCAACGAAATCAACATAAAAGAGCATAGTCAATATGGATAAATCATTGATCTGCATATGTGGAACCATGTACCTTACATTCATTTCTTTCTTTTACTTCTATCATTTGTTCATCTTCACTCATATCATATCATACCCGGACCCCAACTGATCAGTGGGTCTTAACATAACATAACGTTATGTTGGGATTGGCTCGAGCTAGGCTTATGCCTCTAGAGCTACCACCCCTAAATCAATATATCGGGCTCAGATTGAGCTAGGTTATTACCTCTAGAGCTGCTACCCATAAACCAACAAATCAGGTTCGGCTAGAGCTAGGTTATTACCTCTAGAGCTACCACCTGTCAGGATCGGCCCGAGCTAGGCTTATGCCTCTAGGACTGTCCACTGATCCAATAATCTCTGGATCGGCTCGAGCTAGGCTTATGCCTCTAGATCTATCACCCGTACTCTTACAACCAACAATATGCATTACTTTATTTCTTTACTTTTGAGAGATTGATACCTTTACTTGTGAGAGATTGGTACATTCACTTGTGAGAGATTGATACATTCACTTGACATAACATTATTGGAAGCATAACATTATTGAGACTTTGGAACCGTGTCCATAATTATGTAACTCATGAACAACAACGATTAATGAATGAGGAATATGGAACTTAACAATAGATAACAACCTGAAATGAGATACCTTTGGACATTTCGGAATCGAATAAGTACAATGCCAATATGAACGATATGCTGCAGAAGGACACAGAAAGAGTAACCTTACATACCTTATATTCTCAATATGAATACACAGTCCTATATGTGAATACAGTAATCCAGCTTCTTCCTTACGCTTCACTCTACAACACAAGTACATAACGGGCGTACATTAACAATCAACTACCTTACAAATGTATAAGTGTCACAATGAGTTACGTGACTGCTATATAACATTATTTCGTCCTTCACAATACAATTCACTGCATTAACATACCAACAATACCATAACATACCATACATTGACCAATACATCATAAACCAATAACATTTCACACCACGTTTACCCTTTACGCTTCCTCATTATTATTCCGTCACAACTATCCCATCAAATTGCCTCATAACAACATATGAACAACAATATATAATTAATATAATCCAACATGCCTCCATAAGACCCCTTAACGTCATTTAAAAGTTATCATAAGTTGATAATTACATCCATGAAGGGTATAGGGGTCTTCGGGGATCAACGGGAGACAAAAACACCCAAAACAGAGTTCTGTTGTGACATGCGAAGCCACCTGCGCCCGCAGGTGTATGACATGCGGCCGCAGATGGCCCTAGGCAGTGCCCATGGGCACCTGCGTTGGCATCTGCACCCGCAGGTGCCTTCGTCTGCAGGGGCGGATGCCCAAATCGGCCAAATACGATCTCTTTTGGGTCCTTTTGTGCAATAAATGGTCCAAAGTAATAAGTAAGCTTTTATTTACATATTTTAGGTCACTTGGACACCAAAAAACCATCATGGTTTCACAACGCACATAAACATCACCAAAACCACATTTTCCTTTCATTACGTCACCCATTCCATGTCCAATTTCGTAACAACAATCTCACAAGTTGTAAACATAGAGAAAACAAGTTAGGACCATAACCATATCATACATGTTAACATCTCATCCATATTATTCACTCCTTTCAAGATCTCAAGTCTCTTTTCAAGTTTAGGACATATAGATGATACATCTATTAGCAAAAGAAAAACAAAAGTGGATTGCTCAACATCTTTAAGCATAACCAACATGATATACAACATATCTCATGCATAAAATATATTTAATCATAATAATATACACTTACCAAAGCTTTCCAAAGGGTGATCTTGCCCAAAGAAGTGATGACTTAGGGTTTGGAAGAGAAAAGGGGTGTTGGAGAAAATTCTAGAAAATGGCATGTGTATTGTGTTGAATAAAAATCTGATTTTTCTCTTGCTTTATATGGTCCCCTTAAGTCATCCTTATCCACATACACCACATTAAATGAGGTCCTCACTTGGTCAATTGAAAGAATGGGTCAAATACCCTTTGGGCCATGTCTTTTGCTCCATCTTTGGGCTTCAATTAGGCCCAATGACACATAATTCATTTAAGCCCACTAATTAATGCATAATTCACCAACACTCTCATGTACAAATAATTCCATGAATGTTATAGTAATTAAATAGGTTCAGAAACATTCGGGGTGTTACACTGCTATTGTGCATTTCCTTCACACATAGAGACATTACTTGCTCGAGTCGAGGTTTGTGGTCAAGACTGATAATGTGGCCACTAGTTACTTTCAGACGCAGAAGAAACTTACACCAAAGCAGGCTAAATAACAAGACTTCTTGGTCGAATTTGATTACGTTCTAGAGTATAAGTCAGGCAAGGGTAACATCGTGGCCGATGCCTTGAGTCAGAAGGCCGAACTTACTGCCATCACTTTAGCAAGTTGTGATATTCGAGAGGCCATAAAAGAAGGCATGCTACATGATCCAGTAGGTAAACAACTTATGGAGTTCTCCGCCCAAGGTAAGACGAGGCATTTTTGGGTAGAAGATGGTCTATTACTCACCACAGGTTGAAAGGACTACTAGCCAAAGTTTGGTAACATCAGGCGGTGTATTATGATTTATAAAGGAGAGTTATGACACCTTGTGCGTCGATCATCCAGGTCAACGTCGTACTAGAGCCTTGGTTTCGTCGGTCTACTATTGGCAGCAGATGCGAGAGGACATAAAGTGTTATGTGCAGACTTGTCTCGTGTGCCAACAAGACAAGGTTGAGAAGAGGCAACCTGAAGGACTTTTAGAACCACTACCAGTCATAGAGCGTCCATGGGAGAGCATGACTATGAACTTTATCATGTGCCTACCAAAGTCTGATGGTTATGGCACTATCATGGTGGTCGTGGATTGATTTTCTAAGTATGCCACTTTTATACCCGCCTCACCAAGTTGCACAGCCAAAGAAGCTACTAAGCTATTCTTTAAGAATGTAGTAAAATTTTGGGGCTTACCAAGGCATATCATCAGTGATTGAGACCCCCATTTCACTGGAAACTTTTGGAAAGAGTTGTTCGACATACTTGGCATGGAGCTGCACTTCTCTACTAGTTTCCACCCATAAACGGATGGGCAAAAAGAGTGGGTCAATGACTTATTAGAGTGCTACTTGAGGCATTATGTGACCGCGCATCAGAAGGATTGGGCGAAGATCTTGGACATAGCCCAATTTTATTATAACCTACAGCAAAGCGAATCCACAGGGCATACGTCATTTGAGCTAGCCACATGCCAACAACCTCAAACCCCACATTTACTACCAGTTGCATTCAAAGGGAAGAGTTTGGGAGCTTATCATATGGCTAGAGGTTGAGAGGAGTAACTTGACACTGCTAAGTCCTACTTGGACAAGACAACTAATTGGATGAAGAAATTTATGTACCGCAAGAGGCGTCCCACGAACTATAGAGTTGGGGAAATGGTCATGGTGAAGTTTAACCCAATACAATTTAAGGCACTACGGGGTATGCACCAAAATTTTGTTTCACAAGTACGAATGCCCGTTTAGGATCCTTGCTAAGGTGGGAAAGTTTCATACAAGCATGACAGGCCTCCGCATCTTAAGATCCATCCTATCTTTCATGCCCGCATGCTTAAGCCATATCATGAAGATAAGGATGACCCAAATAGAGGCTAGTCGAGTCGTGCGCCTATTACTATCACCGCCTCACATGATCGAGAGATTGAGGCTATCATTGACTATCAAGCCAAGAGAAAACAAGGAAAAAAGGCCAAGGCCACTACCATATTCCTCGTCCACTGGAAAGGGAAATTTCCAAAGGAAGCCACATGGGAATGATAGAAGGACTTATGGCAATTCAAAGATAAGATCCGAGAGTTTATGCAGCATGAGTGCGCTGCTATAGTCACAACATCAGATGGGGGAGAGTGTGATGACCCGCCATGTCATCATGCTATATAAGCGCCACTTGGCACTCCTTATTGCCATGTGGAAACTTACATAAGCAAGATCCTACCACTTGTGGAAGTATCTAGAGAAGTATGGAGATTTCTCATGGAAGACTTTAGAATTCCATAAAATTGCATAGAAGGTCTTTGGAATATTCTAGGCATGTAGAGAGTTCTAGAGAAGGGACCTAAGTGTAAATATGTAGGGACTTATGTAGAAAATATTATTTACACTTTAGCCCCTAGATGAGTAGTATAAATAGAGGGACATCTATCTGTAAAATCATTAAGCAAATCTTTCAAGTTCTCTCTAATGCAAATCTTCCTAACAATTCTCTTGTGTTCTTTCCTTCATTCTCTTAGCGATTCCTAGTGTATTAGGTTGACTTGGCATAACAAGAGCGTGAGCACGTGGTGCAAGAACGTGAGTGAATTATCAAGTGCAGCACGTGTGCTTAGTTGAAGTTTAAGTCCGTGACAAATATCTCCCAATTGTGCATCACTCTCACCCACATGGGTCCACAGGAAAATACATTATTCCTTCTGACCTTCTCGGAGTATTATTTAAGGAAGTTATTTCGTAAGAATTTTAAGTGGGCGTTTTGGTAATGAAAATCAAATAGTACATCGGTTTCAATTTATATGAATTTTTTTTAGTCAATCTAAAAAACCCGACATATTTCTATATTTAGGATCTGTTTGATCATGAAAAATAGTGCTCGGCCATAAAAATTTTAAATACAATTTGAAGTCATATTTAAAATTTGAAAAACAACCAAAATCTTATTTTAACTTTTTTTTTCTTTCAAATAATCATAAATTTTTTATTTTCATAAAATAACCCCATTTAATTTAATTCTATGTTCAAATTCTATTTTATATTTTTTAAAAAAATACATTTAAATTCTAAATATTAACTGCAAAAACTATGACCAAAGACAACCCAACTCCAATTCCAACTTTGAAAATTTCAAATAAAGTGAAGTTTTTTTTTCATGAACAAACGCCTACTTAATAACAATTTAACTTTAAAAATGTCTTATTTTATCCTTTTGGCCACAATTATCTTGACCACAATGCCCCAAATATCATAATATTCACACTATCAACAGAATGTTTGTGACATTTTTACCCCCCCCCCCCCCCCCCCCCCCGCCCAAACAAATGTAAAATAGTTTCATCATTTTTTATTCTCAATACATGAAAAATCAATAATTCTCATATTCCCGTAATTCCTTAATTCCCATAAACACATAATTATTCCCATAAAATACATAAATTGTCAAATTGTAACTAAGAAAACAAAAATACGTATGATTTTTTTGTAGTCCAAATTTAATTATTACTCAATTCATTCCTAAATAAATGATTCTTTTGGGTTGGACACACCCTTTAATAATCTACTACTAATTCCTAGAAAATAAAATGTAATTTTTTATCAACTTACTCCTAAATAAAGTTTATACTCCCTCCATTTAAAAAAGAATGACCTACTTTCCTTTTTAGTTCATTTAAAAAAGAATGACCCTTTTTTTTTGACAATATTTTAATTCCAACTTTTCACGTGGCATGTGTTGACACCCAATTTTTGCCCTCCCCAGTCCGAATTAATTTTGAGCTCCTTTAGACTTTGAACAATTTTGGAATAATTATTTTTTATAAATTCAAGTGGTTTTGAAAATTAATTCGAGGCCAACTTTGTAATTGTTAAGTTGAATATATATTTTCTATATTTAATTATATGAAATTATGTCTATTTTACTTAAGAAAAATATTCTGGAAATTATTTCAAGTGAAAATCATGCTTAAATGAAAGAACACTTTATTTTCTCAAAATTGATTTAAAATTAAAAATTAGTTGCATAATTGATTTCTTGGGTTGAAATGAAATGACTAGGAATTATCAAATAATTATTTTGAATTGTTAGAGTGGAAGAGCTCATTTAATTAAATCGGAATTCAACTCGTCTTGATTCAAGTTAAATTTGGTCCCTTCTTAAACTAATTCGGCCATATTATTATTTAAATTTGGCTTTATACTTAATTATTTATTTTGATGTCATTTGGATCCCAATTTATTCAATTTTTCAGCCATTTAATGGATAATTTTAGGCCCAAAAACTACCTAGACCCAGCCCAAATCCCAAAACCTCTACTAAACCAAACCAGACGCCCCCCAGTCTTAAACACCCGTAACCTTTCTTTTCCCTCATCATCTTCATCATTTAAACACCCTAAGCAGACCCCTCGACAAAACTCCAACCACCCCTACGCTACCCATCCCCTTATCCCTGCAAACCCCCAAATCTCGAAAATCAGTCCTCTCTCCCTCTTATCTCTGAAATCTCCAGACCTAGAGCCTTCAATATTGACCTTCGATTCAAAGATGGCGTGTTTTCTCGTCCAAAATCTCATCCGAGTAAGTCATCACAATCAAACCCAAATTTTAGGGATATTTTTCATCTCTTTTCAATTTTTGTCAAATCCCCAACCACTCTCTGCCACTCAAACGACTCTTATTTAAAATTCAAATCGACTCTTTTTCAGCTATAAATATGAACTCATGCTTTCATTGAAGGAGGGGTAAGGAGCTATGGGACAGAGAACTTGAAAAGATTAGAGGTTTTCGTATACTCTTTCGTCAGCTAATTTCTCTATTTTTTGCTTTGCTCTGAGAATTTCTCGTCTTTACGACAATCGCCCTCGCTTTCACTTTTCTTTTACTAACTTGAGTCTACGTTGGTGAATTGATCTCTGTCAACTCGTCGTCTCAGTCTCGCTGATCTGCAAAAGGTTAGTAATATTCTTTGATATTTCATGCTGCGTTCTAAATTCTGTTTGTTTGAAGTTTTGTATTGGTTTACTAGTTTTACTTATTGTTGTGTTTGAGCTGAGTGCTTTTCTAGTTTTCTTTTTCTCATTTTTCAGATTCCATTCCATGCTCTAGTTAATATAAAATGGCAAACAACTTTGATTCAAATAATTGGATTGACTCGTTTTCAATTCGGTTGTGTTTTGGACACCCCTCTCCTTTATATTTTCAGCATTTTTGCTTCAACTTTTCAACTTTAGTTAGTTAATGCTTGACTTCATTTAAATAGTTAATTCATATTTTCCTGTTGGAGCACGCATGTACGTTCGCAATGATTGAATTATTCAATTTCCAGTAGCTTTCTTAGGTAACTATGTGCTAAGATTAAGACAAAATTACATGAGTTTTGCATGCCATGGTTCTCTTATTCTGTTCCCCTTTCTCTTTCTCTGAATATCGAATTTGAATCAGGAAGAAATGTGTAGTTACCCTATATTCCACTCCTGCTTCACTTCAGTGAATGATGTAGTTGCGGTAGTTTGATGTAATTTCTCTTCCATGAGCCACCTTTGCATCTGTCCAATATAGAGTTGTATGCATTAATGATAGGTCTTGATGGATGGTGAGGAGATTGTGATTGTTTTCTTAGTGTAAATATCATTCTACTCCAAAAATTGGTCATGTTTAATTGAAACACTTCAACATTTTAAAATCTGTCCATATTTTTGATTGTTCTTAATAGGATTCAAATGTCTTTACTTGTTTTGAATCAGCCGTGTTAAGATAAGATTTGGTCTTACTTTGATGGATCATACATGTTTGCCTCCATCGAAATTATGGAAATTTCACCCCTACCTCTTAGAATGAGCTGGTTTACACTCAATTTTATTTTTTCATGGCTCAAGTTATCCTCACAATCTAAGTAACCGACATGTGCATTATACATATAGGGTTCTCATGTCTTTTTCCAGAAACATTTGTCACTGTTTAGGCATGATATATATATAACCCCTCCCATTTATTTGGTTTACCGCTCTTATTTGTTCAAGTGATAAAATATGCAGAAATATTGATTTTTTTATCTTGATATCTCAAGTCATTTGTGTGGATCCTTGCTAATCTATTTTATTTCACTCTATGCATGAACTCCCTCATCGAGTCGATCGGACTCCCGTCTATCGCATTCCATTGGGTTAAACCCAAGCTCCATTGAGTCAAGACCCCTGCCAAGTCCAAAATGGACTAATACGTGAGGAAACAGGCTGATATACACAAATATACTCCAATATACAGTGGTAAACAGCAGCTATACACTTGTTATATGGTGTATATGAAAAATGGAAGCGAAATATGCAGGTTTCCGCACTGGTATACGGTGTATACATGGCAATATACCATAAAACGCAGAGAAAAGAGGCTACTGATATACAGATGGTATACATGGAGAAAATGGACCTAACTCCAAATCTGGACAGATTGTAGCAGCGACCAAGAAGACCCAATTTCTCCCCCAGCCCCTTATTTACTTGTAATTATTTATTTGCGTTTGTTTTCATATTAACACTAACATTTGATTAATTAATCTAGATAAATTTCTAAAGGTGTTGCTACTTTTATTTTATCTTCATTTTTTCATTTCTTTACTTATCCGGATTTTCTTTTCTAACTTATCTTGTTAAAAAAAATGGAGTTTGTGTCAAAAATTTTTTTTGATAACAAATCTTTTCGTGTAAAATGACATTCTTTTCAATCATTTACTAATTAGTCTCATTTGGGTTAAAGGAAATTTTCTCAAGTATAATATATATATATATATATATTTCTGGTATTGTTTCTTCTGTAAAATCTAAGCTTTCCCATACTAGGTAAAATGTTACTTCTTTCAGTTTAGTACTTTTTCTTAAAATTTATTATTTTCAAAATCTATATTTTTATTGACATTGACCATCAAATTGATTTTTCTTTAAAAATATCTCTTCAGAATTTGGAGGAGGAGGAGGAGCAGAAGAAGAAGTAGTAGTAGTTTTCCTTAAAATTGGATTAAAAATAAAATTTTGATTAATTTCCCTTTCAAGTCAATTCTTAGCTAAAAATGGACTATTTAGATTTGAATGAAGCAATGCCATTTTCAAAAGTCTCTTCAACCAAGTTTGAATTTTTCATAAAATTAATCATTTTGTAAAGTTAGCCACTTTTTAAAGTTAGTCAAATTGTCTTTGGTCAACTGTTCTTAAACGGGCGCTCCTAAGTGTCTTAAAACCCTTCTTAGGGCGTTAATTGAATTCTTATCCATTTTCTCTAATTTTAAAGGTTATTTCTATTTTTGAACCTTTGAAATTCTTTTAAGTTTTCTTAATTTTTCTATAGAAATTAGGTGGCAGCTCTGTAATTTTTCTTGAGTTATTTTGAAATTTTCTTTAAGTTTTGAAATGATTTAAGGAGTCAAAAACTATTTTCTTTTAAATAATTTATTCTCTCTTTAATAAATCCAAAAGGGGATAACAAAAATGACGACTTTGCTGGGGATATATCTAGGTTCTAACTAATTTTTTTTTTCTAACTTTTTGTGGTTAACTCTTATTTGTTTATTTGTTTAAATTTCAATTATTTGATTAATCATATAAACTGTCATTCCGCACATACTTCTTCCACTCTGGAAAATTGACACAATCACACATACACGCGAGGTGTATTTAGCGCATCCGCAAACTTCTTTCAAAACTCCAAATTTTAGGAGAGTTGGAATATGTGCGGTGTGTCCGGATCTTTTTTCGTGTGATCGCGTAGCCTTCTCACTCAAGTAGTCCTCTCGGGAACCTTGTGTCTAGTAAGCCAAATCTTAGAAAAACTTAAGATAGAGTTGTACCACCCTTTTAATTTAAGTCATGCATGCATACACCTTAGTTGAGTTGATCCTTGGTATCGACTCTACATTTAGGATACCCACCCATGTGTCGACGGGTTTACGACCCAATGATCAACAATCATATTTCGTGAGATGTGATAATGATAGATGGATCCAATCCTAATTATGACATAATGAGTTTGGAAAATGTATACTTATTCCATTATAGGATGGATTTAGTCCCCCAGGTGCCCAAAATTAGAATGGTCGAGGGTGTCCCATACAAGTTGACGATATGGTGGGAAAATTTTGATTCGACTGAAAAACTGGCGATTGAAAGAAAGTTAAGGCTCCTCCTGACACTATTCAAATTTTCTCCCAACAAACACGTAGTTAGAGCATTGATTCCATTTTGGGATTCATATCGAGTTGTTTATGCATTCAAAGACTTTGAACTCACCCCCACATTAGAGGAAATCTTTTATTTCATCGATTTGATGTGTTGAGGGAGAGGTCAGATCATCCCTCACGGTCAATCAGGAAAAAAATTTCTTCGCTACTTAGGATTGAAAAACACTAAGGAGCTCCGATGCTTCGAAAACAACTGGGTTTCTTTGGATTATTTATGTGAGAGATATGGTTGTCGAGATAGTTACAAGTTGTTCAAGAAAGAATTCTCTTTCACTTCTACCCATTGGTAGGTTAGACATCCGATTGCATTTGTCATTGCTTTGCTAGGGACTTTGGTATTCCCACAAGAACATGGGAAAATCAGCACTTGCATATGTTCTGTGGCTAGAGCTCTTTTTAAAGGAGTTGATGACGCAGAAATCACCTTGGTTCCTATGATTTTAGCAGAAATATTTCAAGCACTTGGAAAGTGTAAACGAGGTGAAACAAACTTCTTTGAAGGTTGCAATCTTCTTTTGCAGATGTGGGCAACAGAGCATTTCTACAAACGTGACAATATGACCGACATAATGTTTAGTATTTCAAATAAGATCAATACTTATAATGACAGGATGAGAGAGTTCATGTCTCCGTTCGACACTGATGATTGGTACGAGTTTTTGGCCTCTCGCACCAATGATCAAATTCAGTGGAAATACCCATTGCTCTCATGCTCCACGGCTTACATAAGATGCAGGGGACTTTACTATATTGAGCTTATTAGATTGAGAGGTCTCCAGCCATATGCTCCAGTGCGCATACTCCGACAGTTTGGTCAGACACAAATCATCCCCCTCCAAGCAAATGTGAGAGTTTCTGAAATCCTTTTTGGGCCAGACTTAGAGTACCTAGAGCTAATCAAATTATGCATGAATGGAGTAACATTATCATAATAGCTATGGGAAACAGACCAACAGAGGGGACTCCATAATATCAGGCATGGATTCGAGAAGATGGCAACAACATAGACTCTAGTCCGATGGGTAAACAAGGTTTTGAGGATGTTGGAGTAACGATTTGGATAAGGCATTTTCGTTTTGGAATTACAGTGGTCACTCTCGAAATGTGGGCTCAAATGGCAAACATAATGCATTATTTGGAAAATATGGAAGCAGGACCTAGCAATCTTGGGGCATCATCTTCACTTCCTCTACCAACATAATCGAGAGCAAGAGTTAAGCTAAGTCCTAGGATTGTCTTTATGTTATGTCATTTTTTCATATATTTTTTGTTCATTCCATCATTGTACTCTTCATCAATATTACAATGAAACTAGGCTTTTATCTCCAAATTCAAAGTTGTGACAAATTAATGGCTTGGATAATCTATCGTAATCTCGAATATTTGACGTTTAGGCTCACCTCTGGCATAAAAGGGGCACCCAATATTAGGACGTGCAAACTTTTGCATGCTATGATATAATTGCTTTATGTTATATGTGTTGCTCTAATGGAATTTGAATTGGCCCACTCCTATTGAAGAATTCTTTTTTAGAGCTCGTAGGCAAAAATAAGTCCAAATTACAAAAAGTTTGACCAAATCCAACTCCAATGTCTTCCAAGTTTCCCAAAAAATTCAAACATTACCATAAAAATATAAAAAAAAAAACCTCTAAGAGTGTAATTCCTCTCTCTTAGGAAATTAATTTTTCACTGAAGAAGCAATACATAGAAATTGGAAAATTTTGTCTTATCATCAACAAGGGTTAGAAGGACAACGTGATCAATATCAGGACTCAAAGCAAGTCAACTTTCCTGCCAAAATTCCAAAGATGAACGGGCAAATTCGTGTCCGTTCAATCCCTTTTCACTTAAAATCACTCCTGGCTTGATTCATCTTTGATAAAGTGACACCAGTTTGTTTATTTTTTGTCCAATATCTTGATTGATTATTATGAAACAAAAATATAACATATTTGCCTTTTGAGTTGTTTTACTTTATCAGGTAACAAATCAAAATTGATCTGTGTTGAAAAGTTGGCAGAACACCCTTACTACACCAGATTGAAAGCTAATAAAAGTTCCTCCCCTGACCATTGCTTGTCTAAAGGAAAAGAGAAAATGACTGGTAATGACGAAGATAATGCCTTGACAGAAATCACTCTGAGAGACAACATGATAGCAGAACAAAGTGAAATGATTGCACAACTAGCCCAACAGATAGCTGACTTGAAGGAAGAGATGCAAAGAACTAAAGACCTGGCTAAACTGGCTATTAATGTAAACATGCCTGTCTCGGAGGACTCCAGACCTCCACTCCAATTCCCTCCTCCCAACTCTTCAAATCACAGTATTTATCCAAGCAATATCCCATCTGCCTTTACTCCCAAACCTCTCATAAACCCTATCGTTAATAATCCACTCACATACCAAAATCATAACCCACCTACCCAACATACTAATCATAACAACAACCTAGATGCTTATTATCCCCAAAATCCTCCTCCCACCTACCAAACTCCACCAAACACCTACAGTTCCTAAAATATCCCTCCCACTTGCCAAAACAACAATCCAAATGCCAATAATCCATAAAACTTCACTCCCATTGTTCAAAATCCACCATCAGTCCAACTTATACCTCCAACCATAGTCCATGTCATAGCCACCCCAGAGCCATATACTACCTTTTTAAATCTCAAAATTGATCACTATGAGAAGAAGGAAAATGAGTGAAAGGTCGTGGAAGAGAAACATGAGAAGGACATGTTAGCGGTGAAGGAAGAGATTACTAGGATAAAAGAACTTTGTGGTCTATCTGAAAATGTGGGGGTTTAGCTATGATGACCTATGTATTCATCCTGATCTGAATCTACCCGAAGGCTATAAGGTTCCAAAATTTGACACGTTCAATGGCACTGGGAATCCCATGGCTCATCTAAGAGGATACGACGATCAAATGGTTGGAGTTGGCAAAATTGAAGCATTACTAATGAGGTTGTTCAGTCAAAGCTTGAGTGTGAATACTTAGAATGGTTTACTTCACAAGAGTTGAAAAAATGGCCCGGATGGGTAGCTTTGGCCAAGGATTTTGCTGAGAGATTTGCCTACAATGTAGAAGTGGTTCCAGACCGATATTCCTTAAATAAAATCAAGCAAAAGTCCAATGATTATTTTTGTGAGTATACTTATCGATAGAGGAAGGAAAAAGTGAAAGTTCGGCCTCCCATGATGGAAGAGGAGATCGTAGCAGTGTTCTCTCGTGCCCAGGAATCAGA
Source organism: Capsicum rhomboideum (assembly GCA_031232105.1). Taxonomy (NCBI): domain Eukaryota; kingdom Viridiplantae; phylum Streptophyta; class Magnoliopsida; order Solanales; family Solanaceae; genus Capsicum; species Capsicum rhomboideum. The sequence continues at coordinate 26,003,229 of CP124718.1, forward strand.
ATTTTATGACAAAATGATATCAGCAGTTCATGCAATATTTGCTGATTTGGTTAAGATTGGTGAAACAGTCGAAGAAGGTATCAGAACGGGCAAGATCAGCAAGACCCTAATAAAGTCAGGATCTTCAAAATTTTTGAAAAAAAAGAAAGAGGATGTAACTTCCGTATCCTTCAGCCCCAAACCAAAAGAGACCTCTAGGCATGGAGGAACTCCCTCGCCACCTATCTACCCTCCAGTTCCACAAAATATTCAACCTATTTTCTATACCCAACCTCATTACCCAGCTCTACAGCCAAATAACCAACCAAATTACCAAGCTCCATTGCCAAACTATCAGAATGTCCAAACTACCTATCAAGGTCCTCTCTCAAATACCCCAAATTACCACTAAGTGCCTTTGCCAGCCAACCAAAATCTAGAAAAGAAACCTCCCAGGACCTTTACTCCATTGGCTGAAAGCCGAACTCAACTCTTTGAAAGATTAAGGGCGGCCGGATACATTCAGCCTATCCAATCAAAACCTGTCAATACTAATTCCCGATTCTTCTAGGCCAACCAAAATTGTGCATATCATTCATGGTGTGTCGAACACTCGACTGAGGATTATATCAACCTGAAGCACTAGATCTAGGATTTGATTTATCAAAAGGTCATTACTCTGCAGGCGCCAGCACCGGATGTCAATAATAATCCTTTGCCAAATCATGGAGGGTCTCCCATTAATAATATTGAAATTAAGAATGAATGGCTAGCGAACAAGTCTATAACCCAAGAAAGTCTGGAGAAAATAGAGAAAGTTGAAATGATAGAAAAGATAGAAAAGGTTGTGGCTGCTTAAGTGTTAACAAAAAATCACAGTTCATGGTGTTGACAACCCTACATCAAGCTTTTGCCTTGGTGTCGAAAAAGAAAGAATTCATTATGGAGATGGCCACTATTCATGGGATGACTAGATCAGACCGATGCTATACTCCTAATGAGTTGGCAAATAATACATATAAAAAGGACTTCCGAAAAAGGTCAATTACTGAAGGAGAAGTCGAAGAGTTTTGGAGGAGAATGCAACCAAAGGACTATTCTATTATCAATCATTTGGAGAAGACTCCAGCCCAAATTTCTATTTTGGCACTATTGATGAGTTCCCAATATCATATACAAGCTTTATTGAAGGTGCTCGATGAAGCCTATGTGCCAACAGGAACAAGTGGTGAGAATTTGGCCGCTATGATAAGCAAGGTTGTGGGAAGTCACCGTATATGTTTCAGCAAGGAAGAGTTTCCCTTTGAAGGAGTAATGCATAACAAAGCTTTACATGTCACTCTCAAATGCTGGGACAAGGTTGTCAATCGAGTTTTAATAGATGATGGGTCCGAATTGAATTTGCCCACTCTCTACATTGACTCAGCTGGATTATGATTTGGGCAAGATTCCCCAAAGTCACATTAGTGTGAGAGCCTTCGATGGAGGCTAGAGGGACACCATTGGCGAAGTTAATTTATGCATTCAATTAGGATCTGCTGAATTCCTGGTCGAATTTCAAGTTATGGATATCACCACCAGTTATAATTTACTCCTTGGAAGGCCATGGATCCATATGGCTAAATCCGTTCCCTCGACTCTGCACCAGCTATTGAAGTTTGTATGGGATGATCACGAGGTAGTCATTCAAGGTAAAGAAAGCCAATTGAGCTATCCTAATGGTTATATGCCTGTAATTAAAAATGTCCCGAGAGGGAGTGATGTTTACACTGTGGAAATCACGAATTGCATGGAGCAAGACTCGACTCCTCAAGTTCAAATGCCTTCGATGCATAAAATATTGGCTATGGTCATGCCAATTGTGATACCAGAGAAGCTGTTCAAGTACGGGTTAGGATATATGCCAATTGAAGAGGATGAAGATAAAGCTAAAGCAAACAAAATAGAGATGAAATTGCCAGAGCTGTTGCCACATCTGTACCAGTTATTTCCCTTGTATGAGAAGCCCACAAGCGATGATCTGGGTGATAGAATTGGAAATCATTTTGAAGAATGTGATATGATCCTAGAAGAGTTCCCGAAGGCATCGGGGATCAAAAAAGTTGAGCTTGAGAAGTAGTTACAGAACTAGACCTCCACTCCACTTATGACTCCCCTTCCATTAAGGTAGATGAAGGATAAATTTAGTTTTGTTTCAAAATTGGTGGCAAGTACGGACGAGGCCCGAGACCCATCTTGTATGTTTTTACATTCCTCAGAACTATTTTTACTTTTCCAAAAGGCATGGACCCATACTTGTGTGGGTCACAACCAAAGTTTGTCAGTATTTTTAAATTCAATGAAAAGCCTCTCTTATCCCTTATTTTGAAAACAATTTTATTTGTCTAACTATTATTATCTAACTTGATTTGTTTCTGATTTCAGTAATAATAATTTAAAACCTGCCAATATCATGTCATGTCAAGAGTTAAATGAACATATCGAGGTAGACGATGATGAATGCGAAGAATATGATGAAGAGACTATGGGTCCAAAACAATTGACAGAATAATTGGATGATCTTAAGAACCAAGAAAAGCCTAATCTAGAAGAGACTGAAGTGGTTAATTTGGGAAATGATGATGAAGTCAAAGAAACTAGGATCAGTGTTCATCTGTCAGAAGCACGTAAGAGAGAACTTATTAAATTACTCAAGGAGTATATTGACATATTTGCATGGTCTTATGATGATTACCAGGATTGAGCACAAACATTATGTCCCATAAGTTATCGATTGACCCAGGGATTAGTCCCGTAAAGCAGAAGAATCAAAAATTCAAGCCCGATTTGAGTCTGAGAATCAAAGAGGAGGTCACTAAGCAAATACAAGCTAGGGTTGTGGAAGTCACGAAGTATCCAACATGGTTTGCCAACATTGTTCCGATACTGAAAAAGTATGACAAGATTAGGATCTGCGTAGACTACAGGGATCTGAATAAGGCCAGTCTTAAAGATAATTTCCCATTGCCCAATATCCACATTCTTATCGATAATTATGCTAAGCATGAGATGCAGTCATTTATGGATTGTTTTATCGGTTACCATCAAATCTTAATGGATGAAGAAGATGCAGAAAAAATGGATTTCATCACACCTTGGGGTGTTTATTATTGCAGAGTGATGTCGTTTGGTCTTAAGAACATCGGTGCTACGTACATGAGAGCCATGACGATTATCTTTTATGATATGATTCACAAAGAGAATGAAGTGTATACAGATGATGTTGTCATAAAGTCTTGCGAGAGTTTAAATCACTTGGCTCACTTGAGAAAGTTCTTTGACCGATTGCAGAAGTACAATTTGAAGTTGAACCCCGTAAAATGTACTTTTGGGGTACCAGTCGGAAAATTATTGGGCTTTATAGTCAGTCGGAGAGGCATTGAGCTAGATCCTTCAAAGGTCAAGGTGATCCTAGAGTTGACTCCACCAAAGACCAAGAAAGAAGTCATGAGCTTTTTGGGAAGATTGAATTACATTAGCTGGTTCATATCCCAGTCGACATTCATCTGTGAACCTATTTTCGAGTTGCTAAAGAAAGATGCACCAGCTAAATGGACCGAAGAGTGACAGAAAGCCTTTGACACTATCAAAGATTATTTGTCCAATCCTCCTATGTTAGTCGCTCCAAGGGAAAAAAGTCCGTTGCTGCTCTATCAGCCTCAAATAATGCATTTGGATGTGTTCTGGGGTAACATGATGAAACTGGAAAGAAAGAATAGGCAATTTACTACTTGAGTAAAAAGTTCACGCCATACGAGGCTCGCTATATGCTATTGTAAAGAACTTGTTGTACTCTAAATTGGATCGCTCAAAAGCTGAGACACTACTTGTCCTCGTATACAACATATCTCATTCCAAGAATGGACCCTTTGAAATATATCTTCTAGAAAGCCATGCCTACAGGGAAATTGGCCAAGTGGTAAATGTTGCTAAGTGAGTTCGATATCGTATATGTGACTCAAAAATCGGTCAAGGGGCAAGCTTTAGCGGATCATCTCGCAGAAAATCCAATTGATGAAGATTACGAATCACTCAGAACCTATTTTCCAGATGAAAAAGTCTTATTCTTGGGAGAAGACATCTCTGAATCATATCCTGGGTGGAGAATGTTCTTTGATGGAGCAGTTAATTTCAAGGGTTCAGGAATCAGACCAGTACTGATATCAGAAACAGGTCAACATTACCCGGTGACAGCCAAACTTCATTTCCCATGCACTAACAGTATGGACAAGTATGAAGCTTGTGTTCTTGGCATCAGATTGACAATTAATATGAATGTTCAAAAATTATTAGTAATCAGTGATTCTGACCTATTGATCCATCAAGTCCAAAGAGAATGGGCCGTGAAGAACTCCAAAAATATGTCGTACGTGGAACTGGTGCAAGATCTGTGTAAGAGGTTCAGAAAGATTGATTTCAAGCATATCCCCAGGATACAAAATGAATTTACAGATCCTTTGCCAACTATCTCCTCTATGATATAACATCCAAATCAAAGCTATATCAATCCGTTGGAGATAAGATTAAAGGAGCAACCTGCACATTGTGCACAAGTCGAAGTAGAACTAGATGGAAAACGATGGTATTTTGAAATAAAAAGGTATCTAGAATCCAGAATATATCCAGAAGATGCGACAGTTAATCAGAAGAAGACGATCCATAGAATGTCTAATAATTACTTCTTGAATGGAGAAATCCTTTATAGGCGGACTCCAGATTTGGGATTCCTAAGATATGTGGATGCCATTGAAGCCACGAAAATGCTTGAAGAAGTACATGCTAGAACATGCGAACCCCCATCTTGGCGAAGAAGATTCTACGAGTTGGATATTTCTGGATGACTATGGAGAATGATTGTATTCGATTTGTGCAAAATGCCACAAATGTCAAATACATGGAGATTTGATTCGAGTGCCCCAAATGAACTTAATGCTATGAGTTCACCTTGGCCAGTTGTATCTTGGGGCATGGATGTTATTGGACCAATAGAGCCATCTACTTCTAATGGGAATAGATTCTTCTTAGTTGTTATTGATTATTTTACCAAGTGGGTGGAAGCTGCATCTTACAAGGTTGTGACAAAGAAGGTAGTAGCTGATTTTGTCAAGAACAACCTGATATGTCGATTTGGAATACCCGAGTCAATCATCACTGATAATGGGGCAAATCTGGATAGTCGCTTAACGAGAGAGATATGTGAGCAATTCAAGATTACTCACCGAAACTCAACTACTAATCGTTCCTAAATAAACGCAGCTGTGGAAGTGGACAACAAGAACATTAACAAAATCCCGAGGAAAATGATTAATAATCATAGATCTTGGCATGATATATTGCCTTATGTTCTATTGGGATATCGAATGACTGTCAGAACTTCAACTGGGGCAACTCCCTATTTGCTAGTGTATGGAACAGAAGCAGTGATACCTTCTGACGTTGAGATACCTTCATTAAGAATCATTCAAGAAGCTGAATTAAGTAATGCTGAATGGGTTCGTGCAAGATTAGAACAACTTGTATTGATCGATGAGAAGAGAATAAGAACCGTATTCCATGGCCAGCTGTATCAACAATGGATGATCCGTGCTTTCAATCAAAGAGTAAGAGCTCGCATATTCGAAATTGGACAACTAATCCTCAAGCGTATCTTTCCTCACCAAGAGGAATAGAAGGGAAAATTTGCTCCAAATTGGCAAGGACCATATGTGGTTTAGAAAGTACTATCCGGGGGAGCTTTGATTTTATCTGAGATGGATGGCCAAGAGTGGCCCAAGCCAATCAACTCTGATGCAGTAAAGAGATACTACGTCTGGAGATAGTATGTTCTTTGTGTTTCCTTACTTGTAATTGTACTTTCTGAATGTAATCATTTTTAAGCTTTAAAATAGGTTAAAAATTCCCATCCTTTTGTACGAACTACGTTTGACCTGAGTTCCCAAGAAAGGGATACGTAGGCGACATGTCGATTTTGGTCAACTTCTTAGAAAATTTTATTTTTTCTTTATCTTAAACTACGTGATGACCTGAATTCCCAAGAATGGGATACGTAGGCAGCCTTTGTCTATCTCTCTATTTCCACTATGTTGTGGAACTACGTTTGACCTGCTTCCTGCTTCAACGGGATACGTAGGTGCCACAATAGCCTGGTCATACCACCCCAGAAAATGGAAATTGGGGCAGAATTTTCAAGAAGGAATATTGAAAATTCAGAACAGAAGATCATCCTTCGATAGTCATAATGTAAGAGTACAGCCAGACAGATTTTGAGAAAATGTCTCAAGATCCCTACAAATTGTCAGACTCTCCTGGAAAACTCAGAGATTTGCTTTGGAATATCTAACTGGGGAAATTTTTTTGAGAGGGACCTCAAAATTTCAATCAAGAGTATGTTAAGAGTCCGAAACCAACTCCAAGGATTTCCCCTAGCAATAGAATTCAGGGAGAACTTCAAAATTCCCCAGTTGCAACATAGCCCGAAAGAGACTAATCCCCAGCTATGACAGATTTTGCAAAAGATCATCTTCAAATCCCCCAGCCACAATGATGAAAAATCTCAGAAGCTCACCAACAAGATGACAACTATGTCAAGGCCTCAAACCAAAGATGTTCATTGAGCTACACATGACATGAAAAACTGGTAGAGCCCCGTCCCAATTATATTTCAAAATTTATATTTTTTAAAACCTATTTTATCCTTTATCAAATTATATTTTGGGTAAAAAAATAATCTTGTCTTTCATCTATTATGTCCTAGGGAGTCAAGACAAGCAGCCAAAGATAGCAGATACTTGAAGATGACAAGACTAAAGTAGACAACCGGAAGAGGTCAACACAGATTAGTTTCACCAAAAACTAAAAAAATTTCTGTGGATGTAGGATTATACTAGAGCTTGATAAAAGATCAGTGAAAAGCATGTTAATCAGTATATTCCTTCATTCAGAGAAATCTAACAAGGAAAGACTGTAATGACTGGTTAAAATAAGGAGATAATGATATCCCTTTCAAATCCCCAGCTAGTCTTAAATCACAACAAATATGCAATTGTTCAAAAGCAGTATTTGTTACCATCCCCAGAGACGGGACTTGTTTACTCTTTTATAATAGAAAAGGGCCTTTCATTTGTCAACTCACTCCGAGAGAATGTGATATGTGCAAACAATGTCTTTTCTTTACATTACAGTTATTTTCCTCAAAAGCTTTTCTTTTGATAATAGTCTCTAGCAAAAGCGACACTGTGGCTGCTAACTATTTACCTTGAGCGCAGGTCCATGTAAAAAGCCAGCCCACCAATAAATTGATTCAGGCGATGTCTTCTTCAAACTTCCAAGAGGGTCATTGCATATTCACTCATGCCGAGAGGTCCATTGCATATCATTGCCAAGAGGGCCATGCCAAGAGGGCCATTTCATAGCATGCCGAGAGGGCCATTACATATCATTGCCAAGAGGGCCATGCCGAGAGGGCCATTTGCATATTATCTCTGAGAGAACCATCATCAAAAGTCTCCATATCCAATTAATCACACAAAGATGAAGGAGTCTTACGCTGAAGGATAACTTGGAGCACATATGTCCGTTAATCACGCAGAGGCGGAGGAGTATGGAGCTGAAGGATACGATTATTTTAATATCCATTTATCATGCATAGATGGTGGAATCTAGCGTTGAGGGATACAATCATTTTAGTATCCATTTATTATGCATAGACGATAGAGTTTGGCATAGAAGGATATTGCATGCATTCATATCAGATAATAACATGAAAACGATGAAGTCTGGCATCGAAAGGTATATATCAGTATAAAAAAAATCAACTACCAGAGCTCAAGAAGCAGATGGTCCAAGGAATGTCTAAGTCGCTATCTGAAGACAGACGACACACTAGATGTCCCAAAAGTTGACAGTCCAAAGGTCACTTATAAGCCTCAATGCCAAAAAAAAATAGTGTGCAAGATTATCCAAAAGTCGACAGTCGAAGGTTATCTGTAAGATGAAGCAATGCCTGAAATTGGATAGTGTGCAAGGTTACCTCAAAGTTGATAGTTTGAGCGATATCTGTAATCCATCTCTTATCCAAGGTCGGATGTGTGTGGGATTACCCAAAAACTGGCGATTTGAAGGATATCTGTAAGCTTCCTGGTATCCAACATTGGATAATATGTAAGATCACCTAAAAACTGATAATTCGAGGGATATCTATAAGGCGTATCAATACAAAGGATACATAAGGCTTACCCGAGGGCATATGCATGGAAATTCATCACCGATATCCAAAAGGGCTACCGTATCGAATATGAAACACATTATAGGTAACCAAGAGGGCCACTATATCAAATGAAAATCTACATGATTGCAGAGACCATTCTATTCAAAATGTCGTTGGTGACCAAGAAATCCACCCCATTTTGAAAAAGGTTCAATGCCAAGAAGGACATCATATTCAACAACTAAGAGGTTGTCGTGTCTATATTGTTGTGGAAAATGTTATCTTTTGAATAAGGAAAGGAAAGGATGACATCACTTCTTAGAAATCAACCCACGCGAAGGTTAATCCAAGAAAATAATAGTATAAAAGACAAAACAAATCAACAAATTATCAAATAAAGTGTCATATGCAAAGTATGATACAGGTTGCGCCGAAAGGGACATAGCATAATGTGGAGTTGAGGTGAAGAAACTATCTCTCCACGTTGAACTAATTTTACTACTAATTATCTTGTTTCAATATGTTGTCGAGACCATTCGAGAGGATGAAATTCTCAAACCAAAGCCACAGGTGCGTACGACTCCAAAAAGGACGCAGCACAACGTGTAACTTTTTCTTAGCAGCGAATTGAGTCATAGTCCGAAGAGGAATATCAAAATCTTTGGACACGAGTTGACGATTGACTTCCACTTATATTAAACCATACTTCTATCATAAGGCATGTGGATTTTCTTTATTTTTAGTTTCATCTTTACATCCAGGGTTATTTCAAACTTACACTGGAAACAATTACCCCTCTTCTTTAAATTCATGTAACGATGTACCTAGAGCCTTGGAAATTATGTCTATGTAGATCTTATTTATGGGTGTGAGGGCCCCACATTCATGATTGAGGTGATTACAAGCCTCTTTTCTATAACTCGACTCTTTTGTCCTCTATCTTGAGCCAAAGGTCGTCTTAGCATACAAGACCACCTTTTCTACTGATTGAGTCAAACTACAAGCAGTATGATTCCCTAAATCTTGGGATATGTAGGCGAGATCTATGTTGAAAACTCGATTGCATTCCAAAACCCCCCAATCCTTGTATTCCCTAGCTTTCTGGTTTCTCTAAAATCTGAGATCAGGATAGCTTTTGGATTCTTTGAAAATTATGTGTAAAATCAAGCATCTTGAACTACAAATGACATGAATTCTCATGTAACTAAGATATGTAGGAAAATCTATACCAGGGTTCGGCCGTAACTCCTCAAAATTTGAGCCAAAAGCGAACTATTTCCAAGAGACGAATCATTGGTTGGACAAAATTAGATTTGCCAATTTCCTTTGCCAAGGATCATTTGCATCGACCCTACCCAAAGGGAGGGACAGTTGTTGACACCCAATTTTTTCCCTCCCCAGTCCGAATTAATTTTGAGCTCCTTTAGACTTTGAACAATTTTGGAATAATTATTTTTATAAAATTCAAGTAGTTTTGAAAATTAATCTGAGGCCAACTTTGTCATTTTTAAGTTGAATATATATTTTCTATAATTAATTATATGAAATTATGTGTATTTTACTTAAGGAAAATATTTTGGAAATTATTTCAAGTGAAAATCATGTTTAAATTGAAGAACACTTTATTTCCTCAACATTGATTTAAAATTGAAAATTCGTTGCATAATTGATTTCTTGGGTTGAAATGAAATGACTAGGAATTATAAAATAATTATTTTGAATTGTTAGAGTGGAAGAGCTCATTTAATTAAATCAAAATTTAATTCGTCTTGATTCAAGTTGAATTTGATCCCTTCTTAAACTAATCCGGCCATATTATTATTCAATTTGGCTAAATCCTTAATTATTTATTTTGATGTCATTTGGACCCCAATTTATTCAATTTTTCAACCATTTAATGGATAATTTCAGGCCCAAAAACTACCTAGACCCAGCCCAAATCCCAAAACCTATACTCAACCAAACCAGACGCTCCCTAATCTTAAACACACCCGTAACCTTTCTTTTCCCTCATCATCTTCATCATTTAAACACCATAAGCACAGGGCCGGCTTCAGCATGAAGTCACTGAAGCCAAGGCTTTAGGGCCCCAATTTTTTGGGGTCCCATTTTTAGTAATTATAGGTATATAGTTCTGTAGATTTTTTTCATTAGAAAATATTGAGTACTTTTTAATGTTTTTCATGTCTCATTTTAATGTTGTTTTAGCTCAAAAAAATTATCACTTTAAGAATTCAAGACTAAATTGACAATTGTTTCCAACTTTATCTTTAATATCAAAGAAAATTTCTTTTTAATACTGCCTAATGTTTTTAAAAAACATTAATAAATAGGAGTAACTTAGTAAACTATACCTTGTATTTATTACTTTGCTTAATGAACGTTAAAAGAATTAAAATAACTGTTAAAGTGGGACGAAGGGAGTAAAAAGGTAAGAAATATTTTAATAAGATAAAAAGATTTTATTTTTCAAGTGCATATATTGCCTATAGAGTTCCTATAACAATCCTAAGCCGAAAGAAGTTTTAAAAATTAAGATTGATAAAATCTTACTTAAAATCAATGTCTCAAGAGAAATTGAATGAATTAGGTATATTATCAATTGAAAAGGAATTATTTTGAAAAGACCATTTTAAAATAATTTTATTCATAATTTTGCATCTCAAGAACTTCTAAAAATAGACTTCAAATAATATATATATAATTTTGTTTTTCATGAGAAAACAAATTAAGACCTCATTTTGCATTTTCGCTTTAGGCCACCGGGTATATTGAGTCGCCCCTGCCTAAGCAGACCCCTGACAAAACTCCAACCACCCCTGCGCTACCCATGCCCTTATCCCTGCGAACCCCCAAATCTCAAAAATCAGTCCTCTCTCCCTCTTATCTCTGAAATATTCAGACCTAGAGCCTTCAATATTGACCTTCGATTCAATGATGGCGTGTTTTCTCGTCCAAAATCTCATCCGAGTAAGTCATCACAATCAAACCCAAAATTTGGGGATATTTTTTCATCTCTTTTCAATTTTTGTTAAATCCCCAACCACTCTCTGCCACTCAAACGACTCTTATTTAAAATTCAAATAGACTCTTTTTCAGCTATAAATATGAACTCATGCTTTCATTGAAGGAGGGGTGAGGAGCTAAGGGATAGAGAACTTGAAAAGATTAGAGGTTTTCGTATACTCTTTCGTCAGCTAATTTCTCTATTTTTTGCTTTGCTCTGAGAATTTCTTGTCTTTACGACAATCTCCCTCGCTTTCACTTTTCTTTTACTAACTTGAGTCTACGTTGGTGAATGGATCTCTGTCAACTCGTCGTCTCAGTCTCGCTGCTCTGCAAAAGGTTAGTAATATTCTTTGATATTTCTTGCTGCGTTCTAAATTCTGTTGTTTGAATTTGTAGTGGTTTATTAGTTTTACTTACTGTTGTGTTTGAGCTGAGTGCTTTTCTAGTTTTCTTTTTCTCATTTTTCAGATTCCATTCCATGCTCTAGTTAATATAAAATGGCAAACAACTTTGATTCAAATATTGGATTGACTCGTTTTCAATTCGGTTGTGTTTTGGACACCCCTCTCCTTTATATTTTCAGCATTTTTGCTTCAACTTTTCAACTTTAGTTAGTTAATGCTTGACTTCATTTAAATAGTTAATTCATGTTTTCCAGTTGGAGCATGCAATTACGTTCGCAATGATAGAATTATTCAATTTCCAGTAGCTTTCTTAGGTAACTATGTACTAAGATTAAGAAAAAATTACATGAGTTATGCAGGCCATGGTTCTCTTGTTCTGTTCCCCTTTCTCTTTCTCTGAATGTCAAATTTGAAACAGGAAAAAATGTGTAGTTACCCTATATTTCACTCCTGCTTTACTTCGGTGAACGATGTAGTTGCGGTAGTTTGATGTAATTTCTCTCCTATGAGCCACCTTTGCATCTGTCCAATATAGAGTTATATGCATTAATGATAGGTCTTGATGGATGGTGAGGAGATTGTGATTGTTTTCTTAGTGTATATATCATTCTACTCCAAAAATTGGTCATGTTTACTTGAAACACTTCAACATTTAAAATCTGTCCATATTTTTGATTGTTCTTAATAGGATTCAAATGTCTTTACTTGTTTTGAATCAGCCGTGTTAAGATAAGATTTGGTCTTACTTTGATGGATCATACATGTTTGCCTCCATCGAAATTATGGAAATTTCACCTCACCCCTTACCTCTTAGACTGAGCTGGTTTACACTCAATTTTATTTTTTCATAGTTCAAGTTATCCTCACAATCTAAGTAACCGACATGTGCATCATACATATAGGGTTCTCATGTCTTTTTCCAGAAACATTTATCACTGTTTAGGTATGATATATATATATATATATCACCTGTTGACATCCAATTTTTACCTCCCGATATTCCTCCCGGACTGCTATTTTATCAAAATATTAGTTTTGAATTTTAAATTATTATTTTTGATATCAAATAAATTCTGACATTTCGTATTTATGATTTTAAGGTATGCAATTTATTTTTAGCATTTAATTTTATATTCTTATATAACATCTATAATTTACTAATTTAAATATAATATTTTACATAATTTGTAAATATTTATTAAGTTATTCCCACAAATATGTGTACTCATAATTTACAAACACATGTTTTTTTTTAAAAATTATTATTATTATTATTATTATTATTATCATAAGCCTTTCTTAAAATTCATATTCATAATTTATCGGCGCCTAATTTATTTCAAATTATTATTATCATCAATTTCAAATAATATATTATATGTCGTTAATTTTATCATAAATTTTTTAATTAATTGGAGAATAATTATTTTATGACATTTGATTAATTTTGTTAGGTATTTTTATGGTCATGGGTTCAAGCATTGGAAACAGCCTCTGGCAGAAATGCAAGGTAAGGCTGCGTACAATACACCCTTGTGGTGGGGCCCTTTTCCGGACACCGCGCATAGCGGTAGCTTTAGTGCACCGGGATGCCCTCTTTTTTATTTTTATATTTATCGATTTATTACTATATTTACAAAATAGCAGCCTATTTTAATTCAACTCTTCCAATTTATTTAATTTCTAGCCTGATTTTATTCAACTCTTTTCAAATCTAGCCTAAATTGAGTCTAATTTGACTCAAATTTTAAATCCCAATTCAATTTCAATGGAACCCATTTTAAATAACTCAAGCTTTGGCTCCTTTTGCAATTTTAAATCCCAACTGTTGATCAAGATTGATCCAACGGCTGGGATTACTTCCCCTTTTCTTTCCTTTTTAATTCATTTTACCCTAAACCCTAATCATTCTAACCCCTACAGCCGCAATTCCCTTTCTCTCTCAACCCTCTCTCTCTCGATCTCCACGACTTCCGCTAACCCCAGTCGCTGGAGCTCCGCCAATCTGACCTTTCTCTCCCCCCATCTCTCCTCTCTCCTCCCTTCACGACCAACAACAGTCGAACCATCGCCTCTCACCAGCGAAAACACGACCAAATAGCCGCCGACTCCATTAGTCAACCGCAGTCGCCGTCTTCGCTCACCATCGATCGGCAGACCACCGCGAAGCACCACCCGACGTCGCCTTCAATTGAAGCTTGAAGACTCGATCGAAGCCCGCCATTAAAGCAGAATCCATCTCTGGTATGATCATTTCTATCTTCGTTGTTATGTGGTGTGACTCATTTGTTCAAGCGAATTTTTAGATTTGAAATTGGTGGAACTTGGCTATGATTTTTGACTTGACTCATTCAAGTTTGTTTTTATTTTCCTCTTTAGATTGACATATGTGCAAAGCCCCAATTTGTACAAACCTTCACCAACCCCAGTTTTCGTAATTGGTTATCGATTTTGCAATTGTTTTTTTGAAAACCTCTATTTCCTTCGATCTCTTCATGAGGATCTATTGTTGATTCGGTATTGAAATGATTTTTGTGACATCTTTGATTCGACTATATCGAATTCGATTCCATGACAATTTTGCACTAATTCATTTTTGGGTAAAGTTCGATTCTTTATTAATTCATTTTTAGTATGTCTTTTCTCCCTTTAATTCGTAATAGCTGTTGATTGCTTGATTAATTGTGAAAATCTTTGAATTTATTTGTTTTTATTCGATTTTTCTTCCTTAATTGAAATAGGGTAGATTCTTACTCTCTTAATTATGGTAAGTTCGACCTGTTGTTGTATCCATTAATTTGATTATATGACATAAACTTTATTCGGATCTTCTATGCTCTATCATATATGGTAAATATCCGTCTGTATCCCGACCTTACACCTTGACTAATATTTTCACCTTTTTTTTTAATTTAAATATATTCGTAATGGTTTAATTATGAAAAACAGTGATTTCTGTTTACACTAATTGACCGTACCTTCCTCTAATTGATTTACTAAATATTTTTTTTTTCCTTTTATTCTGGTAATTGCTCACAACCTTTAGACTATATAAACAGTCCTTCTATTTTCTTTACGGATAGATTTTTCAAGCATTGACTCTCTCTCTAAAAAATAAATACTTTAAGTTCTTGTCTTGTGTGTTGAAAGCGTGGGACTCTTGGTTTATGCTTGCTGCCTCGTTATCAACTATTCTTGTTTCTTCTTGCTTTTGTTGTTAACTGGTTAGCCCCTATCGACACATTTTTTCATTTGCTTATGTGATAGTTTTCTTTTAGCTGGAACTTAGAGACATGCCTATAGGACTTAATCTAAACCAATTATCTTATTTTTGTAATTTGTACGTATTTCTGTTTCTGTGGTTGTGGTCCTACTTAGTGCTTCCCAAATCTCTATGTTGGCTTGGATATTTTGTTGTGTTTAACAGGTTCATTAATTGGGGATGTCTGATCGAGGAATGAAGAGTTACCCGGGTTTTGGGAAATTGCTTAGTTCGTATCTTTTAGTTTTTTTTTATTATTCATTTTGATTTTGTAATATTTATTGTATAAACGCTATATGTATAATAAAAATTATGGGTGCTGCTTAGGGGTCGGGGATTTTGTGATGTGAATATTTTTATCACATAGATGTCATGCATATAGGGTTATTGAACGAATTTCAAGTTAATTTATCTTGTCACTTAGGCAAAACGATCTAGGGTTATTAATTAAATTATTTTATTACCTAGAAATCATGTTTTAGGATTATCAATTTAACTCTTAGTATGTTAGCATTAATTTCGAGCATGTCAATTTAGTTTTAGGATTATCAATTTAACTCTTTGTATGTTAGCATTAATTTTGAGCATGTCAATTTAGTTTATAAGCACGTTTATTTAACTTTCAGCATGCTTAATTAATTTCTGGCGTATTATAACTATCTTTTAGTATTTTTATTTATTTTTCAGCATGTTTTGTTAATTTTTGGCATATAAAATTTTAACTTTCAACACTTTTAATTAAGTTCCAGCATGTAAAGTTATTTTCCAACCCTTTCAAGTTAATTTTCAGCATTTAAGTTTGTGTTTTAGCAATTTCAACTAATTTCCAGCACCTATAAATCATCTTTCAACATTTATATTTATTTTCAGTCTTTTAAATTTAATTTCCAGCATAAGAATGTATTTTCCAGTATATTGAGCTTATTTTTCAGCATTTAAAATCTAATTTTCAGTACTTTCAACTAATTTTCAGCTTTTTAAAAAAATAACTTTCCAGCATATTGAATTACTGGCCAGCATTTTAAAATAATAATTTCAGCATATTAAATTACTTTACAGGGCATAATAATAATTTTTAGCAGTTAAAAAAATTTTCAGCAACTTTTTAAATATTTTAGCAAGTTTTAAATAATTTTCAGCATTTAAGAAATCATTTGCAATATATTTAAAATAATTTCCAGTAACTTTTAAAATATTTTTAGCAAATTTTAAAATAATTTTCAGCACTTAAGAAATCATTTTCAGTATATTTAAAACATTTTTCAGCAACTTTTTAACTATTTTAGCAAGTTTTAAATAATTTTCAGCATTTAAGAAATCATTTGCAGCATATTTAAAATAATTTTCAGCAACTTTTAAAATATTTTGGCAAATTTTAAATAATTTTCAGCACTTAAGAAATCATTTTCAGTATATTTAAAACAATTTCCAGCAACTTTTAAATATTTTAGCAAGTTTTAAATAATTTTCAGCATTTAAGAAATCATTTTCAGTATATTAAAAAATAATTTCCAGCAATTCTAAAATAATTTTAGCAAGTTTTAGATAATTTCCAGCATTTTTAATCATTTTTTTCAGCAATCTCAATTAATTTCTTCTGTAATTAGTAGTTAATTTGCAGTACCTTTAAATTTTCAGCATGTTTAAATCAAACTTTTAGTATATTTAATATCTAGCACTTTATTTAAATTTTTGGCACCTTAATTAATACGTCTCACCTAGAAATCATGCCTATAGGTTTTAATCACGTAAAAATAATAATTATCTTTTAAGCATGTTAATCACCTAATTAACTTTAATTAATCAAGAGGTTTGTTTGAAACCATTATTTGCTACTTGTTCGTTTTATGTGTTTTGTTCGACGCGAACTCCCTGAGTCTAATTAGGCAGCCTAGGCTTCTTCTTGTCTAGAACCAAATCCCAAAATAGTAAGTCCAACGCCTCGCGGACATTAAGTTGGGATGGGTAGACATTTTAGTAAACGTTAGTTTTGTCGCTTTCTTTAGAACACATTTAAAATTAATAACCAATTAGGTGGCGTGGGTAGAACATTCGGAAATTATGAAAATTGCCCCGAGCAGTATTCGAAATGTGATATGCGTCATTATACTCCGTTAATAAGTCGGACGCTGATCCGAATAAGATAAAATTAACCCTTGTTCAAACCTTTTTAAAAAAAACTTCGATTATATTTTAGTCTTTGCATGTCCCTTTGCTTTGGGGTAGTCTAGGTTTACTTTCTAAAATAAAATTTTCTCTTTTTTTTTATAAATTATGTCTTTTCTATCTTCTCGCTTATCTAATTCATTTCTTTATTTATTTACACATTTTTATTGCTTTATCACGTAGTTAATTATTAATCAGATAATAATTAAGTTGCATGTGTAATTTGTCTAATTTTTTTTTTTATCTTTTGAACGCTTAGTTAAATGTTAAGTTAATAAAATAATCGACCTTTTGCTTATCACATAGAATTCCCACGTAATATATGAGTTCGGTCGGGACCCACATTTGTGGACCTCGAAAGGTGTCTAACACCTTCCTTTCGAGGTAACCTGACCTTTACCCGAATTTTTGGTTGACGTAGACTAAATTAAAATAAGTTCGTAATTAGTCTAGAATGGTGCCCTAACGCACCCTAATTCGTTAGGTGACGACTCTTCACTTTTAGATAATCCAAAAAAGAGTTGTCACGTCGAATCCCGATTTTCACGAGAAAAATGGGGCGCGACAGCATGACGACTCTGCTGGGGATACTTAGGTTCTAACCAAAACGAATTCGTGTGTTATGTGGGATTTTATGTTTTTTTTTTTCTATTTTATGATTAGTTCTTTTTCTTTATTTGTTTCCTTAAATAGTTAATTTCTTTTCAAATTTGACACTTTTCTTGATGTGTGTCTTAACATGAATTTTCATGCTAAATTCTTTTCTTTTTCCATTTATTTTGTTGCCTTAAAATTTTATTCTTTTTATGTTTATTCATCTTTTTTCTATTCCTTTTAATTGCTTACACGTGTATCTGAATTGTGTCCATGCTAAATCCTCCTCCTTATCCCATAACATGCTTATGTCCTTGTGAGGTTTCTTGTATTTTTTTTTTTAATCTTAATATTTAATTATGCATGTAATATTTTCAATGTTATATATTTATTGTTTTCCTTAAACTGTTTGGATGTGTTATCGTTTTTCACTATATGCTACCTGTTATCGCTTTTCATAATTGACATTTCGCTCATACTTTCCCCACTTGGGAACTTCACACTTTCACACACTTTCACTATACTCGGATGTTGTACCTTCGCACTTCTCCAAAATTCTCTTCAAAAACCTTATTATAGAGAGTCGGCTAAGACGTGGTGGAGCGGATAGTTTTACTACCGTGGGACCACGTGCCTTCTGGTATAAGATTATCCTCGGTCCGTGTCTACCAACTCTTACAAAACTTAAGATAGGACCGTATCCACCTCTTGCATTTAAGTCATGCATTCATTAGCCATAGGTGGTTGACCCTCGAAGCTAATCCACAAAGTTAGAAACCAACCTCTTGTCGAAAGGGTACCCACCACCCATAGACAAGCATGCATATTATGTGTTATGTGAAACTTGACCTATGTTTCTGTTTATTAATGAATATGCATAATTTCTTAATACCCTAGATGTGTTAAGATTAATGGTTTAACCTTCCCAAGGGGTTCAAGACCCCAAAAGGATGCATAACCTTATTTACTATGTGTTAATGACTTACCTATCTTGTTATTCTCTGTTTTCCTATTTTAGTTATTCCTTACTCTTAGAATCCGTTACTTTTAGAGTTCCTTAAAATTCCTATCAAGTTATGTTTCCTTTAGGCCTGAATCATACAATCTTATGGCCTAGTCAAACCCCCCCTTCCATTTATCTTCATAGATTGAGTTCATACTCTAAAGTATCCTTCAACATACTAATCATCTTTTGAACAGATCCATTCCTCAATAGGATGTTCCAGATTATTTATACTCTTTTAGGGCAATTCATTATTTTAGGATATTCTTACTTAACACCTTCAATATTGACATGAAACTGTCTTCACCATAACTCTTGACAATTAATGTTGTCATATTCATGCCATACTCTGGCTTTCCCAACCTCTAAGTCATATAGAGCTCTCAACTATTCATTTCGAATGAGCATAACTCAAATATTTTACTCCATGATATTACTCATATACATTCTATTGGCGTGCGTTTTTACTAATCATAAGTCCTTTCTTCTAAGGTTGACTAAAGTTGAACATCAGAATGGTCAGTCAAGCAATGTTTATCAATCTTGCCAACTGTGAAGCTGAGCGTAGGAGTTTGGGTTTGCTCCAAGACAAGCTTACTCCTTTTGAGTCAAGCATTATGAGTATGGAAAGAAAAATAGAAAGAATCAGAGGAATAATGACTAATCTTCAAGGTTCATCTGATATGCCACCAGGCTTTCCAAAGTCATTGTCCGAAACTGGCTTTGTTGCTCCCATCTACACTATGGAGTATCCGGTATTGACGACCTCACCTATGCCTGATTGTGATGCACAAGTATCTCTGAGTTTGTATTCAGTCGCACTGCAAAAAGCACTCAATGGGTTGACAGAGATGGGCGAGGAGAAGGAAACAGAAGGAAAAATTTCTAACCATAAGACAGGGTCATCTCAACAGCTCGAGATGGATAAGTCCAAATCAGGAGAAGAAAATAAGGATAGAGTTGGGGACTTGAACTTTTCGTTATACGACGGGTCTGGTGATCCTCATTCCCATTTGAAAGCGTACCTGGATGAGCTAGCAGTTATAGGGCAAATTGATGGTCTTAAGATAAAACTTTTTGTCAGTTCACTTACAGGTCTAGCATTGATGTGGTACGCAGAGAAGGATACAAGCAAGTGGGTTTCTTGGGACAATTTGGCAAGTGACTTTATTGGGCGGTTCGACAATAGACAGAAGAGGAAGTTCATAGGTGAAACTCTAGTACATGACAAGGTTGGTTTGGTTGAGCCACAATTCAGGGATAAGGGAAAGGCAATTATCAATGAGGCATCAAAGCCTCCAAAGCCCGAAGATAGTAAATCCCAAGTTATGACTCTCTTAGATGAACCACTGTCAATCACTTTTGAGATGTTGAGGTCACATGGTATCTTGCAGCCGAAGCTTATTGGTTCTTATTGCCCTTTAAGTCCTTTCTTTGATCCCAAAAACATTGTGCCTTCCATTCTGGCATGCCTGGTCATGACACGGATGAATGCCGCCAGTTGAAGAGAGAACTAAAAAATTTGATAAGCGATGGGAGGATAGTAAAGAAAAGGCGCCCTCAACTGATATGGTATCCATCTCCAGAAATCACTCCAACACCAAATTACGCCTATTATCCCTAATCCTCCACAAAAACTTATCCTTAAACTGTTTGGTACCCACTTCCATCCATTACTCCAACATCAAAATACATTCCCGTGTCTTATCCAAATCCACCAACAAATCAATGATCCAATCAATCCGCTAGACCTCCAGTCAAGTTTTATAAAAATCCACTAAGACAATACACCCCTCTAGTTAAACCCATAACTCAGTTGTATGAAAGACTCAGAGAAGCAGGATACATCACACCCATCCCTTCCGTACCTATTAATACTTGGTCTAAACGATACAATCCTAATCAGATTTGTGCCTACCACTCTGGGATGAAAGGGAATCCCATAGAGGCATGTTTTTCCTTGAAGGACAAGATTCAAGCGATGATTGATACCAAGCTGATAACCGTGATAGAGCCAAATCTCAATGTTGGTTAACTTCCTAAGCATGACTTGCACCTGTTTGGCACTGATGAAGAGGATATCATGTTCGGGCTCTCAAACATTTGAAATTACTTTAAGCTTTACATACTTGGAATAATATGGATTTTCTTTTATGCTTTCCTTTTATGTAATTGAAACTACGTTTGACCTGATTCCCCTATAAGAGGGATACGTAGACGCTTATTTAATGGGTTCGGTCTCATTATAATAAAAAAAAAATTCCCCCTATTTTTATCATTTTGTATGAAGTTGGAAGGATTAACGATTATATCAATCACAAAGGACGATGTTCAACATGAGTCGACCTTGTTCACTCCCTATCTTCCTTATTTTTTTTTACAACTACAATTTCAAATTCAGCATCATCTTAATCTCTCCAAAGTCAAAGTTCTGTCAATATCGTCTGTCTAGTACATTAGAAGTCCAAATCTCTACGCTTAGATCACTTATTAAGTCATAGTCTTCATCTTAGAACGTCTTCTATTTATATTTATTATGTTTCAAGATTATTTGTGCTATGTGGTAACCTTTGTTTGATTTATTTTGTTTAAAGGTTGTCTAGCATTTGAACATTGAATCGGCTTAAGAGTCTGCAATTTGAAAAATACGCCTAACCATCTTGATCCTTTTTAACACAAATTTTGCTTCTTCCCAGCACAAAATACCTTCTTGCTTATCTTCTTATTCGTCTCCTCAACAAATATCTTTGACACACGTCAATATTGGTACTTTGCAAAATATGGTAATACATGATGGGGAATCACCTACACTGCAACAAAAGTTTCTTGACTTAGAAAAGAGGTTGGATGAGTGCCTACGTTCCAAAGGCATTTGTGACTTGAGGTATGAGAAACTGTGTCTACATCCAAGGGTTGGTTTGCCTCCAGGATATAAAGTCCCAAAATTCAATGTGTTCGATGGGTGTGGAGACCCGATCATGCATCTAAAGGACTATTGTGGCAGATTAGTTGGATTCGGGCATAACGAAGCTTTACTAATGAGACTCTTCATTCAGAGCTTGTCAGGAATAACACTCACTTGGTATGTCAAACAAGACTTTGACAAGTGGTATACATCGGAAGACATGGCTTAAGACTTTGTGAGACAATATAAGTTTAATGTCAAGGTCGATCCTATGATGCTGGACTTGCTTGAAGTAAAGAGAATGACTCATGAATCTTTTGAGGAATATGCAACACGATGGAGATTGGAAGCTTCTAAGATACGTCCTCTTATGCCTGAAGAAGAGTTGATCCAAATTTTCGTCAGTTCGCTAGATGGTATGTACTATCAAAAATTATTCGGCTTATGTATTCAAAGCTTCGACGATCTGATCTTAATTGGGAAAAGATTAGAATATGGTATTCAGACATGAAGAGTTATTGATGTTTCCGCAATACAAGCTACTTTTCAAGCACTGAAAGCTTCACCAAAAGAAGAAAAAGAAGAAGATATCTCAACCATCCCCACCTCAAGAACAATACTATCCAAATACCCAACAAGCATACGCTATTTTTGACACCTACAACCCACAAGGTTTTCAACACCCAAATTCTCACCAACATAATCCAATACCATCCAATTCTCATCAACCAAAGAAAATGAAACCTCGTATCTTTACCCCTTTGACTGAACCTTTATCCAACATATTTCAAAAATTGTCTGTTCAAGGAGTTCTGAAACCAAGGAAAGGATGGATCCCTAAATACGCACCTTTAAATTTTGACTTGTCCAAAAGGTGTGCATATCATTCAAATATTCAAGGTCATGATATTGAGGAATGTTCAACATTGAGGTACAAGATCCAAGACTTGATTGAGAAGGGCAAGATTATAGTACAACAAGGGCGACTAAGCAACATCTATGACCCTACCACAGGCACAATTTTTGTTCAAGGTGACCCGATAGAGATTGCCCCTAGACATTTGACAAGGAAGCGTAAAGCATGTCAAAGGAACTGAGAAGGACAGAATCGTAACAAGCAAAGTACCAATTCTCTTTCCAATGAAATAAAATTTCCTGTTTTTGTTTCTCTTTGTACTCATGAACTACGTTTGACCTGACTTCCATTTGGATACGTAGGCAGCCCACTCTTGGGTTCAGTCTCAATCTAATAAAATTTTCTTTTTTCTTTCATAATCAAATCATGTTATCTTTTAACAAGACTCTATTCAACAAATCTAAACTATTTTGACCCACTCATTACTTCAAATGACAATTGCAGATTCAAAGTCGAACCTCAATGTTTGAATAAAAGACAACCATTTCTTTTGAACTAACAATTTTCTTTGAGTGGTGCAGGAATATAAGACTTTACAAGTAACACTGGGGCAAAATTTTTGAGATTACCTCAAAAATTCTACCAGCAGACAATATTTTGATTCGCAAGAAAGTGCGTAACATATTTTAAACTGGGGCAGAAATTTTTGAGGAGTACTCAAAAATTTCATCACGATGGTATGAAAATGACAGGAAGTTAAAGACAATGCAAAAGATGTTGGGTTATCCGCCCTAAAATAGGATGTCCTGGGTTATCCGTCCTAAAATAGGATATATTGGGTTTTTCCGCCCTAAAATTGGGATATGTTGGGTTTTTCCGCCCTAAAATAGGATATGCTGGGTTATCCGTCCTAAAATAGGATATATTGGGTTAACCGTCCTAAAATTGGATTATCCACCCTAAAATAGGATATGCTGGGCTATCCGCCCTAAAATGGGATATGCCAGGCTCATTCCGCCCTAAAATTGGGATTTGCTGGGTTATCCATCCTAAAATAGGATACATTGGATTATCCGCCCTAAAATAGGATACGTTGGGTTATCCGCCCTAAAAAGGATATGCCAGGTTTGTCTGCCCTAAAATAAGACAGTTGGGCCCGTCCGCCCTAAAATAAGGACAATTGATTTTGCAGGCATATAGTCAACGTGATCACATTCTCCTTAAAAGTCGAGACTGGGGCAGATTTTTGAGGCTCCTCAAAAATCTTGGACAACTAGCACAACGTCAAACAGATACGCTTTCTTATTTCCTCTTATCGTTAATGTTATCTATTGTTATTCCTTGTCTTCACATTATTTAATATTTTTTCTATGCGTATGAGCTAACCATTTTTATCTAGTTGTGTTAAAAGTTGCAGGTGAGCTCCTAAAAGCATAACAAAAGACATTTTTGAGAATCATTTTTATCTCGTTCTGAAACATGATTATTTAACCCTATATCTCACAACCTAACATAAATCATTCACACCCCCACTTCTCTTTTACAGAGACTTGAACACACTTTTACACTTTGAACATCACTACTCTCCTCTACACTTAAAAATATTTCTCTACTTTTGATCTTAAAACTGTTTTGGTTGCTAACTATTATCACTGATCCTCACTTTGAAAGTGTGGTTTCTTGTTTGTGTCTTATTATTCTTGCTACCAATTGGTTAGTGTTCTCTAACGATGCATTCATTCCTTTCGTGCTAATCCTGTGTGATTATGATCTTGTTTTGATTTATTTTGCAATTAAGTGTTTCTCCACCGTGGTGTTATGTATGTGAATCTGAAATGACCTTTGCTCATCTCATAACCCCTTTGGTGTGAGCCTGCCTGGGATCCTTGAGATTCTTAGGATCTTGACAGCACCAAGGGTTGGTTATGGGCTACCAAAGGTATGTTTTGGATTCTGGGAGTGTTTTGGTGTCTCTGTTTATGTTCAACAGGTTGAAGGCGAGACTTTAGATAAGACGACGAGTTGCCAGGGGTTTGGAGTAGTGAAGGGTTGTACCACTTAGCCCTTCTCTGTTTTTTTCTTTCTTTATTCATTGGTCTGTAATAATTATTGTACGAACTTTTTGACTGTATAATAAAAATTACGGGGACTGCTTAGGGGGGGCGGGGATTCTGTGATTTGAATTTTTTTAGACATCATGCCTATAGAGATTAATTATTCTTATCAATAGTCTGAAGAATGCTTAGTTTAATATAAATTCAGTTTATTAGATACTACGCCTATAAGACATTCTGTATTTTTATTGCATGTTAATTTAGTTATACGTTTACCTACAAACCATGTTTTAGGATTATTAATTATCTTTCAACCTATTAAGTTAAGTTCGAGCATGTTAATTTAACTTATAGTGTGTCTAATTAATTTTTAGCAACTTCTAATCAATTTCCAGCATTTTAAAAATCAATTTTCAGCACTCCAAATTTATTTTCCAGTATTTTAAATTTATTTTCCAGAACCTTTTATTAATTTTCAGAACCTTAAGTTAATTCCATGTACTTATAATTAATTTTCTGCATATGGAAATAATTTTTCTGCACACTTTGATTAATTTCCTGCATATTTAAAACAAATTGCTGCACATGGAAATAATTTTTTTCTGCACACTTTGATTAATTTCCTGCAGTTTTTAATCAATTTTCTGCACTTTAAATAATTTTTCTGCACACTTTGATTAATTTCCTGCATATTTAAAATAAATTTCTAAACATGGAAATAATTTTTTTATGCACACTTTGATTAATTTACTGCACTTTTTAATCAATTTTCTGTACTTTAAATCATTTTTCTGCGCACTATAACTAATCTTCCGCACACTTCAATTAATTTTCTGCACATTTAAAATAAATTTTCTGCATTCTTAAATTAATTTCCAGCATTCTTAATTTAATATCTAGCACATTAATTAAATTTTTGGCACCTTGATTAATACGCCTCGCCAAGAAATCATGTCTATAGGTCTTAATCATGTAAAATGAATAGTTGTCTTTTTAAGCATGTTAATCGCCTAATCAACTTCAACTATATAAGAGGCTTGCTTGAAACCTTTACGAGCTAGTTGCTAGTCCTATTTGTTTGGACATAAACCCCGAGTCTAATTAGGAAGCCTAAGATTTTCTTTGCGTCTAGATCCTTATTCAAAATATGTCGTCCATCGCCTCTTGGACATTAAGTTGGGACGGGTTTTTAGGGAACACTAGTTTTGTCATTTTCTTTAGAATGCTTTTAGGCTTAATAACCAATTAGGTGGGGTGGGTAGAACATTCGAAAATGATGGAAATTGCCCCGAGCAAAATTCGACAATGCAATATGCGACATTGTCATCCGTTAATAAGCCGGACGCTAATCCGAATAAGATAAAATTAACCCTTGTTCAAACCTTTTTTGAAAAAACTTCGATTATATTTTAGTCTTTGCATGTCCCTTTGCTTTGGGGTAGTCTAGGTTTACTTTCTAAAATAAAAATTTCTTTTTTTTATAAATTATTTCTTTTCTATCTTCTCGCTTATCTAATTCATTTCTTTATTTATTTAAACATTTTATTGCTTTATCACGTAGTTAATTATTAATCAGATAATAATTAAGTTGCATGTGTAATTTGTCTATTTTTTTTAATCTTTTGAACGCTTAGTTAAATGTTAGGTTAATAAAATAATCGACCTTTTGCTTATCACATAGAATCCCCATGTAATATATGAGTTCGGCCGGGACCCACATTTGTGGACCTCGAAAGGTGCCTAACACCTTCTTTTCGAGGTAACCTGAAGCCTTACCCGAATTTCTGGTTGACGTAGACTAAATTAAAATAAGTTCATAATTAGTCTAGAATGGTGCCCTAACGCACCTTAATTCGTTAGGTGGCGACTCTTCACTTTTAAATAATCCAAAAAAGAGTTGTCACGTCGAATCTCGATTTTTGTGAGAAAAATGGGGCGTGACAGCATGGTTGCTGGGGATATCTAGGTTCTAACCAATACGCATTTGTATATTACGTGGAATTTTTTAGTATATTCATTTATTATTA
The DNA here is from genome assembly GCA_031232105.1 of Capsicum rhomboideum. Classification (NCBI taxonomy): domain Eukaryota; kingdom Viridiplantae; phylum Streptophyta; class Magnoliopsida; order Solanales; family Solanaceae; genus Capsicum; species Capsicum rhomboideum. The sequence goes on from CP124718.1 coordinate 26,029,733, forward strand.
ACTCCTTGTTTTTTATTTGTTAATTTTTAATATTTGATCATGCTATATCCCGTTCCTCTTCCCCATTATTTACTCTAATTTAGTTAGTTTCTTCCATGCCAATCCCTTTCCTTGTCCCTTTATTTGTTTAAATGCAATTTCCTAGCTCTAAATCATGTATTTATCTTTATTTTCTTATCTGTTTATTTTTATATATTGCTCAACATGCTATTATTTGCTACGTGTTACTGCTTTATATAATTGGCATTCCATTCATATTTCCCCCACTCGGGAATCTCACACTTTCACTAGACTAGGATGTTGTGCCTTCGCACTTCTCCAAATTCTCTTCAAAACCCTGTTATAGAGAGTCGGCTAAGACGCGATTGAGCGGATAGTTTTACTACCGTAACACCATGTGCCTTCTCACATAAGGTTACCCTCAGTCCGAGTCTACCAACTCTTAGAAAATTAAGATAGTGTCGTATCCACCCTTTGCATTTAAGTCATGCATGCATTAGCCATAGGTGAGTTGACCCTCGAGTTCAATACACCAAGTATAACCAACCAATTGTCGAAAGGGTCTCACCACCCATCGACCTAAATACATATTATGTGCTAAGTGGTCATGATGATTCAATCCAAGCCAAATTATAATAAATGGAGTTTAGAAATTTTGTTTGTTGTCTTATTTTTCAGATTGTGCCATGGAGGATGCACCTATTTTTGCTAACACCCAAATGGTCGTCGGCGTGCCTTACAAGTTAAGGAGGTGGTGGAATGACACCAAAAGGGAGCATGGTAAAGAGATTCGCCAGTCACTGGGTTTTCTGACATCTTTGATGGATGTTGTTCCTGATCGCTATGTGATCAAAGCTCTGCTAAATTTCTAGGATCCGAATCGAGTGGTCTTCAAATTCAAGGACTTCAAAATAACACCCACCATCGAGGAAATTGGTGGATTCACTAATTTGCTTTATCAAGATCGAAAAATGATCTTGCCTCACAAACAATCAGGAAAGAAGTTCTTGCATTATCTTGGGCTTAAAAATAACCTCAAATTGGCTTGCTTGGACTTTAGGTGGATCTCTCTGGATTTTCTATATGAACATTTTGGTCACAAAGAGGGACACACAATATTTCGAAGGGAATTCTCTTGCTTAGCCAAAAAATGGAAAAAAGAAGAGGTTGAATGCTTTTGCTATAGCTCTATTGGGTGCTTTGGTCTTTCCTAGAGAGCATGGGAAGATTGACTTATATCTTAGTTCTGTGGTTCGAGGTATAACTCGGGGATTCAGCAATATAGAGGTTACCTTGGTTCCTATGATTGTGGCAAAAATGCTAAGGGCCCTATCTAAGTGTGCTAGAGGAGGAAGGTTCTTTGAGGGTTGCAATCTGTTGCTTCAATTGTGGGCTGTGGAGCACTTTTACAGGCACCCCAACATGGTGGCTGTCCTTGACGGAATGGGCAATAGGATTGATACACATTTCTAAAGGATGAGGCTATTTGGTGCTCCTGTGGGTATGGAGGATTGGCACATGTATATGAAAGAGCTTTCGGGTTATCAAATTCAATGGAATTACTCGTGGTTGTCTGCACCAACTGCTGTCATACGAGGCCGCGAGCTCTATTACATCGAGCTTATTGTCCTGAAGAGCATTCAACCTTACGCCCCAATAAGAGTGCTTCGTCAATTTGGAAGGAATCAAGTCATACCTCTGCGAGAACATATGGGTAAGTCATAAGTTGAGTTTGGACCTATCCAAGAAAGCCCTAAGGTCAAGGAAGTGTTGCGACGATGGAATAATTTATTGACTATCAGTGTATACGGGAAGCAGGCTTATTGCACTCCAGAGTACTATGTATGGCTTGTGGAAGATGCCGAGGATATAGAACTCAACAAGCAAAAGCAAGCTTACGGATTCGAGGACGTGGAGGAGTCCATCTGGGCTCGAAACTTATTGAATCAACACTATGTCACTAACTCTGGAAACCCCAATAAAAGCAAGAGAAATAAACGTAGAAGACCAACCTTACCTAAAGGGTTGGGGCCAGAGATGCTGTTGGAAATCATTCCAGGCTCTCTAGATAATCACCACTATTGAGGAGTTTGATTGATAGGATGTTCCCCTTGTGTTACCCACTTCCCCTAGTTTCGTTTATGTTTTTATTTTTTGCAAAAGATTGTAGTAGTTTTTAATTTTATAGATTTAATAAAATAGTTGGGTTTTATTATTTTTATCTAACTCTAAACTTCCATTTGCATCTAATGCGGCTTGGATAAACTATCATGAACCACAATTTTTTTTGTCTTAGGCCTACCTCCGGCTCAACAAGGCTCCTTGCATTTTAGGGCGGTTATTTGTTGCAAACCAATGTGTTTATTCTAACACTTTGTCTCACCTTGCTAACTTTGGTTGTCTTTGATTTTGTTTTTGTCTTTTCCCTTTCCCAAAGGTTGATTTGTGCATTCTGGCCTATCACACATGGTCAAAAGGGGCTCCTCCTCCTCCTCTTCCTCCTCCTACAAGTTTGAAAGATAAAGGGAAAATGGGAGATAACAACAATGCTACAGATAAAAGCACAGAAGGAGAAAGTGTCATGGGATAAAATGAAATTATCCTAAGAATGGGACAACAGACTCTCGAACTACAAGGAGAATTAACGCAAGTACGCAACTTGGCCAATCTCTTTGTTACCCTCAATACTCCTCTCGAACCACAAGTCGAGGGTCATATTGGTGCAAAATCTCAAACCTCGACCCCAAGCCATCAATTGCCCTCAGCTCAAAACATCCAAAACATCCCTCCTCTTCAAAACATCCAAAATTTTCCTCCTTTTCAAAACATCCAAAACCTTCCTCCTCCTCAAAACATCCAAAATTTTCCTCCCCCTCAAAACATCCAAAATTTCTCCTCTTCAAAATATACAAAACATTCCCCTTCCTCAAAATACCCATAATACTCCAAATCCTATATATCCCACTCCACAACAACAACATCATACCTAGTGTATTCCCACCAGGTGGAGTCTGGGGAGGGTAAAGTGTACGCAGTCCATACCACTACCTATATATCCCACTCCGCATGTCCAAAATGCTAAATATCCCACTTACTTACATACACCTTTCGCTAATGTATCTTACAACCAAGTGTCTGGTAGCAACTCTTTCAATCCCATCTATTTCAAAACAACCCCATTCACTTATCCTCAGTATACACCCGATCCTTCAGAAAAAGACCCCATGATGCAATTTGTGGTTGAGAAGTTGAGGCAACTTGAGGGAAGTAAAGGATCAAGGGGGCTCAGTTATGAGGATTTGTGTGTACACCCTGATATGGAATTATCGGAGGGGTACAAACCTCTAAAGTTTGAACTGTATAACGGGATTGGAGATCCCAAGGTGCATTTACGCATGTATTGTGATAAGCTAGCCGGAGTTGGGACAGATGAGAAGATAAGAATGAAAATGTTCATAAGAAGTCTCACTGGAGAAGCCTTAAAATGGTATATCGAGCAGGATGCAAGAAAGTGGAAGGGCTGGATCGATATGGCATCAGATTTTATGGAACAGTTTGGGTTCAACATTGATAACGCTCCTAACTGGTTCTATATGCAGACTTTGAAGAAAAAGCCCAATGAGTCATTCAGGGACTATGCTATAAGATGGAGGTCTGAGGCTGCAAGAGCTCGACCTCCGATTGAAGAATCTCAAATGAAAGAATACTTTATTCGCGCGCAGGAGCCGCAATATCTTGAGAAAATGATAACCGTCGTAGATAAAAGTTTTGCTGAAATCATCAGGGTGGGAGAAATGCTTGAGGAGGGTCTTTAAAATGGAAGCATCATCAATCTCAAAGCTTTACAGGCTGCCAACAAGGCTTTGCAGTCTGGGGGAATTGCTGAAAATAAGAAGAAAAAAGAGGTAGGTACAGTGATGTTATCCCAGCCTTCAAAGAGTGTGCCCAATTACCAAACTCCTATTACAACTCCACCTCCCTACCCGCAATCTCCAATGCCATGCCCGATATCTCCTTACCAAATGTAAACCCCAATGCCATATCATTCCCCTCTATACCAATCATCTACCCCCATATCCACTACATCCACAATTCCAAAGCCCTGCTTACCCCGTGTATAATGTCCAACCCACTCATGTCCAAGCACCCAACCTTCTCCCCACCAAAATCAAAGACCCAGAGCCAATTTCCAGAAAAACCAATACACTCCCTTAGCCGAACCTATAGCCCAACTGTATGAAAGATTCAAGGAAGCAGGCTATGCCATGCCTATTGCTGCTGGACGTGAGAATACTCAAGCCAAGCATTTTGATCCTACCAAGGTTTGCTCGTATCATTCTGGGATGAGGGGTCATACCATAGAAACATGCTATACTCTGAAGGATAAAATCCAGATGTTGATCGACACTAAGGCCATTTAGTTGAAAGATCCAATGCCAAACGTCACCAACAATCCGTTACCGGATCATCAAGTAAAAATGCTCGATGCTGATGAATTGGTAGACCTGGAAAACTCTATCTGGTTCATCGAGAAGGCGAATGGTACACCCATCAGTATCCCAAAACGATCACCATTTGAGGTTAAGATAGCAAGGCCTAAGACTCCTTTCACAGTCATCAGAGCCTCCCCAACTGCTTATAGCTCCCATGCAGTTCCTTGGAATTATGAGCAGAACACTCCAGGTAAAGTAAGAGTGGCTGAAGCAGACGTTGCCCAAGGTGTCACCAGATCTGGGAGAATATATACACCAGAAAATCTGACTCACAGAAGTTCTAGTAAAAGTAAGAAACCCATGATTGAAATGGAGGAGAGTGGTACTTGGAAGAAGATACAGGCTAAAGAATACTCTGTGATAGATCAGCTGAACAAGACCCCAACTCAAATATCCATCCTGACACTATTGTAGACTTCTGAACACCATAAAAATGCTTTGATGAAGGTGTTAAGCGAAGCCCATGTACCATCCACTATAACATGGGAAGAGATGGCCCACATGGTCGGTCAGGTATTTGAGGCATACAAGATATCCTTTCACGAGGATGAGCTGCCACCTGAAGGAAGGTCGCACAATAAAGCCTTGCATGTTATAGTACAACATGGAGAAAGGGTTGTATCTCGAGTGTTGATTGACCCAAGTTCGGGATTGAACATATGTCCTTTGGATACACTAACAAGGTTGGAGGTCGATTTGGCTAAAATGCAAAATTGGAAGATGAATGTGAAAGCGTTTGATGGCTCCCAATTGGGGAGATTACATTGGACATGGTAATGGATCCTGTCACTTTTCTAGTAACATTTCAAGTGATGGACATCCCCGCTTCCTACAACCTCTTGCTTGGTAGGCCATGGATTCACATGGCTGGTGTAGTCCCATCCACACTACACCAATGTCTCAAATTCGAGTACGATCACCAAGAGGTGGTAATACATGGTGAAAGAGGATATCCCGTATATGCTGTCGAGGGGAAGAAAGTTCTTGATGGAGAAATGTTCCACACTTTAGAGTTGGTTGGAAACATTGAAGAAGAGCTGAGTTGGAAGGTTAAAGGTGAAAAAATGCTCAAGTCTGGATATGAACCGGGTAAGGGTCTTGGGGCCAAATTACAAGGAATAGTCGAACCCATATACCCTTCTGTGAAGAATGACACTTTCGGGTTAGGCTACATGGACGAGGGTCAGGCACTTGATCCTTCGCTGTCATTGTATCAAATTTTCCACTCTACCGGATTTCTTGATGATGGTGAAGATGAAATATTGGATAGTCTAAAAAAATTTGTTTTTGACTGAATCTGACGAAGAAGGTTGTAACGTCATCATCAGTGAGGAGAGAAGATCCCCTAGTCAGAACATTGAACTAAAGGCTACACTCAGCAATTGGACTGCCACTCCTTTCAGGCCTCACCGAGCACATGGGTAGATTTTTGATTTTTGATTTTATATTATTGTTTGAAATAAATAGACCCGATTTCGAGCTAATTTACATCTTTTTTGTTATTTTGTTATGTTTGAAGACATTTAAAGTTATTTGAATTAATAAAAGCTCTCTTTTCATTTTATTGATATTATTTACTTCTGTTTCTTTCAGCAAAATCACTTTTAAAAATGTTGAATCTGAGATTGTGACACATAATGAGACTATGCAACATAATATAAGTGAAATAGAAGAAGCGGAAGAAAGTGAAGTGCTCTAGGAATTTGTTAGTAAGGTTGAAGATTTTGAAGATAAACCTAAGGCAAACTTTGTAGAATCGGAAATAATGAACATAGGGAATTCTGAGACAGTAAAAGAAACCCGTGTTAGTATTTATATGCCAAAAGATGAGAAAGAGGAATATGTTCAGTTTATGAGGAAACACACGGATGTTTTTTCTTGGTCGTACGCCGATATGACAGGACTAAGCACGTCAATTGTAGCCCACCCGTTACCCACTGATCCATCTTGTCCTCCAATTAAGCAGAATCTGAGAAAATACAAACCCGATTTGAGTTTGAAAATTAAAGAGGAAATTTCAAAGCAAATTGAGGCCGGTATCCTCCGAGTAACTGAGTATCCTACCTAGTTGGCCAATGTCGTGCCTGTTCCTAAGAAAGACGGAAAGGTCATAGTTTGTGTGGATTATAAGGATCTCAACAAAGCTAGCCCGAAATATGATTTTTCGCTCCCAAATATACATTTGTTAATCGATAATTGCGCCAAGCATGAAACACAGTCATTTGTGGATTGCTTCGCCGGTTATCATCAGATAAAGATGCATGATGATGACGATGAGAAAATCGCTTTTATTACCCCTTGGGGAACCTATTGTTACAAGTTTATGCCCTTCGGGTTGAATAATGCTGGAGCTACATACATGAGGGCCATGACCCCTCTGTTCCATGACATGATCCACAAGGAAATTGAATTTTACGTGGATGATGTCATCATTAAATCCAAAAAAGGATCAAGTCATCTGGACGACTTGGAAAAGTTCTTTAACAGATTGAGGAAGTACAATTTAAAGTTGAATCCTAGGAAATGTGTCTTCCGGGTCCCTGCCAAAAAATTGTTGGGCTTCATTGTTAGTCGACGAGGCATAGAATTGGATCCAGCCAAGATCAAAGCTATTCAGGATCTTCCGCCTCCAAAAAGCAAGAAAGAGGTAATGAGTTTCTTGGGTTGCCTTAACTATATCAGTCGCTTCATAACTCAGTCTACAATTATTTGTGAGCCGATTTTCAAGCTACTGAATAAGGATGCGGCAATAGAATGGATGACAGAGTGTCAACAGGCATTCGAAAAAATCAAGGATTATTTATCAAATCCTCCCGTTCTGGTTCCTCCCGAACCTGGTAGGCCGTCATTACTATACTTATCTGTGATGGATAATGCTTTTGGTTGTATTTTGGGACAACATGATGAAACAGGCAGAAACGAGCGAGCAATTTATTACATGAGCGAGAAATTTACATCTTATGAGGCTCAGTATGTCACGACCCAATATTTGAGTCATGATGACGCCTACCATAACCCACCAATAAACAAGCCAAACCCTAGCCCGGAGCGACAAGCAACGGGCTAATGGGCGGAACCTCTGAAGAACAGAGATGAGGTGGAAGTAATCATACTAATAAGCATGCTAGAAATATAAAAACAAACAAAACCAAAATAAACCCATACCGAGACTGAGAAAGAAGAGGACAATATATATAAAGTCAAGAACCCCTCCCAAGACCTGGTGAGGTCAGTACAAGAGCCACTACTAGACATATACAGAATATAAGAAAGAAACCAAATGTATATAACAAGTACAATAGTCTCAAGAGCAAAAGACTATACAGTAGAAGATGGAGTAGGATCTGCCTCGGACGTCAGGAAGCCCACCTTGCTCTGGAATCAGTGCTGAGAAAAGCGTCACGTCAAAACCGTCGGCTAGTACCCGAATCTGCATCGGGGAAAAAGATGCAGAAGTGCAGTATGAGTACTGGGGCAACGGGTACTCAGTAGGCATCATCGGCCGACTGAGCTCAAAGTAATATAAGCAAGCTAAAATGCGAGGGTGCATGCTAGGTCCGGGGTATAAATAATAAGTACATAAGTAACTGTCGAGACGTATAGATATGCTCGAGAAATAAATAAATGTGATATCGAATAATCGAGTAAATAAATGCGTAAGTAAACACACAATTCAAACATAACCTATCTGGGCCCCCATAAACCCGATAGGCACACGAAAGAAAAAATAACCCAGCCTAGTCCCCATAAACCGACGCAACACACATGAATAGTAAATGCATAGTCACAAGTGTGTCGAAGCTGTATCAGTTTCCAGTAACCACAACAACCAACAAGAGTGCACCGGGCTTGAACCGGCACCAATGGGTAATAACAAGAGGCCAGACGCCGGAATCAAACCGATGCAGTAGGTAATAACAATAGGCCACATATATATCATATCTGCCGGACTCGAACCAGAACTCAAAGAACAACAATATCATAACCACGGTACCCAGTACCAGAATTCATAGTGTACCACAATCCGGGGCCGGACTCGAACCGGAACACCCAATAGTCAATAACCAAAATCATCATACTTGAATCAGTAGCCGGACTCGAACTGGAACTCATCATATCCAGTAACCAAAAAAAAATCAAATTTCATATCATATCAGATAAACGGGGAACGCCCTAATCCTAAGTCGATACTAGTATATAAGTACAGAAGCTAACCCCACAACATGCTACAAGTCAATCTCAGGGTCCTTCTAGGTCAACTATCTACTATAAACAATATATATATGCAAGTCTGGGTATACATTATAAGTCATGGAAAGGCGAGTCAACGTTCTAAGTCAAACTAGCCGACCCCGATCAAAGACGGTGCTATCAGGGACTAACAAGGCTAAACAGGCCAACCGGGTATAATCGGGGTGACTCAATCCCGTCATAACCCTAACAGGTCATATAGGTCTTAACTAAGCCCAAAGATGTCAAAGTTCTGACAAGTCGACAAAAAGGGTAACGGGGCCCACCAACGGGTTTCGAAAACCAAGTCTAGTTATACCTGTCTAAGTCTGGGCTAAGTCTGCATGAGCCTAGACTAAGGTCCAACAATAACATTCCCCAACCAGTAATCAACAATAACAATACTATCCGACCCCAAATAGGTCATCTGTGGCGTACCACGAGGATAACGGGCCTGAAATGTATCTGAATAGCCCTACCCGACCTAGAAGGCCTAAATCACAGCATACCACCACCACCAAGTTTATAATACCCGTCCAAAACACCAGTACAATAGCATACATATATCACACATAAGCTCAATCTAAGTGTAAAGGAAGGTAAACCTAGCCTACCTGGACGCCGCCGAACGCCTGCTAAAGCCAGCTAAATAGGAACCTTCCCCTTCCGAGAGGCCTCAGACTGTTGCCATGCTACCAAAATAATAAACTACATGTCAAATTATGACTATTGATACCCATATTGCATTAGTTCGGAAAATGTCTAAAAATACCACGTGGGGCCCACTTGCAGAATCGCAAAATCGAAATTGTCACAGCGTCCCAAATTACCCCGTGATCAATAGTCACAACTAGCACCACTCAATTTGAGCTCAAAATGTAGCTCAAACATCAATATCAATCTCAAAATATACTATCGTGAACGAAAATTACCGTAAAAACAAGAAAACTTACCGTAGAAATGACGAGAGCGAGTCCACGGACTCAAATATATAACCCCTAAGCTCAAACCTTAATGGATTAGCTCAATATTGAGCTAATATGATCAGAAATGGTGGAGGAATTAAATGAAAACAGAGGAAAACGTTATGTTATATGTTTTATTCAAAACATAACTCATGCATCTATATATATTCCATTTGCTACTATGCCAAGTGGTTGCCACCGCTTGCAAAAAGCATTATGTGTGCCCCTCCTCACTTTCCACGTGGTGGTGGAAATGGCACCCCAATGTAATATTTATCCCATTATATATATTCGGGTATTGCATAGGCTCGTGGTAAAATAAATACAACTTTTTGAATATACCATAATTAATAGAAAATTATTTCTAACAAAACCTCTATAAAATAAAAATATTATTTTAACATATTTAAATTCACTATTTCCGCTTAAATTATTAATAGGTTATAAAACTATTATAAAGTAGTATAGATATATCATAACTAAAGAATTTTATAAATTTCAAAGACATTTTCGAAAGGTAATTAATTATGTCATTTTACCAAATTCAAATTTAATTTCATATTTTACAACGTACTCGGTCTAAATAATATTCTCAAACGAACTGCACGGGAACCAAACTGTTAGTCCCAGCAAGTCATAAATAACTTGGGGAAGTTATAGAAAAGCTCTAAACGCTGAGAACACACGAAAACGAGGGAAATACCTGGGAAGGTCATTACATAGTATTCCTTACTGGAACTCACATGTTGCGCTTTGACCTGGATAGTTCAGAAATTGAGACACTATCTTTCGGCATACACTACCTATTTGATCTCCAAAATGGATCCTCTAAAGTATATATTTCAGAAACCAATGCCTACAGGGAAGCTAGCTAAATGGCAAATACTATTGAGTGAGTTTGACATAGTCTATGTCACGCAGAAAGCTGTAAAAGCACAAGCCTTGACAGATAATTTGGCCGAGAATCCCGTGGATGAAGAGTACAAGTCGTTGAAAACTTACTTTCCTGATGAAGAAGTGGCATTCGTAGGGGAGGATATCTCTGAAGAATATGTTGGCTCTAGATTATTCTTTGATGGAGCGGTAAATTTCAAAGAAGTGGCTATTGGCGTCGTTTTGGTTTCGGAGACTGGTCAACATTATCCTAGGTCCGCCAAGCTCAGATTCCCCTGCACCAACAACATGGTTGACTATGAAGCTTGCATTTTAGGGCTTCGTTTGGCAATCGATTTGAATATCCAGGAAATATTAGTGATTGGAGATTCAGATTTATTGATTCATCAAGTACGAGGTGAGTGGGCCGTAAAAAACACAAAACTCCTACCGTACTTAGATTGTATACAAGAGTTGCGCAAGAGGTTTTGAAAGATAGAGTTCAAGCATGTTCCAAGAATCCATAATGAGTTTGCAGACGCTTTGGCCACTTTGTCTTCTATGATCCAGCATCCAGACAACAATTATATCGACCCTATCCCCGTTCACATACAAAAGCAGCCTGCATATTGTTTTCATATAGAGGAAGAAGTGTATGGAAAACCATGGTATACTGATATATAGGGATATATGAAAAATGGAGACTATCCAGAGAATGCAACGAGTATTCAGTAGCGCACCATTCGGAGGTTAGACAACCAATTCTTTTTAAACGGAGAAATCCTATATAGGAGGACTCCAGATTTGGGTTTGATAAGATGCATCGAAGCTAGGGAAGCGTCCAGGTTGGTTGAGAAGATGCATGCTGGAACATGCGGTCCTCACATGAACGGATTTATGTTGGCAAAAAAGATATTGAGATCAGGTTACTTTTGGTTGACTATGGAGACCGATTGCATTCGTTATGTGCAAAAATGTCATCAATGCTAAACTCATGCCGACATGATTCGGGTTCCTCCTAATGAATTCCACGTCACTAGCTCTCCTTGGCCCTTAGCAGCTTGGGGTATGAATGTCATTGGTCCTATTGAACCAGCAACGTCCAATGGACACAAGTTTATTCTGGTTGCAATTGACTACTTCACTAAGTGGGTTGAAGCCACTTCTCATAAGTCAGTCACAAAGAAGGTCGTAGATGATTTTGTTCGAAATCACATTATTTGTCGATTTGGAATACCTGAGTCTATCATTACAGATAATGGTGCCAACCTCAATAGTGATTTGATGAGAACAACATATGAGATGTTCAAGATCAAGCATCAAAACTCCACAACATATAGACCACAAATGAATGGAGCGGTGGAAACTACCAATAAGAACATCAAGAGGATACTTCAAAAGTTAATTGATAATTACAGGCATTGGCATGAAAAGTTACCTTTTGCCCTGCTAGGATATCGCACTAGAATCAGAACCTCTACGGGAGCCACACCTTATCTTCTGGTTTATGGTAGTGAAGCAGTGATACCTGCTGAGGTAGAAATACCCTCTCTCAGAATCATTCAGGAAGCAGAATTGAGTGATGCTGAATGGGTACAGGGTAGATTCAAGCAACTGGCACTCATAGATGAAAAGAGGATAAATGCAGTCTGTCATGGTCAACTCTATCAAAATAGAATGGTCAAATCTTTCAACAAGAAGGTTAAACTAAGACACTTCTCACCTGGGCAGTTGGTTTTGAAAAAGATTTTTCGACACCAAGATGAAGCAAAAGGTAAATTCTCACCAAATTGGCAAGGTCCTTATGTGGTTCATAGGGTATTGACAGGAGAAGCACTCATACTTGCAGAAATGGATGGCAAAGTTTGGTCCAAGCCTATCAATTCATATGTTGTTAAGAGATATTATGTTTAAGTTTTATTTAACGCCTTCTTACCTTGTAATTGGAACTACGTTTGACCTGATTCCCGTTTAAGAGGGATACGTAGGCGCTCCTTTGGAGTTCGGTCCTATCATAATAAAATTCTTCTATTTCCCCTTATAAGCATGTAACTGGGGCAGAATTTTTGAGAGGATCTCAAAATTCCATAGGATAGCATTTGCGCAACTATGATACTGGGGCAGAATTTTTGAGGAAATCTCAAAAATTCAAAGCAGGCAACCTTCACCTACCGAAGCAATCAAATCTACACTGGGGCAAAAATTTTTGAAGATCAAAAATTTCTAGACAAAAGATATTCTCTTATAAGAAGTTACGTTGTCTCGCAACGTGTCACAATCAATGATTCAATAATATTTCCTTTAGAATAATATTTTTCATTTCTCATTTTTCAAGAGCAAACATTTTTCAAAATATGATTTTTAAACTTGTTTTTATTTTTACCCATGTGAAAACTCGGACGAAGCCTATCATCAGTCCACAATATCAAGAAAATAGGAGGCACGCCAGTCATAGCAGAGGCACAAATCAACCTTCCCTTTTTACAAACTTACATTTTTTCTTTGAGTGCAGAAACAACAAGTACAAATGCAACAACTACCTTACAACACCTGAACAATCATCATCAACGAAATCCTACTATACGTCCAACATAGAAATGCAGCTAAGTTACTTTATCCTCCCATCAACATTATAGGGCTCCTGCAAGAGTCTACATTGCATGGCTCCCGCAAGAGTCCACACCGCAGTGCATCTAAAGAAATCTACATTGCACGACTCCTGCAAGGGTCAATATTGCATGGCTCCTGCAAGAGTCCACACCGCAGTGCATCTACAGAAATCTACATTGCACGGCTCTTGCAAGGGTCAATATTGCATGGCTCCCGCAAGATTCCACACCACAGTGCATCTACAGAAATCTACATTGCACGACTTCTGCAAGGGTCAATATTGCATGGCTCCCGCAAGAGTCCACACCGCAGTGCATCTGCAGAAATCTACATTGCACGGCTCCTGCAAGGGTCAATATTGCATGGCTCCCACAAGAGTCCACACCGCAGTTCATCTACAGAAATATACATTGCACGACTCCTGCAAGGGTCAATATTGCATGGCTCCCGCAAGATTCCACACCGCAGTTCATCCACAGAAATCTACATTGCACGACTTCTGCAAGGGTCAATATTGCATGGGTCCCGTAAGAGTCCACACCGCAGTGTATCCATAGAAATCAACATCGCATGGCTCCTACAAGAGTCCCCATTGCAAGGCATCTACAGAAATCTATATTACATGGCTCCTGCAAAAGTTCGCATTACATTGCACCTGCAAAATTCGCAATCAAGCATACAAATTGCATCAAGTTGCTGAACTACGTCAAACTACGACAGACCAAGCTACTCAAATCATGCGAAGACACATTATGCTACTCAAGACAGATACCCTTTCTTTAATCATTATATAACTACCCTAAGGCATCATAGTCCAAAGGCATCATCTTCATAGCCTGCGAACATCATTTCATGGCCTAAGGATTTACTTTTTGCTTATCATGCTCCGAAGGCATCATGGTCTAAAGGTGTCATTTTCATGGCCTGTGGACATCATTTCATGGCCTAAGGATTTACTTTCTGTTTACCATGCTCCAAAGGCGTCATAGTCTAAAGGTGTCATTCTCATGGCCTGCAGACATCATTTCATGGCCTTAGGTTTTATTTTTTGCTATCATGGCCCTATGACATCATAGCTTAAGACATCATCTTTGCCGTCTTAAAGCAAATACTCATAGTCTAAAAGGGAAATTGCATCATGTTTAAATGTTTGCAACAATTACGTATCATTTATTCACATGCTCTAACCATCTTATCTAGTTATATTAGAAATCGTACAGGTAATGAAAGAAGAACGAGTTAAGAATGGGAGTAACTCTCATTCCTATTTTCAAGATACGAATGCACTTTCTCTCGGTTACGCTAATACGGCTTGAAACATATTCATCTCTCATTCTCACACCGTTCATCAAATTACTGGTTTTGAATTCTACCCACTCCAATCTCATCGGCACATACTACCTTTATTGATTCCCATATACCGTATCATCAATATTCTTTAGGAATATCATTCGTTCCTAAATCTAGAACTACACACGGCTTGATTCTCGTAAATTCGAGATATGTAGGCGACTTGAAACCAAGTCTCGGCCCCACTATTTTGAAAAATTCCCTTTTGCTTTTTGACTCCAGCAAAACATCCTTTCGGTCGGACAAAATTGGCTACTACGTCAACGTTCGTTGCTCGATAATTCTTCTATCATTCCCAAGCAATGAAAGGGCAGCTGTTGACACCCAATTTTGACATCCCTATATTCCTCCCGGGCTGCTATTTTATCAAAATATTAGTTTTAAATTTTAAATTATTATTGTTGATATCAAATAAATTCTGACATTTCGTATTTATGATTTTAAGGTATGCAATTTATTTTTAGCATTTAATTTTATATTCTTATATAACATCTATAATTTTCTAATTTAAATATAATATTTTACATAATTTGTAAATATTTATTAAGTTATTCCCACAAATATGTGTAATCATAATTTACAAAAACATGGTTTATTATTATTATTATTATTATTATTATTATTATTATTATTATCATAAGCCTTTCTTAAAATTCATATTCATAATTTATCGGCGCCTAATTTATTTCAAATTATTATTATCATCAATTTCAAATAATATATTATATGTCGTTAATTTTATCATAAAATTTATAATTAATTGGAGAATAATTATTTTATGACATTTGATTAATTTTGTTAGGTATTTTTATATTTATCGATTTATTACTATATTTACAAAATAACAGCCTATTTCAATTCAACTCTTCCAATTTATTTAATTTCTAGCCTGATTTTATTCAACTCTTGTCAAATATAGCCTAAATTGAGTCTAATTTGACTCAAATTTTAAATCCCAATTCAATTTCAATGGAGCCCATTTTAAATAACTCAAGCTTTGGCTCTTTTTGCAGTTTTAAATCCCAACCGTTGATCAAGATTGATCCAACGGCTGGGATTACTTCCCCTTTTCTTTCCCTTTTAATTCATTTTACCCTAAACCCTAATCATTCTACCCCCTACAGCCGCAACTTCCTTTCTCTCTCAACCCTCTCTCTCTCGATCTCCATGGCTCCGACTAACCCCAGTTGCCGGAGCTCCACCAATCTGACCTTTCTCTCCCCCCATCTATCCTCTCTCCTCCCTTCACGGCCAACAACAGTCGAATATCGCCTCCCACCGGCGAAAACACGACCAAACAGCAGCCGACTCCATCAGTCAACCGCAACTGCCGTCTTCGCTCACCACCGGTCGGCGGACCACCGCGAAGCACCACCCGATGTCGCCTCCAATTGGAGCTTGAAGACTCGATCGAATCCCGCCATTAAAGCAGAATCGGTATGGGGTATTTAGAGGATTTGTTTTTTTAGGTTCTTTGTTGAGTCTATACAGAATCCATCTCCGGTATGATCATTTCTATCTTCGTTGTTATGTGGTGTGACTTATTTGTTCAAGCGAATTCTTAGATTTGAAATTGGTGGAACTTGGCTATGATTTTTGACTTGACTCATTCAAGTTTGTGTTTATTTTCCTCTTTAGATTGACATATGTGCAAAGCCCCAATTTGTACAAACCTTCACCAACCCCAGTTTTCGTAATTGGTTGTCGATTTTGCAATTGTTTTTTTGAAAACCTCTATTTCCTTTAATCTTTTCATGAGGATCTATTGTTGATTCGGTATTGAAATGATTTTTGTGACATCTTTGATTCGACTATATCGAATTCGATTCCATGACAATTTTGCACTAATTCATTTTTGGGTAAAGTTCGATTCTTTATTAATTCATTTTTAGTATGTCTTTTCTCCCTTTGATTCGTAATAGCTGTTGATTGCTTGATTAATTGTGAAAATCTTGATTTTATTTATTTTTATTCGATTTTTCTTCCTTAATTGGAATAGGGTAGATTCTTACTCTCTTAATTATGGTAAGTTCGACCCGTTGTTGTATCCATTAATTTGATTATATGGCATAAACTTTATTCGGATCTTCTATGCTCTATCATATATGGTAAATATCCGTTTGTATCCTGACCTTACACCTTGACTAATATTTTCACCCTTTTTCTTTAATTTAAATATATTCGTAATGGTTTAATCATGGAAAATAGTGATTTCTGTTTACACTAATTGACCATACCATCCTCTAATTGATTTACTAAATATTTTTTTTCCTTTTATTCTGGTAATTGCTCACAACCTTTAGACTATATAAACAGTCCTTCTTTTTTCATTTCGGACAGATTTTTCAAGCATTGACTCTCTTTCTAAAAAATAAATACTTTAAGTCCTTGTGTTGTGTGTTGAAAGCGTGGGACTCTTGGTTTGTGCTTGCTGCCTCGTTATCAACTATTCTTGTTTCTTCTTGCTTTTGCTGTTAACTGGTTAGCCCCTATCGACGCTTTTCTTCATTTGCTTATGTGATAGTTTTCTTTTAGCTTGAATGTAGAGACATGCCTATAGGACTTAATCTAAACCAATTATCTTATTTTTGTAATTTGTACGTATGTCTGTTTCTGTGGTTGTGGTCCTACTTAGTGCTTCCCAAATCTCTATGTTGGCTTGGATATTTTGTTGTGTTTAACAGGTTCATTAATTGGGGATGTCTGATCGAGAAATGAAGAGTTACCGGGGTTTTGGGAAATTTCTTAGTCTGTAGCTTTTAGTTTTTTTTTTAATTTTATTTTATTCATTTTGAATTTGTAATATTTATTGTATAAACGCTATATGTATAATAAAAATTATGGGGGCTGCTTAGGGGTCGGGGATTCTGTGATGTGAATATTTTTACCACATAGATGTCATGCATATAGGGTTATTGAACGAATTTCAAGTTAATTTATCTTATCACGTAGGCAAAACGATCTAGGGTTATTAATTAAATTATTTTATTACCTAGAAATCATGTTTTAGGATTATCAATTTAACTCTTAGTATGTTAGCATTAATTTCGAGCATGTCAATTTAGTTTATAAGCGCATTTATTTAACTTTTAGCATGCTTAATTAATTTCCGGCGTATTATAACTATCTTTTAGTATTTTTATTTATTTTTCAGCATGTTTTATTAATTTTGGCATATAAAAATTTAACTTTCAACACTTTTAATTAAGTTCCAGCATGTAAAGTTATTTTCCAGCCCTTTCAAGTTAATTTCCAGCATTTAAGTTTGTGTTTTAGCAATTTCAACTAATTTTCAGCACCTATAAATCATCTTTTAGCATTTATATTTATTTTCAGTCTTTTAAATTTAATTTCCAGCATAAGAATGTATTTTCCAGTATATTGAACTTATTTTTCAGCATTTAAAATCTAATTTTCAGTACTTTCAACTAATTTCCAGCTTTTAAAAAAAATAACTTTCCAGCATATTGAATTACTGGCCAACATTTTAAAATAATAATTTCAGCATATTAAATTACTTTACAGTGCATAATAATAATTTTTAGCAGTTAAAACAATTTTCAGCAACTTTTTAAATATTTTAGCAAGTTTTAAATAATTTTCGGCATTTAAGAAATCATTTGCAGTATATTTAAAATAATTTCCAGTAACTTTTAAAATATTTTTAGTAAATTTTAAATAATTTTCAGCACTTAAGAAATTATTTTGAGTATATTTAAAACAATTTTCAGCAACTTTTTAAATATTTTAGCAAGTTTTAAATAATTTTCAGCATTTAAGAAATCATTTGCAGCATATTTAAAATAATTTACAGCAACTTTTAAAATATTTTTAGCAAATTTTAAATAATTTTCAGCACTTAAGAAATCATTTTCAGTATATTTAAAACAATCTCCAGCAACTTTTAAATATTTTAGCAAGTTTTAAATAATTTTCAGCATTTAAGAAATTATTTTCAGTATATTAAAAAATAATTTCCAGCAATCCTAAAGTAATTTTAGCAAGTTTTAGATAATTTCCAGCATTTTTAATCATTTTTTTCAGCAATCTCAATTAATTTCTTCTGTAATTAGTAGTTAATTTGCAGTACCTTTAA
The DNA here is from genome assembly GCA_031232105.1 of Capsicum rhomboideum. NCBI lineage: Eukaryota > Viridiplantae > Streptophyta > Magnoliopsida > Solanales > Solanaceae > Capsicum > Capsicum rhomboideum. The sequence continues at coordinate 26,048,350 of CP124718.1, forward strand.
ATTTTCAGCATGTTTAAATCAAGCTTTTAGTATATTTAATATCTAGCACTTTATTTAAATTTTCGACACCTTAATTAATACGTCTCGCCTAGAAATCATGTCTATAGGTTTTAATCACGTAAAACAAATAATTATCTTTTAAGCATGTTAATCACCTAATTAACTTTAATTAATCAAGAGGTTTGTTTGAAACCATTATTTGCTACTTGTTCATTTTATGTGTTTTGTTTGACGCGAACTCCCTGAGTCTAATTAGGCAGCCTAGGCTTCTTCTTGTCTTGAACCAAATCCCAAAATAGTAAGTCCAATGCCTCGTGGACATTAAGTTGGGACGGGTAGACATTTTAGTAAACGTTAGTTTTGTCGCTTTCTTTAGAACGCATTTAAGATTAATAACCAATTAGGTGGGGTGGGTAGAATATTCGAAAATTATGGAAATTAGCTAAGCAGTATTCGACAATGCGATATGCGTCATTGTCCTCCTTTAATAAGCCGGGTATTGATCTGAATAAGATAAAATTAACCCTTGTTCAAACCCCTTTAAAAAAAACTTCGATGATATTTTAGTTTTTGCATGTCCCTTTGCTTTGGGGTAGTCTAGGTTTACTTTCTAAAATAATTTTTTTTTTTTTTAATAAATTATGTCTTTTCTATCTTCTCGCTTATCTAATTCATATCTTTATTTATTTACACATTTTTATTACTTTATCACGTAGTTAATTATTAATCAGATAATAATTAAGTTGCATGTGTAATTTATCTAATTTTTTTTATCTTTTGAACGATTAGTTAAATGTTAAGTTAATAAAATAATCGACCTTTTGCTTATCACATAGAATCCCCACGTAATATATGAGTTCGGTCGGGACCCACATTTGTGGACCTCGAAAGGTGCCTAACACCTTCCTTTCGAGGTAACCTGAACCCTTACCCAAATTTCTGGTTGACGTAGACTAAATTAAAATAAGTACGTAATTAGTCTAGAATGGTGCCCTAACACACCTTAATTCATTAGGTGGCGACTCTTCACTTTTAAATAATCCAAAAAAGAATTGTCACGTCGAATCCCGATTTTTGCTAGAAAAATGGGGCGCGACATCACCCCTCCCATTTATTTGGTTTACTGCTCTTATTTGTTCAAGTGATAAAATTTGCAGAAATATCAATTTTTTTATCTTGATATCTCAAGTCATTTGTGTGGATCCTTGCTAATCTATTTTATTTCACTCTATGCATGAACTCCCTCATCGAGTCGATTGGACTCCCATCTATCGCATTCCATTGGGTTAAACCCAACCTCCATTGAGTCAAGACCCCTGTCAAGTCCAAAATGGACTAATACGTGAAGAAACAGGCTGATATACACAAATATACTCCAATAAACAGTAGTAATCAGCGGCTATACACTTGTTATATGGTGTATATGAAAAATGTAAGCGAAATATGCAGGTTTCCGCACTGGTATACAGTGTATACATGGCGATATACCATAAAACGCAGATAAAAGAGGCTACTGATATACAAATAGTATACATGGCGAAAATGGACCTAAGTCCAAATCTGGACAGATTGTAGCAGCGGGCCAGAAGGCCCAATTTCTCCCCCATCCCTTTATTTACTTGTAATTATTTATTTGCGTTTGTTTTCATAT